>OX458991.1:2500-2555833 GCA_949774945.1 Hoplodrina ambigua
CTAACCTAACCTAACCTAACCTAACCTAACCTAACCTAACCTAACCTAACCTAACCTAACCTAACCTAACCTAACCTAACCTAACCTAACCTAACCTAACCTAACCTAACCTAACCTAACCTAACCTAACCTAACCTAACCTAACCTAACCTAACCTAACCTAACCTAACCTAACCTAACCTAACCTAACCTAACCTAACCTAACCTAACCTAACCTAACCTAACCTAACCTAACCTAACCTAACCTAACCTAACCTAACCTAACCTAACCTAACCTAACCTAACCTAACCTAACCTAACCTAACCTAACCTAACCTAACCTAACCTAACCTAACCTAACCTAACCTAACCTAACCTAACCTAACCTAACCTAACCTAACCTAACCTAACCTAACCTAACCTAACCTAACCTAACCTAACCTAACCTAACCTAACCTAACCTAACCTAACCTAACCTAACCTAACCTAACCTAACCTAACCTAACCTAACCTAACCTAACCTAACCTAACCTAACCTAACCTAACCTAACCTAACCTAACCTAACCTAACCTAACCTAACCTAACCTAACCTAACCTAACCTAACCTAACCTAACCTAACCTAACCTAACCTAACCTAACCTAACCTAACCTAACCTAACCTAACCTAACCTAACCTAACCTAACCTAACCTAACCTAACCTAACCTAACCTAACCTAACCTAACCTAACCTAACCTAACCTAACCTAACCTAACCTAACCTAACCTAACCTAACCTAACCTAACCTAACCTAACCTAACCTAACCTAACCTAACCTAACCTAACCTAACCTAACCTAACCTAACCTAACCTAACCTAACCTAACCTAACCTAACCTAACCTAACCTAACCTAACCTAACCTAACCTAACCTAACCTAACCTAACCTAACCTAACCTAACCTAACCTAACCTAACCTAACCTAACCTAACCTAACCTAACCTAACCTAACCTAACCTAACCTAACCTAACCTAACCTAACCTAACCTAACCTAACCTAACCTAACCTAACCTAACCTAACCTAACCTAACCTAACCTAACCTAACCTAACCTAACCTAACCTAACCTAACCTAACCTAACCTAACCTAACCTAACCTAACCTAACCTAACCTAACCTAACCTAACCTAACCTAACCTAACCTAACCTAACCTAACCTAACCTAACCTAACCTAACCTAACCTAACCTAACCTAACCTAACCTAACCTAACCTAACCTAACCTAACCTAACCTAACCTAACCTAACCTAACCTAACCTAACCTAACCTAACCTAACCTAACCTAACCTAACCTAACCTAACCTAACCTAACCTAACCTAACCTAACCTAACCTAACCTAACCTAACCTAACCTAACCTAACCTAACCTAACCTAACCTAACCTAACCTAACCTAACCTAACCTAACCTAACCTAACCTAACCTAACCTAACCTAACCTAACCTAACCTAACCTAACCTAACCTAACCTAACCTAACCTAACCTAACCTAACCTAACCTAACCTAACCTAACCTAACCTAACCTAACCTAACCTAACCTAACCTAACCTAACCTAACCTAACCTAACCTAACCTAACCTAACCTAACCTAACCTAACCTAACCTAACCTAACCTAACCTAACCTAACCTAACCTAACCTAACCTAACCTAACCTAACCTAACCTAACCTAACCTAACCTAACCTAACCTAACCTAACCTAACCTAACCTAACCTAACCTAACCTAACCTAACCTAACCTAACCTAACCTAACCTAACCTAACCTAACCTAACCTAACCTAACCTAACCTAACCTAACCTAACCTAACCTAACCTAACCTAACCTAACCTAACCTAACCTAACCTAACCTAACCTAACCTAACCTAACCTAACCTAACCTAACCTAACCTAACCTAACCTAACCTAACCTAACCTAACCTAACCTAACCTAACCTAACCTAACCTAACCTAACCTAACCTAACCTAACCTAACCTAACCTAACCTAACCTAACCTAACCTAACCTAACCTAACCTAACCTAACCTAACCTAACCTAACCTAACCTAACCTAACCTAACCTAACCTAACCTAACCTAACCTAACCTAACCTAACCTAACCTAACCTAACCTAACCTAACCTAACCTAACCTAACCTAACCTAACCTAACCTAACCTAACCTAACCTAACCTAACCTAACCTAACCTAACCTAACCTAACCTAACCTAACCTAACCTAACCTAACCTAACCTAACCTAACCTAACCTAACCTAACCTAACCTAACCTAACCTAACCTAACCTAACCTAACCTAACCTAACCTAACCTAACCTAACCTAACCTAACCTAACCTAACCTAACCTAACCTAACCTAACCTAACCTAACCTAACCTAACCTAACCTAACCTAACCTAACCTAACCTAACCTAACCTAACCTAACCTAACCTAACCTAACCTAACCTAACCTAACCTAACCTAACCTAACCTAACCTAACCTAACCTAACCTAACCTAACCTAACCTAACCTAACCTAACCTAACCTAACCTAACCTAACCTAACCTAACCTAACCTAACCTAACCTAACCTAACCTAACCTAACCTAACCTAACCTAACCTAACCTAACCTAACCTAACCTAACCTAACCTAACCTAACCTAACCTAACCTAACCTAACCTAACCTAACCTAACCTAACCTAACCTAACCTAACCTCTCGACGAGCTAGACCTGAACGTACTCAACAGAGGGGAAATTCCGACCTTCGACACGATCAGAGGAGGCTTAAGATACTGCAGCCACGTCGACCTAACGGCATGTTCGACGGATATCCTAGACCTGGTAGACGACTGGAGGGTAGACGAGGGCCTCACGAGCTCGGATCACAACGGCATTGTATTCAACATCAAATTAAAAAGATCCAAAGGCATTCAAATCAGCAGATCGACCAGAATTTTTAATACGAAAAAGGCAAATTGGGCCGAGTTTCGTAAGAAACTCGCCCAATTAAACCAGCTACATAATATCAATAGAACAGAAATCGATAAACTAAATACAGCCGAACAATTAAATTTAATTACAGAAATATATATGAACATAATTAGAGACGCATGCACTTCTTCAATGCCGAAGAAGACCACAAATGAATTGTTTACCTTGCCGTGGTGGTCCGAGAAACTCGAGGGAATGAAGAAAAAGGTCGCTACTCTGAAAAACAGAGTCAGGAATGCTGCACCAGTCCGAAGATCGAAGGTCGTTGAAGAGTACCTGAAACTGAAAGTTGAGTACGAGACGGAAGCAGCCAAGGACGAAGTCGAGAGTTGGAAGAACTTCTGCTCGAGACAGGACAGAGAAGGGGTTTGGGAAGGAATCTACCGGGTGATAGGAAGGACCAAGAGAAGAGATGAGGATCAGCCATTGGAGAGGGACGGGGTGGTTCTGAACGCCAAAGGCTCGGTCGAGCTACTGGCAAAAACTTTTTATCCCGAAGACAATTTGGAAACCGACAGCACCTGCCACCGCCTTACCAGAGAGAAGGCTGACGTCGTGAATGCTGGGGGGCAAAATGAGCCTTGCGAACCACCATTCACGATGGCCGAGTTGATGGCAGCGTGTGAGTCGTTCAATGTCAAAAAAGCGCCGGGAGCCGACGGCCTCACTGCCGACATTTGCTGCCACGCCATTAAAGGAGCCCCTGATGTGGCCTTGGCTCTCCTCAATGGCTGCCTGAGAAGCCACCTCTTCCCCAAAATTTGGAAAGAAGCAACCGTCATCATATTGAAGAAGCCTGGCAAAACAGATTACGGCAATCCAAAAGCGTACAGACCAATCGGCCTGTTACCAATTTTCGGCAAAATTTACGAGAAGATGTTGGTGGCCCGCCTCAGGTTTCACCTGATCCCCAGGATGAGTACTCGTCAGTACGGATTCATGCCCCAGAGAAGCACCGAGGACTCCCTCTATACACTAATGCAGCACATCCGCACCATACTCTTCCAGAAGAAAATAGCAGTACTGGTATCATTGGACATAGAGGGAGCCTTCGACAGCGCATGGTGGCCAGCCATAAGAGTCCGTCTGGCTGAGGAACAGTGTCCTGTAGGCTTGAGGAGGGTCTTCGATAGCTATCTCGAAAGCCGAAGGGTCAGTGTCAGATACGCAGGTGAAGAGTACAGCAAGGCCACAAGCAAGGGCTGCGTCCAGGGTTCTATCGCGGGACCTACTCTGTGGAATCTGTTGTTGGACCCGCTCCTCAAGAGCTTGGAGGCTGGGGATGTCTATTGCCAGGCGTTTGCAGACGACGTTGTGCTGGTTTTCGATGGTGACACAGCGTTGGAGATCGAGGGACGCGCTGGTGCCGCTCTCGAACATGTTCGGGCATGGGGTGTACAAAACAAGCTTAAATTTGCACCTCATAAAACAAATGCAATGACAATAACGCGCAAGCTAAAATACGACACCCCGCGCCTGAGCATGGGCGGAATCGGCATTGCCGAGTCCAGCGAGATCAAAATCTTGGGTGTTACCATCGACAAGCAGTTGACTTTCAACGCACACGTCGCAAGTGTGTGCAGAAAGGCGATAGGCATCCACAAGCAATTAACGAGGGCGGCAAAAACGAGCTGGGGGCTTAACCCAGAAGTCATAAGAATAATATATGTGGCCACCGTCGAACCAGTAATCATGTACGCCGCCAGCGTATGGGCTTCGGCCGCTGACAAGTTGGGAGTAAAGAAGCAGTTGGGAGCAGTCCAGCGCGGTATCGCACAGAAACTGTGCAAGGGATACCGGACGGTCTCCTTGAACTCCGCGCTGGTGCTGGCTGGGATACTACCTCTCGATCTGCGAGTACGCGAAGCGGCATCGCTTTACGAGGCCAGGAGGGGGGTGCCTCAGCCGGCACTCGGTGACAGGAGCGTCGAGCAGACCGCCTCGGCAATGGAGGCTCCACACCCAGCAGAGCGCGCTAAGCTAGAGCTCATAAGCCTGGTAAACAAAGAGCAGTTTGATGCCCAGAGCGAACATGAAGTTCGCATCTTTACAGACGGGAGCAAGATTGGGGGCAAGGTTGGAGCGGCACTATCCGTATGGAAGGGTGGCGTCGAAACCAAAACCCTCAAGCTTGCCCTCCCACACTATTCTACTGTCTACCAGGCTGAGCTTCTGGCAATATGCGTCGCCACCAGGGAGATCCTAAAGTACAGTGCGCAGTCGTTTGGGATCTTCAGTGATTCTATGTCGGCCCTCCAAACGATTCAAAATTACAATCGCCACCACCCCCTGGCAGTAGAGACAAGAGCCAACCTCAGGTCCCTGTCGAACCAAAACAAGGCTGTTACCTTGTTTTGGATCAAAGCCCATGCGGGGTTGGAAGGAAATGAGAGGGCAGACGAACTTGCCAAAGGAGCCGCTGAAGGTTCCAAGCGAAAGCCCGACTACGATCTGTGCCCGATTTCATACGTCAGGCGGTGCATCCGAACGGCAACGCTTGACGTGTGGAACCGGAGATACTGCGCTGGAGAAACGGCTTCAGGGACTAAGTTGTTTTTCCCGGATGCAGTGGCGGCGTACGGGATAGTCAGGAAAATGAAAATCGACAGTGTCATCACTCAGATCATGACGGGGCACGGTGGATTCTCTGAATACTTGAATCGCTTCAAGTGCAAGGAGAGTCCATCGTGCATCTGCGATCCTGACATCGCTGAGACGGTGCCACATATATTATTCAGCTGTCCTGTATTCGACCAGCAAAGACTTGTGGCTGAGCACGTACTCGACACCAAACCGAATGCCGAAAATGTGTGGCTTCTGATGAAAGGAAAAAAGAGAGAGGAGTTTCTGGAATATTGTGTCGAAATTTGTGGAAAAGTCATAAAAAGAAATAAAATAGTTTAAGAAAAAATGCTTACTCAATATTATATAGAATATTACGGTCAAGCATTGAAAACGGTCGTAATAATACTGTCGAGAAACCCCAGAAAACATAATAAGCTAAGAATCAATATGTTGCACATATTGACCATATAGAATAAGTAATAGTAAGAAGTTAGTTTAGACATAAGATGGCCGTTGATCTGAGATCCATCAATGTTAATACAAGAAGAAACAAATTAAAACGTAGTCTTAAGAAATAGTTTAAGTAGACGTAACACTCTGATTTAAAGTAGTTGTAAATTGAAAACAAAAATGTCCTAGAAATAAGAACTAGAAGTAAGACAAACCAATGTAAATAAAATTAAAAATAGTATAAGGACTGTTGATGTAACAAAAATAAGAAAAGGAAAATAAAGTAAATGTGTCGTGTTAAACCCAAAATAAATAAGAATTGAAACAGAGTACAACGATAGGGAAAGTAGAAGGGCGTCCCACCCTTATAGACAGAAAGAAGAATGAATGACAGAAAGATATAGTATGAAGAATGAAAGTGCGAGAGGAATAATTGCGAGAACTAGAATGAATGAGAAGCTTAGCATAGGCTCCAATTACGTTGGAGGTAGCAGTAATATATAAAAAAAAAAAAAAAAAAAAAAAAAAAAACCTAACCTAACCTAACCTAACCTAACCTAACCTAACCTAACCTAACCTAACCTAACCTAACCTAACCTAACCTAACCTAACCTAACCTAACCTAACCTAACCTAACCTAACCTAACCTAACCTAACCTAACCTAACCTAACCTAACCTAACCTAACCTAACCTAACCTAACCTAACCTAACCTAACCTAACCTAACCTAACCTAACCTAACCTAACCTAACCTAACCTAACCTAACCTAACCTAACCTAACCTAACCTAACCTAACCTAACCTAACCTAACCTAACCTAACCTAACCTAACCTAACCTAACCTAACCTAACCTAACCTAACCTAACCTAACCTAACCTGAGCGAACCTAACCTGAGCGAACCTAACCTGAGCGAACCTAACCTGAGCGAACCTAACCTGAGCGAACCTAACCTGAGCGAACCTAACCTGAGCGAACCTAACCTGAGCGAACCTAACCTGAGCGAACCTAACCTGAGCGAACCTAACCTGAGCGAACCTAACCTGAGCGAACCTAACCTGAGCGAACCTAACCTGAGCGAACCTAACCTGAGCGAACCTAACCTGAGCGAACCTAACCTGAGCGAACCTAACCTGAGCGAACCTAACCTGAGCGAACCTAACCTGAGCGAACCTAACCTGAGCGAACCTAACCTGAGCGAACCTAACCTGAGCGAACCTAACCTGAGCGAACCTAACCTGAGCGAACCTAACCTGAGCGAACCTAACCTGAGCGAACCTAACCTGAGCGAACCTAACCTGAGCGAACCTAACCTGAGCGAACCTAACCTGAGCGAACCTAACCTGAGCGAACCTAACCTGAGCGAACCTAACCTGAGCGAACCTAACCTGAGCGAACCTAACCTGAGCGAACCTAACCTGAGCGAACCTAACCTGAGCGAACCTAACCTGAGCGAACCTAACCTGAGCGAACCTAACCTGAGCGAACCTAACCTGAGCGAACCTAACCTGAGCGAACCTAACCTGAGCGAACCTAACCTGAGCGAACCTAACCTGAGCGAACCTAACCTGAGCGAACCTAACCTGAGCGAACCTAACCTGAGCGAACCTAAATCCATGAATCTATAAATCAAAAGTTATAATTTTTTTTACTTATACATTTATCGATCGATAAATGGTAAGTTATCGATCGATAAATGGTAAGTTATCGATATCGATAAATCAAAAGTTATCGATGTCGATGAATCATAAGTTATCGATATCGATAAATCATATGATATGGATAAATCATAAGTTATCGATATCGATAAACTACAAGTTATCGATATCGATAAACCATAAGTTATTGATATCGATAAATCATAAGTCATCGATATCGATAAATCATAAGTTATCGATATCGATAAATCATAAGTTATCGATATCGGTAAATCATTAGTTATCGATAAATCATAAGTTATTGATATCGATAAATAATAAGTTATCGATATCGGTAAATTAATTGTTTTCGATATCGATAAATCATAAGTTATCGACATCGATAAATCATAAGTTATCGATATCGATAAATCATATGATATGGATAAATCATAAGTTATCGATATCGATAAATCATATGTTATGGATAAATCATAAGTTATTGAATTCGATAAATCATATGATATGGATAAATCATAAGTTATCGATATCGATAAATCATTAGTTATCGATATCGGTAAATCATTCGTTATCGATAAATCATAATTTATCGATATCGATAAACCATAAGTTATTGATATCGATAAATCATAAGTTATCGATATTGATAACTTTCGATAACTTAACTAAAATTATCGATATCGATAAATCATAAGTTATCAATATCGATCTCCATATCGGTAAATCATTAGTTATCGATAAATCATAAGTTATCGATATCGGTAAATCATAAGTTATCGATATCGATAAATCATATGATATGGATAAATCATAAGTTATCGATATCGATAAACCAAAAGTTAACTTATGATTTACCGATATCGATAACTTATGATTTATCCACATCATATGATTTATCGATATCAATAACTTATGGTTTATCGACATCAATAACTTATGGTTTATCGATATGGATTATCGATATCGATAACTTATGGTTTATTGATATCGATAACTTATGATTTGTTGATAACTAATAATTTACCGATATCGATATCGATATTAATAACTTATGATTTATCGATATCAATAACTTATGGTTTATCGATATCGATAACTTGTGGTTTATCGATATCGATAACTTATGATTTATCCATATCATATGATTTATCGATATCGATAACTTATGATTTATCGGTATCGATAACAATTGATTTATCGATATCGATAAACCACAAGTTATCGATATCGATAAACCATAAGTTATTGATATCGATAAATCATAAGTCATCAATATCGATAAATCATAAGTTATCGATATCGATAAATCATAAGTTATCGATATCGGTAAATCATTAGTTATCGATAAATCATAAGTTATTGATATCGATAAATAATAAGTTATCGATATGGGTAAATTAATTGTTTTCGATATCGATAAATCATAAGTTATCGACATCGATAAATCATATGATATGGATAAATCATAAGTTATCGATATCGATAAATCATATGTTATGGATAAATCATAAGTTATTGAATTCGATAAATCATGATATGGATAAATCATAAGTTATCGATATCGATAAATCATTAGTTATCGATATCGGTAAATCATTCGTTATCGATAAATCATAATTTATCGATATCGATAAACCATAAGTTATCGATATCGATAAACTACAAGTTATCGATATCGATAAACCATAAGTTATTGATATCGATAAATCATAAGTCATCGATATCGATAAATCATAAGTTATCGATATCGATAAATCATAAGTTATCGATATCGGTAAATCATTAGTTATCGATAAATCATAAGTTATTGATATCGATAAATAATAAGTTATCGATATCGGTAAATTAATTGTTTTCGATATCGATAAATCATAAGTTATCGACATCGATAAATCATAAGTTATCGATATCGATAAATCATATGATATGGATAAATCATAAGTTATCGATATCGATAAATCATATGTTATGGATAAATCATAAGTTATTGAATTCGATAAATCATATGATATGGATAAATCATAAGTTATCGATATCGATAAATCATTAGTTATCGATATCGGTAAATCATTCGTTATCGATAAATCATAATTTATCGATATCGATAAACCATAAGTTATTGATATCGATAAATCATAAGTTATCGATATTGATAACTTTCGATAACTTAACTAAAATTATCGATATCGATAAATCATAAGTTATCAATATCGATCTCCATATCGGTAAATCATTAGTTATCGATAAATCATAAGTTATCGATATCGGTAAATCATAAGTTATCGATATCGATAAATCATATGATATGGATAAATCATAAGTTATCGATATCGATAAACCAAAAGTTAACTTATGATTTACCGATATCGATAACTTATGATTTATCCACATCATATGATTTATCGATATCAATAACTTATGGTTTATCGACATCAATAACTTATGGTTTATCGATATGGATTATCGATATCGATAACTTATGGTTTATTGATATCGATAACTTATGATTTGTTGATAACTAATAATTTACCGATATCGATATCGATATTAATAACTTATGATTTATCGATATCAATAACTTATGGTTTATCGATATCGATAACTTGTGGTTTATCGATATCGATAACTTATGATTTATCCATATCATATGATTTATCGATATCGATAACTTATGATTTATCGGTATCGATAACAATTGATTTATCGATATCGATAAACCACAAGTTATCGATATCGATAAACCATAAGTTATTGATATCGATAAATCATAAGTCATCAATATCGATAAATCATAAGTTATCGATATCGATAAATCATAAGTTATCGATATCGGTAAATCATTAGTTATCGATAAATCATAAGTTATTGATATCGATAAATAATAAGTTATCGATATGGGTAAATTAATTGTTTTCGATATCGATAAATCATAAGTTATCGACATCGATAAATCATATGATATGGATAAATCATAAGTTATCGATATCGATAAATCATATGTTATGGATAAATCATAAGTTATTGAATTCGATAAATCATGATATGGATAAATCATAAGTTATCGATATCGATAAATCATTAGTTATCGATATCGGTAAATCATTCGTTATCGATAAATCATAATTTATCGATATCGATAAACCATAAGTTATTGATATCGATAAATCATAAGTTATTGATATCGATAAATCATAAGTTATCGATATCGATCACTTTCGATAACTTAACTAAAATTATCGATATCGATAAATCATAAGTTATCAATATCGATCTCCATATCGGTAAATCATTAGTTATCGATAAATCATAAGTTATCGATATCGGTAAATCATAAGTTATCGATATCGATAAATCATATGATATGGATAAATCATAAGTTACCGATATCGATAAACCAAAAGTTAACTTAAGATTTACCGATATCGATAACTTATGATTTATCCACATCATATGATTTATCGATATCGATAACTTATGGTATATCGACATCAATAACTTATGGTTTATCGATATGGATTATCGATATCGATAACTTATGGTTTATTGATATCGATAACCTATGATTTGTTGATAACTAATAATTTACCGATATCGATATCGATATTGATAACTTATGATTTATCGATATCAATAACTTATGGTTTATCGATATCGATAACTTGTGGTTTATCGATATCGATAACTTATGATTTATCCATATCATATGATTTATCGATATCGATAACTTATGATTTATCGGTATCGATAACAATTGATTTATCGATATCGATAACTTATGATTTATCGATATCAATAACTTATGGTTTATCGATATCGATAACTTGTGGTTTATCGATATCGATAAATTATGGTTTATCGATATCGATAACTTATGGTTTATCGATATCGATAACTTATGATTTATCCATATCATATGATTTATCGATATCGATAACTTATGGTTTATCGACATCGATAACTTATGGTTTATCGATATCGATAACTTATGGTTTATCGATATCGATAACTTATGGTTTATCGATATCGATAACTCATGATTTATCCACATCATATGATTTTTCGATATCGATAACTCATGATTTATCCACATCATATGATTTTTCGATATCGATAACATATGGTTTATCGACATCGATAACTTATGGTTTATCGATATCGATTATCGATATCGATTACTTATGGTTTTTTGATATCGATAACTTATGATTTGTTGATAACTAATGATTTACTGATATCGATATCGATATTGATAACTTATGATTTATCGATATCGATAACTTATGGTTTATCGATATCGATAACATATAAATTATCCATATCATATGATTTATCGAATTCAATAACTTATGGTTTATCGATATTGATAACTTATGATTTATCAATATCGATAACTTATGGTTTATCGATATCGATAACTTATGATTTATCCATATCATATGATTTATCGATATCGATAACTTATGATTTATCGGTATCGATAACAACTGATTTATCGATATCGATAACTTATGATTTATCCACATATGATTTATTGATATCGATAACTTATGGTTTATCGATATCGATAACTTATGATTTATCCACATATGATTTATTGATATCGATAACTTATGGTTTATCGATATCGATAACTTATGGTTTATCGATATCGATAACTTATAAATTATCCATATCATATGATTTATCGAATTCAATAACTTATGGTTTATCGATATCGATAACTTATGGTTTATC
The DNA here is from genome assembly GCA_949774945.1 of Hoplodrina ambigua. NCBI lineage: Eukaryota > Metazoa > Arthropoda > Insecta > Lepidoptera > Noctuidae > Hoplodrina > Hoplodrina ambigua. The sequence continues at coordinate 14,890 of OX458991.1, forward strand.
GATATCGATAACTCATGATTTATCGATATCGATAACTTATGATTTATCGAATTCAATAACTTATGGTTTATCGATATCGATAACTTGTGGTTTATCGATATCGATAACTTGTGATTTATCCAGATCATATGATTTATCGATATCGATAACTAATGATTTATCGATATCGATACCAATTGATTTATCGATATCGATAACTTATGATTTATCAATATCGATAACTTATGATTTATCGATATCAATAACTTATGGTTTATCGATATAGATAACTTGTGGTTTATCGATATCGATAACTTATGGTTTATCGATATCGATAACTTATGGTTTATCGATATCGATAACTCATGATTTATCCACATCATATGATTTTTCGATATCGATAACATATGGTTTATCGACATCGATAACTTATGGTTTATCGATATCGATTATCGATATCGATAACTTATGGTTTTTTGATATCGATAACTTATGATTTGTTGATAACTAATGATTTACTGATATCGATATCGATATTGATAACTTATGATTTATCGATATCGATAACTTATGGTTTATCGATATCGATAACTCATGATTTATCCACATCATATGATTTTTCGATATCGATAACATATGGTTTATCGACATCGATAACTTATGGTTTATCGATATCGATTATCGATATCGATAACTTATGGTTTTTTGATATCGATAACTTATGATTTGTTGATAACTAATGATTTACTGATATCGATATCGATATTGATAACTTATGATTTATCGATATCGATAACTTATGGTTTATCGATATCGATAACTTATGAATTATCTATATCATATGATTTATCGAATTCAATAACTTATGATTTATCCATATCATATGATTTATCGATATCGATAACTTATGATTTATCGAATTCAATAACTTATGGTTTATCGATATCGATAACTTGTGATTTATCGATATCGATAACTTATGATTTATCCATATCATATGATTTATCGATATCGATAACTTATGATTTATCGATATTGATAACAATTGATTTATCGATATCGATAACTTATGATTTATCAATATCGATAACTTATGATTTATCGATATCAATAACTTATGGTTTATCGATATCGATAACTTATGATTTATCGAATTCAATAACTTATGGTTTATCGATATCGATAACTTATGGTTTATCGATATCGATAACTCATGGTTTATCGATATCGATAACTTATGGTTTATCGATATCGATAACTTATAAATTATCCATATCATATGATTTATCGAATTCAATAACTTATGGTTTATCGATATCGATAACTTATGATTTATCAATATCGATAACTTATGGTTTATCGATATCGATAACTTATGATTTATCCACATATGATTTATTGATATCGATAACTTATAGTTTATCGATATCGATAACTTATGATTTATCCACATATGATTTATTGATATCGATAACTTATGGTTTATCGATATCGATAACTTATGGTTTATCGATATCGATAACTTATAAATTATCCATATCATATGATTTATCGAATTCAATAACTTATGGTTTATCGATATCGATAACTTATGGTTTATCGATATCGATAACTCATGATTTATCGATATCGATAACTTATGATTTATCGAATTCAATAACTTATGGTTTATCGATATCGATAACTTGTGGTTTATCGATATCGATAACTTGTGATTTATCCAGATCATATGATTTATCGATAGCGATAACCTATGATTTATCGATATCGATAACAATTGATTTATCGATATCGATAACTTATGATTTATCGATATCAATAACTTATGGTTTATCGATATCGATAACTTATGATTTATCGAATTCAATAACTTATGGTTTATCGATATCGATAACTTATGGTTTATCGATATCGATAACTTATAAATTATCCATATCATATGATTTATCGAATTCAATAACTTATGGTTTATCGATATCGATAACTTATGGTTTATCGATATCGATAACTCATGGTTTATCGATATCGATAACTTATGGTTTATCGATATCGATAACTTATGATTTATCCATATCATATGATTTATCGATATCGATAACTTATGATTTATCGAATTCAATAACTTATGGTTTATCGATATCGATAACTTATGATTTATCAATATCGATAACTTATGGTTTATCGATATCGATAACTTATGATTTATCCATATCATATGATTTATCGATATCGATAACTTATGATTTATCGGTATCGATAACAATTGATTTTTCGATATCGATAACTTATGATTTATCAATATCGATAACTTATGATTTATCGATATCAATAACTTATGGTTTATCGATATCGATAACTTATGATTAATCCACATATGATTTATTGATATCGATAACTTATGATTGATCGATATCTAATGATTTACCGATATCGATAACTTATGATTTATCGATATCAAAAACTTATGGTTTATCGATATCGATAACTTATGATTTATCCACATATGATTTATTGATATCGATAACTTATGATTTATCGATAACTAATGATTTACCGATATCGATATCGATATTGATAACTTATAACTTATCCATATCATATGATTTATCGAATTCAATAACTTATGGTTTATCGATATCGATAACTTATGGTTTATCGATATCGATAACTCATGGTTTATCGATATCGATAACTTATGATTTATCGATATCGATAACTTATAAATTATCCATATCATATGATTTATCGAATTCAATAACTTATGGTTTATCGATATCGATAACTTATTGTTTATCGATATCGATAACTTGTGGTTTATCGATATCGATAACTTATTATTTATCGATATCAATAACATATGGTTTATCGATATCGATAACTTATGATTTATCCATATCATATGATTTATCGATATCGATAACTTATGATTTATCGAATTCAATAACTTATGGTTTATCGATATCGATAACTTATGGTTTATCGAAAACGATAACTTATGGTTTATCGATATCGATAACTTATGATTTATCCATATCATATGATTTATCGAATTCAATAACTTATGATTTATCCATATCATATGATTTATCGATAACGATAACTTATGATTTATCTAATTCAATAACTTATGGTTTATCGATATCGATAACTTATGGTTTATCGATATCGATAACTTGTGGTTTATCGATATCGATAACTTATGATTTATCGATATCGATAACAATTGATTTATCGATATCGATAACTTATGATTTATCGATATCAATAACATATGGTTTATCGATATCGATAACTTATGATTTATCCACATCATATGATTTATCGATATCGATAACTTATGGTTTATCGACATCGATAACTTATGGTTTATCGATATCGATTATCGATATCGATAACTTATGGTTTATTGATATCGATTACTTATGATTTGTTGATAACTAATGATTTACCGATATCGATATCGATATTGATAACTTATGATTTATCGATATCGATAACTTATGGTTTATCAATATCGATAACTTATGAATTATCCATATCATATGATTTATCGAATTCAATAACTTATGATTTATCCATATCATATGATTTATCGATATCGATAACTTATGATTTATCGAATTCAATAACTTATGATTTATCGATATCGATAACTTATGGTTTATCGATATCGATAACTTGTGGTTTATCGATAACGAATGATTTACCGATATCGATAACTTATGATTTATCGATATCAATAACTTATAGTTTATTGATATCGATAACTTATGTTTTATCCATATCATATGATTTATCGATATCGATAACTTATTGTTTATCGATATCGATAACTTGTGGTTTATCGATATCGATAACTTATTATTTATCGATATCAATAACATATGGTTTATCGATATCGATAACTTAGGATTTATCCATATCATATGATTTATCGATATCGATAACTTATGATTTATCGAATTCAATAACTTATGGTTTATCGATATCGATAACTTATGGTTTATCGAAAACGATAACTTATGGTTTATCGATATCGATAACTTATGATTTATCCATATCATATGATTTATCGAATTCAATAACTTATGATTTATCCATATCATATGATTTATCGATATCGATAACTTATGATTTATCGATATCAATAACTTATGGTTTATCGATATCGATAACTTATGATTTATCGAATTCAATAACTTATGGTTTATCGATATCGATAACTTATGGTTTATCGATATCGATAACTTATAAATTATCCATATCATATGATTTATCGAATTCAATAACTTATGGTTTATCGATATCGATAACTTATGGTTTATCGATATCGATAACTCATGGTTTATCGATATCGATAACTTATGGTTTATCGATATCGATAACTTATGATTTATCCATATCATATGATTTATCGATATCGATAACTTATGATTTATCGAATTCAATAACTTATGGTTTATCGATATCGATAACTTATGATTTATCAATATCGATAAATCATAAGTTATCGATATCGATAACTTATGATTTATCCATATCATATGATTTATCGATATCGATAACTTATGATTTATCGGTATAGATAACAATTGATTTTTCGATATCGATAACTTATGATTTATCAATATCGATAACTTATGATTTATCGATATCAATAACTTATGGTTTATCGATATCGATAACTTATGATTAATCCACATATGATTTATTGATATCGATAACTTATGATTGATCGATAACTAATGATTTACCGATATCGATAACTTATGATTTATCGATATCGATAACTTATGATTTATCGATATCGATAACTTATGGTTTATCGATATCGATAACTTATGATTTATCGAATTCAATAACTTATGGTTTATCGATATCGATAACTTATGGTTTATCGATATCGATAACTCATGGTTTATCGATATCTATAACTTATGGTTTATCGATATCGATAACTTATAAATTATCCATATCATATGATTTATCGAATTCAATAACTTATGGTTTATCGATATCGATAACTTATGGTTTATCGATATCGATAACTCATGGTTTATCGATATCGATAACTTATGATTTATCCATATCATATGATTTATCGAATTCAATAACTTATGGTTTATCGATATCGATAACTTATGATTTATCTATATCGATAACTTATGGTTTATCGATATCGATAACTTATGATTTATCCATATCATATGATTTATCGATATCGATAACTTATGATTTATCGGTATCGATAACAATTGATTTTTCGATATCGATAACTTATGATTTATCAATATCGATAACTTATGATTTATCGATATCAATAACTTATGGTTTATCGATATCGATAACTTATGATTAATCTACATATGATTTATTGATATCGATAACTTATGATTGATCGATATCTAATGATTTACCGATATCGATAACTTATGATTTATCGATATCGATAACTTATGATTTATCGATATCGATAACTTATGATTTATCGATATCAATAACTTATGGTTTATCGATATCGATAACTTATGATTAATCCACATATGATTTATTGATATCGATAACTTATGATTGATCGATATCTAATGATATACCGATATCGATAACTTATGATTTATCGATATCGATAACTTATGGTTTATCGATATCGATAACTCATGATTTATCGATGTCGATAACTTATGATTTATCGAATTCAATAACTTATGGTTTATCGATATCGATAACTTATTGTTTATCGATATCGATAACTTGTGGTTTATCGATATCGATATCTTATTATTTATCGATATCAATAACATATGGTTTATCGATATCGATAACTTATGATTTATCCATATCATATGATTTATCGATATCGGTAACTTATGATTTATCGAATTCAATAACTTATGGTTTATCGATATCGATAACTTATGGTTTATCGATATCGATAACTTATGGTTTATCGATATCGATAACTTATGATTTATCCATATCATATGATTTATCGAATTCAATAACTTATGGTTTATCGATATCGATAACTTATGGTTTATCGATATCGATAACTCATGATTTATCGATATCGATAACTTATGATTTATCGAATTCAATAACTTATGGTTTATCGATATCGATAACTTGTGGTTTATCGATATCGATAACTTGTGATTTATCCAGATCATATGATTTATCGATAGCGATAACTTATGATTTATCGATATCGATAACAATTGATTTATCGATATCGATAACTTATGATTTATCGATATCAATAACTTATGGTTTATCGATATCGATAACTTATGATTTATCGAATTCAATAACTTATGGTTTATCGATATCGATAACTTATGGTTTATCGATATCGATAACTTATAAATTATCCATATCATATGATTTATCGAATTCAATAACTTATGGTTTATCGATATCGATAACTTATGGTTTATCGATATCGATAACTCATGGTTTATCGATATCGATAACTTATGGTTTATCGATATCGATAACTTATGATTTATCCATATCATATGATTTATCGATATCGATAACTTATGATTTATCGAATTCAATAACTTATGGTTTATCGATATCGATAACTTATGATTTATCAATATCGATAACTTATGGTTTATCGATATCGATAACTTATGATTTATCCATGTCATATGATTTATCGATATCGATAACTTATGATTTATCGGTATCGATAACAATTGATTTTTCGATATCGATAACTTATGATTTATCAATATCGATAACTTATGATTTATCGATATCAATAACTTATGGTTTATCGATATCGATAACTTATGATTAATCCACATATGATTTATTGATATCGATAACTTATGATTGATCGATATCTAATGATTTACCGATATCGATAACTTATGATTTATCGATATCGATAACTTATGATTTATCGATATCAAAAACTTATGGTTTATCGATATCGATAACTTATGATTTATCCACATATGATTTATTGATATCGATAACTTATGATTTATCGATAACTAATGATTTACCGATATCGATATCGATATTGATAACTTATAACTTATCCATATCATATGATTTATCGAATTCAATAACTTATGGTTTATCGATATCGATAACTTATGGTTTATCGATATCGATAACTCATGGTTTATCGATATCGATAACTTATGATTTATCGATATCGATAACTTATAAATTATCCATATCATATGATTTATCGAATTCAATAACTTATGGTTTATCGATATCGATAACTTATTGTTTATCGATATCGATAACTTGTGGTTTATCGATATCGATAACTTATTATTTATCGATATCAATAACATATGGTTTATCGATATCGATAACTTATGATTTATCCATATCATATGATTTATCGATATCGATAACTTATGATTTATCGAATTCAATAACTTATGGTTTATCGATATCGATAACTTATGGTTTATCGAAAACGATAACTTATGGTTTATCGATATCGATAACTTATGATTTATCCATATCATATGATTTATCGAATTCAATAACTTATGATTTATCCATATCATATGATTTATCGATAACGATAACTTATGATTTATCTAATTCAATAACTTATGGTTTATCGATATCGATAACTTATGGTTTATCGATATCGATAACTTGTGGTTTATCGATATCGATAACTTATGATTTATCGATATCGATAACAATTGATTTACCGATATCGATAACTTATGATTTATCGATATCAATAACATATGGTTTATCGATATCGATAACTTATGGTTTATCGATATCGATAACTTGTGGTTTATCGATATCGATAACTTATGATTTATCCACATCATATGATTTATCGATATCGATAACTTATGGTTTATCGACATCGATAACTTATGGTTTATCGATATCGATTATCGATATCGATAACTTATGGTTTATTGATATCGATTACTTATGATTTGTTGATAACTAATGATTTACCGATATCGATATCGATATTGATAACTTATGATTTATCGATATCGATAACTTATGGTTTATCAATATCGATAACTTATGAATTATCCATATCATATGATTTATCGAATTCAATAACTTATGATTTATCCATATCATATGATTTATCGATATCGATAACTTATGATTTATCGAATTCAATAACTTATGGTTTATCGATATCGATAACTTATGGTTTATCGATATCGATAACTTGTGGTTTATCGATAACGAATGATTTACCGATATCGATAACTTATGATTTATCGATATCAATAACTTATAGTTTATTGATATCGATAACTTATGTTTTATCCATATCATATGATTTATCGATATCGATAACTTATTGTTTATCGATATCGATAACTTGTGGTTTATCGATATCGATAACTTATTATTTATCGATATCAATAACATATGGTTTATCGATATCGATAACTTAGGATTTATCCATATCATATGATTTATCGATATCGATAACTTATGATTTATCGAATTCAATAACTTATGGTTTATCGATATCGATAACTTATGGTTTATCGAAAACGATAACTTATGGTTTATCGATATCGATAACTTATGATTTATCCATATCATATGATTTATCGAATTCAATAACTTATGATTTATCCATATCATATGATTTATCGATATCGATAACTTATGATTTATCGATATCAATAACTTATGGTTTATCGATATCGATAACTTATGATTTATCGAATTCAATAACTTATGGTTTATCGATATCGATAACTTATGGTTTATCGATATCGATAACTTATAAATTATCCATATCATATGATTTATCGAATTCAATAACTTATGGTTTATCGATATCGATAACTTATGGTTTATCGATATCGATAACTCATGGTTTATCGATATCGATAACTTATGGTTTATCGATATCGATAACTTATGATTTATCCATATCATATGATTTATCGATATCGATAACTTATGATTTATCGAATTCAATAACTTATGGTTTATCGATATCGATAACTTATGATTTATCAATATCGATAAATCATAAGTTATCGATATCGATAACTTATGATTTATCCATATCATATGATTTATCGATATCGATAACTTATGATTTATCGGTATAGATAACAATTGATTTTTCGATATCGATAACTTATGATTTATCAATATCGATAACTTATGATTTATCGATATCAATAACTTATGGTTTATCGATATCGATAACTTATGATTAATCCACATATGATTTATTGATATCGATAACTTATGATTGATCGATAACTAATGATTTACCGATATCGATAACTTATGATTTATCGATATCGATAACTTATGATTTATCGATATCGATAACTTATGGTTTATCGATATCGATAACTTATGATTTATCGAATTCAATAACTTATGGTTTATCGATATCGATAACTTATGGTTTATCGATATCGATAACTCATGGTTTATCGATATCTATAACTTATGGTTTATCGATATCGATAACTTATAAATTATCCATATCATATGATTTATCGAATTCAATAACTTATGGTTTATCGATATCGATAACTTATGGTTTATCGATATCGATAACTCATGGTTTATCGATATCGATAACTTATGATTTATCCATATCATATGATTTATCGAATTCAATAACTTATGGTTTATCGATATCGATAACTTATGATTTATCTATATCGATAACTTATGGTTTATCGATATCGATAACTTATGATTTATCCATATCATATGATTTATCGATATCGATAACTTATGATTTATCGGTATCGATAACAATTGATTTTTCGATATCGATAACTTATGATTTATCAATATCGATAACTTATGATTTATCGATATCAATAACTTATGGTTTATCGATATCGATAACTTATGATTAATCTACATATGATTTATTGATATCGATAACTTATGATTGATCGATATCTAATGATTTACCGATATCGATAACTTATGATTTATCGATATCGATAACTTATGATTTATCGATATCGATAACTTATGATTTATCGATATCAATAACTTATGGTTTATCGATATCGATAACTTATGATTAATCCACATATGATTTATTGATATCGATAACTTATGATTGATCGATATCTAATGATATACCGATATCGATAACTTATGATTTATCGATATCGATAACTTATGGTTTATCGATATCGATAACTCATGATTTATCGATGTCGATAACTTATGATTTATCGAATTCAATAACTTACGGTTTATCGATATCGATAACTTATTGTTTATCGATATCGATAACTTGTGGTTTATCGATATCGATATCTTATTATTTATCGATATCAATAACATATGGTTTATCGATATCGATAACTTATGATTTATCCATATCATATGATTTATCGATATCGGTAACTTATGATTTATCGAATTCAATAACTTATGGTTTATCGATATCGATAACTTATGGTTTATCGATATCGATAACTTATGGTTTATCGATATCGATAACTTATGATTTATCCATATCATATGATTTATCGAATTCAATAACTTATGATTTATCCATATCATATGATTTATCGATATCGATAACTTATGATTTATCTAATTCAATAACTTATGGTTTATCGATATCGATAACTTGTGGTTTATCGATATCGATAACTTATGATTTAACGATATCAATAACTTATGGTTTATCGATATCGATAACTTATGATTTATCGAATTCAATAACTTATGGTTTATCGATATCGATAACTTATGATTTATCGATATCAATAACTTATGGTTTATCGATATCGATAACTTATGATTTATCGAATTCAATAACTTATGGTTTATCGATATCGATAACTTATGGTTTATCGATATCGATAACTCATGGTTTATCGATATCGATAACTTATGGTTTATCGATATCGATAACTTATAAATTATCCATATCATATGATTTATCGAATTCAATAACTTATGGTTTATCGATATCGATAACTTATGGTTTATCGATATCGATAACTTATGATTTATCCATATCATATGATTTATCGATATCGATAACTTATGATTTATCGAATTCAATAACTTATGGTTTATCGATATCAATAACTTATGATTTATCAATATCGATAACTTATGGTTTATCGATATCGATAACTTATGATTTATCCATATCATATGATTTATCGATATCGATAACTTATGATTTATCGGTATCGATAACAATTGATTTATCGATATCGATAACTTATGATTTATCAATATCGATAACTTATGATGCATCGATATCAATAACTTATGGTTTATCGATATCGATAACTTATGATTAATCCACATATGATTTATTGATATCGATAACTTATGATTGATCGATAACTAATGATTTACCGATATCGATAACTTATGATTTATCGATATCGATAACTAATGATTTATCGATATCGATAACTTATGATTTATCGATATCAATAACTTATGGTTTATCGATAACTTATGATTTATCCACATATGATTTATTGATATCGATAACTAATGATTTACCGATATCGATATCGATATTGATAACTTATAACTTATCCATATCATATGATTTATCGAATTCAATAACTTATGGTTTATCGATATCGATAACATATGGTTTATCGATATCGATAACTTATGATTTATCCATAACATATGATTTATCGATATCGATAACTTATGATTTATCGAATTCAATAACTTATGGTTTATCGATATCGATAACTTATGGTTTATCGATATCGATAACTCATGGTTTATCGATATCGATAACTTATGATTTATCGATATCGATAACTTATAAATTATCCATATCATATGATTTATCGAATTCAATAACTTATGGTTTATCGATATCGATAACTTATGGTTTATCGATATCGATAACTCATGATTTATCGATGTCGATAACTTATGATTTATCGAATTCAATAACTTATGGTTTATCGATATCGATAACTTATTGTTTATCGATATCGATAACTTGTGGTTTATCGATATCGATAACCTATTATTTATCGATATCAATAACATATGGTTTATCGATATCGATAACTTATGATTTATCCATATCATATGATTTATCGATATCGATAACTTATGATTTATCGAATTCAATAACTTATGGTTTATCGATATCGATAACTTATGGTTTATCGGTATCGATAACTTATGGTTTATCGATATCGATAACTTATGGTTTATCGATATCGATAACTTGTGGTTTATCGATATCGATAACTTATGATTAATCGATATCGATAACAATTGATTTATCGATATCGATATTTTATGATTTATCGATATCAATAACATATGGTTTAATGATATCGATAACTTATGATTTATGGATATCGATAACTTATGATTTGTCGATTTTGATAACTTAAGATTTATTAATATCGATAACTTATGGTTTATCGATATCGATAACTTATGATTTATCCATATCATATGATTTATCAATATCGATAACTTATGATTTATCGATATCGATAACAATTGATTTATCGATATCGATAACTTATGGTTTATCGATATTGATAACTTATGATTTATCAATATCGATAACTTATGGTTAATCCATATCGATAACTTATGATTTATCGATATCAATAACACATGGTTTATCGATATCGATAACTTACGATTTATGGATATCGATTACTTATGATTTGTTGATTTTGATAACTTATGATTTATCGATGTCGATAATTTATGATTATTATCATAATTTATGATAATTTACGATAAATCATAATTTATCGATATCGATAACAATTAATTTATCGATGCCGATAACTTATGATTTATCGATATCGAATAAGTTATCGAAAGTTATCGATATCGATAACTTATGATTTATCGAAAATAATGATTTACCGATGTCGATAACTTATTATTTATCGATATCGATAACTTATGATTTATCTAATTCAATAACTTATGGTTTATCGATATCGATAACTTATGGTTTATCGATATCGATAACTTATGATTTATCGATAACTAATGATTTACCGATATCGATAACTTATGATATATCGATATCGTTAACTTATTATTGAAACACATCATATGATTTATTAATATCGATAACTTATGATTTGTTGATAACTAATGATTTACCGATATCGATATCGATATTTATAACTTATGATTTATCGATATCGATAACTTATGATTTATCAATATCGATAACTTATGATTTATCGTTATCGATAACTTATGATTTATTGATATCAATAACTTATGGTTTATCGATATCGATAACTTATGGTTTATCGATATCGATAACAATTGATTTATCGATATCGATAACAATTGATTTATCGATATCGATAACAATTGATTTATCGATATCGATAACAATTGATTTATCGATATCGATAACTTATGGTTTATCGATATCGATAACTTATGGTTTTTCGATATCGATAACTTGTGGTTTATCGATATCGATAACTTATGATTAATCGATATCGATAACAATTGATTTATCGATATCGATATTTTATGATTTATCGATATCAATAACATATGGTTTAATGATATCGATAACTTATGATTTATGGATATCGATAACTTATGATTTGTCGATTTTGATAACTTAAGATTTATTAATATCGATAACTTATGATTTATCGATATCGATAACTTATGATTTATCGATATCAATAACTTATGGTTTATCGATATCGATAACTTATGGTTTATCGATATCGATAACTTATGATTTATCCATATCATATGATTTATCAATATCGATAACTTATGATTTATCGATATCGATAACAATTGATTAATCGATATCGATAACTTATGGTTTATCGATATTGATAACTTATGATTTATCAATATCGATAACTTATGGTTAATCCATATCGATAACTTATGATTTATCGATATCAATAACACATGGTTTATCGATATCGATAACTTACGATTTATGGATATCGATTACTTATGATTTGTCGATTTTGATAACTTAAGATTTATTAATATCGATAACTTATGATTTATCGATATCGATAACTTATGATTTATCGATATCAATAACTTATGGTTTATCGATATCGATAACTTATGGTTTATCGATATCGATAACTTATGATTTATCCATATCATATGATTTATCAATATCGATAACTTATGATTTATCGATATCGATAACAATTGATTAATCGATATCGATAACTTATGGTTTATCGATATTGATAACTTATGATTTATCAATATCGATAACTTATGATTTATCAATATCGATAACTTATGGTTAATCCATATCGATAACTTATGATTTATCGATATCAATAACACATGGTTTATCGATATCGATAACTTACGATTTATGGATATCGATTACTTATGATTTGTCGATTTTGATAACTTAAGATTTATTAATATCGATAACTTATGATTTATCGATATCGATAACTTATGATTTATCGATATCAATAACTTATGGTTTATCGATATCGATAACTTATGGTTTATCGATATCGATAACTTATGATTTATCCATATCATATGATTTATCAATATCGATAACTTATGATTTATCGATATCGATAACAATTGATTAATCGATATCGATAACTTATGGTTTATCGATATTGATAACTTATGATTTATCAATATCGATAACTTATGGTTAATCCATATCGATAACTTATGATTTATCGATATCAATAACAATTGATTTATCGATATCGATAACAATTGATTTATCGATATTGATAACTTATGGTTTATCGATATCGATATTTTATGATTTATCGATATCAATAACATATGGTTTAATGATATCGATAACTTATGATTTATGGATATCGATAACTTATGATTTGTCGATTTTGATAACTTAAGATTTATTAATATCGATAACTTATGATTTATCGATATCGATAACTTATGATTTATCGATATCAATAACTTATGGTTTATCGATATCGATAACTTATGGTTTATCGATATCGATAACTTATGATTTATCCATATCATATGATTTATCAATATCGATAACTTATGATTTATCGATATCGATAACAATTGATTAATCGATATCGATAACTTATGGTTTATCGATATTGATAACTTATGATTTATCAATATCGATAACTTATGGTTAATCCATATCGATAACTTATGATTTATCGATATCAATAACACATGATTTATCGATATCGATAACTTCTATGATTTATCAATATCGATAACTTACGATTTATCGGTATCTACACCTAATTATGATGTATGATATCGTATGTGTGATTTATCGATATTGATAACTTATGATACATCGATATCGTTAACTTATGATTTATTGATATCGATAACTTATGTTTTATCCATATCATATGATTTATCGATATCGATAACTTATGGTTTATCGATATCGATAACTTATGATTTATCCATATCATATGATTTATCAATATCGATAACTTATGATTTATCGATATCGATAACAATTGATTTATCGATATCGATAACTTATGGTTTGTCGATATCGATAACTTATGGTTTATCGATATCGATAACTTATGATTTATCAATATCGATAACTTATGGTTAATCGATATCGATAACTTATGATTTATCGATATCAATAACACATGGTTTATCGATATCGATAACTTACGATTTATGGATATCGATTACTTATGATTTGTCGATTTTGATAACTTATGATTTATCGATGTCGATAATTTATGATTATTATCATAATTTATGATAATTTACGATAAATCATAATTTATCGATATCGATAACAATTAATTTATCGATGCCGATAACTTATGATTTATCGATATCGAATAAGTTATCGAAAGTTATCGATATCGATAACTTATGATTTATCGAAAATAATGATTTTCCGATGTCGATAACTTATTATTTATCGATATCGATAACTTATGATTTATCGATAACTAATGATTTACCGATATCGATAACTTATGATATATCGATATCGTTAACTTATTATTGAAACACATCATATGATTTATTAATATCGATAACTTATGATTTGTTGATAACTAATGATTTACCGATATCGATATCGATATTTATAACTTATGATTTATCGATATCGATAACTTATGATTTATCAATATCGATAACTTATGATTTATCGTTATCGATAACTTATGATTCATTGATATCAATAACTTATCGTTTATCGATATCGATAACTTATGGTTTATCGATATCGATAACAATTGATTTATCGATATCGATAACAATTGATTTATCGATATCGATAACAATTGATTTATCGATATCGATAACAATTGATTTATCGATATCGATAACTTATGATTTATCGATATCAATAACTTATGGTTTATCGATATCGATAACTTATGATTTATCGATATCGATAACTTATGATTTGTCGATTTTGATAACTTATGATTAATCGATGTCGATAACTTATGATTTATCGAAAAATAATGATTTACCGATATTGATAACATATGATTTATCGATATCGATTACTTATGATTTATCGATAACTAATGATTTACCGATATCGATAACTTATGATATATCGATATCGTTAACTAATGATTTATCCATGTCATATGATTTGTCGATATCGATAACTTATGATTTGTTGATAACTAATGATACACCGATATCGATATCGATATTGATAACTTATGATTTATCGATATCGATAACTTATGGTTTATCGATATCGATAACTTATGATTTATCCATGTCATATGATTTGTCGATATCGATAACTTATGATTAATCGATATCGATAACTTACGATTTATCGATATCTTATTATTTTTCGATTTTTATAACTTATAATTTATCGATATCGATTACTTATATGGTTTATCGATATCAATAACTTATTATTTTTCGATTTGTACACCTAATTAACATTTATCGATATCGATAACTTCTATGATTTATCAATATCGATAACTTACGATTTATCGGTATCTACACCTAATTATGATGTATGATATCGTATGTGTGATTTATCGATATTGATAACTTATGATACATCGATATCGTTAACTTATGATTTATTGATATCGATAACTTATGTTTTATCCATATCATATGATTTATCGATATCGATAACTTAGGATTTATCGATATCGATAACTTATGATTTGTCGATATCGATAACTTATGATTTATCGATATCGATAACTTATGATTTATCGATATCGATAACTTATTATTTTTCGATTTTGATAACTTATTATTTTTCGATTTTGATAACTTATTATTTTTCGATTTGTACACCTAATTATGATTTATCGATAACGATAACTTCTATGATTTATCAATATCGATAACTTACGATTTATCGATATCTACACCTAATTATGATTTATCGATGTCGATAGCTTATGATTCATCGATATAAATAACTTATGATTTGTCGATATCGATTACTTATGATTTATCGATATCTTCACCTAATTATGATGTATCAATATTGATAACTTATGATTTATCGATATCGATAACTTATGATTTATCAATATCGATAACTTATGATTTATCAATTTGGATAACTTATATGATTTATCAATATCGATAACTTACGATTTATCGATATCTACACCTGTAGCGTTCTGTTGCGACCGCGTCACGTCGTTTAAAAGTTATGTCGCGCGGGTACCGCGCAGCAAGGATACCTCGCTCGCTTCCCGCCGACGCCGGCGCTCGCTCGCGTAGTCAGTCGGCCCCCCGCTACCGAGGTAGATAGCGAGTAAGTTCGTGCACGCTGCGATCATGCGACCGACGCCATTCTATGTTCAACGTGTGCAGTAATTATAATATTGTGCTGTTACCAATATACACTTATTACCGAATCCGTGCGTTGTACACCTAATTATGATTTATCGAAATCGATATTTTATATGATTTATCAATATCGATAACTTACGATTTATCGATATCTACACCTAATTATGATGTATCAATATTGATAACTTATGATTTATCGATTTCGATAACTTATGATTTATCGATATTGTAAACTTATGAGTTATCGATATCGACAACTTATGATTTATCAATATCGATAACTTATGATTTGTCGATATCGATGTCTTATGATTTTTCGATTTCTACACCTAATTATGATTTATCGATATCTATATTACTTAAATGATTTATCGATATCGATAACTTATGAGTTTTCGATTTCTACACCTAATTATGATTTATCGATATCGATAACTTATGCTTTATCGATATTGATTTTATGATATTGCATTGAAAACTTGATAAAAGTTCATTTTAATTCATTTTCATTAGGGTTCACTTATGTACTAAAATATTTCTTTTTTCGCCTTACCATGTTAGAGCTTCGATTGCACCGAATAATGACCTGTAAAATAGGTACCAGACAGACAGTTTTGTTTTTATCGATCGAAGAGCATACTTTCAGGATTCATCAATGAAAATACATATTTCCAAAAAATGCGACACAAAAAGAGAAAATCCACAAAATCTGATGTAAAGAAGAATATTCCAAAAAATATTAAATTGTCGCCTAGCTCCTAAACCGCAAAAAATCGTAGAACATACATGGTGTGAACATACATGGTGGTTTGGATAGCTCAAGAAGAGAGGAGTCCAAAATTTTCGATTGGACGTCCTTAGCTGGTCCAACCTGTATTGGCCTAATTAAAATAAAAAAATAAATAAATATCTTGGGACAACTCACACACGGCTATCTGATCCCAAGCTAAGCAGAGCTTGTGTTATGGTAACCAGACAACTGATATACATACTTATATAATTTATAAATACATACATAATAAAGATAAATCACACCCAGACACAGGACTAACAATCATGCTCATCACACAAAGTTTGTTCTGGGTGGGAATCAAACCCACGACCTTCGGCTTAGCAGTCAGGGCCGCTAACCACTAGACCAACAGGCCCGAATTGAAATAAATGATTATTTTGACTTTGACTTTGGGGCTCGTTTAATTCGTTTTGACGATTACTTTGGTCCTAGATGGTACCCAGAGTCTGAAGATGGAGCTAGAAGGTGGCCATAGGAACTCCGTTATACAAAGACAGAACCCCGTCAAGTTTGGGCTCGTTTGATTCGTCTTGACGAGTATTCTGGTCCTAGATAATATCCATTAACACCATTAAAGGGTAATTAAGTTCAGAACATTATTTTACCATTAAGTTAAAATCCTTATAATAAAATAGATGTAAGTTACTTAAATATATAAAATAC
Organism: Hoplodrina ambigua; assembly: GCA_949774945.1. Taxonomy (NCBI): domain Eukaryota; kingdom Metazoa; phylum Arthropoda; class Insecta; order Lepidoptera; family Noctuidae; genus Hoplodrina; species Hoplodrina ambigua. Next base: position 34,094 of record OX458991.1, read on the forward strand.
GAACAAAGCCGTAGTTAATTCCGCATCATAAATACTAAAAAGTTACAAATAAAAATTGGGACTGTTTCTTACCAGATTATAGATTTGAAATAAATGATTTTGTTTTTTTTTTGTGCTTTTAATAACAGGTAATAAAAGATTGTTTTTAAAAACTTTTTATGATTGATTAGCCAAACTCCCCGCGACTTCGTTCGCGTGGTTTTCCTTACGGACCCCTAACCCTTTTAAAAATATAATATAGCCTATGTTTCTCAGGGTGAATGCAGTTTTCTAATAGTGAAATACTTTTTAAAATCGGCATAGTAGTTTTTGAGTTTATTCAGTACAAACACACACACAAAAAAACAAATCTTTCCTCTTTAAAATATTAAGTGTAGATAACGACAGCTAATTAAATTATAGTTAAATGTAATTTATAAGAATTTTTCGATATTGATAAACTATTTATCTTATAAGTGTTTTGTATTAAAAAAAAAAAACTTGTAATCGACAAGTTGTACGAATTCGATATTAAATTAATATGCTCAAGAATGTCAATATATCGTTAAGCTGTAAGAATTGAAAATAGGTGTTTAAATCAAACAAAATACAAAGAGAATTATCATAATTTCGGTAATTTTACACATTTAAATGATCTGATCGTAGAGTAACTACGACAACTTAGAACTACATATTAAAACAAAGAAGTAATTTAAATTAACTTTAAAATATAGGTACACAATACAGACTTCTTCAGGATTCTAAAGGTAAGTTGAACGTATCCACTAAAGGATCTGTCACTGGGGAGACTTTACAAGTATCTACTAAGGGATCTGGCACAGGGAAATCTTTAGATGTATCTACTAAGGAATCTGTCACAGGGGAATCTTTAGATGTATCTACTGAGGTATCTGTCACAGGAGAATCTTTAGATGTATCTACAGAGGGATCTGGCACAGGGGAATCTTTAGATGTATCTACTAAGGGATCTGTCACAGGAGAATCTTTAGATGTATCTACAGAGGGATATGTCACAGGGGTATCTTTAGATGTATCTACTAAGGGATCTGTCACAGGAGAATCTTTATATGTATCTACAGAGGGATCTGGCACAGGGGAATCTTTAGATGTATCTACTAAGGAATCTGGCACAGGGGAATCTTTAGATGTATCTACTAAGGGATCTGTCACCGGGGAATCTTTAGATGTATCTACAGAGGGGTCTGTCACAGGGGAATCTTTAGATGTATCTACTAAGGGATCTGTCACCGGGGAATCTTTAGATGTATCTACAGAGGGGTCTGTCACAGGGGTAACTTTAGATGTATCTACTAAGGGATCGGTGACAGGGGAATCATTAGATGTATCTACTAAGGGATCTGTCACAGGGGAATCTTTAGACGTATCTACTAAGGAATCTAGCACAGGAGAATCTTTGGATGTATCTACTAAGGGATCTGTCACTGGGGAATCTTTACATGTATCTACTGAGGGATCTGTCACAGGGGAGTCCTTACATGTATCTACTGAGGTATCTGTCACAGGAGAATCTTTAGATGTATCTACAGAGGGATCTGTCACAGGGGTATCTTCAGATGTATCTACTAAGGAATCTAGCACAGGGGAATCTTTAGATGTATCTACTAAGGGATCTGTCACTGGGGAATCTTTACATGTATCTACTGAGGGATCTGTCACAGGGGAGTCCTTACATGTATCTACTAAGGGATCTGTCACAAGGGAGTCCATATAAGTATCTACTAAGGGATCTGTCACAGGGGAATCTTTAGACGTATCTACTAAAGAATCTGGCACAGGGGAATCTTCAGATGTATCTACAGCGGGATCTGTCACAGAGGAATCTTTAGACGTATCTACAGAGGGATCTGTCACAGGGGTATCTTTAGATGTATCTACTAAGGGATCTGTCACAGGGGAATATTTAGATGTATCTACAGCGGGATCTGTCACAGGGGAGTCCTTACAAGTATCTACTAAGAGATCTGTCACAGGGGAATCTTTAGATGTATCTACTAAGGGATCTGTCACAGGAGAATCTTTAGATGTATCTACTAAGGGATCTGTCACAGGGGTATCTTTAGATGTATCTATTAAGGGATCTGTCACAGGGGAATCTTCAGATGTATCTACTAAGGGATCTGTCACAGTGGAATCTTTAGATGTATCTACTAAAGGATCTGTCACTGGGGTGTCTTTACAAGTATCTACTAAGGAATCTGTTACAGGGGAATCTTCAGATGTATCTACTAAGGGATCTGTCACAGGGGAATCTTTAGATGTATCTACAGAGGGATCTGTCACAGGGGTATCTTTAGATGTATCTACTAAGGGATCTGTCACAGGAGAATCTTTAGATGTGTCTATTAAGGGATCTGTCACAGTGGAATCTTTAGATGTATCTACTAAAGCATCTGTCACTGGGGTGTCTTTACAATTATCTACTAAGGGATCTGTCACTGGGGGGTCTTTATAAGAATCTATTAAGGGATCTGTTACAGGGGAATCTTCAGATGTATCTACTAAGGGATCTGTCACAGGGGAATCTTTAGATGTATCTACAGAGGGATCTGTCACAGGAGAATCTTTAGATGTATCTACTAAGGGATCTGTCGCAGGGGAGTCCTTACAAGTATCTACTGAGGGATCTGTCACTGGGGAATCTTTAGATGTATCTACTAAGGGATCTGTCACTGGGGAATCTTCAGATGTATCTACAGCAGTATCTGTCACAGGAGTATCTTCAGATGTTTCTACTAAGGGATCTGTCACAGGAGAATCTTTGGATGTATCCACAGAGGTATCTGTCACAGGGGAATCTTTAGATGTATTTACTAAGGGATCTGTCACAGGGGAATCTTTAGATGTATCTACTAAAGGATCTGTCGCAGGGGAGTCCTTACAAGTATCTACTGAGGGATCTGTCACAGGGGAATCTTTAGATGTATCTACTAAGGGATCTGTCACTGGGGAATCTTCAGATGTATTTACAGCAGTATCTGTCACAGAAGTATCTTCAGATGTTTCTACTAAGGGATCTGTCACTGGGGTGTCTTTACAAGTATCTACTAAGGGATCTGTTACAGGGGAATCTTCAGATGTATCTACTAAGGGATCTGTCACAGGGGAATCTTTAGATGTATCTACAGAGGGATCTGTCACAGGAGAATCTTTAGATGTATCTACTAAGGGATCTGTCACAGGGGTATTTTTAGATGTATCTACTAAGGGATCTGTCACAGGAGAATCTTTAGATGTGTCTACTAAGGGATCTGTCACAGCGGCATCTTTAGATGTATCTACTAAAGGATCTGTCACTGGAGTGTCTTTACAATTATCTACTAAGGGATCTGTCACTGGGGTGTCTTTACAAGTATCTATTAAGGGATCTGTTACAGGGGAATCTTTAGATGTATCTACAGAGGGATCTGTCACAGGAGAATCTTTAGATGTATCTACTAAGGGATCTTTCACAGGGGAATCTTTAGATGTATCTACTAAGGGATCTGTCGCAGGGGAATCTTTAGATGTATCTACAGAGGGATCTGTCACAGGAGAATCTTTAGATGTATCTACTAAGGGATCTGTCACAGGGGAATCTTTAGATGTATCTACTAAGGGATCTGTCGCAGGGGAATCTTCAGATGTATCTACAGAGGGATCTGTCACAGGGGAATCTTTAGATGTATCTACTAAGGGATCTGTCACAGGGGAATCTTTAGATGTATCTACTAAGGGATCTGTCGCAGGGGAATCTTTAGATGTATCTACAGAGGGATCTGTCACAGGAGAATCTTTAGATGTATCTACTAAGGGATCTGTCACAGGGGAATCTTTAGATGTATCTACTAAGGGATCTGTCGCAGGGGAATCTTCAGATGTATCTACAGAGGGATCTGTCACAGGGGAATCTTTAGATGTATCTACTAAGGGATCTGTCACAGGGGAATCTTTAGATGTATCTACTAAGGGATCTGTCACTGGGGAGTCTTTACAAGTATCTACTAAGGGATCTGTCACAGGGGAGTCCTTACAAGTATCTACTGAGGGATCTGTCACAGGAGAATCTTTAGATGTATCTACAGAGGGATCTGGCACAGGAGAATCTTTAGATGTATCTACTAAGGGATCTGTCACAGGGGAATCTTTAGATGTATCTACTAAGGGATCCGTCGCAGGGGAGTCCTTACAAGTATCTACTGAGGGATCTGTCACAGGGGAATCTTTAGATGTATCTACTAAGGGATCTGTCACTGGGGAATCTTCAGATGTATCTACAGAGGGATCTGTCACAGGAGTATCTTCAGATGTTTCTACTAAGGGATCTGTCACAGGAGAATCTTTAGATGTATCTACTAAGGGATCTGTCACAGGGGAGTCCTTACAAGGATCTACTAAGGGATCTGTCACTGGGGACTCTTTAGATGTATCTACTGAGGGATCTGTCACAGGGGAGTCTTTACAAGTATCTATTAAGGGATCTGTTACAGGGGAATCTTTAGATGTATCTACAGAGGGATCTGTCACAGGAGAATCTTTAGATGTATCTACTAAGGGATCTGTCACAGGGGAATCTTTAGATGTATCTACTAAGGGATCTGTCGCAGGGGAATCTTTAGATGTATCTACAGAGGGATCTGTCACAGGAGAATCTTTAGATGTATCTACTAAGGGATCTGTCACAGGGGAATCTTTAGATGTATCTACTAAGGGATCTGTCGCAGGGGAATCTTCAGATGTATCTACTAAGGGATCTGTCACAGGGGAATCTTTAGATGTATCTACAGAGGGATCTGTCACAGGAGAATCTTTAGATGTATCTACTAAGGGATCTGTCACAGGAGAATCTTTAGATGTATCTACTAAGGGATCTGTCGCAGGGGAGTCCTTACAAGTATCTACTGAGGGATCTGTCACTGGGGAATCTTTAGATGTATCTACTAAGGGATCTGTCACAGGAGAATCTTTGGATGTACCTACAGAGGTATCTGTCACAGGGGAATCTTTAGATGTATTTACTAAGGGATCTGTCACAGGGGAGTCCTTACAAGTATCTACTAAGGGATCTGTCACAGTGGAATCTTTACATGTATCTACTAAAGGATCTGTCACTGGGGTGTCTTTACAAGTATCTACTAAGGGATCTGTCACTGGGGTGTCTTTACAAGTATCTACTAAGGGATCTGTTACAGGGGAATCTTCAGATGTATCTACTAAGGGATCTGTCACAGGGGAATCTTTAGATGTATCTACAGAGGGATCTGTCACAGGAGAATCTTTAGATGTATCTACTAAGGGATCTGTCACAGGGGAGTCCTTACAAGGATCTACTAAGGGATCTGTCACTGGGGACTCTTTAGATGTATCTACTGAGGGATCTGTCACAGGGGAGTCTTTACAAGTATCTATTAAGGGATCTGTTACAGGGGAATCTTTAGATGTATCTACAGAGGGATCTGTCACAGGAGAATCTTTAGATGTATCTACAGAGGGATCTGTCACAGGGGTATCTTTAGATGTATCTACTAAGGGATCTGTCACAGGAGAATCTTTAGATGTGTCTATTAAGGGATCTGTCACAGTGGAATCTTTAGATGTATCTACTAAAGCATCTGTCACTGGGGTGTCTTTACAATTATCTACTAAGGGATCTGTCACTGGGGGGTCTTTATAAGAATCTATTAAGGGATCTGTTACAGGGGAATCTTCAGATGTATCTACTAAGGGATCTGTCACAGGGGAATCTTTAGATGTATCTACAGAGGGATCTGTCACAGGAGAATCTTTAGATGTATCTACTAAGGGATCTGTCGCAGGGGAGTCCTTACAAGTATCTACTGAGGGATCTGTCACTGGGGAATCTTTAGATGTATCTACTAAGGGATCTGTCACTGGGGAATCTTCAGATGTATCTACAGCAGTATCTGTCACAGGAGTATCTTCAGATGTTTCTACTAAGGGATCTGTCACAGGAGAATCTTTGGATGTATCTACAGAGGTATCTGTCACAGGGGAATCTTTAGATGTATTTACTAAGGGATCTGTCACAGGGGAGTCCTTACAAGTATCTACTAAGGGATCTATCACTGGGGACTCTTTAGACGTATCTACTGAGGGATCTGTCACAGGGGAGTCTTTACAAGTATCTACTAAGGGATCTGTCACTGGGGAATCTTTAGATGTATCTACAGAGGGATCTGTCACAGGGGAATCTTTAGATGTATTTACTATGGGATCTGTCACAGGGGAGTCCTTACAAGTATCTACTAAGGGATCTGTCACTGGGGAATCTTTAGATGTATCTACTATGGGATCTAACACAATGGAATCTTTAGATGTATCTAATGAGGGATCTGTCACAGGGGAATCTTTAGATGTATCAACTAAGGCATCTGTCACAGGGGAATCTTTAGATGTATCTACTAAGGGATCTGTCACTGGGGAGTCTTTACAAGTATCTACTAAGGGATCTGTCACAGGGGAGTCCTTACAAGTATCTACTGAGGGATCTGTCGCAGGGGAATCTTTAGATGTATCTACTAAGGGATCTGTCACTGGGGAATCTTCAGATGTATCTACAGCAGTATCTGTCACAGGAGTATCTTCAGATGTTTCTACTAAGGAATCTGTCACAGGAGAATCTTTGGATGTATCTACAGAGGTATCTGTCACAGGGGAATCTTTAGATGTATTTACTAAGGGATCTGTCACAGGGGAGTCCTTACAAGGATCTACTAAGGGATCTGTCACTGGGGACTCTTTAGATGTATCTACTGAGGGATCTGTCACAGGGGAGTCTTTACAAGTATCTACTAAGGGATCTGTCACTGGGGAATCTTTAGATGTATCTACAGAGGGATCTGTCACAGGGGAATCTTTAGATGTATTCACTATGGGATCTGTCACAGGGGAGTCCTTACAAGTATCTACTAAGGGATCTGTCACTGGGGAATCTATAGATGTATCTACTAGGGGATCTAACACAATGGAATCTTTAGATGTATCTACTGAGGGATCTGTCACAGGGGAATCTTTAGATGTATCAACTAAGGCATCTGTCACAGGGGAATCTTTAGATGTATCTACTAAGGGATCCGTCACAGGAAAATCTTTACATGTATCAACTGAGGGATATGTCATAGGGGAATCTTTAGATGTTTCTACTGAGGGATCTGTCACTAGGGAGTCTTTACAAATGGATTCCGTAGCTGCATTTTTTGAGGGGTCAATACAGGGATCTTCAGAAAGAATCACTGAGGGATCTCCAGATGTACAAGGATCATCCAATGCCTTAGGTTTTGGTTCTTTTGTGTCCTCATTTTCGGGTATGTCCACTTCCTCCAGCCAGTAACGCACGTCACCACAAGGACTGTATTCATCAGCATCAGAACTGCTTTCATCCAAAATGTTTTGATCTTTAGGCACCGCTGGAGTTTCAGTGGTCGCTTTGACCTTAGGCACCTTGTTCTTATACCGCGCTCGACCTTTTGAGGAGCCGATGCCTTGCGCGGCAGCCCGGGGCCCCGACGGCAGGGCTGTGACCCACGTCAGGTACGCTAGAAATATCACTACGAAGACCTGTAAATAATGTAATGTAATACTCATTTAAAGTACATAAATGCACGCATTGCACACAATACACTCGTCGATATTTACTAACTCTTTCTAAACCACGTAACAGATTTTGATGCGGTTTTCACCACAACTTAGATTATTATTCACAGAAAGTTTAACTTTTGCTTTTGCTTTTTTTCACTCGTGTTAACTTAGAATTTGCCGATCAATTTGGGTTGGACTCGTAATAAATGAAGTAATGTTTCTTTGATTTTCTTACACCCTATTGCTTTTTTTTTTTTTGATAAACCCAAAATGTTGACCTTTCCTGTCTGAGTGAAACTACTTATTTCCTTAAACTACCCTCTTGATTTTAACAGATGAAAAATATTTTGTTGGAATGTACCTGCTCGATTTTATGATACCCTATGCAGTGCCTACTTTTTCATGGGTAATCGAAACACCGGGCTATCTACAATTATAAACGGTTGAAATCGGTTTCAGAGCCTATTCGGTACAAACAAACAAAAAATCTTTCTTCTTTATAATATTTTTATAGTTATAGTATACATTACTACTAGTATAAAACCTAATTATGTTTGTAAAGCATGTCAGAGGCCCTTGAGGCGGTTTAAAAACTTTGACACTAGGGTAAGACCTTACTGCTCACACGATAAAGAAAGAAAGAAAGTTAAGTTTACGTGTACATGGCATGTAGAAAAATATATATAAATAGCTTTTGCCCGAAACTTCGTCCGCGCAAAAATAAAATAAAATATAGCCTATGTTACTCGCAGATAATGCGAGTGTCTAATGGTGAAAGATTTCTTAAAGTCGGTCCAGTAGTTTTTGAGTTTATTCATTACAAACAAACAACAAACAAAAATATATTTTTTTCTTTATTAATTAGTGTAGTAGTGTAGATATTTTGCAGCCAAGTCGCCGTAAATGTTCATGGCTCACGAAGGCTAACCTTACGATAACATCAAAATAATGTAAGCAAGGAGTTTTATATCCTAAAAAGGTAAAATAAGTCACAGCAACGATTTTATATTTTACATTTTACTAAAAAGGAATGGGTTGGTTACGATGCGTCGTGTATTTAATGTGGATTAAAATTGCCCGTTACAGCATAATTATCATTAATTAAAATGAAGATATCCCAGATTTTATAAGTCGGAAACGGGCGGTCGGCTGGCAGTGACTTTAGTGACATGTATAGGTAATAACACGAGCTCCGTCACAGACACTGTAGAGTGTGGCGCGACTGGCGCGCTGGTCAACTAACAAGATGAATACGTACCGTTGCTGGGCTCGTCATCTCAGGAGAATGCCTCGGGGAACGATCACGACTTTTTTATAATACTAGACACACATTGTATGTCCGCCTGCAGCCGCTGTAGGCGACAATGTCTGCGCATCCGCGCCTTACCTAGCTACCAATTGATTGATACCTACGTAGGTATCGTCAGTCAATATACAGGATGGCTTGTAGGACATGATGTCATTAGTAAATCATTTACTACCTTATATGCCTTATAGGTAGCAGTAACTTTTAACTTCACGGCAAGGTAGACTCCTCCCTACTCTCGAATTCTATGAAAATGAAGCCGCGGGCTAAGCCAATAGTCATAGTATTTATTACAATGAAACCATTCACAGGCACTTTTCTATAGTCAAGGAGTCGGACGGTGAGGCAGAAAGTCGAAGATAGTTGCCTGGTTCATAACGCAAGCTCTCTGCGGAGAAAAACAAACAGGACATCCTTTTTAATCAAGTTTTTACTAGCAGCATTATGTGACGACAATGTAGGCAAAGAGAAATATAAACGAATTGAACTAAATTAAAATATACATCAAATGACCACGGCTGCGAGTACGTGCGCACTGACCGCTAACCACCTGGGGAATGCTCATTCAATCTACAACCTTAGGTGGACTGATTCGTGCCGACCAGTGTTTACCTACTCAATACATTAGACCCCTTCGCTTTGCTTTTTGAAAAGGATGAAAAAGCACCTTTTATAAGAAAGGGAACACAAAAGCCACAGGTATTGCCACCGACTGCTAAAGTAGTTTTGTTAATAATAATGTAAAGAGACTGTACATTAATTAGGTTATAACATGCTTCGAACATTGTTACTGTGTACCTATCACTCAAAAATGATCACGACTAGAGAGTTGAATATACTGATGTACCTGAGGAGTACCCTCAGTCTGACAAATAAAGCATTAATTCCATAATTGAATAGAATTGGGCTTCATCAAAGTTAGCCCACCCTGTATCACGTACATGTGTGTACACATTGTGGAGCAGCTTGTGTTCACTTAACAATATTTACCTGCAGCGCCTGCAGGTAGGTGCACGAGTACATCTGAACAAACTCAAACCTATAAATAATAATGAAACTGTATCCAATTGCCAACAAACCATTGTTGTCAACAAGTTGAACTAAAGACTCGAACTTGTGTAAGTTGCGCTCGCGACTTCGTTTACAATATTATGTAGGTAGGTATGTGCAGGTTCAGGCAGACTCAGAGCTTACGAACTTATACAATAGATCAGAACGATCCAGCGAAGATCCCACTCTCCTTGTTCCCGTACAGTGTGGTTCAGGTGTGGCAAACAAAAACAAACCGTCCTCAAAATCGACTCAACAGGGTAGATCACTAAGTTCTACGGTTCTTGTTTTTATCTTGTCGTTTTTAAAGTTGTAGTAAAAGCTTAGGTATAATTGTTTATTTTTCGTAAAAGTATGGGAGAGGAGGCTTTAGCCTAGTCAGCAAGCGTCTGACACTCTCTTCCGCTCCGCCCACAGCGGAAAGAGTCATTTAATTATTTCCCGTCCTTAACCCTCTATTACACGGGACTTATAATAAACATAACTGGCGAAATGTGGGTGTACTAATGGGTACACCTTTGGCTAACCCTTCGGGGATTACAGGCGTGATATTAGGTATGTCCATAAAATTTTATAAAATTGTATAGAGGGCTATCTAGGCTTGCGGTGAATCAGTTTCCCATCAAAAACCTAACTCAATTTAACAGATATTCAAAATTTACTAATCCTCTAATACTGCTACTACTTACAATCTACTACAACTACTAGTTACTAAACTAGAATAATTCAGTACCTATCAGATTGAAGTTAAGTAATTTGTTCTGTTATGTTTTCAAACTCAGAATAGCATGACACAATCAAGTGATGATACAAAGTAAGATTAAAGTAATGATTGCTTGTAAACATCACTTCCGGATTGTGTAACACTAGTTAGCGTATGCTCTACTGCTGGCTACTGCCTACTGGTAACAAACACAAGAACGATTCCAGCTGAATGTAGCCACGCAAGGCATCCGCAGCCGCTCGCAGCGATGACGCATCAGCGAGTGGCGGCGTGCCTGAGGCCGCGCGTCACTCCCGCGGGCCACAGCTGCGGCAATGTCAGGCATTGTGTCCTATGATGAGCCACAGTACAATTCCATTTCTTTGTCAATGTGCCTTTCTATACACAGCTACTTACTTATTGTGTTTCAATATTATTATTTAATGTTAATATAAATGTTTGTGCAGCTCGCTGACGCCACGCGCCGCCTGCTGAACCACCGACGTCGGGCTCTAACAATTGACCATGATTCACTTTTTATGCGACGATCTATCAAAACAATTTTCTTTAAAAAGTACCAAAGTAAATATATCAAATTTAAATCCATGAAAATATAAAAAAAGACTCCACCACGGAATTACCGCAGCCTATCGCAGCCCACTGCGAGGCATAGAGCTCTCCCGCAACACCTAGTGCCTATAGAGAGCGATTTTTTAGCAAACTGTTAAATAATAAACATTGTGAAGCGTACGCTATAGATATGACGCCCCCCACCACCACCTCCCTGCACCTCGCTGTATTAACTTGCACACAACTATGCAAGTAGCTTTGCATGCCATTGAGGCATTCACCAATCAGAAATAGTTAGAGCACCTTTTTTTTGAGGTGGCAGTTATCATCGACGGAAGGGACTGTCAGACTTTCACTGACTAAAAAACAACCCTGTTCCTTCTGTTGCCCTTTACGTTCAGGGGCCACAGTACCTATCCTGTTAAGGCGTCCCGCAACCCCGGCAGGCGTTTAGTCTTGTTGGAGCCCTGTCCTTGTACTGACAGCTGTTTGAGGCGCGCGAGAAACAGAACGCGCCGTAGACCCGGGCCTAGTCCTTGACCGGACGGCGAGCTACCCATCTCTCACCGTCCGCAAGCCCGCGAAATTAGGGCACCTAACGCGTGAGCTTCAGCACAGATACTTTCGTGCAAGTTACTGGCGATTGTGTATCAGCGGCGCGCCGGGGCCGCGAGGGTGCCCGTATGTGTCGACGACGAGTGGTTGAAGTAATTTTTTACAATATTCGTCAACTGATCACTAGCCAGAATGATCATTATATTTATAAATGTTATGGACCAAGTGAGAAATTGGGCATTATACACAATGCCCGGTCATTATGAAAAATGCCCAATATGAGAGTGCAATTTGATAAGAATTATTCAAATAATCAAGTTGACCGAGCATTATACATACTGTCCATCACCTTTTGGGCAGAGTAATACAAACATATTTAATTACTATTTTTTTATTGTTATTGTTTTTGCAGTCAAAACTCTTAACAGTCATAAGTACTACTGGCTTCTATTTCTGAGTGGTTAAAAAAGGAACCACGAAGGGGATGGCGGGATCTTTCAGACCCCGCCATCACCTTCTAACATAACCTGTCTGAGTCGGGGTGCCCTAAGTCACGTGCTCGCTTAATATTGCTTTTGTCTGATTAATTATTGCAATTAAAACTACTTTTGACGAAGAGCGTCAGTCAAAAGTACTTTTAACCGCAAAGTCATATTTAGCTTTATTATCAAATTGCCCAATTATCATGTAGCAATATAATAATGACCGTGGAATGTGATAATTAATGAAGTTAAGATAGTATAAATCACTTAGCCCGATAGAGCTAGGCATTATTCATAATGCTCGTACATTATATGTACCTAATGCACGCATTAATCACCTGGTCCATAAAATAAACATAACTTGTTAATTTCTCCATATTTATATTGATTTATTTGCTTCACTAAAATGTGTGCAAAAGATGTTTCTTAAATAATACGAGTAGCTAAAGCCTGAAGCCTAGGCTTAAAGCAAAAGTATATCTGGAGTTATGAACCAACAAGGAACTTCCATCGGCAGATTTATAAAACGAAATATGTTAACAATATGATAATAATTTTAATTCACTAAACTTTTTAACGAGTTCTCTCCACCTTTAATAATAAATAATCATAAAAAATTAATAATTCTTTCGATTTTGTTTGCAGAACATTAAAAAAAAATAGGTACTAAAAGTGATTCTCAAAAGACTAGTAATCATAGTTTTATAAACTTCAGTCGCCATCTTTGTTACTTACGTCCTTTTTCGCTTCTGTCATTTCCGTGACTAGTGTGCCTAGTAGGTGAATATTTCAATTTCTACTATAATAATAGCTATTTGAAACAAATATTGAGCTTGTGGTCACGTAAACGTTTGTGTTTCAGACATTCAACATGCAGAACGACGCCGGAGAATTTGTAGACTTGTACTGCCCGAGGAAATGGTGAGTGGCTTTTGAGGTTATTTACTTAGTTGACCACATTGCGCTGTGAGAGAATCGCGCACGGCTTTTACCCCAGTAACTATGGTTGCTGTCATTAATATCGTTCAGCACGAAAAAACAATTTGTTCCCTTCAATATAAGTTCATTTTCATAATACTGAACCATGACACTAGCTACCCGTGGTCCTGTATTGCGGACTACGAAACGAAGTTAGATCTCTTGGTTCAGTGACACTTGAAAGTAGAATTTACGAGCAAAAGTACTGAGTTTCTTGGTGGACACAGATTTATTACATATGTTTGCTAACACCTTTTGTACTTATTCTAATAAATCATAATAACCCTCGGACATATGCAGTCGCCAATCACAGGCCAGTCAGCATGTCCACACATAAGATAACATGTGCATTTGATAATAAGTGATAATATAATTTTGTTATGTTTGGTGATTCCACTTTTGTGGCTTGCAAGTATCATTGCGAGAGAGCCCAGTCTGTACGCACAACCGAGACTACCTACACTTGCACCTCAATGTGTACCTATACTCTTAACCTGACAAGATCATAACATAACAGAGTTCTGTTCCAGCTCGGCTAGCAACCGTCTGATCCACGCGAAGGACCACGCGTCCGTGCAGCTGGTGATTGCGGATGTGGACCCAGCCACCGGCCGCGCCGCAGAGTCATCCAAGATGTACGTGGTGTGTGGTGCCATCAGACGCATGGGGGAGTCTGATGACTGCATCGTCAGGCTCACCAAAAAAGATGGCATTTTGACTAAGTGAGTAATTGTTTGTGATGTTTTGTTTGAGAGGAGAACCATACTGCCCGTAGCATCACTGTGGGTACTAGTTATTTTTTAATTTTTATTTCACTTGTGTTTGCTCTTGACTCAAGTCTAGGTCAGAGGTGACAGAGACAAACTTCAATAATGATTAGACAAAACAAATAGTTCATAAGATTTTCAGCTTACATTCTGATAACAGCATGACAATGAATGTTATAACACAGTTCAGCAACTTTTATAGTGCAGTGACTAGTTTGATTTGTAGTTTGATAAATTCTGTAATTACATGTACCACTTAATGTCTGGAGTTAGTGTACTATTGTTTAGGTAGGTATTATGAGAATTCAGGATGTATGTAAGCATCCCATTAGGTGGCATTGTACACTGTTGCACACTAGAAACAAACTCAGTGTCCTATTTACAATGTTTTGTGTGTATTGCGTGTGACAATTATGATTTAAATTACTATTCTAATGCCTTTTTCCATTTGTTTCAGGAACTACTGATGTCATTTAGTCATGTAAGGAGCCTATTTTTAAGAAAAATAATAAAAAAAGTATAAAATTTGCGTTTGTTTTTATTATTTTTTAAAGAGTAAAATATAAAGATATCACGACAAAGGTTCAAGTGCTCGTGGGAGCACTGTGATTGGACACTGGAGCGACTTGTGGCCTGCAGGTGGGTTGTCTCCATGTGGTGGCATGAGCAGCTGGAGGCGAGTCGCGCGCCTGGTGCACATCTGCCAGCAAACGCGACTATGGTCACAACTACACAAAACTTTTTAATGCACAATTTAAGGTTATTTACTTACGAGTATCATAATGCAATAAAAAGGGACACAAAAGAATCTAAACGTCGTCGTTGCTGTGCGAGATGAGGTTGTGGTTCGAGCCCTTGACAATTTATCTAAGATCCTAAACACAAGTACAGACAATCCCTATATATTCGTAGCATCTAGGGTGCTTTTCGTAGTTCAAAGTTCTAGTGACGTAGAATTTAACGACACTTGACTCATGCGTGCTCTTATATGTGTCTTGCGCTGGTGCTTGGGGGGGGGGGGGGACTAGCGCTGGGAGGTGACCAACCCGCTCCCTAGGCAGGTACACTTGCCTAATCGTTCGGGAGGAGACAGTCGCGATGTTATGTGAGTAACCTTAATTTATAGCAACAGAGACTCCAGACTTCAGGAGTAAGTCAATTGGTAAGTATTCATCTGATAAATAAAAAAATAGATAGATACTTACATGAATTGTGTTCACTTAAAGTTTGTATGGAATCGCCCTTTAGTCCCTGTTATATCTGTCTCCATTGTCACTTGTTTCCCTGAATAAGTAATCAGTTTTTATATAAAATAGAGAAAGAGCGGCCACGCCGGGCATGCTCACTGCACGGCTGCGAAGCCGATAGCTCTAAATGCAACTGTTGAAATCGATTTTATTATGTTTTTGTACTGTGTTAATAAATGTGAGCCAATGAGCTCACTATCGCCGCGCTATAGACGCAGACTACAGCCGTAGGTATATCTAACAGAAGTGATAGCGGATGTTGGAGCAGACGAAACTGGGTAGGTACCTACAGGCGAAAAGAGATGACCGGGACTGATAGCACGGGGACACGGGTGCTGTCATGCTGTGGCGCAGATAGGACGGAGTTTCGGTCCAGCGGCGTACTACGGTAAGCTGAGACGTGAACTCGAGTGCCGCATTCATCGGATACTAAGTTGATGAACAGTTGCGCGGCATTGTCTCCCGCACCATCAATTGATATCGCCGGCGACACACTGACAATATTGCATAGTTTTGTTGAGGTACCTACCTCAACAAAACTACCCTACCCTACCTATTAGAAATACCTACGTCATGAAGAAATGCGTTGTTGGCTAGCGCATCCCCTAAAACTGAGCTGAAGAGGAAAATAGTGAACAACGTACCTATGTGTGCAGAGGTGGCATGTGACGTCACTGCTTGCCGCCGCCGCAGCCGGGCTTGCCGCCGGGCGGCGGGCGGCAGATGGTCTTCTTCCGGCAGCCGCGCGCTCCCGCCGCACTCAGTACCAGGCACAGCGCCCACCACCATAGCGACGCGACGAACTCGTTCCACTGATGGTTCACACACTGTAGCGAGCGCTGCCCTCAATGTTCGCGACACGTGAGCGCGCCACTGTCACGCCTATCTGCGCTTGCCAAAGGGGATCGATGTATGTCGTGACGAGAGACACTGACACTCCGACGTACGGCTATCAGACAGTGCGCTACACAACGGATCTATTGTGTTGGTCAATAGCACGCATGATACGCGAGAATGAGTAACTTACCATAATATAATTCCGTTTGCGACGCTGTTAGACTTCCGTTTAGTTTTCGTTGAAGTAGACATGCGTGCGGTTTACCAGTACTTGGGCTTGCAGCCGCCGGGGCAGCGCGGCGGGCGGCAAGACGGCTTCTTCTTGCAGGCGAGAGCACCGACCACCTGACACACACACAGCTGGTTTAGACGTGTGCAGGGCCGCAGCCGAGCCTAGCGACACGTCTACGGAGACGCATGCGACAAAGTGATCTCGTGCGGGCACGGTACTGGTGAGAGCAACCCCATCGCTATCAAGTACTGTAGGTACTTCTTGTCAACGGAATGCCCCGCTTGATATGCCAGCGTGAAGTAACTGGCATGCTACCTATGACAGCAGACTCAACCAAATGCTTGCAATAAACAAAGTTTACATGAAAAGAACGCTGGAAAAGCTTAGGTACATAAGTAGGTATATAGCTATTGAGTTTAGTAAAACCGCATTATCTCAAACATTACGGAGGGTTGCGAGGGCACAGAACTATCAACTGCTGCGGCCACTAGTCACGAGCGTCTTCATTATTCGGTCGCTTCTTCAATTCGTGTGGAGGACTACGGGCCCCGTAACTGCGGTGCTTCCTATGATTCCAAGGATCGGAAGCCCTATTTATACAAACACTGTGCGCCGCGTAAAGTGTCACATGTCCAGCGGTATCTC
This sequence comes from Hoplodrina ambigua, assembly GCA_949774945.1. Lineage (NCBI taxonomy): Eukaryota > Metazoa > Arthropoda > Insecta > Lepidoptera > Noctuidae > Hoplodrina > Hoplodrina ambigua. The sequence goes on from OX458991.1 coordinate 51,062, forward strand.
GCTAGCTATGGTTACGCGAGACGGGCTCTGGGCAGGGGCCCGGGTCCCGCCGGGCCCCGCCCGCGCCGTAGCCCGCTCGCGCGCTCGCTCCCACCTGTATGAGTAGACAGAGAAGCCACCAGATGCCAGCGCGTGAATATTTCATATTTGTGAGGTTTTCGCAGTCTTGGTGCGGTCAGTTTACTACATCGTGTTGATAATTCCGCTGATATTTTATTTCTTTATTTTCACATGTAATTTTGATTGTGTCATATCCGAAATTTTCTTTTGTTCTGTTCTGCCAACTATTTATTTTTTCGGTGACGTGTGTTTGCGGCCAGAGAGCACTTCTGTCAGATATCGCCGAAAACCCCGCGGAGGGCTGACTCGCCGTGCATAGATGCGGAACAGTACCTAATACCAGCAATCAGAGGAGCTGTCGCTCGCTTTAGCTAATAATCTTTCATACCATTATAACTCGTCAGCTGTTCTAGGTGTTAATTGCGACTGACATTATGCTCCCCCCTTACATGCGGTTACAAATCTTAAACACTTTGTTATTATGTTATACTGACGTAACTTTGACCTCCACGCGTGTGCAGCGGCGCTCTCTTTTTGTTGATTGTTGAATTAAATGAAATTAAACGACCACATCAATAATACCAGTCCCACCGCAGGGCAGAACTCCTTGTTTCCTTACGTTGTTTTCCTTCACCGATGCCAGTGAAGTCCTAGAGTTACAACATAAACATAACATCACGCCATCCCCGAAGGGTTAGGCAGAGGTGTACCCATTGGGCCATTGGCACAGATCACAGGGTTTAGAAAGCATTCGGTTCTGTCGTACACAGGTAAGTACTTGACATAATATATGTCAGAAACGTCATGCGCTTATCAGCGACCGCACGAGTACCTATTAAATCTTGGTGCTCCTCTATGCTTGATTTAGTGTATACGAGTACATCCAGGCATCTGCCCACGTCAGACAATCGGTGACAGATTTTTTGTTGCGAGAGAAATATCGATACTGATGGCAATAGTGCAACGCACACGTCCTACAAAAAATCGGTCCTACGAAACTACGAAATGATCGTCTGATCTGATAATTATCGGTCCTACAAAGTGTGACGTGGGCGGAGGCCCTGAACAAATAAAAGTGCAGAATCAGTTCAGAAGTATGATATATTTGCAACAACATAATTAAAACAAACACATATCAGCTAGTGGACGGCGGCGTCGGGGCAGCAGAAGAGTTGCGCGGCGAGGTAGTGCGTCAGCGAGCGCCAGTAGCCGCGGCACAGCGAGCACAGCGAGGGCTCGCGCGACCGCTCGGCGCGAGCGCGCGCGTGCGAGTGCGCTCGCGGCGACCGCTGCGACCGCTGCGTGTGGTCGTGTTGCTCGAACCGCCGGGCGGAGGTCTCCACGCTGCGCGCGCGCCGCGTCGTCACCGACATCGCTTGCAACCGTTTCGCTTGCGAGTATAACTGAATCATTAATTATAATGTCGTCACTGCCTATTGCCTGAGTGCGACTGCATCGTTAGTCTAAGTGCAGAGCATTGGTTCGATCCATTACGAAGATGCGGGATGTTGTGACCGCGCTATCTTTGACTATCGAGCAGCTGATTCACAAGAGTCACTCGTTGTCACCGGACTGCAGAACGTTCAGCGAAAGAGATAGGTCGGATCCAGATCGTCAGATATACTTAGTTGAAGTTTTCTTACAAACCGATGAATATTTTCGAGCGAAATGAAGTAACTGTTTATTTTATATCAAATAAATAGAAACACCTTCAAATCAAATAATTCACCAACCAACCAACCAATCATTAACCTTTAGGGAATGAAACCATAAGTGGCGACCGTTGCTGCTATCTCTTTCGCTGAGGAGCCGCGCTATCCGCGGAGGCTGGTGTGTGGCACTCACATGCACGGGGTCGTCGAGGTCGAAGCCGCAGCGCGGGTCGCCGCCGCTGGTGCCGGTGCAGGCGCGGCTCTCGCACATCACCACGCTGTCACAACACGAACAGTTAACCAAACTCCACGGCGACCATGTGACATAGAACCAATATTATAGACCTTACCGATATATTATGGGAGCTAGCTAAAGGGGAACGCAAACTAATGTAAGCGTCTGGGTATATAGAAATTAAGGTACGCGTTGTCACGCAGCACGACGCGCGTCGCGTGGCGCGAGGTGCGCGTTCACCTTACGAGTGGACACAGCTTCAGACGCAGGAGGGTTTGTCCCTCATAGTTTATTATACTTTGAGTGACCGCTAACAACAAGGTGGGTAGGTACCTCTCGGTGGCGAGGTGGTGGCGCGGCAGGGCGTCGCGCGGCGCGACGTCGAGCGCGCACGTGTTGGCGACGGCGCGCAGGCCCGGCGGGCGCGTGCTGCCCCCCGCGCCCCCCGCGCCGCACGACCCGTACGTGGAGCCGCCGCGCATCTGCGCCACACAAGCTCTAGCTCTGACTAGCTCGGTTTTCTGAACCGTAGTTCAGAAAACCGAGCGTCCATTAAAGATGTGCCTCTAAGTCGACACATTTGTGTACAAAACGTATAGTAGGTGAATTATTGCGCTGCGATGCGGCCTAACGCTCCCACGGACAGCGTCGCCTGCCACCACTAGCGTGAAGTATCATGCAAGATTTAAATTTTCGTCTGGATCTTCTCCATTTTGTTTTTTACGGACGCCATGTTGGTTTTATAATAACAGAGCATAATATAACTATCGCACGATTTAGCCGGATGGATAGATAGACACCTCATTGATCTTCAACTACATCTGCAACTAGTTTCATCTTTCGGACTAACTGACTGACTCCTTGACTATTCAAAAGTGCCTGTAAATGGTCTAATTGAAATAAATGTTTTGACTTTGACTTTGATCCGTTCAGCTGTTGTGATGCTGCACAGATAGTTGCTTGTGTTTGGTAATAAGGACAAGAAGCGTTACCGAGACGACGTTGTGCGCGACCAGTATCTCGCGCTTGGCCGGCCGCTCCACGCACTCGGGCTCGGTGGCGACCAGCTTGTCCGACACCGACACGGAGCCGGAGGAGGCGGGCTGGCGGCGGGGGGGCACCGCGGGGGGCGGGGAGCGCGCGCGCGCCGCGAACAGCCGGTTCAACTCGTCCAGCTTGTTCATTATTATCTTGTAGGTCTTGCACTCCTCCGTCTGCACAGAACAGGCGGCTAGCAGAGCTCGCGGGGGACTACTACATAATATACCTGTGTGTCTTAGCACAGCCATAGCGTCACACCCACCAATAGACAGATTGTTATTAGTCTTGAAAATGGAAATAAAGTGCCTCTTTGTCAGAATTGATATAGATCGTTGTGGAGTAACGTTAGTAGTACGCCACGTAGAGCGTATTGTCAAGTACGCGGAGTGAGATATAGTGTCTGTTGTGCCTCTATCATCACATCGCTTCCTGACGTGTGAGCTAACGATGCCCTGGGATCTTGTTCGGGTTCCTAGAGATATAAGGGAAAGCGCAACGACTGCTAATACCATGCTTGAACGCGCTTCGCTAGAAGGCTCTGGGACCTAATTACATACCCAAGAACATGAACAGGTTGAATGAGGAGCAGGTTACCCGATGCTTGTCCTTGCGGCGCTGGTCGCGGGTGCTGCGGCTGCTGGAGCTCACTTCGCTGGTGTCGGTGACGGAGCGGTCCGAGCGGCGGCGCGGCGGCGCGCGCTCGGACAGGCGCTCGCACAGCTGCGCCACGCGCGCGATCTGCGCTTGCTGGTCCAGCAGGGCGCGCTCGCACACCGCGCGGAACGCTCGCAGCGAGTCGCTGGAGCCGGCGGCGGGCGTGCGCGGCGCGCGGGCCGCGGCGGGGTCAGCGCCCACCGCGCGTCTGCGGCGCAGCGCACATACTTACAACGTTACAATGACAACAGATACTGTCGCGAACTGACGGGACGATGTCGGTGGAGTCGGTGGATAGTCCTATTGCACGATGCAGGATGCTATTATGACCTCAATGGTGGTTTTCATCTGCTACGTCGTGGTGAGAGTAGTCGCTACAGACAGTAAGTAACGCGGCGAGCTGTGGTCACCTGTGCGGCCGGTGCTTGCGGCGCGCGTAGCTGGTCTCCGACAGGCCCGAGTCGTGCGAGAAGCGCTTGCCGTGCGGCGGCACGCGGCTGCCGCTGGAGTCGCTGGGCGCGGAGAGCGGCGAGGGCGGCGGGGGCGCGGTCACGGCCGCCACGGCCAGCAGCCCCGGCTTGCGGTCCACGCCGCCGGCGTCCACCACCAACTTGTCACCACTGTAGCGATCGCAGAACATGATCAATATGTATGGGCTTATACACGCAACAAATATTGACGGGTTTTATACGTGCTTAATACAGATGTTTAAAGTTATAAACATCCAGTGAGGTGTCATGTTCAGGTGTGCTAGTGTATGGTGTAGTGTGAGCGAGCGGAGTACTTGCCATCGCATGGTGTGCACGTCGGCCCGCGCCGGGCGCACTGCCCCGCGCATGAACTTGTCGAGGTCGATGATGTCGGGCGGCACGCCGCCGGCGCCGGACCACGAGCCGGACGACGAGCGCGCCGACATGCTCGTTTACACCTGCAACACGCACTGCACGCGTCACACGAGCCTCACGCCTGCGCACTGGAGCAGCGCCTACAGTGGCCTACACGCCGTTTGTGGAGACTTCAAACAGAGAGTGCCATCCACTGGGCACCCGTCACGCATTAGTATAGTACCTTGGGAAAACCAATTTATATCGCTGTCCAATCCAGCAAGCTCTAGACCACTCACTGACGCACACCGATTACGAGGCCGTCTAATTATGTACCTAAGTACATACTTAGGAAGAACGTTGAGCCCATGGAGCGCGATTACTGAACAGAGGAATCTCACAATCGGTCTGACCGGGTGCATGTGCAATAGTGTGCAAACACAAAAGGATTCCACTCTTATAGACATCGACATCACTCAGCCGGCAGACGTCCAGTGCTGGGCACAGGCCTCCCCCAGTCATCGCTACATCGGTGCGTGGTCGGCCCGGCGTGTGCGAGCAGGTCGGCTCGACAGCGCTTGGTTCAGATCACGCGGAGCTGGAGGCAGAAGTGAGCCGCTCACGTACCGTTCGTAGCTTCGAGCACTAGAGCGGGCGCGGCGCGCGCGGGCGCAGCGCGGGCACAGAGTGGGCGGAAGGCCCCGGGCGCGCGCGAAATCCCATGGACTGCATCAATACTGCATGTCCGCTCCGCTCACTGATACCTGCCACTCTGACGCCGTCACTGTCACACGCGGCGCCTTTCCATGTTCGAATGCTCGTGCGGGAAGAGGTTGCATTCTATGCGGACTGCTAGAACCTTTTTTGTAATCCGACTGTACTGATCATAGTTAAACTACCCGATATATTACTTTCCTCTATGGTTAAGGCTGGGCGCACACAGTATGTGTATGTAGGTACACGCTTCCTGATCCGGAACCGAATGTGTGCGCCCAGCCTAAGACTAAACTAAGTGGTCTTTATAGAAACCTGCATTTTGTTGAGTAATTTGGTTAGATGTTGGTCATTATGTAGATGTACATTGTATATAATGAGCAAGTAACATTCAGCAACAGTCTGCTGGCACACGACTTCCATTTTTGTAATGTGTTGCGATATGTTAATTGGCAGAACACAAACACAAAAATCACCTGAAAGCTATTCAGATTAAGATGTGTGATGTAAGATGACAACACGAAGCGGTCCTCCTGCAGCGGCCGGCTCGTGCCGCGGACGCGGGGGGAGGGGAATGAAACCAACTGGCTACGGCAAGTTAATTTATTACAATACTATTAATTTATTACGAGTACATTACTTATTATTCATTTAATTAATATATCCAGCGAGCGCTCTGCACTGCGTACCGACGAACTGACAACTCGTACTTATTTACAAACAATTTCATTAAAATATATTTACATAATATACATACTCGTACTTAGCTACAGCACGCTGCAGCAACGTGTCGCTACAGCAACGTGTCGCTGCAGCAACGTGTCGCTGCAGCAACGTGTCGCCTGATTGCCTAGCGAATTCATCACAAGCGCTATGTTCCACCACCGGTGTGAGCAGCCTGCTCGCGCGCGACACATGTCCACACTCTCACCCACCTTACCAGTCTGTTACTACTAGTTGCTTTCTAAACCTGGTTCTGTGACATTACACTCATTACAAAACGAGTTCTAACTAAGTCCAAACCAGATTTGGTATTTCAAACTTTATTTCCATAGCACTAAAGTGCTTATCACTAAATTCAAAAACTGATGTGAAGGTGCCCGGTTGATTGCAATAGGCTCCCCCTATTACATGCGACTTAAAACATAACTGGCGAAATGAAGGCGTACTGAGCACACCTCTGCCTAACCCTTCGGGGATTACAGGCGTGATGTTATGTTATGTGTTGGCTTGAAGGTTTAATCCTGGACCAAAGTTACAAGTCGTGTTGTAATGACACTGATATTGTTTAATATCTCATATATGCGGTGCGCGCGTACGGCGCGAAGTAACAAATACGGTAATTACAGCCAGTGTTCCTTTCCAAGATCGTGGAGTTTGAACGCTCTTAGTGTAGAGTACGGTGCGCCACACGAGCCCTCACCATGACTGTGTCCGCGACGCGGGCGCAGCTGTAGGCGGCCTAAACACTGAATGTAGAATTTCGAGCAAAATGATTGGTTAAGAAAGCGCAGTTATTCCGCGCCCGAGTGCTGCCTTGTCTTGTGACTGTTACATACAGGTGTTCACCGAATCCGTTTTGACTAAACGACGCCGCCGTCGTTGACACACAATAATGAACTTTACAGATCTTTGTATAAAGTCGAAAATATTTAAACTTACGTTAAACTAGTATTATTTTGTAAAAAACATGGAATTAATATTAATGAGGTTCCCAGTTTGTTATTTACATGGTCGTCTTAGTATATGCATCGCTGTAAGCTGTGGCGCCCGCGCTTGTGACACGACGGCGCGCAGCGAGAGGCGTCGCCTATCACGTGTGACGCCGCAACGACATGGTGTTGGGGCGATGGTTTGTATGCCTCGCGAATGTGTCGAGTCGCGGTGCGCGTCCGGCTGACATGTCACAAACGTGGACGCAGCTTAATTCGCGTCGTGTACAAAATGAAGCTGTAAGCTTGCTTATCGAAGTACATTGTAAGTGCGGCCCGCGCCGCACACACACGCACGCGCCCTCACTACTGTCACATGCGCTGAGGCAGCGCGCAACATCATTTTACCCATATTGCGTACGTTGATCACAACTCAATATGCGGCAATACACATATTTCCTAATTGATCATCAATTGAAACATATTTTCGTCATTCGTTTCAGTCATACTTTCAGTGTTGTCTCCATCGAACATAATTTGGAGAGCTACAATGATAATTGGTATGTAACATCATGATCGCCGCGTCGCAGTGCGCATGCGTGTGTGCGTGCGTGTGCGCGCAGCCGAGCTCGTGTTCCTACATCTAGTTGTGTGTCTGCTGGACACACACACACACTTGTCACTGTATCGTATCAGTCCGTGAGCGAGCAGGTCCGCGCGCCGTGCGCAGAGCAGTGCGTGCTGTAGTGACTAGAGGCGTGACGCGTCGCGGCGTGACGCACGCGGCGTGACGCGTCAGTGCGGGGGCGGCGCGGGCGGCGCCGCGCTGTGTCACTGCGTGTTGGCCAGCTCGTCCATGCGACATCTGGAAGTCAACCACGGAGTGGGTCAATATTCAAACACTATAAAAAAAATCGGCGCAAACTGACCGTCTATCGACTGAGACAGGCTATCGATACACATGTCAAGAGCTCGGTACGTCTTGAACTCATGACCACTTCCCGCGGTCGTTGACCTCGTAGTCAACTGCAGTAAATAATTTTGAAAATTATTAGTTGAGAAAATGTTCAATTTGATCGTCATTATTTCGTCGATACCACGCCTGCCTCCCCAGCGGCAGCTCCGCACCGCGTCAGTGCAGCTTCAGTTAGTTACCTGACGGCCATCTCCGCGACCTCCAGGCTGGGGTAGTCCAGCTCCTTGACCAGGCACAGCACCGCAGACAACAGGTTCGAGTTCTGCAACAACACGTCACTCATGTACTTGTGCCGGCAGTGGATCACGCGCAGAGCTAGCACGCTGTGTGTACGCACCCTGGCGACGGGGCGGCGCGTGAAGCCGCGGTGCTCGGCCATGACGGCGGAGGGGTAGTTGTCGCGCTCGGCGGGGGGGGCGCGCGCGCCGCGCTCCTCCCACGCCTCGCCGCTGCCGCGCTGCGACATGTGCCCGTACGATTCCGACCTAACAAATAATATCGTGTGACTACGACGAGAAAAAAATAATATTCTTTCTATAGTCTAATATTATCTTTTAATAGTTTGTGATTCGAGCACAGAATAGCGGCCAAATTCTCAAAACTGGGCTCAATGTTAAGTAGCCTTTAAGTGGCATGCTATCTCCGTCACTTGATGGTGTATTGTAGCGACAGAGTCAGAGACACATTTAAAAACGCTTGAGAATAAACAACTTGAAATCGTATTTACACCTTTTTTGGTAAGTTTTTAAATTTTATATTGTTTTAGTCATAAGCTTGCATTAGATTATGGCTCGGCTGGGTTACTGGCAGTAACTGTGTCGTAATTACCTGTCGGGGCGCTCGTAGTAGGGCTCCTGGTAGGGCGGGGAGGCGACGCCGCTGGCCGGCGCGGGGTAGCGGCACTCGCCGTTGGACGAGTACGAGTACCCCTGCGCACACACGCACACCTTACACTCACTGACTCCACTCAATACACAGCGTACTATAACAAGCTCCGAGTAATTAGCCGCAAGGGGAGTCCCGTCACAACAGCCGGCGCTTCAACGTTTCAAGGAGTCCCTCTGAAGCGCACTCATGTTAATAAGTTAATGATTTAGTGATTAGTTATGATTTGGTTATTGATGGGGACGTTGTTGTACAGCGCATGCGCCCGCGGGGCGGGCGGAGGCTCACGTGGTCGATGGAACAATCTCATGGAGCATAATAAATGTTCTGAACCAGTTTGATCAGTCTCGATACTGACGTGGTCGCACACGCACTGCGAGCTGTGCGCTACATGTGAACTGTCTGCCTCGCGGTCGAAGCGTTTGAGGCCCACACTGGAGTGAGCCACCTGAGCGGGCTAGGGGTGGGGGCGAGTGGGGGGAGCGGGTACCTTGACGCTGTGCGTGGAGAGCGAGTGGCGCAGCGAGCCGGCGTCGGGCGAGCGCGCCTGCAACACACACACACTGCTGCACTACACGTAGGTACACTACACACGCACGCTACTGCTGTGTGCCGCTCTGCACACCAAACTCTTATACATAATAAAATTAGTGTAACTTGTTTACTTCAGGCTTCTTGAGGCTCTTTATAATAAATTGTGTTTGGTCTCAGAGGTTCATTCAAAGAGTGAAACAAGTGAACAGACATGAGCAACTAGTGGCGCTGCTCAACCGTGATGTTACTGACGAAGCGTAATGTTACTAATGCACAATTGAGGAACGAAAAGGTTGAGCGTGGGGTAATTTGGACGCATACAGTGCTTGACATCTATTACTTTTCTGTCTAGATATAGTACACATGTAAAAACGGTGACACGAGATGACGTCACCGCTACGCGACAAACATATTTCTTACAAAAGCTTAACCTTTCCCTTCGTCAAGAGTACACGTATGATTGTATGAAACAGACTAGTATGTTAGAGTACTGTTAGTTGTCATGCTGGATGTGGTGGGGCGGTACTCACGTCGTAGTGCGAGCGCGTCATGTGCGTGCTGGCGGGGTGGTCGTAGCGCTCGTCGTCGGGCGAGGCGGCGGCGGGCGCGCGGCGCGGGGACGCGGGGCACTGCGGGCACCACCATACACTCGCTACCAGCCCTCACGCCTCAGAGTACACTCGGAACATGGACAGAACATGCTCTCCATGTCATCTGACCATCGCAAGAGTCTCTATGGACTTTGATCTCCGAGTTTGTTTGTGTGTTACTCGTCGGAGCAGTCGGCCAGGAGACACCGACCTCATAATATAGTGAACCGATTCACGGAATTAATTTAATTTTTCGCAAAATATATTATCAGGTATTTAAAATAACTACAGAAAAAATATAATGCTGTATAAAAGCACTATTATATATTATGTTGGCGAGGCATAAATGCTGGTACGTATACATAACATAACATTAGCTGCAGTAGTCGTCGGCACTCGAAGTGGACACTGTGGCTCCCAACTACACCGGGCGCGGCTTCCACAACCAACCAGCTAGTGAGCGCTCATTGTTTGTGGATAATTAGCGATAGTGCGCAAACGCATGTTGTACCTAAACACGACGACATTACCAGATAGGCTGACCACGCCTGATACAGGCCTCCCGTACAGTGACTGGTCAACCTATACCGGATATGTGTCGCTTGGTGTGTCACCGTGCGCCTGCGCACGATCCTGCAGTGCCTTAATAATAAAATATAAATGATAAGGTCTGTGATACAAGCACAATGTATGTGTGGTGAACTGTGGCGGTGACATGGTGTACGACAGAGAAACTAATAATGTTTGAACAGACTGCTGACAGGGCTACGTGGTGCTGCTTAAACTAACACGTGGATGTGCTGCGAGGGAGATGCTGCATGCGATAGCACGATAGGGAGCCGGGGCCGCGGGGCGCGGCCTCATGCGCGCGAGCTGTGTATGCCGCAAGCTTTTTAAATCATTCGTCGCTACACAGACGGCGTTCGCAAGCTGCACACGAGAGGCGCTGTGAAGCGCGTATGAAGCAGCGCCCGCGGCCGCGTGTACCCACCTGCGCGCGCGCCTCGCCCGGCGGCTCGCCGCCCGCCTCCGAGCTGTCGCTGCCCTGGCGCGACAGTCACATACGTACGTTAGTACACACACTAGCACATACACGACTCACTGTCGCTCACCTGATGACCCGACACACGTAAGAGCTTCCAGCGAGGGAAACAGCTAGCGAGCTTGTTTTAATGTTGATCATTACAGATGAGTCGTGTAGGCACAACAAGTTAGGACTAAGTATATCAAGCGACCGCATCATTCACATTCTCCGAAGGATGCGCACTCATTACGTTCAAGACGTGCGCAATCCTTAAATTAATTTACAACATATTGTTACTATACAGAAAGCATGTTTAAATACAGCTCAATATATTTGAGAAATAACTTGAGAGCTCTTGTGATACTCTATATAATAATAATTATGTTTTATGTTTAATTACATTAACATAGATTATATTATTGAACGTTCGTGGTCCGCGGCAATAGGAAGATAATATTATATAAATGATAAGTTAATACACAACATGACAAGTTATGAGCTGGTTACATTACGTTGTTAACTGATCGTAATGTAACGCTACACAAACACAGCACACATGTTGTCATGTGAATACACCAGGTGGGGGTACCTCGTGGCGGGGCGCGTGGCGCGGGTAGTAGTCGGGCTCGCGCTCGGGGCTGGACTCGCACGACCGCTGCCGCCGGTACTGGCCGTAGCTCTCCTGCTGTAACACAACGCAGCGCGCTTCAGGCACACGCTCCTCACAACACTATTGAGATCGTGGATCCAGAAAAAGTTAAATTTGAAAATGTTCTCGGCACATGTTTTTTTTTTAGAATACGCAACTTCTCTAGATATTTTGTTATAAGTGCCGCCGCACTCTAGCTGTTTCCAGCGCCACCATATAATTTGTCATGATCACTAAACCGACTTGTGAACAGTGTTCGCACGGAGAGTGTCTCATGTGCTCGAGTGTGAGCTCCTCGCTAGGAGTGTAAACACACGAGTGAGAGGTTCGGCTCTCGCCTACGCAATCGCTAACTCAATATTTTGCATGTCCTTGTCGTGCGTTACAAGATCACGATCATGCCAGCTCGCGAGTAGAGCGGCGTCTCGCTCACTCACACGCGCGGGTGTAGCGCTGCGCGTACGGCCGCTATGGTTACCTGTTGCGGGTAGCCCTCGTCGTCGGAGTCAGGTATGTGAATGCCGCGCCGCATCGCCTCCTGCACCTGAACACACACATGGAGACTATTTAATGGTGTATTACAGTATGCACGTTACAGGCACATCAACATGTGCGAAGAAAAAAACTTGATTTAAAAGAGTATCCGTGGAGTACCTCCTTCGTTCCTCTCCATAGAGACCTACCTACGTCATGGAACAGGCAACTAGCTTCAACATTCTGAATAACTGTCCGACTGCTTGACAATTCAAAAGTGCCTGTTAATGGTTTAATTGAAATAAATGATTTGAGTTTGAATATTGTTGAGTGTTGCACCAGTCATTGTAAAATTAACTTAATAGTCACTGCAGTAAAGTAGATGTTTGTTCACCTCGTCGGGCTGCACGGGCACGTTGTCCAACTTCTCCAGGTTGGGCAGGTTCCGCAGCACCGTCATCCTGTATCTGTAAACATACAGCACCACATTATTATATTATGTGGGTTTTCTTTACACACGGAGGTTCCACGCGCACCGAGCGTGTTTTGGTATCAAGCGTATCAGATGTCACTTTGTAATAGTGTAGCCCGCTAACAGTGAAAGATAACAAAACTTGGGAGACAGAACATCACACCTCCCCCCGGGGACTGCCAGCTATTTAGGACCAGGGCTAGTGTGGACCATTGTCCGCTGAAGTGTTATCCAGTAAGCCACATAGTTTGTCAGGGCCCCCATAGTGTTTAAGCTGGCCCGCAGCAGCCGTGACCAGTCCACTCCCTCTTAAACTTGGCGGCATTTTGGTGCACATCTAAATAGTAACGTACTGCGGGTGTGTGGTGCAGGGGTTCTCGTCCAGCCACAAGCTGGTGAGGTCGGGCAGGTGCCGCAGGTGGCGGATCTCGTTGAGGTCGTTGATCTCGTTCTTGCGCACGTACAGCTCGCGCAGGCGCCGGCAGCCCGCGAAGTCGCCCAGCGTCCGGATCTTGTTTATACTGAAACAGACATCGTAACATACTCTGCTTAATCAGACGGGGATGGTGCTATCAGTGATTGTCTTGGATGTGTTGGCTCGAGGACATGATGGTGTCCTGACGATGTTTTCATAACTGGTAGTGAAATAAATTGCACGAAAGTATGCATTTTTGCGTTTGCACGGGTCCGAACTCGGAGCCAGAACGATAGACAAGGATTGAGTTTTAGAACGTGTTGTAACTTTAGTACGTAAGCCTTCATGTTGTCACCGAACACGCGTGTGACGCGATCTTAGCTCAGGTTGTAACAGAACATTCGGTAGCACGAGGCCACAAGCCCACAACACCACGCACTCGACCAACAGACAAACACATGCTGCAAACTGAGCCTTATTCGCTAACTCTACAACCTAAAACAAACCTTAATCGAAAAACAGTAAAATCGAAAAGACGTTGCTATTATCAAATTTTGAAAGTGCAACGGTCGAACGTTCATGATTGGTCAACGTCCTAGCGCTCGCGCGTGATTGGGCAACCATTGGCGCGCCACGCTCTGATTGGCTGCGTCCTTGCCGCAGCTGCGTGAAATGGCGGAAATTTGCTTATTACCATTCGGAAGCTGTTCTGACTACTGCTAACTGTTGGACATTGTTCATTGTGCATTGTGTCGGAGACAATGCGCTGATAAGGAGCAGCTTGTTACTGTTGCATGGAACGTATTACACTTGTTGTCGTCTCCGGGGCCTGTGGGTTGGAGCTATTTTAATTACTCTGCTGTTATTACATTTGATTGCTATTATTGTATCTATTAAGAATTTTAAAAATTAGTGTTCGTTGCTGAGTATTTCAAGCACAGGCGCACGATGTCACCAGGCGCCGCGCACGCACGCGTGACGTGCCTGCCGACATGCGTGCGCGCACCGCACGCACCGCTCGATGCTAGTAGGATCATAGTGGTAGTCTGTCAGAGAAACTATAACGTCCTACAAAACTATCTGCTTCCTAAGCAACATATACTTGTGGAACGGAAAACAGTATCTATGCAAAATGTAACTGTTATTTGACCATGATCGGTCAAATAACAGTACCATATTGAATAGATGCTGAGTTTTGAAAATAATTTCAATTCTAATGGCAAAAAAACAGCAAGTAGGTACAAATACAAAGCTAAGTTTCCAAACGAGCGGTAAACGTGGCAGCCAATATACATCGGTGGCGAGGAGGCGAGGAGGCGAGGCAGGCGGGCCGCGCACCAGACGACGACGTCCATTACGACCATATTAACAAGGAGCAGACAGCAGACGGGTCACGACCCCGGCGACCTCGCCTCCTCCCCGTCCCCTCGGAACGAAGGAAGCTATCAGAGGGTAATAGTTTACGATACAAGATTAAAACATTAGAACACACACAAAACATGATTCTGTGACTTTTTGCTTCACTATGTAGTAACTTTCCCAAACACCCTCTGCAGAGCGCAGAACTGGCAGTATGTGGATAGTGTTCACATTCACAGTTCAACACTGCGCGTAGACAGAACTGTACGATTGGAGGCCGATTGAGTGAGCGCACACAGAGCCGCTACTCTATTATATTCGAGACGCGTTTGAGTTAGTCATCAAACAATAAGTTGAAACTGCTCTAGCGTATTGGTGCTCTGTGTGCGCCGACCCCAAGGATAGCAATTAAAGCGCAAGTCGCAGACAGTAACGTGTAATAGGATAGTATCGCAAACGTCCGCGCGGCAGACGGGTCGTGACCCCCGGCGTGCCCCGGCTGTGGCGCACACAGGGACCGGATACGGACGCTCTCACTGAAAATTCTATATGATTTACTCTTATATTGATTGATAGAATAAGTGGTTTTGTGTGCAAAAATACAGGAAAGTTATTGTACGCATTTGTGAAATACTCGTCAGAAGGAAGCAGTTTTTCAAAAATCTTTGAATACAGTTTTAGAAATATACACAGCGCACGGTTATCGATCGTCACAGACCGTCAGAAGCAACGTGTCGACCATAACTGCTACAGAATCGATGATCGTCGATGGCAAACGTTAGGATGCCGTCAGATTAGGTGGCGGGTAGTACTTGTATGAGAGTAGCGGAGGACAGGGTAGAATGGAGCGCGCTCGATGGAGCCTCTATATAGTAGTGCTCTGTAATAGGCTCAGTAACCGCTTGTCATTCTCTTGCTCTCCCAAATCATGAGTGGTGGGCGCAGTGCGTCGTTTCCTTCGCTACATCTCTATAGGCCGCCGCCTCGCTCGCATATCATCTATGACACAAATTATCCATATCTTGCAGTTCGCATGGATACTTTTAGAATTCACACTCAAATTCCTAATTCAACTAATAACAGTGAAAATATGGTTTCT
Source organism: Hoplodrina ambigua (assembly GCA_949774945.1). Lineage (NCBI taxonomy): Eukaryota > Metazoa > Arthropoda > Insecta > Lepidoptera > Noctuidae > Hoplodrina > Hoplodrina ambigua. The sequence goes on from OX458991.1 coordinate 66,371, forward strand.
TCTATTTCTATCAATGAAATAGCACTATTGTGACAGTGCGTGCGCGCTGAGCGTATGCGGGGATCATGACACACAAGGCGTGCAGGCGGCGCTTGACGTGGATCACCCACACGCACGCAGCTCATTAACCACTCGCTGTACAAGAGCAGGGGGTGGCAGTACTCGTGAATGTCAACTATGAAGCCTGCACTACTACACGGCTGTACGCCTCTGCCATAGCCTTCAAGCGCACGCAAGTGGGATGCGGTGTATTGTTCTAACAACATGTACAGCTTGATCTTGCTTGTGTTTATACAGCTCGGCTCGTCAGTGCAAACGTAATAATCGTTGTGTCGAATCAATCGGCTCACACATCGCCGCGGATCATCACTGACACGTCGGTGCGTGGCTGATGAGACACGACCAGTGTGAGAGCGCGGAACCAATCGACAGCCTCGCTCGATGTTTGCGAGCTAATATTTGAACTTTTCTCTTTTCTACTAATTACACAATAGGTACTCAATTCTCAAATATTGATTGCATTCCACAATGTAATGCTTAGAAAGTAAGTTAACATTAATTGTTACTTAAATAAACGTGAAGCCTGACGGAGTGTGGGGCATAGCGAAGACAATTGTAGAGATGAGGACTTACGCAAACTTACGATCTAACTTGTCTAGTTCCCACTCATGAGACGATGACGATGGCGAGCTGCTAATACATAGTTGCATGTTTGTCTGCCGACTGGCCGCCACCGCCTGCGTGCGAGAAACGCGACAATACTACAAGTAGAACTCTCTATAAAGGAGGTCGTCCGGCGGTCCACCTGCAAGCATTGCTGCGAGAAGGGTACTACAGGCACATGAGACACACAGCGATGCCTCTTACGATACCCGCAAGCGCTGGTAACCATTTACCAATACGAGCGCCGTCAGCTTGTTTGCTATCCAATAATATGAAAAGTCACGGTCTATGGTGAAACCTAAGAACAACATCCTCGTGTGAAAGTGAGTCGACAGTGCACACCGACAGCGGCGTACACAGCGTGCTGGTGTGCTAGTGTGCTGGTGTGCTGGTGGCAGCCGACGGCGGCGTCCTTCAGCTGTATCGTTAATTGAAAACGAACGATACATGGTTGTTGTGTGAACAAGTGAACTGTTTTATTGATTCAGCCATTGACGGTGCGATACGTGTTCCATTGAAACGTTGCGATGAAGTACTTGTAGAAGGTCTTTCTATTGATGGAGGTCATTGTGTGATCGCGGACGGACGACCGTGAAACTAAATCATAGCTCGGCCTATTGATTTAATGCAGCCATCGCATGACCATCGTAATACGAGTGCAGTGACGTACCTGAGTGCTAGCACTTCCACGTTGGGCATCCTCCGCAGCAGACTGACGTCGCCGAGCTCGGCGCCCCTGCAACACACAAGCGGGCGATTAGTGTACATAGGTCAACGTGAGCGGAACAGCCGCGGGTCAAGCGTCCAGCAGCAGACCGCTGCAGGCTGATGTTGATGCGCAAGCCTCTCAATTCAATCCTATTTCCATACGTCTTAGTGACATTTGTCAATACATTTGCTCAAATAATTCCAACTAAATGATTGGTTGTGAAATACTTAGCAGCTACATAAAATAACATCATGCGTCTGAAGTGTGCTGTAGTATCGAAGGCAGTCGACGGAGGCGTGAGTTCATGTGACGTCATAGGGCCATATTTTAGAGGTTGGCCTCATTTTGGAGAAATAAAACAAGTCAGTGCTAAGTTACTTTCATCAGCTTATGTGTAGATCTGACGCATGCTAATAGAGAACCACATATAGACGTATATTGCGTGGAACCGTAACATACTTATCATTTGAATGGTGGAACATATTCAATCAAAATACGAGTATTTATTTCAATTAGACCAATAAAAGGCACTTTAACAATTCAATCGAATTGCTCCTTCCTAAGGAATAGTTCCGCATGGAGATTGTCTGTATACATACACAGGTACGCAGCATGGGTGACGCATGTAGTATTACATATGATTACGGAAGCAGTTCCGTATGTGAGCGCCACAACACAACTTGCACACAAAGCAAGGTCGCGGCTCGATCGCCGTGTGCCTGCCTAGTGCCTACACAGTATATTACACATTACACATATTGTATCAATACATTGACATTCACCGCGCGTGTCTCGTAGCGGCGTGTAATAGCGCTTGTTGCAGTGCTTTATATGACTAATTAGCTTTGCCTGCGACTTCGTGCACATAAATGTCGGTTATCGTGGACGCAGGCGAAGTTCGGAATAAAAAGTAGGCTAAGTGTTTCCTTGGGGTTCCAGCTTACCCTGTACCAAATTGCATCAAATCGGTTCAGTGGTTCAGTCATGCAAGTTACTCTGTGTGTCCGTCAGTCACTGACAGACAGACTGAGTAACTTTCGCATTTATAACATCATAAAGTAAAGACACGTAATAGGTTCGCTTTTGACTAAGTAATAATTATACATATGTGACGCTCTCCTACACTAACCGCAGTCGGGCAAACTTTAAACTTTTTTCTCGAAATTGCTGTGTGTATGCAAGCATGTGATGCATGTAGACGACACGGTAATTCTATAAAGTGTTACGTTACGTCGGACAATCGCTCTGGGTGGCAGACAGAACCAGTCAGCAACTACAGAAGGTCTACTTCATGTACTAAGTAACATCGTTACCGAGCACAAGAACTACACGGAAACAAGCACAGAGAGGCGAACAGAAGTAGGAAGCCAAGTAGTGTGTCACTCATACACGTGTGGCCGTGTCGTTTGACAGCTGCGCGAAGTTGTCCTTCTGTGGTGTCGTTAGTGAGTGCGGGTGAGTGCACTGCGGTGACATTACAGCTACTTATAGCGGCGCGATAACGCACGTAACGCGCCGACACAGATGCCACGTTGCATCACATTGCACTATCATTTAATATAGACTGCACATGCACTAGCCGGCGCGCGCCGACTAAAGCACAGGACCTCTCATACAGATTATGTAAACAGGTAAACACTGCTTTCAAATACTCTACTAGGTGGGAGGGACGTTGGTTAGAATGAAAACTATCAACGAGGACTCAGCACTGTTTTTGTTTTTCAAATAACCTGCGGGAAATGTTGACGCTGGGGGGCGCAGACTCCGTGGTACAAGTCTTGGTCACGATGTCCCTTGCTTCCCGCTACATCACAACAAATAAAAAATCTACCGCCGACACCACCACTGCATGGTGGTGCGCACCACATCAACTAAATTCCTTCAACAGCTTTTGAAAAGCAAAAGATTTATCTGTTTCATAACAACGGATACAGCGTATTATTGGCTTTGAGTAGCCGTAGAGCTTCGTGAAGGAGCTTGTCCATGGAACTGCTACTACTAGGTGTGTCTATCTCCACCGGTGAGGCACCCCAGCAGTATTACCGAGTACCCTGAGGCCCTGAGCGCCGCGCGCCGCGGTAATTACAGGCACATGGCAATTGGTTTAGGTTGGTCATGTGCGATGTGTCTGGTGATGCGGACAGGTCGGTGGCGGGGACTACTTACTCTGGGGGGGGGGATATGCCTATACGCAGCGCCTAGCTCTCCTCGCCTCCCTGTTTGTCTACTGTATGCGGTGCGAGTTTGCGCGGCGCTCTACAGCGGCGGTACAGATGCGGTGGCGGTGCGGAAGCGCGGGGTCATCGACTAGGGAAAGTGAAGCGCTGTGTCCATGGCTCGCGGTCATCTATGTGCGGTGACATTTACTTGTATTGGACGGTGATCTATGCGCCTGCGCTGATGGATCATTTGTTTGTATTTAACGTTTTGTATTGTGGATATCTTGATCGTTGCTCGATGCGCACGGTGCGTATTCGTTTTTGTGAAGGAACTGCAGTTTTATTTATTTTATTTTATTTATTTATTTATTCTGAAGTTTCCTTTGCCATTACAGAATACATCTAATGCGACAAAGTAACTTAAAATACACTTAACTATAATTTACATGCTACACAGTACATGGCTCTTGTGAACTGGCGTTTATGATCAATGAACTGGGGAAACTAATGAAGTTTTGACAGATGCTACAATATTAGGTAGAAATGTTTAAAATATATGTTTGTGTGATTTACAATACTTTAAAATAATAAAGAAACACGTAAGAAGTAGTCCGGCTTACTTTATAGCAGTGTTATTTCAAGAGGCAGGGTTTCAGCAGCACACATTCATCCATTGTCCTCACCGAGGTTTCTGACCCTTTGCGTCAATGAATAACATAAAGCCCAACACAAGGCGGGAATCATAATGTTGAGTGGTGGTCTTCGCTTTAACCCCGCATCACTACATGGCGCTTAATATTACGATAAAGAAGCATGTCCAAATGATCTCTATACTCATTGCATTAGTTTCAATGTCACCCCTCGGCCCTCACAGCTAGTCCGTGAGCTGAACTATTCACTAGCAGGTTATGAACGTAGCCGCGTGTTTAAATGAGCGCCCGCTGATTGAATGAGTGAAGGTCAAGTCGATTCATTTGTTTTCGGAGCGAGTGTTAAGGGCGGGCAGTAAGCCAGCAAAATTTTAAAATTCACCCGCGCGCCCCTTTCCTCCCCTCACATCGAACACGATTGTGCACCAAAACAAGTGAACCTAGCCGCGCTCGCTCGTCACGTTTCTTCTGTAGTATACGTAAAATAATCACATAATACTACTGTATTCACAGTAGGTACCTATGACTGCAGGAAAGTAGGTAAGTGACTATACCATAGATACTGAACATGAATCCATACAAAATGAATACCCCAAAAAAAATCTAGTTGCCCCTTCCAATAGGTAATATATGGAGAAAAATGGGCAAGAAACTCCATACGTACTCTTTTAGAATCAATGTTTTACAATATTATTATTTGTATACTACAGTCATACGTAATTACATGTGAATGCATTGTACCTTACATAAAAACTAATAAATAATAACACGCAAAAGAAATTTATATTACAAATTAGGAATTGACGGTACAAATACATATGTATATTCAAAGTTACATAGTGTTCACATGTTAACAAATATTGGAACGACGTATATTGTATAAAAATTAAAATGTTGCCAAGAACGAAATAATAAGTTTTTACGGATTGAAAAAAGTAATGGCTAGTAATAGTTTAATTAAAATAAACATTCCAAGCAACTTTTTAATAACCTTTTTTATTGGACCTCCCAAAGTCATCATCGACGGCTCTACATCGCCGTGGCGTATTGAGTTTTAGGTTGTCAATAGTGACCTGTGGAAGAAAGCTCCTCTTCCTAGATCAACCTTTGGAGAAAAACAAAAACCACCGGCCTTGCTACACAGCAAGGTCGGGCACACCCGTTCGCGCACATTATATTGCATGAATAAGATTGCTTAGCCTACCTCGTTGGTAAGAGATGACAATAGGTTCCATAATCTCGTGAGGGTATCCCTTCGCATTTAAATTGACTCGTATTAAAACATGAATTATGATCGTTACAAATTGGTAAGTATGAATTTCTTAAAGATTCTGAAATTGTCTGGCAACCAGGAACTGGCTAAATACACTTCCTTTCACTGACGAGCCGTAATTTGGGACGGTTCCCCATATTTGAACGAATAACAATAATAAATTTTAGAATTGGAATAATTTTATTGTCAAAAGGGATAATTAAATTCGTATACTACAGTGACCCTATATAAATATATAACAAACTCAGACCATCTAAAATCATATATTTATATTGCATATACTATACACTACATTTTTGTGCCTCTACTATGACATTCTGGTTTTTATGTAACACAACAACTTTATTATTTTTGTACAAAATACAATGCCTTTTAAGTACTACCTCAGTTCGATCCTGTGTGAATAAACGAAGCAATGTAAAAATAACATAACGATACTTTGAATATTCGTGTTACCTGCCGCAGATAACGGCTATCGGCACAAGTAAGGCCTATTACGCTTCAGCAATTGACCGCCGACGTCGTTGAAACAGCGACTGACCGCCATGATGGTCAACCGCGATGAAACTGCATCGAGCGTTTGGATCGCTGAAAGGCGTGTTGGTCCATAAACTACAGCTTGTATTGTCTATTGTTATTACCAAAAACCACAATTAAAAATAACTAGATTCATCCTTTATTAGAAACGTTGCAGACTAAACCGCCCATAAACCGCCAGTGCGTATATATTGATGGTGGCCAGCCAAGAAGCGGGCCGCGGCCCCGTGTTCAACCGCCGCGGTTGAAATTATGTGGCGTGCGTACGATAATAGAAAAGCGGCTACCGCCCCAGCGATTAACCGCGAGTGCGTAGGGGGGCCTACTCTCAAAATTACCCCCGACAATTAGCCGTTCTTTCAATTTATATTTGTATTTTTATGTTCTCGTTTCGAAATCTTTTTAATGCTTTCTTATTATTTCCCATTTTACTATTTATTTCGACCACCAAAGCAGCCAAAAATTTGAATGTAGTCCTCTCGTCTCAACAGAGCAGCAACGACTGACGTGTGAAACAAAAAATATGCTTGAGGCTCTGTCAAAGTGCGACGACAGATGACTTGTTTCGCGGAATTAAAACGTAGTATGTGCCAAAAGTGTTTTATCGTAATAATTCCAAAACTAAAAAGAATTATCTAAAATGCCTAGACAAAACCCTCACTTATGTCTAAATATAACTAGTTATCAAATTTTTGTCATAATAGTCATTATAATATCGTGTATAAATAGAAAAAATAAAAAAGTTAGAGGCTACTTCGTGATGTTTTTCTATCGAGAAAATGTTATTATTTTATGTTTTTGATCAATGAGAACCCTCGAAAATATCATGTAGTTTTCATACATATGTATTTTAAACCTAGAAATCTAGAATTGTTTATGTAAAATCAAAAAAAAGATTGGTAATTTTGCTTACTACGCCCTCTTAACGCAAGCCAGTGTTAAAACGGAGGCCTCCGCACTTGATAGCTCATCTTTATGCCTCGCCGCAAGTGTCTGTGATGGGCCCAGGAACACACATTATTGGACGAGTAGCTGACCATGAGGAGTTGAGCGCGCTGGCCGATGCCCAGATCTGGAAGTGCTAGTTGGTATGTTCACTTGTAATGTTTCTAGATCCGTGCCTATGGACTTCAAAGGATTAAGATGCAACATAATTATGTAAGTGGTGAAATGACAAAAACAACAGCTGTGACTGCTTCCTGCGCGAATTTACACGTCATGATCTATATCTTTAGGCATGATATCGTATGCATCACTTGTCTTTATTCCTCAATGCACTCGTTGCTCGCATGCTCTGCTCTTTCTTAGTTCACAACTCACGACAGCGACTACCTCCCACAAACACAAAGCTTGCTGTATAATCAGTCACACTTGTCTTGTTGTCGTCACAGCTACCACCCCTCATAACTTACTAAAGCTAATCCAAACAAAACAAGTCAATTTCCACTACAGAACTGTAAAACAGCTACAAACAACAGTTCCGCCAACAATCACTGTGCCGGCGACCTTACCTGAGCTGGGTAAGGGCTGTTTTCGTAGTTCAAGTGTAGCTACTGGTGATGGCGTGCGGTTCGCCAAATTACTATTAAGTACAGTTCATTCACTTTTCGTATTGAGTAGTGACATCGCGACAACCCTACACGCTAGTACATTGCTGTTTAGACTTTATACACTTCTTATCAAAGTATACAATTGTGTGCTAGAGATACATAGGTACTTCCTTACTTTACTTGTTAACTACATACTTCTATTTTGTACTCTATTTCTAAGCAGGTAAAATATAAAACTGAATGTAAGGTAGGTGAGAGCTTTTTGAAAGAGTGATGTCTAGGGTTCCGTGAGTTTGCTACATAAACTGAAATTTATTATAATAATTGAGTTTGAATAGGATTACAATAGTGTATTAGACAAAGAAAGACGGCGGTGCAATCTGTGAAAGGTCTGCGGCCAACTTTGGAACTAAAGAATAAGCAAGTTCGAAGGAAGCGCCTTCACAAGTAGCGATACTTGAATGTGCAACCGCAGAAGTCGGCGGTAGAGCACTTCTCATCCACATGCTCCTAAGTGATAAGGATTGAAAGTGATCAAACGCTAACGTTCGCCCGCTCACATGGTGCGCGGCTACGAACCCCTGGCAGTTAGCCCCGCTGCCGCTGACTGACTAAACATACTTTTCTAATCACAAGTTCTTGAAAGAAAAAGAAACACATCTATCCTAAACTCCTTTGAAAACACTAACAATTGAGCACGCGTGTGCTTCAAATGAATGCATAATGAGCACTCACTCACTCACAGGAGCCTGCGCCTGCAGTGAGCACTACCGACAACCAAATGATTAACGATTATCATCATTCAGACGTTTAGTTCCGGAGACATCGCGCCAGCACGATACTTGCGCAACCGTTGTATAATAACCAATCGGCGATGGTAACATTGGCTTATTATTGCTAGCAGACAGACTGCCACGAGCAAGGGACCGCTGCGTGCCGCAACACCTGGCGATGGTCGCACTCACCAGGAGAGCTGTCCGCGCGGGAGGGACAACGCTGTCAATGCAGAGGATCGTGACATTGAAAGCTTTAAATTTTTATCCAAATTATTGACAATGGTTCAAGACGTAATTTCGCCAGTTACGTTATACTTACATCCCATGTGAAAGGACTCGTGGACTCTCTTTTCCAACTGAGACAACGTCACCCTCATCGCATCACGTCAGCCCAAAAATCTCGGACAAATGTGTGTCCATTCATTGATTCTCCGTCAGTATATTATCCGCATGGTCGCACGTTTTGGGGTTAATATAATATGTAGGTCGCTCGGACAAGGATCGTTTGTACAGTCAAGGCAAAAATACGAATACACTTTCTAGAGATTTAACAAACAATATCTGCTAAGCTTTCTACAAAGTTGATTGGAAAGTTCTGACGTTTATTAGGTTTTATACATACTGAAAGCATCTCAAGACAAATACTTTTGTGAATTGTATTACAATTTCAAGCTCTCCGTCGCGTGTCGATGGCACGTGACGCTATGGGTTCCGTTGTTAGTAACATCTACTGGTAAATCATGTACCGTGTCAGTGAGAGACACTCGCTAACGAATGTGGCCAAGTGTGCACATGTGTGTGCCCTCCACTGTACAGCGGTCGTACTAAATGTGTGGACAACACCTCCGAACTCTGAACACACCCACACCCACATGTTATCGATCGGAATCACCTTCACTCAGTAGTGGCTGCCGCGTGCTGCCGATGTGCCTGTTTCACGAACATTCCATGTCAAATATTAGTTTATTGCAAACGAGGATATTGTCTAATAGGTTCACAAATAGATATTAGCATGGGAAGTAGTGGAGCTTTACACAGAGACTGGTGCACCGCCATGAATAACAGAGAAGTTGCTTTTCAAAGCTTGTTTTTGTTAAGCTCAGCTTGATATATTAATGGCCGCGTAATGTAAATCTATGTATCAATAACTATGGAAACATTCATCAATCAGCAGTACATAGTTACAGCTGACCGGTACGTCCGTGTCACCTCGAGCCGAGGAGGAGTAATCAATGGAGTGCTAGCGCCGCGCCCGCTGGCATCGCGTCCATGTAATCTGAACAAAGCTTTGCAGTGGGCAACACACGGCGCAGTGTGAAGGGGCTTAATGTCTTTACAAACTTAATTTTGCGTGAATTTCCTTCACCTGAAGGCAGCAGAGATGTACAGTACTCACTTTTCACTAGAGATAGTTGGGCCTCACGTGTAACATTTGCCATCAACTGGGCACTAATCTAGACTTCAGAGCGCTATTCTAAAAAGTAAAGGAAAAGCTAGTAACACTTGTCCAAACTCAGCAGCCGCCAGTTCGCGACCAGCGCTAAGCCAAGGAGGCGTCGTCGCTGACCTGCGAGGCCTCCATGCGCGGGCTCGCGCGCGGCGGACGAGCGCCCATTAGCGTCGGCTCGCATGTCACACGCACGCGGCTAACATTTTATCATTATCTATTACTTTATTTATGACAAACATATCGCGAGCCTGTCCGCTGTCACCCACTACTTGTTACTCACGTGAATGATCTTGATTTATGCATGTTCGGTAAGTTTTCTGAAAGAGAGTATTGAAATAACGTTACGAAACGTGAATGGAGAGTGGCGGTGGTGGCGGTTGTTACTTGTAATTTGTGGCGGAGCAATAGAGTATTACGTTCTACCTGTCTATGATGATGACGTAGCGAGTCATCGTCTGTTACGCCAAGCTTAACTTTGTCTAGGCCAAAGACCCCAGCGATAAAAAGAAGTTCTCAGTAGCGCAGGGGTCTGAGAACCCTGAGATAGCGTAACTTGCTTCGCCTACGACCAAACCCGCACATAAGAGGTGGCGTGACCTAAGAAGCTACGTCTTTGAACCTATTCAGTGTGTACATACTAAGTTTGAAGGCCCTTTAGTCCAAGTTCGGACATCCAAGGAGTCTTCAGTTAGGGTGAGGAATATTTGACCCGAACACAAACTGACTACCTTGTCAGTCTTGTGGTTTCAAGTACGACTTGTTGAGTGTGATGTCTGGTGATTCGACTCTAAGCTCGAGTAGTGTTATTGGGTTTTTAGAGCTTTCCACAGAGCAGTAATTTAGCGCGTGATAACACACCTACACATGCAACTGTACACATAGCGTGCAACACGCACACTGCCGCGATTACACAGACAGCACCGTGTCGAATGCACAGCACACGAGCCGCGCACGCAGGTTCGTGCATACACCGTGAGGAATCAGACAGGCTGTTGTGGTGTTTGTTTATTAATAAAACTTATGTAAACTTTACTCTCATATTTAGTTTTATGAGTAAACTGAATCTTTAAGGAAAATTGAATGGATAGATATGTTTCCCGGCTAGTGATACAAAATCTGCGGTTACCAAACACTCTTGGTAGACAGTAAACGATAGTGAGGTGACAAGCGACATTGACCCTTATGCGGTACACCTGCGAACTGTCACCGTGTCCTGCGAGCGACAATGGTAGCGCGTCAGATGAACAGTGAAGTGGTATGGTCTTCGTCGCGGCCGCGGTGGCACAGAGCAGCAACACCCGCAGTGTAGCCAGTGCCCCGCCACAGTTGACCCGCTACACTTGGCACGCCGCCCGACCCACTTCTTTGATAACTAACAACAAAACTTGGGAGTTTCTTACTAATTCATGGAAATGTGTGTCGGTGAGTTTCATGGCTAAACATAGTCATGTTCTCGAAGTTTTGCTTATTACTTACTAAATAAACGTGTGAGTAATAACATTAGAAACTCCGTTTCATTATATGGCTGCACGGTCACTTCTTCAAAGGTTTAAAGAATTTGAGCAAGAAACTAATACTACAATCAAAGTTGTGGATAAAACCCTTTATTTCAATCATCTTGATCATCAACACTATGACCGCACGAACGACCACAGATCTGCCGTCCCGGGCCGCTCAGCAATACACTGACATACTTCTATCGACATCTTCAGAGACATACGTTATGAAGAGATAGTCACACTGACACACGCCATAACGCATGGACTGGTCTACAGGCGCAACTATCAAATGTGTGTATGAGGAACAATAGTGTATAATTTTCAGTAATCGTACCTACACTATTGTGATTCGTCATAAAAGTGTCAGTTTTTAAATTGCAATGGAAACAAATGGCGTCATACGTCATAATATTTTTTATAAAAATCCTAATATAGTATTGTAGCTTCTAGCATCTTCCGTGTGGCACGCGCTGCTGTCAACATTGCAGGCGGCCCACCTGGGGGAGTGCAGTCTCAGCCGCCTCTGGACATCTGCAGTACCAGACGCAAAACAGACGCGCTGCCGTGCCAAACACGACCACTGCGACAGGGATAGGTCTGTTTGGTGATATTCCGAATGACTTCCCTGGACGAACTTCTTCAATAGCTCAACAGCTACATATAAAATGAATATATAGAATATTTTTTAAGGAGGTCACGCAGAATTATCCGCTTTATCATAATATGTCGAGCGTTACGAAGCTGTTTCCCTAAATGTAGCCGAGCTCGCAGCAAGTTGCGCACTACGCCACGAGCGTGACTCAACACAACCCGGCGACAGCTCCTTATAGGACTACTTGATACACCTCGTAAACGTCTCACACGATACAGCTCCATGAACGCAGTAAATGTGCCTATTAGGAGTGTGTTACCACAGCGTATGCACTTCAGTATATCCACAAGAGATCATTCAGGTGTGCGTCGAGTATTGCAGATGTCCGAAGGCGATTCTGACCGATGACTATCAGATCAGGTCGGCTAGTTTGCATCCGATAACAAAAAATATAATGTTGGTATTAGTGTCATTATGTTATTTCCCTCGTAGCCTTGACCGGTCGCGGCACAAAGTGTAGTAATCAAACAGAACTTAGGCGGTGCTTGCATCAACGTGGCCCGTGTTCTCGGAACATGGTCTTATCTGCATTAGTAATAAGGTCGCGTGGGTAGCAGCCCTGACTCCCCGAGTACACCCGACAAACAAACTAGCGGTATTGATTCGTATCGCTTATATTAACATTTATTTACATAGTTATGTGCCCTTGCTTAGTTTGCGTTCATTTTGATAGGCCTCTTCTGATCCTGTACTTTTAGGGCTCTTACACACATCACGCATTTATTCCCCGAAAAGAGCAGCACAAGGGTTAGAATATGGATGCCGGTAGAGCCACATCCCACAAGTATTTTGCATAAACGAACCGAGCATAAAGCCAGACTTCGATTCCCGGAGTGGGAGACCGGTCCACGGCCCCCACCGCTCGGCAGTCCCAGCCCTCACGATATTGTCTTCACTGCAACATCGTATATTGAAAAAGCTTTTACCAGCATATCTAGTGAACACGCAATCCAACTATATGATTGCACGAAATGCCCTGTTTATAATAGGCGATGCTCCCCCGGAACAGCTGAATACAATACATTTAATTTACTCAAGAATTTACGGGAATTAGGGTCCATGATTTTATAAGAATAGTTATTGGAATACTGTATACTATATTCAAGAAGACTGCCATACTTGCTAGCTTCAAGATTGGGCCCCATTTATTTATTACTTGCTGCTTTTTTTTTAAAAAGGTGTTTCATGATAATGGTTGTTAACAATATCCCGTAACAGAGAATAGAAATATTTTTACTTTTTGTTTATACTTTCCTCAATATACACAACAGTTACAATGTATTTTCCTATACCGTCATCATCCGCAGGCCAGAGAGCGCGCTGCACAGGTCAAGGTGGTAGCTTATAGTTCAATCGAACATAGAACATCGTTTGGGGGCGACGCGATAAAGTCGGGGTACAGCTAGCGATTGTGCTACTGCTTCCTCACGCCCTGAGTACACTGTACATTTGACATTGACGTCGAAGGGCGTCAAGATGTGATACGTTTGAACAGGAGACAATCAGACGAGGCGCGCTGCGGAACCGACCGCAGCTCACCTTCGATTGTGTCGTATAGACCACATTAATACTGGTTAAGTACACGACTCGACATGCGGCAGTCAATACTAAATGTGAAGGATTTTTTAAAGTTATGGTAATGACACATAAGTAGTCGGCGCGGCGTGAAGTGGTCGCCGCCGCACACATCCGCAGCAGCAGACGCAGCGCACACGCTGTTGCCAGCCCCGAGAATAAGTTGAGATGCGTCATGTGCGAGTACCCTCAACACTGACGATGCTGCTCGACGGAGCCAGGTAAGGTGTCAACACTTCCCCGTGCGTCTGCAATACTGTGCGCATTACAAATGAAGCCGACCCGCGACTAGTAAATGCTTGTTTAGCTTCCGTCGTGCAGCACGTTGGGGCTCGTTCGCTTCGGTAATAAAGCTGGTCATAAAAACGGATGTGTTCCTTGTTCCCAGGGCTCCGGTAAGAACATTCCTAAATACGTAAACGTTTCATATCGCAGAGTTCATCGTACGAACGGGGCGCTCAACATTTCGCCTGATCAAATTCACTAGTACCGCCCCGCGGTTTAACCAGCACAGATTTCCACAAAAACCTTCCATTTTTCTGCCATACAAAATACGTTTTGTCACTCAGGAACAGTTGTTGTTATTAGATCATCTAAGATATTACCTTCCTATCATACAATACACACATTAAACGCCAGCTTGCAGCGCTTCGGTATTACTCACAGGACACGGTGGGCTTGCCTCTACATTATCATCACACATAATGCTTCATGCAATGACTCAATACTCTTTGTTTACTTGTACATGCAGCGGCGTTTGAATTTTATACTCTATGTGGATTAAGACAAGGTACATTTATCGATTAGCTAAAAAAACTCGATGGTATTATTTGCAATATACAAAACGCGCTGATTAGTCGAAGGCGTCCTACATAATGTTTGCCATTATGTGTATCTGATTAAATAAGGCACGGCCATGTGTTTGTCAGTCCATACACGATTACGTTGGAGGTAGTTATTAAGTTGGCTCCAATGGATGGTCTACACTACTCGTACTTGAGGATTTTAACAGAACAGACGCAGGTGGACCAAAGTTTTATTGTACTTTACCATTAGCAATTACTCATTAGTAGCTCAGAGTCTCCGTGCCGGGATACTGTCAATAGATTCGCCCCAAAATACATGAGACTTTGAGTCTCCAACATAATTGGCGGAGTGTGTACTAGAGATGTGCCTAGAGCTAGCCTAGCCGGCTGAGGCGTGATGTTATAATGTTGTCAGTGTTCATCCAAAAACTATAATCATAAACGGTAGCGGACCGTATCAGAGAGAACACGAAGTAATTGCTAATAGATCACGAAGTGCCATGTCCGCGCAGATAGCAGACAGACGCACACTGATAGCCAGGGAGTGCGGTGATAAGGCAGGTAGACATGCTCTCACTGCACGCAGCCCAAACATAACATCACGCCGGTGCTCCTCGAGGAGGTGAACAGAGCATGTGCTTAGTTAAGTTCAGTCACTGAATAAATATTTGTATTGCAACGACGCTCTTTAGCTTGAATACTACGTTTCTGCAATGTACGGCACGGAATCACAGAACAGCACAGTATCTGAACGTTAATAACACATTGAAGTTTAGAAAAAAACAACTTCGTAGAGCGTCGTCTCTGTCACTGCTACCCGTGTGGCAGTCTCTTTTGAGTTTTGAAACCTGTATACCGACCGATACACCTATACGCCCAGGTACGGTATGCCTCATACCCACAGCGTTGCAACGCAAGATGTGATCTCCGAGGCCGCCGCGCGCGCCCACGTGCCGCCCTATACGGAGCCACGCAGCACGCACCACATAGCGTCGATGACGACACGAGGACCCCTCACTCAGTTGTAAGTAGTCGTTGTTTGAAGTATGGTAATGACAAGTCGAACAAAGAGGACGCGTTTATATCTTTGTCCATACAAAGGGGAAATACGCAGACGATTTTCTTTTGTAGTGCTAGCTAGCATTTCTGGTTTCGATTCCAAAGTTGGTCAAAAAACTATCAGATTGGGTTTGGTCCATCAGGAATTAGTGAGGAGCATCTCAGAGCCTGGCTTTGTATCTGGTTCAGCTAGTTGACTGCAAAAGACTCGACTGCTGTCACATCGAAATTAAGCGAAACGGCGCCATCACTATATCGGTGTAGTAACCATCTCTGCCTTACCCCTGGCAGACTCCAGCGAGATGTTACGCCCCTTCAGACCCGCGGCACGCACGCCTGTCACGTAGATGTAGTCGTATATCGTGCGAGAGCCGATCCAATCCGCGGTGGCGCAGCCCTGTGGCGGTGCGTGCTCGTCAAATATGCAGCACATCACACATTATTTACGAACAGGGTCAAACCTACATACGTCAGTGATTAGGATTACTAAATAAAGTAGCTTTTGCCCCAGACTTCGCCCGCATATTTTTTTTACGGATCTTAATTTTATTCTTATTTTGTCATAAGAGCACGATATACTCGGGGATAGCGGAGCTTTCTTTTAGCGAATGAAGTATCAGCAGTAGTTGTGGAGATTAGCACATTTTTTCCAAACAATTGCTCGACGTCTATCTCGCGGATCAACTGCCACTGCCACCAATGTCAGTCCACCTTCATAGCAGGGGGTGTATGGAACACGCCCTACTCTTACCATGTTTTCCGTCACATTTGTGAGAGTAGTACCGAGTGGCAAGTGGTCAGTAACGACTACTGTGCAGTCATGATCAGAGACCTGTGGACGAGCGCTGACTATTATGATTTACCTAATACTTTTACTTTCTAATAGCCATTCGTGTAAGTACAAGCATGATGCTGGTTATGTTCGTAGAACCGGTCCTCCGTTGATGCTTTCATTCATCACGAGGATTTCTTAATTGGTGACAAACACGCCGCCGTCGGCGTAGCCTATGGACATCTGCAGATAGAGACATAGTGATAATGCTGTACGTGGCTGCGTCTGTACTCACACAGGCTCTCTGGAACTGCCACAGCTAAGCTGCTCGGCGGCAGAAATAAGCATGGTACAGCTTATGCCAACTGTTTGGGCAGGAGAAAAAGGTTCAGTAGACTATCGAGTCATATTATTCAACAAGCGAACGTGTGTGGGATAACACCGACACGAGACTCGAGAGCTTCCTCTGTAATCTGAACAAAACAAGTAAAAGTTATATCACTTCAATCAGTGACACTACACTGGAACCTTTGCTTTCTAACGAATTAACATCATATTACAACAAATTAATTCGTTAAAATTAAAAGTATTGTTACGTTACTTAAATTAATAGCAGCTGTATGTAATAACCAATCATATGATGATGACATAAGGTTTATAACGGCTTGATTGATGGTACAGTGGTAAGCCACGCTTGGAATCCGGCGCTTGAGTCACGCGCATGAATCAAATTCTCTAATTAGATTAGTTGTCTCCGCACAGTGTACGAGCACAGAATATTGTGCGAGAGAATCATGTCTCCTGCGGCTGACAGCGCCAGGGGTTACCACTTGCCTAATACTCGTAACATAGAGCACACGAGTGAAACTAACAGTTCGGCTCAGTACAGCGTGGTGTCCATCACTGATGCATGTGTGTGACAGTCTGATTCTCATACTCGATTTCGGGTTTACAGTAAATGAAGTAATGGCATCGTGCTGTCCCCACCCGGCGATACGATTCCACCGGAGCGTCTCAGCGACTCTTATTGGGGCTCATTTTTGTAGACACACTGACGTTCAATCTGACACTCTATCTTGACACTCATGAAGATGTGACTCTTTCGTCGAAACTTGTCACTCGACCTCTTGCATCGGGTTTTCTTACATGATCCTTTATTCACTTCTTTGTAGAATAACTCTTCCTAGATCGCATATAGGAGCTTGGTCATTAATCATAACCAACCGGGACGGGGCCCGGACGGGGCACGGACGGGGCACGGTTTTAAATCTGTTACATATATTTTGTATGAATCAATTTATATTACACAGTGCATTATCCGTGTCCCGTCCGGGCCCTCTCGACGCACTTCAATACCACGTCGGCTCGTGCACGCCCCGGCCCGTGCACGGCACGTTCTAATGAGAATCATCCCTAAGAATGACTATGTATAATTATGTATATTCAGAATGTAGTTATAGTATGTGCTCAATTTACATTTTGAACGGAAAACTGAGCTCGTAATTACATTATTATGTTCTTGTGGACACTATTATACATCAGATTAATTGTATCCGTCGTTTGATAATGGTCAACTATTATACAATACCCGGCCGCAGCTGGCGTAAAGTGTTAGATCAAGTTCGGCTTGTAGAGCGTCGTCTTCGTCACTCCTACTCGTATGACAGTCTCTTTCTAAACAGTCAGGTGGGTTGGGTACTGACCGAGGTATGTCGTAACCGCGAAAGTAAAACTGAGAGTAATCTTGTTCTTCAAATACCTTATTCTATGAGATAAAAGTTGTATGTGCGCATATCACAGTCATGATGTAACGGTAGCGATGGCGCCACTTCTCGGTACTCTTAATGAGAACTGCTACATGATCTAATCACTTGAGGTCTTATCGTTATTGAAGGCTTTATTAGTAAGTTCTACCTTCAGATCCGCCCAAACTGAACAAAAGTCCGTACCCGAGCGGATCCGCTGACAGCCGACACTTACGAATAAAGCGATAATAGCTAACACTGAACTGGCTCGCGGACCGTGTCAGACAGGCCTCCGCGCAGCCAGCCACTATTCCGGCACTTGATCAATCAGCCTGTCTAAAACGGGTGTAAGTTGGATACTTGTAAAACGCAGCTCTCTTGGTATCGCCAGCACATGATGACATAAACACAGTTCAACACTATTACTGCATGTGCATGCAGTCACCGTGTACCGGCGCGGGCGCAAGGTGACTCATATGCAGCACACGTGGGAGAAGATACGCAATAGATAGGCTATTCGATGTTTGTCCCAACCACGAGCATCCTAAACCTCATGGTTACTATAACAGTGGGGTTATTGGCTATGGTGTATGACGAGGGCATACCCATGGCACCTCACAGTACAGTGCACCAAGTGGCTGGCGACATTGGTACCGCACAGTGGGCTCCACACCGGCAGTGACCGTCACATCTATTGCATGATATCCAGGTGTGACAGAGACGACGCAACTTCTTCTACAATTTGTTGTGTGCAAATGCAGTCAGCTCCGCACCGACTGAGTGACATTGGACGAACAGAATGCACACTAGGTAATTGTTGCGCAGACTCTTACGCAATCTGACGACACACTTGTTGAAGGACGAACTGTTTCAGTGACAAAGTTATGCGACAAGTTTACTATGAAATATGACCCCGACACCGACAAATATTTTCTCAGCATTATTTAAAATGAGTTCTGTAAGTAATGGTTGGCAAACAGACTGACAGCGAGCTGAGCATTTTCTTCTCTAAAAGGAAGGCAATTGGACAACACCGTGTGGCGTCTCCGGCTTCAAATCAGAACACGGTAGAATGGGTAAGACCTGGGGTCTAGACAATAGCAAAATTCGTAGCATTATGGTACTGCACACAAGAACGTTTAAATACCTCCCACGTACATAAGGCGGAACTGTTCATGTACACGTGCGCTACAATTTACCTGAATAGAAACTCTTTCCTCTGCCCACAACCACAGATTAGACTTACTGCCACAACGGATAAAACCACAGAATTACAGAGTTACAAGAAAAAAACCAGTATTACCTCTTAGGTACGTCAATTATTCAACCAGTTGGTCTACTGTCAATCCATATTTAGAAATTATAGCACTCTGTGAGTAGGTATAGTATCATTTAGTATGCATAGAGGCCGCATTATGCTAATTAAAATGGCACGGCCATTGATAACTGTGATAGTATGAGGCGTCTTCTCTGAACACTACCTATCGAGAATCGATAAGTGCCCTTATGCGAAATGTTATCGAGCTTAATTTAGGTCTCGCTGCAGGGCAATAATAGGCTGGAATTATTATTATATGTATCATTTGGTACTTATTGATCAATATAAGAAGATTACTTTCGTACGAATGCGCTCCCAGGTAGATGTGTAGGTACCACCAGATGGAGCAGTGAATGCTTTTGCGAATCCCGCACCCCGCCGGCCATTGACAGAGGTCACAGAGGTGGAACTCCGCGGTCACGCTATGTAATCCGGTAAGAGTCCGGCATGCGCCTCCGTCACCCCGGAGGAAGACCATGAGGATATCAAGGTGAAAAAAAGTGGTACCACCAGATGCGCCTGTTCCCCAGCGCCAAGCGCGTGAACAATAGCACACCGCTCACACAGTGGGTATTCTTTCCCACACTTGTGTGGCGACGCGACGGAAGCTGCCGACCAGCGCTGCTACGATATTTGAACTGTTTGTATTACTTTGTTTAATGCATTTTTGTGTACACGTCATGTCTAATTCTGTAAACAGTCGCGGTGCAATGATTCACCTATTAGATAGATTTGGTAGGTACCAACATTTCGTCACCAAGTGATGGAAAGAGACTGTCACACAGGTAGGAGTGACAGAGACAATGCTCTTTGGATTCCAACTTTTTCACCACATCCTACAGCCTACTGCAGGGCTCATGGTAACAAGTCACTGTAGGTTCTCTGCCTGCATCTCTGTGTGCCTATCATTGCAATTCAAACCTTTTAATTACACTCACATAAATGTCTGCCACCCATGGGCTCATGTTTGACAACAATTATATCATATTAACTAAACCAAAAACAACAATAAAATATAAAAATAATGTATTGTGGTTGTTGTTATATAAAATTCCCAGGTGTATAAGATAGCAGAAAACTGTTAACCACAAACACACGTAAGATAATCCTCCGCGCATTATCATGCGGCAGGAAGTGACACACACAGCGACAGATAAGTTGTGTATGTATCATCATCACTGTCTCATTAGCAGACAATCACAACAACACAATACTATCTGAGTGTTATCTACTATACTCGGAGAGCATAACATTATACATGCAAATGGAATATCTGTCTGTCTTTTAGATAATGTTATCTGAAGACAGACATAATTTTTATAATCTTATCAAGAAAATCTCACAGTGAGTGGACTTTTGATTTAATTTACGTACAAATAAGAATCTTACTAGAAAACTTGTTGCTATGTAGCTATTTGTTCCTAACATGGCATTGAATGCTGCACATTTTCTGAACAAAAAGACCAGTACCCGCTGTAAATTCTCAAATGTAGTAGACAACCAGCCTAGTACTGGCCTAGAATAAGAAATGATAAGTTATCAATATCGTTATTACGATTTAATAGTGGTACTGATAACAAAAACAAACATAGTATTGATAAGAATATATCCACCATAATCACTTGTATGATTTTTATACCTAATTTTGTTGAAAGAAGAAGAGGTTAAAGAAAGTTGTTACTTATGAAAGGTCAATCATGTTATCTGAAGAAGCAGGAAGAGACAAGCAGTTGCAGCAACTCCTGTGTATAACAACATGGCTGCGGATGAGTGGTGGCACGGCTGCCGGCGGCTGCTAGTTAACATAATGAATAATGTTCTCACACTATTCTCAACACTGGTTCATTAACTTTGCAATTAAAATGATGAATCTCATGCTCTTTGGACAAGTTACATTCATAAAAGTGAAAGACCAAGGCAATGAATGTTCAGCCAGCTATAATGAAATTATGATAAGACCATGAACTGTAGCACATTAACGCAAACAAATACGTTAACGTTCCGCCTCCGTGCACTGCACTGCCTCAGAAGGCGATTTCACATTACGACAAACCACCGCGAGCGGACGCCGAGACTAGGCCGTTGAACATTTTAATTTTCGAACGTTCTTTGTCCGCGGTCACTGAGTACGATTCCGAACCCTGACTCATGTACTTACCAGCAGTTCAGCTTCTTGATCGCGCTGAGGTCCGATTGTTTGGAGCGCGCGATCACCATTTCTTCAGTGAGACGAGCCATTGTGAATCACGACACTGCACTGACACTGGTGTTTGTATACAAAACTGGTAGAAAAACTAACACAACAGTTTATGACGGCGGCGTTTGCGCGGAGTTCATTACGGCGGAACACGCGACGGCAACACGCCCCGAGCGCCTCCAAATGACTGAAAACAATGCGACGACGACTCACGATGTTTCCACACTCACTCGACTGGCGATTAGAGTGGATCGAGTGTCGAACTGTCGAGTTGTGTACGTTTCCATTGACTCACTATGAAGCAGCTGTGTAAATCCCGGAGCATCGGTGGAACAATATTTTTATTAAAAACCTTTCATTGGTAAATAGCAAATTATTTAAAATAAGGTAAATTATTGACACTATAGAATCTTATTACACTCACTTAAGAAAATTTAGTTCACAACAGTTGTAAAATATAGTTGTAAATGCAGTAAGTCAAAATTCAGAAAAGTCTATTTGATTGACTTAATTGAATTCTCAATTTTTCAAACAAATTTGATCTAGTATAGAAAATTGATTTTTAAAATTTTATCATTAAAATAAACAGTCTGATCAATCAATGGAAACTTTATTACAAACGTCAATTTTGAGTTTTATATCAATGTTACTAGGCTTAATTAATCATTTTAAAAGCTGTCAAAATTACTACAAGGGTTAACTTACCCCATTTGGATAGCGTGAAAAAGAATCTCATGTATTTAACGCACTTTTAAGTGTGAACCGCTTCTACATACTGTTTTCTCTGAAATCTTCCGTTTTGATTAAAAGCCCACGATTAAATATTTATTGCTTTTTGAAGCGGTGACCATAAAAGTTTTTTTAACTTTTAAGTTAGGTATTTTAAATCTTACAAGACTTACGCAACACCGTTTGACAGTCTATTTGACAGTGACATTTCTGCAACGTCAACTATTCGAGGAGCCTACGGGCTTACTTCAAGCTTGTGATTTTTGTTTTTCCTATTTCCATAACAGTGACCTGAAACAGTAAAAAATATGGATTCCAACGATATATTAGATGACAAGGATAGTGGTCCGGACGTACAGATAAACTTTCCGAGCTCTGTGATGAGCCGTATTGAAGAAATGATGGGAGGAACAGAGCAATTTGATAGTGCTGAAGTGAGTCGTACTTTTCTCTGTTTTGCTCTTATTTCTTGTTTATTTTCTGCTTTTGTTAAGATCCGCGTATGATTGCGTCACACTGTGCATGAAGACAGCCGATGTACACACTGAATAAAGTTATTTATGGGCTTTGTTTCAATGACTTGTTTTTTTTTCATTTGTCATTTGATTTTGCACTATGTACTATTCTCTCATTTTAAATTAAAAATTATAACAGCTTTGAAAAAGTCTTATTGTAATACTCGTTCCTAAGACCTGTCAATAACTTTGTTAAAATAACATCAACTTCATGTATTACAGTTTGATGCGGTGGCGTACATAAACCGAGTGTTCCCCACGGAACAATCTCTATCGGGAGTAGAGAGTGCGGCGGCGCGCTGCGAGTTCCACCTGGCGGGCGTGGAGCACGACATACGGAGGCTGGTGCGCGCGCAGGCCGAGCAGAGGGACGCGGGCCAGAAGGCACTGGTGGACGCACAGAGGTGCATTGGTGAACTGGCGCTACAGGTGCACAAGTGATGAGGGTTCCGAGGAGCAGTGTATTAGCTTTATCAGTTCTTTTTAATTTGAGCTATGATCTCTTATTCTTTTGTTTGATGTTAGGCTCAAGTCTCAGTTCAGGCAGGGTTAGGCTTTACGAAGGGCCATTACGAATTTTTCAATAGTAACCTGATGGTTGAAGTTTTGTCTGGTTGTTAGCAAAAGTGTTTCATATTAATTGTAAATCATTTACATATTTTTATGTATAGGTAGCGGACATAAACAAGAAAGCTGAGCGCAGCGAGAGTATGGTCCGTGAGATAACATCAGAGATCAAACAACTGGACTGTGCCAAGTCCAACCTGACAGCTGCCATCACCGCACTGAACCATCTGCACATGCTGGTGGGGGGTGTGGACACGCTGAGGAACATGACGCAGAGCAGACAGTACAAGGAGATTGTACTGCCCATGCAGGCTATCATGGAGGTACGGTTGTGACATAGGGAGAACTTCCAATCTCCCAACCTTGTCTTAAGATGTA
The DNA here is from genome assembly GCA_949774945.1 of Hoplodrina ambigua. Lineage (NCBI taxonomy): Eukaryota > Metazoa > Arthropoda > Insecta > Lepidoptera > Noctuidae > Hoplodrina > Hoplodrina ambigua. The sequence goes on from OX458991.1 coordinate 89,950, forward strand.
GGCACGTAACTCATCATGTTTAGTACAAACATTTTATTATTTATTGATTAAATTTTTTTTAAGCTGCATTACATTCTACCTCTCTTGGATATACCTGTCCCAGGTCCTGCAGCACTTCGAATGTTACCGCGAGATCCGAGAGCTCTCCACCCTGCGAGACCAAGTGACTTCCATCAGACAACAACTGGCCACGCAAATACTGGCCGACTTCAAAGAGGCTTTCACGGGTGAGGCTTCCTGTTTTACAATAATGTACTATTGTTTACACATTATCAACTGTACTCCTACATAATAGAGTTTACATTGCAGCGGGCAGCAAGAGCGGCGTGTCGCACCGCACGCTGTCGGAGGCGTGCGGCGTGGTGGACATCCTGGAGCCCAAGGTCAAGACTGAGCTGCTGAAGTGGTTCATCAATATGCAGCTGCAGGTGAGGTTACCAAAAGAATAAGACACCTGTTAGTCTGGAAAGAAATAAAACAGATATCAGTATCAGGCCAGCCTAATTTTACTATTTCACAATTTGACTGGACACTGGATAGTACGTCACTATCTAGTTAGAATTCATAAAATTGATTTTCTAAAGACTAGGATAAACTAGGCTATGTTCTGCGGAATACCTGTTTATTCAACTTAAAGTATAGTCGACGCAGTATCTGGCCAAACGACATCCTCGTTCTATATCCACCACCACTTGTCCTCGTAGGAATACCAGCACCTGTTCTCGTCGGAGCAGGAGTCCGCGTGGATCTCGCACGTGGAGCGCCGGTACGCGTGGCTCAAGAGGCACCTGCTCACCTTCGAGGAATCCACCGCGACCCTGTTCCCTCCCCCCTGGAGGCTCAGCGAGCGCATCACGCAGCAGTTCTGTAAGGTGAGCGTGCACTGCACTGTAGCTCCACTGAACCTAGAACAATTTTCTGTAAAGTATGGTTTCTTTTTATACCGAATCTAAAAATTGTTGTTCAGAAACCTAATCATTGTATATCACATCCTTGACTCTCAGTCACTATTGTGTTAACTATAACTATGGCCTCAACAATTCCACCATTCATTTAATTAATAAAACTCAAAACACCTCAACGAAATTGTCTTTCCGAGTGTTTCATAAGCAATTAGTAGTTGTGGCGTGGCGCTCAGTACAGTAAGACCCGTGTGTCGCCAGATGACGCGCGCGGAGCTGAGCAGCCTGATGGCGGCGCGGCGCGGCGAGGTGGACGTTAAGCTGCTGCTGTACGCCATACAGAAGACCTACAACTTCGAGCTGCTGCTGCACAAGAGGTTCACAGGTACGCGGCCGGGCATACACACGTACGACAGGCGGACCCGACCACCGGAAGGCCATTGCATCGTATACACACTGAAATTGTAATGGTTTTTTGCCCTCTGTAGTACTATCTAAACAGAACTAAACTTAAACACTAAAAATATCTTTTATAATAATAAAAAAAAAAAAACATTCAATAGTCTGACATTATTGATTACAATGTTAAAAAAAAATCGTTTGTACAGCCAAGTCACATCACAATCATTACGCAGCAGGCTAACAATCATTACAATTTTACCATATAATATATTGTTAAATTATTTCACATAAGGAAAGCATTGTGACATTGGCACATATTTTATTAAAAAAAAACGCAATGCAAGTTTAAGTAAAACATGGTTTGGTACATTGTTAGCATAATATGTCTGGCGAGGGGGTGTGCAAGTGTGTGCGTGAGTATGAGTTGGTGGGGGTGAGCATAGTGGACAATATTTAGTATGAAATGTCACCTCAGTGGTAATAAGGTTTTATCGTAATAACAATTTTTAACGGTTCTCCGAAATAACTCAGAAAGGTCAATATTCAAGATATATTTATTATATTTTCAAATGCACAACACAATTAACAATAACATTTTTATAAATTCAACTCGAAGCTCCAAGTACGACTAACTGTCTGTGTTGTCGAGCTCTCGTGTTCCGTGCTATCCCCTCCTTTAATTTTAGTGGCGCCCTCTACACAATAGTTACTAAGTCTAATTAGCAACCGTCATGTGAGCTCGACAACATAACTCTTTTTTTAAACACATGAATTTTGATGTAAAAGATAATAATTATTCATAATAATAATTAATAATATCGTAACAATGTATAGATATTAAGAAATGCTAACACAATGGTGGCTTTTAGCTATTGACGTAGGTACGTGTGTACAGGGACGGACTTGGGCGCGGAGCCGGCGGACGTGAGCGCGGAGCACAGCTTCGACGGTGACGGCAAGCACGTGAGTACATCACTGTGCTGCTACTGTTGCGACATATAACGTTGTTTTACTGTACTGTACCCATTTGAGGGCATTTCTCTTCATGGACACGAGAGCCCCATCGCTACCAAACTTTCAACTATAATATTTACATTAATAATTTAATAACGTTGTGTGTTGTGAAGGGCGCAGAAGTCACAGAGGCCGCTGAGGCGACGGGCCCGTCGGGCTCGGCGTGGATCGGGCTCATCGGCGCGTGCTTCGAGCCCTACCTGTCGCTGTACGTCAGCTCGCTGGACACCAACCTGGCCGAGCTCATGGACCGCTTCGTGCAGGTGAGCCGCACCACATCGCTACTGTCACTTGCTGTGGTAGCCATTATCAATGCAGGTGTGAATACATTCTCTATTGATTACACTGTGTTCGTGAGCAGGACGCCAAGAGCTCGTCGGCGGCGGGGGGCGGCGGGGGCGCGGTGGGCGGGGCGGCCGGGGGCGCGGGGGGCGCGGTGATCGCGTCGTGCGCCGACCTGTTCCTGTTCTACAAGAAGTGCCTCGTGCAGTGCGCCAGGCTCACCACCGGCGAGCCCATGCTGGGTGACTACTCCTCCATACTACCTTTAGGACTCCCGCACACATACACAACACTAACTAAATGCTCCACCTCATCTTTAGAGCGCTACCTACCTACATAATGCATTGCTTTAGCCTAATAATTGATTCTTGACGTTGTATAGTTAAACATGGCACACAGGTAGTCGCGTCTCGCGGCACGTGCTAGCGCCACTCGTGTGTTTATCGGCGCGTGCGCAACACTGCTCTGTTATGACTTCTGCTCGTAATCAACATAACATTACATGACGGCCAGACGGAGCTGTACCAAGTACGTACAGTTGACCAGCGTGTGTGAGTGGCAGGCACTAGGGGCGAGCCTGCTAACGTCACCGGAGCGGTTCCGTGCTGCTCACTAAACATGTTCACATCAGTCGCACGAGCCAGCTCTTGTTCGCCGCCACAACGCCACTCTTGTGAATCTAAAGTTATCTATAATCTATAAATAGTATAAAACATTTGCTTTTCGTGTTTGTTTGAAAACTACACGATGGTCAGGGTTTGAGAGAATTGATACCGGATGGTCTATATCTAAACTAACAAATATAATTGAAGTGTCTGTTATATCAAGTAAAAGCTTAAATATTACAAAACATATGAATGTCAAGAAGAAAATCATTTTTTAAAAATTTTAGTCTATCTGTCTGTTTGTTCCAGCTAATCTCTAAAACGGCTAGGCCGTTTTTGTCGGAACTTTGATTAATGATCGGTTGTTGTGCTTGGGCAGAGCTGGCGGGCGTGTTCCAGAAGTACCTGCGGCAGTACGCGTCCAGCGTGCTGCAGGCGAGCCTGCCGCGCAGCGCGCCGCTGGGCGTGCCCAGCCTCGTCACCAACCTGCACACGCTGCTGCGCGACGACGCCAACGCCGACACCCGATACACCAGGTACCGCTTCCACTTGCATAAACGTCTAATTGCAATAAGTGTGCTCGTTCGAGGACTGTACTTTTAATATTTTGCAAATTTTCTTTTATTTCGGTTGAATATAATAATATCACAAGATATTTTGTGGTAACTTTTAACTCAGTACGCCATAAAGATGTGTGTAATATTCATCTGCCCCCTTCTCACCCCTTCTCAGTTAACACAGTGGTACCAAGTGGACGCTATAATAATACTAACTTGTGATAACGCGTCATGTTGCAGGTACACCAAGCAGGAGATCTCTAAGATCACGAGCGTGATCACGACGGCGGAGTACTGCCTCGAGACCACCGTGCACCTGGAGCAGAAGCTCAAAGAGAAGGTACGCCTGAACAGCTAGCTATAAGTAGTATTCAACTACATACTGGCTGAGTTAATATAAGCTTCGCAACGGATTTTGATGCGGTTTGCACCTATGTATTTACACCAAAAGGTTTAAGTGTATAAAACAATTCGCGATTAACAATAATGTTGTTCACGTGTTATTATTAACCAATTCACAACGTGTCACTCCAGGTGTCCCCCGGCCTGGCCGACAAGATAGACATGACTCCAGAGCAGGACCTGTTCCACAAGATCATCAGCAACTGCATCCAGCTGCTGGTGCAGGACCTGGAGCTGGCGTGCGAGCCGGCGCTGCAGGCCATGACCAAGATCTCGTGGCTGCACTTCGACAACGTGGGCGACCAGAGCTCCTACGTCACGCAAATCATAATGCATTTAAAAAACATCGTGCCCAACCTGCGAGACAACTTGTCGTCCTCGCGCAAGTACTTCACGCAGTTCTGCATCAGATTCGCGAACTCCTTCATACCCAAGTTCATCCAGAACATCTACAAGTGCAAGCCGATATCGACGGTGGGGTCGGAGCAGCTGCTGCTGGACACGCACATGCTGAAGACGGCGCTGCTGGAGCTGCCGTCCATCGGCTCGGAGGTGCGGCGGCCCGCGCCCGCCACCTACACCAAGGTCGTCATCAAGCTCATGACCAAGGCCGAGATGATCCTGAAGCTGGTGATGGCGCCGCTGGACGGCAACCTGGAGGGGTTCGTGGGGCAGTTCGTGCAGCTGCTGCCCGAGTGCACCGTGGCCGAGTTCCACAAGGTGCTGGACATGAAGGGGGCCAAGCTGTCCAAGGCGCAGCAGAGCTCGCTGGACGCGCTCTTTAGGGAGACGTGTAAGACTGCCAACAGCGACGCGGGGAAGTAACCCTACGCACTACTTGTGACATGGAGTACTTCATAAACAGCGTTCAGATTAAGGCCAACAATATGGCGTCAGCCATTTATAATATTAGTTCGCTCACTTTTTCAACCCATTAGTATTCGTCCATTTCCTCCCCAGTCTCAGAATGCACGTAAGCAAAATGAATCAACTATTTTATTACGAATATATATATTACAACGATGAAATGGAAAGGTAACTCCCAAGAGTAATGTAATATAAAAACTCATTTACACGAGTAGAATTTCTGAAACTCGCCAGGCGATTTGAATTGAGAAACAACGGCGAGTTTATCATATTGTTAGTAGGCAACTTGTTAGTTGGAAATCAAATTGTTAGCAGGAAATTGCATAAAATAGAATATTTATTCAGAAGGTATTCGACATGCTAGTAGCGTGCGTACAGTTTACACGAAGCTACTTTCTTCTCCTTTCGATAATTTCGAGGCATGACACTCTACTCATGTAAATGAACTGACTAGTAATAAAATAAATGTGGCTAGTCTCTTTAATATATTGAAATGGTCTAAATGTGACTACTAGTTCAATGTACTGTCAGTTTAAACAATCACAATGAAATAATGTTTTTATATGAATGAATTAAAATATTTGTTCTCTTCTAATAAGTGGCGACAGTTACATTACGTGTTATACACGTGTTCGGCGCTGCGCGGGAGTCGGGAACTAGTATCCCTAAGGAAGTTCCCACAGCTGCAGCACGCAAGCAGTTCCAGGCGTACAAGTTAGCTTGCGAGCAGCGTCACGAGTGCATTGTTCTCAGATTGTTGTTGCTCTGTAGATAAGCCTAGCGCTCCACAGTGCGTCGTCATTGTATGTACAAATTCTAACGGATTTGTTTATGTTAAAATCCGCTAGAGGGCGTACACTTAAAATTAAAAGGAGCCTGGAAGGAACAATTCATAATAATTGTAACTACAACACAAATAAAGTTGAATATTTAAATATTGTGTAATCGCGTGCAAAGTAATAAATGACGATTTATATTTTACACACAATTTTCAATTATATTTATGAGCTATTTTAGTTCATTGTCAATTCATAAATGAGACCTGTTTGCTTTGACTGTAACGTTTGTGTTGTTTTTGAATAGTTAATTATTAGGGTATAATATGTTCAGTTAATGCGAGCGCGATCACACTGTCGCTGGAACCAGGCGTTGTGCGCGCAACCACAATGGTACTACGATGTTCGTGTGAACACGTTACACACATATTTAGATCGCTCGATGTGCCGTCTTCCTAATATTGAAATGTATTTGTTTACTAATAATCAAGCGACCGACATAGATGACAGGAAATTAACTTTAATTATGTTTGTAAAATAAATTCATCGTATTATCTAGTTTACAATATTTTTACTTAGTTTTATATTATTATTATGTTACAATGTGTTATTATTGGACCAGTATGTATGTGTTGTATTCTCTTGTGTTTGTGTGCGTGTGTATGTATGTGTATTTATAGTAAGCTATGTGATTACGTCGACATTCCACTAATAGATTATGTATTTTTGTTTGATTTATGATTTGCAATAACGATATGAAATAACGAATAATATACATTTTTATAAACTGTACCTGCTGTTTGTATTTTATACTTTTATTTTAGTTCTAAAAGGTGCCAGTTAATCGAGTTTATACACCGCAGTGTTGTTGCATTGTATTGGTGCTTCACAATGAATATGAAAAACGGTGGCACTTATATGACACCATACCTAACTATGTATATTGTGTCGGCTATCCCTTGCTTGGCTGGCTGTACCCGTAAGAAGTAGTTAGACTACCCGTAACGACTGTCAAACATCTACGAATTACAGCCGGGGCCGACTTTCTGAAGCACGGGGGTGCCACACTTCCAAACTCCGTAATGGAGAATTCTAATAACACTGCCCAACCTGGGTATAATACAGGAGCTTACGCTCAGCAGTCGCGCTCTGTGACGAGACTAATAGGGTAGTCTAAGGGTGACCACCTTACCCTAGATATATGATTATGTCCTCGGAAGAATTAGACCAGTCGAATATTGCACAATCAACTCATGGTGATACTACAAATATTCGTGCTAGGGGTACAGTTCGCACATGAGTGATCGTTATTCTCGAAGCAGTGAGGTTGCTCGTTATCCTTTAGCCTTTCGCGTTCGTTAGCCTTTTCTAACCATATTCTTTAGATGGACAGATTTTATACTTTTCTGCATAAAGATAGAAATTATAGAATGCAATAACTATGAACATGGTTGTGTTCCAGAACAAAGAAGTAACATTTGACAAATTGCAATAATGTTTATAATAACTAATCATTGTGTTAGGTACGCTAGTAACGATAAAAATAAAAATTATTACAGTAAAAAAAACCAGATAGTGGTAAAACCACAATCAAGCAAGTGTTAATCAAAATCGAGAAAATAAAACCAAATTAAAAAACTAAACAGTTTCCTTGATAAGGCTGAATAGCATGTTTACGATTGCCTTTCCGGTTTTAAAAAGTAATACTGTAAACAAACATGGTTGAAGCGAAACGTCAAAATCAGTCGGTCGCCGAAAGCGGCGCGATGCGGTGTCTTATAATTTATTAAATATAACGAAAATGGTGTATTTTCCGGTGCGAAAGTGCTACCAAGCGACCAAGCTAGTGTTGTTGGTTGTTTTGGTGGTGACTCTCTTGACTTTGTTTGAGCAGTGGCGAGGCGGGAAGAAGAATGCGCTAGCGGTATACTCTGACCCCCAGGAAGCCGAATACGAGAGACAAGTTTTAGAAGACGAGGCAAGGATAATTCCGGGCTTGGGGGAAGGAGGGGCTGCTGCCGTGCTCCTCGGCGAGGAGAAGAAGCTGGGCGAGGAGTCGGAGAAGAAACTCGCCATCAACGTGTATCTGAGCGACCGGATACCATACAACAGAACTTTGAAAGGTAACGCAAACGTAACAGAATAACTTCCGAATAAATTAAAATGATCACTCAGAAATATTTGGGAACAGTTTGTCGTTGTAAATACGTGAATTATTGTTCGTATTTGTGTATAAATTAATCAGTGCAGTTGGTGAGTGAGCAGTGAAAGTATGGCTGGTGTAAGTGCGACAGTGGCACAGCCACGCTCCACATGTACTCTGCATAATCTCTGCAACTACTGCACTCGTAAACAATTGTAAAGTTTATCATGTACTTGTATTATCTGAATATTGATTCAAGTAAACCAATATCTCGAGAATAAATCGTATTTTTTTATATTAGGTGTTTGTGTTTGAATGGGATATGTTACATTCATGTAGGTAATGGAAGTTCTTCCAGGACTTTCCTCTTAAAGAATCTAAGAAAATGTAATAAATATTTATCAACTGAGGGTGTAGGTATTCAGGTAAGTAATGTTATAAATATTTTGTTTTGTTTGGTCTCAAATCCTGGTATTCTACCATTTGGCATGCATTGATGTTGCTCATTAAAAATAAAATTTTTCATAACTTAAAACAGTAGGTTCCTGCTGAGAAGAACAATAAAAAAACGCCAGGAACATTATTTTTAAATAAAAATAATATAGGTAATAAATTAAGATAATAGCATTAATGTTGAATCTAAACATTATATTGTCTGTGATCTAAACATACAATATGAGAAAATAATGTAAACAAAAAAATATTAAACCCCAAATAAACAGTTCTAACAAAATCAATACCTAAATAACATAAGAGAACACAGTATCCATGAGTATGTACAACTGTTGCAGCATGGCACCTAGGCTGAAATGTCAACAATACCAACCACACACAAACAGGGCTTCATTAAACATTTATTATTAGTTATAATTAGGAGGCTCATAGTCATATTTATATTGGTAAATCAAATCCACCATCTAGGCCATATTTCTCAAATGATTGTGGTAACCAGAGGTGTGCACCCACATCACCCAGGATGTAGGCCATAATATAATAAGAGAGAGCCTATTACCATCCACCGGACACAAGTTCAGACTTCAGAATGCTACTTAGAAATTCAGATGGAAAAGTATAATATTATAGTATGAAAGAAATGTTTCATTTCAGTAATGGTAAGAACAATGGCATTGAGCTCGGTATGTGCTTAATTAACACTATCACCGTAAAAAGATTTAATCAGCGTACCTGATTATAATGTACCTTATAACAACTTGATAACGGCACAGCATTGGGAAACCAAGCATTACATATTTAGCTACGGCCTCAGGGATACTAGTTTTTTTGAGATTAAAATAAAATAGCTGTAATTATAATTATTATCCTGTTTACAAAATATTACAAAACTACCTTTTTGAAGAGACAACAAGATTTAATTCTTTTTGCTTGTATATGATGGTCAAAAGTGCCTTTTAATGGTTTAATTGAACTAGATCATTTGACTTTGACTTTTCAAAATTAGTAGCCAGTTGAACACAGGTAGAGTGTGGCTATATCTACTATCATGGAATATAGTAAAAATAAGGTAAATCATGATAAAATGGTTTCTGTTTTGCAGAATTCTTAGTGGGAGAGTCCATCTGTCACTTTATTGTCTGTGTGCCCTTTGGCAAACGTCTCCAAACTGGTCCAATGCGTTGTCTCTGCCGCGACGGCATTAACAGTTGCGCGGCCCCTGGCTGCAGGGCTTGCGAGGCACTTGACTTTTTGCTATCTTCAATGAATCGAAAGTCGTTATTTCTGATCATTGAACAAAAATGCAATGATGTAAAAAAAAAGATGTTTTGTGTTTGAAAATATTAAATTAGAATATTTATGACAAATTATCGATGTGAGCGCGTGCCTGAGCGAGCCCCGGGCGATTGCCCTGCGCGCCATCATCAGGCGCTTGCCCTGCGCGCCATCATCAGGCGCTGCCTGTCTCGGTCGTACACGTCCAATGCTACTGTGTCGTTTTTCCTTTCTTTTAAGGATCGAGAAGGGGCAGGACAGTGCGTGTGTTTTAAAGAATTAATATTATATTGATCATCTACTGGATCCTAATCCTTTTACAGATAATTGTTAAGTCTAATAGACTGCCTTTTTAGTCTAGTGGCCCTAACTGATACTGCTGACCATGATCTACTAGGTTCGATTCCCCAATCGGGCTAAGTGGTAGGTACAGTATATTTCCATAGCGAGTTGCTCAGTAGATACCAGCCCTAGTCTAGTTTTGTGCCCAAATGATGACAATAGATCGAAATGTGGGTGACGGGTGTACCCACCGCCTTGTGCTAAGAGGCGTGATGTTATGTATATTACACGCCAATTTCAACTTTGTTTCTTGCTGATGTCGGAGATATGTTTCGCGAACATCCTAGGACTTTACAGATTTTACTGTCATTGCATATCGAAAATTATTGCAAAAAGCCGGGTAATCCTGGGTAGCGTCGCAAACATTAATACAAAATGGCTGGCGCCGATTAGCTGTAGCTATCCCCTGGCCAACTAGATTAAAATGTTTTTACTAATTATTGTTCTAAGATTAACTAATCAGCGTTCCATTTTCCAATCAGAAATATCCATGTTGCTACATGGAAATTTTTATTATTATATTACGAAACTCGTTGGCTCCTTCAAATATGGTCATTTTAAATCGTCGTAGGATTCTTGTTGTGTACATAACACGTACGCATCTTGACTACAGACAACCGCACCTTCTTGGCAACTATTTGACTTTGAGGACACCTTTATTTCATACCATTAAGGGCGATTTTCGCAGTGCAAATGTTACAACTGACATAGGTACTGATGAAGGAAGGGCGAAAGTTCACCCATGAAAGTCACCTACTGCTAGATACTTGTTGAACTGTATACTTAAATTAGCAATTAAAAAGTAGTGCAAATATGTGAGTTAGTTCAAGTGCCGCTAACAACAATGTCAACGGGACACTAGCGTATATTTATTGCATTGGTGTAATTAGCTGCTAAGTTAATTAAGTGGGTACTTGTAAATTATGTGTCAACAAATATCGAGAGAGCGGAGGTGTCACATTGTGTACAAGTAGGTAACCTACCTCAATCATTATCTATTTACAAAATGTTGTTTCAAGTTTAAAGGAACAGCGGTACAATTTTCAAATATGGAATGTCGGGTTGGTCTATGGCCGGAAGCGTGACTCTTTAATCAGCAAGCTGCAGTAGGTATTCTTTATTCAGCAGTCAGCTGCCTTCATGGGACTTCGACATACCTACATTTCAATTAGAACTAGTTATAATATCGTCAAACGTTTTTTTGTCATAAGTATGGGCTGCGCGTGCGCGTGATCATGCAAGTCAGTGCATGCTTAGTGGAAGCCGTGATCGTGTATTGCTACTGATCACCGCGTGGAAATCATTCACTGTCAGCCTGTGTGTGTTGTTGGAACATGTTCTTGTAATTCACGTAGTATTCACTTCATGCACAGCATTGTGCTGCATGCGGCTACACTCATAGACTCGTAACTCCTAACACTGCCGCACCCCTAAGCGTCGCCACATGTCACTGCAACACTTGTGTATCATTTCCCAGACTTCCGCAACCCAGCCTGCAAGCGAGTAGTCTACGACGCGGAACTGCCCTCGGCGTCTGTCATCCTGATATTCCACAATGAGCCATATTCCGTGGTAGTAAGGACTATTTGGAGCGTCGTGAACAGCGTGAGAAGGGACCAGCCTTGGTACAAGCATGCCAACTTTGTGGACAGGCAAACTGGCAGAGTCACTACTGCGGGTGAGTTGCAAGTTTGCCGAACTGTGAATAGAGATAAATTTTAGTTAAGGTTTTAATGTAAGACCAATAATGTTAGTTAGATTGAACCTTATGTCTTTTAATACATATGAGTGTTTGTAGAATGAGCGTGTCCAGGGAACTTGTACCGTCACACCTTCCCTGAAGGATGGTTCGGACGGTTGGCAGGCCTAGCCCTAAAAAGTCAAAAGTCATGTTTCGGCTCTCTCTCACTGAGAAGGAGCTCGAGTCCCAGCAGAGAGGAACATAGTCTGATTATACCCGCACCCCCACAGGCTACCCCGGACAGGACCCCAACTCGCAGTTCGTGTACCTGAAGGAAATCATCCTGGTGGACGACAACTCCACGCTGCCCGAGCTGAAGGGCAAGCTCAGCCACTACGTGCGCACGCGCCTGCCGCCCGACCTCATCCGCATACTGCGCCTGCCTGATCGGTAAGTGGCTGCTGTACTCTTACGGCAACGTGCGGACTAAGCTATTTGTACGAAGGAATGGCTTCACAATCAGATTATATTACAGACAGACGGGCTGGCGATAAACGACCAAGAGGTTCAAATAATAATTAACAAAATGTTAGGTGTCCAAATTAGCCTGACAATTAGCAATTATTGATCGTCTAAAGTATTTGAAGACTGTCTCCAAAACGCCCACCCTTCATCGCCTCGTAGTGTGTCGTAAAGTGGACCCCCTCACACACTCATGCGCAACGCGATGCTCTGTTCAGGTAAAAGAGCTCGCATCAATGTGAGCAGGTGTCGCCGGCCTGCAAGCTCTGTCAACTCGGCCGTCCTGTTCAAATGTGCTTAGTCCCATTGCACTGTCATAACTATATCTGTGATACATGACTACTTTACTTATCTGTTTATTCAATATAACGACACAGGATTGGAATAATAAAACATATTTTTTTATGTTTGAGGAAGTAGTCTGATATCTTTTACAGGAAGAAAGAAACGTTTTGAAGGAAATAGTAAGGTTTATAGCTTGCCCCACTGCTGGGCAAAGTCTCCATTCGGCTCCCTTCACAACACAGGATTTAATTTAGGGACTAATTCACACCGACACGTGACTCGATTCTGCTGGGCGTTCTTTTTACGTATCAGATAGGTCAGCGTTGTGTCTCGTCCTGGTGTAAGCTGACCTTTACCCTGTTCAAAGTTCTAGGATGACCTACCGCTCCAAATAATACAGGGTGCTTTAGGTACGTCCCGAACACATCGTATGTGATGTACCACACGGGTAGCATTACTCTGTACACACACATGTACGTACCACTGACTACTTCAGATACTCTCCTATCATAGTAATTAACTACACTTGAAAATATAGACACTGACCTAAATCATGATCTTCAAGTAGGTACGTTAATATCACGAGCACTACTTATGTACACGAGCAGAGCGACGCGCTACGTACAGGTACCTAGTTATAGCTAAACCGATTAGTTGAGTCCTCGCCTGTGGGGTACAGGGACCGGGAGAGGTGCGGGCGGCGGGCGCTCGCAGCGTGACACACAAGAGGCGAAATGTGCACCGGGCAGTTCTTAAGATATGTGACGTCACAGCGGTTAACGGTGAACTGTCAGCAGGCGAGGACTCGGTTAAGCGCCCTTCCATTTGGTGAGAAAGGACGGTGATGTGGGCCTCTTACTGATTAAAACGCCACGGTTCCTTCTGCTACCATGACTCGGGGGCCCGGTATTCATGACGCACGATCCTCACCCCCGACTGGTCCCCCGCTATTGGCGGGACCGTCCACCGCGTGCGGTCTGTCCTGTGAGCGCATGTTCCCCTCGAGCGGCGTATGATGACGCAGGCGCGGCGACTCCGCGATCTCAGATAATTAGAGTGGAGTCAGCGAAGTGTGGACGGTGGTCACGTGGCGCGCGCGTGCTACACCGCGCCGCGACGCCGACGTATTGTACAACAATGTACAATAAACTAGCTGGCACTGACAGCGTTCTCAAAAATAATACGTCACGTTTGAATGTTAGTGGGCATGTGCGGAACATCCGCGCTCACACTATCCTTTTGACAGTAATTGGTTGACAAACCAAAATATGCCGCACGCCACGGTCTCGATTGCATGACAGACTTTAAATACGTAAATAAAGCTCATTAAACTTTTTTTTTCAGCTAGTTATGTTACTCATCCTAATTATTATTAGTTGAACTTCTTCTTTATATTTCATCAACATTAACATAATACTACAAAAACTAATACCAAGTATAAAGTGTCGAATGCGTAGCTGGGCGCCGCCGCCGTGGGCACTGCACACACTAAATATACAATAGTTGAGCAGACACAACATTGATCAGGACTACAATACTATCCTATATTCTCATAACTTAACTCTGTCTGTCTGTTGTGTTATCACGGCAACACCACTAATTATAAACAGATCGTGATGCAATTGACAAAGGGGTAGCTTGACATTTGAATAGGCACATAAGCTCCTACCCGCGTGAGATAGCCGCGACATTAACGCGAACGAAGTCGCGAGCAAAAGCTAGTCATCAACATAAAACAACAAGTGGCACCTGACGATATCCTACTTACTATCCTTTCCGATACTGTTGAAATGGTGCAAGTGTGACGACGGACGGGTGTGTGTTACTCTTTCACGCTCAAACTGTTCGGAATTGTTAGCATCTGTCCCGTTTTGTGCTCCCGTGGGATAATTTAGGAGCTTGGGTTATATTTTGAAGTGTAGGCAGATGAAGTCGTGGGCAGAAGTTAGTCTCATCACACGTAGGTATTCACTAAACCGTCGTGCAACACCCAGGAGAGGTTTGACCCAAGCCAGACTGAAGGGCGCGCGCGCCGCGCACGGGGACGTGCTGGTGTTCCTGGACTCGCACTGCGAGGCGCTGGCGGACTGGCTGCGGCCGCTGCTGCACGAGATCCGGGCGCACCCCGGCCGCGTGGTCACCCCGCTCATAGACGTGATAGAGAGCGCCGACTTCATGTACCAACATGGACGCTCCGTAGACTTCGAGGTGATCCGCGCTACTGCACGTGTAGGTGCAGGAGATCTTTTGCGGCGCGCCTGCTCATAACGATCTACTCAATAGAGTACCCCAGTAGTATAGCTTCAACTGTCTGACTGACTGACCGACCGTTTCTCTGACAATTCGAAAATGCCAGACATTCCTAGAGTTATATTTAGTTTTTGTGGCTTTAATTGTATCCCATTCGTTGAACATAAGGAGCAACATCCAAAACTATGTTCCACGGTACGAGTAAGAGATCTCCTGCATGTCTTCGTGTTGCCCAGAGTCCATCGCCAGTGTTATATAGAACTAAACATGTAGATACGGAGGTAGATATAGGTAGGTAGATACGGCGCAGTGGAGGACAGAGCTGTAGAGTTGGAGCGTGTGCCAGTTGATAGTGTTTCGGGAGGTTCGTGTTGAAGTATCAGTTGCAGTTTGAAGTAAACATGTCGATACATCACGTTGGTAGCATCCGTAGCATCCATCCATTTAACTGAAGTAGATCTTCCATATCTCTTCTCATATTCTTGTTCTTCGTCTAACTTCTTTCTTCTCTTTAACATTCTTCTGCCTTCATTCTTCTCTTATATATTTTCTTTCAAGTATTTGAATAAGATACATAATATATTATTTTTGTTGAACTGAAACTATTAATGATTACATAAAAGTTAAAATATTAAAATTTAAAACTTAACTGACTAAACGTGGCCCCCCTCGCTGAGGACACGCGTGATGTTATGTTAGCCAAAACGTTAGTCACTATTATTATAAATAAATATTATACTTCCATAATTATCTTCATTAGGTTTATTTGACATATTTGTAATGTGTGGCGCGTTTAACATTGTCGAACAGTTCTACATATATACGTTTAGGCTTGTTCATTACGCTGGGCCTTGCGGATGCTATGTCATCCTCCTCGTGCCATCACGTTATTCTTCCATACATCTGTATAAGCCGTCAGCACAGACCAGGTAGAGCCTTGAATATCTGTACGAAACTGAACAGCGCTATTAATCAGGTAATCATATTTACAGTGTAGCGGTGAGCGTGTTAACAAACTTACATTAGAACATGCATTGCGGGATACGTGACCGGTGCGCTCGCCGGATTACTGCCGTATTCGACACCCCGATTGGTTTATTTATTTCACTGTTGTGTAGAGCCCACATCTTAATAAAAGGGGCATTTGGATTATGTCCCGCCCATTAAGTTGGGCAGCCTTTAGTGCCGCCTCAGCTCTCTTAGTGTTGGGACGCAGTTCCGTGTTGCAGTGTGTTATTGTTACGAGTAGGCACCTATTGTCTATGTGTCTTATCGCATTCCCCTTGTTTTGGTCTTATTTCAAGTTCTCTCGTTCTTGTCGACGACAGCGTCCACCTCGTACATCATAACAATTAGCAACTATTGTTTTCATGTCAAGCTTCCCACAATCCATCTTCCTATCTTTGGTCTCCCTCTCCCTCGCCACCCTTTGATATTCATATGCTTCTCTTTGTCTTAAATCAGCCGTCCTGCTCACATGGCCATGGCACATCAAGACAAACAGTTGTCCTCAGTCCGCGACACTCAGTGTCGTGGACCCTCAAGGTCCCCGCCCTTTAAATCCGTGCCTGTCGCGCCGCTCGCCGGTTATTGGGCTCTTCCATGTGAAGTCCCTCATCAGCAGCCTACAGCTCGGGTTCGTGCTCATGGCATTAGACCATGTTAAGGCCCCTGTAACGGATGCTGTGTTATTGTGTTTTCAAATATGCGTCATTGACCTTAAATGGTTGCTGCATACGAACAATCGAGAAGAGCGACGTCTGTCCCCGTCGGATGACATCAGTAACACTTAACGAAAGTACAATGAAATCACCCCAGGACTGGGCTGATCCGAGCCCGGCTGCAGGGCATGAGGGTGGCGGCGGGCGACGTGCTGGTAGTGCTGGACACGCACTGCGAGGCGCAGCTGGACTGGCTGCGGCCGCTCCTGCAGCGCATCAAGGACAAGCGCGACGCCGTCACCACACCTGACATTGAGACTATTGAGGAAACCAACTTTGAGCTCATAGACACGAGTGAGAATGACGAGGTAGCTGCAGCCGCAGGCCGCCGCACTGGTTCTGTTGTACTCCCACCTAGCATGACAGCCGCGTGACCAACTAAGTGATGAACACAATCATGTGGGCTGTCTCATGATGTTTTGATGAATAGTTTCTCTATCTGTTTCCTGAAGCGAGTACTCTAGTATAGTCGATGTACTTACAACAGAAACAGTGTTCCCTATCTTTCATCCAGTTTTTTTTTAATGTCGGTATGTTTAGGAGAGCACCTTGTCAATCAAGTCATTTACATGTTACATTAACTATATGTTTCGTTCTGTACACTAGCCGCCGGTAGGCCGGGAGTCATCTACGAGAGATATCCATGTTTCTATGTGTTACAACTTGTTATCTACATTCTTATTCTAAACAATTTCGCTGCAAAACTCAATTTAATTATTTAGATTTTGTATTTACCTAGCTGTCGCCCGCAGCTTCGCTCTCGAGGTTCTGTTGCTTTTCGTTTCACAGTAACCGTGCATTTTTCCAGGATAAAAATGTCGGTATGTAACTTTACTGTACATAGTATAAAACAAAGTCGCTTCCCGCCGCCGTCTGAATGCTTAGATCTATTAAACTACGCAAAGGTCAATTATAGAGAAAGAAGATAAATTAATAGTTAGAGTGATTCAAGAGGAAGCTGTATACGTATTGTACATTACACCGGCGCGGGGCCGGGGCGGGTCGCTAGGTTATATTATGAGCAAAAAGTAGGATGGTGTGCTTACGAAAAAAATATTTTTAGGGTTTCAACGGAAAAATACTCTTATAGCACTTCCGAATGTGTAAGTTCTTCTGTCCTTAGAGTAGCGCGGACTTACGCCTGGAATTAATAATTAATTCCGAACGGGCCGAACTTGGTTCATTATTAAAGTTTAGTGCCCATTACGATATGACTTGTGCGAGACTATCTAAGCAGTTGCATCAGAACAGGGCTGATCCGAGCTCGGCTGGCAGGCGCCAAGGTCGTCACCAGCGAGGTCCTGGTGTTCCTCGACTCGCACACGGAGGCGGTCGCCGACTGGCTGAGGCCGCTCCTCCAGCGAGTGAAGGACAAAAGAGATGCTGTAGTCGTCCCAAACATTGACTCAATCCATCAAAAGACCTTCTATTTCATGGGAGCTTCAGGCATCATTGAGGTAGACATCAGAGTAGTTTGTGTTTATACCTTATGTCTCGTGTTATTAAATTAAAAATTTAATGAGTGGACTAGTTTTACGTCTATTCCTCCGTCCAAAATAATCGTTATGTGTTTCTCTGTGACTGACAATATCAATAATCCTTCTTTGTCGCTTCGTGTCTGACTGGTCGTACGTGTCGGTATTGGTCCCACGATACAACCTCGTGGAACCCCTTGTAAACTCCTACTTGAATTACATTTGCAATTTAATTCAAATTTGTTCCAGCGTACAATGTACAGCCGACAACGGCTATCTTGTATAAGTACAGGTGCAGGACGCCCACACGTCACTGCAAGCAGGACTAATCGATCGAACCAAACAAACCTAAACTGATACAAACATCATAACGTGTGTCATTACTGTCAAACTGACAGATATTGTGACAGTAGCGAAACTAATTCGATTCAACATCTAACGACATATTCGTTCATAATTCGATTCTCAATTCTATAGATATAAGGACGCGTTTTAATTGTATTGAATGTTTGAGAGTATAAACTTCGCGGCGGGAGGGGCTCGCAGCAGCTCATTCAAGCAATAGGGGCATCAGAGAATTCCAGCTGTGAATTTTAATCACCTGCGAATGCGAACCTCTGTACTGCAGATGTTTGTAGGTGGCGATGACCACCCACAAGCAGGCGGACCGACGCGCGACGGATTGTTTGATAACAAAAGATTTGCGCTCATAAATAAATATTACTCCCCCAGAGCAAATGTATCTACTCAGTTGTTGTATCAGAACAGGGCTGATCCGAGCTCGGCTGGAAGGCGCCAAGGTCGCCAGGGGCGAGGTCCTGGTGTTCCTCGACTCGCACACGGAGGCGGTCGCCGACTGGCTGAGGCCGCTCCTCCAGCGAGTGAAGGACAAAAGAGATGCTGTAGTCCATCCAGCCATTGATGTTATCACACAAGACAACTTCATGTTCGCTCTTAGCTATGAAAGCAATGAGGTAGAAATAGGCGCTCGAGGTTGTTTTGACCTTATGCCTCCTGTAATTAAATTGAAAATCGAATGTTGAGATGTTTGTATTGTGCTCATTCCGCTTGACCCACTTAACAGTACTTGGTATCGTGTTGGTACAAGTAGTCGGTATGTGTCTGTGTGAGTCTCTATAACATATTGTTCTTCCTTTTAGTTCTTCTTCGTCGACAAACAAGTCTATTAACAAACTTACATGTAGCCTGACACATTACTGTCTTCGCAAAACTGAAAAGCAACGACATCCGTGTATCCACAGGTATTCAAAAAACGCGGAAGCCCAAACGATAGATTTCTCATTCTTACGCGTACGAGCATAACTAAATATTTTTAGCCATTACTTACAGTATAACCGTCAATGATTATTGTAGGGGTCCCAAATTAATTGTTACTTACACTCGAGCCATTTCCAGGAATGTCTTGTTTGCCCGGTGTAACCTTAACAGTTTGTCAACGTAGGTTTCAATAATATTGTTGAATTAGTTAAATATATCCGACACTGATGCTTTGCTCCTGCAACTCGGTCGGCTCGACGCCGATGCCATTGATTTGTGTCGTCACTGCAGCGTGGGGCTCACGCAAGCGCGGCTGGCGGGCGCGCGCTACGCCGTGGGCGACGTGCTCGTCTTCCTGGACTCGCACTGCGAGCCCCAGCCCGACTGGCTGCGTCCCCTCCTCCAGACTATCAAGAACTACCCCCACGCCGTCGACGTCCCCATCATTGACGTCATCGAGGCCAACAATTTCTACTACAGCGTGCTCGACCCCAGCATTTTTCAGGTTATTTTTTAGGGTGTTGTGGCAAATATTGGTGTGTTCAGAGACTTTTGTGATTTCAATAATTTATTACCTATTCATGGATGCGGATAAAATTTCATGCAAAAAATGTCAGACGTCAGTTTAGTTCCGAAGATAAAAGATATGTTACATAAGTACGATTGATCGCACCGGTTAATCGCGACTGTCAATTGCTATAGCAGTCGATGTTCTCATAGATGCAGAAGCGATAACTCAGTCAGTATGCATTGGCAATCGCGATACATCGTGTCGGGGAGGCCTAACAGTGATAGAAGAGAATGTACGGCGCGGCGTTAGTTACGACTCGCGCTTGGTTAAGCGTAAAACTATGCTTAAAATCAATTAACTATGGCAAACGTAATCAAAGTTCTTGCTTTATTGTAAGTAAACGTACTTCTACTGAATATCAACGTATCGATGCATAAGTTACCATTTTGATTCTTATCGCTCTTGTAACTCCGCCATCGTATAATCCTAAAGAATCCTTCATTCCGTTCAAAGATTGATAACAATACAATTGTAGTTACTGTATTGATCAAAACCCGTAAAGTCTGTAAACACACTTGTTGGGCGATTGAGCGTGAAACAAGTTCATTTTTGAATTTGTCCGTGAAGGGATGTTCTTCCAACCGCTGCTTTTATGGACGATCTGGCGTTTTGCTCCGCGTACAAGCGACACGTTAGTCAGCAACATGTGCCAACACTTGCCACACGCCCGGCAACGCCGCCCGCGGCCGCGCGGCACGCTTGTATGTGCTTGCGTGTTGCTATTACTTACTTATTTGGGCTGTGATCCTAGCTTTGACTCTACGATGCAGGGAAATTTACTTTTTTATGAACTTTGTCAACTTCCGTCTTTCTACGAAATCTTGAGATGGCACGCTGAGCCTTGCTATCTGGACTGGATTTAATACAATCTTCTTTATCCTAAGTTTTTCCATATTATCGGGAGCTCGTATTTTAGCTGATGTAGCTGATATAATTATTACGCAAGAATACTAAGAATACTTGTTTCCAGCGGAGCTCTAACGATACCCAGAGTAATTTGAGTAGTTTCGATGTAGTTTTAATGAAAATAAGCAAATTATATAATTATCCTGTGCCTAAATCAAGCTAGATGCAAGCGTTGTCCCTCACGTGTTTTCACGAATAATTCACTAAATGATTATTTCGTAAACTTACAATAACTTCTGTGCGTAGAGTGCACTGTCGGAGCCCTGCCCGGGGGTGGCTGATGTCTTGAATGTTTGCTTGTAAACCATGTCGGTTTCACTACGATGTTTTATAAAACAATGTAATGTACATGATTAGAACATTCCAGCGGCGCGCTGTTGTCCATACCTCGTAGCTCCTCATAGATGTTGACGCAGTGTTTGCCGGTTTGGTCGGACAATACTACTGTCTGTTTGTATTATGGCCGGAGCTTCCGACGGCGGCGCTGGCACGCGCCTCGCCGCTGCTCCAAACACTTCACTCGTAGACTGCAGCACTTGTTTTGCTTCTTTTGGTTCCGATCTCGCTTGATGGCTCCGACGTGCTTCAAGTCTGATGAGGCTTGCCTGCGACTCCCGGGAGGCTCCTGTAATGCCTTTCCTTTGGTTTGCACAGACAACACCTGCACGGCACACTATTTACATTTCTGAAGCACACTCTCTCCTCTTACAAACAACCAAATGTTCTGGGTAAGACCTCAGTCAGTAAAATTTCAGTCTTAGTTCAAGATATCTAATTTAAATAAAAACAATAAAGTGTGCTATGATGTATGAACTGTCCATGAGTCTCCTGATGTATTTTTCTTATTACTTGTGTGTTCTGGGACCCTGTCTACTTCATCGGCTCATCATGTTCCAAGGCTGCGTTGATGCAATTATTTATATTAATTTGTAATTATGATTAGCATGGATGCCTATGTTTATTACATAATCATGTATGTTTTTCGATTACGTGTACAAGTTTCCCATTAATTGCTTGTGTGTTGCGTGTACCTGTACATACTCGTATTATAAGTACTACTGCTTGTGTGTGGCTTGTTGGGAACACGATTATGAACAGTCAATAAAGGAGATAAGTATGCAGGGTCGTCGGATGTAGTTGAAGTTTTCTTAGAAACCGATGGATATTTTTTAATGTAATTTAAAAAGTAGGTAATAAACAGTTAATTAATTAGGTTAAATATTAATCGAATACCTCCATCGGTTTCAAAGAAAACTTCAAACCATGTGTATATCTGACGACCCCGGATACCTATGTTTTGTTGACTGTACATTAAGCTTTTATAAACATGGGGCTGTTTTCCTATGCGGGTTTATAATTAGCTGTGTGCATTCCCAATGTGCAGGCAATTGCAATTGTTATTGCATTAACGAGGCGGTGACGTACAAGAGATGCGCCTCCGCGTGGTGAACACGCTGCATGTCACGCGTCGGTCCACGCTTCATGGAATAAGATCCGCGCGCATGCACTTGTGTTCGCGTATACTCATCATATAGCACATCTTAGTAAAGCGTTAGCTACACAAACCTAGTTCTCCTTCCTATCACCTGACTGATCACTGTCAGTACGAGTGCTCTGCGCACAGCACGAATATCCGTTCCTCCAATAATCGTGTTCTGCGGTGTCCTCACCGCTCTGGTTTTCCTAAATCTTGTTTTCTTGTCCAGGAGGTTTTCCTTTGGAATGCGCCTCCTCAGAATAGCAGTACGGCCGTCAGTCGGTTCACATTCAAGGTAAAAGCTCGCGAACACACCAGCAGTGTGCAGGCTCGTCCCACTATTGTATTAATGTTGTATTTCTCCATCTATGTATTGTTCTTCTTTCTTTCAGTTATCTTCTACAAAATTTTTCTAGTTTGGTTGTATGATTTTATTCTTAGTTTTAATTATTTTTGGAAATTGTCTGTACCATTGTGCACCTACTATATTTTGTGTCTGCATCATCCAAGGTAAACTGGTACAAAATGCCCAAGGCATTAAGTCCGCCTTTGCACAGTGTATTTCTTATATTATGTAAGTGCAAATTTTTTTAATAAATAGATGATATTAAAAATATCGTAGTCACTCAATTTATAGTGAAAAAATTAAATCAGTTTTTTTGTGACACTTGCGGGCTTGGCTGACTGTATTGCGCAGCTGCGACAGACCCGCACTCCTGCAGCTCGGCTCGGGGAGCACGTCTGCGGAACTACTATTACCATACACCGATACGCCATACCGACGCTGTGTTCCCTTTTACAAGTTTTAGCCGCTGGTACAATAAAGGCATATGAGCCATGCAAGTTTAGTGTGAGCGGTGGCAACACACAGCTATCGTAGCCCGCAGCAGCTCACCCCGCGGGCGGCTCGTGTTCCAGCCAGGGCCTGACGCTGGCGCGGCTGGCGGGCGCGCGCTCCGCTCGCGGCGACGTGCTCATCTTCCTGGACGCGCACTGCGAGTCCAGCGCCGACTGGATGCGCCCGCTGCTGGAGCGCGTCAAGCACAAGAGGGACTCCGTGCTCACGCCGATCATCGACGTCATCGACCAGAGCACCTTCAAAGTTGAAGGTTCCGAAACGTACCAGGTCCGGAGACCGAATCATCGATATTTATGTTCCTATAATGAGACTAAAACCGACACGCTTGAAGAATGCTGAACTGGCGATAATAATGAGAATAACACGCTTGTGGGCGCTGACGAGCCCCCTAACGTACTAACGTGAATGGTGCAGTGTGACCCAGTACTGTAATGCTTGATACAATAACGAAATGATGCTTCGATGGAATAATAAACATGAATATTTTGGATGTGGGAGACAGAGGAGCTGAAGTAGTAACAAGATCCGGACGGCTTGTGGGTTCAATGTAAACAGTAGAAGAGGGCGTCGCCAATCATCGGCAACGGACGTAGATCCCGAGATATTTAACACATCATTCTGTCTCTGTCAATATCTTGATATTGACAGAGACTTCAATATTGATTTCAATAGTACTTACCTACTTCCTACTAGCCAATTTGTGTTGATATTGCATTGAACCGGCAAACTGTGGATGCCCGAATAACCCTAGGTGATGGTCGGAACGTTTTGCCAGGAATGTTCTTCTTTGTAGGTAGTCGGTGCATCAGCCAATTCATTGATCGAACTGCGTTAGGCGTCAACTCGCAGTCGGCCAGCGAGAAGCGCGTAGGTACAGTCTGAATGGACGTACAGACAAGTACGTGTTGTACGCATGGCTCGTCGATCTGCGCACTTCAGTGTCACTGTCACCCTGCGCAACCTCTTCCACTGAACACACACGTGACATGTCGACGAGCTTTAAGTACTGCGCATACTTGCTCGTACCTTCCCTCACTTGAGGCACCAGCCAACCACGGCACCACAACACGCCAGGTGTGTTCTTAAACTTTGAAGTTGAAGGGCGGTAACTGTCGCGGTATGTTGCTCACACGCCGCCGCCGTACGCGTACAGTGCCGATAAAAGTGCTGCTCAAATAATAAAGCATACTTTTAATGTAACGCGAGTCTTTCCTGTTAAATATGAATTAAAAACAACATCTCTTTTTAATATAATGCAGACCTTTACTTTGTTAAAATCTCTATTTGTATTATACATATTCATCATGTATAGTGTATATGAGGAAACTTTTCTCAAAGCAGTATGTAAGCAAGTAACTGTCGCTTTAGAATTGGGAATGTAGACGAAGCCGGGTGACGGTGCTGTATGTACTAACGTAATGACTAACCGTTGTGATTCACGCTCATCACTTACTTGTAGCTGTGGGGTCACTCATGATGCCGGTGTTCAGTCGGGGAATTAAGCATTAAGTAATGTTTCACGCTTAGTGTATGTTGCGCGTTGTCCTAATTATTGTCAGTAAAAAATGCCTCAAACGTGCTTAACCTTTACATTCCCCTACTGTACATACTTATACGTACTCAATTGACTGAGTAAAGTAATTCTTCTTTTGTCGTGCTCATGAGAGCTGCTCATGGCGCGGTACTAATTCTATCCAATCAGCGCAGAGAGCGACTGCTAGCTACACACGTTTGAGCTTTTGTTAATCAAGTCAAGTCAATTGAGTACAGTATTTTTTGAAACATAAGGGATAAAATGTTTGTAATTATTGTGTATCAATCGATAAAAAGATAAAAGTTACATGCGCGCCATGCTCGTTGCGCATAACGGGAACCTAGACGCAGCATCGAACTGAGACCATAGCTAGACTCCTGACGCGCTGCACTACAAGTGTGGTGTCGTCTGGTGAGCGAACACTCTACTAACCAATATTATCCCTTATGGTTCGCTTTACTGTAAATACAAACTATCGAGGCCCAGTCAAAAAGCAAATATTAAAAAATGTACATCTTATGAACTCGAGAGTTACCTGCTAACCCGACTTGTAATGTATGAATGTTTTGTATTTGAGTATCGTGTCAGCAACTAACTCTTGAGTTAAGTCATTGGCGCGTGTGGGCATCACGCGCAACTAGGATGCTAATAGTTAATATACTAGCGAACTATCTTACATTTAAATACTATTTATTCATAAAAAAAATCCTCAAAGGTTGATTGTTTAAATTTTCTAAAATTTCGCCATCTAAGTCTGCTTAAAATGCTTTTTGGGATCTTCATGCTGACGTTATAAGCGTTTATACTCTGGGGGCTACAAATCGCAGCCATTATTTCCTGTATCATTGGGCTTCATATACATTTTGTACAGCTGTACTACTGTTACCGCACCCTAGTTACGCGTGTTCGCCGCCAGAGGCGCTGGTGCTCGGCCGTGCGCTAACTGTGTCGCCCAGTAGTTCGTGTGGTAGTAACGCTTACTCCTGCGCAGGTCGGCGGGTTCTCTTTCATGGGACACTTCACGTGGACGGACGTGCCCGAACGGGAGAAGAAGAGACGCGGCTCCGACATAGCGCCCACCTGGTCAGTACCCCACTACTGTTATAGATGCTAAACATTGGATGGCTGGATGTTTGTTACTCAGTCACGCCAGAGCGGCTGAACAGGCAGAAATAGATAATAGTCTTGGGATAGCACAAAGCCTATCATTTATCCTGGAAAAATGTACGTTTCCCGTGGCATAATATTTCAACTTTGACGCGGACGAGGTCGCGGGCAAAAGCTGGTTATCAAATAAAAATTATCCATTTATGTTAATACAAATGTGCAGCTTGTGTAATGTTGCCCGCCAGGTCGCCGACGATGGCGGGCGGGCTGTTCGCGATCAGCCGCACGTACTTCTGGGAGCTGGGCGCCTACGACGAGCAGATGGGCGGCTGGGGCGGCGAGAACCTCGAGATGAGCTTCAGGATATGGCAGTGTAAGTGCGGCGCGACCCTCACGTCGTACACCTGTCTGATACTCTTACAATTAGTGGAATATATCTTTATAACATTTTTGTCTCATTAAAAGCAATTATAAAAAATCTTCAAAACAACTAACTGTTTTGTGTTTAGAAAAACTACTGTGTGTATATAGAGATGGAACTATCATGGAGTGACGTCACGACGATTATGTCACTTCGTGCGCGTATTGTGATGTGATGCGCGCGACAGGACAGCAGTAATTCCTTGTGTGTGTGTTGCAGGCGGCGGCACGCTGGAGACGATCCCGTGCTCGCGCGTGGGGCACGTGTTCCGCAGCTTCCACCCCTACGGCATGCCGGCGCACACCGACACGCACGGTCAGTAACTGTACGCACTTCGCCGGGGCAGCCCCGCGGGGTGCGGGAGGACGAGAGCTACAGGCTCGTATTGCCGTCCGGATACGTTGGACATCTCACTAATAGCATTCCTTTTCAATTGTACAAGGTCTTGATGGGTTCGATTCCCAGGTTGGACAAAGTGTTATTGGGTTTTTCCATCAGAAATTTCTTAGTAGCAGCCTCGGAGTCTGGATTTGTGACCGGTTGTTGGCACTTGACTGGCGCCCTACATAGAACTTAAACATATCTGGCGAAATGTGGGTGTACTATTGGGTACACCTCTGCCTAACCTTTCGGGAGTTACAGGCGTGATGTTATGTTGTTATGGTTGAGTAAAGCTCGCGGTCGGCAGGCATCAACACGGCGCGCATGGCGGAGGTGTGGATGGACGAGTACGCCGAGCTGTTCTACCTGCACAGGCCCGACCTGCGCGTGAGTCCA
The DNA here is from genome assembly GCA_949774945.1 of Hoplodrina ambigua. Taxonomy (NCBI): domain Eukaryota; kingdom Metazoa; phylum Arthropoda; class Insecta; order Lepidoptera; family Noctuidae; genus Hoplodrina; species Hoplodrina ambigua. The sequence goes on from OX458991.1 coordinate 116,834, forward strand.
AATATATATTTTTTGCTAGTCTTTATTTTTTTATTGGTATACATAATTATAACTTTTGCCAAACTGTAAGACAGTTTGCAGTTAGTAAGACAAGCAGACGTAGCTCCCACTAATTATTGTAATTTCTCGTTTACTAATTTTTTTAATTAATAGGTGTATTTTTTTTTAATTTTAAGCCGAAGGTTTTATATCGTTCTCATCGTTGCCATAATTTGTTTGTTCTGGAACATACCTGGTAACCCTCTGGTTACGGAGATATTAAAGATTCCAACATTTTTTTATTTACTTCTACGCTCCACTTGGCTATCCGTACGCAAGGGAATCATTCTCAGAGCTGTTACTATAACAATCCCCCCCCCCCCCCCCTCCTACATGGACTGGTCGCAGAACAACCCGAAGATAGGCGACGTGACGCACCGCAAGGTGCTGCGCGAGAAGCTCAAGTGCAAGAGCTTCCAGTGGTACCTCGACAACATCTACAAGGAGAAGTTCGTGCCCGTGCGCGACGTCTACGGCTACGGCAGGTACGCCAATACGCACCCTACGTGTGCCTACGTTACGTACATTTTACAGTGACTGATGAACATACAAGGTGCCGTTTTGAATCCTCATCAAATAAACATCTGACAATAATGTTAATGTTTGACAGTATTACAGAATACACCTCTTTCAAAGAAAATAATCATCCCGTTGCGTATGCGGTAGGCAGTGTCGCAGAACTGTGTGCATGCGGGTACCACCCCGTCTGCTTAAATCTAGTGGCAAGATTTTTCTTTAAAAAAATTAAATAACCTTTTTTTTATTATTGTTTTATGTTGATTCCTTGAATTTGGCGAGGATGTAAAACTGCTCCTTGTATATTAAACTTGCAGCGGACATCAAACTTTATGTTTAGGTGTTAAAGTATTTTTTTTCTAAATCATTACGTGAAACTAAATCTCTATTAGCCGTCAAGTCAGTACTCAGTGGTCACCGCCTTCTTAGTCATATCATGTCGCTTGCCTGCCTCGCTGAGTGAGATGAGACCTGTGTTCGATCCCTTGATCGGGTAAGTTTCGCCACTAGGGTTTTTTCAGTAGCTGCCTGGAGTTTGGATTTATAGTTAGTGATCCGGGCTCGACCCCTCTAGTACATTTACATTTTTGCTATTTGTTAGCATTTGACTTTGGAAATGTGTGTAACATGCTGGTTCGTCTGTTATGTGTAGCTCTTAACATCTCATTTATAGAGAAGTTGTTGGGAGACTTCATTAAATAAATAAGTAATGGTGATGTCGGTGCAGGTTCAAGAACGAGGCGACGGGCATGTGCCTGGACACCATGCAGCGCGAGGCGGAGGGCGCGGCGCTGGGCTGCTACCCGTGCCACTCCGACCTGCAGGCCACGCAGTACTTCTCCTTCTCGCTGGCCGGCGAGCTGCGCGACGAGTTCAACTGCGCCTCCGTGCAGACCTCCAGGTGACCACCACACACACACACACACACACACACACACACACACACACACACACACCGTCACCGAACCCCGGTAGTTTTAATTGTAGTACTCGCGTCCAACAGTTCTTGGCCGCCATCTTGAATTCTGATTTAATCACCTCGTGATCAGTCCGTAAACTGTCATGTTATGAAAGCAAATACTGTAAAGTTAAGTTTACTCCTCCAGGACCGGTCCGGACGATCAGGCCGGTGACGACGGCAAGCTGGTGGTGATGATCCCGTGCCACGGCAACGGGCGCGAGCAGAAATGGCGGCGCCTGAGCACCGGCCAGCTGCAGCACGGCGCCACGCGCCTGTGCCTGCGCGCCGCGCCGCGCGTGGGCGACGTGCGCGCCGCGCCGTGCGCGCCCGACCAGCCCGACCAGTACTGGGCCATCGACTACACCGAGGACAACAACTTCCACGCCAGTACGTACTCTAGCGCATTTACACGAGAACAGTCACTCGGCCGTGCCCAGTATAGCACCAATTCGTTTGCTTGCTGATCCTTACCATAGGACATTTTTTTCATGTCTATTTGTTTTAACTGGCGAAATGTGGGTGTACTAATGGTACTCTGCCTAACCCTTCGGGGATTACGGGCGTGATGTTATGTTATGGTTCAAACTATAAGTTGGTGATGTTTTACTTTTATTTTGTGCAATCATTGTGTTTAATTGCTTGTCATGATAATAATGTTCTTGTGTTCGTTCACAGGCGACCTGAAGTTCGGCGCGGAGCGGGAGCAGAGGCTGAACCGGCTGCGCGGACAGCGGTACGTGCTCACACACGCTCGATATTGTGCCGCGACACGCACGACACACACGCGTGCCGCCGACCACGCTCTGCACTCCTTTTGTATCATGGGGAAATCCTTGTGGATACCCCGCATCTGGGGAAAAATTAACGTCGGACTATTACCGATTAAAACCCCGCGGTTCCTATTCCTTTGCGGTGCAAAGCCTGTTTGTCGAAGAACCTTATAGGCTATATAATATTACGCTAGGACACACGGGAGCAGAGCAGTAACCTAAGATGTAACTTAAAGCGAGGTACAGCCGCACAGCCGACGATAACTCAGAACTAAACAATCTGGAACATAAATGTACGGGACGCCAGATTATTTTCCCATTTCAGTGTTTGTTGTCCCGCATTAAAAGTTATTCTTAATAATACAATGACCTCTTTCAAGGTATAAGATATAGCACTAGTGCGCTTGTGTGTGCAGGCGCATCTCCCGCTCGCTGCTGTCGTACGCGGAGCCGCGCGACGTGCGCAGGCGCAACGCCACCTCGCGCCGACACGCGCACAAGGTACTGTACGCGCTACGTGCCCAGCACCCTTTGGATATTAGTATATTTTCATAACCAGCGATTGTATTTTAAATATTTAACTTTAGATGACAATTTAATTCTACGGATAAAACACGTGTGTGGTTAAGTTCGCCCTAAAAGCAGTAAAAAAAAAAACAGACAAACATTAAAAAATATGAAAACTTTTTAACAATTTGTATCTAAGTACTGCTGGTTTTGATCACAATGTGGAATTTGAGAAAAACTATCGTGAAATTGTCTTTAATACTCTGAAGTCAAACATGATTTGCAGAGCAAGCACAACAAGCGCAAGCGCTCGCGCTCGGGCAAGCGGCGCACCAAGAACAAATTCATCCTGAAGATCATGCGCACGCTCATGAACGGCACCGAGGAGCACCTGGAGGTGGACATCCACTGCAAGCACCGCCGCCTGTTCCCCAACAACTCCTTCGTGCGCGACCTCGTCACCATCCTCAACGACAAGAACGTCAAGGTGAGCGCCAAGTAACTCTACTATACTGCAGGGTCCCGCATAAGGTACAGTGACGTGCTCCACTCCAATGTAATGCGCTTACACTGACCGGTAACTTCCTACTGCTAGGTGATCAACAACGGCCGCATATTCGAGCGCAACAAGGTGACGGAGCTGGACACGCAGAAGACGTGGCGCGTGCTCAACAAGATGGACATCGAGCAGCCCGCCGCGCGCGCCCCGCCCCCCGCCGCCCCGCCCGCCCCGCACGCCGAGCCCGCACAGCACGTGCAGCATGCACAGCACGCACCACACGCCCAGCACGCACAGCATGCAGCGCACGCACCGCACGTCGCTGTAGACGAGGTCAGGCCTTCATCATTATATCATTCATTGAATAGGTGCCGCTATATACCTGTGAGCACCGCCGAGGGTTGCTGCCCAGAGCAGCTTTCATCTGCGAGGCTCTGGTGTAGCACGTGCCCACAGGCGGGCGTGCCGGCCAGCACCCACCATCAGCGACGCGCATGCTCCTTTCCTATCCAATAATGTAATCAAGTGTGTTTTCTTCGTAAACTTACCACAACTGCAAGCGATCACACTTGCTAAAGTACAAATATAGCTGGAGGAACAGAATCGACGCTTGAGTCCAAACAGTGATCACTCGTAATTCAGTCAGCAACGCGATTTCCCAGGAGGAGGCCCCCAGGGAGGTCGCGGGCCTGATACGCATGGAGAGGCAGCGCGAGGTCGAGAAGCCTCACAAGGCCGAGTTTCCGCGCGAGGCCGACCAGCAGCGTGGGGCCGACCAGCAGCACGGGGCCGACCAGCAGCGTGGAGCCGACCAGCAGCGTGGAGCCGACGAACAGCGCGGGGCCGACCATCAACGCGGGGCCGACCAGCAGCGAGGGGCCGAGAAGCCGCGCAAGGCTGACAAGCCGCGCGGGGCCGAGCGCTCGCGCGGTACCGAGAGGCCGCGCGGACTCCGCGGAAATGCGAAGATCATCGAAGAGTTTCTTGAGATGAAGCGGACTGCGAGTACGCCGCCGCCGGAGCCCCAGGTCTGTAGCACGTGAGCGGCGCAGCCAGCTGCTCACGCGCGCGTCACTTCACTTGCTGTAATGTTGTGTCTCCCCCACAGGCGCCGCAGCGCGTGCGCAAGCGCAAGCACAAGCACCGCGCGCCGCCCAAGCCGGCCCCGCCACAAGAGTCCACCGCGCATGAGCTGAAGAAGAAGCTCTCCCAGAAGCTCGGCGAGGACACGGGGTGAGCACCACTACCTACTGAGTATTGCTTTTCAATAATGCAAGCTAGTATAATTAAAAAAAAAAAAAAAACACGACTGCAAAATTTGCACATATTTGTATTTTGTTTACTCGACAGTATTTTTTAACGACGTTTTTTATTTACAGTGATCTATATTTTTTTAATCTACTTGTCAAATTCTAGACGATAAACATAGACACGCTCAGATTCATGAAAAAAAATAATTGGTTTTCACACCGGTTTCTTTTTATTTTTTACTAGCCTATGTTACTCGGAACGATGCAAGGATTGTAACAATACCCCAAACATCTAAATCGGTCCAGGCGTTTAAAAGTTATGGTGTGAATAAAGAAACTCACATACATACACACTAACCCTGAACACATAACACTCCTTTTTTGGGGCAATCGTGTAAAAAAGTACTCTTTTTCATATGTGAGCGATATGTCCGGCAGGTCGGCAGCGCACGAGTCGGGCGAGGCGGCCGCAGCCGGCGTGAGGGACGGCGTGTACTCCGCGGAGAACTTGCTGGATGACAGCATGGACCGCTCCGCCGGCCGCGAGGACTGGCCCATCGGTGAGACACGCTCGCACACCTGCCTCATGCTATGCTAAGCTAACTATACCCTCTCGACCGATGTTTTTTACGTAAACAGAATACTATAGATTTTATTTACATAGAGGGTAGGTACATGACATAAGTGACTAAAAAATGAGATTCATGTACACTTGCAAACATCCAAAAGTATGTGCATTAATTAACTAGTATTTTTTTTCATCGTGAACATAAAAAAACAAAGTAAGTCGCTGACGACGCAACTGTACGCCGTGCCATTAAATAACCCAATTAAAAATGGCGACGCGTATCATGCATTCTCACTCGCTCGCTATACTGTACGAATGAGAGAGCACGACAAGTTCCTTTGTTTGGTCTCCATTTTAACTTCATTGTGAAGGGACAATTGTGACACTCTAGCTTATGGGACGTAGTCTGATCAGGTGCTCCGCATCGCACTGGGCGGCAGATGGGTGTATGATGCCCCATTTCGACAACTTAGTGCTGCAGCGACCTACTGCAGACTGGTGCAGTTCACAAGTGGAAGGCGGATGAGGTTGGTGTTTTGTCTGACTAATCATTGTCGTGTTGGTGGCAGGCGAGTCCCGGTTCCGGCGCTTGTCGCACGTGATGCCGCTGCGCGAGAGCGACAACAACATCAACTCGCGCTCCAGCGAGAAGGCGCTGCCGACGCAGGGCCAGCGCGCGGGGGGCCTGCACGCGGGGGCCCAGCACGCGGGGGGCCTGGCCGGCCGCAGCGCGTACACTAGGAACGATGTAAGTCAACTGGTGTAGGCACTTTATAATGATGTGTTGTTGACTGCTGTGAACTGTCACTGGGCCAGTCTATTCTAGGGGTATTTAAAACAGTAGTCATAACCAATAACATTTGTAATGTGGATTCCAGTCGCGCGACCACTGGAAGGCCGCGAGCGAGGCGCCGGTCAAGGTGGTGATGAGGAGCAACCTCACCCTCAACCTCGGAGACGAGTTCTTCGAGTGGAAGAGCAGAGCCAGCGACGACCTTGTGTGAGTACTGTAGACACCTCGCCAAATGGCCGGGGGTCCCGTGTAGTGCACTTGTGTGTCCAACTTTCAACTTCAATGGAAACACTGACGTTTCTGTAAATTACTGTATTTATTCTATATTCAAATAACGCACTCACTTTACGAGTAGGGACAGACAACTAGGTAGGGAAAGAAACAAAAAACGCTTATTGGCACAGTTTCAGATACTCATAAAATTGGATGTTTTGTTCATTACAGTAGCAACTTCCTGGGCGAGCTGGCGATCCCCACCAACAACAGCAGCGAGGTGGTGCGCCAGCCCGAGACCCCGCGGGGCCAGCCGGAGCCCCCCGCGCCCCCCGCGCTGTACTCGCACTCGAGCCAGCACAGCTCGCACTCGGAGAGCTCGTCCGACAGCAGCGGGGACTAGCGCGCCCCGCGGCGCCTGCGCACCGCTCGGGACGTTCTTCGCTACAAGCGTCAAAAACAAAGTTACCCTAAGTCTGTTCAAATCGTCGTTTCGACCGTTAATTCCAACAAATATCAACTTTATCCTCGTGCGGGTTAAGTTGACTTTAGAATGAGCAGTACTATTGAGAAACAAAATAATTTGTTCTAAAATCATTTTGTTTTTGTCGTTCGACGCTGACTTTTGAAGCGCGGAACAAAAGCGCTTTGAATGATTTTTTATTAGGTATCGACGATTGTAACGCATGGTGGATTAGCGAACATGTGTTCCGTACCGAGACCCCTGCGTGCCTGGGGATCGCCGATTTTGTACCAAACACATAATTATGTGATTCATTTTGTAAAACATCGTTTTGAAAACATTTAAAGATGTTTTGTGAACCTTCTGTAACCTGCGCTTTCGTAACGAAAGTGATGAATGAAGCGATGCTACTATTTTAAGGTTATTTGCAAGCTAATTATCTTTTGTGCAATATCAATGTTAAGGTGGATTACACCAGCGAGACGAGGTGTAGATGGGATGGATGGAAATAAAATTTGTATGGCAAAATTTCAATACACGTTCTGCCCATCTTTCGTGTCAAAGGTATAGATGCGCGAAGCGTCGCGAGAAATGAAATATTTGTTAGTACAATATTGAACTATAGTGCTCTAAGAAATTAACGTATTTATTTACTTTGTAAAACGGATATACAAATCACGCACCGGCCATTGAGGACGGCGTCGTATAGCGATGCAAAAGGGTGTAAGCATGGTTTCAATTTATGCTCATATCATCCACGCCTCACCTCGCCTCGCTGCTGTAAAACCACCCTTAAATTGGAATATTAACTATAGGAATATGATATATGTACATCGTATTTAATGCACGGACAGCGACAGTGTTAATAGGAAATTGAGTACTTCACAGACTTTATTACTAATACGTAGCTGGTTTACAATAAGAAATTATTTACGCAAAATCTTTTAATTTGAAGTAACCGCAGCTCAGCCGTCTTCTACATAGTTAGTGGCAAGTTTACAAGTATAGTTTTCTGTTTTATTTATTTAACATATCGTATACTATTACGTCTGTGAAGTTTCCCTACATGTATTTCGACATTTAATTCTATTCAGTAACTTGACAGATAAAGGGTTACCAAGTTTTGACAAAAAAAAAGGTAGTGAGGTGGTGTAAGAATGAACGAAATTGAATGAACTTATATAATGTACTTGGTATTAAACCATTCTTATCATTCGTTCTTTACGCAAAATCGTTCACTACCCCATCACTATTAGTTGTAGTATGGTAACATTATTTTTGTTTGAACTGTTAAGTTACTGAATAGAATTAAAAGTCGAAATATAATTTAATTCGATTTGGTGTAATATTTATATAGTTATTGCGTATCAAGACACATATCGAAGCCAAAAGTCACAATATGATATTTCGTAATTGCGATCATTCTCGTGTGCTGGACCATGCCTGGGAATGGTCTGCTTATGGAGATATTGGAAGATCAGTTCCTACTGTTCCACATTTTCTCAGCAACATGAACAAGTTATATCTAACCTGTCCCCTGCGCATGCGTTACATTGCGCACTAGTTTACGTAAACAGGACTTTTCCCACACGTGGTCGGTTCCCAAGAATTATTTTTGCTCAATGTTACTTAGTTTTATAACGAGAATGAGAACGGCTTTGAATTGTGTCTTTTTACATCCTATTATATGTAAGTGGTGTATTCGGGTGCTAAACTCTGAAATGGTCGGGTATTAGGCTGCCTGTCCATTGAAGCGGAGTGAGTTAGCGGAGCGAAGAACCGGAGAAATATAAACCAATAGAACTGCATATAATCTGCGCTCTGCTATTTATGCAATCCTATTGGTTAATATTTCTCTGTTTCTCCCCTCCGCAGCCTCGCTCCGCTTCAATGGACAGACAGCCTTAATCCGACGTTTATTATAAAAACTAGCATTTATTATTACGACAAGACTCCGTCCATTGTTGATGTTCATATCATTGTTTTTTACAATTGTAGAGATACTAGGATTAATATTATAAGGCACCATATCAGCGCGAAATGCTAGAGTAATATTGATAGAAACGCAGCTTGCAGCTTACGAAACTTACGCTAAAACTGAGTTAAGTTGTCGATATAGTAATAAAATTATACCTTAGCCGGCTTAAGCTTGGACTTAAAGAAGTCGTTTTGCAAGGTAGAGACTAAATGTTACATAACACGACTTTGGCTAAGTTTTGTTCCCGTCTCTGTCTTACACTCGTCGTTTGACAGTTGTGCGACAGAGACGGGCGTAATGCGTAGTCAACGCACGAGCTAAGTGTTTATTAATTTGGGCCTAAGTGTAAATAAAACGTTTATACATAACTAATCTGTAAGAACTAAAAAGATTCCGTCCTTGTCTGTGTTTGTGAAATGCGCCGCATTCCGGCGACGTGTGTGTGTACTAGATATTTTATTATATTAATTTATAGCAACACTTGGGTTTCGAAAGGCTTGTCAGAACAATAGTAAGCTAAAAGATGGCCACACTAATTAACTGTTGCGATTGGCTAACTATATAACAACCGCCAATTAAATCACTTGAAATAAGTTTGAAAATTTGTTTTGTGTTGCCAATGAAAAAATTAAAAAACCAAGGTTTTAGAAAAAAATCCGCTTTAGGATTAAAAATTTCATGCGAATTGTTTCAACTTTTTTGATACGCGCGGACATATGATCACATCGTAGAGCGCGTCATCAACTGTTCCAGTACTTAAAATAATTATGATTTAAGGAAATCGTATTTTTATGTTATATTGGTATCCTCGCTTCTGTGTATTTCTGTACATATTTTCAATATTTATTGTTTTTACAGTAGATATAAAATATATTAATTTTCTGCATAGCCTGATCTTGATAGGCAACCAACCTGCCCGTATGACTCGCGTATCGTCGCACGCACGTGTTGTGTGCGTTACTGCGCGCTATTACAAGCAATAGTTTTTTGCTCAATGTATATTTCGGTGGGCAGTATAGTTATCGGGCATGCGTCTTTTACACCTATACAAAGGTGTAACTTGGGTGCAAGTTCGGGGAGCCTACCGCCATCCCTTAAAAGCATTCGCAGTAGTAGCATTCTAAAATTACTTATTTATATATACTTTGGATTTTTAACTCTCTGCCCTGAGCCGAGCGTTTAAAATCCAACAGCACGCAAGCCAAGAGTTGTCGTGTTGTTGTTGTTGTGGCGTCAGCACATCGATGATGAGTCAGTCAGTCCCCGACTCGCCCCGTTCCTCTTTATACATAATATATTTTAGTTTCAATATAGATTATTCATAGTTATAGCGAAAATTGTTGTACATTATACAGTATGTGGTGTCACTCGAGGTGTTCCTCTCACTGTAACTGTGCAGTCTAGTATAAAAAAATATCCGTAAGAAGAATTAATCTTGGAAGATCCATGTTTTTATTCTTTAGGGCCGCAGAAGCTTGTAAAGGGTCCTGATATCTGAAAAAGTATACTAGTTAGATACATTGTTTTATTTTTCGCGTACCTATGACGTACAGGTTGACCTACACCTACTTCTAGCTCACAGTTATATCAGAATTTATGTTAGATTTATAGTTGCTAAAATTAGCTCATGTGACGGACGGACGGACACATGCAGTCGTTCCTAAACGGTTAAGATAAGGGTTCCTTTTTTAGTATTTTGGTAAAAAGAAGTTTGTCTCAGAAATTGTTATCAAGTAAACTATTTCTACGATAACCATTTTTTTTCCATGTGAAATATAAATTAAAATAATCGGTAACTTATCTACAAAGGCAGCCATACCATATCGGACATATGATCTGTCGTTGTAATGGCCAATTCGCCAGCTATAGGTATTATAAACGGAAAGTCCCTTTTTATTTTGATAACAGAATGTTGTCATTCTTAATTATAAACTTTATATCAAGTTACGCCACATTTTGACTAAGCGTGGAACCTCACTTACGCGCACGGAGAGTATTCTTCTGTATGTTTGTTTGTCACTTACAAACGACAGCCGTGCGTGACAGTAGTAAGGGTGCTCTGTCTTATCTTATAGTTAGGTGGCGTTTGACAATTGTTAAGTGATTAAGGGCTAATTTTTCAATCGTCTGATAACTCATAACGGAGGGATTGATATGGCGGTTTGACAGCTTTTGTACAGAACATATGTCAAACTGTCATATTACTTCTTTGGATAAGAGTTAACTGACTATCGAAAGATCAGCCCCAAGTGAAGGGCTTACATAAACGTTTGTACAGTAAAGTAGTAATAATAAGTAATAAATGTTTGTACGACTGTTTGTTTTTCTTTGTGTGTTTTATTTTATTCATGTTATTGGAGTTCTTGCTTGTGATGTCCAGTGTCAGTAGCTGATCCAGAGGAGGAGGAGGGGGGGGGGGGTTAAGGTGCTCACGATATAAATACATTTGAAATTAATCAACATTTCAAATTATATTTAATAATTGTGTTTTTGTTAAATTTACTATTTGTATACCGATCCCGATGCCCACTCGCGTGCTCGAAGTTTCGCCAGCAAATGAAAGAAGGCAGCCACATTGTATATTTAATGTTCAATATAACTCGTCACTACAGTCGGAAAGGTCTCCCCATTCCGATGCCGATGAGTCTGCGCGTCTGCTGGAGGCGCCCGCGCCCGCGGCCGGCGTCCGGCGCGAGCTGCGAGCCGGACAGGGCGCGGTGCGAGCCGGACAGGATGCAGTCCGGCGGCCGGAGCGGGTCCGTGTCGCGCGTAGGATAGTCCTCGAAGGGTATCGGCGGGTGCAGGTGTGAGCGGGAGCTCTGCGGAACGACACTATTGTTACTTCTTCTTTTCGTATCGATGAACAGGGACAGTCACTGAGCACGGGGCCAAGGTGCAGCAGCGCCTGCAGAGCTCGCTCTGCGGATGGGTGTCCATTTATTGAGACACCTTTCCGTACTCCTTGGAAAGTGATGAAACTTTACAGTAATATCGCTCAGAACAATCGCGGAGCCAGCCTTCAAGTCGGGGGGGGGGTCATATAATAAGCTAGCTAGGACAGGCTCCGTTTCGATTACAATAATAATTAAAAGAGAATAGCCCAGGGGGCGGTCATGACCCCCATGCCCCCCACCCCCGGGTCCGCCCTTGGCTCAGAATAACACAGGCAATTTATAAAGATATTGTGTCATTTGGCCAAATAGGGGAAGTACCAATTACGTACGCGCGCCACACAGACAATCATGTGATTATTGATTACGAGATTAATTGTAGCAACTGCGTGCGTGCGATACAAGTGACGCACGACTTGGATCACGAGTACCCGCTGTATACAACATACGGCGCGCCGCGCTGCATTGGCCCCGAACTCGTATAAACAAAAATCTGTAAAATATCTACTAGATACTCTTACTCCATATGCTAAACTTCCCGGGACCACTCCCCAATATTATTAATGTACATAAACACATAACGACACGCCTGTAATCCCCGAAGGGTTAGGCAGAGGTGTACCCATTAGTACACCTACATGAAGCCAGTTATTTTTAAGTCCCATGTAATAGGGGGCGAGCCTATTGACATCAACCGGGCACAAATCCAGACTCCGAGGCTGCCACAGAGAAATGCCTGAAAGAAAAATCCAATAACACTGCCTCTTCTGGGAATCGAACCCAAGACCTCATGCTCAGCAGTCGCGCTTTGCGACCACTAGACCAACGAGGCAGTCTATGAATGTTTCTTTTGTAAAAAATCTTTACCCTCCATTTGGACTTAGGTACAAGTAGTAGATAAATAAATAACATATTAGTTGACGGTTCATAGACCGAGGCGAGCGGCGCTGGTAGCTTTTGCTTGTTAATATGCAAATAATCGTATCGTACAACAAAGCCTATAATTTTAAAGTAAACAAACAATTGTGCAGCAGTAGGTCAAACGCAATATGCCAGCGGCACCGTCCAACAGGAGACTCAACAATAAATGAACATGAGTAACGATAGCTCATTTTGCCCAATTATGAGATACGAGATACTAGCGACCCGCCCCGGCTTCGCCCGGGGTGCAGTATGCCTAACGGAGGTCGTACACGGGAGAACATTTTCGAAAAGTTGTGTCGCAGCTAAATTCGACCGAATTTAAGTTTACCACAGAAACAAAGATTTCCAATTATCTTTTTATAAATAAGACATTTCGAAAATGTTCTCTAATAATTTTTTAGATCTATGTATTCTGCTTATATGTATGTAGGAAGTTTCATTAAAATCGGTTCATTCATTTTGAAAAATAAGAATTTCGAAGTATGCATCTAATGCCGTACAGTGTAAACACTCTTAAAATCCGTTGCGTAGTTAAAAGTTATTTTTAGTTTAAGATCTAAGCGCACAGAGGAACAGACGGCGGGTAGCGACAGCGATTAAATTTATACTCTATGCTATGCTATGTAGAGATTTTGAAATAAAGAAAAATATTTATTACGATTCCTGCTCCCAGTATCACTGTACAAAAGAAAATCGAATTCAAAAAGCTAAATTATTTTATCAAAATTATTAGTAAGCACTTTCCTTGTTGTGTGCAATCAGTGTAAGCGATACACCCGGCAGCAGCGCACGCGCCTGGCTTGTGTGTGACTCGATGGTGATCCGTGTTGAGAACCTGTAAGTGCTCGAGGATAGGTTCCTCACTGTTATATTTTCTATTCTATTTATTACTAGCACTCCCCCGAACTTCATTCGCGTGATGTTTCTTACGGATCCCTGTTTTTTTTTTTTCATAAAATATAGCCTTTTTGACCCGGGGATAGTATAGCTTCCCAACAGTGAAAGAATGTTTCAAATCGGTTCAGTAGTTTCGGAGCATCAATCAAATCTTTCTTCTCCTTAATATTAATATACCTATCTAGATACACTATGGTCACGGTCGCGGCGTCGACAGCCGTCAGTCTCGCCGGCAGTAGATGTAAGTACAGGGATGCATGATCCTGGTCTCGGAGGCACGAGTGTGGCACTAACAATAATTAGATAGGAAAACCCCAATAGGCAACTTCTTTTTGTCCCGACCTGGGATCTAAACCGACGGTCTCGTGAGTCATCCGCAACCGACGCCATGTTATCTAAGTATATTATCCTCAGAACGTTAGCGTGCTAAATAAATAGTCCGTTTGCTGTGTACTGCGCAGGTGCGCACCTGCATAAAAATAGGAAATAAGCGTTGATTATGAATTTGTTATCTTGTTACTTACTTGTTTTGCGTTACTAACAAATTATTTACACAATATTGAACATCACTGACAGCGGTGAAGGAAACCTGGACTTTTACCAGCCTATTACTGCTCCACTCAAACCATGTCAGAGGCCCTTGAGGCGGTTTAGAAACTCTGACACTAGGGTGTGCGGGGTCGTAAGACCTTATAGCCCATACGATAAAGAAGAAAATGAGAAGAGTATGTCCAGACATCAGTGTCGTGTGGGTCGCTGTGTGGCCAAGCTAGTGACTGTTTATTACAATGCACTGATGAGTTTTACGAATAACATTTAATACCAATCGAAAGTATGAAGTATGTAGAATGTGCAAGCGTTGTCTGTCTATGTTCTCCTGGCGCAACTCCTCGGCGGGCAGGTGTGTAAACAAGATGTCGATCCAGTTATTTTCACACATTTGTTTAATCAACAAATGTTACATCAAAATGAGCGCTGTTCAACGCCGCTGTAGATACAGAACCGCCTAAAAAGCATTTGTTTTCAATTTTTCCTGCATAAGTACACAATATAGGTATCTACATATTATGGCTGATAAGGTAAACGCTCGGATTATCTATGTGATATGATGATGTTATCGTAACAAACATGACGTAGGTACTTTCTGTCCGTCACTTATATTTACTCAAAAACAAGAACTATCACGTGTAACGAGTGGTAAATTGAGACGGAGGGCAATGCCGCAGCATGGACAGCGTCTTAACCGCTGGATAGCTACTGCAACACGTTCTTAAGAGACCAACACTTGGCGGCAACGAGTGCTTTGCACTGCATTGAAGCGTCTCGAACGCGGATTCATAGACATATGTATTACTTACAGATACACAGACCTGGTAGACACGACAAGGAATGTGTAACTGCCACTGCTAGCTACGCCTAGCTCCTGCCACTGCGACTGCTGTCCCATGTTGTGTTGAACACCTGCTGCCACAAAATGGCGTGCCCAACAGACACTGCCCCAGCAGAGTACGCAAAACGTCCTGGAACATCAGGTATACGAGGGCATCTGTACGAGACCAAACTGCTTAGCCTCATATATTTCAGAGCCATTCATGATGACGACATCGAGGAGTTCCACCTAGCCACGAATATGGACGACATGGACTTGTTCGACGACATCTGTTTTCGAGTAAAGTGGAAGGAAGTCGTTAAGCCCCTTGTAGTGTTCATACAAGTTAGCCACAGGGAGAACAATCAGCAGTTATCACTGCGAAATATCGATCTGGTGAAATACTTCAAAAGTTATTTAGAAATCAAACGCAAATTCCACCCGAACAACAAAGACTTGTTGTTCGAAGGGACATTTAGTGAAGCAGAATGTCTGTTCCTTATTTACACAACCTCAGAACTTGACATAAATAATACATTCAGCTTCTATGACGAGGTCATGAGTGAACGTTTGCATAATCTGATAGGAATTCCAATCAAAGCTCGCTCACAGCTACGATCGCTCCGTTGTTATGGCGTGTCTTCGATTACTGGATTACGCATATTGCCACTACCCCCTGGTGTAAGAGGCCGTTGGCGTACATGTAAACCACCGTATACTCTCGTACCACGACGAAGTCGTGACAATGATTCTCCGATTAATTCAGTTTACATTAATATAGTTTTAAACGAACATATCACCGCGCTAGCTCGACAGATGGCGAAGTGCATTTTTGGAGAGTTAAATGATATGACGCTGATGCAGAATGAGTACGTAATACGCTATCACGTCATATTGGCGCAAAAAGTATTCGACGTTTCTGAAGATCAAACTGAAGGACAGCGTATCGCACGCTTTAGACAGGATTTTTTTTACATCGACGAAGACTTTCTGCGACTATTTAAAGATGAATTGTGCACCGAGATAATAAAAAGGCGAAAGTGTGTTAATCATAAAGATTACAATGTATTTTCTTCGTTGCGCGAAGTCACTGAAGTTGAGGAACTATACGACATAGTACGAAGCTTTATAACTTATAGAAATCGAAAATTTGAGTGGCTTGATCAAGTGACCCCGGACAGCGCCCGTGTTCTGGACAAAATTAATGAATCGCAAGAGACCATACGCAGAACAGTTGAACTGGCAGTAAAGGAGTGTTTGCCTTCACTAGAGTTTAAAGTGCCGGCTTCGTTTGGCAATAAAGATCTATTGATCACAGGTGACGCAGACCAAATCGAAACAATTTTGAATGATTTAACATCTAAACTGGTTAGCTTGATGGAACAATCGCACCGCGAACAGTTTGACAGTCGTGTATTTATTGATAAGTCTATAGGGGAAAGATTTCTACAGCACGATGGTGGCATAGCTTCCGCAGTCGGTAATTTATTTATTTCCAGTATCGACGGCCACCTCAAGTTCAACCCAAGATTTCAATCACTCGGACCGCTTGCCAAGAGATTATTCATGAAATTGAAAAGTAAACTTAAAATATTCAACTATACGTTTAAAGTTACAGTTGAAATATTTCCAAAACTTTCATTTGATCCGGATGCAGAGAGTGAGTTTAAATATAAACTGTTAATTTACGCATTTCAACGTAAGACGCAAACAGAACGTGAAGTGGAGGAAACTTTAATACATGAAATTAATGACAGTCAAAGTGACGACGCAAAGATTTACTCGCACGCCATTTTTTTGAAGTATCATGATGCTGTACGAACTTGGTGGATGACATCTGGAGTGGCGCCGTATCTCACAAGAGAAGGCAGTTTATATCAACATGCTGTGAATCATGCCTCAATTCAGCCGCTGACCAGCGTTATAAATACGATATACCGAAATAAAAACCTGAAATTCACTTTAAGTGAAGATGCTATGAATTCAATCAAGTTAGATGACCAGCCTTCAGGAACTGTTATAGTTTCAGATAACAGTGCACTTACTGTTGCTAAGTTCAGCAAGAATTTAAACAAAGAGTCCATTGTGTTAGATTTGGAATACAATCTTAATTTATCTGCGAAAAACGATGAAACATTACGTTCAGAACTCACGAATACGGACGAAATAAAAACAGTCATCTTCATCTTTGACAAAGCAATTGACAACGATAGACTTAAAAATAATATTGAAGAATTAGCAAACGTTACACAGAAAAAAGTTATTATTATAACGAACCAGAACTTCGTCAAACACACAAGAGAATATTTCTGTGAAATAAATAATGAAATAAAAGATGAAAGATGTAAATTAACTGATATGAGCGACGAATCGCTGAAAAGTATCTTAGACACAATAGTGATATTTCAAAGTTACGAAGTAGACTTACATCGAGCCTTGGATGACGAATCGATTAACTATGTGGGAGGAGGCGCGTTACATAAACTTATGCACAGTAATAGAAATGTCATTGGAAAACCAGTCAGCAACTCCAGGATATATATATCAGAATTATATATTCAAAGAACGGTGGTAGACCTCAGAGGAGTAACTCCAAGACTTCCTGGCAATAAAAGAAGGAGAGTGGAAGGGGTTGACAAGCGACCCTCAACGCTGTACGACATAGCAGAAAACATTGTTCTTATCGTTGGGGACCCCGGAATGGGAAAGTCGACTCTTCTCACGCACTTGTCGCTTAAAACGAAAGAACTGGATCCAACGGTTTGGATACTAAGGATTAACTTACTCGTGAACACGAGACAATTTAGTGAGTGGCAGGAACATAAAACTGACATCGATATTTTGGAAAGCTTAAAGTTCTTGTGTCAAGTTGCACTCAGCGAGGAACGTAGCGAACAGGACGATGTACAAATAACACTAGAAGAATCTAACGGCACCGTGCATCTGAAGAACTGTACAGGTGATGAGTGGACTGTATTCGAGCTAAAACTGTTCCTACATTATTTTAATACGAAAAATATAATAATCTTATTCGATGGCTTCGACGAAATCTGCCCCACCTACGCGCAAGAGGTGTTGACTTTAATTAGAGCAGTGGAAAACTTTCCTCGAAAACATAAAATGTGGATCACTAGCAGGTCGTATGACAAAATCATTACAATTTTAGAACTGCGGTTTAAGACACTATACAGAATAAAGCCTTTGGAAGAGAACGAGCAGGAAAAATATTTAAAAATAATCTGGAGAGAAATGAAAATAGAGAATGCCCTTATGCCGTCCTGCATTTTAACACGTTTTAAAAATATACACGAATTCAGCATGTTTATGTCAAGAAATGTCGATATGTTTATGACAAAATATCATTCACCGGTTCAGTCAAAAACGGAGATGACTTTTATTGTTGTTTATTTTAGTTTAGTAAAATATTTGTTACCACTATATAGGAAGAAAACAAGGAACACTTCCAATCCTCAAGGATTATTAAGGCTGACTACAGATGCTTTTCAAAATGTTTCTGATAAAATTATCTCATTACATTTCAATGAATTCGTTGCCACTCCGTTACACCTTAATATGACCGCTAATTATTTGTATGATGAATTATCTAGAGTAAGTAGAAACCCCAACAGATGGTTCGCTAATAACTTCAACATCTACGGAAGTTTTCTGTCGAATCCGGGTAATGTATATAGGTTTATTAGAAGAGTTAGTGCAGATGCTGTGGATAATCATAAAAAGCTGGCGGCGTACGCAGTTTATGGCGGGTGCCTGTTCGATGACGATGAGTTGAAACAATGTAAAGATATGATAAACGAGCTGAAACAGGGAGCAAAGAGAACGCGCATCATTTGTAATGTAGTCAACGATATTCCGATGTTTGTGCACTCGACGTTCGCGGAATATCTCGCGGTCGAACACATTTGTGATTTATTAAAAAGTAAACGGAACCCGAAATCGATTTGGGATTTTATACTGAACGTGATGTTTTTTAAGCACATTAACGCTCTGGTCCTATTGGATGCGAAAGTGGAAGTTGACACGGAGTTGTCTACCCTTGTAGGAGAAAACAAACAAATGATATTCGAGTTGTTATTGGAACAAAGTGAAACCACAAAATATAAGTTCGGCGATATTAAGTCATCTCTATGTGAAGCAATTCGACATGACCTGCGGCGTTTGGCATCTTTGTTGTTATCCACAATTAAAGATAACTTAACAGAGAGAAATGTAATGGATTTCATAAAAATTGTTAAACAAACCAATATGGTCATAGTCGCTGTCAAAATGGAATTCGAAGAGGTTGTAGTGACCATAGTCGATAGCTTGAGAGTGATTGATGAATCCAAGTTGAGTGATTTGTTTGCAAATATTGAGAGTTTTGAATTAACTCAGAATATGAACGTCGTTAGTACTGACGAATTAGTTCAAAAGCTACACAGTCACGTGTGGACGCGTATGGACATAGTTCCGGAATGGGAAAATTTGGCAGAATTTAGTGGTCAGATATACTTCATTTAATGATAGGTTTTTAATTTGCTCTAATACCCGTATTTATAAACAAGTAATGATTTTGATTCTACAAATAGTTCAGTAATTGCTTGAAGTGACAACTGTCAAAAGTTGGAATTCCTAGCCAAGTAATAGTCACCAATTTCTTTACTTTAGCAAAGAGAGCTCGAAAATTTTGCGTTTGATTTTGCTGTTATAGCGATGGAAAGCATCAAAGTGACTATTTATGTTATAGACGACATTGATAACGATACTCTACCGGAGATTAATTGGACAATTTAATAAATCCTATTTCAGACTCGAGAATGGTTTGTTCCTGTCTAAACTATTAAAATTTTTGGTTGAATAAAAAAAAAATGTAAAATCAATCTTGAACTCGCCGAAAATCGGAATAATAAATGACACGTTACGTACTTAGAATAATGACGCATAGAAGCCGCGTCTAGCACAAAACACAAACTATGTAAGATAAGAAGGCAGCCATGACCTTTCTTGGGGTTCAAACCAATCCCGCACAATCAAAATCGGTTCAGGGGTTTAGTCGTGAAAGCGTACAGACAGACAGATTTACTTTTGCATTTATAATTTTAGTGTGGATGTATCTTAGAGTTTTAATAAACGTAATATTAAATTGAATCGTTCTATAAGTATATTCGCTTATCCAGCGGCACTTACTGCCGGTAATCTTTTTTCCGGATAATGCAGTGGGCTGCAATATTGTAAACGTTCGTTTGATCCGTCACTTGTTCTAAACTGGGTGGCCGGGTAACAACATCTAAAAGAAAAAATTTGGAAGCGTATTTTGGAAGCACCTTTTCTTGGGCTATCCAAACCATGTATGATTGTTACGATGGATAATTTTAAATTTTCTTTTGGACGTCGTTATCCGGGCCACCTGCATGAAACATTTTCTACGAAACGAAATTCTACGAAACTTCTGTCTACGAAATAAGGGGCACCCTGCTTATTGTCCCATTCAATATAATAAGAATAAAAAAATGATACCATTACAGATAAACAACTATAACATGGAGCGCCCCTCTATATTACTATTTCAATGTGTGTAGTCATATCCTCATGAAAGAGTTTCTATGTAGTTGTAAGTATTCGTCTTCAGTAGCAGGCAGATTTGTTGATCAACTAATCATAACTAGCAAGACCGCGCAAGACAACGCACGTGTCATTTTCATAGAGTGTGACAGTGCAGCGCCACACTAATAATAATGAGTAATCAATGACGCCGCTAGTCGAGCAACAAATCGCTGATTTATTTTGTTTCGAGAGCCGTCTCAGTACGCACACATGCGTTGTGAGTCTTGTAAATACTTTCAAACGTTCTGAAGGGGCGCGCCATGTTATAGTAGTTTATCTCAAGTGTCATTTGAGTGAGCTCGCAATAGTACTGATATAAGTATTAATTACTAGATAATTAATTATAATAAAAACTGCGGGGCTATGGGTATACGTATTTATAATGAAATCCGCCGTGAACTCAATTGTCTAAGCACGAGACAATTTAAAATAAAACTGTTCGAACGGCTAAACGTAACTGTTATAGCATTCAGGACTTATTAGATTATAAGTATTAATTTGTATTGTATCTTTATAATGTATCCAAATATTTGCATGCTTTATTGTAAGCGAAACATGTGTGCCATATTTATAAGTAACATCTCTGTAGACCATGTCGTATTACTATATTACTATTACTAGTTTCTGTCAACCACTTCGTACGCGTAGTTTTCTTCAACCGCGTTTAGAATAGAATAGAATTTATTTTATCCATCTTTAGTGACCCCTTTGGTTACTACTCCGCTGCCGTGCGTCGTAGCGTGGTGTTATATAGCTTATATTATTCCTCATGAATCAGGCAATCAGATTCAAAAAGAATATTATTATTCCAGTTCGACTAGCAGCTCCAGGAATTAGAGAGTTTAAAGAAACTGTTCAGTTTTATTATATCAGTAATAGAAGGTACAAAGAGTGATATAATTAAAATGAGTTTTGGTGTTCTAGTTTATACAGGGTGACGGTAATTAATGTACGATATTTATACACATGATCATACTCATCGCGACAATAAACAACTTTACGAAAAGATTTTTTTTTAATAATTGCACGCTCTTCCCCCAACCCCCTCCTCTCAATAAAATAATTACACACTATTTTCACAACACGTTCTTAGGAGACCAACACTTAGCGGCAACTTTTGCACTGCATTGAAGCGTCTCGAACTCGGATTCATAGACATATATTTTTACTTACAGATACACAGACCTGGTAGACAAGGAATGTGTAACTGCCACTGCTAGCTACGACTAGCTCCTGTCACTGCGACTGCTGTCCCATGTTATGTTGAACACCTGCTGCCACAAAATGGCGTGCCCAACAGACACTGCCCCAGCAGAGTACGCAAAACGTCCTGGAACATCAGGTATACGAGGGCATCTGTACGAGACCAAACTGCTTAGCCTCATATATTTCAGAGCTATTCATGATGACGACATCGAGGAGTTCCACCTAGCCACGAATATGGACGACATGGACTTGTTCGACGACATCTGTTTTCGAGTAAAGTGGAAGGAAGTCGTTAAGCCCCTTGTAGTGTTCATACAAGTTAGCCATAGGGAGAACAATCAACAGTTATCAGTGCGAAATATCGATTTGGTGAAATACTTTAAAAGTTATTTAGAAATCAAACGCAAATTCCACCCGAACAACAAAGACTTGTTGTTCGAAGGGACATTTAGTGAAGCAGAATGTCTGTTCCTTATTTACACAACCTCAGAACTTGACATAAATAATACATTCAGCTTCTATGACGAGGTCATGAGTGAACGTTTGCATAATCTGATAGGAATTCCAATCAAAGAAAGCTCACAGCTACGATCGCTCCGTTGTTATCACGTGTCTTCGATTACTGGATTACGCATATTGCCACTACCCCCTGGTGTAAGAGGCGGTTGGCGTACATGTAAACCACCGTATACTCTCGTACCACAATTAAGTTGTGACAATGATTCTCCGATTAATTCAGTTTACATTAATATAGTTTTAAACGAACATATCACCGCGCTAGCTCGACAGATGGCGAAGTGCATTTTTGGAGAGTTAAATGATAGTCAAACGCTGATGCAGAATGAATACGTAATACGCTATCACGTCATATTGGCGCAAAAAGTATTCGACGTTTCTGAAGATCAAACTGAAGGACAGCGTATCGCACGCTTTAGACAGGATTTTTTTTACATTGACGAAGAATTTTTGCGACAATTTAAAGATGAATTGTGCAGCGAGATATTAGAAAGGCGAAAGTGTGTTAACCGTAAAGATTACAATGTATTTTCTTCGTTGCGCGAAGTCACTGACGTTGAGGAACTATACGACAAAGTACGAAGCTTTATAACTTATAGAAATGGAAAATTTGAGTGGCTTGATCAAGTGACCCCGGACAGCGTCTGTGTTCTGGACAAAATTAATGAATCGCAAGAGACCATACGCAGAACAGTTGAACTGGCAGTAAAGGAGTGTTTGCCTTCACTAGACTTTAAAGTGCCGGCTTCGTTTGGCAATAAAGATCTATTGATCACAGGTGACGCAGACCAAATCGAAACAATTTTGAATGATTTAACATCTAAACTGGTTAGCTTGATGGAACAATCGCACCGCGAACAGTTTTACAGTCGTGCATTTATTGATAAGTCTATGGGGGAAGGATTCCTACAGCACGATGGTGGCATAGCTTCCGCAGTCGGTAATTTATTTATTTCCAGTATCGACGGCCACCTCAAGTTCAACCCTAGATTTCAATCACTCGGACCGCTTGCCAAGAGATTATTCATGAAATTGAAAAGTAAACTTAAAATATTCAACTATACATTTAAAGTTACAGTTGAAATATTTCCAAAACTTTCATTTGATCCGGATGCAGAGAGTGAGTTTAAATATAAACTGTTAATTTACGCATTTCAACGTAAGACGCAAACAGAACGTGAAGTGGAGGAAACTTTAATACATGAAATAAATGACAGTCAAAGTGACGACGCAAAGATTTACTCGCACGCTATTTTTTTGAAGTATCATGATGCTGTACGAACTTGGTGGATGACATCTGGAGTGGCGCCGTATCTCACAAGAGAAGGCAGTTTATATCAACATGCTGTGAATCATGCCTCAAGTCAGCCGCTGACCAGCGTTATAAATACGATATACCGAATTAAAAACCTGAAATTCACTTTAAGTGAAGATGCTATGAATTCAATCAAGTTAGATGACCAGCCTTCAGGAACTGTTATAGTTTCAGATAACAGTGCACTTACTGTTGCTAAGTTCAGCAAGAATTTAAACAAAGAGTCCATTGTGTTAGATTTGGAATACAATCTTAATTTATCTGCGAAAAACGATGAAACATTACGTTCAGAACTCACGAATACGGACGAAATAAAAACAGTCATCTTCATCTTTGACAAAGCAATTGACAACGATAGACTTAAAAATAATATTGAAGATTTAGCAAACGTTACACAGAAAAAAGTTATTATTATAACGAACCAGAACTTCGTCAAACACACAAGAGAATATTTCTGTGAAATAAATAAAGAAATAAAAGATGAAAGATGTAAATTAACTGATATGAGCGACGAATCGCTGAAAAGTATCTTAGACACAAGAGTGATATTTCAAAGTTACGAAGTAGACTTACATCGAGCCTTGGATGACGAATCGATTAACTATGTGGGAGGAGGCGCGTTACATAAACTTATGCACAGTAATAGAAATGTCATTGGAAAACCAGTCAGCAACTCCAGGATATATATATCAGAATTATATATTCAAAGAACGGTGGTAGACCTCAGAGGAGTAACTCCAAGACTTCCTGGCAATAAAACAAGGAGAGTGGAAGGGGTTGACAAGCGACCCTCAACGCTGTACGACATAGCAGAAAACATTGTTCTTGTCGTTGGGGACCCCGGAATGGGAAAGTCGACTCTACTCACTCACTTGTCGCTTAAAACGAAAGAACTGGATCCAACGGTTTGGATACTACGGATTAACTTACTCGAGAACACGAGACAATTTAGTGAGTGGCAGGAACATAAAACAGACATCGATATTTTGGAAAGCTTAAAATTCTTGTGTCAAGTTGCACTCAGCGAGGAACGTAGTGAACAGGACGATTTACAAATAACGCTAGAAGAATCTAACGGCACCGTGCATCTGAAGAACTGTACAGGTGATGAGTGGACTGTATTCGAGCTAAAACTGTTCCTACATTATTTTAATACGAAAAATATAATAATCTTATTCGATGGCTTCGACGAAATCTGCCCCACCTACGCGCAAGAGGTGTTGACTTTAATTAGAGCAGTGGAAAACTTTCCTCGAAAACATAAAATGTGGATCACTAGCAGGTCGTATGACAAAATCATTTCAATTTTAGAACTACGGTTTAAGACACTATACAGAATAAAGCCGTTGAAAGAGACCGAGCAGGAAAAATATTTAAAAATAATCTGGAGAGAAATGAAAATAGAGAATGCCCTTATGCCGTCCGGCACAATAACACGTTTTAAAAATATACACGAATTCAGCATGTTTATGTCAAGAAATGTCGATATGTTTATGACAAAATATCATTCACCGGTTCAGTCAAAAACGGAGATGACTTTTATTGTTGTTTATTTTAGTTTAGTAAAATATTTGTTACCACTATATAGGAAGAAAGCAAGGAACACTTCCAATCCTCAAGGATTAATAAGGCTGACTACAGATGCTTTTCAAAATGTTTCTGATAAAATTATCTCATTACATTTCAATGAATTCGTTGCCACTCCGTTACACCTTAATATGACCGCTAATTATTTGTATGATGAATTATCTAGAGTAAGTAGAAACCCCAACAGATGGTTCGCTAATAACTTCAACATCTACGGAAGTTTTCTGTCGAATCCGGGTAATGTATATAGGTTTATTAGAAGAGTTAGTGCAGATGCTGTGGATAATCATAAAAAGCTGGCGGCGTACGCAGTTTATGGCGGGTGCCTGTTCGATGACGATGAGTTGAAACAATGTAAAGATATGATAAACGAGCTGAAACAGGGAGCAAAGAGAACGCGCATCATTTGTAATGTAGTCAACGATATTCCGATGTTTGTGCACTCGACGTTCGCGGAATATCTCGCGGTCGAACACATTTGTGATTTATTAAAAAGTAAACGGAACCCGAAATCGATTTGGGATTTTATACTGAACGTGATGTTTTTTAAGCACATTAACGCTCTGGTCCTATTGGATGCGAAAGTGGAAGTTGACGCGGAGTTGTCTGTCCTTGTAGGAGAAAACAAACAAATGATATTCGAGTTGTTATTGGAACAAAGTGAAAACACAAAACATAAGTTCGGCGATATTAAGTCATCTCTATGTGAAGCAATTCGATACGATCTGCGGCGTTTGGCATCTTTGTTATTATCCACAATTAAAGATAACTTAACAGAGAGAAATGTAATGGATTTCATCAAAATTGTTAAACAAACCAATATGCTCATAGTCACTGTCAAAATGGAATTCGAAGAGGTTGTAGAGACCATAGTCGATAGCTTGAGAGTGATTGATGAATCCAAGTTGAGTGATTTGTTTGCAAATATTGAGAGTTTTGAGTTAACTCAGAATATGAACGTCGTTAGTACTGACGAATTAGTTCAAAAGCTACACAGTCACGTGTGGACGCGTATGGACATAGTTCCGGAATGGGAAAATTTGGCAGAATTTAGTGGTCAGATATACTTCATTTAATGATAGGTGTTTAATTTGCTCTAATACCCGTATTTATAAACAAGTAAAAGCGATTACTTCAGTAAAAATAATATTTTTACTATAGAAAATCATTATTCAAGTAATGATTTTGATTCTACATATAGTTCAGTAATTGCTTGAAGTGACAACTGTCAAAAGTTGGAATTCCTAGCCAAGTAATAGTCACCAATTTCTTTACTTTAGCAAAGAGAGCTCGAAAATTTTGCGTTTGATTTTGCTGTTATAGCGATGGAAAGCATCAAAGCGACTATTTATGTTATAGACGACATTGATAACGATACTCTACCAGAGATTAAGGTTACTGAGCCTAGATATCGATAGTATAATAATTGGACAATTTAATAAATCCTATTTCAGACTCGAGAATGGTTTGTTCCTGTCTAAACTATTAAAATTTTTGGTTGAATAAAAAAAAATGTAAAATCAATCTTGAACTCGCCGAAAATCGGAATAATAAATGACACGTTACGTACTTAGAATAATAACGCATAGAAGCCGCGTCTAGCACAAAACACAAACTATGTAAGATAAGAAGGTAGCCATGACCTTTCTTGGGGTTCAAACTAACCCCGCACAATCAAAATCGGTTCAGGGGTTTAGTCGTGAAAGCGTACACACAGACAGATTTACTTTTGCATTTATAATTTTAGTGTGGATGTATCTTAGAGTTTTAACAAACGTAATATTAAATTGATTCGTTCTATAAGTATATTCGCTTATCCAGCGGCACTTAGGTACTGCCGGTAATCTTTTTTCCGGATAATGCAGTGGGCTGCAATATTGTAAACGCTCGTTTGATCCGTCACTTGTTCTAAACTGGGTGGCCGGGTAACGACATCTAAAAGAAAAAATTTGGAAGCGTATTTTGGAAGCACCTTTTCTTGGGCTATCCAAACCATGTATGATTGTTACGATGGATAATTTTAAATTTTCTTTTAGACGTCGTTATCCGGGCCACCTGCATGAAACATTTTCTACGAAACGAAATTCTACGAAACTTCTGTCTACGAAATAAGGGGCACCCTGCTTATTGTCCCATTCAATATAATAAGAAAAAAAAAATGATACTATTACAGATAAACAACTATAACATGGAGCGCCCCTCTATATTACTATTTCAATGTGTGTAGTCATATCCTCATGAAAGAGTTTCTATGTAGTTGTAAGTATTCGTCTTCAGTAGCAGGCAGATTTGTTGATTAACTAATCATAACTAGCAAGACCGCGCAAGACAACGCACGTGTCATTTTCATAGAGTGTGTCAGTGCAGCGCCACACTAATAATAATGAGTAATCAATGACGCCGCCAGTCAAGCAACAAATCGCTGATTTATTTTGTTTCGAGAGCCGTCTCAGTACGCACACATGCGTTGTGAGTCTTGTAAATACTTTCAAACGTTCTGAAGGGGCGCGCCATGTTATAGTAGTTTATCTCAAGTGTCACTTGAGTGAGCTCGCAATAGTACTGATATAAGTATTAATTACTAGATAATTAATTATAATAAAAACTGCGGGGCTATGGGTATACGTATTTATAATGAAATCCGCCGTGAACTCAATTGTCTAAGCACGAGACAATTTAAAATAAAACTGTTCGAACGGCTAAACGTAACTGTTATAGCATTCAGGACTTATTAGATTATAAGTATTAATTTGTATTGTATCTTTATAATGTATCCAAATATTTGCATGCTTTATTGTAAGCGAAACATGTGTGCCATATTTATAAGTAACATCTCTGTAGACCATGTTGTAGAGCAAATAAATATAATTATTACTATATTACTATTACTAGTTTCTGTCAACCACTTCGTACGCGTAGTTTTCTTCAACCGCGTTTAGAATAGAATAGAATTTATTTTATCCATCTTTAGTGACCCCTTTGGTTACTACTCCGCTGCCGTGCGTCGTAGCGTGGTGTTATATAGCTTATATTATTCCTCATGAATCAGGCAATCAGATTCAAAAAGAATATTATTATTCCAGTTCGACTAGCAGCTCCAGGAATTAGAGAGTTTAAAGAAACCGTTCAGTTTTATTATATCAGTAAAAGAAAGTACAAAGAGTGATATAATTAAAATGAGTTTTGGTGTTCTAGTTTATACAGGGTGACGGTAATTAATGTACGATATTTATACACATGATCATACTCATCGCGAATTCGCGACAATAAACAACTTTACGAAAAGATTTTTCTTTAATAATTGCACGATCTTCCCCCCCCCCCCCACCTCTCAATAAAATAATTACACACTATTTTCACAACACGTTCTTAGGAGACCAACACTTGGCGGCAACACGAGTTAACGAGTGCTTTGCACTGCATTGAAGCGTCTCGAACTCGGATTCATAGACATATGTTTTACTTACAGATACACAGACCTGGTAGACACGACAAGGAATGTGTAACTGCCACTGCTAGCTACGCCTAGCTCCTGCCACTGCGACTGCTGTCCCATGTTGTGTTGAACACCTGCTGCCACAAAATGGCGTGCCCAACAGACACTGCTCCAGCAGAGTACGCAAAACGTCCTGGAACATCAGGTATACGAGGGCATCTGTACGAGACCAAACTGCTTAGCCTCATATATTTCAGAGCCATTCATGATGACGACATCGAGGATTTCCATCTAGCCACGAATATGGACGACATGGACTTGTTCGACGACATCTGTTTTCGAGTAAAGTGGAAGGAAGTCGTTAAGCCCCTTGTAGTGTTCATACAAGTTAGCCACAGGGAGAACAATCAACAGTTATCACTGCGAAATATCGATTTGGTGAAATACTTTAAAAGTTATATAAAAATCAAACGCAAATTCCACCCGAACAACAAAGATTTGTTGTTCGAAGGGACATTTAGTGAAGCAGAATGTCTGTTCCTTATTTACACAACCTCAGAACTTGACATAAATAATACATTCAGCTTCTATGACAGGGTCATGAGTGAACGTTTGCATAATCTGATAGGAATTCCAATCAAAGCTCGCTCACAGCTACGATCGCTCCGTTGTTATCACGTGTCTTCGATTACTGGATTACGCATATTGCCACTACCCCCTGGTGTAAGAGGCGGTTGGCGTACATGTAAACCACCGTATACTCTCGTACCACGATTAAGTTGTGACAATGATTCTCCGATTAATTCAGTTTACATTAGTATAGTTTTAAACGAACATATCACCGCGCTAGCTCGACAGATGGCGAAGTGCATTTTTGGAGAGTTAAATGATAGTCAAACGCTGATGCAGAATGAATACGTAATACGCTATCACGTCATATTGGCGCAAAAAGTATTCGACGTTTCTGAAGATCAAACTGAAGGACAATGTATCGCACGCTTTAGACAGGATTTTTTTTACATTGACGAAGAATTTTTGCGACAATTTAAAGATGAATTGTGCACCGAGATATTAGAAAGACGAAAGTGTGTTAACTGTAAAGATTACAATGTATTTTCTTCGTTGCGCGAAGTCACTGACGTTGAGGAACTATACGACAAAGTACGAAGCTTTATAACTTATAGAAATGGAAAATTTGAGTGGCTTGATCAAGTGACCCCGGACAGCGTCTGTGTTCTGGACAAAATTAATGAATCGCAAGAGACCATACGCAGAACAGTTGAACTGGCAGTAAAGGAGTGTTTGCCTTCGCTACAGTTTAAAGTGCCGGCTTCGTTTGGCAATAAAGATCTATTGATCACAGGTGACGCAGACCAAATCGAAACAATTTTGAATGATTTAACATCTAAACTGGTTAGCTTGATGGAACAATCGCACCGCGAACAGTTTGACAGTCGTGTATTTATTGATATGTCCATGGGGGAAGGATTTCTACAGCACGACGGTGGCATAGCTTCCGCAGTCGGTAATTTATTTATTTCCAGTATCGACGGCCACCTCAAGTTCAACCCAAGATTTGAATCACTCGGACCGCTTGCCAAGAGATTATTCATGAAATTGAAAAGTAAACTTAAAATATTCAACTATACGTTTAAAGTTACAGTTGAAATATTTCCAAAACTTTCATTTGATCCGGATGCAGAGAGTGAGTTTAAATATAAACTGTTAATTTACGCATTTCAACGTAAGACACAAACAGAACGTGAAGTGGAGGAAACTTTAATACATGAAATTAATGACAGTCAAAGTGACGACGCAAAGATTTACTCGCACGCCATTTTTTTGAAGTATCATGATGCTGTACGAACTTGGTGGATGACATCTGGAGTGGCGCCGTATCTCACAAGAGAAGGCAGTTTATATCAACATGCTGTGAATCATGCCTCAATTCAGCCGCTGACCAGCGTTATAAATACGATATACCGAAATAAAAACTTGAAATTCACTTTAAGTGAAGATGCTATGAATTCAATCAAGTTAGATGACCAGCCTTCAGGAACTGTTATAGTTTCAGATAACAGTGCACTTACTGTTGCTAAGTTCAGCAAGAATTTAAACAAAGAGTCCATTGTGTTAGATTTGGAATACAATCTTAATTTATCTGCGAAAAACGATGAAACATTACGTTCAGAACTCACGAATACGGACGAAATAAAAACAGTCATCTTCATCTTTGACAAAGCAATTGACAACGATAGACTTAAAAATAATATTGAAGAATTAGCAAACGTTACACAGAAAAAAGTTATTATTATAACGAACCAGAACTTCGTCAAACACACAAGAGAATATTTCTGTGAAATAAATAATGAAATAAAAGATGAAAGATGTAAATTAACTGATATGAGCGACGAATCGCTGAAAAGTATCTTAGACACAATAGTGATATTTCAAAGTTACGAAGTAGACTTACATCGAGCCTTGGATGACGAATCGATTAACTATGTGGGAGGAGGCGCGTTACATAAACTTATGCACAGTAATAGAAATGTCATTGGAAAACCAGTCAGCAACTCCAGGATATATATATCAGAATTATATATTCAAAGAACGGTGGTAGACCTCAGAGGAGTAACTCCAAGACTTCCTGGCAATAAAAGAAGGAGAGTGGAAGGGGTTGACAAGCGACCCTCAACGCTGTACGACATAGCAGAAAACATTGTTCTTATCGTTGGGGACCCCGGAATGGGAAAGTCGACTCTACTCACTCACTTGTCGCTTAAAACGAAAGAACTGGATCCAACGGTTTGGATACTAAGGATTAACTTACTCGAGAACACGAGACAATTTAGTGAGTGGCAGGAACATAAAACTGACATCGATATTTTGGAAAGCTTAAAATTCTTGTGTCAAGTTGCACTCAGCGAGGAACGTAGCGAACAGGACGATGTACAACTAACTCTAGAAGAATCTAACGGCACCGTGCATCTGAAGAACTGTACAGGTGATGAGTGGACTGTATTCGAGCTAAAACTGTTCCTACATTATTTTAATACGAAAAATATAATAATCTTATTCGATGGCTTCGACGAAATCTGCCCCACCTACGCGCAAGAGGTGTTCACTTTAATTAGAGCAGTGGAAAACTTTCCTCGAAAACATAAAATGTGGATCACTAGCAGGTCGTATGACAAAATCATTACAATTTTAGAACTGCGGTTTAAGACACTATACAGAATAAAGCCGTTGAAAGAGAACGAGCAGGACGAATATTTGAAAATATTTTGGAGAAAAATGAAAATAGAGAATGCCCTTACGCCGTCCTGCATTGATACAGATTTTAAGAATATACACGAATTCAGCATGTTTATGTCAAGAAATGTCGATATGTTTATGACAAAATATCATTCACCGGTTCAGTCAAAAACGGAGATGACTTTTATTGTTGTTTATTTTAGTTTAGTAAAATATTTGTTACCACTATATAGGAAGAAAGCAAGGAACACTTCCAATCCTCAAGGATTAATAAGGCTGACTACAGATGCTTTTCAAAATGTTTCTGATAAAATTATCTCATTACATTTCAATGAATTCGTTGCCACTCCGTTACACCTTAATATGACCGCTAATTATTTGTATGATGAATTATCTAGAGTAAGTAGAAACCCCAACAGATGGTTCGCTAATAACTTCAACATCTACGGAAGTTTTCTGTCGAATCCGGGTAATGTATATAGGTTTA
The DNA here is from genome assembly GCA_949774945.1 of Hoplodrina ambigua. NCBI lineage: Eukaryota > Metazoa > Arthropoda > Insecta > Lepidoptera > Noctuidae > Hoplodrina > Hoplodrina ambigua. Next base: position 148,875 of record OX458991.1, read on the forward strand.
TTAGAAGAGTTAGTGCAGATGCTGTGGATAATCATAAAAAGCTGGCGGCGTACGCAGTTTATGGCGGGTGCCTGTTCGATGACGATGAGTTGAAACAATGTAAAGATATGATAAACGAGCTGAAACAGGGAGCAAAGAGAACGCGCATCATTTGTAATGTAGTCAACGATATTCCGATGTTTGTGCACTCGACGTTCGCGGAATATCTCGCGGTCGAACACATTTGTGATATATTAAAAAGTAAACGGAACCCGAAATCGATTTGGGATTTTATACTGAACGTGATGTTTTTTAAGCACATTAACGCTCTGGTCCTATTGGATGCGAAAGTGGAAGTTGACGCGGAGTTGTCTGTCCTTGTAGGAGAAAACAAACAAATGATATTCGAGTTGTTATTGGAACAAAGTGAAACCACAAAATATAAGTTCGGCGATATTAAGTCATCTCTATGTGAAGCAATTCGACACGACCTGCGGCGTTTGGCATCTTTGTTATTATCCACAATTAAAGATAACTTAACAGAGAGAAATGTAATGGATTTCATCAAAATTGTTAAACAAACCAATATGCTCATAGTCGCTGTCAAAATGGAATTCGAAGAGGTTGTAGAGACCATAGTCGATAGCTTGAGAGTGATAGATGAATCCAAGTTGAGTGATTTGTTTGAAAATATTGAGAGCTTAGAATTAACTCAGAATATGAACGTCGTTAGTACTGATGAATTAGTGCAAAAGCTACACAGTCACGTGTGGACGCGTATGGACATAGTTCCAGAATGGGAAAATTTGGCAGAATTTAGTGGTCAGATATACTTCATTTAATGATTTTAATCAGCTCTAAGCCCCGTATTCATTGGAGACAATATTGAGAAACATGTGTGCAACGCAATTGTCCTCGCAACATACGAATATATCGCTGACATATTATTGTCAGCGCAACAATGATCACTGAACATGAGCATGTCGCCACCAACACGTTTCATAAAATATGTTGGCTCTTGTATTTATATTTCGAACATTATAGTTTTAACGACTATGTAATTGAGTGAAACGTATTTTATAGAAACACAATTCAGTGAATTTTATAATCACTTTTTTTTTATTTAACACACTTATGAATAATGTTGTTGTTAAAACGAATACTGTTCGTTCGCTGTCTCTTTTCAACCGACTTCAAAAAGGAGGAGGTTCTCAATTCGACGCGAATGTTTTTCTTGTTTTTTGTATATTTGTTCTACGATTACTCCGCCAATTATGAATCGATTCGGATGATTCTTTTTTTTTGTAAAGAGTATAGTTCCGAATAGGTCCTATAGGAATATTGTCATGATCTGATGATGAACTTTGGAGATATGGAACGGAACTCCTTATAAAATCACAGCAGAACCGCCGTAACAAGAAAAATTGCTTTGTTCATACGTGTAGTCGATGACTAACTGAAGGAAGTGGGGAGGGGGTACGTCAACCCCCCTCCTACCACTTTCCAAAATTAAATATATCGTGTGAGGTATTGTTAGAAAGGGCTTTATGTAAGGATTTAAAACATTAACACATAAGCACTAAAAAGTGAAAAATAAAAAGCTTTTTTAAAAAAAAATATGACCGCCTTCAAAAACTACAAAATAAAAAATAACTTTAGCTTGGAAGTCGGTGGCAATACCTACATAACAAGAAACAAAACCAAAGCCGCCGACTATCAAGCTAAAGTTATTTTTTATTTTGTAGTTTTTGAAGGCGGTCATATTTTTTTTTAATTATGATATTTTATTTTAACGAAAATGTGAAAATTATTTATTGATAATATTATAAATTAATATTTAGTTAATTTTAATGAAACGTTTAAAAGTACATATATATAATAAAATAATAAATGATTCAATGCGTTTTATTTTTTTGCTGATTTTTTAAATGTTTTTTGCGACGGATTTCATTTTTACAGGGAATTACAGTTGCAAATAGTTTCTATCAATAACTTGGGGCAGCCCGATCAGACAGGCTAGGTTCGAAGGGGACGGCGGCGTCTAGTGAGCGAGCGAAAGCGGACCTCGCCGTTGAGGGTTGAAAGTTGAACAGTTTTGTTTGTCCAAAAAGTAGCAACTTGTTTGAGAAAACGACGTATCAAAACCCGTGATCATTAGCATTATAGTGTCGCACTCACCAGGCGGTCCCTGGCGGCGCGCTCGCGCAGCAGCAGCGCCAGCGCGGCGCGGTGCGCGCGCAGCCCCCGCGCCAGCGCGCGCGCCGACAGCGCGCTCAGCGACGCGCTGCACGCGCACGCGCACTCTGCGGGGCGGACATGACTAGTGTGCGAGCTGTAGTGACGGGGACCGCCGACTGTTCAGAGGTGTACCCATCAGTACCCACATTTCGCCAGTTTTATTTAAATCCCATGTAATGGAGGCGAGCCTATTGCCATCGACCGGGCACAAAATCAGACTGTAAATAAAACTCTTAAATTAATTGAAACTCAGAATATCAATTAAAAAAATTGATTCATATTTAGTATTTGGGTTTTTCCATCAGGAATTTCTCAGTAGCAGCCTCGGAGTCTGGATTTGTGCCCGGTTGATGGCAATAGGCTCGCCCCCTATTACATGGGACTAAAAACATAACTGGCGAAATGTGGGTGTACTAATGGGTACACCTCTGCCTAACCCTTCGGGGATTAGAGGCATGATGCTATGTTTTTTTTTTTATAAGTAATTCTAATGTATTTTTTGTGGCCGCAAAATGACTTTAGAAAACACTACAATTCCAAGTGACATGATGACGTCGACTGCGCTTCGCCGTCAGCAGTTTACCTTACATTTGTATGGCCTACTAGTGGGCCTAGATAGTTGTTCCAGGTCTGGCTGGTTGTGTATGTGTGTTAACGCACCAACAGCTCCTCATACAGGATGAATTCCCAGTGTGAGGAAACTATGGAAAAAAAAAAGAAACCATAAACAAAGTTTACCTTGCGTGATGCTGAGGTCTATCTCCGAGGAGTGCGGCGCCTCGTGAGCGCCGCGCTCGAAGTCTGCGCTGTCGTCCACCAGCTGCGCCACACGGAAACAACACAAACAGCTTCAGAGGCATGAGAAACACGGTGTAAAGTCTCTCATCCTCTGTTGAAAAGCGAGGATCCCCCGAGCAGACGGGGGTCGCGTCTGGTGGGCTACTGCCTGACAGTTGTTGTCGGGATTTTGTATACTTAACTTCTTTTCTCTAAGGGTCTTTGTACTCATCATTATGAACAACTTTTACTATGGGATCGAACCTGAAATAAAAAAAAAAAAACTGCTGTTCCCTACAAAAATGCTACATAACAAGATCGTAATGTATGGATCAGCTGTTTTATTTTTCATAATTTCAGTGTTGTCCCATAGTAAAAGTTGTTCATAATGACGAGTACAATGACCCCTTTTCAGGTTTCGGGTATATTTTCAATTACCCTGTATACGCTAATATCGCGGATAACTTTGATTGCGCGATGTAGGAATTGTCAGTTGTAGTGCGCATGCTGTGCGTTAGATGTCGCTACACAGCTAATACAAGTCGACGTTAGTGAATTTATTTCAATTAGACCATTTACAGGCACTTTTGAATGGTCAAGAAGTCGGTCAGGTCGAGTTAAAAATATTGTGTCTTGAAATTATTGCTTAACTTCTCTAAAGAAAACTTTATTTGAGCCTCGAAAACTTGACTAATTTACAATTAACTGTAAAATATTTTTTTTAATTGCTTTTAAATTAATAAGTTAGTCAATTGAGTCGGCACAAATGTGACGTCACAGCTGTCTTTTGCCATACAAGATCTCTCAAGGTCTGAAAGTGGCGCCTAAGACAGAAAAGTTAAAAGGAAATCGTTTGTCTTGGTATGGGCGAGTGAAGATGAGGGAAGAAACGCATGTGATCAGGAGAGTTATGAATGTAGAAGTATGGAGAGCAAGAGGAAGGCTAAAGAAAAGATGGATGGACTGTGTCAAGAATGATATGAAGGAAAGGGAGTCAGTGATAGCATGACGGCTGACAGGACGGAGTGGAAGAAGAGAACGTGTTGCGCCGACCACAAGTGACATGGCACAAGGGCAGGAAGATGATGATTTTTGGTGCCATCAAGGGCGAATCCGGTGGGGAGGGGTCATGGGGGTCGAGACCCCCCTGGACTAAATATTTTCATTTAATCAAAATTATTATTGTAATCGAAAAGGAGCCTGTCCTGAGTAGACCTTATTATATGACCCCCCCCCGATTTGAAGGCTGGATTCGCCCTTGGGTTGCATCTACCCTACGTACACTGAACTCGTCGCACGTGGGAGCGTACTCCTCCGGCTGCACCGGGTAGCCGTGGCGCTGCAGCCACTCGTCGGCCGTGTGCAGCAGCTGCGAGGGGCTGGAGTACTCCGCCGGCAGGTCCAGCGGGTCGACGGCTGGCTTCAGCTCCAAGTGGGGCGCTGGAACACATAGCATCACCATCCTGCATCCCATAGTCCAGCAGCAGAGGAGCGCCACACAAGGGCAAATGAAAAACAAAATGTTTATTCTCACCACTCAAGTTCATAGTAATCCTTAAAGAGCTGAAGAGGTTTTTTGTTTGTTTAAATGGTCTAATTTGTAGTACTGCACGTCTGATTGGAAAAAATATTTTTGATATGATAGCCAGATTCATTTTCATAAGGAATAGGCTATATAACATCACGCTATGACCCACGAGAGCCGACCAGTACCAACCACTTTTACCAACGTCTTAACGAGGGGGCAAAAAACCACACAGACGAAGTCGCGTGCAGAACTTAGTAATACAATAAAAACATGCTTATTTTGAATGTGGTATTTGAATATAATACATAACTACAAATGTTTATTTATGTCATATTTCGTTCGACATAACATAACATCACGCCTGTACTTCCCAGAAGGGTTAGGCAGTGGTATACCCATTAGTACACTCACATTACGCTAGTTACGTTAAAGTCCCAATAAGGGGCGAGCCTATTGCTTCAACCGGGCACAAATCCAAGCTCTGAAGCTGCTACTGAGAAATTCCTGATGGAAAAATCCAATAACACTTTGCCTGACCTGGGAATCGAACCCAAGACCTCATGCTCAGCGTCGCGTTTTGCGACCACTCGATCAGCGAGGCAATCGGTATTTCGTTTGAACAAATGGAGTTTTAACGCTCGCGCTGACTAGCGCAGCGCCCCCTAGGCGGGGGTGTAGTGCCGGCTGTGCTTAAACTCGTAATAATCATGTTAGATGCGCACCCGGCGTCCACAGGTTGTGCTGGTGGCAGGGTCCGTCGCACTGGTCGTAGGCGAGCTCCTCGGGCATCCCCTCGGCCTCCGCCCCGCACCACTCCTAAAACACATCAATACTATTGTAGACTCGAAACTTGATATTATGTAAGTACAGTAATGAGCAAAAACAAGTATACACCTAGCAACATCACAAAGCGATTTTCTTCAAACATATCGTTTGAAATGTTATGTTGCTAGGAATTTAGTATTTTGAATTAAATATTACGATGAAAAAGGGCTTATATTGAAGTTGCAACCGTAATAACACAAGAAAGATGATTTTGAATTTTGCTAAGTGTATACTTGTTTTTGCTCGTGACTGTATATCGTACAGTCAAACTTTGAAGCTTCGGCGCTCCTTCGTTTGACTAGTCAAGTTTATTTTAGAAAAAGAACTAGGTTTCCACGCAAAAAAATAAAACCTCGCTGAAAACCGACATTCACGCGGACGAAGTCGCGGGCATAAGCTAGTATTTGATAAAAACTATGTCTTATCAAGTTATCAGATGGGTGATGGTCGATCTTCCACGTCTCCTCTACTAGTACAGAAAAAAATCTATTATGTGCGCACCTGCTCTGTATGATCCTGCCAGAGAGCCTCGGTCTTGTCTCCGTTCCAGGGCTGTTGGGGCCAGGAGCGCGGTCGATACAGGTTGTGGTCGGGGGCCGGTAGCTCCACGGGCACGCAGTCCGGGGGCTGGGGGTCCGGCCCATCCTCTGTGGGGCATTGGAAAGGTAGTACTAAGATAATCAGGTTACCATACTGGAGATGGCGTGAATAGACGAATCTGCGCCAGTTCGACCTGACCAAATGCGAGGACATACAGGAGAGAACGAGAAATGTTAAAATGGATAAAGTTTTAGAACAAAATGTGGAAGTAGAATTAAAATTACAAAAATAGTGCATGCTGAAAGGGGGTTGGTGGTGGGGATAGAGGTGCTCGAAAATTTTGTATAACATCTATATTTATAACTAGCTGTCGGCCGCGGTTACACCCGCGTCTTTGGTTACTGCTCCGCTCCCGTAGGTCGTAGTGTGATGGTATATAGCCTATAGCCTTCCTCGATAACTACTCTATCTAACACTGAAAGAATCATTCAAATCGGACCAGTAAATGAATTTGAATTTCAATATACTTTTTTGCAACCATTCAACCAGCTTGGGAGGATTGTGATGACAAGACAGTCAAAACTTAATTCCTTAAATTACATAAACAGCTAGTTTATTAATATATCTGAATATGGTAAATACTTTTTTTATAAAGCCAGGACTCATAGCTGGCATTCACTTTATTGCTTTTTTACAAACACTTGCTAACCAAACTAGGAAAACAAAAGATTGAGGTGAGTAGTGTAGAGAGAGCATGGCGGCAGGAAAGAGCGTCATGCCATTTGCCGTCACGGCTAACTAATCAAACTGCCAAAGCGAGAAGTACAAAATAAAACTCTAAAGCGCACCTATTTTCTGTAAGGTCATAGTGATATCAATTTGAAAATCTGTTTGCTAGTTTTTGTGCAAAAATTAATAACATTTATTATAAAAAAAATTACAACATTGTTTCAGAAACATGTTGTGTGCAACAATGTTGCACAACTTTTATTAACCATGAATATTGCTTCACCCATTCAGAAATAGAGTCCTTGTGTATGGCCTATTTATAAATCCACCAAGAATAATTGACTCACCTGGCTCCTCATGCAAGAAGGCCTTGTTGTGTTGAGACACTTGCTCCACATCATACTCCGGCTCCGGGAACACCTCACCAATATTGTATGTCTTGTTGAGCTTACTGTAATATCACAATATTCATGATTGGACAAATGGACACCTTACCGACCATTGCCATTTTTAATATCAGAAGCATTGTAGGTGCAATGTAAAATTTTGCTTTATTTATTTTTTGTAATACATACATTAAATGTAATTTGTTAATACTTTTTTTGTTGGGTGTAGTATGAGGGTGTGTCTAAAAAACCCTCCAATGTTGCACTGGTAACTGAGACACCTACCCCCTTAAAAGTCACTAGTCAGAATTAACCCATTGACTGCTGGTGAACATACCCTGCTCCAAGCCTATAGTGCCACTGGCTACACAGTTTGTGTGTTCGCTGCAGAAAAACACATATGGTTGTAAGTGTGCAGCACTCACATTTTATAGTAGAAACACAATGTGTGTTTTCCTGCAGACATATAGATTATGATCCGAAATAGCACATTGGCTACTTTTATCCTGAAAAAGTGTATGATTCCCATGGGAAAATATTTCAATGTTGATCTAGACACAGTGGCAGGCCAAAGCTAGTATTGTAATAACACCAATAACATTGTTGGAATAAAGTTCAAAATACAAAAAAGGCTTTAAGTTTCAAGCTTGCACTATGTTGCACTATTGATTTCTGCCCAATTCATGCCATTAAATCTGTCTCTTACTAACCCATGGACTCTAGTGAGATACCTAATGTCACTGTGTTTGCATACCATATTTCTGTCTACCCATTTGAAGAATACAGGCATACAGGTGTGAGGTACCTCAGTTTCACATTGAGTCTCACCACAATTCGTTGTTTTTTCAGTTTAACTAGCTAAGCAAGGAGTATGATGACAAAAGGCATTACTTTTCAAACCCAAAGTTGTATATCTGTAGTATTTTTGTAATCAATCATCTAAATTAAACAACGTAGGTAATTTATTGTTGTACTATTCATTTTGTGCGGCGTTTTATTTGGTTAAATGGTCAAACTAAGAGAAATCAAGAATTTAACTAACACTTTAAAACGTTCTTGGTCTGAGGGTCGCGTAAGTTTCTCGAGTAGATAACTCTGGTAAGTATGTGATTCGCTTTTCTCGGCTTATTTTTAGTGAGAACGAAAAAATCTCGAGTACTATTTTATTGAAACTTACTTTGTGGTTTTCTCTGGCGACGGTGGTTCCTTTCTCACATCCTCATACAGCTTCCAATTCTTCTTGTTTTTATAGAATTCCAATTTATAAATAGCTATTAATTGTGTTTTTGTTGACTTGTAATTTGAAGCCATTACGACTAAAAGTTGGAAACAACCAAAACACTTCACAGATTTTCTATTCACAATTAACACAAAACAAAAGTAACCTATAGGATAGTTTTGCGTATCTCATCAATTCTGCATGCAAACTAAAGTGTATCTTTGTTTATATTAGAATAGTAGGTAGTCACAAAAGATTTTAAAAACATATTGCCGCCATTGACACGACTCTTTAGTTCGTTGACATTGACAGTGACAGTTTTAAAGTTTTAAAATGACGTGAGTGTGTACGTGAAGACAAAAATATTGCCATCTCTGTTGCACTAACCTGTCTATGCCAATAAAGAAGGAAACGGAACTAAGTTCGTCGTTTTTTTTTTCTCAGTTGAAAAATTAGCAATGATTCGAAATATCACTTACTATCTAAGAAAAGTGTGACTTCCGACGGTTTTCATTTAGTAACCACATAAACTGCTAGCGCGGATAGAATGTACCTTTTACTTAGTTAGGTAAGCTTCTTAAATGTTCCGATAATGTTTGAAATTCAATTAACACCTTAAAAAAAGCCCAGTGTGCCCAGTGCCCTAGGAATCAAACCACCAAAGATTTTGTTAACTTTTAATCATTTTAAAGACTTCCACAAATTCACATCAGCATTTGTAGTTTTTCTAACAATTATTATTAAATTCTTAATCTAACAGAATGTCCAGCTTAACCAATTTGCAGGGCAATTTGAACTGTTGGTAGAGCATAAACGCAATACCTACAATATAATGGCACTCCTGACTTAATTTAACCGTTAATCTTAAAATAGATAAATAAATGCACTTTCATAATACTGCCGCTTTGAGCCGCAGGTGCAGCCCGCAGGTCTCCTGTATTATGTGGTGGTTACATTAAATACTTTACAAGTAAGACTAAGACAATGGATGGTTGATACTTCAAACAAAATTTTTGCAAGGCGTTCCGTTGTAGCGTTGTCTACTCAAGACCCAAATGTCTACAAGCCTTATTTTCACTTGATTTTCAAGGTTTTCTTGCTAACACATAATATACCTTTAACATACCTGTTAAAGGTATATTATGTATGTCTAATTAAACAAAAGTCAAAATGACTAAACCGGACACTTTCTCTGTTTACAATATTATCATAGATAATTAACACTTAAAAATGAACATTATTACACGGCTTTCACATAAAAGCTCGGCTTTTAAGATCTAAGAATAAAGTGTGTTCAAAATTGTTAAGCACTTTTATTCCTTGGGCGGAACATAAGCGGAAGCCCAGCTTTGATGCTCTGCACCACGCTGGACAGAGGGTCTACGATAGGATGCTTGACGCTCTCCGGTGCTGGCTCCACTGTGAAACTGGAGAGGACAGCCGCGAGTCCTGCTAATGACTGCATAATGCCGAGACGTTCACCTGTAAATATTAACAGGTATTTTAAAAATGAACTGGTGCCAACAATTACATACGGGGTTTTTTGTTAATCGTTTTTTAAGCTTAATTCCAATTTGAGAAGGCATCTTTTTTGCCTATTTATGATAATGGTGCCATGATAAACACATCTCATTCTTTGTACAGATGCTGAAGTCTGTTTTCGTAATTTACAATAATTTAGGGAGAAACGTGTCGGTAAATGTAAGCTTTATATTTTCCTTTAATTGGGAATTTTGTTTAAGGGAAAACTTCACTCTGGGATTGATTACAAAATATCGTCTGAATAAAAAATATGAGTCGCTCACCTATACAAGCTCTCGGCCCTGCACCGAATGGCAAATAGAAATATTTATTGCTGTTGTCATATGCTTCCGGATCAAACCTCTCTGGTTTGAACTCCTCAGGGTTCGGGAAGTACTTCGGATCATTGTGCAAAGACTGAAGTGGAATCATCACTCTAATATTTTCGTCTATCGAAAGATTCAACTCTGGGAACGTGAACGGTCGAGTACATTGTCTTAACAAGAATCCCAGAGAAGGAAACATTCGTAAACCTTCTTTGAACACCATCTCCAGATAACTCATCTCTTTGATCGAGTCATACGTTAGTTTTCCGTCGTGTTTGGCTAGAACTCGATCGACTTCCTCCTGGGCCTTCTTCTGAACGTCCTGGTTGTATGCCAGCTGGTGGAGAGTGTAGCTGGTGGATGACGATGACGTCTCGAAGCCGGCTGCGAAGAAGACAAACACTTGGGCGCCTATCAGACTGTCGTTGAACTCCAAAGTTACAGTCTCAGGTGTACCATCGGGGTTCTTTTTCTGAATGGACTCCCCAACCATAGTGCCTTTCTCTTTACACTCCAACATCAAATCAATGAAATCCCCTCGCCCGCTAGGTTTATAGTTCCGTTTCCTGAGAATCTCTCCAACGAGCTCATTGATTTCTATCTCCACACGAGTCCAAATTTTCAAATTCTGAAACATTTCAGGGAACATTTCCTTTGCGACAGCTATAATAATTTCTCGGGGACGAATTTTGAAAATATTAATGCCCAGTTGTCTAAACGCTGAGTTTTCATCGTTCAGTGTGTTAGTATCTAGACCAAAGCCACAAGCTCCTATGAAGTCGGTTGTGTACCTCGCCATTAGCTCACGAGCATCTATGGACTTGCCCTCAGCGGCCACGGCTAGCGCACGAGTCTTCATTCTCTCTGCTCTTTCAACTATCAGAGGAAACATAGCCTTCAGCTTCCCTGTAGTGAACGCAGGGGTCATTCTCTGTCGCAGTAGCTTCCAAAGATCACCTTCAGCGAAAAACAAGTTCTGCATGAGAGGTTCAAACACAGTCTTATGAGGAGTGAAACCTCGCTCGAAGAAATGCGCGAAGTCTGTAGTCAAAATTCGCTTCACAATTTCTGGATCTCGTATCAATAATTCAGGACGCGACGCGCGGTAGAATCCCACCACTTGTTCGTTTGGATATTTCCAGTACAACTCGTCAGAGAGTTGTGTCATACTGGACTTAAATGTTATTCCTTTTAAATTGTTTCCAAAGAGAGGAATTGGTTTATCACATTTGACTCCTCTTTCCTCCCAGTATGTATAGTTTCTGGTACCGTAAAAGTACAGGGAGATCAGTAGAACCACTACTACCGCTAGGATCAGGGTGATCATGATGCCGGATCTAGATAATACGGAGTGACTTGAATTATTCGTCGTAGATTAACTATCCAGGATGTAATATAAGACGGCAATCTGTAAGATAAGAATGCGCATTGATAAGATATCTTCAAAATAGTGTAATAATTTTATTACTACACGTAACAATGCGTAAGATAAAGATAATTTTAATAACACAGCAGGTTGTTTATTCAACAATTTCTATGTCAAACAAGTTCTGTTACATACAATATTTGACTTGCATATACGATACAAAACTGACAAATAAGTTTAGTCATCTATTGCTTGAGTTGCAAACGGCTGGCTCTTAAACTGATACGATATAAGTGGGTAATTGTCTGGATGAGTTAAGCGTTTCCGAACACGAGCCTGTTCAAACAAATGTTAATAAATACGCCACATTATAATAGGTTCGGTAACAGTTTTAAAATAATCTATAATAATCCACTTCCCTAAATGCTCGTCGTTCAAGGACATCACTCATTAGAGTCACTAGTGCGTGGAGCTGTGGACAGTGTGGACACATTCTTCTAGTTTCGTTTCGTTACAACTAATTTGACGTTACGTAGGTAGGTAATTCACAATGATCCTAAGTTAATCACGGAGCAGGTTCAAGGTTCATTGATATTATTTAATTATTCATTAGGTACGTAGAGCTTCAGCCTCAACATCAGAGGTGATGAGTCAACATTAGAACCACTTATTATATAAAAAACTAAGCTTATTGTTTCGTGTTTGTAATTGGTTTTAATCGATCTAGGTACATGCCTATGTTGTAAGCATTTCATTTACCTACTGTCAGTACCAAGTTACCGAATTCTGTATACAATATTGATACAATTAAAAAACGCAAAAACGATATTTCGCACTACTAATAATATGTATTATCAATAAATTATTATCCAACTAGTCTACTAGTTACCTAATTAACATGCAAAAACTCACAAAAAACCAGTGAATTACCATAAACAATAACTCACCTACAAAAACTTTAATAAAACATCATCACAAACTTTATAACGTGAAACACGACTGTTCGCTGCACAACTTGAGCGCAGACTCGCAAATACAGACACAACAACGCAGAGATATAAATAGAACCGGCTTAACTAAACAAGATAAGTACACACACCAGATAACCAGCTGATTGTAGCTCTCCCACTTATGGCGGAATAGGTACCTACGGTTTTTATAAATCTGTCTATACTTTTATTGTATGGAACCGATTTGAATCGTTTAATTAAAAAAAAATAGTTCAAGAGACGACTGACACGGGAGATTGCCTCGTTGATCTAGTGGTCGCAAAGCACGAGTGCTGAGCTCGTCTTAGGTTTGATTTCCAGGTCGGGCAGTGTTATTGGGTTTTTCCATGATGTTATGTAAAGTAGTGCAAAATATGGCTTCAAATTAGAGAAAAAATCTTCACTTTGCAGTTGAGTAAACATAGTCCTAGACATGATTCTACATCAATTTTGATGCTCCAATTGTAAAAACTAACGAATTTTGATGTCGTGCTATGAGTAATATGGGCTACTCGCTATTCGTTATTTATCATTACATACACATGATCCACATCACCATTAGGAGGCCCAAAAAGTCTGACGTTCATTAATCATGGAGGTCATCTAGAAACTATAAATAACAGTGATCCAATACAACAATGATTCAGCAAAATCTACAATAAGTTTCATTAGAGGTCATTAAAAAACTTTAACCGTCAGCTAAAAGGTACCTACCCACTATAATGTTTGTGATATGAAAATGAAAAATATTTATTTTACGGACATGCTATTTTTGATTTAACTTGTTGATCTATTTTTGCTACTGTATACCTATTACTATTTTTACGTCTATTTTGTATCTCTCGCCATAATATTATGCTTTGGGATGTTAATGAATCAAATATTTTATTCTTATTGATATCATACGCCTCATAAGCAAGAAAAAAATGTTAGAACATTTAACAATTTTAACAAGTGGAAGTGGGCCTTAATATCGAATCCAAGAAATCATAGACGTAACTTCTATAAAGACTGGCGCACGAAAGTGGTGCCTGGGATTTAATCGAAACTTTTTACATGGTAGAAATTAAATGTGTTGCTCTATGACCCGAACACATGTACTTGAACCCCAACGATTAAAGTCAAGCTATTGGTGCCGATTCTCTTGGTCACAAACTAAACTAAAATTAGACTATTTCCATCTTTTTCTATCCAATAAAACAAGAAAGAGACTAATGTAAATAAGAGCTGTCAAATTTAGTCAATCTGACACATCCATACAATTATAGTTGATATCTAAAAACGTGTGGATTAAAAATGCGGAAAAATTCAAGGCAAAACTAATTTGACATCGCTAACTTAGTTCTTTAATGTCATGGACTATAACCGTCCTTTCCTTTCGCTGTATGTTAGTAAGAGATGTCAATTCTCTAAATTTAGTCTAGTTTGTGAACAAGGGAATCGGCACCAATGTATTCGTTTTAGTTAGTTTCATTGAATTTATTATAAAAAGCTGGTCGTGCGGAAGTTGCTTTAATTACACTATGGTTATAAAAATATGAAAAAAAAACGACGGAAACGAGATACTGACGCCAATAAACTACCAGGCATAGGTAGAGATAAACTACTTGTCTTTAGAACGGCTGCTAGTCTGCCGTAACGGGATTTTTTTGAAGATTACCAGAATCCTTAGCTACTCCTATAAGTTCTTTTTCAACAAACTCGATCGTAAACTGACTTAATGCGCTTTTAGGTTCCCTCGTCAAAGAAGATATTGTTTTTTTTAATAAGAGAAAAGGAACATTTTTTTTTTTTAATAAGTAATGTCATCTACTATAGTTCCCGTTTATTTTCTTTAAGGTACGGAACTCTACTTTTACTACATAAAAAGGCGGATATTGTTATCAATAAGATGGTTCTAGATAAGTTATAACAACACTAGTTTATTTACAAACAGGATCTTGATAAGTAGGCTTAATTTGATTATGTAGCGATAAACAAATCACACGACTTTTAAAACGTGTTAATAATTTGGGCAGTTTGATATTGACAGCACCTTTATGTCATAGCAGTAAAGGCGATTTTCTAAGTTCAAGAGAAGGAATCGAGTCACAAGAGATTGTCACATACTGCGATACTTCATTCCAGGAGTGGTCATGAAAGTCAATTAGGTACGTCTTGGGGGCTGCAATTAAACCTCCGCCGTAACAACAATCTTACCTCACTTGTATCATAATGTCTATTATTCCGCACTACGTCTGTGTTTTTAATGAGGCTGAGGTTTCACATCAAGTCAAGTTTATTTGTTTAGTAACAAAATGAAACACAATAATATAATCTCAAAAAATAATCTTTACTTAGACAACCATTTTTTACACGTTCACACACGCACTGCGAGACGAAACCAACACATGTCATAGAAAAATAACAAATTTGTTGAAAAAATAATTAAAAAAAAAACATCAAGGAACAGAAAACAGTATAAATATTATTATGTACAGATATTTGAGTATCTCGCACTCATATTGGTAAAAAAAAACCTAATATTACACTAGTTTCATGTTATTGCGGTTTTTCGAGACATTTTTCGAGTTACAGCGAAGTTCATTTATTTTAATTATTATTTTTTCCAATTTCCTCGAAATTTATCGAGTTTTGTCGAATTAGAGTTTCGACGAAATTATGAGATCATTATTACAACATTGTTAATGTATTATGACAGTTAAAAAAAAAAACCGATTTTTTAATGATATTTGAAGTATAGTATTGAATGAGTTTAAATTTTGGGCAAGTACTGTTAAATTTCCACAATAACATCTATTTTCGAATCCATTTCGGGCCTGTATAAAAATTGATTGGGAGGCCCTTCTATTTACCTGTGGCGAAGACCGAATGGACGAAAAAGATTATTTATGAAATAATTTTTTTCCGGGAATTTATCTTACGATTTTTTGCGTATATGTGTTCGAGGCCCTGGTAGCTGGGTCCCCCGTATCTTTGATGCGCCTGAAACGGCGGTAGATATGAAGTAGCTGTAAGCACTAAACAGCCCGCGCCTTGCTGGCCCAAAACAGCTCATAGAAATGTCATAAGAAATATTTAGGAGTTATGAAAAAAAAAAAGCGAAAAGATGCGTAGTCCCGTATTAATAAATAATTACATTTTATACTCTACTTTTTTTCTTAATGATATGTATTATTGGTCTTTTAGTTGATAGAAATTTTGTGTACATTTGGAAACTCGTAGAGCATTTGGGAGTTTTATAAGGTGGCTTGCATGAGGGTTAGGCCTATTAGTACATAGAAGACTTAATAATACTTATTATATCAATGTAGCCTATCCCTTATATTTCTGCATTTTTTTTTGTCATGGATAGAGAGATACTGAGTGTTACAAAAAAAAAGTAGTGTTGAAACAGTAGTTTACAATTGTGAACAACGCCATCTATCGGCAGTTGTCGGCAATATCATGAAACTAGTGGCGTCACCTAGTGAGCTTTACTAACAACTTCTCAGAAGAATTTCTTTGCTTGCGCTTCTTTTCTTTCTCTGTGAACAAAACACATAAAATTAATGTCTTAATAAATTGCACGCAAGCTGTAATTGATTTTTTTTATTAATTTATAGCAATATAAATTCTAAGGCAAATATAGTAGACAAATTAGGAGTTAGTAGGAAAATTGACAAATACAAATTAGGGGACGCCCGGTAGATGTGAAACATCTCAATGAATATTAAAATTAATTAATTTATTTATTTTATAATTAATTAGGAGAAGGTACGGAGTGTCTAGTATGCGCGCGCACACACGTCGAGTGCCGCTGTCATGCCGCCAGCCGTCACGGCAAACTGAGCAATTTAACTACGTGTCATTAAACATGCGTCATATGCGCTAGTGTCCCAGCAGTGGGCTACTCACTTGTACATCGCGTAGACCAGCATGAGCGCCAGCTGCAGCCCCACCACCATCAGCAGCGCCGTGAAGCTCACGCAGCTCACCTCCGGACACGCCGGCAGGTTCATGGCCTGCGGGGCGCCTGACGCGAGCCTGGACGACAACAAAAAAGATGAGCAACGCGTCCTAACACGCGTCTGTGACTCGCGGAGCCGTTGGTCCCGGCTGTCATTCGAAGATCTTTGATAGTTGTCCCAGCTAGTCAAAAGCCTGATGGTCTGATAACCAGTCTTACCAAGGGGTATTACTCAGTTACTGGGTTGTGGAGATCAGATAGGCAGTCGCTCCATTAAAAATTGGACTGTAAGCCGACCCCAACATAGTTAGGAAAAAGGCTAGGCAGGTAATGATAACCATACCTGGAAACTTTCTCGTTCAAAGTTTCAAAATTGTATTACATTTGCGTATGTCAAATGAATCTTTCTGTACATACCTTTGCGCTACTCCCGTGACGGTGGCCTTGACCTGCTGCAGGCTGTCTCTCATCTCGTTGAGGAACTGCGGGTTGACCCCCCCTGCGGCCGCGCCGCCCCCGCTCGCCGCGGCGAGCGAGTCCGACTTGCGGGACACGTCAATTATGAACCCTCTGAGAATGGAAATAAGGTTCATTTTACAATGGGGATTCCTCCGAAATGATTGGATCGTAAGTCTATGGCAACTGTGGTTCATTTACGGATCTAATAGATATAATTATTATACTTATCAAACTTGTTAACTTAATTTTGTATTTTTTTTGTGCTATTCATAACTTTTAAAACCTTAAGTTTATGTCACATAGTTATGTTGTCGATCATTTGACGACGTGACAAGGTTGTTCTGCTTGCGTCATTCTCACAACTTTATAGTAAAGAGCATTCAGAAACGTCCCACTCACTTGAGTTCAGCGATAGTGTTGATCATGACTTGGTTGTTGGCGACCAGCGCGTCCCAGTCGTGGCGGCCGATGGGCAGGCTCGGTATCTGTCGACATAGCGTTACTCATCTATACTAACAGTATAAACAGGTGAACATTACTGTAACTACTGATCTGATTACAAAAAAAAATTACATTGATAGAAACTTCCCTTATTTATTGAAGGAGGGATAAGAATGTAACGGATTATTTTTATTTTATTTTAAGTGTATTTTATGATATATTTCATTCGTGTGTATAGCATCGTCTTGGAGTAATCTGTAAGATGTTGCACTTATTAATATGAATAAATAAATAGCCGATTATTGTTGCCTTAACTTGTCTATAAGATTTTGCATGCTATGTCATAACCTAGCTTAATATGCTTCTGCCTCAATTTGTATATTTAACACCCTTTTATACCATGTTTTACGCAAATAAATATTATATTCTAATAAATTATAAGAGATAAAGATATATTTATTGCATATTTATTGTGTAAGCTATAATATATGTTTTATGTACTTGTATACTTGTCATTAGGGTTGCCAACTTTTTTTACAAGAAATAAAGTATATTCAGGTCTATGAAGATTATTAAACAGTATTTTAGCAAAACAAACAGTATTTATTTATTATTTTTAAATACATATTTTTTGGAGCGTCGTATTTTTCGAAAAAAAATTGTGAGCGTCTAAATGTAACACATAATAATGTGTCTGCATTTTGATGCTGAAAACAGTATTTTGTATACTTTTTTTTTGTTAAACAGTAAAAAGTATAATTTAGTGAAAAACAGTAGAATACTGTTTAAAACAGTATAGTTGGCAACCCTACTTGTCATCCATGTGAACAAGTAGTGGGCAGAAGCTAGTCTTATATATAAATGATATGTATACGATTAGAAATATCAATTTCAAGTAATTAAGCGGAACATGAGGTCGTTGACCTCGTGATCAGATGTTTATTTACAACTTTAAACTTTTATATTGGTACCCACTACGTATTGTGAAGTTTCGCCAGTAATTAGTATGAATAAGTAGAGCATGTGTGCTGTACCTGCGCAGGCGGCGCGGCGCCGGGCTGGATGGGCGTGCCCTGCGTGTGCCCGTACACCGCCGTCAGCATGGACAGCGAGTTCATCTGCTTGCCGATCACCTGCCGAGCGCAGAGCATAGTTATTTTACATACCTATCAATTAATTTTATGCATATTTTTTTTTAATTATAACATTTTGGCATACCAACCAAAACGTTGCTGTAAGTAAATTATTAAACCACCTCCAAAAAATAAAAAGGTAAATTGTATTAAGCTTTTTTTTTTAAATAAAATGACACTTAAAATACTATACTCTAATAAAGCGTGGGTCATCAACACCTAGCTCAACCATCATGGAGGGAGCCAAATGATCCAACACACGCGCCACCATCAGCGAGACATTTGAGTGAGCATGACAAGCTCTCAACCACCACACTCATAACGTAACATAACATCACGCCCGTACTCCCCGAAGGGTTAGGCAGAGGTGTACCCATTAGTACACCCACATTTCGCCAGTTATGTTTAAGTCCTATGTAAAAGGGGGAGAGCCTATTGCCATCAACTGGACACAAATCCAAATTCCGAGGTTGCTACTGAGAAATTCCAAAAACTCAATAACACTTTGCTTGACATGGGAATCGGATCCAAGACCTCATGAAAGAAAGAAAGAAAGGTGTGCTTACCTCATCAACCTTCTTGTTGAGGTCGCGCAGGATGTCGTGTATCTGCGTCTGTCCCTGGAAGATCTGCCGCAACTCGCGCTGCGCGTCCGACTCGAACCAGTCGTCGAACTCGCCGTCCTTGTCGCGCACCTGCCGGTCAGCGGAGAACCAGTGAGTGAGAGTGAGACGGCTATTTGTTGAGCGTTGCGGTAGCGAAACTTCAGTTTATTACTTATTTTCTTTGCTCAGCCAGTATTTTAGAATCCTAACTAATATTATAAATGCGAAAGTAAGTTTGTTTGTTTGTTTGTTACCATTTTACGCCTAAGCCACTGAACCAATTATCCTGAAATTTAGCATATACGTTGCCAGGTGTACAGGAACGAACATAGGGTACCTTTAATCCCGAAAAAAAAGTACTGTTTCCGAGGGAAATCACAATAACGTTCTTATGATCATAGATGGCGCCACGTGTCGATTCGAATCATGATTTTAACCGAAATTTACGCGGACGAAGTCGCGGGCTAAAGCTAGTTTGTAAATATTTTAGTCGGTTGATGGTATCTCTTCATCCGTAGTAGCGATATATGGAACAAAAGATATGCTGTGACGACCACTGATGAATTGGGAGCAGGACTGGAGGGGGATGGGGGATGGTGGTGGATGTCACACACACCTCATCGGGATGCTCCTTCCTGTAGTCTTCCTTCTGCTGCTCCAGCTTCTTCTGGTACTCCTGGTACTCCTGCGACAGCTTCTGTTGCTCGTCCTGGCTCATCTGCTGACCTCCTGCACATCACATCATTATTAGTGTTATTTATTTTAACAACTCAATGTATTTTGTTTTTTTTCATTGTTAGATTAATATTATCTGGACTTTATTTTGATTATATTTAGTTTGAAATTTCGTGTATCTAAGTATGTAAATGTCGATTTTTAAACCATATACATGAATTTTAATTGTGTCGGCGCATGAGGTTCGATATCAGGCAAGTAATAACGTGATTTTTACAATGCACTTTCTTAGTTTATTTTGGAAATCACTGACATCGGTGAAGGAAAAAAAATTGAGAAAACTTGTAATTAATATAAATCTGAAATTGCCATTCCGCCTTGAGCAATGCTCGTGCCTTCTCTGTATGAGATAGAGACTTTGCCCAGCAGTGTGACAGTAACAGTCTGGTATAATTATAAAAGTACTGACCGCTCTGCTGCTGCTGCGTGTGCAGCGAGGTGGTGAGCAGGTGGATGACGTCGTGGTCGTCGGCCAGGCCGCCCGTGGCCGCCGACAGCCCCAGGAAGCCTCCGCGCGGCAGCACCACGTTCTCCGCGCGGAAGCACAGCTCGTAGTCCGCTTCGTTGGTCGTCATGCCTGCAGAGAGAATATTATGATGAACAACATCCGAGCGTGTGGAGCACTTACGAGACTTATAAGAATATTCCTACTTATAATATATATAAAGGAATATAATAAAAGCTGAAGAGAATTTTGTTCGTATATTTAAAAAAATAAAGAAAAAAAAACTACTTTTTCACGCGAAAGTGACACGACATAAAAACAAAATTGTTTGTTTACAAGTGGTAAAAATCTTTTTTTAAATGATAGCCAGATTCATGAGGAATAGTATAGACTATAGTTAATTAAAACGGTGTAACACCAATTACAGTAATTAAAATGTAAACAACACAAAAGTAAAACATCTAGTGGACAATATTCAATGGTTTGAATTAAATACATACACACATAAAATAATACATACATAAATACATGCGGTTTTCTTATGGAACGCACTCCCTCTGAATATCAGGATGGCCACCAATCGGTTCACGTTCAAGGTAAAAGCTCGCGAACACTTACAAAAGAAGTTGGCAGACTCGTCCCACACTTAATTTGTTGTACTTCAACATCTATGTATTTTATTTCTCTCCCCATTTTATATATATATATATATATATTTATATATTTTTTTTTGTATGTATGTATATATGTATGTATTTTCTGTATCTGTGCACCTACTTTGTTTTTGTCTCTGCATCACCCTAAGGTAGACTGGTAGAAAATGCCTAAGGCATTAAGTCCGCCTTTGTACAGTGTATTTTTTACATGTGCATAAAGTTTAATAAATAAATAAATAAATAAATAAATACATACATAAAATAATTGCAGAGAATCAGTATGGATTCCGACAAGGAGTGTCAACAGAAGATGCCGTATTGGATCTCACGCAACAGGTTGCAAGAAATTTAGATAGTAAAACAAAATGTCTGGCTATATTTCTAGATCTTGCCAAGGCATTTGATACAGTTTCTGTTCCCAAACTTATCGCTAAACTTCAACTTGCCGGAGTACGTGGAACACCGCTTGAGATTTTTAAAAATTACCTCAAAAATCGATCACAACTCGTCAAGATTGATACACACTTTAGTGACGAGGAACCACTAACCTATGGCGTCCCTCAGGGAAGCATACTTGGACCTACACTCTTCCAAATTTATGTAAACGACCTGTGCAGGATGTGCTTTCCCAACTGTAAAATCTATGCGTATGCTGATGATACTGCGATACTTGTTTACGGACCTACATGGGATGCAGTAAAGGCTACAGCAGAAGAAGCCTTATCCAAAGTAATGCAATGGCTTAATGTAAACCTTCTTACTCTAAACTTAAGCAAAACAACATACGTTCCTTTCGCGATCCGTCGTAATAGTGCACCACCACATTTCACGATAATTGCTCACTCATGCTCCAAATTAACCGGACCCTGTGTCTGTTCAGCACTCACTAGAGCTGAAAGTGCAAAGTACCTCGAAATACAGATAGATAGTGGCCTAAGATGGGACAAGCAGATTGAAGCAGTTGCTGCAAGAACACTGCGCCTAATCTACATATTTAAGTCCCTTAGAGAATCAGCCAATCTTGACACGCTAAAGATGGTCTATTATGCACTGTGTCAGTCAGTTCTTGGTTACTGCATAACTGCGTGGGGCGGTGCCATAAAAACCGGTTTTTTGAGAGTGGAAAGAGCACAAAGAGCCATACTAAAAGTCATGACCAAAAAACCTTACAGATATCCAACTTCGGAATTGTATTCAGACTGTAAAGTTCTGACAGTACGGCAACTCTATGTGCTCCGATCACTTCTTAGAAAACATGTCGGTCTGCCTCCGCCAAACCCAAATAAGCGAGTGTATCTTCCTCCAAGAGCCCAACACAAAATCACCTTCGCAACACATCAATTCTACACACTAAGTACACACATATACCAACAAATTAATTCACAATTAAATATTAAAAACTTAAACATACACAAACTGAAACCCTTACTAACAGAGTGGCTACTACAAAAAGACTACGCCTCTACAGAATCCTTACTCACATTCAGCGCCTATTAACGCATATACTGGATGTCCATCTCACATTTACATTAAAAGACACACACATTTATACCCCTCAATCATAGACTTGTAATTACACTGCAATCCATCCAACACAGACACACAAACACACAAACACACACTCTCACACACACTCACACAAACACACACTCTCACACAAACACACACCCTCACGCACGCTCAAAAACTCACCCTCACAATTACACAGGCAAGCTTCACCCTACAAATAAAAAAAAAAAAAAAAAAAAAGACCATATCTTGTAATATTAACTCCTTTTACTTTTATTTAAACGTACTAAGGGATTAGCTCGGCTGAACACTGTTTCTCAAAATACAGGTAATCCTAGTTTGAGAGGCAGGGTTACATAATTTTATTGTACAGATTCTGCAACATTAGTAATGTAGTGTTTAGTTATAATCTGTAACTTTTATTGGTCAATAAACAAATTATTATTATTATTATTATTATTTTAATTAAATTAAAACTAACAAGGAACAGTGGACACTCTTGCATACTTCCTCTCACAGAATGCCAGACACTATAAAACTATGACTCTCGGGAGCGGAGCAGGGACGAATGACGTAACGAAACGCAGGTGAAACCGCGGGGTACAGCTAGTTATAGTATATTATAATAAATGTAATGAACACTCACCGTTATGGAAGTACACAGTGAGCGTGTTGAGGTAGTACTCGATGCGCGCGCGCGTGGGGAACGGCTTGTTGCGGAAGTCGCGCAGGCAGCCCGACAGCAGCTGCTGGGAGCCGTCACTGGAACACAGCGGAGTTGTGGCTTAGTACTGAAACCTTCAGTGTGACAAACATGCGATTTCCTCTATACCGCCACATTTATTTTTAAAGTGAAAACTTCTTTAGCGGCGTTGAGCACTTTTTCTGTAATGGGTATAAAATCTTAAACTCGCGTCAGGACACGTGACCTGATCGAAAAAGCGTAAGACGGATGGAGAGTAGACAGCTATCCCCTCTCTTCGGCGCGGCGAAAATGTATGCCTGGGCCTACTGTTTCGTTTAGGCAGCGCAGGGCGCTTGCGCGAATGTTCGTGTATAACTTTTTAATGTAAAATAATTGTAATAGTTTTAAAGTGTTAAATTTTTAATGTAATATAAATTGTCATGTTTGTGTACGATAGCGCAATAAATGAATATTGTATTCTACCACATAAATGATAGTACTTTTATACTGATAACCAATTGGTGCAAAATTATTCCCTAACCATTCCAAAATATCGAACATGCTCAACGTTAATAATCAAGTTTTCACTTCTGCCGGCACTCCCGGAGTGCAACCCGTCTTTTTTTTTAAATCTTTATTAGTTCAGGAACATTAGTTTGAGACTATTTATTAAATTTAAGACCATGTAATGTACCATATATTCGGAAAAATTTGAATTTGAATTTCAATATTTTATGAACATTAAATTTACACACTAAACTATAACTCATCAACTAAACTATAAATCATTTTAGCTGCGTCGGTCCCAGGAGCTACTAAAATACTATGAAATGAACCTACATCTTATTTATTTAGCTGGAAATGCGTAAATGATGGATATCTCTAAGTACCTGACACACTTCGCAATTACGAGAATTCGTCTTTTCTTGTCAAATAGTGTCCAATGAGGAGTATATGTCATATTATAATGGAATGTATCCTAATTTTCAACCGACTTCAAAACGGAGGAGGTTCTCAATTCGGCGGTATGTTTTTTTTGTATGTATGTTAGGATCACAGCGGAACTGTCGTAACAAGTAAAATTGCCTTGTTTATACTTGTAGTCGATGACTGACTAAAGGAAGGGGGAGGGGGTACCCTAACACGCCTCCTACCACTTTCCAAAATTAAATATATCGTGTGAGGTATTGTTTAAAAGGGCTTTTTGTAAGGATATTAAACAGTAACACACAAGCACTAAAAAGTGTATTTTTTTGTACAAGATCTTTTTCATTAAAGAACCATGGTATCCGTAAAGTAAGCACAAACCTCTTGTGGTCGAACACCTTGGTGCCGTCGTTGACGACCGCCATGATGTAGGGGTTGTTGTGCTTGTTGTCGTTGTCGAAGGAGTCGAAGATGACGGCCAGCCCGTTCCAGCGGTCCGACGAGCCGAACACCTCGCCCGTGTAGTCGCCGCGCTGCGTCGTGTACCAGAACGCCTGCGCAACACACACGCATTATGAGAGCGCCGAATTAAACACTCCCATGACATCTGGAGTTTTTAATGTATCTACACTCAATTTATTATAACAATAGATAGAAAAGTATCAGTCAAATATCGGAAAATATTGTGTTTTATTGCTAATATGTCCGCATTTTGATGATATTTAGGTTTTGTAAACGGATAGTAGTCTACGGTGCTTAATATTTATAGTGAAAATAAAAGAGCGCTTATTATACACGCTAAGTCGCTAACATTGTAATAATGCCGGGCGCATGCCCAGAACGGCAAAATGAGGGGTGCCGGGCGGTTACACAAAGTCCAACATGCTCTCATGAATTTTTGTATACTTGTTTAGAAGCCGTTTACGTATTTGAACACGTAGAGTGTTCACACGTAGATAATTAAAACAATATCACATCATTATCATTCCATATTTGGAATAGCAAGCTCATGACTAACATAGTGTAAAGGGTAGCGACTATTATTTTTCCCGGCTAAATAGCTAGATCGGGCCCTCATGAGATCCCATCACTTACCAGTCCGTCAGCACCTATCCTGCCCCTGCCGGTAACTTTGAACATCACATCGATCTCCCACCAGTCGAAGTTCAGAGGCTGCTTTGTCCAGATCGCCCCCTTCTGGCTGCGGAGCGACGGCGCCAGCCGCACGCTCTCGCCCGATGCTATCGCGTCTGTAAACAGGGACATACTTGGGTCAGGCTATGTTACTGGATCACGCGCTCCTCTTTGACGTCGCTGGGGGGAAGGGTGTGTCAAACACTTCACTCCCCCTTCCCTGACATAAGAGATCGCGGAAAGTGTTAGTGGTAGATTTGCAAACGGAACACAGAGTGATTTTTAGTCAGTAAGAGTATGACAGACCCCTTCGCCCCCTCTCAGGGCGGAAGTCATACAGGTGGATTTTTCACCAAACGGTAGGTGATGCCTATGGAAAGCTGGTAGCACAGGTGGGAGGTACGAGGGTATCACTCAACCACTCTGAGCTGCTACTAAGAAATTCGTAAAAGAAAAACCCAGCAACATTTTACATGACCTGGGAATCCAACCCAAGACCCCAAGCTCAGCACTCGGCCTTGCGACCACGAGATCAATCATCGGGGCAGTTCGGTCATCGAAATACAGCTGCGAGATAAGCCAGGCGCACACGGCAGCAACACAATAGTGCTCCAATGTACCCACCAGTAGTAAAACGTAACGCGATAATTGAAACATAATATATGTTCAATAAATATTGATAAAGTAGCCATAATAAAGATTAGTGTTAGCTAACTGTACTATTATGTGAAATATTATAGGTTTACAGCTAATCGACACTTTTATAATAGTCTCACTGTGCCATCTGTTTTAAAAAATATATCCTTAATTATCAAAACCAGGACACTTGATATCGTGTCCTGCCCCTCTGTCTGCTCATCACGGCAGCTATTTTTACCAGACCTAGCTAAGATGTGATGCTATAATGCAGGGGCTCCTAAACTTATTTTGTCTACTGCCCACTTTAAGAATAAAGTACTTAAAAACCACCTAGTAGATGAAATTACAAATCGCTCCCCAAGCTACACAATGCCCCGATTTTTTTTCTGGGTTTCTTACCGCCCCCTTTAGGCTTGCAGCGCCTAGAAGGGGGCGTTATCTTCCACTTTGGGACAGGGGCGATAACGACAATAAAGCCTTTTTAGATAATATCTGTCCAACC
Source organism: Hoplodrina ambigua (assembly GCA_949774945.1). Lineage (NCBI taxonomy): Eukaryota > Metazoa > Arthropoda > Insecta > Lepidoptera > Noctuidae > Hoplodrina > Hoplodrina ambigua. The sequence goes on from OX458991.1 coordinate 175,117, forward strand.
ACGTGTTCAACTTAGGGTCCGTTCACAATCACACTGAGACGCGACACCACTCGACAGACGAGTTGCGCAGAGTTGCGCTTGCGCAGCAGTAGCTAAAGCCTTGTAGCGGTGTAAACCTTTAGACGTGACTTATGCTCTGTCCTCTTTTAAATGAGAAGATATCTATGCTCATGAGTGGTCTAGGATCCAAAGAAATCGGCTATCGCGCGACTATATCATTCAGTTTAAACTGACAGCCATAACCGAATCTTTGTTTGATAAAATGATATGACAAATGTTATTAAATGTAATCTAAATCCGGCGCATTTGAGTGATAACACTATTTACAACCTGATAGTCCAGCGGTTGACAGTCTATCGACAAGTCATGGGCTACTTGGCAATATAAGGGTGAGGTCAAACTAACGTAGTATTGTAAGTCGCGAGTCGTGTAATTTATTCTTTCCTTCACATAACATAATATCACGCCTGTAATCCTCGAAGGATTTGACAGAAGTGAATCCATTAGTACACCCACATTTCGCCAGTTGTAATTAAGTTCTACATATATTAAAGAGGGCGAACCTATTCCATCGATCAGGCACAAATCCTCGCTCAAGGCTCAACACTTTGCCAGACCTGGGAATCGCACCCAAGACCTTATGCTCAGCAGTCGCGCTTTGCGACCACTACACCAACGAGGCAGTTTTCCTTTTAATACAAAAGTCTTGCTTGTGCCACATGTTGACGCAAAATGAGTATCAGTTAATAAATTACGAGGCTCATAACTCGCAAAGTTACGTTTGCTTGGTAATATTTACTATTATGGTATTTCAAGGTGAAACACAAAAAAAATACTAAAATGCATCTGTTCAAATTGCTATGAGGTACATTTAAACTTACGTAAACAGCCTTAATCAGAGAGAGACTTCGAATAATGTAGGCATGGAGGGGTCGAACCTTCAAATGCTTCAATCAGGGTTACTACTGAGAATTTCTTCTCAGGAAAACATTAACTATTTTTTCCCCAGCACCCGACCTAAGGGGGGGCAAGCCGGGCCAATGCCCAGAACGGCAAAAATGAGGGGTACCGTTACACGAAGTCCAACAAACTCATGAATTTTTGTATAACTAACATATGTGAATATTTATATTTTAAAACAATATAACATAAATATATCATCCCATATTCGGAATAGCAAGCTCATGAATTATATGGTGTTAGTGTAAAGAGCGGCGAATATTATTTTTGCTTGGAGCGGCTAAATAGCTAGATCGGGCCTTGTAGCCTGACCCTGGTTATGAATCTGCAGCCACCACAGATAATAAATGTTACAGTACAGCACAAACATATCCACTAATTCGACAAGGCATCGAAACTATCGACCAATTAACTTAAGACACAAATGAAACAAAATGCAGACTTTACATTTAATATTTGAACTAATTACAAAAATCAATGATGAAGCGTTTCGTGAGTATTCGTAAACATTCATCAATGTTCCGCGATAGCAATGTTGAAGTTAAAGCGTGATAAACGTATGTGTACTTTACTACTGAATTTTAAAACATGTTCTTTTTTTTATCTGAAATCTTAGCTAGAATTTTAAGAATTGATTACTATGGCGGATAGAGGAGTATTAATGTATAGAAGCATGCTACGCTACATAACATCACGCCTGTAATCCCCGAAGGGTTTGGCAGAGGTGTTTCGATGAGTACACCCACGTCACCCACATTTCGCCAGTTATGTTTAAGTCCCATGTAGTAGGGGGCATGCTGCGCTGACCATGACTAATTGGGAAAAGGGTAACAGTCACTAGTAGACTAATTACAGGCACTTTTGAATTGTCAAGGAGTAGGTCAGTTAGTCAGAAAGTTGAAACTAGTTGCTTGTTCCAAAACGGAGGTAGGCTTCTATGGAGAAGAACAAGCAAGAAATTACACGGACACTTTTCAATTTAGTTTTAACAAATTCGCGCAGGATACCGTATGCCTGGGTAGCAGACCATTAACCAATAATTTCAAGACATTTAACTTCTCTAAAGAAACACTTTATTTTAGTACTTAAAACCAATGAATTATCAACTAACTGTAAAATTAGATTTTTATTTGTTTTCAAAATAATAAATAATTAGTCAATTGAGAGTTTACTATTGCCATACAAATTCTAAGGGGAATGGTGTTTTGACAGGTCATAAAAAATATGTCAATTGATTATGTATTACCAAATTAATAAAAAATGCAATAGGTGCTTAAATAGTAGAATATTAAATAAAGTATAACCCTTGCTACTCTATTGCACAGAATCACAGATAACACCAATCATTATAATAATGTAATCTTATCTAGGGTTGCATTAATCTTCATTGTTATGTAAAAAAATCTCTAATCAGTTTAATCTATAAATCTATCATAATGTATGTAATAAAAAAGGTGCATTTTGGGCAATTGTTAATACTTAATATCTGGCCAAGAGGCAGGCATTAGTCTTGTGGTTGCAAGCGTGACTGTTGTGTGTAGGGTCGTAAGTTTAATTTCAAGATAACTATTGTTTAGGTTAGGTTAGGTTAGGTTAGCTGGGCTGTTTCCGCACTTAGCCTCTTTATTGGGCCATTGTACGTATGAAAAAGGATATCCTTGAGGAGTTACTCCAACCATCCCAGATCCTCCCAGAATGCCAGCAGTCTTTTCAGACTATTGCAGGCTTCGGGGAGCGATGCCGGCGATTGGAGAGTCCGTGCCCGTTGATCTGCCACGCTTCTGCACTCCAAGAGCACGTGCTGTGGTGTTTCTTCCGCCTCCATGCATCCTCTGCACACAGGGCTGTCTGTCACACTTATGGTGAATAGGTGTTTGTTTAGGGGACAGTGGCCGGTTATGATGCCTATGATCTTCCGAATTTCGTCCCGTTTCAATCTAATAAGGCTGCGGGCAAGTCTTTTTGATGCTTCCGGAACTGCATTCTTTGTTTGCCTGCAGGTTACACTGTTTCTCCATTCCGTATGGTGTGTTTCCTCGGTTTTCTTACGTAGCCATGATTTTATTTGGGCTTGAGGTATGGGAAGCAGCGGTTCCGGGCCGTGTACTGTTGTCTTCATACCTCTTTTAGCCAATTCATCGGCTGCATCGTTACCCAGTGAGTTACTGTGCCCTTTTATCCATTGCAGGGTTACCTTGTTTGTATTCGCAATGTGTTGGAGTGTATTATGACATTCCAAAACGAGGGCAGAGTTTATAGTGTTGTTTTGTAGCGCTTGAAGCACCGATGCACTGTCTGAGATAATTTTAATGTTGAGATCTCTGACGTCTCTGGCTGCAACTGCTTGAGCCGCTCTGGTGATGCCAATGCATTCTGCTTGGAAGATCGTGTTAAGTTTATCTAAAGTTGTTGACATTTTGATGTTTAGGTCGTTTGAGAAGACGCCAGCTCCAGTACCATATTTGGTTTTGGACCCGTCTGTGTATATCCGAACTTCATTGATGCCAGAGTAGTCTTCGGCTTCCGCCTTAAGTTGGATATCATATCTTCGATCAAAGATGTGGTGACATGAAGTTCTGTCCATGGGTGCCTCAAGGAGTGGTATTTCCTTTAGGACCCCTTGCAGAACTTTGGAGTGTGTTGTGTCTGCGTTTAATTTCCACAGTCCGTGCGACCTTAATCTTAAGGCGGCTATCTTAGCCTCTTCCTGTATGATGAGATCTAGAGGTCTCAAGTTTAGGAGGTACTCTAAGGCGGCTGATGGAGTGGTTTTCATACATCCGGTGGCTGCTACGCTCGCTAAGCGTTGCAGACTTTGGAGTTTTGTTTTTACTGTGGTCAGTTGTGTTCTGGGCCACCACACAACTGATCCGTAGGTCAGAGAGGGTCTGATAACTGATGTGTACAGCCAAAGAGTAATCTTTGGGTTAAGACCCCATTTTTTACCAACAAGTCTTCTGCACTGACCAAAAGCATACAGGCCCTCTTTGTTTTTGCGTCGATATGACTCGCCCAGTTCAACTTACTGTCAAGTATGACACCCAGATACTTTACTTGCGTCGATAGGGAGAGTTTGGTGTTGAATAATTTTGGTAACTGTAGTTCTGGTAACTTCCTTTTGTTGGTGAAAAGGATGAGTTCTGTCTTTTTCGGGTTTACTGACAGCTGTTGTTCGTCACACCATTCTTCTACAATCTGAAGGGCAGAACGCATTTATACGACGATACCTATTGTTTATTGGGTTTTTCTATTAGGAATTTCTAAGTAACAGCTCGGAACTTGGAACATAATGGAGTCACACTCCATGCCTCCGAAAGCACATAAAGGTTTAAGTATTGCACGTAAGCCCCCGGTCTTGTCAGATTGCCATCTCGTAGGACTATGAGAGTGAGAGAAGAGAGAGTGCATCTGTGTTAACACACTCACTTATGCTATATAATATCTTCTGCCACACTTAATTAGTCTCCATTCAGATTGGCCATTGTGAATGGAAATTGGTCAGAAGAATATAATTATTAATCACGCACATATTGTACCAGCATTGTTTTTATGAATCATTTTATTGCATCTAACAATGCAAAGGGGAAATATTTGAATGTAAATTAATCAACAGACTGCTAGACATTGTGTCACAACATGTCCAGAGCTGCATCTGCTGCAGTACATGTCTGTCGATCACAATATATGACAGACTACCTAAATAAGTATCAAATTTTATAGTATATATAAACATTTAAGAAATTGGACAAATAAGGGCAGAGATTCATCTTACAGGGAATTATATTAATCCTTTCAAAAATATGAATAGTATAATTTTGAGGTAGAAAGTAGTTTTTAATTAATTGGAGTATGAATTTTATTATACATTTTACTTTTTTTTTTAACTAAACACAAAAAAAAGAAACTGCATTCTTATTGAGTACAAAGATGTGCATGTTATGGTGATTTTAGAATTTTTGCAATAATGAGATTATAATAACCAACTGCCAAAAGTACAGACAGTGCATGATTGACACGTATAATTAATGGAAAGTATTAAAAATTTGAGAAAGAGAGAATAAATTTATTTTCCCAACATATCTGTTAGGTTGAAAGCGTGTCCTATCAGCAATTCGCATTAGTAAACAATTAAGATGATTAACGAACTACTTATAATAACAATAACGAGTATTTAATTTAATATTAACATAAAATTATTTATGGTTTTTTAACCGTGTCGATTGCTTTCGTGGAACCAAAAAACATGATCTCGGCAAGAGTATCATCTCTCTTTCCGACGCATCCAGAAATGTATAGCGCTGTCTTTTTCACACTTGACAGATTTCACTGACGTGTCGCTGTCAAATGGTACGGACCGAAACAACAAACGATTTTTGCTTTTATATTCGATATTTATAACACAACATGAATATTTATGAATATAAAAACGTAGATGAGAACTCGATAAGTAAATTTGATGCAACTAAAACCAATTTATCAGTGATGGTTAATGAGAAATTAGGTTATACTCACTGCCTCCGTACTCCCAGAACGGAACAGATCCATCTTTTTGCGCTAAATACGGCGGCTTGAACGAATATTTGTATTCGAAACGTCTGTGTACGGACTGGGTATTAACGCACACCAAAACGCTTAATATCACACTGCACAATACTAAATTTAATTTAATCGACGACATATCGACGTCTCACAGCAACCGTACCCGCTCACGTCAAGACTCTAAAAAAATTGTTGATCTCGTCGCGATTCGTTCGCGTTATACCTACCGATATTTGTCCGTGATTCGTCAGCTGAGATGCGTTTGGATACAGAAGACAACTATCACATATGGCTGAATATAAAAATAAAAAATATATAAAATATTTAATTTGAAGGCAGATTGGTAGAAAATATCACGTTTATTTATGTTCATTGCTATTATTATAAATTCTGTTAGTAGTGGTGCAAAAGTACTATTATTTCAGCTTATTTCAGAAGCTGTTTTATTTTTCAAACTATAATTTATGTGTTCTTCTTTTTCGTCATAAGGTCAACGAATTTAGTGTTTTCTCAAGAAAACTTGAAAGGTGGTTAAAATCAATAAAACAGTCGCCAAGTGTATCCAAACGACTAATCGACGAACGAAACGAAAGCAAGTTATGTCAATGTCATTTGGTAAGTGTCAAATAAAATTACAAAAACAAAAAATATAATGAATGAAACGTCGGCACTACAAAAATTATTTTGTTATTTTTGATTATTCAAAAATAGTTCAATGCATAACAATTTTAGGGATAATTAGATAACAAAACAAATGTAGGTATCAAGTTTCATTAATGAATGTCCTGTGTTCCGTTTAGAAAGCACTCAATATCGTATGTAAACAAACCCATCGAATGTTATGATTTTATTTTGATCCGTTCTATAAAATATTCTGATATGAAGGCTCTAATATATATTCAGAGCTTGTTTATATAATATTTAAGCTACTAAACCCTCTTGTAAATCTACATTTCGTAGTGACATAGAGGTGATTTCTTTAATACGAAACTTTGAAAAAGAAATGGTCTGTTATAGATGTATTGGAGACACCTCACGGTGGCGCAGAAACTGGCTTGGCTTTCTGCCTATTTGGGTTCATTTTTACGAAACATGGGTTTGATTCTCACATGGAGCAGAATTAAATATTTTTTAGAAATACTGGTTGTTGTTCTAGGTCCCACTTTCGCGATATATTGATGAAAATGATAATGATTCCTCAATACCCAATAACACTGGCTGACCTGGAAATCGAACCCCCATACCCAGCAGTCACCTGACACAGCAATGCTGCCTAGGTAGCCTTTTTAACAAAAAATTAAAAGATTACACACATTCTTATTCCAGAACCATGTCTGAAGAGCTAAGCTACCGTCGCCAGGTGTCCCGAGAGCATCTTGAAGTACTAGCACAGTACATGGAGCGCTATCCTCCGCTGGCCCTAGCCAGCGCCCGCTCCAGGGAGGGACACATACAGTCCAAGCGGATGTGGGAGAAAATAGCACGGACCCTCAACCGTATTGATGAGAATGTTAACAAAAGTGGGAAGAGTTGGGCTAGAGTGAGTGTTGACAGTTGTGATATGTATTTAAATCACTTATCTCAAATCTTTTCATGTCAATATGAATAAACTGTTAAGGACCCTGTTAGGCACAGCATTTTAAATAAGTAGTAGAAGAAGAGCACTCTATCACTAATTTATTCATTTAGTAGCTGACTCAGAAAAGTCATACCACCATATATTTTTTTAATTTCCTTTCATAAGGAACTTCTCCTTATAATAATAAACACAACAAAAAAGAATTTGTTGGATTGGTCCAGCCGTCCAGGCGTTCACGTGTGATGCCTTGACCAGGTGAAACAGGGATTCATTTTTATATATACATACCTATAGATTTAATTATTCACTTTAATATTTTATACCGCAATTAGTGTATTTAAAACAACAACAGTGGTAGGAGATGGTAGGTCAATCAATCAATGTGTTTATTGTGGATCATAGGTACAGGACGGTGTTCTGCAATACATTTGATTGGCTATATCCAGTCTTTTAGACATACAATATAAATTATAATTTTGAGATGCAAGGTGACAGACAGCAGTCTGCATCAGTATCTTTAGTAGGTACTATTAATATTATTCCTTGTCCCCAGTACTGGATAGATCTAAAATTCAAGATCCGCCGGAAGTACGCGGTGATACAGAAGTGTCACGCAGAAGGTACGCACTGCAGCATCCACCTGACCCCGCTGGAGGAGAGGATAATCAAGATCCTGACGGATGAGGACGGGAACCTGTTGCCCACCGCGTCCGTCTACCATCAGATGAAGACCTATCACCCGATGCAGTATCCTGTGAAGGGGTCGGAGGTAAGATAAGATAATTTGACATAATATGACGCCTGTAATCCCCGGAGGGTTAGGCAGAGGTGTATACATTAGTACACCCACATTTCGCCAGTTATGTTTAAGTACCATGTAAAGGGGGCGAGGTTTTTTTTTAAAAAAAAAATTCTGTTACTCCTTTTAACATCAGCTATTTGATAGGGAACTTTAGTGAAGATTCCGTCAAAGTCAGTCCTGCGGTTTAGGAGACTAGCCGGAACAAACAGATTAGACACAATTTTTTTTTTGTAATTCATATTTATTTCATAAAGTGCTCCCAAGTACTAAAACCCAACCATTACATGTTCACAGACCGCTCGCCTCATAAAACAAATATCAGACAACGAGACAAAAATAGACGACAGCGGAGGCCCAGAGCTAGACGACGACGACCAATCACAGGACTACCTCGGCACAGACTCACCAATCACAGAGCACGTAGTGTTACCCGCTTCAGACATTAAACCAATCATAACCTTTAAAAATGACGACACGGACCCCATACGGTTAACAGATGAGAAGCATACAATGGAACAATTGAAGAGGGAGTTATTGGAGTTTGAATTGAAGAAGCAGAAAGAGTTATTTGAAATGGAGAAGCAGTTCAGGAGGGAAAAGCATGAGATGGAGATGTCGATACTGAGGGTGCGGAAGCAGCTGGTGGTCAAGGAGCTGAAGAAGTTATAGCAGAGACAGCCGGGCGATATGTAGCCTTAAATTCTTGATAGCAATTTTGCGCAAACCAGGCCCCTTTTTACCATCGGGTATTTTGGGCCCCACGAACGCCGGGGGCCCCAGAACATTCTCTGCAGTCTGTAGCCGCCGTTTCATTCTACGCATTATTAGTTCAAAAACAAATTATTAGGTTTGCAGTACGATTTACACTTAGTTTTCTATCTGGGGCCCCGAGCCCGTGTAAGCGAAACAGATTTACGACGGTTATTTGGTATCCGTACTGTAAGCATTCAATATGCATTTAGTAAAAAGCTGTTATTTAGACGTTACAAAGAGACACTACGATTTTATTTATTTGATTTAATTGTGCAGCTGTGACGCCAACTATGAACTTTGGAATCGTTGAAAGCGCCATTTTTACCACATTGTGCAGATAAAAAGGGAATATAAAATGTATGGAATATAAAATGAGAATGCTCTTCATGAGGTCTAGACTACTCTACGGCCCTTTACGTTCATTTGTCTGGCATTAACAACGCCATTATTTCGTAGCGGTAAGGTTGCTTTTCGTACCACAGTCCGTGGGTATCTATAATCTGTAAATGATTAGTATAAAAAAATGAAAGTGATAACAGTAGTCAGAGTTAGTAAGTGTAAATAAATAATTTTATTTTGACAAGTTTTTATGCAATTTTTATTTATACCTCCGTCATTATGCGTGGCGCATGATTAGTATTCCAATGCCTCTCTTAATAATGTAAACTGTTGCTGGAAAGTGTCAATTTCCAGTGAGCAATCCAGTCCAGTGACCGAATCGAGTAAGAACCTACATAATGGTAGTAAGAAACTTACCTGTTTTGTACTAAAATCAATGTCTAAATAACCAATTATTAAAATAAGTACAGAACTAAAAAAAAATGTGAAGTACTACATATTATTTATTTTATTTTACATACTTATATAATACATAAAGATGCACAAACAATAGTATAATTGCCGCGAAAAATACAATGTAGAAAAAAATAATATATATAATATACAGACAGCTGCATCTATTGGGTAACTCTTGCGCATTTCAATACCTTACAAAAGCAGGGTACCCAAGTGATTTACAAGTGATGTGTAAATCTGTGATGAGGCTGTAAAATTCAATTTAGAAAAGTATGTGACGCGGGCGCACAGACGCGGCACCAAACATGCGCGGGGGACCAGCGCATCGACACCATTATTTTTCAAGATGTTTTTCGGGTATTATACCTACTGCTTGCTATATCCGAAATTATTTAAAAGGTAAATTTTCATAACTATCTCAAATATCCCCAAACGATAACTGTACTTATTCCTTGGACTTCTCGAAAGGATAGTAAGGATGGTCGAGCCACTTCAGCTGTGGAATGGTCCTGTAGTTCTTGTCAAAGCTCTTCAGTACGTCTCGCTCCGCTTGCGTCAGGGAGAAGTCGAAAACGTCTAAGTTCTGTTCGATACGAGACTTGGTCAGAGATTTCGGTAGCGGGATCACGCCTAACTCGATCTAGGAAAAAGTAGAAACAGTTTTATAAACAGGTGAAAGTAAATAAAAGCTCATAATAACAGCAGATCATTTGCCAGTAAATGCGTAAAAGTTTTTCGATGTTTGTCACACACAAACAGCTGATGAATCTCCACAACCACAAAACGCTGCCACCGACATATTTAAGTTTTCATTTTATAGCTTTTGTGGCAGTCGCGTGTGGCCGTGTGTGGCCAGGTTTATGATGTCAACTACTCAATTTCACCGAGGCGAGGGAGATTTTTACAGAATAGAACCTCTGATATTCTAATAAGCAGCCATTAAACATAACTTCTTCACGAATACAGTCTCTCTGGCTGACTAAAAAATTAGGTCTTTTTAAAACTCGGTGTTAGGTGCTGTTCGGGCGCAAAAAATATCGAAAGATGGTGCTATAATAGGTACAAGAAATTCGTGGGTACACGGCAGTGCACCGCTAAGTTTAAAATTCTAATTTCTTATTTCTATTATTCTTAAGGATCTTTTCAAGATTGACACTCACCAGATATCTCAAATTAACTTGCGGCACAGTCTTGTTATATTTATTGGCGATCTCCACGAGCGCGGGGTCGTCGACCCGCGGGGGCGGCGCGTTGGGCTGCGCCTTGCTGTAGAACAGCGAGCCGAAGGGAGTGTAGCCCATCACGCGGATGTCCTGACGGGCGCAGTAGGCTAGGAGCTCGGGCTGTTGCAGGTTCAGATTGATCTGCGGAGGAATAGCATTGCATCACGCTTGTGGTTCTAAACTGTATAGTGGCTTAGTACTTATTAGGAGTCAGTTGTTTTCAAAGTCTGTCTGTAACTTACTTCGACTTGCAGGGCAGTAGGTTTGTCCAGCCCTTGTTCCAGAAGCCTGTCTATCTGCTGCTGGTTGAAGTTGGAGACTCCGATAGACTTGGTCAGTCCCAGGCTCTTGGCTTCAATCATCCCGCGCCACGTCTCCACGTAGTCTGTGTAATCGTAGGTGCCGTTGCTCTGGAATTTGGAGCTTTATTTTAGTCACTTAGCTATAAATGATATGTATTGGCTACCATTCAGCGGAATCGGTCATGAACATGTGCAATACCAATGTACCAATAGAATGTATCTTGTAAACAACCTCCCCCCTCCCCCCATGCGTCGGAATCTAATATGGCCGCAATACCTACTTCTTCAGACGAAGATTTCATCAAGGAGCCTCATTACTAAAGTGTTATGTATCCATCTATCTATAGGTACTAATATTATAAAGCTGAACAGTGGGTTTGTTTTTTTGTTTGACCTTCAGAACTTCTGATTCGATTATGAAAAATTTATCGGTAGTAAGAAACTACCTTATCCCTGAGTACTATATGCTATATAAGTTTATAAACATAGTTATCAGTAGGAAAATTAATTAACGTGGCCCAAAAGTTAGTCAGATTTACTTACGAACTGTCCCACAGGCCAGTGGACGAGGTATAAGTCGACGTAATCCAGGCCGAGGCTGGCGAGCGAGGAGCGCAGTGCCGGCACTACTGCGTCCTTAGCGTGGTCGCTGTTCCATAGCTGAGGGCAAGAATAAAAACACGACTGTTTATGCGGTACTAAAATATGAGAAACTAAAATAGACGACATGGCCCGCAGAAAACGCAAACTGCAGCCGTAGAACCAATGATCGTTGCGTAGATGTGTTCAATGTCGGTCTGTTGTTTGTTAGAGTGACGAATTACGCAGGTTGCCTGGTAAAAAATATGGTGCGATGATAGAGGTATGTCCACGAGTAGTGGTCTGCTGTAGATTTATAATAAACGTGAAGCCACAAGGACTAAACGTGAAAGTAGGTAGCTCCGTCTTCACAACTAAAGATATTAAGTAGGTAATTTAAACTAAAATTAAATTAAAAATTTGAAAAAACCTCGACGGCGGCTAGCTTGAACCGATTTTCGTCAAACATATCTAAGAACACTCTCGACTCATTCACCTTACAAACAAAAAAATCAAAAATCAAATTCGGTTCATCCGTTCGGGAGCTACGATGCCACAGACAGACACGTAAAACTTATAACACCTCGTCGTTTTTGCGTCAGGGGTTAAAAAGAGCAAGATAATACCAACCTTAGTAGTAACAAACAGGTCTTCCCTCTTGATTTTCCCTTCCTTTATCTTCGCGGCGATGGCCCTGCCGACCTGGTCTTCTATCCTGTACGCGAAGGCGGTGTCGATGTGCGTGTAGCCCGCGTCTATCGCCCACGAGACCGCGTGTTCCACCTCGTCCACGCCGGGCTCCAGGCGACCATGTTGAGGGGAAGAGGTCAGATTATTTGGCTATCTACATAATTATACTAATTTAATAAAGCTGAAGAGATTTTTGTTTGTTTGTTGGTTTAAACTTTCCCACGAGCTGTGTACTGTTTTGGCATCCAAAAATACAATGATTTGCATGCTAATAGATCGCGCGCTACCGGAAACACGAATTTTTCACACCAAAAATAAAACTCATTTTCTGCAATCATTTTTCCTCAATGATATTTAGTGTGATGTACTTAAGAATAAGAAGGTAATGACTTAGTGACGTGCCTACCTAGCTACAACAGGTAAATAGTCGATGCACTCAGGCTCTTATAGAAACCGGTTGCTAGATCACTACAAATAAATAGGTACCTTTGAATTGTTTCCCAGCCAAGTCCCTAAAGCCAGCGCCGGGATGTTTCCACCATCGTGTAGTTTGAGCGTCGGTACTGTCGCTACGACGAGCTAGAACCAGTTCAAAATCTCATATTATATAAGCAAAAGGTCACTCACTGACTAACTACGAAACGATAACTACTTGACCTATGCAGCTAAAATTTGTCAGGTAGTTTAAGATTTGATTTTATTTTGACTTCCAAGTGGATAAAAACCCAGATATACCTATGTATTAAGTTGCGTAAGAACTAGGGTACCTGGTCATTTTCTTAAATTGTGTTGTTTTTTTAGATATTAAAAAAAAAGTATATTACACGAAAAAAATACTTGACTGCCTCGTTGGTCTAGTGGTCGCAAATGCGACTTCTGTGCATGAGGTCTTGGGTTCGTTCCCAGGTCGGGCAAAGTGTTATTGGGTTTTTTCAATCAGCAATTTCTCAGTAGCAGCCTCGGAGTCTGGATTTGTACCCGGTTGATGGCAATAGGCTCGCCCCCTATTACATGGGACTAAAAAAAAACATAACTGGCGAAATGTGGGTGTACTAATGGGTACACCTCTGCCTAACGCTTCGGGGATAACAGGCGTGATGTTATGTTTATGTTAAATAAATACTTAAATAATTAATTTGCACCTTATGTGTGATCGTGTAACGTGATCTATTTTCGCATTCACTTGACAAGTTCGCAAGGTTGGCGTTTTGACTAAACTTGTATAGAACTTACTATATTATTAAATTGAAAGACTAATGGTAACTGTAGGTGTGTAAATAAATAAATAATAAAAAAATGGTTTAAAAACAAATACCTATTAATTACTTAAAATTGGTTTTATTTTAAGTAGGACATAATTTCAACTTGTTGTACTTATTTTTCTACGACTACACATCTTATATAATTAAGTAACTATAAAGCACAATCATCATGAATTCACAAAATCATCATTTTTCTAAAAGCACACAATACAAACATCAAAATCTCCAACCGGTAATACAAGCAAACTTGTCTAGCGCGCTGCCAGGCACACAAAACACTTTACAAATAAAACTTACCGAAATATACGCAAAAATTAATACGGAAACACTACTGTAGGTCCCCATGGCTGACTTAAAATGAACTATAAACTCTGTTTGAAGTTTTAATCGCCAAATTAATGGTCAGTTCGATAAAAACGAGATGTTGTTTGTTTAACCTCTGATAAACTAGTCGGCGCGCGGCGGGCACGACGCGCTGATGTGACCTACCTATGTTAAGAGGAGGGATATGGACTGGTAGCATTTAAACTTGGCATTATTATGTAAGACCACACCTCAAGACCGTCTCGATATGTATTTTATGCATAGACACCTAGGTACTTTTATGTTTTTTGCTCCGAACGACAATCTAGGTAAACTTCTATATTTTATTTATACAATATACAATATCGGTGAAGAGCAGGGCTCGGAACCGGTTTAAAAAGAGCGGTTAATTTCGATCAAATACCGGTAAAAATATCGTTCCTTAATTTACCGGTTAATCAAGTGAACTGTTTTATCTAACCCAAACGATAAAGGTTACCGGTAACATAAGCACAAACGGTTTTGACACCCAAATTAACCGGTAAAACGCAACGAATATAAAATTAAGATATATTAAACCCTTAGCTATTGCCTGAAATTCTGAAAGCCAATTCATTACGTGTTCAGTGTCTGTTTAAATTATATCAAAAAAGTAACATTGGTAATCGACTTTCGTTGTTATCTTGGTTTTAACCGGTTAATTTTCAGTATCAAAACCGAAATTCGTGGAAAACCGATAAATCGCATAAACCGGTAAAAACCGGTAAAGTGCAACCTTTAACCTAAATTGATTTCGGTTTGGGGTCAATGACCGTTACCGGTTAAGAATTTCAACCGGTTTCCGAGCCCTGGTGAAGAGCTTTTTTGCTTTGATTTAATTATTTATTACTAGCGACCCGCCCCGACTTCGCACGGGTGCATTGTAGATACATAACCTTTTTCTTGAATCACTCTATCTATTGATGAAAAATCATTAAAATAAAATAAAAAATATAAAAACAATTGTAGTAACATAATAATAATATTTCAAAAGCTTGAAGCTAAAAACTTAACATATATTATGTAAATCTCACTGCAAATTAAATATTTAATAGAGAGATGGTTTATTTAAGAGGGCAGTCCGGGCCTCTGGGGCCCCCTTCCATAGTGGGGCCCTGGACACACACAGGTTCCAATAAAGGTGCTTTTTTGTTATTGAAATGTTTTTTTTTTAAACTCTATTGTTTCTGCTTAAAACAATTGTGCCTAAATTCTCATTACACGCTCATTACATAACTCACTACTTGAACTCCTGATAAGCGGTTATCGTAGTACGTACGTAAAATTACCTCCACGACATTACAATACTACTAGCTTTTCCGGCGACTCCGTCTGAGTTAGGGTTGCTAACCCTACTATCATAATGTATTAGGGGCCTGACTGCGACTGTACTATATTTCTGACTAAAGGCTAAACTACTATATTTCAAAGGCATCAACTTAAAAGTATCTTCATTAATTTTAAACTATTTCTGAACATTATTCTAGAATATCAAGTTGACAGTACGTTTAATTTTTACCTACCTACTTTTTTTTCATCTTATCGCTATCTACCAAAATTCTACTATATTTTTATGGATAACCATTTAGAACTACTTACTATTGTAGTCTGTGTAGACTTCAGAATTCTGAATAAAGCAAAATTCCTATCTTATCCCACAGGTGTTAAGCTAGGTCAATATCTAACGTGTGCCCAGCTACTTAATTCCGCTCAATTCAATTCAATTTCTTTATTTCAGACTAGTGTGCCCATATAGTGTTAGTAAATACAAAAGAGCTTAAGAAACTACGTTAGTACAATATATAAAAAGGAACTATTTAATATCACAGCTTAGAACAGTAACTAACATCCACCCCATCCATCCTTAAAAACTTTCGGAATATTGGTGCAACAAACAAAATTGACAATTTTCCATCTGTTAGGTAATTAGTAGATATTGTATAATCGGACAGCAAAACATGTCTTTATATTATTTATTTTTAACCAACTTTATAAGTAGGAAGAATTCGTCCCGGATGTTTTTGTGTATGTGTTACCTCGTATCTCTGATATGTCTTAACCGAATTGAATGATTTTTTTTTAATTGAACACAGCATACGAACTACAAATGACAATTCCTACATCGCGCAATAAGAGTTTGCCGCAACATTAGCATAACTAAGAAACAAAAACCAAGAAGTATTATAACAGCTATTAAGCTTTTTTTGTAGGTACTGTATTTTGTTTTTTTATTTTAATAATTGGCTATTTTTGCGCTCCCCTTCGATAGGCGGCCAGGGCACGTGCCCTACCACTACTACCTACACTACCCACCCTAGATGCGGCTCTGTATGAAGGTCTAGATAACGTCATGTTTCTGCCTGAATCTAAAACTGTTTAAATAATCAACGAGGTTCAATATAGGTAGCTAACCTCTCAGATTATTATGATTAAAAAAGCAGGCGGCCCGCATACATTCTTCTATTAGTTCTAGTTAGGGTATAGGTGAGTGAGGGTGTTCTTGTCAACACCCATTGATTATTTTAGATATTTTGTTCTGCCAAACGATAAAAAAACAGACCTTTGCAATGGTTATGCAATTACTGGCAAAAATGTGGTGCCTGTTCAACAAGCGCTATCAATAACGAGACGAAGTTGATCACAAACCATAGCATAGGCATAAAGATGAGTGTTAAAAAACCAAAAATGAAAAGAAGTGACTAGTTTCAAACACCATTACCAATCAAAAAAATGATTCATCTGTAAAAATAGCAAATTAATACATCAAGACATGCTGCCTAAACGCACTCCTGAACAATTCGCGGAGGACTATGAAAGGACAAATCTGATTTTGCGTCCGAACCCTGACTGGGAAGAAGAGCTGCGGCAGACGGTGGTGGTCACTCCGGAGATCGAGGCAAGGGTCCGAACTTACACACAGTTTAAAGAGAAAAAGCCTCGGATTGAGTGCTGCTGTCAGGTTTGTTTGTTGGCGTTTATCACTTACTACAATTTTTTTGTGCTGTGATTGCCTCTATCCGATACGGAAGCTTGTGCAGTATTACTTATTGTTCATGAGAGTAGGCTTGCCGTTATCATGTTTGCAGTTACGTAATATGAGCCATGCATACCAAAGGGTATCGTGTTCCCCAGTTGCTGGCTTGTGTGAGGGGATTTTAAGGGACATTTTAATCCCATTTTTAATCAGTCAAAAGATGAGCTCGTGGCTAAGTAATAACAGGCGCTCGGGTCGATCCATTACCATAGGCTTGCTAGTTTTGGTTCGTGGATAAGTTCTTTACACACCAAGACTCGTCCGTGCCTCGGAAGCCGATGGTACCGACTGTCATACGTAGATCTTTGACAGTCGTTACATGTCATCAGAAGGTCACAGTACCGTGACAAGTATTTTGTTGATTGCCACTCATTGATTTGTCCACAGGAAATACCAACCAAACCTGGCGTGGCGCCCCTCATAGAGCTGAACGATGGCCATAAAATCCCGAGCTTTGGCCTCGGCACCTGGCTCGGATTAACTAAAACGGTAAGTTTAAGGCAGCGCCATCTATTTGCGAGTAGCTGTACTGTTTAGAATTGTGTTTTAGTTGGTAGTTCCATTGCTGACAGCTTCCCTTGAATCGCTTTTATCTTTTAAAATAAATTATTAACATTATTGTTTGATTTCTAGGCTAACTGTACTCTCTAAGATATTGAACATGAAGTTAGTTAAAAATAACATCCATTTTAAAGAACAAGCTAAAACTAAACTTTTTAAGAAAACGTAGTCGTGATAGACAATTAAAATAATATTATTTTCTCTATTGTAAAACGTTGATTTTAAAAGAGTAGGTACGGAGTTTCTTGTTCATTCTTCTCCATACAAAACTACCTTTTGGAAGGAGCAACTAGATTAAATTCTATTTTTTTTTGACATGACGTTCAAAAGTGCCATATATTGGCCTAATTGAAATAAATGATTTGATGGACTTTGACTTCAAATCCCACAGGGCGGCCGCGTGCAGGTAGAAGATGACTCCGTGCAGAAGGCGGTGGAGATAGCCATAGACGCAGGATACAGGCACATCGACACCGCAGCGATTTACAGCACTGAGACACAGGTACCATCTTATTCTGTCCACGATTTGTGCCGCATTCACATCAAGAATACCACAAAACACTCGGCAATAGGTAGGTATGCCTTATGGTATGATATGGGTAATGGACACTGTTGTAATATTTTAAGACCTTTTCTTTTGTACCCATATTCGCAAATGAATAAATAATTTGATTTGAATAGTGTAGATTTCTACATTTTTTTTTGTAATCCGACCAGTAGTTCTAGAGATTATCTGTTACAAACGATCAAACAATGTTACCTCTATATGTATAATGTTAGTTTAAAATAAAAGAGAGAAAATCGAGCCGCTCGACGCTCCGCGGAATAAATTTATCTGTTGTGAAAGATTTTTTTAAGGAAAAAAAAATGTAATGTGTTTTGTGTTTGTTCTCAGTTCGATCATAATTTTAATATAAACTATGCTCACAGGTTGGGATCGCGATAAAAAATAAGATAGCTGAAGGCGTGGTGGGTAGAGAGGATCTGTTCATTACCTCTAAGGTAAGCACTAAACAGAACTAATCACTAACTAGGTTAGGCACGCATCAGAGTTAATAATTATATTGGAGGATATTTTACTTTGATGCGGGAATTCTATGTTTTAATTTCAAATTAAAGTTTTATATGTTCTAGCTCTATATCCCCATGACCAACTACTGTAAATGCACCTTATGGGAACGTTTGGCTTGCAACACATTACACGCTGACATTAACAGAGGCCATTTACAAAAAAACAGATGTTTCCCAGCAATAATTTATGCTAAATATTACTAATTCTGCTGGGCAATACGCGTACCTAGTTAAAGCGCCAGTAATGTGTTTTATTACACCCGTTTATACTTTGAATTTTATGATACATGATATTTCCAGCTATGGAACGACCGTCACGACAAAAAGGCAGTAGTCCCAGCCCTCAAGGAGTCTCTCGCTCGGTTGGGCCTCAGATACTTGGACCTGTATCTGATACACTGGCCGGTGGCACAGTATGTAAGTATCATTTGTTGACTATTTAAAAAAAGTGCGTGGTGGCGACTGCGTCGTAGTATTCTAATGATTTTTTAAATAAAATGTTAATATTCAATGAAAATAACTGGTTTTACTTTAAAATTAGCAGAAACTTGATTTTATTAAACAAAGTGTAACTTTGTCTAATGTCTAGTTGCAATTTTTCATTCCACACGCCGAGCGCTCACAGGCGAAAGCGATAATTTCTTCTAAAATGGAATTTTTAACTAATGATTAAATAAATCTTCGTTCATCGTCAGGATGATGGCACATACTACGACGCAGACTACGTGGAGACCTGGCAGGGCATGATGCAGGCTAAGCTCATGGGCCTGGCCAAGTCCATCGGAGTGAGCAATTTCAATATCACGCAGCTCGGCAGACTCATCGCGATGACCAGGCTCAAACCTGCCGCTTTACAGATTGAGGTAACACTCATCTTGTAAACTAATAGTGTAATAAAGCCGAAGATATTTTTCTTTGTTCAAAACGTGCTAGCTAATCTATGGAACTACCCATATTGCTAATTACTTGTAACTTATTACTTTCTACTTATTACTTACTGCTTACTACTTATTACTTGTTACTTGTTATTTATTACTTATTACTTCCTACTTATTACTTATTATTTTAATATTGTCGTTCATTTCCAGGTGAATTTAAACCTCCAGCAGGCAGAGCTGATCCAGTTCTGCAAGAAGCACAACATAGCGGTCATCGGGTACTCGCCGCTCGGATCCATCTTCCACAACATTGCGGCTGAGGGCGCTCCTCCTCCCAGGACTGACGAGCAAGCTCTGCTGAGGATCGCGGACAGGCACCAGAAGACCGTCGCGCAAGTTAATCTTAGATATCTCGTAAGTTAATTTTCGAAATATGAACGTTTCTGTTTCTTGAAGTGTAAATAATGAGTTGGAAATTATATTAATTTAAAGAACTCCTTAGTAATATTTTATAATCCTTTAAGTTCATCTACTCAGCAATAGATGGCGCTAACACAAGTTTCAATTTCAGATTGAACTTGGAGTAATTCCGATCCCGAAATCAGTGACGAAGAAACGAATTGAAGCCAACATTGAAGTGTTCGACTTCCGTTTGAACCAGCAAGAGAGAGATGTCATGAAGACATATGAAAGAAACTACAGGACCCTGGCTGCTGACAAGTTGAAGGACTCACCGTTTTATCCCTTTAAGAATTATGTTCATGTCAAATGTAGACCACCTCCCGCCTATACCCTCGAATAAATTATTTGAATTTGAAATAAAATAATGTTTAAAAAATAAGAATTGTTTATTATTCTTAACCATTCGCATGAGGTTTTACATTTTGTATATTGATGCTCCCAGTGACTGCGTAGGGCATACAAATATTTGTTTGGGTACGCACGCAGAGCAAGCGGCCACTTTTTACTAGGCCTTACAGCATTTTCAGTGGGTTTTAGAACTTATAAAAATAATGTTTCACAAAAAAGGAAAACTACGAGGGGGCATAAAAATATGAGTTGATATTTTTTCTTTTCTGTTAAAAACCATTGCTTTTAAATCTACATAACTAGTAAGAAATCAAGTTAGACAGTTTTTACTAACAAAAGACCATCCTCGTTTTCTCTTAATCTCGCAAAAAAACATCTGTCAGCATATTGGTGATAATACAAATACGTAGGTAGATGATCAGCTAATCAATTATACCTGGCTCGTAAAGATGCTGCCTTTTTACGACCCAGCAAAATAAAACAACCAACATGAAATCAATTGTTTAAAAGACAAAAGCAAAAAAAACATTACTAGTATCAAAAATAAAACAAAACGTCAAAAAAATTAAACAATACAGTATGAATGTACCCGGGCCGATACATATATAAGAACTATCGAGCTTTATAAAGACACCGCATGGGCAGAGATGAAGCTTATGAAGCAGAACTGAGATATATATACCTTACTCCATGACTAAGGATGAGTCATTCATACGTACCTATTCCCGCCTTCCAGCCTGTCAAATTGAAAAACAACTGTCAAATTTTAAATGTCTACTAGAGAAAAGCGGCGCCGTAAATACCAATCAATTGACGTACTTTTAATGAGCTGTCAAAACGATTTCCCCTTTAAGTTTAGTATGGAAATGGGGTACCGTAACGTCAATTATTTGTGAACTCAATTGACTATTTATTAATTGATTTCAAAGCAATTAATCTAAAAACAGGTCATTGAAAATTAATCGCGGTTTAAAAGGTTAAAAGTTTCTTTTTTTGAGAAGTAGATCGATCTATACAGTTTCTATAAAAAAAAGCTGGTATGATTGGTTGATGGTGCCTAATTGTCTACGCTCGCATTTAATTTATTATCTTAGCCATAGCACTAAGCGTTTGTAAGTAGTGTATAGTATATTTATCTCCGCCCAAAAATCTCGATAAACTGCACGGCCGGGTATTAAAAACATTCCCCCTATTCTGAACTCCCATGTTCAGGTGTAGTGTGCAAGCCAGCAGGCCAGCACGAATATGATGCTGTGGAGCGAGGAGTGTGCGTGCGTCGCTCTGTTGCACCAGTTAGTCGAACACACGCATGCGTGGAACCGCGCGTACAGCGATATACCGCGCGACACTGGCAGGAGAGTTGCCATCGGGCTTATGATGCAGCCGTCCTCCACGTTCTGAAACAACGAATCAGCATTTTTTGCCTTTTTTAATAATTTATAATTGACCAGCTATAGGTAAGTACACAACGTGTAACAGAATAAACGCAAAACCTAAAATTTAAGTAGTTTGTTTAGAATCGGCATCTAAATCGATTACTGTCATTATTTATATTAATCCTTCATTTAACTGAAATTATGACCGTACGTCATAACAAGGTAATAAAATATTATATTTAAGGAATATTTAGCAAAGTAATAAAGCCTTCTAAAATGCACGACCGTATTTAAAATTCGCTTATAGTTATTCATATTTATTTTAAGGTAATGTGCGGTAAATAAAATACATACGGAGTTAAATTCAGGAATTAATCCTTATTTCAAAGAAATACGTGTTATTTACATGTACAACTGAATTTGTAGTTCGGACTAATCTGTTCTAACACACCGTACTAGGAAACGACACCAATGCTTTGATGGTATACCTGACTTCCACGCGGACGGAGTCGTGGGCAGAAAGTATTACATTAATTTAACATTGAATACCCACCACGAGTGCTAGCTCCAGCTTGGCCATCCGCTTACTAGCAAAGTGTTTCCCCATGAGAGGGCGGTACTTCGAGCGGCAGGTCCGCTGCGTGTAGATGCCTGTGATGTCCGTCCACCGCACTGCGCAGCCGCCTGTGAACCGCCCGTATATGGCCCTCGGCTCTGCCGCGTCCTCTACCCAGTTGTGTCTGCAAGAATAAAAGTTACAGCCTGCTATTGAGCGGAGCAGTGCCTCACTGGCCAAATCATTCGATCTCCATTGGAGGTAGCCGCAGGTGGAGGCAGCTGACTCGACCTGCGGCATGACAAGTGGAGACTGCCGTGGGTCGAGGCGTGTCGCTAATTAATTCAAGTGTGAGGCTACTCACATGGAGTCCTAGGTTATGAGTCGTTATCTAAACCTATCATGGATAAATGACGTTTTCCGGAATCTGAGCTGGTAGCTCACATGGAAACGACATTGTTTGTTCAGTAATGTTATACTAACACGTCAAAATAGCGGCAGTACTTTCTGTAGGAAGCAATCTTTCCTCTGGAGCGAGGGTCTACCGGCATGAGCGGCAGGAAGTCACCAGCGAACGCGTCCGCGCAGTATGCGTCGCGTGGGATCTCTGGAGTCTTCAGCCCGCAGACGAAGCACTGGGTGGACACAATGTGGAACTTTTGGTAAACTCCTGACAGTCGCCAGTAGCGGGTGTCAAGGCGTCGAATCGGAAATTAGCCAAGATTTGGTGCATATTCGACGAAATCAAGAGATAGGGATTTTAATGTTATTATTTTAAAAACTTGAGTGACAAGGGTGACTGGTTAATGACCGATAATTAAACGCATGATTGTAAACGATTGATTGATGTGTATTTTTATTCTTTAGGCATTTAGTTTCATATTAGCTGATGGTAAACAAAGTGTAACTAAGGGTTGTATAATTAAAATTAAATCAGCAGATAAATTAATATTTTTATTTATAAAATGAATTAAAAAAAAAAAAACAATATAAAAGCTATAACAAAAGTCTTGTATACCTGATTACCCGTTATAATTAAAGACTTATTCTTGTAACAACCCAGTCTACGTCATCACGAAATATGTATAGAATAAAAAATAAGTATTTTGTGAATAAATGAATATAAATATAGAAATATCGAGGTGGACCGGTGACCTGGCAAAGGTCGCGGAAAACCGCTGGATGCAGGCAGCGGAGGGCCGGGCTTTGTGGCTGTCTCTAGGGGAGCCCTATGTCCAGTAGTGGACGTCGTTCGGCTAGTACGATGAGAATGGTGATCCTGCGAATAACGCAATGGATTACATTATTAGATTTTAACATCTGTGGTTGAGGTTGTACCAATGTGACTTTTTCAATTCATATGTACTTTCTAAAGTTTATCTTGGGCATCACTTGCATCGGTGATGGACAAACATCGTGAGGAAACCTGGACTTACTGTTCCAGTCACTTGAGGCGATTTAGAAACTCTGACACTAGGGTATCTCTGCGCTCTAAAACACAGATCAATGACGTGGCTGCGCAGCTAAAATGGGACTGGGCTGGACATGTCTGCCGTATGTCGAACAATCTATGGGGCCCCGTTAAGCCCAAAGTTGTTGAGAAGGTTTCGAAATGGCGACATGGGGACGCGGCAGAACAGACGGAGCTGGCGGGATGACTTGGCCGGCTTCCTTGAGAATTGGCAAGAAGTAGAGCAACGTCGCGCAGGATGGAAGAAGTCTCACTTGACTTGGCTTTTCTTTCTGAGTTTTTACTTTGATTTTTGGCATGTTGAACACTTAAAAACTGCAACTTCAACTACCGTCCTTTAGATACATTGTATATCGGTGAGCATACACCAGCGGCTTCTAGGACAGCACAGTGATTATATTTGGGATTTTGTGGATTCTTATTGTAATGTATTTTATTTCGAACGCAGTCAAGGCCAATTAACGCGATTTACTCAAAGATACTGCATGTAAATATTAAACTGTGACGTCACTTATTATTTGTCAACTCAATTGATTAACTATTTATTATTATAAAAGTAACCAAAAAATATATTCTCAGATGTTAAGAGGTTAAATTAAAGTGTATTTGATTGTCTGTGGTAAAAACGGAGTATTCCTGTTTGAGCACCTAGAGTACAACATGTGGTACTCTAAGGGCATCAACCTTTGGTGCTCAATGCACAGGTGCTCAAAAAATAGGTGCTTAAACGGGAATGCTTCTCAAAAACCCAATTGTTGAATGAATCACAAAGAGCTTTACTGCTAATGGTGAGGATTAAGTGGAAGATGCTACGGCTGAATGTGACTACTGAGATGATAGAGCGGGACAGACGTATGGGATGAGGGTGACAGCATACCTTGCTCACTACAGAAGCGTTTTCGAAGTTGTACAGAGGCACCGTGGGGGTCGTAGTGGCGGTGTACACGCCCTCGGGACCCCATGGCTCGTAGACCCAATTTTTCCACGGACAAGTCGGCACGCCGTGACTGAGAAGAGGAAATTTCAAAATTATTATATAATATTCGGGGCAGCCAGAGATGTGCAGTGGGTACTCTTAAATTTTGTCATTCTGAGTTCTGCCATCAACCTCGTACGAAGCGGATTCTAGGTTGCTATTGAGAAATACCTAGTGTGAAAACAAATGACCTTACACGGCCAGAGAACGCATCGAAGGTACTTCGTTATGGAACCCTCACGACATGACCAGTGCCGGATTCAACCTTAGCGTCACCTGCCCTCGGGCACGCCGCAATCTAGGCGGTAAGACCCCTCTTTGAGGAGTGGCTGGAGAGGCGGGCTGCGTGAGGGAGAGAACCACCTCACGCCCCAGCCGCCGCGGGAAACGTCCAGGGCGTCGGACGTCGCGAGGCGACATCCGGCCACCGTAGGCGCGGGCTTGCGGACAGCGAGTAATGGGTAGCTCGCCGTCCGATCAAGGACCAAGCCCGGGTCGACGGCACGTTCTGTTCGCGCGCGCCTCAAAGAGCTGTCAGCACAGGGACGGGGCCCCCAACGGGGCCAACGCGTGCCGGGGTTGCGGGACGTCTTAACAGGATACCGCGGCGCCGGAACGTAAAGGGCAACAGAAGGAACAGGGTGGTTTTTTAGTCAGTAAAAGTCTGACAGTCCCTTCCGCCCCACCCAGGGCGGAAGGAGTAACTTGATGATTTTAACCAACTAAAAAAAAAAAAAAAAGCGTCACCTGCCCTATTAGCTCGCTACGAACTTACTCTATAAGTGTTTTGTTAAACTCCTCCGTGAGGTTCCACTCGTAGTCGTACGTGAGATTCGCGAGGATCGCCAGGATGCCGTCGATGTCGATCTTCGGCGTCGGCGTCGTCTCCCCAGTGTACGCTTCCTGTGAATAAAGACAAGTATGTAACGAACGTTTGTTAAAAAGAGTCAGCCGTAGTACCTATCTACGATACAATAAAAGTAAACTATACTCCCCCTTCAATCCGCAGGTTGACATCCGCTGTTCGAAATAGGCTATGGTTACCGGTTACGATGGATAACCAAACGTCGAGTTTTACTATGTCTGTTCTCGATAAGACAATAAGCCTGATAAACCCTAATTTTATGCAGTTATTAAAATGTAGGTAAGTATGACAAAAAAAAAACGAATTTAAATGATAATGATAAATTATGGCAATGATATGATATGATATTATGATGATATGTTATGGGCGACACTCGGGCAGTGAACTGACACTTTTTTGTCTGTTAAGTGTTCTTCCTTCTATCAGAGAGGTTCAAAAAGAAAGTCTGATTCATCCGAGGCTACAATGATTTTTGTTGGAAGTAGAATCTAGAAGTGAAAGAATGTGGTTACAAAACAAATGTTCCACTTATTAATCAAATCAAATCACCGTAGTCGTTTTCTTCTTTTTATGTTTAGCGCGGAATACTCCACCGGTATCGTCCGTCTCATCATCCGTGGTAGCGTTCTGGTGTTGAGCATCGTCTGTAGTGCCCCAGTGCTCAACAGTAGAGTTTTCGTGACGAACACTGTCAGAAGGGTTCCAGTGTTGAACATTGCTAGGCCGGTGCCGAACAGCAGTAGGATTCCAGTGCTGAGCACTGCCGGCAGGCCTGCGGTTCAGGATATTGTCGGAGAGGTTCCAGAACGGAGCTTCAGTGTTAGGGCTCCAATGCTGAGCACCACCGGGAGGGCTCCAGTGCGGGCTATTGTCAGAAATGTTCCAGAACGGAGCTTCAGTTTTAGGGCTCCAGTGCTGAGCAACGCCTGGAGGCATACGGTGCAGGCTATTGCCAGAAATATTCCAAGACGAAGTTTCAGTAGTAGGGTGCCAGTGCTGAGCTTCGCCGGGAGGCTTACGGTTCAGGATGCTGTCAGAAATGTTCCAGAGCTGAACGTTGTTAAGGGGGCTCTTGTGCTGAACGTTGCTAGATAAGTTCCAGTGCGGAACCAACCTTCTGACTTCTGCTTGCACTTCTGAGTTGCTGAGAGTTGACTCTTGCTGGATCATCTGCATCATTAAACAATTTTGTTTATTGACCTGGGCACATATCACGAGATTACAAGAGTACGTAATTAAGAACAAGAATTGAATATAGTTTTCTACCCTTTTTTTGTGGTGAAATCCTCATGGATTGCCTCCGACACGGGTAAGGCGGAGGGGTATGTCGGACTCTTACCATCTATAACCCAACGGTGTTCCTCCAACTACCTTTGACCGGGGCACGGGGGTCGCTCTGAGCATCCTTCTGCACCCCGGCAGGTATTTAACCGCCACCACCACAAGGCGGGCCCCGTCCCCGGTGATAGTTTGTTACCAGCCAGCAGGCAGACACTTACCACATTATATTGAGTACTTTCACCGTAATCAGCAGCGGTAGTCAAGGTTTTAACGTCAGGAGCAGGGTGCAAGTTCTGTACGTCGATCGCCGAGGTTTGAATATCCACAGCAGGGTCCACAGGCTGTACGCTGACTGCCGCGGACCCTGCGGCCACCTCCCCATCAAAAACAGGAACCATTTTTCTTATTTGAGCTATAATTTCATTCTTGCGGGAGTAGCTTGGGGCTCGTGACTGGTACGCCTACGAAAATGAAGAGGATCATACATTAGGCTAACCAATGGCGAAGAACATGGCCCGCTGGATGCAGATGGCAAAAGGCAGGTTAGCGCAGAGACTCTTGAAGAACAACTATGTGTAATGCTTAGCTGGTAAGACAACGTTTGTTAATTGAAGAACTGTGGATCCAGTAGGGCATAGCAGAGAAATTTAGCGGGAGGACTTAATTATCTTAACTATATTATAAAACAGCATAAGAAAGACATAGCAGTACACATCTTCTGGCTAAATAATGATGATGATGATGATGACTAGGCTGAGCTGAGATCCCTGTTATTGGTTTTTTTTCCATCAGGAATTTCGCAGTAGCAGCCTCGGAGTCTGGATTTGTACCCGGTTGTTAATAGGCTCGCCCCTTATTACATGGGACTTAAAAATAACTGGCGAAATGTGGATACACCTGTGCCTAACCCTTTGGGGATTACAGGCGTGATGTTATGTATGATGACTAGGCTATTATTTGGGTAAGAATGAGGAAACAATTACATTAAACAATCGTTGATCCGGCTGGCTGGAGTAATCCATGGTTTCATGTGCCTCGACAGTACTAGGGCTCCAATGCTTAATTTGAAAAGTTGGCAACCATTTCTTGAACAATATATTCCCATTTGGTCTGTCCACGTTTCCCGGTGTGTCCTTTTGCATACCATTTGAATTCTCAAGGTAATCGTAGGAATCAGAGTAGTCTCGGACTACGGGCTGCTGTCCTTTAGTACGCTCGGGTATCGTGCGATGAAGAATATTGTTTAATGCTCCTGGATTATAATAAAAATATAATATATTAGATTAATTTCCATTATACTAAAGAATTTACAAACGTCATTTAAAATAAAAATAAAAGAATTGGAACACCTTTTTCAAAAGGTAATTTCGTATGAAGAAGAATGGGCAAAATACTACATATTTATTGCTACATACTAAAGCTACTTTATCTAACCCTTCGGGAATTACAGGCGTGATTTTATGTATTTTTTTTAGATAAATCATGTTTGGGAATATTAGGTTAATGGTGTAAAATGGCCAATCGTTATGGTTATCTGTACCTTTCACATCAATGATTTCTGCAGGATTAAGTGTCCTTATATCTTCCAAGCCCCTTTTCTTGATTCGAGTGACAGCGTCCATGACAGTAGCTATCAGGGTGGGTGCTTGGATTTCTGCATGAAAGTAAAGAAATCGTTGAATCTTTTAACATACACATACTGCTACGATCCCGCCTGCTACGAACCCGCCTGCTACGATCCCGACTGCTACGATCCCGCCTGCTACGATCCCGCCTGCTACGATCCCGCATGCTACGATCCCGCCTGCTACGATCCCGCCTGCTACGATCCCCCCTGTTACAAACCCGTCCGCTACGATCCCGCCTGCTACGAACCCGCCTGCTACGATCCCGACTGCTACGATCTCGCCTGCTACGATCCCGCATGCTACGATCCCGCCTGCTACGAACCCGCCTGCTACGATCCCGACTGCTACGATCCCGCCTGCTACGATCCCGCATGCTACGATCCCGCATGCTACGATCCCGCCTGCTACGATCCCGCCTGCTACGATCCCCCCTGTTACAAACCCGTCCGCTACGATCCCGCCTGCTACGAACCCGCCTGCTACGATCCCGACTGCTACGATCTCGCCTGCTACGATCCCGCATGCTACGATCCCGCATGCTACGTTCCCGCCTGCTACGATCCCGCCTGCTACGATCCCGACTGCTACGATCCCGCCTGCTACGATCCCCCCCTGCTACGATACCGCCTGCTACGATCCCCCTGCTACGAACCCGCCTGCTACGATCCCGTATGCTACGATCCCGCCTGCTACGATCACGCCTGCTACGAACCCGCCTGCTACGATCCCGTATGCTACGATCCCGCCTGCTACGATCCTGTATGCTACGATCCCGCCTGCTACGATCCTGTATGCTACGATCCCACCTGCTACGAACCCACCTGCTACGAACCCGCCTTTTACGATCCCGCCTGCTACGATCCCGTATGCTACGATCCCGCCTGCTACGATACCGCCTGCTACGATCCCCCTGCTACGAACCCGCCTGCTACGAACCCGCCTGCTACGATCCCGTATGCTACGATCCCGCCTGCTACGAACCCGCCTGTTACGAAGTCGCCTGCTACGAACCCGCCTGCTACGATCCCGTATGCTACGATTCCGCCTGCTACGATACCGCCTGCTACGATCCCCCTGCTACGAACCCGCCTGCTACGATCCCGTATGCTACGATCCCGCCTGCTACGAACCCGCCTGCTACGATCCCGTATGCTACGATCCCGCCTGCTACGATCCCGCCTGCTACGATCCCGCCTGCTTCGAACCCCCGTTTTACTCATTGGGTAGGGAACCCTAAAAAGTAGCGGCCATCGACCACTTGTGTTGACCACCGAACGCAAGCGGTTGTCGGTGTCGCACGCCTTCACTACATGGTAGCCGCTTGCAGCCACAAGTGATAGCACTTTGTGGCTATGAGGTGTGGCGGTGCCACTGTGCACTTACCATCATTATAACTGTCATAGAAATCAGCCTCATCATTGCCTCCATCGGCATCGTAGTAGTCCGAGTAGGCAGCCCCCCGGCACGCGGGCACGGCCAGCAGCACTAACAGCACGCGAGCCAACATTGGCCCAACACCGAACAGAATATTGGCGACAACAAAAAATTTTGTAACAACAAATAGTAAAGTAAATTTTGACAATTATAACATTATGATGATAATACTAATTAAACAAATAATTTTGCTCCAACTTCCGACTCTTCATTAATGGTTTTTGTGGAAGAAATACCACTTGATACCACTATTTTTTTTGCTAGAGTAATCTTGCCGTCAGATACCTTGACATATTATGCGTGAATGGCAAAGTCAAAGACCAACATTTATGTAACAAACTTATAGTCTAAGAGCCGTGGACGATCGACCTTCACCCATCTGATAACTAATGAAATGATCTAGTTTAAAACAATATTTATAAGAGACATGATTTTACATTTAATTGCTCTGATAACTTGATGAGACATATTTTTTATCAAATATAATTTATTACCAAACATGCCTATGATAACTTGCCTATCGAAAAGTTTTTTAAGAAATTTTTAATTGAATTAATTTAAATCAATTTTCTCTCATTTTTTTTTTCCATTAGAAATTTCTCAGTAGCTGCCTCGGAGTCTGGTCTATTACATGGGACTTAAAACATAACTGGTGAAATGTGGATGTACTAATAGGTACACCTCTGCCTAACCCTTCGGGGATTACAGGCGTGATGTTATGTAATGCTACCTGGCAAGCAGATGTGAAGTAAAATATGAGGTAATTTAAGTCAATATAGGTTACTAAACCGATCTGTTTTAACCAGTCGAAATGTATATCATAAGTAAGATATTTGAATTACAAAACCAATCGTATAGGCTTGCCCGCAAAAATCGTACATGAAAAATAAAACACAATTAAAAATACCTAGCTATTGAAAACTTTTCGATAGGCAAGTTATCATAGGCATATTTGTTAATAAATTATATTTGATAAAAACTATGTCTCATCAAGTTATCATCGATCTTCCACGTCTCCTGTACTATTACATAGTACTTAAAACTTCCATACTTGACGCAAAAACTTTTTATTCATGTATTCCATAGATTAAAGATATTCTTGTAGAGAACTTCGTTTCATCATTTACTTCTTAAATCTAAAGCCTTGTTTGCACGTGGGTGCTAATATTATAATGCTGAAGAGATTTTTGTGTTTGTTTAAAAGCGTCAATCTCTGAAAATTTACTATTAAAATTCATTATTCGTACTTATTATTAATTAAGTCATTGCAAATGTTATAATTCCATCAACAATAGATTCTAATATGGAGTGTTCTTAGTAAACTGTAAAAATAAATTCCTAAAAAGACAACATCATCAAGAAGATTGATTAAATAATTTAAACAAAGCCTTTAAATTTACATTTAATACTTTAAACCTATTTGAGATAACGCAGCAAGTGAGCTTCTGGAATATATCATTTCAGCGTCACTTTTATGAGAGAGTTCATTTCAAGCAACTTCTTTAATAATTTAAATTGAATTAATAAATTTTCTGAGAATAAGCAACATTTTTGCGAGGCGTCCCGAGGTGTCATTTTCTCTACGTTGATTATATTTAGTCTGGGATATGTTCATTCCTATAGAATCGTTAAACTACTTCTTCTTCTTCTTTCTCAATATATGTATACCTAAAATAAGTACCTACTTTTGAACTTAACAAAAGAAAAAACTTGAAGATAGGCACTTTGACTACGGATAATGTTATAAGAATGGCCACAGATATCTTATTCGTAAAGTTAGAAGGCCATAACAGTAAATTAGGTGGCATAATAGAAGGAAGGCGGAAGCAGGCTGAACTGGCTAATGTCGGTGCCTCCGCGGAAAACGAAATGCGGCAAGATGGCGGCGCCGGCCTGTCTGGCGCCAAAATTTTCACTTGCGCGACTTACAAATGTCGGAACTCACGATTCATTTTCTGATTGATTTCAATTCTATTCCTTAGATATAAGGTTGATTTTTCAGTAGCAGATTTGTGCAGTTCCAGTATTGACTTTTCAATATTATAGTGGCATGCGTTTCGTGCTACTATTCCCGTTGTCTAACGATTTTCCACCTAGCGCTGCACAAAATAGAGTAAAT
This sequence comes from Hoplodrina ambigua, assembly GCA_949774945.1. Taxonomy (NCBI): domain Eukaryota; kingdom Metazoa; phylum Arthropoda; class Insecta; order Lepidoptera; family Noctuidae; genus Hoplodrina; species Hoplodrina ambigua. The sequence goes on from OX458991.1 coordinate 207,003, forward strand.
ATTTGATTGTACAATAAAATTCGTTACTGTAATATTTTTTTTCGTTGGCGTAGCTTTGTCTGGGTGGCGCCAAAACTACTTAGATGTACATACAATGAATTTTGAACTGTATTTCGTGCTATTAGGGTTAGATTTCGTGAACATTGAATTAAAAGGGCTGCTCCTGCCCTGGAACTGCGTAAAAGTATCATTTTTGCTCGTAGTATGTACCTACATAGAATTATATTATTTTTCTCTTTTATTTCACTGCGTAAGCATGATTTTTCATTTCTAGACTATGTAGGTACTATGTAAAAGAATATAGATAGTTATGTTGTCAGTGGACTCTAGCTCTGGTTTAATAAGTGAGTTTTGTCTGCAGATCCGCTTCATATAAATGATGAAAATGAAAATCAGTTGTGACACAAAAGAGCTGGGAACTACCTATATACTTAGGTAAGTAAGCATGCTTATCTACTTATTATACTAATACTTAGATATACACAAAAAAAATATATCTTTATTTCAAACCTATACCAGTCCATACGTTGTTAGTGGTTAGTAACATATCGTGCTTATATGCTATGTACACACGCAGAACGCGCGTGCTGTGCATGCGTGCAGATATTACACGTAGGTACGAAAAATTACACAGAAAACTGCTACATCGCAGGCAAAACTTAATTTATGTATCGAATATGAACTGCTGTTCGTCAGTCTCGCTAAAGCATAATAACTGTTGACCGATTTGGTTATTTTTTTTTTTGTTTTGTTCGCCTCAAAATACTAAGGAGATTTAAAAGGAGAAAATGAGGAATATCTTAAATAAAAAAGAAAATTGGTAAGTATGGAAAATCGTGTAACTGACGTGCGTTACAAAACTGTCGTTTCTTCCATCACCACTCCGGATTATTGTATTTTAATCTATATAATAATGAACTCAACATTTAATGATTCTGAGGCGGTATGAGGTTCGCAGGGTCATCTAGTTAGTTATTCATAAAATTGAATTCGTATTAAATTTAAATTAAAAACGTGCTTATAAGGTAAAATAATCATCATAGCGAGTGGGAACACACACCCGACAGACAGTAAAGGAATGCCAATTTTACAGCGCTATAATGTATTCTGGTGCAGGGATGTTAAGGATATGAAATTTCGGATTTGGATGCGCATTAACATATTTATAATAGGTATTATAACAGATTCGGATACGCGGTTACAGGTTCTAAATTATTCCGGTTACAATAGAAGTCGGTTATCGCGGATGCAGACGAAGTCGCGGTATAAAAAGTAGCCTATATCCTTCTTTGAGGTTCAAATCGGTTCAGTGGTTTAGTCGTGAAAGCGTAACAGACAGACAGAGTTGCTTTCGCAATATTAGTAAGGATTTTCCGACAGTTTCACATGTTGGATTTTTAAGGTACCAACTTTTAAATAAAAATTAAATTACGTAATGATTTGACTTTATTTCTAGGTTATCATTTGAGTACAATATAGCCTGTGCAATGCCAGACTATGATCCATCTCTATGCCATATTTTATCCAGATTCTTTGAGCTGTTCTGGCATGATTGAGTTACAAACATCCATCGACACTTTCGCATTTATAAAAGTACTAAGATTCGCTTACGGTTTCGGATAGATTCTTAATTTCGGATATCCGGTAATCTCGGTTACGGAGCTCCATAACATCCCTGCTGAAGCCCTACGTTAGAGACGGGTACTGCGGATGAGTCATCTGTCTAGACTTGCACCCTCACGTGGGGTTGCCGCCATACTACCAGATGCAGGGTATTGTCTATCGTATTACTAATAGGTACGTATTGTACATAAGTTATTGTTTGTTACGATCATGTGGTGGCAGGCGCGTACCCAGCCCTCAAAAAGCATGTCGTCACGCTTACTACAAATCGGCCAAATGCGTACAAAAGTACCTACCAATTTTAATGAAACTTTAACAGCAAAGCATGTCAGATTGAATTAAAAGCTGATGAACATTTTACAATGAATAATACCTATTTTATTTAACTCGGTGTGTAAAGATGGTCACTCATTCACGGACCAACCCCGGCAAGCGTAGCTTAACCTGATGGATCGACCCGTGCAGCTGTTATTACTTAGCCACGAGCTTCTCATACATAAATAAATAGTACACAAGCAGCAGTAGCTAGCAGTAAATAGTACAAAAATCTGTAGTTCATTGATCCAAAGTCAAACAAAATCCTTATCTCAGAGAATGAACAAGCATTTAATAGGTATCTACATAAGTAATGTTGTTTTTCACCGAGCTGAGCGGACACAGAAAATGGATGATTCCATTTCCCTCGAAGAAAATGTTTAACTTTCAAAATGGCGTTTCGCGCCCACCTGTTTGAGACTGCTGTGATTGGTCGTTTGTGTTCCGCGTTCGGATACACCCACCGGCGAGGTGTGTCGACGGAAAACACTTTACTGAGATAAAATATTATTATTGTAAGTAGTTTTGTTGAAAGTGGTTTAAATAAAAGTCGAGTAGCTTTTCGTGTACTTTTAGATTTAAAAAGAACGTTGGATTATTTGAGTCTAGCGATCATCAATATGTCTTATGTCATTTTTGAGTTTCGCCGATAACACTTTATAAAAAAAAAAACTTGTTACTAACATAGTTTTAAGTTCACTAACACACATACATAACATCACGCCTGTAATCCCCGAAGGGTTAGACAGAGGTGTACTCATTAGTAACCAAGCAGCAAGCACCAAGTTGACTGATGCTAACATAATATGATAATATGGACATTTAGTCTGAAAATAAATGATTTAATAATAAAAATAACGAAATGAAAAGTAGGTACCTACTTAAGTAGGTACCGTAACTAAGTACGTACTAAAGCTTTAAGGAGTCTAACCATTACACCGTTCCGTCACCGACGAACACCTTTGCGTGCCATTTAATTATACATAGCACGGTCATTGTACGGCAGACCTAGAATGCCTTTATACATAAAAGTATACTTTCCAAAAATAAAGATTCGTTAAATAACTGTTTATGTACCGAACAATAATCACAATATAACAAATACCAACACACATCTCCCCCATCATTTGAACGCTCCGCTAAACTTTTTAATAATCATTATAGTTGTTCACAAATTGCGGTGACAAAACGGACTCTTTTTAATGACTTTGAATTTTAATGTTATGGGGTAGTTTTATTGTTTATGGGTTGCCAGCATGTCACTAGTTGTTGTTGAGTAGAATTATTGTGTACCAAAGACAACTACCAAAAAAGGCTAGTTGACATCACCAATCAATTGACGTACTTTTTATAACCTGTCAAAACGCGATTCTTCCATAGATTTTGTATGGCAATATTGAACTGTGACGTCACTTAATGACAACTCAATTGACTAACTATTTATAGATTTCAAAGCCACAAAATATCAAATTCTAGAGTAAATTGAAAATGAATCGAGTTTTCAGTGCTAAAATAAAGTGTTTCTTTAAATAAGTTATGTCTTGGATTTATTGGTTAATGGTGTACTACCCAAATAAATATTATTTTCAATTATTATACCTGTAGAGGCTTTGTCTGGCTGTTGTTTAACCATGTTCAAACTTATTTTATGTACATAGTTTGGTTATCTTTACAATCTATACTAATATAATAACGCTGAAGATATTTTCTGTTTGTTTGTTAAGGCGCTATTAATCTCTGGATCTTCAAATCGGATTGAAAAGATTATTTTTATTTATCATAGCCTGACGCATGAGGAATAGCATACAGTAAATAACATAGCGCTGCGGCCCTCGGGAGCAGAGCAGTATTCAGAGACGTATTATTTTAAGCAGAAGTACTTTCTTCTTTTATGTATACTTTTAATTACTTTTTTTTTTGATTCCATGTAGCATAACATGTTTACAGCCGGGCACCGTGTAATCCAAAGAATTTAAAAATATCATTATCATTTTATCTTCTGTCGCGTTCCCTTCCCTGCTACGCATGAAGACACAAGGAGTACGCACTAAACTCCCCCATAAAAGCTATAAATCACAAGCACTACACTTTTATTGTCACTATAGAACGCGCCAATCGCCATCTTTGTTCCGCGTTCGGATACGCACCCAATTTGCAATACCGTCTTCAGATAAACATTTTCTTTTTATTTTACAAATTAAATACAAAAATAAATTTGGAATGTTTGTAAAATATAGCATTGTTCTGTGTTTATTTACTGGCTAGCAGTCTAAATTTACTATATTTGGTCTTGTTTTTTTTAAAACCCAATTAGTTTTAAATTGTAACGAAGTAAATGTATGTTGAAGCATCACGTAACTCAGTACTTCCGGATATATTATGTTCAAATTTTGCATAAAAATTCCTTACTGGTCCGGCCAATCTACAGGCATTACATTATCACGTTTTGTGCTAAGGGGATTGAGCAATGCTGTGGGGGTTGATTGGCGGTTTTCTTCCACAGTTTACCACAGGATCGCTTTAGAAAATAGACCAGCAAGGTTTTATGTAAGCAAAGTCTACGCCACAGTTAGTAGCTTGTAACCTGTGTAAAAGACACTTAAAAGCGCTTACGCCGTACGGCGTGTCATGAGAACTTTCAAGTTTTTATTTTTGGAAATGAATAAACCGATTTTAATGACACTTCAGTTAGATTACACATAAGCAAGATACATAGGTCTAAAATGTTACTTGAGAACACTTTCGAAATGTCTTATTTAAGAAAAAAGATTATTGGAAATCTCTGTGTCTATGGAAAATTTAAAATCGATCTAATTTAGCTGTAACACAGTTATTGTTGCAGGTATGTATCCTGCTTATGTGTAGAAAATTTCATTAAAATCGGTTCAATTATTTCGAAAAATAGGAATTTAAAGTTTGTTTTAAATATCATTCGACGTAAACACTCTAAACAAAGCCTAAATTAATTTGTTCGGTTACGGAGATATTATAAAAGACATATGAACCAATACTTTTTGCTCAAAATCACTTAGTTTAACTGCTGCTGGTATGTCTTTTTGACATCCCGTGTTGCGAAACGGGTATTTCCAATTTTAACATTGATCGAATTACAGTTTCGTTTACTCTGCGCGTTGCTAGCCAGCAGCCAGGCCCTCTGAACATAAATCCATTAAGTACATCGACGTCCCTACTCCTGAATTAATCAAGCCGAGTGCCTCTACTCAAGTTATGACAGTTACAACTAATACTGCTCAGTTTGTGAGCTATTTATCACATCTGCCCTCGCCGAGCCGCGGCTTGACGCTGAGCAAACGTTATGTACTTATTTTCTTAAATGGTTTTAGTGCAGCCGAAGTTTTCATTTGTTTTTGCTGAGTGGGTTGAGTTGCAAGTGGTTGTGCTATGAGAGGTTTTTTCTTTAAAACAAATAATCAATAAGAATATGTTGTGTTGGGGTTCTAGAATAATCTAAAATAATTTAATAAATCTGAAGTTTTTTTGCTTGTTTGTTTAAACGCGGTAATCTCTGGAACTACTAGTTGGATTGGTTTTTTTTTGTATATCATAGCTAGATTCATGTTACGTAAGCGGAGCAGTGACGCAATTTAACGCGGGTGAAATTATAGCACGCGGATGAAGTCGTGGGCAGAAGCTAGGTACTATAAAAACATTCCTTTCCAAGATTAATAATTCTATCACCATTTTATCAAACAAAAAGCACACTTACTTACTCATGACTCAACCACAAAAGGCGGAAAAATCATAAATAGTTTTGCACTCAAACCGTTAATAAACTCGCCCCTCGTTCACCCCGGCTCAACCCCAGGGACGTATAACATTTTGTTATCGTTACCATTAACAACTTTATAATTGTTTATAGTCTACATAGACAATAGAATTGTCTATGGGACAAGATGACTGGCGGTAAGGGATCACTGCGGCCATCTTGTAATGGCGTTTTTTATTATTGTCTTTTATTTGAGACTTGATTAATGATTGTCTTGGGATCTTAGTGATTATGAGACTTTGTGATAATTAGCACTTTGTCTTTATTGTTCCCTTGGTTCAGACAATCATCATGTTTTGAGGAGAAGGAAAACATTGTGTAGACATTCTTGACTCTACGATGCTCTATCAGAATAGATAGAACCAAGCTTGTGATCCATCAACGCGCATCGTGTCCGCATAGTGGAGACGGCCACGCTTCCTCTTACAAAAATAAAGTCTAAGTCACAGTATCTATATATCTTTTAAAAGTCGCAGCCTGACAAGAAAAAAAATCAGAAAAAAATGTTGACATCTAAGTATCTATACTTAATAATGCAATGCGGCCAGTCTTTTGAGCACACTTCCAGTGGACGGCGATGCGGATGAAGTTTTGGTTTCTCTTATTTTTATTCTAATTGTTTTTTTTTTTAATTAATCCTGTAAATATCGTGCTATTCTATTATATATAGTAGTATATATAATAGTATAATATTATAATAATAATAATAGTATAATAGTATATTTATATAGTAGTATATCTATTACTTAATTAAAATATCTATACTAATATTATAAAGCTGTAGACTTTGTTTGAACGCGCTAATCTCCGGAAATTCTGATAATTATTTCGCTAAAGCTACGTTATCGTTGATTGCACAGGCACAGATTACTAAATAGTTGGCACAGGCACAGGTACATTTTATTATAAAACAAGTTATTTTTAAAAATATTTTTTAAACAAACTTTTAAATTGCATTTTCATATATGTGTATGTAGGTTTTCAAAATTCCAGCTCAATCTACCACCGGAAACCGGGATCAAAAACTTGTAAAATTTGATCAGCCATAGACACCTGGACAGGTGAAATTAAATAAAAGGTTACAATAAAATATAGGGATGAGTAAAAGTAAACCCACGTCGTCTGCGTCAAGTTTCTTACTCATCCCTTATTTTTTTCTGTCGCGGACTAAAGCTCGTATGTATAAGTATAAAGCCAATGATCCGTAGCTCCCAGCACCAGATCTAATCAATCAATACCGACAATGACTAGTGACTTGCATCCCCCGACAGATTGGTACACAGATATAGATATGAGTGAGCTACACAGCCAACAATAAAACTTTATGAGCGTGTCTTACGGTTACCAATTGTTCAGAGTACGGTGGCTGTGCGATCCTGGTCTTAGAGGATAAAAGACACAAATTACATACATACTCACATACACTCACGCCTTTTTCCCATGGGGATAGGCAGAAACTACAGAGCGCCACTTGCTACGATCCTTACATATACTCCTTTCGCTTCATCTACGTTCATACAAGTACGCCGGTTAAGAGTACTGCGCACCTGACCTTTCTGAACAACCTCACCACTAAGGTCAGCGTAGGCCTTCCTAGGGCGAAAAAAAAGTTCTAACATACTTTCCAAAATCGTTTCAATCAGCAAATACATATCTATGGGTTAGGCAGAGGTGTACCCATTAGTTCACCCACATTTCGCTAGTTAATTACGATTAAGTCCCATGTAATAGAGGGCGAGCCTATTGCCGTCAATCGGGCACAAATCCAGACTCCGAGGCTGCTACTGAGAAACTGATGGAATAACCTAACAACACTTTGCTCGACCTGGGAATTGAACCCAAGACCTCATGATCAGCAGTCGCCCTTTGCGACTTTGGGGTATCAGCAAATACAGATGCTATTTTTAATTTTGTCAGTTTTGCCATACAAAACATTGTTAGATGTCAATTTTATTTCATGGATAAAAGACAGTAAATTATAAAAGGTTAGTGAAACTAGCTAAAGACACGCTAAAATAAAAGAAAAAGATAGTAACAGCAAAGTATAATGGTCACCCTACCCCGCCCCTCGCCCCCCGGTAGTGACGTAACGCCCGGAAGTGGCGGAAGCAGCACGATCTGTCGACGGCTCCTCCGCTGAGCTTGCACGTTTTGCTCTTCCGTTGAGCTTCTGCACAATGGCGGCCGGTGACAGCTTGTTTCTTTTATTTTGTTTATTATATAAGTTTGATGTTCTTTCCCAATGCCGGATCACTGCGAGTGTTTTCGTCTAGGATATAACTGGATATTTTTGTAAATTATCCGGATATAGGTAGGTATTATAAATCTCTTGAGGCAGTCTGTGTCTTCTTGCTCTAATGATCGCGTGGCTATGCGTGAAGTTCATTAGGAGTCATATTCAAAATTGTTGTACTGTCCAGTCTAATTTATTTTTAGATCTTTCGAGCCGCCTTTTCTACGCATAGTTGCTAATCCATTCTTTTTGGAAAAATTGTATCTCTAAGACATGAACCCCTTTCACATCCAAGAGATACTTGTATCAAGTCATCCTCCTTCATCCAAGCACTGCGGAGCTGTACCTATGTAAATGTGTGGTCAATGAGCCGACTCCGCCGTATCGAGGGGGCGGACTTGATTTATAGATGTCAGACAGACTCCGCGGATACTCCCCAGTCTCGGCGCTGTTGTGAACATGTTTAAGATTACATTACGCTTATGTTACTCGTAAGGTGAGGCAGAGGTGTAGATATGATAAATATATAAATCACCAGGTAGGGAGCCAATTGTCACCTGGATACAAATCCAAATTGGTACCGAAAAAATTCTAGTGTATAAACTACAAAAACAGCGGTCTGCTTATGGCTCAAACCTTTTCTTAAGTCCGCTTAGATCGTTTAAAAACTACGCAACGGTTTTAAATGTTTTCATCAATACATAGAGTGATTCAAGAGGAATGTTTACATACCTACATTGTACCCGTACGAAACCGGGGCAGGTCGCTAGTTGTTTAAATATATTTGAGTCAACGACGCAGAACTATTTCAATTCAATTTAACAGTTATTTTTTGTTCCCCATTCATTACTTGTCGGCCCTTCGACATAAATCGCTAACTACCAACTTAACCGGAGTGAGTGAGAGCCACAGTTAACGTAACTGATATTTATGTTCAGTTCAATTAGATTAGGCTCGCTGCGTGGGGTTTCATGACCGAAGTGATTTGATTATTTTTAAAATGTTCCGTCACTTGGATTTAATGGTTGGGATGGATGGACATGAGCTTTTTAAAGTTTAGTAGTTTTATAGCACAAGTAACTATCTTATACTCGTAGGTATATTTATTTATTTAGTTATTTTTTACTCTAACTATAACGGTTACAGAACCAATTGAAATAATCAAAGACACAGATAAAATTAAAAATATTAAATATAAAACACTACTATACATTTAAAGACAAAACAACGTCATACCTTTCATAAATTCACCGGATTCATTTTTTTTGTACCTACTCCCTATTTCTCTTGGTCACGGCATCACGCGTTAACGCCTGGACCAATTTAAGAAATTCTTTTTTGTTTGTGTTTGTTATTGTAAGGAGAAGGTTCTTGTGAAAATTAAAAGAATAATGATATGGCGGTACGAAGTTTGCTGGGTCGGCTAGTTTACTTATGATTTCTGCATTATTGTGACTCGTTATCATTGATTAGAAAGAAATAAGAAATTAAAAATATAAGAAATTCGACGCTTAAGTTTGTCTCACCACTTGTTCTCAGACTGAGGTGGTCGATAGGAAATACTGACGTGTAACTTTTCAGAAAGAATGAAACAATTTTAATTCATTCAACCTGATGATTTGTGATTCATAACTTTCAAAACAAGGAAAAAATTCAGCATGATAAGCGCGTCTTGCTACGCGCTCTGGTGCTACGGCGTAGCTTCCGCTGTGCTACGGTTGCCTCTCTACGCATTTGAATCGAGAAGCGTTCATAAAGTATACATGTTTTTGGTGGTTTTTTGAGATATTTCACACATTAAAATATTGTGTTCAAGGACTATTTATGTACTTCGTATATGTTAAATGATTGAGTCATGCAATCTCACATACCTTTCCCTGCGACTTCGTCCGCATAAATGTCGGTTATCGCAGACGCAGACGAAGTCACTGAATAAGAGTAGCCTACGTCCTTTAATTCTTGGGGTTCAAACTTACCTCGTACCAAATTTCATTGAAATCGGTTTAGCGGTTTAGTCGTGAAAGCGTTATAGCGAGACTTTCGCATATTATAATACATAATGGTGCCGATTCCCTTGTTCACAAACTAGACTAAAGAGAATTGACATCTCTTACTAACATACAGCGAAAGGAAAGGACGGTGACATTAAAGAACTAAGTTAGAGATGTCAAATTAGTTTTGCCTTGAACTTTTCCGTATTTTTAATCCATACGTTTTAAGATGTCAACTATAACTGTATGGATGTGTAAGAGTGACTAATTTTGACAGCTCTTATTTACGTTAGTCTCTTTCTTGTTTTATTGGACAGAAAAAGATGGAAATAGTCTAATTTTAGTTTAGTTTGTGAACAAGGGTATTAGCACCATTAGTAAGGATAGGAGTAAGATACCAAATACTTTGTTCACCAATCAACTGTATGTAGTATATTTACTGATGTATAGTGTCAATATCAACAAATGTCGATCGATCCTTCACAAGAGAGAGTTACAGAATATGTGGTTGTTGATCTGTTTGATGATCACAAAGTGGGCAGTAACCTGACACGCTGACAGTGTGCAAACAGACTGCGGCAAGGGGTTCAACTTGATACTAAGCGGTTGTGCAACCAGTTGGCTTGACACTAGGGTTGTCAACATTACTGTATGGTGGTTTTCGTGCCTCCGTGCACGGACCACGGCATTGTGCTGAGCGTCAGCCGTTACAGCGGTAGTGGCGCATATTTCTTATTTCATGTTTTTAATTTTTTCAGACTTAATACCAACTTGTTTTCATTTTGCATTCAAACGGTCACTAATTCAGACGGGGCTGCGACTTAGAAATTTTTGATAGAACAATCCAATAACACTGCCCGACCTGGAAATCAAACCCAAGACCTCATGCTCAGCAGTCGCGTTTTGTGACCACTAGAATTTTTAATCTCGTTTTGTCATTTACAAAATTATAAATCTCTAAGGACATTGACCCGTGCAGTCATTGTGTCTTATTAAATTGTCTGTTGAGTGCAGTGTCCAATTTTATTGCTCATTACGTTGACCGCTCCACATGCTACAGTTTCTCAATTTAGATGTAAAGGGAGACAACATGCGATATCTGGAAACGAATCGGAGACTTTATGGTCATCTCATTAGGAAAAGTTTTGGGTATGTTTGTTTGTTTTGATATCGTTTATTTATTATTCATTTATTTATTTATTTATTTTACTTTAATTAAAACGGTTAAATAACCAATTAAAATAATTAAAGACACAGAAGACAGACAGTAAAAATATAAAAAAGAAAACACGAATATACATTCATTCGTTCATCGTTATCGACTACCTATGCTTATTCCAATTAGAAATATAAGTGTCACTGTAAATAGTGTCTGTTTGTAATTTCGAAATAACAGCAGAGTCAAAATCAAAGACCAATTATTTATTTAAATTAGATCATTATAATAAGGCATTTATTAACGTGATTTTAAGATAAAAAAAGGAATAATAATATTGTATCTAGTTGCCCATTCCATTCCGGAAAAGAAACTCCATGCGTATTCTTTAAAAAAAACCTTTTTGCAATTTACATGGTAGGTACACTTATGCCAAAAACCATTTCTTTGTTGTCTCTCTGTCTCTTCGCTGGCAAGACGAAACTAGTAGTTCGATAAAAATGTCCTCCCTCGCCCCTAAATATTAGTCAGTTCTTATAACGGATATATGTAACTTATTTGAGGCAACTGTTACATAAGTTTTAATTGTATCGTGAACGCTTTTATATTAATTACCTACCTATCTAAATTTTTTCTTTTATTCTGTTGAATGATTCCGCATTCTGTCTACGCGGATCTTTAAATAATAATTATATTATATATCTTTATAAGTGGAAACTTCTAAATGGCCTTCATTTATTATACTGTATTGCTTACTAAGATATACTAGGTGTAAATTTTCTTAAAATTATTAAAATAAATCTTTCAAATCTTATAATCAACCGATTTATAATAACATAACATCATAACATCACGCCTGTAATCCCCGAAGCCGAAGGGTTAGGCAGAGGTGTACCCATTAGCACACCCACATTTCGCCAGTTATGTTATTAGTCCCATGTAGGGGGCGAGCCTATTGCCGTCAACCGGGCACAAATCCAGACTCCGAGGCTGCTACCGAGAAATTCCTGATGGAAAAACCCAATAACACTGCCCGACCTGGGAATCGAACCCAAGGCCTCATGCACAGCAGTCGCGCTTGCGACCACTAGACCAACGAGGCAGTCCGATTTATAATGTACTAGTACTACTAATAGATTTATTTTCATAATTCTACGACGTCAGCAACACATTATACTTTTACCATCCAAATCAAGACCCAAACCATCCCTAAATCGATTGAATTCGGCTCATAAGCTAGGACCCTCTTCAAACACATCCTCCATTCGATTATCTATCTACCCATCTAGGTATAAGGTTGATATTACCATGACTCTCTATCCAACTGAAACATATCTCAATTTTCAACACTGTGACAATGCAGTAAGGTATATTAAACCATGTGTAGTGTACTTTGGTCACATTTTGTTTTTATTGTGGTGTTTTAATGAGGAGATGAAAAAAAATTGTGTATTAAAATATCATAAATCTAGTAGAATTGATTTTTTACGCTGTTTTGTACTGAAAACAAAATGGCTTTACATAAAAACTCTATTGTGCTTTGACTACGGGACAAAGGCCTCTTCTTCTACAGAGCCGAAATGGGCAATGATCACTGCGCATGCTCATTTTCCAAAATCCGGTCACTTTTGTAGTCCGCGAATATTACATTGGTCTTAGCTTACTATTAGTTTCAGAATAGCATCGAGTAGTGTCAGACTAGATTCTGACTACCGTCAACGCTGTCAGGCTAGTTTAGGACTGGCTTCGACTAGTGCCAAACTAGTTTCAGAGTAGTACAGACTAGTTTCAGACTAGAACCGACTAGTGCCAAACTAGGTTCAGACTAGCATCGACTAATGCTAAACTAGTTTCGGACTAGTGTCAGACTAGGTTCGGACTAGTACCCACTAGTGCCAAACTAGTTTCGGAATAGTACTGGCTAGTGCCAAACTAGTTTCGGACTAGTACCGACTAGTGCCAAACTAGGTTTGGACTAGTACCGACTAGTGCCAAACTAGTTTCGGACAAGTATAGACTAGTGCCAAACTAGTTTCGGACTAGTGTCAGACTAGGTTTGGACTAGTACCGTCTAGTGCCAAACTAGTTTCGGACTAGTATCGACTAATGCCAAACTAGGTTCGGACTAGTATCGACTAGTTTCAGACTAGTATCCACTAGTGCCAGACTAGTTTCGGACTAGTGTCAGACTAGGTATGGACTAGTATCGACTAGTGTCAGACTAGTTTCGGACTAGTATCGACAAGTGTCAGACTAGTTTCGGACTCGTATCGACAAGAGTAAAACTAGTTCCGGACTAGTACCGACTAGTGCCAAATTAGTTTCTGCCAAACTAGTTTCGGACTAGTATAGACTAGTGCCAGACTAGTATCGACCAGTGTCAGTTAATCAGTCGCAGTTAATTAACAAATAATACATACTTAGTTTTCCAAATTCTGAAGAAGCTTTGAACATAGGCTACTATGAGTTAAACTTTCTCTTTTTCATTATTAATAAAAACTCATTGAGAGCTGCACAATAATATATACGTAAGGAACGCATCTAAAACTCAATTAAAGAAATCTGTCAAAATCGTGAGACAGATCGGATACCTAAATACTGTCATAATATAAATCTGACTATGATCCTTGCATCTTAAACGTTTGTATGTACCATGATCTAACCGCACAGCTTCCGAAATAAACGTGAAGTAGTAACTTGGTAAAATTGTGAAGTGTCCCACAAAAACTATTAATGAAGAGTTGAAGCTTCCTTGCTTGTTCGATGGTCTCCAGACCACCCTATCCTACGTGATCAAAATTATAGCATCTCACCCAAAAAGCCAACAAACCACAAATGAAGAGAGTCGACCAGCATCTTAAATTAAAATATGGAAACGACCACCAAACTAATAATAGGTGTTTTGATAACAATCTTTTTGGCGATCATTATAACCTGTGTCCAACTGACTGTAGCGGTGCAGGACGACGGTGGGACTATATCAATGCGCTCTGACAACTACGCGTACAAACGCGACCTGCAGCACGTGATAACGCTGAATGAGCCTAACGTGAATAGCACTATGCATTTGGCTGAGCGGTTCCCTTACGTGGTTGCTGTGACCAGAAACGCGACTAGTTTATGGTCTTTTGCGTGTTTTGCTAGTGTCATTCTGGTGAAGTGGATTGTTACGGCGGCTCATTGTAGGTAAGTTACCCGAAAGTTAAAGACTCCGCTCACATTGTCGTATTTTCCTTACGAATTCCAATATTCAACAGACAGCTAAATCCATGTAAAAATCTCCAGAATTCGTCGAGTATCGTTTGTGTCTCCGCTATCTACCTAGTTAGATCACTGCTGTTTTAGCTTATAGAAGAGGCAGTTATTTGGAACTGTGTAACCGGTTTGTCGGTTTTTTTTTGTTTGGACAAGCCCGCCACACTTTTCCCACCCACTGCAACTCCTGAAAGCTAGAATCAACAGTGGAGGCCACCAGAAAAGCGCCGAGGCAATGAAGCTCGACGAGTCCCGGAGAAACGATTAACTGTCTTGGGTCCCGCAACGAAATTAATCAGAAAATAATATCGGAGGAGTAAGAAAAAAATAGTTTCCACTTCCCTCCACTCAAGCAGGACACAGATCAGAACTAGGCCAAGACCGACCGACCTAGGCATAGACCTGTTTACTCTATTAGTATTGTTCTTCCTGCCCACTTGTACACTATTATGTCTCATATATATGTATTTATCTCGTTATTCTTCAGGCGACCACTGACTACCAGCGCTGTGTTGTGGCCCCCATAACACAGCATTATGCCAAGTGGTCAGGTACAGTAGAGTAGGTCATTGTGATTATCGTTAAGGGAGGCCTATGTCCAGCAGTGGACGTCGTTCGGCTGATTGTGATGATGACGAGGTATTCCCTACTCGTTCACCCTCAAAACTTTCCTCACGCGTTCCTCATTAATGACATTGTTTGCTTGCAGGATCCCCGGTCACACCCACCGTGCAATCCTCTTCTACGACTTCGCTTTCAACCAGACGCATGCCTTTCCCATCCTCTTCTGGCGCATCCACGAGAAATACAACAGAACATTACTAAGTCCCAAATACGACATCGCAGTCGCAAAACTAAATGTGGATTCCTACAACTTCAGGTTGAGGGCAGCAGTGTTTGATGAATCCTTGGCTACTGAGGTGGAAGGGAGCGTGTGGAAGACGGTCTCGACGATGGACAAGAAGCTGTACCTGACCAACCAGTTCGATAAATATGATATAAAGATTGCGAAAGCTGGGAAGTGTTACGAGAGCTACGGCATCGCGATAGATGACAGTCTCATCTGCATCGACACTTCAGACTTTGAGGAATGTTTTACTCATGACTTTGGGCCTGTTTTTTCTGGAGACAAAGTAGTGGGCCTCGTTGTGATCAAGCCTATGGAGTGTGATATGAAATTGTCTATTTTTACAAATATTTCTTATTATACGAGTTGGATTCTGCATACTACTCATGAATGATTGATGTTGAGTTGTTTTATTTTAATTGTTATGTTATAAAATTTTATAGCATATTGTTAGGGCTCAGTACCTGATGATCTACTAAGACTACGCCGTCTGTCTGTTGTGTTGGGTCATCTGTACGTCTGTCTGGCACCGCAGTAACCCATACAAAGTACTATTTTGCAGCTGCCTTGCAGTTCAAATGCAGACGCTAATATTTTGAGAATCTAGTATGACGTTTCAAATCTGTTCTGCTGCATAATATTACTACTATTGTATGGATGAATGTAATGTTTGTAACGCTATCACGCCAGAACGGCTGAACGGATCTGAATAAAATTTTTGGCTCAGATATAGATTAAATAATATACATAAGCTGCATTTTATCCAGGAAAAATGTATGGTTCTCATGAGATACTTAATATATTACCTTTTATGCGGACACCTAAACAAGCCGCATAAATGCTTAGATTTACTGTCAATAGTTTATCCGTTTCCTATTAACAAAACAGCAATGTAACGCAAATAAGAAAGAAAGCGAAACAAAACTACAAAAATAAGCAAAACAGCAAAACATATAATTATCATACATAAGTGGACGTGTGTGTAGATTTCAAAATCCAGTTAGCATAATACGATACATTCGTAAATATAGCCAGTTTCATGTCACAGTCCCGCGGCTTCACCGCCAGGATCCCCACGACCCTGTCACCGGCGTACAGCGGCCCGAACTCGTGGACGAAGCAGTCGCCGTACCCCGACACGTCGATACATATCATGCTATTGTCAAGCTCCACCCCATAACCTTCGAAGCACTTCGCCCCATTCACGATGTTCACTTCGTATTTAGTAAGGTCATTCGTCAAGAACAGTCTCTGGTCCATAGTTGATAACGTCTTCCAAATGCTGGCGTCGAGGGCCGTAGCCTCTCTCTCGTCGAACACCGAAGGTTTTGTTGAGAAAGGGTGCAAGTCCACGTTGAGTTTCGCGACGGCGATGTCGTAGCGCGGTGGGGGGCTGCTGATGTTGAACTTCTCGTGGAGGCGCCAGAACAGGATGGGGTACGTGTGGGTGTAGTTACGAGCGAAGTCGTAGAACAGGAGGACGCGGTGGGTCGAGCTGGGGCGCCTGCGAAAGAGTTTTTTACAGTTAAGTTTTTAAAGTTCTCGCGTCGAGATTATCAGCATAAAAAGTTATGTTGAAAAAGAGGTTTCTTTGTCATATCATTAGTAAATGGAGAAGATATAATGTAAGTAAATGATAAAAATTTAATAGTCTAATTGAAATAAACGATTTAACTTTGAAACAGCCACAGTCGCTTGTACCTGCAATGAGCCGAAGTCACCACCCACTTAATAAGAATAATGCTGGCAAAGCACGCGAAAGACCAGAGAGTGGACGAGTTCCTCGTCACAGCTGCTACATACGGGAACCTCTGGGCTACCGACAGCGGTGGGTTCTCGTTCAGCGCGATGACACCCATAGCTTTCGTTTTAGAAAACTGGATCACAGTCTCTCCCTGCATATGATCCCTCTTCCTCTCCTCAACTGTAATGTCAGTGGCGAACTTCACCATCACACAGACAGCCATGATGGCTACAAATATAAGAACCGTTAATACGAGGCATGCTGCCTTCATTCTAAATTCTTTTGCACGGGAATCCGTTTTGATGAAATAAAATAAAAACTTGCAAAATTGAATGACGATTACATATTTTAGATTTAGTCATAGAGGAAAGTTAGTCTTGATGACAGATGGCTGACAGACGGTTCATTGTGTTTTGTATATGTGGACGGGCCCTATATGTGCCGCTTTGAGACACAAAATGGCTGCCGAATAGTACGCGCTTTGACGTGTTACATTCAAATTATGAAAGTATTTCAATCGAATATCGCTGCTCAAAATGGCGGCCGTGCCACGTTCTGACAGAAATTTCCTTGATGCTTTTAAAACCTAAGAATATTTCCATTGGTATTTTGCATGGAGTAACTGCCAATCTGACTCCCAAGACTCAGTAACCAAGAAATAAATAATGAATAGGTATTCAGTATCCCCGACGTAAGTGTGGGAGTAAAAATCTGACAAACGCTTGGTATACCCCCCAACTAAGCCGAGTTTCCACCCCAGAGCAAAAAGGTATAAATAACTATTGGAATCGTATTTAAATCGGATGCAAACTTACTAAAGTTCATATTTTCTGAATGTCGAATGTTCATATTTTCGATTATTTGTACTGCAAAAAAAAAAAACACTTACTACTTTAACAGAATATAATAATATGATATTTTTGAAAAGGTTGGACTCGGTTGTTCAACTTTAATAAAAAAAAAGATAAAGAAAACTAGTGCATGGGTGTTACATGGGACTAAAAACATAACTGGCGAAATGTGGGTGTACTAATGGGTACACCTCTGCCTAACCCTTTGGGGATTACAGGCGTGATGTTATGTTATGTTTATGTGAAAACTAGTGCAACTACCGATTTTATGTGGTTTTTTTTAACGTAGAAAAAGGAGGTTGTCTATTATTAATTAATTGTTGGTTGTTGTATTTTTTTTAATCTAGAAATTTTGTTACCTTGGAATTGGAACAAGGGTATAATCTGATTTGGTTTACTTTTTATTTGAAAGACAATAAAAAAATATTTTTAAAATAAATAAATTAATAACAATAATTTTATGATTAATAGACATGACGTGTAACTATGGCTTTACAAAACTTTCCATACCTAGTCTAATATTTTAAGTTTTTTTTTTTTGCTAGAATTAATTAACTTGAAGTCTTGTTTAAAATCGTGGACAAATGTATAACGGTTCCCGTAGGATACTGTCTCAACTTTTGAATGAACAAAGTCGCGAGCAAAAGTTAGTACTGAAACACAAGCCACTTGACTTGTGCTAATCCTATTAAGGCCAGTGTTCTGTGGTGTTTGTCTCCACAAGTGCACGCGTATGGTGTCCGAACTCGCTAAGTCGCAAATATTTACACGCGCCGAGTTTGGCGTGCATTAGGCTTATTGGTGGCTTGTGTAGAGGTGCTGGATGTGGCTTGAAAGCTTTTGATCATAATTACATGGCTAGAAAAATTACAGATTTATAAAATGGGGTTTAAAAAGGCACACATCATTGCCTATAACAGGCATGCTGACCTTGATTCTAACATTGAGAAAAAATTATTGCTAGGAAACGACATTTGTTAATTGTGTAAAAAATTAGACTTTATGGTAGTGCATACAGGTGTTGTAACGATATTTAAAGTTTAGTTATAAAATTAAAACCCATGCGCTAAGGATTTTCTAAACTTCACCCACGAAGGGGGATGGAACAGGGGTCCAAAGTATGAAGAAATCAACGTCCAGGTAAAATCGCAGGCAGAAGTTAGTTGGGCCCCCAACGGGGCCAACGCCTGCCGGGGTTGCGGGACGTCTTAACAGGATACCGTGGCCCCGGAACGTAAAGGGCAACAGAGCAGAAGCTAGTTTGGTAATTTGTATCTAGTTCGATTTTATTACCCAAATTGACGTACGTGGTCTTAGTACTTAAACTACGGTTGTCTACCTCATCTAGTGCCCGCACATCTGTGTGTGCGCTGCCGTCGCGTCGTGTGGGAGCTTAGCGTATTTGTTCAGATTTGCAGCGTCGCGGTTCACTTGGTAGAATTAAGTGATACACTTTATACAATTGAAATTATATTTTCTGAAGTCCTTCTAGCGAGGGTGGAGTTGTACAACTATAAATATGAATTATGGAACTGCGCTCGCGAATAGTGCTTTGAAAAAAAACTTGCATAACAGATAGGGCCGCTATCATCTAAATTGCCGTCGCCGGACATAAACTTAAAAAAGCCCGGATATTTGGGTGAAATTGAGTTTATTACCGGACATCCCAGAAAGAAATATATTTTTACAATAAAAATTTAATTAATCGGGATTCTCCTGGCATTCAAAGAGTCCGGGTTTTACCCGGACTATTTTTGACAACCCCTCCCGGATGTTCTCAGGACGCCCTCTAAACTAGAATAAATCCGGGAAAACCCCGACGGATGGCAGCCCCAATATCAGATCATGAATGTTACATGTTGTTTAGACCATACATACAGGTTAATCATTCCTTGAATTTTATCTTCAATCACACTATAAGACAGTGCGCAAGTAACGCACGCAAAACTCGAATGCAACGCGGGTTGTTTTCTGCGCGGATCCTTAATTATTTTTCTAATAAGTACAATAGTTTAAGTTATAATATCAGCTTTCTTAATTTGTTTTTTTTTTGGTTGAGAAATCCTCAAAAGACTTCTCCCGCTCTGGGCGCAGCGGATGGAAGAGTCAGACTTTCACCGTAAACCCTTTTGGTGATTAGCCGGAACAAACAGACAGACAGAAAATTACAAAAAAATCTTGTAGGTACCTACGTATTTGGTTTATAGACAACCATAATTATCTTTCTGCTACATTGACATTCATTGTAATTTTGTGTTCACGTTTTAAGCTTGTGATTTCTAATAATTTTAAAACCTATTTAAGTTGATTTAAAAGAACTGTCACACTCTAGACATTGTTTAAAAGTAGTTGCAAGTTGGCTGTCTGTATACCAAATGGCATATGCGACATGTACCTACTATTTGACATACAAACAGAAACTTCAATTTGTATATTTTTGATTTGTATATTTTTGATTAAGAGATTGTGAGTTGGCTAGTTTTATCAAAACTAAAATCTATTAGAAAAATCATCTTGTAGCTCCTCTCTCCCCAGACTTCGCAGTTCCTCATCAAGACATATATCTGCTCCCCGGGGCGTCCTGTCTCGATATCTATCTACATTACAACGAGGCACATCGATGGATGGCACTCAATTACAACTACAGTCCCCGATACAATTGTACCGAGTTATCTGATGGACGAACTGATTTATTTTCGCATGTTTTTATTGGGTTTTGCTGTAAGGGAGAGAAAGATCGATTTTACCAACAAAAATACCACTCTCCTATCTAATATGTGAAAGTATGTGCTGTCTTGTTGGTCTAGTGGTCGCAAAGCGCGACTGCTGAGTATGAGGTCTTGGATTAGAGTCTCATGTTGGGCAAAGTGTTATTAGGTTTTTCCATCAGGAATTTTTCAACAGCAGCCTCGGAGGCTCGGAGTCTGGATTTGTGCCCGGTTGATGGCAATAGGCTCGCCCCCTATTACGCAGGACTTAAACAGAACTTAAACTGCCTAACTTTTCGGGGATAAGAGGCGTGATGTTAAGGTATATAAATATCAACGTGGCAAATACTACATTATGTAAAATATAGAGTTTTTGAGAAAATTGCAGCCAAAAATACAAATAAAACCTTTTTATAGAAGTCGACAAAAAATATTAAAAGCCGTGTCTATTCACAGTCGACTAACCGATTCGTTATCAAATAAACAACAATTATTTAAATGAGTTCAACCATTAAGGGACACCCAACCGTTTAAGTTTTTAACTTAATTATAACATATTTTCATTGCGTTGATTGTACGGACAGACAAATAAATCGCTAACATTTTGAAGACTTACACAACACGGTGTAAGCAATCAGGATAAAAATACACCTTCAAAGTCATTTATTTCAATTAGAGCATTAAAAAACACACTTGAACTTAATTTACGAGAAAGAAATAGAATCTAGGTGCCGAAAACACACACAAAACGTCATTAAAAAAAAAGAATTCAATCTAGTTGCCCTTTCCAAAAGGTACCTAGTTAGAATAGCATAACCTCTGCCCTACACTTTGTGCCGACTCAATTCACTACCTATTTACTAATTAGAAAGCAATTAAAAATCAACTATATGTATAGTAAATTGAAAATTAATCGGGTCTTCAGCGCTAAATAAAGTGTTTTTTTAAAGAACAAAGTGTCTTGGAATTATTGGTTAATGGACTTAATGGTATCAACTAACTAATTCTAAAAAATCGCAGCTGAAACCTCCGAATTTAAACTGGATAATTATAGTGAATCGATTCTGTGTCATTTTGTAATGATATTATGTATGCATGCATGCATGTGTGTATGCTTTTTTAATTTTTATAAGTAGATAATAAGTATTATAAATATTCTAGATTTATTTTAAAATATGGATAATTATTATTATTAAGGTGTTGTGTTCTTTATATTCGTTGTGTATATATATAATCGTTATGTATGTTCTTAAATACCGCATTAGGGAATCCCTGTAATGGTAGTTTTAAGTCGATAAATAAATGTTTGTCTGTCTTAATGTTGTTTTAATCTGTGATAATGTCGATTTTTTAAATTACCAAACTGACGTTGACTAAACTTTACGTATCAATTTCATCTTTCAGCAAAAAAACTCATTTTCTCAATATATTTTTTGTACGAAAATAACATCAAAACTATTAACTTTCTCTGCCGACGATACACAATCAAGTTATTTCTTAACTACTACCCACCCTTATTTCTGTACAATAAAAATATTCATATCGTTTTTCCGTCCCTTTTTGTCCTACAGCAAATTACGTAAGTGTGAGCGAGAGGGGAATATGTCAATTTATCAAAAATTTCGCGAGGGAGCGTGTAGATATTTATCTCTATTAGTGTTTTGTATCTTCATCCCTTGTGTTGAGGGGGTAGGTTGAAATGTATGTTGTTTTTGGTGAGATTTTTTCTATGTTAAGTGGGATGGAAGAGGGAAGCTGAATGTTTTTGGGTCGTTAAGTTTTTTGCGTTAATGGGGTGCTTATGTGGCGTCTTGTGCTGTTGACATGGGCTGCTTATGTATCGCTGTCATAACGTCATATTAGAATATCCTACTAGCCCGCAACTTCGTCTGCGTAGATTACAGAATTAATTCGTACCACTCGAGAACGCAAACACGGGATAAAAACCCTTTGAGCTATTCCAGACTTTGTATAAATCTGTGAACTAAATTTTATCTAGATCCGTTCATCCTGGCGTGATTGAGTAACAAACATCCATCCATCCAAACTTTTGCATTAATTTAGTAAGATTGTGATTATGATTTCATAAATAAATTAGTTAGGGTCCCGCCCCGGCTTCGCACGGGTGCAATGTAGACTATACGTATAAACTAGTGTACTACTGTTGGTTGGTTATTGTAATATATTAATATTAAGCTAATACTTCCACTAACATTATAAGGACTTTTGTATCTGAAATAAAATAATTGATTTTAATTAGGTATTTACTTTACACTGCTAACATTATATAATAAAAAAAGATTTAACAAATAATAAAATTACCTAGTTTATTTTAAAATAATGCTATTACCTCTACTCGACAACAGATGGCGCTGTTACCAATTACAACCACGAGACCGATGAAAATATTTGCGCCTTGCGGGAAGTGAATCAATACACCGCAGTTGTTTTTCACGCTGAAACAGAAGCTGGAAACACGTTACGTACCTACCAGCATCGGCGAAGAAAAACTAAGTAAGTAAGTACAACGAGTTTACGACCCGATGGTAAGTATTTACACCTCGATGGTAAGTACTTATACCCCGATGGTAAGTGATAGAAGATATGAAGCTGTTGGCAAACTTAACGTTCAGTGGTTCAGGCGTCTGCCTTTCATGCATGAGGTTGTGGGTTTGATACCGGATAAGTACTAATGTGACTTTTTTAATTCATAAGAACATTCGAAGTACCTATAATTATCTTGGATATCTTCTATCTTAAAATCATCATGAAGAAACCTGAACAAGTCTGATATCGCCAATCCGCCTTGAGCACGCGTGGCGATACTTCTCTGTATGAAAAGAGACCTTTGCCCAGCTGTGGGGCTGGTATTTTTATTTTATTTACAGTGTAACTTCTTTTACTTTGCTATTATGTGACCGAAGGATACACATAAGTACCTTTACGGCCATAGACGATTTTCTTCGCCTACGTGTCACCCTAGAACTGAAATCCAGCCAGAGACAAAGCTATAAGGCGTAAACAATACGCTTCAGTCTGTCAAAATCACGCCAAAATGTAGGTACTGATTTTGACAGATTCAAATCCCCTGATATAGTTTTCCCAAAACTGAAAAAATGGTCTAGTTCGAGGGCTTGATAAATTTCTTAAAGTTTTACCACATGATTAGTACCTCCTTGCCAGTACTTATACAATTATGTAATAGGTAGTTACCTACTAATTAATTATACTAGTACATGACAGTATTGAGTCACAGAGGCAGAGAGCGGAAGTTACGGACAGTGTAGATACCGACAAGATAAATCGATTGATTAGCTTTCCTTACAAGTCGCTCTGGCCTACGCCGACCTTGATTCAATGAATTCCTGAGATGAAACCAAGATCTACAGCTAAGTAGCTGACCACTTACCATATTTGGTCATGCGCGCAAACAAACAATATCTAACTGAATACAGTAATCGACAATTTAGTAGGTATCAGTCAGAACTTCGAAAAAATCGAACAAAAATAACGATGAGTCAAACTTTGTTCTCGATTGCGCGAAATCGGACGTTCTATAACGTTTGCCAGCTTGTGAAAATGTGAATCAGCTGCGTGAAAAAATCAATACTGCGCGCGTTACATGAATTTATTTCACATTTACGATGGACTGAGGCATCAATGAGCCTTTAACGTGTGTGTTTTAAACAATTTTATCCTTAATAATTGTTGTTTCATTGAAAATTAGTCATATTAATTAATGTAACTGCGCTACTGACGACAAAATTAAATTAACACCGCCGTGAACGTAGCCACAGGTAATAATTGCTGCATTAGAACAAGAACGCACCAGATGGCGCAGTAGTACTCGTGATGTTGTTACATACCGTATGGGCGTGTGAGTGCTTGTGTAAAAAATTAAGTGTTTTGTGTTGTTTTAAGCGCTAATGGAGTACGAAAACGGTAAGAACAGTTTTATATCATCCCAAACTCTCATATACGGCAATCGCAACATCGTCAACTTTACAGAAAACTCGTAGGAAACGAGAATTCTTACATCTGTCTGATCAGACGTATAACCCGACCAAATTCGGGTCGCGTCATTATCGATGCATTTCCTACTGGTCCCGGCGTCTTCAATTCGGTAGGGTTATATTCCCGCCATCTTGTGACTTGAGCTTTCAGGATTTCGTATAAATATATCGATCGGAAGCTCTGTGTAACCTAATTCCTTCGTTATTCTCGTTCTACATGAAGCATAGCGTTTGTTAAACGTTGATAATTAATTAGGTTTACATGTTAACCTGTCTAAATTGGCACCTCTTGGCTTTGTTGACATATAGTAACATGTAATTTTTTGTGTAAAAGTTGATGATTAGCTCGTTTTTTTTGGAGGAAGCCGTGTAAAATGCAAATGCAACGCTTGTTTGGTTTACAACCTCTGTGAAACATTACTCTGATTGCTAGTAATGGAATGAGTATTATTCTTTGGTAGTAGTTTTCGTGTAAGTCGGCCTTGCTCGAGGCGCCTACATAACCAAGAGTGACATCAGATTTCGTAAATAGATTTTACTAAAGAATACTTTGTTTCTGGTGCATGTTACTACATTGGACGCTTCGTCTGAACTCGTTTACCTTTGGGCACAACATGTGAATATCATCAAAGCTACATTCTTATGGTTATGTTCAGCTAAAATAATGTATGAGTAACTTGATGACCTAATATCAAGCCTGCCGACCTTCTTCTTTAATCTAGTTTGAAGCTAATACTAAAGTACAAAACCTGTCAAATTGACATTTCTGTTTTTTTTCTTTAATTTATTGCTCTATTCCATAGATTTTCAATTGTTTACTTTTAAATACCTACTTGATTATTGGGCTTATGGTAAACAAGTTATTTACCTACTAAGTATTCAAGATCCTTGACATAATTTTGAGTATGACTGTAATATTTTCTTAAAAATATTCCATTTTGAATTTGTCATACATTTTAAATTATTCATCATTTAAAATATAAATGATGAATAAATTGTCTTCATTCCATCTGTGCAATGACTAATAATATTGTGATATTTTATATTTTCATTAATGTAATAGGTATATAATTAAGTCTGAATGATCAATACATAGAATTTGTCACAGATCCACTATGTAAACAACAATGGTGGTAGGTACTTTTTTATTATTCAGTAATAGAACCAATAAATAAACATATTACCTAGGTGTCTCCTTACTTTTTTCCAGCAGTTTATTAACCATAGATAATTATAAGATTTTATTTAAGAAGTAAAAAATGATCCCATTAATTACTTTAAAAAAATGTAACCCTGTTTTTTTTAAATGCATATGATTTAACAAAATAATCATATCATACACAATACCTAGCCCAACTTTAATAATTGTCTGTATTAGATGGATTTGATAGCTTTTTTTAATACTTCCGTTCTCCAAAAGTTCTTTGAAGTCTTTGTGCTGAACAAAAAGTAATTTGTAACTAATATTTACATTATAAATGAGGTACCTAGATACTTTGACTTATCAGTCAGAGTAAAATTTACATTTTATGACTAATATAACATAGTTTATTAATGATTTATTCATAAAACAATATCTCATTAACTAATGCAGATAGGTACCTATTCAAATTTTCCTTGTTTTATCAAGTAGTTAGTATAATTTAATGAGCCATAGTAAAAGCCATAAAAGGCATGCAATAAATTAAATTTAAGGATAATTTTTCTTCTACTGAAATTCCCATATAAATTATAAATTTTCTCTACTAAGCTTCAATGGGCAAGCGCCCTAAGTAGAAAAAGTCCCAGTATTTTATATTTATTTATTTATCATTTATTTTCCGTTGCAAACTTGGGTAAATAGTACAGGCAGGTACATAAAAGTTTTCATTACAAAATTACAGATCTCCAAATTCTACCGTCCATGCCGCTTTATTCAATAGATAGAGTGAGCCAAGGGCAGGGTTTATGGTTACTAGTGGTTATCAAAGTAAATTTATAGTAATTTAAGTAAATGAAAAAAAGAATACAGTAAGAATATTATTGCCAATTAACTCAAAGACATTCATCTGTTGTATTAGAATGCTCTATTATTATATTCTGGAGAGTTATCAACTCACCAGTAAAGCTGTATAATGCAAGCATAGATAAAGGGGTCGGTCACACAGTTGTTGCTAGTCAGCCTTCAACCACAGATTATACATATAAAAACATACATGTAACATCCTATCATGTTTCTCTTTTTTGTTTTTTTAAAGTTCACTGTTGGTCATAAACAATACAGACACTGGTCCATTTTGTTACCAACCTAAAATAAAAATAGGAGTTATTACTAAATACTCAAACAATAAGGCCTTGTACAGACGACAGAAAATTCGCAGCACACTTTTTTTTACTGATGACGCATAAATCTGTCTTCATCGCCCCATTTACATCACCATCGTCCTGTCCTTGTCACACACGTATTACCATCGCCCTTACTCCAAACTAAAAATTAACTTTTTCTTAGCAAGAGTAGGTACCAATTAGGAATACAATGTAAATGAAGTCTAAAAAGCAGACGATTGTTACAGAATCAACGAATTAGATCGAAGAGAACAACAGTGTTATTGTCATTTACCTAAAATGGTAATAATTATACATACGTCGATACCATCATTTTTACAAACTATCTACTAAACAATCGTGGGCGCGACAACACAATGATAGAACGAACGTAACCATAAAATATCGCACGTCTGCGCCTGCCCTTACATTTATGTAAATACATAGTGTAATTATGTAGTAACAATGTCGGATCGTTAATACATAGAATAAATAAGTATGTCGGATATGCATAGCAAATATTTAATTAATTTAATCAGTATTGCTCCAGTAGAGTTTATAACTGCCTGACTGCCTCGTTGTTCTAGTGGTCACAAAGCGCGTCTGCTGAGCGTGACACCTTGGGTTCGATTACCAGGTCAGGCAATGTGTTGTTGGGTTTTTCCATCAGGAATTTGTCAGTAGCAGCTTCAGTCTGCATTTGTATCTGGTTGATGGCAATAGGCTGGCCCCCTCTTACATGGGACTTCATAAATGGCGAAATGTGTGTGTACTAATGGGTACACCTCTGCCTAACCCGTCGGGGATTACAAGTGTGATGTTATGTAGGTGTACAACATATGTATTCAAATACATATTATGAAATCCTAAAACAATCGAAAAGGTGGAAAAAAAATTTTAGTATCCGTTTTTGTTATCGGAAAATGTTAACAATCACTGAAGATATATAAATTAAAAGACTTTATTGCGCTTTTCTAAAATTTATTTAGTATGCTGTAAAATATACATAGGTCAATGACCGATATTGCCACGCGCGCCCTCTCTTTCGCACATACCTTTATGACAGTCTCTTTCTACAACTCGTAGGATTGTAAAGCCGTTGGCTTCACAAGTATGGCTTCTAAGATTGTTGCGTTTACGAGAATAGCCTACTGAGTTAATTTTATAATAACGTAGAAGTTTGTAAGGATTGGCGAGACGAGTTTTGTTTTCAGGAAAATGGAGCCAGTTATTTTTATTATGCAAACGTTATTTTTATTATGAAAGCTCTTAAATACGTGAGTTTATTAAGTTAGGGCTGATTTTAAAATAGTCTGATGCTGTTTATCTAAAAATAATAGACCGGTGAAGTGCGAGTCGGACTCTCATTCGAAGGGTTCCGTATTGATACAAAAACGCAAAAATAAAACAGGTTTCTTGTATGGGGAATTGGGGACCCCACTTTAATTTTGCACTTGGTTTTTTTATTATTTATTGGGATAGCAGCGATAGAAACACATGCTGTGAAAATTATTAAAAGTGCGATTCAAAAAACTAGTAACAAATAATGTCAAAATATAAATCTACACTAATATTATAAAGAGGATTTTTTTTTTATTTTTGTTTGTTTGTTTGTAATGGATAAACTCAAAAACTACTGGACCGATTTTAAAAATTCTTTCACCATTAGAAAGCTACATTACCTGCGAGTAACGTAGGCTTTATGTATATTTTATTTTATTTTTGCGTGGACGAAGTCGCGGGCAAAAGCTAATCACAAAATCCTAACTAATATTATAAATGCGAAAGTAAGTTTGTTTGTTTGTTTGTAACCACTTTACGCCTAAGCCACTGAACCGATCATCCCGAAATTTTGCAAAAACGTTGCCAGGTGATCAGGGACAAACATAGGGTACTTTTAATCCCGAAAAAAAGTACTGTTCCCGAGGGAAATCACAATAACGTCCTTATGACAGTAGATGGCGCCACGTGTCTATCGAATCATGATCAAATTTTAAGTTTGAGCATCCAATACATTTTGAGTCTAGACTGTCGATAGACCAGTTTCAAGTATACAACCTAGGCGTACGGAGTTGTTTGCTTAATCATTTTTTTATGCCCAAAACCGCTGAAGAGCATTCTGACATTTTGCATAAAGTGGCTACCAGACGGACCGACCTGCGGTTGCGGCTAACCGCAGGCCGCGGCTCCAACCGCTGTAAAAACACACCACCGCGGTCACTGTGGCGGCCTGAAGTGTCATTAGCGCGGTATTTGCGCCACAATCGGACGTCAGTCAATATGGCTAACCGTAACGTTGTCTTATTACTTTCATGACTCATCAGCCCTCTCAGAAGATGAGAAAAAAGGAAAAAAAAAACCGTTTATTTAAACACTTGAGGTGGTGAGTGGTGTGAGGTTATAGTAGTTATAGTAGTTTATCTCTACCTATATTATCATTAGCATCGCATTTTACTCTTAGGAATGGAGAAGTGTGGGTTAAATTTAAATTATTATTTAAATTCAACTATTTCTATTACAAATTTTATATTTGGTGTCATTTTACAAAGCAGTACACGCGGCCTGTTGTTAAAATTTGCAACTGACGCGGCCGCCATAACATTTCGCGTTTGTCTGTGACCCACTTTATATACGTTGTCAGGGATACAGAAAAACTGCGTAACTGACACTGTCATCAATGTGTCGTCACTGACACTGACAGGTGTAAACGCATTCATAGAGGATGCATGGAAGAATAAAGGCGAACTTATAACACGCTTCGCCAATTGTGAATTGATTTGGATGATTCTTTTTTTGTTTCTTTTTTCCGAATTGGTCCCAAATAAATACTGTCATGATCTGATGATGAACTTCGGAGATATGGAACGGAATTCCTCATAGGATCACAGCAGAACTGTCGTAACAGTAAAATTGCTTTGTTTAATGCGTTTAGTCGATGACTGACTGAAGGAAGAGGTTAGTTGCTAAACTATGACCGTGACCTATGTCGATGTAGATGTGTAGACAGCAGTTTTCCAACGGCAAAGTTAAGTTTGTCCCTCAGTACTGTTTATGTTTTCTTTAGAGGTATGTTCGGTGTATTTTAATGACGGTAGGTAGGTTCCTTTTTTTCACAGCTCCAACTCAGGCAAAAGCTCTTTGCTAGCCCGAGCAAAAATTACTGCTCAATCCCCGGAATCTTCCGTTCATGCCGCATAAGAAAGCAAGCACAACCGGAGCGACAAGCAAATTTGAGAGCTGATGAGACATTTTATTAAAGCCAGGAAAGACTGGAAAGCCAAGCCGTCCACCCGCCAAGCTTCTCTGAGAGTGACTGAGACGCCCTTCTAAACGCAATTGCTTTTGGAGGAACAAGCCGAAAGCCAGAGAGCTGTAAGAGCAACTGTGACGCCTATTCACACACGACACACAACACACATGACTACACGACTTCGTCTCAGAGAAGAAGCTCAGCCATTACAGCGACTGAAACTCCAGAGGACGCCGACGGACTTTTATGAATCACAGTCTGTTGGTTCGTAGGTATTTAATAATTCTGGATCTGGCCGAGCAACAAGCCGACTACAGCCCGAATTGATTGTCAAATTCTAAACCAACGCGGGCGAAGCCGCGGGTAAAAGCTAGTAAATTATAAATTACAATTAACAAATTCCAAAAATTTGATAAATATATGCAAGTCAATTAAAATTAAAATTCTGATAAAATTAAGATTCATACAATGTCACCTAATAATACGAGTACTAAGATTGGATTTTTTAAAATATCTGTGTTAACGTTCCGTTTTATTAAGCAAATTTCTGAAATGACCCAATCTGCTATACAGATTTTTGTGTGCTGATAAAAATGTCGTGATAACCAAGAGTTCGTTGACTTGCAGATACGCGAGAACATCATCCCAGTTAAAATTACTACAATTTTAAATTAAAACGCAGTTGTAGGTAGGTTTCACGATAAAGGCAGTTTTAAATTTTGTCAACATAAAATCACGCCTGTAATCCCCAAAGGGTTAGGCAGTGGTGTGCCCATTACACACACTTCGCCAGTTATGTTTAAGTCCCATATAATAGGGGGCGAGCTTATTGCCATCAACCGGGCACAAATCCAAATTCCGAAGGTGCTACTGCGATATTCCTGATGGAAAAACCCAATAACACTTTGCCCGACCTGGGAATCAAACCCATGACCTCATGCTCAGCAGTCGCGCTTTGCGACCACTAGACCAACGACTCAACGGGGCAGTCAATATGATCTTTAAACTAATTCCGTTCCGCCGTTTAGGCGTGAGAGCAAAACATACATCCACTGCTGCCTAACAAAATTTCGCGTTTACAATTAAATAGTAGTAAGAATTAGCACGTTATTGCTGAACAGCAACTAGTACAATAAATAGAATTGTTTTAACATAATTAATCTAATTATGGAGAGGTTGGCAACACTCAGATTAATTATAGGAAACGTTGTTTTGAGTCGTAACACAATAGTATTAAAATAAATAGGGCAGACTGAAATAGCACAGGAAGTGAGGTTTCGACATGTACCTGCGGCCGCTTTGAATGTGTGGACGGAGTTGTTGAATCGTTGAGTTGGACCATGTCTATGGGAATAGTTCCACTTTGCCCTATCAAGCCGCCACCCTGCTGTGGCAAAGTAGACTTCCCAAATTTTGCAGTGGAATATGTCCCACTATGATTTGATGGGGCAAATTTCGGTAGTATAAAATCTTGGTAGATTCTGCCACACAGTTTAAAGAGACTGTACGGACAGCGCGCGTTGTAAAAAAGTTGCCTGCTCATATACAGTTTGGTCAATAAGTAATTCATCATCATCATCATATCAGCCACAGGACGTGCATTGCTGAACATAGAGGAGGCCTTCAGCAATTCACGTCAGACTTCCAATAGGACTGTTTGGAAGCGGCTTGCATCCAGCGCGATCCCGCGGTCCTCATCAGATCGTAGTTAAACTCAAAAAAAAAAAACTAAGATTAAGAGCACATATTCTATCTAGGCATTGAATTATGTATCATTCTAAAATCACGGTATTTGACGTGAAAACTGTCTGACCACTGCACTGGACTAAATTCTTGGATTATTCCATTCTTCTCCACCAAGTTGCCCCATTTTCTGAATTGGGGGAGCGGTGAATACTTATCCAAAACCTGTACTCCCGGCCATAGGTAGAGGTGAAACACTGCAGTAGTTTTGGTCGGTAAGAGCCCCTCCGTCATCCCCAAGACGGAGGAAGTACATGAGGATTTACACTGTTCATAAAAAAAGAAAAAAAGTTTGCCCCATTTTTAAAGTGGGACAAAGACCACAATACCCGTGTGACTAATTGGTGGGGCAGAATAAAATTATCCAAGCTCATCTAAAAGACAAAAGCTTGTCATGGACAGAAAAGGATCACCTCACCGCGCTAGCTGGTGATATAAAAACAAAAACACGCAAATATTGGCGCGTGCCAACAATTGGGTCAAGACTAAGCTGCCATCGTCACGCTTAATCGATCGGTGATGTCACGCAGAATGACAGGAACGCCCAAAGTAATTAAAGCATACCTAAGTACCTATTGCTTTGAAAAATTGCTCGGAATATCATGGTTGGAAGGTATTATAGGTGTTTCTTTAAGCCTTCCATATTATTTCCAGTAGATACTTCTAAGTGACATAACATAACATCACATCTGTAATCCCCGAAGGGTTAGGCAGAGATGTTTCAATGAGTACACCCACATTTCACAACTTAAGTTTCAGTCCCATGTAATAGGGGGCGAGACCATTGCCATAAACCGGACGCAAATCCGCTGCTGAGCATGAGGTTCCATGCCCAGGTCAGGCAAGCTATTGGGCTAGTTATTGGGTTTTTTCATCAGGAATTTCTCATTAGCAGCTTTGAAGTCTGGAAACTACTAAGTGAGTATAAGTATGAGTATAAGTCAAGTTGTATTAAGATCTTCGTCGCGAGCGGAACTGCTGAGCTGAAGGTTAGACTGAAAAGTATCAGCTTCTTACTTTTGGCAACTGGATTTGAAGTAACGCGAAATTGCCCACAACAATTTCAGCCCTCAGCAACCTAAAATATCTTGTTTAGCAAAATAGTTCCTCTAGATCTTTTAATCAGAGAAGGCATGAGCACTAATCACCACGCTTGCTAAAGGTGGATTGGAGATTTCAGACTTCAAAGTCCAGGTTTCCTCACGCCATTTTCCTTTAAGATAAACTTGGAAAGTGCATATAAAATTGAAAAATCCACATTGGTACTTGCCCGTGTCGCAACCTGGTGCATGACAGGCAGGTGAATCCACTACTGGGGCATCACGACATCCAAAATCTTCAAAGGTTTAACAAAATGATGAAGTTATTTTAATTCTGAACAGTTTTCGCAACGCTAAGATCAGTTCGTTCCGCTTCTACAAGATACGATCTCAAGGTCGTCCGTATCTAGTATTTTTACGTCTATCCAAACATGACCTTGTATAAACAGCTGTTGTAATGTTTGTATTTATGTATAGGTACATAAGATATTTGCGGTTTTACAAAGATAGATAAAATTAGCCTATAATGGGAACATTACCACATTACTACTACATGACGTTCAAAAGTGCTTTTTAATGGCTCAGTTGATAAATGATTTGACTTTGACTTAGGTCATGAGAGAGTAGGTAAACCTCCACGCGAGCCCAGAGCAGGTTGGTAGTTTAATTTACTTTGTGACAGTTAGGTTGAAATATTTTGTGGTTTTAGAGTGTTACGATTTCCTTGAGGATAGACGTTTAGGTACCTACCTCAGACTTTGTCGGACCGTGCCGTTGATAAATTAGTATGACACAAAAGTATGTATTTTTATGTAATGCTTCATAACAATATTACATTATTAAAACTAGTGAGGTAAGTTTGTCATTACAGTCGAAGCTGGATTGTAACCGAAACTGCAATGATAAAATGCTCAGGCGTTTTATAGGTACGTTTTTTAACACACTAGTGAGGAAAAATCAATAAAACTTCATAAACTTCAGTGCTTTAAACACCGATTTGTGTAAAATTGCGCGCGGATTTCTTAATGTAAATATACAAATATATTAAGAAGTAGGTACATGTAAATAACAAATATTTATATGGCTCCAGATAACTTCGTTCAATCATGTAGCATTAGTATTTGTAATGAACAGAAGATTTTTCTGCAAACGTACAGTTATTTTTCTGAACCACATAAATTATTCAGATCCAACCAACATAACCAACCATACAAATCAGTCATTCCTTTTGAATTCGACCTCAAAGATCACAGAAAAAAAGTTGTTAGCATGAGCTAATCTTTTTATCAAACGTTGGACCAAATGTTTTGGCAGTTGGCCAAAGATGGACTCATGTCTATAAGAGCTAGCCTCGCTATGAGTCAGGATGGGAAGCTCGTGAATTTGTTTATTTCTTACATCATGACCGCCTCGTTGGTCTAGTGGCCGCATGGCGTGACTGTTTCCGAGGCCTTTGAAGCGGTTTAGAAACTCTGACACTAGGGTGTGTGGGGTGACGGGGCCCCCAACGGGGCCAACGCTTGCCGGGGTTGCGGGACGTCTTAACAGGATACCGTGGCCCCGGAACGTAAAGGACAACAGGGTGGTTTTTTAGTAAGTAAAAGTCTGACAGTCCCTTCCGCCCCACCCAGGGCGAAAGGAGCCATTTGATGATTTCTACCACCTCGAAAAAAAAGGGTGTGTGGGGTCATAAGACCTTACTGCCCACACGATAAAGAAAGAAAGAAGGCGTGACTGCTGAGCATGAGGTCTTGGGTTCGTTTCGCGTCACCGCCCTGCCCCGGCTTCGCACGCGTGCAATGTATACATAAACTTTTCTCTTGAATCACTCTATCTATTGATGAAAACCGCATTTAAATCCGTTGCTAAGTGTACAGACGGCGAGAAGCGTCTTTGTTTTTTACTATGCAGAGATACTAGTGGATTTTCCTACTGCAAGGCAAAAGCCTCTTCTCATACAGAGAAGGCACGAGTATTGATCGCCACGCTTGCTCAAGGCGGATTGGCAGTTTGAAACTTATAGTCCAGGTTTCCTCACGATGTTTTCCATCACAGATGTCAGTGATGTCTTAAACTTAGAAAGGATATAATAATATACATGTACTTATTGTGTTTGGTTAGTCAAAATTGTATTTGATTAGGTTTTAAAGAACGGGAAAATGATCGGGTATTGGTATCGAATGCCGCACTGCGACAATTGTGTATCCAAGACTTAGATTTCTCTTGTTTTCGTAGATTTTTCTACAGATAGAAAAACAATGATATTCTTTACCAATGACCATAGGTACGATACAATTAAAATTGCAAATTTTTTTGAGCAATTAGAGATAATATCATTCTAAAGTTAAAACCTTTAAAGTAACTTTGTCTCTCTGTCTGTCTGTATTTCAGTACTAAACCACTGAACCGATTTTGATGAAATTTGGAACGGGTAAGTTTGAACCCCAAGGAAGGACATCGGCTACAGAGCTTTTTATTCTGCGACTTTATCTGCGTTTGCGATTACTGTCATTTATGCAGACGAAGTCGCAGGCAAAAGCTAGTACATTTAAAAAAAAAAAAAATGGCAAGCCTAAATACAATCATAATGAAGTCATACCATTGTGATTACTTTCAAAGAAAAATTAAGTACGAGAAGTACATGACATACAACTATTGACAACTAACTATTAGCTATTGACTGCCTCGTTGGTCTAGTGGTTGCAAGCGCGACTGCTGTGCATGAGGTCTTGGGTTCGATTCCCAGGTCGGGCAAAGTGTTATTGGGTTTTTTCCATCAGGAATTTCTCAGTAGCAGCCTCGGAGTCTGGATTTGTGCCCGGTTGATGGCAATAGGCTCGCCCCCTATTACATGGGACTAAAAACATAACTGGCGAAATGTGGGTGTACTAATGGGTACACCTCTGCCTAACTCTTCGGGGATTATAGGCGTGATGTTATACAAAACAGCTGTTTATTCAAAACAATAATAGGTAATTAATTGTAATTCTATGTAATAGTAACTAATGCTTCTGACTCACCATTAGGTAACAAGGTCAAACACATATATATACAGTAAGTATTTAAAACATTAAACTTAAATTTCTTCTCAAACTCTTAAAGCTAATATATCCAGTCACAGCTCACCACCTCACACACATTCAAACACACCCACACACACCCTCACACACCCTCTCACACACCCTTACACACACACTTACAAGCTTAGAGGCTTTATTCTAATATAAATTAGTTTATATGTAAAAAAAAAAAATTTTGTATTAATTTATAAATATTACTTTCACTTCTAAATACACTCATAACTAATTGATCATTCCTAAACTCGTAGACACCTAATTAATTGAAATTGTATTCATTGGGAAATTGTGTTAAGAGAGAGCCCTGGCACCCATAACACAAGTTTAATCTTAGCTTGGGTGTCAGAGGATCACAACCTGCGTAGCGTACAATTTTTATTGATTGAAAAAACTAAATGTATGGATTTAATCTTAAGTCTTGCTGTAAAATTGTACTTTCTGGAAATAAAGTTATTATTATTATTATTATTATTATATAAATGTTAATCCATTGTCAAAGAATTTAAGGCTTTATTTCTAAAGGATTAACGTTTAAAATTGATTGTTAATGATGTGGTCTTGTGATAAGTTCCTTGTGACTAAATAAGGTTTGAAGAGATCTCTTTTTGAATACTGATGCTGACTTCATAGTTTTCTTAAGGCACGTCAAGCCACACTTGCTTATTCTTCATCTATTTGAGCTAAAACGAGCCAACCCTACTTCTCAATCATGAAATTAGTTGTGTATGTGTCGTGATGGCCCAGTGGTTAAGGCGCCCGCCTCTCATGCATGAGGTTGTGGGTTCAAACCCGGGTAAGTACCAATGTGACTTTTTCAATTCATATGTACTTTCTAAAGTTTATCTTGGACATCACTGGCATCGGTGAAGGAAAACATCGTGAGGAAACCTGGACTTACTGTCACCACCAGTACCACTCAAACCATGTCAGAGGCCCTTGAGGCGGTTTAAAATCTCTGACACTAGGGTGTGTGGGGTCGTAAGACCTTACTGCCCACACGATTAAGAAAGAAAGCACAGGTACAGGTGTACCTAAAACATAAAACATTTTTTTCTTTTTTATTTCTTATTTAAAATTAATCAGCGCTAAATTTCCAAAATCAATACAATTACTTTGAAAAATAGCAAAGCAGGGTTATGCTTTATTTCTCAGTAGCAGCCTCGGAGTTTTGATTTGTGCCCGTTTGATGGCAATAGGCTCGCCCCCTATTACATGGTACTTAAACCTAACTGGCGAAATGTCGGTGTACTAATCCTTCAGGGATTACAGGCGTGATGTTTTGTGGTAATTTTAAAAATGGGAGGAATTAAGTCGGTTTTGTCCATTGTGATGAAAGAATGGGTCAGTTAATGATTAATTTCGTTGGGGGATTCAATACTGGTCCCTTGGTCCCTTCTGGCGGTCGTGACTGTTACGCTTCCAAGAGTTGCAGTGGCTAGGAAAAATGTGGCGAGCTTGTCCCAAAAAAAAATGCTGCCTGTACCCAACAGTAGCTGGACATTAACCTCTCCTAAACAGTGCCACAGTCAGTCGTCAGAACCTAGGTGGGTTCCGTAAACAACATGATTATACTTCTAGCTGATTACCTAGTCAATTTACTTAACGAACTCGCCCAATTACGTATTACTAACTAGGAATTGAACTGAAGATGTTTTCTTGGTTTCACGCTGAGACAATTTGAGTCTACAGAAAATCAACCTGCTATTTTTCTCTGTTCTACCTAGACTAGCTCCTGCCCGCTACTTCGCGCGTGGTATAATAATCAAGCTCTATTACAGTTTTTTTTTTGTTTGTTTTGTTTAAACGCGCTTATCCTCAGAACTGTCAGTCGGATTGGAAAAAATCTTTTTGTATATGCTAGCCAGATTCTTGAGGAATAATTTAGCTATTTAATATAACGCTACGACCTGCAGGGGCAGAGCAGCAACCAAAGACAGAATACGGATGAAAAAAAAATGCAGACGAATTCGCGAGCAGAAACTTGTATGCTTAGGAAAAGCGAGGCACATGCCGAGATGAGGCAGAGGTGTTTACTATAACGGCACTATGATACATTCATGGGGGTTATCAAACGCCATTGATTCATTCAGATGAGTCACGGCTACCAGGAAATCAGTACCTAGTGGATGCTGATACAAGAATATTTCCTCTCAGTGCGAGCTTTTATGTTAAATTATAATGACTAATGCTAA
The DNA here is from genome assembly GCA_949774945.1 of Hoplodrina ambigua. Classification (NCBI taxonomy): domain Eukaryota; kingdom Metazoa; phylum Arthropoda; class Insecta; order Lepidoptera; family Noctuidae; genus Hoplodrina; species Hoplodrina ambigua. The sequence goes on from OX458991.1 coordinate 245,132, forward strand.
CTATTGCAAATAATGTACCTTATTTTTTTTTTTTTTTTTGAGGTGGTAAAAATCATCAAATGACTCCTTCCGCCCTGGGTGGGGCGGAAGGGACTGTCAGACTTTTACTGACTAAAAAACCACCCTGTTCCTTCTGTTGCCCTTTACGTTCCGGGGCCACGGTATCCTGTTAAGACGTCCCGCAACCCCGGCAGGACCTATATCTGGGTCGTGATTGTCCAGTGGTAAAGCGGACAGACGGGCTCGATACCAGGCAGCTTCCATGACCTTTTCAATCCCTATGCTTACATAGGAATTGAAAAAGGCTTGGACATCACTGACATCGGTGAAGGAAAACATCGTGAGGAAACCTGGACTTTTAAAATTATAATTAACTATCTTTTAAAATAAAATAAAATATAATATAGCCTATGTTATTCGCAGATAATGTAGCTTTCTAATGGTGAAAGAATTTTTAAAATCGGTCCAGTAGTTTTTGACTTTATCCATTACAAACAAACAAAGAAAAATACAACTTTTTCCTCTTTATAATATTAGTGTAGACTACCCGTTGCCTGCGACTTTGTACGCGTAGTTAAATTTTAAATTTCATTTTGTATTTGGTTACTGCTTTTCTCTTCGTGGTCGTAGCGTGAAGTTATATAGCTTATATGTACTATTTCTGATGAATCTGGCCCATTTCACTTATAGTTTCAGTAATTAGCACGTTCAAACAAACAGTAAAAATCTGTCCAGCTTTATTATAATATTAGTATACTCACTGACCACAACTCGAAAATTACTTGACCTATAATGATAAAATTTTGGCAGATTAATTTATAGATATCAGCTAAGAACGGATCTTACACGCGGATGAAGTCGCGACCAAAAGCCTTAGTCTTATAATTATGAAATAACAAGCGAGCAACACAATACATCCTTGAGTATTGAACTTGCTGATATCTCGATGTAACAAAACAACGTTATATTTATGTACATGTATACATATTGTATAACTAAGTGCATGCTTCCATGAATACATTATTATCTGTTATCAGTGACCCGACCTTACACTATATTGGATGGCTGACGTACCTACTATCACTGTGGTATTCATTTTAAATGCTTGTGTTGGATGTAAGTATGTAAAAACCACAGAATTCTTAGAGTTAGTATGTTACCTTGGCCTACTGAAGGGGGGAATGGGGATACCATCTAATATAACAGCTGAGGAGTTTGTTTGTTTAAACGCGCTAATTTCTGGAACCCCCATCTGTTTGGCAACAATCTTTTTGTCAAAAGTCAAAACATTTATTTAAATTAGACCATTTACAGGCACTTTTGAATTGTCAAAGAGTCGGTCAGTTAGTCAGAAAGTTGAAGCTAGTTGCTCGTTCCAAAACGGAGGTAGGCCTCTATGGAGAAGAACGAGCAGAAACTCCACGGCACTCTTATAAATGAGGTTTTTATCAAAATCCTGGTTACATTATTCTTGTTGATTCTACATGTGATCACAATGAAGATGAATAATTATACAAGTAAAACAGTGGTAGAAAATAATACAAACAAAAAAGTAAGCCATAGCAGATAAGAGATGACCAATCCCAACAGACAGCACACGTTGACGAGCATGACTTGTTGTTGTATAGGATAGCCAGACTAATGAAAGTCAAAGTCAAATCATTTATTTCAATTAGACCATTAAAAGGCACTTTTGAATGTCATTTACAAGAAAAATTAAAATTTTAATAATATTGGATCTGGTAGCCCATTCCAAAAGGTAGTTTCGTTTGGAGAAGAATGGGCAAGAAACTCCATATGAGGAATAGTATAGGCTATACATCATCACGCTACGACCCATGTGAGGAAAATTAATAAAACACGTAACTAAAAGCAAGTGAAAAAAGGAACGCAGGCGGAGTCGCGAACAGAAATTAGTGGTGAAATAAATAGCATGTGATTCAGGGTATGTAGAGCGGTGATTCTTGGAAGGTGGCGTGATATGAGAAGATGACAACTACCATCACGCTTGTGTTCCCTGAATGGGTAGGCGGGCAGGGCAGTGTGACATTACGGCTGTAATCCCGAAAGGGTTAGGCAGATGTGTACACATTAGTACACCTACATTTCGCCAGTCATGTTTAAGTGCCATGTAATAGCCAAATAACAACAACAAACAACAATTACAACAACATATAGAAAAGGGTATGCTTAGATGGTTCGGTCATGTTTAGAGGATGAGTGAAAGACGATTGACAAAAGGTATTTATATGGAAGAGTTGAGTGGTAACGCAGGGAGGAGTCGCCCTAGGAAGACCTACACTGACCTTATTGGTGAGGTCCTTCAGAAAGGTCAGGAGCGGAGTACTCGTAACCGGCGTGCTTGTATGACGAGATGTATGAACGTAGATGAGGCGAAAGGAGTATGTAAGGATCGTAGCAGGTGGCGTTCTGTAGTTTCTGCCTACCCCCATGGGAAAAAGGCGTGAGTTTATGTATGTATGTATGTATGAACTGATTATTGCGCAAGATTACTCAACGGTTCCATATGTGACGTTTTATCCAAACGGTATATTTTTAAAAGCTTTAATTCAACTTGTTATTTTTTTCTTCGTCCCAGCGTATTAAAAGTAAGCGCTAATGAACGACATTGACCCATAAACGATTCCTATGACTCGCTTGTTTTTGTTTTTACCTACAGGATGACTGCACCGCGCAATTTCGCAATCATTATTATAGAATTTCTTAGCATGTGCTGCTGCGTTATTCTGAAAAGTTTTCCTCATTAAATGAGATGAAATGAGCTGCCAATTCAAAGTACCAGTCGGTGTTAAAAAGCTTGGTAAATTTATTTGAAGTGGGTTTAAGGAGTTGGCGCAACTGTTGAGCATGAGGTCTTGGTTTCGATTCCCAGGTCGGGTTAAGTGCTATTGGATTTTTCCATCAGAATTTCTCGGTGTCTGGGTTTGTACCCGGTTAATGGCAATATGCTCGCCCCCTATTACATGAGACTTTACATAACTGGCGAAATGGGGGTGGGGGTACATCTCTGCCTAACCCTTCGGGGATTACAGGGATGATGATATGAATTAAAATTTACAGGCAATACCTGATATCATAAGGAGTAATTTAGGCTACTTTGTATTAGAAAAATATTTAGGGTACCGCACAAGTCTACACTAATATAATAGACATGAAAAGATTTTTTGTTTGTTTGTTAACACTTGTTAATCTTTAGAAGTACCAGTCGGATTGGAAAAAATCTTTGTTGTATGATAGCCAGATTCATGAAGAATAGCAAAGGCTTTAAAACACCACGCTACGACTAACAGGAGCGAAGCAGTTATTTTTCTAAAATAAAAGTAGTCTAAGTTACTCCTTATGATATCAGCTATCTGCCATTCTTATATCAAATCATCACGCTTGTAATCCCCGACGGGTTATGGAGAAATGTACCCATAAGCACACCCACATTTCGCCAGTTATGTTTAAGTCCCATGCAATAGGGGGCGAGCTAAAGACATAACACGGGCGACAAAAATGAAGTCGCAGGATACCGGGGCCCCGGAACGTAAAGGGCAACAGAAGGAACAGGCTGGTTTTTTAGTCAGTAAAAGTCTGACAGTCCCTTCCGACCCACCCAGGGCGGAAGGAGTCATTTGATGATTTTTACCAACTAAAAAATATAAATATAAAATAAAAAACTTGTATAATCTTACGTTTATGTTAATACTTTTGAATAATTAGTTCCAAATATCTCGATAGATGGCGTTGATCAATAACGTCACATTTCTGAATCGCGGTGTTAAGTTCCTTCGCGATTCTATGACCTTACCGTGTAAATTGAAATAAATTGTCTTCGTCAAGCAAACATGGCTTTTGTTCATGGTCAATCGAGTCGGATTTCGGATGTAGCTGTGACTGATACAAGTTTTGGACATTGCGACAGTGGCGCCCCCTATCGGCGATAATGTGAACTGTAAGTGAAGTGTTGTGACGAAAGTGCAAATCAATGGACAAACTGTGAGTAATCTAAAACAATTTAAAAAAAAAAAAAGTTAGTGATCTTAATGTAAATAAAGTGTCAAAGAACTTAGAAAAATTAACTAGCTAATGGACTTGTAAAATTTCTATGCAAAACTGTGTTTAGACGGGGAATCCATGCCCAATTTCGGCAAAGTGTTTACAAACATAAACACTTAGAAAAATTTACCAAAAATTTAAACATTTGAAGAATTTCAACTTAGAAAATTTTTGAATAATTTCAACTTAGAAAATTTTTGAATAATTTCGACTTAGAAAAATTTTGAAGAATTTGGGACTTGTAATTTAAACTACATAGTTCGTGGATAGTAACACTTTAAAAATGGATTCATTGTTAAGATTGCAAGTAGACATCCATAAAAAGATGCAAAGAGGATACATCAACTTCAAGAAGTCCCCAAAAGAAAGGATTACCATTAGCTACGTGGAAACAAGGTTGGAATGTTTAGAAAAACAGTGGTCGATGTTTGATGAAACTCATAACAAATTAATATCTGAGGTAAAAAAGGAAGAATACGAAAAGTCAGAGTACCATTTGGATGATACGTATAGTCAAGCGGAAGAGTTATACATGGATTACAAAGTTGATTTAAAAGAACGTCTTACCAAGAAAACAACTTCTGATTGTATGGAAAACAATAACCAGATTACTCAGACTGGCGTGAAATTACCTAGAATAGCGATTCCTACATTTTCGGGTCACTATTCTCAGTGGACAACATTTCGGGACCTTTTTCAAACATTGATACACAAGAACCAATCACTAGACAACGTACAAAAACTACACTATTTAAAAACGTATCTTACCGGAGAAGCTGAACAGCTGTTGCGACACCTACCTATTACCAGTAATAACTATTTGATTTGTTGGAACATTTTAGAACAAAGATTTAACAATAAGAAGTTTTTAACAGATTGTATTTTCAAAAGATTCTTTAATCAAAAATGCATAACGATTGAGTCATCAAATTCTTTAAAGGAACTTTTTGATACAACTAACGAATGCCTGAATGCTTTGAACAATGAAGGTATTAATATCGAAAACTGGGATCTTATTGTTATTTATATATTGTGTTCTAAATTAGATAATGAGTCTCGCAAACAGTGGGAAGCTAAGGTTTGTAGTTCATCTAAAGAATTACCTTCGTTACAAGAGTTTTTAGATTTTGTTGAATATAGATTTAGGTCACTTGAATTTTTATGTACTAAAAACGTAAAGAGCACTAACACAAAGTCACATCACGTGGTAAAAAATGTAAACGAGAACAAAACATCCGTGTGTAGCTTTTGTTCAAACACTAATCATAAGATAGGAAATTGTAAAGATTTTGCTAAGGAAGAGTTGTCAGCACGTCGTAATTTTGTCCAAAATTCAGGTTTTTGTTTTAACTGCTTAGGCGCAAATCACATGGTAACTTCGTGTCGTTTGCCCACAAGATGTAGAATTTGCAAGAAGAAACACCATTCGTTGCTGCATTCGAATAATAATAGCCAATCAACTGATGAGCCAAGCAAGCAATCAGTTGGTAGTACCAATGTTGTTGAAGCTGCAACAACATCAAAAGACGAGACCGAGGTAAGGAACATAACTAGTTGTATGTCTAACACAAATTGTCAGGTTGTATTAGCAACAGCCTTAGTGAACGCAGAAACTAACACAGGGTCTTTTATAACACTGAGGTCTCTAGTGGACCAGGGATCACAGGCTTCTTTTATAACGGAGTCTGCAGTCCAATTACTTGGGCTTAAGAGAGTTAAATGCAACAGTGTTATAACAGGAGTGGGGGGTGAAGACAACGCTTCACTTAATTGTAAACATGTGGTTTATATTAAACTACAATCTCTCCTGGATCCTGACTTTACTGTAAAAGTCAAAACATATGTTCTTCGAAAATTAACTTCATTTCTACCTGAAAGACAAATTGTCGTTCAGCTGTGGCCAAACTTACCAGTTATGAAGTTAGCAGATCCGAAGTTTAACATACCTAATAAAATCGACCTATTACTTGGTGCAGAAGTCTGTTGCCAAATTATAACTGAAGGATTGATTAGAGGTCCACCAGGAACACTGATAGCACAGAACACCAGGTTAGGTTGGGTTTTATCTGGCAAAGTGAGTAATAGTGAAACCAATACTTTGAGCTGCAAAAGTACTATCATTACCATGCATACTAACATTTGCAATGAAGATTTTAATCTTAAACAATTTTGGGAGCTTGAATCTGATAACTTTAATCTAAATAAAAAGCAATTCACTCCAGAAGAAAAACGTTGTGAAGAAATCTTTGAGGAAACGATCAAACGCGATAGTTCTGGTAGGTATATTGTAAAGTTACCTTTTAGAGATGATGACCCAAGCTGTAAATATGGAAATTCGCGCAATATTGCTGTAAGAAGACTTTTATCATTAGAAAAACGTTTCTTAAAATCATCGGATTTAAAAACTAAATATTCAGATGTTTTGTTAGAATATTTAAAGCTCGGTCACATGCAAATCATACCTGAAAAAGAAATTGATAATCCAGAAGCAGTTTACTTACCTTATCATGAAGTAGTTAGAGACGATAAAACCACTACCAAATTCAGGATCGTATTTAACGCTTCTAGTCGCGATAATAATGGTGTTTCACTAAACAGTAATCTTATGGTAGGACCGAAGTTACAAGATGATCTCAGGCACATTCTTATGAGATGGAGGTTGCACCCTATTTGTTTAGTAGCTGACATTGTGAAGATGTATCGACAGGTGAAGGTGACTGACCAAGACGCAGATTATCAACGTTTAGTGTGGAGATCTGACCCTGCAAAAGATATACAACATTTGCGTTTAGTACGAGTAACGTTTGGGACTGCTTCAGCTCCATACCTGGCGGTAAGAGCACTTCAACAAGTTGCTTATGATGAAGGAGCCCAATTCCCACTAGCATCTGAAAAGGTATTAAAGGACTTTTACATGGATGATCTTATTACTGGCTGTAAAAGTGTATCAGAAGGAAAACAAATATACCAAGAAATGACTAAACTACTAAGCAAAGGAGGCTTTGAGTTGCAAAAATGGGCAACCAATGATGATCAATTAAATAAGGAAATAAGCAAAGAAAGCATAATAAGCAACCTAGAACTGAAAGAAAGTGACACAATAAAAATACTAGGACTTGCTTGGAATAGACGAACCGATGACTTCGAGTACGCCGTTCAGCTACCATTAATCTCGGAACCTGTAACAAAAAGGAAAGTAATATCTGATATTGCAAAGTTGTTTGACCCAATGGGTTGGATATCACCAGCAATCATAAAAGCTAAAATTATGATTCAAAAGCTTTGGCTTGCAGGAATAGAATGGGATGATAAACTACCACCTATACTATTAAATGAGTGGATTACTTACCGTGCAGGACTAGTTGAACTTACCAAATGTCGACTTCCACGTTGGATTAATGTCAAGGAAAACAGCAACATGGAACTTCATGGGTTCAGCGACGCTTCTAGTGAGGCTTATGCTGCTGTGGTCTATATACGTGTTGTTGATGATTCAGGAAACGTCTACGTTCATCTGATAACTTCCAAAACCAAAGTAGCTCCAATTAAGCAAATATCTATACCAAGGCTTGAGTTATGTGGAGCTGTCTTATTAGCTAAATTGTTACAGGAAGTATCGGTAGTGTTAAACGTTCCTAAAACTAACCTACGTGCTTGGACCGACTCAACCGTGGTATTGGCTTGGTTGAGCAGCCACCCAACGCGATGGAAAACGTTTGTAGCCAATCGGGTGTCGGAGATTCTAAATATATTAGACAGGAATCAATGGTCACACGTATCTTCTTCTGATAACCCGGCAGATTGTGCGTCGCGAGGAATTAACCCATCAGAGTTACCGATGTTTGAACTGTGGAAAACAGGACCATTATGGTTGAAACATAGACCTGAAACTCAGGACAAAAGTCAAATACCAGACACTAATATAGAAAAAAAAAACAAAAAAGGTTTACCATGTAACGCAGAGTGATCAATTGCAGTTGTGGACCAAGTTCTCGTCTCTTCGTAAATTGATTCGAGTTGTAGCATACTGTAGAAGATTTATTAAAAAGTTGAAAAACGTACATGATCATCACTTATCTCTATGGTTAACTAGTATGGAATTGAATGAAGCTCTTCATATTTGTGTAAAACAGTGTCAAACAGCGAGTTTTGACCAAGAGATTAAAGATATTAAAGAAAAGGGGATAGTACAAAAGAAAAGCAAACTTACGTCATTAAATCCATTCCTAGATGATTCAGGCATCTTGAAAGTTGGTGGTCGTTTAGAGAAAGCAGAAATAACAACTGGAATAAAACACCCAATAATATTACCGTCAAAATCTCACCTCACGGAATTAGTCTTAAATGAAACTCACCATAACACGTTGCACGGCGGACCACAGCTCATGATTAATTATCTGCGAACCAAATACTGGGTCATTGATGCTAAGAACCAAGCAAATGAGGTTGTCCGTAAATGCGTTATTTGTGAACGCCATGCTGCACAGACTAGAGACCAACTGATGGGTCCAACTAGAATCCAAAATTGTACCAAATAGAAGCTTTTACTCTCGACCTCTATCACAAATTAACTCAAACTCGCAAGACCCAACACCCCTCACGCCAGGACATTTTTTAATAGGTGAATCGTTAATTGTAGTACCTGACCATAATTACGAAACTTCATCTATTTCGTCATTGAAACGTTGGCAATTAACTCAAAAAATGTTGCAACAATTTTGGCGTAGGTGGTCAAGTGAGTATTTAAAGTCAATTTTTACATCGTTATAAGTGGGCAAACAAAACTCCTGAACCAGGGATCGGAGATTTAGTTTTAGTAAAGGAGGATGGACTCTCTCCAGCCAAATGGCTTTTAGGTAAAATTATTTCTAAACACCGTGGATTGGACAACATTACGAGAGTAGTCACTCTGAAATGTAAAGGTATCACATTTAAACGACCTATAACTAAACTGTGTGTGTTACCTGTTGCTCGGTGATCTGATAAGTTTACCATTGTTAGAGATTTATTGATTGTTTAAAGTATTGTAAACCGTTTATATTTGTTTTGTTTATGTTGTAATGTTTTAATGTTGTAATGTTCTTAGCCACCATGTCTTTCTGACTTAAACCTTGTTTGATTTTTTTAACTTTACCATACAGTCCATTTATTCGAATGTAGTTGGTTCATGGTGGGCGGGATCAATGGACATTCTGTCCATAGTGGGCGGAATGTATAATCTTACGTTTATGTTAATACTTTTGAATAATTAGTTCCAAATATCTCGATAGATGGCGTTGATCAATAACGTCACATTTCTGAATCGCGGTGTTAAGTTCCTTCGCGATTCTATGACCTTACCGTGTAAATTGAAATAAATTGTCTTCGTCAAGCAAACATGGCTTTTGTTCAAACTTTCGGTCCTACGTAATCCCGCCGTCATACAGGTTTCCTCTCAACGTTTTCCAACAATAGGACACTGGATACTATTACCTCAAACCCCGTCCATTCATCCACTGATACACAATATTGTTTATTTCCCTAACACTGACATACACGTACATGTTTTGAAGCGGTTTACCTCAAACTGGCTGACACGCCACGTCACGGCCATTCATAATGACGTGACATCATAATACATGAATATGTGAATGAGAGCATTCAAATCGTATTTATAATTTACCTCAAACTCCTCTACATTAGTTGTGACTCACTGTCATCTGGCCGCTACTCCGGTCGCGTGCGTCTCAAGCTTAGCCTATGGCACTGGGCCATAGTGTGACTCTCTATCACGGATATTAATTTTGTAATACGACTAGCAATTACAGAGATTAGCTCTTGCAAACAAACAAACTTTGTAATGTACTAGATTTTAAACACTGTTAATCAAATATGCGGGCTATAAAACTTAGGAATAACGTAGCTTTCTATTAGCGAAATATGTTTTTAGAATTAGACCAGTATTTCCGGAGATCAGCGCGTTCAAACAAACAAGTCTTCAGCTTTATAATATTAGTTGAAATTGTACTTATTAAACCCTTATTATAAACAGAAACGGTGTCCGTTCACCGTCCAAACGACATTGACATCACTTGCGCAAGCGCTTACGCCATCGTCTTTGGAGTCGCCATTTTTATTCTTATTCGCTACGTGTCGGTCGACGAATATGGCAATTCTAGTACGATAAACCATTTGTTTGACTTGAGTACTTGACACAAGTTTTACTTGCTTGTTGAGGTGAAAACTGCCCTTGTTCTCATCTGATAGTCTTTATGAGGGTTCCCTGCGTGAGATCGAATGACGTAAGATCGAATAACACTTGCTAAAAAACGTTAGCTCGATAGTACATAATCTACCTCAAATTTTCTATATCTGTGCACCTACTATGTTTTGTCTCTGCATCACCCTAAGGTAGACTGGTAGAAAATGCCCAAGGCATTAAGTCCGCTTTTGTACATTGTATTTTTTTACATGTGCATAAAGTTTAAATAAATAAATAAAATAATCTCGAAACGCGACAGTTCACTACCTCGATGCATCAAATTTCGAATAGAGAGAGAAATTAATATAATCATTATATGACTGCCCTGTTGGTCTCGTGGTAGCAAGCGTGATGGTTGAGCGTGGGGTCCTAGATTCGATTTCCAAGTCGAGCAAAAAGTGTTTACGGTCCTTCTATAAAGATTTTCTCCTACATAAAGAAATTATCCTTACCTCAACAGAACAGATCATTGAGTTGTGAGTGTTCTGACTAAGTACTGCACTTACGTCATAGCCCCAACGTGGCCTGGGCAGAGGGGTTTCCTCGCTATAATGGACTTTGATACTGTGCCAACGTGACCACAGAACACGTAAGTTTAAAATGAAACAGAAATTATGTCATTTCTTGTGATATTCCTCTGAAATATTTCCAAAATCTAGATACATCTTGTTTCATTCAACTGTGCAATATTTCGTTTATTCTTTTTCTCTAATCGATAGTTAAAAAAATACCTTCCTTTTTTTAGTTTTGGCCACCTTGGGTACTGCATCAAGTGGGCCATATTTTTCGTTTGAAAATAAGTTTATGTCAAAGTCAAAGGTAGTTAAGTAAGTCATTTACAAGAAAAAGGAATGGAATCCAGTTACCCGTTCCAAAAGGTAGTTTCGAATGGAGAAGAATGGACAATACTCCAATTCAAGATGTATGGTATGGCAGATTTATGTTTTTTATCATTATACGAGTATTTGAGTAGTAATCTAGCTGTATACAGGTCCTAGTTGTTTTATAACATTAAATGTGCAAAGTGTGCACATTAGCGAAAAATTTTTTTTTCTCAAAATTTCCATTGTGTTGGTTGGTTCCATTTTGCGTAAGTAGGTCCAACTAACATTTGGCTTCCTTGTACTGTGGCCTCTTGTATACCTGCAGACCCTCTGACAAACATTCACGATGACAAACATGACTATGTGAGTGTGACCGTCTCAAAAACACCAGTTATTTGGTTTCTCTGTCCCAAATATTGTGTCGCAAGTCGGGACGATTAAAAACGAAGGTGCTGCCCACAGCTTGAGAACAACTTTCTCCGTGATTGCATGGGGCCCTGCGATCTTTTGCAGGCGTAGGTGGGCCGCCTACCGGCCGGATGTCTGGCCTATTAGTGGTAGTGCTGGTAGGAGAGAAGGCAAAGCGGTCACGTAAACGGTTTTGTAAAATTTGCATTTTATAGCGCCATTTTGATGGTGATCGATGCGTGTTACTTGTTGAAATGTGCATGCTTTAAAGTAAGAAGGCCAATTTTACTCAGTACAAACTTTAAAAAATCTGGTCACAAGCACAACCTTACCTTAGCGACAATCAATCTAAAAAATGCAGGTAGATTACAGACATTTTGACAAATAGACATAACATAAACATAACATAACATAAACATAACATAACATCACGCCTGTATTCCCCGAAGGATTAGGCAGAGATGTACCCATTAGTACACCCACATTTCGCCAGTTATGTTTTTAGTCCCATGTAATAGGAGGCGAGCCTATTGCCATCAACCGGGCACAAATCCAGACTCCGAGGCTGCCACTAAGAAATTCCTGATGGAAAAACCCAATAACACTTTGCCCGACCTGGGAATCGAACCCAAGACCTCATGCACAGCAGTCGCGCTTACGACCACAAAACCAACGAGGCAGTCAGTTGACAAATAGATACAGATTAAATTGCGATTGTTCTTGAAAGTTAGTAGCATTCAGGATATTTTCAATTGATTGCTGTAAAAATCTGAAATCAATCTCACAATCTAAACTTTTATTTACAAAGAGGTAAAGTAGCCTGTCTTTACTTGGGGTTCAAACTTACCCCGTTCCATATTTCATCAAAATTGGTTGAGTGGTTTAGAGTTTTTTAGTTGAGTGAAAGTCTAACAGACTGATTTTGTAAAGTTAAGAAATTGTAAAGCTTCAGTAGTTACTCCTGCTTAATGTGTTAATGCTTTCCAGCAATTATTTACCCAATTAAAAGAAATATGTAACAAAACTAATCTGTCCTGCTCATAATCTGGAGCGCTGACTTCTCGCGCGACTAGCGCCACAGTTAAATCTGCGGCTATTTCGGGAACTATTGCTTCATGAGATATTACAGTTGTGGAAGTGGGTCAGTGTGTCGTTTATGAGGTTGATAAACCCGCTGTCCTGATGCAATGGGTACATACGGCCTGACGCCATATTTTGCAGTAAGTCAACTTTGTGAAATTTAAAGTACCTACTTTAAAAATGCTGGAATTTAACAGCCTTTGTCTTGGGATATTCCGCTTATATTATGTGAAGTTATGAATTTGATAGACTAGCTTCAGCCCGCGACTTCGTCCGCGTCAAACTTGATATATGTTATCCCACGTGAACAGTATTATTTTCTGGGATAAAAAGTTGTCTATGTGCTATTCGAGACTATAATCTATATCTGCGCCAAACATCCAAATCCGATTAGCGTGGCGTGATTGAGTAAAAAACATTAACCCAAATCGCAATTTAAAAATTTTCTTAGTTGGCACTGAAACGGGAAGGATGGGAGGAGTGGAGGTAGGCCTTTGCCTAGGAGTGGGACTGAATAGGCCCACAAAAAAAACTTCCTTCTTATTCTTTTACGAATTGTACATAATTACTTTGTAATTTTATAATTATGCATAAGTTTCGTGTTTAGGTGAATTATTATAAAGTAATGAATTATATAACTAGCTGACTCGACCACGCGTTGCTGTGGCTTGAAGTAAGTAAAGATATTCAGGTCAATAATCGAGATAAAAACTATCCTATCTTTTAAGTTTGACCAAATTACACACAGTAAGCCGTATTTCATAAAAAAATGATTGAGTAGTTTAGGAGTCTATCCCGAAAAAACAACATGACGCATAATTTATATACATTAAGAATATACAGTTTTCATTGAAATAAATTAGATCATTTTACAACTTTAAACACGTGGAATGTCAGTGTCATCCTTGCGAGCTGTGAATTGTGAATGAACATGTGGATCCCCAGTCATGATCTCCATAAACCGTCGCCCACACTTCTAGGGTGTTCAATATAATCTGGTGACAGGTTGCCGAGCGTCGCCCACGGCGCACGTAACTGTGTTACTTATGGTCAATGCGCACATTATATGTGGGTTGTGGTGGATAGGCATCATGTGTTACGACAACCGTATGGGTAATATGGTTGCCTCAAAGAGCTGTCAGCACAGGGACGGGGCCAATAAGGGGCCAAACGCCTGCCAGGGTTGCGGGACGTCTTAACAGGATACCGTGGCTCCGGAACGTGAAGGGTTACAGAAGGAACAAGGTGGTTTTTTAGTCAGTAAAAGTCTGACAGTCCCTTCTGTCCCACACAGGGCGGAAGGAGTCATTTGTTGATTTTTACCACCTAAAAAAAAAAAGGGTAATATGGTTACATGATGGCAAGGTAATGCCGGACATAGTTAGGCTTTTGTCCGGCCTGACCGTTTTATTAACCGTGATACATTTAACCAGACAGGATGGTAAAGTTGTTTCAAATCTATATCAACATAAGCTGTTTAAACGTCTGTCTGTTTGTTTTTGCTAATCTTCTTAACGGCTATAACGATTTTTATTTGCACTGGCAAATAGTCGATGTTATACGGAGTATCTTAGGCCACTTTCAATAGTCATAACCTTTATTCAAAGAATAAATATGACAGTTTGACATATTCTCTATACGAAAGCTGTCAAACCTCCATATTTATACCTCCGATAAGAGTTATCTGACGATTGAATTTGCTCTTAGGAAAATAGAGATCCGCGCAAAATAAAGAAATACACCGGAGAATACCGACACTCGCAGACGAAGTCGATAAATTAGGGGTTTCTCAAAATAAATCAAGTGTATTATCAAAAATTTTATGAATGCACATATTATTATTAAAAAAAAATCAGACATAATAAACAAATCTAAAAAGCTAAAGCTAAAAAAAAACACATGTCGGTTAGACAGAACGCGGCGCGTGTCCCAGTGTGGACACGTGCCGGTAACGCCAGTTATCTGCGCGGGCGCACGTGCTAACAGACTCCTGTTTGTTGTACTACACTATTGTTTACTGGCAATTCATTGACTGTACTAGGCATTATATTATATTTTCAAAAGCTTGTTTTACTTTCACTTTTCCCGGTGTCTGTGGATCAAATCTTACAAGTGAAATTTGATCAACTTCCCGATGTTCGATTGAGCTGTAATTTTGCATTAATGTACTATTTGCATGACAATTCAATATAATGTTGTCACAGAGCTGGTCTGATGATGGACCCTTAAAGTGGCCATACCAACTTAATATAATCAATAATTAGTATAAATCTGAAATCGCCATTCCGCCTTGAGCAAGCGTGGTGATCAATGCTAGTGTCTTCTCTGTACGAGAAGAGGCCTTTGTCCTGCATAGGGACCATAATAGGCTAGTATACCCCCTCACCCCTATTACATGGGACTTAAACATAGCAGGCGAAATGTGGGTGTACTAATGGTTACACCTCTGCCTAACCCTTCGGAGATTACAGGCGTGATGTTATGTTACTATAATTACATCAATTGACTGAGATTTAACTCAACGCAATTCATATCAACATATTGTACTGTTAATAGTAACACTTGAAAAACTGAAATCGTCCTTAAGGCTACGACATAAAGGCGCTATTAAATTGTTACCACGAGCGTGCGGTTGGCCGTAATAAGTAAGGACGCGTGCCGTGCGCGGGCGCAAACGGCACGCGCTAACAATCACGCTACTGTTTGATATGTTACGCCAGCTGTTTGTAATGTAATGACATGCTCGGTTAGAGCGAGATAGATGGTGTGTGTACGGTGCGGGGATACAGTACTTCTCATCATAGAATGGTTCTTATTTGTAACTAGCCTTTGCCTTTACTTGCATACAAACTTCCAACCCCCTTTTCATCGCCTTAGGGGGTGATTTCCGAGATAAAAACTATCCTATGTCCTTCCTCGGATCTTAAACAATCTCCATGCCAAATTTCATCAAAATCGATTCAGCGATTAAGCGTGAGAGGTAACAGACAGGCACACTTTCGCATTTATAATATTAGTATGGACTAGATTTTCGACTGGTTTTTTTTCACCCATGTTCAGTTTCGTTTTCGGTTACTGCTCCGCTCCTTTGGGTCGTAGCTTGATGTTATAAATGGGTCTAGTTGTCATCAAAAAGTTGTTTTCCAATATAACTTGTAGTAGCAGAGATTAGAGCATTTAAACAACTAAGCAAACAAAAAACACTTTAAAGCTTTATTATACCTACGAGTTTTAGTACTTTAGTACTGCCTCGTTGGTCTAGTGGTTGCAAAGTACGACCGCTGAGCATGAGGTCTTGAGGGTTCGATTTCCTGGTCGGGCAAATTGTCATTAGGTTTTTCCATCAGGGATTTCTCAGTATAAGCTCGGAGTCTGGATTTGTGCCCGGTTGATGGCAATAGTCTCGCCCCCTATTACAAGGGACTTAAACATAACTGGCGAACGTGGAAAGTACTAATAGACACACCTCTGCATAACCCTTCGGGGATTACAGGCGCGATGTTATCTTCTATTTCTTCCTACTATCTTTTATATTTTCTTCATTGTACAGCACATTACCACACGCGCGTCTGCTTGTTCATATAATAACTAGCTGGCGTGTGCTTATGTCATGATTGACCTATTTGCCGGCTGGTAGGTGCCGACGTGCCCTCGATTCCACTACTCCTATGTTCCGATAAATCTTACCTGTCATTGCCATTTTCTTTGTAATGAAAAGGGACAAAAGATATTGTGCTTTGGTTATAGATTTTCCTTTTGTTGTAATGATGGTTTACTGTAGGAGTGTATGTACTCAGGATGCTTTCGGGTTCTATTTATATACTACCTTATTAATGCATATAAGAATAATTATTGCAAATCAACCAAAAGCAACCAGACAGCAAATCAATTAGACTATTAAGGGACTACTCACACTTATTCAGCTCCATTCAGCTTTTGTCCATAGAAAAAGCCGATTTCGTATGAGACGCGTACGCGTCCGTTCAGCTTTCCGCGTCTGAACGCATGCCATAGAAAATCGTTGTTTTCTATGGACAAACGCTGCATAGAGCAAACGCTGCATAGACAAACGCTGCATAGAGCTGCATATAAGTGTGAGTAGTCCCTAAAAGGCACTTGAACGACATATCAAGAATAAGAAAGGATTGAATCTGATTACTCTTTCCAAAAAATAGTTTCTTACGGAGAAGAATTGGCAAGAAACACCACATTACTCTTTTAAAAAATGTTTTACATTATTTTTATACTATCTAAATCTAAATATTTAGAAGCTAAAATCTCACTCAATACTAAGTAACGAAAACCGCTTGACGTATTAAAATGAATTTAGCAGCTTATAAGTTAGGAGATGTCACGTAAGAACGAATTTTCCAAAATTCACCCCTTATGGGATGAAACGGGGGTCTGAAATCTACGCGGACAAAGTCGCGAGCCAAAGCTAAAAAAAAAAAAAAAAAGTTCATGTTCAAAGATACATAGTGTTCACATGTTTCCAAATATTGGAACTGTAGACGACCACTCTTAACGTTCCGACAAACAATGAAAACGCCCCAATGGCGGCAGACTCAAAGTCAAATCATTTTTTTCAATTAAGCCGTTTAAAGGCACTGAACATTGAAGAACAAAAAAAAAAATAGAATTGAATCTAGTTGCCCCTTCCAAAAGGTAGTTTTGTATGGAGAAGAATGGGCAAGAAACTCCATACGTACGACTGTCAAGTCATATCGGTATTTTATATTCGAACAGTGTTTTTGTCGTAGAAACTACTTAATTAAGGTTGGACATGGCTAAGCCAGCAAGTCTCTACATTACAGAGGTCTTGGGTTTCTAATGGCGTTCGGCTAAGAAATTAGTTTTTCCACGTGAGATCGACAATTTTATGAACCCTAATATTGGCATGGTGGATAATTTGATACGTTGTACTTATCGAAAATCTAAAGACGTGCAAGATGTCCATCTAAACGTTTTATGTAAAATTTTCCAAAATTAAAAAAAAAGTTTTAAAATATCTTAGTTTTTGTCTTTACGAAGAATTTTACCATGCATTTAGTATGATGATTATAGACTCCGCAGCGGCAAAAACATTCAACGGGTATTAAAGGAAATATCAGCTCTTCTATACAATTTAACCGCTTCATAGAAAGGCAGAATTTTTTATAACCGTTAAAAATTTCATCTGTGGGAGTGGGGTGCCGGGTGGGGTCCCAGATCTAGAATTGCCATGGGGCTCCCACAGAGTATGTTACTGGAGTTAAAACAATGGTCTCTGGTAAAGATTAGTAAGAAAATCGAGTAACATATTATAATTTTTCCCTTGCATCAACGATCTCCTGAAAACTCACACAATCCTTACATAAACCTAGTGGATTAACGCAACACGCACAGTAAGGGAACAATACAAATTGTATCATATTTCACGCTTATCTCCTCTTATATTTAATGCCAAATATCTTCATAATGTGTGTTGAAATTTTCGCGAGTTAAAGGACTGATTCCCGGGCTGCGGCCGGGCTCAGGTTATGTAAGAGGCTCCACGGAGGCGGCAGACAACTGCCAGACGGCGCCGGCCCGACTGGCGCCAAGAGAAAGACAGACTCGCACTTTATCCCCTCTCGCTCCCCCACAGACTTTTGGCGCCCAACGTGGGGCCGTTACAGAATAACTTCTTAGGGGGGGAAACTGTTTTTATAGCATTTTGATTTGTTTAAATTTATTGCATTGTTATTTTTTTCGATTGCAGAAAATTTATGGTGATAAATTTGATGTAGTTTTCTTGTCGGGTTTTTTAATTTATTGTGTTGTGGAGGGTGTTATCTTTCGGAGGGAAAACTGTTTAGATGGGTTTTAAGATAACTGGGAAACTAGATTGCGAAAGTTTCTTTATCTTGTACTATTTGGAGAAAATTATGTCAATATTCATCTGAAGTCTGCCCCTCTTGCATTAGGTTGTGGGTTTGAAAACTGAGCAAGGACCAATGTGACTTTTCCAATTTATATGTACTTTCTAAGTTTATCTTTGCATCGGTGAATGAAAACCTGGACTTGTAATCAATATCAGTCTGAAATCGCCAATCTGCCTTGAGCAAGCGTGGTGATCAATGCTCGTGCCTTCTTTTGCAAATAGGTCTTTGTAAAGTGGGACAATAATAGGCTGGTTATATTCTAGTATTCAGTTAGTCCACTAAATGAAACTATCTTATTTTAATCGTGAAAGTTTTTGCTCAATAAACAACATGTTTTTGACATAGACTTCAGCGGTTTCAGGAATTCATATGGGCATATACAAATATTGTAAAACATTGATTTTTAAAGAGAATATATTGTGTTTTATGCCCATTTGGAAGGGGTAACTAGATTCGATCCTTTTTTATTGTATATGATAATATGACGTTCAAAAGTGCCTTCTAATGGCCTTGACATTTGATAAAATGGGTTCGCTCTTGGCTCATAGTCAGGTCAGAGGTGACACAGACAAAGTCTACGATAGAGTGAGCTTACCCAGAAGAAGCCTGTTCACTCTGACTTTGAAGAGATTAATGTCGAATGCGTTTGGAAATACAGACTACGCAGGTAGAGAGTTCCACTGCTTTGCTGTGCGTTTTATCGACTTCTTTATCGTGTGGGCAATAAGATCTTACGACCCTAGTGTCAGAGTTTCTAAACCGCTTCAAGGGCCTCTGTAATGGTTTGAGGGGGGCAGGAATAGGCTGGTATAAGTCCAGGTTTCCTCACGATGTTTTTCTTCACCGATGTCAGTAATGTCTTTTGTGAATTGGTGGAATAGCAACAAAGATTTGACTTTGACTTTGACAGTCAAGCTTTAAAGAGACGAGATTCTAGCTCGCTTGCCAACAAGCCCTTAGCAACTGCCATTAGTTATTGAAATGGAAACGTAGACAGTTGCCAAAGTATTGTTTACTAGTACTTGTGTCTTTTTATTTTCGCCATCGCATTGTTTATGATTTCGCTAGTTTTATGAGTACGGCTTTTGTTGATCTTCGAAGATATTGGGTACTTGATCATGGTATTTGATGGAGATGTATTTTTGTTTCTTCGACTGAGTACTATTATTTGTCTTCGTGCCACTTGTACTAGCACAGGAATCGGTATTTAAAGATATTATGTTTTTAATGTAGATACCTATTACCATCTTTGCAAGTTAGATTCCTAGGTCGGGCAAAGTGTTATTGAGTTTTTTCTTAAGGAATTTCTCAGTAGCAGCCTCAGAGTCAGGATTTGTGCCCGGTTCATGGCAATAGGCTCGCCCCCCTATTACGGAATGTTTGTATACTAATAGGTACATCTTTGCGTAGCCCTTCGGGGATTACAGGCGTGATGTTATGTTGTAATTAGTGTAAAAATTAACAAGTGTATTTTGTTTGTTGTCCAGGTAAATAGACTGCAATGTGAAGAGGAGTACAGTTGATCACGCCACACGAGTGCCTTACAAACGACTAAGTGCCTATTGTACAGATAGTTACGTTTAGCTACGAACGATACGAAGCGACGATACGCGAATCATTGGTAAGTACTTATTTATTTATTTATTTACTTATTTTAATTATAAAGGTAACAGTACTTACCAATTACAATAAATAAATTGACAAAACTGATAAAAAATAAATCACAAATACACAATTAAAAACAAAACGTTAATGCTTTCAAAAATGTATCTCACATACTAACAATAGACGACTTCATCCATTCATCCGCAAACACATATCAATTAGATATGCAAAGCGGAAAAAGCTAGGAAGTAATTAACTTACTAGACTAGCTTTTTCCAGGGATTTTTTCCACTTGGTTTTTTTCCCACCTGTTTAATTCTGGTAACTGCTCCGCTGCTGAGCTCCTGTGGGTCGTGGGGTGATGTTATGTAGTTTATACTATTCCTCATAAGAGAATAAACTCACGCCTTTTTCACATGAAGGTAGGCAGAAACAACAGAACGCCACCTGCTACGATCCTTACATACTCCTTTCGCCTCATCCACGTTCATACATCTCGTCATACAAGCAAGCCTGACGAGTACTGCGCACCTATGTTATTCGCTGATAATATAGCTTTCCAGAGGTGAAAGAATTTTCAATGGGAGTTTGTCGAGTACAAAAAAATACAAATCTTTTTTTTAAATATAATTCAGATAAAACGCCGAAGCGGTCCATTTTCATGTAAGAGACAGACCCTCGATTTAAAGCTAAATGTATTTTCTATGCAGCACAGCAGGGCGCGCGTCGCTGTAAGTGCCAGCGATTTACTGGACATATCCTCGGGATTTGGTAATACCAAATACTTGGGACTAAAGGTTTAAAAAAATAAATAAAGGGTCCTGAAATACTTCGGTATGTTGTTCCCTTTATGCGTGACTATAGCTTTTGGCCGCGATATCGTCCGCGTAAATCTTGTAACGGGTTCTGTCTAGCGAAAGAATTTTCAGAACCGGGTCAGTAATTTCGGAGATAGAGAGAGAGAGCATGATTAAACAAAAAATAAAAAAAACTATTCAGGTTTATAATTTGAGTATAGATATTCAGTGTTTGAAAGTCTCGCACGGTTTAAATACAAATATTATTTTTCTTTAAGATATTCTTTTAAATCTCCTTAGTATTCTTCTTTATCGTGTGGGTAGTAAGGTCTTGCAAGGGGTCGTAAGACCTTACTAGAATGTGTGGGGACACACTCTAGTTTCAGAGTTTCTAAACCGCCTCAAGGGCCTCTGACATGGTTTGAGTAGAACAGTAAGTTCCAGGTTTCCTCATGATGTTTTTCCTCACCGATACCAGTGATGTCCAAGATAAACTTTAGAAAGTACATATAAATTGAAAAAGTCACAATAGTGCTTGCCAGGATTTGAACCCACAATCTTGTGCATGAGAGGCGGGCGGACAACCCAAGTATTGAGGCAAAAAGAAATTAATGAAATCGGTCTAACCGTTTTTGAGTTTTAGGGAGACTAACGAACATCAATACATTTTTATAGAAATAGATAGATATGGCACCATCACACACTCAAGTCCATGTAACCCTTCTCAAGGGCCAATATAATCACTAGCACAAACACTTGACGTTACCAAGAATGTGAGCGCCAATCCAAGAGCCAAGTGCTCCAAGTGCTCACACGCAACTATGGGACATCATAATTGATTCGTGTGATACAGCTGATGGCATAATATTTACTTTGATAATGGGTTTGGAAAAGGGTAGTCGAGCTCGCTAATAAGTAGAGAATAGTGGGGATGAAGATGGAAGGGTAATAACTAGCTTCTGCTCGCGGCTTCGCCCACATAAAAAAGTAAGTTGGACTATTATCCCAAGGAAACACATTACTGGGGTTAAAAGTATTTAGGAAATGGTCTATCTATTAGTGTATAAATATAAGTCCCATGTAATAGGAGGCGAGCCTATTGCCATCAACCGGGCACAAATCTAGACTCCGAGGCTAATGCTAAGAAATTCCTGATTGAAAAACACAAGAACACTTTGCCCGACCTGGGAATCAAACTCAAGACCTCACGCTTTGCGACCACTAGACCAACGAGGCAGTATTAAATAATAAACAATTAATAATTCAAATAATAGACGACGCAGGTAATACCGCGGGATATTGCTAGTATTGTATAACTAAAATTAAACTGGCTTATAATGAGTTAAAAAGCATAAAACAGCTGACTCACTCAATTAGAAAGATTATTATAATTATATTAAATCAAAACCAGTCGACCAGAAAAGCCGTGCTTCATGTCGTTGAAATCTTTTCATAGCGAAAAACGGACGATGGTTCAACGTTCATAGGGAAACGTCGTACTCTAATGTATTAAGATTTGTAAAAATTCAAAATGGTCTTCGCAATAGATAATTTGATTTTCTATAAATTGCATAAACATACTTTTAATGAAGCCAAAAATTTAATTTTCTTTCCATCATAGCAATATTTATTTTTTGTTCTGAACCGTACATGAAAACCTTTTAGCTATAGAGATATTGAAGGTTCCAACTGTTTTTTTAATATATTTTTTTTTTGCGACAATCATACTTTAAATACTTCCTTGATCGCTGTACTGTTGCAGGCACCCGTAAGCATAATGTTTGAGTTCTGTTTTATTACGAAAACAAGCTTAAACTCTTAGCGGAAATATAAATATTGCGGCTTGACAGCTTTTGCATAGAAAATATATAAAACTGACATATTTATTCTTTACATAAAAGTTATTTAAAAAATCAGCCCTAAATAACTAAACTTTAAATATCCCCATGAGTCATGCTTCATCGTGCCCATTAAAAGTTTATCCCATTGTTATTCCAAGTAACGCAATCACCATTGATATAAACTATATCTATAATGACATCAATATCTCAATTTGCAACATCAACAGCGTCATGAACATCGGTGTTGCCAGCGTCTCCACCAACCCTTCACGTCGCCGCCCATTACTTCTGTTCCACCGAACACTGCACTCCGCTACGTAAATATTCATAATTGTTCTCTGTAACAACACTGTTTGGGGTAACTTCTCGTCGCACTAACTATAGTTCGTTGAACCGTAATTTGAAATCTTCTGCTTTTAAAAATAAGTGTGAATTTACTTTGAAAGGTGGTGTTTTTTCAAATTTCCTGTCAATCAGCAGCCTTTTGTCGAGCAAAGTGGCCACAGGTGCATCGTTAAGCCAACCCTCTTTATAATTCTTGTATTGTACAATTGCGTCGCTGCTCGCAGACGTCCGTCATCGAGGGAGTATTAATGGCCAGTAAAAAGTTTTATTAGTTACATGAGCACTAAATCTTATAGTGACATGATAAGGGGATTAATAACTTTGGCGTCCCCAGAAAGCATCCCATGGAAGTCTTCGCCCCGATACGAATCAATAAACAAAATCACGAGCTCCGGAAATCCGAGCGGAGTCCGAGATGCATTTCCATCTTTCATCGTCTTTTCACCCTCCGAATATCATCCCTAAAGTTCGTTCCCCCATCTCTGTGTTGTGCGCGGGTGCGTAAAGGACGGGAGATTCGCAGGGCGCGTGCGCGGATCAACCCCTCATGAGCTTCGGAGAACGTTGATAGTGGCAAGCGCGAGATCCTGGCGCGATGCCGGGGTCGCGGAACATTCCTCCGTGGACCGTCCGCGGAGGCGGTGGTCCCGCTCTCTCACCCCCGGCAACCAACATTGCACAACTGCACAACACTTCTCAAGTGCTAGGTGCACCGCAGGGAGCCACACTGGGCCCTGACTTCAACATTTCAACTCAATCTCCCTCTATTCTCCGTACTCCATTTAAATCAATTCTCCAAGTCTCTTATTGTCTTCTAAAGCCAACATTAACAATACACAAGCGAGCGGGGTGTGAGAGAGCGAGAAGGTAAAGTATTTTTCTAAAGTGGGAACGAGACGACGAGATGGTACGCCGCTCCCGATCGAGGTAAGCACCACTTGCACGGGGCCACGTGTTCAAACTTTTAGTTTTCAGTTTCAGGTGGTTGAAACTCGCCGCCGGCCGTTGTTTCGTCAAAACCTATTGTTTGCCTTTTGAATTCATTTCACAGATTTCCTGTCGGTGGCATGTTCGTAATATGTTTTATTGATTCCGTCGTGTGTTGCTTTGTTAATGTTTAGCCAATTGGTTTCTGTTTGGTGTCCTACTTAGCGCGGGGTTTATTGTATTATTTGGGCACGTTATCGGTAATTTTCAAATTCTACGCTATTTTGTGCCCCTTGTGTTTTGCCAGGTTTTGTAAAATATCATTCGTTTCGTTTATATCTACAGACCGATAGATTTCTTTTAGTTTCATTAGGGCTGCTTCTGAGACTACATTATAAGTTAAATATAAAAAAAAAATACCCACAAATGATGATCTGTATGATTTTTTACTTCTATATTAGTCATACAAGTAGTCTATCTAGATAGAGCCTGAGGCAAATTCTCTTAACGTAGGCTTTATGTGGATTTCAATACCGTAAAATCCATATAAATTTTTACCCCTGAACAAATTCCGCCAATTTTATCTCCAAATCAAGTCAGAATCAGTTAAATAATATCCCCCAACATTCAACATCTCTATAATTCGTACCTTTTCAATAAAACCACACATTCCACCATATTGGTTCCCTTGGAGCCGCGTATAATTATCGCTTGCATCCTCTGTGATTATACCTCGTTAGTTCTCTTCAAGGTTCCCACCGATCAGTTTCGTTTGTATGCCTTTTAATTAACTAAAATTCTGTTCATCTGTTTGTTTCATTAAAATGATTCATCAGAATCTGTTTGCTTATCCCGTGTTCATCCGACGTACAATTTCTATCACGCAACAAGAACATTACGTTGTACCTCATTGAACATTTTCTGAGTAACTCCTACACAGTCCGCTGTCTTTCACACGCAGTGTTATCGGGAAATAACTTTGTTGCTCCATTTCTTATGCTTATTTATTCTCTGAATAAAGGCTTCCATTCATAAATTCTACAATTGTTACGAAACAAACGTTGGTCTTGACATTTAGATTCGCTATCTTATCGTAATCCGTATCTTGGTACGCATTTTACATAACATACTTCAGTTTTGAGGTAAAAGTTGAACGTAGATTACTTGGTTACGTATCGTAGATAACATTTCGTTCGATTGCATTATCCATATCTACGATTTTCGCACTTTCGCTATAAAACTAATCAGTTTCATATTCATTACTATCTCTATAATTAAATTCAAAATTGCTATCATCGATTACGTCACCGTCGTCCCCTAGCTATTATCAGTATAATTCTCTAATCAGACTAACTTCATGTACACAAGAATAGTATCGTCATTCATTAGTTCTTTGGAAGCATCGTTAGAGTCAATTTCGTGTCCATGGGTGGCCGCGTCCCGCGGAGATGATTGGTGTTGTCTCCCATCGTGCTTACCTTCATCGATTAAGGGTTGATGAATGAATGGGAATTAGTCTCACTTGTTTAGGGATTACCTGGGATTAGTTAAAGAGCTGTTTTTCTTTGGTGTATTCAATCTTGCTGTTTATTTTATTCCGTGTGAATTACTTATTTGATGATCTTTATTTGAGAAATATTTATGAGTTGGGTTTTTAGTAATTCTTCTTATTTAAGGACTAGCTTAAGAGACTAATTAATCTGGGAAAAGTTCGGTGTCTCAATAAATTACAGGAGCATTAAAGTACTGACGTCGTATTCGGGTTTCTATTCACCATTTCATTTGTCATGTAAATAAGATAGTTGTCGATTCAAAAAAATATCATAGCCAGTGTAGTTGTTAGCTACTGTCCCGTTGCTCGTTACAAGCGCGACTGCTGAGGGTCCTGGGTTCTAATCCCAGGTCGGGCAAAAAATGTTAAGGTTTTTCCGTTAGGTTAGGTTAATTTCTATGCACGAAGTTTGGAGTTGGTGGTGAGTGCCACAGAAAGCACGTAAAGCCGTAGGTTCAGCACCTTATTTCTCCTCGGTCCACCGGACTATTAAATTGAGGGAGTGGTTAGTCTCCATTAGATTAGTTGGGATAATAATATTAGCACACTTGTATCTGGTCCATCTCAAATTCCTTAAGCAACTAAAGATATCTGATCATGGTGGTCTTCAATCATGCCATCTAAAAACAATTTGACCAATCATCCCCTAAATGTATAAAATGGCAGCCTCCCCTATATCCGGCCACTCAATAATCCCCTAATTCGCTAATAGAAAAACAGAACTATCGGATTTCCCGCGCACGCCGTGACGACTTCCTGTGTCGAGCGGAAGTGTACATGACTGTATAGTACGTTTTTATCTCTCCTTGAGATATTTTTATTTTTTCTTTTTGCTATTTTAGTTGTGACATTTACGAATCTGTCTTTACTAATAGTAGTATTAGCAATTTATAGATTAATGGAATTAGAAACACCTACACTGACCTTATTGGTGAGGTTCTTCAGAAAGGTCAGGTGCGCAGTACTCGTAACCGTGCGTGGCGTGCGTAAGGCGTGTTTGTACGACGAGATGTATGAACGTAGATGAGGCGAAAGGAGTATGTATGGATTGCAGGTGGCGTTCTGTGGTTTCTGCCTACCCCCATGGGAAAAAGGCGTGAGTTTATGTATGTATGTGCATGGAATTAGAAACGTTTCCAAGTAAAACATACTATTTGCTTAGATTGGGTCTTGCGCGTGCTCATTGTAAGTACTGCAAAACGTAGTTTGTACTTACGCCCTTTTACTATGTACTACCATTGTCTTCGATTGTACGGACGACTGCGCTTTAAGGTAAACACTGCAGTATCTTATGCGGTTGTAATAGGAGCGATTTTACAACAAAAAGATATAAGTCTGATAAACTGGCAATTGTACTTATGACGTCATAATAAAGATTTCCAGTAAAAGCTGACTTAGCACTTCAATTGCATTGGCTTTCACAGTGAGTAAATTATCTATACTAATATTATAAAGCTGAAGATTTTATTTGAACGCGCATATCTCCGAAACTACCAGTCCAATTCTGAAAATTCTTTCGCTAATAGTAAGCTACGTTGTCCCTGAATATTGTAGACTATAGAATATTACAAAAACGTAAGGGTCCTGGAAATTCAGCGTATTTATAGCTTGATAAAATTGACAAAAATATATTGATATGCAGTTTTGTAGATGTCGGGTCTTGGATCAGTATTGTTGAAATGTTAAGCAGCATTCGCTCTTATCATAATGTGTTATGTCATTATCATTATTCTCATTACATGACGTTTATAATTATTTTTTTTATTGTGTTTATCATAAACATGTTTCGTTATTCTTGCTTAGAGATACGTATTTTGTTAAAATCTTTAGACGCATGTACCATGTTTTTCGTTAATATCTTTAGACGTATGCATGGGCGTAGCCACGGTGAGGCAGAGTGGGGCGCTTGCCCCACCCTGACTGACACAAGGGTAATGAGTTGCTGCTTTCAAAAGGTAGTTTCATGTAGAAAGATAGGCAAGAAAATGTATAATTACACTGTAAAATTTTATACGTATTTATCAGTATTGCCCCACCCAAAATCAAAACTTGGCTACATCGATGTATGTATGTACCATATTTTAGCTTAGTACCTAATCTTATTAACCACGCCCGATTCGTCTCCTATTTCATCCATATATCTCAATATCTTCTATTTCACTTAAGCTAATACTTTTTCTTTACGTGTAAGAGAGACAGCAGCATCCCGGCGCCAGACACGGCGGCGCCGGAGTGTATCGATCCCACCCTTGTGGAGGGGGGACGCATGCGCGCTAGTTGTTTGTGAAGATTTCTTCCGATTATAGATTTTCTTTAAGTACATTATGTACTAGAGGTTTATTAGCTTTTAGTTTTATGGAGCCTTTCATTTTAACATTCGGTTCGGTTTTATCGGCACTGATTTGTTTGTGACCGGGCTCTGATTGGATGCTGGGCTAATTAGATTGATTTTGGAAATTAGTGGATCCTTTTTTTCGGGTATTTATGTACTAAAATGGCAAGATTCGATATGTAGTCTAGATTTTAATAATTTTGATAGTTTATCATTATTATCATTTCGGACGTCCACTGCTGGACATAGGACTCTCTCAAGCATAACCACATGGAACGGTTCTGTGCGTTTCTCACCCAGCGGATTACTTATCCAATAATTTCATTTTTCAATTGACTGTGGTATAATTTTGATTACAAGTGAAAATCATCCGTAATTTTTTGCGTTCATCTCATATTAGCCTGGTGATCAAGGTACCCGCTTGGCGGTTGGGTTCGCTACCGGGCACAGGCTCCCACCAATATCACCTTTTCAATTCTTATGTACTTTCTAAGTTTAAAACTCAACAACAACATCACGCCTGTAATCCCCGTAGGGTTAGGCAGAGGTGTACCTTAAAACTAAAAAAAAAACAAAGTCAATAAACTCAAATAAGTCTGAAATCGCCAATCCATCTTTCGCAAGCGTGGCGATCAATGCTCGTCCCTTCTGCCCCCTCTTCTTGGGCCCTTTGCAGGAGGAAAAATACCTCTGGTACACGTAACCCTAATCACCCTAAGAAAAACACACAATACTAAAGAAAATTTCGTCAATAGCCACGTCA
The DNA here is from genome assembly GCA_949774945.1 of Hoplodrina ambigua. Lineage (NCBI taxonomy): Eukaryota > Metazoa > Arthropoda > Insecta > Lepidoptera > Noctuidae > Hoplodrina > Hoplodrina ambigua. Next base: position 273,812 of record OX458991.1, read on the forward strand.
GATTAACGGACACACTCATTGTTTTCCAACAAAGAGACACAGTGACGTCACTTACCCCGGTAACAGTACACCATAATAGTATCGATATTCCCATTGTGTGGTGACACTATGGTCAGCCTTTGTGTGTGTGTATTGTTTGCTAGTGATGTATAGACGTGTTTGTTGCAATAGTGACGTGTGTCACGGGTCGGAGTGACAAAAATGTGAGACATGTCGATCGTAGAGCTAGTGATTGGGTTTAGTAGATATCATCTTACTTAAAGCTATATCGTGATGGCTTAGCTAAGGCGCCCGCCTCTCATGCATGAAATTGTGGGTTAAAATCCGAGCAAGTACCTACCAATGTGACTTTTTCAATTCATATGTACTTTCTAAAGTTTATCTTGGACATCACTGGCATCGGTGATGGAAAACATTGTGAGGAAACCTGGGACACCTAAACCATGTCAAAGGCCCTTGAGGCGGTTTAGAAACTCTGACACTAGGGTGTGGGGTCGTAAGACCTTACTGCCCACACGATGAAGAAAAAAGACTTAGCTATTATAAATGTTAAAGTTTGCGTGGATGCATATTTGTAGAACGGATGAACGGATCTGGATTAAAGACGTAGAGATAGATTAGAGTCTGTAATAGCACATGCGGTTTCCGTTGGAAAATATATTTAGGCACGAAATAAAACAATTTATTTTAGCCCTCATTTAGATTTCTAGCTGTTTTTCCATCAGGAATTTTCAGTAGCAGCCTCGGAGTCTCGATTTGTGCTCGATGGATGATATCAATAGCTTTATTATAACATAATTACCTATAGACATGGAATTAGTCTGCAGATATTTTGGATATAATCCAAAATCATTACAATTATTTCTAAAAATGGGAGCAATTTTGTCGTGATTTCGTTCAATTTGGCAGAATCAAGCTCAATTGAACATAATATGTACAAATGAGCTTATTTCAATAAGGATATTTATGATATTATCCAAAAATAACAAAAAAGAAGATAAGCTAAAATTACCCCCATCAATAAACCCAATTTTACTTTCACCGCGGGACGTAGCCATCCCACGCACCTCGAAATCTTCCACAAACTTAAGAGTTAGCGAGGAGGTACCGTTGCTAGGCAACCGGCGCGACGCGGCGTCGCCGCTGAAACTTTAAGCTTGACTGACTTTGAAACGTATTGTGGGGTTCTAGTAAATTATTTTGGCATTGGGACGCGGCGGAAAAGTAGGGCACAGTTTACTTGTGTTATGGAGTGTGGGTGTGTTAGGACTTCGAGGTTACCGTTAAGGGATTCAGAGCCCCTGTCTTGTTGGTTTTGACATTTTTTATCAGCTTTGAGCGTGACGAGGGTGGCGCACGTGGCTACGTTATTACAGCCGCACGGGTCAGGTTAAGCTAAGGTTTCGATTTAGTTAGATTTTTTATGCAGATGTAAGACATAGCAGTTAAGAGATGACCAATCCTTACTGACTTTCTCGTTGATCTAGTGGTCGCAAAGCGCGACTCCTGAGCAAAGATCTTGGATTAGGTACACAGATTAGGCAAAGTGTTATTGGGTTTTCCCACCAGGAATTTCTCAGTAGCAGCCTCGGAGCCTAGATTTGTGCTTAGTTGATGGCAATAGGCTCGCCCTCTATTACATGGGACTTAAACATAACTGGCGTAATGTGGGGGTACTAATGGGTACACCAAGTTAAGTTATTTTTAGTATTTTATTTCCCACGGCGTGCATACTTCGAAGACAAGCACATCGAAGGTCTATGTGCGCCAAATTCCTAGGAGACACCATGGCTTGTCTGCGCGAAACGGCGTTACTTGGGACCCACTAGCAAATCTTTGTACAGCAGATGTAGATCGTAATGCAAGGGTAGCAGTATCCACCTATGTCATCGTTTTGGTTTCTTACTGTAAAGGCGTTATAATTGTGTGTGTAAATAAATAAATAAATAAATAAAATGTTATGTTATGTCAAACCCAACTGACAGCGCCTGTTCACAAACATGACGCTTATACTTGTATGTACTTGTACTTGTATCAGCAATGATGGGAAAACATGTACCTGACTTTCAACTTCGTTAGGTATCGTTTAAGACTCATTATAAATACGATGGGCTCGTGTCTGCTAACGTGAGTCGACGTGTTAAATCGAGATGTCTATCAGCTACCGATGAGCGTGTTCACAAATCCATTGATCTGTGAACAATATGCTCTGACGTGCTGTGAACTCGCTATGAATATTTTGATAAGGCGTCAATTTTATATTCACCCTCAAATGTTTACGTGTTATTAGTCTATCTTAATATGTTGTTGAGGTTGTGGCTTTGAATCTGGGCTGAAGTTTAATTTGACTTTTTCAATTCATATGTATGTACGTTCAACAAAAGAGATAAATAACCAGGGTTGTTCGATATGTTGTCTGTAGGTTGAGTAGTGACGTGATGGACTGATAGCCCAGTGGTTAAGACGGCCGCGTCACATGCATTCTGTTGCAAGTACTAATGTGAGTTTTTGAATTCATACGTACGAGTACTGTCTATTATCTTGGACATCCCTGACATCGGTGAAGGAAAATATCCTGAGGAAACTAAATTTAAAATGAATCTGAAATCGATAAATGCTCGTGCCTTCTCTGCATGAGAAGAGACTTTTCCCCTTCAATGGGACACTACTATGCTGGTATTGCTGTTCATGTTTGTCTTTTATGCGTTTGCGCACCGCTCATTTGATTGATTCCTATTTTTTTAATAAAATATTTTACTCAAGGATAACGTAGCTTCTTATTACCGAATTTTAGTCTAAAAAAATTAAGTCGAACCAGTAGTTCCGGAGATTTGCGCATTCAAACAACGTATTCAGCTTTACAACATTAAGAGGGTATAAATTGAAATATACCAGTTACTGTTTACTTGAGCTAACTGTTATATACCCACCCCTTTCATACTTAAGTAAGTAATTTACTAATAAATGTCTGGCTTTTGTCGATTGCGTCAATAACTTGATTAGCACAGTCCCCATTCCTGTTCAATATCAACTAACTTCGGCTCGTTTTGATGGGACTTTCACTGGCAGATAGCTAGAGTATGCTATGCTACTTTTATTTAAATTATACTAAATCAAAATCGGTTCATTCGTTTGGGAGCTACGATGCCACATACAGACACGTCAAAGTTATAACACCTCGTCGCGGTCGTTTATGCGTCGGGGGTTAAAACATTTTTATTAAAGTCAAACATTTATTTCAACTAAGCCATTATAAGGCTCTTTTGAACGTCATATACAAGAAAGAGAGGAATTGAATCTAGTTGTTCTAAAAGGCAGTTTTGTATTGCATGGTAGAGCTACGTGCAAAAATAAAAATAAAATACCCCATGATAAGTGACATTTAGGCATACCAAGTCGCAGGCAAGTCTATACCAAATTATGCGCATTAAAACTAGGAATGACGTCACTCAAAAATGTTCATTCTGTCCCCCAGACTAGATCTGACATAAAACAATAAATTCGTCCACATAAACGGTTGCAAACAAACTTATATTGAACTATTAAAATTCCAACATGGCGGCGGCGAGTGCCAGGGGCTGCTGCGATGCCTTTTTATGCAAAACTGTATGCAATAACTCGCCCGTTATTACTATGGGCTTTTTAATGAGTCCATGTGAATTTGTTAATACACCAAATGCGATACCAGACACGCTTATATCTAGGATATAAGGTTGAAAGTCCCTCAGCTTTCCAGATTGGGTGAAATGCTTCCACGTCCGTTTTTATTGCATCTCAGTAGAGTTGTCGAGGGGTCTACTTCTTAGTTGTATTAAGTATGACTTTATAGGTCTAGATATTAATTCGGGGTTAGTACTTTTTACTGATGTTAAGTTTATTGGTTCGTTTTCCGTATTTAGTCACGTTCCTGTCGTTAATACGTCGTTCGCGATTTGATGAGGAGTCGGAATTATGATTGAAACTTGTTCTGTGTTATTGGTCTTAGCGTTAGAGGTTTGGGGGGTTAAAAGGATCACTTTCTTATTGATAAGTATCCTTGTTATAATTTATGTATTTTAGAATAAATACAACATAACATGCAATAACATCACGCTTGTAATTTGCGAATGGTTAAGCAGAGGTGTATCCATTAGCATTACCCACATTTCGGGTTTCAAATGAAGAGGTTGCTACTCAGAAACTCCTGTTTTGAAAATCAAGAATGCCTGACCATAGAATCGAATTTTGACAGCTCAGCGCTTAGCTTCAGCATAATACAATATGCTAGTGGTTAATTACCAGACATCTCTCGTCTCCGCTTTGGTGGAGTCTAGCCCTTAAAATCCGTTGCGGAGTTAAAAAAATCTAAGCGCACAGACGGCCATTATGTAAGCCTGAAATCACCAATCCGCCTTGAGCAAGCGTGGTGATCAATGCTCGTGCCTTCTCTGTATGAGAAGAGGCCTTTGTCCTGCAGGAGGACTGTCATAGATTTTTGTGTAATGTCATTGTCGTTTCTAGTATTAATTAATCTACAACACAGCCCAGTTTTGACATGTGCGTCATTATCTAAGAGTAGGATGTTCAAACTGGGATCTCGTTCCCAAAGCTTATCTTGTAAATAACTATCAGCTGTGTCGACTTGCTTTTTTATCTTTTTATCCATTCGTCCGCATAGCAGTCGTGTTGCCGACTCCCATACATAACAAGTTACAGAAATAGATGAACTCATAAATATTGCTTTGTGGCTCATAAACGGAATGAGATCGAAAGTTTTGACTCTTGTAACGATGTACAGTTGATGGCGTGTATTTGGGAACAGTTTGAGATTTTTACAAGCTTTTATTTAGTTTGCCCTGTTCGTATTGTTATCATTATCATTCACTGTATGTATCGGGCACAAAATACCCCTCTTTGAGGACTGGCTAGAGAGGCGCTACGGCGTCCTCACCTACCGCCTGACGCAGGTCCTCACCGGACACGGTTGTTTCGGGAGGTTCCGGTGTCGGATTCAGCGGGAGGAAACCACTGTGTGAACCGCCCGGAGGGCACGGTGAAGCATACGAACTGTTCGTATGTATGTATGTAAATAAGTTGTCCTTTCATTTGGAAACCATTTTTCAATCATTTGTTGGTTTTTCATACACCTTTAGTTCTGATGACAATACAATGTTCAATTACTCAATATTGTAAAAATATTAAATGAAAGCTTATTTAAAAAAAATATTTTTTATCTGTTGACTGCCTCTTTGGTCTAGTGGTCGCAACGAGCCACTGCTGAGCATTAGGTCTTGAGTTTGATTCTCAGGTCGGGCAGTGAATACATAATATCACGTCTGTAATCCCCGAAGGGTTAGGCAGAGGTCACATTTCGCCAGTTATGTTAAATTCCCATGTAATAGGAGGCGAGCCTATTAGCCTCAGGCAGTGTAGGCATAGGAATTTCTCAGTAGCAGCGTCGGAGTCTGGATTTGTGCTCGGTTGATGGCAATAGGCTCGCCCCCTATATGGGACCTAAACATAACTGGCGAAATGTGAGTGTACTATAGTTACACCTCTGCATAACCCTTCGGGGATTACAAAGCGTGATGTTATGTATGATATATGTCAAAGTCATACTTTGAAGTATCGACGTGCGATCGACTGTACGAGTGTGAGTAGTCGCGCTAAAAATTTATCTCTGAACTATTTTCATTTAGAAGCACGGTTCTAAAAAATGCCTCGTTCTGTCATAACATTGGTAATGATTGATGAGGCATAGTCTGCGAACAAAGTAGTATTTTTGGGTTCATAATGTTTTCTGTTAGATAGATGAAGTACTTTATGATAATAAAGCTTCAAAAATATGAATAAAAAGCAAAGATTGGGTCGATGACACCATTAAAAAATATATTAAAAAACAAAGACACAACAAATCTAAAAAAAATACACTTTTTTAACTGTGAAATCATTCGATTTTTCAGTTATTTGAGATCAATAAAAAGTTAGTCAATTAGGTTTAGGTTTAAATAAACTTTATTCTCAATAAAAACATAGTACGTCACTTACTTGAGAACAATACTAATCATAATATTAATATAGGAAAAGTTCGACATCACAAGTTACAGACTAATTATTTGAAACCTGACCCACCCAATGCATCCTTTCTTCAGAAGTCTGACAAACTGACGGAACTGAGTTTTAAATGCATTGAATGAGTGTACATTTCGTATTCGTGAGGATATTTTATTATAAAGCTGTGAGGAGCACGTCTTTATATCAAATGACAGCATTTTTTTGCCATAGTTGGTCAATTAAGTTGGTTAATAAGTGACGTGACACTGACAGTTTGCTATTGCTGTACGAGATCTGTGAAGAAATCGCGTTTTGACAGATCATCTATACAAATAAATAAAATTGAATTGTCTATTTGCAATGTCAAAATAACAGCATTTTTCTTTACTTACTTTTTCTTTGTATTTCATTTTTACTGCCTGGCTGTCTTTATGTTTGTTCCAGATATTCTCCGAAACGGTTGGAACGATTTTGATGGGTCTTTCACTGGCAAATAGCACAGTCATAAGTCAGTCTTATTTTTGTTTTTTTTTTATAATCCACCTACTACATCAAACATCTGAAATAAAACATATATGACCCCAACCCTCTCCGTCTATTCACATTTAGAATGACCAAAATTCTTAATTATCAAATGCGTCATCTATTCTTTTCCCCCAATTTTAAATGCCGGAAGATTAAGATTATTCTCGGACATAAAAGCGTATGCAACAAATCATAACTTAGAACTGAATGTTTAATCAGCTCCTTAAAGCATGTCTTTAGGAACAAGAGTATTTTAAGACTGTTTGGTGAGGCAAACGAAATATCTGACGCTACGCTACGCTGCGTGTCGCGGGATCGATTCTCGGAACAAAATATATTTGTATGGCCTACAGATAGTTGTTCCGGGTATGGATGTTTGTATATGTGAATTTATTTGTTTGTAAACACACCGACGATACAGGAGAAACTTCTAGTGTGAGGCAACATTAAAAAAGATTACAAAAATATCTATCCAAACTTAGCATTTTGAGTACTGATTCTCTTTTTGATTATTATTGTTCTGTGCCTCGGAACTATAATTATGTGAATGATTACCAATAGTCCGAGACAGCGACTTGCCGTCGGCTTACGCTGAAAAGCAGCGTATGCCAGTGGTTTCGTGCCTTCGTGCAACAATGTGAAAATTATATTTTCAACCGACTTCAAAAAGGAGAAGGTTCTCAATTCGACGCGTATGTTTTTTTTTTTTTTTTTTTTGTGTGTTTTTTCAACGATTACTCCGCCAATTACGAATCGATTTGGATGTTTTTTTTTTTGTTTGAAAGAGTATAGTCGCGAATAGGTCCCATAGGAATATTGTCATGATCTGATGATGAACTTTGGAGATATGGAACGGAACTCCTTGTAAAATCACAGCAGAACCGCCGTAACAAGAAAAATTGCTTTGTTTATACGTGTAGTCGATGACTGACTAAAGGAAGTGGGGAGGGGGTACGTCAACCCCCCTCCTACCACTTTCCAAAATTAAATATATCGTGTGTGGTATTGTTTGAAAGGGCTTTATGTAAGGATTTCAAACATTAACAAACAAGCACTAAAAAGTGAAAAATAAAAAACTACAAAATAAAAAAAATAACTTTAGCTTGAAAGTCGGCGGCTTTGGTTTTGTTTCTTGTTATGTAGGTATTGCCACCGACTTCCAAGCTAAAGTTATTTTTTTTATTTTGTAGTTTTTGAAGGCGGTCATATTTTTTTTTCTTACTCCTCCGCTATTCTTTTCTGATTAACTTCATTGCGGGATACAAGACAGTTAATAGTTTCTCTGGGACTCGTCGAGCTTCTTTGCTTCGACGCTTTTCTGGTGGCCCCCACTGTTGATTCTGACTTTCAGGAGTTGCAGTGGATGTGAAAAGTGTAGAGGCTTGTCCTAAAAAAAAGACTATGCCTATAATATTTTGTTCCCTGCGGTAATCGAACAAAATAAAGAATTCTCAATTCACATACATACTCGTTAACATCCAAGATCATACAAGCAGCAAACAGCAGTAAATTCATTCAAATTGAGCGTGAATGACACGCCCTCTCTGACTTGTTCGCTTCAATTATTTTTATGGAGGGTGAAAAAAATTGTTTGACAGGCTTGACACGCTGTGTTGCACGATGTGCACGCACGTAGCTCAGTTGGACTGTGCGACTTGACAGTTTATGGCGTCAATGGTTTCTTAGGTCGTATGGTGAATATATTTTGGTAGGGGGTAGGCACAGAGTAGCAGTTTACGTTGATTAATTGATTATGAATTAAAATAGAACAGAAATAGAGTTCAAAATTGTGCATTTGCGTGCTAGATAAGTAATGGTAAAAGGTGGTGGTGTCTGGTATAAGTACTTTTTAATTTTTTTCTTTTTTAGGGTAGATCTTTCGAGATGCTACTCGTATAATTCTGTAAGACCTGTTGTAACACCAAAAATCGCATAGACTTTGATGGCGTGTGTTCACCAAGGTTCAGAGTCCACGTGTTGGGTAATGGCCCCTATCCCAGAGAAGAGGCCAGAGTCACCGTTTTCCGAGTTCCGTATGTGCAGATAGAATTATTTTTACCTGGACTAGAGTCATGAGCAAACCCATCATAAATAAACAAAAAACAACTACTTTTTCCCTTGTTCATTTCGAATCGATGGTTATTCCGATTATTGATTCCTAACGGTTTGCCTTACGGAGGTCTGAACAATAGCTACTCTACATATCGACGATGAAGAGTCAATATATAATATCAAACATTTTGGCCATTTTTGTTTTATTGCATTATTTATTGTAGAATAGAGTAATACACATGCTGACAAAGATCTTAGGTCTGTTTCTTATTAAATTTTTTAAATTAAAAAATTATTGCAATATGTACTAAGTGGTGTTACGTCATTTACGATGGCAATAGATACTATCTACGCAGAGACGCGTCCGCTTGTGATTGTTGTACCAAGTGTTATTATATCTGCAATTTATATAAAAACCAGTAATGTTTTAATAAAATCATTAATTGCATAATATTGCAGTCAGTTTACATAAAACATTTAAAAAATCAAATATATTAAAAGAATAGTTAAACGGACTTGAAACGTTTTTTTCGCCTCCTGTAAAGTTGCGTTTTTGCAGTTATTATTTATTGACTCTTCATCGGCGATATATAACATAACATCACGCCTGTAATCCTCAAAGGGTCAAGCAGAGGTGTACCGACTAGTACATCCACATTTCGCCAGTTATGTTTAAGTCCCATGTAATAGGGGGTGAGCCTATTGCCATCAACCGGGCACAAACTCAGACTCCGAGGATATTACAGCAAACTGACTATTGTTTTTTTAACACCGTTTATTCTCGTAATTCCTCTCCACAATATGAAACTTGTGCTCTATCCCTTCAGCTATAAATACCCGTCTATATTTACCGACACAGGTGATGGTGTCTGCTACATAAATACCCCATGGTGGGCCACGGAACGATGACCGACGAACGTTGATGATGGCTGTGAAATAGAACGTTTTTAAAGCACTTGATTGAAATGTTGTCGGTTATCGTTTTATGGTTGAATGGTGCAAGGACTTTGTAAGCGGAACCGCTGATGAATCGGCAGTTGAACCTAAATTGGCGTGTTTCGATGAACTGTCTTTCCATCAGCAGTGTTATTTAGTAAAAATCTGTTTTAATAATAATAATAATTCATTTATTTCAGGTCTTTAACCCATATAAATTTAAACAAATAATAATTTTACAACTGTCATGCTTACACTATGTCACATCCCATTACAGATTACAAATTAAATCATAATTACAGAAATTAAAATTTTAAGACAAATACAAAATTTTAAAAATGTCAAAAGAAATAATAATAATAAGAATATAATAAATTACTGAAAATGTCAAAATTTTAAATGATAAAATAAAATAAAAACACCAATCAATTACCAATTATTAAATATATTTTTTTACCAATTTTGTCTGCCTCATTGGTCTAGTAGTTGCAAGCGCGACTGCTATGCATGAGGTCTTGGGTTCGATTCCCAGGTCGGGCAAAGTGATATTGGGTTTTTCCATCAGGAATTTCTCAGTAGCAAGCTCGGAGTCTGGATTTGTGCCCGGTTGATGGCAATAGGCTCGCCCCCTATTACATGGGACTTAAACATATCTGGCGGAATGTGGGTGTACTAATGTGTACACCTCTGCCTAACCCTTCGGGGATTACAGGCGTGATGTTATGTATGTTTTGTATATTAAAAACAATAATATTTATACTAGTGAAGCTTTTTCTTAAATTAAGAATTTAGAAGCAAAGTGCATGTGGTGGGCTTCCATCCTTTTATTTATATTATTTTATTTTAGAAAGATAGCAGACTAATAACAATATAATAACAAAAACTTAATTGCTAATTACAAGCCTCCACAATTAAATACAAGATTATTATTGTGTAGTCCTCATAGTTAAGGTATTCGTCCATATTGGTTCCAAAAGTTTAATCTTATACAAAAAATGGCTTTTTTAAGGTAAGATTGACAGTTTAGGTCACCAGAGTGCTAAGTGTGAGTTTTTTCACTCCCTTTCGATTGCGTTCGCGTTAGTATTTTGTATGGGAAATAAGATTTTCCTAGTGACCACCAGATGGCGCTATATCTTTTTCCCATATAAAATTCTAACGCGCTCGCAATCGAACGTGAGTGAAAAAACTCACACTTAGCACTCAGGGCCAGTGGTTGCGTGGGTCTTACACTCTTGTCCAAATTATTTTTAATTAAAATTTTCTGTTAATAAAAACATTGTGAAGAACTCTTTCATTATCGTAATGTTGTCTAACCATTCCTTCTCCTTATCACCAGGTACCAACTGACAATACATCACCGCAAACACAGGGGGAGTCGTGACGAAGCCTGCGCAAGCGCATCGAGGACGCATTACACGACAACTGGCGGCGGCTGACCGCTACACGTGCTGTGAGTCCACCGTGATTTATAGATCGAAAGATGCAGACAAAAGACAAGATGTTTCCCTTTTCTTATGTTGTGGTCTTCATAAAAGAAAAAAATAATTCCAAACATATTTTGACGGGCTTGTTGGTCTAGTGGTTAGCGGCCCTGACTGCTAAGCCGGAGGTCGTGGGTTCGATTCCCACCCAGGACAAACTTTGTATGATGAGCATGATTGTTGGTTCTGTGTCTGGGTGTGATTTATCTATAATATGTATGTATTTATAAATTATATAAGTATGTATATCAGTTGTCTGGTTACCATAACACAAGCTCTGCTTAGCTTGGGATCAGATAGCCGTGTGTGAGTTGTCCCAAGATATTTAAGTTCACTTCCGTTACTGCCTCGTTGGTCTAGTGGTCGCAAAGCGCGACAGCTGAGCATGAGGTCTTGGGTTCGATTCCCAGGTCGGGCAACGTGTTATTGGGTTTTTCCGTCACGAATTTCTCAGTAGCAGCCTCGGAGTCTGTATTTGTGAAATGTGTGTGTACTAATGGATACGCCTCTACCTAACCCTTCGGGGATTACAAGCGTGTATTATGTATTTACGTTCAAAGGTCTTTACGCCCAGCAGAATCTTCCGTATGTTTGTGCCCGCAAAACTCAGAAAGTACTAAACTAGTCGGTCGACTTGAAATTCATACAACATAAAAGTGTGTAACATAAAAGTATTTTATATACTTTTTTCAAATCAAGTTGAGCCACAGCAAAGCATGGTCTAGTTTGTTAGCATTCTTTATAGATTACTAGTACTCTCCCCGCGATTTCGTTCGCGTGAATTTCCTCACAGATCCCTAACTTTTTTAAAATATGTTATTATATAGCCTATGTCACCCGGGGATAGTGTAGCTTCTCAACAGTGAAACGATTTTTCAAATCGGTTCAATAGCTTTTGAGTTTATTCATTACAAACATACACACACACAAAACCACTGACTGCCTCGTTGGTCTAGTGGTCGCAAGCGCGACTGCTGTGCATGAGGTCTTGGGTTCGATTCCCAGGTCGGGCAAAGTGTTATTGGGTTTTCCCATCAGGAGTTTCTCAGTAGCAGCCTCGGAGTCTGGATTTGTGCCGGTTGATGGACTAAAAACATAACTGGCGAAATGTGGGTGTACTAATGGGTACAGCTCTGCCTAACCCTTCGGGGATAACAGGCGTGATGTTATGTTATGTATACACACAAAAAAATACAAATCTTTCCTCTTTATAATATTAGTGTAGACGTGTAGATGAGCTTGTATGGAGACGTGACTTCACAGCGGATAAGGGCAAATGCCTATGGACCTTATAGCACTTACATACAGTTCATTTTAGCTTTTCACTCTTGCACTCCTCAGATTTTAGGTCCTCATAACCCCGTTGCTTGTTAATTTCAGGGTTCATTCCAATCCCGTCAGCGCCTCCGCTCGTTCAGCCAGGAGCGGCCGCGACGCCGGCCCAGCGCCTGCTCCCTAGACCTCCAGGAGTTAGAAGACAGACCATACAACACTGCTACTATACACAGGTCAGAAATTTGTCAATACTAGCACCGGAGTACTCAGGAATACGAACAGCTTCGCTACATAGTACAAAGTCGCTTCCCGCTAGCCGTCCCTATGTATGCTTAAATCTTTAAAACTACGCAACGAATTTTGATGCAGTTTTTTAAATAGATAGAGTGATTCAAGAGGAAGGTTTATGTACCTACATTGCTTCCGTACGAAGCCGGGGCGGGTCGCTAGCTTATTATAAAACTAATCATGAAATAAGAATAAAAAATTCAGCAGTTCTATATATTTTGGCTGTGTTGTAGTGCATTTTGTATGGAATAAATAAAATAAATAAATATTTTGGGACAACTCACACACGGCTATCTGATCTCAAGCTAAGCAGAGCTTGTGTTATGGTAACCAGACAACTGATATACATACTTATATAATTTATAAATACATACATATTATAGATAAATCACACCCAGACACAGAACTAACAATCATGCTCATCACACAAAGTTTGTCCTGGGTGGGAATCGAACCCACGACCTCCGGCTTAGCAGTCAGGGCCGCTAACCACTAGACCAACACACCAACTTGAAACATTAACAGTGTGTATTGCTATTGCAGCTTTATCAACAAACAAAAAACGATATAATTCCCCATACATAATAAGCTATTAAAAAAAAAGTGTAGTGACAAATATTTTTTGATAATACGAAACACTTCGCGTGCGGGTCAGACACGCACTTGCAATTATTTTTTTTTATCAGAAATGACTTAACAAAACCTTCCATTTCCCCCACAGAGCCCACTCCTTAACCAAGATGGCGGCCCTATCGCTCAAGATATCAATAGACGGCGGCAAGGTGGTGAAGACCATACAGTTCGACCCCTCCACCACCGTGTACGACGCCTGTCGCGCCATCCGAGAGAAGATCCTGGAAGCCAGCAGCGGCGACCGTAAGTACTTACAGATAGCGTCATGTTCGTGAACGTGCGCCGTCAGTTGAGATTGGTCATCTCTTACATATATTCCTCACACTCTAGGATGGTGCCGGTGACATTTGTCAAACTGTTGCTTTTCACTCTTGAACGTTACGGCGATTTACAATGGTTGAATATTTTTTTTCTGCACACTAATTTCATAGTCGTAAATTACGGAATCAGTAATAAGTAAGTAAATAACTAGTAAATTAAATAATGTCACTGACATAGTTATGCGATTCTGACATTCATAGATGAATTGCTGACATGTGTCACACTTACCATCCATGTTTGACTTAATGAGCATGACAGTTGAGAGCTAGTCATGCTCACTCAAATGTCTCGCTGATGGTGGCGCGTGTGTTGGATCTCTAGGCTCGCTTCAAAATGGTTGAGCTAGTGGTGCTGATCCATGCGTCATGCTCGTGAACGAGTGCTGTCAGTTGGGATTAACTGTTAACGATTTCTTACTTCAACTACTAAATGAGAGGGGGTGGCCTATTTTCACCCCTAACTAAAATGTTCTTTCCTCTCCAACAGCAAAAGAATACGGCCTCTTCTTAGCCTCAGAAGAGGACAACAAGAAGGGGATATGGCTGGAGGCGTCCAGAAGCTTGGACTACTACATGCTGAGGAATGGCGACCTTCTAGAGTATAATAAGAAGACTAGGAATCTGAGGGTGCGGATGTTGGACGGTGAGTGCCTTATGTGTATGGGGGTAAGGTTCATATCTGAGTGTAAATGAAATAGGACATTGTCTTAAAAACTAAGGTTCAGATATTCAGATGCATATTTAGATTAATAAAGGGTTAATATGATATATTTGCACACCATATGTTATGGTAGAATGTAATTGGGCCACCATAGTTTAAGTTCTTAATTTGTACCTACATTCTTGCAAATAAATTAATTTGAATTCGATTATTATTTTTAAAGAAAGTATGGATACGACTTCTAGAACTAATTGATTTGATGAAAACAATCTCGGAATTCCGGATCACAAATTTCGGATGACATTCAAAATCTAGTCACAATCTCATTTTTTTATTAAAGTATACCAATAGCGTTTACATTATAGGCATTGACAGTGAAGTACATCAATAATAAATCATCTCAGTGACAATCAATTTTTCAAAAATGTAGGTAAATTCGAGGCATTTTTGACAGACTGCGATCGTTCCTAAAAGTTTATAGTTTAGCCCCCTTAAAGTTTTTTTTAATAGGAGCAGTACTTTCAAAGATTATCTTTAACAAACTTTAGCTCTTTATAGATTGATTATTTTTAATATCCTAGCTTTTCACTGATAGTAACATGGTTGTTCCAGGCACGGTGAAGACGTTGCTGGTGGACGACAGCCAGGTGGTCGCCAACCTCATGGTGGTGATCTGCACCAAGATCGGCATCACCAACTACGACGAGTACGGATTGGTGAGTGGGACTCCTGAAATTTATTATAAAACTATCATAACAACAGGTTTTGTATATATTCGATCATAAGTATAACATATCAGTCGCAGTCTTACACATTCGCAATTATAGGCCAACCAGCATGTCTATGTTTATATTGACTTAAGTTAACTGGTGCTTTTGAACGTCGTATACAAGAAAAAAAGAATTGTGTCTAGTTGCCACTTCCAAAAAGTAATTTCGAATGGAGAAGAATGAGCAAGAAACACTTTTCTTATTAAATTCAGGATTCCGCATGAATACAATGTATCTTGCAAAAAACCTACTAAATTATAATAACGTTGAATAGCACGAAGTATATAATCTAAGGAATAACGATGGCCAGAATATACATAATATTCACGTTATTTGTTGTACTTCACCACCTATAATTATATTTTTATCTCTCTCTACTTTATATATTTTGTTGTATGTATGTATATATGTATTTATTATTATATTTTATTCTCGAAAATTTTCTATATCTGTGCACCTACTATGTTTTGTCTCTGCATCACCCTAAGGTAGACTGGTAGAAAATGCCCAAAAAATGTACATTGTATTTTTTTTAAAATGTGCATAAAGTTTAAACAAATATATCCTTCCTCCCCACAGGTCCGTGAAGAACAGAAAGATGAGATGGACCCCTGCGAGAAGCCCAACTTCGGCACCCTGACCCTCAAGCGTAAGCACCAGGAGAAGGAACGAGACGCCAAGATGGAACAGCTCCGGAAAAAGCTGCGGACTGATGATGAAGGTAAGCTGAGTAGAGTACTGAACAGTCAGCATGTCTGCCTTCCCCTTTGTCGAGTACAATCGTGATGTATCACGGGGGTAAAAAAACACAGAACGTAGCCGGAACCTGTTCTTCCCATCATTGTGATCATTTATTTGTTCTGCACCATACCTGGGAATCAGCGTTGCCAGATTATTTTTTTTGCCAAGCCCGGATTTTTTTATCTTTTTTATTTAAAAAAGCGGGATCCTTTCGTTGAAAACGGGACTTGTTAAAAAAGGTATACCTGTGATCAGAAGTTTTCAAACATTTATCTGTTTATTAGACTTCAAATTACGTTTACGTGACAAAGGATAGCAAAAATAGCCACAGAAAACGTATTCTCATTAAAAAATATATATTTTTTAAATCAGATTCACCCTATCTTTTGTCTAGTTGAGTCTCATTCGTCTTCTGAATAAAAAAACAAAACAGAAATCAAAATCACAAAAGTTTTATTCTTCAGAAAAATATGCTTCACAAACCATAGAAGCTTTTAATTTAATAACAGTTTAGGATTGGAAAAATTGCTGTGAACATGTAAAAAAAAAACGGGACATTTAATTTTGATTTAAAAATCAGGACGTCCCGCCAAAATCGGGATGTCTCGCAACGCTACCTGTGAACCTCTAGTGACGGAAATCATGAAACTTCAAGTTTTTATTTAGACTACAATTAATTACAAGCTTTCTTCACGATGTTTCCTTCACCAATGATAATTCTTCATCAGTGATACATACATACATAAACTCGCGCCTTTTTGCCATGGAGGTCCATCAGTGATGTCCAAGATAAACTTAGAAAGTACATATGAATTGGTTAAGTCGCATTGATACCTGCCCAGTGTAACAAAAATAAACATTATTGTTCTCTTCCACAGTGAACTGGGTGGAACCCTCTAAGACCCTCCGCGAGCAAGGCATCGACGTGACAGAGACGCTACTCCTGCGCAGAAAGCTGTTCTTCTCAGACCGCAACGTGGACTCGCGCGACCCCGTGCAGCTGAACTTGCTGTACGTGCAGGCCAGGGACGCCATTTTGGATGGGACGCATCCTGTTACTATGGACAAAGGTATGGATATTTAAAAAAACTTTATTAACGACTTCAAATACTAGAAACTAAAAAAAAAACCTTAGTTGCGAAGTCGGTGGCAACACAAAACAACAGTACCACAGATTACAGTTTAATCTTTGTAAATTCTGCCTGTAAGGCGTGCAAAATTTATTGTTACACATAGGTATCTAAATCATGCTAGGAAATTCTTGAAAATGTTATGTTTCATTAATTATTATGTGTGTATTGTCGACAGCTTGCGAGTTCGCGGGCATACAGTGTCAGATACAGTTCGGAGACCACAGGGAGGACAAGCATACTCCTGGATTCTTAGAGTAAGTACACACGGCTTTTGGACGTATAGTCGTTATTAGGATCATTATTAGAGCACGCTGCCCGCTACCTTCTTTAAATCGAGTCTTCGTCAGGCTATTTAACGTTAATTCATTTTAAATCTATTCTAAGCTTAAGTTTAGCACATACTTTTATTGAGACCGCCTTAGTACTTTCTGTTGCATACAGTTTTGATAAATAAATTAATGTTACCTCCTTATAATGTTAGTATAAAGTCAAAGACAAATCATTTCTTTCAATTAAACCATCAAAAGGCTCTTTTGAAGATCATATACAAGAACAAATAATTTAATCAAATTGCTCCTGCCAAAAGGTAGTTTCACCACGCTTGCTCAAGCGGATTGGCGATTCCAAACTAATATTGATTACTAGTTCAGGTTTCTTCATAATGTTTTCCTTCACCTATGTCAGTGATGCCACTCCATACTTACTCTTTTAAAATAAACATTCTCGTCGCAGCCTGAAGGAGTTCCTGCCCGCGTCCTACATGAAGGTCAAGGGCATAGAGAAGAAGGTGTTCAAGGAGCACAAGAAGCACATCGGGCTGAGCGAGCTGGACGCCAAGGTGCTGTACACCAAGAGCGCCAGGGACCTCAAGACCTACGGCGTCGCTTTCTTTTTAGTCAAGGTACGTGTCGTTATCATTTACACTGGCTCTTAGTTGTCAGGCCCAGCGCCTGCCACGGTTGCGGATTTTTTTCGAAAGAGTCACTGCGGTCCTAGAACGCTAAGGGCATTAGGTGGAACACGGATGTGTTTTAGTCAGTAAGAGACTGACACTCCCTTCTGCTCCGCCCACAGCGGAAGAAGTCACAAGATGATTTCCAAACATCAAAAAAAAAATATGTTACCAGATCCTATAATAAATCTAAAAAGCCAGTAAAAGACCAGCCAGTAAAGCCGGAATTTTCGCGTCAAATTGAGTAAAAAAAAGCCAGATTTTGTTTGAATTTTAAAATAATAATATGGTTGTATTAAATTTTTCGATACTTTATAATAAAATTATTGGAACTTCAAATTAAATGAAAAAAGCATATGATAAAAAGCTTTTTTACAAAAAAATATGACCGCCTTCAAAAACTACAAAATAAAAAAAAATAACTTTAGCTTGAAAGTCGGCGGCTTTGGTTTTGTTTCTTATTATGTAGGTATTGCCACCGACTTCCAAGCTAAAGTTATTTTTTTTTATTTTGTAGTTTTTGAAGGCGGTCATATTTTTTTGTAAAAAAGCTTTTTATTTTTCACTTTTTAGTGCTTGTGTGTTAATGTTTGAAATCCTTACATAAAGCCCTTTCAAACAATACCTCACACGATATATTAAATTTTGGAAAGTGGTAGGAGGGGGGTTGACGTACCCCCCCCCCCCCCCACTTCCTTCAGTCAGTCATCGACTACACGTATAAACAAAGCAATTTGTCTTGTTACGGCGGTTCTGCTGTGATTTTATAAGGAGTTCCGTTCCATATCTCCAAAGTTCATAATCAGATCATGACAATATTCCTATGGGACCTATTCGGGACCATACTCTTTCAAACAAAAAAAGAATCATCCAAATCGATTCATAATTGGCGGAGTAATCGTTGAACAAACACACAAAAAAAAAAAAAAAAAAAAAAAAAAAAAAAAAAAAAAAAAAAAAACATACGCGTCGAATTGAGAACCTCCTCCTTTTTGAAGTCGGTTGAAAAGCCTGGCTATGGACATTCAGGCTGTAGCCGAACGCCTGCCAGCTCTACTCATGGCTATACTGCACGAGTGAAAGCCCGATAAGCTCCTTTGTTTGGTCAACAAGTTTCTTTTTACTTGATTTTTAACCACATGTCTCTTTCAATAGGAAAAAATGAAAGGCAAAAACAAACTAGTGCCTCGTCTGCTCGGTGTCACTAAAGACTCGGTGCTGCGCCTGGACGAGAAGACCAAGGAGATCCTGCAGACCTGGCCGCTCACCACCGTGCGGAGGTGGTGCGCCAGCCCCAACACCTTCACGCTGGACTTCGGAGACTATAGGTAAGCACAAAAAATATATGGAAAAACGATTTTTGATGCCATATGAGGTTCCTCCTTTCTGTCTTTTTTATTAATTCTACATATTTTATAATAACTCTTAGGTTTTATGTTTAGGTTAATTATTGTATATTGTTTTAAAATGAAATGTGATGGCCTTGCGGTTAAGACTAGGGATATCGTATTACCCAGTTACTGGGTTGTGGAGGTCAGATAGGCAGTCGCTCCATGTAAAATACTGATATTCAGCTGCATCCGGTTAGACTTAGAGTCGACCGCGGCATAGTTAGGAAAAGGCTAGGCAGATGATGTAACATATGAATAAAATATTTTAAAAAAAGGTAAAATCTTTTGTTATCATACTTATTTTATTCCTGTTATTTAGTTATATTACATAGTTATTTTTACAATCATTTTGTTTTATGTTTTATTCAAGAAAAATTCATAAATGGTACAAAACAAAATCACTTTTCGTGTCTGTCTGTTTAGTAGCTTAGTTTTTCTAAACTACGCAATTGGTCTTGATGGAGTTTTACCATCATTTAGATTTTTTTTCCGGAAGTTTCATATGTATGTATCAAATCAAATCTGGGAACTTACCACAAATAATTTAAACTGTTCTATTTTTAACTCTCGGCACTTAGCGGAGAGTTTAAAATCGGGCAATGTCGGACAAAGTTTTAGAAGATGGTGATAGACCCCAGTAGATCACACTCAAGCAGAGTAGGGACGTGTCTCTAGTATTCACAAGACTAACAATACTTCTCCCTTGTCCCAGCGACCAATACTACTCCGTCCAGACCACGGAAGCGGAACAGATCCTGCAGGTGATAGCGGGCTACATCGACATCATCGTGCGCAAGCAACGAGCCAAGGAGCATCTCGGAATAGAGGGGGACGAGGGGTCGGCCATGTTGGAGGACTCTGTGTCGCCTTCCAAGTGAGTACACACATACAAACAGTAATCTTAGAAAAATCTTGGTAACTTTCGGAAAATTCTGGAAACGTTCGGAAAATTCTGGAACTATTTTTGAGCCTTAATTGAAAATTGCCTGCCTCGTTTGTCTAGTGGTCGTAAAGCACGACTGCTGAGCGTGAGGTCTTGGGTTCGATTCCTAGGTCGGGCAAAAAAAATGTTATTGAGTGTTTCAATTAGGAATTTCTCAGTAGCAGCCTCGGAGTCTGGGTTTTGTGCATGGCTCCCTATTACATGGGACTTAAACATAACTGGCGAATTGTGGGTCTACTAAAAGGTACATCTCTGATTAACCCTTCAGGGATTAGGGGCGTGATTTTAGGTTATGTAAATGAATAAATGTGTCGAAGCATCTGAAGCTAACGCCACCATCGCTCCACAGAGCCAACATCATCCAGCACGACACGTTCAAGTCTGGCAAAGTGAACACGG
This sequence comes from Hoplodrina ambigua, assembly GCA_949774945.1. NCBI lineage: Eukaryota > Metazoa > Arthropoda > Insecta > Lepidoptera > Noctuidae > Hoplodrina > Hoplodrina ambigua. The sequence continues at coordinate 294,348 of OX458991.1, forward strand.
AGTCCGTCGCCAAGCCCGCCGTGCACCGGCCGGGCGCTGAAGGTAACCATGGTTTTATGGAATTTTATAAAAAACTGTTATTATTTTTATAAAAAAACTTTTAGTACTTTTATTTATTTTTTTGTTGATGAAACGTCGTAATTTCTTTTTTTATTGATGTCGAGAGTCACGCGGGTTTCTGGAACTAAAATCGAAGCAAAATTAATGTTTCAAATTTTGAAGCGTGATGTTTAAAAAATATTGCAACTGTAGCAACTCACAAGCGGTTTTTGTTAGTCTGTTCTGTTCTAATCCTAGGCAATGCCTTCCCTCCACTCCTTTCATCCTTCACGTTTCCGTGCTTCATCCCCCATTTTTGAAAGCACGAGCATTATATGACTCTTATTTAATTGTTACAAGGTATAAATTGCAATGATCGATGCACGTTCGTGTATACAATTTTGCACATAAATTTCCCCCCCCCATCTGTAAAAAAAGAGAGTACGATGTTTCATGTAAAAATCACTTTTAATGACTTTTGTTGGCTTCGCTTGACACGTTATAATTTGCCGTTGTTAGGTGCTAAGCCGTTCGCGGTGAACCACATGACGGGCGCGCAGCAGACCACCGTCTCCGGACAGATCATCACCGGACACACGCCGCCTGCCGTCAGTATTTTAGATTTATTTTTATTTTTGCTTCTAGCTAAGACTGCACTGAGTGGCACTGTACTGTTGTATTGTCTTTTATGTTCCGCTGCCGCCTGATGCATTCAGAGTGCTAAGTGTGAGTTTTTTCACTCACGTTCGATTGCGAGCGCGTTATAATTTTTATGGAAAAAATTAAAAAACACGACTGCAAAAATTGCACATATTTGTACTTTGTTTACTCGTCAGTTTTATTTTACGACGTTTTTTATTAACAGTTTTATATATTTTTTTAAATCTACTTGTCAAATTCTAGATGATAAACATAGACACGACCAGATTTATAAAAAATAAAAAATTGAGGCTGGTATTAATGTACGTTTACGTTTTTTTTATTTTTAACTAGCCTATGTAACTCTGAGCGATGCAAGGATTGTAACGATACCCCATACATCTAAATCTGTTAAGGCTTTTAAAAGTTATGGTGGAATAAAGAATCTCACATACATACATACATTAACCCTAAACACATAACACTCCTTTTTTTGGGGCAGTCGTGTAAACAGTTATAGCGCCATCTGGTGGTCACTAGGAAAACCTTATTTCCCACACGAAATACTAACGCGCTCGCAAACGAATGTGAGTAAAAAACTCACGCTCAGCGCTCAGTTCTATAAAGTTTCATATGACCTGACTTTTGATGTGAATCATCCATTGGCGCACCTTGGCAGTAAAGCCTAGGTTATTGCTGTGACAAATGGCATGACGCTGTCATGGATTTTTTATTATGAATTCTAATATTAGCTTGGATGTTTCACTTCTGCCGGGAGTCCCGGAAAGGTTTTTTTTTTAAATATTGAATGATTATTTTTAGAGGTTAAAGTATGTGTAGTGCCTCTCATTGCAGTATTCTTACCAAGAATTTTTAGGATAAGCTTTTTTTACAGTAATTTCTTATGGGTTGTCTCAGCATAAGTATTTTTTTATTAAGGTTAAAAGTTCTCGACTAACGAATATTAAATTAGTTAAGAAACAATTAAATAATAAAAAGAATTATGCGTTCGACGGACCCCCGTCAAGAACCAAGTTCCGTATCCGTTCCAAAAGATAAAGAGAAAAAGAGGGACAGCCGCCTTGAGCAGGCATAACGCTTTTTCATTACGTGACGATGTCTACCAGTTAACTCCTACCACAAGCCAGGAATTACGTGCCAAAAATACACAGAATATGTCGCTTTTGCTCAGACAACCATAGACAAACTTATTTAAACTTTACAATTATAATAATAAGATAAACATTTTGTTCCACGCTGCGTTTATGGCTACATGTAGTCATCGAAATGGGCTGTGTAGGTATATATTGTAAACACAATTACTACTAAACACGTACCACTAAAGAAACGAATTAAAAATGGCGGCCAAACTAAAGAACTTATCATGCTATTTCACTCGCACAGTATAGTGAACGAGTGAGATTACGTATGAATTTTAAAATCGATTCTTTAATGGCACGGGTTATACAAAATTTTATTGAAATTATTATTGACTAAGTTAGTATAGTGGTCGCAAGAGCGACTGCTGGACGAAAGCGGGTTCAATTCCCTGGAAGCGCAAATTGGTATATTTTTTGGTAATACTGGTGTGAAGACACTACTAACAAGTAATTCCAAGTCATCGCTTCTTTTAAAAAGAGTACCTTATTTCCACTCTAAAAACCCGATTATTTTCAATTAACTGAACTATTCAAGTATATATTTTTTTTTACAGGTATTTACATATATTTTTTTAAAAGCACTTTTGAACGTCATCTACGAGATTTGTTTTCTTTTGACGTTCAAAAGTACCTTTTAGTTGTCTAATGTGAATGGGATATTGATTTTGACCAATATTTTGGTGTCCAGGCATCACAAATGCAGCAAACAAGGGTGACGTCAATCCTGACGGAGCCGCAGCGCGCCCTGCTGTCCACCATCAGCACCGGCGTCGAGATCATCAAGCAGACGGAGGAGGGACTCAGCAGGGTACGTAGCACTCACTCCGGCTTCCAAGCTTGGTCACACGCATTTTTCCGCGAACAACATCTGGTGAAATTAAAATCTTCTTAACAGCGTTTTCGCTTTACAGACAAACTTTCAAGTCATTATGAATGAACCGATTTTACTGAATTTTTCTACACAGCAGGTTACATAGGTCTAAAAATTAATTGAGAACATTTTCGAAATGTCTTATTTAAAAAAAGATTTATTTATTTATTTTATTTTAAATAGAACGGCCATGGCCAATTACACTATTTAAACATAATAACATTTAACATATCAACATAAAACATAATTTATTTTTTCAAACACAGTCATGCATTCTTCTCACAAAAATTCAAACATTCTGACAGTATCATCTTCCATTTATCCGCAAACATATTAAGTTCTTTGTTAGAGCTCAGGAAAGTGTTAATAGCGGCTGATGTCCGAGGAATCGGAGACTTGGAGTGTGCAACTGTGCGGCAAGTTGGAACAGCCAGTAAGCGGTATTTTCTGCCGCGACAGTAATTGCCTGGAAGATAAATGATTGAAAATCTGTTTCGATGGAAAACTTAAATTGACTCAACTAACTTTTTAGACCTATGTATCCTGCTAATGTGTACGAAATTTTAAATAAAATCGGTATAGTCCATTTCGAAAAATTAGGATGTGAAACTTACTTAGGGTGCTTCCTCGCTTGAAGCATTCACCTGTACATGTGTTAACAATGTTATTTCCATCCCCCCAGGCCACCCTACCAGCTCTAGGCCACGACGCGGCCTCCGTCAAGTGGAAGCAAGTGACCATGGACACCAACAAGCAAGTGGTGACGTCACAGATAGCCGCCATGAACGCGGCCACTGCGCAGGTCGTCACGCTTACGTCAGGTGAGACTAGTTGCAGTAGTAGTAGAGACAGTTATTTTATTACATAACATCACGCCTGTAATCCCCGAAGGGTTAGGCAGCGGTGTACTCATTAGTACATCCACATTTAATAAGTCCCATGTAATAGAGGGCAAGCCTATTGCCATTAACCGGCACAAATCCAGACTCCGAGGTTGCTACTGAGAAATTCCTGATGGAAAAATCCAATAACACTGCCCGACCTGGGAATCGAACCCTCATGCTTAGCAGTCGCGCTTTGCGACCACTAGACCAACGAAGCAAAAAAGGTTTAAAAATAACTATGACTCCAAAACTAAATACCCCTTTCCCTCCTACAGGAACAGAAGAAGTAGACCACACCGCCGTCGGCGCAGCTATCACCACAATTACCACCAACCTGCCGGAGATGACGAAGGGGGTCCAGATGATCGCCGCCCTCATGGACGACGGAGACCACGGAGACAAGCTCCTAGACGCCACCAGGAAGCTGTGCACTGCTTTCAGTGATCTGCTCAAGGCTGCTGAGCCGGAGACTAAAGAGGTTTGTACTGTCGATAATAGCTACTACTTGACCCACCTAAATGACACACTAAAGTTAGGCGAATTTGAACCTTCTGCAATTAGAAGTAGATAATATATTCGACATGTACGAGCTTGATGAGCTAGCACGACTTGTTCAAGGAGGCAAATATTATAGAATACTCCAGTGCACTTGTGTTTCGTTATGGGATCCAAGAGAATTGTGTAGTTCACACCAATAACTCCAAGACATAACTTATTTAAAGATACACTTAATTTACTGAAAACTTATATTTTTTACACGACTGCCCCAAAAAAAGGAGTGTTATGTGTTTAGGGTTAATGTATGTATGTATGTAAGTATGTATGTATGTATGTGAGATTCTTTATTCCACCATAACTTTTAAACGCCTGAACCGATTTAGATGTATGTGGTATCGTTACAATCCTTGCAACGTTCCGAGTAACATAGGCTAGTTAAAAATAAAAAGAATCCTGTGTAGTCACTTTAAAATGTAAATTAATACCAGCCTCAATTATTATTTTTAATGAATCTGGTCATGTCTATGCTTATCGTCTAGAATTTGACAAGTAGATTTAAAAAATATATAACACTGTAAATAAAAATCGTTGTAAAAAAAACTGACGAGTAAACAAAGTACAAATATGTGCAATTTTTGCAGTCGTGTTTTTTGTGGGTATAAACATAACATAACATGATGCCTGTAATCCCCGAAGGGTTAGGCAGAGGTGCACCCATTAGTACACCCATTAGTACTTTGTGGGTATCAATAAATATTTAGTCAATTGAGTTTGAGAAAAAGTGTCGTCACAGTTCGATATTGCCGTACAAAATGTATGTAATAATTGCATTTTGACAGGTCATAGAAAAGTTCGTCAATTCATTGAGGGTTTAACTATTCAATTGAGTATTAAGCACCCATTATCTGCCTAGTCTTTTCCCTATTATGTTGGGGTCGCTTTCATGTCTAACCGGATTCAGCTGAATACCAGTTTTACATTACATGGAGCGACTGCCTATCTGACCTCCACAACCCAGTAACTGAGTAATACGATACACCATAGTAAGACCGGTGGTTAGACTTTCGGGCTTCTGACGACCCGTAACGACTGTCAAAGATCCACGTATGACAGCCGGGACCAACGGCTTAATGTGCTATCCGAAGCACGGAGGAGTCTCGGTGTGTAAAGATTACCCATCCAAGGTCCAACCCCGGCAAGCGTCGATTAACCTGATGGATCGATCCGTGCGGCTGTTATAACCTAGCCACGAGCACCAATTGGGTATTAACTTCTCTAAAGACATATTTTCTCTAAAGAAACGCTTTATTTTAGCCCTTTATAATATTAGGACACAAATTAGGTTACTGATAACTGTCAGGATTTTTTTCCCTAACTTGACACATTGTTAGATACAACACAAGTCTGATTTTCTCTTCATCTGTTTCCAGCCGCGCCAGAACCTGCTGAACGCAGCGTCCCGCGTCGGAGAAGCGTCCACCACCGTCCTCTACACCATCGGCGAAGAGACCGAGGAGGACAAGGAGACCCAGGTAACCGACACAGACCCACAGCGCAACACTAAGAAATCGTACTTGTACAGGAAACTTAACTACTGCTATGATAACTTTTACAAAGTGTTCTTCGGTAAAGAGAAGTATGTCACGTACGGCACAGACTTCGAGAATGTTCAGATAGGGAATGGTAAACCTAAGGACGTAGTAGATGATAGCATATACGAAGATGTGGACACGACGCGCGAGTGGGGCCTCGACGTTATACAAGAGGAATCGGATAGCGACTACTATAGGAGCATCGATTACGCCAACATGTTGTTTAAGAACAAGCAAGAGAAATCGAATAGCGATAACGATTTTGAATCGATTGTACAAAATTGTGAAGGCTATTTAGACAGTAGCAACCCTAAGTTGTATCCAAAAACTATTTACGATAAGATCTTTAATTTTAAAAAAGATTTCTCCAATCATGATTATGTTAACGTCAACTATGACACCCCTAAAAGTAATATCGATAAATCTAATTTGAATAACGAGAAATCTAATGTTAATATCGATAAAACCAACTATGAAAACGTCAACATAGATTTTAATAGACGTACTAAAAATGATATACTCCGCGAACAATTCTTCCTATCAGACAATATCGATAAGAACGACATAAACGATCAATTCAATCGGTTTAACGGTAAAAAAATCGAATGCCACAGCATAGTAAACGACATCACTAAGTCCGGACCCGATGTCAAAGTGTCAGGTGCACTGAATATGAAATTGCTAAACCCGGATAGATACAATCGCGTTCTAACAACTACAGAAACGTTTATGGAGACAGCCGAAGCTAGTTTCACTAAAAACCAAATCTCAAAATTACGACGCGACGGTTTCGAGAATTTCGTCAAGAAAAGCGAGAGGTACTATACTAGCGAGACAGGGGACAAACATACAGACATTCTCAACAATTCTGCTGAATCTAAAGGGAAGACTGAGATTCGGATATTTTATAATCCTACTTTCAAAACTACGGGAGAAAATATTCGAGGTTTTTGTCAGTATTGCAAGCGGAAGTGTCCGCGGACGGAAGAAAAATGTTGTTCGAGATGTGAATGTTTAGAAATCGAGATGGCGACTGTTTGGAAGGAGAATTGGCTGAACATATTGTGTTTGTTATCTATTATATTTATGTTGCTAGCGTTGATAATACAGTGGTTCATGCCTACAGAGGCGTGTGAGGCGGATAATAGTACGGCAACTGGTGAGAGATGTTTTGATATGATGTGAGAAGAGGTTAGAGTCGATTTTCCAACAATATTTTTACACAAACTTCTTCAAAGGTCAGGCAGGACACACTAGCAACTTTTAAAATCTATGTAATCTTTGTTAAACTAATATATATATCTAAAGAACATTAAACAATCGACTTGAAAGTCTGAATTGTTGATGATATAATATTACTGTTTCAAAATTCATTCGTTTTTATTGGAAAAACTAACTACCGTCAAACAGGGTGTATAGAAATGCAGGGGTGAATCGGAAAGAAATTTTAAAAAGGATTTTAACTTTGAAATAATGTAGTTTGTTGCCAACAAGTACACTAAATCGTTAGTTATAATTCAGTAAAAACATTACAGTCCTTTTAGGCAATAAACTGTATTATTTAAACTTATAAATCCCTTTTAAAGCTTCGTCCCGCTTCATCCCTGCAGTCGTATTAACCCCGTTTGACCTCGTAGTCGTGTAGAAGTTTTGTTTTCGTTCGGTAACGTATTCCTGTGGTATAGGGACCTATTATTAATGTTATGTATCCTTCGTTATAGTACCCAGTGTGGTATTTCGTCCCTTCTTAAAACCCCCTACAATTTAACACATTCACTGCCGGGCAAACTGTTAAAAAAGTTTTGAAGGTCAAATCTCCACTAGCGTCAGGCACCGGTGCCTGACGTGGTAGCAAACGGGTTAAATATTTGTATTACACTAGCTCCCGATTTCTCAACTGAAATCAATGCGACAAATTGTCGAGCAGTATGTTTGCTTGTTGATAATTTATATTTTTTTTTCAACCAATCACAATTGTTTGCGTTATAATAAAACCCGGGAAAAAAAATCTTTCTATTGCGATTAGGGTCTCACCACATTTATCGACGCGGAATCGGCTTAAGCCGAGTGCGTATCACTACTCTCTCTATCAGCTGTTGCGACGGATGTCGACAAACGGCTCGTTTCGTGTCGCGACGCGTCGTCCGAACCGAGCCGATGCGAATTGTATTAGTAACACCCTTATTACATAGACATAAAGGCTGTTTTTGACCGGTTGACGACCGATGAATATGGGGAGACCCTTACTGGGTTATTTGTAGCATATTCGTTGAACCTGAAATAATCAGTTCAAAAACGGTTTATGGGTTTGACGTATTCTATTTAGACCAGAGATTTTTATACTCTGTCTTTCATGTTATAAAACGGTACCAATTTCGCGTTTTATATATTTTATAAGTATACGTTAACTATGCGTAACTATATGAAATCTTTTATAAAAAAATATATAAAGTATTATTTACATTTGGGTTTAGTTTTGCCAAAACGAACCAATTCACGTCAAAAGTGGATCGGCAAAAATGTATGGAAGCTGGTCTAGGAACCGATAACAACCACACATGTGTCATTAGGTAGCCCTTTTAATGTACAACAATAGTTATTAAGGCGGGTCATTTCTAATCGCTGGGAGAAAAAAGTTATGGCGATGTATCATAAATAATATTCAAGCAATATTGGCTGCAGGTGCCCTAAAATCTCCATGACTGCCAAATCTTAAATACTCTTACCATAATACGGAGATAAACTGTACAAAATGACTTTATAAAATAATATTTAACGCTAATAGTCAATTTTAAATCTTTTCTAAACGTGAGTTTTCGTACAGTGATCTGTAATTGCTGGATAGTCATCATCTGCCTAGCCTTTTCCCAACTATGTTGGCGTCGGCTTCCAGTCTAACCGGATGCAGTTGAATACCAGTATTTTACATGGAGCGGCTGCCTATCTGACCTACACAAACCAGTAACTGGGTAATACGATACCCCTTGGTAAGACTGGTTGTCAGACTTTCGGGCTTCTGACTACATGTAACGACTGTCAAATATCCACGTATGACATCTGGGACCGAACCTACAACCTCAAGCATGAGAGGCGGGTGCCTCAACTACTGGGCCATCACGATATTTATTGCTGTATAGTAATGTACTTAATACACTTGGCATATTGAATTACTTTGACGTAATTAATTGAACTATTATTTTCTTCTTAAAAGAAGAAACAAGATTGAATATTAAAAAAAAATTTGTTAGCTCGTTCTGGCAGAACTAAACCAATATATACTGGTGCCGATTCCCTTGTTCACAAACTAAACTAAATTTAGAGAATTGACATCTCTTACTAAAATACAGCGAAAGGAAAGGACGGTGACATTAAAGAACTAAGTTAGCGATGTCAAATTAGTTTTTCCTTGAATTTCTCCGTATTTTTAATCCATACGTTTTAAGATATCAACTATAACTGTATGGATGTGTCAGATTGACTAAATTTGACAGCTCTTATAACATTAGTCTCTTTCTTGTTTTATTGGAAAGAAAAAGATGGAAATAGTCTAATTTTAGTTTAGTTTGTGACCAAGGGAATCGGCATCACTGTTAAAGTATTCCTATTATTTAACCCTTCTAGGCATTTATATTTACAAAATTGTCTAATTATAAAAAGCACGTTTTCTCACTATAACATTTAAAAATTCGTCTTTTTCCTTTATTTTCACGTAAATAATCTTGTTGGATAACTGTAATCTAAATTATAAAGACATATGAGGAAGGGAAAAGACTGCACGATGACATTTTTTTATTTTTATTAGTAGATATGTAAGGTTTAGTTTGTGAGGGTACTTGATTCACACATGGAAGAGAATTTAGTCAGTCATAACTTCAAACCTTGTGCCATACAACAAAATCTGATGCAAGGAATAATATTTTTTAAAAAAATATGTAAATCGTCTAGCTCCTAAACCACAAAAAATCTTCTCGTTAACTTAATCGAAACAAATTCTTTGACTGTGAAATTTTTAAATCCTATTAAGAGTTCATATTAACAAATAAAGATTGAATACTGACTATTAAGTATAGCATTTTTGTTATTAGGGTCTCTGTAATATAGTCTTAGCGTATCGGCATTCTTAATAAAACTTTCGATAACATTGTATTGAAAATGTTGTAACGATAAACGACGAATGTGTGAATCACGTGCCCTCGTCTGGTTCCACAGCAAAGAATTAACGTTCTAACTACAGGTTAGTTTGACTTAATCTTTGGTTTGGTAGGCCAGTAACGTGGCGGTGAGCTGGCTAGTTCAACATAAACGTAATGCACTAACTTCAGTGTTAGTGGTATAGTTTAACGTGTAGGGTTTTGTGGGACTGGGCTCTTGGTGGGAGGGGTAGGGTTGACTCGCTTATGAGACATTTATATACAGGCTGTATTTTTTTTATTGACCATCTTTTTGGGGTTGAAAGTACAAATGGATACAAACAACTTTTATTACGTGATCAACTCTGAAATGTGAAGGGAAATCTGCTGTTTCTTAAAGTTTTTACAACTGTTTTATTTATTTGCTAACCTCTGACTTTGGCTGAGTAAATGTCTCAGACATAGTTACAGGATAAAAACTAGTCTATTTAAAAACTCATCTATCGATTCAGTGGTTTAGTCGTGAATGCGTAACAGAAAGACAGACAGTTGCTTTAGCATTTATAATATTAGTGTGGATTTACATACTTCGACTTACCTTGACATACAAACCTTTTGTAGAGAACAGCTGTTTTTTTTTTTTGCATATTTCGGTATTGGTTCTATAGTAAAAGTTGGTGTATGTACTTGAAAATTTAGCCCGTATTATTAGTTTTATGACTGTTACAAAACTTAAAATGCTAGTCAAAAGTCATGACAAATATCTTAATAGAATCTCGAAAATTATAAAAAAAATATCTAGTCTAATCGCAGCTAAAAATTAGTCAAACAATTTTATAGGAATTCACTGTAATTTACACTGGAGACCAACAAATCCGGGCCGAACTAAAAACTATAAAGAATTTTGTAATTAAAATAAACGTACGGACTACAGCGCTTTAAGGTTAACTGCGGTATCTTATGCGGTTATAATAGGAGTGATTTTACAACAAAAAGAAAGAAAAGAAGTAAGAAAGAAAAACTATTTAATCACGCGAAAGTAACGCACATAAAATAAAATAAAAACTGAACACAAAAGCAAAATAAATGCTTATACATATATTTAGTCTGATGTGCTACCGACTGTACTTAATTACATTGTTTTTATTTCATACATAGAATGAGAGAATTTATTGCATTTTTATAAACGAATCGAATTTTAAACTCGCAACTGTAGTTAGGAGTGTCAACGGTCGACATTCTTCGCCAATTACGAGCATAATACTATAAAACATCACAATCTTGCCATCACAAACACATAAGCGAGTATATAAGCAACCCCTAAAGTTTCTGTACACAATGGTTTACGATGGACTTTACATTGGCAAATACACTGATCTTATTGGTCATGTCCTAGCAGTACGGCTAGCAGTGCTACTGTAATATTCTCCCTCGATGAATTTAGGTAAATTGAGCTTAATTTAAGTTGGAAAAAATATCACATCTTATTTGCGTAACTCAATAAAATGAAGGAGCAGCCTCGGAGTCTGGATTTGTGCCCGATTGGTCTCACCCCCTATTATATGGGACTTAAACATAACTGGCGAAATGTGGGTGCACCTACTAATGGGTACACATCTGCCTAATCCTTGGGGGATTACAGGCGTGATGTTATTATGTAGTCAGTTGTATGTCCATCGTAAATCATTGTGTAAAGCAGCATCAAAAAACGTTATGTTTAATTTTGTGTTTATTTATTTTTGTTAACAATAATCTTAATGCTTACTAATCTAGTCTTTTATTTTTATAATTTTTTCTTTAATTAATTAAAAGCATTAAGGTAATTGGCAGCTAAGGGTCGTCTTAACCTGCTAACAGATATTCAATTGGAAGCCAATGTGAGCCGGCCCTTATTTTTTAATTTTTGTTAATATTTGGCAGCTGATTTTTTATTTAGATTCCGATTTTATGTATATATCTTTTGTTGTTTTTAAGTTCTGGTGTACATTGTCGAATAATCGTAATGAATGGGGACATTTTTTTGTTAAAAAATTTGAATATTTTGTCGCAAAATGATTAGAAGTTGCGATTAATCGAAAGTGTATACATAACCTAATGTGTTGTTGATGTTCATGTATAATGTGTCCTTTTTGCATTGCTATACATATAATGTTGAATAATTCAATAATATCTATATTAAATTTATAAATACATAATACTAATATAAAAAAAAATGCTTAAGTTAATAATTTAATCCACTTATCTTGAATATTTCAGTATAATTTTGGTAAAATGATATTTTGTCTTAAAATACAAACGCAAGAAATCTAATTATTACTATTAATATCATAAATATTAGGCTAGTTGACACCAGAAATCAATTGACATACTTTTTATGAGCTGTCAAAACGCGAGTCACCCATAGATTTTGTATGACAAAATACAGCTGTGACGTCACTTTTGTGCCGACGCAACTGACTAATTATTCATTAATTTGAAAGCAATAAAAAAAACAACATAACATCACGCCTGTAAATCCCGCAGGGTTAGGCAGAGGTGTACTCATTAGTACACCCACGTTTCGCCAGTTATGTTTAAGTCCCATGTAAGGGCGAGCCTATTGCCATCAACCGGGCACAAATTCAGACCCCGAGGCTGCTACTGAGAAATTCCTGATGGAAAAACCCAATAACACTTTGCCCGACCTGGGAATCGAACCCAAGACCTCATGCTTAGCAGTCCCGCTTTGTGACCAATAGACCAACGAGGCAGTCAAAAAAAAAAAATTTTACAGTAATAGGCTCGCCCCCTATTATAAGGGACTTTAACAGAACTGGCGAAATGTGGGTGTACTAATAGGTACACCTATGCCTAACCCTTTCGGGATTACAGGCGTGATGTTATGTTATTTATGTTATTTTACAGTAAATTAAAATTTAATCGAGTTTTGAGGGCTTACAAAGTGTTTCTTTGGAAAAGTTTTGTCTTGGAATTATTGGTTCATGGTGTCAACTTTCCAATATGATATATGAATATGAATATACAATGCAAAAAGTCCCACATATACAGAAAACTCAAAATATTGCCATCACTAAGTACAAACATACGAATTGCCATTTTATATGAAAATAGACATTTATTTTAATATTTTTTTTGCAGTTTATTTTTTTTAATGCTTAGTGAGTTTCGAGTTTCATAAACACGCGGCAAAAGTGACTTTTTTAATTATACGTAGTTACTCGAAAAGGATCCAAGCTACAAAAAACCTTAAATTCTATAAAAATACTAAAGTCAACTTAAACACTTGTGGTTTGGTGCCTTGTGTTGATATAAACTACATATCTTTGTTTTGTTTTTGAATCATTTTTACTGAATGAAAATATCGACCTTTTCGATGTTTCTAGTATGTGTAACTTAATTTTGAGGTTTTGTGGGTTGGTTCCTTCTTACATAACTACGTTCAATTATAAAAGTTTAAAGTTTTACCTAACTAATGATAGGCCAAGGTCCAAAAGATACTTAATTTTCAAAGTAAAGACTGGGGTAGGTGGTAAGGTGGTATCACCGCTTTTAATTACTTTTGACTGTCAAAAGTTTCAACTTAAACTATTTATCTTAACTTGTTACTCGAAGCTCGCAAGCAAAGCAACATATTAGTTATTTTTATAATTATTTTAATAACATTGGGAGCAGAGAAAAAGTATCAGTATTTACAAAGTTTATTCATTATCATACCGTTTCATTTGATATTTTTTTAAGCAATATAAGCCATATTTTTGCTTAGCCACCTCGATAAAAAAAAAAAACAATTTTCCAAAGTCAGATAATAAATAAATACTGGTACAATTTCTCTGCACCCCATTGTACGGTTGTGGTTCTTACTTTCACTGCCATGTTGGTTATTTTTGGTTAATACATTTGCTTAAAAAAACTATTGTTTTATTTATAACTAACTGTCTTGAAAGTAAATGTATTTAGCAAAAATAACTAACTCTTTACCCCCTCTGTATACCGTCGGAAATAACAACATGCTGTATATAAAACGGTGAAGGAAAACATCGTGAGGAAACCTGGACTTATAACACTGGAATCGCCAATCCGCCTTGAGCAAGCGTATTGATAATTGCTCGTGCCTTCTCTGTATGAGAAGAGGCCTTTGTCCTGCAGTGGGGTACTTCCAGACTATAATACAAATGTAAAACTATACATGACCTTCTATTGTATGTTGATTTAAATATAACAGGCGAAATATAGGTACCTAAACTGTTACCTATAAATAGAAGTGATGAATCCCTACATTGTATAAAACAAAGTCGCTTCCCGCCGTCTGTACGCTTAGATCTTTTAAACTACACAACGGATTTTAATGCGGTTTACATCAATAGATAGAGTGATTCAAGAGGAAGGTTTATGTATCTACAGTGCACCCGTGGGGTCGCTAGTTATTATAAAGCTTAAAATAATGCATACAAGACATATTTGAGTTTAAGCGCCATTCAACTCCAAACAAGCGCGCATCGTTCACACGTTTGATATGTAAGGAAGTAATTCCACACGTTGTCAAGAGATGGCGTTGTTTTAAATATAAACGAACATGACCTAGATAGCGCAGCGGAGCGATGTCTGGTTTTTATAACGTGTGTCGTGTGCTCGATGTCTGAGTGAAGACTAATGGGTGGCCTAGATTCTTGATTGAGTTACATGATGTTGGGTATGGCGCGAATTGTGATTATTTTTTTATATGCATCTTAAAAATTTTTGCTAATATTATTTTGATACTTTTCCATAACGTTAGATACTCTTTTCAACTGTGTTTGATTGTGTATTATTTTCGTTAAACAGCGTAATTAACATGTCATTAAGAAGAATAAAAAAAAATATCGAACAAGTGCGAGTTTGACTCGCACACGAAGGGTTCCGATCCACGATACAATATTTTAACACTAACATTAAAATTTAAAAAAAAAATCGCGTTACTTGTATTACTGAACTATGTGAATAGCGGAAATTTTACTCTGCGCAAATTTCAAGTGTCTGCTTATTACACTTATAAAAGTGACAGACGAACATTCGGACGGGCAGACAGCAGAGTATTAGTAATAGGTTTTCGTTTGTTACCGTTTGGATACGGAACCAAAAAAATCGTAATGAATGTATGTTTATTATATACAGCATATTGACAGACGGACGGATAGACAGACAGCAGGAAATTAGAGATAGGTTTCCGTTCGGCACCGTTATGTACGGAACCCAAAAAATGTATGTATGTATGTTTATTATAATTACCGGATACATAACTACGTACATAACGTCACACGTATTTCTACTTCGCTGACAGTTTTTTTTATTTATAGCTGCAGCGTATGTATTTTTTACGTACGAAAATATTATCGTAAACAGTACTCGAATGCGTCAGAACGACGGGTTATGTTTAAGCAAAAAAAAATTGTGTTAATGTTAGCAGAAGTTTTCGCGACTTCGTCTACGTAAGTGTCGGTTATCGTGAATGCAAACAAGTTCGCGGACTAAAAAGTAGCGTATGTTCTTTCTTGGGGTTCAAGCTTAGTTTGTACTAATAATAATCAAAATCGGTTCAGTAGTTTAGCAGCGAAAGCGTTACAAACAAACTTGCATTTATAGTTGTCTATTATTTATATTATTTTCTACATCTTATTTAAAAAGATGTTAAATTTTTCGAATCGACGGATTTTTAACGTATAAACAAAGAACGCACTTGTAATTTTACCTTCTTGTTTACCAGACATGGCACATGGATTTCATTCTTCTCCATACAAAAAACTAAAACTAGGTCTAATTGATTTTTCTTGTAAATGAAGTTGAAAAGTGCGTTTTAATGGTCTTATTGAAATAAATGATTTAAATGTGACTTTGACTAGAAATAGCGACAAAAATTCATTCTCTCTCTTTCTCCCACAGGATATCTTGCTCTCCCTGGCGAAAGCGGTAGCCAACACCACCGCAGCCCTAGTGCTGAAGGCCAAGAATGTGGCAGCGCAGTGCCGGGACGACCAGCCGCTGCAGAACGCCATCATATCCGCTGCCACGCACTGCGCGCTCGCCACCAGCCAACTTGTCGCTTGCGCTAAGGTAAGGAGATGACAAAGAAACTACTTTTTCTCTCCTAGATTTTTTTACAGGTCTTCTATTAGTCTGGATTTGTGCCCGGTTAATGGCAATAGGCTCGCCCCCTTTTACATGGGATTTCAACGTAACTAGCGAAATGTGGGTGGACTAATGGGTACACCTCCGCCTAACCCTGAGGGAATTACATCATCATAACATCACGCCTGTAGTCCCCGAAGGGTTAGGCGAGGGGATTACAGGCGTGATGTTATGTTGTCTTCTATTAATCAAGTGTGGTTTTATGCCACTTCCCCCTCCCCAATCTCCCCTCTAATGATATGTGGAAATGTTCTAAGTTACGTTCCTCGCCTATCCATTACCACGTATATACTGTTTTTTAAAAAAACTTAAAGATTTAAAAAATATGTCATGTTCGATCTAGCCTTGTGCCAAATAAATTTTATGAATGCTAATATGATTATATGAAGAACATTCATTAATAATTCTTTCGCGTAGTAATAGTAAGATATGCTGTGGAACGTAGATCATACATAGTCTGTGATCCGTTCGAAAATCAAAACATGATTGTTTATGAAAATATTGTTTTTTGCGTTTGTCGTCACTGTGTACGTATATATTAAATATAATAAGAAAGGACCATGTATAATCTTAATAAATTACGTGTCACGTTTGTCCGGGATGAACTCTGAAACTACTCAACCATTTTTTATGAAATATGGCTAACTGTGTAATTTGGTCAAACTCAAAAGATAGGATAGTTTTTATCTCGATTATCGACCTCAATATCTTTACTTACTTCAAGCCACAGCAACGCGTGGTCGAGTCAGCTAGTATATGTATATATATCTTATATTTTTGTCAGGTGGTAGCCCCGACCCTGCACAACCCCGCATGTCGCGAGCAGCTGACGAGCGCAGCACGCCTGGTGGCGCAGGCGGTGGAGCGGCTGGTGCAGGCGTGCGGCTCCGTGCCGCCCAGCGCGGCGCCCGGCGTGGAGCAGCTCACGACGGCCGCGCACCGCGTCACCGACGAGCTGGAGCGACTGCTGGCACACTGTGACCTAGGTCAGTACTGTACTCCTACATCAGCTCTAAGTACTCCAGTGGAACTGGCATTTTAACCAGCGGGGATAGAGTTTCTTGTCTGTGCTTTTCCATACAAAATTACATTTTGCTTGGGGAAACTAGATTTTTTTTCTTGTTATTGACGTATGGTATTTTGAAATTAATAATTTTGCTTTGACTACTCACAGCAACTATACCCAAGGCAATATGTACAGTTTTAAGTACGTATTGCATTATAAAAGTAAAAGGGCGGCGTGTTTTTTTTTTACCCGCGTTAAGTTACGTCTTTGGTTACCGCCCCCGTGGGTCATATAGCTTGATGTTTTATCAAATACTAGCTGTCGCCAACGGCTTCGCTCGCAAATTAAGTTTAAAATTCGATCATAATTCGAAAGACCTGTGGCGCCATCTATCATCATAAGAACGTAATTGTAATTTCACTCGAGAATAGTGCTTTATTTCGGGATGAAAGGTACCCTATGTTTGTTCCTGTACACCTGGCAATGTATATGCAAAATTTCAGGATGATTGGTTCTGTGGCTTAGGCGCAAAATGGTAACAAACAAACAAACTTACTTTCGCATTTATAAAATTAGTTAGGATACAAAAAACCAATCCGTCTGGTAGTTCCAGAGAAAACTTTTCACCTTTACGAACGTTTATGATCTTGTACAGACCGGCGCGCGCAGCAGCCCACGGTAACAGAGCGCTCGGTGGAGAGCGTGATGTGCGCCAGCGAGCGCGTGGTGGCTGCGGGTGACCCCGCCGACATGGTGCGACACGCGCGCCTGCTGGGGCAGGCCACCGCGCATCTCATCACCAACATCAAGGTAACACACACGTACTGATAGGCTCGTCGAGCTTTATTGCCTCGACGTTTTTCTGGTGGCCTCCAATGTTGATTCTGGCTTTCAGGAGTTGCAGTGGGTGGGAACAGTGTGGCGGGCTTGTACTGATAGGCTCCATAATGATCTCAATTATACAGGGTGTATTTTTAATATACCAGAAACCTGAAAAAAGGTCATTGTACTCATAGTTATAATCAACTTTTTCTATGGGACCAACCCTGAAATCATGAAAAAAATCAGCTGTTCCATACATTACGATTGTGTTGTAAAACATTTTTGTAAGGTTTTTCTTTACCACCTATATTGAAAAGTAATAAAGATATTGAGTATTGAGCTAGGGTACACTGGGGTGCCTTTAGAGTCAATAAAAACAATGCGACTAAAAAAAAAAACGTATAATACATAGAACTTTTTGACCTTAAATATCTATGTAACCAGAAGGTGCCCAGATTTAATCTGCTAGATTAATTTCTTTAATCCTGTAAGTAAGGTTTAAAGGTGTCTTATAATAGCCTACTTAAAATGAATTGATTCTGGTTCTGAACAAAAAAAAGTTGCAATTAAATAAATAAATAAATAAATATCTTGGGACAACTCACACACGGCTATCTGATCCCAAGCTAAGCAGAGCTTGTGTTATGGTAACCAGACAACTGATATACATACTTATATAATTTATAAATACATACATATTATAGATAAATCACACCCAGACACAGAACTAACAATCATGCTCATCACACAAAGTTTGTCCTGGGTGGGAATCGAACCCACGACCTCCGGCTTAGCAGTCAGGGCCGCTAACCACTAGACCAACAGGCCCGTCAAAATTGTGAGAAGAACATGTAATTTTCGGCTATAGTATAGTCTATTTTTTACACCTTGTATTTTACACTTTGTATTTCATCGGCTCATCAACCCCCCCCCCTCCCCCCCCCGCAGACGGAGGCGGAGCAGCAGCCGTCGGAGGCGCAGCGCAAGCTGCTGGCAGCCGCCAAGCTGCTGGCCGACGCCACCGCGCGCATGGTGGAGGCCGCGCGACAGTGCGCCTCCTCGCCACAGGTTAGATCATGACCGTGACTCAGTCTGCGTGGATTTTCTTTACGGATCCCTAATATTGAAATAATTAAAATATAGGCTATGTAATGTCACTTTACATAGGTGAAAGATTTTAAAAATCGGTTTAGTATATCCATTACCAACAAAAATGCAAGTTGTGTTCTCTTTATATTATTAGTTTAGATCTGTAATTCCCAAATTAGAGTAGACCCTCAGGGATCGACGGGGGACAACGTTGGCATGAAAAACAAGGGGCTCACAAGTGAACTTTTATATAGTTTTGATAGTAAAAACAACAAACACGTTTCACTCCACCTATCAAGGCAGACTAGATTGATGCAGCATCTTATAACATCTTCTACATCCTATATATTTGGCACAGGACCGCGAGAAACAAGAGGCTCTCCGCAAGGCTGCGGAGGAACTGCGCTACATCACCGTCGACTATGCGCAGGGGCAAGACATCGTCGGCTCGCAAGTCGCCAGGCTGCAGGTAACATACATGTCATTGTTGACGGAAAACTGGTGCATGTACCCGAGTTAAAAGTATCCTATGTATTAAACTGGGTCACAGTCTGACTGTGTGCAAAGTTTCATGCAAATCCATTCAGCCGTTAAAGAGTGATGGTTAAACAAACATACCAACTAATAAAGTTAAAAATATTTAATTTTTCACATTTAATAATAAAGGATAAATGTTTCGACCCCGCTGGCGTAGTGGTTGCAAACGTGACTGAGCATTAAGTCGTAGGTTCGATACCGAGGTCGTGCAAGTGCTATTGAGTTTTCTATCAGGAATTTCTCAGTAGCAGCCCGGAGTCTGTATTTGTGAATGTACATGAGACTTAAACGCAATTAATGAATGTACTGTATATTTCTGTCTATCCTTCTGGTGAATACAAGCTTGATATTATATTAAAACTTATGTAATTCGACAGGAGAGCGCGCGTCAAGCCGCTTCAAGCGCTACACAGCTTATAACTTCAGCTCACAACGCTACACAGTATAATACCAATAAATATACACAGGTAAGTTTATTATTTTATTAATATAACTATTATTGTATAAATACAAATAGCTTTTATCTGCGACTTCGTCTACTTAGGTTTCAGAATAAAGCCAAAGATTTAAATTATCCCATGAGAACATAAAATCGGAATAAATTCATATATTATGTTAAGCTAATTTTCGGCTATTGCCGTTTTGGCGTGAAAGACTAACAGACATCCATCTGTCGATCCTTCCATCCATCCTCACAAACTGTCGTGTTTGTAATAGTATATTTTATGTCTATATTGATTTTCGTAAACGGTTTTCAAGTGTCTTCTAATGGTTTATTTGAAATAATGATTTGACTTTTGAATTTATCTTACAATTTTACCAAATCTTCATAAATACAATTTCCCATCACCAGGAAACCCTGATCGAGGAGTGCAAGTCCCTGTCGGAGCAGATCCCGCGCGTGGTGGATGCCGTGAAGGTGTCGAGCGTACGGCCCGGCCAGGCGGCCGCACAGCTCGACCTCATCTCCGCCTCGGAGGCATTCTTACAGGTATGTTGTCGAATTACTTTATAAAATATATTTTTCTTTATTAGCTTGTTTTGTTACAATTCTTGGAAAAAGTCTCCCTCCAATTGTGTCATGATGCCGTGCTTTCAGTTTTGGAGGAATCCATTTAATTTGTCTCGCTATTTCCTTCGTGGCCTGCCGCCATGTAAAACATAGGTTTAATATTATAAGACAAGCACAATTGGGTATTAAGTACCATCAATAATTTGATATACATTTCATGACTTGTCAGATTGCGATTCCTCTATAGATTTTGTATGGCAATAGCCAACTGTTACGTCATTCATTTACCAACTATTTATTAATTTATAAGCTACTAAAAATCTAATTTGAAAGTTATTTTAGAATTATGAAAACTAAGCCTTTTTTTTAGATATATTGTGGCTTGGAGTTATTGGTTATTGGTGTCTACTACCCAATTCTATTCATTAGGTACTACATGTCTTTCAATTATTATTTTAAAATCGTTTTTTCCCGCTTCCTACAGCCGACGGGGCACGTGGTGGCGGCAGTGCGGGGCGCGCTGCCCACCGTGGTGGACGCGCCCACCGCCAAGCACCTCACCGACACCACGCACAGCTTCACCTCCAGCTGTGCCGAGCTCAGGTAATACATGACATAATATAACTTATACATACCTAAACTCACAGCTTTTTCCCATGGGGTAGGCAGAACCCACAGAACGTCACCTGCTACGATCCTTACATACTGCATTCGCCTCGTCCACGTTCATACACTCGTCGTACACTCACACCGGTTACGAGTATTGCGCACCTAACCTTTGTAATATGACTTATACATAATTAATACATAACATACATGCCCCTACTCAATAGCCAAGTTCACCTGATGTTAAATAGTCACTGCTGTCTATGGCCATCAGTACCACAAGCTACCTCAGATGTGTTAACATCCTAGGGATAAAGCTAGAAGTAACTCGTAAAGACTGCCTCGTTGGTCTAGTGGTCGCAAAGCGCGACTGCTGAGCATGAGGTCTTGGGTTCGATTCCCAAGTTGGACAAAGTGTTATTAGGTTTTACAATCAGGAATTTCTCAGTGGCAGCATCGGAGTCTGGGTTTGTGCCCGATCGATGGCAATAGGCTCGCCCCCTATTACATGGGATTTAAACATAACTTGGCGAAATGTGGCTGTTTTTTGTTATTGGTTAAAAAAAATCATAACAACGTGTTGCCTAATAATATCTAAGTTCTTAAACATCCTATTTTCCTCTGACAGGTCGGCCGTGGGTCGCGCCCGCATCTCCTGCAAGGGCTTGGAGCTGGACGCGGCGGCTGAGATCATCAAATCCTTACAAGCAGAACTTGATGAGTTGGAGGAAGCTGCCAGAGCCTTCGAGCTGAGGCCTCTGCCTGGACAAACTGTAAGCATTCTTATTCAAGATTAAAGAAAATTTCTAATTTACGAATATGTACTGGTCTTCTTTATCGTGTGGGCAGTAAGGTCTTACGACCCCGCACACCCTAGTGTCAGAGTTTCTAAACCGCCTCAAGGGCCTCTGACATGGTTTCTGTGGAACAGTAAGTCCAGGTTTCCTCACGATGTTTTCCTTCACCGATACCAGTGATGTTTAAGATAAACTTTAGAAAGTACATTATGATCCCTAACTTTTTTTAAATATAATATAGACTATGTCACCCGGGGATAATGTAGCTTCCCAACAGTGTAAGAATTTTTCAAATTGGTTCTGTAGTTTCGGAACCTATTCAATGCAAACAAACAACCATCAAATATTTCCTCTCTTTATAATTTTACTAGCTTTTACCCGCGACTTCGTCCGCATAAATTTCGGTTATAGCGGACACAGACGAAGTCACGGAAAAAATTACCCATGTCCTGTCATTTCAATTCGAAACGACACGTGACGCCATCTATGATCATAAGAACGTTATTGTGATTTCCCTCTGAAACAAAACTTTTTTCAAGATTAAAGGTACCCTATGTTCGTTCCTGTACACCTGACAACGTACCTATATATGGAAAATTTCAGGGTGATCGATTCAGTGGCTTAGGCGTAAAATGGTAACAAACAAACTTACTTTCGCATTTATAATATTAGTTAGGATTATAATATAGTACAGATCAAACATCGATCACGTTTGTAAGGTTTCACCAGTTATTTGACTCTTATTACAATTAATATTAAAATCCCACGTCATCACAATGTTGTCCTGCAGGCGGAGTGGGCGTCGTCCACCATGAAGACGTCGTCGCGCTCGGCGGCGTCGCACACGGCGCAGCTGGTGTCGGCGGCGCGCCACGCGGAGCCGGGCGCCTGCGCACGCGCCGCCGGCGAGCTGGCGCAGTCGCTCAAGGACTTCACCACCGGCCTGCGCGCCTCCGCCGCACTGCACGACGAGCAGCCGCGGAGGGAGAGGCGAGTACCTATACATCATCAGCTTATCAGCTTCCAGTCTTCCCGGATGAAGCTGAATACCAGTATTTTACATGGAGCGACTTCCTATCTGACCTCCACAACCCAGTAACTGTGTATCACGATACCACTTAGTAATACTGCTTGTCAGACTGTCGGGCTTCTGACTACCCGTAGCGATTTTTCTCCGCTATCTTCTATCTCCATCTCCTTCCCTCTCATTTCGCCCAGTTTTATACCATTAATGTCAGTCCTTAATTATATTATTTACTAGCTTTACCCCATGGTTTCACTCAGGTTCAATAACGTCTTAGGTCACTGCTCCGCTCCCGTGCGTCGTAACATGATGTCATATAGCCTATACTATACCTTATGAATTTTACTATCATAGACAAAAATATGTTTTTACAATCCAACTAACAGTTACTGAAATTAGCGCAATTTTAGATGTCAGCGCATTTAAAAAACAAACGATCTCTTCAATTTTATTAGTATGCTTTTATTTATTCAAAGTTCAAAATTATAATAGGTAAACATAACTTTATCTGTTCGTGCAGGGTGATCAACTCAGGCCGCCAGGTGCTGTACTCGTCGCAGACGCTGGTGGAGCACGTCAAGCGCTACCTCACCACGTCGGAGACGGTGGACACCACCGCCATCATGAGCATCGCCAAGGACATATCACAGGTACCATGTAATGTACTACCGTTGTGACCTTCGGGACACACATACAAAAACTTAGGTAGGACTTTTGGAAGTAATTGGATAGTTGATACTATATTAACCAACAATTCCAAGACACAACTTGAATGTAAACACAACCTGTAAAAATTGATTTTTAGTTGTTTCGTAATCAATAAATAATTAATCAATTGAATTGGCGAAAAAATGACGTCATCGTTTACTATTGTCAAACAAAATCTGGAGGCGAATCGCGTTTTGACAGCTCATAAAAAGTATTTAAATTACTTTGTGATTTCAAAAACCCAATTGCAATGATTTTATATATCTATATTCTAAGCAGAAGTTTTGTACAGACGACAGCGAGTTAAGGTAAACACTGCGGCCTCTTATGCGCTTGTAATAAGAGCGATTTTTCAATTTTATTACGACATTCCCAAAGTCTCCAAAAGGTAGTATAATTTAAATAATAATAATAATAAACCTTTATTCAGGCAACTAAAGCCCATAAAACACAAATACATAAATAAGTACAATAACTATAAACTAATACATATTTAAACAATAAACTTATAAACTACTGAACACGAAGTGTCGGCGTCGTGTTACGCTGCGAGGTGTCGCGTAGCTGGCCGCGGAAACGCCGATACAGCACACCTTTCGGCCAAAACTCTTCCTTGAGAAAGGTCATCAAATGTTGTTTAAAGCTAACTAGCATAATTCCTTCGCACAGGGCCTGGAGTCCACGCTGGAAGCCATACCCTCGCACACGGAGCTGGACGTGGCCATGGAGAACATCAACGAGACGCTCAACATCCTCAACTCCGGAGAGTTTCCGCCTTCCGACAGAAGCTATGGGTAAGTTACACATACACATACATATACAGGCTGATTTTTAATACACTAGTCATTTTTCAGAGGCAAGTGAAAAGTACTCATTAATTTTAACAACGAGAAAGAAAAAAAGAAAAACGGTTTATGTGAAAGTAACGCACATACAAAAAAATGTTGTAAGTCCAAAACAAAATCAAGTTGGTATTAATTTTTTTTTAAATGGCCTTTACGGAAACATGCGTCACTGTCGATTGAAACGGCCACTAAACTGTAGCAATTTGGGAATAACTACTATCTACTATACATGTATTTTGATCAAATAAATTATAACATATACTACAACATATAATATTATGTTATCTTTACATATAAAAGAAATTCCTAATCACATAGTAAAAGTTGTTTGAATTTATGAGTATTTCCACCCCCTGAAAAGTGATCATGGGAAGATCAGATCTCTTAATAATAACATAACATAACATCACGCCTGTAATCCCCGAAGGGTTAGACAGAGGTGTACCCATTAGTACACCCACATTTCGCCAGTTATGTTTTTAGTCCCATGTAATAGGGGGCGAGCCTATTGTCATCAACCGGGCACAGATCCAGACTCCGAGGCTGCTACTGCGAAATTCCTGATGGAAAAACTCAATAACACTTTGCTCGACCTGGGAATCGAACCCAAGACCTTATACTCAGCAGTCGCGCTTGTGACCACTAGACCAACGAGTCAGGATTAATGGATATTTCAAAATGTATAACTGAATACATTTTACTTTGACTACATTTTTGTTTCCACGTATTCAAGTGACATATTGTTATTCGGTCGCTACTCGCACAGCGTGCTTGATAAATGACTAGAGACATAGACTATAAATTATAAAGTGTCTGAGAAGAGAATGATGCACGCGCGTTAGACCTCAATATCGCCAGTGAAGGCGATTATTCAACTGAGCAGTCAGATCATTTATGCGCACGAGTTCACCTTATTCACACTATCTTCTTCTTTATCGTGTGGACAGTAAGGTCTTACGACTCTAAACAATGTCAGAGTTTCAAAACCGTTTTTTGTTATGTATATTTACACTATGTATATACATACCATGCAACATGTTACTGCAACTAATACTAGCACAGCTATTAATCTCACAACCGTGTGTCGTAGCGAGCTGCAGAGCGAGCTGAACGCGGCGGCGGTGGGGCTGAACAGCGCGTCGTCGGACGTGGTGCAGCACGTGGAGCGCCCCGCAGCCCTCGCCTCCTCCAGCGCACACTTCGGGGACGCCTTCAACCGCCTGCTCGGCGTCAGCATGGAGATGGCTGGCCACACCGAGGTAAGGGTTTCATGATTATCGGGTGCTGTCAGTTCTATTACAGACCTCATTTTTGGCGGGGGTGGTGTGGGAATGTCACAACGAAACAACTAGTTCATAACAAGGTTTATTCCAAACTGAAGACTCATCCAAATTGTTCTGCTACACGCTATGACTTACTGTCTGTTGCAACAACTTATATCTAAGTACCTACACTACAATCAGCACCCCTGAAAACCAAGCAAACACCATGGATTTTGAATTCGACCTCATTTTTGGAATTAACGCCTCCAAGTCGCACTGCGGTACGACCTCAATCGTTACGGGCAGCGGGTAAACGTCCCACTGCAACACCAGAAACCCGAGATCAACCAAGATCAAAAATCCTTAAGAAAAGAATTACTAACTGTCTTGGATTCCGCAACAAAATTCATCTGAAAAAACAGAGCAGAACTAGGCCAATAGGCACAAAGGGATGTTTACAACTGGCAGGAGCCCAGATTGCCAAGTACCAACATCATCTGCCCAGCCTTTTCCCAACTATGTTGGGGTCGGCTTCCAGTCTAACCGGACGCAGCTGTATACCAGTATTTTACATGGAGCGACTGCCTATCTGACCTCCACAACCCAGTAACTGAGTAATACGATACCCTTTGGTAAGACTGGCTGTCAGACTGTCGGGCTTCTGACGACTCGTAACGACTATCAAAGATCCACATTTAACAGCGCCGGGACCAACAGTTTAAAGAGCTTTCCGAGGCACGGAATTCCCAAGTACCACGGATTGTAATTAACATTAAATTAATGGGTCCTAATATGAGCTGCTGCCTGTCAAACGGCCGAGTTGCCCCACTTTATGTAATTACAGTAAGATATAAGTATGATTCTATATAATTAATATAATGTTGTCGTAACAGGACCGTGACGCTCAAACCCTGATGGTGAGCTCCATGAAGAGTGTGACGGTGAACTCCTCCAAGCTGCTGGGGACAGCCAAGTCTGTCAGTCAGGTGAGCTGTTCTGCTATACTCTGCTTATAATAAAAAAGATAAGAATTTCAATTATAATATATAATTTATAAAACGTATATTTTCTATAACTCATGCCTCCTCCCACAGGACTTGACGCGGCCCAACGCCAAGAACCAGCTGGCGGCCGCAGCGCGGGCCGTCACCGACAGCATCAACAGACTTGTGAGTGGTTTACATTTATTTATCTCATTCATTCATTCGTTCAGGTTAATAGTTATATTATGCCCAAGTAATTTTAATTAATTCATTGATAAATAACTAATATAACTAGAATGTCACCATAAAATCAATCACCACTGTCTGGTTGGTCGCAAGATTTACTATATGACATCCTGGGTTCGATTTCCAGGTCGTGGCAAAGTGTTAGAAATGTCATCAGTAACAGTCCGGTATCCGGTGACAATATGTTCGCTCTTTATTACATGGGATCTAAACGTAACTGGTGAAAAGGTGTATTACATAATAGGTATATCATCTCCGCCTATCCCTTCGGGGAAGCCAATCGCAATGTAACGTTCCCCCCTCCCCCCACAGGTGGACGTGTGCACGGAGGCGGCGCCGGGGCAGAAGGAGTGCAACGCGGCCATCCGCAGCATCCAGAGCACGCGGCCGCTGCTGGCCAGCCCCACGCAGCCGCTCAGCGAGCTCGGCTACTTCGCCTGCCTCGACGCCGTCGTGGAGCAGAGCAAGAGCTTGAGTGAGTATGCCCATCACATCATATTATACAGACTGACTTTTAGGGCGAAACTCCACCAAAGCGGAGACCAGAAGAGATGTGTCTCTCAACCAATCAGCTTGCGTCATTTTGTCAGCTCACCGCTTAGCTTCAGCACAATACAATACGCTATTGGTTAATTACGAGACATCTCCTCTCGTCTCCGCTTTGGTGGAGTTTCGTCCTTAAAGGAGTCCTACACAGAAACATTTAAAAAAATCCAGCTGTTCCATACAAAAATGCGTTACAATGCGATCAAAATGTTTATTTATGTATTTTTAAAAACCTGCTACGATCGAAATGAAAAATGAAATTTACCTTTATTTTACAGAAATTGCAAAAATAAATAAATAATGGTTTTTTTTTCTGCAAAAAACGATCCAATATAAAAATTGTTAACGAGTCATCATTACTCATAAAATAGCTTAGTATAGTAACCAAAAACCCATTTTCGGCAATTTTCTCCATACGAAACTTTTAACCTTTTGGAATTAACAACTAGATTCAATACAGTACCTATTATTTTTTTTTCCCTTGTAAATGACCTTTAAAAATGCGTTTTAATGGTGTAATTTGAATAAATCATTTAACTTTGAAATATTCCCAGGTATGGTCAAAAACAACAAAATTATCGTAACAATGGAAAGAACGTGTAAATTTTGGCTTCATTTAGTATTACATCCTTTATGTAACCGCATTTCGTGTGTTCCCCAGGCGAGGGCATGTCATCAATGGCGAGCTCAGTGAAGCGCAGCGAGGTGGAGCAGTTCAGCCGCGCGGTGGGCACCGTGGCCACCGCCGTGCAGGGGCTCGTCGAGTGCACCGCGCAGGCCGCCTACCTGGTGCGTGCGGCGCGGGGGAGATGGACTCCTAAATAACTTTTTATAATACAGACTATGACAAACATATAAAAGAAAGACGTTTTTCAAAAATTAAATGGTTTTGCTGACATGATGGCCCTGTGGTTAAGATTCCTGCCTCTCGTGCAGAAGTTTGCAACCGCGCACATCGGTGCCTATGTGACTTTCAATTTCACATTTATGTTCTTTAACATAATATTACGCATGTTATCCTCGAAGGGTTAGTCAGAGGTGTACCCATTAGTACACCCACATTACGCCAATTATGTAGGAGGTTAGGAAGCGAGCTTTTTGCCATCAACCGGACATAAATCCAGACTCCGAGGCTGCTACTGAGAAATTCCCGATGGAAAAACCTAATTACACTTTGCTCAACCTGGGAATCGAACCCAAGACCTCATGCTTATTTTATATGTATAAAAAGATAAACGTGATCTTCGCCCGCAGGTGGCAGTATCGGACGAGACCAGTGTCGCAGGTCGCCCGGGGCTGGTGGACCAGGCGCAGTTCGCGCGCGCCGCCGTGGCCATCGAGCAGGCCTGCCGCGCGCTGTGCGACAGCAGCAGCAACCAGCAGCAGGTGAATATGACGCAACACCCACACACGGGGCTCGTGGCTACGTAACAACTATATCTAAGATTTAGACCTACGCTTACCGCGGTCAATACTTGGCTGGGTGACCATCCTGACCCTACCAAGATCCATCTATGTTTTAGAGAAAATTTTCTTCGGATCCTCTTTTTTACGGTTAATTTTAACACTCTAGAGTAACGTAGCTTCTTATGAAGAAACAATTTTCAGAATCGGACTTATAGTTTTGGAGAAAAGTACGTTCAAATGAAGAAAACTGAAATGCAAACCTTCCACGTAGACTCGCTGTATAACGCAAATATTATTTTCCAATTGGACTAGTACTTCCGGAGATTAACCGCTTGAAATCCTCGAAAGGTTAAGCAGAAGTATACTCATTAGTACACCCATATTTCGTCAGTTATATTTTAAGGCCCATGTAATAGGGGGCGAACATATTACCATGAATTGAGCATAAATCCAGACTCTCTTAGAGGCTATTTGCGTCGTTCCATTGAGTTATGATAGTGAACAAGCCCTCCCCCGGCCGCAGGTGCTGTCGGCGGCCACGGTGATCGCGAAGCACACGAGCGCGCTGTGCAACGCGTGCCGCGTGGCGTCGGGGCGCACGGCGGCGCCGCAGGCCAAGCGCCACTTCGTGCAGGCCGCCAAGGACGTGGCCAACTCCACCGCCGCGCTCGTCAAGGAGATCAAGGCGCTCGACACCGACTACAGCGAGGTACGCCATCGCGGAGGGTTAGGCAAACGTGTACACCTGTATTAACTTAAAGATAAACTACTATAACATGGCGCGCCCCTCCATACTACTATGTCAACAATATTAAGTAATTAATGACGCCGCTAGTCAAGCAACAATGACATGTTGATTTGTTTTTGTTTCGAGCGCCGTCTCAGTACGCACAGATGCGTTGTGAGTCTAGTACTTTCAAATGTTTTGAATTGTGGAAGGGCGCGCTAAGTTATTGTAGCTTATATCTAACTTTGACCTTCGATATCTCCGTAACCAGAGGGTTCCTAGGTATATAGAACATGAACTAGAAAAAAAAATATCTTATTGATGTTAATATCTCAAATATGTCACTTTCGGCTAATCAAAATGCCATAATACACCATTTATATAATTGTCGTCCCGCCCGCAGGCCAACCGCGCGCGCTGCGCAGCCGCCACGGCTCCGCTGCAGGACGCGGTGCGCGGGCTGTGCCAGTTCGCGGACTCGCCCGAGTTCGCGTCGCTGCCTGCTAAGATCTCTGCGCAGGCGCGCCACAACCAGGAGGCCATACTCGACTGCGGCAGGTTAGTCACACACTATTTGTTATTTACACTAAAAAAAATTGTAAAACGTAATTTATCTTGCACGCAACTTTTAACTCTATTCCAGTTGTGTTTTAGTTCAACATAAATAAAAATAGATACCTTTTGTTGCTCGAGAACGGTTGCACTGATTTGGCTAATTCTTTTTTTTATTCTAATTTCTCCGACAAAGTCTGCTAGTTATCAATAACTTTATTGAGTATATTCCCCATGAATCAGTATCATATACAATTTTTTTTTTAATCTCACGGATATTTCTAGAGATTAGCACATTTAAATAAACTCTTCAGTTTAATTACATTAGATTTTCGTTCTCTATTCAAAATATACAACTAAACCATTTTGTTTCACCAAGGCTTTTAAACAGCTTAAGATCAAGGCTACCGAAGATCTGTGGGGCATGTCTACTAATGTCTGTAAATCTATTATTGAGACAATAGCACCCTATTTAGCTTTAATATTTAATCTGTGCGTAGACCAAGGGATATTCCCGGATTTAATGAAGTACAGCAAAGTTATACCGCTCTTCAAATCCGGAGATAGCAAGGACACCAATAATTACAGACCTGTTTCGGTTTTGCCGGTTTTCAGCAAGGTGTTTGAAAAAGTGATGCTCAATCAAATGCTCAATCATTTTAACTGTAACAACATCCTACACGATCAACAATATGGTTTCACCAGAGGACGTTGTACTACTGACGCCGGTGTTACTTTAATTAAGCACATCTTTAATGCATGGGAGGACTCACAGGATGCCGTTGGCATTTTTTGCGACCTCTCTAAAGCGTTCGATTGCGTGAATCACGAAACACTGCTCCTAAAGCTTGAGCATTACGGTCTCGGTGATCTAGCACTTAACTTAGTAAAATCGTATTTGAATGATAGACTACAGCAAGTTCAAATAAACGGTGTAAATTCATCAAGCTTAAAAGTAAAGATGGGCGTTCCGCAGGGTTCAATATTGGGTCCGTTCCTCTTTTTAGTATATATAAACGATTTACCTCATTTACTAGAAAACCAACCACAAATGGTGTTATTTGCTGATGATACTTCACTCATTTTTAGAGTAAATAGACAAGCACAGCACCTTGACGACGTAAATAACGCTATGCTTAAGGTTCACAATTGGTTTACTGTTAATAATTTAGTGTTAAATGAGAAAAAAACGAAATGTATAAGATTCGCTTTACCTAATGTTAGAGGGAGTAAATGTAACGTTATATTGAACAAGGACATGCTAGAATTCGTTGAGAAGACAGTTTTTCTAGGGATTACGCTCGATTCAAAGCTGCAGTGGAGTCCCCACTTAACATCTCTTGCAGGGCGGTTAAGTTCAGCCGCTTACGCTGTCAGAAAAATTAGACAATTAACAGACGTGGATACCGCGAGACTAGTTTATTTTAGTTATTTTCATAGCATCATGTCTTACGGTATTTTGCTTTGGGGACGAGCTGCAGATATAAATTCTATCTTTGTTCTGCAAAAGAGGGCTGTCAGAGCCATCTATAATCTTGGCAGACGCGAGTCTCTAAGGGAATTGTTCAAAAAAATTAACATCATGACGGTACCTTGTCAATATATATATGAAAACATTATGCATGTTCGAAAAAATCTTCATCTTTTTAAGAAAATTAGTGATAGACATGATTTTAATACTAGAAATAGGAACAAATTAGATCAACCAAGTTTCAGATTGTCGAAAGTAAGCACTTCTTTTATGGGGTACTGTGTAAAATGCTATAATAAAATACCAGTCGATATTCTCCAACTAAATGAGAGAAAATTTAAGACATGCATAAAACGCACACTATGTAATCAAGCATATTATAAGTTAGATGATTATATCACGGACAAAAATGCTTGGCTAAATGCTAGTCCTGCTCCACAGCCACTCGGGCTCACTTAATAGGATCTTTTTTTTTTTTTTTTTTTTTTTTTTTCTTAAGAGAATGATGTTTCTTACCCTTTTTTTATGTCGACCTGAATAACTTTTACTGTTATCAGTACGATTACTTTTTATTTTATTTTTTACATATCAAAGTCATCCATCGAATAAGTACACTGAAAGTGTTAGTATTGTATAATTTAATATTATTTATTTCAATTTTGTAAATGTGAGTACCATGGAGCATTTTTATTTATAGTAACTTTACTATGTGTTTTGACTTAATAAGCATGGCAGTTGAGAGCTTGTCATGCTCACTCAAATGTCTCGCTGATGGTGGCGCGTGTGTTGGATCATTTGGCTCCCTCCATAATGGTTGAGCTAGGTGGTGCTGATCCATGCGTCATGCTCGTGAACGAGTGCTGTCAGTTGGGATTGGTCATCTCTTAACTGCTATGGCTTTTTTTACTACCATTTTATACTTATTCATCTCCATTGTGATCACATATAGAATCGACAAGAATAATGTAACCAAGATTTTGTAATAACCTAATTTAAAATAGTGCCGTGGAGTTTCTTGCTCGTTCTTCTCCATAGAGGCCTACCTCCGTTTTGGAACGAGCAACTAGCTTCAACTTTCGGACTAACTGACCGACTCTTTGACAATTCAAAAGTGCCTGTAAATGGTCTAATTGAAATAAATGTTTTGACTTTGACTTTGACTTTGTTCCCCACAGAAACATAATATCGGGCTCGTGCTCCATGCTGGAGTCGGCTCGCTCGCTGGCCGTGTCGCCGGCCGAGCGCGCTCACTGGCAGCTGCTGGCGCAGCACAGCAAGACCGTCTCCGACAGCATCAAGGCACTCGTCACTAACATCAAGTGAGTACTTCATCGTTCTTCTCCAGTAGCGCGCTAATCTAAGGCGTATGGAGCCTTCACTACGGGAGAAGCTCTACTCTAACTCGTTAACTGCTAGCCGAGAATTACAAAGATTTGTAATGATGTCGTAAAAGATAAAGATTTATATTATGGGACGCTGCCGCGCTGGCTAAACCTTGCTAGATAGATCAAAATAATATACTAAGCTATTGTTTATCTTGAAAAGATCTTCAGAAATGTCGTTGTGTTTATTTCCTAAAGATAACTGACAGTAGCCATTTTAATTTGTAACATAGTATAAAATATATACACACATATACATTTAGACCGTGTAGGTCACCAAATGGCGGACCGCGGTCCCTATTCGGACCGCCGACATGTATTGTGCGGACCCTAAGGAAACAATAAACTTCATACCATACAGACTATAATATGTGAATAACAAAATAAAACCTTGTGGCAATTCTAGTTTAGCCCAGTCTTTCTTACTTAAAGTATGTATTTTATTTGTTACCACCAAATGGACTCATAATATTCAAATGCGGACCTGCATTAAAAATAATAGATTGGTTGTACTTTTGTATGGAATAATATAATAATTTAACTCTTTTGCCAACAGGGAGAAGGCTCCTGGTCAGCGCGAGTGCGCCGCCGCGGTGGAGACGCTCAACAAGCAGCTGCGCGAGCTCAACCAGGCCGCCATGCAGGCCGTGGGGCAGGAGCTGTACCCCAGGAAGAACAACTCGCTGCAAGGTAAGCCAGCATTCACCTTCGCATGGACACCATAGACCATGAGTATTAATATTGTACTTACACACATGTCGTTGGTAGCTACAAAGTATATTTACACGTACATATATAAACTCACGCCTTTTTCCCATAGGGGTAGGCAGAAACTTCATGCTACAAAAAGTACAAAGGCGGACTTAATGCCTTAGGCATTCTCTAACAGTCAACCAAATGTGATGAAGAGATGACATGGCAGATGCAAAATATTGTGCGCGCGTTAAACAACAAAATTACATTCTATCATACTTTTTTATAAAGACCCATATATAAAATTAAGAAACAAGGGGGATTATGAGACGAGGCTTACTATTTTTAACCCCCGACGCAGAAATGACGGGGTGTTATAAGTTTTACGTATCTGTAAGTCTGTCTGTGGCATCGTAGCTCCCGAACGGATGAACTGATTGTGATTTTGTTCGAAAGGTGAATTAGTTAGAAGTGTTCTTAGCTATGTTTGAAAATGGGTCCAAGGTCTCAATATTTTTTGGATAATAAATCCTCAATTTCCTAGCATTAAAGTGAATATTCCCCTCCGCCCCTGCAGGCTACTCGGAGCAGATAGAGAACAGCGCCACGGAGATGCTGGAGCGCCTGGAACCACTCCGCATCGCCGCCAACGGAGAGGCTGAGAACTTGGGACACGCCGTCACACAGCTGGTGAGCTCATTGTGTTTATTTATCTAGTCTTCTTCTTTATCATGTGGGCAGTAAGGTCTTACGACCCCACACACCCTAGTGTCGAGAGTTTCTAAACTTCCTCAAGGGCCTCTGACATTGTTTGAGTGGAACAGTAAGTCCCAGGTTTCCTCATGATGTTGTCTCCTTGTTGGCGACAAACTTTATTAGTACATAAACATAACATCACGCCTGAAATCCCCGAAGGGTTAGGCAGAGGTGTACCCATTAGTTCACCCACATTTCGCCAGTTATGTTTTTAGTCCCATGTAATAGGGGGCGAGCCTATTGCCATCAACCGGGCACAAAAAACAACTTTATTAGTTTAACGTTAAAATCCCTTTTAAAGATCCATCTCGATTCACCGCTGCTTATTCACTTATTCACCTGGTTTTACCCGGTATGGCATGTGTTTATTTTTAAACTTGTAAAAAGTATACTATCTAAAAAAGCTGAAATTAATTTAAAATGGAGAATAATTTTGAACTGTTAAAACGTCGCCATTTTCGCGCGTCCTATTGATGACGTCAAATACCATGTCCAGTGACAGTTCAGTACGAATAGCTCGGGTTATCGCTAATCGCCATTATCTCTCTAGGTATCATACGCCGAGCCGCTAGTGGCGGGCGCCATCGGAGCCGCGTCCAACATCACGGAGTCCAACACACAGTCGGGCCTGTTGGAGCACACGCGCACTGTGCTGGAGACGCACGCGCAGCTCGTGCTCTTCACTAAGACTGCTGCCGGTAACCCTAGGGTGAGTACCGTAAAGCAGGCTTGTTTTTTAATCAAATCAATTGTGTAGTAAAGCTGCTGTTTAACGCAGTTATGTCGTAGATTTTGTATGGTAATAGAAAACTAGTGTGACGTCTTTACAAATAAAGTCAAATTCAAATCATTTATTTAAGAGACACGTCTTCATTCTTAATGTTTACAAGCTTTACGTAATTTCTCACAAGATTTTGCAACACAATTTCTAAAACAAAACTTTTACGTGACCACTGTTAATAGAAAAATTTAATAGATCGATGAAAATTTTTCAAATCTTTATCATGTGAATCAAAGTCAAATAATTTATTCCAATAAAAGGCACTTCAGAACGTCTTATGCAAGAAAAAGGAATTTAATCTAGTTGCCCCTTCCAAAAGGAAGTTTAGCAAGGAGAAGAATGAAGAAACTTCATACTTACTTCTTTCAATTATTCTTCCTAACCTCGACTAAATAACTTACTATTAATTATAGATAGTCCGTGACTCTCTCGGGAGGCGGAATAGACCCGTATTCAATATTGAAGCTCCCCCCCCCCGCAGGCGCTGAGCGTGCACGGGCAGGTGGAGTCGCAGGTGTCGGCGTGCCGCGTGTCGCTGGGCGAGCTGGCGGCGCGCGTGCGCGAGCTCAGCGCGGCGCGCGGCGCCACCGGGCCGCTGCTCGACACGCTGCAGCGCGCCATCGCGCGCCTCACCGACCACAGGTCAGCCACACACACACCGACACTTGTCGGTAGTAAAGACAAACGACGATAACATGGCACGCCCCTACTGAGCCGGCCATACTGAGACGGCTCTCGAAACAAAAACAAATTACCGATTTGTTGCTCGACTAGTAATTAATTACTCATTATTATAAGTATGACGCTGCACTGACATATGAAAAATCTATAGAAATGACACGTGTCTTGCGTGGTCTTACTATTTAGGGTTAGTTGACATACAAACCGGCCTGCTACTGAAGACGAATATTTACAACTACATAGAAACTCTTTCATACTGGTATGACTACACACATTGAAATAGTAATATGGGTGGACACGCCATGTTATGGTAGTTTATCTCTAAATTATTCACACCAAACCACTAATACTAATAGTTTCAATATTAAGTTTAGTCATTTGAGTCACACTTATCTTCTATATAAAAAGGATGGAAAAATCGATCGGCGCTCGAGGGAAACCATTTTAGACCCTCGACCGATTTCTTGACATATTGAATATTCAGACAGAACTCTATTGCTCGCCCCCTAGCGAGCCTATTGCCACCAACCGGGCATAAATCCAGAATCCGAAGCTGCTATTAAGAAATTCCTTAGGAACGATACACACAACACTTTGCCCGACCTGGGAATCGGACCCAAAACCTCATGCACATCAGTCGCGCTTTGCGACCACTAGACCAACGAGGCAGTCTTAACGTGTTCATATTAAAACTAGCACTCTCCCCGCGACATCATTCGCAGGATTTCTATTGCAGATACCTTATTTTTTTATAACAGAATACATACTTAGCTCAGTTGTAACGTAGCTTCCAATTAGTGAAGAATTTACAAAATTGGTTCAGTAGTTCTAGAGATAAGCTAATTCAAACAAGAAACAAACAAACAAACTCCAACTTTAAAATATTACGATACTTTTCATCACTTTTCAATTCAAATTCCACCATGTTATGATGTAAAATCGATGTGTTTCTTTCGGACTGTCGAGATATTAATAAGGATGTTATCACTCGGCCTTAACCGCTCAGCTGTAGCACGCATATAGCGCAGTGACGCGCGCTATTATAAGACGCGCAACGCCCCGCGTCGACTCACACCGACTCGCACAGGCTTTATACTGATTATCAAGGACAAACATGTTTTTACAGAGTATTTTTTTCATAACATTTTCAGGCCTGAAATCCTCGAAGGGTTAGGCAGAGGTGTACTTAGTACATCCACATTTCGCCAGTTATGTTTAAGTCTCATGTAATAGGAGGCGAGCCTATTGCCATCATCCGGGCACAAATTCAGACTCCGATACTGCCACTCAGAAATTTCTGATGGAAAAACCCAATATTACTTTGTCCGAATTGAAAATCGAACCCAAGACTTCCTGCTCAGCATTTCGACCACTAGACAAGAGGCAGTCACTATTATCGATATGAGTTAGAAATCGGCAATCCGCTTTGAGCGAGCGTGGTGATCAATGCTCGTGCCTTCTCTGTGTAAGAAGAGGCCTTTGCTCTATAGTGGTACAATAATAGGCTAGTACTGTTTGCACATTTTTAGTCACAACAATGTTTATGCAGGATTTATTTCAGTATTCAATTTATTCATTCAAAAGCCTAAATATTAATTGTAAGGGCGATGCAAATATTTTTTCCGTGCGGGAAGGGAACCCGCCACTGCCACGCGCCACGTGTCGTCATTACGCTTCCTTACCGAACATCTCCACCCCAGTCCACTTTTGATCTTCAACTGTCAGAGATTAATTTATAAATTAATTACGGCTCGCTAATTTCTTAAGTGTCTCTGGTTCAAGAGTTGCATTTGGCGTCGAGCCAACTCTTTGACTGTCGATGATCTTACTGAACATGGTACAGTTTTGTCTATAGTTAGGTGCGTGACGTCATACTTTATGGGTAGCGAAATTGCATAGGAAGTAAAGGACGAAGTATAGTTTACAAGCTTCTGCCCACGACTTCGTCCGCGTTAACGCTAAATTTGACTTTGACTTCAAAGTTATTATATGCCACGGAAATCGTTCATTTTTCCGGAATAAAAACTAGCCTATGTGCTATTTTAGACAATCACCTAATGTGTTGTGGAGGTCATATAGGCAGTGGCTCCATTTAAAATACTGGAATTCAGCTGCATCCGGTTAGACTGGGAGCCGACCCTACATAGTTGGGAAAAGGCTGGGCAGATTGATGATTTGATTGATATTTCCAATTTTATAAATCAAATTCACGATCCAAGTTCCAATCATTCATGATGGGCCCTCTCTATTTATAAACAGTTGAACTACTCATAATACCGAGCCAACAATACTCAATTATTCAAAAACTGATGTCGAATAAATAAGTTATTGTTTCCATCAACTAAAATAAATAATAAACATCTATAACAGGCAGAGATTGACACACAGGCGGTGTTTTTTTCACCAGCGTTCTGTTACGTCTTTGGTAACTGCTCCTCCTCCGTGAGTGTTAGCGTGAAGTTATATAGCCTAAATTATTCTTCATGAATTTGGCGATGATATACAAAAAGATTTTCTCCAATAAGACTGTTAGTTTCAGAGATTAGCGCGTTTAAACAAACAATAGAATTCTTTAGTTTTATTATAATAGTATTGTTTTTTTTTGTTTGTTTGTAAGAGGTTAATCTCTAGAAGTACTGTACCGATTATAGATTTTTTTCACTAATAGGCAGCTATTCTATTGCCGAGTGTTATCTTACTACTATTATAAATGCTAAAGTTTAATTGGATGGATGTTTGGTACTTAACCAGAACATCTGAACTCATTCGGATGAAATATGCCACTAAGATAGATATAGTCTGAAACAACACAGGCTATAGGGATAATATATTAACTTTGACGCGGAAGAAGTCGCGGTCTGAATATAGTAAGCTGTATTTTGCGAAATGCTTGACTTCCTTTTGGCAATAGGCTCGCCCCCTGTGGGTGTACTAATGCGTACACCTCTGCCTAACCCTTCGGGGATTACAGGCGTGATGTTATGTTATGTGGACTTCCACGCAGACCAAATCGCAGGCAGAAACTAGCCAATAATAACCATCAAAGGAATATTTACTAAAATTTCCTAACACAAACAATATGACGCCATTTTGTTTTCCATTGAAATATTCATGAATTAATCGTGCTATGGCGTGTGTGTGTCTTTCAATCAGTCTAGACTATCGACATACATACGTAAGCGCGTGCGCAAGTCTAACAGTCAGTTGAGTCAGGTCGCTCGTTGCGTGGTGAGCTTTGACCGCGACTAAACCGTTCTGTTTATACGTTACTATTGTTTAGTGATTAGTTGAGTGGGAATAGGAAGTTGTTTTTTTTTTTGTGTGTTTACAATAGTGATGGTGTACTGTTTATGAGATAATGTTTTAAGATTTTAGTGTTGTGTTTATATTTTGTGCCATATTGGAGATTCTACTTCTACAATTTGAAGTTAGTGTCATTTTTGCGTCATTATACAGGGTCATTGAAAATTTACCCGAAACCTGAAAAGGGGTCATTGTACTCATCATTATGAACAACTTTTATTATAGCTGATTACTAATTACCGTGCATCGCTTTTGCCCGCGATTTCGTCTGAGTGAATTTCTGCTCCACAGGACGCAGATAAAGTCTAATTAATAAAAAAGTATAGTTTTATCTCCTGCCTCGTTGGTCTAGTGATCGCCAGTCGTGACTGCTAAGCATGAGGTGTTGGGTTCGATTCCCAGGTCGGGCAAAGTGTTATTGGGTTTTTCCATCAGGAATTTCTCAGTAGCAGCCATGGCAAAAGGCTCGCCCACTATTATATGGGACTTAAACATAACTGGTGAAATGTGGGTGTTCCTACTAATGGGTACACCTCTGCCTCACCCTTCAGGGATTACACGCGTGATGTTATGTTATAAAAAAAACATGGTTGTCCTTGAAAATCAGCAACAAACAAAATATAAAAAATCGAAAATATTTTCTACTATTATAAATGCAAAAGTTTATATGTATGGATGTTTTTTACACAATAACGCCACAACGGCTGAACGGTTCTGGATGAAATTTGGCAAAGACATAGATTATGGTCTGGAATAGATAGCACATAGGCGGTTTTGTGATCGGAAGGATAATTTAAAACTTTATCTTATTTTTGAAATCTACGCAGAAGTCGTGGCCTAAAGCTAGTTTAGTAACAAAATTCAAATCAGCAGCAATATAATTCCACACTAAATTAACAGTAGTGTCGCTGTGAGTGTTGCGTGTCCACGTTACACGTAACACGTTACTGCGCACACGCCGTAAACATAAACAGTTTTAATGTCGACGCGCGTTTGAAGTAGCATCGATGCGTCAAGGTTGGCTCTTACTCCTTCAATTTATCTAGAAACTAGTTTTTTCACTCAACTTCGTCTGCGTGGACGTCAGACTTTTTTTTGTTTCGGCCTTATCGTGAAATCCTTTTGTAACTGATATCTCCAACCTAAAAATTTAGCTGTCAAATTTTGACAGATAATTTACGAGATGTCGTGTTAAGTCAGTATGCGATTGAGTGAACTTTAATATATATAGATTGGTATGATACAGAAAATAAACATGTAATCTATCTAAATATATAAATAAAAGCGAAAGGTTCGAAACGCGTGTATGTGTGTTATGTTATGTTCGAAACGCTCTCTCATCACAATATCGAAAACCGCTTGACGCATAAATATGAAATTTGCCAGAAAAGTAGATTATAGTTAGTATACAAA
This sequence comes from Hoplodrina ambigua, assembly GCA_949774945.1. NCBI lineage: Eukaryota > Metazoa > Arthropoda > Insecta > Lepidoptera > Noctuidae > Hoplodrina > Hoplodrina ambigua. The sequence continues at coordinate 334,972 of OX458991.1, forward strand.
ATTCTCTACCTGATAAGATGAAACGTGGGTCCCACATTTATGCGGACGAAGTCGCGAGTAAAGTCAAGTCAAAGTCAAATCATTTATTTCAATTAGGCCAATATAAGGAACTTTTGAACGTCATATTAAAAAAAAATGGTTTAAATCTAGTTGCCCCTTCTAAAAGGCAGTTTTGTATGTCACAGTAGAAGCTAGTCTTCTATATGTACCGTTACAGCACAAACCACTGAACGGAGCGCTGAAATTAGGCGCACAAATAATTACAACGGCGAAGGCATGTGCTAAGAAAAGATTTTCCATATTCACCCCCTAAGGGGATGAAAAGGGTGTACAAAGTTTGTATGGAGAGTTCTATAGAGCGAAGCACGTTACCCCGAATTTAACGTGAGCGAATCCGCGGGCAAAAGCTAGCTAATCATTCGAAAAAGCAGTTTGGCACCCCTGACCGTACCATGTAGTATATTAGTGCAAGCAGTTTGCGAGCGCTATGTAGGTCACGTCCAACGCTCTGCGTCTGTTTATTTGTTTGTCACTGAACTGTATCTGTGAAAGTTACTGAAATACAGAATTACGGACTGAAATTGAATTCTTTGCTCATTTCTCAGTAGCAGCCTCTTAGTCTGTAGTCTAGACTGATTGAAAGACATATAATACACACCATAGCACGATTAATTCATGAATATTTCAATGGAAAACAAAAATAATAATAATATCTTAGGACAACCAACACATCGCCATCTAATCCCAAACTAGGCAGAGCCTGTACTATGGTAACCAGACAACTGATTAATATACTTATATGTTTCTAAATACATACATATTATAGATAAATTACACCCAGACACAGAACAAATCATCGTGCTCATCACACAAAGATTTGTCCTGGGTGGGAATCGAACCCACGACCTCTGTCCTAGCAGTCAGGGTCACTAACTACTAGACCAACAGGCCAGTCAAAATGATGCACCTTATTTATTTAAATAAAAGTGAGTTTGATGTGTGTTATTGACGAGTTCCTGCACGCGACTTCGTCCGCGTAGAAGTCAAGTATATCCTACCTATAACATTCGGCGATAATGCATTTAAGTAGCAGCCTCGAAGTCTGGATTTGTGCCCGGTTGATGGCAATAGGCTCGCCCCTATCACATGGCATAATCAAAACTAGCGAAATGTGGGTTTACTAATGGGTACACCTCTGCCTAACCCTTCGGGGATTACAGCGGCGACGTTAGGTTTTCGAGCTTTTTTCAAAGTATTAAAATACTTATAAGCAAGAAATATGTAAACAAATATCAGCTGTGCAATACAAAATGCACTATTAACTAGACAAATAGGGCAGTATTTGGATCTATTAAAACAAAATCTTGATTTTTCCAATTAATCTAGTTGTTTGTAATGATTTGTTTTCTTGTTATAGAATGTCGCTCATCGGGACATATGATGAGACGGACTCGTTCGTGGACTACCAGACCAGGATGGTGGGCGCTGCCAAGGACATCGCCCGGCTCGCTACTGACATGGTAAGGAGAGGCCAACCGGCAAAGTGAGAGCCGGACTTTCACATGAGTGGTTTCGTACCACAGTATAATATTTACCACTACCTACATAAAACTGTCTCGTTGGGCTAGTGGTCGCAAAGCGCGACTGCTGAGCATGAGGGCTTGGGTTCAATTCCCAGGTCCGACAAAATGTTTTGGTTTTTCCATCAGGAATTTCTCAGTAGCAGTCTCGGAGTCTGGATTTGTGCCCGGTTGATGACGATAGGCTCGCCCCCTATTACATGGGAGTTTAACATAACTGGCGAAAGGGTGTACTAATAGGTCCACCTCTGCCTAACCCTACGGGGATTACAGTCTATTACAAAAACGTTTCTTGCATGGGGAGTTTAATTTTCAAATTTATTTAATTTTAATTATTTGTAATAATAGAAATACATACTCTGTGAAAATTCCGACTCTATACCTATTACGGTTTATTAGATACAGCCCGCTGACAGACAGACAGGCCTTCTATGACAGCCAAATTTTTTTATATATTTATTTCATCTTTGAATGTAACCACGTTGTTGTTGCTCAGACGGCGAAGTCGGCGACGGACGCCAGCCGCCTGGTGCCGCTCGGCAACGAGATGTGCCAGAAGTACGAGCAGCTGGCGCAGGACAGCGTGGGCGCCTCCGCCACCACGCCCAACGGAGACGTCGCTAATAGGTTGGTATTTTTATTGAAGATACTAACTAACGAAATGTGGGTGTACTATTGGGTACACCTCTGCCTAACCCTTCGGGGATTACAGGCGTGACGTTATGTTATGTTTTGTAGAAGTCTAACTTCAGTATGTTGGACAAAGATTTGTAAAAAAATGACTGATTTTTCAAATAACAATTGAATGTTTTTGTAAATAGAATACAACTTCCAATAAATTGATTGGCAAAAATAAATAATTTGTTGAAATATAATGTTTATTTATCATATTTTATAAGTTAACATAATTATCTTGGTGATTGAACCAAGATAATTATGTTAACTTCTTATTCACGAAAAATTAGGCATAAAACAATTATAGCTTAAAACAAAATAATTTAGTGTGTTTCAATTCAAATTGAATGTAGTACAATATTGTTATTAGACTTAAGACTGACTTTTTAATAGTCAGATAACTTTTATCCAAAGAATAAATAAATTAGTTTGTCATATTCTCTATATATACACAAGCTGTCAAACCGTCTTATTTATCTCTCCGTTAGTTATCTGACGATTGAAAAATTAGCCCTAAACTTTATATAAATAGTTCTTCTATCACTTAAACCATTGATGAACCCATCAGAATCCGCGTGGCAGTAGTGGAGCTCGGCGAGAGCGTGTCGGAGCTGATCAAGGCGGGCGGCCACTGCCGCCTGTCCGCCATCCCCGCCAACCAGCACGCCGTCGCAGACGCCGCCAAGATTGTCAACGAGAAGGTAATAACATTTAGAACGACTTGCATACCAGACAGACATTATCTTGTAGCGCCATCTGCCGGATACAATTGGGGAAGTTGACACCACCGACTTCTTAAAAAAAACCACTTTATTTTAACCTTGAAAACCTAACTTATTTTAAAATAACAATGGAGTTATTATTTTATTTATTTAATAAAACCTTATTTTATTACAAATTAATATAATACATAGATTGCATTATCACATAATTCATATCGCATAAACGCGCATAACGAGTGTAACACAACACGATAGCGTCAGCCTACACCTACTTACATAGAATTAAAATAATATATACACACTCATACCCTTACATAAACTCACTCCTTTTTCCCATGGGGGTAGGCAGAAACCACAGAACGCCACCTGCTACGATCCTTACATACTCCTTTAGCCTTTATTACACACAAAAAAAAATCACAACAAAATAAAACATAACGCTTGGAAGTTAGCAAAAGTTGTAACCCTGTTCGCTCGCCCCGCAGGTGCTGGGCGTGCTGGGCGCGCTGCAGGCGGGCGCGCGCGGCACGCAGGCGTGCATCGACGCCGCCGCCACCATCGCCGCCATCATCGGCGACCTCGACACCACCATACTGTTCGCCAGCGCCGGTACGTAGCCAGCATACAGTCTACTACTGTCCCGCTGCAGGGCACAGGCCTCTTCTCATACAGAGACGGCACGAGCATTGATCACCGCGCTTGCTTAAGGCGGATTGGCGATTTCTAACTTATATAAATTATAAGTCCAGGCTTCCTCGCAATATTTTCCTTCACCGATGTCAGTGACGTCTAAGATAATTCAATTCAATTTCTTTATTTCAGACTAGTGTGTCCATATAGTGTTAGTAAATACAAAAGAGCTTAAAAATCTATGTTAGTACACTAAGGAAAAAACTAAGGAAACACATATTTTAATTTTTTTTTTTTAACATTTTTATTTTTATTTAATTTGACTACTAAATAACCTTAACTTAAATAAAACCCTAAAGTAAATGTAAAATATGTACAATTTATTAAAAAAAAGAGCAGAAAGGACGAACCTCATAAGGCATCAAAAAATTCGTCCGCGTCGCTGTCAATGGGGCATATTTAATCACAATACAGATATAAACAGGTTAAAAACGATGATAACAGCAGTAGTTTATAACTGTGTCGCTGTTATCAACGCCCCTCTCCAGGTAAGGAAGTACAAATGTTCCAGTTGCTTAAAATCAAAAAATGATAATGATAGGTAAGTACAGAAAAAAAGATATATGAAATTGAAAAGGTCACAATAGTACTTGCCCGTACCATACGTTGTGTAAGTTGTTTGTTATCATGAGTACAATCATGTGTTTAAATATCGGTCACTAGTTACCTGTCACCCTATTTTCAATTATTTATTTTATTAATTTTAACGGTCGTAAATGCAGTAAAAGTATTTATAAAAATAAGAAATTCAAAATCATCATTTATTTTTAAAACATTTTGTTTTGATTTGTTCGTAAATACACATACAATACATTCGAAATGTTGCAAACATAAATTCATTAGAGTAAATGAAGGTATTTAAAAATATTGAAATAGGCGGCGATATCAAAGGATTAAAACTATTTCTTGAAAAAAAAGATCACTAATCTTTATTACTTTTTTGTAGGAACCCTCCACTCGGAGAAGGAGACAGACACGTTCTCCGACCACCGGGAGAACATCCTGAAGACTGCTAAGACGCTGGTGGAAGACACCAAGACCCTGGTGGGCGGCGCCGCCGGCACGCAGGAGCAGCTGGCCAGCGCCGCGCAGAGCGCCGTCAGCACTATCGGTGAGAGTTCCGATTCATTTTCATATTATTTATTTGAATTCCTTAATGTGTTTAATAGATGTTGCATGCTTAAAGCTAAAGTACAGTTATGGACCCTGTTAGGGCACAGCAACAATGTATTATTAACCTAAAATTTAAAAATATAACATTTTTATAAAGTGTTGTAAAATTATGTGAACTTATAAATTACCAACATATAAAAAAAATTGTAGGAAATTATTTATAATTTCAATCAATTTTAAATTATTATTATAATAAGTAAGGATATTATTAAAAATTCAAATAAGATAAACAATTACATTAAAAACAAATAGTGGTAACAATAATAATCATAAAATTTCATAATAAGTAGGTAGTTAGTTGAAAATGTAGCTGATTCAATCATCTATAACTACCTTCTGTCCACAATTTCGTCCGCATGCAAGTCAATACCCTAAAACATAGTCTATTATATAGCACTTTGTAATAATGTGTTTCCTATAGATATTGTATATATGCAAACAGGTTTTTGGCAAAATGGCATTTTTTTATATAAGGGCCCCTAAGTAGTGTTGCTGCAGGCCCCCTACAAATCTACAATCCGCCTCTGCGAGGTAGCAAGTAGTTAAACAGGTACTGACAGCGAAGTCCCCCCCCCAGTGCAACTGTGCGAGGTGGTGAAGCTGGGCGCCATGTCGCTGGGGTCGCGCAACCCGGAGCCGCAGGTGCTGCTGCTGCACGCGGCGCGCGACGTGGGCGCGGCGCTGCGCGACCTGGCCGCCGCCACCACGGCCGCCAGCGGCAAGCACGTCGCGCACCCCGACATGCACCGCCTCAAGCACGCCGCCAAGGTCAGTGGCGCCCCACCCCTACATCTCCACCTCTTCTCGGGAGATCCAGATACGATTTTTTGGCAATGATTAAGATATTGTGGCTTCTTGTGACCGATGTCGATTTATTTATTTAGCTATGACCGCGACAGCGCTCACGTGGGCCTAAGACACTTAAGTATCTAAAAAAAAAATACTTTAGGTTTATCTTAATTTTCTTTTACTCTATCCACCATCAAAATAAAAAAAAAAAACTTTAAATCTATCGAGACATTTTTGAATTTTTGCAAGACTAACGCACATGTTTACCCTAATATATAAAAAAATATAAGCCACAAAAATTTAGCCTGAAAACGAAGAAGCAAATTAAGAAGATTTTGTTATCGGCAATTCCGAAACTATATTTTAGTTTAATCAATTTTTTCACAGTTTTCGTCAGGTTATTTAAAGTCTGTTGTACACAAAACGCTCTTTAGATAATTATTCGATCATACAATATTTTAATAATTGCCAAAAATATCCGTTCCTTGATATAAACACTCTTCTTTTTCATTGTTGTAAATAGTTATTTTAAATTCATACTTTGTGCCTAATGAGTCGCTTAAGTAGTAGTAGAATTAGTTTTGCTCTAATTTGTTTTTACATACAACTTTATACAATTGAATATAAAAACAATATTTTGATTAATATCAAGGAAAACAGACAAAATTCTTTTAAAGACTCGACAGTCTGTTTTTCGCTCCATAACACTTTTTTCTTTGTTTTATTTTTAACACAGATTTTTGATAGACTCACGAAACGCAAATAAATGTATTATGGACTAGTTCAATGGTTTATTATGCTGATTCAAAAATGTACTGTATCACTTCTGAATAAGGCTTATTTTTAATTACTACGTGATTTGTTTCTTGGTTCATTTCAGAAAATATTTTTAATTTTAAATATTTTGTATTCGCAAGTGTTACAATACTTTTAAGATCAGTGTAATGTCAAAAACCCTTAATAACATCTTTAAATACAAAAAGAAAAATCAGGAAACATTTCCATTCCATAACATTTGTGTTTTGTCTATGGTAACGTGGCAATATACCCACCTCCTGGCTATATTAGCGCCACATTGTGTTCGTCTGTCAATATTGGACTGAGCTGGTATTTTCCTTAGCGGCTGTCGGATTCCACTCGACGCTGGAGCCTCCCCCTCAAAGCCAGCACCATGCCCCGCCCCAACCGCCGCTCGCAACTCTTGCGCAGCGACTATAACTCCGCCGACTCCGAAACTGACATCTTCCAATCTGATCAAGAAGACGAGCTTGTCAAACTCCTAGACTACTCGAGCCAAGACGATGACATCTCGACGACTATCTTCCACGATAATTGCGAAGAAGTCATCACGTATATCGAGAATTTAATGAGCATACCGCCCGTCAGGAGCCATAAAAACGATGATCTGAACGAGAGGTACAATGTGGCTGCTAAGAACAGCTTGCTGGATATGGATTGGAGGGTGCTCAAGTACGGTGAAAATATACTTCTAGGAGAGACCAAGAAACTAGCAGATCTTGTACACGACATCGGAGATAGGGTCGAGAATAAACGCAAAATAGACAAGATACAAAGAATAAAGGCAAACAATGATTTAGACACAGAAATGAAACGACTATCCGCTGTTATTGAAAACATTGACACTGAGATTGAAATTAACGTTAAGACTGAAGTTAAAATCGAAACTGTACCAAACAAGACACCTGACTTAGATGATGGTAAATTAACAAGTCCTGTGTTCAAACTTAAAAAGGTCCGACCGGTGAGCCTAGACCTTCAGACGACTTCCCCGGAAGCGACAGATGCTGTCAAACAAATACTTAGCCCAGAAGAGAAACAGAAAGACGAATCTATGGAGATCGTAGTCAAACCGGAAGTCAAGACAAAGACTGTGACGAAAGACGTGTCTGACGTCAACACGATGACTAAACAAGTCAGGATCGAGTTCTGGAAGATGTTCAAGGATGACACTGAGTGGTGGAAAGCGCTAGCCAAAAGAAACTTAGAGAAAATGGATGAGACCAGGCGAGAGCTCGAGCGGTTCAGCGGACACGAACTAGTCTTAGGTGAATTCCAAACACAACTCGATAGATTCGAAAATGAAAAGCACACACTACAGAATTTCATTGAAGAAGTCGACAAGTCCAAAGCTGTAAACCAAGATTTAGAATACAACAAAAAATACGAAGACATGGTCTTAAAACTCATCGACTTTGCCAAAAAAGACTTTATTTATAAAGGATTTGATCCGCTAATTGAACAGCTGAAAGCTCTGTCCAACATTAAAATCGATCGCAGAAAAAAAGTCGACATACAAGAGATCCTCAACATTTACTCACAGATTGATACAAGCAAATACACTTACGAAGAACTCTGCCTTCTTGAGAGATACTATAAAGAAATAATCAGGAAATATAAGAAAGATTCTAGAGACAAAGAGAATATAATCCCAGAGAACAGACAAGAGTACAACAAGAGAGTTACAACTAATGTGTACTCAACAAACAGTTTACATAGAAATATCAACCATGTTACTTACAATACGGATACGATAAAAAGCACACGATCCAATCCGGAGAAATCTCCGAACACTCTCGAAATTTTTGATCTCACACGCACCTACCCTCTCCAATACTACGCCAACAACTGGTGGAACATTTACGAGGATGTACTCCGAAGTCGCGAGCAACAGTTCGGCTCCATCGACAATTGGTGGAACGTCTACGAAAAGATACTGAATAAGACTGAAACAGCTGAAGACTACGAGAGAATACACTCCCTCATACGGAGTCAGTCCAGGTCTCGACCGAACTCGAGGATGGAGGAACAGCTGCGCATGCTCGATGAGATAAGGAACGATCGGTTCAAGGAAACGGAGGCGGTGACGAGAAACGACGATGAATCGGTCAGATATACTTGAATTAGATCGCTAGTGCGCACGCGTGACGCATGGTGTGGAGGCTTCTCATTGGTTATTCAAGTCATTGTCGTGTGGCGGACGGTATTGCACTGTTTCTGTTATCTTGCACGCTGTTGTAAAGCTTTATATTATATTCTTTGGTCTCCGGGTGCGAATACACGTCATTATCAATCAAGGTGAATTTCATCATTATGTCGAGGTCTATTTTACAGCTGACGGAATAAGATAGATAATTTTAAAATGACTTCCTTCAAATTCATTTAAACAAATTTTTATTTCTATCATCTAGTTTCTTATGTCTTTTTTTTTTAATTTATTTATCACCAAAATCTGTACCATGTAAGCCTAGACTTATAATTTAGTCTGAAATCGCCAATCCGCCTAGAGCAAGTGTGGTGATCAATTCTCATGGCTTCTCTGTATGAGAGGAGGCGTTTACCCTGCAGTAGGACAGTAATAGACTGGTATTATTATAAAATTAGATAGATCCGTGCGGCCGGATGGTGTTATGTCACATATGAACAGCTGCAGAACCCGCCGCCACACAAACTAACTCGCTTCCGTCATTACCATCGTCACTATTGTCAGAAATGTGTTTAGTTGAATGTCTGTGTGGCATGATCCAGTGTCCTGCTAGCTTGTACATCTATTTGTTTCAGTCTACCATGCTGGCAATAGGCACACACAAATCTAGCGGCATGTGGGTGTACTACATACCTCTGTACACTCCTTTGTGGAATATAAGAGAGTGTTAAGTAAGAAAGGGCCACATAAGGATGTGTTTGACGTATTTTGATAGTTGATAAATTGAATTTATTTAAATTGAACCTAATTAAATTATATTAAATTAATAAAAGAAACATAATACTAATATTTCTTAAGCTTAGGATTATAAAATTATCGTAAATGTCACAACAAATCAAATATTTAGTCTAGGTAGTAGTTTCATTTCTGAGGACATGCCGTGGCCTCCGACTTTCTTAGGGCCAGTGTGCCCAGTGGAGAAGAAGGATCTTATTAATTTAAACATTATGTAACGCTAAAAGTGAATAAACTTTCCTAAGTATGTAGAGCGCATAATGAACAGGAACAGCATAAAAAAAAACGCTAAAGGTATAAAAATGTCCGTCTTATACTGAAGTCAAGAGTAAACCCTTAAATTAAAAAAATAAGAGACTTTTGGAAAGGCCTTTCTAAGCGCATTACGTCATAATAAGTATCTGCATGCGTCAGCGCAATCCGTTCAGTGGTTTGAGCTGTGTGTTGATCGCTCAGTCAGTCAGTGACAATTGCCTTTTATATATTTAGACTAGCTTTTGCCCCCGTTCCATCCCCTTAGGGGGTGAGTTTTGGAAAATCCTTTCTAACTATAAACTACCTCCCCGCCTCGTCATACGGTTTCCGATATTACGTGATGAGTGAGCGAGTGAGTTTTTGCTTTTATTTAAATAGATGTAGGGTTTATTTTCATCGTTTTTAGGTCTCATTAGCAAGTCTCTCGTGCTGAGAAGATAATCGGAATGAAGACTGTTCGCCCTAAACACATTTCCTTAGGATTCATGTCATGGTTCATCACGTTGGCTCAACAGGACGCCCGCTTGTCATCTGTGTATAACAAAAACCACAAGCTTTCATATCAGCTTCCATACGGTCCAATATTGACAAACAAATATCTATTGATTAGGGTGGGGTCACGGCGTAACGCAGCGTAATATTCGTCGCTCAAAATTTGTCGAAATTTTTTCAAGACTCATTTTCGGCAACGTAATTTCGGTAGCTCATTTTGAGCGGCGTATTTTACGCTGTGATACGCTTTTTTGGTTCCACCCTTACTTTATAAATTATGTATGTATTTGTTAAAGTTTTTTTTTTATATATTTATGGTGTTTTATTGAAAGCTTATGGGTTACAGCTAAGCATGGCGCTTATGTCGTTTCGCTAATGGGTTTTCTCATATCTTTTTTTTTTTTAAATTTCGTATTAAAAAAAATCCTAATTTCTAGTTGGCAACCCAAAGCTTTAAATTCATGTTTTTAGTTTAATTTAGAGTAACATTGTTGTTGTTTAATAATAATTAATGTTATAATTTAAATTATTATGCAGTTGGGATGTTTTTGCTCACCTGATCAATGTTTTAAGAACAGTAATAAGAATAGTAAGTTGTCCGTCGTTATCCTAATGGCACCAGCTTGTCGAGCTTTATTAAAATTGGTTCATTCATTTAAGAGCTAGCTGCAGCACAAATAAACAGACCACTTTGTCACGATTAACTTGTCCAAAATTTCTTTTTAGGGTTACATGCCCTAGGGTGCTAAATGGAACCATAATAAAACTCCGTCCGTCTCTCTCTCGAGGCCGTATCTTTCGAATTGAACTTTTTTGAAGTTAAAAATTAAAGGGGTGTACTTATAAAATGTATTTACATTAATTATGTAAAATTCGCCAAAAAATAAAGGTTTCATGACCTTTGTTTTTTGGCGCATTTTGTTGTCCCTTACGGTACGAGCCCAAGTCACTCATGATCGGTTTTATAAATAATTTTATTGAAATAAATAAATAATACTTTGACAATACATCCAACAGTCAAAACATTTATTTCAATTAGGCCATTTACAGGCACTTTTCAATTGTCAAGGAGAGTCGGACTGTCGAAAAGTTGAAGCTAATTGCATCTGTTCTAAAACCTTCTGATCAGGGAGCCACCGTCCCACTGTGAAGTAGACTTACTGACAGCACCTGTTCTCTAGGTGATGGTGACCAACGTGACGTCACTGCTGAAGACCGTGAAGGCGGTGGAAGATGAGCACACCCGCGGCACCAGGGCGCTCGAGTCCACCATCGAAGCCATCTCGCAGGAGATCGAGGTAAGTTTATGAGCTATTATAAATTTCCAATAGTTTTAGTAGTAGCATGAGGTCTCTTTTTTTGTTTTCGGTGGTAAATATCATCGATTGGGAAAAAAAATAGCCTATTGCCGGAATTATGTCAATATTTGCCCAAATGTGCCAAATGTTATGTTTGAGTCTCATGTAATAGGGACACCAAACCACCTACTTATTGTAAAACATTTTTACAATATGTTGAACTGTAGCTGTATTAGTTTACCTTGTTTGCAGCACTTTTTATTTCAAACAAATATGTACCCTACGTGTACCCCGCAGGTGCTCATGTCCCCCGCGCCCCCCAAGGCGTCTGCGACCCCCGAGGAGCTGATCCGCTGCACGCGGCAGATGACGGTGGCGACGGCGCGCGCCGTGTCCGCCGGCAACACCAACAAGCAGGACCAGCTCACCGCCGCCGCCAACCTGGGGCGGAAGACTGTCGTGGACCTGCTCATTGTGTGCAAGGTAGGACACGCGGCCACAGCGTGGATGTCCACGTTATGTCTTTAGAGGTATTAGAAAAAGGGTGTAAATTTCCTCATCATACATTGAAAAGGAAGGATCCTTATTTGTTTAGTTAAAATGGCCGAAATGAATAAGACTACTGTAAATATATTAAAAACTAGCGCTCTCCCCGCGACTTTCTTGCGTGATATTTCTTACTGATCCCAATTTTTTTATATTAAATATAGCCTATGTCACCCGAGAATAGACTAGCTACCTAACAGTGAAAGAATTTTTCAAAGAGAAATATTAACTCATTAGCTTTAATTGTAATTCATAAAAATGCGTTTAAAAAAGTAAAAAAGTTATGTAATAAAAACTTTTAATTACTTTAGTTGACTTAACTGACGCGTTTCAGAGTGTATTTAGCTCACTTCGACTTGCTAGTTCTAACGCCATGTATCCCCCCCCTCCAGGGAGCCGCGCACGCAGCAGAGTCCGCCGAGCTGCAGGCGCGCACGCTGGCGGCGGGGCGCGCGGCGGCGCTGGCGTACCGCGCGCTGCTGGGCGGCGTGCTGGCGGCCTGCGGCCAGGACGCGGCCGCGCGCCTGCAGCTGCCCGAGCTGTCGCGCCACGTCGCGCACACCACGGCCGACATCATCGCCACCGCCGAGCTGCTCAAAGGTAACGCGATGCAGCTTGTTGCTGTACAATAACTTGGATGATATTTTAGGAATACTTTTATAAAAGACAGCAGCTTGACGTTCCACAGAATAGAGGACACGAGAGCAAAAGAAACAACAGGGTTTTCTTAGGGTTTTTATGTCAGAAATCGATTTCGAAAATTATTTCTTTATAAAAAAGGATATATCTCCAAATTATTCTAATTTTATCCGCCAGGCTCCGACTGGGTAGACCCGGATGATCCTACGGTGATAGCGGAGAACGAGCTGCTCGGCGCCGCCGCCTCCATCGACGCGGCCGCCAAGAAGCTGGAGTCGCTGCGCCCCAGGAAGAGCGTCAAAGTGCAGGTCAGTGGGAGCCATGCGTACCGCCACGTCTTTCAACGGTTCCAGCTAGTTATTGTATTTTGAACTTTATTTCTACAGCATCACAACTCACTTTAGAACAGAGATTAAATATTTTATTTAAATATAAATTCCAGATATACTTAGAAAGTATGAAAATAGAAAAAGTCAGCTTAGAATATCAGCAAAAAAAAACAATCAGAATGAAAAAAGAGAAGCTAAATGGCATCAAAAATATCATCTGGATCGCTGTCCACTGGAAATGTGCCCAAAAAACTGGCCGCATTGCCACGTTGGATGGCAAAATTAGAATAGATTTCAAATTAATCTGTGTTAAACTCTTGGAAAAATGGTAGTAATTTCGACCTGGGTTGGTTTATTCTGGCAATACTTAACCCAGCTGTCAAATTAGAAATCCGTTATAGATACTTGCACGTAATATCTAAGCTAAAGTTCATGCTAAATAACATTTATTAATCTCGGCCTTAGCTGTCAATGTTGTATTATAAACTTTAACTGGTCGGAATAAAGTTTAAAATGGGCTAGCTTGGAATAACGTTGAAGTTTGACGAAAATGGTGGAAGTGGGCGTTTTCTAAGTCGTAATGATAATATAATATAATATAATATTCTTGATTTTCTTTCTATCTCTGTGTATGTCTTTCTTCTTGTGTCGGTTATATGAATGACTTAACTGCTAATTTTGTACGTTTTGTCTTCACCTTTTGCTAACAAATTGGACAATGAAATAAAAATACGTTGATAAGGTAATTTAGGCCTAGTCAGTAGTACAATACGCGCCACGAAAGATGAGGCTTGACAAGCGTTAGTGGGAAGCTTGCGCAGGTATTGATGTACGAAATAGTTATCCATAAGTTGTGTATCTATTCAGGGATATTTCGATGACATTTAGATTAAAATTCTTAACATATTTATTTAGAAATAATAAAGTTTGTGTGGTGTGTCAAGTCTCAAATTTCGTGGCGCGTATTATAACAACTTTTTTTTGACCTATAACAGGGATGGCGAACCTTTTTTTGTTACGTGCCATTTTTTATCAAAACAAAATAATGTGACTATGACGTGCCTTCAAAGAATCTTGATAATCTGTTATAATGGAGAAAAATAAAACTAGTTCCTATAAACTATTTGTTTGGAACTCTAAAGTACAATACAATCGTAATGTCTTGAGTGTTTGTCTCTGCATCACCCTAAGGTAGACTGGTAGAAAATGCCCAAGGCATTAAGTCCGCCTTTCTACAGTGTAGTTTTTTTTTTTGCATGTACATAAAGTTGAAATAAATAAATAGAATGTCTAATATTTTATGTTTATTTCAATAAAAAGGTTTAGTGATTTCTTCTGTTGTAAATTTGATTTGATCAAATACATTTAGACAATTATTGGCGTGCACGAATTATTTTATCGCGTGCCATTGGTTCGCCGTCCCTGCCCTATAAGCTTCCTCCTTTCTTATTATAAGATTTTATAAGATTTGTATTCAGGTTAAATTGTTATAATTTTTTGAATGAAGAATATAAAGGAAGAAGAAGAAGAACACGTCGCGGAGAAGAATGCCGTGTGTCGTTGAGATATGTTTGATATTCTTGGTTGTATCGCTAACGTCACCCAGGAATCAAACATATTACACACCGATGCCGGTATGATCCACCAAACCTTCGCACCTTGGCTGCGGAAGAATCTTTGAAGACATGACTCTAATTGGAATATCTTTCGTCTGTGTGTGTGTGTTTGTCTGTCTTTGTGTGCCTGTCATATTTCTCTTCTGTCTTTTATGCAAAGTGCAGTTTGGCACGCCTCGTCAAATTTTAAGATAAAATACATAAAAATTCAAATAACATTAGGAAATCTGGTCAAAAATCTATTTTTTTTTTGTTTTGTTTATTTTTGACAGTGTTTCAGAATACACCTTTTTCAAAAACAGAATCGCCCCGTTGTGTAGGCAGTGTCGTGCGACTATATCAGTGTGTGCGTGCAGGTCATCGCCCCGCCCACCTACACCCAGCGGCAAGATGGCTAGCTTGAATTATAAATGAGCTACTAAAAAAATAATTTGTTTATTTCATTGACTGATTCGTGATGAAAATCACTATAGAATTGTAACCTCCTTGAATTTGACGAGAAAGCAAAACTGCAACTTATCTATATATTTATTTTTCTGTGTATATGTGATGTACAATCAATGCAACCGTTTTCAATTGCCATAAGGTTCAAATTTCTTTGTCAACCACTAATGGCACCGCTCACAAAATGGTTCCCTTGTCTGCAGGAGGCGGACGAGAGTCTAAACTTCGACGAGATGATCTTGGAAGCTGCGAAGTCCATCATCACGGCCACGTCAGCCCTTGTGAGGGCTGCGTCTGCGGCGCAGAGGGAGCTCATAGATCAGGTGGGTTTTAGATGATAGAAATAATAATAGTGGTGCCGATTCTCTTGTTCACAAACTAGACTAAATTTAGAGAATTGACATCTCTTACTAACATACAGCGAAAGGAAAGGACGGTGACATTCCGTGACATTAAAGAACTAAGTTAGCGATGTCAAATTAGTTTTGCCTTGAACTTCTCCGTATTTTTAATCCATACGTTTTAAGATGTCAACTATAATTGTATGGATGTGTCAGATTGACTAAATTTGACAGCTCTTAATTACATTAGTCTCTTTCTTGTTTTATTAGACAGAAAAAGATGGAAATAGTCTAATTTTAGTTTAGTTTGTGACCAGGAGAATCGGCACCAGTATCAGCCTATTTTTGCCCAACTGTAAGGCAAAGGCCTTTTCTCATGCAAAAAAACAATTTTCATTTTAACACACGACCTATTTTTCTGTCAGCTGATATCGTATGCGCACGCGCACGTTACGTACGGTTGGTAGTTTAACGAGAAAATAGTAATGCGTTGTGAAAGTTAAATGGTATCATGAGTACAATATGTGTATTGGTCACAAATTATATACAGTAATCCTTACATTATTTCAAATAACACTAAAAATTACTGACACATGGAACGTAAACATTTGGGCCGTCATTTTGAAGTAAGTTCACGCTGACGCAGTATTTGATCTAAGTGTTGCGATCCCCTGCATGTGTGTTTATAAAATTTATAGCTTCTCGTGACGGGGGCTTTAGTTAGATGTTTTGTTTTCCAGGGCAAAGTGGCTCGCCGTCCGACCTCATCATCAGATGACGGTCAATGGTCCGAGGGTCTGATCTCCGCAGCCAGGCTGGTGGCGGCGGCAGCCCACTCCTTGGTGGAGGCCGCCAATGCCTTGGTCCAGGGTGCAGGCTCCGAAGAGCGGCTCATATCCAGCGCCAGGCAGGTGGCGTCTTCTACGGCGCAGTTACTGGTGGCTTGCAAGGTATGCACTACATTTTCTTAACTATGGATTCGATCCTAGGATCGAATCCATAGTTAAGAAAATGTAGTATATATATAAAAACATGGCGATCAAACAAAGGAACTTATCATGCTGTTACACTCTCACAGTAAAGCGAGCGAATGAGAAAACATGTTTTTTTTTTTATTGTACATTAAAAGAAGACCTCATTTCTAAAATTATCGGACTTCTGACTAGTCTAACGACTGTCAAAAATCTAAGAATGACAGTGCTTTCTGGGACACGGAGGATACAGTGTCGGCGTTTTGTGCGCAGGCGCTTATCAATACAATTTTTTTATTGCATTCCATATTATACCTATTACATTATATAATATACAAATTAAAAGAGATCAATATGGACACTGTCGGGCACAGCAAAAAAATGGCGAGAGGTCAGTCAAGTCAAGTCAAATCATTTATTTCAATTAGGCCAATATAAGGCGCTATTGAAAGTTATACAAAAGAGGAAAGGCAATCTATGAGCTTAGGTACCTATACGGTACACGCGCCGTTCTGGAGATTAATCACAACACTGTACAGTCTCCTGCAAGCACTCCTTACCCAGGAACCCCCTCCAAATGATTCCCATATCACTTTTTTCAATGTCTAACTACTTTTTCACTCCCACAGGTGAAAGCTGACCCCTCGTCAGAATCAACGCGCCGCTTACAATCCGCTGGCGCTGAGGTGATCCGCTCTACAGACAACCTGGTCCGAGCAGCCAGGGACGCCATACAAACCGAAGAGGAGCGCAGCCTGGTGCTTAACAGGCGCATGGTGGGAGGGATAGCACAAGAAATTGATGCCAGGTAAGCATTAGCAATTAGTCTATAATGTCTATGGCGGTTCACACATGCTCAAGTTATTGTCGATCTTCTTTATCGTGTCGTTAAGGTCATTTGACCCCACACACCCTAGTGTAAGAGTTTCTAAACCGCCTCAAGGACCTCTGACAT
Source organism: Hoplodrina ambigua (assembly GCA_949774945.1). Classification (NCBI taxonomy): domain Eukaryota; kingdom Metazoa; phylum Arthropoda; class Insecta; order Lepidoptera; family Noctuidae; genus Hoplodrina; species Hoplodrina ambigua. The sequence goes on from OX458991.1 coordinate 352,226, forward strand.
AGTTTGAGTGGAACAGTAAATCCAAGTTTCCTCGCGATGTTTTCGAAAGGATATTATACACATAATTATGCTAAAATGTTATTATTTTTCCCACCAGATCTGAAGTCCTTCGCATAGAGAAAGAGCTAGAAGAAGCTCGGGGCCGCCTCACCGCCATCCGCCAGGCCAAGTACAAGATCCGCGCCGGGGAGACGTCGGGCGACGAGACCGACACCGACGTGCAGCTCGGATACAACAGCGACGCGTCGCAGCATCGGTAAGCATCGCCACGGGGTGGACGCAAAATATTTAATAGAAATCTCCCGTTAGAGAAGTGCAACACAAGCTGTTAGAGCTTGCCACCAAATCGCGTATATTTTATTAACTTAAACTATCCTACATGACTAATTGATTCCTATTGACTGGCCTGTTGGTCTAGTAGTTAGTGACCCTGGCTGCTAGGACGGAGGTCTTGGTTCGAGTCCCACCCAGGACAAATCTTTGTGTGTTGAGCACGATGATTTGTTCTGTGTCTGGATATGTATGTATTTAGAAACATATATTTATATTTATCAGTTGTCTGGTTACCATAGTACAGGCTCTGCCTAGTTTGGGATCAGATGGCGATGTGTTGGTTGTCCTGAGATATTATTATTATTATTATTAATTTAAACTCACTCATACTATCTACTTAAATATAAATATTTACAAATAAAATACGGCTGGTCATGCAAGATATCCAGATATCGTGGGTGAACAATGAGTTCAGCAGTGCCACAGCATTTCAAATCGCTGTGTGAAAAAAGTTGCGGTTATGTTCCTATTCAAATTAAAGAGTATCAAAGTTAAGACTTTCTTACCTGTTTTCCATAAAACTACCTTTTGGCAACTGGATTCATTTCTCTTTTATTGTAAATTTCGATAAAAATTGCCTTTGAATTCTCTAGTTAAAATAAATTATTTGACTTTGACTTTTAGTCTTGGCAGGGGGATAATTTTTTAATAATATTGTTAATTTCCACAGATTCAAGACTCCAAACAGCAGTTTCGCGAACACGACGTACAGCCCCAACAGCACGTACTCCCCCCACACGACGCAGACCACGCACAATACCACCAACATAAGCACGCACATTTCACACCTCAACCAGTCAATACACGGAACACCCGGGCAAACTGCGAAGAGTCCCGTTTCACCTGGCTACGGCTACACCACACCAAAAAGCCCGACTGTGCCTGCGAGACCGGAGAACTTTAACAATTTGAACCAATCGTCTCTGAATCAATCGACTTTGAATCAATCAACTCTGAACCAATCGACGTATAGCCAGAATTCTGCTTATAACCAGTATAGAGATGAGAAGCAGTATACTGTTCAGAGTCCAACGTTCTCGAGTTTCAGACCACAAGAGGATCAGAAACAGAATTATGAAGGATTTACTACTCGGTAAGTTGTTTTACAGTTTTTTTTTTATTTATTTTTTCCGTTGGTTTTGGTGGTGCGTCTAGTAATTTAAAATAGTTGAAATATTTATTTGATCTTAACATGGCATAAGACTTTACTTTCTCAATTTCAGAACACGGTTTTTATATGAGTTTAATTCTGTCAAAACAGACCAACCCACAATTTCGAAACGATAAAGAGTGTCCAACAATAACAGTTCAATATAAATCCATATATTATACGTAGTTTCTAAATTAATATCTGAAATCATTATAAAAGCTTGATTCAATATTATTGTTAACATAACATAACATCACGCCTGTAATCCCCGAAGGCAGAGGTGTACCCATTAGTACACCCACATTTCGCCAGTTATGTTTTTAGTTCCATGTAATAGGGGGCGAGCCTATTGCCATCAACCGGGCACAAATCCAGACTCCGAGGCTGCTACTGAGAAATTCCTGATAGAAAAACCCAATAACACTTTTCCCGACCTGGGAATTGAACCCAAGACCTCATGCACAGCAGTTGCTCTTGCGACCACTAGACCAATGAGGCAGTCAATATTATTGATACTTTTTTCTAATTTCTAAATGACTATCAAAAGTGCCTTTTAATTGTCTCATTGATAAAAATATTTTCTGTTTTTTTAACTTAGAATTACATACTTCCGAAAAGATAAAGAATATTGACGTGCATTGGTTCATTATAGCAGAATTAAATTCAATTAAAACAAAAACTTATTATAGAAAACATTTTGACCACCAGAAGCAACGATAAAATATTTTAAAACATATTTTTACAAAGAATTAACTCTTTAACTTTTGCTTTCCACGCTGCCCTCGGACACAAACAGATGATTATTCAATTATTTAATACTTTCCTATACAAACACTAGTGTTACAAAGTGCCTTGACAACTTATGATTATGTGCCTACTATTATAATTATATAAAACCTATATATTATAGTTTATAAGATTACCTACACAAATATACTTGAAACACTCTGGAAGCCACACTCAAGGTTAGAATAATTACTTTTTAAAATTTATTACTTTTGCCGGTTATTTTGCAATTTGCCCACACTTTTTTTTTAAGTTACCCTATTCTTTTTATATCTTTAAACATATAAACTCATACACACAAACAACTAGACACAATGAATTGTTCAAAATAACCGGGTAGAGTAAACATTAAATGGTAATTTGCAAAATTACCAATAACAGTATTTAATGTGTAGTGATCACCGTATTTAGATTAGATTAGAAATTAATTATAAACACTTTTTATTAGTAGACTTTACTTAGAGCTTATAAATACTCCATTATTTTTGGCCAAACAACACTGTTTTCACCACAAAATCATTGTGAACAGCGGACAAAAATGCATTTTATTAACCTTTTTATTTCTGTTAGCCTGATCTAATATAGACCTGGGGGACTACCATCGCCCCTTAAAAACAATATATTTTTTTAATATTACTTTCCCTTCCGCACTGTTGGATTTTCAACGCTAGGCTCAGTGCAGAGAGTTGAAAATGCAATAACAAAAATTACGAAGTAATATTAAAATACTATTGTTTTAAGGGATGGCGGTAGGCGCCCTGGTCAGTAAATCGTCTGTCAAACCTCATGTTTTACCGCTGTGATTGGTTGACAGAAATTGGTTGTACACACCGTTAATCAATTGACATACTTCTTACATGCTATCAAAACGCGATTACTCCATGAATTTTGTATGGTTACCCGTATTGGAATTCGGAATATTTCGCGTATTTCTTAATATTGAATGCATTTCTGTCACTGTCATAAACCTGTCTATACTCCACGCATGTCTTCACGCTTCACGCACAATGTGTACTCAGCAGAAATATAGAAACTAATGTTCTATTTACTTTTATATGTATTAGAAAATAATATTTACTTGTGCAATACTTATTTTTTATAAATCTCAATTACTGACTGATACAATTCTGTTATAGTGAAACAGTCGGTGAAAGAGACTAAGCTATGGTTAGTGTTGATAATGCCCGGGTAATTTGTGAAACAGATTTTTTTCTTTGTGGGTAAATCGCTCTTACTGCTGCGATATAAACGCGCTATCAATTACGCCTGTAGGATGCGTTTATAAACTGCTAGCTTTTACCTGTGACTTCGCCCGCGTGAATTATCTCACGGATCCCAATTGTTTATAAAGCCTATGTTATTAACTGATAATTTAAGTTTCCATAGGTGAATTGTTTATTGAACTGTTTATTAGTTTTTGAGTTTATTCATTACAATCAAAAAATATTTTCTTCTTTATAATTTTAATTTAAATATTGATTATCACATTTTATCCAGTCAATATCAACACTAACCAACAACTTTAGCCAATGTACTACTCAGCTTGCACCACAGTCTGGTCTAGCTCTAGAACTGTCTTTCCTAGCTTTGAACCTAGATTTAAACCTAGATGTATGCCTAGTCGAGTCTCATGTGCCTTTCGTTGCAGAATCTCTTCCAATGACAGAACGATGAATCAAGAGTAAGTTTTCTACAAAGTTTTTACATACATACATATATTGTAGTTGATTTTTTTACTGTTATTTTGTGACAATGTGGATAAAAATATCATTTTTAAGTGGACATGTCACTCGAAACAATCATATTTTGAATCTGACTTTAACTTTGGTCTGAGTCAAAAGTCAGAACTTTTGCATACACCTTGAGTTCTGGTGACAATACAATGCTCAGTATTGTAATAATTTCAATATGGCCGCCGTTCCAAGATGACGGATTACATATTTTATCTCAATCCCTTTGATATGGGTATCAAATGAAAGGGCTTGAAGAGCAGAAAACAATAAAGTTACATCACACTAAAAAAGCTTGTTTTAAAAAGTTTTTTTACCATTCATTTTTACAAATCTAACACTCAAAACTGAAACCAAAAGACACTTTTCGCCTTGGGAACAGAACCAACTATTTTTTATATACATTGCCGACAAATTATACAAAAAATCAACTACACATATAATGTAAATAAATACGAGTACATACATACAGATTGTACATACGTTTTCGTGACCGTCCAAGCTTGAATTCCGCTTTGCAATATGCTAGGAACGTTTGCGCTACACTCATGTATATATGCTTTATTTATTATATATAATATTTATAAAACGTGACTATTAATTCGTTGTAAATCTTTCAGAGAATTAAACAATTTTTAAAACGGGACATAGTACGAAATAATTTAAAAAAAAACTGTTTATAGCGACATCTATCGCACAGCTTGTGAACTACAACTTACAATTCCTAAAACTCTGTTTCTTGTACCTCTCATCCTAAAGGGAAAGGGAGGATCCTCCGACCAGACGGGTGTTGTGTCTGGTGGACTACTGCCCGACGGTTGTTGTCAGGAATTTTTATATATGCTAATGTCGCCAAGTAGGAATTGTCAGTTGTAGTTCACTTGCTGTGCGCTAGATGTCGCTACAAGTTGTTCTATAGATACAAAAATGCACTACAATACGATGAAATTACTATTTTTTATGTCCCTCAATAAAAGTTGTGCATATTAATGAGAACATTTACCCCTAAAAGATTTTCAAGGAATTAAAAGTCAGCCACTATAGGGTGGCTGGTAATTGCTGACCGGTACTTAAACACATGATTGTACTCATGATAAAAAATAACTTTCACAAAGAAATTTTTATTTTTATTTGCAAAGCGCATCAATTCCGTCACCACAAAGGAGCGGGCATGCGCGTAGCCCGTACATTTAATAGTCGAAAGAAAGAATAAATGCATAGTAAAAGTTGAATAGTTTTGTTTAAAAAGGTAAAGCAACTATATTAAATTACAGCTGATCATATTTTTGTTACTCAGTATTCTATATATTCATATTTGTTTATTGCATACCATAGTTGTGGTATTGTGTAATACCATTATTGTGGTGATTGAGGTCATGCGCTTTTCAACATTACATAACACCACGCCTGTAATCCCCGAAGGGTTAGGCAGGTGTACCCTTTAGTTCACCCGAATTTCGCCAGTTAAGGCAAGGCAATGTAAGGGCAAGCCTTTTGATTTTTTAAATTTTAGTTTCTTTGGGAAAGTTGTTTGTTATTATGTGTATAAGTATTGGTCACTAATCACTTATCACCTTATGTGCAAACAAAATTGTCGCCCTCCACTGAGAATCCTACTATATCAATCAAAATTGTACCATAATTTTCTGTAAACAAACTCCATTCGTTGTCTTTGGCAGCAGAATTTCCGTTCAGTAGCTGTGGCACAAATAATTTTGTAGTAAAGTCTGACTCGATCATAAAATTATACCAGCCTATTAGTAGGACAAATGCCTCTTCTCATACAGAGAAGGTACGAGCATCACGCTTGCTCAAGGAGGAGCAAATTATTTGTGCTACGTCAAATACTTCGCGAGCGCAGAACTATTAGCTTGAGCCCAACGCTCCTAACATATGCCCAGCGGACCGAAACATCGTTCTGTACATAATACTGTGTATAGCTTGTGTATATAAACTGTGTGAGAGCACTAACTAGGCATGCTCACTTACTTTATGACGCGGCTCGGCTTGATGCTGGTACAGCTTTTATATCAACAAGAATAAAATACATTAAATATATTCTGTGATATCGATACATAGAAACATCGATTGCTAGGGTTCCCTACCAAAAAACGAAGAACGGAACCTTTATATTTTTTTGTCTGTCTGTCACATGAGTAGATCTATAAAAACTTTACCAGCACAAGCGAGCCTTTATATAAAAACAAACTAAACTTCTAACTAACACGCATGGGGTGCTTCAAAAGGACAAGCCTAGAGGAGGTGACAGTCAGGTCGCTAACCCTGCCGGAAGTCAGGACGGCTCACCTAGTGGGCGAGGACCGGATCCCCTACAAGAGGGAGGGGCGTGCCCCCCCGCCCCCGCCCCGGAGGGCTTCACTACTTAGGTGCGAGGACACGGCTAAGTGACGCGGTTTGTGATGTTCTTCTATTTTGTTTATATGCACCGGGTTGCCAGGTGGAAAACGGTAGGGGGTATAAATTGAAAAGGAAGGGGAGGGGAGATTTTTTTCTTTAGTTTCTATGTGGGAATTATTAAAAATGATAATTGTATTATTCAGCATTTCATTGTAGTTACTAAAATTCATTATCGGGTTATTTTGAGAAGGATTTAAACTTCATCTTAAAACTGTAAAAGGTCAGTAAGATACCCAAAACACCAATAGAATGGGCAAAAACAACATTTAATTGTAGTTGGGTAAAAAACATATCATTAAACAAACAAAAAAGAAAATTCATTCATATTTTTCTCTCATAAAAATACTTCAATCTCTCATTTCAAAAGTATCACGAAGATAACAAATCATTACATTGTGGCGAGTCCATCAGCTCATCAGCAGGGCCTGGCAACCCCACCGGGTAGGTATGGGGCACATGTGCTAATGTATGGCACACGACACCATCACTGACCGTGGAGGGCACACGCCATGTAGGCGCAGCGCACGCTCGTTGATAAGGCACGTCGACTTACACCTCTTTGCGGAGGAGCTGGGGGACTAACATTACACTCAAACTCCGCCGCCAGGCGTCGCTAGGTGACGGTTATGTCAGGTATAAAAATATACCTAACAAAGCTACGGCTTTTATTTCATACAAACTTTCAAGTTTTTATTTTTCAAAATAAATGAATCTTCCTACACATAAGTAAGGATACATAGGTCTAAAAAGGTATCAGACATTTTCGAAATGAAAAAAAAAAAGAATGAACTGAAAAAAACAGTGTCGAAAATATTCAAAAAAATAATAATTGAAAATTGGAATGAATAAATTTAAAAAAAGATAAATTGAAATTCTTTAGGTAAGGACGGTAGGACCACGCTCTACCAAGTAAAAAAATATCACAAACGCGACGTGCCATATTAACGACTGCGCACTGTAACACTATGTAGATGGTTCAATACTGAGAAAGGAAGACTAGTGAATGATTTAGGTACAGAACGAATGTTTAGGTAAGTGACTGACTGAATGAATGAATGAAATTAGCGTCTGACCGAACTGTCGTTAATTTCGACTTCGCGCTGCGATCGGATATATTCGGCAGCTGCGAACGACGAAGTGGCATTTTTGCGCGTCCGCTCTCACAATCATGTGTTGTCTCATGACTTGTTTACTTTCAGTTTATGACAATAAATATAACGTCACGCCTGTAATCCCCGAAAGGTTAGGCAGAGGTGTGCCCATTACTACACCCACATTTCGCCGGTTATGATTAAGTCCCATGTAATGGGGGGCGAGCGAAATGTTTTGTTTATTTTTCTCATGAAAACATGACCTTATATGAAAGTATCGGATTGGGCTAAAATTAAATTAGTTTCGTTCGGTCGGACACTAAAAGAAATTGAATGAATGAAACTGAATGAAGTGAAAATAAATATATTCAAAGATCTATTCCGTCTTGGTAATTAAGCAACTTTAAGTTGAACTTTAGAATATATAAAACAAATAAACAATATTTATAAACTGTTTAGTGTTGAATGACAAATTGAATGAGTGAATGAATGACAAGGTTGCAAGGTTGGGTCCTTTGATTTTGTGATTATAACAATTTTTGCTGTTACTACTTTAATACATGTTACTAATTACCAAAAAAAACACAAAAATCAAAATGACAGTTTTGTGTAATTTCTGTAAAATAATTAAATGTAGCTACTAATAACTTGTTCCTAATGACATTATTTGTTGCCTGAAACTAATTCTTCTTTATAACAAAACTCTTCTGGCATGGCATGGCGGTGCTGGTGTCTGCACTCTTCTGGGGACCCATGGGGGTCATGGGGAGCTAACTATCACTTCTTATTCACCAACTTGGATTTAATATAATGTTAGATTTTTGATTAAAAATATGGGATTTCTAAATTGGGGTGGGGTTTATAATTCGAATAATTTTTAGTCTTGTTTTGTTTATGGGTGATGTAAATCTTAATATTTTTCTCTTCATTTAATTTGACCAATACCAATTCAATTAAAATGATACTTATTTCAAGCATACTTAAGTTTATTTTCCAATGCGCAACTAAAAGGCACCCATAGACAACAAGACCAACAACTTACCAAACTCATCAACCGATAACCAACAATAATAATAACATTACAGCTACGAGACCCGTTTGTACGACACCCCGCGCCCCCTCCACGACCCTCCGCGACCCCTCCACGAAACCAAGACCGAACGACAGGAGACATCCCACTACGACTACAAAGAGCAAAAGTACGGCTACGAGCCCCCCAAGACTCCTCTCAGCCCTAAATTCAACGCAAGAGAGCTCAAATTCGATGACAAGGAGCCGATATACTCCACACTTAAGAAACCATTCGACGGCGTTGGACAAACGTTTTCGGAGCATCAGAAATCTACCGAAGCCATCCCCGGAGGCACCAAGCATTCAGAATTCAAAGTCCACAGCGAGTCCTACCAGTCGTATCCTAAAACGGAGTACAGCAAAACTGAATTCCGCGAAGAAGTCAAGTCTCCATTTGCGTCAACGCCCAAGTTTGATCGTTCGACTGAGCTTGTGAAGGCTGTGACACCAGATTATGACAGAATCGCTTCGCCGTACAAGGAAAGTTCTAGCTTCGGAGGCCCCAACTATATGGAAGAAACTACCACGGAAGTAAAAGAAATACCCAACGGCACCCAGAAAATTACCACCACGAAGATTTACAGCTCCTCTCCAGTTAATTTAACGACCACCAGCACCAAATATGAACCTATCAGATTGGACGGCATCGATGAGCTCTCCAAATCCTTCGATAACGATTCGAAGTACAGCACTTTAGACTCTCGCTTCAACACTTTGGAGTCCAAAATGAGTTCGGATACCAGCCGATCTTTCATGAGGCCTTCGGAATTCCAATCTTCGGATTACCAAACAACAACAAATATATCTAAGATTAAGAAACCTTCGGAATTGGTCAAAGATATCGATGCTTTGGATAAGAAGTTCTCTAAGCAAACCATTACGTCAGAAACGATTGAGCGGAAATCAGTCATGACTAGCTCCCACAAGTCAGAGTCTTCGTCTACTGTTACTAAGAAATTCGGCAATTTTTAAAGGTGCGTGTAACATTTTGTGCCTGTGACAAAGCTTTTATATACCCTAAGAAATTACCGCAGTGTGGTACTAAATTATAAGTGATATATTTCGGTTTGAAAAACGTCATTTACCGTGGTAAAATTTGGTTTTTACCGCGGTAAATGACTTGGGAAATTTAATTATGTTTTTTTCCGGTAATTTCTTGTGGTAATTCGTAAATTAAGTGTTAAAATTAAAAGGAGTATGCTTGTTTTAAAAGAACTTTGAAATTTATTTATATTTAAATCGTAGTGTTGGTAATTTGATGTTTTTAGTCTCGAAAATATTTCAATAGTTATTTTAACTTTTGTTATGTTAACAGGGTAATGGTAAAAGTCTCGATGGAAAAAATGCCGAATAGCTCAATGGCCAAAGTGTTCATATGCGATAGAGAGGTCGTACGTTCGAATCTCATAGTTTTGACAATAGTGCACTTAAAGAAAAAAAAATTTTTGAAAGTCAAAATAACTGTTGAAATACTATGTATTGTTGTTGTATAATAATAAAACTCAAATTTATTAAAAAAAAAAGGAAAGCGTCTATTGAAAAATGTTTGTCTTTGTTTTTTTGATCTAACATTTTAAAATGCCATTTATTAAAAATTACAAAAATATTTATTGAATTAATAAAAAAATAAATTATTGACAAAATTTATAAAATCTGTTATAAATGAATGAATTATTGGACACGATATAATAAGAAAAACAAATGTTAGATTAAAATCAAAAACTAAAACTAAAATCGACTATAAAACTGTAAACTAAAAATGTAAGGTGCTAATACTTTTTATTTAAAACAAACGGTGTCTTACTCAGCCTTAGAGATATGGAGTTCAATTATTATTGTTATTTAATACTTGGATTTAGTGGTGTTTTAGATATTAAAAGATATTTAATATTTCAACAATTTTAAGGGTTAATAATTCAATCGTCAGCTAACTCTTAACGGAGGTACAAATATGGCGGGTTGGCAGCTTTTATATAGAAAATATGTCAAACTGTCATATTTATAACTCTGATAAAAATTGGTTGACGATTGAAAAATCAGCCCTAAGATATTTAATTTTAGCGACGCGTCCCGGCTTCGAACAAGCAAATTTCAATAATATAAAGTTTTATAAAACGAAAAATCGACAGCGCTTCAAGGTAAACACTGCGGCATCTTATGTAGTTGCAATAGGAGCGATTTTACAACAACAAGGTCTAGTTTGATGTACAGGCGATTGTACATACAGTGATCTACAGATCTCTTTAAAAATTAAATACATTCTTTGACACCGCTAAATCCAAGTCTCACTGCTGGGCATTTTGCCCACGTTTCACAAAGTGCTAGCCCCGCGGGGACCTTATATTAAATGCCTTCAATTTAACCGAATGTGCCATTACGTATTATATTGTTATATTCATTGTTTTTTGGATATTTCGTGCCTTTTCTTGTAAAAGTTTTAAAGGGCTGTATTAAAATAATGTTAAAAATTATACCTATAAATATATAACAACGCAGCTATGAATTGTTACAAAAAGTAAAAATATTTAAAAAAGAGTTTTAAGCAGATAAAAAATGAGGCAACTAGCTAACTTCATATACAGCCCGATTAAATATACGATGTGCCATTTTCAGAATATATTTTAATTTTATAAAATAATTATATACTGTATACATTTTATTAAAAATTATACTAACTGAATTTTTTTTCACGACATTCTGTTAATATTGAGTAATATAACAAAGAATGATATTAAATACAGCAAAATATCAAAAATTATAAATATATAATTATAATGTTTTTTTTTTAATTAATGCAGCTAATGTGAAGTGAATCTACCTACCTCCTTAGCAGGATGTCGTGAATATAACAGTGATCGTATGGTGCAATTATTTTACAAATATACAAAAGAAAAATATTTATAAAATATTCGTATACTAATATACTAAGATTTAACAAAATGGCCGACAAAGTCAACTTGACAGTCGAACGTCGGAAAAATAGTTAACGCAGCTTTCAAAAATTAACGCATTTAAAAAAAAAACTTAATATAGAAGAAACAAAATTTTATTTTTATTATTTTTATTTTTATAGCATAGTGATGGTGGCGACGGGCGAAGTCTCGTGAAATAATTATAATAAGATGTAATTTATAATTTATAAATTAAAAATAACAAAATATTTCTCGCAAATCAATCCCTCTTACTTTTAAACGTGGCTTAAAATTAAATTATACTTAGATTCGGTGTAATGCGAGTGTCAACTTTATGTCACGTATATAAGTGCGAGTAAATTAAATTAAATAAAAATGTTTCAATGATGTTTAAATGTCGAAAAAAAAATTAATCTTGTTTTTTATATAACGTGCCTTATGTGATTCGCAGCTTGAAAAAACACTTTTCTATACTTAAACAGATGTTTAATTTGAATATAGCTTCATGTATATTATATTTAAACAGTGTACTCTTAGGATAGATGCCCGCGAAAGCGATTCGTCCACTGAAGGTAACAAAACACCAATTCTTGTAGTTTTTTAGTATATAAAGATATAAATATATAGAGTTTACTATACCTATGTATTTTATACACTCCCTTGTGTATTATATATATAAAATCCGACATCTAAGAACTGTGGGGAAATTACAGAAAGTATAATCTGTCCGTGTATAGTATGACGTGTAAAAAAAATGGACATTATTATTAGGTGTCGGAGTAAGATGTCTGCAGTAAAATATAATTAAGTGTAACGACGAAGCAGCGCTATAGTATGCTGACATATTTGAATATTCTTACCAGAATAGGCTAGATGACACCACCAATCAAATGACGTACTTTTTTTTTGCGTTTCTCCCATAAATGTTGTATGGCAAAAGACGATTGTGACGTCACTTGTGCCGACTCAATTGACTAACTATTTATTAATTTGAAAGCTATTTAAAATCAAATTTTACAGATAATTGAAAACTTGTCGAGCCTTCAGGACTAAAATAAAGTGTTTCTTTAAAGAAGTTATGTCTTGGAATTATTGGTTATTGGTGTCAACTAGCCAATTATATATTTTAGAGTATAATAATATTATAAAAACGCCATATTGGATTTTATTTACCTTGTAATAAAAGAGGTGAAATAATATATTTGAAGGCGTTATAACCACGAGCGATAGTTCGTGTCGGGCTAAAACGTGTCTTATTAATATTAATAATACTGTTACTATTAAATTGTACTCTTAATATAGGCCGTGATTTAGAGCGCTCGAAGTTATAAGAAGAAGCCTTTATTTTTCTACATGTCGAATTTTGTAAAAAAAAATCGGCATTTTATGAAAAATACCGAAAATTAAATTTTATTTATGGCAGCACCAAATATGAAAGGTTTCCGTTTTATGAAATCTGACATTCGTATAAAAAAAAATCGAAATTATTTATTTGAAATCTTACAAAAATGGCGGCTACTGTCATTTTTCTTGCAACTTAAAGCGCTTTAAGCAACGAGTTTTGCTTGTAAACTCTTAATATATTATTACACTAAATATAACTATATTATACACGTAATAAACTAGTTTTTGATACATATAACTAAGTCTTGAGTACATAAATAAAATCTCTTATAAAACCAAATGAAAAGTAATTTTTACTAATTTTTTATTGTTTAAAAAAATCGCTTGGTATTTTTTGTTAATATTATGTTAAATTTTATGTACGGTAGCTAGATGTAAGCGTGTACGGTGATCGTGTCGATGTAATAAACTTGTAACTAATAATATTGTTGTTTCATTTCGTTCGCGACAAAGTTTATATATTATATTATCCCACAGGAACTGTCCATTTTTCCGGGGTAAAAAGAAGCCTATGTGCTACTTCAGACTATAATCTTTCCCTGTGCCAAATTTCATGCAGATTTGTTCAGCCGTTCTGGCGTGATTGAATAACAAACATACGTCCAAACTTTCGCATTTTATAATAGTTGTGAGAAGATATTCCTTCCTCTCACTGTAAAAATTGTCGATATCGATACCTATATACCTATCCTGCCTCGTTGGTCTATCAGTCCCAAACCGCAACTGCTGAGCATGAGGTCTTGGGTTCGATTCCCAGGTCGGGCAAAGAATTATTGGCTTTTTTCATCAGGAGCTTCGGAGTCTGGATTTGTGCCCGATTGATGGCAATAGGCACGCCCCCAATTCCGTGGGACTCAAACATAACTGGCGAAATGTGGGTGTTCTAATGGGTACACCTCTGCCTTATCCTTCGGGGATTACAGGCGTAATGTTATGAATATATCTCTCCTTTATTACAAACATACAATGCCCACAAGACTAATCGACAATTGTTTTATTTATTTTTTTTATAAAATTAACGCCATTCACCATTTACTGCAAATAATGAAAAGAAAAGGTACAATGAAGCCTTAATTTTGAATAAAATTGTTGCTCAATTGATATTCGAATCACCATTCATTAAAAATCCTTTGTCCATGTTGCAGAAACTATGATATTTGGACGAGGTGAATAAAAACACTTCACAACCGTACAAAACTGTACAAATTGTTGTCTACTGCCCACTTTGAGAATAAATTATTTTCTAAACAAAATGAGGGTACCTACCCATTTTGTCACCTACTTAAAAACCGCCTAGTAGATGAAATTACAAATCGCTCCCCAAGTCTCTACACAACGCCCCGATTTTTTTCTGGGTCTCTTACCGCCCTTCTTTAGGCCTGAAGCACCCACAAGGGGGCGTTATCACACACATTGGGAACGGCTGCGTTAGACGATTAACACAAGGCACCGCGCATCGCCGCGGAGGGCGGTGGCGGTAAAGCAGATTGCACCGCTCGAGCGCACGGTCGGCGCCGTACGTGTGTAATGCATCGACGGATTTCAAACGGGGCAATGCGACATGAAATCCGCTTTGCCACCTACCACGGCGGTGCGCGGTGCCGTGAGTTAATCGCCTTAAAATATTAGTATAAGAGATGGATTGTGGGATTTGTTTTGTTTTTTGTTTCTACGCCTTTATCCCCCCTTTAGTATGCGCAAATCAAAATCAAAACAACAAAGTACTAGGTACCTACTAACATCTGTATAATTAAGTAATTCTGATTTCAGTAAATTATTTGAGAAATTACTGAAGTAAATAGGTACCTACTGAATCAATATGTGTCATGAATTCGGTACAATTTGGTATGACGCAGTTTTATTGAAACAAATAACACACGCAGGTAGGTACTTATATTAATTTAGTCATACACAAGAAATAATCAATTGTCTGTTTATGTGTCACTACTTTACTCATCATCATTTAGCAACAATCATGTACCTAACGCGTTATGACTCAAAGTACCAATGTGGCTTCAATTCATGTACTTTCTAAAGTTTATCTTGGACATCACTGGCATCGGTGAAGGAAAACATCGTGAGGAAACCTGTACTTACTGTTCCATTCAAACCATGTCAGAGGCCCTTGAGGCGGTTTAGTAACTCTGACACTAGGGTGTGTGGGGTCGTAAGACCTTACTGCCCACACGATAATGAAGAAGACTCAAAAATAATTTCATACGAATCTGAACATTAACCTTTTGACCGCTACAGTCATGTATAGATGACAAACCCAAATGTGTCCAGCGCGCCACTGTCACGACTACAAGAGCTTTATTTACGTATTTGAATACGTTGAAAAGCTCATATTACAACATTTTTTTTTATTGCCTAATTGCCTTCTGATGATTATGTTCGGTTTAAAAAAATATATATTTCTCAAAAATAACATACATATTCATAGTTCAATAAAATTTGAGAAACTTTACAAGAAATATGTTATCTTAAGCACTAAACTCAGTTGTCGATCTATCGTTCATTCAGTGGGTAGCTGATTATTGTTGTTGATTGGCCAAATACAACTTTAACCTGTTTTAAAAAGGTTCACTGATGGGGAGTCTCTTATTTCTTTAGATATCTTATTATATAGCTGCGCACCCTCAAACGGACTGTGTTGTTCCTATGTTCCTACACTTATCCTAAATTGATTCCTAGTTGATTTTCTTTTTCTAAACTTCATCTATATTAATATGAAAAGACAAAAACTGCCGTATTGTTTTTCAATTGAGGTTTTATTACATAATAGCGAAGTATAAGAGCGCTTCTCGCCATCAAACTGCCAAGTTCGGCGAGACAAAATATTGTAAGATAAAATTAAATTTTAAGAAATAAATAAATATAAAAAAGTTGACCAATTATTTTTTTGAATCAAAGAAATATTTTCATTTCTTTTCTTTTTTGTTTCTGGGCCCCTACCCTATGGGGGCCTCCCACGCCTTAATCCCGCCCTGGATATGATAATCACAAAATCGCATATTTAGGACAATGGGTTTTTTTTAGCTACCTTTAATTTAATGGCATGTATAGGTATTCGATAATATCCGTGGCAAAAGTATAGTCACTGACTCGACAGTAAACAGTTTGAATAGTACTCATTATACTTGTGCAAGCACGTTGTACCTATTGATTAATTAGTTACGGTTTACGCAAACAGTTTTGTCAGGCTCCTGATTTTGCTTCCATTAGAATAAGAATAATTTATTTTGCCAGAAACATGGTTACATGGTGTTATAAATATACGTATATTGCACAAGCTCAGCATGTCTCCGTACAATCGGTACCTACCTATGCAAAATTACACAATACAAAATTCAAAAATACAGCAATTCAAATTCAAATTGTCAGAATTTCATTACATCATTCATTGCGCATCTTTACCTGCACATAACTTCGACGAGTGGCATTGCTTGCTCTACACGGGCCGTGTATTTTGTTTGGGGGCCTTATATCTGATTGCAGCGAACTAATATCTAAAGTTTGTCGCCAACAAGGACACCAATTTGTAAATTATAATTCAGTCAAAACAGGAGAGTCTTTTTTGCGAACAAACTATATTAGAGATAAACTATTAAAACATGACGCGCCCCTCCATATTACTAATTCAATGTGTGTAGATATGACTACACACATTGAAATAGTAATAGTAAACTCTTTCATACGGATGTTCGTATGAAAGAGTTTGTAAGTAGTTGTGAGTAATCGACTTCAGTAGCAGGCAGATTCTTTGTCAACTAATTATAAATAGCCGACCGCGCAAGACAACGCACCTGTCATTTTAATAGAGTATGTCAGTGCAGCGCCATACTAGTAATAATGAGTAATCAATGATGCCGCTAGTCTAGCAACAAATCGCTGTTTTGTTTTTGTTTCGAAACCGTCTCAGTACGCACACATGCGTTGTGAATCAGTTCAATACTTTTACAAACACTTTCAAACGTTTTGAATTGTGGAAGGGCGCGTCATGTTACTGTAGTTTATCTCTACCTAATTTAACATTAAAATCTCTTTTAAAGTTTCGTTCCGATTCACCTCTGCCTCTCTATTCACAGCGTTTTACGTGCGGCGGAGAACAGAGTGCCTAGTGTGAGTATTTTCACTCACTTTCGATTGCGAGCAGGTTAGTATTTCGTGTGGGAAATAAGGTTTTCCTAGTGACCACTAGATGGCGCTGTAACACTTTTTCCATATAAAATTCTAACGCGCTCGCAATCGAACGTGAGTGAAAAAACTCACACTTAGCATTCAGTAGACCAACCTACAGACAAACCCACTTATAAGAAAGAAACAATTAAGTATAACTTACAATAAACTGATAATAACACAATAGATATAGCTTTTAATTGATCCAGCTGTACATACACAATAAATTATCTTTTCAACAGTAACTCTAGTATACAATAATATATAATTTAATAAGTAAATAACTTTTTTATAATACGTAGGCGGGTTGCAAGGTAGTCGCTGTTCATGTGTACTTTGCGCCGGCCGTCTCCTAGTTCAGCAAAATGTTGAAATTTATAATTCTTTTAGTGGTTGTCGCCATTTGTTCGACAGGTAACTATTTATATTATGTACCTAACCATTTTTTTCTTGCAATGGTATAGTGGTCTTGGGTTCGATTCCCAAGACGGTCAAAGTGTTATTGGGGTTTTCCATTACGAATTTCTCAGTATATAGCAGCCTCGGAGTCTGAATTTGTGCCCGGTTGTTGGCAATAGGCTCGCCCCGTATTACAAACTTAAACATATCGGAGGTCGTGGGTTCGATTCCCACCCAGGACAAACTTTGTGTGATGAGCATGATTGTTAGTTCTGTGTCTGGGTGTGATTTATCTATAATATGTATGTAATTATAAATTATATAAGTATGTATATCAGTTGTCTGATTACCATAACACAAGCTCTGCTTAGCTTGGGATCAGATAGCGGTGTGTGAGTTGTCCCAAGATATATATATATATATATATTTTTTAAATATCTAACTGACTAGATGTGTGTGCACTAATGGGTACACCTCTGCCTTGTATATCTTCCAGCCCAAGCTGACATCATCCGCCCCTGTCTCGGGCCCAACAACGAGCACAACCACAAATGCGTTCGCGACAATTTAGCCGCGAACTCGCACTGCAAGCCCGTCGCCGGGGGATCCCTGCCGTGCGATTACTTGGTGAAGACGTTCAACTTTGTAGCTCCTTCCTTCAACTCTTCGTACATCGACAAGAATCTGAGAGTGAAGAACCACTGCAAATGCTTTATATCCGAGTTTTTGTGAGTATTTTGACGGATGACAGTACGGTTGGCGCAGCGGCAGGTCGGTCAGCTACTGACTTCCGGCTAAGCCTTTTTTTCTGCTCATATCATTTTTAGGCAATTAACATACGGCACCGCACACCACCGCGGAGGGCGGTGGCGGTAAAGCGGATTGCACCGCTCGACCGCGCGGTCGGGCGGTGTACGTGTGTTAAGCATCAACGGATTTCTTAGAGGCCAATGCGACATGAGATCCGCTTTACCACTAACCGCGCATGTCAATCGCCTAATGAATGACTATGGTACTGTTTGTAAAAAAAGATGCTGTAGTATTTGTAAAAAAGTTCAATTAGAATAATATCAAGATAGGTCACGACTCACGGAAGAACACAGAAATGCTTTTGGCGGGGCATCAAAGAATCCTTTCGAAATGTCAACTGGAAATGTGAGGAACTGGCTGCATTGCCGCGTTGAATGGCAATGTTTAGCCGCTAACCAGCCCTTGGGTCACGGGAAGTGTCAGCCAACCGTTTGGAAAATTCCTTAAACAGACGGACCCTACGTTAATTAATTACACTAGGGCCATGGGGTCCGAGCGCTCACCTTACTTTTCGGGACATCGCCAACCGACTGGTCGACTCTTCACATGACCTTTTCTTGGGACAAAGAACCAGCATTGATATACAACGTGGTTATACTGCCAGCCTTTTGGGCACTTGCCCCATTGACAGCGATGCGGACGAATGTTTTGATGCCATAAAACAGGGGTCACTAATTAGTTTCGCTCGGGGTCCGTTTTAAGAAATGAAATAACCGTCGCGGTCCGCACAACATTTTATAGAAAAAAAAAAATTAAACAAATGTAATTACGGAAATAACAAATGTTTTTTTGTCATATCAATGAGAAAAATGACGCACCGCGACGATCCGGGGGATACAATTGTGTGACAAAGTAATATTAAATAACTTACCGATATTCCTAATTCCGATAAACCTTGTTCTTTGAGAACAATATTTTTTTGGCGCTCATGTTCAGTTATGTATTGCAGGACATAATTGCGTTAGCTATCTCTTGAATTCATTCAATAATATAGGTAAACAACTAATACACATTTATTTATTCACACGCGATAACTTTTAAAGATATTGAGCACCGGAATGTCTAGCGCTCATTACTGTATTCTGTTGTCAAAGTAACGAACATAATAAAATCATTGAAGGTAGTAGTGAAATTATTCTAACAGGACCTACTTACTCTCAAAGCGACAAAGTTATTGATAATAATTAATATTCAAGACTATGTGTGCTGGGTTTTACATATTCAATTTTAACGATTTTCTATGATTACAAAAAAAAATAAAAGAATTTAATAATAAAACAAAGTTTTTGCACATTTTAACATAACGAAAGCAAATGTCACAAAATAAATGACGTTTATTTTGTGGTGTTTGCGTATAAACGAAAGAGAATGTCTTTTTATTTTTTGCAACACTTTCTCATAAGTTGATGAACATCATGAGCGACAAAACTAGATTAACACACTCAACATTCAAAGTATTATTTTTGTTCAGCGATTGATGTTAAGGAATTATTGGAAAAGCGGTGTTCAACGATTTTTGTAAATTCCTGATGTCAAGGTTATTGTGTTCTGTAGTCGTGACAGTACCTACTTATAAAGATTTTAGTGTTCAGTTTTTTTTGTAAATTTGAACGTGTTAATGGACTTCTGTTGCCGACTGTACTTTGTAGTGCAAGTTGCTGTGTCCCCGCGGTCCGCACTAAATGGGCCATTTGGTGACCTCTGCCCTATAAACTTCCTCCTTTATTTTTTACTAGCTTTTGCCCGCGACTTCGTCCGCGTAAATTTCGGTTATCGCGGACACAGACGAAGTTGCGGAAAAAGTTACCCATGTCCTTTTATTCTAATAATTATGTCATTTCAATTATTTAGTTAAAATCGTGATTCAAAACGACACGTGGCGCCATCTATGATCATAAGAACGTTATTGTGATTTCCCTCGGAAACAGTACTTTTTTTCAAGATTAAAGGTACCCTATGTTCGTTCCTGTACACCTGGCAAAGTGTATGCAAAATTTCAGGATGATCGGTTCAATGGCTTAGGCGTGAAATGGTAACAAACAAAAAAACTTACTTTCGCATTTATAATATTAGTTAGGATAAATATAATTATGTACATACTTTATAATTTTATTATCATTTATAATTTTTATTTACGTTCATTATTATAAAGTAGGTAAGTAGTAGTAGTTTGTGTTGAAAATCAGTTTAATTAAACACATAAAAAAAAAAAACATTTATTTCAGCTATAATACTAAGACAAAAACGGTCGTGCTGACCATAGACTGTCCAAACCTAGACTTGGAGTCTGATAGAGTCCTGATCCAACATCGCAGCAAGAAGGAAGACTCCTACTATTACTACCACATCCATGCCACGTATCGTATGTATCTCTTTGTGTTTAGTTCTCCTAAAACAACACTCTTCAGTATTTCTCGCATTTTTCTTAGTTATTGTGTAGTTCAAAGTTGTGTCTTGGAATTATTGGTAGCTACCAGTGACTTTGTCAGCGTTAAAGTCGCGAAATATAAAGTGGCCTACGTCCGGTAAAGTTCAAACTTACCCCGTATCAAATTTCATCAAAATCGGTTCAGTTTATTAATCGTGTAAGTGTCAACAGACAGACAGAGACAGACATTTATAATATTATAGTAACGATAGTTTCCTTTCGAATCATTATAAAATGAAAATAGAAAATGTCTGTGCCTATATTTGTATAGTTGGCATCACCAATCAATTGACGTACTTTTTATGAGCTGTCAAAACGCGATTCTCCAATAGAATTTGTATGTCAAAATCGAACTGTGACGTCACTTATTTGCCAAGTCAATTGACTAACTATTTATCGATTTCAAAGCCACAAAAATGTTATTTTACAGTTAATTGAAAATAATAAAATAAAATGTTTCTTTAAAGAAGTCATATCTTGGAATTATTGGTTAATGGTGTTTACTACCCAAGTACTATGAATGAAGAAGAAGAGAAGCTCTAACTACTATGTGTGATTGCAGCGCTGATCCGCATCACCGTGAACCTGCATGCACACAACAACCTGAACCTGTGCGCGTCGCATGTGTACACCGAGGTCACTGCGCTGCCGCACTTCCACATCCGCCCTAAAGGTACTTCGTCCGAGTGATAATATACCTACTTCTTAGAGGTTAGAGGTCTTGAGTTCGATTCTCAGGTCTGGTAGTGTTATTGAGTTTTTCCATCGGCAATTTCTCAGTAACAGCCTCGGAGTCAGGATTCAGACCGGCTATGCTATTCTCTAAAAGACTATACAACGCACTCGTCGTCGAAAATAGTATGGTCCTCAGTGGATTTTGAACTTTATGCTCTAGATCATTTAGTTGAAAATCCATTAACGACAAACTGTCTCTACGACGAGTTCCGAAAAAGTTTGTCTTTAGTAGATTTTCAACGTTGTGATCTACAGTATAAAGTTGAAAATCCACTAAACACAAACCATAGTGTCAGCGCTGCCGCGGCGCTGTGCTTTTAGAGAATAGCACTACCGGTTGATGGCAATAGGGTCGCCCCCTACTTCATGAGACTTTTAACATATATGGCGAAATGTGGGCGTTTAAATGGGTACACCTCTGCCCAACCCTACGGGGATTACAAGCGTGATGTTACGTGTAATTTCAAAAAATAGTTTTTTTTATGTAGATTTATTTATATTTTCAGATAAGCGGACGGAGAATTTCTTGACGAAAGATTTGAGTCTGTTGGACATATTCGAACGAGAGAACTTCTATTTCAGAGGTTATCCATTAATGAGAATCTTTATAGACTCTGTTATATGCGACTATGACTGTCCCCGCCATATTATCTGAAACTACGTAGAATATCTGAAATACTTTGAAATTAAATTAAACAAAATTGGTCTTTCATAATACTTTTTTGTTAATTTGGCAAAACTGAAAGAAAGAATTCAGTTTTTTTAAATATGTTTTTAATTGAATGCAATTTAATTTCTTTATTTTAAACAACAGTTGAATCATATAAATATCATTAGGTACATTAAATTATTTACAACAAAATTAAATGTCTACAAAAAATACCGTTTTTTATTTAACCTTTTATCCGCCACTGTCATGTATAGATAACAAAACAAAATTTGGCCAGCACGCCACGGTCATGACTACATGACAGAATTTAAACAGCTCCGTAAATAAACTTATAAAACAATAGTGTTAAAACAAATAAATGACGCAAATAAAATTAATATTATTTAATTTAAAACGAATAATTAAGTACTTAAAACTTTATTTTGGGACTTTAAAAACTATCTTTTATGTGTGAAACATAACTTTACATGAAATTGTAACATGAGTCAATATTCTCAACATTGGTGCCGATTCCCTTGTTCACAAACGACACTAAAATTAGGGAATTGGCATCTCCTACTAAAGCAAATACAGCGAAAGAAAAGGACGGTGACATTTTAGAACTAAGTTAGAGATGTCAACAAGGGAATCTGCTCCAATGTCTCTAATGAATACGGGGCTTAGAGCTCATTAAAAACCTATCATTAAATGAAATATATCTGACCACTCCATTCTGCCAAATTTTTCCATTCTGGAACTATGTCCATACGCATCCACACGTGACAGTGTAATTTTTGAACTAATTCGTCAGTACTAACGACGTTAAAATTCGGCGTTAATTCTAAACTCTCAATATTTGCAAACAAATCACTCAACTTGGATTCATCTATCACTCTCAAGCTATCGACTATGGTCACTACAACCTCTTCGAATTCCATTTTGACAGCGACTATGAGCATATTGGTTTGTTTAACAATTTTGATGAAATCTATTACATTTCTCTCTATTAAGTTATCTTCAATTGTGGATAATAACAAAGATGCCAAACGCCGCAGGTCGTGACGAATTGCTTCACATAGAGATGACTTAATATCGCCGAACTTATATTTTGTGTTTTCACTTTGTTCCAATAACAACTCGAATATCATTTGTTTGTTTTCTCCTACAAGGATAGACAACTCCGCGTCACCTTCCATCTTCGCATCCAATAGGACCAGAGCGTTAATGTTCTTAAAAAACATCACGTTCAGTATAAAATCCCAAACTAATCTTGGATTTCGTTTACTTTTTAATATATCACAAATGTGTTCGACCGCGAAGTATTCCGCGAACGTCGAGTGCACAAAAATCGGAATATCGTTGACTACATTACAAATGATGCCCGTTCTCTCTTCTCCCTCTTTCAGCTCGTTTATCATATCTTTACATTGTTTCAACTCATCGTCATCAAGCAGGCACCCGCCATACACTGCGTAGGCCCCCAGTTTTTTATGCTTATCCAAAGTATCTGCATATACTTTTTTATAATGTGATATATTATCAGGTTTCGACATGTCATTTTTGTTTTTCTCTTGAAAACGAATTCTTTTTAATTTAGTTTCCAGAAAACTTTCATAGATGTCGAAGTTATTAGTGTCCCCTTTGTAAGGTTTTCTCTTATTTGTTGTCATTTGATTATACAAATACTCAGCAGTCATATTAAGGAGTAACGGAGTAGCAACGAATTCATTGAAATGTAATGAGACAATTTTGTCGCAAACTTTTCGAAGAGCATTACCAGTACGCCACATTAAAACTTCACACTCTTCTACTTCCTCGTTATTAGGGCGACTACGCTTGATTCTGCTTATATTTCGATGAACAATGTAAAAAAAGTGATCTTCCGGATCAAATAACAAAAGTAAATAATTAAATAAACTTACATAAACAACAAGAAAATGAATCTCAGTTTTCGATTGAACGTATAAACATTTTTTCTTCAAAAACTTTAAATCAACATGTTTTGACATAAACATGCTGAAGTCAAATATATTTTCAATTTCTTTCCTATATAGGTGCAGATCCGAGTTCTCAAGGTACTTAAGTACGTTCTCCAATATTCTCGTGTTTTCCCAAAATGTTTGCAAATAATCGTATTGCTCGTTCTCTTTCAACGGCTTTATTCTGTATAGTGTCCTAAACCGCAGTTCTAAAATTGTAATGATTTTGTCATACGACCTGCTAGTGATCCACATTTTATGTTTTCGAGGAAAGTTTTCCACTGCTCTAATTAAAGTCAACACCTCTTGCGCGTAGGTGGGGCAGATTTCGTCGAAGCCATCGAATAAGATTATTATATTTTTCGTATTAAAATAATGTAGGAACAGTTTTAGCTCGAATACAGTCCACTCATCACCTGTACAGTTCTTCAGATGCACGGTGCCGTTAGATTCTTCTAGTGTTATTTGTACATCGTCCTGTTCGCTACGTTCCTCGCTGAGTGCAACTTGACACAAAAATTTTAAGCTAACCAAAATATCGATGTCTGTTTTATGTTCCTGCCACTCACTGTATTGTCTCGTGTTCTCGAGTAAGTTAATCCTTAGTATCCAAACCGTTGGATTCAGTTCTTTCGTTTTAAGCGACAAGTGCGTGAGAAGAGTCGACTTTCCCATTCCGGGGTCCCCAACGATAAGAACAATGTTTTCTGCTATGTCATACAGCGTTGAGGGTCGCTTGTCAACCCCTTCAACTCGTCTTACATTACCAGGAAGTCTTAGAGTTACTCCACTGAGGTCTACCACAGTTCTTTGAATATATAATTCTGATATATACTTGGAATTGCTGACTGGTTTTCCAATGATATTTCTATTACTGTGCATAAGTTTGTGTAACACGCGCCCTCCCACATAGTTAATCGATTCGTCATCTAAGGCTTGATCTAAGTCTATTTCGTTATTTTGAAATATAACTTTTGTGTTTTCTAAGATATTTTTCAGCAATTCGTCTCTCATATCAATTAATTTACATCTTTCATCTTTTATTTCTTTATTTATTCTGGAAAAATATTCTCTTGTGATTTCAACGGAATTCTGATCCGTAATAATAATAACGTTTTTGCTTTGTATAGCGTTTGCTATACTTACAATTGTTTTCTTCGAGCTGCGAGTTCCAATTAGTGATTTATTAAAGATAACGATCACTGTTTTTATTTCATTTGTATCTGTCAGTTCTGTGCGTAATGTTTGGCCGTCTTTAGCAGATAGTTTACGAATGTATTTCAAATCTAACACAATGCACTCTCTATTTAAATTCTTGCTGAACTTAGCAACAGTAAGCGCACTGTTATCTGAAACGATAATAGTTCCTGAAGGCTGGTCATCTAACTTGATTGAATTTGTAGCATCTTCACTTAAAGTGAAGTTTTTATTTTTACTTTTGTATATCATATTCATAATGCTGGTCAGCGACTGACTTGAAGCATGTTTCACAGCTTGTTGATATATAATGCCTTCTCTACTGAGATACGGCGCCACTCCAGATGTCATCCACCATTTTTGTACAGCATCATGATACCTAAGAAAAATGGCATCGGAGTAAATCTTTGCGTCGTCACTTTGACTGTCATTTATTTCATGTATTAAAGTTTCCTCCACTTCTTGTTCTGTACGTTGAGATGTGTACAATAGCAGTTTATTTAGAAACTCACTCTCTAAATCCGGAACATATGTTGTTGTTCCGTAACTTTCATTTACTAAATCAAAAGAAAGTTTTGGAAATAGATCAACTGCAACCTTAAATGTATAGTCGAATATAAATTTAAGTTTACTTTTCAATTTATCGAATAATCTTTTGGCAAGCGGTCCGAGTGATTCATATCTAGGGTTAAACTTGAGGTGGCCGTCGATACTGGAAATAAATAAATTACCGACTGCAGAAGCTATGCCACCATTGTGCTGTAGGAATCCTTCCCCCATGGACTTATCAATAAAGACACGATTATCTAAATTTCCGATGTTCGGATTTTCTATCAATCTAACAAGTTTAGATGTTAAATCATTCAATTTTCTTTCGACTTTGTCTTCGTCACCTCTTATCAATAGATCTTTATTGCCAAACGAAGCCGGCACTTTAAACTGTAGCGAAGGCAAACACTCCTTTACTGCTACTTCAACTGTTCTGCGTATGGTAACTTGTGATTCATTAATTTTGTCCAGAACACAGACGCTGTCCGGGGTCATTTTATCAAGCCACACAAATTTTCCATTTCTATAAGTTATAAAGCTTCGTACTTTGTCGTATAGTTCCTCAACGTCAGTGACTTCGCGCAACGAAGAAAATACATTGTAATCTTTACGGTTAACACACTTTCGTCTTTTTAATATCTCGGTGCACAATTCATCTTTAAATAACCGCAGAAATTCTTCGTCAATGTAAAAAAAATCTTGTCTAAAGCGTGCGATACGCTGTCCTTCAGTTTGATCTTCGGAGACGTCGAATACTTTTTGCGCCAAGATGACGTGATAGCGTATTACGTACTCATTCTGCATCAGCATTTGACTATCTTTTATCTCTCCAAAAATGCCCTTCGCCATCTGTCGAGCTAGCGCGGTGATATGTTCTTCTAAAACTAATTTTGTTAAATCGAAATTATTGTAATACTGATCATGAGGACAGAGTGATCGAGGAAGCTGTAAATCATGCTGGTTATCAGCTTCGATTGCAGTACCTATCAGTTCATTCAAAAGTTTATTTGTTTGTTCATACTCTTTGTACTCATATGTTAAAGTATTGTTGTCAAGTTTTGCGGTAGTGTAAATAACAAACAGACATTCTGTTTCGCTAAAAGTCCCTTCGAACAACAAGTCTTTGTTGTTCGGGTGGAATTTGCGTTTGATTTCTAAATAACTTTTAAAGTATTTCACCAAATCAGCTTTAGTTTGCAGTGATAAGTGTTGATTGTTCTCCTTGTGTTTAACTTGTATGAACACTACAAGGGGCTTATCGACTTCCTTCCACTTTACTCGAAAACAGATGTCGTCGAACGAGCCCATGTTGTCCATATTCGTGGCTAGGTGGAACTCCTCGATATCGTCATCATGAATGGCTCTGAAATATATGAGGCTAAGCAGTTTGGTCTCGTACAGATGCCCTCGTATACCTGATGTTCCAGGACGTTTTGCGTACTCTGCTGGGGAAGTGTCTGTTGGGCACGCCATTTTGTGGCAGCAGGTGTTCAACACAACATGGGACAGCAGTCGCAGTGGCAGGAGCTAGTCGTAGCTAGCAGTGGCAGTTACACATTCCTTGTCGTGTCTACCAGGTCTGTGTATCTGTAAATAAAAACATATGTCTATGAACCCGAGTTCGAGACGCTTCAAAGCAATGCAAAAGACCCCTTGCCGCGTGTTGCCGCCAAGTTTTGGTCTCCCAAGAAAGTTTTCCTGTATCTATGCAGCGGTTGAGCCAGCTGTCTTCAATATTTCTCTTATTTTTAAAAAGTAATTGGGTAGTTAAAAAGTTGTGTTTTGGAATTATTGGTAAACTAGTTTTCGCCCGCCACTGCGTCCTCGGCAAATTTATTTTAATTTAATGTTCCGGACTAAAAAGTAGCCTATGTGCTAATTCAGGCTATAATCTATCTCTGTGCCTTTCAACCAGATCCGTTTAGCTGTTCTGGCGTGAAAGAGGGACAAATATCCATCCATACAAACTTTCGCATTTATAATAGTAGTAGGATGTTGTCATTATTCACGGAAAATGAAAATGAATAATGTCGGTGCCTATAATTACTATGGATTTGAATGAATGATGATGGCAATAGGCTTGCCCCCTACTACATGGGACTTTAACAAAAATGGCGAAATATGGGTGTAAAAATGGGTACCCTAGCCCTACGGGGATTTTAATCAACAGTTGGATCATATAAATGTCATTAGGTACATTAAATTATTTATGGACAACAAAATTAAATGTCTACAAAAAATACCGTTTTTTATTCTGTCATCTATAGATGACAAAACGAAAATGTGCCCAGCACGCCACGGTCACGACTACATGACAGACTTTAAATAGGTACGTAAATTAAGCTAATAAAACAACAGTGTTAAACAAATAAATAATACAATTAAAATCAATATGATTTAATTTAAGAAGAATAATTTTAAAAAAATAAATTAAAAAATTTTAAAAAATAAAAATATTTTTTTTAAAAACTGTGTTTTATTTAATTATAATTCATTACAACGGCTTGCGCCAATTACAATAATTAATATAAATAAAACTAAGCATATTACATAAAACTAAGCATATTACATAAACAGGAACATATTTGAAAAACCAATAACAAGTCAGAGATAAAACTACTTAATAATGTCTTTAAAAGGAGACAATAATATAAAATCGACAAAATTATAACAACATACAACTTATATACTTAACAAACATAGCTTTCACAGAACATGGACTTACTGTCCCACTCAAACCATGCCAGAGGCCCTTGAGGCGGTTTAGTAACTCTGACACTAGGGTGTGTGGGGTCGTAAGACCTTACTGCACACGATAATGAAGAAGACAGAACATGTGTCATTTGTGTCAAGATTATCTCCATGAGCAAGTTTTAAGCACCATGCATGCGACACAACGGGGAATACGCGCGCGATACAGTGCGACAATGGGATGTGGCGAACAGTAGGTGTTAGGGAGTTCAGGCACAAAAAGAATACACAAAGTATTGTGTACTCCGGGGAACCTGCCATGCTTGCTCTTTAAGATTCATATGGCTATTAGAATCTGATCTCAGGCTCTACGTACTGACAGGGAATTATATACTAACATTCCCAACAGAAAATGAGTAGTACATAAATGGATATCCGTAAATCATTCTATATAAAAAACGCAACAACGCTTTCTGGACTTTTACAATCCTTAATGTATATGTGGATTCGTGGGGATTCCAGACGGCTACAGCAAATTCTAACTTACTTCTAATTAGACGGTAAAATAATAATTTGATGACATTATGATTATTGAAATCGCGGGCACTGCGCAGGACAAAACCTAGGCGCCTACAAGATTCTGAAGCTTGGGCAGACATGTGTGCATGGAATGTCAATCTGCAGCCGAATGCAAGATCTGTAATGGTTACACGCGCTTTATTTCAACACCTGCTAAGGTATAGGCCGTAAAGTTCTCGAAGGAGACCACGCACCAGCAAGCGCAGTGTAGGACGTCCACCCACAAGTTGGACAGAAGATCTGATTAGGACCGCGGGATCGCGCTGGATGCAAGCCGCTTCCATCCGGTCGTATTGGAAATCTGTAGGGGAGGCCTATGTTCAGCAGTGGACGTCCTACGGCTGATATGATGAAGGTATAGGTGGCGTGCGTGGGTTGTAACTTACGGCTAAAGCTCATGACGTAACATTTACCGACATTAAACATCATTATACTGTCTATTTCTCAGTGGCAGTCTCGGAGTCTGGACTTGTGCCCGGTGGATGGCAATAGGCTCGCCTCCTATTACATAGGGCTAAAACATAACTCGCGAAATGTGGGTGTACTAATGGGTACACCTCTGCCTAACCATGTTATGTGTGTATGTATGTTTATTGTCTATACTCCAATATGGATTCGGTCGATGTCACTTTGAATTGAAGGTGTTCGGGAGTTACATCCTTTTTAATTTCTTGAACCAATTCAAAATCTTAAGCGTATAGGAGGCATTTGGCATAGTTTACTAATTTATGAGATCGTTAACCATTGAGAAAGAGAATGGGGCCTAAAACTGAACCCTGGTTTAAACCTGAGCGCGAATGATATGTCTTCGAAATAAAGGATCCATGGCTAACATACTGCTGTCTATTCTATTCGAAAGGTAATTCGCAAACATTTTAGACGTTTTAGGGTGAAACCCAAGTTGCATAGTTTATTTATTAGGATGTCGTTATCCACAGTATCGAACGCCTTTTTAAAGTCCAAATATAGCACATCTACTTCTTGACCTTTATCCATGTTTTAAGCTTTTAAGATATGTGTGTGTGTGTGTGTGTTTTATTGCAATGACAATAAGTTAGTCTCTACAGATCGACCCGGTCGGCACCCATGCTGCTCCTCACAAAGCCGCATGTTTACCTGCGCGTATATTTCTTTGTGAGCGATATTCTCAACAAGTTTTGCAGCGCATGTTAATAATGCGATAGCACGATACTCTTTAACCAAGGTATTGCTATTTGACTCTTTGCTTGTTTTAGTTTCCGGAGTGACTTTCGATAGTTTCGATATCTTCCACTGTTCTGGGTACATTGGTTTTTTAAGCCAAGTTAAAAATATATGAAAACACAGGAGCATTTTATGTGTAAAACATAACTTTACATGAATTTGTAACATTGGTGCCGATTCGCTTGTTCACAAACGACACTAAAATTAGAGAATTCGCATCTCCTACTATCATACAGCGAAAGAAAAGGACGGTGACATTTTAGAAATAAGTTAGAGATGTCAACAAGGGAATCTGCTCCAATGAATACGGGCCTTAGAGCTTATTAAAAACCTATCATTAAATGAAATATATCTGACCACTCAATTCTGCCAAATTTTTCCATTCTGGAACTATGTCCATACGCGTCCACACGTGACTGTGTAGCTTTTGAACTAATTCGTCAGTACTAACGACGTTCATATTCTGAGTTAATTCTAAACTCTCAATATTTTCAAACAAATCACTCAACTTGGATTCATCTATCACTCTCAAGCTATCGACTATGGTCACTACAACCTCTTCGAATTCCATTTTGACAGCGACTATGAGCATATTGGTTTCTTTAACAATTTTGATGAAATCCATTACATTTCTCGCGATTAAGTTATCTTCCACTGTGGATAATAACAAAGATGCCAAACGCCGCAGGTCGTGTCGAATTGCTTCACATAGAGATGATTTAATATCGCCGAACTTATATTTTGTGTTTTCACTTTGTTCCAATAACAACTCAAATATCATTTGTTTGTTTTCTCCTACAAGGATAGACAAATCCGTGTCAACTTCCACTTTCGCATCCAATAGGACCAGAGCGTTAATGTTCTTAAAAAACATCACGTTCAGTATAAAATCCCAAACTGATTTTGGATTTCGTTTACTTTTTAATAAACTGCATATGTGTTCGACCGCGAAGTATTCCGCGAACGTCGAGTGCTCAAACATCGGAATATCGTTGACTACATTACAAATGATGCCCGTTCTCTCTTCTCCCTCTTTCAGCTCGTTTATCATATCTTTACATTGTTTCAACTCATCGTCATCGAACAGGCACCCGCCGTAAACTGCGTACGCCGCCAGTTTTTTATGCTTATCCATAGTATCTCTAAATACTATTCTAAAATATGCCATGATATCCGGTTTCGTCATGTCAATTTTGTTTTTCTCTTGTAATCTTCTTTTCACTTTAGTTTTTAGAAAACTTTTATAGATGTCAAAGTTATTGGTGTTCCATTTGTTGAGATTTCTCCGATTTGTTTTTAGTTGATTAAACAAATACTCAGCAGTCATATTAAGGAGTAACGGAGTAGCAACGAATTCATTGAGTTGTAATGAGACAATTTTGTCGCTAACTTTTTGAAGAGCATTACCAGTACGCCACATTAAAGATTCACACTTTTCTACCGCGACATCAGGACGACTAACCTTGATTCTGCTTAAATGTCGACGAACATCATAAAAAAAATGATCTGTCGTATCAAATAACAAAAGTAAATAATTAAGTAAACTTAAATATACAACAAGAAAATGAATCTCCGTTTTAGATTGAACAAGTGAACAATTTTTTTTCCTAAACTTTAAATCAACTTTTCTTGACATAAACATGCTGAAGTCGTATATAATTTCAATTTTATGCTTAAACCAGTTCAAATCGGACTGCTTAAGGTACTTTAGGAAGTTCTCCAAAATTCTCTTTTTTTTCCAAAATATTTGCAAGTAATTGTATTGCTCGTTCTCTTTCAAAGGCTTTATTCTGTATAGTGTCCTAAACCGCAGTTCTAAAATTGTAATGATTTTGTCATACGACCTGCTAGTGATCCACATTTTATGTTTTCGATGAAAGTTTTCCACTGCTCTAATTAAAGTCAACACCTCTTGCGCGTAGGTGGGGCAGATTTCGTCGAAGCCATCGAATAAGATTATTATATTTTTCGTATTAAAATAATGTAGGAACAGTTTTAGCTTGAATATAGTCCACTCATCACCTGTACAGTTCTTCAGATGCACGGTGCCGTTAGATTCTTCTAATATTATTTGTACATCGTCCTGTTCGCTACGTTCCTCGCTGAGTGCAACTTGACACAAGAATTTTAAGCTTTCCAAAATATCGATATCTGTTTTATGTTCCTGCCACTCACTAAATTGTCTCGTGTTCTCGAGTAAGTTAATCCTTAGTATCCAAACCGTTGGATCCAGTTCTTTCGTTTTAAGTGACAAGTGAGTGAGTAGAGTCGACTTTCCCATTCCGGGGTCCCCAACGATAAGAACAATGTTTTCTGCTATGTCGTAAAGCGTTGAGATTTTCTTGTCAATCCCATCAACTCGTCTTACATTATTAGGAAGTCTTGGAGTTACTCCACTGAGGTCTACCACCGTTCTTTGAATATATAATTCCGATAAATGATTGGAATTACTGACTGGTTTTCCAATGACATTTATATTACTTTGCATAAGATTTTGTAACGCACGTCCACCCACATAGTTAATGGATTCGTCATCCAAAGCTTGATCTAAGTCTATTTCGGTACTTTGAAATATCACTTTTGTGTTTTCTAAGATATTTTTCAGCGATTCGTCGCTCATATCAATTAGTTTACATCTTTCATCTTTTATTTCGTTATTTATTTCGCGGAAATATTCTCTTGTGATTTCAACAGAATTCTGGTGCGTAATAATAATAACTTTTTTGCCTTGTATAGCGTTTGCTATATTTACAATTGTTTTCTTCGAACTGCGAGTTCCAATAAGTGATTTATCAAAGATAACGATCACTGTTTTTATTTCATCTGTATCGGTCAGTTCTGTGCGTAATGTTTGACAGTCTTTAGCAGATAGGTTACAAATGTATTCCATATCTAACACAATGCACTCTCTATTTAAATTCTTGCTGAACTTAGCAACAGTAAGTGCACTGTTATCTGAAACGATAATAGTTCCTGAAGGCTGGTCATCTAACTTGATTGAATTTGTAGCATCTTCACTTAAAGTGAAGTTTTTGTTTTTACTTTTGTATATCATATTCATAATACTGGTCAGCGACTGACTTGAAGCATGTTTCACAGCTTGTTGATATATAATGCTTTCTCTACTGAGATACGGCGCCACTCCAGATGTCATCCACCATTTTTGTACAGCATCATGATACCTAAGAAAAATGGCATCGGAGTAAATCTTTGCGTCGTCACTTTGACTGTCATTTATTTCATGTATTAAAGTTTTCTCCACTTCTTGCTCTGTACGTTGAGATGTGTACAATAGCAGTTTATTTAGAAACTCACTCTCTAAATCCGGAACGTATGTTGTTGTTCCGTAACTTTCATTTACTAAATCAAAAGAAAGTTTTGGAAATAGATCAACTGCAACCTTAAATGTATAGTCCAATATAGATTTAAGTTTACTTTTCAATTTATCGAATAATCTTTTGGCAAGCGGTCCGAGTGATTTATATCTAGGGTTAAACTTGAGGTGGCCGTCGATACTGGAAATAAATAAATTACCGACTGCAGAAGCTATGCCACCATTGTGCTGTAGGAATCCTTCCCCCATGGACTTATCAATAAAGACACGATTTTCTAAATTTCCGATGTTCGGATTTTCTATCAATCTAACAAGTTTAGATGTTAAATCATTCAATTTTCTTTCTATTTTGTCTTCGTCACCTCTTATTAATAGATCTTTATTACCAAACGAAGCCGGCACTTTAAACTGAAGCGAAGGCAAACACTCCTTTACTGCCAGTTCAACTGTTCTGCGTATGGTCTCTTGCGAATCATTAATTTTGTCCAGAACACGGGCGCTGTCCGGGGTCACTTTATCAAGCCACACAAACTTTCCATTTCTATAAGTTATAAAGCTTCGTGCTTTGTCGTATAGTTCCTCAACGTCAGTGACTTCGCGCAACGAAGAAAATACATTGTAATCTTTACGTTTAACACATTTTCGCCTTTTTAATATCTCGGTGCACAATTCATCTTTAAATAGCCGCAGAAATTCTTCGTCAATGTAAAAAAAATCTTGTGTAAAGCGTGCGATACGCTGTCCTTCAGTTTGATCGTCAGAAACGTCGAATACTTTTTGCGCCAAGATGACGTGATAGCGTATTACGTACTCATTCTGCATTAGCATTTGACTATCTTTTATTTCTCCAAAAATGCACTTTGCCATCTGTCGAGCTAGCGCGGTGATATGTTCTTCTAAAACTAATTTTGGTAAACCGAAGTTATTGTAATACTGATCATGAGGACAGAGTGATCGGGGAAGCTGTAAATCATGCTGGTTATCAGCTTCGATTGCAGTACCTATCAGTTCATTCAAAAGTTTGTTTGTTTGTTCATACTCTTTGTACTCATATGTTAAAGTATTTTTGTCAAGTTTTGCGGTAGTGTAAATAACAAACAGACATTCTGTGTCGTTAAAAGTCCCTTCGAACAACAAGTCTTTGTTGTTCGGGTGGAATTTGCGTTTGATTTCTAAATAACTTTTAAAGTATTTCACCAAATCAGCTTTAGTTTGCAGTGACAAGTGTTGATTGTTCTCCTTGTGTTTAACTTGTATGAACACTACAAGGGGCTTACCGACTTTCTTCCACTTTACTCGAAAACAGATGTCGTCAAACGAGCCCATGTCGTCCATATTCGTGGCTAGGTGGAACTCCTCGATGTCGTCATCATGAATGGCTCTGAAATATATGAGGCTAAGCAGTTTGGTCTCGTACAGATGCCCTCGTATACCTGATGTTCCAGGACGTTTTGCGTACTCTGCTGGGGCAGTGTCTGTTGGGCACGCCATTTTGTGGCAGCTGGTGTTGAACACGTCATGGGACAGCAGTCGCAGTGGCAGGAGCTAGTCGTAGCTAGCAGTGGCAGTTACACATTCCTTGTCGTGTCTACCAGGTCTGTGTATCTGTAAATAAAAACATATGTCTATGAACCTGAGTTCGTGACGCTTCAAAGCAATGCAAAAGACCCCTTGCCGCGTGTTGCCGCCAAGTGTTGGTCTCCCAAGAACCTTTTCCTTTATCTATGCAGCGGTTAAGCGGTTTAGCTAAGTCTTCAATATTCCAACTATATTTTTAAATTTTTGAGTACTTAGTTAAAAAGTTGTCTTGTTATTATTGGTAAACCAGTTTTCACCCGCGACTTTGTCCTCGTTAATTTTATTTATATTTTATTATTATTCTACTAGAACTATACATTTTTCCGGTATAAAAAGTAGCCTATGTCCTATTTCAGGTTATAATCTATCTCTGTGCCTTTCATCCAGATCCGTTCAGCTGTTCTGGCGTGAAAGAGGAACAAAGGTTTTTCCATCGGGAATTTCTCAGTAACCGCCTCGGAGTCTGGATTTAGGCCCGGTTGATGGCAATAGGCTCGCCCCCTAATACATGGGACTTTAACATCGATGGCAAAATGTGGGTGTATAAATGGGTACACCTCTGCCTGGAGAGCCTCTCTGGAGATTACAGGCGTGTTGTTACGTGTAATTTCATAAAATTCATTCGAGCTGTTTCGGAGGAGTGCGACCACAAACACAGTCTGTTGGATATATTCGAAAGAGAGAACTTCTATTTCAGAGGTTATCCGTCCATGAGAATCTTTTAGATTCTGTTATATGCGACTATGACTGTTCTCGCCATATCCACTGAAACTTCGTAGAATATCTGAAATACTTTGAAATTAAATTAAACAAAATTGGTCTTTTATAATACTTTTTTGTTAATTTGGCAAAGCTGAAAGGCAGAATTCTGTTTATTTTTAAATGTTTTTAGATTAATTGAACAATGCAATTTAATTCCTTTATTTTAATCAACAGTTGGATCATATAAACTTCATTAGGTACATTAAATTATTTACAACAAAATTAAATGTCTACAAAAAATACCGTTTTTTATTTAACCTGTTACCCGCCACTGTCATGTATACATGACACGGTCACGACTACATGACAGACTTTAAGTAGGTACGTAAATAATGGTTATGAAACAACAATGATAAAACAAATAAATAACGCAATTAAAATCAATATTAATTTAATTTAAGACGAATAATTTATTAAAATAAAAAATAAATTTTAAAACAATGTTTTATTTATTTATTACAACGGCAATTACAACGGCTTGCGCCAATAACTGTTATTAATATTACATAAAACTAAATACAATTCTTATAACTAAACATAAAATTAAGCATATTCTTTGAACAGGAATATATTTGAAAAACCAATAACAAGTCAGAGATAAAACTACTTGATAATGTCTTTAAAAGGAGACAATAATATAAACTTGTACTATTGAAATCACGGGCATTGCGCGGGACAAAACCGCGTGGATAGAAGATCTGATTAGGACCGCGGGATCGCGCTGGATGCAAGCCGCTTCCATCCGGTCCCACTGGAAATCTGTAGGGGAAGCCTATGTTCAGCAGTGGACGTCCTACGGCTGATATGATGAAGGTATAGGTGGCGTGCGTGGGTTGCAACTTACGGCTAAAGCTCATGACGTAACATTTACCGGCATTAAACATCATTTTACTGTCTATTTCTCAGTGGCAGTCTTGGAGTCTGGACTTGTGCCCGGTGGATGGCAATAGGCTCGCCCCCTATTACATGGGGCTAAAACATAACTCGCGAAATGTGGGTGTACTAATGGGTACACCTCTGGGGGATTACAGGCGTGATGTTATGTGTGTATGTATGTTTATTGTCTATACTCCTCTATGGATTCGGTCGATGTCACTTTGAATTGAAGGTGTTCGAGAGTTACATCCTTTTTAATTTCTTGAACCAATTCAAAATCTTAAGCGTTTAGGAGGCATTTTCAACGATCTCATAAATTAGTAAACTATGCCAGTTTACTAATTTATGAGATCGTTAACCATTGAGAAAGAGAATGGGGCCTAAAACTGAACTCTGGTTAAACCTGAGCGCGTATGATATGTCTTCGAAATAAAGGATCCATGGCTAACATACTGTTGTTTATTTGAAAGGTAATTCGCAATTTTTCTTTAATGTTTTGGAGTGAAACCCACGTTGCATAATTTATTTAGTAGGATATCGCTATCAACAGTATTGAACGCCTTTTTAAAGTCCAAATATAGCACATCTACTTGTTGAGCTTTATCCATGTTTTAAGCTTTTAAGATATGTAGTCTACAAGGGACAATAAGTTAGTCTCTACAGATCGACCCGGTCGGCACCCATGCTGCTCCTCACAAAGCCGCATGTTTACCTGCGCGTATATTTCTTTTTGAGCGATATTTTCAAAAAGTTTTGCAGCGCATGTTAATACTGCGATAGGACGATACTCTTTAACCAAGGTCTTATTGCTTGTTTTAGGTACCGGAGTGAATTTCGATAGTTTCGATATCTTCCACTGTTCTGGGTATGTGCCGGTTTTTTAAGCCAAGTTAAAAATATACGAAAACACAGGAGCATTTTATGTGTAAAACATAACTTTACACGAATTTGTAACATTGGTGCCGATTCGCTTGTTCAAAAACGACACTAAAATTAGAGAATTGGCATCTCCTACTAACATACAGCGAAAGAAAAGGACGGTGACATTTTAGAACTAAGTTAGAGATGTCAACAAGGGAATCTGCTCCAATGAATACGGGCCTTTGAGCTTATTAAAAACCTATCATTAAATGAAGTATATCTGACCACTCAATTCTGCCAAGTTTTTCCATTCCGGAACTATGTCCATACGCGTCCACACGTGACTGTGTAGCTTTTGAACTAATTCGTCAGTACTAACGACGTTCATATTCTGAGTTAATTTTAAGCTCTCAATATTTTCAAACAAATCACACAACTTGGATTCATCAATCACTCTCAAGCTATCGACTATGGTCACTACAACCTCTTCGAATTCCATTTTGACAGCGACTATGAGCATATTGGTTTCTTTAACAATTTTGATGAAATCTTTTACATTTCTCTCTATTAAGTTATCTGTAATTGTGGATAACAACAAAGATGCCAAACGCCGCAGGTCGTGTCGAATTGCTTCACATAGAGATGACTTAATATCGCCGAACTTATATTTTGTGTTTTCACTTTGTTCCAATAACAACTCGAATATCATTTGTTTGTTTTCTCCTACAAGGAGAGACAACTCCGCATCAACTTCCACTTTCGCATCCAATAGGACCAGAGCGTTAATGTGCTTAAAAAACATCACGTTCAGTATAAAATCCCAAACTAATCTTGGATTTCGTTTACTTTTTAATAAATCGCATATGTGTTCGACCGCGAAGTATTCCGCGAACGTCGAGTGCTCAAAAATCGGAATATCGTTGACTACATTACAAATGATGCCCGTTCTCTCTTCTCCCTCTTTCAGCTCGTTTATCATATCTTTACATTGTTTCAACTCATCGTCATCAAGCAGGCACCCGCCATACACTGCGTACGCCGCCAGTTTTTTATGCCTATCCATAGTAATTGCATATAGTATTCTAAAATATGACCTCATATCCGGTTTCGTCATGTCAATTTTGTTTTTTTCTTGACAATGAATTCTTTTCACTTTAGTTTCCAGAAAACTTTTATAGATGTCGAAGTTATTAGTGTTCCATTTGTTAAGCCTTCTCCGATTTGTTTGCATTTGATTATACAAATACTCAGCAGTCATATTAAGGAGTAACGGAGTAGCAACGAATTCATTGAGTTGTAATGAGACAATTTTGTCGCAAACTTTTTGAAGAGCATTACCAGTACGCCACATTAAAGCTTCACACCTTTCTACCACGACATCAGCACGACTAAGCTTGATTCTGCTTAAATGTCGATGAACATCATAAAAAAAGTGATCTTTCGGATCGAATAGCAAAAGTAAATAATTAAGTAAACTTAAATATACAACAAGAAAATGAATCTCCGTTTTAGATTGAACCAGAGTACAATTTTTTTTCCTAAACTTTAAATCAACTCTTCTTGACATAAACATGCTGAAGTCGTATATAATTTCAATTTTATCCTTAAACCAGTCCAAATTGGAGATCTCAAGGATTTCAAGGAGGTTTTCCAATATTCTCTTTTTTTTCCAAAATATTTGCAAGTAATCGTATTGCTCGTTCTCTTTCAACGGCTTTATTCTGTATAGTGTCCTAAACCGCACTTCTAAAATTGTAATGATTTTGTCATATGACCTGCTAGTGATCCACATTTTATGTTTTCGAGGAAAGTTTTCCACTGCTCTAATTAAAGTCAACACCTCTTGCGCGTAGGTGGAGCAGATTTCGTCGAAGCCATCGAATAAGATTATTATATTTTTCCTATTAAAATAATGTAGGAACAGTTTTAGCTCGAATGCAGTCCACTCATCACCTGTACAGTTCTTCAGATGCACGGTGCCGTTAGATTCTTCTAGTGTTATTTGTACATCGTCCTGTTCGCTACGCTCCTCGCTGACTGCAACATGACACAAGAATTTTAAGCTTTCCAAAATATCGATACCTGTTTTATGTTCCTGCCACTCACTAAATTGTCTCGTGTTCTCGAGTAAGTTAATTCTTAGTATCCAAACCGTTGGATCCAGTTCTTTCGTTTTAAGCGACAAGTGAGTGAGTAGAGTCGACTTTCCCATTCCGGGGTCCCCAACGATAAGAACAATGTTTTC
Organism: Hoplodrina ambigua; assembly: GCA_949774945.1. Taxonomy (NCBI): domain Eukaryota; kingdom Metazoa; phylum Arthropoda; class Insecta; order Lepidoptera; family Noctuidae; genus Hoplodrina; species Hoplodrina ambigua. Next base: position 392,175 of record OX458991.1, read on the forward strand.
TGCTATGTCGTACAGCGTTGAGATTTGCTTCTCAACCCCATCAACTCGTCTTACATTACCAAGAAGTCTTGGAGTTACTCCTCTGAGGTCTAACACCGTTCTTTGAATATATAAATCCGATATATGATTGGAATTGCTGACTGGTTTTCCAATGACATTTCTATTACTGTGCATAAGTTTATGTAACACGCGCCCTCCCACATAGTTAATCGATTCTTCATCCAAAGCTTGATCTAAGTCTGCGTCGTTACTTTGAAATATCACTTTTGTGTTTTCTAAGATATTTTTCAGCGATTCGTCGCTCATATCAATTAGTTGACATCTTTCATCTTTTATTTCTTTATTTATTTCGGGGAAATATTCTCTTGTGATTAGAACGGAGTTCTGGTGCGTAACAATAATAACTTTTTTGCCTTGTATATCGTTTGCTATATTTACAATTGTTTTCTTCGAGCTGCGAGTTCCAATAAGTGATTTATCAAAGATAACGATCACTGTTTTTATTTCATCTGTATCTGTCAGTTCTGTGCGTAATGTTTGGCAGTCTTTAGCAGATAGGTTACAAATGTATTCCATATCTAACACAATGCACTCTCTATTTAAATTCTTGCTGAACTTAGCAACAGTAAGTGCACTGTTATCTGAAACGATAATAGTTCCTGAAGGCTGGTCATCTAACTTGATTGAATTTGTAGCATCTTCACTTAAAGTGAAGTTTTTGTTTTTACTTTTGTATATCATATTCATAATACTGGTCAGCGACAGACTTGAAGCATGTTTCACAGCTTGTTGATATATAGTGCCTTCTCTAGTGAGATACGGCGCCACTCCAGATGTCATCCACCATTTTTGTACAGCATCATGATACCTAAGAAAAATGGCATCGGAGTAAATCTTTGCGTCGTCACTTTGACTATCATTTATTTCATGTATTAAAGTTTTCTCCACTTCTTGCTCTGTACGTTGAGATGTGTATAATAGCAGTTTATTTAGAAACTCACTCTCTAAATCCGGAACATATGTTGTTGTTCCGTAACTATCATTTACTAAATCAAAAGAAAGTTTTGGAAATAGATCAACTGCAACCTTAAATGTATAGTCAAATATAGATTTAAGTTTACTTTTCAATTTATCGAATAATCTCTTGGCAAGCGGTCCGAGTGATTTATATCTAGGGTTGAACTTGAGTTGGCCGTCGATACTGGAAATAAATAAATTACCGACTGCAGAAGCTATGCCACCATTGTGCTGTAGGAATCCTTCCCCCATAGACTTATCAATAAAGACACAATTATCTAAATTTCCGATGTTCGGATTTTCTATCAATCTAACAAGTTTAGATGTTAAATCATTCAATTTTCTTTCGACTTTGTCTTCGTCGCCTCTTATCAATAGATCTTTATTGCCAAACGAAGCCGGTATTTTAAACTGTAGCGAAGGCAAACACTCCTTTACTGCCAGTTCAACTGTTCTGCGTATGGTCTCTTGAGATTCATTAATTTTGTCCAGAACACGGGCGCTGTCCGGGGTCACTTTATCAAGCCACACAAACTTTCCATTTCTATATGTTATAAAGCTTCGTACTTTGTCGTATAGTTCCTCAACGTCAGTGACTTCGCGCAACGAAGTAAATACATTGTAATCTTTACGGTTAACACACTTTCGCCTTTTTAATATCTCGGTGCACAATTCATCTTTAAATAGACGCAGAAATTCTTCGTCGATGTAAAAAAAATCTTGTGTAAAGCGTGCGATACGCTGTCCTTCAGTTTGATTTTCAGAAACGTCGAATACTTTTTGCGCCAAGATGACGTGATAGCGTATTACGTACTCATTCTGCATTAGCATTTGACTATCTTTTATTTCTCCAAAAATGCACTTCGCCATCTGTCGAGCTAGCGCGGTGATATGTTCTTCTAAAACTAATTTTGGTAAACCGAAGTTATTGTAATACTGATCATGAGGACAGAGTGATCGGGGAAGCTGTAAATCATGCTGGTCATCAGCTTCGATTGCAGTACCTATCAGTTCATTCAAAAGTTTGTTTGTTTGTTCATACTCTTTGTACTCATATGTTAAAGTATTTTTGTCAAGTTTTGCGGTAGTGTAAATAACAAACAGACATTCTGTGTCGTTAAATGTCCCTTCGAACAACAAGTTTTTGTTGTTCGGGTCGAATTTGCGTTTGATTTCTAAATAACTTTTAAAGTATTTCACCAAATCAGCTTTAGTTTGCAGTGACAAGTGTTGATTGTTCTCCTTGTGTTTAACTTGTAAGAACACTACAAGGGGCTTATCGACTTTTTTCCACTTTACTCGAAAACAGATGTCGTCAAACGAGCCCATGTCGTCCATATTCGTGGCTAGGTGGAACTCCTCGATATCGTCATCATGAATGGCTCTGAAATATATGAGGCTAAGCAGTTTGGTCTCGTACAGATGCCCTCGTATACCTGATGTTCCAGGACGTTTTGCGTACTCTGCTGGGGCAGTGTCTGTTGGGCACGCCATTTTGTGGCAGCAGGTGTTCAACACAACATGGGACAGCAGTCGCAGTGGCAGGAGCTAGGCGTAGCTAGCAGTGGCAGTTACACATTCCTTGTCGTGTCTACCAGGTCTGTGTATCTGTAAGTAAAAACATATGTCTATGAATCCGAGTTCGAGACACTTCAAAGCAATGCAAAAGACCCCTTGCCGCGTGTTGCCACCAAAAAATAAAATTCGTTCGAGCTGTTTCGGAGGAGTGCGACCACAAACACAGTCTGTTGGATATATTCGAAAGAGAGAACTTCTATTTCAGAGGTTATCCGTTAATGAGAATCTTTTAGATTCTGTTATATGCGACTATGACTGTCCCCGCCATATCCTCTGAAACTTCGTAGAATATCTGAAATACTTTGAAATTAAATTAAAGTAAATTGGTCTTTTATAATACTTTTTTCTTAATTTAGCAAAACTCATCATCTGCCTAGCCTTTTCCCAACTATGTTGGGGTCGGCTTTCAGTCTAACCGGATGCAGCTGAATACCAGTATTTTACATGGAGCGACTGCCTATCTGACCTCCACAACCCAGAAATTGGGTAATACGATACCACTAGGTAAGACTGGTTGTCAGACTTTCAAGCTTCTGACGACTCGTAATGACTGTCAAAGATGACAGCCGGGACCAACAGCTTAACGTGCTTTCCGAGGCACGGAATAATGTCAGTAATGTCTAAGATAAACTTGAGAAAGTACATATGAATTGAAAAAGTCACATTGGTACTTGCCCGGATTCGAACCCACAACCTCATGCATGAGAGGCGGGCGCCTTAACCGCTAGGCTATCACGACATCAATTTGGCAAAACTGAAAGGCAGAGTTCTGTTTATTTTTAAATGTTTTTAGTTTAATTGAACAATGCAATTTAATTCCTTTATTTTAATCAACAGTTGGATCATATAAACTTCATTAGGTACATTAAATTATTTAGAACAAAATTAAATGGTTTACAAAAAATACCGTTTTTTATTTAACCTGTTACCCGCCACTGTCATGTATACATGACACGGTCACGACTACATGACAGACTTTAAATAGGTACGTAAATAATATTTATAATACAACAATGATAAAACAAATAAATACCGCAATTAAAATCAATATTAATTTAATTTAAGACGAATAATTTAATAAAATAAAAAAATAATTTAAAAAAACAATGTTTTATTTATTTATAATTAATTACAACGGCTTGCGCCAATAACAGTAATTAATATTACATAAAACTAAATACAGTTCTTATAACTCAACATAAAATTAAGCATATTCTTTGAACAGGAATATATTTGAAAAACCAATAACAAGTCAGAGATAAAACTATTTGATAATGCCTTTAAAAGGAGACAATAATATAAACTTGTACTATTGAAATCGCGGGCACTGTGCAGGACAAAACCTAGGCGCCTACAAGATTCTGAAGCTTGGGCAGACATGTGTGCATGGAATGTCAATCTGCAGTCGAATGCAAGATCTGTCATGGTTACACGCGCTTTATTTCAACACCTGCTAAGGTATAGGCCGTAGAGTTCTCGAATGGAGACCACGCACCAGCAAGCGCAGTGGAGGACGTCCACCCACAAGGTGGATAGAAGATCTGATTAGGACCGCGGGATCGCGCTGGCAAGCCGCTTCCATCCGGTCCCACTGGAAATCTGTAGGGGAGGCCTATGTTCAGCAGTGGACGTCCTACGGCTGATATGATGAAGGTATAGGTGGCGTGCGTGGGTTGCAACTTACGGCTAAAGCTCATGACGTAACATTTACCGACATTAAACATCATTTTACTGTCTATTTCTCAGTGGCAGTCTTGGAGTCTGGACTTGTGCCCGGTGGATGGCAATAGGCTCGCCCCCTATTACATGGGGCTAAAACATAACTCGCGAAATGTGGGTGTACTAATGGGTACACCTCTGGGGGATTACAGGCGTGATGTTATGTGTGTATGTATGTTTATTGTCTATACTCCACTATGGATTCGGTCGATGTCACTTTGAATTGAAGGTGTTCGGGAGTTACATCCTTTTTAATTTCTTGAACCAATTCAAAATCTTAAGCGTATAGGAGGCATTTGGTATAGTAATTTATGAGATCGTTAACCATTGAGAAAGAGAATGGGGCCAAAAACTGAACCCTGGTTTAAACCTCAGCGCGTATCTATGATATGACTTCGAAATAAAGGATCCATGGCTAACATACTGTTGTCTATTTTATTTGAAAGGTAATTCGCAAAAATTTTAAACGTTTTGGGGTGAAACCTAAGTTGCATAATTTATTTAGTAGGATATTGCTATCCACAGAATCGAACGCCTTTTTAAAATCCAAATATAGCACATCTACTTGTTGACCTTTATCCATGTTCTAAGATTTTAAGATATGTAGTCTAGAAGGGAAAATAAGTTAGTCTCTACAGATCGGTCGGCACCCATGCTGCTCCTCACAAAGCCGCATGTTTACCTGCGCGTATATTTCTTTGTGAGCGATATTTTCAAAAAGTTTTGCAGCGCATGTTAATACTGCGATAGGACGATACTCTTTAACCAAGGTCTTATTGCTTGTTTTAGGTACCGGAGTGACTTTCGATAGTTTCGATATCTTCCACTGTTCTGGGTATGTGCCGGTTTTTAAAGCCAAGTTTAAAATATATGAAAACACAGGAGTATTTTATGTGTAAAACATAACTTTACATGAATTTGTAACATTGGTGCCGATTCCCTTGTTCACAAACGACACTAAAATAAGAGAATTGGCATCTCCTAAAAGTCAAAAGTCATAACATTTATTTCAATTAGACCATTTACAGGCACTTTTGAATTGTCAAAGAGTCGGTCAGTTAGTCCGAAAGTTGAAGCTAGTTGCTCGTTCCAAAACGGACGTAGGCCTCTATGGAGAAGAACGAGCAAGAAACTCCACGGCACTCTTTTAAATTAGGTTTTTACAAAATCCTGGTTACATTATTCTTGTCGATTCTACATATGATCACAATGAAGATGAAAATAAAATAGTAGTAAAAAATAATAAAGAAATTAAAGCAGTTAAGAGATGACCAATCCTAACTGACAGCACTCGTTCACGAGCATGACGCATGGATCAGCACCACCTAGCTCAACCATCATGGAGGGAGCCAAATGATCCAACACACGTGCCACCATCAGCGAGACATTTGAGTGAGCATGACAAGCTCTCAACTGCCATGCTTATTAAGACAAAACACATAGTAACTTAATAAATAAAATGCTCCATGGTACTCACATTTACAAAATTGAAATAAATTATATTAAATTATACAATACTAACACTTTCAGTGTACTTATTCGTTAGATGACTGTATGTAAAAAAACGTAATCGTACAGATAACGGTACAAATTATTCAGGTCGACAAAAAAAAAAGGTAAGAAACATCATTCTCTTAAAAAACAACTATTTAGTGAGCCCGAGTGGCTGTGGAGCAGGACTAGCATTTAGCCAAGCATTTTTGTCCGTGATATAATCATCTAACTTATAATATGCTTGATTATGTACATAGTGTGCGTTTTATGCATGTTTTAAATTTTGTCTCATTTAGTTGGAGAATATCAACTCGTATTTTATTATAGCATTTTACACAGTACCCCATAAAAGAAGTGCTTACTTTCGACAATCTGAAACTTGGTTGATCTAACATATAGCGAAAGAAAAGGACGGTGACATTTTAGAACTAAGTTAGAGCTGTCAACAAGGGAATCTGCTCCTATGTCTCTAATGAATAAACAATGGCTTATAGCTTATTAAAAACCTATCATTAAATGAAATATATCTGACCACTCAATTCTGCCAAATTTTCCCATTCTGGAACTATGTCCATACGCGTCCACACGTGACAGTGCAATTTTTGAACTAATTCGTCAGTACTAACGACGTTAAAATTCGGCGTTAATTCTAAACTCTCAATATTTGCAAACAAATCACTCAACTTGGATTCATCTATCACTCTCAAGCTATCGACTATGGTCACTACAACCTCTTCGAATTCCATTTTGACAGCGACTATGAGCATATTGGTTTCTTTAACAATTTTGATGAATTCCATTAAATTTCTCGCGATTAAGTTATCTTCCACTGTGGATAATAACAAAGATCCCAAACGCCGCAGATCGTATCGAATTGCTTCACATAGAGATGATTTAATATCGCCGAACTTATATTTTGTGGTTTCACTTTGTTCCAATAACAACTCGAATATCATTTGTTTGTTTTCTCCTACAAGGGTAGACAACTCCGTGTCCACTTCCACTTTCGCATCCAATAGGACCAGAGCGTTAATGTGCTTAAAAAACATCACGTTCAGTATAAAATCCCAAACTGATCTTGGATTTCTTTGACTTTTTAATAAATCGCATATGTGTTCGACCGCGAAGTATTCCGCGAACGTCGAGTGCTCAAAAATCGGAATATCGTTGACTACATTACAAATGATGCCCGTTCTCTCTTCTCCCTCTTTCAGCTCGTTTATCATATCTTTACATTGTTTCAACTCATCGTCATCAAGCAGGCACCCGCCATAAACTGCGTACGCCGCCATTTTTTTATGCTTATCCATAGTATCTGTTAAAACTATTCTATAATGTGTTATATTATCCGGTTTCGTCATGTCAGTTTTGTTTTTCTCTTGAAATCGAATTTTCATCACTTTAGTATTCAGAAAACTTTCATAGATGTCGAAGTTATTGGTGTTCCATTTATCAAGCCTTCCCCGATTTGTTTGCATTTGATTATGCAAATACTCAGCAGTCATATTAAGGAGTAACGGAGTAGCAACAAATTCATTGAGTTGTAATGAGACAATTTTGTCGCAAACTTTTTGAAGAGCATTACCAGTACGCCGCATTAAAGCTTCACACTTTTCTACCACATCAGGACGACTAAGCTTGATTTTGCTTAACTGTCGATGAACATCATAAAAAAAGTGATCTTTCGGATCGAATAGCAAAAGTAAATAATTAAGTAAACTTAAATATACAACAAGAAAATGAATCTCCGTTTTAGATTGAACAAGTGAACAATTTTTTTTCCTAAACTTTAAATCAACTTTATTTGACATAAATATGCTGAAGCCGTATATAATTTCAATTTTATTAATAAACCAGTTCAAATCGGAGTTGTTAACGAACCTAAGAAGGTTTTCCAATATTCTCTTTTTTTCCCAAAATATTTGCAAGTAATCGTATTGCTCGTTCTCTTTCCACGGCTTTATTCTGTATAGTGTCCTAAACCGCACTTCTAAAATTGTAATGATTTTGTCATATGACCTGCTAGTGATCCACATTTTATGTTTTCGAGGAAAGTTTTCCACTGCTCTAATTAAAGTCAACACCTCTTGCGCGTAGGTGGGGCAGATTTCGTCGAAGCCATCGAATAAGATTATTATATTTTTCGTATTAAAATAATGTAGGAACAGTTTTAGCTCGAATACAGTCCACTCATCACCTGTACAGTTCTTCAGATGCACGGTGCCGTTAGATTCTTCTAGTATTACTTGTACATCGTCCTGTTCGCTACGTTTCACGCAGACTGCAACTTGAATCAAGAATTTTAAGCTTTCCAAAATATCGATATCTGTTTTATGTTCCTGCCACTCACTAAATTGTCTCGTGTTCTCGAGTAAGTTAATCCTTAGTATCCAAACTGTTGGATCCAGTTCTTTCGTTTTAAGCGACAAGTGAGTGAGTAGAGTCGACTTTCCCATTCCGGGGTCCCCAACGATAAGAACAATGTTTTCTGCTATGTCGTACAGCGTTGAGATTTGCTTCTCAACCCCTTCAACTCGTCTTACATTACCAGGCAGTCTTGGAGTTACTCCTCTGAGGTCTACCACCGTTCTTTGAATATATAAATCCGATATATGATTGAAATTGCTTACTGGTTTTCCAATGACATTTCTATTACTGTGCATAAGTTTATGTAACACACACCCTCCCACATATTTAATCGATTCGTCATCCAAAGCTTGATCTAAGTCTGCTTCGTTATTTTGAAATATCACTTTTGTGTTTTCTAAGATATTTTTCAGCGATTCGTCGCTCATATCAGTTAATTTACATCTTTCATCTTTTATTTCTTTATTTATTTGGGAGAAATATTCTCTTGTGATTTCAACAGAATTCTGAAGTGACGGAATAATAATAACTTTTTTGCCTTGTATATCGTTTGCTATATTTACAATTGTTTTCTTCGAGCTGCGAGTTCCAATAAGTGATTTATCAAAGATAACGATCACTGTTTTTATTTGATCTGTATCTGTCAGTTCTGTGCGTAATGTTTGACAGTCTTTAGGAGATAGGTTACAAATGTATTCCATATCTAACACAATGCACTCTCTATTTAAATTCTTGCTGAACTTAGCAACAGTAAGTGTACTGTTATCTGAAACGATAATAGTTCCTGAAGGCTGGTCATCTAACTTGATTGAATTTGTAGCATCTTCACTTAAAGTGAAGTTTTTGTTTTTACTTTTGTATATCATATTCATAATGCTGGTCAGCGACAGACTTGAAGCATGTTTCACAGCTTGTTGATATATAATGCCTTCTCTACTGAGATACGGCGCCACTCCAGATGTCATCCACCATTTTTGTACAGCATCATGATACCTAAGAAAAATGGCATCGGAGTAAATCTTTGCGTCGTCACTTTGACTGTCATTTATTTCATGTATTAAAGTTTCCTCCACTTCTTGCTCTGTACGTTGAGATGTGTACAATAGCAGTTTATTTAGAAACTCACTCTCTAAATCCGAAACATATGTTGTTGTTCCGTAACTTTCATTTACTAAATCAAAAGAAAGTTTTGGAAATAGATCAACTGCAACCTTAAATGTATAGTCGAATATAGATTTTAGTTTACTTTTCAATTTATCGAATAATCTCTTGGCAAGCGGTCCGAGTGATTTATATCTAGGGTTGAACTTGAGGTGGCCGTCGATACTGGAAATAAATAAATTACCAACTGCAGAAGCTATGCCACCGTTGTGCTGTAGGAATCCTTCCCCCATGGACTTATCAATAAAGACACGATTTTCTAAATTTCCGATGATCGGATTTTCTATCAATCTAACAAGTTTAGATGTTAAATCGTTCAATTTTCTTTCGACTTTGTCTTCGTCACCTCTTATCAATAGATCTTTATTGCCAAACGAAGCCGGCACTTTAAACTCTAGTGATGGCAAACAGTCCTTTACTGCCAGTTCAACTGTTCTGCGTATGGTCTCTTGCGATTCATTAATTTTGTCCAGGACACAGACGCTGTCTGGGGTCACTATATCAAGCCACACAAATTTTCCATTTCTATATGTTATAAAGCTTCGTATTTTGTCGTATATTTCCTCAACGTCAGTGACTTCGCGCAACGAAGAAAATACATTGTAATCTTTATGATTAACACACTTTCGCCTTTTTATTATCTCTATGCACAATTCATCTTTAAATAGCCGCAGAAATTCTTCGTCGATGTAAAAAAAATCTTGTGTAAAGCGTGCGATACGCTGTCCTTCAGTTTGATCTTCAGAAACGTCGAATACTTTTTGCGCCAAGATGACGTGATAGCGTATTACGTACTCATTCTGCATTAGCATTTGACTATCTTTTATTTCTCCAAAAATGCACTTCGCCATCTGTCGAGCTAGCGCGGTGATATGTTCTTCTAAAACTAATTTTGGTAAACCGAAGTTATTGTAATACTGATCATGAGGACAGAGTGATCGGGGAAGCTGTAAATCATGCTGGTTATCAGCTTCGATTGCAGTACCTATCAGTTCATTCAAAAGTTTGTTTGTTTGTTCATACTCTTTGTACTCATATGTTAAAGTATTTTTGTCAAGTTTTGCGGTAGTGTAAATAACAAACAGACATTCTGTTTCGTTAAATGTCCCTTCGAACAAGAAGTCTTTGTTGTTCGGATGGAATTTGCGTTTGATTTCTAAATAACTTTTAAAGTATTTCACCAAATCAGCTTTAGTTTGCAGTGACAAGTGTTGATTGTTCTCCTTGTGTTTAACTTGTATGAACACTACAAGGGGCTTATCGACTTTCTTCCACTTTACTCGAAAACAGATGTCGTCAAACGAGCCCATGTCGTCCATATTCGTGGCTAGGTGGAACTCCTCGATGTCGTCATCATGAATGGCTCTGAAATATATGAGGCTAAGCAGTTTGGTCTCGTACAGATGCCCTCGTATACCTGATGTTCCAGGACGTTTTGCGTACTCTGCTGGGGCAGTGTCTGTTGGGCATGCCATTTTGTGGCAGCAGGTGTTCAACACAACATGGGACAGCGGTCGCAGTGGCAGGAGCTAGGCGTAGCTAGCAGTGGTCTGTGTATCTGTAAATAAAAACATAAGTCTATGAACTCGAGTTCGAGACGCCTTAAAACACCCCTTGCCGCGTGTTGCCGCCAAGTGTCCCTTCTAAGAACGTTTTACTGTAGCTATGCAGCGGTTAAAACAGCTGTCCATGCTGCTTATACACACATTTTAAAGCAAGTGTGTATTTTGGTAGTACTGTAGCGGAGATTTGAAACTTTATGCTAATTTCCATGCCCAATTAAACCTGTTGTTTCAAAATGCCATACAGCATCATAACCATCAGCAGTGTACGCCTGTGTTCCAAGCTTAATATTTTGTGCTGTTTCATCAGATCTGGATAAGAAATCTTGGTATGGTAACGCTTACAGTGAGTAGTACGTAGATTTTTTTTCTGTACCATTTCTAGTCTGTGCTTATATTTTGCGTAAAAATGGCTCCAAACGGGCACCGCGTATTCTAACTGGGAACGAACTAAGGTTTTATATAAGAAGCAGAAAGTTGAAGTCTTTTTGAATTCTTTACAGGACCGCATTTATGACACCATACATTTGTAAGGCTTCATTAATAATGTTCTCATAACATCATTTCTTGAATCACCATCATGCGAAAGTAAGTTTGTTTGTTACCATTTTACGCCCAAACCACTGAAACGATCATCCTGAAATTTGCATAACGTTGCCAGGTGTACAGCAGGCCTAGCCAAGTTGACAATCTACAATCGTTAACGCTTGTAGAAAACAATGACAATGTATGGGAATTAAACTACCTCAACGCTAAATCACGTGGTCAGAACAAGCGAATAGATAATTCGTAGACAAGTTTACAATTTAACATAGCGTTCGTAATGATAGATTGAAATTTGATCCTTTCTACGACGTTAATCGCTACATCCCGTACAAATGCTAGCCAAGTTACACTTTTGACAAGCGCTAACGAAACGTTTTCGTAGTTTTCGAACGCTAGCCGAGCGATCACGAAGACCCAAGAGAAAACGCTAAAAAAATGGCGTCTCTTTAGTCAGCTGTGGCGATAACGAGAAGTGATTAGTTTTTAAAAAATAATTTTGGACTTTTATTACAAGTAATCAGCGCATTGTTGGTGTCAACAATATTGGTGACACAATATTTTAGATATCCAAAGGGTCTAGTGATTAAGCTACACAATTGATTTCTTTGTTTCATAAGTACGTGTTTACGTTCACGACGGGTCCACGTCATTGTTTATGTTTCAACTAGTCTCAATTTCAAGACGTGCTCTGAGTGTGATAGACATTCAACTAATAAAGGAACATATTTACGAAATAATTTGTAATTTACGCACCTTTAAATGAATTCTATAAACATCGGGCTTGTTCGAGATCTAGATTTCATCCTATTAAAAATATTCACTTCATAAAAGGTATTCTTCAATGATAAGCAAGATCTTTATCATTTCGAATCACAGGTATTTAAAATGACATTTCGCACTGTTTTAATATAATAAACGAATTATTAAAAGAAACATACATTATGTTATTTCACTTTTTGACACTTTATAGTTTTATCTAAGTTAAAAAATTCAAAAACAAAGTTCCGCCCGCGCAATATAAACACAACTGTGATTTTGACGTAGGTTTGACGTCTGTAGGATCGCTCACCATAGACTAAAGTATAAGTTTTTTCGAACAACGTCGTAGAACGAGCGATCGACTCAATCATTTCATCTTGGCTACCGACTTAGCGCTTTCTACAATCGCTTACGCCGAAGCGTTATCGATCGTAGAAAGAGATTAGATACGAAGCGTTTGTAATATGGCTAGGCCTGCAGGAACGAACATAGTGTACCTTTAATCCAGAAAAAAAGTACTGTTTCCGAGGGAAATCACAATAACGTTCTTATGATCATAGATGGCGCCACGTGTCGTTTCGAATCATGATTTTAACTAAGTAATTGAAATGACAGGACATGGGTAATTTTTTCCGCGACTTCGTCTGTGTAACCAAAATTTATGCAGACGAAGTCGCGCACAGAAGCTAGTATTGTTATATTGTGAAGCATTTGTAATAGAAATATAATCAAATAAACACCGGATGACGCTGCTTTGCGGGGGAGTAGACAAATATTCACCGGCGACACCGACAGCCCATTTAATTTCGGGTAAATTGTAATCACCCGTTAGGTATCATGAGTCAGTGCATGTCTCCGTGGCAGTATCTTCGAATGCATATAAATGAGACAATGTGTCACGTGTATGTATGTGTCATCGTGCTTGCGAGGAGGTACAGATAAACTACTATCCCACCAAAAACATTTCATGTAAATGTTGCCAAGACAACCTCATCATCAGCCTTTTCCCAACTATGTTGGGGTCGGCTTCCAGTCTAACCGGATGCAGCTGAATACCAGTATTTTACATGGAGCGACTGCCTATCTGACCTCCACAACCCAGTAACTGGGTAATATGATACCCCTAGGTAAGACTGGTTGTCAGACTTTCGGGCTTCTGACGACCCGTAACGACTGTCAAAGATCCACGTATGACAGCCGGGACCAACGGCTTAACGTGCTTTCCGAGGCACGGAGGAGTCTCGGTGTGTAAAGATGGTCACCCATCCACGGACCAACCCCGGCAAGCGTAGCTTAACCTGACGGATCGACCCGTGTGGCTGTTATTACTTAGCCACGAGCTCCTCAAAACAACCACATAAGACTTTTGTATTCCTGACTCGTATTAAATTATTCTTATCGTATATTGACCATGAAATTGACACATTTATAACCGCATTTTATTAAACTTGTCATTATGTTGTATTATTGCCTACTTCAAATTATTAATTTGATTTGATTGAATGTGTTATGTTATATGTAAATGAGTCTGTATTATTAATTTATTTTAGCTTAACTGTTTGCATGCCTTAATTAGGGTAGTTAGTATAAGGATCATCTTTTAAACTAAACATCTGTAACTTGTACCTACTTTCTGTGCAAATAAAGAACTATTCTATTCTATTCTATTCTATTAAGGTTTGCCCTATGAAAAAGATATCAGATCTCATGTAAAGGCAAGCTTCTGAATCTACACGACCTAACTCTACCGGCCCTAATTTCACATATTCTACATAGCAGTAAAAATGTATGGTTTTGCCGTTTCGCTACCGTCGTGAAGGTGAAGCGAATATTTAGTTTCTGAAGTAGGTAGCGAAACAGCCAAGTCACACATAATTTGTCGGTTGTCTTGGCAACATTTACGTGAAATGTTTTTGGTGGGATTTCAGTTCTTTTTGTAAGTTGATAGGCAGTCTTTTTAGCGTTTATTTTTTTCTTCTTTTTTCATGTAACATTTATGTTTACATACCAATTTTCGGCTTTCTAGCACTTCAGGAAGTACCCTAACATTTTAAAGTCTCATACAAACTTCAACCCCCCCATTTTAGGGGATAGGGGGCAAAAGTTATAAGTTTATGAATTTTTTTGTTGGTTGTATACTAAACTTAGATTACATACCAAATTTCAGCTTTCTAGCACTTCAGGAAGTAGCCAAACATTTTGATGATCATCAGTGTGTCAGTGAGTGTGTCAGTGACGAAATCGGTGTATTTTAGATATCAATAATATCTAAAGTATTAGAGCTATTCAATTGAGACTTTGTATGTTTAATTAGTCTATTATTGACATCATATCCTGAAAATATGAACTATCTAGTACATCGGAAACCAACTCTATGAGGGTTCAAAAAAACAACGAAACACTTCGAGAAAAGGTGGGTTAGTGCCCTTGCGGTTCGCTTGGCTCGTCTTGGCGGAGGCACTACCGTACCCCCCGATAACATGGCGCGCCCCTCCATTTTACTATTTCAATTTGTGTAGTCACATTCGTATGAAAGAGTTTGTATGTAAGTAATCGTAGTCACAAACAAAAATAAACAACTTTTTTTGTATTATTAAGTTTGAGTAGGTACCTACTTAGATAGCATAGGTGTCGGCCACAGAACATATCTTTATGTTGTGTGGCTACAGATGACGCAATATTTATAAGTAAATTTTTGTATACATATATTATATGTGACGATGCTTGTTTACATACGAAAGTCAATAAAAATTACATCAGTATAGTAACTGTACATAGGTTTTACTATTTATTATTACACTAGTTTAAACCGCGAATTCATACGTGTCAAAGACAGTATACCTACTATTCCCCGGGAACCGAAAATTTTTTCAGTATAAAAAGTAACCATAATTTTAACAATTCATAATGTGATCAGAAAGAGTTGGACAGATAACTTAGACAGCTGTACAGTCCAAATGAGCCCATTGCTCAGAAATCGCATCAGTAAGTACTTCACGCTATCCATACTAATATTATAAATGCGAAAGTGTGTCTGTCTGTCTGTTACCGCCTCTTCACGGTTAAACCGCTAAATCGATTTCGATAAAATTGTACATGGAGATAGTTTAAGACCCGGGGAAGGACATAGGCTACTTTTTATTAGACTACGACTTCGTCTGCGTCCACGATAACCGACATTTGCGCGGACGAAGTCGCGGGCAAAAACTAGTACAAAATAAGCTTAAAAATGTCGCCATATCTTGCAAACTTATTATTTTCTAATAAATGCGCGTCGGAACATGTTGTTAATGACAAGCCGCATACCTACGATGGCGTAAAAATGGAACAAAAGAGGAAAAAACAACACAAATAGTTCACTTTCAGTGACACCAGTGTAGCCGTCGAGATTGACGGCCGTGACCTCAGTCGAGAGGATATTAATAAATTGACACTCTCTGCGAATTCGTTTGTTCGCGAGTTTTTTCTTACGGATTCCTATTCTTTAGATAATAAAATATAACCTATACCACTCAGTGATAACGTAGCTTACAATAAGCGATGAATTCACTGGCTGTTTGAATTTTTCAATACGTTTTTTTTCAAATCACATGTTCTTTCTAAAGTTTATCTTGGACATCACTGACATTGGTGAAGGAAAACATCGTGAGAAAACCTGGACTTACTGTCCCACTCAAACCATGTCAGAGGCCTTTGAGGCGGTTTAGAAACTCTAACACAACTGGTTTGCGGGGTCGTAAGACCTTACTGCCCCAAAATAAAGTAATAAGCGATAGAATTTTCAAAATCGGTTCAGTAGATCCAGAGATTTCCCTCTAAAAACTCACAAACTTACCTTTTTATAATAGTAGTAGGGTTATGTAGATAATATACATCACTAAACATAACAATAAGTTATTTCTCAAGCACTTACAGCTCCGTAAACATCCAATAACGAATTGAGTCACACACAAGTTAAACACGTGTTTTATCAGCCGGCTTCTCGCTTGTACTGTCTGACGGAGACTGTTTATTAGGAGCGCCCGCAGACTTACAATCGCAGAACATACTAATAGCCGAGTGACCTTATGAGAGTCCGCATATAATAATAATATCTTAGGACAACCAACACATCGCCATCTGATCCCAAACTAGGCAGAGCCTGTACTATGGTAACCAGACAACTGATAAATATACTTATATGTTTCTAAATACATACATATCCAGACACAGAACAAATCATCGTGCTCATCACACAAAGATTTGTTCTGGGTGGCAATCGAACCCACGACCTCCGTCCTAGCAGTCAGGGTCACTAACTACTAAACCAACAGGCCAGTCAAACCATATCTTATCCAACTAAGTTGTCTAACATTTAAGTATAGTTGGACTCCCATAGAATCAGAGTCGAAATTCCCTTCCAATTAAAAATTTGGCCAAGTATCGGCCGTCTATTGGCACGATATTCTATGCAAACGGTGTTTGTACTTACGTGACTCGAGGAAAACCACAAAATTCATGATGCTAAGTTTATTTGTAGAATATTCACTGACTTCATAAACAAGATAACCTATAAAAAACAAATAATAAGTAGAAGAAAATAGAAATCACTTGTACAATACTTTAAGAGTCGGTATAGAACTACCCTTTTACCCCCTACTACTCCCCCCTTACTATTTTACCTCTCTTCTTTGGGAAAAGTGTGTTTGCAATCACCACAAAGATCTACAATGAAATTCCTAATGACATAAAAAAGAGCGGCAAAATTCATGTCTTTAAAAATGAATTGTTCCATTTTTTTTTAAAGCAATTTGTAATTACTCTATGACTGAATTGTTATCGACTTGTTTTTTTTTTTATGTTGCATGTCTGCTTGGAGATAATTTATTGTTGTTGATTATCTTGTCTGTTATGACTTAGTGTTAATAGAATGTAAGTATATTTTAATCTGCTATGGAATTTATATCGAATCATTACAATTGTATAATGTTTTCCTCACTATTATTTAATATTTAATCATTTATTTTGTAAAACATAGGTATGGTTATGGTCACAGATGTTTATTTATTTATTATGGCACATGTACAATACTAAAAAACCCAGTAAACTAAAATATCCCGGTAACTGGTGTCTATAAACTATAGTCATAAAACTTACATCAAAAAACGTAGTATTTCTTTACAAATTTCAATCCATACTAATATTATAAATGCAAAAGTGTGTCTGTCTGTGTGTTACCTCTTCACGCTTAAACTGCTGAATCGATTTTGATGAAATTTGGCATGGAGATAGTTTAAGACCCGGGGAAGGACATAGAATAGTTTTTTATCCCTGAAATCACCCCCAAGGCGGTGAAAAGGGGGGTGGAAGTTTGTATGCAAGTACGATATAAACAAGTTCCACGCGGACGTAGTCGGGGACAAAAGCAAGTGTGTTATGTTCAGAGGTCGGAATGTGTTAACTAATAAAAAAGCACCCATAAAAAATATAACTCGAATATGTAATTTTTTCTTACCTGTAATTCTTGCAAATTGTTGATTTCCACTACGATGTTATACGATTTCACTAAAACTTATTAAATTAACGCCACACACCACAAACAAACAGTGTTGTCACTTGACGTTCGGCTGTTTATGAATTGAACTGAACGACTGTGAATTTGTACGGCTCGGCTCGACTCGCATAGATGTAACGGGGATTCCCCTGGCAGAAAGATCACGGACACTACGCACGCGTTTAAAAATATACTTGATCTTGATGATCGTTCATAAATCACTTAGTATGTGTTCAAAAACTGGGCGTATGGAAATAGAAAAAATTGTTTTTCAAACATTAAGATTCGATTACTTGAAACTGTAAAATTGTAGGAAAAAAATTGTCCGATATTTCGAATTTTTGTCCCGAAGATTTGGCGCCCCCATGAAACTGCCCGGCCCCCCCTGTTCCGGGGCTACCCCATCAACAGGAAATGTGCTCAACTGTGCAAGGCTGGCCGCATTGCCACGTTGGAATGGCAATGCTTAACCTCTGGCCAAGCTAGATAAGATAAGATAAGATTTTATTAAAACAAAAATAGTAACACAATCAAACACTTACAAACAACACCTTGCGTATACAATAATAGTATATTATAATTAATTAACCATTAGTGTTATCAGTAGTCTTTGTATGAACTCTGGCATCCAAAGAAAGATCTAACTTGTGTTATGGATACCAGCATTCTCACATAAATGAGACACATATTTGTGGTAACAATGGTTTCAACTGAAGACAATGTCAGGGGTGTCGCAGTATATAAGAGAAGAAGCCTTAAGTAGAATGTGTGTAAGTGTAGGTAAGATTTGTGTTCGCGTCTGAGAGGTCACCCGTACCCTAGCTAAAAGCTAAGCTAAGAGGTAAGGGTACCTACCTACCATAATTTCCACTTCTCTCCAAACAAGCACGAGACAGGATAGAACTAAGCCAATAGGCACATAGGGATGTTTACAACTGGGAGAAGCCCAGATTACCTACACCACGGATTACAATTATCATTAAAATTACTGGGTCTTAATGTGAGCTGTTATTTGATTCTAGTAATAGGTATGGCAAAATCGCTTGAACGGTACTATACCTTTACTCATAGTATGAGTATTAAAGAACCTACCTTGATATATTTTCGTATATAAGTTTGAAACTGGATCAGAATTGAAATCACGATTTTTCACACCGAACAATGTACCGCGCCGATTAGCACTGGCATGCGTCGACAAGTGCAAGATTTTATAAATAAAATAATACCTAAATACTCTATTTTTATAGCAATATACTTCAATGTTGTACGAACAAATATTTGAATTCCTGCCAAATTAGAGCCAGTACAGTCCGCCAGGTTTGAGCTTATTATATAGTTTGAAAAAATATTGCACAACTACTTAGCTGACCCACCCCGACTTCGTTCGCATGGTATCGTGCCCCTACCCTACCCCATATTTTCTTACCGTTTAAACCTTCCCTAGACCTCCACGAACATTTCAAGACCAAGATAAGATAAATCCGTTCAGCCGTTCTCGAGTTTAAGCCAGACTAACGAAGAGCAATTGATTTTTATATAAATATATTAGCTTAGTTAATTTCTTGCATTAACCCATCGACTGCGGGAAAACAAACACGTTGTGTTTCGACTAATAACGCAAGCGCGGCGCACACTGTATGTGTTTTTCTATGGCGGACACGCGAACAGTGGTAGCTAGCCGCGCTTGCGTTTGGCGCAGCGAATGTTCGTATAACTTTATAAACGAAAAAGAATATGGGTTTTATCCGAAGCCAAACACTCTCTCAGCTACAAACTCTCAATCAATCTGCCTAGTTTTTTCCCAACTATGTTGGGGTCGGCTTCCAGTCTAACCGGATGCAGCTGAGTAGGTACCAGTATACATGGAGCGACTGCCTTCAGTGGCGTGCCTAAGGGTCATAGCTAGGGCAAGCCCGAGAGATTCGCGGAAAAAAAAACCAATTCAATTTTTCACGATCACACAGTTACACGTAATTAATATAAGAGCCATCATTAACATTATCGCCGCCACTAAGCTCGTAGAGTTCGATCGCAGGTAGTAAAATCACAGACCAATAGATGGCGCAGAAATAATTGATTGGTGTCTTTAAGAATTGTATGATGTTGGTAGAAAATAATATTTCTTTTAAATTTTTAACTTCGAGTTTAATGCGAGATAATTAAAAAAACATCAGTTATAGAATGAATAATATAATTTTGATGTTTAAACAAATACTTGGTTATTTACCGCCTTATTGGTGTTGTGTATTTTAGTTTAATTTAAAATCGTATTAGAATCGTATCGTATTTAGATAGCAAAGATTCAGTTTTAAGAAATTGACACTATAATATGTAGAGTAGGTACAAACTTTTTGTTGACGCTAAATGACTCGCACACAATATCAACTAACCTCTGAAAAACGGCTTGATTGTTGTCGACACGTTAATTGTGATTAGAAATAACAACACATAAACAATAACAATCAGGAGTAGGTTTAGGTCAAGTAACGAGACGATAAATTATCTCTAAAACTCAAAAGTATTTACCTTCCTGAGTAATGATTGCACACACTTGAATCCTTCACAAGGAACAATGGCATGCGTTTCTGAATTCATTACCTATACAAGAAACGTTAATCACAAGATAATCTAATCACACACGTTAAAACAAATCTGAAAATGGATATTCAAACAAAGATGCTCCGTAAACGACTCAAAACAAAATTCGAACTACTTCGTACTGTCTTGTAATCAAATCATTCAAATCGATCAGCATCGCACTCTCTGCAACTTCATGCTAGTTATACCCAAAAGCCACGCTTGTTTCTTCATACAAATCGGCGAAGAAATGAATGAATGATAATGAATGATTTTAATATATATTTCGCAATTTGTACTGGATGAGCAGTAATTCCGACAAGCCACATAAGAAGCCAACGCGTGCGGGCGGGATAGCAATATACACAGCGAGATTATCGATTTGCGAGCGATATCAGCGTAAGTTTGGCAACGTAGCGCGCGCCGGATTACGCGCGAAATTGAAAATGTTTATTCTTGAGACAATAACTAACCTTCTTTATTAATACAATGGTGTTTTTTTTTAATATATTAATCTCGAGTTATTGAGGGCAAGCCGGGCTTTTCGGCTTCTATGGAAGGCACGCCACTGCTGCCTCTCTGACCTCTACAACCTAGAAAGTAGGTAATACGATACCTCTTGGTGAGACTGGTTTTCAGACTTTCGGGCTACTGACGACTCGTAACGACTGTCAAAGATACACGTGTGACAGCCGGGACCAACGGCTTAACGTGCTTTCCGAGGCACTGAGGAGTCTCGGTGTGTAAAGATGGTTTCTCTTCCACGGAGCAACCCCGGCAAGCATAGCTTATCCTGATGAATCGACCCATGCAGCTGTTATTATTAAGCCAGGAATTCTTACAAACGATCTAATAACAAAAAAAAAAAACATTGACAGCAGTAAAGTCCCACTAGAAGTGTTTAAAGATTTTAAAATAGCTTTCGATACTGTTAGCGACAAAATAGTCTTGTCGACAATCGCGGACACAGGATCTGCTTATAAAATGTTAAAATCATATCAGTCAAAGTCAAATCATTTGTTTCAATTAGGCCATTAAAAGGCACTTTTGAACGTCATGTAAAATAACTAGCTTCTGTCCGCGTCGTCGTCCGCGCCAAGCTACGAATTCGAAATTTGAAATTGATGTTACTTTTTTTTACCTTATGTATAGATAAAATATCAAAAAAGGAGTTCAACTAATAAAAATTAGGATGTGCGAGGGAAAAGGTAAAGGAAATAAAAAACAATTTTATTTTATGAGCTTTATTAACGTATTTAATGTCATGTAGTTGTGTCAGTGTCAGATGTCGTGATGGCCTAGCGGTTAAGGCACCAGAGGTAGAGGCGCCCGCCTCTCCTGCTTAAGGTTGTGGGTTCGAATCCGAGCAAGTACCAATGCGACTTTTTCAATTCATATGTACTTTCTAAAGTTTATCTTAAACATCATTGACATCATTCCGTGCCTCGGAAAGCACGTTAAGCCGTTGGTCCCGGCTGTCATACGTGGATCTTTGCCAGTCGTTACGAGTCGTCAGAAGATTGAAAGTCTGACAACTAGTCTTACCTAGTGGTATCGTATTACCCAGTTACTGGGTTGTGGAGGTCAGATAAGCAGCCATAACATAGTTGGGAAAAGGCTAGGCAGATGATGTAGTCGTGACAGTGTCGTGCTGGTCACATTGTAGTTTGTCATCTATACATGACAGCGGCGGACAAAAGGTTAAGAAAAAAGACAAAAGTCACAGTTTTAAAAACTTTAATTTATAAAATTGGTTGACATTAGAACTATGCATACGGACAGGCGAAGCTTATAACAGTATCTTAAACATCTCATAGTTATTATCTGTGAAAAACTAATTTACAATAATATCTATCGCTTGGGACTCACTTCAATTCATAGTCTTACTTTTTATTTATTTATCTACGTTTTAGTGAAGTGGCGTATTCTTTTTTGTTTACAACATTAAAGAGTTATATATTTATATAAATAAATAATTTAAAAAAATTAAATCTTTAATTTATATATTTATTATATTCCAACATAATTAACCATGTGTAGGATGACTGGTAACTATTGATCAATACTTAAATCTATAATTATACGGATGATATAGAACAAGTAATCGAAAAAAAAAACAAAATATGAAAAATAAAACACTTCATCAGTGTGATTTAACTTAGTTATCCCTTTTTACAAACAAAACTATTAAACTTTAAACATTTATTACTCTTTTTTCGATCAAATATCAACTGTACGTAACGCGTGCACAGCTGATCCGAGTGAGGCCGGTCGATGACACCAATATTCTTTTTTTTCATATATTTTTTTTTCGGTAAGTTGTTTTTACGTATAGGCCATTAATCACTAGTCACCCTATATTGACATTTTTCAGCAGTGAATTTTATACAGCGCTGCAATTTACAAAAAAAGAAAATATGCATTTCGCGGACTTAATTTACGTTACTCTTAAACCAGGGATGTTACGGATATGAATTTTCGGATCTGGTTACAAATACGGATATGAAATTATATTGGATTACGGATACTTTCAGTTACGGATAGATGACTGTCTTATATGGCTAAGCAATGGAAATGATAATTACGTACCTATATAAACAATGCAAGGGATGCGTAGCTAGTGTGTAGTGACGAAAACCTGTCATAAGGTACTCATTTAGACTCCACTCCTATCCGAAATTATCCGAAACTTTTATATCAGATTCGGTTACGGAAAGATTTTTATTTCGGATATATCCGATAGTCGATCACGGAGTTCCATAACATCCCTGCCTTAACCCGATCTTTAACGAATAATTCTTTAGAGATTTTTATAAATTAATTAATCAGGCACACAATTAAATCTCTAAAGAATTATCATAAACAAATATTTTTTCTTAAAACTAAATTAAATTTTACACAAAAAAGTTCGATTGTAATGTTCACAATATTCTTACACAACCAATTATTAATTATTAATAACTAAAAATTAAAAATAAGCCACCTCACACGACTATTCATAACATACTACAATACGCGTTTTGAAATAGGTATTATCACAGACCTATTACAACGAATTATTCGACGAATAATAACATTACTAGTAATAACATAACATCACGCCTGTAATCCTCGAAGGGTTAGGCAGAGGTGTACTCATTATTACACCCATATTTCGCCAGTTATGTTTAATTTTCATTTAATTAGATTAGTAGAATTGGCCTTCAGGTGTTTTGTAGTTTTATAAATTTTAAGTAAAATATAAAAAAAAACAGTAAATATATAAAACAAAAATATAATTCGATTTTGTATTTTTATAAAATTTAAGCAGAATAATATAAAAATAGTAGTAAGTGTTTAAAATAAAGGTAATAATAGGATCTATTAGGAGATTCTTGTAAAAAAATAGTGTTAATAATTACAATACTAAGTGTGAGCAAGTTTTATTAAGATATGGCGATGCACAGTAGTGCAACAAAACCAACAATCCTCCCTTTGACACAAAATAAGAAAACATAAAAGATATAAATACATATCTTTTATTTTTATAATTTTATTCTTTCCATTCTCCTACAGCCTGCAATAATTTCAGCCAGAGTAAAGATGAGTTGTGACAGTTATTTTAAGTAGAATTATAATAGACAGAGATGAAATAGATTTTTCCAAGAATTATTTTGTTTTAATCTGTTTATTAAACATAACTTCATTTTATGTTTTTTTTTTTAATTATTCTGTTGTACTAATAAAAACTTATTTTAAACAACTACTAACAATACGGCACCAGGTTTTATATTTATAATATTATTTTAATATAAATATCTATACATTTTTTTTTAACAACGGACTGGCTATTTTATGAATTGCTTTATTGATATACATTTTTTTACTCTAATAAATATATGTATACTTATAAAGCAAAGGATTTCTTGGTTTTTCTTTAAGTATTGGTTAAGGCAAATTATTTGTGTATTATTTATTATTATTGTTCTTTAATGTTAATTTACAATATAAAAATGACTTTTGAATACTGCCTAGTTTCTAGGAAATGTATTTATTTTAATATTATATTCTATCAACCGCCAATTTCTAATTTAGATATTTTTTATATTACGTAACGTTTTTATCTATATTTTTTTCCCATAAACCTTTTAATTACCTAAACTAAAATGTTATTCCACAAGAAAAGCGGCTAAATAGTTTCGATACATAAATTTTTCTTCACATTTTTTTTTTCTAAACTTTTCATACATTTCTAGTTTTTACCCAACCTTTAATAAAAATACTGAAACGTTATAATAGTAATAAAAAAGATAATTTCTTAAATTACTTCTATCTATATCTATCACCAATTTACAACAATGTCTTTTTTTGTAGAGAGGGCCTTCAACAGGGTAGGCAGAAGCCTAAGGTCAAAGCTGCTACGAGAAAACAGCTAAAGTTTTTTTTGCAGGTACTTAAGTATACCTTAAATTCTTTAAAAGATAAAAAATAATTATAAGAAAAATTTTTGATTAAAAAAAATATCAAATAAAATCTGTAATATAAAAAATGCTGAGCAAATAATTTGGACAAAGCTAATGAATAGCTAATTTATGTAATACAATCAATTTCGCATATATCACATTGAAAAAATTTTGTAAATGCAGTGTATTTTTTTTGCTTGTCATTAATATCCCTCATTTTGTAATAGTACCTAATTAATGATTTATTTCAAGAGACCGAGACCACATTATTATTTTAATTATTTTTGATAAATAATTTTTAACTAAATCAACCTTTTTAAACAATATTGTTAAAATTAGTAAATATATGGCCAAAAAGAAAATAATGAAATTAAAATATTAAAGATTGATATGAATCTTACGTTACGGACAAAATACATAATTATCAGCTTTACCCGGAAAATATCAGCTTTAACTAATACTGGCATATTTTGGCGGTAATTTTTAACTTCACGCCGCTTCCATTTCGGGTATAGGCACATACAAAACCACTTTAGTCACTTACTAACTATTATAATAATAACACGTACTTCTCTATAATTAATTAGGACGAATTGTATAAAATCTAAATATTTATGCGTATCTGCTTGAAAATTACTGGACTGATCAGTTTTAATTGTTTTTTTTTTTTTATAAACGGGTGTAAAAAAACTCATAACATAATACTTGATTACGCATACTGTCCATTAAACAAACAAAATGATTTGCTCGGAAACCATTTTTTTTTAAACACGCATACAATAGTATAGTGCCTGTGGCAGTATTTAGTTTTATTGTAGCTTTTTAAACTGGTTTTCGTTTTTTAAAAACGTGTCATAAATTTGTTACTTTGACTTTCAATATCTCAGAAACCCAGATTCCCAGGTATGGTGCAATGGTCATGGCCGTAGCCACGATGAGGCGGAGTGGGGCGAGCGCCCCACCTCGACTGGCTCATGGGTGATTAGTTGCTGCTTTCAAAAGGTAGTTTCATGTAGAAAGATAGGCAAGAAAATGTATAATTCCACTTTAAAAATGTTTTACAATCCAGAAATTATACCATAGTTTTGTACATTTGAATAGGTACATTATATGTAAAACTTTATACGTATTTATCAGTATTACCCCACCCAAAATCAAAACTTGGCTTCGCCGATGGCAATGATGGGAAAAACATGTAACTTTCGGCTAAGTTAATCGTCTTTTGACACCCGTTATAAAACTGGAATAATTATGTTATAAATAAAAAGAAATATTGAGATTCACGCTTCATGTTGATTTATCTTTTATGTATTCATTTAATAACTCCTTAAATATTATAATAATAAAAGTTATTTTTTTTAATTTAATTGGTATCAATTACTTAATTAACTGGTGTTGTTTTAAATATTTTTACAGAAGTAAAATATTAAAATTAATTAATGTATGTTAATTATTATTTATCAAATATATTTTTTCAAATAAAGATCTTTTTTATTATAATATATTGTGTATGTACGTATGGCACAAAAATATTGTGACAATATATTAGTTGCCCTTATTTTTAAACTTGTACCTTATCACATTAAAAAAAAATTTGAATCATTCAAATAAATCATGATTATAAAATCTTAACTGGTTGTATGCATACAATTTTAAAATAATATAACAAAAAAACTTAAAAAAATAAAATTGTTGATAAAAAAATATATATATAAACAAAAACACACACGCTTACATAAAAACAGCGTAGGTGTCGTATAAAAAAATATGTAACGAGATTTTTTTGCGATTCCTAAGAAAAGTGTGAACTTTCATATAATTTATAATTCTGATATTATATAACAAATTGAAGGCACTAAGCTAGTTTGCAAAATATTAAAATATATATTAGTATAAATAACAAATTAAAATATCTATCTATAGAAAATAATATTGCGCTTAAGGGGAAGGCAAAGAGGTTCTTTTTATATAACAAAAAAAAATCCTAGTAAAATAATATTAATTCTCGTTTCTCACTAATAAAGTAGTAATTTTAATCATCACTGTCGATTAATGCAAACTATATTTATTTTAAAAGATGCAAAAAGACACATCACACACCTGTTAACTATGCTGCCCACCAAACTAAGTAACATACATACATACATAAACTCACGCCTTTTTCCCATGGTGGTAGGCAGAAAAAAATCCCAAGTAAAGTTCCCAGGTGTGGTCCAGAATGAAAAGAAATATCGTATCGAGCAACTAGCTTTAACTTTCTGACTAACAGACCGACTCCTTGACAATTCAAGTGCCTGTAAATGGTCTATTGAAATAAATGTTTCGACTTTGACTTTAATGATGAGAACAACATGTAACTAACAGGCTTCGTGAAGTGTCTTCTTACATCCATCCACAAACTGGGGTAAGCAGTGTTTTTTTATAATTAGAATTTCGACTTATTAAGATAAAAAAAAAACTGAATATTATCATGTGCGTAACATGCCAATGAAAAATGATTTTCTGTCATGGAAAAAACAGCATTAAAATATTTTTGCGTATATTACGGTTAAGATTAAAGTTGTGATTTCACTGTAGTTTTTATTAGTTTAGTTGCTTGAAAACGTATGAACTATGTGCTGTTCTTATGAGTAATCAATTCGTTAAAACTAAATGCTATACAAAATGTTGCACTCTCTTCAAATTCAAGGTGGTTAGCTATAGTTCGACTTTTAATTCTATTCAGTAACTTGACAGGTGAAGGGTTATCAAGTTTTGACAAATAAAAGAAAGTGAGGTGGTGTAAGAATGAACGAAATTGAATGAACTTAAATAATATTCTTAACTTGGTATTAAACCATTCGTTCCTTACGCAAAATCGTTCACTACCCAACACTATTAGTTGTAGTATGGTAACATTATTTTTCTTTGAACTGTCAAGTTACTGAATAGAATTAAAAGTCGAAATTATATGTAAATGATTCTCAACACGAATCGATAATAAAATAAATAGTATATTTTTTTCGTGGATGATTTTCTAATTTGAACTAGCCATCTTGCCGCTGGCTTTAGGCAGGCGGGGCGATGACCTGCACGCACACACAGGAACAGGGTGATTCTGTACTTTGAAAGAGGTGTATTCTGAAATACTGTCTGTACTAAACAAGTATTTATTAATTATCGACCAGGTATCGTAATATTATAAATAAAATAAATAAATAATAAATATCTTGGGACAACTCACACACGGCTATCTGATCCCAAGCTAAGCAGAGCTTGTGTTATGGTAACCAGACAACTGATATGCATACTTATATAATTTATAAATACATACATATTATAGATAAATCACACCCAGACACAGAACTAACAATCATGCTCATCACACAAAGTTTGTCCTGGGTGGGAATCGAACCCACGACCTCCGGCTTAGCAGTCAGGGCCACCAACCACTAGACCAACAGGCCGTCATATTATTTTGTTATTTATGTTTTTTATCACACCCTCCTGAAATTTTACGAGAATGCAAAACTACACTTTGTATAGCGAGGCACAGGAAAACAATAGTGCCGATTCCCTTGTTCACAAACTTAACAAAAATTAGGCTATTTCTATCTTTTTCTGTCCAATAAAACAAGAAAGTGACTGTAAATAAGAGCTGTCAAATTTAGTCAATCTGACACATCCATACAATTATACTTGACATCTTAAAACGTACAGATTAAAAATACTAAGTTCAAGGCAAAACTAATTTGACATCTCTAACTTAGTTCTTTAATGTCACCGTCCTTTCCTTTCGCTGTATGTTAGTAAGAGATGTCAATTCTCTAAATTTAGTCTTGTTTGTGAACAAGAGAATCGGCACCATTATGTATTACATTAGTCGTGCTATATATGTGCAAATAAATGTAAATAGAAATAAACATAAACATTTAAATTGTTTCATACAATAACGTGATGTTTCCTGACTAGTTTAAGCAGAGAATGTGCACTGAGCTATAGTAATATTGCAACGCCCTAGCACTAAAAACTCACGGCGCAGAATTTTGAAAAAAACACACAAAAATTATGAAGACATAGTCCTGCTCACATATTTTACTACCGCAAATATCCTATTGAACAATTGGGTACTTGAACAATTTTTAATTATGTGATAAATGGAAAGATCATGTATAAGGTTTACAGCAAAACTATTTTTTAATTTTTCGTTTTCGCAATAGTTCAAAAGTAATTTAAAAAAAAAAAATACTAAAAAAATTACATTTGTACCGAAAACACCCGAATAAATACGAACGCGTGTGACGTCATAATGTTTAGCTGCCCGATGAAGTAACATAGTTGTATAACGCGTTTATAGTCACGTGATATTTATTGAAATATTAACAATATTTAATTGTTTATAATAAATTGAAAAAAGAAATATTTTAGATTAAATAAAAATATGATATATTATTAAAAATAAAAATTTTAAATACATAAAAGAAATCAACACTTTTTTTTTCAAATTCCCAATTGTGTAGTTAACACCATGAACCAATAATTCCAAGACATAACTTCTTTAAAGAAACACTTTATTTTAGCACTAAATACGCAATTAATTGTAAAATTTGATTTTTAATTGCTTTCAAATTAATAAATAGTTGGTCAATTGAGTCGGCACACAAGTGACGTCACAGTTGTCTTGTCATACAAAGCTTTCGGAGAATCACGTTTTGACAGCTCTTAAAAAGTACGTCAATTGATTAATGGTGATTAGTAAGTAAATGGATAAATCTAGAAGGAGAAAACCGAAGCTCTATTTGACTAAGAGTTTTTTCAGTTATCAATTAATATTTTTTGAGAATAAAAATGATTTTACCATTTAGTTGTATCACAAAAAAGCGCCGTGAGTTTTTAATAAGACTATAAAATAATGAGATTATAGTATTAAAATAAAAAAAATACAATTTCTGTTTCCTTAAAAATAAATAATTAAGCCGAAAGCCGAAAAAATATAACTATGTAGTAAGTGCAAAGGAAAGTGTCGTAAAAATTAAAACAAGAGTGCAGAATCAGATCTGTTCTGTCATTGAATAATAAACCTTATTGATAGCACATTAAAATGCACGAACGCATTTGAAAACGTTCACAACGTTTGAAGTTTGTACAATTTTGTACCTTAACACAATGACAATATTGTAAATTATTCAATGACATGAAATACGTCCTGCGTTCCTTTTGGTGTTTTTGAGCTTTCGACCGTCAGAAGTGCGATTTAAAGGTCAAATTACACTGCAGTGGAAAGTTGTAGTGCTGCTAGCGGCTAGACCTTTAGAGCGCCGCAGACTTACAATTTCCAAGATGGCCGACTAAATCGCAGAGTATTACCAATAGACTTGTGACTGAGAGTACGCACGTCTTATCCAAATAACTCGAACACCAAGGGCGGATCCAGGGGGGTCATGGGGGTCATGACCCCGGGCAAACTTTAAAATTCGAATATAAGTAAGTGTTCTTAGAAATTATTACAAAGTACTTGCATCCATTAACAAAATACCTACATTTTACTTTTATTTACGATTATAAAAATTAAATTATAACTTGTGACTTGACCGCGAATATGTGTCATGTGACCCCCCTCCCCCCTGGCACCAAAGCTGTATCCGTCCTTGTCGAACAACTTACTAATTGTACTCCAATCGTATCAGAAACGATATTCCTTTCCGATTACTAAACCCTCCATGTTGGTAACCAATTTAAAATTGTAACTCTGCGGGGACTCTCAGATCGACATAGACCGTCGATTTAACAATTCGATCGACATTTAAAATAACTTTTAGTTAGAGCCCTGAATTAATAAAAAATATTTATGTTTATAAAAATTAAATCGTTATGTTTAAAATTGAGCAAAAGAATTGTGTTAGTTCTGGTAACATGTTCATTAAATTCACTTTCACTTGCAGCTTAAATCACTAACAAATCAAAGGATGAAAGAAAAAATGTGTTAAGCGACAATTTAATGCTGTTTTATATCCAATCTTATTTATAAACACCTAAGGTTGAATATTAAACACGAGCAAATTGTCGCTTGATACATCTTTCCCTTCACATCTCAAAATATAACTTAAAATATCTGGGTTGTAAAAAGACACATGGCATAGCCGTAAACTATGCATTCTGCTCATTAAACTATTAACATTATTAATAACAAAAACTGGAATTCGAGAAAAAAAAAATACATGTAAATTTGACCTTCAAAGATTCCCTTGTTCGCAAACTAAACTAAGCAAAAATTAAACTATTTCTATCTTTTTCTGTCCAATAAAACAAGAAAAGGGCGTAAATAAATTAGACCTGTATATTTTAGTTAATCTGAAACTTCCATGCTATTTTAATCGACATGTCAGAACGCATTGATTTAACACGGAAAAGTTCACAGCAAAACTATTTTGACATCTCTAACTAAGATCTAAAATGTCATTGTCCTTTTCTTTCGCTGTATGTTAGTAAAAGATGTCAATTCTCTTATTATAGTGTAAGTTTGTGAACAAGGGAATCGGCACCAGTATCTCTGTAACTAAAAGGTTCCCAGGTATGGTCTAAAACAAAAAAAAATATCGCAATGATGGGAACAACATGTAACTTTAAGCTAAATTAAGCGTCTTTTTACATCCGGTATATCAGGGATGGCCAACTGGATTAGAAGCAAGATGGACTTTCTACTGACAAAACCCTGTGCGATCTTGCAATTACATACTATTTAAAATTTCAAATGATATATATGTCACCGGAAAATAACAAGATCCGTAAGTTTATCAATTTACTAGGAAGTTTATAAACTTTCGTAAGATTCTAAACGGGAGATAAATTGTAATATTTTACGTCCACATTTTCGTAAATTGATAAACTTACTGAACTCACTCGTAAAATAATAAGTAAGTAGTAACCAAACGCTACGCGCGATCTGATTGGTTGGCTGTCACGTGTCACTTCTCCTTCCTCGCGGCCGCCGTCTATGGACACAAGCATTGCCACTATGAACATTGACCAATCAGAGAGCAGTGTGTTATTTTACGTATTTCAAAGATCGTATATTTAAAAGAGTTTCTGTGATTGGTCGAACCATATAAAATCTTACGAATAGATATTCGTTAGTTTATAAATTTACCGTATGACGTCGGAAATTGATAAATTTACGAAAATGTGGACGTAAAATATTACAATTTATCTCCCGTTTAGAATCTTACGAAAGTTTATAAACTTCCTAGTAAATTGATAAACTTACGGATCTTGTTATTTTCCGGTGACATATATATATTTTTAAGAGTTAAAACATAAAAATACGTATTACGTTGCGCAGTCTCTTAAAATTATTTATATTTTTTACCCTGTCGCGATCGACCGGTTGACCATCTCTGCATTATATTTTGAGCTCTCACAGCTATATCGAATAAACGGGAAGATTTTTTATCAGGTTCCAAATTTTAATATAGTGATGTTTATTGAAAATAATAAAATACGTGTTTTTTCTTAATAATAAAATATGTGTTTTTTTCTTTTAGTATCACTCAGTACTAAAATATTAAGATAGAGCATTACATAGTTGTGGACATTATGCGCCGCGTCTAACATTGATAACAATCAAAACATAAGTTGCAAATTTTCCCTTCATACTTTCACGAGCACCGTCAAATGGGAAAGGTATTTCGAATATAACAATATTTTATTTTGAAAATTTTACACACAATGTTTTTCCAAAAATGGTGCCTTTAAAACAAATGCTTTGTATAGAAAAAAATTGGAACGTGATAAAAAAAAAGTGTTCCTCTATGTATCCCAGTAATTTGGACCCTCACTACTATATCGAATATATATCTGTGCTTATGCGTCCTAATAAAATTCAGGGCCCTAATTTCACGAGCATTCAGTACTAACAAGCATTTTTAAGAACTTATAAAATACATAAACTCTATGCTGTCGTTCCTTTATCTGAAAAGGATGAAACAAAAAAAAATGTCAACAAAAAAAAATAAAAAAAAATTTAGACTAATCTAGACTAAAAATCTATGTACATTATAAGAACTACAAGCCGTTAAAGCGAAAGGATATTGAATGCATGCCTTTTTTAGTAAACAAAGAGGGTACGGGAAGCAAAATATAAATAATTATATTCCATACGTTCTATGATGGTGCGGGTGACACATGTCAGCAATTTATCTATGGATGTCAGAATCGCATAACTAAGTCAGTGACATCATTTAATTGACTAGTTATTTACTTACTTATTACTGATTCAGTATTTCACGACTTTGATATTAGTGTGCAGTTAAAATATTCAATCATGATTGTAAATCGCCGTAACGTTCAAGAGTGAAAAGCAACAGTTTGTCAAATGTCACCGGCACCATCCTAGAGCGTGAGGAATATAGTTGACACCATTATCCATTAATTTTAAGACATAACTTCTAGAAAAAAAACATTTAATTTCAGTAGAAACCAGATTCATTTTCAATTTACTGTAAAATTAGATTTTTGCGGATTTGAAATCAATAAATAGTAAGTCAATTGAGACGGCAAAGAAGTGACGTCACAGTTCGATATTGACATTCAAAATCTATGGAAGAATCGCTGTTTGACAGGTCATAAAAAGTACGTCAATTGATGGTGCTGTCAACTAGCCTATACGCCAAAGGAAAACCATTATGAATAATATGAAAAAATCTATCAAATTAAGCATTCTAAATTCATTTGAAATTCGAATGATAGTACGCCATATTTGTTTACTAAATAAGACATAAAAAATTACTATTCAGTTAGTAACGAGGTAAATATGACAGTAACAAGTGCACGATGCGATAAGCAGTTTTCCATCCACGTCAAATTTCAGGAGGCTCTCATAAAACACATAAATAACATGCATAAAATCACGCCTGTATCCCGAAGGGTTAGGCAGAAGTATACCCATTAGTTGGTTCACCCACATTTCGCCAGTTATGTTTGAATCCCATGTTATAAGACCCGAGCCTATTGCCATCAACCGGTCACAAATCCAGACCTCGAGGCTGCTACTGAGAAATTAGTGACGGAAATGCCAAATAACACTGCCCGTCCTGGGAAACGAACGCAAGACCTCATCCACTGCAGTCGCGCTTTGCGACCACTAGACCAACGAGGCAATCACAAACACATAAATGAATAAATAAAATTACGACATCTCGTCAAAAATGAAAAAAATACTTGTGGTTTTAGATGAAGTATTTCAGAATACACCTCTTTCAAAGAACAGAATCACCCTGTTGCTGGTAGTCGCGCGACTATCAATGTGTGCGTGCAGGTCATCGCCCCTCCTGTCTAAACCTAGCGGCAAGATGGCTAGTTCGAATTTGAAAATCACGTGCTTTAAAAATCTATTTATTTTATTAGACTAGCGAACCGCCCCGGCTTCGCACGGGTGCAAATTTCCGACATACACGGTGGTGATTTTCTAAAAAAAAATCTTGCATAAAAATGTCCGGAAAATTACGAATACAACAAATAAAAAGAATTAGATAAATCAGTCAAGCCGTTCTCGAGTTTTGCGCTTAGCAACACATAGCGACTATTTATTATACAGGGTAATTGAAAAAATACCCTAAACCTGAAAAGGGGTCACTGCACTCATCGTTATGAACAACTTTTACTATAGGACCTACCCTGATATCATGAAAAAAAAAACAGCTGTTCCCTACAAAAGATGCAACACAACAAGATCGCAATGTATGGATCAGCTGTTTTTTTTTTCATGATTTCAAGGTTGGTCCCATAGTAAAAGTTGGTCATAATGATGAGTACAATGACCCCTTTTCAGGTTTCGGGTATTTTTTTAATTACCCTGTATAGATTCGTGTTGAAAATCTCCAATATTTTTAGTCACCTCCTGAAATTTGACGAAGCTGTAAATTACACTTGTATAACTAAGCACATAATAGCTAACAGAAACATGCATTATACTATTGACTCCTAATTCTTTTTACATCTCTCAGGGGGTGAAAATCTCCTAAATATAAACTTTCATTACCAGATTTACTAAAATATAAAAAGAAAAATAGGTTTTTGTGACGTGGACTTTAAAACACGATCAAAATGTTTGAAACAAGTTTTTTTCACTTCCTAAAAGATGCAAAATGAAACAAAAAGTCATATTTAAAACAACCACAGTTACATTTCATAAACAATATAATAAAACAAGGAATTGTTATTAAAAACAACAATAATAAATATAAACAATATTTTTTTTTTCGATAAATATTTTGAATAAGTTGCCAACAGTTAAATGCAAACTATTTCTGCTGATTGTGTACCTGGTAGCCCTCAAGCATAATTTATACAAAAAATTGAAGCAGTGATGGTAAAGAACCTCCTCCTTTTACTAGCAGTTTAAGGGTCATAGGTCATTAGACCTAACCGACACCCGACCGAGTTGATATAGAGAGCGTATACCCAAAGTTACTCATTACATTTTTTTTTCTAGAATTTATCTTTATTTTCTGGCTTGAGCTATTGCAAACCAAATTTTTTTTTGTTATTGGCGTCTCTTACGCCTGAATTAATAGTTTTTCTTTCTTTACTTTATACAAAACTAGCTGTGGGGGATACCCACGGCTTCGCTCGCAAATTCGATCAAGATTCGAAAGACATGTGGCGCCATCTATCATCATAAGCACGCTATTGTAATTTCACTCGGGAACACTACTATTTTTCAGGACAAAAAGTACCCTATGTCCTTTTCTGTACATCTGACAATGTATTTGAAAAATTTCAGAATGATCGGTTCAGTGGTTTAGGTGTGGAGAGGTAACAAACAAACAAACTTACTTTCGCATTTATAATATTAGTTAGGATAACTATTTTAGAACTTCAGTCTGCAGCTATTTATAATATTTTTACATTTTGTTTCGTCTTTTTTACAATCCTTTGGTAAACTGTTGTAGTCTGCTAATCCCCCAAAGCAAATAGCGTGATAATTTATAGCCTATGTTCTAATTTGGCTACTGTGGAATATTCATTCAAAATTTGAACAAAATCTATCCGGCAGTTTTTGCGTGATGCTCTAACAAACAAACAGAAATAAATTTAAAAAAAAAAAAATTTTCGGCATAAGTATCATTCAAAGACCCCTAAGCACTTTTTCTTTTTCAAAAATATTAAATGTACAGTTTTGACGTCTCTACGATTTTATTATATGTATAGATTAGGATACTAACCGCTCGAGGCGAGGCGGTGCTGGTCGCGTGTCGGATGACTGTAATGCGCTATGACCTTAATTATTGACAAGATTACAAATTATGCCTAAAACCCCTTAATCTAATTTATGCTAAAACTAGATATCACGAGAAAAGTATCAACAATTGTACTTATATCTACCTACCTACGTTTACTATAAACACTACCCCTAACCATTTCTGTACTAAAGTAAAAGGCAACCGATTTTCACCCCAAAGGGGTCAACTACTCTCACTAGGGGGTGAGCTCGCCCCTTCCCATGAGTTTTACTCATTGAAAAAAGGGGGTTACACTATCTGTCAGAAATTAAGGGTAAGAAGCTTTGCTATCCTTTTCTAACTATATAAATTGATTGTTATTCGACCCTAAAGCTATATAACTTCCCCTTAAGTGAATATATTATTTGGCTGCGATATACTAGTATATTATAAAGCTGCGTTTCCATTAGCTACAGGTCCATGGCGTGCCATGGTGTTGCCACACAACAAAATACTTAAAAATTATATCTAAGATTTCATCGTGGCACTTGCTTTCAAAATGACAGTTAATCTAGTGTCAAAATCAGATCATTAAAACCATATTTTTGAGCAGTTTTCAATGATTAATTGACTATGAACTTAAATGCAATAGCAATAAGGTTGAAAATAGCGTGCATTTCTTACATGTAATCCCCGAAGGGTTGGGCAGTGCTACTGTACCCATTAGTAACCTACATTTCGCCAGTTATGTTTAACGCCCCTTAAGATCTACCGGGGTTGCAGGACGTGTTAACAGGATACCGTGGCCCCGGAACGTAAAGGGCAACAGAAGGAACAGGGTGGTTTTTTAGTCAGTAAAAGTGTGACAGTCCCTTCCGCCCCACCCAGGGCGGAAGGGACATTTGATGATTTTTACCACCCAAAAAAAAGGCTTTTAAAATTTTTTTTCTGTATCGTTCAGCCAGATTTATTCTGTGCGGAAATCGAGTCTGCGACACGTACTATAGCAGTTCATCGTTAAGCCACTGAATAAATTCCGCACAGTATTTCACGCTAATTTGAACTTTATTCCTATTGTATTTAAGCTTATCAATTAATCAATGAGACTGACTTATTTGTGAGCTTGCTAACGAAGCGCGTAGCTATAACATTATGCTTGTAACCGTTGACTGCGAATATTCGGTACGCCAATCCCACGAAGGGTTAGGCAGAGGTGTATCCATTAGTAAACCCACATTTCGCCAGTTACGTTTAAGTCCCATGTAATAGGGGGCGAGCCTATTGCCATCAACTGGACACAAATCCAGACACCGAGGCTTCTACTGAGAAATTCCTGATGGAATAACCCAGTAACAGTTTTCTAGACCTGGGTATCAAACCCATGACTTCATGCTCAGCAGTCGCGCTATACGACAACTAGACCAACGAGGCAGTTCCTGTCGGTGTGTTAGCCTTAGAAAAACACACGGAAATTTGTGTGTTTTCCCGCAGTCAACGAATATATTACAATTCTGCTAATAAATATTACTCAAAAGTTGAAGCATCTTATTACCTTAAGCAATTGTCAATAACTATTTCTATTAAAACATGAGATTCATGTACTTGTCACACACCTCGTCCACAACACTTGTGACACCAACTTTTGCCGCGACTTCGTCTGCGAAAATTTTCTTTAACCTGTATTAGGGGTTCTAAAATTTTTGTATACTTTGACTCCTTTCACATATTGTAATTATTTCTTTTTTATGTTTTTTTTTTGTATCCATATATTACATAACAAAAACATCACGCCTGTAATCCCCGAAGGGTTAGGCAGAGGTGTACCCATTAGTACACCCACATTTCGCCAGTTATGTTTTTAGTCCCATGTAATAGGGGGTGAGCCTATTGCCATCAACCGGCCATCCATGTATTTTTGATGGTAATATAAAGTTATATTGTCTGGCCAGAGTAGTGGATTTTTTTTTTGCTTTGTAGAAAGGGGGACGCCTCATTAATAAGTTAGGAAAACTGCTCTACAAAAACTGTTTTTCTTAACCAATAATTCCAAGACATAACTTCTTTAAAGAAACACTTTAATTTAGCACTGAAAGACCCGATTATTTCTCAATTAACTGTTATATTTGATTTTTAATTGCTTTCAAATTAAAAAATTGTCAATTGAGTCGGCAGAGACGTGACGTCACAGAGTCTTTTGTCATACAAAATCTATGGGAGAATCGCATTTTGACAGGTCATAAAAAATACGTCAATTGATTGGTTATGTCATTCAGCCTATTAGGCTACCTGCTTATAATCTGTGGACGAGGTGTAAGTACTCTTTAGCATATGAATGAGGTACAGAGTTACCAAAGCTATATAAGCTACCGTACTATCACTGTTATGATAATGATAAAACAATCACCGAATGCGCGAATAAATACTATTAACCCCTTTGTAAGTTCATTATTTTAAACTTGAATTCAGAATACTTGAATAACAATCCAATGCCATACGAAATACAGTTCAAATTCCATTGCGACAAAAAATATGTTGCAAATTTTTCGCTTGAAATTTAATTTAGAATGCAACAGGGACGTAGCTAGTATGAAAGATACGGGCCCCTCTGCAGCAGGGGCCCCAAACCTGTTGTAAAATATCTACTATCTCACTGTGTTGTCACTGTGTGGTTTTTTTTTCCCCATTGGGGCTTCACCGCAAGAGCGGAGGAGCTCGTGGCTAGGTAATAACAGCCGCACGGGTCGATCCATCAGATTAATCTACGTTTGACGTGAAAAGGTAAAAATCTTTACACACTGAGACTCCTCCGTGCCTCAGAAAGCACACTAAACTGTTGGTCCCGGCTGTCATACGTGGACCTTTGACAGTCGTTACCGAGCCCGAAAGTCTGACAACCAGTTTCACCAAGGGGTATCGTATTATCCAGTTACTGGGTTGCGGAGGCCAGATAGGCAGTCGCTTCATGTAAAATACTGGTATTCAGCTGCATCCGGTTAGACTGGAAGCCGACCCCAACATAGTTGGAAAAATGCTAGACAGATTGATTGGGTAAAAGGGCCCCCATTAAATTTTGATACAGGGGCCCCTCTAGAACAAACTACGTCCCTGAACTGCATTTTATTAAAGCAGATACTTGAGTAAAGCAATGGAATTTAGATAGTATTCTGAATTCAGGTACTATTTTTTATTACGATGAACAAGCATCTTCATTTCATGCAAAAATATTAGTGCTTGAGTTACAAAAAAACCAGTATTAACAATTTTAAACTAGCTGCAGCCCGCGACTTCGTCCTTATTGAAGTCTAGTACATCATAAAACAGCTTTGGCAATACTGTAACTTTCTATTACAGATTTTTTTGTAATTGGACTATTACTTTCAGAGTTTACCTCTTACAAACAAACAAACAAACAAACAAACAAACTTAACTTTTTTTTACATATTAGTATAAAAATACAGGATGCTAAATTAACAGTATTTTTTATGAATGGCAGCGAAATAAAGCAATTTATATTTATTTAAGATTATTCACCCAATGTAAGGAAATGCTGAAAAAACCCAAAGTAGAGAAATTTGAACTTTATATCACTGTGAATACAGGTTAACTTTATATTCACTTGCCATTTTTTAGGGGGTTAAAGTACTTATAAATATAAACAACTTTTACTATGGGACACACAAAATAATTCAGCTGTTTCATACAAAAATGTACGGAACAGCTGTTTTTTTTGTCTTCTATCTCTTACTTACTAGGCTAGAAAGAAAGAGACAGCAATTTTTAAGTGAAATGTTTTACAAAATCTAAGCTTTTTTTTGTATTATTAAATTTAGACGATAAGGTATGGCGACTATTCAATCCTGTGTGTTATTTCTATGGCGAGTCTTTAAGACTGAAACTATATTAATATTGTACTCAAAAACTAGTGTTAAGGTATCTATAGTCGATATACAGGGTGTACGTTTAACCTAAGACGGCACGACGAAAAAAAAATTGGAATTTCACAACACAATCACAAATATTTCGCTTTAAGTTAAAGAAATAAATAAAAAGCTTAAATAATAAATACACTTAATACAATATGTTTTTATTAAATAAAAAGGAATGTAGAAGATTCGTAATCTTTTTTTTAAGGCGAAATTTAAATTTAGAATGATATTCTTGTAAAACAGATCAATAAAAACGATAAATTCACGAAAATAAGCATAAAAATGCGAACATTGACAAGTACATGTAAATTAGTTTATTTAAAGTCAGGGCTGATTTTTTTACCGTCAAATAAATTTTATCTGAAGTATAAACATGGCAGTTTGACATATCATCGGAGAGTTATCAAACTGTCATATTTATTCTACAGACAAAACGTTCTGTCGTTAAAAAAAAAAAGCTTCAAATATAAAAGTTTGAGATCTTCAAAAAAAAACACCCTGTATATCGACGTCGATGAATATTATGTACTATTATGGACGAGTTGAATATTATGACCACAGGTCTTACTGCTAGTGCTTCGGCACCCTCTTAGGGGGTGTTTTGGGTTTAAGACGATCCTTTCTTACCTTCGTTAGTCTCATTCTTTCGCATCTGAAAAAGATAAAAAAGAAATACATAACATCACGCCTGTAATCCCTAAAGGGTTTAGCAGAGGTATAGCCGCTCGCTAGTTATGTTAGTTCCATGTAATAGGGGGCAAGCCTATTACCATTAACTGAGCACTAATCCAGAATCCGGTGCTGCTGCTGAGAAATTCCTGATGGAAAAACCCAATAACACTGCTCGACCTGGGAATCGAACCCAAGACCTCATGCTCATCAGTCACGATTTACGTCCTCGACCTGAGAATCGAACCCAAGACCTCATGTTCAGCAGTCGCGCTTTGAGACCCCGATTTGGGAATCGAACCCAAGACCTCATGCTCAGCAGTCACGATTTACGAGCTCGACCTGGGAATCGAACCCAAGACCTCATGCTCAGCAGTCGCGCGTTGCGACCACTAGACCAACGAGGCAGTTATTTAAACTTTATGCAACAAATGTACAAAGGCGGACTAAATGCCTTGGGCATTCTCTAACAGTCAACCAAAGGTGGTGAAGAGACATGGGAGATGCAAATTACTGTCCTAGCAAAATTAGATATTAAAAAGAAAAAAAACATCTTAAAATATTTACTAATTAAGTGTACACAAGTACAAAATAATAAAAATTACATACCTACTATAAAAAAAAAAACAAAGTTTAAATTATTATCATTATACTAAAAAAAGCTTTTTAACATAACATCACGCCTGTAATCCCCGAAGGGTTAGAGGCGTACCCATTAGTACATCCACATTTCGCCAGTTATGTTTTTAATCCCAGGGGGCGAGCCTATTGCCATCAACCGGGCACAAATCCAGACTCCGAGGCTGCTACTGAAAAATTCCTGATAGAAAAACCCAATAACACTGCCCGACCTGGGAATCGAACCCAAGACCTCATGCACAACAGTCGCGTTTGCGACCACTAGACCAACGAGGCAGTCATGAGAAAACACCAACAAACCTACAATAAACAAATCGCGCGCGAATTTCTATATGAGCGTCCGCTCTCGAAAATCAAACTCATCTGAATTTGCAAGCGCAGGAGTTAGAGGCTCTGACGGAGACGTACACATAAACTCACGCCTTTGTCTTACCCAGAAACCAGAAACCATAAAACGTCCACGTTCATACATTTTTTTTTCATACGCTTTTGCCCGCGTCTTCGTCCGCGTAAATTTCGGACCCCCGATTTATTTCCTTAGACGTCCGTCTACTAACTATAAACTACCCTCCTACCAAATTTTATTTACGTCAAATGGTTTTCGATATTTCGTGACGAGTGAGTGAGTGAACTTTCGCTTTTATATATTTAGAAGATATAGATTAAAATTAAAATACATACGTATCCAAAAATCCAGGTTTCCCCAGCATCTTGTGTAGGCTCCTCATTAAATCGATGCCCACTCGATGCGCGGTGGCCCTGGAGTGAGCCCCGCATGCTCGCATAATGCCCCCGGTGGAGGGGGTCTGGTACGAGAACGTGGGGTCATCCCGGGGGACGATACGGGGATGCGAACGGCCAGCGCACATGCCTGGAATATAGATATTAATGGGATTAACTTACAGAGTTGCGGATTTTGTTAGAATCACCGCGACCCTGGAACGCAA
The DNA here is from genome assembly GCA_949774945.1 of Hoplodrina ambigua. Lineage (NCBI taxonomy): Eukaryota > Metazoa > Arthropoda > Insecta > Lepidoptera > Noctuidae > Hoplodrina > Hoplodrina ambigua. Next base: position 434,309 of record OX458991.1, read on the forward strand.
AGGGAATTAGGAGGACCACGGATGGGTTTTAGTCAGTTAGTCTGACACTCCCTTCAGCTCAGAGCGGAAGAATTCATTTGATGATTTCCTATCCTAAAAAAAAAACCTTAAGGAAACTCAATTCTGTATATCATTAAAACCAATAATGATGAAATACGACTGCTATCTTTACTATATTATAAACAGAGAAGATTTGACTGTTTGTTTGTTTGCATTGAATAGGCTCCGAAACTACTGAACCGATTTGAAAAATTCTTTCACTGTTGGAAATCTACGCTATCCCCGGGTGACATAGGCTATATAATATTAATATTTGTTATATTTAGTATCAGCATTGCACCCGTGTGAAGCCGGGCCGGGTCGCTTGTATGTAATATTTAGATTTTACATACATACATACATTCATGCCTTTTTCCCATGGGGGTAGGCAGAAACTATAGAACGCCACCTGCTACAATCCTTACATACTTATTTTACTAATGTTATTTTCAAATAACTACAATGGATGTAAAAATACACTTAACGATATCGAGACTAACATGTTCTGTCCATCTGCAGTCGTTTTTTTGTTCTGGACCATACCTGGAAACATTTAAAGTCAAAATTCCAAGTTTTTTTTTCCATTATTTGTTCCGTGAGAGAATAGAACTCGCGACACGCAGCGCAGCAGCCAATCGCTAAGTCACTGCGCTAACCGTGTCGACAAAAAATCTTCTTCTTCTTCTTCTTATCGTGTGGGGTAAGGTCTTACGACCCTACACACCCTAGTGTCAGAGTCTCTTAACCGCCTCAATGGCCTCTGACATGGTTTGAGTGGGACAGTAAGTCCAGGTTTCGACAAAAAAATAATTACAACATTAATAATTAATCTGGGGGGACTAGAGATAAACTACTATAACATGGCGCGCCCCTCCACAAATTCATAACGTTTGAAAGTATTTGAGGAAGTGTTTACAAGACCCACAACGCATGTGTGCGTACTGAGACGGCTTTCGAAACAAAAACAAATCAACGACTGTTTCTCGACTAGCGGCGTCATTGATTACTCATTTATTATTAGTATGGCGCTGCACTGACATACTCTATGAAAAGAAACGTGCGTTGTCTTTCACGGTCTTGCTAGATAAGATTAGTTTACCAAACAAATCTGCCGGCTTGCTATTGAAGACGAATACTTACAACTACATAGAAACTCTTTCATACGGATGTGACTATACACATTGAAATAGTAATATGGAGGGGCGCGCCATGTTATAGTAGTTTATCTCTACCGCTATATCTTAAAACAGTACCATTTTTGTAATACCTGTTGTTGGATTTTAAACTCTCGGCGCTGAATCGAGCGTTGAAAATCCAAACGTAAATGCTGTTCATAATGATACGAAATTCAATCTTAAACTCACCAGTAATAAATATATCTTCCAAATGGAAATAGTTAGTTTTTAAAGCGGCCGCGTAGAGGGCGTTGGCCGCGGCTCCGGACAGCGCGTAGCCTGTACCTGACAGGTACTTGGGGTACACGCGCCCACCGTACATGTACCTCGGGCTATACCTGTAAATAAGATGATAATTCATTCATTTTTTTCATTCTGGTAGAGAATGCCGAAGGCATTAAGTCCGCCTTTGTACTTTTTTGTTGCATAAAGTAAAAATAAATAAATTTCTACAACATAATTATTATAAAATAACATCACGCCTGTAATCTCCGAAGGGTTAGGCAGAGGTGCAGCCATATTTCGCCAGTTACGTTTTAAGTCCCATGTAATAGGGCGCGAGCCTATTGCTATCAACCGGGCACAAATCCAGACTCCGAGGCGGCTACTGAGAAATTCCTGATGGAAAAACCCAATAATAGCTCGACCTGGGAATCGAACCCAAGACTTCATGCGCAACCGTAAACGTTATAGCAACTATCAACTTTTACAGGAAACTTTTAAAGTGTTGATAGTTGCCTCAACTTAAGTTGCTCCGTGTGCAAAGCGCCTAATACTAAAAATTTCTTACCATTTATTACTGGAGTCGCTGACAGGTCTTGCCCCACAGATGAGGTCCCCTATCAGAAGGAATTCCCTATTCCTACGCCCTTTATTCCTTTCATCAAAGTCTCGAGATCTGTTCCTCAAATTCTCTATGAGGTTTGGCACATTAATATACATATCATCGTCCGTTTTCAGTATGTAGCGGACTGAAAAAAAAAGGTATTGTTTTTGGTATGAATTAATAAATAAGTGATAATTTATTATTGAAAAAAAAATTACGTGACGAAGGGTTAGGCAGAGGTGTACCCATTAGTACATCCAAATTCCGCCAGTTATGTTCAAGTCCCTTAAGGAGCGAGCCTATTATCATAAACCGGGCACAAATCCAGTCTCCGAGGCTGCTACTGAAGCTACTAAGAACTAGAGCTACTTTACTTACTACTTAATTTTTCAATTGTCAGATAACTATTAACGGAGGGATAAATATGGCGGTTTGATAGCTTGTGTATAGAGAATATGTCAAACTGTCATATTAATTCTTAAAAAAAAAGTTATCTGACTATTAAAAAAATCAGCCCTAAGTGAATGAAATATATACATATTTTTTACTTATGTAATATTTTTTTATACAATATATATTTTTTTATTAACATAAACATTACATCACCCCTGTAATCCCCGAAGAGTTATGCAGAGGTGTACCCATTAGTACACCCACATTTCACCAGTTATGTTCAAGTCTCATGTAATAGGGGGCGAGCCTATTGCCATCAACCGGGCACAAATCCAGACTCCGAGGCTGCTACTGATAAATTCCTGATGGAAAAAGCCAATATCACTTTGCCCGACTTGGGAATCGAACCCAATACCTCATGCTCAGCAGTCGCGGTTTGCGACCACTAGACCAACGAGGCAGTAAATATAAATAATGTCAATAAAAATAATTAAAAAGAAACTTACCACTATTATTACAATTATTAGTGATCCATTTCAACATCATAATAGATTTCAACGTCAAATTATTGTATGAATCAAAAAAACCTTCTTGAATGACATCGCCATACTTTTCCGATTCCTCTTCGATTTTATTCTGAATGGTAGAATCGTTGTCATTCGTTGGCAACCCCAAAAGGAACACGACTTTGTATTCTGGGTCAGTGACCTCGGGTGTTGATTGTTTCTCCTTCATTTTTCGGAAATTTTTATTACCTTTCAACATTGATAATACTTTTTCTAAATCAGGGGTTTCTTCGTACCCCTTAGGGGGTATTTTCATAACATTAGTGTCATAATAATCATAATTTGGCTCCGTATTGTCTCTTAACTCCTGTTCCATATCAAACTCAGGTAAAATGACGTCATCATCAAACCTCTTCTCAGGTACATCATCAGTCTTCTCACTAACCAGATTGTCCTGCAACGCTTTAGCCAATTCGGGCAATAGCCGGCTAAAGCTAGATATGTCTCGTTTCACTCTATCTCTAGTTACATTTTTATTTTCGTTCTCCGAATAAAGATCATATGAATAATTGTAGTTTATATACCTTTGTTTGATTGCGTGATATACTTTGGACATATCCGGGTAACTGGCGTAGTTTCCCCACGTTTCCCTTATAGCTATACGTCGGTCGAAGTGGTCAGTGGATGAGCAAACAACTATTAATAGAAAAAGTCTATCAGTACTAGTCTTAGGGCATACATTCCTAGGTGTATGTATTGTCGTTACGTTATTTGGCTGTACGTATATTTTTGTGTCGCGATTCGTGTGCATTGACCAGCCCGCGACTAGACCTGAAAGTTGCCAAGTGAAAAAATACAATAATTGTTATACTTTTTTTTTTCTTCATTTTTACCACTAAATACGGTTGTTGGTAAGCGATAAAAGTCGTTTAACACTTTAGTTTTTTATATAGTAACTAGCTTTTGCCCGCGACTTCGTCCGCGTAAATTTCGGTTATCGCGGACACGGACAAAGTCGCGGAAAAAATTACCCATGTCCTGTCATTTCAATTCGAAACGACACGTGGCGCCATCTATGGTCATAAGAACGTTATTGTGATTTCCCTCGAAAACAGTACTTTTTTCGGGATTAAAGGTACCCTATGTTCGTTCCTGTATACCTGGCAACGTATATGCAAAATTTTAGGAAGATCAGTTCAATGGCTTAGCCGTAAAATGGTAACAAACAAACAACCAAACTTACTTTCGCATTTATAATATTAGTTAGGATTATAAAGCACAATATTAATTTTATGAATTTATAATTAAAATTATTGGTTTGTAACATTATTTAAAAAAATAAACCAAAAATATCAACTCATTTGAATAACTATTTAATCGATGTCAATCTTAATAAGTTTTTTTTTAAAGTAGTGTTGTATTATTATAAAATAAATGTTTTTTAATAACCATATTAAAAAAAACAATTACTTTAAAAGAGTCAGTATGGAACTTCTTGACCATTCTTCTCCATACTAAAAGCCTTTGGAAAGAGCAACAAGACCCAATTATTATTATTTTTAAAGTGCCTTTAATGTCCTAACAGATTTTTTTTTTACTTTGACTTTCCACCCTACAATTGGTTGGTTATTTCAGTGGTCAAAGTGGATAACAAACCTTTGGACAGCTGATCATTGGCCTTATTATATACAGGTATGTAAAGAAGCACGCAGAACAGTATCATGGCGGTGCAGAACAAGAAGAACTTGGCTAGCACGGTCAGGGTGGACCGCCTCTCGCGCTCCTCGACCTTGGGGGTGGCATATGGAGACAGGCGTCGGATTTTTTCATATCTGTAAAGAAAAATAAACCTTTTAAACTGTTTCTAACAATGACATAACACCACGTCTGTAAATGATTAATTTCGTTGCGGGACCCAAGACAGTTAATCGTTTCTCTGGGACTCGTCGTGCTTCATTGTCTCGGCGCTTTTCTGGTGGCCTCCACTGTTGATTCTGGAATTCAGGAGTTGCAGTGGGTGGGAACAGTGTGGCGGGATTGTCCTATTAAAACCACGTCTGTAATCCAGTACACCCACATTTCGCCAGTTATGATTTTAAGTCCCATGTAATAGGGGGCGAGCCTATTGCCATCAACCGGGCACAGATCCAGACTCCGAGGCTGCTACTGAGAAATTCCTGATGGAAAAACCCCAATAACACTTTGCCCGACCTGGGAATCGAACCTAAAGACCTCATGCTCAGCAGTCGCGCTTTGCGACCTCTAGACCAACGAAACAGTTAAGCTCAAGGCATTTTTTTTATTAATCTTATTAGCTTGTGACTTCGTCTCAGTCCGCGTAAATATTAGTTGTCGCGTACGCAGACGAAGTCGCTTGGCAACATAACTTAGTTTTTGCGAGAAACCATAATTATTTTCATAAAATAAAAGCGTAAGTTACTCCTTTCCTTAAAACATCAGCTATCTGCCATTAAAAGTCCCGGCAAAATCGGACAAGCCATTTCGGATGTTAACCAGGACAAACGGACAAAAATTAAAAAAAACTTACTTATTTATCTACGTACCGTTTATACATGTTTAGGTTTTGTAAGGCTGTTATTTTGGTATTACAAATAGACACTTAAATATTTACTAGAAATATTTTCTTTCAATAAATTCACTTTGCTTTCAGCATATATTTGTATTGATTTTCTTTTCATAAATTCACGTTGCTTTCAGCACGTAAGGAATAGAAAGTGCACTAACACCCGCATAGGTATGTAATTATTCGGTATCTGCCGTGTTGCAATTACTAATTAATACGAATTAATTAGAAACGGTTCACTGTTTCTTCATTAGGAATGTCGATTGATAGAGTTTGTCAACCTAATTTAAAAGAGTGCCGTGGAGTTTCTTCCTCGTTCTTCTCCATAGGGATGCGGGTTCATCGCCCCGCCTGCTTAAACCAAGCGACAAGATGGCAATATCGAATTTCAAAAATCTCCTAATAAAAAAAACATACGTGCAATGCCGGGGTGGTTCGCTAGTTAATCATAAATCTACATCTACACTATTATAAACAGGAAAAAATTGTATTTTTGTTTGTTTGTAATGGATAAACTCAAGGACTATACGACCGATTTTAAAAATTCTTTCACCATTAGAAAGCTACATTATCTGCGAGTAACATACGCTATATTTTATTTTATTTTTGAGCGGATTTGCGCGGAAATAAATCTAATGTCTTTTACATAAAAAAAATTCTTAAGAAAAAAAAAATACATTCTGTAAATGAGGTCGCAGAATGGGAGCCCCTATTTTCAACCGACTTCAAAAAGGAGGAGGTTCTCAATTCAACGCGTATGTTTTTTTTTTTTTTTTTGTGTTTGTTCAACGATTACTCCGCCAATTATGAATCGATTTGGATGATTCTTTTTATGTTTGAAAGAGTATAGTCCCGAATAGGTCCCATAGGAATATTGTCATGATCTGATGATGAACTTTGGAGATATGGAACGGAACTCCTTATAAAATCACAGCAGAACCGCCGTAACAAGAAAAATTGCTTTGTTTATACGTGTAGTCGATGACTGACTGAAGGAAGTGGGGAGGGGGTACGTCAACCCCCCTCTTACCACTTTCCAAAATTAAATATATCGTGTGAGGTATTGTTTGAAAGGGCTTTATGTAAGGATTTCAAACATTAACACACAAGCACTGAAAAGTGAAAAATAAAAAGCTTTTTTACAAAAAAAGATCACCGCCTTCAAAAACCACAAAATAAAAAATAACTTTAGCTTGGAAGTTGGTGGCAATACCTACATAACAAGAAACTAATCCAAAGCCGCCGACTTCCTAGCTAAAGTTATTTTTTATTTTGTGGTTTTTGAAGGCGGTGATCTTTTTTTGTAAAAAAGCTTTTTAGTTACTATGTTCGACTCCGAAAGTACTAGAACAATACTAGATTGATAAACAAAACACGTTTTGATAGACTAGAAACAAAAGGACGTTAATCAATTGGGGTCTAATTGATACGTATGCAAATATTTTGAAATTTGAAAATATTCAGAAACTACATAGCTTTTGCCAGCGACTAGGTTCGCGTAAATGTCGGACCACCGTTCCATCCCCTAGTATATATTTTTTTAATTATCATCACGCCAGTAATCCCCGAAGGGTTAGTCAGAGGTGTACCTATTAGTACACCCACATTTCGCCAGTTATGTTTTTAGTCCCATGTAATAGGGGGCGAGCATATTGCCATCAACCGGGCACAAATCCAGACTCCGAGGCTGCTACTGAGAAACTCCTGATGGAAGAACCGAATAACAAGCCCCCCTCTCCTCCTCCCCCTCTCTTCACCCCCTTTTGGTTGACTGGTAAAGAATGCCTAAGGCATTAAGTCCGCCTTTGTACCTTTTTGTTGCATAAAGTTTAAATAAATCTATACATATAATAAATCTGTAACTGGTCGCTGTCTGTACATATGAGATTTATGAGAAAAACTTTTGTTGGGGATCAATACGATAGAACCCAAAACAATGATTTTTAAATTTCTTTTCTGTTTGTCCGTTTGTAAATAATAAATAACACTTTTCTTCTTTTCTTTCTTTTTTTGATTAGTGTCTTTAATTAAACTGCCTCGTTGGTCTAGTGGTCGCAAGCGCGACTGCTGTGCATGAGGTCTTGGGTTCGATTCCCAGGTCGGGCAAAGTGTTATTGGGTTTTTCCATCAGGAATTTCTCAGTAGCAGCCTCGGAGTCTGGATTTGTGCCCGGTTGATGGCAATAGGCTCGCCCCCTATTACATGGGACTAAAAACATAACTGGCGAAATGTGGGTGTACTAATGGGTACACCTCTGCCTAACCCTTCGGGGATTACAGGCGTGATGTTATGTATGTTAATTAAAGTAAAAAATAAGTATATCTGACCTGTGCGATAGTATGGGGCTGTCGTCACTGTTGGAGACTGAGGGGTACAGCCTGTCGTCGTCATACCAATGTTTATCACCATCCATAGATTTAACTGTGAACAAAAACAATGCATTAACATATACCAGCTTGTTTTAATTTTTCTTTTATGTTTTGTGCGTCATTTTCGCGTGAATAAATAGTTTTTCTTTCTTTTCTATATTAACATATCGGAAACATGGGAAAAGATCGCCAATCATGGTTATCGCGCTGAAGATCAAAGATAATTGCTGGCTAGTTATAATAAAGAAAAAAAAAAAAAGAAAAACTATTTATTCCCGCGAAAATATTGGATGGATTGGAAAATACTGGATTGGTGCCCGGTTAATGGTAAAAGGCTAGCCTCCTATTACATGGGACTTAACATAACTGGCGGAATGTGGGTGTACTAATAGGATAAGGGTACACCTCTGCCTAACCCTTCGGGGATTACAGGCGTGATGTTATGTTATGTTGAAAACTACAAAGAGAAAATGAGTTTAACTTTGGAAGTCGGTAGCAATACAAAACCACAAACAATCTATACTAATAATATACCTAATAATACAAAGAGGACAGATTTCTATTTTTGTATGTTTGTAACGAATTAACTCAAAAACTACTGGACTGATTTCAAAAATTCACCATTAGAATGCTACATTATCCCTGATTAACATAGGCTATATTTATTACTAGAAATAATTAGGGATCCCCACTAAATTTTAATAATGTAACCCAAGGTGTAAAAATATTGCCATAAAACGTCTTTTATCGCATGCGCTAACTAATGAGGTTTGTGAGTGGTTTGATATGGATAGTCTATAGTATCCTTTCCCAGTGGGCGATAACGCCCCCTTGAGGGCGCTGCAGGCCTAAAGGGGGGCGGTAAGAGACCCAGAACAAAAATCAGGGCGTTGTGTAGAGGCTTGGAGAGCGATTTGTAATTTCATCTACTATGTAATTTTTAAATAGGTGAAAAAATGGGGGCGCTAAAAAATAATTTATTTCAAAGTAGACATTAATTTTGGGAACCCTTGGTCTATAGCCTGGGGAAGGACATAGGCTACTTTTTTATCAATAAACAACGCGAGCAAAGCCGCGGTCGGAAGCTAATCGTACCATATAGACCGTGACGACAAGGTTGGCGTTACGGCTAACTGCGTAATTACACTAGGTAGTCACCCAGTATTTGGGTGGTCGACAGACTAGTCGAATTCAGGTAGAGACAAATTACAGTAACATGACGCGCCCTTCCACAATTCAAAACATTTGAAAGTGTTTGTAATAGTATTAAAAAGACTCACAACGCATGTGTGCGTACTGAGACGGCTCTCGAAACAAAAACAAATCAGCGATTTGATGCTCGACTAGCGGCGTCAAAAATTACTCTTTATTATTAGTATGTCGCTGCACTGACATACTCTATGAAAATGACAGGTGCGTTGTATTGCGCGGTCGGCTATTTATGATTAGTTGACAAACAAATATGAAGCCTGCTACTGAAGACGATTACTTACAACTACATACAAACTCTTTCATACGAATGTGACTACACACATTGAAATGATAATATGGAGGGGAGCGTCAAATAGTTTATATCTACCCGATACATTATTCACACTGGTCAAAAAGTCAAAAGTCAAATCATTTATTTCAATTAGACCATCAATTAAAAGGCAATTCTGAACGATAGAGTGAGGAATGAGGTTACGAGACCGTTACGGATTAAAGGAGGATGTAGTGACAAAGATAGAAAAGGGTATGCTTAGATGGTTCGGTCATGTTGAGAGGATGAGTGAAAGACGATTAACAAAAGGTATTTATGTATATGGAAGGGTTGAGTGGTAACGCAGGGAGGGGTCGCCCTAGGAAGACCTACACTAACCTTATTGGTGAGGTCCTTCAGAAAGGTCAGGTGCGCAGTACTTGTAACCGGCGTGTTTGTATGACGAGTAGTATGGACGTGGATGAGGCGAAAGGAGTATGTAAGGATCGTAGCAGGTGGTGTTCTGTGGTTTCTGCCAACCCCCATGGGAAAAAGGCGTGTGTTTATGTATGAACTTCTAAACAAGAGATCATCTCTCTAATAATATTGAATCTAATTGCCCATTCAAAAGGTAGTTTCGTATGGAGAAGAATGGACAAGAAATTAAATATATGTATTTTTAATTCTAAGACGAGCCCTGCCGGGGTCGCGGGACGTCTTAACAGGATACCGTGGCCCCGGAACGCAAAGGGCTGCAGAAGGAACAGGGTGTTTTTTAGTCAGTAAAGTCTGACAGTCCCTTCCGCCCCAGCCAGGGAGAAAGGGCTCATTCGATGATTTTTAAAAAACTCTTCGAGCCCAACGGCCTTCTGCTCTACGAGCTTGACACTTGAGTTCCGCAATTTTGAGAGCTATATCGGTTACCTTAGTTCTTCTGCGAATGTCCTCATTTCTGATTCGATCTCGCAGCCGTTTCCAAATTCCAATGCTCTCTCCGAGCGACTTTGAACTTCCTTAAAAGAGGCCCATAACTTCGTATTTTGAATAAATTAAAAGCATTGTGTCATCTTGTTTCTCTTTCCTTCCTAAGCTGTCTGACAGAGACCGCGTCAGCTGTTATTTACGTCGTTAGTACTACATAATATTACGTGTTCTGTTCTGTTAAAAAAAAACCTGTTTTCACGCGAACAGGTATAGAGAAATGAGTACGCTAATACTTTACCTAATTTGGTAGGTAAATAAGTTACTTTTCACGCTGTTATGTAGAACGCTGGCTACATGTTTATCATTTAAATACATACATAAACTCACGCCGTTTTCCCATGGGGGTAGGCAGAAACCCCACCTGCTAAGATCCTTACATACTCCTTTCGCCTCATCTTCGATCATACATCTCGTCATACAAGCACGCTGGTTACGAGTACTGCGCACTTGACCTTTCTGAAGAACCTCACCAATAAAGTCAGTGTAGGTCTTCCTAGGGCGACCCCTCCCTGCGTTGCCACTCACCATCGATTGATGATCATCGATGTTTATCATTTGTTTTTTTTTTTTTTAATAGACGACACAATGCGTCATTGCTAAACTCTAGATAAAATAAACTATCATGGGTCACTAGTAATTAGCGACCAATACAAACACATGATTGTATTCATGATAAATTGATAACCTTTTGTGGTCGGCTTCCAGTTTAACCGGAGGCAGCTGAACACCAGTATTTTACATGGAGCGACTGCCTATCTGACCTCCACAACCCAGTTACTGGGTAATACGATACCCCTTGGTAAGACTGGTTGTCAGACTTTCGGGCTTCTGACGACCTGTAACGACTGTCAAAAATCCACGTAAGACAGTCATACGTGCTTTCCGAGGCACGGAGGAGTCTCGATGTGTAAAGATGGTGACCCATCTACGGACTAACCCCGGCAAGCGTAGCTTAACCTGATGGATCGGCTTGGCGGCTGTTATTACTTCGCCACGAGCTCCTCGATTGTTCAGAAAATCATGCCCGGACAAAGCCGCGGCCAGTCGTTAGTGTAAAATAAAAATAATAAATAATAAATATCTTGGGACAACTCACACACGGCTATCTGATCCCAAGCTAAGCAGAGCTTGTGTTATGGTAACCAGACAACTGATATACCTACATACTTATATAATTTAAAAATACATACATATTATAGATAAATCACACCCAGACACAGAACTAACATTCATGCTCATCACACAAAGTTTGTCCTGGGTGGGAATCGAACCCACGACCTTCGGCTTAGCAGTCAGGGCCGCTAACCACTAGACCAACAGGCCCGTCAGTGTACGTATGATACGGGACAGTTACTGGGAATTCGCTTAGCGCATACTCGAATGAGTTAAACAAATAAACAGATGCTTAAAAAGATTACAAAAACATGTTGAATTTGTACAAAAATAGTTATTACAGTATTTGGAGCATCGGTAAACGAAAACATCGTGAGGAAATCTTAATCTTATCTTCACAAATAAAATAAAACTGAAGAGTTTTTTCGTTTGTTTGTTCAAACGTTCGTTTCATCTCTGTAACTATCAGACAGATTGAAAAAAATATTTTTCGTATTAAGTTAAAGTCCGCATAAATGTCTGTTATCGCGGACGCAGACGAAGTTGCGGAATAAAAAATACCCTATGTCCTTCCTTGGGGTTCAATCATACCCCGTATCAAATTTCATCAAAATCGGTTCAGTGGTTTAGTCGTGAAAGCGAGACAGACTGACACACAGTTATTTTCGCATTTATAACGTTAGTAAGGATATGATAGACAGATCCATGAGAAATAATATAGGCTATGTAACATCACGCTACGACATACGGAAGCGGAGCAGTAACTAATAATAATAACAGTACAGTACAGTAACTAATATTTTTTGTAAAAACCTAATGTAATAAGACTGCCGTGGAGTTTCTTGCTCGTTCTTCTCCATAGAGGCCTACCTCCGTTTTGGAACGAGCAACTAGCTTCAACTTTCGGACTATCTGACCGACTCTTTGACAATTCAAAAGTGTCTGTAATTGGTCTAATTGCAATAAATGATTTAACTTTGACTTTGAATATAAGTATATGTATAAGTTTGAAATCGCCAATCCGCCTTGAGCAAGCGTGGTGATCAATGCTCGTGCCTCCTCTGTATGAGAAGAGGCCTTTGCACTGCAGTGGGTCAGTAATATAGGCTGATATTATTATAAACATCGAAGCGTAAAATGAAAAATGTATCAAGCGACAATTTAGTCCTATTTTATATGCAATCTTATTAACATAAGTCTAAGGTTGAATATATATAACACGACCAAATTGTCGCTTAATACATTTTACCATTAACTCCTCGAAATGTATCTTGTGAGAAACAAAAGATGTATCAGACTGTACCACCTACCCATTTATAGGTACCAACGAGTGTGGGCCGACCGCGCGTCATGCCACCCATCGGTAATGCACTTAAAATAGTCTTGCACTACAAAGGTTAAATTATTGTAAACATGGCACATTTTTTCGTCCTCGTCTTTCAGAGATTGCCTTAAGACATAAATAGTCTAACAGAATGACGACACCCGGTAAATATTTTTTTGTTCATAACATAACATCACGCCTGTAATCCCCGAAGGGTTAGGCAGAGGTGTACCCATTAGTACACCCACATTTTGCCAGTTATGATTTTAGTCCCATGTAATAGGGAGCGAGCCTACTGCCTTTGTTGTTTATGTTTGACAGTATTTCAGAATTTGTTTTTTCTCTTTCAAAGAACAGAATCGCCCTGTTGCGTTGGTAGGCAGTGTCGCGTCACTATCATAACTGTGTGCGTGCGGGTTCATCGCCCTGTCTGCCTACACCCAGCGGCAAGATGGCTAGTTTATTTATTTACTTAAACTTTATGCACAAAAAAGTACAAAGGCGGACTTAATGCCTTAGGCATTCTCTAACAGTCAACCAAAAGGTGGTGAAGAGATAACATGGTAGGTGCAAATTATTGTACATGAGAGAAAAATCAAGAAAGAGATTTAAAAATCATTGAAATCAAATAATATTCTGAATAAAAACGTACACAAGAACTAAATAATTAAAATTCATGTTTAAATGACTATACATAAACTCACATATACCATAATGTATATAATATTATAATATGTATAATAGTTCAAATTCTAAAATCAACTACTAAAATAATAAATCTATTTCTCCCTTCCAAAAGATGAAAAATGGACAAGAAACTCCAGTAGATACAATCTTAAAACAGGTTCAATACAAAAATATTGTTTTTCAAAACAGGCTTTTATATTGAATGTATTTAAAATTCCAATTCAATTAAACATCGGAAAGTCTTGTAAGTTCCTATGGCCACTTTCCGGCTCCATCATCAGACCAGCTCTGTGACATCATTATATTGCATTGTCATGCTAATTGCACATTTAGACAAAATTTCAGCTCAATCGAACATCGGAAAGTGGATCAAATTTAACTTGTAAGATTTGACCCACAGACACCGGGACACGTGAAAGTAAAATAAAACTTTGTAAAAGTGTCGATATTTTGTATACCTACAATCATAATAATACCAGCCAATTACTGTCCCACAGCAGGACAAAGGCCTCTTCTCATACAGAGAAGGCACGAGCATTGATCACCACGCTTGCTCAAGGCGGATTGGCGATTTTAGACTTATATTAATTACAAGTCCAGAGTTTCCTCACGATGTTTTCCTTCACCGATGTCAGTGATGTCCAAGATAAACTTTAGAAAGTACATATAAATTGAAAAAGTCACATAGGTACTTACATTAATTATACACACAAAACGTTTAACTGTAGTACTCTATAATTTCTAGTAAAAATATGTGTATTTTTTTCCGGATATAATAATAATATGAAACACATAAAAAAATATTTATGACTTTCATAGAGTTTGTAAAAATATAAAAATGAAAACTGTTTTTATATCTTAATACCAACATCCGCACAATTATTATAGCATACCAAAAATCGCCCTAGAAAGACCTACACTGACCTTTTTGGTGAGGTTCTTCAGAATGGTCAGGTGCGCAGTATTCGAAACCGGCGTGCTTGTATGACGAGATGTATGAACGTGGACGAAGCGAACGGAGTATGTAAGGATCGTAGGACGCCACCTGCGTTCTGTGGTTTCTGCCTACCCCCAGAGAAAAAAGTGTGAGTTTATAATGTACTAGCGCTCTCCCCGATGCTCGTTCGCGTGATTTTTCTTAAAGATCCCTAATTTTTTGAAAAAAGAAATAATACTAGCCTGTAGCACTCACCGATAATAACGTACCTTCCAATATGCAAAAGAATTTTCAAAATCAGTTCAGTATATCCAGAGATACAACCTCATTAATTTTATCTCTTTATAAAATTAGTCTATAAATAGTATAGATTATAAATTCGAAAGTAACTCTTTTTTTTGCAACGAGGTTTATGCTCTTTGCAAAATTAAAAAAAAAAAAAAATTGTTTCTTTGGGCAAGTTGTTTGTTATCATGAGTTTAAGTATCGGCCACTAATTACCACTCACCATAAACAAGTATAGATAAGCGACAGTAAGCGACTACTTTGTGACATCTATACTCAAAATTCAAACCAAATTACCATTTACAAAGTTTTCACGCATCGCCGACGCTATTTTGCATTTTTACGATAAAATTATCGTTCGGAACAAGACCGGAATATGCGCACGCGCATACAAGGTGCTGTTTTGAATTCACGTCAAATTACAGAACATTGTCTTAAAAGATAAATGCTTTCAGGATGATCGGTTCAGTGGCTTAGGCGTAAAATGGTAACAAACAAACTTACTTTCGCATTTATAATATTAGTTAGGATTAGGAAATTAGGATATTAGTTGGGATTCGTGTTGATAATCACTAACATAGTTACCTCCTTGAATTGACCTCGTCAAAAATACAAAAAAGGGAACACACACCAGGGCGCCTACCGCGATCTCTTAAAAGAATATTATTTTAATGTGACTTTGTAATTTCTGTCGTTGCATTTTCAACTGACAAGACAAGACTGCCTAGTTGGTCTAGTGGTCGCAAAACGCGACTGCTGAGCACGAGGTCTTGGGTTCGATTCCCAGGTCGGGCAAAATGTATTGGGGTATATACCTATACATATTGGGTTCTTCCATCAGGAATTTCTCGGAGTCTGGATTTGTGACTGGTTGATGGCAATAGGCTCGCCCCCTATAACATGGGACTTAAACATAACTGGCGAAATGTGGGTGTACTAATGTTTACACCTCTGCTTAACCCTTCGGGGATTACAGGCGTGATGTTATGTATGTAAGAGATGGTTGTAGGCCCCCAGGTAGGTACTTACTCATTCAGGAATATCAAACAACATTTTTCTTAGTAGCCTATGAGTAAGTACATTGTTTTTGTATATGAATAAGACGGTTGTATTAATACAATAACATACCAATTGAAAAGCTTGGCAATGATGTAAGCGACACTAACTGATACAGAAAATATGTACATAAAAATTCTTAACTGCATAATATGTTTTCGTTCGCGTTGTTCTTTTTTCACTCAAGTTATGTTACATTTTTTGTTATTGCTCCGCTCCTCTTGTTCGTAGTGTGATGTTATATAGCTTATACTATTGCTTATGAAACTGGCTATGCTATAGTTTAAGTTTTTTTGCAATCCGACTGGTAGTTCCAGAGATAAGCACATTTAAAAAACAAGGAAACCAAAAATCTCTTCATCATTATTGTAATAATAAATTATATAGATAATAATCTTATTTAAATGAACTTTAAGTGAGTACATGTTTACTTAAAAACTGAATCATGTTCATGAGTGACTAATACATTGGGTATGTTAAGGCTCTTTGCACACGGAGCCACTTAAGTTGAGGCAACTATCAACTCTTTAAAAGTTTTCTGTAAAAGTTGATAGTTGCTACAACGTTTACGGTTGCCGCAACTTTATGGCAATCTGTGTGCAACTTTCACAGTCGAGTTGCCGTATGCCGTTGCCGTAGCGACATTTGAGGAAACCGGTATCTTTAAAAACCGGTATAATATTGAACAGTTGCTTGTTGCGGCAATAAGCAACTAACCTAGTTATCGATTGCAGCAACTGAAAACTGTTGACGATCGCCGCAACTCGAAACTCGAGTGTGTGGGCAGTCCATTTGAAATATATGTAAACAGCTAGTTGCCAGTTGCTGCAATAGTTGCTGTGTGTGCAAAGCACCTAAGTGGTTGACATAACCCATGTTCATTCGCATGCTTACTAATTGACCTGTGCTATGGGCACTGAGGACTGCTTCATTGTCTCACTCAGTGAAACACCTAGGGGCAAGCTCAACAGATTTTATATGGCTAATAAGAATCTGCTGACTGCCTCATTAGTCTTGGCTTCAATTCCCAGGGTGGGCAAAAGGGTTATTGGGTTTTACCATTACGAATTCCTCAGTAGCAGCTTCGGTCAGTCTGGATTTGTGCCTGTTTATAAATTTTAATCAGTATATTAAAACAAGGCAAGCATAAGAGATTCAGAAAAAAATTCAGACACTGCTTGTTGATATGAAAGTCAGATTGATGAGGAATAGTATAAGCTATCATCACGCTTCGACCCATAGGAGTAAAGTAGTAACCAAAGACATAACTAACATGAAACTAGTTAAGTATACAATCATTTAAGAAAAAGTAATGTCAATTTTTCCTACAGACTATTCTAAGAAACAAATATAATATATAAATTATGCGTCACATTCTCTATGCGAAACTACTCAACCATTTTTTATGACACATGGTTTACTGTGTGTAATTTAGTCAAACTTAAAAGATAGGATAGTTTTTATATCGATTATCCTAAACTGAAATAAAATAATTATGTTACCATATTCATAGTTTTCTTAGGAGTCAATCTTTAATTACGTACAATGGCCCAATAAAGGGGCTAAGTGCGGAAAAAGCCCAGGTAAACTAACTAACTAGGAGTCAATCTTCAGACTGCTCTAAAGTGCCTGATAGACTCATATGACCATGAACATTAATCACAACAATTAAAATGTTTTGTAAACAATACAATTGTTATGAAAACTGCAATCTTAGATTGCAAATTCAGCTATTAATTGGTTGCCGACAGGGATCTATAGATCGCTGTATAAAAAGCGTTTGTAAATAAGTACAGCCTAAACTAAATTCATATGAATAAAACATGTTGAAGCCTCAGCCTTCTATTATGAATGAAATCCTATTAGAATTACAAATGAGCTTGTAAATTATCATCATACACTTCGTATTATAAGTAACTCTTTAAATACTGAGCATTATATCGTGTAATTTATTTTTGTGTCGGAAATAACAAAGATAATTGAAGAAATAGTCGCAATATTTTTTTTTATTAAAATAAATAGTTGTGTGTTAGTATTGATTAGGAGTTTAATTGTTGCTTCAGTCGTTAGAATGATTAAGTTAGAATATTTATAGATGTAAACGCGATGACTTTGTAAGTCATCGTAAATATCGTTACGCAGGTCTGTACAATATTATGATTTAATAATGACATTAACCTCGATATTTACGACCAACTTTCTTAAACGACGCAAAGTAACACAAGGTTCGTAATTAAATTAGCAAGCCTTTCTGAAATCTTGAACGTCGTGCAGTCTTACGGACGAAAATTTAAAATATAAATAAACAATATCGCAAGGTATGTCTTGTTTCTTTAATTACTCACCGTTTATAAGCCACTAGGCACTAGAAGTAACGAGATTCACACAATTAAAGGTTATGTTAGTATTTTCAAACACTTTAACACTATTAACAATTAATTAAATTATTATTTTACAGTGAAAACAGACTATCACATTAAGTTTGATTCAGCTGCAGCAGCCATTTGTAAAAAATATAGTGCTGCCAAACCAACAAGTATTTTTTTTCTACCAATTCCCTTGTCAGTTTTACAATGTAGTTGAGAAATAAAATTGATATGTTGTTGTTTCGTAATCTTAAGGATTTACGACTATTTATATATTTCTTTTTTAATTCTACTATATTTAATTTTGCTTCAAAGATCAATTCAAACTATAGCATTCAATAGAACGCTACCTAGTTTGGGTAATCACATTTAATTACCAACGTAATATTGCTATATTTCTTGGCAACTTTATCAAAGAATTTCGTTTCATTTTACGCACAGTCTATTTTGACTGTTTTTGTCAGTTATTAGTGCTGAAAAAAGATTTAAAGTTATCAATATCAAAAATAAGTGTGCGTAAAATGTAACGTGGGCTTATTTACAAATTCATTCGTTTCGGTAAAAATTTCTTGTGGAACGAAGTAAGAAAACGTAAGAAAAATATAATAAAAATGACTTCAGGAGTGACAAGGCGCGAAATTCTATCAATGTACAAGTTGCTCTTGCGAGAAGCTGACAAGTTTTCCAATTATAACTTCAGGTAAGCTCGTATAACTGAAATTAAATTACATAACCTCTTTTAACACAAAAAATAAGGTTACCGACCAAAAATTACGCACTACTTAAGTACTAATTAGTATTGGCTTGAAATACGTGAATAGCAGCACGCGATCAAATAAATATTCAAATATCTTGACATACCATAACCTATTATCGTATTAGCAAGCAAAGTTTTCTTTTTGTTATTCTTGAAATCATTGATGCTTGGAATAAGCGCAATATTATCGACTGTATAGTCATTTGTAATATAAAAATAACGTCAGTCATCTATTAAAAATAAAATCTATTGTAAAATTATATTTAGTCTGTGCCAAGATGGTTGCACTAAAATTTATTCAACAAAATATAAATAATTATATTACTTTCTGAAACGTAAAAATCAGCTTAATTTAATGCAGAATTAGTTTGTACTCATCACTTAATCAGACTTTTATTCTTGTTACAACAATACAAATAGGTATACAACTCAAAAACCTCCAAAAACAAAAACTAGAATTATTTAATAGAACATAATCGCCTTGATTTTCTTTTGAAGTACTTACCTACCTATCTTAACAATCAAGAAGAAGTTGGCAGACTTGTCCTACATTTTATTAATTTGTTGCATTTCTCCATTTATGTATTTTTATCTCTCTACTGTGTATTTTTTGTTTTTATGTATGTATTTATTATTATATTTTATTCTTGGAAATTTTCTGTACCTGTGCACCTACAATGTTTTGTCTCTGCATCACCCTACGGCATGGGCGTAGCCAGACTCGAGGTGGGGCAGTAGTCTTAAATAATATGTAACTAGCAAAGTATACCTGGGGTCTTACCCCGGTTATTTTTTTACGAAAAAAGGTTACACCCCATATCACCGTATACCTACTCGTACTGTATACGTAATCCAGACCACTTTCTTATTGATCACCTACCTACACCACAAAATCTTCCATTCAAAAATGTCTCTGTAACTTCAGTTGTTTTGGGCTCTGGGCGTAGGTATGGCAATGCTAATCAGTCAATTTAGAGGTTTATACCTACATACCTATAGATATTACTTACAGGTACAGTAAGTAAACATTTGCCCTATCATGGCCACGCCCATGCCCTACAGTAGACTAGTAAAAAATGCCCGAGCCATTAAGTCCACTTTTGTAAAGTGTATCTTTTACATTACCTACGTGCATAAAGAAATAAATAAATTGTCTTTCTTCAATCTTCTTATGATGTCATAAATTATTGGTGATAATGTTATCATCAAACATTCTAAAGTTATTTTCAGTCAAATTACCACTCATTTCAAGGTTGCGATAACCTTTTTTTTTATTGGTTTAACCTCTAACATTCTTATTTTTTTACCGGTAGGCCACTTCGTAAATAGGTAGCCATACAATTCTTTGTCATATCCAATATTCTACTAGGTACTTAATAGAATTAATCATCTTGATTCTTTACTTTTAAAATAGTGTAAAAACTTAGTATGCAACATTTTTGATAAAGAGTTTTATAGCTAACTAGCTTGTGCCCGCGACTTCGTCCGCGTAAATTTCTGTTATCGCGGACACTGACGAAGTCGCGGAAAAAATTACCCATGTCCTGTCATTTCAATTCGAAACGACAGGTGGCGCCATCTATGATCATAAGAACGTTATTGTGATTTCCCTCGGAAACAGTACTTTTTCTCGTGATTAAAAGTATCCTATGTTCGTCCCTGTACACCTAGCAACGTATATCCAAAATTTTAGGATGATCGGTTTAGTGGCTTAGGCGTAAAATGGTAATAAACAAACAAACAAACTTACTTTCGCATTTATAATATTAGTTAGGAAGTTAGGATATAGATTTTCTTACAGTTTTCTGTACATATTTCAAAAAAGATTATGATTTTGTCTTTTTTGTATTATTATCTCACTGGAGTGAGTGATAATAAGACGTCTTTACCTCTTCTCATACAGAGAAAGCACAAGATTTGATCAACAAGCTTGCTCATGGCAGATTAGCAATTTCAAACTTCATTAATTTTATTCCAAGTTATTATTAATCTATTTGTCCAGGTTTCGTCGCAATGATTGCCTTCACCAATGTCAATCAAGTTATACTTAGAAAGTACATTTATGAATTTATTGAAAAAGTTACTTTGGTACTTGCTACTATTACAAGTAGAACATAATAAATAAAATTAATAATAAATATATCTTTTGAAATTTTCCAGAGCTTACGCATTGAGAAGAGTAAAAGATGGATTCAAAGACAACAAGGCGCTAACTGAACCGAAACAAATTAAGCAACAATACGACTTCGCTATGGAGAACCTAGCCATCATAAGGAGACAGGTCTGATATTATATATGTATAGTTATTAGCTTTTTCTCGCGACTCCGTCTGCGTGGAACTTATTTATATCGTACTTGCATATAAACTTCCACCCCCTTATCGATTTCGATATCAATAGATAGAGTGATTCAAGACGAAGGTTTATGTATCTACATTGCACCCGTGTGAAGCCGGGGCGGGTCGCTAGTTTAATAATATCTTCTAAAGTGACTTTCGATTTCGACAGCCAATTTCAATGAAGTACGCAGGAGATATTGTACTGTACAAGTATGCAAACACAGGTGCGGAGTGCACCTGTGTTCATCTTACTATTATTAATAATGCGTAAGTTTGGATGGATGTTTCTTAGGCGCTTTGCACACAGAGCAACTATTGCAGCAACTGGCAACTAGCTGGCAACTAGCTGTTTACATACATTTCAATTGGACCGCGCACACACAGCAATCCGAGTTTCGAGTTGCGGCAATCCTCAACAGTTTTCAGTTGCTGCAATCGATGACTAAGTAAGTTGCCGGTTTCCTCAACCGTCAATCGCAACGCTTCGGGTGATTTTACACCCTCTCTGTGTGCCCGGCAATACCAGTGTCGCTACGGCAACGGCATACGGCAACTCGGCTATGAAAGTTGCTAACAAATTGCCAAAAAGTTTTGGCAACCGGCAACGTTATAACAACTATCAACTTTTAAAGAGTTGCCAGTTGCCTCAACTTAAGTTGCTCCGTGTGCAAAGCGCCTAACTATTGTTCAAAGTCAAAGTCAAATCATTTATTTCAATTAGGCCACTATAAGGCACTTTTGAACGTCATTACATGAAAAAAAAAAAAAGAATTGAATCTAGTTGCCCCTTCCAAAAGGTAGTTTTGTATGGAATGGGCAAGAAACTCCATACGTACTCTTTTAAAATCAATGTTTTACAATGTTATTATTTGTATACATAGTCATACATGTGAATACAATGTACCTTCTATAAAAAAACTACTGTATAATAACACACAAAAATAATGTATATTACAAATTAGGAATTCATGGTAAAAATATATTTAAAGTTACATCATGTTCACATGTTAACAAATATTGGAACTGTAGACAACCACTCTCAACATCTCAACCAACAATGAAACAGCGTGTGAGCCTGCGCAGCCTGTTTTATACTATGTACAGATAGTCTATACTAATATTATGAAGAAGAAAGATTTGATTGTTTGTTTGTCTGCATTGAATAGTCGCCGAAACTACTGAACAGATTTGAAAAATTATTTCACTGTTGGGAAGCTACACTATCCCCGGGTGACATAGGCTATATTATATTTAAAAAAATTAGGGATCCTTAAGAAAAATCACGCGATTATAGTCGCAGGAAGAGTGCTAGTATGAGATAATTTGAAACTTTTCATAATAATAATGACATTGTTTTGATTTCAGATCATCGTGGGAGACTTGTACCGGACAGACAAGCTGATTATTGAGAATCTACAACAATAATACAACAGATAATGTTTATTATATTGAAGACCAGAGACAAAACAATTGATCATAGACTAGAAAACAAAATAGTCCAAGTTTTCTCCACTAAGGGATAATTTTTCAATCGTCAAATAGCTCATAATGGAGGGATAAATATGGCGGTTTGCAGCTTTTGTATAAAAAATATGCCAAACTGTCATTAATTTATACTTTGGATAAAAGTTATCTATTGAAAAATCAGCCCTAAGTAACAATGAATGAAGTTCAATTTTGATTAGCCTCTCGCCCAGTCAGTCATTTATTTCTATTAGACCATTTACAGGCATTTTTGAATTGTCAAGGAGACGGTCAGTTAGAAAGTTGAAGCTAGTTGCTAGTTCCAAAACGGAAGTAGGTCTCTATGGAGAAGAACGAGCAGAAACTCCACGGACACTGTTTTCAATTAGGTTTTTACAAAATCCTGGTTACAATATTCTTGCTGCTTCTATGTATATCTTCTTGTCTTCTCGCTTACGATGTGTATGAGTGAGATGCAAATAGTTTAGCACCTTTTTTATAGGATACCTGCACGTATACGTTTGCCACTATGTTGTATCATCACGCCTGCTGTCCTTAAAGGGACAGGCAGAGATGTAGCTATAGAATTTAGACTTACTGGGTAATTGACACTATTAAGCAGTAATTCCAAGACACAAGTTCTTAAAAAAAAAACACTATTTTAGCTCTAAAATTCTGATTCATTTTCAATTAACTGTAAAAGCTTTGAAGTCAATAAGTTAATTATATTTCGACATTTAATTCTATTCAGTAACCTGACAGTACACTGTTCAAAGAAAAAAAAAAACATACGCGTCGAATTGAGAACCTCCTCCTTTTTGAAGTCGGTTGAAAATAATGTTACCATACTACAACTAATAGTGTTGGAGTAGTGAACGATTTTGCGTAAGGAACGAATGATAATAATGGTTTAATACTAAGTTTAGTACATTATTTAAGTTCGTTCAATTTCGTTCATTCTTACACCACCACACTATCTTTTTTTTGTCAAAACTTGGTAACCCTTTAACTGTCAAGTTACTGAATATAATTAAAAGTCGAAATATAAACAGTTAATTAAGTTGGCAAAGTGACGTTACAGTTGTCTTTTGCCAAACAAAATATGGGAGAATCCCTTTTTGACAGCTCATAAAAAATATGTCAATTGATTGGTTGTGTCAATTACCCAATTGTTAAGTTTCATGCTAGTGTCAACACAGCATTCATATTCTTCAGCAATATTCATTTATTACATAAAAAACTTTTAAACAACAGAATAGACTTCAAAATTGCGTGCGTCATTCGACATCTTGCAAGCAGATACGCAATTTTCAAATCTCTACCTGTTATATTTAAGTTCAATAACAATTAACGGAAGCTTGAGCATACTGCTGCTTTGTCAGCGCTAATGAGGAGTAAGACGAATCCAACTCAAATATAAATTCATGTATTTAACTTCTAAATCGAAATTTTGTTTTGACATTATTAAAAAAAGTGTGAAAATGACATGATATTACATGATGTTTAGAAGATATTAAAAACTTAGTTTTAGATTTAGAAATGTCGGATGTCTGTTCGTCGTATAAAAGTGGTATAAAAGCCATATCATAACCGTTAACTATATGCATACTGCCCAAAAAAAACTAAGGCGCTTTGCACACGGAGCAACTTAAGTTGAGGCAACCATCAACTCTAAAACTTTCCTGTAAAAGTTGATAGTTGCTATAACGTTTACGGTGGCCGCAACTTTATGGCAATCTGTGAGAAACTTTTATAGCCGAGTTACTCAATCTATGCACCGATCAACGGTATAATATTTAACAGTTGCTAGTTGCAGCAATTAGGAACTAACTTAGTCATCGATTGCAGCAACTGAAAACTGTTGACGATTGCCGCAACGCGAAACTCGAGGTGCTATGTGTGCGCAGTCCAATTAAAACATATGTAAACAGCTAGTTGCCAGTTGCTGCAATAGTTTCTCTGTGTAAGCGCCTAAGCAAAAAAATTTGCTTACACTTCCGTCAAATAGACACAGACCAGAGTGTAAGAACGTACCTATATTGTCTTTAAATTGTATGTATCAATATTATAATGCATTTGTATAAAATATAAGAGTTTATTGTTAGTTGCTTATAGTGTAAATAAATTAATAATGTTGATTATTTTGTTGTTTTTTCTTTTAAATAAAACGTTCCCCTACACTAGGAATTTCTCCTGTATCCTGAGTGCGTTTACAAACATATAAACTTACATACACAAACTGCCCGACCTGGAACAAGCATCTGTAGGTCATAAAAATAATTATTCCGTGCAGGAATCAAAGCCGTGACACGCAGCGCAGCAGCCCATCGTTCAGCAACTGCACCAACCGTGCAATGATGCCATCATAATTATATGTATTAAAATTATCAAAGTCGAAACATTTATTTCAATTAGACCATTTACAGGCACTTTTGAATTGTTAAGGAGTCGGTCAGTTAGTCCGAAAAATGAAGCTAGTTGCTCGCCCCCTTGTGGGCGCTGCAGGCCTCAAGGGGGGCGATAAGGGACCCAGAAAAAAAAATCGGGGCGTTGTGTAGAGGCTTGGGGAGCGATTTGTAATTTCATCTACTAAGTGGTTTTTAAGTAGGTGATAAAATTGGGGCGCTAGAAAATAATGTATTCTCAAAGTGGGCAGTACACAAAATAAGTAAGGGGTTTAGGAACCCCTGGTTTAGCGTAACTACGTCCGCTTTGAATTTACTCAAGTGTCGTGTCTGCTAAGGCCCTTTATACCTATCAATTCAGAACTCTTTCACACGCATCACCTACCTAGTGAACGATTTTTTATTTTGTACTTTTTAAAAAGAGAAAAATCCGGATATGCCGTTCTCTCGAGTTTGTAAACACAAAACATTTGTATTGTTCACCACGTGAAGTAAGTACAGTCGACGGCAAAAGAGAAATGGTATTTTTTAATTAATTTAGGTGCTACGGAATTGAATATTTGACACCAACTAACTCAATTAACCAATATTTCCAAGACATAACTCCTCTAAAAAAACATTTTGTTTTTAACTCTAAAAGTATAATTAATTAGAAGACTTATTCGCTTTGAGTGTACTCGTAACCGGCGTGCTTGTATGACGAGATGTATGAACGTAGATGAGGCGAAAGGAGTATGTAAGGATCGTAGCAGGTGGCGTTCTGTAGTTTCTGTTTCTGCCTACCCCCATGGGAAAAAGGTGTGAGTTTATGTATGTATGATGTATGTTAAAATTAATAAATAGTCAATCAATTGAATTGGCAAAATCTATGGGAGAATCGTTTTGACAGGTCATAAAAAGTACATCAAATGATCGGTGGTATCAACTAGCCTGTTGTATACCTACGGAAACGGAAGGCGTACTAGGAGCCGAAGACAACAAAGACAGCTCTAATATAAATTGAAACACATAACGACAATATATCCCTGTATGATCTAAAGAAACCAGTGCATCCAAGAATAACCTCTGGCTGGTGCAGGACTTTATCCACTTATGGAAACAAAGAATGGGACAGTGAGTTTGGGTGGCTAAAGTGAACTGGTTGCCTGGTACGAAAGAAGGATTATGGCCGAGTATGGCCCCTGCCTGATCATTCAACTATGATTAATTAAATTATTACATTTAAAAATGAAAGCCCGAAAGTCTGACAGCCAGTCTTACCAAGGGGTATCGTTTTACCCATTTACTGAGTTGTGGAGGTCAGATAGG
Organism: Hoplodrina ambigua; assembly: GCA_949774945.1. Taxonomy (NCBI): domain Eukaryota; kingdom Metazoa; phylum Arthropoda; class Insecta; order Lepidoptera; family Noctuidae; genus Hoplodrina; species Hoplodrina ambigua. The sequence goes on from OX458991.1 coordinate 460,687, forward strand.
CAGTCGCTCCATGTAAAATACTGGTACTCGGCTCCATCCCAACATAGTAGATAAAAAGTTAGGCAGATGATGACATTGAATTAGATGAATTGAAATAATTGTCATTAAATTATTAACCGCTGTCGCTCACTGTCCATTTATCAATTCACCTATGAAGCCATAAAATACTTTTATTAAAAAACAAAGCTCCCATTCATCCAAGACCATCAGAAAAATGGGGTAAAAAAAAATCTTTTTTGTTTTTTACTCTTATCAATGTCTGCTCCACTGTACAGCGTTCAAAGCATAACAGTTGGAAACGTGCATTCATTTATGAATAACGCAATTAGTGCACAGACGAATGTGCAAGTTTAATTAAGATGATAATATTACTTTTGGGGCTTATAGCCGTGGTCTCTGCTGGTACACCTACTGTCGACAAGGAGACATACAAAAATCAATGTAAGATATTTTTTTTATTCATAAGCTAAGACCAATTCGGGGCCTGCGACTGGAGAGGTCTACGTCCAACAGTGGGCTGCTATAGGCTGATGATGATGGCCAATTTTAAAATAAGGTGTAATACGCGCCACGAAAGATGAGACTTGACAAGCGCCAGTGAGAAGCTTGCGCAGGTATGGATGTACGAAATAGTTATCCATAATTTGTGTATCTATTCAGGGATATTTCGATGACATTTAGATTTAAATTCTTAACAATCTTATTAAAAAATAATAAAGTTTTCATGGTGTGTCAAGTCTCATATTTCGGCGCGTATTGTAGTTGACACTGTACATCAATAAATCTTCAATAACAGTTTTTTATGTTATTCAAACAATAAATTATTGTTGGAAAAAGTTGTGAGATTCAAATTGAAACTTTCTAGATATTTTCAAATGTATTGCTGATTCCTTTTAGTGAGTTAAGGTAAACCCAACAACAGCATTAAGAAAAAACATAATATGTTTTTCCGACTAGGTACATGGTAGGTTTTGCGTTAGTGTTAAACCTAGGGGACGCTTGGGTATAAGACACCATTATTCAGTAATTCCAAGACATGACTTCTATTGATAAATACCTAATTTTAGCCCCAAACACCCCGTCAATTAATAGAAGAAATATTTGATTTTTCTGTAATAACTGTGATACTTAATCAATTGAGTTGGCAAAAAAATTACGTCACACTGTTTATTATGGCCATAAAAAATCAGCATTGAGTTTTGTTTTGACAGGTCATAAAAAGGACGTCATTTGATTAGTGCTGTCAACTTCCCAATTGGACACTAGACACCATATTAAGTCGCTTCCCGCCATCTGTACGCTTAGATCTTTTTAAACTACGCAACGGATTTTAATTTATATACGTACAGAATATTCTACATTGCATCAATGCAAAGCCAGGGCAGGTCACTAGGCAATTAATAATTATATGATGACGTCTGGTGCTTTTTGGGACTAACAGTCTAAGTGGTCTAAATGACAACGTTTGACATTAGAAGTGTGCTGTTCAATTGTGATCTCAGCGGAATATGCAAGTCATTCAAAATTTGTACATTTTTTATTGAACAACTTGATATTTTTTTTTTCATATTACGTAAATAAATTCCTTATTAATATTTTTATGACGCTTTTATTTTTGGTGAAACGAAACGCAAAGTCGCGCCGTTGGGCTGGTCAAATATTTGTAAACAAACATCTTTAAACATCTATAATTACTTTGCAAGGTACTTGAGATGTCCAAAAGAAAAAAAAAACCGAATCTATTTGATTTATTCTAAACTGTTCAAAGGCACACAAAATAAGTCTTAATTTCCGAAAAAATAAAGGGGCCTGCCCACACTGTGCCTTCCGGTACGCGGTCGCCACTCCAGAGCCTAACGACCCAGACGGCCGTCTGCTCTACGAGCTATGTGCCTGGATTTTCAGTTTTTCAATTTTGAGAATATTGACCTGGGCGCCTACCGCCATCTCTTTTATCAATATTATTTTAATATTACTTTGTAATGTCTGTTCTTGGAGGAGCTCGTGGCTAAGTAATAACAGCCGCACGGGTCGATCCATCAGGTTAAGCTACGCTTGCCGGGGTTGGTCCGTGGCTGGGTGACCATCTTTACACACCGAGATTCTCCGTGCCTCGGAAAGCACGTTAAGCCGTTGGTCCCGGCTGTCATACGTGGATCTTTGACAGTCGTTACGGGTCGTCAGAAGCCCGAAAGTCTGACAACCAGTCTTACCAAGGGGTATCATATTACCCAGTTACTGGGTTGTGGAGGTCAGATAGGCAGTCGCTCCATGTAAAATACTGGTATTCAGCTGCATACGGTTAGACTGGAAGCCGACCCGAACATAGTTGGAAAAAGGCTAGGCAGATGAATGTCTGTTCTTGAATTTTCAACTCTCGACGCTGATCCGCGCGTTGGAAATCCAACAGTGCGGAAGGCAAAGTAATATTTAAATAATATTGTTTTACGAGGTTATGGTAGGCCCCCAGGTCTTTCTTCTTCTTCCACACACCCTAGTGTCAGAGTTTCTAAACCGCCTCAAGGGCCTGACCCGACTGACTGAACTCATTGACCTGGTGAAACCTTGAAGACCTTCAGAGTAGTCTATAGCTATAGTTATCAAAAATTGACTTGCATATTCCCTATTGTTTACAGCTCGCAGGCTTGGCCATGCTGGGAAACACAATTCGAGAAATAGCAACAGCTCAGACCGTATATATTACTTTATAATACTTTATTTATTACTTAATAGCCATAATAAAACAAGGGGAAACATTTAGCCGTAAATTGACATAAAGATTATACATTAAGCAAAGTTATTCATGATTTTTAAATTTTAATTATCACTAAGTTAGAATATATTCAATTTTAAATTAATGATCTCTTTAAACGGGGCTTCCTCTCTCCTACCCTTGTGCTGTGCCCTACAGGGTCCTTAATGATCTCAATTATTTAAGTTGCCACCTAACTCACACTCGGAGTGAGTGTGAGTTAGGTGGCAACTTAAATAACGAAAACCGCTCGACATATAAAGATGAAATTTGGCAGGGAGGTAGTTTATAGTTAGTAGACGTCTGCTAAGAAAAGATTTTCCAAAATCCCCCCCCCTACGGGGAGGAAACGAGGTTCGACCTTTACGCAGGAATGCGCACATTTACGTCGTGAGGAAACCTGGACTTACATATTAATATTTAAGTTTGAAATCGCCAATCCGCCTTGAGCAAGCGTGGTGATCAATGCTCGTGCCTTTTCTGTATGAGAAGAGGCCTTTGCTTTACAGGGGGACAATATTATCAATCTATACATACATAGGTATAAAATGCTTTGCCCTGAATGATTGACTGACGGATAAACGGACAGCCTAAACCGCTGATCGTAAAGACCTGAAACTTGGAGAGTGTGTGTTGATGTATGACGTAGGCATCCGATATGATTTTACGAAATTCAACCCCTAAGGTCGAAACAGGGGTAAAAAGTTTATATGGCGAGACTAACTTTGACGCAGACGAAATCGCGGGCAGAAGTTCTAATAAATAAAAGCTAGGCATAGAAAAACACTTATTTTTTGACGTCATTTCTTTGTTCCCAGATTGCACTGACCCTCGGACGATGAAGAAGCACCCAGCGTACACGGAGTGGGCGGACACCTACTCCTGCACCAGGCATAGATGTCAGCCGGGAGGTCGCAACCTCGCTATATACACAGTCGGGTAAGAACTTAGAATTCTGTATCTATATGGCATGGGTCACCAAATGGCGAACCGCGGTCCGTGTCCGGACCGCCGACGAATATTGCGGACATTAAAAAAACAGGAAACTTCATACATAAAACCATTATTTAAATATCAAGTGTAAGATATAACATCTCATCATGAGATTGTGGGTTCAAATCCGGGTAGTTACCAATGTGATTTTTGTAATTCATACTTTGTACTTTCTAAAGTTTATCTTGGATATCACTGGCATCGGTGAAGGAAAAGATCGTGAGGAAACCTGGGACTAACTGTTTCACTCAAACCATGTCAGAGGCCCTTGAGGCGGTTTAGAAACTCTGACCTTACTGCTCACGATAAAGAAGAAGACGATGCTTTTAAGATTTTTTTTTGCTCTTTTAATGTTATTATATGCGTCATTTTCGCGCTAATTTAAAAGATTTTCTTTATTTTCTTTCTATGCTCAACAGTCGCGCTTTGCGACCACTAGACCAACGAGGCAGTATTAATGCATATTTAATTTTCTTTCTAGATGTAAGCGAATAGAAGCACCAGAGTCAGCCATAGAGTGTGAAGAAGTGGTGGAAGATACTAATATGCAGTTCCCTTTCTGTTGTACGCGACTTAGGTAAGATTATTCTTCCCCTTTCTATTTTAAGGCTTTGCCCCATACCAGTGATTTCTCCTGCATCGTGGGTGCGTTTTCGAACATATAAACTCACATACACAAACAGCCAGACACGGAACAACTATCTGTAGGCAGAGGTATACCCATTAGTACAGCCACATTACGCCAGTTATGTTTAAGTCCCATGTAATAGGAGGCGAGCCTATTGCCAACAACCGGGCGCAAATCCAAACTCCGCGAGGCTGCTACTGAGAAATTCCTGATGAAAAAACCCAATATCACTGTCCGACCTGGGAATCGAGCCCAAGACCTCATGCTCAGCAGTCGCGCATTCCGACCAGCGAGGCAGTACTATAGTTCGACCGAAAGTGCTGTACTGTGCCTGGGGAGTACTCGCCGCTCCGTTCCGTAAGTCTACCGCCGACGCTCGCGGCGTTAGATAGCATTTGTTTGTACCGGACCGTCTTTAGTCAGACGCACATGAGATAAATATACAAAGATCAGTCGTGCGTTATCTCATGAAGTCAAGACCGTCATTTTAAAATAGTCGAAAATTTTAAGAAAATTTACTTTCTACGTTAGTTATTATTATATAAATTGCTTATGCTTCCTCAGGTGTCTGGTATTAGTCCGTGGAGAGGTATGGACCAAGGTGCTGGGCCAGCCCTGGGAGATCCTGCCCGCTGCTCCCTGGAGTCACATGTACAAGATGAAGAAACCACCGCCAGCCGGCTCTACTGCCGTTCCCAAGTATGTGCTGCTAATGCTCTTGTTAACCAACTGAACTTAAATCAAACTATTGCTATCTCTTACCGAGGGATAGTGCGAGAAAAGGACGGGTATAACGGGTGTAAAAACATTTACGATGGACGGCCTTTTTTATACAAACGTTCAAGTCCATCATCATCATCTTCCTGCCCTTGTCCCATGTTACCTGTGGTCGGCGTAAAACGTTTTCATCTTCCACTCCGTCCTGTCAGCCGTCATGCTATCACTGACTCCCTTTTCATACATATCATTCTTCACACAATCCGTCCATCTGTTCTTTGGCCTTCCTCTTGCTCTTCATCCATCTACATTCATAACTCTCCTGGTCACATGCGTTTCATCCCTCCTCTTCACATGCCCATACTAAGACGATTTTTTTTTTTAATCTTCTCAAGTAACATTTTACACTTCGCTAGTTATGTTTAAGTCCCATGTAACAGGGGGCGAGCCTATTGCCATCAACCGGACACAAAAATTGAATCAAAACTATTTGTTTTTTAATTATTTACTTAGGTATTTGTTTATTAATAAGTAATTTTATTTATTAACATACATATATACCGTTCGCATTTTCCCGTGGGCGTAGACAGAAATCACAGAACGCCACCTGCTACGATCCTTACATACTCCTTTCGCCTCATCTACGTTCATGCATCTCGTCATACAAGCACGCCGGTTACGAGTACTGCGCACCTGACCTTTCTGTTTTTTTTTTTTTTTATTAATTCAGTAAATATTGTATGTTACTCAATGGACTATTTACCTCTAGGACACAGGAGCAAGGCCCCATCTTTGAGCTGTCAGAGAACGAACCAGAAGCAGGCGCTCATGACAAGGTGCCACGATCAGGCAAGAAGCCCGTTACTGATAACACAAATTGGAACGAAAAAGACCCCGCGCCCGTCCCCAGTCCTGCCATGCCGCTCCCAGACATCGCGGTAATCAATAATCGTGATGGAAGATCCGAAAAACCTTATCATCCCGAAATTTTAGGTCAAAGTCAAAGTCAGAGTCAAAGTCAAAGTCAGAGTCAGAGTCAAAGTCAAAGTATCTATTTGAATTAAACCATTTAAAAATAGAACGAGGACCAATTGAAAAAAATGGCCGTGGAGTTTCTTAACTCCACGGCCACTCTTTTCAATTTTATTTTTACAAAATCCTGGTTATTTTTGTCACTTCTAAATGTGAAAACAATCTAGGTCTCGCCACAGCTTGCATATTTCTTTGTTTAAAACATGAAAAACTAAATTCTATTTCAGACGGAGTCATCTACAAATGAGGGAAAGGAGAGTCATAAAAGGTATTCAGAAATTTATTTTCAAACATAATTTTTATGTAAATGTTATGATACTAGTTTAAAAAAAAAACTATAGGTATACATCTAAAGTTGTCTATAAAACAAGTAGCTTTTTCGACCGTACCTACTGACTATTAAGTGAAGTACAAGCGGCTACTGAGCAGTCATTGAGCATTGATTGTTTGGTACAGGACTAAGCAGTAGTACAGATAAGTTATTTTGCAATGGTAGACAGTAAATTTTACTGACTGTGCCTTATAAGTGACAGTAGAGTGACTTCCAAGGCAAAGCCGTCAGGAATCAAGTTGTATGGAGTCCTCGCCACAGCTCCTCAATCCTTACACTATCCATGTAATCCACAGCAGACGAAACAAAAGACGGAATTCAAACGCGCGAACCCCAGCTACTTACGTCGAGGTGACCGAGAGTGAGAAGCACACGGAACCTGTTAACCTGGACGTGGAAGAGACCCCAGCTACAACTGATAAAGTAAGTGAGAAGTTCCTTCTTGCTATGTGTCATCTTCAAATAAGGCGAATGACGTCCACTGCTGAACACAGACCTCCCCTATTTTATTTGCAAAATGCAAATAAAAATGACGTTTAAAAGCGTCTGTTAATAAACAGGCGCAGGCGATTTATTAAATAGGACTATTGTCTAATTTAAATAAATACTTTGACTTTGACTTTGACTTTGACTATGACTTAATGATAGCCACAATGACCGGCCCTGCACTCCCCGCATCCAGCACATCTCACACTGCCTTCCGATATACGATCGGAAACGGTTTAATCTCTTTTCTGATTTTTTCTAAATAATTGCAGCCTCAAGAGATAGTGGAGGACGAGACTGAGAAGTACTTCCCCAACAATGCAGACATACAAAAAACGCAGCATAAGTCACATGTACGTACTTTGAACACGCTTTTAATTACCTAACATCATCATCATATCAGCCGAAGGACGTCCAAAGCTGGACACGGGCCCCTTATGACAGCCAAAATGACCAACGGTTTCCAGCGACCTTTTCGAGGTCTTCAGTCCACCTAGTGGGGGCTCATAAGTATTAGCTTCATCTGTAGTACCTATGCGAAGAATTGAACATTAGAGCTTAAAGGACTCCGTACCTGCAGAGGGTCAGAATGCCTCTGCTGTTTGTCTGTCCGTCATGAACCGTAATACGTAGGGAGTTTAAATTTTTAGTTCGTTCTTGATTTTTGACCTCATAACAACAAACAATAAGAATTAAATAAAGTTAAAATATTATGGGCCCATAATATTTTAACGTTATCTAATTTTTCTTTACTCTTTTTAATTAATGTTATTTTCATACAAGAAACTTGTTCTTTTTTATATGTAGTGCATCATAACATCACGCCTGTAATCCCCGAAGGGTTAGGCAGAAGTGTACCCACTAGAACACCCACATTTCGCCATTTATGTTTTTAGTCCCATGTAATATTATAGGTAGCGAGCCTATTGCCATCAACCGGGCACAAATCCAGACTCCGAGGCTGCTACTGAGAAATTCCTGATGGAAAAAACCAATAACACTTTGCCCGACCTTTTTATCGAACCCAAGACCTCATGCACAGCAGTCGCGCTTGCGACCACTAGACCAACGAGGCAGTCAGTTATATGTAGTGTTAAATATTATGAAGTGGTACGGAAAGTTTCGTGTGCAAGTCCGACTAGGGCTCGTACACATAAACACGTTACATCGCATCGTGCTTCGAGGCGGCAACATCTTGAAAAAAATTACCTACTTTCTAAGTTTACGCCGCGTCGAAGCACGATACGATGTCGTATCGTGTTTAGATATTGTGTGGGAGCCCTTACGCTTGGCCGGAATTTTAATTTATTCTTTGGCCAAGGCAAAGTGTAAGCAATAGAAAACATCTGACTAACATTGACATCTTACTTTTGCAAAGAACGTTCTTCAGATATTCTAACGATGTATTTCTTGGTTCTAGAAATCACATAACATGTACAGACCTGAAATACCTCAGAACCAGTGGAACGAACCTACTGAAGGTCTGGACTTAAGTGTAAGTCTATTATAAGTTACTAACTTCTGCCCACGACACTATCCGCTTAGGTCGATTGATCGATGAAGGACAACATCGTGAGGAAATCTGGACTTATAAATTACAAGCTTTCGCCAGCCAAATTTAAAATTCGATCATGATTCGAAAGACTTATGCCGCCATCTATCATCACCTATGTTCGTTACTGTGAGTGTGCACCTAATAACGTATATGCAAAATTTCAGGACGATCGGTTCAGTGGTTTAGGCGTGGAATTGTAACAAACAAACAAACAAACTTACTTTCGCATTTATAATATTTGTTAGGATTAGGATAGTTAAGATTCAATTTATCTTGGACATCAGTGTAGAAATTAAGTAGTTAATAATATAAGTCTGAAATCACCAATCAATCTTGAGCAAACCTTTGCCCATGTTTTTTTTTCGTGCTCCTGGATGCCCTCCATCTACGGATAACGGAGGGTTATGTCGGACACTTACCGACTAAAACCCCACGGTTCCTCCTGCTACCATAAGTCAGGAGTCCGGTATTCGCATGACGCATGATCCGCACTGGCCTGCAGAGGGACAATAACAGGCTGGTATCTATTTAATTATGTTTACACATGTTCTCTAATCCCATCTATTCCAGGAACACCTAGAGATTCCAAGCCCGAATGTGGAAGACTTAGAACTGCTGACAAAGAAGGAGCCTGCGGAGAAACCCTCGAACCTTCAGGTCCTCGTGGATGCCATCGGTACAAGGATGAGGGACATCGAAAGTGTGGTCCAGAAGATGAGCGATAAGGTGCAGAATGTGAAGCCAGATCCTGACTGCAGTACGGAGAAGAGGTTAGAGAACTCCTTATAGAATAGGCTAGATGACAAGCAATCAATTGATGTACTTATAACATAACATCACGCCTGTAATCCCCGAAAGGTTAGGCAAAGGTGTAGTACACCCACATTTCGCCAGTCATGTTTAAGTCCCATGTAATAGGGGGCGAGCCTATTGCCTTCAACCGGGCACAAATCCAGACACCGAGGTGATAAGAAATTCCTGATAGAAAAACTCCGAAAAAATCGCTTTCAACAATTTATCAAAACAATCTGTGCATTACTAGAGGACCTCGCAAAATGTATGTTGCCCACATGGAGTTTAGGTCATACGCCGCCACTGTGCATAGGTGCTCAAAAAACAGGTGCTCAAACGGGAATACTTCTTCTGCCATGTTTTATGATAAAACCTGTGTGTTTAGGACGTCAGCAGAGCGGGAAGGAGCCGCAACTCGCACTAAGGAAGCTAAACGACCAAGCACTGAAGATGATACGTACAAAAGGTAATATCAACTAGCCTCTGCCCGCGACTCCGCCCCTTTTAAGTCAAGTAAAGATAAACTATGATAACATAACGCACCCCTCCATATTACTATTCCAATATGTGTAATCACATCCTGAAAGAGTTTCTATGTAGTTGTAAGTGTTCGTCTTCAGTAGCAGCAGACTTGTTGGTCAACTAATCATAAATAGCCGACCGCGCTAAGCAACGCACGTGTCGTTTTTATAGAGTATGTCAGTGCAGCGCCATACTAAATAATAATGAGTAATTATTGACGCCGCTAGTCGAGCAACAAATTCCAGAAATAATGTGTCAGATAGATTCCACGAGACGGTGGCTTGCCCGACAAATGTCGACCGTGCCTTCGCAATTGTCTCCAGTAGTTCGTTAGTTTATTTAAACTTTATGCAACAAATGTATAAAGGCGGACTTAATGCCTTAGGCATTCTCTAACAGTCAACCAAAGGTGGTGAAGAGATAACATGGTAGTGGCAAGCTATTTATTTGTACGAGAGCAAGACAACAAAATTAGATATTTAAAAAAAAAAATAGTACTAAAATATTTTACATAATAAAATAAAGTGTACACAAGTAAAACAAGCTACTATAATTAAAAAAATTAAAAAAGCGACTGCCAAAATTGCACATATTTGTTCTTTATTTACTCGTCAGTTTTTTTTACGGCGTTTTTTAATTACCGTGTTATATATTTTTTAAATCTACTTGTCAAAGTCTAGACGATAAACATAGACACGACCTGATTCATAACAAAAAAAAAAATGAGGCTGGTATTAATTTACGTTTTAACGTGACCACACAGGATTCTTTTTATTTTTATATAGCCTATGTTACTCGGAACGGTGCAAGGATTGTAACGATACCCCATACATCTAAATCGGTTCAGGCGTTTAAAAGTTATGGTGGAATAAAGAATCTCACATACATACATACATACATACATTAACCCTGAACACATAACACTCCTTTTTTTTTGGGGCAGTCGTGTAATAATTAATAAAATAAATAAATATCTTGGGACAACTCACACACGGCTATCTGATCCCAAGCTAAGCAGAGCTTGTGTTATGGTAACCAGACAACTGATATATATACTTATATAATTTATAAATACATACATATTATAGATAAATCACACCGAGACACAGAACTAACAATCATGCTCATCACACAAAGTTTGTGGGAATGTGTTAGGTGGGAATCGAACCCACGACCTCCGGCTTAGCAGTCAGGGCCACTAACCACTAGACCAACAGGCCCGTCAAATTAAATTCTATATACTTACTAGGTATAAAATGCTAGTTAAATGCTAGTTATTATTATTTTAAGTATAAAAACATTCTTTTTTAAAGGTTTCTGGTGCATAGTAACGTAGATAGCAAATACCTGCACAGTACTGCTGATAGTAGTACTGAAAACCCCCTTTTTATTGAAGACACTAATTTGACCGGATATTTCAGCGATGCAAGTAACAGTGTACTGAGAAGAAAGAACCCTTTGAAGGTAAATATACATTTTTTTTTTTATTTATTATTTATTTTTTTGACAGCCTCGTTGGTCTCGTGGTCGCAAGCGCGACTGCTGTGCATGAGGTCTTGGGTTCGATTCCCAGGTCGGGCAATGTGTTATTGGGTTTTTCCATCAGGAATTTCTCAGTAGCAGCCTCGGAGTCTGGATTTGTGCCCGGTTGATGGCAATAGGCTCGCCCCCTATTACATGGGACTAAAAACGTAACTGGCGAAATGTGGGTGTACTAATGGGTACACCTCTGCCTAACCCTTCGGGGATTACAGGCGTGATGTTATGTTATGTTTAAAACTAAATCATGACTTTCTAGACGAGCTTCATTACGCAAACCTCCACTATTACTAAAGTACTAATTTATACTGAGTGCCCCGTTGGACTCATGGGCTCTTGGGTTAGATTCCCAGGTCGTGTGAAAAACATTACAAATTACTCCATGTATATATTTTAGTATATATATAGCAGCATAGAGGAGCTCGTGGCTAAGTAATAACAGCCGCATGGGTCGATCCGTCAGGTTAAGCTACGCTTGCCGGGGTTGGTTCGTGGATGGGTGACCATCTTTACACACCGAGACGCCTCCGTGCCTCGGAAAGCACGTTAAGCCGTTGGTCCCGGCTGTCATATGTGGATCTTTGACAGTCGTTACGGGTCATCAGAAGCCCGAAAATCTGACAACTAGTCTCACCAAGGGGTATCGTATTACCCAGTTACTGGGTTGTGGAGGTCAGATAGGCAGTCGCTCCATGTAAAATACTGGTATTCAGCTGCATCCGGTTAGACTGGAAGCCGACCCCAACGTAGTTGGGAAAAGGCTAGGCAGATGATGATATATTTTAGTATATATAACAGCATGGAGTTTGGAAGCAGTTGGTCCTACTCCTGATCTTATCGGATTATGAGAGTGAGGGAAGAGGGAATGCACCTGTGTTTGCGCACACACTTGTGCACTATATCTTCTGTATACTTGGCTAGTCTCCACTGAGATTGGCCGATGTAGCTCATACTAAGGAGTTCCAGTAAATATCCAAAATTAATACACATACATAGACAAACTCACGCTTTTTTCCCATAGAGGTAAGCAGAAACCACAGAACGCCATTTGTTACGATCCTTACAAATCCTCCTTTCAAATTAAAAAATGATAATTAACATTCTCTCTCTCTCTTCACCAGGACCTAAAACCGACCTACATGGCGCCAGTAGAAAACCATCGCAAGGCACACGTCATAATCGCTGATCCGGACAACGCGGAGAACACAGAGAAGAAGCACAAGAAGCACAGCCACAAGAAGAGGAAAAACAAAGGGTCACATTCTCATAAGAAACGTCCCCGGTCCAAGGACGACAAACGGAAACATTTCAAGAAGCTACCAGAAGGATCTGTTGAGGCAGAGAAGAATGCAATTTCTTTAGATGACAGCAGCGGTGCTGCTCAGTAAAACAAAATGGCGTCGCTCTATTCTTTTCTATTTTTTATATAAAGAGTGTAAAAAACACTTTTAAAGCAGAATGTTACATAATGGAAACCTTACTGGGAATTTTCTAGTGACGGCATCGGCAGTGGCGTAGCATGGGTGGCACCTGAAGCGGAAAAATGTGGTGTCACCCCAGAATAAAAAAATCACATCATCAAAATTTTTATTTTGTGTTGCCTCATGTACTATTTCTTGTTAACATTATTTATTTCTTTAAATCCATACCATATATTAAGTTATTTAGTTTGGATAACTTGTTTAAAGTGACTAAGCCTAAGTGATTTATCGTTGAACAACATAATAGTTTGTTTATATTTTTTTTCACTTCGGGTGTCACCCCCGGGCTGGTGGCACCCCTACGCCTTCCGCCTTCCATAGCTTCGCCACTGAGTTACGGAGATTTTGAAGGTCAAAGTTCCAATTTTTTTTACGTTGTTATAATATTTTTAATAAAAAAATATTATAACAACGTAGTAACGTACTGTATGTAAACACTATAACTTTTGTAAATAAATACAAACCTATTTTTATTCTGACTCTTTTTTTTACCTTCCTAACATCATGCCTGATATCCCCGAAGGGTTATGCAGAGGTGTAACCCATTACTATACCTACCCACATTTCGCCAGTCATTTTTATGTCCCATGTAATAGGGGGCGAGCCTATTGCCACCAACCGGGCACAAATCCAGGCTCCGAGGCTGCTACTGAGAAAGTCCTGATAGAAAAACCCAATAACACTGCCCGACCTGGGAATCGAAACCTCATGCTCAGCAGTTGCGGTTTGCGACCACTAGACAAATGAGGCAGTAAATTAATGTGTGAGGGTGTGTATTTATTTCGATGTCTACACTAATATTATAAAGAGGAAAAAAATATATTTTGTTAGTTTGTTTGTTTGTAATGTATAAACTCAAAAACTACTGGACCGATTTTAAAATTTCTTTCACCATTAGAAAGCTACATTATCTACGAGTAACATAGGCTATATTTTATTTTCAAAAAAGTTAGGGATCCGTAAGGAAAATCACGCGAACGAAGTCGAAGATGTTTATTTGTTTGTAAACGTGCCTACGATACAGGACAAATTCCTAGTTTGGGGCAACGTTAAAAAAAAACTTTGACCAACAACTGTGTCTTTCTTGACTGACAATAAATACTACAAAACTTGAAACTCTTCAAAAGACCGGTCAAGTGCGAGTCGGACTCGCACACGAAGGGTTCCGTACAATACTAGAAGATATAACTGTAATGTCTAGGCTTAGACTTTATGTGTGTTAGGTCTGTGTTGATGTTGCGGGACGTCCTAACAGGATACCGTGGCCCCGGAACGTAAAGGGCAACAGAAGGAACAGGGTGGTTTTTTTATTCAGTAAAAGTCTGACAGTCCCTTCCGCCTCACCCAGGGCGGAAGGTGTCATTTGATGATTGTTACCACCTAAAAAAAAAAAGTCTGTGTTGATAGGAGCTGAAAGAGAAACTCGTAGACTCTTGAATACATTTATTTCTTAAACTTTTCACTTTTTACAACTTTAAGGATTTCTTGAATATGCGAAATATACGAATGCTTTTAAAGCCTTCATCGGGTTGGAGGGGGAGAGGTGAGTGCGCCCCGCACCTCGCCGTCCTGCGCGTTAACAGTAAATTGCCATTATAATATCGAGCAAAAACGCAAAAGACAAAACAGGTCTCTTTTCATTTTGAACTTTTATTATTTGTTGGTAAAGCGACAATAAAAATACACAAACATATAAACGCACGCATTTTTTCCCATGGGGGTAGGCAGAAACCACAGAACGCCAGCTGCTACGATCCTTATATACTCCTTTACTCTCGTCCACGTTCATACATCTCGTCATACAAGCACGCCGGTTACAAGTACTGCGCGCTTGACGTTTCTAAAGAACCTCACCAATAAGGTCAGTGTAGGTCTTCCTAGGGCGACCCTCTCTGCGTTGCCACTCACTTTTGCCACCTTTTGTTAATCGTTCTTCACTCATCCTCTCAACACGACCGAACCATCTATCTAAGCATACCCTTTTATATTATAATATTTATTACGAAATAATAAAGTTTGTGTGGTGTGTCAAGTCTCATCTTTCGTGGACCGTTTTGTACGGAACCCTGAAAAAGGACATAGATACAATATCGTTCCAGGTTTAAAACTTGTTAAACGTCCCTCACGGTGCCACATTTTTATATTGGAATGAAAAAATGTAATATAGGTAAGTGCCCATACAGGCGAATAGAAAAAAAAACGTTAATTGAACTCGTTTATGGACCCCGACACTGCCCGGCGTTCCAGACTTAATCCTGTTTTGGGGGAAACAAAAAGGAGTATTTTTATTTTGGAAACATATTTGGATTACGTCACGGTATGAGGGAACCGGAATACTCAAAGTTAAAGTCATTTTTTTTAGTTCAATTAGACCAATAAAATGTTCTTTTGAACGTCATTTGTAAGAAAGAAAAATAAAAAAAAATTATGGGACCTAAACATAACTGGCGAAGGGTGTACTAATGGGTACACCTCTGCCTAACACTTCGGTCATTACAGGCGTGATGTTACGTATAGGTTTTTAAAATCCAAAGATATTAGTTACTAACCAAGCTTTAAAGCTTGAATAAACCAACACAAGTCACTCAGATACTTATCACTCGCGGTACCAATCTACCCCTAATACCTACCGGGCTTAGGCAGCCCCCCTCCCCCAGCCAAAGTTTTGGCATAACGTAAGCTCAATATGTTACAATTATTAATAGTCTTGGTACACCGAGCGCGCGCCATTTGAACTGCAAATATGATCGCGAGTACACTTGTGTTATTGTTACTTCACGGCGTGGTAAGTTGATATTGTTGTTATTAGATAAACGTTGTTTTTATTATGCTTCTATTAATTTATGTAGTCTGTTAAATATATAATATTTTTATGCCTTATATGGGTATCTTTACGTGAGTGTTTGCAATTTAAATCGTACATACAAGTCTTCAAAGTCATTTTCAACCGACTTCAAAAGGGAGGAGGTTAAATTCTGAATTGATTTGGATGATTATTTTTTTGATTGTTTGTCGTATTACCCGGTTACTGGGTTGTGGAGGTCAGATAGGCAGTCGCTCCATGTAAAATACTGGTATTCAGCTGCATTTGGTTAGACTGGAAGCCGACCCCAACATAGTTGGGAAAAGGCTAGGCAGATGATGATGATTCTTTTTTTGTTTGAAAGTTAGTTCCGAATAGGTCCCATAGAAATATTGTCATGATCTGATGATGAACTTCGGAGATATGGAACGGAACTCCTCTTAGGAGCTCCTTGCTTTGTTTATACGTGTAGTCGATGACTGACTGAAGTTTGGGGATTCGGGGTACGTCAACCCCCTCCTACCACTTTCCAAAATTATATGTATCGTGTGAGGTATTGTTTAAAAGAGTTTTTTGTAAGGATTTCAAACATTAACACACACACTTCCAAACTAAAGTTATTTTTTATTTTGTATTTTTTGAAGGCGGTTGTCTTTTATTGTAAAAAACGCTTTTTTAGATGACCTATTCAACGATATCCCACACAATGGGGTAGACGACGAAAAAAATATTCATCCCCACTTCAAATGAAGAGGAGCTACCCTAAAATTTTACAACAAAATTCTATTTTACCACTTTGCCGTAATTGATAAAATGTCGTCTAGCTCCTAAACCGCAAAAAATCGTAGAACATACATGGGGGTGGTTTTGATAGCCCTAGAAGAGAAGAGTCCAAAATGTTCGTTTGGACATCCTTAGCTGGGCCAAGGATGGCCTTCCTGTATTTTATGGGTTCTTTGTCAGAACTACGAAACCCTAAAACGGCGTTTATAAATGTTTTTATATAATAAATAAATATATTATCTTGAGACAACTCACACACGGCTATCTGATTTCAAGCTAAGCAGAGCTTGTGTTATGGTAACCAGACAACTGATATACACACTTATATAATTTATAAATACATACATATTATAGATAAATCACACCCAGACACAGAACTAACAATCATGCTCATCACACAAAGTTTGTCCTGGGTGGGAATCGAACCCACGACCTCCGGCTTAGCAGTCAGGGCCGCTAACCACTAGACCAACAGGCCCATCGATAAACCCATTTTATCTACATATATTTGTGTTAAAAAAACATTAAACACAAATTATTTAACTTGTGTGTAGTGTTTATCAGCAGTTCTTTATTAGCTTGCCAAAGGTTGATTACTTAGTCAAAATAAACTGTCTACTTATTTCACTCTTTTGTTAGTTAATTGGTGAGTGCGCGTGAGTGAGGTGAGAGGTGCCTTTCAATATAGTTTTTAGGAGTAAGTACCTACTACTACTGTCTCGTTGGTCTAGTGGTCGCAAAGCGCGACTGCTGAGCATGAGGTCTTGGGTTGTCTCTCGGGAAAAGTGTTATTGGGTTTTTCTATCAGGAATTTCTCAGTAGCAGCAGCCTCGAAGTCTGGATTTGTGCCCGGTTGATGGCAATAGGCTTGCCCCCTATTACATGGGACTTAAATTTACTGGGTGTACTTGGGTACACCTCTGCCTAACTCTTCGAGGATTACAGGCGTGATGTTACGATGTTATCTTTTTTTAATATATTTTTTTCGTACGTGATTTTCGAATTCGGACTAGCTATCTTGCCGCTGGGTTACCGGCTACCGCAGACGGGGTGATGAACCCGAAAACGATATGCGTGCGCGCAAATTAATTAATATTATCGCGCGACACTGCTTGCCGACGCAATGCGGCGATTCTGTTGTTTGAAAGCGGTGTATTCTGAAATACTATCAAACATAAACAATATAAAAAAAAACTGTCGGTTATTAAAAAAAAAAGGCAGAAAGGAGAAACCTCATAGCTAGGGCATCAAAAAATTCGTCCGCGTCGCTGTCAATGGGGCAAGTGCCCAAAAGGCTAATTTATAATGCTTTAATTAAAACTACCATTTTCTGTAACCAAGAAGGTAATAAGTAATGCACTAGGTAATACTTAGGTCTGTAGGAATGCAAGATATCTAGACGATATGTTTATTACTGGCTATTTTAAGACCATTTGAGTGGTAGGTAGGTACGCAAGGACACGGAGCGATCCTTTTACAATCCCTTTTTTGTCATCAACCTTCATAACATATACAGCAGTACACTCTGCAAAAGCAATAATAATAACATAACATAACGCTTGAAATCCCTGAAGGGTTAGGCAGAGGTCCGGGGTTGCGGGACGTCTTAACAGGATACCGTGGCCCCGCAACGCAAAAGGCAACAGAAGGAACAGGGTGGTTTTTTAGTCAGTAAAAGTCTGACAGTCCCTTCCGCCTCACCCAGGGCGGAAGGACACATTTGATGATTTTTACCACCCCAAATAAATAGGGTTAGACAGAGGTGTACCTGCTCATTAGTACACCCACATCTCGCCAGTTTGTTTACGTCCCATGTAATAAGAGGCGAGCCTATTGCCATGAACCGGTCACAAATTCAGACTCCGAGGCTGCTTGAAATTCCTGATGGAATAGCTTAGCTAATAACACTTTCCTCGACTTGGAAATCGAACCCAAGACCTCATGCTCAGCAGTCGCGCTTTACTACCACTAGACCAAGCTTTTGCCAACTGACCAAGCCTTGCTTTCCAAAGCACGGGGGTGTCACATCACCAACTTCCAAAACACCGAGCTGCTATTGAAAAATTCGTAATAAAAACCTAACCTAGGAATCGAACCTAGGACCTTACACTCAGCAGTCGCGCTAACAACCACGAGACAATCAAAACTGAACAATCAGAAACTACGTACAAGCTAGACAGACTAATCAATACAGCCGTTTATGAGAAAGATTCTTAAATAATATTTACATTTGTTATCTATACCACGTTAGGTACCTACTCTTTATCAGCCGTGAATTAACAAAAAAATACTAAGGTCAATAAACTCTAAGGCGCTTTGCACACGGAGCAACATAAGTAGCGGCAACTACAAACTCTTTAAAAGTTTCCTGTAAATGTAAAATCTAAAAAAAATAAACGTTTACGGTTGCCGCAACTCTATGGCAATCTGTGACAAACTTTTACAGCCGAGTTGCCGTATGCCGTTGCCGTAGCGACACTGGCATTGCCGGGCACACGGAGAGAGAGGGAGGGTGTGAAATCGCCCGACGCGTTGTGATTGACGGTTGAGGAAACCGGCATCATTAAAAACCGGTACAATATTTAACAGTTGGTAGTTGCGGCAACTAACTTAGTCATCGATTGCAGCAATTGAAAACTGTTGACGATTGCCGCAACTCGAAACTCGAGTTGCTATGTGTGCGCAGTCCAATTGAAATATATGTAAACAGCTTGTTGCCAGTTTCTGCAATAGTTGCTCTATGTGCAAAGTGCCTAAACGTGGGGCTTACCTACCAATATTATTTTAATTATATATTACTTTGCCTTCCGTACCGTTGGATTTTCAACGCTCGGCTCAGCAATAAGAGTTGAAAATGCAACGTTCAACAGAAATTACAAAGTAGATAATATTAAAATAACATTGTTTTAAGATGGCGGTAGGCGCCATCTGGGAATAATGCGATGTACATGATGAACACTTTCGACAAATGAATGAATTATTCACCCTTGACTATGAATGTTATTCAATATGTGGAAGGGCTCCAAATATTATGCCTGGTTAAAGTATGTTTGTATAACAAACTAGTACTCGCCCCGCGACTTCATTCGCGTTTTTTATCTTACGGAACCTTAATTAATGATAATAAAATATGTATGTAAGCTTATAGCTTCCAATTTGCAAGAATTCAAAATCGGTTCGGTAGATCCAGAGATTACGACAAACTCACAAACTTTACCTCTTTATAATAGTAATATTGACTAGCTTTTGCCCGCGACTTCGTCCGCGTAAAAATCACAAAATCATCATCATCTGCCTTGCCTTTTCCCAACTATGTTGGGGTCGGCTTTCAGTCTAACCGGATGCAGCTGAATACCAGTATTTTACATGGAGCGACTGCCTATCTGACCTCCGCAACCCAGTAACTGGGTAATACGATACCCCTAGGTAAGACTGATTGTCAGACTTTCAAGCTTCTGACGACTCGTAACGACTGTCAAAGATCCACGTATGACAGCCAGGACCAACAGTTTAACGTGCTTTCCGAGGCACGGAATGATTTCAATGATGTCTAAGATAACCTGCCCGGATTCGAACCCACAACCTCATGCATGAGAGGCGGGCGCCTTAACCGCTAGGATATCGCAACATTTAAAAAAAAACGCCGAATAATAAGAAGCCTATATACTTTTTTGGGGTTAAAACCTACCCCGTAACAAATTTCATTAAAATCGGTTCAGTGGTTTAGGCAGGAAAGCGTAACAGACAGTCAAAGTTACTTTCCTGTATAATATTAGTATGAATTATAACCCTAATAGAATTAATACATGTAATTTCATAGAAACTTGATGACATTGCCACGGAATCCACTCTAGGAATCGCTGCCCCAGTACCACAGACTATAAACCCTACCATAAACAAACATTGACACTCGACATCTTTAAAAATCAATTTAAAAGTCAGTTTTATTGTCAATGGCCTACTCAATGCTTACAATCACGGTTCGTTTGCCTTTTGTTATTACAATTGACTCGAGTATTATATTACTACATACTATAACTTCTGCTTCCGTCTTCGATCGCCTTTTTTTTCACCCGCGTTAAATTATATCTTCGACTACTGCTCCGCTCCTGTCGGTCGTAGCGTGATGTTATATAGCCTATATTATTCCTCAGGAATCTGGCTATCATATACAAAAGGATTTTTTTAAATCTGACTGGGAGTTTCGGAGATTAGCGCGTTTAAACAAACAAACAAATAATCTCTACAACTTTATTTATTATGATGATGATGATGAGTAGAAGATAGATACGCAAGTACCAAGGATGTAATAAATATGAAATATCGGATCTGGATACGTATACGTGTGATATTTGAATAATATAAACCGGTTTATCCGATAGTTTCGAATAGTTTCTGTTACGGATATTACATTTTTAACGGAGTGCAAAAGAAAAATACAATATATTAGCTGACTGACTATTATGAGGGTTAGGCAGAGGTACCCATAAGTACACCCACATTACACCAGTTATGTTGAAGTCCCATGTAATAGGAGGCGCGCCTATTGTCATCAGTCAGGCACAAATTCAGACTCCGAGGCTGCTACTGAGAAATTCCTGATGTAAAAACACAATAACACTTTGCCCGACCTGGGAATGCGGCCACTGATAGAAAATTATAAAACTATCTGTCCTTTGTCTGTCTATCTTGTGCCCAGCTCTAAGCCATAATTTTAAGACCTCATTAACATTGTGTCGAATGCAAATAAATAATATGAATATGAATATTATCTCGTTACTCCGCCCCTATCCAAAATTTCTGACATCAAATTCGGTTACAATTTCGGATACCTACATTTTTATTTCGGATATCCGATAATTTCGGTTACGGTAGGTACTCCATTACATCCCTTACGTACATCTACATACATTGTATGTATGTATGTATGTGCATGCATGATAACAATTTGAAGAGCTTACCACTTTAGTTCAGTATCGGTCAGACAGTCGGCCGTTGACCACGCGCGTCCGGTTATTCTCCACTTATTTTTTTATTATTTTTGTACGAAACACTTTGAATACAATGGTTTAAATTTTCTCACCATCTTTACTAAGATTGTAAGGGATAAAGTTTGTTTGTTTGTTGTTTTTGTAAGAAATAATCTCTGGAAGTACTTACTGGTCCAAAACAACAACAAAAAATATTACTGATCGAAAGCAATTTTACTGCTGAGTGCCATTGCTTTTATAGTATATTTCTGCACGCAGACAAAGTCACGGGCAAAAGCTAGTTTAATATAGCTCTGTCCTTTTCTAACAAACAAAACAAAAGAGACAGGAAATATTTAGAGCTGTCAAATTAGTTTACCGATCGAAAAGAGGTTTTATAAATTGTTGTGATGCCTGAAAACTGTTCGGTAAGAAATATTCTTGTTTTAATTAAATTAATTAAGGTTTGTGTGAAATATGACACAATGATACTTGAGTAGAATGATGGTCAGCATTCTACAGTAGGTACTGTGCTAGGACGGGCACGTCGAGTATTCGAACATTTAACATCACGCATATACTTAATCCCTGAAGGGTTAGGCAGAAGGGTAATACACCCACATTTCGCCAATTATGTTTGAGTCCCATGTAACAGGAGGCTAACCTATTGCCATCAACCGCCACAAATCTAGATTCCGAAGCTTTTTTTTCGGAATAACATCTTACATGTCAACCTAGGAAGTTGTCGGCTGCTTAACCGGACTTACCTATGGTTCCTTTAAATTTAAGGCCTCCAGCCGGACCTCGGCTTAGAGGGGGAGGATAGCAAGATTCAGTGCGAGGACCACAGTTCTTCAATAACTTGAGAAGACCTTCTTAATTTGTTATTTCTTTTGCAGATGAGCTCTTTTGTGGACGTGCCAAGATTAAAGATGTCTGATGGAAGGGAGATGCCAGCGTTAGGTCTAGGCACATACCTTGGATTTGATCAAGTAAGTGGTCATCATCATCTGCCTAGCCTTTTCCCAACTATGTTGGGGTCGGCTTCCAGTCTAACCGGATGCAGCTGAGTACCAGTATTTTACATGGAGCGACTGCCTATCTGACCTCCACAACCCAGTAACTCAGGTTAGTGGTATACTAGCCTTTTGTGTTTCACCCTCTTGCTTGGGAGTATACAAAGGAGGAATGAAACGCATGTGACCAGGAGAGTTATGAATATGAATGTGGATGGATGGAGAGCAAGAGGAAGGCCAAAGAACAGATGGATGGATTGTGTGAAGAATGATATGAATGAAAGGGGAGTCAGTGATAGCATGACGGCTGACAGGGCAGAGTGGAAGAGGAAAACGTGTTGCGCCGACCCCAAGTAACTTGGGACAAGGGCAGGAAGATGATGATGCTTGGGAGTGCACAAAACGCCGTTGGTCCTACGTTTGATTTCAATTAGACCAATTTACAGGTACTTTTGAATTGGCAAGGAGTCGGTCAGTTAGTCAGAAAGTTGAAGCTAGTTGCTCGTTCCAAAAGGGAGGTAGGCCTCTATGGAGAAGAACGAGCAAGAAACTCCACGGACACTATTTTCAATTAGGTTTTTACAAAATCCTGGTTCCTATATTCTTGTTGCTTCTACATGTAAAAACAATATATTAGAAGAATATAAAAAAGCAGTATCTCCCAACGCTACTGTCAGATTGCCGTCCCATCGGACTATGAGAGGGGGGAGGAAGGAGGGTACCTGAAGTGGGAGGTTGATGATGAAGGTGTGTGACTTGTATTCATAAAAAACATTTGGAATTTTGACCATCAATATCTCCGTAACCAGAAGGAATCGCAACGAACAGAAGAACATGTAACTTTCGGCTTCTTATACCCGTTTCACCATTTTTTCCAGAACGGTGTGGTAAAACCCAAGGACAAGCAGCTGCGGGACGTGGTCCTTGATGCCATAGACATCGGCTACAGGCACTTCGACACGGCATCCATTTACAACACAGAGGCTGAAATAGGAGAAGCTATCCGTATGAAGATCGACCAGGGTGCTGTTACTAGGGAAGATGTTTTTATTACCACTAAGGTAAGAGTATGTTGTTGAGGTGAATCGTGATGGCCCAGAGGTTTAGGCGCCCTATGAGAGTAGGCCGCGCGTGGTGTTCCTAACGCACCTTATTGGAGTCAGTGCGGCTGGCGGTTGACGGCCGCACCGTGTGACGGGACTCGCCTACGGGTCAACACCTGACCCCTGTGCCTCGGCCAAAGGTAGTTGGGGGAACACCGTACAGTCGAGCAGCGAATCCATCCTGGATTGTCGTTTGAGTGGGGAGGGGACGCGTTAACCCGGTTTTTTGCTCACCTCATATTAACTGATGACTTCAAAATAGTTTTCAAAAGAGGTAAAAAGAACTCAAGACGATTTGGAAATGAACATAAGCCTCTCAGCCCCCCTCCCCCCCGTCCTGGATCCGCCCCTGTATAATTATGAGTGTTTTATGATTACAGCTGTGGAACACACATCACAGACGAGGAGAAGTAGCGACCGCTTTGAGAGAGACACTGAACAGGACTGGCCTCAACTATGTAGATCTGTATCTTATGCACTGGCCTATTGGTCTCAATGTGAGTATGTTTTTATCTACGAACGTTTTCTACTTTTATATTGAAGATAGGCAGATCATTAATTTATTAACAACATAGCACATTGAACTCCACTTTTTTGGATGTAACAGTCCCACTCGTCGTTCGTGGATTTGATTCCCAGATAAGGCTAAGTGTTATGCATCGACACTTTGCATGACCATGCTGATTCTTTGGCCTTAGATTGGGCTAGCCCTTTGGTCACGATGAAGAGTCGACCAGTCAAGGTGAGCACTTGAACTCCATGGCCCTAGTGCTTCTATCCCAAACGGCTCAACCATGAAGCTTCCAAGACGCCACATACATTTTCGTTACAATCATAACTGTTTAAAAATAGTTATTTTATATTCTTTTCCAGGCAGACTACTCTCACTCAGACGTAGACTTCATGGAAACTTGGCGAGGATTAGAAGACATGCACAGACTTGGCCTGGCCAAGTCCATAGGCGTGTCCAACTTCAATAAGGATCAGCTGCAGAGGGTACTTGAGGAGGGGAGTGTGAGGCCTGTAGCTTTACAGATTGAGGTAACTAAAAGTAGCTTAAGGCTCTGCGAGATCGAATCCGAAATGAGGAGATCCGCGGAAGAACTAAGGTATCATACAGGACCCAGGGTATATAGGTATTATTACAGACATTATTTTCATGTACTATATAAAATAAAAATAACTATAGATACTATACCTATAAAAAAAAATAAGTTTTAGGTTTCAAGGTTTCATAGTAAAACATACCATCACGCCTATAATCCTCGAAGGGTTAGGCAGAGGCGTCCCCATTAGTACTCCCACATTTCGCCAGTTATGTTTAAGTCCCATGTAATAGGGGGCGAGCCTATTGCCATCAACCGGGCACAAATCCAGACTCCAAGGCAGCTACTGGGAATTTCCTGATGAAAAAACTCAATAACACTTCGCCTGACCTGGGAATCGAACCCAAGACCTCGTGCTCAGCAGTCGCGCTTTGCGACCACTAGACCAACGAGGCAGTCAGTTCATAGTAAAAGTTGTTCATAATGATGAGTACAATGACCCCATTCAGGTCTCGGGTAAATTTTCAATTACCCGGTATATTATAAGATTAAACTGCTAAAACCATAACCTTCCTTTTGTCTTCGCCTTCCAGGTCCACCCTCAAATAATCCAAGAAGACCTGATAAACTTCGCCAAATCTGAGGGCATCATAGTCATGGGGTACAGCCCCTTCGGCTCCCTGGTCATGAGGTTCGGTATGCACTTCCCAGGACCTAAAATGGATGACCCAGTTCTCGTGGAAATAGCCCAGAAGTATGGCAAGACTTCTGCTCAAGTCGTGTTGAGGTGGTTGGTGAGTTCATCTACACTAATATTATACAGGAAAGATTTGTATGTTTGTAATGAATAAACTCAAAAACTACTGTGCCGATTTCAAAATTGTTTTCACCATTAGAAAGCTACATTCACTCTGAGTAACAAAGGCTATATAATATTATCAAAAAAATTACCAGACAGTAAGGAAAATCACGCGAACGAAATCGCGGGGAGAGTGCATGTTAAAAATATTATGTTAAATTCATAGTGCGGAGAATTAAAAAAAAAAAATATTCGTGCTGGAAGGAACGTCGCAATAATTTTCTTTTCCATGCATAATTTTACATGATTCTAAACCCCAGGGGTAGCTTTTTTCATCGGTTATTCAAAAAAACAAAAAGCTGTTCCTTATGATAGATAGATGTTTGTTGCTCAATCATACCGGAACGGCTAAACGGATTTGGATGAAATTTGGCACAGAGATAGATTATAGTCTGGAATAGCACATAAGCTACTTTTTATTTCCAAAAATGTCTGGTACCAAAATTGGATAATATCGCGGGCAGAAGCTTGTATGTAGATAAAAACGTTCTTTTCTTTTTTTCCACCAGGTCGACAGAAACGTAGTGCCAATCCCAAAGACAGTAAATCCCAAGAGACTTATGGAAAACATCAACATATTCGATTTTAAGTTAGAACAAGACGAAATCGAGAAGATCAATCGATTTGACTCAAACACTCGATTCACCCTGCCTTCCTTCTGGCAGTCACATCCTCACTATCCCTTCGAAAAGGTGGAGGACCCCATTGCCGATCCATTTAGAGGGTAGTTTTGTGATGCTATATTAGTATTATTAAGAGGAGAGGAAAATTCGAAAACTTAAGAAAGAAAGCAAAAAGGTTTCTGTTTTCTTTCTTTCTTTGGACACACAGGCCGTGTGAACACAATAATAAAAACAAAAAGACAATAAAAAAAAACATTATTGTGTGCCCTAGAGCTGCGTCAAAGAGGCCCAGTTCAGCATAAAATGCCAGGCCACTTGTGCCTGACCTTTGTGTGTGACGTAATACGGATGTAAACTTAAAAAAACTCTTCTCGAAAGTCTTCGGGGATTACAGACGTGATGTTTCGTGGTAAAAATGTTCGTGTTTCATGGACACGACACCCATGACGCATAAATGTTGTAAAATTTCGCAGCCGCCATCTTGGATTTTTCATTTGACATCAAATTTTTTGCATCAGCACCCCCGAACACCATGGACACGACACCCATGACGCATGTTTCGCAAAATGAAGAGGTCTCTGGATGTACTGGTTCAAATACAAAAATTATTTCACTGATAGGAAGAGTACACTGTTGCAGAGTGTCATGGCAGAAGCCAGGCCACATGTAGCCACCTAATATTAATTAATTAATTATAAGACCTTCAATAAAATTGTACACATGTTTGACAAAAAAAAATCTAATTCAGGATTCAATAAAATCGGTTTTTAAATTAACCTCCACAATTCAGTGATTATTTCCTAGCATTTACGTAAAATAAAGTGTGTTTTTTATACGAAACTGTGTTTTTTTTTACACCATCCTCATTTAATAGAAAAACTGCTCTAAGTAGGTAGGTACTCCATTACATTTAACATTAGAAAAATAACGTTACTATGCTATCGTTATTTTAATGTTAACGTGTTTCATGATAAATGTATTTGCAAAAGCAATTTGTCGGCCTCAGAATAAACCTCTTTCAAATAACAGAATCGCCCCATTGCCTAAGCGGTAGGCAGTGTCGCGCTAATATTCTGTGTGCTGATGCAAGATGGCTAGCTCGTATTAAAAAACCAACTACAAAACAAAAAAATCTAGGTATTTATTTTATTATTGATTCGTGTTAAAATAACTAGCATAGTTACCCCTACCCCCTTGAATTTGACAAAGATACAAACAAGACTGGACTGCATATTGTATAGAGCGCCCTCTCTGTCACACATACGGTCTACGTGACACATCTCTTTCTAAAGGTTTCTGTTCCAATCAGTCGCCCGGGTAATTGTACTAAAATCAATAGTGCAACGTTTAACACTAGTAGGTAATTATGGCACCTTCTGTGTATGATTCATACTTATTTTCTGCTACGTAATGGTCGTCAGTTGTTCAGTAGCTAGTATTATTTACCTAAAAGTCTAGGAATCGAATGAATTTTAAGATCTTCGTTGCAAAACATAAACATTTAAAGTTAACTGGAATACCTCTATTATTTATATTGACCGGTATTTTTAGCATAGAAAGAGATAAGTAATCTTACTTATCGTAAGAGTGACAGAGACAGATATAGACAGTTGTTTATTGATGTAAATGTCAATCATTTCGGTGCAATGGCTGAACATTTTTTACGCTACAAGTTATGTAAATTGATGTCTGGAACGCTGTTAGGGTTGCCGCGTAAGGCATTCTCCTTAATGATGAGGAATAATTAGTATTTCAAGCGTAAATGAACGTTTTTTACAGTTGATAAAAATAACGTTTGTTGAATAAGAAGAGATTATAAAGGCGCTAACCTAAGTTTAAGGCTACATAGATGTAAGCATTGCTTTGTATGAAAATATAGGCGGGGACGTCCACACCAACCCACAGCTACGATACGCACGAAGACGTGGCGTGACTTCGTATAATGTTCAATGAAATTCTGCCTTATTATCGGGGAATTTAAAATTCACGTACATGTTTGTAAATTTAAAATAACTAAGTACTAAACAAATAAATAATAGCGGAATATTATTTTGAAATATCTACGTAAATAATTACTCTTTACTACTTAATTTTCTAACAAATAATTAACTCAGAATAGATACTAACTCGGTATTGTTTCCGCGTTGGGTTGGGCACACAAAGAGCTATTTCTGGTATGTCGATAAACCAACAAGTGGGGAAATCAAATTATGTCAGTCTGGTAACCCAGTCTGCAGCTGATGAAGTACGAGATCTCACGGCTTTGTCGGTCTGCGAAAAATCAAATAAAATTCTCCACCATTTTTGTTTTGTGGTGCACATTGCACAAATTATTGTTTTAAATAAGTGTTTGAAATCATACATTGTGGCTAAGGTAACGCCTTACCCGAGCATGAGTTATTCCGGAAGGAATAAATTCGAGGTAAGAAGACTAATCAATATTAATGTCAGACCATTGTTTGTGTTTTCGTTGTGATAAAAACAGCTGACATGGGCGCTACGGGCCCATTTCTTTGTTCTCTGAGCCTTTTTCGACGTTTCCAAGGAATAATAGTATGTACTTTATAAACGGATGTACTTGCAAACCAAAGAACCTCTTCCTTAGCCATTCTATTTTTGAATAAAAGATGCGTTCTACGTAATCTTGTGAATAAGTTCTTTATCGTCGGTTGCGATTATTATTTGTGTGTTTTTACTGTTTAATCGCACGCGGTTCTTAGTATTCATGTTTTTCTTTGTTAGGTCAGTGTAAATGACCTCAGGCGCGCGGCCAGTCAACCCATGAATTGCTTTTACACCGTTATAATGATTGTTTTGTTAATTTTATAACGTATTTTTAATGATGCGCGTACTTTTTCGGGTTTACACAAGTTGTCTTTGCCTCTTTGTAAAAGAAATGGCGTAAGTCAATAACGTCCATAGAGAGTAGAGAAAAGAGCATGATGTATTTATGATTAAAAAGCGGGAAAATTTTATGTAAATTAATCGTAAATAACGCGCAATTAATTTCATTTGTTTTTGTTTATCAATACGACGCCAGACTTATTGTTGTTAAATTGTGTTTATCTGATAAGGAATTACTTATCATGCCACATTATGTCCATGCTTGTTGATTTTAAGATGACTCATATTTAACGTGACCATACGTCTCGTTTTGAACGGGACCGTCCCTTTATTGGTGACTCTGTCCCGGTGTCCCCGAGTGATGCTCCGGGACGTAGAAATGTCCGAAGTCCACAGGTACAAATATAAAAACTTTACATGTTACCAGAAAATATTTTGTTAAAGGTATTTTTTTAGGTGTATGTACAAATTAAACTTAACTAAAAGTAATAACCTTATATACAGCTCCTATGATTACTCGATATCTTCTTAATTTTCTAAGAAGCGATCAACAACAACAGATTTTTTTTTCCTTGAAAATTGCAACTTGTTTTTCGCTGTACCTTAGAAAATGTCCCGTTTTGAGTAAAAATAAAAATGGTCATGTTACTCATAACACAGTAATTAGCCATACATGCTTCTTTATCGTATTTAATAAGTAATTTAATAAGTAACCGGGGTAACCGGGTACATTGTCATTCAAAAGTTGTCCGATATGCACCATTTATAATTTTAATAACCATAATACCAGTCTATTAGTGTCCCACTGCAGGGCAAAGGCCTCTTCTCATACAGAGAAGGCACAAGTATTGATCACAATTCTTGCTCAAGGTGGACGGGCAATTTCAGACTTATATTCCAGTAAAATATGTTGCTAAGAATGTGTCTGATTTACACCAATATAATCATATTCTGATTTACAACGTCCACAGACTGTCTAAAGTCTAAGTCAAATCATTTATTTCAATTTATTTCAAAAGGCCATTATTAAGGCTCTGTGAACGTCATATACAAAAAAAAGATTTGAACCTAGTTGCGCCTTCCAAAAGGTAGTTTTGTATGGAGAAGAATTGGAAATAAACTCCATACGTACTCTTTAAAAATCTAAGTGTAAGTGACGAGACATTACCACAGTGCGCTGCGTGCCTGCGCGGTGCCCTGCTTCACCTCCGCGAGACAAGAACAATCGCCATTTTTTGACTCGCTCACACAGGGACTCTGCGTTCAAGCACTGTAACTTTTTACGCCCACCTACATTGTAACGTCAATAACAGGTACTGATTAAAGTTATAAACAAAAAAAAAATGAATGTGACACGTTCTCCAACGACTACTCAATCCAAGTCAGAGAATTTATTACCAACATGCTCAACGATAAATTATGTCACTGGTACGGGCTCACAACCCGACTTATCCAAGATAAGCGAAGAACAAAGCGAAGCGAAAATAACTTATCGTAAACGTAACTTAGAACGGATTGGGCATGATTGTTTATGTTCCGAAGAAATTAAACTAATGAGAAGCGATTTATCGCGCGTCTCTTCTCTGTTAGAAAAATATATTGATTCAAATGCGCAAATGATAAAGGAAATGAACGCAAGTATTGTCGAAGTAAAGTATGAATTGGCCGACTTACGAGCGTCGCATGAGCAAACAAAATCTTTGATTACATCTAATGCGGCGGACATTACTGCACAAATACAAAATGTTCAATCCACCACAACACAGCTTACTACTGAACAGTGTAACATAAAAAGCCAACTAACTCAGTTTGAAAACAAAATTGTAAACAACCAGAACAAAATACAGAACCTGGAAACAAATGTTAGTAAATTACAATTAGACCCCCATTCTTCACAAAGTGAATTGTCCGTTAATGAACAGATATTTCGTGAAATTCAAGACCGAAATAGAAGACAAAATAACTTTATCATAAGCGGTATATCGGAGCAGATCTGCATTAACACACAGGAGAGAATTCTTAAAGACGAATCTGATGTTTTAAATGTTATTACAAGCATAAATCCGAACATAACGAAACCGAACAAAATATTTCGCATTGGAAAGTACAGTGTCGGTAAAACGCGCGGAATAAAAGTTTGCTTTAACAATCCTGAACCAGTAATGTTACTACTACGTAGCAAGGGAAAATTGCCGGACAATATTAAGTTTTACTCGGATCAAACGCCCTCCCAGCAAAAATATTTTCAGACTGTTAAAAATGAACTAGCACGCCGGACTGAACATGGAGAAACTGATCTTATAATTAAATACATCAACGGAATACCTACCATTATTAAGCAGAATCCAAAAAACTCCGATGCCCAATGAGTAATAATCATACTACAAAACCTATAACCTACCAAATAGTGCACGATTATCAGCAATTGAATACTCAAAAATCCCGCCTATCATTTCTTTACTTAAACGCACGCAGCATATGTAAAAAGGGCAAGCTTGACGAACTAAAATGTATCGTAAAAGCAATCTCTACAACAGTGCACATCATATTACTTACAGAAACATGGATACAAAACGATACCCAGGCCTTACAGCTACAAATACCTAATTATACACACTACTACAACTATAGAACGGACATTAGAGGAGGTGGAGTATCTGCCTATATACACAATGATTTAAAACATAATCTCACTCAATCTACGTATCAAGATGGCATCAATTACTTGTGGGTATATATAGAGAAATTTGCGATAGAGGTTGGCGTTGTCTATAATCCTGGAGACACTAATTTAGAAAAGTTTTTGGATACATATGATTCACAATTACAAGTACGAAAACGAGCAATAGTCTTTGGTGATTTTAACATCGATCTATTATCTAAAAACAAAACATTAACAAGGTACAAACAGAGACTACACGAATCGGGACATAAAATACTTAATAAAGTCAACCAAACCTATTGTACACGTGATTCAACTACAAAGAAATCTATCCTGGACCATGTAACCACAAATTTGAACAATGAAGAATATAATTTTGGAATCATCAACTCGTCTTTCTCAGATCACAAACAAATCTACTTACAACTAAATAAGTGGAAACCTCCAAAACTACGACTAAACTATGAAACTATAGATTACAGCAAATTATACATTACTATTGAATCGCATGGACTAGAAAATGCTGCAAACAGTTATGAAGAATTAGAGACTACGTTAATACAATGCATCAAAAGAAATACAATTTCCAGAACTAAAATCGTGAATCCACCACGTGAGGAATGGGTTAACAACGAAATTATTATCGGGATCAACTTAAGAAACTACCTATGGGTGCAGCATAAAAAGGATCAAGAAAATGAGACATTACTAATTGAGTTTAAAAAAATCAGAGGCGAAATTGCTAGATTAATACAATTTACTAAAAATGCCTACTTTTATAATCTATTTATGAAATATACTAACACTCCTAAAAAAATGTGGACACTTATAAATAATTTAGCTAACAATAAAATGTATCAAAATAGCGCTCCTTCAAAACTTATTGTTGATTCTGACATTGTTACTGGCACAAAGGAAATATGCGAACTCTTTAATAAATATTTCTCAACCATAGGGTCAGTACTTGCGGAGAAAATACCTAGAAAATTCCATGATTGTTCTAAAATATTAGAATTAAATAAACAATACGATGCCACAAGTCACTCACTTACAACATTGCAGCCCTGTAATGCTGATGAAATTATAAAAATTATCAAAGACCTTGATGCCAACTCTAGTAGTGGTATAGATAAAATCAGCATTAAAATTATAAAAAACTTACAAAACCTAATCTCGAATGTGTTGGCAAAATGCTTTAATAAACTTATGTCTAACGGGGAGTTTCCCGATTCCCTTAAGGTTGCAAAAGTATCACCAATTTATAAATCTGGACCTAAGACCGACCCTGGTAATTATCGACCGATCTCTGTACTGCCAGTCATGTCCAAAATATTAGAAAAACTTATACATAGTCGCTTATTAAATTACTTTGATTCCATTAACTTTATAACAGATCGCCAATATGGATTTAGACCTAAAAATAATACCACAGTAGCTACAATAGATCTAATAACAAAAATCAGAGACAATATAGATAAAAAGAACATTGTGCTAGGTGTATTCATTGATCTAAAAAAAGCTTTCGATACTGTAAGCCACACATTACTTTTAAACAAGCTGGAACATGCTGGTATCCAAGGAAACGCACTCAAAATGCTAAAATCTTATTTAACTAACAGACACCAGATAGTTAAGATAAATGACGTTGAGAGTAGTGCTCTACCCGTCACATACGGAGTACCCCAGGGATCCATATTGGGACCACTGTTATTCTTAACTTACATAAATCAGATTGCAGCACTTAATCTTCATGGTCATATAACTTTATACGCAGACGATACCTGCTTATTTTATTTTGGAAAAAACATACATAATATCATCTCACAAGCCCAAGAGGATTTAGATATATTATTCGAGTGGTTCCAATGCAATTTACTATCTATCAATATTTCAAAAACATGTTTTATTATATTTAAAGCTAAAAACAAAAAAATACCAGATCATAGACCATTAACTATTGATAACATTCCGCTCGAACAAAAACAGTGTGAAAAATACCTTGGCTTAAAAATTGATAGCAATCTTAATTGGAACAACCAAATAGATTATATTAAAGATAAACTCTCGTCACTCACTGGTTCTCTCTACAACATAAGCAATTGTATGCCCAAAAATATTCGTTTAACTATTTATAACTCTCTTGTTAAATCACATTTACTATACCTAATAGAAATTTGGGGCAACTCAGGTAAAACAAAATTACAAGAATTACAAAGAGTACAAAACAAGATCATTAAAATATTATTTCGCTATCCATATTTGACACCTACTTACAAAATTTTTGAAGAAACTAAATTGATGAATATTAAGCAACTTTATATGTATACCACTTGTATTCTGATAAGAAAAATTTTAGACAAAAAAATTAAAACCAATTTATCATTCACCAAAATTTCGGAGGTATCTAAACGTAGCAGGCGTCGCCCTAGTTTACTTGTATTACCGAGAACTCGTACAAATTACTCCAAAAGAAACATTACCTATGAAGGAGCAAATATTTATAATAATTTACCTTCTAACATTAAAAATGTAAGCTCGTTCAACATTTTTAAATCTCAACTGTCTAAATATATAACAGAAAACTTTTCTTATCCAAAGTTACATTAATCCAGTCGAGTAATAATGTTGAGGGTACCTATTTAATATTACACATTTTGTCGCTTTTATTGTTTTAAACTACCCTACCGGCAAATGATATTCCTTATTAAGTCTCAAATGATGTTACGATTGTGTTACGTAAACAGTTTTACTTACTTATCTCGGTGGCGGTTAATTAGATAATTTAACTAAATGTTATTTTGTATTCTCATGTAAGTGGCTTTATTGTCTTTTTGGGAATAAATGATTTAAACCAAATAAACTCCATACGTACTCTTTAAAAATCTCGTTGCTCTAGTGGTCGCAAAGCGCGACTGCTGAGCATGTGGTCTCGAGTTCAATGCACTTGGAAATACAACAAATAAGGTTTGACATAACATGACATTACTCCTGTAACCCATGAAGGGTTAGGCATAGGTTTACACCCACATTTCGCTAGTTATTTTTAAGTCCCATGTAATAGGGGGTGAGCCTATTGCCATCACCCGGGCACAAATCCAGACTGATGGAAAAACCCAATAACAGTTTTTCCAACCTGGGAATCGAACCCAAGACCTCACGCTTAGTAGTCGCGCTTTGCGACCATTACACCAACGAGTCAGAGGGAAGCTTTGAATAATGATAATATCCAAAATGTATTTATAAAATAATATTAAGTACCCATCATGTTATGAAAAAATTACATGTTTGATGTTCATACAAGAATTTAGGTCAGCCCTAAATATAACTTGGAATTCCATTTCGGATCGAGATGCGAAAAGTATTACAAATGGCAATGAAATAAAATAAAAATCTTGAATAAAATGAGGATTATTTTTGACTTATCACGTCATGTAATGTTTTGATGCCATGTATATGAGTATGTAGAGTGGATTGCATTTAGGGCGTGGTTAGGGATACCATGCTTGTCTTATGAAGTAAAAATGCCAAAATTTCACAAAGAATTTGAAGAAGCCAGGTTATTAGGATGATTTGCTGTTTCAATATGCCTTTCTTGTTTTTTTTAGGTGGTAAAAATCATCAAATGTCTCCTTCCGCCCTGGAGGGGCGGAAGGGACTGTCAGACTTTTACTGACTAAAAAACCACCCTGTTCCTTCTGTTGCCCTTTACGTTCCGGGGCCACGGTATCCTGTTAAGACGTCCCGCAACCCCGGCAGGCGTTGGCCCAGCCAAAATCAAAGAGTCACAAATCAGTCAGGAATTTCTTAGTAGCAGCCTCAGAGTTTGGATTTGTGCCTGGTTGGTTGCAATAGGCTCGCCCCCTTAATACATGGGACGTAAACATAACTAGTAAAATGTGGCTATTGGGTATGCCTAACCCTTCGGGGATTACAGGCGTGATGTTATGTGGGAGCAGCGAATTAGGACAGAAGAATGATACTCTCTTAGTCAGATAGTTTCACCAATTTAGTATGTTCGTTCATGCTAAAATATAGTATTTCTTTGTTTCAGATCGCTCGGTTCTCGAGCGAAGATGACAACCACATAAACAGAAAGCTGCCTAAAGAGTTGCTGCTACGGATCCTCTCCTACCTTGATGTGGTCTCTCTATGTAGATGTGCACAGGTGAGCCAGAAATTGTTACTGAAGCCCTGGTTTATGAAATTCTGATAAAAAGCCAGCCATGTACGAGACTGACTGGCACACTAAAAGTTCCGCGATAATGTAGGATATTAAGGACAAGTAAAATACATAAAAAATTAAATGTTTGTGTATCGGGATTTTAATTTTATTATTTACTGTTCAAAAGATCTGTGACTAACAGACAGACAGCAATAGAGTCCTGTTTGGCATTCTCTACTTAAGGAGCCTTCAAAAGCCAACTAGAGTTTAGCTCAAATTGTCGTAAAACTAGGGTTTATCTTTACAGTAGTTTATATCATCAAACTAAAAAAATGAGACTACTTACTTACATAACTGGCGAAATGTGGGTGTACTAATGGGTACCCCTCTGCCTAACCCTTCGGGGATTACAGGCGTGATGTTATGTTATGAGACTACTTAGAAGTTTGCTGCAGCAACTTCTAAGTAGTCTGTCGTTCTTTTTACACGACTGCCCCAAAAAAGGAGTGTTATGTGTTCAGGGTTAATGTATGTATGTATGTGAGATTCTTTATCCCACCATAACTTTTGAACGCCTGAACCGATTTAGAAGTATGGGGTATCGTTACAATCCTTGCATCGTTCTGAGTAACATAGGCTATTTAAAAATAAAAAGAATCCGGTGTGGTCACTTTAAAACGTAAATTAATACCAGCCTCAATTGTTTTTTTTTACATGACTGCCCCCAAAAAAAAGAGTGTTATTTAATGAATCTGGCAGTGTCTATGTTAATCGTCTAGAATTTGACAAGTAGATTAAAAAAATATTTAACTCTGTAAATAAAAACGTCATAAAAAAAACTGACGAGTAAACAAAGTACAAATATGTGCAATATTGGCAGTCGTGTTTTTTAATGTCTTTAATTATAATAGCTTGTTTCAAAATATATGTAACTCAGAGTGTAGAGACGAATTTATTAATAAGTAACTCATTTAAATAAATTTTAAATATATAAATAGCATTGTAATAAAAAAATAATAATCTAAGTAAACAAATAAGCGATATTAAATATAAAATAATTAAACAAATTGTAAATGAATAAATAAAATTTTAATATAATAAGTAAATGAATAGGAATATAAAATACAATATAATATATCTCAAGCATAAGACAATTTAATAAAGCGCTCTTCCTCTCTCCTACTTATTTAAAAATTTGCTGTGCCCGACAGGGTCCATGATTGTTTCTATTTTTATTTTACCACCTATATGTGTACATCATGGATTGCAATAAACGATTTGATTTGATTTGATTTATTAAATAAAAATCCAATAAACTGTTTAGACTACAGAGTGTGCCAAAGACATACATACACTCGAAAAACGTTACTCTTCTTCTTTAGCTATTGGGTGAAAAGTAAGTACTTAATTTACTTTACTTAATTTTTCCATTTTCCGCAGGTGTCAAAGTTATGGAACATTCTAGCTCTGGACGGCTCCAACTGGCAGAGGATAGACTTGTTCGAGTTCCAGAGGGACGTTGAGGTAAGAGACTTGAAATAGAGTTACTACAGCACGACTACTTAGCTCTTTTTTTTTTTTGAGGTGGTAAAAATCATCAAATGACTCCTTCCGCCTTACTGACTTAGCTCTGGGTTAGATTCCCAGGAAAAAACTTTATTGGGTTTTTTCACCAGTAATTTCTCACCAGCAGCTTCAGAGTTTGGATTTGTGCCCCGTTGATGGCAATAGGCTCTTCCCCTATTACATAGGTTTTAAAGTCAAAGTCAAAACATTTATTTCAATTAGACCATTTACAGGCACTTTTGAATTGTCAAGGAGTCTGTCAGTTAGTCAGAAAGTTGAAGCTAGTTGCTCGTTCCAAAACGGAGGTAGGCCTCTATTGAGAAGAACGAGCAAGAAACTCCAAACTCCTTTAATGGGTACACCTCTGCTTAACCCTTCGGAGATTACAAGCGTGATGTTATTTGTTGATTTACACGAACACGAAGTCACTGGCAGAAGCTAGCTACCAATACACACATTCACATATTCTCCCTTATCCGCAGGGTCCGGTGATAGAGAACATCTCACACAGATGCGGCGGCTTCCTGCGCGAGCTGTCCCTGCGAGGCTGCGAGAGCATAGGGGACGGCTCCATCAGGTCACTGGCACAAGTAAGTACAACAACACATGTATACACGGTGCAGTTTATCATTCTGCTAGTGATTCTCAATATGAATCAATAATAAGAAAATAAAAAACTAATTCAAAATTTTTTTTTAATAAGCAAGTTATAATTTAAAATTATTATAATGAGTATTGGACATTGTATTGTCATCAGAACTAAAGGTGTATTCAAAACAGCTCAATCGGATACCAACAAATGGTCGAAAAATAGTTTGTGAATTTTGAAAGGACAACTTACATACAAACAGTGCAAGCTAAATAAAAGCTTGGAATAAATAGTTTTTTTTTGTAGGTTATTTTTGATGATTTCTCACACAGTGAATCCGCGCGACACATAATGTTCACAATGTGACATTATTTATTGGAATTACAAATATTGGAACTATAGATGAAACTCTATAATGACTCTTGTAAACTAAGATTCTTTAGTTTTTTAAATTAAGGTTTTTAATAGAGTTCCGGATTTTCTTGTGCTATGCCATATAATGCCCTGCCAGGGTTGCGGATTTCGTTCGAAAGAGTCACCGCGGCCCTGGAACGCAAAGGGCATTAGGAGGAACACGGATGGGTTTTAGTCAGTAAAAGTCTGACACTCCCTTCCGCCCCGCCCAGAGCGGAAA
Organism: Hoplodrina ambigua; assembly: GCA_949774945.1. Lineage (NCBI taxonomy): Eukaryota > Metazoa > Arthropoda > Insecta > Lepidoptera > Noctuidae > Hoplodrina > Hoplodrina ambigua. Next base: position 499,175 of record OX458991.1, read on the forward strand.
AAGTCATTTGATGATTTCCCATTCTTAATGAAAAAAAAATGCCACATGACTGGTGCAAAATACCGTATTGTTCGTACAATTTCGTGTTAATTTGCAGTCTTGTCCAAACATCGAAGAACTGAACTTGAACAAATGTCGGAAGATCAACGACAACGCGTGTCAGGCGCTCGGCAGGAGATGCAAGAAGCTGCAGAGGTGAGATTTGCTCCTATTACATGAGAATTCCCATTAATTTTGAAATAACTGTAAAAAAAATACATTCATAATATCACGGTTAGGCAGACGTGTACACCCACATTTCGCCAGTTATGTAATAGGCGGCGAGCCCATTGCTATCAACCTGGCACAAGTCCAGACTCCGAGGCTGCTACTGATAAATTCCTGGTGGAGAAACCCAAATAACACTGCCCGACCTGGGAATCGAACCCTCATGCTCAGCAATCGCGCTGTGTGACCACTAGACCAAAGACTGTTATTTTAAAATTGTTACACGACTGCCCCAAAAGAGGAGTGTTATGTGTTCAGGGTTAATGTATGTATGTGAGTTTCTTTATTCCACCATAACTTTTAAACGCCTGAACCGATTTAGATGTATGGGGTATCATTACAATCTTTGCATAATTCCGAGTGACATAGGCTAGTAAAAAATACGAAAAATTCACTTTAAGACATGAATTAATACCAGCCTCCATTTTTTTTAAATTAATGAATCTGGTTGTGTCTATGTTTATTGTCTAGAATTTGATAAGTAGATTTAAAAATATATAACACAGTAAATAAAAAACGTCTAAAAAAAACTGATGAGTAAACAAAGTACAAATATGTGCAATTTTTGCAACCGTGTTTTTTATTTTTTTATTACAGTAGCTTGTTTGTTTATTTCAGGATAAACTTGGACTCCTGCTCCAACATCACTGACATATCACTGAAGGCGTTGTCTGATGGATGCCCGGTAAGGTTAATATTTGTGCCATTACTATTATTTTTTTTAATCTTTTCAACCGATTTCAAAAAGGAGGAGGTTTTCAATTCGACGCGTATGTTTTTTTTTTGTATTTATGTTCTACGATTACTCCGCCAATTATGAATCGATTTGGATGATTCTTTTTTTGTTTGAAAGAGTATAGTTCCGAATAGGTCCCATAGAAATATTGCCATAATCTGATGATGAACTTTGGAGATATGGAACGGAACTCTTCATAGGATCACAGCAGAACCGTCGTAACAAGAAAAATTGCTTTGTATATACGTGTAGTCGATGACTGACTGAAGGAAGTGGGGTACATCAACCCCCCTCCTAACACTTTCCAAAATGATATATATCGTGTGAGGTATTGTTTGAAAGGGCTTTTTGTAAGGATTTCAAACATTAACACACAAGAACTAAAAAGTGAAAAATAAAAAGATTTTAAAAAAAAAGTCAACCGCCTTCAAAAACTACAAAATAAAAAATAACTTTAGCTTGGAATTCGGTGGCTATACCTACATAACAAGAAACAAAACCAAAGCCGCCGACTTTATATTATATAAACCAATCCATACTGATATTATAAATGCGAAAGTGTGTCTGTCTGTGATCTCTTCACGCTTAAACCGCTGACTAGATTTTGATGAAATTTGGTATCGAGATAGTTTAAGACCCGGGGAAGGACATATAGGCTATACTTTTTATTAGACTTCGACGTCTGCGTCCGCATTAACCGGCATTTGCGCGGCCGAAGTCGTAGGCAAAAGCTAGTACTTGATAATAGCCTGATTGAAATAAATTTTTAGCTGCAAGAAAATACCTATACAAAATTTGTTTATTTTCTGCTGTTACTATACAATACCTGGTACTATATAATATTTCCAGCTGCTGACGCATGTCAACGTCTCGTGGTGCCAGTCCATCACGGAGAACGGCGTCGAAGCGCTCGCGCGCGCCTGCCCCAGACTCAAGACATTCATATGCCGAGGTGTGTACGTCTAAACTTCTGCCTAGCCCTTTTCCCAACTATGTTGGGTTCGGCTTCCAGGTTAACCGGACAGCTGAATAGAGATAAACTACTATAACATGACGCGCCCCTCCATATTACTATTTCAATGTGTGTAGTCACATCCGTGTGAAAGAGTATCTATGTAGTTATAAGTATTCGTCTTCAGTAGCAGACTGGCAGATTTGTTGGTCAACTAATCATAAATAGCCGACCGCGCAAGACAACGCACGTGTCATTCTCATAGAGTATGTCAGTGCAGCGCCATACTAGTAATAATGAGTAATTATTGACGCTCTAGTCGAGCAACAAATCGCTGATTTGTTTTTGTTTCGAGAGCCGTCTCACTACACACACACATGCGTTGTGAGTCTTGTAAATACTTTCACAAATACTTTTAAACGTTTTGAATTTGAGAGGGGCGCGCCATGTTATAGTTATAGTAGTTTATCTATACCTATGTGTAATTAAAGAAATGATTAAATGACTAAGATTTTATGTATATTACTTACAGGTTGTAAGAACGTGAACGACAACTGTGTATCGACGCTCGCGACCTACTGCCCAGACCTATCAGGACTCAACACACAGGGATGCGATGTAAGTAATAATAAAACCAGCCTATTACTGTCCCACTGTTGGGCTTGTTCACCACGCTTGTCAAAGTCAAATCATTTATTTCAATTAGACCATTAAAAGGCACTTTTGAACGTCATTTACAAGAGAAAAGAAAAATTATCATATTGAATCTAGTTCGTAGTCTTGCTCAAGGCAGATAGGCGATTTCAGACTTTTATTTATTTATGTATTTATTCACTTTAAACATACAAATATCCTTACAGGCTAGACCCAATGCGATATTGTAGCATACTAAAAGAAAAAAGAATTATATAGTTCCGCTATTTAACCATAACAAATTCTATAAGTAGCTGTTCTTGTAAATTCACCCAAAGAGCAACAGCTTATATTAATTAAGTTCAGATTTCGTCACGATGTTTTCCTTCACCGATGTCAGTGATTCTGACTAACTGACCGACTTCTTGACAGTTTAAAAGTGTCTGTAAATGGTCTAATTGAAATGAATGCTTTGAAATTTGAAGGTCGTAAACACTGGGCCATTACGATACAGTCGTATTATTGTAAATCTTTTGCTACTGCTGAACATGAGGTCTTGGAATCGATTTCCAGGTCAAGCAAAGTGTTATTGGATTTTTCCATCAGGAATTTCTCAGTAGCAGCCTCGGAGTCTGGATTTGTGCCCGGTTGATGGCAATAGGCTCGCCCCCTATTACATGGGACTTAAACATAATTGGCGAGATGTGGGTGTACTAATGGGTACACTTTTGTTATGTGTTACTTTTTCTTTTATCTACAGCAACTGACAGACGAATCAATATCCAAACTCGGGCCGGCCATGCGCCGGTTATGCGTGTCCGGTTGTTCCCGGTTAACGGACGCCTCACTGCTAGCCATCGCGGCTCACTGTCCAGACATTGTGACACTAGAACTGGCGCAATGCAGTCAGCTCACCGATGCTGGCTTCCAGGCGTTGGCTAGGGTGAGTGGAGCTGTTTTTTTAGATAATTGCTCAACGTGGTGATTAATTTTTCTAAATTGCTTTTTGTGGTGATTAGTATTTTTTTGGTGTTTTGAAGTTGTTATTTTGTGTGGAAAACTTTATTAGAGTTACAGTAGATTTGAAAGCAAATTGATTAAATTAAGAAAGAATAGCTGTTCCAATACAATACATTTGTAAAAAAACTGTGTTGTGATTTCCTTTATTCTTGGACCTTCAAAGATATTTTATATATGACGTACGTGAAAATGTACAATACAGACTGGCTGAATGAATAGAACAGTCTTTTCAACGCCCCCTTATGGGCGCTGCAGTCTTAAAGGGCGGTAAGAGACCCTTGAAGCGGTTTAGAAACTCTGACACTAAGGTGTGTGGGGTCGTAAGACCTTACTGCCCACACGATAAAGAAGAAGAAGAGACCCAGAAAAAAATTGGGGCGTTGTGTACAGGCTTGGGGAGCGATTTGTTATTTCATCTACGTTTTTAAGTAAGTGAAAAAATGGGGGCGCTAGAAAATAATTTATTCTCAAAGTGGGCAGTAGACAAAATAAGATTGGGAACCCCTGGAATAGAATTTAAAATATTTCGCGTCTCTTGTAGATTCTCAGGTTTTATTCGCATCCAAAAAAAAATATTTTTTTCAACAGAGTTGCAAAATGATCGAACGAATGGACCTCGAAGAGTGTGTCCTGATCACCGACAACACGCTTGTACACCTCTCCATGGGATGCCCCAGGCTTGAGAAATTGGTGAGTGACATACATACACATAGAGGATTAGAGAATGTTACATAGATATGAGCATTGTTCGGACGATTTGTATGGATAGAATGGAAAAAATATCGCAACTCCGAGACTATAATAATAGATTAGATATATTTAATTTTGGAAAGTGGTAGGAGAGGGGTTTACGTACCCCCTCTCCCTCTTCCTTCAGTCAGTCATCAACTACGCGTATAAACAAAGCAATTTTACTTGTTACGACAGTTCTGCTGTGATCCTATGAGGAGTTCCGTTCCATATATCTGAAGTTCATGATTATAACATGGCAATATTTTTATGGGATCACCTGGGAAGTATACCCTTTCAAGCAAACAAAGCATTTTTCAAATCAGTTCAGGCTTCTTTGAGTAATCGGGTAGCATACCTAAAAAAAACATTCTGACAAATTGAGAACCTCTTCCATTTTATTAAGTCGGTTTTAAAGGACGGGGTGAGTGTGAGTAGGTACTAGGCAGACAGGGTTAAACCGGAGTGAAGGTAGCTTTTCAAATTGTTCGTCTACAGTAGACCGGTACTATTTTTCTGGACTGTATTACTTTTTTCTCCGTGGGCCAATTTTATGGTGCCCATAGTAAAAAATATCCTAAAGTCAAAGTCAAAACATTTATTTCAATTAGACCATTTACGGGCACTTTTGAATTGTCAAGGAGTCTGTCAGTTAGTCCGAAAGTTGAAGCTAGTTGCTCGTTCCAAAACGGAGGTAGGCCTCTATGGAGAAGAACGAGCAAGAAACTCCACGGCACTCTTTTAAATTAGGTTTTTACAAAATCCTGGTTACATAATTCTTGTTGATTCTACATGTGATCACAATGAAGATAAATATAATACCGTAGTAAAAATAATAAAAATAAAGATGTGAGCCATAGCAGTTAAGAGATGACCAATCCCAACTGACAGCACCCGTTCACGAGCATGACGCATGGATCAGCACCACCTAGCTCAACCATCATGGAGGGAACCAAATGATCCTACACTCACGAACTATAAAATGGACCAGGTGTCATCAACGGCCGCCATTTGGATCACTTCCGCCCGTTCTCCTTTATCTTGTTTACGTAATTCCTATTCAGTTCACTCATTTTAGCGACACTAAGCATATTTCACATTGCCTTAAAATGATATTAATTGCAGACGCTGTCTCACTGCGAGCTGATAACAGACTACGGTATCAAGCAGTTATCAATGTCGCCGTGCGCTGCGGAGCACCTCACCGTGCTAGGTAACTTGATAAGGGTCAGCGTAACTACGGCGAGTCAAATCATTTATTTCAATTTGACCATGAGAAGGTACTTTTAAACATCATTTACATGAAAAACAATTGAATGTAGTCACTCCTTCCAACAGGTAGTTTTGTGTGGAGAAGAATGGGCGAGAAACTCCATAGTTACAATAAATGTTTAAGAATATTTTGTATACAGTATAACACGTAAATACGATGTACTTTACATAAAAACGATTATATTATATATTAAGAATTGACGGCACGGTTGGCGCAGTGGCTGAGCGATTGGCTGCTGCGCTGCGTGTCGCGGGTTCGATTCCCGCACGGAACAATTATTATGTATGATAGCTGTCCGGGTGGTGTATGTGAGTTTTATGTTTGTAAACGCACCCTCTATACAGGTAAAATTCATAGTTTGGGGCAAAGTTTTTTTTTTAATATATATATTTTCAAAAATACATAGTATTCACGTGTTCAAAAATATCGAAACTGCACGATTTATCATTATAATCATCATCATCATGATGATGATTCATCATCAATAATGATCATCATTTAGAATCATCATCACCATCACCACCATCAGCAATAATCACTATCACCAGCAATAATCACCATCATCAGCAATAATCACCATCATCAGCAATAATCACCATCATCAGCAATAATCACCATCACCAGCAATAATCACCATCATCAGCAATAATCACCATCACCAGCAATAATCACCATCATCAGCAATAATCACCATCATGATTATTATCAATCATCATCATACCTAAATTAGCATGAATCCTGCTTCCAGGTCTAGACAACTGCCCCCTGGTTACGGACGGCGCGCTGGAGCACCTGATCTCGTGCCACAACCTGCAGCTGATCGAGCTGTATGACTGCCAGATGGTCAGCAGGAACGCCATCAGGAAACTGAGGGTATGTTACAATACGCGAACACTTACCTAAGAAGTTGACAGACTCGTCCCACAATTAATTTGTGCCACCTATATATTTTTAACTCTCTCTACTTTATATATTTTGTTTGTATACAGGGTAATTGAAAATATACACAAAACCTTAAAAAGGGGTCATTGTACTCATCATTATTAACAACTTTTACTATGGGACCGAACCTGAAATCATTAAAAATAATCATGCATTGTCATTGAGACTGGACCAGTGTGTAAAATTTCATGTCCCTACTGTTAAGCGTTGAGGAGTTCCCTCATCTGGAGCCAATCCTGGCAGCAGCATCACGTCATGCTTATCATATTCATGCATTGTCATCAAAACCAAATGTGTGTGCCAAATTTCAGCTCGATAGCTTTAGTAGAAGTGGATGAAATATTGATTGCAAAATTCCAGGTCATACATACATACAGGTGAAGTTAAATAAAAGCTTTTAATAATAATAAAAAACAGCTGATCCATACATTACGATCTTGTTATGTAGCATTTTTGTAGGGAACAGCTGATTTTTTTTTTCATGATTTCAGATTCGGTCCCATAGTAAAAGTTGTTCATAATGATGAGTACAACGACCCCTTTTAAGGTTTCGGATATATTTTCAATTACCCTTACCATTCAGGGATATTTCGAAGATATTTAGATTAAAATTCTTAACAATTATGAAATATTTTATAATTTATTAATTTCTCTTCACCACATTTGGTTGACTGTTAGAGAACGCCGAAGGTCCGGGCTGCTACTAAAAAATCCGAAATCTTCTTTTATTTATTTCAGCTTCTAATCTGCCGTCTCTCTTCCACAGAACCATCTCCCAAACATAAAGGTGCACGCATACTTCGCGCCCGTCACCCCGCCCGTGGGCGGCGCAGGCGCACGTCCCAGGTACTGCCGCTGTTGTAACATCATCTGAGTGTTGTGCTGGCATGCCAGAGGCTGCCAGAACAGGCGACATTGTAGCTACAATCATTAGACTACAATGCCTTAAAAAGTTACGCTCAAAATGAGTCGCGCTCATTTTCTGCGGCTCATTTTGAGTAGCAGAAATTACGTTAGCGCAATTTTAGCCCTACGGGTTTGTAGTACGTTGTCTCTGTCTTACATATGTGACGGTCTCTTTCTAAAAGTCGATGTGAGTCCACTAGCGCCGCGTCACGAATTATATTGGAAACTTGTAGCCATCTTTAATTCTCTAATCCAATAGAAAATAGTCACTAGTTAACAACAAATTCTGTTTACGTATTTAAAGTCATGTAGTCGTGACCGTCACGTGCTGGAGACATTTTCGTTTGTCATCTATACATGACTGACGGTCAAAAGATTAGAATTCGATGTAGAATCTTTAACAGTTTTCGAGTTTCATCACAAGATGTATAAAGCCAAGAAATTTTCCATAGAACTGGAAAATTATTGATTAATGGCTCATGGTCATTCAAAAATGAACTCTAATTACATTTTTCTAAAGTAGATTATCAAAGATTCTGTATTGAAAGTAGTGTGGTAGAGATAAACTACTATAACTTGACGCGCCCCTCCATATTACTATTTCAATGTGTGTAGTCACATCCGTGTGAAAGAGTTTGTATGTAGTTGTGAGTAATCGTCTTCAGTAGCAGGCAGATTTGTTTGTCAACTAACCTTAGATAGCCGACCGCGCAAGACAACGCACGTGTCATTCTCATAGAGTATGTCAGTGCAGCGCCATTCTAATATTATTCAGTAATTTTTGACGCCGCTAGTCGAGCAACAAATCGCTGATTTGTTTTTGTTTCGGGAGCCGTCTCAATACGCACACATGCGTTGTGAGTCTTTTCAATACTATTACAAACACTTTCAAATGTTTTGAATTGTGGAAGGGCGCGTCATGTTACTGTAGTTTATCTCTGTAGAGATAATACATAATTATTGTAATTCACGTGTAACTATATCAGTGTCGATTAATACAATAATAGTACTAATTTAAATGTTTAGTGGCTTGCCTTCGCCACCTGTTCCTTGTACTCTTGGGAGATATTCAGTGGTGGATCCAGGATTGTCGTTTTGGGGGGGGGAGGGGTTGAACGAGTTGAGGGTAGGTAAACACTAAAAAAAGCACACACTTCTTTTTAAACATAATGCCTTAGGTAGGGTATAAAGTTTTATTGAAATAATGTCAAGTTTGTCATTAAGATTTGTCACAAAAGAACTCAAATGCTTTTAGGGGGAGGCTTGAGAATCTTAGTCACTCCCCCCTCTCTTTTTTTTAGGTGGTTAAAATCATCAAATGACTTCTTCCGCCCTGGGCGGGGCGGAAGGGACTGTCAGACTTTTACTGACTAAAAAACCACCCTGTTCCTTCTGTTGCCCTTTGCGTTCCGGGGCCACGGTATCCTGTTAAGACGCCCCGCTCCCTTGGATCCGCTACTGGACAGATTGGTTTAAAAAAAAAAATCGTGGTACCCCGAATTTGCAGTATTTTTCTGCGAAGTTCTGGTATTTTCTACGTGTGATAAACGTTTTTTTACCGACGACGTCGGTTAAAATAAAACTATCTATACAAAAACAAAAAACAGATCTTGCACTGATAGCTAAAAAGCTATACTAATTCAGAGTGTGTGCTTGTTTTATACCTATACTTGACTTGCACGCAGACGAAGTCGCGTCCAAAAGCAAGTCAATACAATTCTGAAAAATACATAATTCGGGGTAGCACGAAAACTTTTATCATGAAAAAATAATCTGTTATGTAGTAGTTTTTAATTAGTAAACTAAAAAACGAACAATATAAAAACCGAATTCACAATCGCGTATAGTTGTTAACGCTTAATGTATTAGTTTTTTTGTATTTGTATACTTATACAAATTACAAAAAAAAAATGCGTATATTAACTTAAATATACTAGAATATGAATATTGGTATGAATAATGAGCTAAGTCCAAAAATTATCACTTTTTGTATTGCTAACTTGACTGTATTACGACGCGCTTACGACTAGTCGGACGACGCTTGCGACTAGTCGCACGACTGTAGCGCGACGCTGTGTTATTTATCTGTTATATTAATATTAACACGGTGTACATTTATTAAGGGTAAGCAGGTTATTGGTCGTGTAAAAATAAATTAAATATTTCATAAGAAAATTAACTTTCCTACTGAAGGATAAAACTTATTATTAATAACTATTGTTGACATCACCAATCAATTGACGTACTTTTTATGAGCTGTCAAAACGCTATTCTCCCACAGATTTTGTATGGCATACTGGCCTGTGACGTCACTTATTAGCCAAATCAATTGACTAACTATTTATTGATTTCAAAGCTATAAAAATACTAATTTTACAGTAAATTGAAAATTAATCGTGTTTTCAGTGCTAAAATAAAGTGTTTCTTTAAAAAAGTTATTCTTAGTCTTGGAATTATTGGCTCATGGTGTCAACTACACAATTATATAAGAAAGTGTTATTTTGTCTTTGACAGTCGTTTCTGGTAGTCGGAAACCTGAAAGGCTGACAACCAATCTTACTAAGCGGTATCGTGTTACCCAGTTACTGGGTTGTGGAGGTCAGATAGGCAGTCGCTCCATGTAAAATACTGGTATTCAGCTGCATCCGGTTAGACTGGAAGCCGACCCCAACATAGTTGGGGAAAAATAACAAAAGCATGTGATGTTTGCTTGTTTTTTATTATTCCACGATCAGAAACCTTAATATTAATAATGGTCTACATAAAATTAGATTTTAAGTAGTCACTAAAATGTTCTAACATTAATTTTAACTATCGTGTGTAGCACGAATAATTTATAATATAATGTCGACAAAAGATATGAAAAAAATCGCGAAAATGCAAGTAGGACTCGCTTGCTAAGCCTGGCCTTACCAGCCGCCGCCACCTAGAAGCGACGTTGTGGCGACCACAGACGCCAACCGTGTGCGGCAAGCCCTTATTAGATGTAGACGAAGTCGCGGACAAAAGCTAGTTATTTATATTATTTTGTCGACAATATATTTAAGTATATATATAAATATATATATTTCCCATAATGTAGACACGAAAGCATTTCAATTTTTTTTTTACTCAATATTGCATATTTTAAAATTGCTAAAATCTTTTGAAAATGTGTCTTTTTACTATCATCATAGCCGTGTGGACGTGTATGCGTCTACAGAAAAGATCTTTTGTCCACTGAATTGACATTTACAAATTCCACAGATTAGAAATATACTCGCGTGCTTAAAAAAATGGGCCACTCGGTAAAATTTAGGAGAGACTTTCTCGGTCTATTAATTTTAACAAAAAGCAAACTTTAATATTGCATTGTATCATGTAATGTGCATATGAATTCAAAATTTCAGCTCAATTTAACTTGTAAGATTTGATCAAGTTCCTATGGCCACTTTCCGGCTCCATCATCAGACCAGCTCTGTGACATCATTATATTGCATTGTGATGCAAATTGCACGTTCAGGCAAAATTTCAGCTCAATCGAACATCAGGAAGTGGATCAAATTTAACTTGTAAGATTTAAACCACAGACACCGGACAGGTGGAAGTAAATAAATATGCACATGTACAATATCTAAATACTAATATAATAAGATTGGATAGTATTTTTGTTTGTTTAAATGAGCTTTCAAAGTCAAAACATTTATTTCAATTAGACCATTTACAGGCACTTTTGAATTGTCAAGGAGTCGGTCAGTTAGTCCGAAAGTTGAAGCTAGTTGCTCGTTCCAAAACGGAGGTAGGCCTCTATGGAGAAGAACGAGCAAGAAACTCCACGGCACTCTTTTAAATTAGGTTTTTACAAAATCCTGGTTACATTATTCCTGTCGATTCTATATGTGATCACAATGAAGATGAATATAAAATAGTAGTAAAAAATTATAAAGAAATTAATGTTGATGCTAATGTTTGAAACTACCAGATGGATTGAAAAAATCTTTTTGTATATGGTAGCCAGATTCATGATGAACAGTATAGGGTATATAACATCACGCTACGACTCTTGAGAGCATAGCAGTAACCAAAGACATAACATAGATAAAAAAATCCTCATATTTAAGCATACCTTAAAAAATTAAATAGATAGGCTATGAATTTTCGAGTGACCTATTTCTTTTGCACGTAAGTGTATTTCTTTTGAAATGAAATAATTTCAGTTGATTTTTCCCAATTTAACTACACAGCTACATTTTACTCATTCCTTCAAGTTAAATGAAATAAATGTAATTTAAGACGGTTTGACTATAATTATGTGTCTATTATATAAAATGTAGTCATTTGTGGGACATTTACTAACTGTGATTGATCTGTTTAGATGAAAGTTATCTTTGAGGGATGCTGTGATCTCTAAATAATACCTCAAAGGCCTCTTCTCATACAGAGAAGGCACGAGCATTGATCACCACGCTTGCTCAAGGCGGATTGGCGGTTTCAGACTTAAATTAATTACTAGTCTCAAGTTTCCTCACGATGTTTTCATTCACCGATGTCAGTGATGTCCATGATAAACTTTAGAAAGTACATATGTATTGAAAACGTCACATTGGTACTTGCCCGGATTCGAACCCACAAACTCATGCATGAGAGGCGGGCGCCTTAACCACTGGGCAATCACGACGGTTATTTATATGAAATCACAGCATCTTTCAAAGTTGAGGGGAGTTATTGATTAATGTAATGATTACATGTATGTGATTAAATAATTATTATACATTATATGTATTGTGGTATATAGACTTTGTAGTGTGATTTTTCACGACATTCTATTGAATAAAAAAACTGTTTGTATTTTTATTTTTGTTTTTTATTTTACTTTTTATTCATCCCATCCATGTAGGTATAAACTAATATATATATATATATATATTCTAAAGAATGTTACAGGAATGAATTTTAGGTCTTGATGTGATAAAAGTCTTTAATATTAAGTATATGTCTGATAATATATAGGCTGCTTGCTATATTATATTAATATTATGTATATAAACTGTTTTTCTTACTACATGACAACTAATTATAATGTTATTTAGTGAAACAGTACTTAAACTACTTTCCCACAGAAACATTTTTTTTTCTTAAAATGATTAGAGATAATCTACTATAACATGGCGCGCCCCTCCATATTACTATTTTAACGTGTGTAGTCATATCCTCATGAAAGAGTTTCTATGTAGTTGTAAGTATTCGTCTTCAGTAGCAGGCCGGCAGATTTGTTGGTCAACTGATCACAACTAGACGACCGCGCAAGACAACGCAAGTGTCATTATCATAGTTTGTCAGTGCAGCGCCATACTAATAATAATGAGTAATTAATGACGCCGCTAGTCGAGCAACAAATTGCTGATTTGTTTTTGTTTCGAGAGCCGTCTCAGTACACACACATGCGTTGTGAGTCTTGTAAATACTTTTAACGATTTGAGTTTGTGGAGGGGCGCGCCATGTTATAGAAGTTTATTTATACGTGATTACGTGACCCTAAAGATTCGATATAACGAATTAAAAGTCATTTTGTAGTAGGTACAGTTATTCATATCGACAAAGTTTGATGAAAAAAAAAAGTGAAATTAAATTCTGTATCTGTGAATATATGAAAAAATATGTAGTAGCCATTATCTATTGCTAAATACATAATATGTCTAATAACTATCGATATAAGATAAAATGTGTTCATATTTATATTAGAGAAATTGTTAAAAAACACTGAAAATTAATGTTTAAAACTGATTCGAGCACAAGTGTTAAAAATGTAAGATTTTTTTTTAAAGCCAGCTTTTTTTTACCCGTATCAGTAACTTGCACGAGTTTGCAAGTATCTTGCAGCCATTCTGACGCAGTTTGCGCTTATCACGACCTTTCACTAAGCCTCGTATTCATGGCAAAAATTTGTTTAGCAACAAGGTTGCATAAACATGTTGCCGAGTTGCTGTCAACATATTGCGGGCAACACTTGTGTTGCGGAGTTGATCACGCCATGTTGCAGAGTTGACGCCCGGCGAGCGAAAACATCAGTTTATCAACAAATGTTGACGTGTGCGGATAACCCATATTGATTTAAACAAAGTTTCCAGCAGCATTCTCGCCGTTTATCAACTGTTGCTAAACAAATGTTTACCATAAATAAGAGGCTGGCGCTTTGCTCACAGCAACTATTGCAGCAACTAGCTGTTTACATATATTTCAATTGGACTGCGTAAACATAGCAACTCCAGTTTCGAGTTGCGGCAATCGTAAACAGTTTTCAGTTGCTGCAATCGATGACTAAGTTAGTTCCTAATTGCCGCAACTAGCAACTGTTAAATATTATAACGTTAACGCTGATCGCTGCGTAGATTGAGCAACTCGGCCATTAAAGTTGCTCACAGATTGCCATAAAGTTGCGGCAACCTTAAACGTTATAGCAACTATCAACTTTTACAGGAAACTTTTAAAGAGTTGATAGTTGCCTCATGTTAAGTTGCTCCGTGTGCAAAACGCCTTACTCTCTGTACTGTGCGAGTGAAAGGACATGACAAGCTCCTTTGTTTGGCCGCCATTTTTTTTATAACATCAGTTAAAATGGCGCTCCTGTCAATCAAATAGCAGTAAACCAATTATTTAAACCACGCGGTAATTACATTACAGATAAGCCTAACTACTCAAGCTAAGTATAATTCTTAATATTAACCACAGCATTCCAGTGTTTTACAGTTTCAAATAAATGTTAAATGTATCTGAAAATAAATGACCACGTCCACTTGAATATTGTTTTATTTTGTTATCCCCTCCACCATGATTAAGATGCAGAAAAAACCTACAGCGCTTTTTCTGCCAGAATGCATTGAAAAGAAAGAAAGGCGCGATGAATATTAAACGGTAGGTTTTTATACCTAAACAATTAGAATTTTGTCTGTCTGTGTTTCAGCAAATCTCCGAAACGGCTGGACTGACTTTGACAGATTGCTCACTGACAGATGTTTTTCAAAGTTAAAGTCAAAACATTTATATCAATTAGACCATTTACAGGCACTTTTGAATAGTCAAGGTTACACAAGTGTGTGCGCAAACACAGGTGCACTTACTCTCATAGTCCGATGGCAATCTGACACGACCAGGGAGAGATCAGGCTCAGGACCAGTGGCTTCACGTGCTTTCTGAGGCACGGGGATGTCACACCACCAAATTCCAAACTCCGGGCCGCTACTGAGAAATACATAATCCAAAAACCCAATAACACTTTGCCCGACCTGTGGATCAAACCCAGTACCCCACGCTCGAGACCAACGAGGCACTTATACAGGCAGATTCTTGTACACTATAATATCACCGTACTTGGCCAGTCTCCATTGAAAATAGCCGATGAGACCGGATTCTTCTCTGGGGAACCTGTGCGGACATTAATACTATCTTTGTTCTACAAAAAAGGGCTGTTCGAGCCATTTACAACTTAGGTCCACGGGATTCCCTTCGAGAGAAATTCAAAGACATAAATATTCTGACTGTAGCCTCACAATACATATTTGAAAACCTCATGTATGTACACAAGAATATTTCAAATTTTAAGAAAGTGTCCGATGTCCATGGACTTAATACTAGAAATAAGCACAATCTTGTGTTACATCACACTCGTCTCCACAGAGTAGGCAACTCGTTCATGGGTCAATGTATACGTTTTTACAATAAACTTCCCATTGATGTTCGAAATTTACCAATTAAAAAATTTAAAAGTTGTATTAAATCCAAACTATACAAAAAGGGCTACTATAAAATTTCGGATTATTTAGATGATAAAAAAGCTTGGGATTGAACTGCTCGCTCTGCTAAGCCTTGTGATTATGCCCTTTGTAAATTACATTTTTTCCTTTTGACATATTTTACTAAACATGATCTTTTAATTTAACGTTAATATGACATTTAGAGACTTGTATTTTTATATTTATTATTTATTTTTTGTTTTTTATTCTCATTGGGATATACTTTGAAAAGTATTTTTTTTTTTATATGTTATATTGTAAATATGTGAACTATGTGGGTTGTTGCATTTTTTCTGATTAGATTTTATGGTTGTCTGACAGTTTGAGTACTCGATGCGGCCTACCCAAATGTCCTTTCTTTGGTATTGTTCGTCGTGTCGTTGAGCTCCTTAAATTCTGAGTCGAGCTTGACGATTTCTGACAAATGCGTGCATTGACTGGACAGGCCGACTCAAATTTGTGTGCCTCTCTCCTCAAGGGAGCACCTCGGACATTAACCTACTTGGTTCGCATATGATTTGACCAATACAAATAATTGTATGGACTTTAAAAGAGACTTTGACCTCTGAGTTTGTTTCGGTGTTTCTTCTCAGAGCAGTCGGCTAGGAAACACTGGACTCATCTAGTTTAAAATGTGACGTGTAAAAGTGTTATTTATAACCAATTTACTGAATAAATATCATTTCATTTCATTTCATTTCATTTCATTTCATTTCATTTCATCATTTCATTTCATTTCATTTCATTTCATCAATCTGGGAAATCTTAATAAGGTAAAATTAAAAATGGCGGGGAAAAAAAAACCCATAAAAACGATTCACAGTATTTATTACAACTTATATGATACAATACAACACAACGATCAGTCTGCAAATGAACGTTATTCGAAACATTTAAGCGTTTCACAAACTCAGGCGCAGATTTTTAAAGTTACGCAAAATGGGACTAACCCACAAAACCCCAAAATTAAGTCATCGTAAAACTCGATTTTGTTTGTTCAGTAAAAATGACCCAGAGATGTACAAAGATAATGACGTTTATATTAACGACGTTTTTACGATTACGTTTAACAATGAAAGTATTTATATTCCTCACGCTCAAGGATGGTGCGGGTGACATTTGTCAAACTGTTGCTTTTCACTCTTGAACGTTACGGCGATTTACAATCATGATTGAATATTTTTACTGCACACTAATATCATAGTCGTAAAATACGGAATCAGTAATAAGTAAGTAAATAACTAGTAAATTAAATAATGTCACTGACCTAGTTATGCGATTCTGACATCCATAGATGAATTGCTGACATGTGTCACCCGCACCATCATAGAACGTATAGAATATGTGACTCAATTTTAGGGGTTTCGTGGGTTTCATTATTTTTGCGTAACATCGTGCAAATGTACCTAGCATTCAAATTATAACTGTATTATATAGACAGCAAACATTATGGAACACAAAATGGCGCCAACTGTGCAAGTCCTCTGGTTAACATACTTAAAAATATATGTAGCATGACTGGTGATTAGTAATCGATATAGGTGCTCGTGGCTAAATAATAACAGCCGCGCTGGTTAATCCATCAAGATAAGCTACACTTGCCGGGGTTGGTCCGTGGATGGGTGACCATCTTTACACATCGAGACTCCTCCGTACTTCGGAAAGCACGTTAAGCTGTTGGTCCCGGCAGTAATACGTGCATCTTTGACAATCGTTACGAGTCGTCAGAAGCCCGAAAGATTTAGAACTCATGTTAACAAATAACTTTTTTAAAGAAACGTATAACACACAGATGTTATTGAATAGTTATCCTTTTATACAAAACTATTTAACCGCTTATTTCTTGCCCGTTCTCCATACGAAACTACCTTTTGGAATGGGCAACTAGATTCAATATTATAATATTTCTTTTCTCTTGTAAATGAAGTTCAAAAATGCCTTTTAATGGTCTAATTAAAATAAATGATTTGATTTTGACTTTTACCAGACATTGGTGCCGATTCCCTTGGTCACAAACTAAACTAAAATTTGACTATTTCCATCTTTTTCTGTCCAATAAAACAAGAAAGAGACTAATGTCAAATTTAGTCAATCTGACAATTATAGTTGACATCTTAAAACGTATGGATTAAAAATACGGAAAAGTTCAAGGCAAAACTAATTTCACATCGCTAATTTAGTTCTTTAATGTGTCCGTCCTTTCCTTTTGCTGTATGTTAGTAAGAGATGTCAATTCTCTAAATTAAGTCTAGTTTGTGAACAAGGCAATCGGCACCATTATCATTCTTTTCGTTCAACTATCAACCAAACAGCACAGGCGCGTGTAACGCCTTTGCGAAATTAGCTGTTTGTTAGAAAAACTGACGAGCGTTTAAAAAAAATGTTTCTTTGATGAAGTTGTTTATTATCTTGAGTACAATCATGTGTTTAAATATTGGTCATTAATCACCAGTCACCATTTAAAAGTTTTATTCGCTGGCAACACTATTAGGCTAGATGACACCACCAATCAACTGACGTACTTTTTATGACCTGTCAAAACTAAATTCTCCCATAGATTTTATATGACAAAAGACTGTGACGTCACTTGTTTGCCGACTCAATTGACTAACTGTTTATTAATTTAAAAGGAAGTAAAAATCAAATTTTACAGTTGAATGAAAATTAATCGTGTTTTCAATGCAGAAGTTATGTCTTGGAATTATTAGTTAATGTCAACTATCCATTTTATTCCTTTTTTTAAACTTATTTTTAATCTGTTGTACAAAAAGATTCTGCATCTAATTTAACAGTAACATCACACGCACTTCTAAGCTACACACAGACAGTTACATTTTCTCTATATATCATTAATTAGATGAAAGGGACCTCAAAACGAAAACTTTCACCACGAATTTAGTACAGTCAACAAAAGAGTCCAAGGTCGGTATCCAAGGTCATCAGATATAGTTGAAGTTTTCTTAGAAACCGATGGATGTCTTCGATTGAAACTTAATTAATGAACTGTTTATTATCTACTTTTTAAATTAAATTACATTTGAAAACATCCATCGGTGTTGAAAACTTCAACTATATCTGACAACCCCTCCTTTGTTGACTGTACAAAATGTCAGTTGTCAAATAGGATTGGTCATCTCTTAACTGCCATGGCTAACATCATTGTTTTATTTATATAAAATTCTCGAATGAAGACCACGCACCGGCAAGCGTAGCGTAGGACGTCCACCCACAAGGTGGACAGACGATCTGATAAAGACCGCGGGATCGCGCTAGATGCAAGCCGCTTGCAAATCCTATTGAAAATCTATAGGGGAGGCCTATGTTCAGCAGTGGACATCCTACGGCTGATATGATGATGATGAAATTCATGATAAGAGTTTACATTCCGAGGTACCTTCCGCCCGTTATATATGTATAATTAGGTATATATTAATGGGTATTTAAACAAAATATATATTGTGCTTTGTAAAATTAATGGCACTTCCAAACTTCTATAGGGTCTTTGACTCATAAGTTGCTAAATAATGCTATTGGATGACAAACAGCTGTTGGTAACTCCTAAAAGACAGAATCAACAGTGGCAACCACCAGAAAAGCGCCGAGGCAATGAAGCTCGATGAGTCCTCGAAAAACGATTCAACTGTCTTGGATCCCGCAACGAAATTAATCAGAAAAGGCCAATAGGCACAAAGGAATGTTTACAACTGGGAGAAGCCCAGATTGTCAAGCACCACGGATGGTAATTTACCTTAATTAATGGGTCCTTAATGCCGTCTATAGACATTCTGTAATACTAGAGGTCTGGCAGATACGTCGCCATTCCAGACAAATCTGAAATATCTCATATGCTTTTAATAATCCTTTAAATCGTACAGCAATCAACTAATGAATCACATTTGAAAACCCTTAGTGTGACAGTTTCTAAATATATATAATTAGCAGAAACTAATGAGTACTTACTTGATTTTTATACAGATTATAAAATTAACATATTTATACGGGTCCATTTTTTCGTCGTCAAAAAACTCTTAACTAAGAAATAGGTATAGCATTTTGAGAATTCTTGTATAAAAAATATATCAAGCTTACTACTATTCCTCAAAAAAAAATCTGACTATAAAAAAATCGGCCCAAAATCAATTTGTTTACATTTTTTATTATTTTTTGTACAAAAATAATATCATAGGACAAATTCTCTAAATAATATCTTAATAGAAAAATATTTATACAAAAAATCGGCCTTTAATATATGTTTACAGTAACTTAAATTGTATAAAATAATAGTAAGTACATCTAGTATAAAATTATAGTAACTAGACAAGAGTGACTTAAATAATATACAAAAGTAAATACAAATGTAAAAAGCATCTTTTGAGCGACACGGAATGAGATTAAGGAATGAAGAAAATATTTATAAAAATGCAAGTTTCAAAATGTATATAAAATCAAGCAAGCTTGAAAAAGCGGCAAGATGGCTGGTTCGAATTTCGAAAATTAGCTAACAGAAACTATATATTTATTTTATTATTGATTCATGTTGAAAATCTCTAAACTGTGCCTTGTATTGCATATGTACTTTCTAAGTTTACCTTAAACATCACTGATATCGGTGAAGGAAAAGATTTTGCGAGGAAACCTAGACTTATAATTAAACATAAGTCTGAAATCGCCTTGAGCAAGCGTGGTGATCAATACTCGTGCCTTCTCTGTATGAGAAGAGGCCTTTGCCCTGCCGTGGGGCACTAATAGGCTGGTATTATTTTTAGATCTAACAAGTGGATTTCAAAAAATATGAATTTCAATAAGACACTGCCTAGTAATGGCGGGTATTACAAAAATAATTTTAGACATTTAATTCTTGAGATAAAGGTGAAATTATTTTTGTGTTTTCAATATTTTTTACCTTTGGAACGGGTAAAATATAATTTTGAACGTTTTGTTTAGAACTTGGGGTCTTTTATGAGTCCCCCTAAGACCTGTGACCCCCAAAAATATACCATTTTTTTTAAACTATCCTTATTTTTAGTATCCCGATTTTTTACTGAAATTTTAAACAACAGGCCACAAAGTAATCACAACTAATATTACAAATCCGAAAGTAACTTTGTTTGTTTGTCACCCTTTCACATCTAAACCACTGAACCGATCATCCTGAAATTGCATATACGGTGTCAGATGTATAGAAACGGCAATAGGGTACTTTTTATCTACAAAAAAGTATTGTTCCCGAGTAAAATCACAATAACGTTCTTATAATGATAGATGGCGCCACATGTCTTTGCTTTTTTTGGCGTCACGTATAAAAAATTTAGCTTTCAAGTTGTGATGACAAACACACAAGTGAAACTAAATAAAAGCTTGTGAAATTGATTTAATTTAAAAAATAATATTTTTATTCCGTTTTTATGTTTACAGGCTAGTCTACGCAGACGAAGTCGCAGGCAAAAGCTATTACATTATTAATTTACCCGTCTCAAAAGTAAAAAATTTTGACAGACAATTACCTAATAAACTCCAAATATTTAAATAATTTCAAAGGTACAACGTAGATATGACGAATACAAATATTTTTGTTTTGTGCTCTATCTTAATTTATTTTAAATTCAACACACAGGTACTTACTTATCCTAATCTAAGTAAAGCTATTCACGAGATTTTTTTTACACACATACAAACATTCTCTTAAATTAACTTAAATTCTAATAGTGGAAAAGCTTTTTCTTATAAAGTGTAGTTTTTATTCGAAAATAAAGCAAAATACTGGCGCGTTTGGGCTTTATGAACCCCTATCGTTAAGACCCCAAGTGGTCGTTTATATTAAATGACCCCAAAAAATATTTTTATACATTTTAGGTCTTTTTGAACTGTTGGAGTCAAGGGGTCAAATTAGACCTCAAGTTCAAGTGGGGTCTACGTTTATAATATCGTTATAGAGGTGTTCCTATGACATAAACCATTTGCGTTCAAAATTTAAATAGAACTAATCACATTTGATTGTTAACGTTCAATGACCCCATGTGGTCGTTTTTATAAACGATATAGGGGTCATATAGCTCTGATTTACAAAGGCAAAGATTTCACTAATAACTTTGTTTATTTTTAAACATAATATCACGCCTGTTTTCTTGAAGAGGTGGCCAGAACTGTAGCAGTTTACCCACACACTGTATTATGTTGCCACTGAGAAATTCTCTAACTAATTCAGATACTACAGTAGATGTCTTCGTCATGACAGTCTCTTGTTATTTGAGATTCTATATTATTAGTGAAAATCTTAACTAAAATTTAGATACCTAAATAAAATATGCTTAGAAAAATTATCTGGTTGCAATTTTTTGCAGGCTATTATTTATTTAGAGGACTAAACCCGATAGCGCACTACATACAAAGTAGTCTACTCATATTTTAGTCAAAAAGTTATTTATTTCGATGAAAAACTATGACCTATAATTTTTTGCTGGGAAATGATTTTTTTTTTGGTGACAAAATAATCAATTTTTATAGCAATGTAATGCACGCGAAACATTAAATACTTTAAAAGGTTCAAAATTTCATCGAGTTGAATAATTTACTGACCAATATGACTGACTAAAGTCCCCGTCACAAGAAGCTATACATTATGTAAATAAAGATTTTCTACTAAGTTACGTAGCGACAATACAATCGACAACAAAATCCCAAATTCAATCAACTCAAAGTAACATACGTGTAATACGAAACTAACGAGCAATTTCACTTGATCGGGTTATATTATAGCGATATAAAGCGCTGTCGTCTAATGTTTTGTAGTACTGGAACGCGATTGACACATGGAACGTCAACATTTGGGCCGTCATTTTGAAGTAATTTCACGCTGACGCAGTATTTGATCCAAAGATTGCGATCCCCTGAATGTGTGTTTATACTATTTATAGCTTCTCGTGACTTGGACTGTAGACTGTTAGTGTGGAGTCCCATGGGATTTAGTCCGCTATATATATTAAATAGGGTAGGATTGGGTGTCCGTGGTACCATTTGATAAACGACAACCCCCGCTGAAAAATCGACTCCCAATCCACAGATTAGACAGCAAATTTCATTCTTTCAAAAACCGATATTTAGACATAAAAATGGTACTTTAAATTTGTGCCTTTATGTTCGTTGTAAATATGCTTAAACCTATTTTTAACAAAAAAAATACTAAATTCTACTAAACCTACCATATGTACACAAACATGGCAACATTTGTATCAGCTAAGCATTGTAAACAGTGCCCGGCTAATCTTGATAGTGAGAAGTTGAAAATAATCTAATTACTTAAGATATATAAGAAAAAAAAATTGAATATTGAATATCAGTGCATTTTACCAATTAATTATATATTAATAAATTTATTTATATATCGATCTACATAAAGTCGTATTAGGTAACAAATAAAGATTATCTAAACTAACTAGCGATCCGCCCCGGCTTCCCATGCGTGCAATGCCAATACTAAATATAAATATAATATAGCCTCTGTCACCCGGGGATAGTGTAGCTTCCCAACAGTGAAAGAATTTTTCAAATCGGTTCAGTAGTTTCGGAGCCTTTTCAATGCAAACAAACAATCAAAACTTTCTTCTTCATAACATTAGTATGGAAGAGAAAATATTTGTATTTTTGTTTGTAATGGATAAACTCAAAAACTACTCAACAGATTTTAATAATTCTTTCATCTATTTAAAGATACGTTATCAGCGAGTAACATAGTCTATATTTTACTTTCAATAACATTAGGGATTCGTAACAAAATTTACGCTGACGAACGGCGGGCAAAGCTAGATTTTCAAAAATATAAAAATGAGTATCTAAACTCTTGTAAATGACAATCAAAAATGTTCTTTTTAACGGTCTTATTTTAATGAATTGACTTTCACCTTCATGTCTATGAAGTTTCAAAGTCAAAGAGTCAAAGTCAAACCATATATTTTAATTAGACTACTAAATTGAACTTTCGAACGTCATAAACAAGAAAAAAAATCGAATTACTCTGGTTAATCCTAATTAATATTATAAATGCGAAAGTAAGTTTGTTTTACGCCTAAAGCCACTGAACCGATCATCCTGAAATTTTGCATATACATTGCCAGGTGTACAGGAACGAACATAGGATACCTTTCATTCCGAAAAAAAGTACTATTCCCGAGAGAAATCACAATATTTAACGTTCATGATGATAGATGGCGCCACATGTCTTTCGAATTTTAAACTTAATTTGCGAGCGAAGCCGCGGGCGAAAGCTAGTAATATATAATTTTGTCCCTGTATAAATCGATACATGAATATATTTATTAATAAATATATTAATTATTACAAAATCTACATCCACTAAACATCAAGTGTTGCATTTATCATCTTAAATTTATTGAACATCGATACTTTACAAGCTATGGCATATAAATTCCATTTATAAATCTTATTTACAAATAATTTCAACCATTTCTGTATTTATTTTTAATCTTACATAAATGGGGGTCACCCCCTAACCATTTATCGGCCAACAATCAAAATTATTCATAAATTAAGTTAATATACGGAATTTTATTAAAGCAATAATTATTATTTTCCGCCTAAACATAATTATTATAGGCTTGTTGATTACACTTACACTTATATGTAGTTATAATTATTTTTAGTGTCTGCAAGTATTGCTATGTTTTTTTTTTATCACAGTGTCGTGAGAGTCATAAGGCTGTGTTCACACGTGCGACTAATTTGTGACTTAAGTAAAAATAGGGGCGACTACGGTGGTCCAAAATAAACCACTATTAGATCAAAATAAATCATATAATTTATTTGAAGAATTTCAGAAAAACTATTTAAAAAAATATTGTCAAGCATTGGTTAAGCCTGGCCGCACACGGGCCACCGACCACAACCACAAGACGCTGTCACCGATATATTTCCTGTAGTTTTCGTACATTTCATATGGACTCGCCGCACAAGGTTAATGTCAGAGATGCGGCGTTTGTGGATGCCGCGTGTGGCCCATGTGCAGCCAGGTTTAGTGTCCGCCAGGATAAGCAAAGAGAACAAATAAAAAACTGAAAATGAAAGACTGAAATAGGGAAATCCTTAATTATTTTTAGCTAATGTGGTTAGCTAATTATTGTCAATTCAGAATGGAAGACTAAGGTTGTTGCCGAGGGCGAACGACAGCGAAAGTTCTTTAATTTACGAAGATCCATGTCTATCTGGGGAAAGTCAAGCAGCCCTATAGACACAATACTGTTGTAGACGCCACCATACATACATAAACTTAAACCTTTTTCCCATGGGGGTAGGCAGAAACCACAGAACGCCACCTGCTACGATCTTTACATACTCCTTTCTCCTCATCCACGTTCATACATCTCCTCATACAAGCACGTCGGTTTCGAGTACTGCGCACCTGACCTTTCTGAAGAACCAACCACCAATCAATTGAAATATTTTTATGAGCTGTCAAAATGCCGTTTCCATAGATTTTTTACAGCAATAGGATACTGTGACGTCATTGAAATCACTTGAGTTTATTCAATTGAGTTGACAAACAAGTCAATTGAATAAACTCAAGTGATTTCAATGTTCTGGCAATAGGCTCGCCCCCTATTACATGGGACTAAAAACATAACTGGCGAAATGTGGGTGTACTAATGTGTACACCTCTGCCTAACCCTTTGGGGATTACAGGCGTGATGTTATGTTATGTTATGATTTCAATGTAAATAAAATTTCTAATTTTAAAGTGTGTTCGAGAAATTGAATCTTGGGATTCACATAACATCACGCCTGTAATCCCCAGAGGTGTGCCCATTAGTACACTCACATTTCGCCAGTTATGTTTAAGTCCCATGTGCGGGGGCGAGCCTATTACCATCAACCGGACACAAATACTCCACAAAGACTCCGAGACTGATACTGAGAAATTCCTGATGGAAAAACCAAGTAACATTCTGCCCGACCTGAGAACTGAACAAAAGACCTCATGCACAGCAGTTCGGCTTTGCGACCACTAGATCAACGAGGTAATCTTAAGATTGATTAATTAATGATGTCTACAACAATATTTTGAAAAAAAAAAAGCCTATAGAAGAAAAATCTTAATTTAGAAATCTTTGATAAACTTCAGAAAAGATTATTTTACAGTGTAATTTTAACAGGATACAAAAAATTATAAAAAAGAAGATATTTTTTTCTTCACAATTTGTCGCAAGTCTGAACACAGCTTTATGTCAAAAATAATGATTTTCTTTTGCAATGTTTTTAATCGTGTGAAAAATAATTATAATCTGTGCATTTCGGAATGGTACATTCTTATATATTCGTGATATGGAATGTCCTAAAAAATTTACTAATTAATAATTATATTTTCAATCGAATTTATATTTCACAAAAAATATATGAACTGGATATATTATTGTTATATTATATTATTGTAATTTTGTACAACCGGCAGCTGATCTGTTTATACCAAAATACAAATCCATATTAATATTATAAATGCGAAAGTGTGTCTGTCTGTCTGTTACCTCTTCACGCTTCAACCGCTGAACCGATTTAAATGAAATTTTGCATAGAGATAGTTTAAGACCCGGGGAAGGACATAAAATAGTTTTTATCCCAGAAATCACCCCCTAAGGCGGTGAAAAGGGGGGTGGAAGTTTGTATTCAAGTACGATATAAACAAGTTCCACGCGGACGTAGTCGCGAGCATTAGCGAGTTGATATTATAAATGCGAAAGTAACTCTATCTATCTGCTTTCACGACTAAACGACTGAACCGATTTTAATGAAATTTGGTACCGGGTTAGTTTGAACCCTATGAAATAGGCTTTTTATTTCGCGACTTCGTCTTACGCGGACGAAGTCGCGGGCAGAAATCAGTGCATAATAAATGTTTTCATATCCTGCAATAGTCCTGCACCAACTAGGGTTTGTCCTTGGGTACACTTGCATAGAGCATACAGGGATAATTATCGGTTTGTGTCTCATTTCATTTATTGTCACCTAAGGGGCCTCTGCGAGTTGGCTGCGGCCCCTCGTACGTCTTCCAAAGATCCGGGACCCCGGGGTCTCGAGATATCTTAATATATTTAAATTACGCGTCACGTTGTCAACCATTTTTTTGACATATGGCTTACTGTGTGTAATTTGGTAAAACTTAAAAGATAGGATAGTTTTTATCTCGATTATTGACCTCAATATCTTTACTTACTTCAAGCCACAGCAACGCGTGGTCGAGTCAGCTGGTATAATATATTTTTTTTTTGGTATAAAAAGACCAACCACTGATATTATTTTATATTAATTATAATTTTCATATAATACAAAATACAGTGATTCTCAAAACTCAGTTGACTAATGTTTCTGAAAGATTGAGATTCTGTTGCAATTTTTCATTCTTTCTTTATCAAAATTGATTACAAAATTGAGTGTTGAGAATCACTATATTTTTCAACCTTGTACCATGTTTAGATTCCGTTTACATACAGCCAGTCTTTAGTAGCAAGTTGATAATGAAATTAACACTCGCTTAGTTAATAATTTGGCTGTTTACATGATTCAAGTTCATAGAATTTAGTCACCTTTTTCGGTACAATTAGCGACAACACACTCAACTAAATACCAAACTGAGTTTACACGTTGTAGTTTACTAGCATTTAGTAACGAAACAGCCAAATTAACTGGCAAGCTATTAACCTGCTCTTATCGCGGAAATTATGCAAGTTGCACAGTTGAAGTATCAAAATTATAAACTTACTTGTACTCTACTAAAGACTGGACTCGTGCAAATGATGTTAGATCTTCTATCGTCGAGTAGCATCGAATTGTTTCACCAATTCAGGTATAGCGTTGGGCTCGACGGGAACTTTCTGCATTAGTTCTGAGAGACTCCGCACGTATGATAGTTTTCGGAAGAATTTTGAACTGGGGAGAGAAAAATTATACTTAAGATGGCGTCTGGGTCTTTGAAAGGGGGTCAGCAGCAGTGTAAATTCATATTGTGTATGTTCTTAAATACCGCATTAGGGAATCCCTGTAATGGTAGTTTAAAGTCGATAAATAAATAAATAAATAAATAAATATTTTACTAGTTTTGTTAGTAGTCTCATGGTTAATACTGACTGATACTTAAACACATGATAGTACTCATGATAACAAACAACTTTCACAAAGAAATGTTTTTTTTTAAAATCACCACAACGGCGTGACCACGCTCGCTTTCCTTGCGGTTGATAGTTAAATGAAAAAAATATATATACACAGTAAAAGTTGAATAGTTTTTTTGTTTGTAAATGAGGTATAAGTAATTAAATTACAGCTGATTGTGTGTTCGTATAATTCCTCAATATTCTATTTTGGTGAGTCAGGTCATGCGCTTTGCTAATAAAAATTGTTTTTTTTTTTGTGAAAGTTGTTTGTTATCATTACAATCATATGTAAGTATCGGTAGATAATTTATCATCCAATATAATTTGTAACTATTTAAAAACTCAATTTTGCAATAGAATTTCTCGAAAGCAGCCCGGAGCCAAGATTTCTGTCCGTCTGCCAGCAATAGGCTTGTCGCTACTATTCAAGCATTACTAGTAAAATATGGAGTACACCTTAGTACATCTTTTCAGGGAAAATAGGTATAATGATTAGTAGAAAAATAAGAGGAGCTGAGGAGCTCGTGGCTAAGTAATAACAGCCGCACGGGTCGATCCGTCAGGTTAAGCAACGCTTGCCGGGGTTGGTTCGTGGATGGGTGACCATCTTTACACACCGAGACTCCTCCGTGCCTCGGAAAGCACGTTAAGCCGTTGGTCCCGGCTGTCATACGTGGATCTTTAACAGTCGTTACGGGTCGTCAGAAGCCCGAAAATCTGACAACCAGTCTTACCTAGGGGTATCATATTACCCAGTAACTGGGTTGTGGAGGTCAGATAGGCAGTCGCTCCATGTAAAATACTGGTATTCAGCTGCATCCGGTTAGACTGGAAGCCGACCCCAACATAGTTGGGAAAAGGCTGGGCAGATGATGATGATGATGATTAGTAGAAAAATAATAAAAATCTTACCTTACAAACGGCTTGGTCAATATGACAAAGGATTTCAACCAAAACGTTGGATGAACCAGGTACAAATGTTTCAAGCTTTTACGTAACCTGTAACAAAAACAAGCGTAAGATTTATTGTTGTTATTGCCTCGTTGGTCTCATGCATGAGGTTGTGAGTTCGAATCCGGGCAAGTACCAATGTAACTTTTTTCATTCATATGTACTTTCTAAAGTTTATCTTAAGACATTATTGACATAGTTCCGTGCCTCGGAAAGCACGTTAAGCTGTTGGTCCCGGCTGTCATACGTGGATCTTTGACAGTAGTTACGGGTCTGAATGTCTGACAACTAGTCTGATCATTATCCAGTAACTGGGTTGTGGAGGTCAGATAGGCAGTCGCTCCATGTAAAATACTGGTATTCAGCTGCATCCAGTTAGACTGGAAGCCGACCCCAACATAGTTGGGAAAAGGCTAGGCAGATGATGATGATGACTGTCTCGTTGGTCTAGTGGTCAAAAAGCGCGACTGCTGAGCATGTCTTGGGTTCGATTCCAAGGTCGAGTATTGTTATTGGAATATCCCATGAGGAATTTCTCAGTAGCAGCCTCGGAGTTTAGATTTGTGTCCGGTTGATGGCAATAGGCTCGCTCACTTTTACATGGGACTTAAATATAACGGGCAAAATGTGGGTGTACTAATGGGTGCACCTCTGCCTAACCCTTCGGGGATTACAGGGGTGATTTTATTTTTATTTTATCTCTATATTTCACACATACCTTCTATCAATAAGTTTATAACACTCATGCAGCCAATGGAAGGTAGGCAGACGTCTCCGTCCGGCGCTTCCATGTAGATACACTAGTACATAGTCATCCGTCACTAGGCGTTCTAGCGTCCAGATCACATATCTGAGGAAGTAAGATAGTTAAAAGTAATTGTTGATAGAATTTCTGACTCGAAAAGTGTTACAACTGACTCTAAAAATCAAAAAATAACTCAAAAAGTATGCAAAATTACTTATCTGAACAACGGACTCAACTCTGATATCTTACCCTAAAACATTACCACTCAGTCTAAACCATTTCTACTGACTCTAAAACCATTCCCATTGACTCTAAAACCGTTTAACTAACTCTAAAAGCATTCCTGCTCACTCTAAAACCAATCCCACTCACTCTAAAACAGTTCCCACTGACTCGAAAACTGCCTTAACTCTACCCAATACTCACAGGAACAGGTTATCCATGCAGTACGTATAGTCTGGCCGTGCGTTGTCAGGTAAATGGCACGCACTGAACACTATGAGCGCCGCACCGCCGCCGTCGTATCCGCCGTGTGATATCACGCGTTTGTACGGTTCGATGACCTAAAAATAAAAAGTAAATTATGTATTTGCTTATTCTTTTTTCCACCTACTTCTTTGGTTACTGATCCGCTCCTGTGGGCCGTAGCGCGATGTTTTATAGCTTATATTATTCCTCATGAATTTGGCTATCATATACAAGATTTTTTCCAATTCGACTGTAAGTTTCAAAGATTAGCGCGTTTAGACAAACAAACAGAAAACTCTTTACTTTTAGACTTATATTTATTGTGTAAGTCCAAAAAAAATAAAATGATTGTAAAACCGACTTGGTTTCATGCCATAATTCATATAGACATAAAGTAAATATTCCTTTAAGTGATGATAAACAAGTTTTTTGCACAAATATGAACTCTATTTTCAAGACAATAACGTTCATATTCGTATAAAACAATTACTTCGAAATCGCGGTCTGTAATTCTCGCCCTTACCGCCACTACATAAGGTTTACCTTCATATCACAGGTGGCATGCCCCCCCGCCCTAGGTACACTGATCCAGCCGCGTTCGTTGCTCAACTCCTCGGCTGCAGAGTATTCTGGGATGGGATCGCTGCCTTCAGATAGCGTGTTCGTTGATTTGGACCTGGAATGAATTTATTTGAAGACTTTTTTACATACCCTCTACATGAGATTAATTTTTAGAGATAAACTACTATAACATCGCGCGTCCCTCCATGTTACTATTTCAATGTGTGTAGTCACATCCGTATGAAAGAGTTTGTATGTAGTTGTAAATAATCTTCTTCAGTAGCAGGCCGGCAGATTTGTTTGTCAACTAACCCTAAATAGCAGACCGCGCAAGACAACGCACCTGTCATTTTCATAGAGTATATCAGTGCAGCGCCATACTAGTAATAATAAGTGATTAATGACGCCGCTAGTCTAGCAACAAATCGCTGTTTTGTTTTTGTTTCGAGAGCCGTCTCAGTACGCTCACATGCGTTGTGGTCTTTTAAATACTTTCACAAACACTTTCAAACGTTTTGAATTGTGGAGGGGCGCGTCAAGTTATTGTATTTTATCTCTATTTTCTTGGACATCACTGGCATGGGTGAAGGAAAACATCGTGAGAAAACCTGGGACTTACTGTTCCACTCAAATCATGTCAGAGGCCCTTGAGGCGGTTTAGAAACTCTCGACACTACGGTGTGTGGGTCGTAAGACCTTACTGCCCACACGATAGAGAGAGAGAGGGAGTAGGGTACTTACATCTTGCTTCCCTCATCATCGCTTAACACCAGGTGCTGGTTGACAGGTTCCGTCTCCAACTCCTGAAGCTCGGGGGGCTCGTCTTCAGACTCCATGGAGCACGCACTGACGCTGTCCAGGCTACATCTGTCATCATCTGGGGGCTAAAATAATACTTTGCGTTTATTTTTGACTAATGTGTGCCCGTGATTCTGTCGGTTTTTGAAGGTTTTTATTTGCGCAGAACAATAATTATTTTTCTAAAAAAAAAGGGTGCTTAAGTTACTCCTTACAGCATCAGCTATGTGCAGAGAATGTATCGTCAAAATCGGAAATATACAGACAGAATGACAACAATTTTAAATATTGTTTTTTTTTTTATATAAGGCCTGTGCACTGCAGGGCAAAGGCCTCTTCTCACACAGAGAAGGCACGAGCATTGATCACCACGCTTGCTCAAGGCGGATTGGTTCACGATGATTTCCTTTACCGATGTCAGTGTAGACCAAGATAAACTTAAAAAGTACATTTGATAAAGAAAAAGTCACATTGGTACTTGTCCGTCCACGGTTGTGAAGCCACAGCCTCGTGAATAGTCGTGAATGAGAGGCACCTTACCACTGGGCCATCACGAGAACTAACACAATTCAGTAACTATTTATTGATTTCAAAGAACCAAAAAATCGAATATTACAGTTAATAGAAAATTGCTGCCGATTCTCTTGTTCACAAACTAGACTAAATTTAGAGCATTGACATCTCTTACTAACATACAGCGAACGGAAAAGACAGTGACATTTAAGAACTAAGTTAGAGATGTCAAATTAGTTTTGCCTTGAACTTCTCCGTATTTTTAATCCATACGTTTTAAGATGTCAACTATAACTGTATGGATGTGTCAGATTGACTAAATTTGACAGCTGTTATTTACATGAGTCTCTTTCTTATTTTACTGGACAGAAAAAGATGGAAATAGTCTAATTTCAATTTAGTTTGTGACCAAGAGAATCGACACCAATATCAGGTTTTCAGAGCTAAAAAAATACAATTTTAGAGATATCTCTTAGAATTATTGGTTCGTGGTGTAACACCTGTTCTACAAGTCTCCCATACAAAAAGTTGGAGTCATACAGTTCCATACATTTGTATAATATGTCGCAACGATTGTTCTCAGTTCACACGACAACAGTTTACTAACAATATCGTACGTCGCTGTAACTGTGTGCTGTTTTATTTACGTAAGGTTTTTAGGCTTCGCGTGATATTAACCGTTCTCGATATCCGTGTTACTGGCTTCGCCATC
Organism: Hoplodrina ambigua; assembly: GCA_949774945.1. NCBI lineage: Eukaryota > Metazoa > Arthropoda > Insecta > Lepidoptera > Noctuidae > Hoplodrina > Hoplodrina ambigua. Next base: position 531,305 of record OX458991.1, read on the forward strand.
TTTAAAAATAGGTAAAAAGAAATAGGTATCATATCCTGAGAATATGAACTATCTGATACATCGGAAACCAACACTATGAGGGTTCAAAAAAACGACGAAACACTGCGAGAAAAGGTAGGTAGTGCCGTTGCGCTTCGCTTGGTCTGGAAGAGCCGTATACGCCATCCGCTGATGCAGTCATTAGGTCCTCACGTGTGGAGGTGACTGAGCTTGCGCCACAATATAATAGGTGAGCCATGGTCTGCGGAGACACGCCTCATAGGCACTGAAGGTCGGTGCCATCGATGGAGCTTACCTTTGGAGATTCTCTTTGCTGCGACCGACCTGGGTGCGGAGTCTGTTTAAAGTTTTCCAAGTCGGCCACGGCAGCTACTATAATTTTTCTTTTCTCTTGTAAATGACGTTCAAAATTGCCTTTTAAATGGTCTAATAGAGGTAAGAGTGCCGTGGAGTTTCTTGCTCGTTTTTTCCATACAGGCCTACCTACGTTTTGGAACGAGCAACTAGCTTCAACTTGCTGACTAACTGACCGACTCCTTGACAATTCAAAAATGCTTGTTAATGGTCTACTGAAATAAACATTTTGACTTGGCTTTGACTCAACCATATAAACATCACGCCTGTAATCCCCGAAGGGTTAGGCAGAGGTGTACCCATTAGTACCCCACATTTCGCCAGTTATCAACCATATAAAGTATCGTTATTGTCTCCCAACTCACCAGCTGTATCTTCCTCCGCTGTGTCCCCGGGCTCCTGCGCTGCGCCGGCGTGTGGCGCAGCGCGACGCTGCCCGTGTAGGGGTCGAGGAGCGCCTGGTACGCAGACCTGTCCTCCTGCGTCGATGCTGATATTACGTCTGGAGAGTCCAGGTCCTGGAGACAGGGTTTATGTATCAGCTCTCGTTGAACTGCAGGGCAAACGCCTCTTCTTGTGTAAAGAAGAAATGAGAGTAGAGTGATATAGGATATATTTTATGGTACAGGTACAGTCAGCAACAAAAGTCGATTAACATTTATGATTTTTAAATCCTAATTATTAAGGTCAATATTAAAAGTAAAACGCAATGAATATAAAATTAAGAGAAAATAAACCCTTAGCTATTGCCTGAAATTATAAAAGCCAGTACGTTATTTGTTTAGTGTCTGTTTAAATGATATAAAAAAGTAACATTGTTAATCGACTTTTGTTGCTGACTGTACTTAAAGAAGCTACATATATGTAGTCTAAACATATAAAATGCTTTGTCCTGAATGACTGACTGACGGATCAACGCACATCCTAAACCGCTGATCGTAGAGACCTGAATCTTGGAGGGTGTGTTCTTTGTATGACTTATGCATTCGACAAAATAGGATTTTCCAAAATTCGCCCCCAAAGGGGATGAAACGCGGGTCCAAAGTTTGTATGTCTAGTTTACAATATGAATGAAAATGACTTACATTATGCATGCCGATACTGCTGGACATTTCAATAGGTAGCTCGAAGTTGGGCATCGAACGGAGATGAGAAGGAGATTCGCACCATTCAGCCACCTGCGGGGAAAAATCACCACTACAGACATAGCCATAGCTACCCTTGCTTAGACATAACATAACATCACGCCTGTAATCCCCGAAGGGTTAGGCAGAGGTGTATTCATTAGAACACTCACATTTCGCCAGTTATGTTTTTTTTTTAGTCCCAAGTAATAGGGGGCAAGCCTATTGCCATCAACCGGCCACAAATCCAGACTCCGAGGCTGCTACTGAGAATTTCCTGATGGAAAAACCCAATAACACATTGCTTTGTTTATACGTGTAGTCGATGACTGACTAAAGGAAGAGGGGGAGGGGGTACGTCAACCTCCTCCTACCACTTTTCAAAATTAAATATATCATGTGAGGTATTGTTTGAAAGGGCTTTTTGTAAGAATTTCAAACAATAACACATAAGCACTAAAAAGTGAAAAATAAAAAGCTTTTTTTAAGAACATACCGAATGAAACTCTTCATTAACACTAATATCAACAGGCTGAGTCTTCGGAGTACTCTGCATATGCTTCTCCTCAATATACTTCAACATCCCATCCGGTTTCTGAGGCGTCCCATCCCTCAACTTCGGCACAATCTTCCTCCTCTCAACCTTATCCAACCTCGCCACATCAGGAGGAACTGTCAGGTCCAAATCTTGACTCCTGAATCCTGTCAAATCCTGACTTTCCGCAGTCGCAAAACTTTCCGTGAAATAAAGATTATTTTTCGAAGTATTTCTTTGAGGACTGTAAAAGCCATTGTTCTCGTTTGGCCTTTCATCTTCGATGCTGGACAGGCTTAAGTCCTTCTCATCATCAGCTTTGTGAACTTTTTTAGGGATTAAGTCTGGATAATTCTCATCTGGACTCATTAGGGGGTGGTTGGTAGTCAAGGTTAATGTGGAGCTGAATTTTGGTGGACTGACACCCAGGCTTTTGGGGCGAGGAGAGTCCAAGTGCAAATTCGACATCTTGGTAATTAGGCTGTCGTTAAACCTCTCCGGTTCCGAAAGCCGGAGTATCTCCGGGTTTTGGAGTCTTAAGACCGGTTCCGGATGGTCCCCTTCGAAATCGGAGGATAGCACCGAATTTGGGGTGTCTTGCGACCGAAAGGATTCGGATCCTGTGTCCATCTTCTCATCTGAGGATGGGGATGTTAATTCGTCTTCATTTAAGCGAAGAGTTTTGAAGTTACTGGAAAAGAAAATTGAAATTAGGAGTTATTTAACATAACATCACGCCTGTAATTCCCGAAGGGTTAGGCAGAAGTGTACCAACACCAGCACCCACATTTAGCAAGTTATGTTGAAGTCCCATGTAATAGGGGACGAGCCTACTGCCATCAACCGAGTTCAAATCCAGACTCCGAGCCTGCTACTGCGAAATTCCTGATGGATAAACCCAATAACACTTTGCTCGACCTGGGAATCGAATCCAAAACCTCACGCTCAGTAGTCGTGCTAGATCAACGAAACATTTATTACATTAGTTAAGATTATTGTCCGATAGATATTGGTGAATTATTTTCAATAAAAAAAAACAGCAGTTTTAGTTAAAACTTTCTTAGTAAGCCAATTTGTCGTTCAGTATTAAGTTATACACAGATATTGATAAAATAGTACAATGAAAAAGCCAGTAAAGTAAAACGGAAAATTCACACGTTTCGTGAACAACATATGCGTCATCGCTAAAAATACGCTTTTGGAGCGATGCAAATGCGTTACCCATTAACAATTTTATCGAGTTTAATTAGTTATTAACCAATATACAGACCCACACAAGGACGTCCAGAGAAAAGAAAAGTCAAACTCAAAACATTTATTCCAATTAGACCATTTACAGGCACTTTTGAATTGTCAAGAAGTCGGTCAGTTAGTCCGAAAGTTGAAGCTAGTTGCTAGTTCCAAAACGGAGGTAAGGCCTCTATGGAGAAGAACGAGCAAGGAACTCCACGGACACTCTTTTCAAAAAGAGAAAGTTGATTTAAGTCTACACTAATATTATAAAGAGGAAAAAATTGTATTTTTGTTTGTTTGTAATAGATAAACGCAAAAACTACTGGACCGATTTTAAAAATTCTTTCACCATTAGAAAGCTACATTATCTGCGAGTAACATAGTCTTTATTTTATTTTATTTTTGCGCGGACGAAGTCAAATCTAATTTTAGACGATAAAGAAAGACACGGCCAGATTAATTAAAAAAAATTGAGGCTGGTATTAATTTACGTTTTAAAGTGACCACACAAGATTCTTTTTATATTTAATTTATATTTATATTTAGCCTATGTTACTCGGAACGATGCAAGGACCACGATACCCCATACATCTAAATCGGTTCAGACGTTCAAAAGTTATGGTGGAATAAAGAATCTCACATACATACATACATTAACCCTAAACACATAACACTCCTATTTTTGGGGCAGTCTTGTAAAAATATTAAAAATCATCTAGCTAAACCACAAAAAATCGTAGAACATAATGGGGATGATTTGGATAGCCCAACCAACGACTGCATCGCTAAGTGTACAGACAATTATGCTGTTGACTATACAATGGGTACTCACACCCGTTATGATATAAAAGTGATAATTTACCACAGACTATAACATGGTACTCGCCCATACATCGAGTGAAAGCGTATTCAAAGACAATAGAGCTACATTATCATGTTTTTTTTGCTCCCAATAACTACTTTCTACCGTGCTTCTTTAATTATGGAACGTAAATAGCGGGTTCCATAGAAGTAGGGTTAGGGTTCCGCATTAAAATGATGGTTCCCTTCAAGAAAGTTGTGATGAAGGCGCGCTGTTGGGATTGGTCATCTCTTAACTGCCAAGGCTTATATATTTATTATTATTTTTTACTAGCTACCCGTCACGACTTCGGTCGCGTGGTATCCCACCTCTACACCCTACCCTACCCCAACCCTTGAGACCTGACTTTTCAGACTTATTTTATTTTCTTCTTTTATAAGAACCTTCTCCTGACAAAAACAAACACAAGAAAAAAAGAATCAGCCAAATCAGTCCAGCCGTTCTCGAGATTTGCGCATTTAGAATTATTTAAATTTATTTAACACATTTAGAGATTCATTTTTATTATTTATATGTTTTATATTCACCTTCATTACTTTCACATGTCGAAGCAACAAGAATATTGTAACCAGACATAACACAACATCACGCCTGTAATCCCCGAAGGGTTAGGCAGAGGTGTACCCATTAGTACACCCACATTTCGCCAGTTATGATTTTAGTCCCATGTAATAGGGGGCGAGCCTATTGCCATCAACCGGGCACAAATCCAGACTCCGAGGCTGCTACTGAGAAATTCCTGATGGAAAAACTCTAACACTTTGCCCGACCTGGGAATCGAACCCAAGACCTCATGCACAGCAGTCGCGCTTGCGACCACTAGACCAACGAGGTAGTCATTGTTACCAGGAGTTTGTAAAAACCTAATTGAAAACAGTGTCCGTGGAGTTTCTTGCTCGTTCTTCTCCATAGAGGCCTACCTCCGTTTTGGAACGAGCAACTAGCTTCAACTTACTGACTAACTGACCGACTCCTTGACTATTCAAAAGTGTCTGTAAATGGTCTGATTGAAACAAATGCGAAAGTAATTCTGTGTGTCTGTTTGTTATGCTTGTACGACTAAACCACTGAACCCATTTTCATGTAATTTTGCACGGAGTTAGTTTGAACCTCATGAAATGACATTGGCTACTTCTTTATCCCCGACTTCGTCTGAGTCCGCGATAACCGATATTTACGCGGACGAAATCACGGGGAAAAGCTAGTGATGATAATCATATTAATTTAAATTTTATCATCTAAAATGTAAAATACAGATCTCGTAATATAATTTCGAAAGCTATATTGATGTCTGAAATAAAGATAATTTATTTCTATAGAAACTTAATTACGAATTTTGCATTTTTTTTTACATTAAACATACATACATACATAAACTCACGCCTTTTTCCCATGGTGGTAGGCAGAAACTACAGAACGCCACCTGCTACGATCCTTACATACTCCTTTTGCCTCATCTACGTTCATACATCTCGTCATACAAGCACGCCGGTTACGAGTACTGCGCACCTGACTTTTCTGAAGAAATGCGAAATCCTTCCTGCGTTGCCACTCACCTCTGCCATATAAATACCTTTTGTGAATCGTCTTTCACTCATCCTCTCAACATGACCGAACCATCTAAGCATGCTCTCTTCTATCTTTGTCACTACATCCTCTTTTAATCCGCAACGGTCTCGTATAACCTCATTCCTCACTCTATCGTTGCCCACGTCTGCGTAAATGACGGTTATCGCCGAAACAGACGAAGTCGCGGGATAAAATGTAGTCTATATCCTTCCTTGGGGTTTAAAGTTACCCCCTACCAAATTTCATTAAAATCAGTTCAGTGGTTCAGTCGTGAAAGCGTAACAGACTTTCGTATTTATAAAATTAGTATGTATTAAATAAAACTTCTAACATTTAAATATCACAGAATTACGTCATTGATGGTTTCAAATATAAAAATGACTAATACACTTAGTTATGTGTTAAATAGTGAACGGAAGAAACATCCTCACTTTATAATCTGTGACTAATTCGAGGTACAAAGACATATCACATAGCTGTTTAAGCGCTTTGCACACAGAGCAACTATTGCAGCAACTGGCAACTAGCTGGCAACTATACTGTATTCATCTGAGCTTGAGAAAAAATGTAAACAAAGAAAACATTGGCGGATATAACTCGACCGAATACAAAACGCCACATTTTAATGTAAAATGTTTGCAGTGGTGCCGATTCCCTTGTTCACAAACTAGACTACATTTTGAGAACTGAAATCTCTTACTAACATACAGCGAAAGGAAAGGACGGTGACATTAAAGAACTAAGTTAGCGATGTCAAATTAGTTCTGCCCTGAACTTTTCCGTATTTTTAATCCCTTCATTTTTAGATGTCAACTATAATTGTATGGATGTGTCAGATTGACTAAATTTGACAGCTCTTATTTACATTAGTCTCTTTCTTGTTTTATTGGACAGAAAAAGATGGAAATAGTCAAATTTTAGTTTAGTTTGTGACCAAGGGAATCGGCACCTATGTCTGTGGTCTTTAATTTTGTGATATTATAATGCTTTCGAAGTACTTTTATTATGATTTGTTTACCTTTTATCTTGCGGCTCCCTGAATACGGTATAGCTGTTTACATATGTTTCAATTGGACTGCGCACAGAGCAACTCGAGTTTCGAGTTCTGGTGATCGTCAACAGTTTTCAGTTGCTGCAATCGATTACTAACTCAGTTCCAACTGCAACTCTTAAATATTATACCGGTTTTTAAAGTTGCCGGTTTCCTCAACCGTCAATCGCAACGAGTCGGGCGATTTCACACCCTCCCTCCCTCTCCCTGTGCCCTGCAATGCATACGGCAACGGCATACGGCATCTTGGCTATGAAAGTTGCTCACAGATTGCCATAAAGTTGCGGCAACCGTAAACGTTATAGCAACTATCAACTTTGACAAGAAACTTTTAAAGTGTTGATAGTTGCCTCAACTTAAGTTGCTCCGTGTGCAAAGCGCCTAACTATACATACCATGCTGCCCATCAAGCTATATTTACTGGGCAACTATTATTGCTGGGACTGATCCATTAGGTTCGATTCCCAGGTCGGGAAAATTTTATTAGGCCATTAAGAATTTCTCAGTAACATCCTGGAGTTTGGAAGTTGGTGGTGTGGCTTTAGAAAGCATGTAAAGCCGGATGGATTTATTATATCTGAATGTTTGTATGTTTGTTACTCAATCACACCAGAACGGCTGAACTGATCTGAATGAAATTTGGCTCAGAGATAGATTATAGTCTGGAATAGCACAAAGGCTACTTTTTATCATGGAAAAATGTACAGTTACCGTGGGATAAAATATCAACTTTGATGCAGACAATGTCACAGGTAGAGGCTAGTTCTTGATAAAAAAAACTAAAAAACACTGCCAGATTTGAGTAACTGAGTTTATTGAGCCCCATAAATTCTGAGTGGGGCTTATGATGATTGACACACTTGGGCACAATTTTTTTTTTTTAAGTTGGTAAAAATCATCAATTTACTTCCGCCCTAGGTGGAGCAGAAGGGACTGTCAGACTTTTACTAACTAAAAAACCACCCACTGCCAGGACTCAAATCTGTGCGGTTTATTGTTCAGAAAATCTACCTCAGATATAAATCTATATGGTTTTCATATGATCTGACTGTTACAAGAAACTATATTTCGAGAGTTGAAAGGAAAAACATATGAAGCAACATTTTAGTCATGTTTTATATTCAACCAAACAAGTTTTATATTAGGTGTCTAAAGCTAATACAAAAAGATATGTTTTGTATGCTTCACTCTATTCTTGTCAAGTCTTTTCTTTTTTAATACTATTTGGTTCTAATAATTAAAAAATAATTTTATGCTTCCAACATTATTCTGATAAAAGAGAAAAACAAAGTATTGTTTTTTGTACTATTCTATACGCACCTAATAAGGTTGACATACATACATACATAAACTCACACTTTTTACCCATGGGGGTAGGCAGAAACTACAGAACGCCGACTGCTACGATCCTTACATACTCCTTTCTCCTCATCTACATTCATACATCTCGTCATACAAGCACACCGGTTACCAGTACTCATATAAAAGAGACTTTATGGATGAGTTACACACAGACTTTTGTATTTTAAATAAAGAATCACATGTGACTGCCTCGTTGGTCTAGTGGTCGCAAACGACTGCTGTGCATGAGGTCTTGGGTTCGATTCCCAGGTCGGGCAAAGTGTGACTAAAAACATAACTGGCGAAATGTGGGTGTACTAATGGGTACACCTCTGCCTAACCCTTTGGGGATTACAGGCGTGATGTTATGAATCACATAAAAAAAATGTTTTACTAATCTCTTTACTGAATATATATAATTTCTCACTGCGTGGTTAGGTAAAAAGGAAACATTAAATTTTGTCTATGTTCACTTGAAGTATTGAAACAAATATTAAGATTTTCATCAGTAAATTATTTCTATTACATGTTTAACTTTTTACTAGTATGACGTAGAAAATTATAACGGTAGTATATAATAGATATTTCATTAATTTCAGGCCTTTTTTCCTCTTGATAAAATAAAATAATAAAAACAAAATGTGGGTAGCCAGTATCACAATGATTTTATATGAAACCAGTTCTAGAATCACCTTATTCGACCTACAAATTGGCAAACGCACTAATTAGGTACAAAAAGAAAACAATATACATAAAATGCACGCGAATTCAAGGAGAATTCAATAAAAAATATCGGAAAATTGACACCTCAATTTTCATTAACAAAATTCTCGTTACCAACAAACAAAATCATATTAAATAATACACTCACCTCATTTGTAACTTCTTCAACTTTGAAATTCTGTATTATTTTATCGTAAAAAATATATCAGAATATTATAAAAAAAATATTTTATATCGCACTGGTGTCATCGGGTTTAGCATAGCTTTGACAGCTGTGTGTGGGGTAAGCTGACATTTCGTTTTACGATTTTACGCAAGCATTCGTTGTCTTAACATATTATTGACGCGTTCAAGTTTAGATAGAAGAATAGTTTTGGGGATCAGCATGAACTTAGAAAAACGGTTTATTTTTAAATTAAATGGACTTACCTATGAGGATGTTTTGCTGAGTCTATTTGTTACTGGTGGGATTAACTGATCGGTTATTGCGCACTTAATGAAGCAGAGATAAAGCCTTTGATTGAATAAATTATTATTTTTTGTCTCTTTTTTATCTAGAACGCACAACGCGGTACCTAGCAGTTGTGTCGTTTAAACCGTTCTCGCGGCAAAAAAACGTTAATGCGAGCGCTTGCATTGCATTACAAAATCTTTGTGGTATTTTGGCGCGACCGATTTTTGTAATGTACTGTATTTGGTTTTTGGAGAGGTTAGTTATAATTTACTCTAAAAAATATATTAAAAACAAAGTAATACTCACACGTGAACTTGATTAAACGCACAACAATGAAAGGGTAAGACAATGGGTAAGTTCTTAGAACGTAACTTAAACAACTGAAAACACATCGTGAAATCAACGGCGTACGCTAACACAATCTGTTTTTCCTTCATTTATCGACAAACTTTATGATTGACCATTGTTCCGTGCTTTATAGAAAAAATTACCTTTACACTTTTAAATGGGTGAGTTTTTAAATCATTATTAATAAACTACACGCGGTTTACAGTGTTTCAAATTCAAAACAATTATTTGCGAGATTAAACCGTGTAAAAAAATACATCTGCAACAAAACTTAACGGTTAATATTAAATGCAAATGCGTTCTTGTCATGTCAATCTTGATTGGACTTACTATTTACAAACAATGATTAGTAAATAACAGTGTTTTGTTTAACAGCCAATCCACTCACAGGAAAATTGTTATACTGTTATTTTTATAGCCGCATATTCGTTTGGCATGTTGTGAAGAAGTGTATGATATGAAGATTATTATGGAAAACAAAACCCCGGATCTCATGCGTTATTATGTTTGTTGAAATGTTTTGCGGAAACCTGCAAGAATTGACATAATATTTTACTTCTTTCGCCATTCTGGACAGTCACTTGGTAATTGTTTTATAAATATTTCCCAACAAGAAGTGTATTTCTAGGCGGTTTTCCATAAATTTTACTTAGTTCCTTACTAGAGTTTGAGCGCACAAGGTGACAAATATAGTGTTTTTTTTCCCGCCAGGTGAAGTTGACACAGTGAAAATGCAGCTGGGAACGCTAATTTTCTTGTTATATCTTATATTTCCCATCATATTTGCTGAGGATGTGAGCTGTAAGTTGTTTGTTGGGCTGTAATTTAATATGCACTGCATCATTTTACAACCGCTTTATCTAACACTGACTTTTGTCTGCAACATTGTCCGCGTAAATGTCATTAAAAAACCTATAGAATAGCCTATGTCCTTTTTTGGGGTTTAAACTTACTGAAAAAACAAAATTTTATCTAAATCGGGTAAGAGGTTTAGTCATAAACGCGTAAAACATAGCCAGACACAGTAACTTTATTTATTTAAACTTTATGCAACAAAAAAAGTAAAAAGGCGGACTCTTTTAAATTTTACTTTTTAAATTTTACTTTATAAAAATTAAACGAAATTCTTAAACGGTTTCCAGAAACTATGAAACAATGGCTGCAACAATTTTCATCAAGAATGTATTTACATTTTATTTAGTAAATAATATGTACAGGTCATGTTGAATAGCAGAAAAGTGGGTAGTATTGATTTATGCCCAAATTGCGAATCGTAGTTTCTAACGAGTCATGCAGTAAAACACAAAATTACAAGCATTATGTTCGTTTGTTTGTAAACGTAGCAACTTCTTTGTGTTGTGTAACTGTACTATGTTATCCTTCAAACGTAACACGAACCTTACCAATGTAACAGTAGAATAGTTTTCAGTGGTTCCCGCGATCTCTTACACATTCACAACGAGTGTAAAGACACAAAGGTAGTTGGATAGACTTGTAATTACATTGTTTTTGAGCAATAAATTACTTTTATTCGGTGTAGAAAATCAATTTCTACAGTAATGTTGATTTTTCTGCACAAAATAATATCCCAGGAAACATTTTCACATAATGTTATTTAGTTTGACGTCAGGGCATATTATAATTAACAGTTTTGCTTAATAGTAGCATTTTTGCTGTAGTTTGATGGATATGCGTAATTATTGTCTAAATGATGTGTTTTTAACACCAACTGTGACGTAGTAACGTGACCTGGAACCGTAAAAGACCAGTGTTAAAATTTGGTGCTATACGAAAGCCTAAATGGCTGCTAATCCACTAAACTCAGGACAACGCTGATTGTGTTTACAATTTAGCAATGGATAATTTGCGAGTCTTCCACTACGCAAATCGCTTCATTTTTTACGGGGATTACAATTTTCATTTATAAACAGGTTGTGCTGAAAGTCTGTGCAACGACAGTCTGAAAATTGTTTCTCTTAAATTAAATACTTGGATTTTATTTGTTTAAGGGTGGTTTTGGGCAAAGTTTTGCCGGCCAAACTTTTTCTGTTTGTGCTACTGTAAAAGGTATGAATGAGTGATGAAGTAAACCAAGAATATGTAGCAATAAATAACAACGTAATTTCTAATCCTCACTCCATATAACATCAAAGGTTTTCCCACAATGGTCCACTTTAGGTTTCTTTTCAATGGCCAATGCTGCATTAAACAATAAAAAATCACTTGTTACTAAAACATCTTATGACCATTCCTGTTTTTACGGACCAAACTTCCATCTTGCCGATCCTGCCTTTCGAGCTCTATTTACACACATTTTGATTATAACCGCTGAATATTCCAGATCAAGCCTGCGTGGATAAATACTCAAGGAAAGGGTACCAACCGTGGCAGGAATGGTCCGACCATTACACGTGTCACCGGTATCGATGCGAGATCCGGGATGGGAAGTACTTCATCGCTGCTGTTGGGTAAATATTCTTCACAATACCAAAACAGAGGTTTTGGAGAAAGAGCGTAACGTAAGGTTCTGATATATCAACGAAAATCTTCTACTAGATCTTTTTTTTTTAATAGGACCAGTACTTCCAGAATTTACTTCTTACAAAGCATTTGCATGATTGTTCTTATCTGTAATCGGGCAATAGGCTCGCCCTCTATTATTTACTTAAATAAACTGGCGAAATGTGGGTACACCTCTGTCTAACCCTTCGGGAATTACAGGGTTGTGGTGTGTGTGATGATGTTGCGTGTTTTCATCTGTTTTTTCACCATCTAAACAGTGTTCCGCAATTGATATTTTAGATGCAGAAAACCAAAAATACCTGAAAATGCATTGGAATGTCACGAATACATTGAAGATGAAAATGTAGGTATGTATTGAAACGCTGCTCTTCTTATTTTGATATAATGCTAAACTTTATCAACAACTGCAATGAGTATGTGATGTCTGGCCGATGACTGGCTGATATTTAATCTCTTTTTCATGACTGAAACTTTCGCATTTATAATTTAAGGAAGAGAAAGGTGGACTTAAAGTCTTAGACAATCTCTACAAGTCAACCAAAAATAGTGAAGGGATAACATAGCAGGTGCAAATTATTGTAAGAGCGTAGAAAAAAAAGAAAAATTAACGTCTTTTTCTGTCGTGACGATGAGTCAGGTGTCTTTATTTCTAATGTAAGTAGGTATTTGATTTGTATTGATATTTTCTTCAGAATTTCCAACTTGCTGCGCTCGTTTGAGATGCGTCGTCGAAGTTAACGGTGAGAGGATAGTGCAAACCAGAGGACAGCCTGGCGAATTGTTCCCTGATAAGTAAGATTGATTTTAATTCTTATTAAGGACAATAAACCTATTCATCAATTTATTTCAGGAAAGTATTCATATCATCAGTGTGCATTTCTTGGTAACAGTTTGAACAAGAATTGCGAAATCAATCATCAAACTGCATTTACGACAAGTGTTTCTTACATTTATTATTTACTTTATAAATTGTGACATCATTCGGCAGGCCATGGAAGGGCCAGCAGAACGAGCCTAACCCGGCCGTGGTGGGGATGAGCGGCATACAGCAGAATACGGTCGTAGGTGAGGCTCAGGGACAACCCGCACCAGGCATCTTTAACAGTAGAGGAGCAGGCAAGGAGAAGTTGTTATTAGCTCTTGAATAAGCCACATCGCTGGCTCTAAAATTATCACTCAAAAATATGATTTCACATTACTTATTGTATTGGTTTATCTAGATAGTAAAATGACGAATATAGCATGTCATTCTGCACCCTAATTGCGTAACCTACTCACAATTTCCCCTTCATTTTGAAGGGGCCTCCCCTTTATTTAAAAGGGAATTTATAATCTATTGCTTCGTAATGTTTTTGAAAATAATCATACTTTTATTGTTGAATTGTCGAAACGAAAAGGATTGTCATGCTAATTTTGTTACGTAATTTGGATGCTGGTAGGTATTTTAGAAACTTTATGTGCACTTTAAATATTCCTATTACCAATGCAATGTTAAATATTTAAATATGCTTATTATAGTAATCTTAGTAGTTCTTATAATGGCCTTGCATGTAACTTAAATGTGTAATCCTCTAAATACTCAGGTTTCTTTTGTTGGTTGCAATTTACAATACCTACTTCACGATCAAATCAAACTTTGCGAAGTGTAATATTTCTTTAATTTTTGATCTTTATTTTAAATTTTAATAAAGTGTTTTCTATCCTTTTCCCAAGTTTTATTTATATAGCCGTAAGTTGTAGTATTGCGAATAGTTAAACGGCAATATTTTATTAATTTAGCCCCCGATATTCCCGACAGCGGATGGCAACGATATTAACGGACGGCGCTACGTAGATCCCTACCCCAACCAACAAATGCAAGAATCGCCAAGAAAGAAGAGGTCAACCGTCTACCCCCTGTTTGATAGGACCAGCGGACGCGAAACCGGCACATACCAGTCACATCAAGTCAAAATTCACGGATACTCGCCTGAAAGATATACTTCTTATTTTTCTAAAACTAACCCTAAAAGCTAATCAAATTTTAAATTACGACTTAGTTAATGCATTAGTTAAACATTATTTCTTTGTTAATTTTGTACTAAATGCACTTACTCACTATCGTTTTATGATCACCTTGTATTTTACTCAGTTTTGTTAGTACTTAGTGGTATTTTAATAAAAATGCAAGGGTACTTACGTTATAATCGTTGTTTTGTTTTTGTTAATATGCAATTATATGATTTGTTAACCGCTGAATTTTGTTGAAGATCAATTATTAAATGTTTAAAAAAAACATGATTTCATTAATTTTAAAAATAAATGTACAGAACCCTTTTTGTTATTATGAATTAATATCATAAACAAAATAGAAAAACATAACGTAACGTCAAAATACAATTTCAAAGAGAATTTGTTTTTCTATTTCATAAATCTGAATTCAAGCAATTTATTCATGCTATCCCTTTTTATCTTTAAGTTAAAATTTTATAATACATCTCTTTCGCCATTATCGTTAAACATAAACAAACTGGAACGCACACACAATTACAAATAAACATTATTAATAGACGTTTAGGCGTATTTTAAGCGATTTTAAACCTTATTTCTAACAATAATGTATTACTCAAAATGGCGGCTTTGTTACGTTCTGACAGCAAAAATTTCATTCTTATTGAAGTAAGGGCATCTCCATTAAGTTGAATTCTATGTTTTCTGTCTCCCTTCCTATCTGTCAATTCTCTTTCAACAAATTGTCAAACTCGCTCAAAATGTCAGAGCCAAGTAAACGAAGGTGAATCTGAATTGAATGAAAATAAAAATACAAACCGTGTTTTCAGATTCAGTTATTAAGTCTAAATAACAAAGTTAAAAGTAATAACACACTTTATTGTCGAAACACGACCAACCAAAGTTGCTACGAGTGAATAATATTAGTTGCAGCCAAAAAAATGTATAACAGGAAAAAGGTCTCATAAAATTATCTTAATTATATCATAAAAATGGTGGAACCGGCAAAACCGTTCGCTTGTACCATGCCTGACTGTGGCATGACATTTACAAATGAAGATCACTTAAATGTACATACAAAAAAACATGATATGGTGCTCTCACTGGGCATGGAGCAGAAGGCAGCATTTGTGGGTAAGAATTTTTTAATTAAAAACTATTTTAGTCAAACCTTTATCGTCTTACATGAGAAGTATATGAAGAGGTACTTTATGCCTGGTTCTGATTATTCCAATAGCCTTTTAGTCCAGCTTGAAATCAGTGCTGGGTTGAATACATGCCACAAAAAACTTGACACACCACACAAGCTTTATTATTTCGTAATACTTAAATATTATAATATTGTTAAGAATTTTAATCCAAATGTCAATATCCAAACTCCTTGAATAAATACACAAATCATGGATAGCTGTTTCGTACATCCATACCTGCGCAATCGCCCCATAACTGATGTTTGTCAAGTCTCATCTTTTGTGACATATATTGTAACTACTATGTACTGAGCAATCTAGTCCGGTGTTTGGATTGATAGTCTACTTTAGGGTTGTGATGGAGGCCTTAAGACATAGGTGAAGAGTGCCGCTTCTTGCATGTGGAGGTTAATGGGCGGCGGCAGAAATGAAAGAGAACTACAAGATTAATTCATGATTTATCAAAGATATAGAAAGTCAAAAAGTCTTTATTTAAAATAGGTACTTTCTTATACAAACTTTACTAGCAATCGAAATTAGGAACAAGCAAATCATTGTTGGAAGCAAAATCTTGACCATTTCCCTCGCGACACCGTTGAGTGGCGTTCTAGTGCATTGTATGTTACGTTATACAACTGTATTCCACAAAAATGCTCTACAAGCGGATCAACATGTATGGTACAACTTGTTTTCCTGTCATATTTTAAGATTTCTGCGTTTTCCATACAATTCTTTGATATTTTTATGAGTACACTACAGTAAAATATTTGTAGAAAACTATAGCAATGCCATATTAGCTTCATGGTTGTGATTCATATTTGAAATTGAAGAGCTTGTTATCTAATAAGATAATTGAAAGTACTGTTACTTATCTAGATCCTGGAGTAGGTGAAGTTATTTAATAATAACTAGCTTCTGCCGCGGCTTTGCCTGTGTAAAAAGTAACTTGAACTATTATCTCAAGGGAACATATTACCAGGATAAAAAGTATCATACGTTAATCCAGAAAACGGTCTCTCAATAATGCTAGCACGGCTGAATGGATCTGGATGCGCAGAGATAGATTATTTTTATACCTTAAAAATATACAGTTCCCATGGGATAATTCTATTAACTTTGACGCGAACGAAAGCGCAGGAAGAACTTAGTATAGAAAAAACTAAGAGCGACCTCTTTAAAAAAAACAACAACATACTGTACACATGGTGTATTTTCTTTTAAATGTAGCAAAATCTGTTTTTATTTTCAAGCTGACCAAACGCCGACGCCGACTCGCTTCATCAGGAACTGTGAGGAGGTTGGCTTGTTCCAAGACCTGCAGAGCGTCAACCCATTCGATGAGGGGTTCAAAAGAGCTATGGAAGCCAAGTAAGTGACACATACAGTACCCGTGTTACTGTAATGCTTTTAAAAGTATTGAAAATTCTTGTTTTTTTTACTGTTTTAACCCAGGGTCACATGCTAATAATGTTCTCTTTAAATCTTCAGACATGGCATCCTGTCCCTGGAGAACGCGCTGGCGTCATCCTCAGATGAGCTGCACACTCCCCAGATGGTGTTCCCCCACATAGACGGAGATTCAGCTCTCTACAGTACTACTAACAACCAAAGAAATATTACTATTAGCAGGTAAATGAGTTACAGACGGCTTTAAGAGGTCCACTGACTCCCAAGAGTCCTATCAGTAGTTAGATAAATGGAAGAGAAGTCATGGAACAAATAACAATATAACCATACCCGTAATTTAAACATACATAAAAAAAACTGACTGCCTCGTTGGTCTAGTGGTCGCAAGCGCGACTGCTGTGCATGAGGTCTTGGGTTCGATTCCCAGGTCGGGCGAAGTGTTATTGGGTTTTTCCATCAGGAATTTCTCAGTAGCAGCCTCGGAGTCGGACAGGCGTGATGTTATGTATGTATGTATAAAAAAAAAACATAACATCACGCCAGTAACTCCCGAAGGGTTAAGCAGAGGTGTACCCATTCGTACACCCACATTTCGCCAGTTATGTTTTTAGTCCCTGTAATAGGGGGCGAGCCTATTGCCATCAACCGGGCACAGATCCAGACTCCGAGGCTGCTACTGAGAAATTCCTGAAGGAAAAACCCAATAACATTTTGCCCGACCTGGGAATCGAACCCAAGACCTCATGCACAGCAGTCGCACTTGCGACCACTAGACCAACGAGGCAGTCATTCAATTTAAACACTCTAGCTATTATGGTTTATGAGATACATCCCGCAGACAGATGATGGACAGCTTAGGCTTGTAATAGGGTCCCTTTAGCATTCTTCGCGTTGCGGAACCCTAATTAAAGAGTGGAATATAAGAAACGTTTTTTTTCCATGTAGTGCTAAATATTGTTTTTCGCTGGTTATTTCACCTATATTTCGTAAATATCGCTCCACGAGGTCTTAACCAAAATTTAGGTCACAACTGCTGCAGCTTACCACAGACTAAACACCTTTTCACGCCACAGATCATCAAGCGACGAATCAGGCGCAGTGAAAGAGTTCGAACGAACAACAATATCTAAATTAACAAACGAAGTAACAACCATTAGTCGCATCGTAGGCAAAACCGAAGAGAAAATCGACGAAAGAAACAAAGATATCAGAAAAGATTCCGTCTCCTATACCAATAACGTCATAAAAATCAGCAACTTAGTCCGAAAAGACAGCGTCGAGAAAAACCCGGTGCAAACACTAATATACGAAGACACAGTTATAAGAGACAGCCTAGAAAAAGTACAAGAAGCCCCACCAATGATGACTCAGAAGTCGTTAGACTTCATAGTCGACAGCTTGAATCCAGACTTCGAAGACACAGCTAAAAAAAAAGCAAAAAACGACAATGAAGATTACGAAGTCATAATTAAATTACCGAATGGGAAGCAAGTAAAAATGCGAGCCGTAGATGAGAACCAAGAGAAATCAGCGAAGGAAGTACTCAAAAAAGCAATAACGGACAAAGTTGAGTCAAAAAAAACAACACAACTAGTTAACGCAGTCAACTTAATACCTGTTAATAAAGTACCTATTGTGCCTGGCACTTTAATACCTGTGACTTTTGTGCCCCATGTTAACCACAAAATGCCTATAATACCCCTCAATAATATGGCTTGTGAGTTTAATAAGAAGCCGGTGAAAAGGAAAGTGAAGTCTGAGAAAGGTGACAGTGGTGCTGAGCCGCGGAGTAGTGGGAATAAGAAGGAGGGGAAGGGCTGTGAGCCGAGGGAGAGGGATTTGGATAGTAGGTCCGCTGCCTCGAGGAGATATAGGTAAGTTATATTCATTACTAGCTTTTGCCCGCGACTTCGTCCGCGTGAATTTCGGTTAAAATCATGATTCGAAACGACATGTGGCGCCATCTATGATCATAAGAACGTTATTGTGATTTCTCTCGGGAACAGCAGTTTTTTTCGGGATGAAAGGTCCCCTATGTTGGTTCCTGTACACCTGGCAATGTCTATGCAAAATTTCAGGATGATCGGTTCAGTGGCTTAGGCGTAAATTGGTAACAAACAAACAAACAAACTTACTTTCGCATTTATAATATTAGTAAGGAAGTAAGGATATTAGTAAGGATTGATAATGCTTTCTAATGGTTGTAAACGCACCTTTACAGGAGAAATAACTAGTGTGAGGCAACTTTTGTTAGCTAATTAATGAAAATTCTGCAAAACTAATTTTTACAGTGTTTGTGTCCAATTTACAAAATGTCGAATTTACAAAATGACGAATTTACACAATGCGAAATTTACAACATGACTAATTAACAGTATGCCGAATTTATAAAATGACGATTTTACAGAATGACGAATTTTACAACATGACGAGTTTACAGTATAATTATGTCGAATTTACTAAACTTCGAATTTTACAAACGTTTCATTTACAAAACTACGAATATTACAAAATGACGAATTTACACTATGTCAATAATTAACTTCCTGTAAATATGACACAAATCACGTTATAAAAACAGTTCAACTTTATAGAGCGTGTTTGCTGTCACTCATACCTGTATGTCTGTCTCTTTCTAAACCTAAAAGCCCGCCATCTTGTCTTCTTCCAGGGCGAGATTAAAAGAAACATGGATACAACAAGCACAAGAGAACAAGGAACTTCGGGAACTAAATGATAAGCTGTTATCAGAGAGGAATGTACTTAGAACTGTTATCACAGAACACCTCAAGAAGTGTCCTGATGCTGTGGACTTGAGTAAGTTTATACGTTTCTGACCAAAGGTTGTTATTGCAGGTCAAACTTCAGACTCTTGGTGAATCTTCTTCTTTATCGTGTGGGCAGTAAGGTCTTACGACTCCACACACCCTAGTGGTAGTTTCTAAACCGCCTCAAGGGCCTCTGAGATGGTTTGAGTGGAACAGTAAGTCCAGGTTTTCTTCACCGATGTCAGTGATGTCCAAGATAAACTTTAGAAAAAACATGTGAGTTGAAAAAGTCACATTGGTACTTGGCGAATGAGGGGTAGGTTTAATAAAACCGGCCAAGTGCGAGTCGGACTCCTACACTAAGGGTTCCGTACCACTAAATCACAAATTCAAACATTTCCCAGTAAAATGACCATTGAATTGGATTTTGTTGACAATTACTTGGGTTATTTTTTTGCGTGTTACTCGAAATTATTTGAAAACAATTAACAACATAGCATAATATCAACTATCTGCCAGTAAACTATCTAACTATAGTAACTATCTGTCCAGCCGTTTCGGGAGAGTAGCCGAAATAAATTGACAGACTCATATTTAAAAAAAATAAACATTTAAAACTGTTATTTTTAGATATTACAAACTGACACATTATATTGTGAAAGGAACTTTGTTCCGGTTGCTTCACTTCACTTCTCATTTTTAATTATGTGCTTAGCCCGCGGTTTCACTCGCATTTCAATCTAAACTATACCTGCTTGTACTTCTTTAAATACTTAACACAAAGTTTTATTGTTTCAGAAAATATTTTGGAAAAATTAAAAAACTCAGACACCTTAGCTTGAAGCCGAACCTTCGTTGGAGAAGGTGGACAATGTATGATAAACTTATGGATGAAGCATATCCAGTCGATCGGTGTCTATCGGTTAGTCCAATTGTTTTGTCTTTGTTATGATCGATTGAATTAATCCATGTCAGATCGATAGTCGTTCCTTGATCGATAGATATTGCTCAGAACGATCATGAGTAATGGGAATACTCGATCGACTTTTGAACAAACGGACGAAGTCGCGGGCAGAAGCTAGTTAGCTAGGCTCTCTAGTACCTTTTAAACTGTTTTGTGACTTATTTTTGAAAAATTGATGAAAATTGTGCTGTCTAAAAATAATTTATTTTATAAAACATAGCTATTATTTATTTAATTATTCCACTTTATGCGCATGTAAAAAAATACACTGTACAAAGGCGGACTAAGGCGCTTTGCACACAGAGCAACTATTGCAGCAACTGGCAACTAGCTGTTTACATATATTTCAATTGGACTGCCCACACACTCGAGTTTCGAGTTCCGACAATCTTCAACAGTTTTCAGTTGCTGCAATCGATGACTGAGTTAGTTTCTAATTGCCGCAACTAGCAACTGTTAAATGTTATACCGTTAACGCTGATCGCTGCGTAGATTGAGCAACTCGGCTATGAAAGTTGCTCACAGATTGCCATAAAGTTGCGGCCACCGTAAACGTCTGCAACTATCAACTTTTACAGGAAACTTTTTCGAAAGTTGATAATTGCCCCAACTTAAGTTGCTCCGCGTGCAAAGCGTCTTAATGCCTTGGGCATTTTCTACCAGTCTACCTCAGGGTGATGCAGAGAAAAAACATAGTAGGTACACAGGTACAAGAAAACTTACAAGAATATAAATGTATGGTTACAGATCGTATTTTGGCAAAATATGTCCGCTATACTTTGCCAAAATGCGTACAAAATCAACATAAAACAAGCAATTATAATTTAAGGTGCCATGTCAATAGATTACATTAAGAAAAATAATTGAATTTAAAATATGTCATAAATACATAATTATTTAGTCTAAAATGTATCAAATCGATGCGATGTAGTATAGATAAACCCCTATATATGGCGCGCCCCTCCACAAATTCAAAACGTTTGAAAGTATTTGTAAAAGTATTTATAAGACGCACAACGCATGTGAGCGTACTGTGACGGCTCTCGAAACAAAATCAAATCAGCGATTTGTTGCTTGACTAGCGGCATCATTGATTACTCATTATTATTAGTATGGCGCTACACTGACATACTCTATGAAAATGACACGTGACCACGCGGTCTTGCTAGTTATGATTAGATGACCAACAAATCTGCCGGCCTGCTACTGAACACGAATACTTGTCAACTACATAGAAACTCTTTCATATGGATGTGACTACACACGTTGAAATAGTAATATGAAGGGGCACGCCATGTTATAGTAGTTTATCTATACGACTGTCGTTTAACATCGACTGATCTCATTCTGCGTCGTTTTCAATTAGTGTGCCCTTTATTGTAAATAACTAGAATTTGTATAAAATAATATAATTGTACATTCCTAGTATTGTTAATAATTGACTCAAATAATTTATTTTTAAATGTAAATAATATTTAATTCTAAATGTTATTTATTGATTGAATTTAATTATGAAGACTAAAATAATGGTGATATTTTTTTTAAGGTTGAGTTTTAATATTTTTCCTTTTTGTGTTGATATCTCTATACAGGGATGTATACACACATAACATCACGACAGTATTTCCCAAAGGGTTAGGCAGAGGTATACCCATTAGTACACCCACATTTTAAGAGTTATGTTTAAGTCTCATGTAATAGGGGGCGAGCCTATTGCCATCAAGCAGGCACAAATACAGACTCCCAGGCTGCTACTGAGAAATTCCTGATGTAAAAACCCAATAACACTTTTCCCGACCTAGGAATCGAACCCAAGACCTCAAGCTCAGCAGCCGCGCTTTGCGACCACTAGACCAACGTAGCCGTTGTTCTCGGCTATCATACCTGGATCTGCGACAGTCGTTACTGGTCGTCGGAAGCCCGAAAGTCTAACATCCAGTCTTAACAAGGGGTATCGTATTACCCACTGGGTTGTGGAGGTCAAATAGGCAGTCGCTCCATGTAAAATACTTGGTATCCAGCTGCATCCGGTTAGACTGGAAGCCGACCCCAACATAGTTGGGAAAAGGCTAGGCAGATTGATTTACAATATGAAAGGGATTGTGTTTGCGATAGGTGGTAATAGGTGTTATGAAATAAAATCCATGTTTTATAACAATCTCTATAATTATGGCACTTTAATATCTGACAAGAAATTATATATATACCGTAGGTTTGAAGCTATAACAACGAAAATATTCAAGGAGTAATTCAGCTCATGATTTTATAATCAGCCATAAGCAGAAGAGAAATAGATTCCATTGTCAGAATGGTTTGTAACACCAATATTCCATTTTTAAAACCGTCCATTTTTATATTCCATTCTGGAATTTCGAACCTCATAGTTCCATTTTCAAAATGATTTTAAAATGTAAAATACAAGGGTAGATTCAAACCGTAAGTTTACATTATTTATTTTAAATTTATATAACAGTTTACAGGCTTAAATGTAAAGTTAAATTTACGTATGAGCCTGTAAACAGTTTACAGGTATAATCATCGTGTGAAATGTGAAAAAATCTGTCAACCAGGCCACGATTTTTCCGTAGAACTGAGAAATTATCGACTTATGAAGCTAATAAAAATATTTACCTGATGCGAGGTTTGTAGACATGTTAAACAAATGTTGTGCAACACTGTTGCAACAGCAAAATGTTGTATTGGTGGTAACATAATACACACGCGAACTGTATGAAATGTTGCCAGCAACACATGTTTTTTTAAACACATTCAATGTATTTTGAACACATGTGCAACATGCACATGATGGGTAACATTTGTTTCCCATTTACTTTTCCAGTTTCAAAATTGTTAAGGAATTGTGTAATAAATATTTTCAGTACCTACAATGACTTCTTTCTAAATTAGTTTTAGGAGTCAATTTAAAGGAATTGAAAATGTCATTTTTTGTTATGCAAATCTTGTCAAATACCTACTGTAAAAGTTAACATAATTACATAATACAGGGTATTGATTTAACTGCAAAAAAAATTCGTTCTGTTTAGAACAAGTCAGGTTTTAATATTCTTTTGTAGCTTCACAGTCGCTAATTTCGCAGTTCACATCACCACACGGCAGATTCTCAACATTGGCCATTTTAAGCAATCAGCTTGTTAGTGTATTAATTATAAATAAAGTGCAATAAATCCTTCATTTTGGGTAAAACGATGTCAACGGAATTTCGCATGCGCGAGTCAGGATCACTACCGCCATCTAGTATCGACTGGTGTAACTAATAGTATATTCTATGTTCAATAGATGGCGCTAGCGGTTTACAAGGTTTTTAAACTAGCGAATTATAAAATGTAAAATGAATAAAAACTTAGCAATAAGGTGTAGTTCTTTTGATAATAATTAGCTTAGAAATAGTAGAATCATTGAGATAACTTATTTTTAAACATATTTTTCACAAAATTATTGTCGTTTATCAAAGAAATGTTCGTAAAACATCGTCCTACCCTCATTTTAGTACATGCTTTTCAACACTATGCATTTTCTTTTCGGGGAGACAATCCAAGCGAATCTCAACGCCGATATGTAAACGATCTAATTGACAGTATTTTAATAGTTGATGGCTAAACAGATCTAACAAATGCGTGATATGCATAAAATTTAGAAAAATTGTGAAGAAAGAAGAATATTATTACTATACGTGGTGAGTTATATTTTTAAATACATTTTGATTGCGTAAAAGTCTGCCCGCGCACTAGGCAGCCAGGCTATAGCAGCCGAAATATTGAGCAAATTCTTGGTTGCCTTGTGCGCGGGTTTTAATAGACTACCAATCATTGTACCATGGTGGGTCAGCAGCCGTCTACAGCCTTTTGTGAATGGACAATGGCTCTACCAAGCCTTATAATTTATGTATTTTTTATCATCCAACAGTTGTCTTCAATTTCCAATCCTTCCTTATTCTACTTAAGATATATTAAGCGTAATGATTCTAAGTATTTTAAAACTTGCTTATAATTTACCAATTTTTCATCATCCATTTTTATTTTTATGTAAAAAGTTTTTTTTTGTTAAAAATATAACTCACCACTACAATGCATTCTTACCTTCTAGTTAGTTTAAATTAAAGCGATCAAACTTTAAAGTTAATATTAACAGTTTTTTTTTTATAAAAAAATCTAATCCATACTTAACGTTGAGTCAGCTGTTATTTTAAAATTATTATTTTGTATTTTTTTAGTATTAATCCAACTGCAAATCTCTGTGAAAAGTTTAGGTAAATTATTTGGATTTTATTTCATAAAAATAGTAAATAATTTTGCTTGTTCAGAGGCCAAAATATGAGTCCAAATTTTGTAAATAAACTAATTGGTAGATTTTCACTTAAAATTGGTTGAAAATTAGGACTCATTTGAAGACTTCTGTATGTTTTAAGTTGACATGGATCGTATTTAATTTCCAAATAGCTAAACTAAGTATTTCGTCGACTTCTAATATTAATTATTGCAGTCAGATTAAAACAAAAATGTATTCATCATTTGCCACCAATATGTCGTCGATGTACATCCTCTCAAATGATTTTATAGGTGAACATCAAAAGAGAAACAGTGATCTTCGATTCTTTACCTAAAAATAAACCTGGGTTTTATCCACTCATTAATTTTGTCATTCGCAGCCGTTTTTTATACAAACAGCTTCGCTTGACAACCGTATCGCAAATACCCCTAAACGATCAAATTTTCAAACGCAACTCAATTTTAAGCCGCTTTTAAGTCTCATGCTATCTCTTACTTTAAGGTGTATTATAGCGAGAGATATAGGTACGTGTAAAAACGTCTTGAGTTTCAGTGTCGTCTGATAAATTGGGCTATAATCTCATATAGTCAAAAATCGAAGAGCCACATCTACCGTTTGAGGCTGTTAAAAGTCATCATTATTTCATAACTAGAGAGAGATGAAGCTATACAAGACGACTAACAGCATCTCCTTTTACAACTTAACATTGAACAGCTGCTGGATTGTCAAATTTACGTCAAGCGATATGATTGGCTGTTGTTATTTCTGTCAGCCAACGTGAATTTGACACCTGTCAGCTGTCAAAAGCCGGATGTTTTGTTTATTATAACAGCTAACTCAAAAAATGAACAATTTATATTTTTATTAACAGCATTCCAGTGAGTGGATCGTGGTAAGCCTCTCTACAGTGCCATGCTGATCCCCGTACAATAATCTAGGGACCGCAATTTCTTTTTTTTTAAATATAAAATAACATGCAATGATTCGCAATGTCGTGACAATAGCATCATTCATTTGTACTCGACCAGCAAACATTGTTTAGGACTTTCTTTGTATTACCTGCTCTATGTTTTATACAATTTGACGTCGACGTCAAATATACATTTTAAACTGTATATTTTATCTGTAAAATATTGTCAAGATTTACCAAAATTATTTTTATAAAAAACCAAGTCTGAATTTAGAATATATAAAATTTAGTTTTCCATTTTAAATTGTATAATTTATAATATTTTCAAATTGTATAAACCAATCGGCTCTATCGTTGACGGGATGATTTATATCTCTTATTATAATTATCATCTATGATATTTATAATTTATCATTCTCTTACCATTATAATTTATAACCCAAACAATATCCGCTCGCGAATACACCTATGCAAGAAATATAAAAAGGAATTACTTTAATTTTAATTTACTAAATAATTAATAACAATTTTAGGAAGTACATAATCATGACGGTCGTTATTATTATTATTATTTATATATTTTGTTTTTTTTTTTATATAACTATTTTACATATTTATATTACCTATTATATGCTTTGCACTCCTCTTTAAATACAGCCTAAGATTTCATGATTGTGATTTTTACGGTGTGAAAGATTCTGCTGGCCCTTTTACTAAAAATATATGACATCGTACCTAGACTCATAAATACAGATCAGCCACGTTTTTAGACAGGAATGTTACTATTGGTAAAAGGCATTTACTAAGACCGACAGACAGATGTGCAAATTACTTTTCATTCATGAATTGATGATGAACTAAACCACAATAAAATAGAGTTGAAAATTGACCATGACTGCATGCAAAATATGATGCCGCGCGGAATTATATTTTGCAGACAATTTTCAACTCTATTTTCGTCGTATATTTTGGTACATTATCAATTAATAAAAACTGAATAATTGCTTGAGTTTATTGTTGTTCTGTTAACGCTGGCCCTTACTCTCGATATGAAAATAGAAAGCGATTCAATTAACGAAGTTAAACAATTCTCTCAATACAAAATGAGTCAAAGCTTCAAAGTTTTTCATGATGTTGCAGCGGGTGATGCAGAGAAAAGTTTTGACAGTGATTACCTACTTTTAAAAATTATGTTTGAAAACGCAAAAGTTTGAACAAGAAAATAAATTCTGAGGTAGGGCTATTTGTAGTTTCTAATCAGAAACAATAATAGCTGTTGAAATTTGTGCTAGACTGCTGCAGCATTGGAACAGTGCAGGTGGCGAAAAACACGCGAACAGTTGTCCTATTTAATGCAGTTGACATGTTTTAAGTGCCATACGACAGTCGTACTGCGCTTTCACGATGGTAGGACGACAAATATCACGTGTCAACTGTATGAAAAAGACAACTGCCCGTGTATAGTAAGACATCTGGACTGCTCTACTGCTTCAACAGTGCGGCAACAAACGTATACATCGAAAGAAACCTTAAGGGCTGGCCACGTTACCATCAAAGTAAATGTTTGAGTTCAGGATAACATCAAAAACTACTAGAATAATATGAACACTGACCTCACAAAATCTCAGATCGTTTCCCAAGGAAGTTTCAAGTTATCACTAAGCATGATTCTTAACTAAAGTCACCGTAAAAATCACAATAAAGACCTTCTATTAAAATTACTAGTAACGAATTTTTATCACTAATCTTTGCTCTTTAAGTATTGCACCCGTATCTACCTATTTAATTAATTAATTAATGTTTACAAGATAAATAACTATAGAACTCATCATAAAAAACTTCACATTTGATTACCGTGGCTCCGTGACGTGTCAAGCCAACAAGAAAGAGATGGAGCTATCCAGAACAAATAACGCCATCTCCTTTTCTCAATGGATTGTTGAGAAAGCTCCTTGGCTGGTCGCGCCAGGCTTCAAGCTGTTTTTTAGCAAAGAAATTGCTGTTGAGTCTGACTTTACCTTACATTAACTGAATGCGGCGAAATATAAGTTGCTTTCTAAGTAAAATTCGCGGCACGTAGTTTTAATGGTAAATACTAAAGAGAGCGCTAACATTCAGTCCCAATTTTTTTGCCTACAATCGATGGACTTGCTCGGTACTTCAGTGTCAAGTTTTTATCGTATAATTTATATAATGAAGAGTTCTATATATCTTTATTTCGTCGCTATATTCAGCCGGTATAATGACGGATCAACTTTGTATTACACGTCAACGTGTCGAATTTGACGTCAAAATGTATAATTCATTTTTAAATGTATAATAATGTATAATTGCGTTCTCAGCGTTGGCTAGCGTGGGTTAATAAAAATGTATATTTTTTATGACTTTTATAAAATTTTATTTTATTTATAAATTTTTGATTTTATCGCACTATTGTTTGTCTAGTATTTGGTTGAACTAACTACGTAATAATTATTAGAAAAAAACATTATAATGATGATGTCCAGCACCTTAATATATCATTGTACTATTTCTTTCTGTCCTAGCCTACTACTTTTATTATTTAATATTTTTTTCTACCTAATGATTTCACTTTTTTCCCAATCCATTAAAATGACGCATCCACATATTCTCAAAAAGAAATCTGACCAATTTATTTTATGCAACCTGCAAATATTTGCCAAAAATACATTTAAATCTTGGTCGAATCCAAGTCTTGCTTGGTAGACTTAGAACTATATTGCGCGCTAGACTCGACATGCACGAAGCGACCCAGCGCATAGTTTTACTATTGCAACTTTGCAACGGTTACGCTGCAAGACTAATAATTCGTATACCCATAACGAAGCCGACACGACATATTTTTTACAATACTGCGATATATTTTTTTTCTAGACCATAATTACCTGAGAACTATGCCAGGGCCCATTTTTCAACATTTCCCAACATGATGAAACCCATGCCCGATAAAATTAAACCAATGTAGTGCTCATAGCTCATTGTAGTGTATTCTATTTTTTTTTAATTATTGGATTTTTGGGCCCTCCTCCGAAAGGCGCCCGGGGCCCGTGGCCTAAATACGTCTCTGCCCCCACGACCTCTAAACTATTGCATGTGGTCGTAATCACTAAGTTTTGCGTGCGTTAAATTGCGCGGTACCATAAAAAATGACGATTCCCAGCATTCATTTTTTGCTCAATATGATTTAGTTTGATGAGCAGTGTGCTTTTACCCCCCTCAATTTGACAAGTCGTTTATCCCCACTACTATGCTAACATTTTTACTATGAGGAGCTTTTCTCGCGATTATGCGAGGATTAATTATAAAATAATTTCTCTAGCAGATATTATTAAGCTAAGGCCATACGTGACTGTTTTATACACTCAAAAACGTTGCTAAACAAACCATAATGCGATAAAATCATTTTACTACTTATACATTTCGACGTCTGGCTCTGGGTTTATTATCTATATCTAGCAAAATTATGCTGAAAAATATATTTTTGTACTAACAATATTCCGCGTCTGTGATATTCAATAATCACCCTCGATTTTTATGGATTTGACGGTTCTTTAAGCGGTATTTTTCGTTCAGAGTGCTAAGTGTGAGTTTTTTCACTCACGTTCGATTGCGAGCGCGTTAGTATTTTGTATGGGAAATAAAGCTTTCTTAGTCACCACCAGATGTCGCTTTTTCTCACATAAAATTCTAACGCGCTCGCAATCGAACGTGAGTTAAGAAACTCACACTTAGCACTCTGATTCTGATGAGTTATTTTAGTGGCTTTTAACGATATTACGGTGGGATAAGGGATATTGTATTACCCAGTTACTGGGTTGTGGAGGTCAGTAGGCTTACTCTTGAACAAAATCGAGAATGAGATTGGAATCGACTGCATGTTTGACTACAGCGATTGACATGAGGTTGCCATACAAATGAAAACGTAAATTACCAAATTTTAAAATATTAAATAACTCGTTAATTCTAAACTATTCTATATTTATTGGAATTTAAACTGGATCAGATGTACATGTCATGTCGATTCCAATCTCATTCTCGATTTTGTTCAAGAGTAAGCCTACAGATAGGCAGTCGCTCCATGCAAAATACTGGTATTCAGCTGCATCCGGTTAGACTGGAAGCCGACCCCAACATGATTGGGAAAAGGCTAGGCAGATGATAACGATATACAAGGTGGCGCAAAAAAAAATATTTTTCCGAAAGTATTGTGTTTCAAATGGCGCCTAACTAATTATTAGATTTTCGGCATTTTAATCTATTATCTAACTAAAACATTTGGTTGGGTAAATGTGAAAAAAAAAAAATTGCCACCGCAATGACAGAAAAAAGTTCGTTCTGAATTTGCCCTGATACGATGACTTTCCAATTGCGATCCGATTTTGATACGATTTCATTTCCTTTGAACTGGATTGAGAAAATTTGGAAATTGGGATACAATAGTAGGCTGGTATAATTTGTATTTATTTTTTTAGTTATTGTTCTACATAATTTTTATTGTACGTTTTGTTTGTGCACAGAATAAACTATTTTTCTTAATAAAAAAGAAAAACTATTTTCCGTTTATTAGCATTAGAAAAATAATGACAGATAATGTGTTATATTGTTGAAATGCCAATGACCAACCCTGAAATCATGAAAAAAAAAAACAGCTGATCCATACATTACGATCTTGTCATGTAGCATTTTTGTAGGGAACAGCTGATTTTTTTTCATGATTTCAGGGTTGGTCCCGTAGTAAAAGTTGTTCATAATGATGAGTACAATGACCCCTTTTAAGGTTTCGGGTATATTTTCAATTACCCTGTATAGTAGGATTGTCAACCCTAGCTAGTCCCCGCCCTCATCATCTCAGAATAAGCGAAGACGGGGAATAGCAAGAGCTGATGGGGAGGTAGTCATGCACAAAGAGTTTCACTCCATAGTAGTCACTGTGGAGTCGAACATTTCTTTATAATTCCGTCCATTTATATAAATACTAGCTTTGCTCGCAAAGGCAGACGAAGTCGCTGAATAAAAAGACGCCATATTTGAAAATTATCTTTGGGTCTAATTATTCATATCGATTTTTTATTTGTTTAGGAGACTGCTGGGTTTGGACTGGTGGTGGTTTTTTGTTTATATTGGATGCATATATGTCTAATTATTTGTAGAAATACCGCTTAAAGTTTCCGCCAACTCCATTTGGGCTCATAGATCACAATATAGAGCAGTAGCGACAAGTATGACTCGTCAGCTATGCCCGTCACCTATTATACCTACGATATATTACTTATAACTTATTTTTAATGATTAAAATGTATTTGGTGTTTAATTTCATAAAATTATTTTTTCTTTACACTATAATTATAAAAACCTCATACTTTGCGACTAAATTCTAGCATACTTTTTTTACTATTTTCTTTTATAATCTATGTCACCCGTAGATTAAGAAAAGTAAATGTTAAAAATTATAATTTAGGAACCTTAATTTTAAATTAGAAGGCTGTATAATATATTCTAGCGTCTGATTTAAATTAAACTTACTACATCAAACTTTTAAAACCTATTAAAAAAATATCGATAATTATATTTCACATCACTATTTTTTTTACGTGTCGTTTTTACTCTATCGATAATATCCCTTGCTAGTTGGTACCTAAACAGCAAACAAATTATTATTCCTTAAAAAAAATCATTAAAAATAACATACACGCTAAATTAATTAAACGTAGAACTGAATTGACAATTTAATTACCTACGTCTTTCAGAAGACCATAAAAACACAACCGTTTTTTAACACTAATCTCAGAAACTGATATTATCACCAATCTGATGCACTTACTCGGTAACTATTCGACTATATTTCGGCAGTACTCGCTAGTTTCCTCTCAATCAATTTCGGCTTTTTTTTGTCTATCTACAGGTGCCCATTTCTAACATTAGGTGCAACTATGAGCAAATTTTATTGGTCGATAATTGGACCAATCAGAAGCATCGCAGAAGAAATTAGTAACTCGAAAAACCTACTAGATGGCGGTGGGTGTTCTCATTTTGAATTGCAACGGAAGCTCGCCACCGCCATCTAGCGTCAGCAAACGCACTCACTCCATGATTCTCTTTATTACTAACGCGTCTAGTCGGAGCTATATGTACATGCTAAATCCAGGAAAACTTTATTAATAATTTAGATCGAAGACTGTTGAATATGAGATTAGCCTTAGAAGAAAAATGTGCTTAGTTTTGACACCACAAACTTGAAGCTTGAAGCTGGAAAACTATTTTTTTTTTGTGTCTTTGATATGTTGACTTTTGTTTGTGAAGCTTCTCAATTTTTTCACGGAAACGGTTTTGTTTTTTTTAGAAGAAGTTCTTCAACGCGGCTTGCGGTAGGAGTTTACTGGTAGAAATCGTCACGTAAGGAAAAGGTGTTATGCGACCTCTAGGCGACCGTCCCTCTCTTTATTATATTTGGGTGTCTTCATTCCTAACAGATGTCCCCTGACCGCACAATTCCTTATTATATTTTTTAATCATTCATTATTGTAAGATCTGAATTTAATTAGAAATCACTTTTACCGATTATAAAAATGATTTTATTTATAAGAGATTTTAAAATATTGCATGCACTTTTAACGGGTATCCCCCCTTAAAAGGCGTGGCTCGAGATATCACAAATTCTTAAATTTTTGTTTTTGTTATCTCAGTCTCAAAAAGAGTCTGTTGTATGGAGTTTCTTGCCTATTCTTACGAAACTACCTTTTGGATTTTAATTGGGAATTTCGAAAAAACGTCAACCGATAGATAAAGATTTTAATTACACTAATAAATTTAATTTAGAATATTTCAGCCGTATTCAAAAAGCATTTAAAGATTTCAGGAAAAGTTATTTTTTTCCTCGATAAAGGTCTCGTTAATTTTAATGAACAGTTAATTTTATTTTTTAATTATCTTACAATATTGTTACTTTTCGAAAAATCTTTAAACGTCAGTTTATTTACTTTTGAAAAAGTCTAAACGTTTTGACACTTGTTTTTTTTCTATACCAATCCGCCTTGAGCAAGCGTGGTGATCAATGCTCGTACCTTCTCTGTATGAGAAGAGGCCTTTACTCTGCTGTGAGACAATATCTGGTTGGTATTTTTTTTTCTATAGGTATTTCACAGTCCATATTTTTTGGTGGAATTAAGTCCTAATTATCAGCACTGCAGCTGTTCTTTAAGAATCCCTTTGCAAATTTTGTTGAAATGAACTTCAAGTGCGGTGTGAGTCCACACAGGATGTTCACCTCAAGCTTAATTGAAATAAATGATTTTACTTTGACTTTGTCTTCCGTGACAAACCCTGATATTTTTGCAATTATAAGTAACCCACCTAAGGAATTATGTTTCGAAATAAAATGTTGTCCTATTTTTAGTGTTTAAAACCTACCCCTCAGTTATGGGGCCCCAAACGACAATCCTAGATCCGGCACTGCCTCACTTCAAAATTGAGAAGTCTTCACAAAGATTACATTCACTATAATCTTAAAAGTTCAAGCTAAGCATTATCCGATGCAGCTCATAACAGGCTTAGTTTAACGCCGTGCTGCAAAAACTAAGCACCACAAGACTAAACTACATCTACTTTTGGACGAAAAATGTAATTAAATCTCAGCTAGGGTAGGGCCCAAAGGTACAGTCGATCGATTGTCGATTCATCGATAATAACTCATCGGCACATACGCACAACACTAGTGAGTTTCGACAGTTG
The DNA here is from genome assembly GCA_949774945.1 of Hoplodrina ambigua. NCBI lineage: Eukaryota > Metazoa > Arthropoda > Insecta > Lepidoptera > Noctuidae > Hoplodrina > Hoplodrina ambigua. The sequence goes on from OX458991.1 coordinate 564,686, forward strand.
ACATTTCTATCGATATCGATGACGTCCTCGCATCGTCGGACCGGCGACGTCAGCGCCACGTCATGAAGACGTCATTATGAAAGTGTAAAACGGACGATAGCGTCAGTCATCGACATCGATACTCGACAATCGACCGCTCGGGGCAGTCTCTACGCCTACTTCACCTGAGGCATGCACATGCGACTAGTGTTGCGACCAAGGCCAGTGCTGCGACCGGCGCGCGCGCGGCATTGCACATATCTTCCTCACAGAAACACATGTGGCCTGTGCCAGTACTTTCCATCATACACACGTGATCTACCATGAACAGGTTTATTTGTAGTTGTGATGTGCACGTGCGCCGGACCACCTCGTACGCTGCAACGAGAATAAGTATCATGTTAATAAACATCGTGAGGAAACCTGGACTTACTGTCCCACTCAAACCATGTCAGAGGCCCTTGAGGCGGTGTAGAAACTCTGACACTAGGGTGTGCGGGGTCGTAAGACCTTACTGCCCACACGATAAGAAGAAGATCATGTTAATTGGTTTGGTGATGGCACAGGGCCCGATCTAAAGCAAGGCAAATCTATACATGACTGGCGGTCAAAAGGTTAACGACTAAAAGTTGTCAATTTTCTTAGTAAAGTATTTAAGTACCTGAACCGTTTCAGAACCTCTCTGCCCATTAAAATTGTCACGAGATGACAAACTGCGGCCCGCATTTTCGATTGCCAAAAAATTAACAAAGTACATCTTGAAGTTTGGCAGAAAGCCCAATATTCGAGAAGTGAATTTAAAGTTTTCTTTGAGATATAGAGCAGCCTAGCGCAGAGTAAAAATTGACTTTTAAATTGGGTAGTTGATACCATAAACCAATAATTTCAAGATACTATAGTTGCCTCGTTGGTCTAGTGCTCGCAAAGCGCGACTGCTGTGCATGAGGTCTTGTCAATTCCCAAGCCGAGCAAAGTGTTATTGGGTTTTTCCATCAGGAATTTCTCAGTAGCAGCCTCGGAGTTTGGATTTACGTAGACACGAAATTACTGTATTTATGTCTAAACAATGTCTAAACAAAGGACAATTTAAAATAAAACTATTCGAATGGTTAAACAAATCTTACTTTTATAGCATTCAGGATTTTCTAGACCATAAGAACTAATTACCTATATTTTTATTTTTAAAAGAGGATGTAGTGACAAAGATAGCTAAAGGGTATGCTTAGATGGCTCGGTGATGTTGAGCGGATGAGTGAAAAACGACTAACAAAAGATATTTATATGGCAGAGGTGAGTGGCAACGCAGGGAGGGGTCGCCCTAGGAATACCTACACTGACCTTATTGGTGAGGTCTTTAGAAAGGTCAGGTGCGCAGTACTCGTAACCGGCGTGCTCGTATGACGAGATGTATGAACGTGGGTGAGGCGAAAGGAGTATGTGAGGATCGTAGCAGATCGCTGAGTCCACCTCCCACATGTCGACCACCTCGTGGGCCAAATCAAGATACTTGATCTGCTTGTCTTTCTCGACCTTCACGAGGTTCACGTCATGTGGAACTACGTCTCTCTAAACGATCCACCACCACTATATCAGGTTTATTGGCCACAATAGTCCTGTCAGTGATGATAGATCGATCCCAGTACAGTGTGATATTGCCATTACTTTTATTTAAATACTATACAGTTGAAAGACACTCACGACTCTTAGAATATCGGACCATTTTCACGCAGCACCCGTTGCAGGTCTGCAGTGGGGGCTGGTCTCGTGGCAGCGCCGTGTAGTTGAACGGGTCCTTGCACCGCGGGTCAGTCCAGCTGTCGCACTCGTAACAGTATATCGTTCTCGCTGTGAATAAGTTGAACAAATATTAGGAGATTTGTTGCTGCTCATTTTCTTCGGGAATTGGAATATACTAGCCGACGTTTCTTAGCGAAATGTGACGTCATTTACTATGTGGTTGCCCGCGAAATTCAAAATTTCTTACGCTAAGACTTAGCGTAACTAAAAAAACTTGAGCAAAAGCTTGAGTCCTCATCTGCGGGGTATGTACAGTAGCGATCATAAGTGGTGTAGCAATCTCACAAAGCAATAGATTGTCACTTTTTGACTTCGAACTTTCGACGCTGTATGCGAATTCTGAGTGCTAAGTGTGAGTTTTTTTACTCACGTTCGATAGCGAGCGCGTTAGTAGTTTGGTACTTTTTATGAGAAATAAGGTTTTCCTAGTGACCACCAGATGGCGCTGTAACATTTTCCCATTATAAAATTCTAACACGCTCACAATCGAACGTGAGTGAAAAAACTCACACTTAGGCGCTTAGCACACGGAGCAATTTAAGTTGAGGCAACGAAAAGAAAAGTTTCCTGTAAAAGTTGATAGTTGTTATAACGTTTACGGTTGCCGCAACTTTATGGCAATCTGTGAGCAACTTTCATAGCTGAGTTGCTCAATCTACGCAGCGATCTGCGTTATCGGTATAATATTTAACAGTTGCTAGTTGCGTCAACTAACTTAGTCATCGATTGCAGCAACTGAAAACTGTTGACGATTGACGCAACTCGAAACTCGAGTTGCTATGTGTCCAGTCCAATAGAAATGTATGTAAACAGCTAGTTGCCAGTTGCTGCAATAGTTGCTCTGTGTGCAAAGCGCCTAAGCATTCGGAGGTGTTCGTGAAACCACTTAGTAAATATCATCAGCAAGTATAAGTATTGATGTCTGATGCACAATGCGCTAATGATTTAGTGTATTGAAGGAACAATAATTTTATAACTTTTTAGTGTTAATAGTGATGGAAAGTATTTAAAATGGTAAGCCAGTGTTATTATCAATAATAGTGATTATTTGCAGCTCTTTTTATGTGTCTTAGGTAAATAGTAATAAAACTAAAATGTCCACCAAAAAAATTAAAACCATCTTGGACCGATTTTCATCAATCATAGCTAAGAACATAACATAACATCAAGCCTGTAATCCCCGAAGGGTTAGGCAGAGGTGTACCCATTAGTACACCCATATTTCGCCAGTTATGTTTTTAGTCCCATGTAATAGGGGGCGAGCCTATTGCCATCAACCGGGCACAAATCCAGACTCCGAAGCTGCTACTGAGAAATTCCTGATGGAAAAACCTAATAACACTTTGCCCGACCTGGGAATCGAACCCAAGACCTCATGCACAGCAGTCGCGCTTGCGACCACTAGTCCAACGAGGCAGCTAAGAACACTTCCGACTAATTCACCTTTCAAACTAAATCAAAATCGGTTCAACCGTTCGGAAGCTACGATGCCACAGACAGACACCCTCAGATACCTCATTCTTATAACACCCCAACGTTTTTTGAGAAATATAATTGAAAATTGCGTGCGAAAATATAATTCGGAATTTATTTCACACAAGCTTTTGCCCGCGACTTCGTCCGCGCAATAAAATAAAATATAGCCTATGTTACTCGCAGATAATGTAGTTTCCTAATGGTGAAAGAATTTTTAAAATCGGTCCAGTAGTTTTTGCTTTTATCCATTACAAACAAACAAACAACCAAAAATAAATTTTTTATTTTATTTTAGTTTGTTTTTTTTTTGTAAAAGGATGTTCCAATTTCAACTTTATTTTTGTTTCTTTTCAGTTCATTATCAATAATAATTAATCAAAACAGCTTTAGAGTATATTGCTATCTCTACACGTCACCGCTCTTTATAACAGCAAACAATTTGCCATCCAAATTAGGGCTTTAAGTCATGTGCGTTAAAATATATTTTTAAATAACAAGATAAAAAAAGGTGAAGAATCGCGGGCGGCGCTCGCAGCTAACAGCAAATCGCGGCGATATAATCGTCGTGCCACGTATTTCTATAACATTCTTTAACGTGTCTACATACAGCGATGTTATCGCGGCGATCCGAAAACTGGAAATGTAATAGAAATTCTAAAATACGACGATAAAATCGCCGCGATTCTCTCGCTCGTGCAGGCGGCCCCTTACAATTTGCGAGGCGATTCCGGGCTCGACGTCGCGAACGACCATAACTCCACCTGTTGCAAAGCGACCTGACAACCTAAGCTCGATAAAAATCTATACCTTCCACTGTGCCCTAGGCTATTTATTCGTGCTAAATCGTGACAAGGCCACGCAAGCACGCGATGCATGTCAAGGAAAGCAGTGCCAGTCCTTGTAATATATTCCAATAGTCGGAATTGAAAAAATGCGGCGAACAGGCGCAGTCGCGGCGCCGGCGATTATATAAAGTCTGTCGCCAGTATGTCTGTCTTGGTTTGAGAATCATGCGATGGAAACTAGGGCACTAGATGCAGGGTCGAGAACCTTTGCATATCGTTGTTCTTCGTTCTCAAAAACGACGGTGTGTTAAAAGTTTGACGTGTCTGTCTGTGGAATTGTAGCTCCCGAACGGATGAACCGATTTTGATTTTGTTTATTGCAAAGGTGAATAAATTAGTCAGGAGTTTTCTTAGCTATGTTTGATGAAAATCGGTTCAAGATGACCGCCGTCGGGGGGTGTTTAATTTTTTTATTTTTACAGTAGTTTTAACACATTCTGGGCGGGACATAGGGACAAACACTACCCAAGGGTTCTGTATATATTATGATTAACGAAGTGTCCCGTTGGTGTCGTGGTCGCAACTGCGTAAGGCCCTATTTTTAAGCGGTAAAAATCATCAAATGACTCCTTCCACCCTGGGTGGGGCGGAAGGGACTATCAGACTTTTACTGACTAAAAAACCACCCTGTTCCTTCTGTTGCCCTTTACGTTCCGGGGCCACGGTATCCTGTTAAGACGTCCCGCAACCCTGGCAAAACCTAGGTTAGGCAAACAAAACGAGTATTTCGATTTTTCAGCGGTTCTTCAAAAGCAGTATCTCTCTACCTCAAAATCGACTACATAGTTTCTTACAATATTTTTTTTTTCTACCTTTCTAAGCGATTCAGTCTTTTCTCTGATCTATCATCCATCACCCTGAATGTTTGTCTGTCTAATGACTGCACTGCTAACTTTAAAGCCTTAGCAATAAAGTCCCTTATTCCTTAATTTATTTCCTTTAACACCAATTGTGTCTGTGAATGAGCAGGGGTATTAAATTGTTCATCATGTATATGAGAACGTATGAGAACGTCTGCAGGTAATTTAGATTTTTAATAAAAAGAAAATGCATGTTTTGCATGTTATGTTTTGGGACAGCCTCGTTGGTCTAGTGGTCGCAAGCGCGACTGCTGTGCATGAGGTCTTGGGTTCGATTCCCAGGCCGGGCAAAGTGTTATTGGGTTTTTCCATCAGGAATTTCTCAGAAGCAGCCTCGGAGTCTAGATTTGTGCCCGGTTAATGGCAATAGGCTCGCCCCCTATTACATGGGTCTAAAAGAAAACATAGCTGGCGAAAGGTGGGTGTACTAATGGCTACACCTCTGCCTAACCCTTCGGGGATTTCAGGCGTGATGTTATGTTATGTTATGCATGTTTTGTGTCCTGCCTCGTCGGTCTAGTGGTCGCAAAGCGCGACTGCAGAGCTTCTAAGGTCTTGGGTTCGATTTCCAGGTCGGGCAAAGTAATAAAGTTCGGTTTTTCCATCAGGGATTTCTCAGTAGCAGCCTCGGAGTCTGGATTTGTGCCCGGTTGATGGCAATAGGCTCATAAGCGACTTTAAAAAAATATAACTGTGTCGTTATGTTATGTTTATCCTCGATAAAATTAAACTGAGATATCGTCGCGTGTTTGGGATCAAAGGAAAGGTCCTCGCGATCGCATTATAATTAGTTTTTATTTACTTTTTCCTGTCCCGGTGTTTGTGGGTCAAATCTTACAAGTTAAATTTGATCCACTTCCCGATGTTCGATTGAGCTGGAATTTTGCGTCAGCGTGCAATTTGCATGACAATGCAATATATTGATGTCACAGAGCTGGTCTGATGATGGAGCCGGAAAGTGGCCATAGGAACTTAATCTAATATTCAGGTGAAATTTTGAATAAAATGCACGACAATGCGATGTAAAGCTTGTTTACATTTTTATTTTTTAATTGATCTTGTTTCATATATCACGTACGACGGTCGGACGACAAACGTTAGGTCACAAACGCATTAATCGAAATATCCCTTAGTCGATAAAAAAGCCTCGTGACTCGTAATCTGTATTTATCGACAATAAACCAATTTGAGATGGTTACATCACTAATCTCGCTAATGACACATATAGGGTTGCGCGGCAAATATCATAACCCAATTAGTTTTATCGATTGTGTTGTACGTGCTCGGTTTATCTTATTTTAAAAAAAGGTAAAACACAATAGAATAATATTTATAACTGCTAGGGTTGCGGAATTTGGTCGAAAGAGTCGCCGCGGCCGTGGCAAAGGGCATTAGGGGGAACACGGAGAGGTTTTAGTCAGTGTTAAAGCCGCGAACGAGTCACTGTATGTCATTCGGATGCGCGGCCGCGCGAGGGAGTCGCGGGCTCGCGCCATTGCGTTGACAGCCACCGCCAAACTTCAAGCATTTTTGCGAACTAAAAGTGGATCTATGTTTGTAATGCCAATCAATCAGTCAGCCAATCAGTCAGTAAGAGTCTGACACTCATTCATGACAGTCATTTGATGATTTCCCATTCATCATTTTCACTGCCGCGTTGGTTTTGTGGTCGCAAATCGCGACTGTTGAGCTTGAGGTCTTGGGATTTATTCCCAGGTCGGGAAGTGTTATTGGGTAGTTCTATCAGGAATTCTTAGTAGCAGCCTCGGAGTCTGGACTTGTGCCCGGTTGATGGCAATAAGCTCGCCCCATATTACAGCCATGTAACACTTAAACGTAACTGGCTAAATGTGGGTGGTCTGATGGGTACACCTTTGCCTAACCCTTCGGGGATTACAGGCGTGATGTTGAGTTTACGTATGTCTGCTTTACCTCAAAAAAATGAAATAGCGAGTTCAAAAGACATAAAAGAAACGCTCAGACAAGCAAACAACAGTTCAAAGACAGTGATTACCTAATTAAAATCTAATTTTAACGTCACGATCGTAATTCGGTGTCTACCGTTCGTCGCAGGCGCCGGTTTTAGATTCACGGCGATCGTCCGTTTATTTTGGAAGCGCGGTCTTCATGTAAATTCTCTCATAACTCTGTCCCATTATATCTATAATGTAACGTTGATAAATTCGGACAGACATGTTTTATGCCTACTAGATTTTGCGCGCGTGTTTGCTCGCTCGCGGTTATTTTCAAAGTGCATCGTATTAAATTCTAGTGCATCTTAAATTTTATTTTTATATTTTTTTTTTCGTTAATTTATTACAATGTTTCTGTGCCCTAACAGGGTCCATAACTGTACTTTTAGCTTTAAGCCCTAAGTAACACATGGTATGCAAATAAATAAATTATATGAAAACATGAAAAAATATTTATTCGCGGAAATATTGGTTATTGGCGATTTAATCTTATATCTCTGTACAAACTTTGCCCCTTTTTAGAATAAATAGAATTTCGGAAAATTCTTTCTTATCAGTTATCTACGTCATACAAAGAACACACTCTTCAAGTTTCAGATCTCTACGATCAGCGGTTTAGGCTGTGCGTTGACCCGTCAGTCAGTCAGTCATTCAGGACGAAGCATTTTATAGGTATACAAAGAAGATAGATTATTGTACTACATTTGGTGGACTCATTTTTAGTTCATAATCAAATTAAATGAGAACTGCTGGGCGTACTGCTGGTCTGTGCTGACCCTAAAGGAAGCTTCAATTGTTAAGACACCTTCCTAAAAGCTGCTGTTGAGAAAAAAAGAGTGTAAAGCAGGGGTTTCAAACCTTTATTTAGTCAGAATGTCAGAGAACCGTAACCAAAAAATAAAAATAGTTTTAATTTTTTGGTTAAGGATCTCTGAAATTCTAGTTTAGGTTAAGCTTTTATCAGCTTTTTTAGGGGTGGAGGGGATATTACAATTTTTTTTTTACCATGTATTCAGTACATCATTCTAAATAGCCCAGTATGGGTAAGTTACTAAAAAAACGGCTGTTCCATACATCTCGACCGTCAGTGTCGCACTTTTGTATAGAAAAGCTGTCTTTTTTTTAATAACCCATGAAAATTTCATCACATTGGAATCTAGAATCATGTTCTGAAAACATGGTTAAAGTTTTTTTTGTAATGTACCACAGTGTATATGAGCAGTTCTATGGACCCCTTAAAGGGGGGGCATGGCCTACAGGTTATGAAACCCTGGTGTAGAGGTAGCTTTTGTGCATCAGTGAGGGTGTGGGTACATAATTATTTTAAGGACCATTGTACTTACCTCAGAAGATATCTAAACAGTACACACAAAAAAAAATGTCCAACCGAATCAAATTTTTACGGACGAAACCGAATTTCGGCTTCGGTCTCAGTCTCGGCGGAAACCGAAAGCCAAAACTTCCATTTAGGGTCATGTTTTCGTTGAAAAAAAACAGCCGATATCGAGATCGTGAGCCTTTACGGTTTTGGCCGAAACCGGTATTTTGCCGACATTAGGCCGAAACCGTAATCAAAAGTTCGGCCGGACTCTAAATACACACACAAACATACAGTCGCAATTCAAGACGGCATAGATTTATTTAAATCTAGCGTCTAGCATAAACAGATTCACACCTGCCAGCGTCTATTTGAAACTCATAATCAAAAGTTATGAAAAAATTGAGTATTCGACGCGAAATAATACAAATGTTAATTTTGAGCAAGTTTTAAATGGATTCTGGCTAAGTGTAATTAGCAAAGTGACAACAGTTAATGATTACTACGTTTTCAAGCTTCTACGTAATAATTTTGTGCCTAGAAATAGTAAAAATGTACTTACAATCCATGTGATTAAGATTTTTTTTCGTAGTGATGCCTAATGCATCGTTAGAAACTTGGGTTCAATGCAAAAACGTCAAAAGCAAACGGAAAAAGCTAGTTTCATGCAGAAAAGAGGTAAAGAAATAATAAATAGGGTGTATTTTTCTAGTTTTACTTACTTATTTGAAATATTTTTTTTTAGTAAATGATTAGCTGAAATGTTGTTAACGTTTGGCAATTTGTAATTTAACAAAAAATTAAATAAAACAAAAAAGCTGAACTGTGATTTTCGTACGTGAAGGTAATTTTCGCAGTTAGGTACGTTAGCCAACTCAGTCTACGACATTTTTATTCGCATTTTGCAAATTTTCAATCTGTTTTACTAAGTTTTTCTCGTGAATTAATATTAATGTAAGCGTAAAAGCATTTGGCGAGTGTAAAAATGGCTTTTAATAGCTTTTTTTTATTTTATTTCTGTCAAAGCCTAAAAGCTCGTGAGTTGTTTTTGTTAAAAAAAAAAGAAAAACAGTACTTACTCTGGCATTCCGCCTGAACAAGGGAGCTGAGACTTAGTGCCCATAATGCTGAAAATCCATGCTTGAATTAGTAAAAAAGAAAAAACATATAAGAAAAACGAAAAATGCTACACAGTTATCTAAATAGAAGAAGTTCCACAGTCAAAAGATACATCCTGTAAATAACTGAAAAACAAAAAAATGTTTTTTTTATGTCCATAGACTGGTTGGCTCTATGTTAGAAGGGAAAAACCTAAGTAAAAACACTAAATGATTAATAGAAAAAGATTTAAGTAACTAAAACAATTTTTTTTTACTACATTCTTACCAAATCATTAAAATGAAATACTCATTCTGCAAGTAAATATCAGTTATTCACAGGAAGAAAAAATGTTTGAGTGTTTTTTTTTTTGTTAGCTTTATAATTTTTTTTTAAGGTTTTTTTTCGTCTATTGTGACTAAAATAATTATGACATGCAATTATTGCATTCCACAATTCCAACATTTAAACACGCATTCCTGTGGGCACTCAAACACAATACATTTATCGAGCTGCGAAAACATCGATACATTCTCATCACTATTGAGTTTAGTCGATACTGTTGTGTCACATCACTAAGCACGTAAAATTGAAGATACCTCGTGAAGTTATCTATTAAAGTATTAAATAGTTGTTTTATTTTTACAAATATTCATATTATTTTTCTAAACCATTGAGGCAATTTTTGACAGTTATAAATTTATGACACATTAAGATAAAAACAGGACTTTGTAGAGCATTGTCTCTCACATCTTTTTGATCGGCCCGTGTGTGACAGCAAGTGCCTAGCCAGTGTGAATTTATCTACATAATATTCGAACGCGTTAGATCTGGGGTTCCCAAAATTATTTTGTCTACTGCCCACTTTGAGAAAAAAATATTTTCCAGCGTCCCCATTTTTTCACTTACTTAAAAAATTGATTGACGAAAACAATTGACAGATTTTCCATAGACAAACTGTCAAACGTCAATCTAATATTCAACTGACAAAAGAGTTACACAAAAGTTTGGTTTGAAATTCAACCTAAGCACAATAAACATAAGACTGAATCTTAACTGTAGTATTGTCTCATGACCTTTTGCGTCGGAAGTAGAAGGCAGTTGAGTCGTTGTTAACGCGACTATCGCGGCGTGTTCATTGATCAAGCAGTGGTGAGCCTTATCTTGACTTTAATAAGGTCAGTATTGTAGCTGCACAGTCACTGGTGCGAACGAACAGGCAATAAAATGCATTAGTGTGCCACGGATAGGAAAAGCAATGGAGCAGTTTTATTTTAAGAGATTTTTAGAATCATTTTTGTCTTTAATTTTACAAGTTTTTTGTTTATTAAGAGAAAGGATACTTTATTCAATATAACATGAAAAATAACGTTAAAACGCTTTCGTTTTTCTTTTGCTTTTCGAGTCTCGATAGTTTAATTATATATTTTTTTTAATTTCTAAGGCCCAATTTAGGGCCAAGTTTATCGCGGCATCAGTAGTATTTAAAAGAATGCACCAAAATGCAGTAACTTCAACAATAATAAAATAAAATATCGATAATTTGACACATTTAAATTACGCGGCAACTCTAAACAATAGTGATGTGACACTCACAAATGTACAATATATCGATATGTTTGCAGCTGTCGACACGACACAGATCTAACAACGGGTACTCTATGGTACACAACACTTGTGACATATTGACACATCTCTGTACGCCATCGCATATTACCAGTCCGTATGCAGGAGTTGGATTTAACTTGGTCCACTCCAAACCACGACATCAGCAAAACTGGAAAAGATTACAACAGTCAATGATTAAAATTATAATAAATATTCCTAAGGATAAGGTTAGAAATGAGTTGGCATTGGCGTAGTTAGGGAGGGGGGGGTTCCACACCGGGTGCCACCAGCCCGAGGGTGACACCCGTCGGTAAAAAAATTTACACAAAATGTCACGTTTGTCAACAATAAATCGCTGCTCTTATATTTTATAGCCAAAGCCCAGTTTCCATTTCAAGCATAAAAAAAATTTACCTAACGTGATCACAATTTTATATTTTAATTACGAAATACACATTTTTAATAATAATAAATACAAATAAAAGTGCGAATGCACTTTTTGAATTTAAGTTTTTATTCAACTATGCGCACAGGGTGCCACCTACGTAGCTACACCTAGCACCTAAGTTTGAAACTGGCACCAGATGAATCGTTTGTCTTGGAGCATGTAAAGAGAAGGGTAGACCGCATGTGACCAAGAGAGTTAATGAATATTGGTTAGATGGAGAGCAAGAGGAAGGCCAAAGAAAAGATGGATGAATTTTGTGAAGAATCATATGAAAGATAAGGAAGTCAGTGATAGCATGACGGCTGACAGGACGGAGTGGAAGAAGGTAACGTGTTGCGCTGACCACAAGTAACATGGCACAAGGGCAGGAAGATGAGGAATAGGTATTCATCCGAGGCCGAGCAAACGGTCATGGTGGCCAATCTCAACAGAGACTAGTCAAGTACTCAGGAGATATTATAGTGCACAAGTGTGTGCGCAAACACAGGTGCACTCCCTCTTCTGTCACTCGTAGTCCGATGGACTTGATTAATAAGGCAGAAGTTTTTAAGATTTTAGTCATGGACCACTCTCAAAAGTAAATACAGATACCTACACCTTTATCATCATCTGCCTAGCCTTTTCCCAACTATGTTGGAGTCGGCTTCCAGTCTAACCGGATGCAGCTGAATACCAGTATTTTACATGGAGCGACTGCCTATCTGACCTCCACAACCCAGTAACTGGGTAATACGATACCCCTAGGTAAGACTGGTTGTCAGACTTTCAAGCTTCTGACAACTCGTAACGACTGTCGAGATCCACGAATGACAGCCGGGACCAGCTTAACGTGCTTTCCTAGGCACGGAATGATGTCAGTAATGTCTAAGATAAACTTTAAAAAGTACATATGAATTGAAAAAGTCACATTGGTACTTGCCCGGATTCGAACCCACAACCTCATGCATGAGAGGCGGGTGCCTTAACCGCTATGCCATCACGACATCAGATACCTACACCTTACTGACATTAATTCAGGCGGCGCTCATGAAAGTAGAATTAGCCCACAGTAACTAGTGTTGCCAACTCTTTGTCTGTCAAAAATAGTAGTTTTAGGGCTAATTTTTCAATAGTCAGATTAGTTTTATTCAAAGACTAACTAATTAAAACAGTTTGACATATTTTCTGTACAAAAGCTGTCATATATTTATCATATTTATCACTCCATTGTGAGTTATCTGATGATTAAAAAATTAACCTGTAAATAACATAACATAACATCACGCCTGTAATCCCCGAAGGATTAGGCAGAGGTGTACCCTTTAGTACACCCACATTTCGCCAGTTATGTTTTTAGTCCAATGTAATAGGGGGCGAGCCTATTGCCATCAACCGGTCACAAATCCAGACTCCGAGGTTGCTAATGAGAAATTCCTGATGGAAAAAGCCAATAACACTTTGCCCGACCTGGGAATCGAACCCAAGACCTCGTGCACAGCAGTTGCGTTTGCGACCACTAGACCAACGAGGCAACCTGTAAATAATACCCATAAAAATACGCAAAAGATGCAAAAAAAAAATTGTAGGTAGGTAGGTAAAAAGTGAACATACTGTCAACTTGACAACCAGAATAATGTTCAGAAATAGTTATTGATGTTTCGTTTTCAGCACACTAATTTTTGTAGTAAAAATGTCATAAAACATACGAAACCGTTTGAATTTACAAGCAATTAAAATCTAAAACTGATGCAATTAATTTCAACTATTCGTTTCGTTCCGTTCAACTGACGGTCAGTAAGGCCAGTTTTAATATTTAATTACTCAAATCCCACGTAATGAGACATTGGTACCGATTCCCTTGTTCACAAACTAGACTAAATTTAGAGAATTGACATCTCTTACTAACATACAGCGAAAGGAAAGGACGGTGACACTAAAGAACTAAGTTAGCGATGTCAAATTAGTTTTGCTTTGTATTTAGTCCGTATTTTTAATCCATACGTTCTATGATGTCAACTATAATTGTATGGATGTGTCAGATTGACTAAATTTGACAGCTCTTATTTACATTAGTCTCTTTCTTGTTTTATTAGACAGAAAAAGATGGAAATAGTCTAATTTTAGTTTAGTTTGTGACCAAGGGAATCGGCACCATTGATTTTCTATTGTTCTGACTAACTGACCGACTGCTTGACAATTCAAAAGTGCCTGTAAACGATCTCATTGGTGGTCATTTTGACATTGACTGACAGAGATTCCCTAAAAATTAAGTATTCTCCATTGAGATCAAACGGAAGTCTAAATTCGTGGTATCTGGAGCGAGTTCAACCATTAAATATATCACAATATGTCCTCAAAATAAACCTCATAGTAAATTATCGCGGAGTTCGGACGTCACTCGGGAATAAATAGCGTCGTATGCGCCAATAAACGCGACTCCTATGCCGAGTATTATAATTTATAGTAATAAAATAAAACTGAAGAGATTTTTTGTTTGTTTGTTTGTTTTAACTCCCTAATCTGTGAAACTATCCGTCGGATTGGAATAATCTTTTTGTACATGATAGCCAGCTTTATGAGGATTAGTGTAGGCTATTTAACATCACGCTGCGATCCACAGGAGCGGAGCAGTCGGCAAAGACGTAATTTCACGCGGGTGAAGATTTAATTTTAATAAGTGCCTTATACCTACGTCATTCGTGATTTTTGTGTTAGACTTTTAGTTGTTTTAAATAGCTGACATCCCGAAGTCATATACTAGATACTAATCTTTCAAGGTATGCCAACGGGCGGTGGAATGGATTACCTATAGGTACTTTTTTTTCTCTTTATTTTTTCAAAGTCTTTTATCCTTTTTAGGCAAACATTCATTTTTCGCATTAATAAAGTGTAGGCACTAAGTTTACTATCCGGCTACATTGTCGTCGGTCTATAAAAATGTCTAAACAGAGACTAGAGTCTATTTTAGTGTCGTTCATTGTCCAACAAGCTATTTTTGTAACATGTTGACAATTTATAGAAACTCGCGCTTGAGGTCAGCGCTCGCCGCTGGGTCAGGTCAAGTTGTCGGAGTGTCGGGCTCAGATTAGGATGGGGAGCTTCAATATTAACATAACATCACGCCTGTAATCCCCGAAGGGTTAGGCAGAGGTGTACCCATTAGTAGGTATACTCACATTTCGCCGTGTAATACGGCGAGCCCATTGCCATCAACCGGGCACCCAAACTCTTTGTCCGACCTGGGAATCGAACCCAAGACCTCATACTCAACTGTCGCATTTTGCAACAACTAGACCAACGAGGAAGTCTAGGTAAATTAACAATGACCCTGTTTAAATATACCTATAGGTATATTATTTAATGTCATCGAATGCCAAATTAGCCCACGGAGCGCCTTAACATCAGTTAAGTGGTCCACTGCCTGTAGATATCTGCAATAACGGAGGCATTGCAGATGCGTTGCCATCCCAGAGACAAAGTTAAAAAGTTAATTTAACCACTGGGTCGCATGTTTCTGATCCAAATTATCACAGATTTGGATCAAGAGGAAGTGCTGAACGCTTTTCTAATAAAAAGCTTTCTGCCGCGTGTGAATTTTCTTACGGAACCCTAATTTCTTGATAAAATATAGCGTAGCTTTCAATTTGCGAAATAATTTTCAAAATCGGTTCTGTAGATCCAGAGACAACCTCACAATACCTCTTTGCAATAGACAAGCTTACCTACGTCCGCGTCGCCCGTGCGAATTTTCTAACGGATCCCTAATTCTTTTTAAAATAAAATATAGATTATTTTACTCACTGATCATATAGCTTTCAAAATATGAAAGATTTTTTTAAATCGGTTAAATAGTTGTTGTGTTAATCCATTATAAACAATCATTTTACCTAGCCTTTTCCCAACTATGTCGGGGTCGGCTTCCAGTCTAACCGGATGCAGCTGAATATCAGTATTTTACATGGAGCGACTGCCTATCTGACCTCCATAACCCAGTAACTGGGTAATGCAATACCCCTTGGTCAGACTGGTTATCGGACTTTCGGGCTTTTGACGACCTGTAAAGACTGTCAAATATCCATGACACTCTGGACTGGCTTAACGTGCTTTCCGAGGCACGGAGGATTTTCGGTGTGTAAAGACCCATCTTCGGACTAACCCCGGCAAGCGTAGCTTAACCTGATGGATCGATCCGTGCGGCTGTTATTACTTAGCCACGAGCTCCTCATGCAAATCTTTCGTCTGTAAAATAGTTATTAGTTTAGAAAAGTAGTCATTTTACCTGGCACAGGAAATATCCAGCGCATTTTTCCAATTTCTTCCGTCCTGCTTGTCACCTCGATTTCAGCTCGATTTTCTTTTCATTGCCACTCCAATATTATCTTAATTATAATTATTTTTATCGTAAGATTTATTATCTAAATGTATTTGCATAACAGAATATAAACATTATTACTTGTGAAGGTTAAAAAAACATAATTTAAATAATAAGATAAAATAAAATGTAAATTTGTCTATGCACTGAACTTTGGTGTTGTTATTGCATTTATTTTATGCTGATAAATGCCGTTTTTATATATCTATAACTTACGCGTGTACTTAAGAAGAAACAATTAAGATATTCAATTTGAAAGTTTGACTTTCAATCTTGATTTGATAATCAAAGATTTGAATCTGTTACCTATATTGAGTAGGTATATAAAATCCTCTAGTTTTTACGTTTTATAACTGAGAAAAAAAGTTATAAGTAGATATAGCAGGTTTTTATCAACAATCATAGTTGCTGTATGCCGCTGGAGTACATAGTAAGTATCTACATAATTGTTTTTTATAGAAAATGAGAAACTTAAAACTTATTCATGTTTGAATTTGTTAATAAGCCATAAGTTCTTCTATTTGTTAAATAAACACTTTTGTTATTTTTTTAATCTAAATTTAATGTCGCAATACTGAATCTAAAACATATTTTTTACAAAATTGTAAAGAAAAATCACTTTTCACGAAACTTCATAGGATTCCAGTAAATATAAAAGCGCCATCTATGTTTCTTTGGATCAACTAACGCATTTTTAAATTTTTATTTTTAGATTGCAGATGACAACATTCGAATGTAAAATTCCGAATTTTGACACTAAATGGCGGGAAACGTCGTCTTTAACTCATCATTGTTCATGTTTTCGTGATTTAATAGCACTGCAGAGTTTTAATATGGCAAAATTTATGCAGATATTTGTTTGCGTATGGCTGCGTACATTAGGCCCTTTATTAAATTATTTATTTAACTTTAGGTACTAAAGAAATGAATTGTTTTAATGTGTATTTTGTCGCAGTATAATCATTATGACATTAGTATCTGGAACCTGAAAAAAACGTAGTACAGCACGCGGCACAATGCGCGGACATTATCGATTTTACGTACTGCTACATTTCACGATTAATATTCACCAAAAACACTGCTGAATAATTTATTTTATGCAATCACTTTAACACATAAAACTGGTATTCACTTGAATAGCACCTACTTTTATGTTTCGTTTGCAAAGACAAATTAAAAAAATAAATAAACTGTCAATAGAGAAAAAATAGCAAAGGTATTTTTTTAATTATCTCCGAAAAAAAATAATTAATTTTGTGTGCAATTTTTTTTACCTACCAATTAACATTATTATAGCCGTTTACGTGAAAAAATAAACACTAATCACTGTTACCTAATTAACTTGTGTTATAAATATGGTTTAATCATAATTAAATGTGTGTTTTTTGTATTTTTTCTATGTTTTATAACGTTATGCGTGAATGCAGCGATTTAAAGCCCATTTTACGAGGGACACGCCGACTAGACAGCGCGCGGCGAACTCACTGGCGGGGCTGCCAGCCTATATTTGAAGTTACGCAATACGCAAGCTGGAAAAAACAATGCCGAAGCAATTTAAACGTATTAGTTTGTTTCGATTTATCAAAACAGACGTATAAGGGACACAGTTAGTTATTTAAAAGCAGTTTTTAAACTGATTTCGATGTGTTTCTACGTAGCTTTGTTGTGTAAGAAAGTGTAACGTCTTAAAATGATGCACGTTTTGATATTCAATTTATTCATAATAACAGAAGGTGGGTTATTTGTACTGTTTGGTGAAAGCAAACAATTTTCAATAATACTATGCATTCGTCCAAGGCATTCCTTGGTTAATTTATTTCTTTTTATTATTTAGCTTGGTTATTTAGACATGATAAAGATTAATCTATGTTACTTCTATTGTCGTCTTGTTGTATTTTATGTATAAATAGATTATTTTTATTCTGTATATTATCAAGTTTAAAACTGTTTGAAAAGAATTATTTAGAGGCCCTTAAAAAAACGCAAAACCAGGATTGGCGTTGTTATATTTTATTTGTTCGGCTACGGGGCATCAATCAGCATAATTTGACTTTGAAAACGTTAACCGTACAAAAAAAAAATGCAAAAAAGTCCCTCATTTTTGTACTGTTTTACCCAGAATTATGAAGATTTTCGTAAGCTGGCAACACAGTCACTCCGGCATTGGGTCCGTGTTACTGCTATGCGGAAAACGGGAAACGCTCGCATTTTAGTATAAAATACAGGGATTTTCTTACAGATACCAAGTGTTTTGAAATAAGAATTTTAATTAACGTAAAATGGCCCAAGCATTCGTATTTTTTTCTAGCCAAAAACATTGAGCGGAAGAGTATTTTCTAACTTTGTTTTTTAACATCGTAGGTTTGACACTAAATAAATATTTTATTTTATATTCCAGAAACAGGTTTTCAAGGCGTCCCTGCGTGTAATTAATGATTGTTTTATTGTATTTGATTATTGAGACGTCAGATGAACAGACAATAACGATTTTGACATTGGAACAATAGATGCAACCCTTCTATTTTCCATAAAAATAAACTTAATAGTGTCAAAACAAAACAAATAAAAAAATAATCCGTGTCTTTTTTTTTCACAATTTTTAGTGACATCTAGCGGTGGAAACCGTAAACTCTTACTTCCGCGAACGAAATGTCAAAATTTCGTTTCCCTCCATTTTCACGGTTTAGGTTACGTTCCGTTTTAATTATACTTGTTATTGTTAAAAACGTTAGATGGCGTTTCTAGCCTTTACGAATTTTTCTTTTTATAATGGATATTTGACACATAACTTAATTGACATACTTTTTATGAGCTGTCAAAGCAAGATTCGCCCATACATACATTGATCTGGATGAAATTTCGCAGTGATATAGTCTGGAATAGCACATAAGCTACTTTTCATATTGTTTACCATTTTTTAACCATTACCGACCGACTGATCCATCAACACAGCTCAAACCACTGAACGGATTGCTCCTCGTGTCATCCTTAGAAAGGATTTCCCAATATTCGCCCCCAAGGGGACGAAAAGTTTGTCTGGCTGGAGAAACAAGATTAGATCGCTAGTAACCGACATTTACGTGGATGTCCTTGAATCCCCGAAGGGTTAGGCAGAGGTGTACCCATTAGTACCCACATTTCGCCAGTTATGTTTAAATCCCATGTAATAGGGGGCGAGCCTATTGCCATCAACCGGCCACAAATCCAGACTCCGAGGCTGTTACTAAGAAATTCCTGATAGAGTAACCCAAAAACACTGCCCGACCTGGGAATCGAAGAACAAAGCACTTCGGGCAGAAGTCTCACAAATAAAACAAAAAGCATAAAGGCTTAAAAATCATTTTTATTCGTAACTATCGTACATTAATAATTAATAATTATTAATTATAATTTAAATACAGTAAGTAATTACGGGTATTTGACACTGCGTCACTCGTACTCAAGCGTTATTAATTAATATATTTTAAATGCACTTCTTATACATAATGATGTTACATAGTACATTTTGATGTAATTTGCTTAAAAATGAACTTACTGAACATCTTTTTTTTGCTAATATTTATAAAAAACGAAATGAAAATTATTATCCTGAATCGTAATTTTATTAAAGAAAAATTAATCAATTCGAGTTGGGTCATTTTTAAACAAAGTTCTAGGTATCGTTGCTTTAAACATTTTTTCCAATTATTAATAACATTATTTGACAGTAAATCATTGAAGGTGTGGTATTCCAATGTTTGGGAATTTGCTGGTAATTTTCCCATTTGCTGGAAAAGTTCCCAAGTACTTTTGTTCATTGAGTTTTTACGTAGGAACTGTTTTTAATGACAGATCGTAATATTTAATAGACTTTCAGGTTAGCAGGACCATAAAATATTTACCTGAATCGCAGTGATGACTATTTGACTGTGCCATACATCATTGAAAATAAAGCTACACATCAATTTTACCTTAGCAGTAATATATTCCGATAAGAAAAAATACACAACACAAGTACTTGGGAATGACAATGTTTATCGCAACGACACATAATGTACTATATAACTCGCAACAATCAGACTTCAGTGTTTTAAAACATAGTGTAAAGCTGTGTGCAAGCGTGTGTATTGTGATAATGTCCTTATGAACATCAATATTACGCAAATTTTGCTGTGTGAGACTTATCACGATTGACATTGGGTGGATTCATAAGACGAAGAGTATTTGTCCTTTAGTGGTATTCTGTATAAATTACCTATGATGAATTTAGAATTAATAAGTTGAAGTTTTATTCCACTGATGGCTTGACAAGTCACGTCAAGCTGAAATCACCTAGAGATTTTAAAATACGACAGGTTGGAATTCTAAAGGACATCAGCAAAATACACACTAACAGTTAAAGCGTTTGATACAAAATGAGATTCAGTACATCATTTTAAAACACTGACGCCAGGCGTCGGTAAACGGCACTTCATATCAAGAAACTGTTGTTACAACCGGAAACCAACGCACTACACAATACATAACATATATTACATCAAAAAAAAGTATACAAAATGATAAATATTGTTACAAAACAACTGAGGAAAGCGCGGAAAAAAACGTCCCGATCACAAATCGGATTTTTTTACAATTTGACTAACATTTTTGTATTTTTTTACAAGAAAATTATGCTCAGAGCATTGTTAAACGAATGTAAGATATTTGTTATGATAATTACACATCGAATTGTTTGGATTTAAGCCATTTTTTGCAGCACTTACCTCAAAAATGAAACGCTTAAAATATTACAAGCGTTACGAAATCAAAATTAACGTGATGAAATGGTTTTTTTTTTATATAAAATAGTTTGTGAGTTATGTCGCGTTTAACGTCGGTTTATTTGACACGAAACGCTGGCAACACAAAACGCTGTGTTGCTAGATGTGGTACGATATTGCAAGATTAAAGGGACTTCTTAAAACAAAATGAACGTAAAGAAGTATAACAGGATTTTCTTGCAATATTGAGACAGTCAACAAAATAGAATGTTATTCACTGTAGTTTCTCATCAAATAAACCTACGGATTTACACAAAAGAAAAAGAGAATAAGAATTACTAACTTTGGAAGTTAAAGGCAGCACTAAATAGTAACGAATCGCGGTGACACGCCGCTCTCCTACCCAATAGCTTCACAACATACAACACAAGCTCTTCCAACCTTTATACACCTCACACAGTCTCAAAAAATGTCTTTACGCAACAAAAACGACGTTTACACGCAAAGTACAAAAAGACAAAATGAAAATATGATATTTGTATAAATTAAACTTTAATCGTAAAGAAATATGATGCATTTTACATTGGCCAAATATCAAATGAAATGCCAAGATGCATCAGTAATTATACTTTGTCTTTTTGTACAAAGCGATTACCGTTTTCCTATACAAATGCCACACTCCTCTTAATACCAAAAACTCTCAGTTATGTACACTAAGACGTGCTCCTAAAAATCATTTATTTATAAAAAAAAATCGCTGCGATTAATAGTCGTTATAGAAAATCGTTAGTCGTTCGCTTTTATAACCCTTGTGTTTTAAGAAGACTCAAATAATTCAGAGATGTTTCAATTTAAAATTGCACCCCCCTCTACCAAATCCTCTAACGAACAATTGAATTGTGTACGAAATAATTAGTGGAAGGAAGTGCCATTTTAAAATAAACCATCTTTACGACTAATTTAAGTCGATTGGGTCGTCTTGAGCACTTTTCTTTAATCTCATGGTCATGGCAATACCATTTGGATAAAAGCTTCTTCTCTAAATCCAAGATGGCGGTGAACATCAGACCTAAATATGAACTTAACAGTGATTTCAGAGTCCACAATAAAAATTAATAATTATTTACCCACATTAAAAGTATGTACCTTACTTTCTGCAATTCGTTGCGGGTTTAAAGACAGTTAGTTTTAACATTTTTTTTTAAATATTATTTCTTATAAATTTCTATGTTAAGGCAGACTGTTATACTATTTTGCCACTTGATAGGAAAAAAATAATTTTCTATATTTCTTGTTAACTTTCAAAATCCTTATAGTAAACCTATTTTGGGCCTACAGATGTCGAAGTTATCACTAAATGCTTTTATGGGAACGTTTGGGCTAACTGGGAAATTAATTCCATATAATGGGAAAATTCTGGATTTCTTCACATTCCATATACCTACCTATTAGTCTAGTTTAGGTGATATTAAGACGTCTGTAGGCACAAATAGTTCTAGCTAGAGTGGGCTCTACAGTTTTCTTTCTAAAAGTTCCACGCACACTAGAATTTTAAATGTCTGACACAGTCTATATGTAAAGAGATATTAGTAAGCGAATTATTATCTCTATGTTACAGTCAGGCGGCCTGTCAACGAAGCACAGTGACACATGTCACAAATTTTGTCGTATCTTTTACAGAATGCGACAAAACATGACACTTGTCGCATTCGGCTTGTAGTATTGGAATTATGCCCGATAATATTCGAAATAACTACACATGGGACTTAATATCAACAAACTGTAGATGTACAACTTTGCCTATCCCTTTCAGATGATAGGCGTGAATATAAATAATAATTTTTAACCAGAATATTCATGATCTTTTTTATTATTTCTGACGAATAACTTCAACAATTTGTGAAAAGGCACATGCATAATTTCAGATGAAAAACAATTTAGTAGTAAAAACATGATTATACTTTCAGTATAGGAAATTTCCAACAAATGGGAATCGTAGTGGAAAAAACTCCATTGTATTGGAAAAATGATTCCGACCGGGGGAATGATACCTAGGAATGATTTTCTATCTTGTAAATTAATACCCTCCTGTACTTAACTGATTATACTTCTCGAAAGCCGGACTCTATTAAATCATCAGTATAAATAACTCACTGGCAACATAAGCAGTTGTAGTAAAATCACCACAACGCACACATCAATTATCAGTTCATCCCGAATTCAAGACCAAAATACAGTTTACATTTTAAAACCCGATTCCCATTACCTGGAAACCTTTCCAATGAGCCAATTCCCATTGGAATAGTACCCAAGTAAATGACAGTTCTGGTAATTTTATCGCAACCGTATCCGAAATTGCAACATCACACATATACGAAATGCCTGTACATACACAATTTAGCTCATTTTTACACAATACAGTTTACTACCTTACACTTTATGGGGGCGAGACTTACAAATTCACTTATATAAAGCACCTTTTTTAAACCAGGGTTGCTAAAAATGGCGCTGGTTCCGCATGTAAAAGAGTTTAGTTCTGCCAAAGCCTACGATCGTCAAATTAAATTTATATTTCAAAATTCCATTTTAAAACACGATTCCCATTACCTGGGCATCTTTCCAGTGGGAAATTTAGTTTCTATTGGAATAAATCAGTGTTAGAGCAGAGTTACTATCCAGCAAAAACAGTTCAATGTACAATCAACAAGAGATTATGTAATTAGAGTCGTCAGATATAGTTGAAGTTTTCTTAAACACTGATGGATGTTTTTAAATATAATTTAATTTTAATTATGTTTCAATATAGTAAACTCCAACTATTGCAGATGATACTGATTACTTATCTGTTTTGTAGACTGTACATCTAAAATATATGCTTAGAATAGATTTAAAATCAGCTTTAAACAAACAAAATCAGAACAATTACTTTGAAAAATGTGAGAAATTTTGATGTGAGTTTGATGTTTGCTTTGGCAGAATTAAATACAAATATGAAATTGTTATTTTGACGACTTTCTATTCTGCTGAAAGATTGAAATACATATATTTATGAAACGTTTTCAAAGCCCATAGCGAAGCCTTATTTAGTCATTTTCAGCTAGCTATGATATATATCCCAGACATGATAAAAAAAGGACTCTTATTTCAAAATAGTAGGGGGAGGGAATATTTCCGATATCTGCAACCTACACTTTAGATACCAAGTAAGCTATTCATACGAATATAAACTTTATCGGTCAGAAATTAATGATCATATTCGTATAATATGCTTGTTCACATTAGCTTATACGAATATGAACATTAACTGCAAGAAGATAAGCTTCAAATTCGTTTGAATTGCTTAATAAAGTTTGAAGAATGCTGGCAGAACGACAATATATAAAAACAGCTGTCAAAGATAACAAATGTAACTGACCAATCACAAGCGTGGATTTAAGATAAGTTACTTTCTCACTTTGATATGAATATTGCGCATCCCAAGCTTCTTAAATCACTAGTAGACAATATTATTAAGCTATCGTACAAGAGCACATTCAATTCTCGCCCCTAACGCCTTCGTATTACAGTTCAGTTCACCACACACGATTCGCGCACGTTTCTCACAGTTTTATTCACGCGTATAACACTATGTTCGTTATCTGGTTTCGTTTACAAAATCATTATAATGTATTTTAAAATACAGTTTTATATAACGGGTGGGAAGAACATCGTAATGAAGATTTTTGTCATGGATTAAGTAAATGACGTTACAGATCTTAGCAATGAAATAAAAAATGTGTAACACAATGATTTCTAATAAGGGCCGAACTTATTTGTCACCAACATTCCCATGTCGCGAAACCGGGATAATCACGTGACTCCCCCAACGCGGCAATATCAACGCGTCACCGACATGCCTCTGACGTCGCGTCACCGGCACGCAAATGTGTTCACGTTACCGACATAGTCACGTTTCCGCGACATCGACATGATCAAGGGACCGCGTCACCAAAATGATCAGTCGGCCGAGTCACCGACATGCTAATATTACGTTAAATTATCACTGTCGGAAGTCGTCATGATTGCATTGTTATTATTTTTTATATACGACGATAATTTGCTAGCGCTAAGTGACTTTAAAATCATGTTACTCAATCCATGGTGAAAAATTTCGTTACGATGGGACTCCACCTCGTATAACAACAAAACATACGACTAAAACCGGTGTTCGGAGCGAAATACATCTTGTTTCATTGTTTTCTTTATTCAATTAGTATTTAAAGTATTGTATGGAAGTGGTTTGGTTCTATACAATTTTAATTTGGAGTGTCAAAAGAAGAGATGTCTTGATATTTTAAATTATTGCTTGAAGAGTCAAAATTTTATGGTGTAAGTCATTTTTACAAGCTTTTATTTAGCTTGCAAAAATTTGCTATAAAATTTCGACCATTTATTGTAGTATCCGATTGAGTTGAAATTTTGCATACACCTTTAGTTCTGATGACAATACAATGTCCAATACTCAATATTGAAATAATTTTAAATTAAAGCTCGTTTTAAAACATTTTTTTTTAATTATTAAAAACAGTCTTTAAATATTACATTGTCATGTGCATATGTATTCAAAATTCCAGCTCAATCGAACACCGGGAAGTGGGTCAAATTTAACTTGTAAGATTTGATTAAATTTCTATCAGATAGGCAGTCGCTCCATGTAAAATACTGGAATTCAGCTGCATTCGGTTAGACTGGAAGCCGACCCCAACACAGTTGGGAAAAGGCTAGGCAGATGATGATTTGATTAAGTTCCTATAAGTTCCTATGGCCACTTTCCGGCTCCATCATCAGACCAGTTCTGTGACATCATTATATTGCATTGTCATTCAAATTGCACATTTACGTAAAATTTCAAACGATAGTCAGCCCCTACAAACCTGATATTTAAAAATTTATCGAATGAACCAAGAATAGACATCTCTTCTTTTTTTGACTTCATTTTTAATACAGTAAGTATATCACACTGGGTTCATAAAACATAGGTACAGAAACCGGCAAATTACTTGAACAACAATGGCGTGTACTGCGCTAGTACAATACGCGCCACGTAAGATGAGACTTGACAAGCGTCAGAAATGGGGAGCTTGCGCAGGTATGGATAAACTACGCGCGATAAACTGGCGCGCCTCTCCACAATTCAAAACGTTTGAAAGTATTTACAAGACTCACAACACATGTGTGCGTGAGATTGTTGCTCGACTAGCCGCGTCATTAATTACTCATTATTATTGAAATAATAATATGGAGGGGCGCGCCATGTTACAGTAGTTTATCTCTATGGATGTACGAAATAGCTATCCATAATTTGTGTATCTATTCAGAGATATTTCGATGACAGACTTAGAATAAAATTCTTAACAATCTTGATATTTATTACGTAATTATAAAGTTTGTATGGTGTGTCAAGTCTTATTTTTCGTGACACGTATTGTACCTCCCTCTGATTTGCATGGCAACGCGCCCTTGCGCCGTTCGTTCGTAAAAGAGGGCTGTTCTACCAAAAAGAGCTATCTCACAAACTGTTAATAATTTGACTTAATTACGACAGTCTAATTCAATACGCAAAATAAGTTACTTTTTTATATAAGATGGGTTAGCTCTTGACTCTAGTCTAGGTCAGAGGTAACAGAGACAAAGTCTACGATGGAGTACGCTTATTTAGCATTAACAACGTCGTTACGGGTCGTCAGAAGCTCGAAAGTCTGACAACCAGTCTTACCTAGGGGTATCTTATTACCCAGTTACTGGGTTGTGGAGGTCAGATAGACAGTCTCTCCATGTAAAATACTGGTATTCAGCTGCATACGGTTAGACTGGAAGCCGACCCCAACGTAGTTAGGAAAAGGCTAGGCAGATGATGTTGATCCAAATATTATATGACATGACTGAAATTTTGATGTGGCTTAGTTCATTTTGGTAGAATTGTGTAGTTGATACCATTAATCAATAATTCCAAGACATAACTTCTTTAAATAAACACTTTATTTTAACACTGAAAACACGATTAATTTTCAATTTACTGTAGAATTCGATTTTTAATTGCTTTCAAATTAATAAATAGTTAGTCGATTGAGTCGGCACACAAGTGACGTCACAGTTGTACAAAATCTGTGGGAGAATCGCGTCATAAAAAGTACGTCAAATGATTGGTGATGTCAACTTTGCCTATTTTACTTGAATGTCAAGTAATTTACCGGCAGTACGGCCGACGTACCTTGACGGTATGAAGTTAGCTGTTTGGCTGCGCAATGTATCTTATAGAAACGAAATTGTTTACTGCGCAGCAATTGGCTAACTTCAGAGCCGCCAAGATCCATCGGCCGTATTATACATTTAAGTAAAGAAATATTATTTATTTAGGGAATTATTTTTTTACATTGACCTTTATAGTTAACGTATATCGCCCGTTTATGAAAATATTTGTTTTAAATAAAAGTCTTTTATTAAGGGATTAAATTCATTCGTGTGTCATGGCCAATCAGTTACTGTAAAATCATTAAACGAGTCTTTTAAGTCAGTTATTGTAACTGTGGCATCACGCCTGTAATCCCCGAAGGGTTAGGCAGAGGTGTACTCATTAGTACACCCACATTTCGCCAGTTATGTGTTAAGTATCAAGTAATAGGGGACTATTGCCTATTAAATTTTGTAATCTAGCTTCAATATGATTTGGCCATGACACACGTATGATTTCAACACCCAATATTAGTACACCGGTCAACATACTACAGAGGTACAGTTACACCCTACAGTGGAGTGTCAGTGTGTGTCTGCGTGCTGCGTGTCCTGGTGTGAGCGCGCGCGCGCCGCCGCTACGTGCCCCCCGGGGGGCCGGGGGCGCGCGGGGCCTCCTCGCGCTGCTTGCTGATGTACACCTGCGGGGGGACGAGTATTCATAGACGTACTAATTATAGTAATGTCACGCTTACACAATATTCTCAATACTTGGCAATGTTGCCCGTACTTGGCAATGTTATCCGTACTGGGTAATGATACCAATTCTCAGCCATTTTACCGCCAACGGGTATTATAACCCACACTAAGCAATATTGCACATACTAGGCAACATTACCAATACTAAGCAATGTTACTCATAACTGGCAATATTAGCATTACTAGGCAATATTACCCACACATGGCAATTTTGCCAATACTAGGCAATATTACCCATACTTGACAAAATTACCAATTCTAAGCCATATTACCTATACTGCGAAAAAATTACCAATACTAGGCAACATTAGCCACACTAGGCAACATTACCCCCACTCCTGGCAACATTGCCACCCCTCACCTGCAGGAGCCGGTACTTGCTGACGGACAAGTGCTTGAGATGCGGCTGCATGCGCTCCTCGCCCAGCGCGAACGTGAAGGCCACCATACAGAACACGGCCGCTTTGCGCACCGCGCTGTTCTGGTGGTCTGCCAGCTGAGGAGAGAGATACCACGATAAGAGAGGGAGAGTTTATAGAATGAAAGGTGTGAGCAGAGTACAGTAAGTATCGACCGTCACCCCCCATTCAAAGTGGTGGCGGCGCGTAGTGTTCTACAGGCTCTCATTACTGTCGCGGGGGGCAGTAAAACACCCCCCCTCCCGACCTGATGAGCCCGTGGGGGATGGCAGAAGGCGTGACACCATTAACCAATAATTCCACGATATGACTAGCATAGAAAACTTTTTTACATACACATACATAAACTCACGCCTTTTTCCTATGGGGGTAGGCAGAAAACTTAGAACACCACCTGCTACGATCCTTACATACCCCTTTCGCCTCGTCCACGTTCATACATCTCGTCATACAAGCACGCCGGTACGAGTACTGCGCACCTTACCTTTCCGAAGACCCTCACCAATAAGGACAGTGGTGCCGATTCCCTTGTTCACAAACAAGACTAAATTTAGAGAATTGACATCTCTTACTTACATACAGCGAAAGGAAAGGATGGTGATATTCCTTGTAATTAAAGAACTAAGTTAAAGATGTCAAATAAGTTTTGCCTTGAACTTCTCCGTATTTTTAATCCACACGTTTTAGATGTCAACTATAACTGTATGGATGTGTCAGATTGATTAAATTTGACAGCTCTTATTTACATTAGTCTGTATCTTATTTTATTGGACAGAAAAAGATGGAAATAGTGTAATTTTAGTTTAGTTTGCGACCAAGAGAATTGGCACCAGTATAGGTAGTCAATTTACAGTAAAATTCATAGTTGTCTTTAACCATACAAAATCTATGGGAGAATCGTTTTTTGACGGGTTATAAAAAGTACGTCAATTGATTGGAAATATGGAACTACTGTATTTTCTTATTTTACCGTCGTTCTTTTCATATTCAAGACCATTATACCTCCTAGAAGAGGTTGGCAGTGAACGAAGTCTCGTTGCACTAACCTGTCCAACTCCCTCCATGAGATGTTGTACTACATCGTCACTGAGCTCCCGCGGGCGCGCCTTCGCCACCTCAGCGGCGAGCTTGAGCGCGCACAGCGACGTGGGGTAGCCGCGCGTGCGGATCACTGGCTTCAGGAGGGCGAGGACCTGAGGGGGAAGGGAGGGGGAATTTATAAATGAAAAATATAAATCATTATTTTTGTTTTATATTCATCTTCATGTTTTCACATGTAGAAAAAACAAGAATATTGCAACAAGGATTACGTAAAAAACCTAATTGAAAACAGTGTCCGTGGAGTTTCTTGCTCGTTATTCTCCATAGACACCTACCTACCTGTAAATGATGATGGGTAATACGATACCCCTAGGTAAGACTGGTTGTCAGACTTCGTAACGACTGTCAAAGATCCACGTATGACAGCCGGGACCAACAGCTTAACGTGCTTTCCGAGGCACGGAATGATGTCAGTAATGTCTAAGATAAACTTTAGAAAGTACATGTGAATTGAAAAACTCACATTGGTACTTGCCCGGATTCGAACCCACAACCTCATGCATGAGAGGCGGGCGCCTTAACCACTGGGCCATCACGACATTTTAAACTTTGAATGATGGATGTAAAAAGACACATTGACGCGTTTGCAAATCCGACAAAAATAAAGTGATTTTCGATAGATTTTGCAATAAAATAGAAATAAACTAAAGTAATCCTAACTAACATTGCCAAACAGTGTACATAAGTCTACATGTGTAGGAAGTTTGATTAAAATCGGTTCATTCATTTTGAAAAATAAAGATTTGAAAGTTTGTAAAACATAACGAACGGTGTAAACGCTTATAATCATATACATTTATTGCATAAGAATATGAGCGTAAGTGAGCTCTTAATGTGTTTAACAGTCGTGATGGCCCAGTGGTTAAGGCGCCCGCCTCTCATGCATGGAGTTGTGGGTTTAAAACCGGACAAGTACCAATCTGACTTTTTCAATTCATACGTAGTTTATAAAGTTTATTTTGGACATCACTGACATCGGTAAAGAAAAACATCGTGAGGAAGCCTGGACCTATACCAGCCTTATTACTGTCCCACTCAAACCATGTCAGAGGCCCTTGAGGCGGTTTAGAAACTCTGACACTAGGGTGTGTGGGGTCTTGAGACCTTACTGTGGGCACACGATAAAGAAGAAAGAAGCTAATAAATGTGTGTCTTACTTGCTGTGCGGGTAAAGCATTAGCTATATGCGGCATGCCAGCCTCGACCGCGCGCATGACCTCCTTGTTGAGGCTCTCGTACGCGTGGATGAGCTTCAGCAGGATGAGGTCGAAGTAGTCCTGCCACTGTGGCCGCGTCTCCGGCCGCCGGCACAGCCAGATCAGCACCTTCACAGCCTCCGCGGCCGCACGCTCGTTTGCTGTGCCCCAACCTGTAATTATAAAACTTTTAAATTACTTACGCCATTATTTCACATAACGCTTATATAATAAACTAATTTCTACCCGCGTCTACGTCCGCGTGGTGTTTTTTACTGGCAGATAGAGACAAACTTCAATAACATGGCGCGCCCCTCCACAATTAAAAACAAAATAAAGTGTTTGTGACAGTTAAAAAGACTCACAAAGTCCACAACGCACGTGTGCGTACTGAGACAGCTCTCGAAACAAAAACAGATCAGCGATTTGTTGCTCGACTAGCGTCGTCATTTTATTATTCATTATTACTAGTATGGCGTTGCGCTGACATACTCTATGAAAATGACAGGTGCGTTGTCTTGCGCGGTCGGCTATTTATGGTTAGTTGACTAACAAATCTGCTGCTACTGAAGACGATTACTTACAACTACATCGAAACTCTTTCATACGAATGTGACTATACACACATTGAAATAGTCATACGGAGCGGCGAGCTTCAAGTTATAGTAGTTTATCTATAGTTGACGAAAAAGAATTGGTGTTCCGCTCATAAAAATAAAAACCCATTAAAACCTACATATTTAATAGCTCAAGTCCCTCGTAATGAGACAAAATTGATCTTCTATTGTTCTGTCATACCGGTGTGACAGCCGGGCCTTGAGCGGTTAAGCTAGTTATAATTAAAAAGAGCCTCACCAGAAGTCTGTTGCGCGTTGCCAGCGTTTTCAGTATTCTCCTTATCACCTGTGGTTTCCTCTATAGATAACGCAGCAAGCGCCACCCGGACTATGTTCCTGAAACGATAGTATTTACATAAAATCACATTCACATCAAAGTCAAAGTCAAAACATTTATTTTAATTAGACCAGGCACTTTTGAATTGTCAAGGAGTCAGTCAGTTAGTCATAAAGTTGAAGCTAGTTGCTCGTTCCAAAACGTAGGTAGGTCTCTATGGAGAAGAACGAGCAAGAAACTCCACGGCACTCTTTTAAATTAGGTATTTACAAAATCCTGGTTACTTTATTCTTGTTTATTCTACATGTGATCACAATGAAGAATAAAAAACAGTAGTAAAAAATAATAAATATAAAAATGTAAGCCATAGCAGTATTATTCCAACATGTAATATATTATGGAATGCAATGAAGATATTAGTGCCGATTCCCTTGTTCACAAACTAGACTAAATTTAGAGAATTGACATCTCTTACTAACATACAGCGAAAGGAAAAGACGGTGACATTAAAGAACTAAGTTAGCGATGTCAAATTAGTTTTGCCTTGAACTTTTCCGTATTTTTAATCCATACGTTTTAAGATGTCAACTATAATTGTATGGATATGTCAGATTGACTAAATTTGATAGCTCTTATTTACATTAGTCTCTTTCTTGTTTTATTGGACAGAAAAAGATGGAAATAGTCTAATTTTAGTTTAGTTTGTGACCAAGGGAATCGGCACCATTGAGTATTGAGTATCATTATTATACTAACTTGAAGTACTCGACCGGCTTCCTGCAGTCGCCGTACTTGAGCACCTCGTGCGTGGCGAGCAGCAGCCGCTCCCACTGCTCGGGCGGCGCCGCCGACACGTCCAGCTTGCACAGCGCCTCCAGCACGTCCGGCTCGCGCAGACCCGCTGGGGGGAGGGAGGGGGAAGGTCAGTTTATAACATTTTTGAGCAGTTTATTGTCAATGAACTAAAACACTCCATAAATACAGCTGAAAATTGTTTGTAAAATATAATAAGTCCGCAAGGCATTATACTCATAATCACATAATTTTTTCAATCAAAACTGTACATTACTATATAATAATTAACCCTACAGAACAATAATAATAATATAACAAAATATGTATAATATACAGGGTAATTGAAAATTTACCCGAAACCTGAAAAGGGGTCATTGTACCCATCATTATGAACAAATTTTACTATGGGACCAACCCTGAAATCATAAAGAAAAAAAAACAGCTGATCCATACATTACAACCTTGTTGTGTAGCATTTTTGTAGGGAACAGCAGAACTTTTTTCACAAATTGGGTCAGATAATGTTGACAACAGACTTATGTTACTGTTTTAAATACTCTGTATGAGAAAAGGCTCATGTCCTGCAGTGGGAAAATAGACTGGTATTATTATTTTATAGCCGTTCAAAGTCAAAGTCAAAGTCAAATCATTTATTTCAATTAGGCCACTATAAGGCACTTTTGAACGTCATTACATGAAAAAAAAAATAGAATTGAATCTAGTTGCCCCTTCCAAAAGGTAGTTTTGTATGAAGAAGAATGGGCAAGAAACTCCATACGTACTCTTTTAAAATCAATGTTTTACAATGTTATTATTTGTATACAGAGTCATACGTAATTACATGTGAATACAATGTACCTTCTATAAAAAAACTACTGTATAATAACACACAAAAATAATTTATATTACAAATTAAGAATTTATGGTAAAAATATATTTAAAGTTACATCATGTTCACATGTTAACAAATATTGGAACTGTAGACAACCACTCTCAACATCTAAACCAACAATGAAACAGCGTGTGAGCCTGCGCAATCCCATAGTAAAAATTAAACGTTTACTTACATTTAGTTATAATATAGCCATTCTCATCAGTCTCGTACGGTCGAATCTTGTCGCGTCCCAGCTGACTTGAGTTGAACTCCCTGTAAATTTAATAATAACATTACACCACGCTCGTAATCCCTAAAGGGGTAAATCGAGAAGTAACAAAAAAAAAACCAGTTGTTTCAGACATTCTAATCATGGTGTTGTGCATTTTTGTAGGATATTTCTAATTTAAACATCATAATTATAACATCACGCCTGTAATCCCCGATGGGTTAGACAGTTGTATACCCTTTAGTACACCATAAACTGGTTGTTGATAGCAATAGGCTCGCCCTCTATTACATGGGACTTAAACATAACTGGCGAAATGTGGGTGTACTAGGGTACACCTCTGCCTAACCCTTCAGGGATTACAGGTGTGATGTTTAATTTGAAATGTATCTCACCCATGTTGCTGGAAGTCGATCCTGTGATGAGCAGGGACCGGAGAAGATTCTTTCGTGCTGTTCGCCTCTTCAGAACTATCAGCTGATGCTGCACGGTTCAACGCCTCGCTACGAAACATATTATTAAATTACATGTAGGAAATCTTTATGAAGATATTGAGGCTCTGTTACAACACATAAATTGACTTTTTCACTACTCTCAACACAAACATACACACACACACACGCAAACAAACATACACACACATACACAACCAAACATACACACACAGACATACATACACACACATACAAACAAACACATTTATTTTGTATTCTTGATTTCTTTAATATTTTATATTTGTTTTTACTAGATGTGAAAGAGCGGAGCCTCCTAACACAGGCATTTTTTGCTTACAAGGGGGCTCCAATCACTAACGTGTTTGTAAAATTGTGATTATGAAATATATTTTTTTTTTTTTTTTTTTTTTTTTTTACGCAATGTGTGCCTAATGCCCGCCATAGACGCTCAAGTATTTTGATGAAACAGGCTGGTCCAAACAGTTTTGTCAAATTGGCATGAATGTCTGTGGTAAAATTTGATCAAATTTAATGAGAAATCAAATGGAAGGAAGAAATATGAATTTTCGTATTTTTATTTGACCAAACAGTTTGTTCAAACTGATTGATTAAAATTTTGAGTGTGTGTTGCGAGCGCTCAGTTGTTGCTACGGAAATGTTATTGCGAACGTAATGTATTATTGCAAATAATTATGCCAGTCTTTAGGAACAAATTTCAATTCATTTAACAAGTTTATATGCGAATATTCGTCTCTTTTCATGAGCCACTGTTTACACCATACAGAATGTTTTTGAAGTGAAAACTTCTTTAGCGGCGTTGAGCACTTTTTCTGTAATGGGTATAAAATCTGAAACTCGCGTCAGGACACGTGACCTGATCGAAAAAGCGTAAGACGGATGGAGAGTAGACAGCTATCCCCTCTCTACGGCGCGGCGAAAATGTATGCCTGGGCCTACTGTTTCGTTTAGGCAGCGCAGGGCGCTTGATTTTTCGGAGAGATAAACTTTTTAATGTAAAATAATTGTAATAGTTTTAAAGTGTTAAATTTTTAATGTAATATAAATTGTCATGTTTGTGTACGATAGCGCAATAAATGAATATTGTATTCTACCACATAAATGATAGTACTTTTATACTGATAAAGCAATTGGTGCAAAATTATTCCCTAACCATTCCAAAATATCAAACATGCTCAACGTTAATAATCAAGTTTTCACTTCTGCCGGCACTCCCGGAGTGCAACCCGTCTTTTTTTTTACCTTTTGTGGGCCTTCAAAGCGAACACTAAACCAACAATTGCTAAATCTGTAGACATTTTAAAGAAGCACTACTACTCTTTGCCCGCTTCGATACTGAACTGACACCAATTCAATTCTGCCTTGATGGTGTGTGGTCGCTTGAGAGGTCATGCCGATTTGACCAAACTGTTTGATCTAGTCTGTTTGATCAAATTACTTGAACGTCTATGGCAGCCATAGTGCCCGCCATAGACGCTCAAGTATTTTGATGAAACCGGCTGATTCCAACAGTTTGATCAAATTGGCATGAATGTCTGCTGTAAAATTTGATGAAATTAGTAAGGTGGTCGCTTGAAAGATGATGCTATTTTGATCAAACTGTTTTAACCAGCCTGCTTGATCAAATTACTTGACTATGGCGGGCATAAGAATGATAACGTCAAACGACGTCAGCGTTAACCAATTTCAAGACCATGATAATGCACATTGATGAAAAATTTAACCTCAATTACATACAATATAAAGATATTGACTGCTGTGCTTGAGGTCTTGGGTTCGATTCCCAGGTCGGGCAAAGTGTTATTGGGTTTTTTCATCAGGAATTTCTCAGTAGCAGCCTCGGAGTCTGGATTTGTGCCCGGTTGATGGCAATAGGCTCGCCCCCTATTACGTGGGACTAAAAGCATAACTGGCGAAATGTGGGTGTACTAATGGGTACACATCTGCCTAACCCTTCGGGGATTACAGGCGTGATGTTATGTTATGTTATAAAGATATTGCACGTAATACACTGTACAAAATTGAGCAGATACTGTTGATCTCCTTTTGATTATAGCTTTAAAATTAATAAACAGTTAGTCTATTGAGTCACGGTTGCCATACAAAATCTATGGGAGAATCGCGTTTGACAGGTCATAAAAAATGTGTCAAATGATTGGTGGTACTTACGCATTGTAGTGTCCGTTGGGCACTCCGTTGTGCCCCTTGTTAGATAGCGTCACATCTGACATCTGACTGATACCGGAGTCTTTGCTTGACATGTGGTTACCGCAGTCCGCTACAATGTGAGAAATATTTTGGTAAAATAAAGATTTTTTTTGAGTTAGAATAGAGATTTACAAGATTGACTGGTTGTTTTACCTATTGCAAGAGCGATTACTGTGTATTGGGTCTTGGATTTAATTCCCAGGTGGATAAAAATGTTTTAATATACATCAAACTAATGGAGCTTTTTCTTTTGTGCTAGTGACAGAACGGCCTTATCCCGGGTATCCAAAACTTAAATATTCGGATACTCAGATGAACGAATATTGCCGCCAAAAGTCCAATCCGATTTGAGAGAAACCAATAAAAAAAAAATATGCAAATCAGATATTCGCTTTTTCGGCCAGATACTAATACTTGGCCGGATACTAGCGGATACTCGTACGTTCTCAAAGCCTACATACCATTGCTATGCTGCGCAGTGTAGGTGTGTATCTCGGAGGTGGTCTTGCGTATGCGCGAGTACACGTCGTCCGGCGCGTTGGACGCTCCGCTCACCGTGCGCAGCGGACTGTCCGAGCCTGCTGGGGGGAGGGGGGGAGCGGTTGTAAATCGGTGCAAATCTTTAGATCTTTATCTTTGAATTTTATAAATTTAAATATATCCAACATCAAAGTCAAAGTCAAAACATTTATTTCGATTAGACCATTTACAGACACTTTTGAATTTGTCAAGGAGTCGGTCAGTTAGTCAGAAAGTTGAAGCTAGTTGCTCGTTCCAAAACGGAGGTAGGCCTCTATGGAGAAGAACGAGCAAGAAACGGACACTGTTTTCAATTATGTTTTTACAAAATCCTGATTGCATTATTCTTATTGATTCTACATGTGAAAACAATGAATATAAAACAGTAATAAAAAAATAAATATGTAAGTCATGGCAGTTAAGAGATGACCAATCCCAACTGACAGCACTCGTTCACGAGCATGACGCATGAATCAGCATCACCTAGCTCAACCATCTTGAAGGGAGACATTTGAGTGAGCATGCGTTATTTAATTTATTTTCTGTATTTCTCATATTTTTACACATATTTTCTTTAAAAAAAAATCAAATAATATAGTTAAAAAAAATATGTATAATAATGCTCCACCCGCAACGAGGTGGTAAAACCCAAGCTACCGGCGGTTAGGGATCCAGAGAGAGGAACCTCCTCACTATGCGTGCCGTGTCCAAGACAACCGCCTTCTGCATCTGACTCTTGATCCAGCTGTTGAGCGAAAGTTTCTCAAGGTGTTGGTCGAAACTTTTCGCTATTAAACCGTTCACTGACATGACCCCACATGCTGGTCACCTCGTGAGCTAGATCTAGATATTTAATGTTCTTTTCTTTTTCAGCTTTCTGAGTGAGCATTATTATTACTATTATTTAGAATAATAATATGTTAGCCACTCACTGCTGGAAGTTCTCCGGACGTGTTGCTGCACTACTCCGTTGACCAGCGCCTGCGTCTCAGCTGGCAGCTCGCTCATCAGCGCCGTGAACTGGGAATATGAATTAAATGTAGGATGGTAGAGATAAACTGCAATAATATGGCGCGCCTAATTTAAAACCGTTTGAAAGTATTTGTGAAAGTATTTACAAGACTCACAACGCATGTGTGCATACTGAGACGGCTGTCGAAATAAAAACAAATCAGCTATTTGTTTCTTGACTAGTACATGGATATGACTACCCACTGAAATAGTAATATGGAGGGGCGGGCCATGTTATAGTAGTGTATATTGCGTTTGCATGTCTAATTTTAATGTGGATTAAATGAAGGATGAAAAGGTATATAGCAGTGGCGTGCATACCATAGAGGCAGAAAGACACTGCCGACCCTACGTAACTCAGATAAATATTTATAATGTTGTTTTGATATATAATATTATTTTATAAACGAGTATTTATCAATAAACAAAAAAAAACTTAAATCATAATTCAGCGCCATCTTTCGAGTGTCGTATAAATAACATTAACATCGATACAAAATAGTCAGCTCGTTCGTATAATTTGACGCGATTTCACATTGCGCTACGCTAACGCCGCTGACTGCCGCGGAATAGACACAAACTATTGGTGCCTCAATGTGTATATGTGTGCTGTCGTGGTCATACGGATTAAATGGGTGTGCGTTTGTATAGTTACGAGGCACACATGTCACAAATAACGCACACAAACGCACCAAATAGACACTGCATGACTTGATACACGACGAATCACGAGACTTACCGAAGTGTTCCGATCGGAAGCTAGCTGTATTATGCGACTATTTTAAAAAGTAACATAATTTCATTCAACTTTCTCTAAATAAAGCACCATTTTTTTTGTCGTATTTTATAAACAAGTAGTTTGAGCGGCCATTAGTCGTTTGTTTGTTTTGATTTGGTCGTGAGCTTTGTTATCAGATATTTAAGATTTAACGATGTTATTAGTGTGAAAAAATGGATCATATTCACTGTAAAAGATGTTCATGTGGTGTGTGTATAGAGGAAATAAAAAATATGCGTTTTTAAAACTATCGGTGACAAAAAGACGTGATCGTGCTTTTTTATCAGATATTTAAGATTTAACGATGTTATTAGTGTGAAAAAATGGAATATTCACTGTGAATGTTGTTCCTGTGTGTGTATAGAGGAAATAAAAAAAATAGGTAAGTGTTTTTAAAACTATCGATGACAAAAAGACGTGATCGTGAAAGGTCAATGACACCGGATTTTATTTAATTTGACTGTTATTATTTAATTTTCAAATTAATATGAAACATCAAAACATATAGGTATCAGTAAAATATGTCTACAAAATCAGTCAATCTAGGCTATTTAAGGTGGCAATTACCTACATTATTATTTAAGTCGACAAGACGACGAACCAAAACCATGATAGGTACATGTTTGGTAAGATACCTACCTAGCTTAAATAGCTTTTAACTGTTCTGCCTACCCTGTCTAAAAACTCTGTGCACGCCACTGGTATATAGTAATCCTAACTAATATTATAAATGCGAAAGAAAGTTTGTTTGTTTGTTTGTTTGTTACCATTTTACGCCTAAGCCACTGAACCGATCATCCTGAAATGTTGAATATACGTTGCCAGGTGTACAGGAATAAACATAGGGTACCTTTAATCCCAAAAAAAAGTACTGTTTCCGAGGGAAATTACAATAACGTTCTTATAATCATAGATGGCGCCACGTGTCGTTTCGAATCATGATTTTGACTAAATAGTTGAAATGACAGAATATGGGTAATTTTTTCCGCGACTTCGTCTGTGTCCGCGATAACCGAAATTTACGCGGACGAAGTCGCGGGCAAAAGCTAGTATATGATAAAAAGAAAAATACTCACGGGTACCGGGTTGCAGTCGTACAGGTGCGCCAGCGCACGTCTAGCGCACACGCGCACGTCGGCGGCGCGCGGGTCTGCTGCTAGCGCCGCCACCCGCGCCAGCGCGCGACCCGCCACGCCCGTCGCGCCGCCTGCACACACACACATTTTTAATAATGGTTTATTTAACAGTGACAGATTTTTTGTAATCGTATTAGTAGACTTGAAGAGATTATTTATGATAGACACATTAACTTTGATTCTTTGTAATAATAGTATCGTAGTATCGTTGTATGTCGTGGATTCAGTAGATGATTTTAGACCACTTTGCAAAAAAAATCTGCTGTTCTATGCAAAAGTGTAGCTTTACTTCATTTCATACAAACTTTTAAGTCGTTATTTTTCGAAATTAATAAACTCATCATCATCATAACATCACGCCTGTAATCCCCGAAGGGTTAGGCAGAGGTGTACCCATTAGTACACCCACATTTCGCCAGTTATGTTTTCAGTCCCATGTAATAGGGGGCGAGCCTATTGCCATCAACCGGGCACAAACCCAGACTCCGAGGCTGCTACTGAGAAATTCCTTATGGAAAAACCCAATATCACTTTGCCCAACCTGGGAATCGAACCCAAGACCTCATGCACAGCAGTCGCGCTTGCGACCACTAGACCAGCGAGGCAGTCTTAATAAACTCAATTTAATGAAACTTCCTACACATAAGCAGGATACATTTAGGTCTAAAAATCGCCTTGACGTGACTGTGTGTCTGTGGCATCGCAGCTCCTGAACGGATGAACCGATTTTGATTTTGTTTGAA
This sequence comes from Hoplodrina ambigua, assembly GCA_949774945.1. Lineage (NCBI taxonomy): Eukaryota > Metazoa > Arthropoda > Insecta > Lepidoptera > Noctuidae > Hoplodrina > Hoplodrina ambigua. The sequence goes on from OX458991.1 coordinate 604,523, forward strand.
AGGTGAATTATTTGGGAGTGTTCTTAGTTATGTGTGATGAAAATCAATCCAAGGTGGCCGCCGTCGGAAGTTTTTTTTATTACTTTTTCATTTGACTTACCATGCAACGCTAGCGCCAGACTGTTGGGTGTGCAGTAATCGTGTGCGAGGTCCGCTAAGAATCTTAAGGCGGCTGCTTTGGTCTTTGGGGTGGGAGCCGTCGCTCCGTCTGCTAGAAACCTGGATAACAACCACAAAAGTTAAGGTAGCTGTACATGTAAGCGGTTCGGCATTGTCGGTTCGGCTTAATCGTAGCTAGGTGTAACTATGTTTGTAATAATTATTTGAATTGATTTGATTTCAACGTGAATATCTAGCTTCTGCTCGCGACTTCGTCCGCGTCAAAGTTGATATATTATCTCGCGGGAACGCGGGAAATTGTTAGGCAGAGGTGCACCCATTAGTACACCCACATTTCGCCAGTTATGTTTTTAGTCCCATGTAATAGGGGGCGAGCCTATTGCCATCAACCGGGCACAAATCCAGACTCCGAGGCTGCTACTGAGAAATTCCTGATGGAAAAACCCAATAACACTTTGCCCGACCTGGGAATCGAACCCAAGACCTCATGCACAGCTGTCGCGCTTGCGACCACTAGACCAACGAGGCAACGAGGCTGGTATATATTTACCTAAATATATTATGTAGTTGCAGTTCAGCGGGGAAGCACTCGTGTATGACGTCTAATGTTTTCATAATCTTGCTCTGGACTGAGCCCAGTATGTCTGTGCCTAGTTTCATAAGTAATCTGAAATAAAAACACATAATATTTATGTCTAATAGCTAGAAATATCTCAGTTAGAGATAAATTACAATAACATGGCGCGCCCCTCCACAATTCCAAATATTTGAAAGTGTTGACTCACAACGCATGTGTGAGTACTGAGACGGCTGTCGAAACTAAAACAAATCACCGATTTGTTGCTCGACTAGCGGCGTCATTGATTACTCATTATTATTAGTATGGCGCTGCACTGACATACTCTTATGAAAATTACACGTGCGTTGTCTTGCTAGTTATGATTAGTTGACCAACAAATCTGCCGGCCTGCTACTGAAGACGATTACTTACAACTACATAGAAACTCTTTCATATGGATATGACTACACACATTGAAATAGTAATATGGAGGGGCGCGCCCATATTACAGTAGTTTATTTATACGTCAATTTATTAATGGTTACCTGAACATGAGCTGGTAGAGCCAGTCCTTGAGCTGCTGCCAGTGCACCAGCAGCAGTTCGCAGACGGCGTCCAGCAGCAAGGAGAACACCTTCGTATGCGCGTCAACGAACATCTTGTTGAGCAGTTCCGTGAGACGTCGCAGCTGCTCATCTGTCAGCAGCCGACCACTGTTCAGGTAATTAGCCTGGGGAGGGAGGGAGAAAATTCATCATCAAAACTCTTAACATTCTGACACATCGGTGATGTCAAACATCGTAAGGAAAGCCTATTATTGTTCCACTCAAACCATGTCAGAGGCCCTTGAGGCGGTTTAGTGACTCTCACACTAGGGTGTGTGGGGTCGTAAGACCTTACTGCCCACACGATAAAGATGAAGATAACATTCTAACATGTCTGTAATTCCCGAAGGGTTAAGCAGAGGTGTACAGAGGTGTAATACACCCACATTTCGCCAGTTATGTTTAAGTCCCATGTAATGGGGGGCGAGCCTATTGCCATTAACCGGGCGCCTATTCAGACTCCGAGGCTGCTACAGAGAAATTCCATTGGAAAAACCCAATAACACTTTGCCCACTTGGGAATCGGACCCGCGACCACTAGACCAACGAGGCAGAAGAAATTCATAAAAAAAACATAGTATTAAAAAGACAGCGGGATCATTTTTCGAATGTCGCATGTACCGCAAAGGTACATAAACTCATAGATAAGCGCAGGCGCATAAAATGATGACACTTAATGCGGTAGGGCTCTTGAAACGATTCAAATCTATAGTAAATAGTTACACAGTACTAGAAAGTCATGTTATAGTATTCATACCAAATGTGTAAGTCCATCTTTCCTCTCAGTCCAGTGCGTACACGCACATAGTGCTATGATGTCATCAGGGGGCGGGGGAGGCGGCGGGGAGCCGCAGTCCCAGCCCAGGCGAGACGCAGAGCCCGACCACGACACGCTCTGTGGGTAAACGCGTTATTTTACATAACATGACATCACGCCTGTAACCCACAAAGGGTTAGGCAGAGGTGTCACCCATTAGTAAGCCCACATTTCGCCAGTTATGTTTAAGTCCCATGTAATAAGGGGCGAGCCTATTGCTATAACCGGGCATAAATCCAGACTCCGAGGTGGCTACTGAGAAATTCCTGATGGAAAAACCTAATAAAACTTTGCCCGACCTGGGAATCGACTCCAAGACCTTCTACTCAGCAGTCGCACTTCGCAACCACTAGACCAGGGGTTCCCGAGCTTATTTTGTCTACTGCCCACTTCAAGAATAAGTTATTTTCTAGCGCCTCCATTTTTTCAACTATGAAAGAACCACCTAGTACCTTACATGAAATTACAAATCGCTCCCCAAACCTCTACACAACGCCCCAATTTTTTTTTGTGGGTCTGTTACCCCCTTTTTAAGCCTGCAGCGCCCACAGGGGGGCGTTATCAACTGCTGGCTGCGCTAGAGCAACGAAGCAGTCAAATTGGACTTGTATTATTATAATATTTGCATGTACTCACATCGTGTCTTCTATAGGAGTCGAGACTTCTCTCCGAGCAGACGCTGGACGCTTCCGAGTCATCGTCACGACCGCGCGCACCTTCACACGCTGAGCTGTCTTCTGGACTCTATGGGAATAGAGTTATATAATATAGGTTAGTTTTAAAACTAGGAAACTTAATAACATAAAAATAACACATCACATAGCGCCTGTAATTTAGGCAGAGGTGTACCCGTTAGTACACCGACATTTCGCCAGATAACTGGCGAAATGTCGGTTGTTTAAGTCACATGTAATAGGGGGCACATATCCAGAAATTTAATATGATACAACAAAAAAAAAGATTAGAATGGAAATAGTAAAAGAATCTTCATAATTTGACATAATCATACAGAGATTGTGGCATAGCTCGTTTTAGCATAACTAAACCTATTTAGTCATTATAATGTGGAATGATTTACGATTAAAAGAGAATGTTTAAGTCAAAGTTCAAAGTCAAAACATTTATTTTAAGGTCATTAAAAGGCACTTTTGAACAATAAGTTTATTAAAGTCACATACAAGGAATAAAGAATTTAACCTAGTTGACTTCCAAATGGTAGTTTCTTATGGAGAAGAAGGGGTAAGAAACTCTATGGTTAAACAAGAGTGAAAGAGATAGAAGGAGAAAAAAGAAAAATGGCGTAGTGTGGCTTAGACGACGTAAAAGGATAAGGCGAGTTCGTTTCTTTGTTGTATTTTTTAAATATTTTTTCCAAAATTAAGAAATAATAGTGCCGATTCCCTTGTTCACAAACTAGACTAAATTTAGAGAATTGACATCTCTTACTAACATACAGCGAACGGAAAGGACGGTGATATTTAAGAACTAAGTTAGCGATGTCAAATTAGTTTTGCCTTGAACTTTTCCGTATTTTTAATCCATACGTTTTAAGATGTCAACTATAATTGTACGGATGTGTCAGATTGACTAAATTTGACAGCTCTTATTTACATTAGTCTTTTTCTTGTTTTAATTGACAGAAAAAGATGGAAATAGTCTATTTTAGTTTAGTTTGTGACCAAGAGAATCGGCACCATTACCGATTTGACTATTTTACTGCGCGATCCCACAATAACAGTTATAGACTTACCCTAAGTAGTGCTTCAGCGTCTCTGGTCTGCTGCAACAATCTCAGGGTGGCGGCAGGTGCTCGGGAGGGGGCGGTACGTTCGATGGACTCGCGCCTGCGCACGCCCGAGCTCACCACACTGCTTGACCTGCCACTCCTGTGGGGTGAAGAGGCATTTCATTTTAATTATTATGTTAAGAGTGTCGCGAGTTTTGCAAGTGTCAGAGGCGAGTGTCGTACTGGAGTGTCGAGAGTGTCGGACTGGAGTGTTAGGAATGTCACGAGTGCCAGAGTCGAGTGTCACGAGTGTCAGAATCGAGTGTCACGAGTGTCCGACGGAGTGTCAAGGTGGAGTGTCGGGGTGTCAAGATGGAGTGTCGGGATGTCAAGATGGAGTGTCGAGATGGAGTGTCACGAGTGTCGAGACGGAGTGTCACGACTGTCAAGATGGAGTGTCAGGAGTGTCGAGATGGAGTGTCACGAGTGTCAAGGTGGAGTGTCATGAGTGTCAAGGTGGAGTGTCACGAGTGTCAGACGGAGTGTCACGAGTGTTGAGATGGAGTGTCACGAGTGTCAGATGGAGTGTCACGAGTGTCGAGACGGAGTGTCACGAGTGTCGAGACTGAGTGTCACGACTGACAAGATGGAGTGTCAGGAGTGTCACGAGTGTCAGATCAGTGTCACAAGTGTCGGACTGTTCTGTTCTTTTTGTTCTCACCTGGTGGGGCTGGTTTCTCTGGAGCCCGCTAGCGAGCGCGGTATGCCCGAGGGTCGTCTCCGAGCGCTGGCCAGTGACATGGGACCACTGCTGCGGGACGACGGCGATGAGGATCTGGAGGTCGCTGTGGAATTACAAAAAATATATATATTAATAAACAGACTGCCTCGCTGGTCGCAAAGCGCTTCTGCTAAGCATAAGGTCTTGGGTTCGATTCCCAGGTCGGGCAGTTATTGGCCTTTTCCATCAGGAATTTCTCAGGGTTTGTGTTCGGTTGGCAATAGGCTCGCCCCCTATTACATGGAACTTAAAACTTCTGGCGAAATGTGGGTGTGCTAATTGGTACACCTCTGCCTAACCCTTTGGGGATTTACAGGCGTGATGTTATGTTTACCACCCTCCTGTTAGGGTCAGTTGCAGTCGGTTAAAAATCTGTCAATACTTACGTTGAGACTGTGACACTCCGGGCCTCGACCGGGATCGTCCGACCGACCGCTCCGGACTGGGCGGCACGCCGCTAGCCGCCACAGGTGATCGTTTCGCTCGGGCTGGTGGGACAACGACAATATAGATTGGGGGATACGTTAAAAAACGTTCTTAAAACATCATCGCTTACACAGCACGGCTCCGACACAACAATAATTTGCAATTTAGGCGATTAACACACGGCACGAAAGCAGTGGCGTCAGGCTTCGTTCACACGGCAATGTCCTGCACGTTTTTTTACAGTATGCGTCTTAACGTATAAATAGTGACCATATAACGTACATAGATTCACACGACGATTGTACTGCAAAAAAACGTGTACCGCTTATACGTTTAAACGCATACTCAACGGACTTGTCAAGCAAATCGAATGAACTTTGACGTATTTGGTTCGCAGTGGCAAAATGGTATATAGCTTTGTCTCCTTTGTGACAACTGTGTGGAAACTGCGGCTATTCGTTTTTACACGAATGAAAATTTACCATATAAACACCCGGTTGACTATAAGTTAAAAGAACGATTACAAATAAAACGTGCAGAACAATGCCGTGTGAACGAAGCCTTAAAGCGGACTGAACCGCTCGACCGCGTGTTAGGCATCAACTGTTTCCTTAGAGGCTAAGGGATGATTCTCATTAGAGCGTGCCGTGCGCGGGGCGGGGCCCGGACGGGGCACGGACGGGGCACGGTTTTAAATCTGTTAGATATATTTTGTATTAATCAATTTATATTACATTATAGTGCATTATCCGTGTCCCGTCCGGGCCCTCTCGACGCACTTCAATACCACGTCGGCTCGTCCACGCCCCGGCCCGGGCACGGCACGCTCTAATGAGAATCATCCCTAATGCGACATGAGATCGCTTCACCGCCTACCGCAGCGGTGCGCGGTGTCGTGTGTGACTGCAGGCGCACATTAGTTAAGATCATTTACGTCTTACGGCATTTCAAGAACTTCTAAGTCGTTATTTTTCAAAATTAATGAACTGATTTTGAGGAAACTTTCTATACGTCAGCAGGATACTTAGGTCTAAAAAAGTAAGTTGAGATTATTTTCAAAATTTCTTAAATCAAAAAAAGGTAATTAAAAATCTCTGTTTCTATGGAAAACTAATATTTGGTCGAATTTAGCTGTGACACAATTTTTTTGTTGACAAGGTAAAAAGGTGACGTTTCGCGGGCGGCGTGCTGGTAGATCACCAGATTACGACCAGGACGTTACCGTGTCGGAGCCGTGCTGTAAGTTGAAAGAAAGTAAAGAAAAGTGCTACCTAAATTATATATTATGTAATGTGCCTGCAAAAAAAACTGTTTAGCAATAAGGAATAAATTTCAACGTTACGCCGCGAGAGGGCAGTGTTTGTCGATAGATAGACTTCTCGAAACTGGCTATACACGGTGGAATGGACTTCATGCGGCATTTTGGGCCCACTTTTTAACACTGCCCAACAGTAATGACACCTATATCATAATAAAATATGAAAGCTCTTAAAGTGTACATCATTTCATTTTATGACAGCCAAGTTCAAATCCAGTTCGGACATTATATATTTGTACTTTTTGAAAAACATATACCGCTTTATTATAAAACAGAAAGTCTTTCTTAAACCAGGATTACACCTTCGAGCCTGTTTTTGAATTTCGAACTTTATTCCGATAGAGCTAATGTTTGTAATACAAATTGGCAGACTTTGTTTTTTAATAAGGGTTATTAATTTTAACTGGTTTCATCACAGTTGGTGGGTTGGGTGGTTTTTTAGTCAGTAAAAGTCTGACAGTCCCTTCCGCCCCACCCAGAGCGGAAGGAGTCATTTGATGATTTTTACCCTCAAAAAAAAAAAAAGGGTTCATACAAAAATGCCCATGGTTGTTTTACGTCGCTGTTCCATACTATAGCGGAACACTATGGTCAAAATATATGGAGCAGCTGATTATTTTATTTCGTAATGGACGAATAAATATCATACCGTCTATAATCATGTGTGTAGGATAAAAGTGTGTTGTAGATTTTTTCCACCGTGTATTGTATGTTTTCTTTATATTATTTTGACAATACTAACATTTAAAATAACTACAAAATACAATTACTAACCGAAAAGCAACTAATGTAAATTCGGTCCATTGCACCACAAATCACAAAAACAAATATATATGTAATTTAAAACGCTTAACATCTGTTAAGCCACTGCAGGACAAAGGCCTCTTCTCATACAGAGAAGGCACGATCATTGATCACCACGCTTGCTCAAGGCGGATTGGTGATTTCAGACATGTTAATATTAAGCGCAGGTTCTTTGATGTTCAAGATAAACTTAGAAAATGCATATGAATTGAAAAATTAACATGTTTTGATTTGTTTTCAAATATAATTTTGTTTGTCAATTTTAAACGATTGATTAAATCGGTTTCGCTAAAAAAAATGACTTATGGTGCAAGCGGGCCATACTCCTTGTTTCTCAAACATGAAATGCGCGTGAGTTGATGCGATTGATAGACTGAATTTTCAACCAATTACAGAAACTAGCGCGCGTTTGAAAATTTCGCAAATACACTTTGCGTGAACCGAGGATAAGTTGATTATCAAGTATTGGAAAAAATAAAAATCTACATAAAAAAATATAGGAATAATTAATATCTAATTAAAATACCTGGTTGCGAGACATCTCCTTCTTCGGCATAGCATAAATTAAAGTTTAACTTATTTATAATTATTTATTTATTTTTCATAATTATCCCTCTACATGTACACTTCTATTTATAATTATATTATATAAATATATGTATATATTCTTCGTTGTTCGTCTATTCGCTTATATCTTCCTCACGATCATTTCGTGGCGTTGCTGAAATTCAAAAACTTTACTCAGAATTTATATATCTTTAATTAGATTTTGAAATTAAAATGTTTTAATTACTATGTGAAATGATATTTTTCTTTAAAATTAAAATGTTGATGATTATGAGGAGTAATGTTTTTGAATTCCGTTGAGGTATAAGGAATATATTTTTTGAATTTTAAACCATAATAACAGATGGCTGTAAAGGTGTTTTTGCTTTGGCAATTGTTGATTGGAGATTTGAGACACCGTTTTTTTTTTTAAACATTAATTTGTTATACATATATACAATGAAAGATAAAAACAAAACTCATTAGAATAGTTGTTATTGTGTTAGAGAAGCAACTAGCTGTTATTCATACTGATGCGACGTGCGACTGCTGAGCATGAGGTCTTGGGTTCGATTTCGAGGTCGGGCAAAGTGTAATTGGATTTTTCCATTTGGAATTTCTCAGTAGCAGCCTCGGAGTCTGGATTTGTGCCCAGTTGATGACAATAGGTTCTCCCCCTATTACATGGGTCTAAAACATAATTGGCGAAATGTGGGTGTACTAATGGGTACACCTCTGCCTAACCCTTCGGAGATTACAGGCGTGATGTAATGTTATTATAAATGCAAAAATAACTCCGTCTGTCAGTCAGTCTGTTCTGTTTTTAGGACTAAACTACTGCACCGATTTTGATGAAACTCGGACGGTTTTGGTCGCACACAAATCATCATCAATCATAGACCAGACCGGAAACGCGATGTCACTTTTGAATTGCCAAGCAGTCGGTCAGTTAGTCAGTAAGTTGAAGCTAGTTGCTCGTTCCAAAACGGAGGTAGGCCTCTATGGAGAAGAACGAGCAAGAAACTCCACGGCACTCTTTTCAATTAGGTTTAGAGAATGTGAGATGTAATTACATCTTGCATTTAATTTTGAACTCTATATGTAATGAATTAGAGTTTGTTGTTAATCGAGTAGCGATGAATACAAGCATTAGTCAAGCTATTATTTGGCGGCCCAGTATGTACATTCAGTTTAGGATGTGTATACACACAGACAGTCATGCTTAAACCACATACCTCCCTTATCTGCTGTTGAGTAGCTCCCAGAGTAATAAGTGTTAGGGCGTAATTACACTTGGTCGTTAGCCTTAAAAGTCTATTCGAATTCGGAGATTTATAGGGTAGAGATAAACTATAATAACTTGAAGCGCCTTTCCACAATTCAAAACGTTTGAAAGTGTTTGTAAAAGTATTGAAAAGATTCACAACGCATGTGTGCGTACTGAGACGGCTCCCGAAACAAAAACAAATCAACGATTTGTTGCTCGACTAGCGACGGCATTAATCACTCATTATTACTAGTATGGCGCTGCACTGACATTCTCTATGAAAATGACAGGTGCGTTGTCTTGCGCGGTCGCCTATTTATGATTAGTTGAAAAGCAAATATGAAGCCTGCTACTGAAGACGATTACTCACAACTACATACAAACTCTTCCATACGGATGTGACTACACACATTGAAATAGTAATATGGTGGGGCGCGTCATGTTAAAGTATTTAATCTCTGCTAGACATGATTCATATCAGGGATGGCCAACTTGAATAGACACAAGATCCGCTTTCTGCTGACGAAGCCCTGTACGATTTATAATCCATACGTTCTATGATGGTGCGGGTGACACATGTCAGCAATTTATCTATGGATGTCAAAATCGCATAACTAGGCCAGTGACATTATTTGTTTACTAGTTATTTACTTACTTATTAATGATTCCGTATTTTACGACTATGATATTAGTGTGCAGTTAAAATATTCAATCATGATTGTAAATCGCCGTAACGTTCAAGAGTGAAACGCAACAGTTTGACTAATGTCACCGGCACCATCCTAGAATGTGAGGAATATAGCAATTACATACAAACCCTTAACCTTTGTAAGATTAGTATAGATAAACGATTTGACTTTGAATTGAATTTGGGTGAAAGACCAAGTGTAATTTTGCCATTAATATTTTATGAATGCTTACACTCCCTAAAGTTATATTACCTTTCCGTATCACCCTGTGTGTGGAGCGTTTTAAAAAGTGATCTGTTTTCTAACATGTCGTTCTTTTGTTGAAATTTTCGTTTTTAAAAAAGATTCCTTTTTAAAAACACGCTCTGTATAATGTTACTGTTATAGTAATAAAGAATAATTATATCAGTGCAGACAAAGCCGCAATATTTTCAAAAAGTTTAAATTGATTATTTGATTATGAACCAAAACACAACAAAAATAACGTTGACAATCGTATGCAAGATGTAATTTCGCGTAGCATTAGTTATCTTGCACTTTATAACGCAATTTTCGACTTTATTTCTAAAGCATTTAAGTTCATTTTCAATTAATAAACTGAAAACAGTTTGATCATATTTCTGCTTAATCTGAGCTTGTCTTAAAAGTGGCTACATAGCGAACTTCAAGCATATTTTCATGAACATTCATTTTGTGCAAGCTTGCTCAATTCCATATAGAATAGATACTTGCAAACAATACCAGCCTATGGCCCCTTTCAGGGCAAAGGCCTCTTCTCATACAGAGAAGGCACGAGCATTGATCACCACACTTGCTCAAAGCAGATTAGCGATTTCAGACTTATATTAATTACAAGTCCAGGTTTTCTCACGATGTTTTCCTTCACCGATGTCAGTGATGTCCAAGATAGACTAAGTAAGTACAAGACTCTTGGAGGACTTAGTAACAAAAGAGATAGGTATAAAGGGGCGTCAGATATACAGAGAGTTAGTGTAAACACCGTTATCCTTGAAACCAGTGGTTTGGTTTCACTAATAGAACGTAAATTCAATGAAAAAAAAAACTTTTTTTTTTAAAGTAAAATCTCCATTTTTCTCTTTCTCTAAATTACCTGACCCGTCTTCCCAATATTTTCTTTCTAAGAGGGGGGTCAAGTAATGCTGGGCACTGACGGCTGACCATCCTTGTGTAAGCTATTGGTGCCGATTCTCTTGGTCACAAACTAAACTAAAATTACATTATTTCCATCTTTTTCTGACCAATAAAACAAGAAAGAGACCAATGTAAATAAGAGCTGTCAAATTTAGCCAATCTGACACATCCATACAATTATAGTTGACATCTTTAAACGTATGGATTAAAAATACGGAAAAGTTCAAGGCAAGACTAATTTGACATCGCTAACTTAGTTCTTTAATGTCACGGAATCTCACCGTCCTTTCCGTTCGCTGTATGCTAGTTAGAGATATCAATTCTCTAAATTTAGTCTAGTTTGTGACCAAGAGAATCGGCACCATTGTTATTATTTTGTTTAGCTAAATTATTCATTTATTAATCGTGTATTTGTTTCATATTTTATTTTGTAAGGTTGCCATGTGCCCAAGTGAAATAACACTGAATAATTATTATTTAGTTGCTAAACTGACTTTGGTCGGTTGACAGCATCCGGCTGTCAAATAGTAGATTACTTGTCTATGTTCACTTGGGGGCATGGCAGTGGAGTTTGAGCGCTCGTCCAGTGAAGACGTGTTAACTGTACTCACAACAGTGTAAATAAAGTGATTATAAAGTTATCTTGCTTTGACTTCGACTTTGTTTTTCTTGGCAACCGTATAGTGGATTACACTTGGCGTGCCCGGTTCAGAACCTTATAACTTGCTCAAAATGAATGTTCATTCAAACACGTTTACAGTTATGTGTAAAACCACTTTTACAGTACACCGTGTAATGTATAGATATACAAAAACCAAGATTTACACCAGACGATTTCATTTTGTTTAGCGTTGGAAAAAGAAACTTAAGCTGTAGGTCGAAAGTGTTGTTTTCTTTAGTTTGAAGCATAATATATGAGATTTTTCATTGATAATTGTGCACTTAGGTTTTTTTGTACGTAAGATTTGTAAAAAGACACATGGCATATCCGTTAACTACGCATACTGCCCATGTAACTGAGTAATTTTGAGCAAACCCTTTATAGCAGACAATGATTTTTTACGTCATAACATAACATCACGCCTGTAATCCCCGAAGGGTTAGGCAGAGGTGTACCCATTCGTACACCCACATTTCGCCAGTTAAGTTTTCAGTCCCATGTAATAGGGGGCGAGCCATCAAGCCATCAAACGGGCACAAATCCAGACTCCGAGGCTGCTACTGAGAAATTTCTGATGGAAAACCCCAATAACACTTTGCCCGACCTGGGAATCGAACCCAAGACCTCATGCACAGCAGTCGCGCTTGCGACCAATAGACCAATGAGGCAGTCATAATTATATTTTAAATAACAACTGATAACATAAACCTCTTTTCGCAAAAAATCGTTTGGCATACACTTATTTAGCATACACTGAAATCTTTCTGAGTGGTTTTGAAAAAACATAACCACGGAGGCGATTGTGCGGGGTCTTCTAGACCCAGCTATTTTATGCCTTAAAAATGATTGTTTAAAGAAGTTTATGCCAAATAAGTTTCGGAGTATCAAGCTTCTGTCAGATAGAGGGCACCTATTGATGGTCCCCTTCGTGGTTATTTTTTTTAAACCACCCAGAAACAGGAGCCCCCCGCAGTGGTGCTACGTAGACCAGGGTTCCGTCGACTACGCTAAAACTAGATTGTCTGGATATTGTATTGTATTTCTGCGAAATGGTGGTTATATTTTTTGATTATTATGGATATTAAACTTATGCCTAAAGATCATTCTGACTTACAAAAATTATGGATTTCTTGTATGCTAAATAAGTGTATGCCAAATGATTTTCTGCGATAAGAGGTGTATGTTATCAGTTGTGAAAATAATGACGTAAAAGGTTCTGCTATAAAGGGTAACCAAAAGATAATAAAAAACTTATCCCAATGATGGGAACATGTAAATTTCGGCAATGTTCCGCGTCTTTTTACAGCGTGTATATGTAAGATGACACTCACGCAGGCTGGCGGTGGGCGGGATCTTGTTGCGGCTCATGTGCGAGTACAGCGCCCGCGCGCGCGCTCGCTGCGCGGCCGCCGCGTCCAGCGCAGACACCGAGCGCGCCGTCACCGTGGCCGGGGAGCGCTCTGCGGGGGTGCGGAACATTATTTAAGAATAAACTTAAAATACATAAAAAAAATTAAATTCACAGGGTCATTGAAAATTTAGACAAAACCTGAAAAAGGGGTCATTGTACTCATCATTATGAACAACTTTTACTATGGGACCAAACGTGAAATCATGAAAAAAATACAGCTGTTCCATACATTACGATCGTGTTGTGTAGCATTTTTGTAGGGAACAGCTTTTTATTTTTTTATGATTTCAGTGTTGGTCCCATAGTAAAAGTTGTTCATAATGATGAGTACAATGACCCCTTTTCAGGTTTTGGGAAAATTTTCAATGACCCTGTATAGACGCATTGCCCAATGAAAATGTTTTTAAACCGGAATAGCGAAGCCTATAAGAAGACGATGTTGTATAAAGCACTTGATTGCTCTTTTATTATATTTAAACTTAAGATTAATGGCGAAATGTTAGTGTAACTACTAATGGGTACGCCTCTGCCTAACCCTTCGGGGATTACAGGCGTGATGCATTAGTTGTGCCATTAGGACACTCACATTTCGACGGGCCTGTTGGTCTAGTGGTTAGTGGCCCTGACTGCTAAGCCGGAGGTCGTGGGTTCGATTCCCACCCAGGACAAACTTTGTGTGATGAGCATGATTGTTAGTTCTGTGTCTGGGTGTGATTTATCTATAATATGTATGTATTTATAAATTATATAAGTATGTATATCAGATGTCTGGTTACCATAACACAAGCTCTGCTTAGCTTGGGATCAGATAGCCGTGTGTGAGTTGTCCCAAGATATTTATTTATTTATTTATTTCACCATGTTTTGTTATGTGTAATAGGGGGCGACCCTATTGCCATCAACCGGGCACGAATACAGACTCCGAGGCTGCTACTAAGAAATTCCTGATGGAAAAGCTCAATAAAACTTTGCGTGACCTGGGAATCGAACCCAAGACCTCATGCGCAGCAGTCGCGCTTTGCGAGCACTAAATCAACAAAGCAGTCAATTTGAAGAATATATCCTCACCGTCGCCCCGCATGGCGACAGGTATGTGCGACACTGGCGGGCGCTCGTGCGAGGCGCGGCGCCTGCGCAGCGAGCCCGAGCGGCTCACGCCCGACACCAGGTTCTCGGTCGACGCTGTGTATAGTTACCGACATCCAGGCAGCGTGCAACAGTATGTTGTGGGTTTACTTACATACACATGATAAAAACTTTTAAAAGATCAAAATGGTTTCTATAACCGAGCATGAACTAGAGCAGACTTTCCCAAAGTGCAGGCCTAAAGGGGGCGGTAAGAGACCCAGAAAAAAATCGGGGCGTTGTGTAGAGGCTTGGGGAGCGATTTGTAATTCCATCTACTAGGTGGTTTAATAAAGTAGGTGAAAAAATCCTAGAAAATTATTTATTCTTAAAGTGGGCAATAGACAAATTAAGTTTGGGAACCCCTGAACTAAAGGTACACACACAGACACGAAAACCGACTTTATTCTATAGAATTTAAAGTTTATTTCTGTATACCAACCTGATACACTAGCCGATGGACTTCTAGGACTCGTGATAGCTCTCCTCTCTGAAACAAATATGATTAATTATATTATAACATAAACATAGTATCACGCCTGTAATCCCCGAAAGGTTCAGGCAGAGGTGTACCCATTAGTTCACCCACATTTTGCCTGTTATGTTTAGAGTCCCATGTAATAGGGGCCGAGTCTAAAAGGGGAGATAATTAAATTATTATGATAAGTAAACATAACATCATGGACGCTCAAACTGCGTCGGGACGCTATCCTGAGAGCGTCGTTTGGGGAGGAAGGGAGGGATGAGGAGTGTAGGGGGGTGTAGGAGGTGAAAGGGAGGAGGGGAACTAGGGAGTTCAAGAGGAGGAGAAAAAGGCTAAAAAGAGGGGGGAGGGCTGAAGAGGGGAGGGGAGGCAAGTGGGAGCAGTGGAGGACGGAAATAGTGGGAAGGGCGTTGAGACATAGTGAGAGCAGTGGCAGGATGGATGAGAGGTGGAGGGGGGGACGAGTAGAATCAAAACCATCTAAGTTACTCACCAGTCCCCACATGATGCAGACTGTCAACGCTTCCGATATTCCTCTCCCTCTCTATCTGCTTCTGCGCAGCCGAGTCGAGCCGAGCGAACAGCTGTTCCGCGTCGTCGGGGAAGTGACGTTTGTACGCGGCGTACGCTCTGCGGAACGAAGACGTTTTAGAAAAAAATAAAAGATGTGACCAAATGGGAATTTATTTTTGGAAGTCGGTCAAAATAACTAGAGACCCACCCCGGCTTCGCACGGGTGCGAAATCGTAAAAAGCTTATAAAAGCTTTCTGCGGCTTGAATTTTCTGACACTTTCATCAATTACATATTTCAACCAATTTACACAAAAGCTTTTGTAAAATAAAATAAAATATAGCCTATGTTACTAGCAGATAATGTAGCTTTCTAATGGTGAAAGAATTTTTAAAATCCGTCCAGTAGTTTTTGAGTTTATCCATTACAAACAAACAAAAATACAAATTTTTCCTCTTTATAATATTAGTGTAGATATACCTAAACCTTCCTCATGAATCACTCTATTGGTGAAAACCGCATGAAAATCCGTTCTGGAGTTCTTGAATTTAGGAGTTTTAAAATCAATGTTTAACAATATTTGCATACAGATTCATACATAATTACACGTGAATGTAACGTACAGTAAGCGGTCATAAGTGCAGTAGCAAGCTAAGGTTTGAATTGCTGTGAACACGCGGTACAGGCCGTACCTACATCTGTGTGTAAAGTGATTATGTATTAACACAGTACCTACGAACACCTCAGAATACGCACACGGCGTCGAAAGGTCGTAAGTTAAAAAAAAAACAATTTATTGCTTTGTGAGATTGCTAATCCACGTATGACCGCTACTGTACCTTATAAAAAAAAAACTAATAAGAGCTAGTACATGCTGGGCGCTCGGCGTTGCGTTGAGCGCGCGCGGTTCGCGTACACACACCGCGCTTAGCACGGCGTTCAGCGTGCGAAATCAGTATCAAAATGATCTATCTCCATTTTCGAAAAGTGCGTCCTCTCTACACAAAAGCGCGCGTTGAAATGTACAACAAAATGGCCGCTCATGTATCTCAAAGCGCGCAGCTGACGCCCGAGCAACGCGCGTTCTAACGAAAAGATGTAAACGCGCGATTGACGCGCGCTTAACTAGCAGCGCGCGCTTGCATGTGTACACTTCAGTAGAATTCGGGGTTCTCAAAACGCGCGTTAGCAAAGCGCGCGTTTCAAAACGCCCAATGTGTACCCGCTCTTAATCATAACACGCAAAAGGAATTCATATTACAAATTAGGAAAAATATCTTCAATACATAGTGTTCACATGTTAACAAATATTGAAACTGTAGACGACTCAACATCTCAACCAACAATGTAATGTGTGCGCCCGCGCATGATGAGGCGACAACAGGTCTCTTGTCCACCATGTCAAGCCCCGGAATGTGCACGCGGGCAATGACATGGTGGATAGGAGACACATTGTCTTCGCTGTGTTGGTACGTCGACGACAGGACTCCTGATGCTGAAAATAAATATTAAGACAAAAATATTTTGGGCCGCAAAGCGCGACTGTGTGAGTGACCTTTCGCTTTTGTTTTATATTTAGATTAGATAACGGTAAAAAGTAGTGAAAATATTATACATTATTTTACCTTGCTATCATTACTACCTATACTTGGCAATATTCCCCCTACTTGGCAATATTTCCCCTACTTATCAATATTCCCCCCACTTATCAATATTCCCCCTACTTATCAATCATCCCCCCACTTATCAATATTCCCCCTACTTATCAATATTCCCCCTACTTGGCAATATTTCCCCTACTTATCAATATTCCCCCCACTTATCAATATTCCCCCCACTTATCAATATTGCCCCTACTTATCAATATTCCCCCTACTTGGCAATATTCCCCCTACTTGGCAATATTCCCCCCACTTACCAATATTCCCCCTACTTGGCAATATTCCCCCCACTTACCAATATTCCCCCTACTTGGCAATATTCCCCCTACTTGGCAATATTCCTCCTACTTGGCAATATTCCCCCCACTTATCAATATTCCCCCTACTTGGCAATATTCCCCATACTTGGCAATATTCCCCATACTTGGCAATATTCCCCCTACTTAGCAATATTCCCCCTACTTAGCAATATTACCCCTACTTGGCAATATTCCCCCTACTTATCAATATTCCCCCTACTTGGCAATATTCCCTCTACTTGGAAATATTCCCCCTACTTATCAATATTACCCCTACTTGGCAATATTCCCCCTACTTGGCAATATTCCCTCTCCTTAGCAATATTCCCCCTACTTAGCAATATTCCCCCTACTTGGCAATATTCCCTTATTGCACTGACCTTCTGCCGTAAGTCCTGCAAGTGCTGTCAGCGTCGACGCATGCGCGTCGTATCGCGTCCCTCACTGCCGCTTGTTGCTTCTCTATGGTTTGCGCCGGCCATTTTTCTAGCATTAGTACTAATACTTCGCTGTAACGAGAAAAATATATTAATATCCAATATCACAACCGTTTTGATAAAAATCGCGAAAAAAACATTTTTGACTTATGACCCCTAATAAAAAATTCCAGGGGTCGGATCGATGACTTTTTAGGGTTCGTTTATGATGGTGTTCAGAACAATGCTACCAATTTTCAGCTGGGTGTGAATTATTGTAACCTCACACCTATTTTTTGGTCGAATTTTACAGGACTATTAACGGAGCGATAAATATGGCGGTATGACAGCTTAAAATATGTCAAACTGTCATATTAATTCTTTGGATAAAATTTCTCAGACTAATGAAATATCAGCCCTATTGAAGCTAGTGTAATATTTACACTAGCTAGGTCAGGTACGCAGTACTCGTAACCGGCGTGCTTGTCTGACGAGATGCATGAACGTAGATGAGGCGAAAGGAGTATGTAAGGATCGTAGCAGGTGGCGTTCTGTAGTTTCTGCCTACCCCCATGGGAAAAAGGCGTGAGTTTATAAATAAATAAATAATAAATAAATATCTTGGGACAACTCACACACGGCTATCTGATCCCAAGCTAAGCAGAGCTTGTGTTATGGTAACCAGACAACTGATATACATACTTATATAATTTATAAATACATACATATTATAGATAAATCACACCCAGACACAGAACTAACAATCATGCTCATCACACAAAGTTTGTCCTGGGTGGGAATCGAACCCACGACCTCCGGCTTAGCAGTCAGGGCCACTAACCACTAGACCAACAGGCCCGCCCGTTATGTATGTATGTATGTAATATTTACCTGAGCGTAGATCGTATTTCTTTCGACTTGTTAGTGGTCAAGTTGGTCATGATGACGGGCAGCAGGCGCGGCGAGTGCACGTACGATACGATGTAGCGCACGCATATCGTGCCCGCCGATGATACTACCTGTGAAATTATTTAAATACTAATTAATAATAATAGACTGCCTCGTTAGTCTAGTGGTCGCAAGCGCGACTGCTGTGCATGAGGTCTTGGGTTCGATTTCCAGGTCGGGCAAAGTGTTATGGGGTTTTTCCATCAGGAATTTCTCAGTAGCAGCCTCGGAGTCTGGATTTGTGCCCGGCTGATGGCAATGAGCTCGCCCCCTATTACATAGGACTAAAAACATAACTGGCGAAATGTGGGTGTACTAATTAATGGGTACACCTCTGCCTAACCCTTCGGTGATTACAGGCGTGATGTTATGTAATAATAATCCCAGTAGCAGCCTCGGAGTCTGGATTTGTGCCCGTTTGATGGCAATAGGCTCGCCCCCTGTTACATGGGACTTAGGTAAACATAACTGGCGAAATGTGGATGCACAAATGGGTACACCTCTGCCTAAGCCTTCGGGGTTTACAGGTGTGTAATAATAATACATAACATCACGCCTGTAATCCCCGAAAGGTTAGGCAGAGGTGAACATATGCGTAGGTCGTCACGCTTACTTACATCAGGTGAGATTAGTTTCTGTAGTAGTAGAGACAGTTATTTTATTACATAACATCACGCCTGTAATCCTCGAAGGGTTATGCAGAGGTGTACCTATCAGTACACCCACATTTTGCCAGTTATGCTTAAGTCCCATGTAATAGGGGGCGAACTAATTGCCATCAATAGGGCACAAATCCATTTCATCCATTCGGGAATTGGGAAAAATTACAATAACATGGCGCGCCCTTCCACAATTTAAAACGTTTGATGGTGTTTGTAATAGTATTAAAAAGACTCACAACGCATGCGTGCGTATTGAGACGGCAGTCGACACAAAAATAAATCACCGATTTGTTGCTCAACTAGCGGCGTCAAAAATTACTCTTTATTACTAGTATGGCGCTGCACTGCTATACTCTATAAAAATTACAGGTGCGACGTCTTGTGCGGTCGGCTATTTATGATTAGTTGACCAAAACTCTGCCTGCTACTGAAGACGATTACTCACAACTACATACAAACTCTTTCATACGAATGTGACTACACACATTGAAATGGTAATATGGAGGGGCGGGTCAAGTTATAGTAGTTTGTCTAGACATGTATGGAATAGTTCTTACCTTGGCAGCGTTCTGTATGAGATTGATCAGCTCCTGGAGTATGTACAAACTGAATTGGTCTATCTTGTTCCTGAGCACCTTAGACATGTGAGCGATCGTAATGCACGCCTCCCGGACCACCTGGCAAACAGACATTTATTTTAATTTTTTTAACTTGGTTTACTCCTACGCTTCCCCTAAGTTTGTCCATAGAAACTTTGGACCACCATCCCC
The DNA here is from genome assembly GCA_949774945.1 of Hoplodrina ambigua. Lineage (NCBI taxonomy): Eukaryota > Metazoa > Arthropoda > Insecta > Lepidoptera > Noctuidae > Hoplodrina > Hoplodrina ambigua. The sequence continues at coordinate 624,282 of OX458991.1, forward strand.
TTAGGGGGTGAATTTAAACAAAATTGCTTATTATAAACTACCTCCTTGCCAAATTCCATATTATAGGTCAAGCGGTTTTCGATATTACGTGATGAGTGAGAGAGTGAATGAATGTATGTTTGTGTGTGTGTGTGTGTGTGTGTGTGAGAGAGAGAACCACCTTTAAATTTTATATATTTAGATAATAAAATTTAATGTAAAATTTATAAAAAACAAGCATAACAAAACTCGTCAGCATCGCTGTCATTGGAACACTAGCCCAAAATACTGGGAGCATTGCCACGTTGCATGGCAATACTGATTCCTTAGCCCAAGAAAAGGAAGTTGTTTGGCAATGTCCCAGAAAAAGTTTTCTAGGTCTTTTACGTGGCCGAAGTCTCGAGCAGTGGCTAGTTTCAAGTTAAGGGTACTTACTTGACTCCTCAGATCCTTGATGACGACGAGGAAGGGCACGGAGAGCTCCTTGAGATGCGCCGCGAACTCCGCGGGGTACTGCTGGTGAGCGTTCGCCGTCAGCAGAGAGCGGATCTTCTTCAACTGTGGACACATATTTAATAAGTTAAGAATCATGATATAAATTGGTTAAGGTATCGATTCCCTTGGTCACAAACTAAACCAAAATTAAGACTATTTCCATATTTTTCTGTCCAATAAAACAAGAAAGAGACTAATGTAAATAACAACTGTCAAATTTAGTCAATCTGACACATCCATACAATTATAGTTGACATCATAAAACGTATGCATTAAAAATACGAAGAAGTACAAGCAAAACTAATTTGACATCGCTAACTTAGTTATTTAATGTCACCGACCACCGTCCTTTCCGTTCGCTGTACGTTAGTAAGAGATGTCAATTCTCTAAATTTAGTCTAGTTTGTGAACAAGGGAATCGGCACCTAAGTCAAGTTTAAAATAAATTGTCTAACAGTGACGAATCGTTTGCTTCAAAATTGGAGGGGGGAGGCATTGAAACGTGAAGAATGGAAGGAGTGTATGGGGGGAGGGGGATATTTGCAAAAAAATACTTGAAAAAAGGCTTGGACTTGAACATAACTGGCAAAATGTGGGGAATACTAATAGGTACAGGCGTGATGTTATATTTCTGGTGAAATGTGGGTGTACTGATGGGTACACACCTCTGCCTAAGGCGCTTTGAATATGTGTACGGAGGTAGGTCTCTATGAAGTATTTCCGATGTCTGGCACCGCGATTGGACAGGGCTAGGGCTGTTTTCTGGCGGCTCAAGCCCAATTTTGGGGGGGAGGGGGGAAGGCCTCTATGGATAAGAACGAGCAAGATGTGCATATGTGTTCTGTCAGTAGTACTCACGGCGTCGACGCGCTTCTCCCAGTCGGCGGCGCGGTCGCCCAGCAGCGCGGCGGCGTGGCGGCACAGGTCGTCCAGGCCGCGCGGCCCGTACACGGCGGCCGGCGCGGCCGACAGGAAGGCGGCCTCGAACGCCTCCGCCGACACCGCGCCCGCGCCGCCCGCCTCGCCAGCCACCGCGCTCATGCCGCTCGACACTGCGACACGTACATTCAAAATATACCAGTCTGTTATTGTCCTACTGCAGGAAAAAACCTCTTCTCATACAAAGAAGACAATGGCGTAACTTGGGGGAGGGGGCGCTGGAGGACATCTGACAGGGGGCGGCGGCAAGTGCCAAGTTTTATTAAAATGGAATTTAAAAAAACAACTAAATCGCGAACGCAACGTTACGTGTCAAGCAAATCCAACAACAGAAAGGATGTCAACAAAATCCCATACAACTTTGCCCAAATATGTACCTCGAGGTACACGTGCACCAAATCGTAGAGAAAAAATTGAGGAATTCAAAAATAATTTTACTTTTATTCATAAATCATTTTTATCTATTTAATAAATTATTCAAATATAACCTGTAATACAATTAAAACATGTGACAACATTGCATTTTAATTGGTTGTCACTCGGGTTGACATTTCATAAATGTTATTTAATTTTGCTTTTGTTGACACTTCACACATGTCATTCGCGTTTCGGGGTACTCTTCTGTCAACTTGACAGTTTTTTAAGGTGCTTATTTACTGGAGTGTCAAAATGGTATGCTTTTTATTACGATTAAAAGTTATTTTATTCTCTTCCCCGGGCAACTATATAAATAATTTAAGAGCGCAATATTATTTAGTATAAGTGTATTTTATGCCACTAAGTGTACCTTCTATATAAATTTAGTCAGATACTGTTGATCTCCTTACAAAATAATATAAAAATGGTGCTGTTCTATGAGATGGCGATAGGTCCCCTTTCTTTCCATAAATGAATGTTTCTTCCCAAGCAGTGGATAGTTTATCGTGACTTTCAATAAGTTGTACAATGAACATTAAACCGTATTCAGGGAGCCGTAAGATAAAAGATAAACAAATCATAAAAACGGTATTTCGAACGCATTATGATACTACTAAATTTAAGACCACAGATACTGCGAACATTCTACATTAAAATGTGACGTTTTGTAATCGGTCGGGTTATATCCGCCATAGTTTTCTTTGTTTACATTTTGTCTCAAGCCCAGATGTATATAATAAAATATTTTTCTTTTAAACTATAAATAAACCAGTGTGAGAATGAGTTATTAGAAGAGATAGCAAATGATCTCTCCTTTGGGCTAATTCGATTTGGAAAACGATGTACAAAACACCCTGTATATTTTGATGTCATATTAAAAAATATTACTGTCAGATTTGGAAAATATGTTATGCTGTTTGAAAATGTGAGACAATAATCTATATGTATAAAAATCAATCGCTGTTTGTTAGTCTCGCTAAAACTTGAGAACGGCTGGGCCGATTTAGCTGTTTTTGGTATTGAAATGTTCGTGGAGGTCTAGGAAAGGTTTAGACGGTAAGAAAATATGGGGTAGGGTAGGGTAGGGGTAGGGTATGGGATGGGTAGGGAAGGATAGGGGTAGGGTGTGCGATGGGTAGGGAAGGATAGGGGTAGGGTATGGGATGGGTAGGGATAGGGTAGGGGTGGGGTAGGGTAGGGTAGGGTTAGGGTAGGGGTAGGGGATTCTGGAATAGAACAGAGACTCTTTATCCCAGTATCCTCTTTATTTTAGTTAAAGCTAGTTTAGTAATAAAAATGAACAGAAAATTAATAACCTGAAGACACTTACCACTGCTAGCGCTAGTTAATTTAGCTGGAGGTGGCGGCTTCCTATTGGCTGACGGCAAGCTGTACAGCCCAGATACCGTCTTCTTTGGCGCCTCACACGCTATGTGGTGATTGGTGATAAGTGAAACGGTTATTGGTGATTGGTTATTTGCAGTCCGGTTATTCCCGTAGAACATGAGTGAAAGAGAGAGAAAGATTTGTGTGTTAGTTTTTGTCATTGAATGAATGATTATTTTATTTGTAAGAATATTGGATGTATGGTCAATTAAAAAGATATTATGTAAGTAGGGTCACCCAATACAGTTGAAGTTTTCTTAGAAAAATGTGGATGTCTTTGATTGAAACTTAATTTAATTAATGAACTGTTTATTATCTAAGTTTTAATTCGGTAGTGCAAATATTACGTAGTTATAAATAACATTAACATTTGAATTTAGAATGAACATGCGATTTTAAACCATTACCTTCTACCTTTATTTATTATACAACGTGTAACGGAAAGGGTATATACATACCAAGAGCAAGGCTTCTTTGGATGATAACAAACGATATGGCAAGGGTTTTTAATCCTATCTCTACATGTTCGGAAATTATGATCAACAAAGAACACCGCCTGCAGTAGGCTACTTTGCGGTACTAGGCGCGCAGAACTACGGAAGAGAATTATCGTGATATTAGGCAAGTAACGTGGATAGTTTTTGACCCACGTAGTGCAGTTTGACACGTTTGTTATGATTTAAATTTAAGAAACATATTAAACTGAAAATTTGGTATTAATTCTTGGAGTATTTTATATTGAGCTGAAACCCTTGCCATATCGTTAGTTATAATCCAAAGAAGCCTTACTCCTTGTATGTATATACCCTTTCCGTTACACGTTGTATAATATACTTTATATACCAGACAGATTGATTTCTTTTATAACATCACGATACTTCACACTGGAGCGGCGCAATAACCAAAGACGTAACTTAACAAGGGCGAAAAAAAATAACCACGCGAACAGAATATTAGTCATATCCAAATCCGAAATTTCATATCCATAACATGGTTGGTACAGATGAGCTCATTATGGATGTAAAAGTGGAGTACAGACCTGGTGTGGAGGCCCCGGAGCTGTCTCCGTCGCGGGAGCGCGCCGACGTGGGGATGGTCATGGTGCGCTTCACCGTGCGCGACACGAAGTCCGGCTCGTCTGCTCCGGACGTGGCTGTGGGGAGGGATATGATATTTATTATAGAAACATTACCAAAAATACTTTTTTTACGACGGTTATATATTTTTTAAATCTACTTGTCAAATTCTAGACGATATAGACATAGACACGACCAGATTCATTAAAAAAATAAATTGAGGCTGGTATTAATTTACGTTTTAAAGTGACCACACCTGTTTCTTTTTTTTTTTTACTAGCCTATGTTACTCGGAACGATGCAAGGATTGTAACGATACCCCATACATCTAAATCGGTTCACGCGTTTAAAAGATATGGTGGAATAGAGAAACTCACAAACATAAAACATTAACTCTTGTTATACTCGTTTTATTAGTCGTGTAAAAATGGTAGGTTCTGTAAGCACTCATAACGATGTTTTTTTATTTATTTGTTAAAAAACTGTTATTATGGCGTTACAAACAGACCTTTCTTCAAACAACTGTTAAGTAATACAAAACTTATAAAAGTAAATAAAGTGTTTTACATAACATAACATCACGCCTGTAATCCCCGAAGGGTTAGGCAGAGGTGTTCCCATTAGTACACCCACATTTCGCCAGTTATGTTTGTAGTCCCATGTAATAGGAGGCGAGCCTATTGCCACCAACCGGGCACGATACCAGATTCCGAGGCTGCTACTGAGAAATTCCTGATGGAAAAACCCAATAACACTTTGCCCGGCCTGGGAATCGAACCCAAGACCTCATGCACAGCAATCGCGCTTGCGACCACTAGACCAACGAGGCAGTAAATAAAGTGTTTTGTATTGCATTTAAGGTATCTCACCGGTAGGCAGCAAGAGGCCCGCTTCCCGCGCCTCGTCGAACTTCTGCTCGAGTAGCGCGAACTTCTGTGCCGGCAGGAGCTCTTTCTTCTTCAAATCCTGTCTTAATCTTTCACCTGGAATAATAAAAATATATTCATGAGTCATTAGGGCTAAGACTTCATTGTTTTCACATGTAGAAGCAACAAGAACATTGAAACGCAAGATTTTATAAAAACCATATTGAAAAGAGTGCCGTGGAGTTTCTTGCTCGTTCTTCTCCATAGAGACCTACCTACGTTTTGGAACGAGCAACTAGCTTCAACTTTCTGACTAACTGACCGACTCTTTGACAATTCAAAAATGCCTATAATTGGTCTAATTGAAATTGTTTCTCTGTTTAAACGCGCTAGACTCGTGTACTACTGCTTCAATTCTGAAAATTCTATCACAGATAGGAAGCTGTTGTATGGTTGTTCCCAATTGAGTCATCCAATTACAGTACTTGCGACAATTTTTCCCCATTTTTTTTACTTTCTAATAACCGAGAGTAAGTGCATTTATAGTGAAATTACGATTTTGTAACATTTGTCAATTTTGTTACTAAAAAACTCCATTTTGTCACTCACAAATAAAAACACATACTAACCAACATGTCTGTAAACGTCGACGAGCAGTTGCATCGCCGCATCTCTGACCGCACTGCTCGGGTCTCCGACTAGAGCCGCGAGGTTTGGCACTGCGGCCCTCAGCTGTAGCTCAGTGGCGCCGTGGCTGTAATGAAATGGAGCGGATTTTGCGATAAATAAAGAGATAGTTGATATAACAAACTGGAAAAAAAAAAAAAACTATAGATTAGAACGGATTCTTATCCCCCTGTCTGTTAAGGCGCCTGCTACGGGCCGCTGTGAAAGATAGGTTTCAAAGCGAAGGTTACATAATATTGTACTGTAAATTCAATTGAATTCCCCAAAAAAACTGACTGCCTCGTTGGTCTAGTGGTCGCAAGCGCGACTGCTGTGCATGAGGTCTTGGCTTCGATTCTCAGGTCGGGCAAAGTGTTATTGGGTTTTTCCATCAGGAATTTCTCAGTAGCAGCCTCGGAGTCTGGATTTGTGCCCGGTTGATGGCAATAGGCTCGCCCCCAATTACATGGGACTAAAAACATAACTGGCGAAATGTGGGTGTACTAATGGGTACACCTCTACCTAACCCTTTGGGGATTACAGGCGTGATGTTATGTTATGATGTTATGTTCCCCAATAGGCATTGAAGTCTCAAGTGATTACCTTGCTTCTAAACAAACATGCATTATAGTCAATCGCATTATGGTTTACCACGTGCGAGGTTGAAAAAGAACAGGGCAAACAGCGTCGATACCAAAAGTGTAATTTTTAACCATTATCCAAACCCTCCTTCAACCTTTTTTTTTCTTTTTCATCTACTCTATTATAAATTCCAGTTTGTTACCACTGTTTCCATTTTGTCACCAAAAAATCAAGTTTGACCAACAAATTCCATTTTGTTACCAAAACAATAAGGTGCTCTACTCACTGTTCTAACAACGCCTGTATACACCTCAGCGCCTCCTCCCGCGCGTGCGGCGCCTTGTGCTGCAGCGCGGGCGCCAGGCGCGCCAGCAGGGCGCGCGCGTTGGCCGCGCGGGACGTCGCCAGGGACGCCACGCACGTCCGCGCCGTGTGACGGACCGCCTCTTTCGTGTCGGCCAATCTGAAATAAATAATTTCATTTAACGGGGGTAACACTGAATAAAACCGAAAGTTATATAACATAACATAACATCACGCCTGTAATCCCCGAAGGGTTAGGCAGAGGTGTACCCGTTAGTACACCCACATTTCGCCAGTTATGTGTTTAGTCCCATGTAATAGGGGGCGAGCCTATTGCCATCAACCGGGCACAAATCCAGACTCCGAGACTACTGAGAAATTCCTGCTAAAAAACCCAATTTTCCAAGACCTGGGAATCAAAGACCTCATGCTCAGCATTCGCGCTTTGTGACTATAACACATCAAGTAAAGTTTTTTTACCAATGTGACTTTTTCTGTTTCATATTGTACTTGTAGGTTCCACGCAAAAATTAAACTTCGCAGAAAACCGACATTTACGCGGACGAAGTCGCGGTCATAAGCTAGTATTACATAATATATCACAAACAATATTGTCAACCCATTATTACAGTTCAGTTGTACTTGAGTGCTTCCTAATTGAGCATTGTGTCGTGACGTCACTTCCGGCTCGTGTCTCAAGATGTGTCGAGGGCATGTCGTTTATTATAGCGCTGTTGTTTACGCTTGGATGGAGGGTAGGCAGAGCGGGAAGGTCATTTGTTAACATTTTAGAAGCAATTCTAATATAATAAGTGCCACGAAAGACGAGACTTGACACACCACACAAAGTTTATTATTTTATAGTAAATATTATAATATTGTTAAGAATTTTAATCCCAAGTTTGTCATCGAAATATATCTAAATAGATACACAAATTATGGATAACTATTTCGTACATCCATACCTGCGCAAGCTCCCCATTACTGACGCTTGTGGCGCTTTCGTGGCGCGTTTTATAACTTTTAGTTCGAATAGGATGTCATGTCAAATGTCGCTGGTACGTTTTTAATCACAAAAATTGACCTTCTATTTAGATTCAATTCACACCACACCACACGACTTTCCGTATGGAGAAAGTCAAACTCAAAACATTTATTAGACCATTTACAGGCACTTTTGAATTGTCAAGGAGTCCGTCAGAAGTTCGAAAGCTGAGCTAGTTGCTCGTTCTAAACCATAGGTAGGTGTCTATGGAGAAGAACGAGCAATAAACTAAATCCTGGTTACATTATCTTTTTGGTTCATTAGTGAAAACGATGTAGATGAATGTTTAACAGTAGTAAAAAATAATGAAAATTAAGAGGTAAGCCATGGCAGTTAAGACATGACTAATCCCAACTGACAGCACTCGTTCACGAGCATGACAAAACGAATGGATAAGAAACTCCATACTAAGTCTTTTAGAAGTAGTCGTTACCTGTCAATAATATGAGGGAGCACGGTGGGCACGTAGTGGGAGAACTCGGGGCCCATGCGCTCCGCCAGCGCCGTCAGCACCTCCAGGGCATTCTGAGCCACCTGCGGACAGAAAGTGGTTAACATTAGTTATCTAAATATATAAAAGCGAAAGGTCACTCACTCATCGCGAAAACTCGAAAACTGCTTGACGTAAAATGATGAAATTTGGCAGGGAGGTAGTTTATAATTAGTAGTCATCCGCTTTGAAAGGATTTACTAAAATTCATCCCCTAAGGGGATGAAACTGGGTTTCAAATTTTGTATGGAAAAACATAGGAGTTAATTAAGGTACCCGAATTCCACGCGAGCAAAGCCGCGGGAAAAAGCTAGTTATGAAGTAATAATAATAACAGGTTAATTTTTTTTTTATAAAAAGTTGTCTCAATATCATCTCAGCGACAATCATTGTCAAAACGTAGGGAGGATTTTTGATAGATTCGACACTTAGATAGAAAACGAACATTCTTAAAATGTACTAGAATATTGGACAATTGACACCATGAACTCAATAATTCCAAGACGATTCTTTAAATAAACACTTTATTTTAGCACTGAAAACAGGATTTATTTTCGATTAACTGTAAAATAAGATTTTTAGTTGCTTTGAAATAAATAAATACTTAGTCAATTGAATTCAAAAATAAGTGACGTCACAGGCCAGTATGCCATACAAAATCTATGGGAGAATGCGTTTTGACAGCTCATAAAAAGTACGTCAATTGATTGGAGGTGTGATGGTGTCATCTAGCCTATTATTGGTTATTTTACCGTTTTAATTAAAGTAAAATAAATAAATACTTCACGTATTTAAAGGTTTTGGTTTACACTTTTCCACCGGATTCACTTACAAAAAAATAAAAACACTAGATACTTCTGCTTAAACCGTTTCAAGAAGACTATTGCACTAGTAGTGCACCGCGTCGCGGTTTGGTACAGACTGGTGCGCTGTGGTTTATGGTCATGTAACTATTCTGATAGAATATTAACAGCTTAACGTGTGGTTAACGTATACAAATAAATAACATTTAACTGTCTGTTACTACATGTATACAGGATTTATACGAAAAAAAAAAATCATTTTTATTAAGGTGAAAGCGACACGGTAGGTCGTGAAATTCAAATTTTCTAACGTTTTTTTGCAATTTGCAAGTCAGTATTAGGTTTAATGTTGATTAAAGTATCGTTCGCGGGCGAAAGAAGTATGAATTTTCAGAATTATAGAGTTGGTATAATCCTAAAATGTCAAGATTTCATAAAATAGTCATTCAATCGGGTTACCTGGCCCCATGGAGTTTTATTGCTGACTTAAATGGTTATAATTCTGAAAACACATACTTCTTACGCCCGCGAATCATACTTTATTTTTTACTAGCCTATGTTACTCGGAACGATCCATACATCTAAATCGGTTCAGGCGTTTAAAAGTTACGGTGGAATAAAGAAACTCACATACTTAATTAACCCTGAACACATAACACTCCTTTTTTTGGGGGCAGTCGTGTAATCAGCTACGAAGCACAGTTAGCCATCTCCAGAATAACACTCCGTACGCAATGAAGCGTGCTTCAAGCGGTAATATGTATCGCAATCAGAGTGTGCATGATAGATCGAGAACACGCCGTGATCTTGTGTTTGAGGATGTACGAGGTGAGCAGAGATATAGGTAAGCAATCGAAGGTTGGGACCGTAGAAGTTAAAGTTAAATCGTTTAGTTTTACAAAAGAAAAAAGCTAAGAAAAAAACATCGAACGTCTTAAAGATTCACAATTTTGTTAGTAATAATTTTGAACTAAAAAAAAAAAAAAAATTGTATACCTAACATATTAAATTAAAATATCAAAGCCATATCTTTTCTAGGGTAAGAAAGACGGCAGATGGACTTATAGTCCTCCAAAGCAGTCCGATATTCAGCTTTAGTGGCCAATCTTAGTGTAGCAGGAGATATTATAGAGCACAAGTGTGTGCGCAAACACTCACTCTCACAGTCCGATGGGATGGCAATCCGACACCACCGGAGTGAGATCAAAAACAGGACCAACAGTTCTCACCTTAAAATTCCCGCCGTTCAGCCAGGAGACCATAGAGTCGAGGAGCTGCGCGGCCAGGTCGTGTGTGATCTCCGGCTCCCGTCGCACGAGGGCAGTCAGCTGGTCGCCGAGCTGCTGTCGAAGACGGAGGTCGGGCCGGTTGAGGAGCGGGAGAGCCGCCTCCAAGGTCGCCGGCTGCGGATAGTGCGCCATCTGGTGGAGGAAACAAGTGTTCAAATAACATACTTCTAACATTATCACTCACGACTTCGCCACAGATAATTTTCTTACATGCATACATACATAACATCACGCCTATAATCCCCGTAGGGTTAAGCAGAGGTGTACCCTTGAATACATCCACATTCCGCCAGTTATGTTTAAGTCCTATGTAATAGGTGGCGACCCTATTGCCAGCAACCGGGCACAAATCCACACGAGGCTGCTACTGAGAAATTCCTGATGGGAAAACCCAATAACACTTTGCCCAACCTGGGAATCGAACCCAAGGCCTTGCGCTCAGCAGTCGCGCTTTGCGACCACTAGACCAACGAGAAACAGACAGTTAAATGTTATTTATCTGTATAGGTTAACCACACGTTAAGCTGTAACTATTCTATCAGAATAGTTACATGACCATAAACCACAACGCACCAGTCTGTACCAAACCGCGACGCGGTGCACTACTCAAGGAGGCTGTTTGTTTGTCTGTAAGAGGTAATCTCTGGAAGTACCTACATTACTATACAATTCTTAATAGAATAGAAAATAGTTAAAACTCACCGTTGCCAGGTGTCCAGCTGTATTCACTTGGCGGAGTCTGGCCTATTGTTGCACGTAACTGTTCTACATAATATCATCTCACTCACACTACACTGACTGCTATAGTTCTTACTCTGTCTAACACTGTTAATCACAGATAGGTTTAGGCACTTATCAGTTTTCTTCGCTGAAGATCTGGAAAGAGGTGCATTTATTTAGAAATGAACTTTAAGACTCACGATGTAAGGTTTCAAGTCAAAAATCTTCCTATCATTAAGCCCATAGTCGTCAAGTCATCATCTGCCTAGCCTTTTCCCAACTATGTTGGGGTAGGCTTCCAGTCTAACCGGATGCAGCTAAATACCAGTATTTTACGTGGAGCGACTGCCTATCAGACCTCCACAACCCAGTAACTGGGTAAAGGCACGGAGGAGTCTCGGTGTGTAAAGATGGTCACCCATCCACGGACCAACCCCGGCAAGCGTAGCTTAACCTGACGGATCGACCCATGTGGCTGTTATTACTTAGCCACGAGCTCCATAGTCGTCATGTATGACCACTCTAAAGGTGATTTCAAAGCGGCGAAGCGAGGCGAGAATTGTTAACACGCTGACCCTTCACACAGAAAGATATGCGGCCCCGACCAGCGCCGAGATATTTGTGTATCAATTTTGGAAAGCAATAAATACCCTATTAATGCTGCAATAAACTTCAATATTGTACGAACAAATATTTCAAGTCTCGCCTCGCACATCGAGACCTTTCACATCAAAGATTGTTCAGACGTGAGTTTAAATATTTGTTCGTATAACATTGGACTATATTGCTGCGTGAATAGAGTATTCATTACTAATAGAAATTTTAACTCTCGCCAATTCTCTCCTCGCCTAGCCTCGCCGGTATGAAACCACCTTAAAGGTAAGCTCACCACGAAGCGACGCGCGACGATGGTGCGCGCGCTTTTTAACATAGTGACATAAGATCGAAATTATTCAAAGTGCGCGCAGCCTCGCGTAGCATCTCTGTGAGAAGAGATACAGCATTTAGAAATCAAGACAAGTCTCGAGACACGAGACCAAAAGGAATCAATCAAACATAAAAATAACTATCGCAGTAAGAATTCAAAATCAGTCAAGATTCAAGACACACCAAAAGAAACAAAAAAATATATCAACAGGCCTCAACGTGGGCCGCCATGGCCCAATATTGTTTTAAAAATAATTCAAGAACAACTACCTACTCAAAAAATTATGAATATGATGGACAACTTCCTAATAGCTTTGAATATAATATTCGATAAGTTATTAATTTAAATTATTTAATCAGAATTAACGACAAAACAAGTATTGGAAGACTGCAGTTATTCAAATAAGATCCTTAATTCAATGAGCTTATACAGCTGTTTGATGTAAACAAGTTACCTAGGTAGTTTGGGGCCATGGTTTAGATTTTAGAGTCGAATTTACAGCACCTCTAAAAGAAATTCGAATTTATTTAGCAAATCTCAATAGCTCATTTAGTTCAGTAAATTCCGAGAAAAATAGCTGAGACAGACACACGAGAGACCCTATAAGGGTCGGATGAGGAACACGGACATTATATTGTAATCCTTAAAACCATATAATATGTAGGTAGGTACTAGGTACGTAAAAATCATCAAATGACTCCTTCTCGAAGGGACTATCAGACTTTTACTGACTAAAAAACCACCCTGTTCGTTGTCCTTTACGTTCCGGGGCCACGGTATCCTGTTAAGACGTCCCACAACCACGGAGATAAAGGTACTTAAAATGAGGTTTCAAGATAATGAACCTTCGCGCTTCCGATGATTCGAGCTTATGGTTATTCAAGATTTTGATACATCAAGGTGCATCGAGCTAACGTTTTCGAGCAAGAGATTTCACGGCATAAGCAAAATATTAGCCATGTTACCCCCGCAGTTTCGGAATCTTAAACACACAAAAATATACTGCTCATACAGCAAAATATTTGTCCCAACAGATCGACCCCAGTACGAAGGATGCGTTCGATCGGATGCTGCATATTTCATGAATACATCTCCTTGGACGCGGTCCAAGTATTTTGATTTAGTCTGTGCGAAATATGTTTTAAGCTTAGGATTTAAGTTTGGAGATCGCATGTTCTTGTTGTGTTTACAAATAGAATATCTATGCCGTTTTGTTTTGTTTTGTTATGTACATTAACATACCGTCACGCCTGTAATCCCCGAAGGGTTAGGCAGAGGTTAGTAGGCGAAAGTTATGTTTAATTCCCATTTAAAAGGGGGCGAGCTTATTGCCATCAACCGGGCACAAATCCAAACTTCGAGACTGCCACTGAGAAATTTCTGATGAAAAAATGCAATAACACTGCCCGACCTGGGCATCGAACCCAAAACCTCATGCTCAGCAGGCGCGGTTTGCGACAACTAGACCCGCGAGGCAGTCAGTAGTACCTACACTTATCCTATCTACAAAATGTCTAAAGTGGCAACGCAGGGAGGGGTCGCCCTAGGAAGACCTACACTGATCATATAGGTGAGGTTCTTCAGAAAGGTCAGGTGCGCAGTACTCGTAACCGGCGTGCTTGTATGACGAGATTTATGAACGTAAATGAGGCGAAAGGAGTATGTAAGGATCGTAGCAGGTGGCGTTCTGTAGTTTCTGCCTACCCCCATGGGAAAAAGGCGGGAGTTTATGTATGTATGTAAGATGTCTAAAGTTTACAATATTTACCTACTTATCGATCAAAACACGACTAGAGTAAGCCTGTTATCGATAAACATCCTCTTAAACGTAAAGCCAGGCAACCATGATCGATTCCAATCGTTCTCTACACCGATTATCGTTATTATGAAGTCTATTTAATCTTTTGAACCCAATATATAAACTATATTATGAGATCAATCATTATAAACGTTTCTACCAGTCGATAACGCTTCGTATAGGCTGGCCAATGATCGGCTAAAGCTGTCTGCACAAGATGCGTGCACGCTGGAATACTAGCAAGATATTAAAACGATCGGACGGACAGCCTCGTTGGTCTAGTGATGGTCGCAAAGCGCGACTGCTGAGCAAGAGGTCTTGAGTTCTATTTTCAGGTCGCGCAAAATGTTATTGAATTTTTCCAGTGTCAGTGGAGTTTCTTGCTCGTTCTTCTCCATAGAGGCCTACTCCGTTTTGAAACGAGCGACTAGCTTCAACTTTCTGACTAACTGACCGACTGCTTGACAGCTCAAAAGTGTTTGTAATTGGTCTAATTGAAATAAATGTTTTGACTTTGACTTTGACATACTTACCATCACGTCTGTAATCCCCGAAGGGTTAGACGCTTTGCACACGGAGCAACTTACTCCGAGACTGCTACTGAGAAATTCCTGATGTCAGTTTTTATGACATCAGGAATTTCTCAGTAACAGTCTCGGAGTCTGAATTTGTGCTCGGTTGACGGCAATAGGCTCGAAACTTCTGGTTATAAAAACAAATGACAGTTTGACAGTCAAAGTTAATCCTTTTATTTAGTGCGTGGAACTTGTTAATATCGTATTTGTATACAAACTTTCAACCCCCTTGTCATCGCCTTGTGGGGTGATTTCCGGGATAAAAACTATACTATGTCCTTCCCCGGATCTTAAACTATCTCCATGCCAAATTTCATCAAAATCTATTCAGCGGTTTAAGCGTGAAGAGCTGACAGACAGACAGACACACTTTCGCATTTATAATATTAGGTAGTATGAATTTAGATTAGAATGGATTAAAAACTGTCATAAATCTTCTACAACCACAAGACCTTTACTTTCCAATTAACAAATCAAATGGAGGATACAAACGCGCTCCTGCAACCGGCCTAACATGTCCAAAAATAAAACCACTCCAGTAACTAGGTAACTCGTTATTTACTACTGCTATAAATAGAACACTTTGATCTATTCTATTTCACTGTCTGTATGAAATAATGCTAAACCAATACACCGCGGAGTGTAGTTGTTAGTCAAGTATTGCTAGCAAGTAGTCTTGATGCGTTTGAATGCAGCATGATTTTGTTTTTCTAAGTTACTATATTCCATACGTTCTTTCTATGATGGTGCGGGTGACACATGTCAGCAATTCATCTATGGATGTCAGAATCGCTTAACTAAATCAGTGACATTATTTAATTTACTAGTTATTTATTTACTTATTACTGATTACGTTTTTTGCGACTATGATATTAGTGTGCAGTTAAAATATTAGATCATGATTGTAAATCTCCGTAACGTTCAAGATTGAAAAGCAACAGTTTGACAAATGTCACCAGTACCATCCTAGGGCGTGAAGAATATAGCGAAGAGGGGACGCCCTAGGAAGACACTGACCTTATTGGTGAGGTTCTTCAGAAAGGTCAGGTGCGCAGTACTCGTAACCGGCGTGCTTGTATGACGAGATGTATGAACGTGGATGAAGCGAAAGGAGTATGTAAGGATCATAGTAGGTGGCACTCTGTGATTTCTGCCAATCCCCATGGGAAAAAGGCGTGAATTTATGTATCATGTATGTATGTTCCTAGCATTTGCCCGTAACAATAAACGCGTGGTTTTTTCGAGTACGGAACCCTAATTACCGCAATGATAGAAATTACGTTTCTAAAACATATTATTGTAACCATATGTTTGTTGCTTCTATTTAACTAGGTCCAATAATATCTAACGCAATGAATGACCTATATTCTAGCTCAAGGACTCCAGTTCCTAGATCTCTCACAAACACTGATAACCTCAACTTGTTGACGTCATGCGCAGGCGCAGCGTGATCAAGTAATTTTATCATTGAGAGCACTATTAACCTGACGTAAGTCATTCCGGCTTGAAGATCAATTGGTCTTCATTGTTATTGTAAATAAATGTATGTACTGACTAGCTTCTGCTCGCGGCTTCGTCCGTGTCAAAGTTGGTTACTCCATACAAACTTTAAATCCATGTTTTACCCCCTTAGGGGGTGGATTTAGGAAAATCCTTTTCTTATCGGATGTCTACGTCATACGGTTTTCTTCACCCGCGCTAAATTGCGTCTTTGATTACTGCTCTGCTACTGTGGGCCGTAGCGAGATGTTTTACAGTCTATACTATTCCTCATGAATCTAAGACAGAGGGTATCATTGGGTATAATACAAAAATATTTTTTCCAAGGTCAAGGTAAAAGTCAAATCATAACATAACATCACGCCTGTTAACCCCGAAGGGTTAGGCAGAGATGTTCCCATTGGTACACCCACATTTTGCCAGTTATGCCTAAGTCCCATGTAATAGGGGGCGAGCCTATTGCAGTCAACCTGGCACAAAACCATACTCCAAGGCTGCTACTGAAAAATACGCAATAACACTTTGCCCGACCTGAGAATCGAACCCAAGACCTTATGCTCAGCAGTCGCCTTCTTAAACCCTTCGGGAATTACAGGCGTGATGTTGTGTTAATAACAAAAACTTGAGCTTCATTATCAGTATAGATTAGTCATCGACCCACAGACCTCTGCCACAGGCACCTAACAGTTTTATTATATTTATTTTAAACAACGATTTATATACAAATGAGTCATTGTTGTATGATGAGCCAGCAGGCGTTGTCAACTTGTGTCACATAGCATATTGGAGACGCAGAAGACCCACTTGAGATAAACTACTATAACATGGCGCCCTCCTCCATATTACTCCTCCTCCATATTACTATTTCAATGTGTGTCGTCACATCCATATGAAAGAGTTTGTATGTAGTTGTGAGTAATCGTCTTCAGTAGCAGGCCGGCAGATTTGTTTGTCAACTAACCATAAATAGCCGACCGCGCAAGACAACGCACGGTGTGTCATTTTCATAGAGTATGTCAGTGCAGCGCCATACTTATAATAACGAGTAATCATGGACGACGCTAGTTCCGTCCCCCCTAGTGTTATATCACTGAAGTAGGCCGTCCTACGGTCCTGCGAGCGGTGAGCGCTCGTAGCGTAATATACAAGAGGCGAAATGTACGAATGTACACATGTACGTCACAACGGTTAACGGTGAACAGTGTCAGCAGGCAAGTACTCGGGGGTCAGTCAAGCGATTTATCATGATGAGGATGGCATGTGTCTTTTTTATATCCGGTATAAGTTGCCAAGCAAGTTCAGAACGGAACTTCTGCGTATTTTTTTGTATTGTGTCATCCATTAACACTTTCATTGCTTTCAGGGTCAATAGCAGACGCGTCGCCTACACTCCTTTATTGACGTTTTAATTAAAACTATTATTTCATACGTGTAATGCTCTGAATGGCTGTTACATAATACATATTTTGGTTTGTTGCTAATGATAAAAATAAATAAATAAATATCTTGGGACAACTCACACACGGCTATCTGATCCCAAGCTAAGCAGAGCTTGTGTTATGGTAACCAGACAACTGATATACATACTTATATAATTTATAAATACATACATATTATAGATAAATCACACCCAGACACAGAACTAACAATCATGCTCATCACACAAAGTTTGTCCTGGGTGGGAATTGAACCCACGACCTCCGGCTTAGCAGTCAGGGCCGCTAACAACTAGACCAACAGGATATAGGTTTCTTCTCTACTTAAGAAGAGACTTAATAATATCAAGCTCACTTTAAGATTTGTCACAGAAGAACTCAGATGCCTCATTGGTCTAGTGGTCGCAAGCGCGACTGCTGTGCATGAGGTCTTGGGTTCGATTCCCAGGTCGGGCAAAGTGTTATTGGGTTTTTCCATCTTCTCAGTAGCAGCTTCGGAGTCTGGATTTGTGCCCGGTTGATGGCAATAGGCTCGCCCCCTATTACATGGGACTAAAAACATAACTGGCGAAATGTGGGTGTACTAATGGGTACACCTCTGTCTAACCCTTCGGGGATTACAGGCGTGATGTTATGTTATGTTATGAACTCAGATGTTTTTTGGGGCTAAGGGGCTCGCAGTAGTGGATCTCGGGGTCGGATCGTGGGTTCCGACCCCGAGATCCACCACTGCTCGCAGCTCAATCTAGGAGGCTGTCGACTGAGTCTTTCGTGTGGTGCCTTAAAAATTAAAGCCTCCAGCCAGGTTTCCAAACTTAAAACTACACGCGATTAATTGAAAATTAATCGGGTTTTCAGGACTCAAATAGATTCTGAAACATTTCTCCGACATTCGTTTCGCCGTTGAATGGTTCACCGACAGAACGATTCACTTTTCATTAATTCACCGATATAACGTTTTAACAGCGAACGATTCGCCAACACAACTGTTCGTCTGCCTCTGGGGTATAAAACAAAAGTATTCGACATGTAGAACTGTTTCCACTTATTGTCAACAACTGAAATAAGTTGTGAAGACGAAACTTAAAGTAAACTAACCAAACGTTCGCCGTTAAAACGTTATATCGGTGAAATAATGAAAAGTGAATCGTTCTGTCGGTGAACCGTTCAACGGCGAAACGAATGTCGAAGAAATGTTTCAGAATCCTAAAATAAAGTGTTTCTTCAGTGAAGTTATGACTGGAAATTATTGGTACATGATGTCACCTACCCAATTCAAAAGAAGCGAGCAGAACCTGGATTTAAAATCATAGGCACCAAAACTTAAAATAATCCAATCAAGTATTTGACTGGCACACAATAAGTACCGTACGCTATGTTAGGTCAATTTGTTCGCCGAATTCTTGAAAACAAAATACCCCATTCACGTACCTACCTTGCCTTAAAAAACTGTTTAAAGTTACGAGGAAAAAGTACTTTAAAAAGTCGAACGATGTCGCGTGTAGACTGCTAAAGTATTCCGCAGACGGAGCAACATTAGGTAGTGTAGTAGCACTGTGCGACTAAACGCCGACAGACTGAACACCGACTAGACTTTACTGACTTTACTTCGACGGGACTCTTCGCCGATAGGGCGCATAGTACCTAAATGTGGTAGTGTCGTGATGGCCCAGTGGTTAAGGCGCCCACCTCCCATGCATGTGGTTGTGGGTTCAAATCCGGGCAAGTACCAATGTGAATTTTTCAATTCATATGTACTTTCTAAAGTTTATCTTGGACATCACTGGCATCGGTGAAGGAAAACATCGTGAGGAAACCTGGACTTACTGTTCCACTCAAACCATGTCAGAGGCCCTTGAGGCGGTTTAGAAACTCTGACACTAGGGCGTGTAGGGTCGTAAGACCTTATTGCCCACACGATAGAGAAGAAAGAATGTGAATAAAGGTTAATTTTATTATTAAAAAAGAAGTTTAGATTTACCCTATGCACCGCAGTGCCCTGGTAGCGGGTGAGTGGCGAGATTATAAAGAAAGAACTATGTGTTTTACACATCTGCTATGAGCCCTGTCGGCGAAGTGCCCTGTCGGCGAAGTTTCCTGTCGGCGAAGAGTCCCATCAAAGTAAAGTCTTGTCGGTGTTCAGTCTGTCGGCGTAGTGTCTTACGCGTTTAGTCGTACACTCGAATTAGTTGGGAGTAAAGCTATGTTTGATGAAAATCGGTCTAATATGGCCGCCATCGGGGGATTTTTTTATTTTTTAATTACCTATATCATCATCTGCCTAGCCTTTTCCCAACTATGTTGGGGTCGGCTTCCAGTCTAACCGGATGCAGCTGAATACCAGTATTTTACATGGAGCGACTGCCTATCTGACCTCCACAACCCAGTAACTGGGTAATATGATACCCCTGGGTAAGACTGGTTGTCAGACTTTCGGGCTTCTGACGACCCGTAACGACTGTCAAAGATCCACGTATGACAGCCGGGACCAACGGCTTAACGTGCTTTCTGAGGTACGGAGGAGTCTCGGTATGTAAAGATGGTCACCCATCCATCTTAACCTGACGGATCGACCCGTGCGGCTGTTATTACTTAGCCACGAGCTCCTCCTAATTTTTAATTACCTATATATATATTTTTAAGTCAAGTCGACATAGACTACAACATAAGTTCAAGCACAGATTAGTAAACCATCGCGAGGTGAACATAGCGTGTCCATTACACCTCATCAGGTAACCAATGGGCACGCTAATTTTTGACCGACTTCATAACACGGGGAAGTTTTTAATGCAAAGTTTTAAGAGCGAATGGATGTTCTTGTTTTGTAAAACATATGATATGGAGATTGCTTTCGTATCATAACATCACGCCTGTAATCCCCGAAGGGTTAGGCAGAGGTGTAACCATTAGTACACCCACATTTCGCCAGTTATGTTTAAGTTCCATGTAATAGGGAGCGAGCCTATTGTCATCAACCGGGCACAAATCCAGACTCCGCGGCTGCTACTGAGAAATTTCCGATAGAAAAACCTAATAACACTGCCCGACCTGGGAATCAAACTCAAAACCTCATGCTCAGCAGTCGCGCTTTGCGACCACTAGACCAACGAGGCAGAACAGTTTATAAAACATTCCTTCAAGCAAATAAGTACTTAATACCAAGAAACATAAAGATAAGTATTGTATGACATGACAGTCGCCTGACAAGCGTTAATTGAAGATGGCGACGACATGGCAACCAAGGCGTGCCCAAAACGATCGAAATGCAAGAAAGTCAAAATAGCAAGACACCATTGTATTATACATAACGAGAATGGTGAAACGTTTCTCCCTCAATATTATGCCTATATTCCTCACACTCTAGGATGGTACAGGTGACATTTGTCAAACTGTTGCTTTTCATTCTAGGATGGTACAGGTGACATTTGTCAAACTGTTGCTTTTCATTCTAGAACGTTACGGCGATTTACAATCATGATAGAATATTTTAACTGCACACTAATATCATAGTCGTAAAATACGGAATCAGTAATAAGTAAGTAAATAACTAGTAAATTAAATAACTTCACTGACCTAGATGGTATCAGGACATATGCGCGAAAGACATTTCCGCGCCAGACATTTGCGCGAGTCCCTTTGCGCGCCAAGACACATGCGCGAATGGACGTTTGCGCGCCTAGACCTTTCCGCGAACAGACACTTGCGCGAATGGACATTTCCGCGCCAAGACACTTCCGCGACTCCCTTTGCGCGCTGGCCACTTGCGCGAAAGACACTTCCGCGATAGACATATGCGCGCCTATACTTGCGCGATAGATACTTCCGCGAAATATGCGCGAAGTATATTTTTATAAAGGACAATGGGCAAAATTCTTGAATTAGGGTTCCGTTACTTTTTTTACAAAATATGCGTCATGGGTGTCGTGTCCATGGTTTTCGAGGGTGCTGATGACGAAAATGAGGTCTAAAAGAAAATCCAAGATGGCGGCCGGAAAAATTTCCAAGATATGCTTCATGGGTGTCGTGTCCATGGTTTTCGGGGTTGCTGATGACGAAAATGAGGTCAAAATGAAAATCCAAGATGGCGGCCGGAAAATTTTCCAAGATATGCTTCATG
Organism: Hoplodrina ambigua; assembly: GCA_949774945.1. Taxonomy (NCBI): domain Eukaryota; kingdom Metazoa; phylum Arthropoda; class Insecta; order Lepidoptera; family Noctuidae; genus Hoplodrina; species Hoplodrina ambigua. Next base: position 645,692 of record OX458991.1, read on the forward strand.
GGTGTCGTATCAATGGTTTTGAGGGGTGCTGATGACGAATATGAGGTCAAAATGAAAATCCAAGATGGTGGCTGTAAAATTTTCTAAGATATTTCTTCCGGCCGCCATCTTGGATTTTCATTTTGACCTCATTTTCGTCATCAGCACCCCCGAAAACCATGGACACGACACCCATGAAGCATATCTTGGAAAATTTTCCGGCCGCCATCTTGGATTTTCATTTTGACCTCATTTTCGTCATCAGCACCCCTGAAAACCATGGACACGACACCCATGAAGCATGTCTTGGAAAATTTTCCGGCCGCCATCTTGGATTTTCTTTTAGACCTTATTTTCGTCATCAGCACCCCCGAAAACCATGGACACGACACCCATGAAGCATATCTTGGTAAATTTTCTGGCCGCCATCTTGGATTTTCATTTTGACCTCATTTTCGTCATCAGCACCCCCGAAAACCATGGACACGACACCCATGAAGCATATCTTGGAAAATTTTCCGGCCGCCATCTTGGATTTTCATTTTGACACCATTTTCGTCATTAGCACCCCCGAAAACCATGGACACGACACCCATGAAGCATATCTTGGAAATTTTTCCGGCCGCCATCTTGGATTTTCTTTTAGACCTCATTTTCGTCATCAGCACCCCCGAAAACCATGGACACGACACCCATGAAGCATATCTTGGAAATTTTTCCGGCCGCCATCTTGGATTTTCTTTTAGACCTCATTTTCGTCATCAGCACCCTCGAAAACCATGGACACGACACCCATGACGCATATTTTGTAAAAAAAGTAACGGAACCCTAATTCAAGAATTTTGCCCATTGTCCTTTATAAAAATATACTTCGCGCATATTTCGCGGAAGTATCTATCGCGCAAGTATAGGCGCGCATATGTCTGTCGCGGAAGTGTCTTTCGCGCAAGTGGCCAGCGCGCAAAGGGACTCGCGGAAGTGTCTTGGCGCGGAAATGTCCATTCGCGCAAGTGTCTGTTCGCGGAAAGGTCTAGGCGCGCAAAAGTCCATTCGCGCATGTGTCTTGGCGCGCAAAGGGACTCGCGCAAGTGTCTGGCGCGGAAATGTCTTTCGCGCAAGTGTACTAGGTCCCAGATTTATTATTGTTAATATAAACACAGCTGTTTATTATGTTCCTAATTAAATAAAGGCGAAAACCTTTTAATGGAACTTAGATTTGCCAAACAATGTCAACCCACAATATTTAAAGAAGTAATTAAATATGCCATATTAATTACTAACCATCAGTACCAATATACATAACATAACACATAACATCACACCTGTAATCCCCGAAGGGTTAGGCAGAGGTGTTCCCATTAGTACACCCACATTTCGCCAGTTATGTTTTGTTAGTCCCATGTAATAGGGGGCGAGCCTATTGCCATCAACCGGGCACAAATCCAGACTCCGAGGCTGCTACTGAGAAATTCGTGATGGAAAAACCCAATAACACTTTGCCCGACCTGGGAATCGAACCCAAGACCTCATGCACAGCAGTCGCGCTTGCGACCACTAGACCCACAAGGCAGTCAATACAATACCAATATACAAAATGTCTTAACATGTAACTTAACAAATATTGTAATTACCAACTTATACAAAATCTTCGTTACTAGATAGAGCTCAAAACAAAATTATGGTAATCATGTGTATCGGCGCAAGTGCATTATTTAAAGAACCTCGTCAACTATATAAGATGCAGCTACATCAACGAATAATTAGATTAAGAGTTGATTACAATTATGATCACGTATTAATTGTTTAAAAACACAAATTATGTTAATGTTATTTATTTTGAGGGTTAATTAATTATTATTGATGATTAATTAATTATAATTGTATGGTTCAATTAATTATCAGTTTATTTACTCCAAAAGATTGTAAAAATAATCATTTATTTACAAAGTTAGAATCCTAACCTAAAAACTCAAATACGGGCGCCGAGCACGTGGTTAGTGTCTATAAATACAGGCGACAGCCACAGAGCGGCTCAGTTGCGCACGAGCCGTCGGACGGAACACATCTCTGTGAGTCATATTTATACTTTTTTTGTTTTTTTTTTTTGGTTTTTTTTTTTTGAAGATTATTTATTATAATTAATTATAATTGTATGGTTCAATTAATTATCAGTTTATTTACTCCAAAAGATTGTAAAAATAATCATTTATTTACAAAGTTAGAATCCTAACCTAAAAACTCAAACACGTGCGCCGAGCACGTGGTTAGTGTCTATAAATACAGGCGACAGCCACAGAGCGGCTCAGTTGCGCACGAGCCGTCGGACGGAACACATCTCTGTGAGTCATATTTATACTTTTTTTGTTTTTTTTTTTTTTGGGACAAGCCCGCCACACTGTTCCCACCCACTGCAACTCCTGAAAGCCAGAATCAACAGTGGAGGCCACCAGAAAAGCGTCGAGGCAATGAAGCTCGACGAGTCCCAGAGAAACGATTTACTGTCTTGGGTCCCGCAACGAAATATTTATACTGTCGTCCTTGTAAAAAGTGTTTTATTTGAAGAAGATGGAAAATAACCAAGAGTGTGATGTCAGCAATGCTTTTTTTTTTTTTTTTTAGGTGGTAAAAATCATCAAATGACTCCGACTGACGAAGGACTGTCAGACTTTTACTGACTAAAAAACCACCCTGTTCCTTCTGTTGCCCTGCAACCCCGGCAGGCGTTGGCTCCGTTGGGGGCCCCGTCCCTGTGCTGACAGCTCTTTGAGGCGCGCGCGAACAGAACGCGCCGTCGACCCGGGCTTGGTCCTTGATCGGACGGCGAGCTACCCATTACTCGCCGTCCGCAAGCCCGCGCCTACGGTGGCCGGATGTCGCCTCGCGCGGCCCGCCTCCTCCTTCGCTAGCATTACTGCTTCGCAGAAGGAGGTGACTGCATCCCATTCCCTCTCGCCCCAGAGCATGGCCTGAACCAGGTCCGGACGCGAGAGGTTGCCGCCGCCTATCACCTCCGTGAGGGCACGGCGGTGCTCTGCCCAAGCGGAGCAGTCCTGCACCGTATGCTCCACCGTGTCCTCCGGGCGATCCACACAGTGGTGACACCCGGGCGTTTCCTCCCGCCCTATCCGACACAGGAACCTCCCGAAACAACCGTGTCCGGTGAGGACCTGCGTCAGGCGGTAGGTGAGGACGCCGTAGCGCCTCTCCAGCCACACCTCAAAGAGGGGTCTTATCGCCGCGATTGCGGCGTGCCCGAACTTGGGTTGCGACAGTCGCATCTCCCATCCCGCCATGAGATCGCACCGGAGCTCACTCCGCAGTGCACGATTTGCCGCGGCAGCGGGGTTTCACCCCGGCGCTGCGCGTCCACACGCCACTCGTAGACGCGCTGGAGGACTGTTGCCTCCAGATCCCACGGCGGCAATCCGGCAAGGAGGCTTGCCGCTTCGCCGGAGACCGTGCGATATCCCCGGATCATCCGGATGGCCATGACCCTCTGGCATGCCACCAACTTGGCTGGTGGCCGCCGCCTGATGGTAGGGGCCCCGTAGAGGGCCATGGACCGCACGACTCCGGCGTAAAGCCTCCGGCAGGAGGCGCCTGGTCCCCCGAGGTTGGGCAGGAGCCGCCAAAAAGCAGCCCCAGCCCTGTCCAATCGCGGAGCCAGACGTCGGAAGTGCTCCTTGAAGCTCCACCGGCTGTCGAGGACGAGACCCAGATACTTCATCGTCGCCTCGACGCCAATGTGAACCCCTCCCACCGTTATTTGGGAACCCGACGGTGGCGCGTTCCGAAGACCATGAAAGCACATGGCCTCGGATTTGTGCAATGCCACCTCGAGTCCCAATTGCCGGATTCTTTCGACGACTGTCGCAACCCCTCGCGTCGCTAGGTCGGCCGCCGCCTGGTGCGACTCTCCCTGTGCCAGGACGAGCATGTCGTCAGCGTAGCAGACTACGCTGACGCCGTCAGGGAGGTCGGCGCGCAGCACCCAGTCGTATCCAATGTCCCACAGAAGCGGTCCCAGGACCGATCCCTGTGGGACACCGCACGACATATCTCGCCGGTTCCACTCTCCCCGTTGGCCGGGGTAGACGACGGCCCTATCCGTCAGATAGTCCTCGACAACACGACGAAGGTAGGTCGGCATCCGGTGATACCGGAGTGCCTCCCTGATGCAACTCCAGGCCAGGGTGTTGAAGGCATTGGAGATGTCGAGAGACACCACCAAGACGACCCTGCCCCGGGATACTGCTTCCCCCTTCGTGAGGACCCTCACGCGCATGATGGCGTCCACCGTGGAGCGCCCCCTGCGGAAGCTTAACTGGCTCTCCGCAAGGTCCGGCCCGGATCTCCCCAGGTGCCCGACGAGGCGGTTTGCAATTACTCTTTCAAAGAGCTTGCCCACCTCGTCGAGCAGCACGATGGGCCGGTATGCGGACGGTGAGTCCGCAGGGCGCCCCGGCTTCTTGATGAGGACCAGTTTCCCCGTCTTCCAACGAAGCGGGAACTGGCCCCTCTCTAAACATGCGCTTAAGAGCCTCCCTAGTCGAGGACCGAGAGCCCCCGAGGCCAGGACCCAGGCTTTCCCAGGTAAGCCGTCGGGTCCCGGGGCGGTATTCTTGGCCTTCAGCCGTTGTACCGCCACTCTCAGATCTACCTCGGCCACCTCCGGAGCATTGTAGTCGCCGCCGTCGCTGTGGTCCGCGTCTTCGTCTGACACCACCAGGGGCGGAGCCATGGGCGGGGGGGTATGTTCCCCCCGAGAAGGAAACAGGGCGCGGACGCCCTGTCGCCTGACGTCCCTGTCCAGAGCCTCCAGCATCTCCCTGCGGGATAGATTCCTAGCCCGCAGCATCCCATCTCGGAGGGCGGTCTTCGCCGCCCTGTACCCCTCGTACAGCTCCGCCTCAATGGCTGCCGCATTCGGAGGTCGGATGCGGCACCGCCTCGCGTAGTGCCGTTATCTCTCGCGACCACCAGTACACCTGACGCCGGGCGCTTCCTGGCCGGGCCCGGGGCATTGCCATGTCGCAGATCACGGACATGGCCTCCTGGAACCACTCCGCCTCGTCGTTGACGTCGGCAGGCCTGTCTGGTGACGACACCCAGGCCTGCACGAACGAGGCTTCCAGGAAGAGCTCCCGGTCCGGCTGCTTCAGCGCCCATCGCGGACTGGGCGCTGGACATCTGGGCGGAGACGTCGAACCGGATGTACCGGTGGTCGGAATATGTCTCCACCCCCTCCTCTACGCGCCAGTCAACGACACGTGGCGACAGAGCGAGGCTGGCGAACGAGATGTCCACCACCGACTCGCCCCGCATCCGTACACACGTGGGGACAGAACCCCGGTTCAGGATGACCAGGCCTGTCTCCAGAGCCCAGTCCTCCACCATCTTGCCCCGTGCATGGTCCGTGTACCGGGAACCCCAAGCCACGTTCTTGGCATTGAAGTCCCCGAGGACCAACACAGGGAGGGAACCGAACCCGGCGACGACGACTCCTAGCTCCCTAAGGGAGACGTGGAACTCGGCGAGAGTTCGGTTCGGGGAGAAGTAAACGCCTACCACGGCGATCTCCCCGAACCGTGCTGCCACACAGCCCCGTCCTGTCTTGACGCTCTCGAGAGACGGGGTACCGGCGGCAGCCGACGCGATTATGACCACCGAGCCGTCGAGGTCCGCCACCCAGTCATCCCTGGGTGGGACAAAGTACGGCTCGGCGACCACCGCGATGTTGATCAGCCACTGCGCCATGCTCTGGACCAAGAGATCCTGAGCGGCGGCGCAGTGGTTGATATTGGCCTGGAGGAGGCGCAATGGGGCCGTGACTAGCCCTCCATTACATCCCCCTCCAGGGCCCTCCTCGAGGGCGGAATCGCCCTAGCGGCGGCGACGGCGGCGACAGTGGCGGCGGCAGCGGAGGGCCTACCTCTACCGCTGGCCTTGGCGGGTGGGGCGCAGGCCTTGCCTCCTGCCCGGTGTCCGGCCGGCTTGCCATCAGCAGGTCATCAGCACCCCCGAAAACCATGGACACGACACCCATGAAGCATATCTTGGAAAATTTTCCGGCCGCCATCTTGGATTTTCATTTTGACCTCATTTTCGTCATCAGCACCCCTGAAAACCATGGACACGACACCCATGAAGCATGTCTTGGAAAATTTTCCGGCCGCCATCTTGGATTTTCTTTTAGACCTTATTTTCGTCATCAGCACCCCCGAAAACCATGGACACGACACCCATGAAGCATATCTTGGAAAATTTTCTGGCCGCCATCTTGGATTTTCATTTTGACCTCATTTTCGTCATCAGCACCCCCGAAAACCATGGACACGACACCCATGAAGCATATCTTGGAAAATTTTCCGGCCGCCATCTTGGATTTTCATTTTGACACCATTTTCGTCATTAGCACCCCCGAAAACCATGGACACGACACCCATGAAGCATATCTTGGAAATTTTTCCGGCCGCCATCTTGGATTTTCATTTTGACCTCATTTTCGTCATCAGCACCCCCGAAAACCATGGACACGACACCCATGAAGCATATCTTGGAAAATTTTCCGGCCGCCATCTTGGATTTTCATTTTGACACCATTTTCGTCATTAGCACCCCCGAAAACCATGGACACGACACCCATGAAGCATATCTTGGAAATTTTTCCGGCCGCCATCTTGGATTTTCTTTTAGACCTCATTTTCGTCATCAGCACCCCCGAAAACCATGGACACGACACCCATGAAGCATATCTTGGAAAATTTTCCGGCCGCCATCTTGGATTTTCTTTTAGACCTCATTTTCGTCATCAGCACCCCCGAAAACCATGGACACGACACCCATGAAAGATATCTTGGAAATTTTTCCGGCCGCCATCTTGGATTTTCTTTTAGACCTCATATTCGTCATCAGCACCCTCGAAAACCATGGACACGACACCCATGACGCATATTTTGTAAAAAAAGTAACGGAAGCCTAATTCAAGAATTTTGCCCATTGTCCTTTATAAAAATATACTTCGTGCATATTTCGCGGAAGTATCTATCGCGCAAGTATAGGCGCGCATATGTCTGTCGCGGAAGTGTCTTTCGCGGAAGTGGCCAGCGCGCAAAGGGACTCGCGGAAGTGTCTTGGCGCGGAAATGTCCATTCGCGCAAGTGTCTGTTCGCGGAAAGGTCTAGGCGCGCAAAAGTCCATTCGCGCATGTGTCTTGGCGCGCAAAGGGACTCGCGCAAGTGTCTGGCGCGGAAATGTCTTTCGCGCAAGTGTACCAGATCCGACCTAGATATGCGATTCTGACATCCATAGATGAATATTGTTGACATGTGTCACCCGCACCATCATAGAACTTATGGCATATAGGCATAATATTGAGGGTGTCATTCTAACGACCGACGTCACTGTAGCCAATTTTAGTCTGTCTGTCTGTTTGTTCTGGCTGATCTTCGAAACGGCTGGACCGATTTTGACGAGACTATGATTTTATAAGGAGTAACTTAGGTAAAGAGTACTTTTAAAAACAGTTAGAGTTCCGCGCAAAATAAATAAAACCTCGAGGTAATCGACAGTCGGACAGCGGCGAACGAAATCATTATCATCTTCCTGCCCTTGTCCCATGTCACTTGTGGTCGGCCGTCATGCTATCACTGACTCCTCTTTCATTCATATCATTCTTCACACAATCCATCCATCTTTTCTTTGGCCTTCCTCTTGCAGTCTCTACGATGAGACATAAGTAATTGTAGATTTTCCATTACATCTACGGATCTCTAAAAAATAATTAACATTGTACGTCGCCATTTCGTTCCAGATTATTTTTTTCTCAAGCTTTCTGAAATCGCTATAGTCGTCGTAATAATTGTGAGAAAATAATTACTACCTACTAGCTTGTGGCCCTGACTTCGGTCGCGTAGTTTTTTTTACCGTCGTTAAGTTATGTCTTTGGTTACTGCTCCGCTTGCGTGGATCCTATACTATTCCTTATGAATCTGGCTACCATATAAAACAACAGGGGCGGATTTATGTATAGGATTTTTAGGCTGCAGCCCAGGGCCCCTATGATTATAAGGGCCCTCATTGAAGAAAAAATCTTATCACTACACTCTCGCCTCCAATACTACAATTCAGTCTCGGTTGTAATGATTAACTATTATTGGCATAATTTGTTTCCTTTAGGTACCGTAAATCTATACATCATTATGGCAAACAGTTCTTTGTCAAAATGGCAACCACTTTATTATTAATTTAAGGTAGGCCCCCCAAGTAGTGCTAGCCCAGTGCCCCAGAAATTCAGTCCGCCCCTGTACAACAACATAACATCACGCCTGTAATCTAAAATATTCTTAGTAAATATTCTTTCACTGTTGGGAAGCTACTCTAACCCCGGGTAACATAGGCTATATTATAGGCTGTTTCATTATAAAAAAAAATTGGGATCTGTAAGAAGAAGGAGTCACAGGAAGAATGCTAGTATTTCATAAGTACATAACATAACATAACATCACGCCTGTAATCCCCGAAGGGTTTAGGCAGAGGTGTACCCATTAGTACACCCACATTTCGCCAGTTATGTTTAAGTCCCATGTAATAGGGGCGAGCCTATTGCCATCAACCAGGCACAAATCCAGACTCCGAGGCTGCTACTGAGAAATTCCTGATAGAAAAACCCAATAACACTTTGCCCGACCTGGGAATCGAACCCAAGACCTCATGCTCAGCAGTCGTGCTTTGCGACCACTAGACCAATGAAGCAGTATTTTAGAAGTAGACTTTAAATAAAAATTGCAAGCAAAGTTTCGATCACACCTAGTTCTGAACAGATGCATAAGCACAGCACATTCTATTAATAATCAGGTCAATAGGTTATAATGTGACTAAGCTACAGTAGTTGTTTTTATTAAGTTGTTTTTCCTGCCTCGTTGGTCTAGTGGTCGCAAGCGCGACTGCTGTGCATGAGGTCTTGGGTTCGATTCCCAGGTCGGGCAAAGTGTTATTGGGTTTTTCCATTAGGAATTTGTCAGTAGCAGCCTAGGAGTCTGGATTTGTGCCCGGTTGATGGCAATAGGCTCGCCCCCTATTACATGGGACTAAAAACATATCTGGCGAAATGTGGGTGTACTAATGGGTAAACCTCTGCTTAACCCTTCGGGGATTAAAGGCGTGATGTTATGTTATGTTGTTCCTTTAAGTGACTCTTACTAGTAAGTCTCATATGTATGTCATTTATTAAACAAAGTCCTCCGCCGTGTCTGTCTGCCTGTTCGCGATAAACTCAAAAACTACTGAACGAATTTCCATGCGGTTTTCACCAATAGTGATTTGAGAGGAAGGTTTAGGTATTATTGGTACACATACATTTATAACATCACGCCTGTAATCCCCGAAGGGTTATGCAGAGACTGATGTACCCATTAGTACACTCACATTTCGCCAGTTATGTTTAAGCCCCATGTCATAGGAGGCGAGCCTATTGCTACCAACCGTGCACAAAACCAGACTCCGAGGCTGCTTCTGAGAAATTCCTAAAGGAAAACCCCAATAACACTGCCCGACTTGAGAATCGAACTCAAGACCTCATGCTCAGCAGTCGCGCTTTGCGACCACTAGACCAACGAGGCAGTATTTTTTTTTATATAATATTTCTTTTTTTTCTCTGACCAAAGCCAAGGAATCAAAACATTGTGACTGACTTAAATAATAAATGAATCATAATAAAAAAACATGACAAGTCCTTTATGAGAAAATTGAATGAATATTCTATATCAACAAACATGGTGAGTGAACAGGTACACCATGGAATTTATTTATCCATCTATAGAAATGATATTTTGAAAAGGTCAACCGGTCTTTATTGTTTACTGTCTGTGTAGGATTTCTTTTGTTTAAATTTTCTTATGGCTTCCTAACTTTTTTGATGGCAAAATAAAAACTTTAGCACTCAGGAATATTGTTATTAGAGAGAGCAACATCTAGATGGGATCAGGAGTTCCAGAGATTAGCACATTCAAATAAAATAAAAAAAACTACAAAACTTCAGTTTTACGATGACAGTATTGATTTAGAAAATTATAATGTGTGATTGGTCGACCCGTGCCTAATTTTTTTTTGTATTGCAGATTTTTATATGATGTACTACATTGATGATACATAAAGTCACGCCTTTTTCCCATGGGGATAGGCAGAAACCACAGAACGCTAACTACAACAAAAACAAAGAGATGGAAGGTTGGTTGGAGGGGCATAACACTTTTTCCTTATGTGACAATTTTTTTCAGTTAATTCATATCTCATCAAGGAATTGTTTTGAATAAATAGGCTAGGATACATAACATCACGCTTGTCATCCCCGAAGGGTTAGGCAGAGGAGTACCCATTAGTACATCCACATTTTGCCAGTTATGTTTTTAGTCCCATGTAATAGGGGGCGAGCCTATTGCCATCAACCGGGCACAAATCCAGACTCCGAGGCTGCTACTGAGAAATTCCTGATGGAAAAACCCAATAACACTTTGCCCAACCTGGGAATCGAACCCAAGACCTCATGCACAGCAGTCGCGCTTGCGACCACTAGACCAACGAGGCAGGCTAGGATACTTACTATTTATCTTCTCTTCCTACAAGACACCACACAAACAATCTAACTATCTAAGGTCACGGTTACCTTAGTAATCTTTATCTACGCATACAAGCTGGCTTTGACTTTAATAAAACCTTGTATGAACCTTTTATATTTATAACAGGCCTTCTCATATGGCGAGCACATAGTAACAACATTGTGATGTAAAGAAATATGTAATGTGCATGTAAAAAAACAGTTTGAGTTTCTTGATCTTCTCCATAGAGGCCTACCTATGTTTTGGAACGAGCAACTAGCTTCAACTTACTGACTTACTGACCAACTCCTTGATAAATGAAAAGTGCCTGAAAATGGTTTATTTGAAATTAATGCTTTGCTAATTGATTAGGACAGATATTAGTGGTTCCTAGTTTGTTATTTTTACAATTTGTATGTTACAAACAAACCGGGATGTATGAAAGTGGATGAGGCGAAAGGAGTATGTAAGGATCGTAGCAAGTGGCATTCTGTGGTTTCTGCCTACCCCTATAGGAAAAAGGCGTGAGTTTATTTATGTATACTGTACAGTATGAAAACTTAACTGGTGAAATGTGGGTGTACAAATGAGTACACTTCTGCCTAACCCTCCGGGGATTACAGGGATGATGTTATGTATGTTGTATGGAATTTAAATCAGTTGTTAACATGAGTTAAACAAATATTATAGGTACCTGACCCTGTGCTTTACTAAGAATGTCATTATGATATCTAAATACTACAAAATTCTTTCTACTCATATCAGATAAAAACATTTCATTCTGATAAAGATTAATACATAAACAGTGTTTCAAAATTATCTATTTCAAGTTCATGAGTGATTGTTTGAGTTAAAATGTTTACTGTTTGGTAGTTCTCATCTCATTGCTGTTTTTTTTTTATTATTAATGCTGGATAGTAACAATTTTGTCACTGGATAGAAGGATGAACTCAAGGATAACTGTGTAGCTGTACATTTGAACTGTAAATAGAAGTTTACTTAGACATGACTCACATATGTTTTTAATGCAAATTAGCACTCTTCCTGCATCTTCATTCACATAATTTTTCTTACAGATCCCTAATTTGATCATAAAATATAGCCTGTAGTACTCAGTGATAACATAGCTTGCAATTTATGAAAGAATTTTCAAAATTGGTTCAGTCGATTCAGAGATTACCCCTTAAAACCTTTCCATTGTGCCATGAAAGATGAGACTTGACACATCACACAAACTTTATTATTTCTTGATAAATATTAAAATATGGTTAAGAATTTTAATCTAAATGTCATCGAAATATCCCTGAATAGATATACAAATTATTGATAACTGTTTCATACTATTGATGTGTGTATTTGTACAATGAGGTTGTTTGTGTGTGTTACTAAGGGAGGGTCCTACAGGATATTCCAGGATATGTTAAATCAAGCAAATCATTATATTGAGGTTTGTTTTATCAAGGTTGTACTATAACACTGAATAGTATGGTACAAATAGTACGTATGGAGTTTCTTGCCCATTCTTCTCCATACAAAACTACCTTTTGGAAGGGGCAACTAGATTCAATTTTTTTTTTTTTTCATGTAATGACATTTAAAAGTGCCTTATAGTTGCCTAATTGAAATAAATGATTTGACTTTGACTTTGACTTAGTGTGAATACTTTAAAGGTCAGTCCTTCAAGCCTAGTCAGAAAACTATTAAGATGACACACCTTGTGTTTACCAATGATAATGTTTGTTTTAAGATGTGACAATTATGTCTCACCGACTTTATGTGGATTAGACATGTATGTACTGTTCCTAAATTACATTAGGCTCATAAAATTTTTGTCTTTCCTAATCAGATTATGATTTCTTTGTAATACTGAAAACTATGAACATTTTATCCAAGAATGGTTGTTATTCTAGTCTATTATAGAGTTTAAAGTTTAACAAATATACAATAGAGGTTATATACTATTCATTAAGGTATTTAAAGTATCTTTTCTCTAAAAAACCAACCAATTGAGAGACATTTTAGAAAGTCAATGTGACCTATTTCAATTAATCCAATTAAGGATACAAAAAACTGTTTTTTACGTCCGAAGTTAACTATTAATGTAATTAATTGCTTCAATGACATAATTGAAGCCTTTAAATGAAGATAGCTCGACTCATTTGTAAAATACGATTGTATGTTTATGAAGTTGCATGCTAAATCTTTTCCTCGACATTATACGTCTGCTATGATGTCATCGGTAGTCTCCAATTGAGGCTTGTTGGCTAAAATTTAGCTTGCTATATTAGTGTACCCTTGGATTAAAACATTTAGCACGACGAAAAAAAAGGTGTCACTTTTTTACAGTACTAATCGAGTTTTGCTGCGTGTATCGTGCAAACGAAGGTCTCAAATGTAATAAAAACCTATAAAAACTAGTTTACCGAAGGATTCTTGCAAGGAATATCAAAATCTGCAAGGTGTCTGACAAAGCAACTGTCATCGTAATGTAAAATTGAGCAAACCCGTTTGGCGACCGTTGCAACCTTACAAATTCACAATACAACAGAATTGAACGGAAATAAAATTATAAATACATGTTTGTTACCTGAAGTAACTCGATCACTAGAGAAACAAAGCACTGGCTAACTATTTCGATGCAAAAATATCATATAAAAGGTATCATTACCATGTATAGTTACGACCTTTAGTAACAAAAACTTCCTTGACCAACACTAATCAACTGATCACACGCACAGTTCGCGGAACACAAGTAATTTAACACAAGAAACAACTAAATAGGATCACTATAACTAATTTTAAACAGTATTTTCACGAGACAAAACCCTCACCATTTCAAAATCACTTGAAAAATTCAGCAATATCGCGCATGTCCGACGAAAATTTACATCACGTGACCTGTCATGGCGTCGTACTAACTTTTTAATTGTTTTGCAGCATTGCTTTGGAATGTTGTCATACTTCCTAGTAGTTTTTTTAACATTTTTTTTATTTCATTCCAAAGTGATTTAAAGCCCAATCACATAAAATATATCTATTTGTATCAATATTTATTTTAAATTACCTATTAGAAGAAGCTGGTCACGTGTACTTTCTACTTCTATTTCCATGCCAACCATAGACTATAGACTTACCATTTATTTCATTGGCTCTCAACGACGGGCGGTGACGGTGACGTTTTCAGCGAGGACTTTACTTTTCGCGCGTAAAAATCGAAGTTTTCTATTAAATATTACTTTCTTTTTACACGACTGCCCCAAAAAAAGGAGTGTTATGTGTTCAGCGTTAATGTATGTATGTATGTATGTATGTGAGATTCTTTATTCCACCATAACTTTTGAACGCCTGAACCGATTTAGATGTATGGGGTATCGTTATAATCCTTGCATCGTTCCGAGTAACATAGGCTAGTTAAAAATAAAAAGAATCCTGTGTGGTCACTTTAAATTGTAAATTAATACCAGCCTCAATTATTTTTTTTAATGAATCTGGCCGTGTCTATGTTTATCGTCTAGAATTTGACAAGTAGATTTAAAAAATATATAAAACTGTAAATAAAAAACGTCGTAAAAAAAACTGACGAGTAAACAAAGTACAAATATATGCAATTTCGGCAGTCGTGTTTTTTAATGTTTTTAATTATAGTAGCTTGTCTATAATAAATATAATGTATAAAATATAAATTCTAAGCATGCAATATGCGTCTCAATTTCTCAAATGTTTATATAAGAAGAAGTAACTACTTGAACTGAGCTAAAGTTTGTTCCATTGTGGTTTATGGTTTCATCTATACAACCCAGTGTAGACCGTACCACACCGTACGGTCACAATTTAGTTTACAAGATGGTTGCAACTTACAAGGTTACACTTGAGTGACTATTGATTAAGCCGTGTGTGTGAGTAACCCACCCACGGAATAATAGGTACCTGCCTACTTCGTAAACCATAAAATGTCACACTAGCTTCTGCGACTTTGTCTGCGTAGACTTCGGAATACAGTTTTAAATTATCCCATGGAATAATAAAAAATATCTTATAAATACAAAAGCTAGGTAAAAATAATATCTGTATGCCAAATTTGTACCTTTTGTGAGCTGTCAAAGCGCGATTCTCCATACATTTTGTATGGCAATATGAACCTGTGACGTCACACATTTGCCAAATTAATTGACCAACTATTTATTAATTTTAATGTTAATACTTTAAATTAATACAACAACATAATGATTAAAATTGCCTAACAAAGTAACAACACGATCCGGTGACCGGTAGTCATGACAATTGACGTTGTACCTAATTAAAACTCAAATAAGGTCCAAATTCACTATTAGTCTAACGGGATTTGGCAATGTACGTCACCAACTGTACTCTAGATTTAAATAAGGAAGCAATAAGTAACAGCAATAGAGGAGAATTTTACTTTTTTTATTAACAATTTAGTAGAAACAGTCAGGCAGATGCATACGATACCACAAACCAGGGAGGCCCAAACAATCGTCAAAATCATCGTCCATTGCCATCAAGCAGAACGGAATAGTTCTTCGATTCCTGCGTGAACATCTTTTACAAATACATAAATCATTCTCAGAATTCTCGGCATCCAGCCTTCTGTCCCTTGCTATTGCTTGTTCTGCTCCTCGCATTGGCACGCAAGGCAAGGCATTATCTAGACGTGTCGATGGCCTCCGTGCACCTTGCCTAGGTGCACCAGAACCAGGTAACTGGAATGGATCAAAAATTGGAACGGGCACCGCTGTTAGGGGGAAAGGAACAGGCTCGAAATGTGGTGCTTCGAAAAATGAATCGGAAGTAATGTTTCTTGGCGATGCTGCTCCTTGAGACGGTGCGCGAGGACTCTGTCCGCGGCGAGGTATTGCAACCTGCCCATGGCTTTGACGCGATAGCATAGGACCTGATATTGCTTCTCTCATGCGCTGGTTCTGTGGGTAGCTTGCGCTCAAAGATTGATGACTAAAATGGCGGCTGGGTTGCGCATTTCCAAGTGATGCATTTTGATTAATTGGAGGTCTACCTGAGGAAATTCTACGGTGTCCTGGAGACTGTGCACGTGAGGTGAAGCTTTGAGGAGCTGCAGAGGAATTTAGTAAGTTTCCAGCTCTCATATCTTCGTATTCTATGGGAGAATCAGTCAAACTTTTGTAAGGTTGCGCTTCATTAGGGCTCCAGGCCCAGACCTGGGGTGCAGTGGGGGGCATAGAAACGGGAGTATAATAGTTTGAAGCCGGCATTGCATTAGGCGTTTTTCTTGACATCCAAGTTTCATCAGCCGCAGATTTAAACGACTGAGGAGCTTGAGAGATACTCTGTTTTCTCATTCCTGGTGATTGAGCTTGAAATGGACTTCCTCCTGTGTCATATGTTCCAAATGGTTTGGGAGAACTTAAAGTCCCGTCTTGGTTTAAATTTGCAGCTTGACTACTTGTTATCGGTGGCGCCTTCCTTTCTGCTTCGTTGTATTTCAATTTATTTACAAAGTCGTCAACTGTTCCAGAAATTACGGTCTTTTTTAATTTTGTTAGGCACCTTGTTATGTCTGAGTTCATTTTCTTCTCATTACACGGGTTGTAACCGGACTTTTCAATGTCACACAATCTTTTAGCGAGATGTTTTGTCAGTGTGGTTTTTTCATCTCCTTCAGGAATCGATAGTTCCTCTAAAAATTGTTCTACTTCTTTTTTCATTTTGATTTCTGCAACTTCTTCTCTTAATGCTGACTGTGGTACTGGTATTTTTAACAATTCACATAACAGCTGGTTTCGTCTTACTAAAGGATCTACTTTTTCACATGTGCCTTTTTCTTTTGCTTCTGCACAAAATTTCACAACGCAGTCATGGATTTGATTTTTGTAAAACTGTCTGGATTCTTCGTCATTTATATAGTAGTAGTATTGTACGAAATTTTCTACGATTTCTTCCTTTAATTGATTGAATATTGCTAATTTTTCGGCTGAGGTATCGTGTGGTTCCTTTAAAACATTAGCAACTGTGGTATTCAGTTCAAGTTTATACTGATGTCTTGCTTTTTCTTCATTAATAAGTGGTTTTATAGCCTTTATCATTTCTTTAAGTTGATGTTTCCGTGCAGGTTTACTTTTAGCAAAGTCACAGCATACAGGTAAATTGGACAGTACATTTTCGAGTTCCTCATCTAAAAGCTCATCGTAGGCGACGTCATCGTTAAAAATGTCTGCATCCATGTTAAATTCGCTTATTTGTATAATGATTCTAGTTGATATGTTATCTCTGATAGCTTTATTGTTTTCTTCTGTTGAAATTAGCGGTAATTTATTGCACCATTCTTCTACTATTTCAACTAAAATATCACCGGCTTTTTTATGTGTCACGGGACAAACTTGGAGGCATGGTTTGGCGTTTGTTGATTTACTTTGAACTACACCACTGGGGCCAGGCACTTGACTCGTATTAGGACTCCTCGGCCCTTTTTTGTCTCGGACTTCTTTTACTTTTTTACTCTTTCCTTTAGTCTCTTTACCGGGAGCGACATACTTTCTGGCAGTAGCTGTCGATTTTAATAGACTTTGCAATTGTTTTACATGTCCATCTATACCTTGTCCTGATTTTATAGGGAGCTTTTCAAGCCATTTGCGGGTTTCTTTATTAATGTTTTCATCAACTTTAGATCCACTCTTTTCTATTTCTTGGATTCTTTTAGCCAGAGTGGATAGGATCTGATCCCTCTCTAGTAACTCGTTAATGTTATCAGTTTGTTGTATTGGAAGCTTTTCATACCATGCATCTATTTCACATCTCGTTTTAACTTGTTCAACTTCGTCAATTACTGAGTTTTCATTAGGCATAGGGATTTTGAATAAGGCACTGTATATTTCGTTGTAAATCTGGTCCTTTGTCAGAGGTAAAGCATTCTTGCTTTGTGCACATTCGAAATATTTATCAATTTCATGTCTTACTCTCTTTTCGTATTTTGCTTTAACATCATCATTGGCGTGATCAAAGTTTTCCAATATAAACATATCAGCTAAGTGGTTTTTGTATATTTCAAATCCTGGATCAAATGCCTGCGTACTCTTAACCGGGTTAGGGATTGAAGCGTCTATTGTGATCTCCAATTTATGCCTATAATTATCACCTGTTGAATTTTCTTTAATAATTTGGTTGGTTTCTATAATTTTATCTATTAGTTCTTCTACGATTTCCTCTCTATTGTCCTGTAATTCGGAGTTTTGTGGCACATTTTCTAATTGTGTTTCTATTTCATCCTCTAACATTTCTCGATAAAGTAATTCATCGTTAAATATTCTCGGGTCCACGTTTAGTTCACCAATTTTTTGGTATAACTGCCTGGCAATACCATCTTTTATAGATTTCTCTTTGTTTTTATCATTTAATTTGATTGGTAACTTTTTGGACCAGTTTTCAATGGCTTCTACAATTATGTCAGCCGGCGACTTAAATTTAACATTACTTTCTCTTTTAGAAACATTTTTACTACAAACCCCTTTACAGATACTTTGTTTCTTATCTCCTTTGTCCACAGATTTCTTTCTTTTGTTGTTTTTGTCACTACTACTAGTACTAGTTTCAGATTTTAAATTGTCAACACTTGTTTCTCGGTGCTTTTCGAGTGAACCTGCTTTGGTTTGGCTACCTTTCTCCATCCTACTCATAAGTTGATGTATAAGAATTGGTAATATAATCTTCTTACTTTTATCTAATGGCAGGCGTGTTATCCAAGTAGCGATGTATTCTTCTAAATCTTCATCAGCACTAGTGTCGCTTGGATGCGCTCGTCTTATTGCTTCAGTGTCACACATCTTCTCAGCCAATTCACTGATCATTTTTATTCTTTCTTCACCGTAATCAGGCTGCTCTTCTATCGGTAGCATAGGAAGGTTTTTCATCCAATCAGATATTTCTTTAACGTAATTAATTTTTAAGCCAAAAGCCTCAATGGATTCTTGCGTTGGTATAGGAACTCCTGAGAACTTCTCATAAACCTGTGCTTTAGTTAACGTCGTAGGGTTAGCGCCTTCGTGAATCATTTTTTTTACTTCTTTCATTAATCGAGCAGTCCAGGCTTCTAATTTTAGCTCATCTTCGGCAATATCTCTCCCATTGATGCGAATGTAGTCATTAATAAAGTCACTCAAATTTTGCTCTTTTATGTCGCCCATATGGATTGATGAACCTAACGATCCGCTGCCTGCTGTTGAAGTTTGTGCTTCATATACTTCAGGAGGACGTAAATCTGCAACCTTCTCAAGTAATTGATGAGCCATTAACGGTGTATTGTCTCTGTGTTCACGTGGAATTGGTAAGTCATATGTATTCATACTTGTTAGTATGGTTGAAGCTATCAAGTAATTGTAATCCATTACATTGGGTTCTTCTATTCTCTGTTCTTCTATTTCTAGTATGTTTTTAGCTAGATCATTTATAAATTCGATTCGGCGTTTGTTGCGGACGGTGTTGTAAGATGCGTCTATGGGTATGTTATTTAACCAGTCCGATATTATTTTTATATATTCTAATTCCATAGTCAAAGTCTCTGGACTAAATCTCTGGTGCGTTTTTAATTTTTCAAAATTCTCGTAAACTTCTTTTCTGGTAGGTGGAGCCAGCTTTCTTAGCTCAGTTTTGAGTAGGTGAGCAAATGCTCCTGTAGCCATAGGATCATCAATATCATAATAATGTTCTATGTACTTGGCAATGAATTCTCTAATAGTTTTATCGGGGTCTCCTTGGATATTTCCAAAGTTACTTACGTCTTCTTCATTTTGTGTTGGAAGTTCACCTGCTTTTAGTTGTCGTTTGGCGGCTATTTTTGCCATTATATCACGGTTTCTTTCCTCATGCCGAACTCCTAAAGTTCGATCTTGTGGTAGATTAATAACTTTGTCTTTAAGATCTTGAGTTAGCAAACCAATGTGTTCCTTTTCTTTAGAATTTACCATTTTGGTCAGCCATTGGTTAATATCTTCTTCTATTTCCATTTCTGCATTTTTGTTTCGTAGATGATCTTGTAAATTAAGAGCTAAATCATGAACCATTTTATTCCGTTTCATTTTATTTTTGTTACTCAAAATTTCGGAAGGCTGTTCATTTAACCATACTGATATCTGATCTTCTAATACGTCAATTCCTTTAGCCACATAATCTTGCTCCCAACCGCCACCACGTTCCATGTGCTTTATATGTTCCATCCCTTGACGAGTGCCATGTTGTGATGCTGTCAAATTCGGCACTTCAATATCTTTTAGTCGTCTCTGAAAGTCTGCTACTAAAGGCGCGGAATCGGTACGGAGGTTTTCCTCTTTGTAAAAGTCAAATTTGCATAACCATTTGTAAATTAGGTACTTTTGATATTTATCTTTATCAGAGGTTGAGTCTGGTACTAGTTGTTGTAGCTTTTGATGGTCCATTATATCGCCAGCTAAATCATAGATAACAGTTTTTTGAAACCCTGGTTCTTCATTGTATTGTTTTGGTAACTTGTTCATCCATATTTTGACTAAAGCTGCAACTTTTTCTATGTAAGTTGTTTCTTCAGGACTTAATTTGGGTACGTCTTTTGTTTTCTGTTTTTTTGGGGTCGATGTTGCTGCTGGGTTCTCTGGACCCCACCTGTATACTGACAATGCTCTTGATAAATGGGGCATGACATAATCAAAGCTAGTAGAAGTCGACTTTCTGATATCCTTTAAGACATCGTTAACCTGTTTGACTATTACATAAGCGACAGTATGTGCTTTATCCCAAGGAATTTTACCAGTATCTCGTAAAAATTGACATATTTCTTCCCTGATAGCTTTTTGATTTCCTGTACGTAAACAAGATTTGGAATCGAAGAAAGAAGAGCATATTTCTGTTTTGAGGTCATTTCGATTGCAGACTGAAAGTCTGTCCAAGTATTCGCCAATTTTTTTCATTATAATTTTTTTATAATTTAAATTATTTAGCGGTATCGGCATTCCAGTTACTTGGCTGGTCACCTGATGGAACACAGAAGCGTCCACCCGTGCATGTCTAGGACTAGCAGTACCCTGTTTTATTTGTAAAGACAGTAATCTGTTAGCAAGTTCTTCAGCTAATTTATTCAGTTGGACAGTTTTGTATCTTGAATTTACGGAAGTTAACGCCAAATTATCTAAAACCTCTATAATTTCTCCTTTCATTATGAGTTTGTAGCTTGTTGTATGTAGTGGTATCTTTAGCAATGGTGATAGCTTTTTCATTATTGAATCGACGATCTGTCGTCTACTTATTGTCTCTTCAGTGTCCAACTGTAGAACTTGCGCCCATTCAGCCATTTCCTTCTCATAGGATTCGTGTAGTTTTGCATCTAGCCCTTCAGGTTTCTCATAATTGATTCCAAGGAAACTTTTGTTTAATTCTTGTATTTTATTCCAAAGTTTCTCTCTCAAACTACACTTGAAGAGTATTTGATCTTCCTTCGGTCCGTGTAACCACATCGGCAGTTTATTCAAGCAATCCTCAATTTCCATTTTGATTTTTATTTCGTAATTCTTTTCGTTAGCCTCTACGGCGAGTGCGTTTATTTTATTGACTAAATTGTGAATTACTTCATTTTTTATATCTTTATTAGTAACGTTTAGAGAGAAGAACATTGGTACATGATGTAGCCAGAGCAATACTTCATTTTGTAAATGTTCTTTGTAAAAGTTCTTCTTCGGTACTATCTCTCTAGTTTCAGTCTTCTTAAGTGGTATTTCATTGTTTAAATTATTGTAAATGTCACTGAATTTCTTCTGATTCGGATTTCGTGTGAAGAGTCGGGTTGGACTGAAGTCTCTCATTGTAATATCTGTTTGGACGCAGCGCCCCTCTTCTGCGTTCAAACACTTCAATTTCAACTTTGGTATTCGCGTGTTTGAAAGTGTTGGGGTAACAATTATCTAGGGGAAAAAACAAAAGGTATTTCAAGATTGGAATGTATAATTATTACTGAAAAATTGAAAATATTAATAACTTTGAAAAAGTGTATTTTTATTTTTTACACGTAAGCCTGTACACTATAGGAATACTAGCTTTGCCTGCGTCTTCATCTGCGTAAATGTCTGTTATCGTAGAGGCAGACAAAATTGCGGAATAAAAAGAAGTCTCCATCTTTACTTGGGGTTTAAACTGACCCCGTACCAAACTACTCCTTTGGGTATATGCAGGGCCAGGTCTAGCTTTTTAAACGTTCTCTCTTCCCGGCAAAAGTAATATTCGCCGCCCATTACACTAATATCATGTATTATGTCATGAGCTTGCTATTCCGAAGATGGGATGATATTGTTTTAATTGTTTTATATTCTCATAAAAAACCATGAGAAGAAAAAATCATGAGAGTATGTTGGACTTTGTGCAACCGCCCGACACACTCCATTATGCCGCCCTTCATTTTCGCCGCTCTGGGCATTTGCCCGGCTGGCCCCCTTAGATTGGGCCCTGGGCCATATGTCATAACATAAAAATATCGTGAACTTACACCTCGATCATGCATAGCCTTATGAGTACCGCAACCGTTGTCCATTTTCCTATTCATAGGATAGTGTAATCTGTTGTGCTGACTCAGTCGCTCCTTCATCAGATCACAAGTCTGTAATAACATGTTTTATAAAAAACTTTGCGTCGAGCACCGCATAACTAATACGTATAGGTAAGAGCATGTGCGGCATTCGACGGGTTAACGCAGACGTTCGCTAACCTGTAGTCCCCGTCACGAGAAGCTTGATGTAAATAAAGAACTTCTACTAAGTTCCGAAATTCAATCAACTCAAAGTAACATGTAACGTATAATACGAAACTAAAGAGCAATTTCACTTGGTCTAGTTATATTATAGCGATATAAAGCGCTGTCGTCTGTTTGTGTGGTAATTAAAACGCGTCTGACACATGGAACGTGAACATTTGGCCATTTTAAAGTAAGTTCAGGCTGACGCGACGCAGTATTTGATCCAAGGGTTGTGATCCCCTGAATGTGTGTTCACAAAATTTATAGCTTCTCGTGACGCGGACTATAGTCACGAAAGTGAGCCTTAGAGTGTATCAAAACTGACTGCCAGGCTCTAATGGGATTGGGGGGGTCACGTCAACTGCATGCCCAGCGACCGCTCGGAAGTTTAAACGCAATGGGTGCCTGAAGATGGTCGGCATCGTCAAGCAAGAGATCAGCAAGATGATTTAGACGCACACCGAAAGGGCTAGTTCGAGGTGACACAAGAACAGAGTACAAAGGACTCGGGGAAGCCGTGCCCAGCAGTGGGGCACTGCCTTTACTAAGCAGCCACACACAATGTATCATTGAAAAGATCACATGAAAATAGTTGATATTTACTTTACTTTTAAAAATCATTGCTTTAGGGCTGATTTTCAACAGTCAGATAACTTTTATCCAAAGAATAAATATGACAGTTTGACATATTTTCTATACAAAAGTTGTCAAACCGCCATATTTATCCACCGTTTCGAGTAGTCTGACGATTGAAAATATGACTTAGAAGTCATAAACCAGAAAGAAATCAGGCGAGAGCGTTTGTATGGAGAAAAGAACATCCACGTTTCCTTTTAATACTTACAGCACCTCCACAACTTACAAGCAAACATTTAGATTGAATCCTCTGTTTCATATTCTTCATCTCTTTCACATATCTGATGTCAAATTTCTTAGCCAGTTTCTTCTGGAAGACCGCCCTATCTCTGGTGGGACAGACTTCTGCTGACATTGAGCTGTACTTTTTCTTCTTGCAATTATTGATATTCGAATCCTCATTGCCAGTAAATCTTGGTGGATGGTTCAAATTGCAGTTCTCGGGAGATTTTGATAGCTCTCGAGAATTTAATAGATCAGAAGATTTTGAACCTGTAAGTATTTAATTAGTTAAATAACATAACATCACGCCTGTAATCCCCGAAGGGTTTAGCAGAAGTGTACCCATTAGTACACCTACATTTCGCCAGTTATGTTTTAAGTCCCATGTACCTAATAGAGGGCGAGCCTATTGCCATCAACCGGGCACAAATTTAGACTCCGGGGCTGCTACTGAGAAATTCCTGATGAAAAACCCAATAAAACTTTGCTCCACCTGGACATCAAATCCAAGACCTCATGCTTAGCAGATGCGCTTTGCGACCACTAGACCAACGAGACAGTCAACGAGGTCATAGTAGGAACATATTTCGCTAAAAATACAAATTTCTCAGAAGCATCCTTAAAGTCTGTATTAATTGTGCCCGGTTGATGGCAATAGGCTCGCCCTCTATTACATGGGACTTAAACATAACTGGCGAACTGTTTGTTTACTAATGGTAATGTGGGTACTCCTTCTGCCTAACCCTTCAGGGATTACAGGCGTGTTATTATGATAAGTATAATTGATACGAAAGGAAGAAGGAACGGGTATATCATGTGTCATCCTGCACCCCATGTTTTACCTGCAGTTCCCAAAATTGGCCCTCCAAGGAACGCGACATCAAGTCCAGTAGAACACAGCTCCTGTTCAAATCTGTCGTCTTGCAACGGCGCCATGGTATTTCTCTACGCCTCTTCTCTTGTGGTAACCTACCTACTTTACTTTTTTAACGTTCATAATATGTTTTTCAAGATTTATTTTTATAAAAAAAGGGGTTGTTTCATACTGAATTTGACATTGTTCTTGGCATTGGTAGTCGTTTCTATTCTGGGCATTGACTTGTATTTGTGGACGGGCTCTAACGCTGTCGCCTTGAGACACAAGATGGTTGCCGAACAGCACGTGAACCTTGTTTTATTTGATAGAAAGTGGAAGGAATGGGGAGGCCTTTAGGCGTTTAACACACGGCACCGCACACCGCCGCGGTGAAGCGCTGATTACCACACGGTACACAGCGCCGTGCGGTCGGGAGTTGCAACTCAGTTGTGTGACAGCAAAAGCTAGCAAAAAAAGTGATACTATATCTTTATTGTTTGAAAATGTCGTGATGGCCTAATAGCTAAGGCGCTCGCCTCACATGCATGAGTTTACGAGTTCCCTATCGGGCATTTGGGCTGACATTGGTGAAGGAAAACATCGCGAGGAAATCTAGACTGGAAATCGCCAATCCGCCTTGAGCAAGCGTGGTGATCAATGCTCGTGCCTCCTCTGTATGAGAAGAGGCCTTTGCCCTGCATATTGGAACAGTAAAAGAACGGTATTATCATTATTTTATGTGGGCGAGCCTATTGCTATCAACCGGGTACAAATACAGACTCCGAGGCTGCTACTGTTAAATTTCTGATAGAAAAACCCAACAACCCTGCCCAACCTGGGAATCAATCCAAAAACCGAACTGTTAAAAAAATAGTTGCGCTTGGTGATCACTGAACCAAACGTACTAGGTATTAGGTTTTGAGTGCGGCGCCTATCTGCAAACAATGGCCCTCTTTCCATGCCTTTTTTTAATATAGTTAATTCTATACATACTTCTTGATATCAACATAAAATTCAAAAGAGAAAATCAGAAGAAATCTGTCAGTTTTATCCCGATATCTTTACTAGAAAGATCACAAAATTCAAAATTGTTGTGGCATTAATATTTTTACGTTAAATTAATACATTTTATTTTAAATTTTTGCGAGAAATGTAAGTATTTTAATTGTTTTTGATTTTGTTTTGCATCTACATTTAATTTTGTTTTTGCGAAAATATTTTTTATCATCAAGCTTTCGCCGTTGGTCCCGGCTGTCATTCGTAGATCTCTGACAGTCGTTGGTACTTATAATACGGAGTGAAGGGATACAGGGTTGAATCGGGATGAATCTTAATAAGATATTTTAACGTTTAAAGTCGTGATGGCTTTATGGTTAAGGCGCACGCCTCCCTTGAACAAAGCTGTAGGTTCACAACCGAGCACGGCCATAAGGTTTTTAAAGTCTCAAATCACCAATCCGCCTTGAGCAAGCGTGGTGATCATGCTCGTGCCTTCTCTGTATGAGAAGAGGCCTTTGCTTTGTAGTGGGACAGTAATAGGCTGGTATAGTTTAAGGTTGAGATAAAACATGTAGCTTTCGGCTTTGTTAAATGTCTTTAGATGTAAAAAATCTAATTATATCTTATAACGCAATTACAATTCCGTACAGGCCCATACCCCATGGTGACGATTGGCAGGCTTGTAACAGGCCTGATCTGTGCTATTCCTGTCTGAGACTACTCAAGATGTCAGTAAGTATTATACAGGTTCTATGCTCATGCGACCTGGCTGAAAACTTTTATAAGTTTTACTAGCTTTTGCTCGCTCTCTCTTGAGAGATTCTCCGCGTGAATTTTCATATTTGACATCGCTTCTTCATCTTTTCGAGCCGATGGTTTGGTTTAATTAATATTTTTTTCTTTAAGTTCTTGGAGTCATTAGATGACAACGTTTATGAGTAGTGCTTATAGTACTTTGTCAAAACAAGCTATTATAATAATAATTTAAAAAAATCAAAAACACGACTGCATAAATTGCACATATTTGTACTTTGTTTACTCGTCAGTTTTTTTTACGACGACTTTTATTTACAGTGTCATATATTTTTTAAATCTACTTGTGAAATTCTAGATGATAAACATAGACACGATCAGATTCATTAAAAAAAATAATTGAGGCTGGTATTAATTTACGTTTTAAAGTGACCACACAGGATTCTATTTATTTTTAACTAGCCTATGTTACTCGGAACCATGCAAGGATTGTAACGATATCCCATACATCTAAATCGGTTTAGACGTTTAAAAGTTATGGTGGAATAAAGAATTTCACATACATACATACATTAACCCTAAACACATAACACTCCTTTTTTTGGGGCAGTCGTGTAATGAATCACTAAATTTTTAATCATGAACACGAACATGAAACAAACCATACAAGAAAAGAAGTTTCTTAAAAAAAAGTTGAAAAATGTCGTTTGTATGTTTTATTTTTTTACGAGCTTTTATTCAACTTGCAATGTATGCAACTCGTTTCACTTCATAGCATATTAATTGTGTAATTGTGTGTGGAATGACGTTTTAAGTTGATAATAAAAGTTTTAAAGGACAAAAATATTTTGTAGGTATATTTTTAGCGCATTAAAAGCTTGTTTTTAAAAAAAAGTTTTTTTACTTTTGTTTGTTTTTTTATTATTATTGTATTATGTATTACGGGGCATGAAATCTTGCTCACTGACAGACAGACAGACGAACAGGCGGAAACAGGGGAGGCTTAGGCCGCGGGACCCGTTAGCACCCTTCGGATACAGAACCCCGAAAAGAGAAAAAACCTTTTGAAGATAGTCAAAATGAGATGATCATGTGGCCTTTTCTGTTACAGCACATCCCCTCGGACCCCAACTGAACGGTCACTATGGAGGGAGAGGGGATGGTGGCGGTGGTGAGAGGGCTGCGGGAGGAGGGGCTGGCAGTGACTCTGCTGCATGGCAACCGCCAGTACACTCTACTACCTAACTCTTGTAAGTTTCATCATTATCATCATCATTTCAGCCGAACGACTGCCACTGCTGGACATAAGCCTCCCCTAATGGCTAGCCATAATGACCTGTCCTGCGCTGCACGCGTCCGGCTGTTTCCCGCAATCTTTAGCAGGTCGTCAGTGCACCTCGTGGGGTGTGGACCTTCCCACACTGTGCCTTCCAGTACGTGGTCGCTACTCGAGAGCCTTACGACCCCAACGGCCGTTTGTTCTATGAGCTTTGTCCCTCTATAATGTAAATGTTCCTCATTGACCGTGGAGAGTTAACCACCTCATTTCCCCTCCTGAATTAAGGTGGCTCTTCAAGGTGGGCAAACACCAGTCGGGGATTGCGGAAGGCGTGTACGTTCCTGGGATCCCCAGCATAAGTGTGGGAAGGGTAAACTGGGGGGGTTTCAAGTAAGTAAGAGTGACAGACAACCAGGGCGGTGGGTTGCAAAGCGTGACTGCTGAACATGAGGTCTTGGATTCGATTCCCAGGTCGGGCAAAGTGTTATTAGATTTTTCCATCAGGAATTTCTCAGTAACAACTTTGGAGTCTGGATTTGTGCCCGGTTAATGACAATTTTACATGGGACTTTAACATAACTGGTGAAATATGGGTGTACTAATAATGGGTACACCTCTGCCAAACCCCACAAGGATTATAGGCGTGATGTTATGTTAAAAAAGGAAATTCAATTACCATCTTTCTTTATCAACTCTCTCAGCGTCAATTCAGCGTCCACCAATGAACATCGTGAACGCGTCCACGCAGCAGTGCATTCCGAAGCTGACGGTGGACATGAGCACGGAGCCTTCAGCACCACAGCCGCCGCAGTGCGACCGGGACGCGCAGGCCGTTGACGGCAGATATGCTTCCACGTACAAGGTACTTACTGCTTTACAGCTATGAGGAATAGGGTGCAAAATTCCTCGTCCTCTTTTAAAAAAGGGAGGATCCTCTGACCAGACGGGTGTTGTGTCTAGTGGGCTACTGCCCGATGGTTGTTGTCGGGATTTATGTATATTTAGGGTGCCTTTCCACCAGAGATGTACTATGCAGCTATGCTACGAGAATGTGACAGCTAAGCTACGCAACTATGTGACCGTTTCCACTGATGCTAAGCTATGTAGCGGAGCAAGTAAGATGTAGAGATAAACTTCTTTAACATGACGCGCCCCTCCATATTACTATTTCAATGTGTGTAGTCACATCCGTATGCAAGAGTTTGTATGTAGTTGTGAGTAATCGTCTTCAGTAGCAGGCTAGGATATTTGTTTGTCAACTAATCATAAATAGCCGACCGCTCAAGACAACGCACGTGTCATTTTCATAGAGTATGTCAGTGCAGCGCCATACTAATTATAATGAGTTATTTTTGACTTTTGACTGCTCTCGAAACAAAAACAAATCGCCGTCTCAATACGCACACATGCGTTGTGAGTCTTTTTAATACTATTACAAACACTTTCAAACGTTTTGGATTGTGGAAGGGCGCGTCATGTTACTGTAGTTTATCTCTACAAATTGTTCGTTGGTATTTTGTTTAAAGTTGTTTTAACTATTTTATCTCTCCACCAGACTATGCATTGCAATGTGCGTCCAACATCACCTCCTGTGCATCTCACAGAGTTCCCGCCACAGCGACCTGACCACTGTCCTGGTAAGCTCCTCTAGTGTAACTCCTCCATAAGAATATGGCATGGTTGGCGTAGTGGCTTAGCAATTAGATGCTGCGCTGAGAGTTGCAGGTTTAATCAAGATATGGAACGCATATTTGAATAGCTTACAGTTAGTTTTTCCTGGTTTCTTTGTGTTTATGAGTTTATCACGCTCACAATACTAATTTAATTTCTTTGCCTCGTTGGTCTAGTGGTCGCAAAGCGCGACTGCTGAGCATGAGGTCTTGGGTTCGATTCCCATGTCGGGCAAAGTGTTATTGGGTTTTTGCATCAGGAATTTCTTAGTAGCAGCCCCGGAGTCTGGATTTGTGCCCGGTTGATGACAATAGGCTCGCCCCCTATTACATGGGACTTAAACATAACTGGCTTGTGGGTGTACTTAATAGGTACACCTCTGCATAACCCTCCGGGGATTACGGGCATGATGTTATGTTATGTTTAATTTCTTTATCGTTTCATACAAACAAAACTATTCAACTTTTAACATGCATTATTTATTTTTTTTGTGACCACGCGCGTGCTCGCTCCATTGCGATGAATGAATGAATGATGAATGAATGATGATGAATTATAAAAAAACCCAGGCAACCTATATGTCGGCGTGAGCAAATTATTGCAATGTAAAAAGAAACGGAACGCTGTGACGTCATCGTACCACTCAGTGAATCAGGCGAGTTGTGGAAGGGATCGGCATTTATAAGACGGAGCGCCGAGTACGTGCGGTCATTCCGAGTCTAGCGTGCGCCCCGTCCACAACTCTAATTGTGACACGGATCACGCCTGAATCATACCATTATTAGTATAGTTTTATTATTGTTTATTATTATTTTATAATCATTTGTAATTATTATTAAAATTATTTGCATTTAAATTCAGTGTTATTTTGAACAATGGCGAATGACGACCCTCAACGCAGTATGGACCCCGTACGAAGTCGGTCTCCTTCACCAATCATCCAGTCAGGGTCCACTCGAGCCGAAATATAATACAATAATATGTTCTTTATGCCAGTTATTTCCATGAACTTCACATGTTTCTTGCAGGACACGGGAACTTCATAGTGGGTGGTTCTGGTAGTGGGGCCACCGCGTGTCCAATAAAAGCTAATTCTGCTGGTCCCAGTTTTAGAGGTGGTTTGTCGTGGCCTGACAGAGGTAACTATGAATCAATCTAATCTTCCAGATATATAAAATCGAATTATGAAAACATATTCAAGATGAAATTTGGCAAGGAGGTAGTTTATAGTTAGTAGACGTTTGCTTAGAAAGAATTTTCCAAAATTCATTCCCTGAGAAGATGAAACGAGGGACCAAATTTTTTTTATTTATTTATTTATTTATTCATTATGGACAAAAACAGTTACATGCTAAGTTACACAATTAATCCTTATACTAAAATTATAAACATGTTACCCACTGCATTGTCCACATATTAATAAAAATAATAATAATAAGAAGGTAAAGGAAAAAGACAAAATGTATACAAAAACGCATGTGTGTGATCAAAACATAATTAAATTTAACTAGCCTTCTTTAACAATACTCCATTTTAGACAGTATATCTATAGCCTTTTTCTTAAACAGTAGGCTGAAAGAGTGAATATGTCCAATTCCATGAATTAATATTTTGTATGGAGAAATCAACTTTGACGTCTATACCTACATATAAAAGGCAACTGTTCACTGATCTATCAACACACAGCTCAAACCACTGAACGGATTGCGCTGAAACGGCACACAGATAGTTATTATGACGTATGCAAGCACTAAGATAGGATTTTCCAAAACTCACCCCCTAAGAGGATGATACGGGGGTCCGACATTTACGTGGAGGAAGTCGCGGGTAAAAGCTAGTATAAAAAGAGGTAAAATTGTTTGTATTTGTAAGAAATTATCTACTGGACCGATTACAATAAAATTCTTTGACTGATAAATAGCAACACTACAATCATTGACAGCATGAGAGCATTTAAGAGCTGGTCTTCTAAGAAGTTTCTCCACACGTTCCAGGGTCAGTCTGCTCTCCTCGACCTTCCCATGAGGTGGATGCCTTCGTCAAGTCTCTGAGGAGGTACCCTTGCCTCTCGCCTGATAGGTCTTCGGAAGTCATGGAGAGGCTCGTCAATTATACTCAAGC
Organism: Hoplodrina ambigua; assembly: GCA_949774945.1. Classification (NCBI taxonomy): domain Eukaryota; kingdom Metazoa; phylum Arthropoda; class Insecta; order Lepidoptera; family Noctuidae; genus Hoplodrina; species Hoplodrina ambigua. The sequence goes on from OX458991.1 coordinate 676,543, forward strand.
TAAAGGAAGTAAGTAATATTTATCAAGACGATTCGGTCACGATGTTTAATCTCAATAGAGACTAGTCAAGTTTGCAGGAGATATTATAGTGCACAAGCGTGTGCGCAAACACAGGTGCACTCCCTCTTCCCTCACTCTCATAGTCCGATGGGACGGACAGACACGACTGGGGAGAGATCAGGCGCAGGACCAACGGCTTTGTTCCCCCAACGGGGCCAACGTCTGCCGGGGTTGCGGGACGTCTTAACAGGATACCGCGTGGCCCCGGAACGTAGAAGGAACAGGGTAGTTTTTTAGTCAGTAAAAGTCTTACAGTCCCTTCCGCCCCACCCAGGGCGGAAGGAGTCATTTGATGATATTTACCACCTAAAAAAAAAAAAGGACCAACGGCTTTACGTGCTTTTCACGGGGTGTCAACATCAGTAAGAAAATTCGAAAGAGAATGCACGCGAACGTAGTCGTGGGCAAAAACTAGTTTGTAAACGCAAAATTACAGCAGTGTTAAAAAAATCATCATTAGGTGACGAATTATAAAAACAGTCAGAGGGTCGTAATCTATAAAAACGACGATATTCTCTCCATTTGACTGCCTCGTCGCAAAGTACCATGCAAAGCGACTGCATAGCATGGGGTTCGACTCCCAGGTCGTGCAGTGTTATTGGGTTTTTCATCAAGAATTTTTCAGTAGCAGCCTCGGAGTCTGTTGATGTCAATAGGCTCGCCCCCTATTACACGGGACTTAAACATAACTATCGAAATGTGAGTGTACTAATAGGTACACCTCTGCCTAACCCTTCGGGAATTACAAGCGTGATGTCTTCATTTCTCCAGTAACAAGGTTCCCACGCAACCTGTCATCACCGACCCGCCTTCAGGAACCTTCGTCCTATAATACCCTCGAGTCCAAATCCACGAACACGAGAACCTCCCGTCAGTACGAGCCTGATGTCTGCATCCGCGCCAAGAAGCCTGACGAGTCCCCCACGAGAGAGAGGAAGAGGGAGGAGCATGAAGTGAGACCAGTGAGGTGTTACGATGTGAGGTGTGTGAGGGACATGTCGAAGAGGATGAGGGATAACGTGAAGGCTTATACCAGTTATGTAAGTGTTTATTTCTTTCTTGACGATAAGAGAAAACATATAACTGGAATCAAAAGTAACAATGAACATTAGGACCCATTAATTTAATAATAATTGCAATCCGTGGTGCTTGGTAATCTGGGCTTCTCCTAGTTGCAAACATCCCTTTGTGCCTATTGGCCTCGTTCTGTTCTGTCTCTTGCTTGTTTGGAGGGAAGTGGAAATTATATTTTTTTTACTACTCCGCTATTCTTTTCTGATTCATGTCGTTGCAGGACCCAAGACAGTTAATCGTTTCTCTGGGACTCGTCGAGCTTCATTGCCTCGACGCTTTTCTGGTGGCCTCCACTGTTGATTCTGGCTTTCAGGAGTTGCAGTGGGTGGGTAAAGTGTGGCGGGCTTGTCCCAAATGAAATAAAAAGAGAAAACGCGGGCCGAGTGCATTTTGTAAATTAGGTACTACGTGCTAAAAGTCAGTCAAATAATTTTTGAACGTAACGCCTAATTGACTTTCACCGCCCAGTTAATGGGTATTGATACTCCTTGGTAAGACTAGTTGTCACACTTTCGAGCTTCTGACAACCCGTAACGACTGTCAAAGATCCACCGCCGGGACCAACGGCTTAACGTGCTATCTGAGGCACGGAGGAGTCTCGGTGTGTAAAGATGGTCACCCATCCACGGACCCACCCCGGCAACGTAGCTTAACCTTATGAATCGACGTGTGAGGATGTTATTGCTTAGCCACGAGGAACTTCTATGAAATATCTTAGCCATAACTCGTTTTATGACTTTTAACTTAGGCTATTCCGTCGGATCTGCAGTTGTCCTTTTCGCACGTCAAGGCTCACAGAGCGACAGCGATAGTTTCTTCTAGAACTTAATTTTCAAAACTCTCTCCGCCCATATGTCTCTTGACGTTACGTTTACTTATTTTATTTTTTTGACAGCCATACAACCATCCGGTATGTCCTCCAACAATTGTAGAGAATAATGACTGTCGTACGATGCCATGTGAATATCAAAATGTAAGTGGAACCTGAATTTCTTTATTTATAATGGTTACTAAAATAAATCTTTAATTAGATAAAGCGGGTGCAACAGATAAACTATTATAACATGGCGCGCCCCTCCATATTACCTACTATTTCAATGTGTGTAGTCACATCCTTATGAAAGAGTTTGTATGTAGTAGTAGGTAAGTATTCGTCTTCAGTAACAGGCAGATTTGTTGGTCAACTAATCAAATTAAGACTCTATTACTTGGTTGCAGAGTTCAAATTCTGTCAACATGGAGGTCCAAGGTGAGTAACCTTTAGTATACTTTATTCTATACCTTTCCTAGCTTTTCTTATTCTATTTACTTGCTTAAATATTTCTTTTACCCTAAATTCAATGGACTATCTCCCTTAAAACTAAATCGGACGCGGGTCGTGCGTCTATATAATTACCTACTGATAATAAACATGCCGTACCCCCTACCCGACCCACGCCTGACCCGCACCCGTTCTCTGTATGTTTTGCGTTTATTTGGTGCAATTAAGGTCTACTTATCAACCTGGCACTCGAGTCTCGACCAACACTGCCTTGCCTCATGTCGTATATGAATTTCCATACATATGCACTGACTTATCAACTCCCTAACTTTGTTCACCTCTAACGCAAACAGTTCACCTGCTCACTGCGCGTGGCCTACTAGGTCATTTCCTACTTACTGCGCGTTGCCCACTTGGTGTCCTCCCGCTTACTGCGCGTTGCCCACTTAGTGATAACCCATGTTAATGTTAATCCCTATGTAACGTCTTCGAATTGCTTAATGGTGTCTAATACCCAATTTGCGGGCCGCGCGTTGAAAACGGATGGGCGTCTAGCGATGAGGCGGTGCTGTTCGAGTGCTGGGCTGATAGATGACCTCTAGTCTTACCTTCCCAATTAATTTATAGTGGATCAGCGTTTCACGTATCACCACCACGATAAATATTTCCGTTAACTCCATAGCTGCTGTTAGGATGTTGTCCAAGGAAGTGGCGACGACTCCGAGGGAACACATTACTAGGAAAACTGTAAGACATTGTTTTAACTATTTCTAAATTTGGACTAGAGATCGACAAAACTTTCGATTTCGGCTTAGTATCGGCAAAAATGGGTCTATTTTGGTTACGCGCGGCTACGGCCGAAACCATAACTACACTCGAAAGGTTTCGCGCTGTGTTCGGAGATGTTCGATCAGTAAGAATCATTTTGCTGCGTCAGCGCTTACAGTCGTGTGTCGTCTTATGAGTATTTTTCGTTTGCGTTAGTTTTAGACTGATTAAGATAATGTTTTCTTCACGCAAACATGACCTTATGTGGAAATTTCACACTAATTTGTACGACACGGTTGGCGCAGTGGCTGGGCGATTGGCTGCTACACTGTGTGTGGCGGGTTCAATTCCCGCAGGGAACAAATAATGGGTGTTAACGCTTACCGTAGTCTAAAGGTTTCTGTTCTTCTAACCAACAGCGAAATTTTTTTATTCTTGACCATACCTGGGAACCTCCTGGTTACGGAGATATTGAAGGTCAAAACTGTTTGACATGTTATTTTTATGGAAACCAGTTCTAAAATTAAAGTTTAAATATTAGCACGACCCTTATACTGTTGTATAGGGGTCGTGAGTCATTGGTAGCGCCTCCCTATAAATGTCATAATCCTCCTCGCCCCTTAGGATCTTTTCGATCCTTCCAGCTCAATAGAGAATTCCTAGAGCATCTCTCTAAAATATGGGCCTTAAAATCTTTTGTTTTAGGTAGCTGTACCCGAATCCCCAATCCCCTCAGCTGGTGAAGAATACGTGGAAGGTGAATGCTACTTCGTTGAGAATCTGGACGTAACAACATCAATTAAATCCATACAAACCAGTTCCTGCCCCTCCGATACTACTTTAAAACCTAGGAAATCAGCTCAAACTGTTTTGAGTACTATAGATTTTCATTCCACCCGAAATAGGACAGTAGTTAGTCGAAAAACTAAATCACAAGAACAGATAAAGTTAACTAAAGAGGAATTAAAAATGACTCTTCTAGAACTTATCAATGAAATCACTGACTCTGGTTCTAAGAACACGATTCGCGAAGAACTTATTAAAAAGTTATTTGTGACAGCTGACAGTAAAGAGAAAGATGACCAAAGACAATATGAAGACAATAGGGGAAAATTTAAACGTGATAATTGTCGTAATTATGTTCCAAATGTTTGTCCGCCTGTTTGTGATTATGTAGGAGATTACCAAGAGCTTGTAGGTAAACTTAAACATTGCTATGGGGACTCTAATCAAGTCGTGCGTTCAGAAATATCACCTTTCAGAATAACTGAGTATAGGCAACTCGACTTTGTTTTAAAAGACTGGATCAATAATTTAAACTTAAAAAATAGCGACAGGTATATGGATAGAACTGAAGTTCTCAATTACGTAGAGGATTGCATTAAAGAGCTTTTAAAAAATTGGACAGCACAAGACTTTGATTTGAAATCAGAAATAGTAAACATTTTACAAGAAATTCCAATTGAAATTAATAAACGTTATAACATCAGATCTTATCTAAGTAAACTAGTAGATGTATTATTGAAGAGGATGAGAAATGTTATAGTGAGCCCACAAACTGGAAAGGCTAGGAGAAAACCTTTCGCGAGTAGACCAAGGAAGGTATTAACAGAAAAAGATATAAGAGATTTTCTAAGAGCACATTTAATGGATTTTTTCAACGAATATGACACGATGGTCTGTGATGAAGTGTTCGGTGAGTTAGAAAACGAGATGGTAGACCTGACGATGGATTCAATCGATTGCATTCGATGCGGGCACATCGATGATTTCATGGAAGAGTTGGATTCGATGCTCCAAGACATAGGCCATATGACTGAAAAGGAAGCAAACTACATTTCAAATATCATTCTTCAAGATTTACAGGAAATGCTAAACAGTTGCCATTTTAACCAAACGTATATGATTCTTAACGTTAGTAATAATTCAGGGCAATGCATGATGAATACAACTAACAGTACAGATTTCAGTATCGAGTCCATAAATGAGGAAGATTTGAATGCGAATCTAGATCGTTATACGAACGAACTTTGTCTACAAATCAACCAGTGGCTTGACACCTTGAATATACCTCGAATTAAAGACTCAGGCTTTAGAGAAGTAGTTGTAAATGACTTAGCAGGAGATATAGTAGATAGGCATAAATATGTAGATCTAAATCATACTAACAAAGACACTGCGCAAGACCAATTAGAAGCTTTAAAATACCAGATATTTAAATGGATAAACAAGTTAGTTGGCGATGAGAATCAAGAAACCATAGGTCACGCCGAAAATTTATTACAAATGATCAATAGCGTACCAGTGCCTATGCTTGTTATCCCTAAGAATCGCAATATGAATAATACAGGACCAATCCGTCAAATCGATTCAAACGCATCAAGAGATGGCCAAACTAGTCCAACACCTTATTCAAGATCAGATCAGGAAATCCAAGGTTATACAGCTCAAGGACTCAATGAAACAAGACAATGCTGTGAAACGGATCTCGGTCCAATGTTGGGTAAAGATACCACAAAACATTCTTCGAATTCAGGCCAGGAAATCCAAGAACACCCTGAATTTTTACCAGTCGCTGACCGGACTGGCAACGTTTCTTATAGTCAAGGTCACCAAACTGCTAATGCTTATCCACAAGGTCAGGGCAGTCCAAGGCAAAGAGAAGTTCCTGTCAATTCAGGTTCACGTAGTTATGGTCCACATTCGCCAGATAATCCATGGGGATCAAACACTTATTCATCTGTGTTTGAACCTCCTGTTATTGACAATATTAGTCAGGTATGCCCTGGAAGAACCTGTGGCAGTATGGACCCAAATCAGCAGCCTATGTACGAACCAAATGGTGGAGTCCCACAGAACCGTTCTGGGGGACCAGCACCACCCTCCACGTCAATCAAAAAACTGAATGAAGACTACGATGAATATTTGAAACAATGGGTTCAAAAAATTCCAATAGCAGCTAAAACGCCAGCAGAACAACAAGCGGCGGAGACCAAAAGGCTTAACGTCTACAATGAAGTTTGGAAAGGTGTTACCAAAATGAAATTAGACCCAAGCATTTTTAGCAATAACCAATATTACTGCCAAGATTTTTTTGAAAAGGAGATAGAACGGTTAATGCAAGATCTACCACAATCACAGGAATTAAATGCAGCAAAACCTGCGTTAAAAGCACAGCTGGTTCAAAAAACCTTAGCTATGAATAACTTGATCAAGACCACTAATGCACCAGCTTCTTTTAAGCAACAACTTATAGATAATATTGAAAATAACTTACCCGAAAGAACGCCAACTGACGATGAAGAAGACAAACAATATGAAGAACTAGAAAAACAGAACTTGGCAGACTTTTACATACTATACATGAGATATAAGGATGAAGACAGCGTAAAAGCGACTGTTCATAAAAAAAACTTCTTGAAGAAACTTGATGAATACCTAGATAAGATAAAAAATAATTATAATTTATTAGACATGAATAACAATGTGTATGCAAATGAAATTATAGATTCTTTTGATAAAATCCCTATGCCAAGTGTTCCTGCTATTAAAGATGAAGCTGATGATATTCTGTTAGCAATGGAGGTTGAAAACTGGATTTCCGGGATTCCACAAAATCCTAACGCTGCAGCTCCTATAGATAAACGGAGAACGAGAGACGCCATAGTTAAGAAAATTCAAGAAATTGCAGGAAATATCAGCTGTTGTGACCATGCTTTTAGGGCACCACTGAAAGCGGAGCTACCAAAACATTTAGAAAAGCTACCAATAGAAGAAGGTACTAACGTAGAATATATGATTGATGAACTGGCAAACAGAATCAAGAATTTATCAACAGCTGTACGACGAGTATCGTTTCAAGCACCACAGAATTATGACGAGTTTAGTAGAAATATGCCAGTTGCATCTAGTTTTCAAGACATGTCTGAACAAGGGAGTTCCTTTTTAGTAGTTGGAGGGAATATTGTGAAAGATCCTGGACCTAGGAGAGCACCTTGGATGAATGACAAACCATCAGTACCTGAAGACGAGATTGAATGGCTTTCTTTGGAACAGACCCGAATGTCACACGTACCTCAGAATATGCAATCACAGCAGGCATATTTCCCAAAACCAGATCATATACAAAGTGCACGAAGCTATCGCGGTGATAGCAGTGTTGTGAGGCAGAACAGGTCAGGAAGAGCTGATGGTATGCGTTCGCAGGTTTACAATCCAAATGAATCTGGCCAAATGCCTACAGCGAGAAGCTTTCCAGGTGAAGAAAATTATATGAGAAACACTGGCCCCTTAACGTCAATGCTTCGAGAGGAGAGTGAATGGCTTTCAATGGAAGAAACCCAAATGAAACCAAATTTGCGCAGTTGGTCAGAAGGACACCAAAGTATGCGGTCACCACAACGGTACATTCCAAACGAGTCTGGCCAAATGCCTACCTCGAGAAGTTATTCTGAGGGTACTCAAGAAGTGCCAGGCCAATTTCTCCCTAATGCACAACCTCATTTTGACCCTAACGACCAAGGTCCATGTTGCCCTAACGGCCAAGGTCAAGTTACTCCTAATCTTCAAGTTGGTGGAGTGTGTACGAATCCACCATGTTGTCCTAATCCAGCTTGTCTCAAAAATCAAACTAGCCAAGGATCGGGACCAATTGCTTACAGCCCAAGTCCTAGAGGATCATATGGACAAGGTTCCTCCAATGGCCGAGGAAATGCAGTTCAAACTAGCCCATTACTTCGCGGAGCCTATGGCCAAGGTAGTCCAGGCCGGTACAACCAAAGTTTTGGACCTGCTGGGAACCAAATGCCACAAGGAGTGGGTGCAGCTTTCCCACGCCAAAACCTACAAGGGTCCAATGTTCAAGGTGCACCCGTTGCTTACAACCAAGGTGCTCCACGCGACCCTGGTGGACGGCATTGTACAACTTGCCCGAATATTGGTCAAGGCCAAGGCCCAACTCCTAACACCAATGCACAAAGTTTTGGTCGTTACGGTCGGAGCAGTTTAGAACAAATGCCTTACAATAGACCAAAAGGAGCACAGATGGGCCAAGAACCTTGGTCTAATGCCCCAGGATATCAACAAATAGGTCAAGCTTCTATTTATGGAGTAATAGAGGGAAGTGGCCAAGGTTATTTGAACGATAATCATAATGCCAGCGCTGAAGTTCAAGCAAGTATGCATTCGCCGACTTTAAACCAAACATCACAAAGCCCTGGACCCATATCAGCCGCTAGTCAAGTTCCTGAGCAGGCACCAAGACCGTATCATTTACAGAAAATGGCGAGCGGTGGCATGGGAATGCTTGGCACAAGTCAAGTAGCAGGCCCTAGTGTCCGGACAGCAAGTGGCCGGACAAGTAGTGCACCAAACACCCCAGGTTTCGGGGCTCAACAAGCAGGAAGAACAGAAGCAATCCCACCAGGTGCTCACATACCTGCAACCAATAGATGTATTCATCAGATTATAGGTGCACAACAGCCTGCAGCTACTGATCAAAATGGACAAAAATATTGCATTCCCGCAGCCTTTTTAGATCGACCAATGGGATTTTCTACTCCTTGCCGACCATTCCGAAATGATCCACAAAGACCAAGGACAAAATCTCGAGAGGCAAGGCAGGATGTTGAAGGTGCTCCTGCACAGGGAAGATTGGAAATGGATGACTCAGACTCTGATAGAGAGAGGGAAAGATGTCACTGTATGAGACGTAGGAGAAGGTTTAGACAACAATTTGATCTTAATGATTGTCATGATATGGAGCATCTTGATTGCATGCCAATGGTCCGGTATCCGTGTCACTATTAATATTCAGATATTTTTCATGTTTTGGTTTTTATGTTTTTCTTTACTGGCTCACACCTTTTGTGCAGTTTATGACGGTTTTATAGCACCAAAAGTTTAACTTCCTAGGAGCTTTAGATTAGTCATTTTTACCTACGTTACCGGTTTGTTTCAAAAACTTGTCGTGTTATGTAAACACCCGAGTATAATTTACTCTTCCACAATCATATGAAATTTGAATTTTTGTGTATCTATCTGAAAAAATCTAATATCGAATAATTCAATTTTGAATTCTTTCGGAATGAAAATCTTTTAAATGTAATGAGTATGTCTTATATGGATATTTGTCAAGAACTTTTATATCTCAAAATTCACGAGGTTTTGTCAATTTATATGTAGTTTCAGAGATATAGATTGTTTTAAATAAATATAGAAAATTCAGTTATTATTATTATTTTATGGACAAGAATACTTTATCACATCGGTAAGCATATTTGATACTAACTATTTCTTTTGTGTTGCAGATAATCAACCTAACCCTTTTAATCGAGGAACTGTAAGTACTTTTTATTACTCCACAACAAAGCTCCATTAATCGAGAAACTTCAAATAATGTAAGTAGTATTTACTTTCAGGTCCGGGACAACAAACCACCTAAAGAGCCTAAAAATACCCAAAAACTTCTTAAAAGGCTCGCAGATATCAATGAAAAAGAACTATTAAATGTTGAATCAATACTAACAGCTTCTAGCACCATCGATATATCCACAACGAAAAGCAAGTACTTCGAAATGAAGAGCAAATCACAGGAAGAACTGACTAAGAAAATGAAACGACAGAAAGTTGTCAAGAGACCCGATCTTGGCAGCGGAGACCTACAGCAACAAGTGACGAAATGGCTGGAAATCCACAACGATAAAGTCCAAATCAAATTACTGGATGAAAAGATGAAAAGGTTAGCAGAGAAATTAAAAAAACCTGGTGGCGAAGAAAAATTGAGGACTAGAATAGAGAAGTACTTGACGACACCCGAGGAATCCCACAATGATGGCGATGAAAATTTTGTATTCAAAAAACAATTGTCTAATGAAATTATACGGAAGCTGAAGAAGATATATCTGACTCCAGCAGATACGAACTTTAACGTTTATAGGATGGAATCATCGAAATATTCCAGTCGATCAAAGATGCAGTACTTTAAAAAAGCAGTCATGAATTGGACGAACGCTTTGAATATCAAGAAAAAAGATTTTCTAGGCAGAAATGTGAAGAAGAATGATGTATTCAAATATGTTTCTGATAAATTGGAGCATCTTGTATTAGATAGACCGCAGTCTGATACAGAATACAAAGGGGCATTAAAATCAAATATTACAGAAATCATTAATGAATTGCCATTAGTCCTTAGCAGCCATAACAAAGAGTTTTATTTAAACATGGTCACAGAGAATCTGGTCAATGAAATATTTGAAAGCGAAAGCAAAATTCCTAGACCATACATCCAACCAACAACAAAAGAAATAAAGGATTTTATCAAAGATGAAATAACATTTTTCTTTGAGAAATGCCACGTACCTATAAGTACGAAGAGAAAGGAATATCTCGAAACAGAATTGATCGATCTTGTAATGGATCTCAAAAATACTACTGACATTGACGATGAAGTGGCAAACGAAGTCACAACACTTTTGAAAGATATAGGTAAGCTGCCAGAGTACAAAGCAAGGTATTTTACTAACTTACTTTTGAAGGATTATAAGGAGTTTTACTTCCGTGAGAGATTTTTCCAATTAAAAGGTGATGTGTATAATGGACGACCAGATGTGTACTCAGCATCCCAAGGTGATATTGATATGGTAGATACGAAACTTGAAATATACAGGCAACATCTTCTAAAAGAAATTAACAAATGGATAACTAAAGTTCCTACTTACGACAAGAATTTCATAGAAAGTGATTGTAAAGATTTGGCTAACGATATAATAGACAGGTATAAGCATTTGTTGTTACATCCAAGTGCAAAAGGAACAGATGCTGAAGAACTTGAACATTTAAAATTCCAGATATTTAAATGGTCAGTTAAGTTGGTTGGCGAAGAAAACACTTCAGTCTTAGCAGTTCGGGAGCTGATGAATGAAATAAATAACTTACCAAAACCTTCCTTACCGGATACTAGTGAAGTGCATACGTCATCGCAAAATATTGATAGAGTAATTGATAGTAATAAGTCTTACATCGAAATACTTTTCGAACAAGTTTATGATTGGTTCTGTGAAGTAAATAAAGACCTTCATATATCGGAAGACACAAGCCAAAACAAACTATTAACCAAAGAATTTGCAGAAGAAATTGAAAAGGCTCTCGAAGAAGACGTAGTTATAGACAAGGTAATAGCTAAATGGACAACAAAAGTATTCAATGATAAGTTAAGTATTCATGATGTAGAACAATTGAAAAATAGAATAAATAACATACCGTATACAAAGAATAACATAGCGAAAAATCTTAAAGAAGAAAAGATTCTAATTAGAGCGTATGAAGATATAATTGATGAATGGATAGATACAATTCCTATATCAAATAAAAAACTGGAAGTTTTCATCAGTAACAAGAATGAAATTGTACATTCGCTAGCCGTCAAGATATTTAAAATACAAACTAAAATGAAGCATTTGCCTGTTCAAGTTATACAAATGAAATTGCAAGAAGAACTATCTCATTGGTTGAAGAAACTACCGCTGCATGAAAGAGTTGACAATCAATATGATCGAGATATGTACGCTGCAAATCTTGTAAAGAGTATAAAAATACATATTATAAAAGATCCATCGGGAAACCAGACAAAACCAACAAACGATGAAAAAATAGTCAACCAGATCGAAGCTGTAATGCTTGAAGGGCTCAAAAAATTGCCGCTATACAAAGATAAAAGTCCAAAAGAGAAAGAATATCAAGAAAGCACTATAAAAGAATTAGCACATAAACTAAATCGAACGATAGGTAAAGTTGATGCTTCGACTGACGAAGATATTATTAAACGAATCAGAACACTAGATCCAAAACTAGACGATGAATACGTTAAAAATACAGCTTGCCAACTGAAATTATATTTACAAAATCTTGATCAGTATAGTGATTTACGAAAGCAGGATGAAAAAGAGAACAATTTTTTGGTTAATACGATTGAAGCCTGGTTAAAAGGCCTACCTTTACACGTGTCAGACGTTAGTCTATTTAAAAAACAGGTGACCGATTTCGTTAAAAGTATGAAGCAGTTAATATCTTCAGGATCAGATAAGGCAGTAATGAAAAAGAAGATTTTAATATTCACAAGGTCACTTCCGATAAGTCATGCAAAGAAATACGATTTAATATATTTGAATGCACAAGTCTCTAAACTCATACAAAATTTGATGATATTTCCTTGTGGTGACGTGCCCAGCCAACCACCACCGAACACCAACGAAATGGTTCGTGATGCTATCAAAGAATGGATCAACACATTGCCATTGAAATCACTCCACTGCCCAGTAGAACTGCGGTCCTTTACCGACGACATGTGTTCAGTACTAACTTCACTCATGCTTAGCCCGGAAAACTTAACCAAGCAGAATGATATGACATTACATAGAAAAATCGTTAATTTCTTAAGAAGACTCCCTTTAATCTATGAACTGAGTACTGAAAGCCATCTCTCACGAATGGCAGGAAAACTTATTAGAACTTTGAATAACATTAGTTTGTTCCGAAACGAGAATTGCATTAAGTCAAATAATGTAACTGTGTATGGTGTTTCATTAGAAAATGCAAATAATACTGATGACTTTAGTATTCAAAGTATACAAGAAAATGACATAAACCAGAACTTAGCAACATACACAAAACAGTTGGTACAACAAATAGGCGAGTGGTTTGATCGCTTAAACTTACCGACAAGTCCTAAAGAGGGCTTTAAAGAAGTTGTAATCAATGATTTAGCAGGAGACATAGTAGACAGGCACAAGTATTTAGAATTAAATCCTAACAACACAGGTACAGAAGAAGATGAATTAGAGCATTTAAAGTATCAGATATTTAAATGGATCAATAAACTAGTCGGCGAAGAAAACCTTGAGACGATCGGACATGCTGAGGAACTAATGAATAGGATTAATCAAATACCGGTTCCAATGTTGGTAAGACCTCAAGATAAAAGTCCAGCAGAGTCGAGTTCACTAAGTCAATGTCAAGACTGTCCAAAGGATTCCACTGACAGTCAAGGAAGCAATAGTCAAAGTATTAACAGTGCGGGAAGGACGTCAGATACAGGACAACCGGCTGTTGATTTGAGAGATTCGCCAAACGCACAACAAGCAACTTCTAAACGTGTGACCAGCTCTAATGACTTAGGTAATCTTGAATCAGCACCTTGCTGTTCTCAAGATCCACCACCTGAGCCCCCACCACCAGAAGAAGGCACCAAAGCAGCGCTTTTCGAGAAATACGTAACCATTTTTAGAGAAGCATGTGATGGTTTAGCGATAGACGAGTCATCGCCATATGCAGGAGTAGCAAAGACTGCTATATACAACGGAATACTAAAAGCCTTTTTCAATTTGAAATCTAATCCGGATATAGAAAATGATTATGGTTATTTCGAGTTTATACTTGAGGAGAAACTAGATAATTTCCTAGACGTTCTTCCGCAAACAGAAGAATTAAAAAAGCAAAGATATTCTTGGAAGATAGACATTCTGAAATACGCACTCGATTTACTGGAAGAGTTGCACAAGCTGTCTGACAGGCCATGTTTTCGGCAATTAGTTAAAAATAAGTTCAATCGACAATTTGCTATAAAATATGAATTAGAGCACTGTTTTCTTCTGCAGCAGGGGTTCTTAGCTGCATTGGCAGATGCTTATATTCTAGAAACGAATTATAAAGAAAAAGATCCTCTCAAAGCTAACATTTACAAGAATAGATTGATGAAGAAAGTTGATGATTTAGCCAATCATTTGTCGAAAGAACATAATGTAGGTTTCAGATTTTTTAATATGGCCCAACTACATCGTCTTGCTTTGAAAGTTTTAGAACAAGTACCGATACCCTCAGATGACATTTTACAAGACGAAGTGGAAGAAATCCATCTAGCAGACGAAGTAGAGAAATGGTATAAGGAATTACCAACTCAACCTATTAGAAACGAATCCGATGGAGTTCTAAGAAAAAGAATGATGGAATTACTGGCAAAGAAGTTACATGATATGCATAAACGTTTAAGCGATGACGATCCGTCAAAAGAAGAGAAGATGAAACATGAAATGAGTCAATTCTTAGAGAAAAGAGCTGAATTGCAACAAGACCAAGATTTAAACATTAACTTTATGGTGGATGAACTACATAACAGACTAAAGAACAGATGGTTACACGTACATGAGCCTGCAGAGTACGATGACTTTGCAAAAGATAAACCACTTAGTTCTTCATTTGCACATGTTGATAACGCTGAGTTTTTATCTCCTTTGATAGATGGTGCTACAACTCAACAAGCCCATGAGTCTGCTGGCCAAAGAAAGCTTGGAGATCAAGGATATTTTATACAACCAGGACAGCCAATGCAGAATATAAGTCTAGATCGTGGTCCTTATGGAGGCTCCGTTGTTCCTGGCTCGTCTCAAGCAGCAGCAATGCGTAGCATGGACCCTAATCTTTCCAGGCAAGCTCCTAATAGGACTAGATTGGGTCATGATGGGCCAAGTCAGGGATACGTGTCCCAACGAGGTGTGCCAATGCAGAGCATGCAAGCACCTGTACCACCTAGGAGTATACATGAGGGCAATATGACTCAACAAAGTCAAATTAGACCAAATTTGTGTCAGCAAGCTGGCAGGCCAGGACCGGCTTCCGTAATGCGCCCACAAATACAAAGCATGGGTCATCCCTCGCCAAGAAATGGACAAAATCAAAGAGAGCACAATATCAATCAAAGCCTTCGCCAAGTTGGATTGGTGGGCCAGATGGGACAAGACCAGAATATGCCAAGTCAAATGCAAGGGTCTGCTGCCCCTCAGGGTCAGCTATTCGTCCCAAGTTTCCAAGGTCGGGGTCAAGGACAGTCTTGTTCTCCTGGGAATATATGTAGCCGTGGTCCTACTCCTACTCAAGGTGCAGGTACAACTGCTGAAGCTGCGACCGGCGCCGGCGCAGTTCCTGTTTCATCAGGGGAAGATATACCGGATGGTGGGTATCGTGTTAGATGCAAGTGTTTGGAAACCTATCGGAGAAAGATGAGGCATTATTACGAATGGCCGTGTGATAGGTATATAGGGTGACTGGTGATTAGTATACAATATTTATACTTTATGATTGTAGCTGTGATAACAAACTACATCAAAATAATAATGCTTGCTAAATTATGTGCACGTGTTATATTGTATCTGTTCTGTATTTCTGTTTTGTAATTGTCAATAAATTATTTTGAAGAGTTGTCGTTATTTTTTTTTGTAGATATTAAAATAGTA
Source organism: Hoplodrina ambigua (assembly GCA_949774945.1). Classification (NCBI taxonomy): domain Eukaryota; kingdom Metazoa; phylum Arthropoda; class Insecta; order Lepidoptera; family Noctuidae; genus Hoplodrina; species Hoplodrina ambigua. The sequence goes on from OX458991.1 coordinate 691,990, forward strand.
GAAGTTCTGTACCAGCGTACTTTTTAACACTAATAAAAAAAGGTTATTTGCACGGGGCCTCCCCCTAATAACTCTGTTATGTATATATTTATACGTCAATATGAATACACTATAAAAACTAAAAATCAACTCTCTACCTTGTCACGATTTATGAGATATATAAATACGGAACACTTTAAAACACTTCTTCTATAGTCAAATTACGAGTTTCAACCTACACAGTCATGCAAACCAAAAATAATGTAAAATCTGATTTCAGACGTTTGTATTTAAAACACGAGGACAACAAAATATAGTAACAGAACATCACAAAACTTTCACAATATTATTTAAAATAGAAATAGCTAGGATAGGGACAATGGAGGCCACAGCATTTCGAACACCTGTTCAAACTTTGTCCCTCTTCACTGCATTGTGGGCACGGCGTGCGTGGTGACGTCCTCGACTGAGACCTGCCACACTTCGGGACCAGCCTCTCCTTACACTTACATCTTATCCTCTCCTCTCTTTGCTCCCTCTCCATAACCAGAGACTCATCAATGCCTTCGTCTAAAACCACACGCCTCATTGGTGTATTCCAAAAGCTATCGTCTTCCGTACCCTTTCCGCTAGACCAATCAGGTCCATTGTCGCTATTCCGTTTTTTCGGTCTCGGATTGCACAGGTCGTCTAAAGACCCTAATTCGATGACTCGTTCTTTTCGGGAAGGACGGCTGCTGCTGTACGGGAGGTCTTGAAGACCATCTCTTTTCTGTGTTCGACTAGCGCTATCTCTTGAGCAGCCTGGAGAGCACGGTGGTGTGGTCTGGTCAAGACCAAATGGGCTGGTGCAAGGACTAGGCACGCATGGAGTCCGAGGGCAGGGCGTAGTTCTTTGGAATGACTTTTGTGCATCCCAATAAGAGTTGCGGTCGGATTGAGTTTGTCGTTGCGATTTTGGCTCGGAGTTCATAGAGGATTGATCGCGTGTGACGTTTTGCGTTTGCATAGACTGGTTGCAGGGCGCTGCGTCTGATTGATGGCGGCAACTTCTCCTTTCGGGCTGTTGTAGTTCTGACTCTTCGAAGCTAGTCTTTTCAGGGTTCCAGTAGTATTGTTTTATGATTATCTGCAAGGTCAAAGAAGAATTTATCTTAGAAGATTGAAGATGTTTTTTTAAGTGTTAGGAATTAGTTGTAAGTTCTCAATTTATTAAGAAAACATTTAACTTGTTTCTATATCCTATTTTGTATTCTAAACTACCACACACAGTTTTGAAGAATAAAATAAAAATCTTACCTGAGGTTGAACTTCCTCTATACACTCAGGCATATTGCCGCTTGAAATCGTATGCCTCCTCATCGACTGCCCAGATTGAGGTGACCCCCTCGTAGACACAGCTGGACATGGTCTCGTTATTTTGTCATAGATAGCTGGGCAGGGACTTGCTTGATGAGCTTTATCCACCCCCAATGATTCAGGCCTCCTTACCTGTGAACAAGGCTGATGTGACGAGCCCACAGGCACACCTGGACAAGGTCTAGGTGATCTATCATTGGCCACTGGACAAATTGGATTTTGCATTTCCATTCCTAATGGTCTTAACACAGTTTGACTGCCAGCATCGACTGGCCGCGGACTAGAGCATATGTTGCATTTATTTTTCCTCATTAATGCTCTCACACAATCTGGAGATAAACAGGTTCTTCGTTTAATGCTATCTAAGTGAGATCTGTCGTCAGTACTTAAAGTGCACGGAGGTACTGGCTCAGGCTGCTTGTTACAAGGTCGTCCACACACCTTGGAAGACCCAGAAGCGTTTTGCTTTTCTAATAACGATTTATACGCTGGACATATTGAACCGTCTGCCGTACTACCTCTACCGCTCCCAGCGCTAACAGCACTGATATTCCCACAAGCATCTATAGTCACATTCGAGGTTGCATCGTACTTTCTAGATAGTTCTGTGCACTTCAGTTTATCAATTAATTTATCAGCGTATGTTTCGTTTTCTTCTCCGGGCTCTAAAGGCATTTTAGTTAAGAATTTTACTATTTCCTTCTTCATTAATTCGTTGGCTGTGTCACCAGCTTCGGCTTCGATGTCAAATAGTTTCCTTGACAGCACATAGATCATTTTGTTTCTACATGAGAGCTCTGTAGCGTTTTGGCATCCTAGTGGTAATTCTCTTAGCCAGTCATTTATTTCTTCTCGTATTCTCGCTTGTTCTACTTCGTATATAATAGAGTCTCCTGTAGGTACTGGAACATTCATCAGAGCAGTGTACAGATCGCGACTAAGTTTCTGACTGTTGATAGGTGCACACGGATTTCTGTTCAAGAAAATTTTACAGAATTCATTAATTTCATTTGAAATTTTTCTTCTTAAGTTGTTTATTTGATCTTCATTGCCTCCAGAATAGTGTAGGTCAATGAACGCGTCAGCTAGTTGGTCTTTTAATGTGTCCAAAGTTGCTTGTTCTTCCATCGATAAATTCCGTTGATCGGGTAAAAGTTTCGATATAGTGTCACGTAAGTTTTGTTTGTAAGTTTGACCTGCAATCTCGTCGTGAGCTCTGTGGTGTGCTTCTAACACTTTTTCTAGAAGATCTTCTTTTAAAGCTTGCATTTCTTCATCTGATAATGCCACATCACCGAACAAGTTTTGTAGTTCATCTCTTAGGACGGCTTCGTAAAGTGCATCATCGTTGAATATCGCTGGATCGACATTCATTTCTCCAACTCTCTGAATTAAACTGTACGCTATTTCTTTTTTAGCAGTTTCGTTCAGTGTTTCATCATCGGAATTAATACTACTTATTCTTGTGTCTATGAAGTTCGATAGTCCATTGAAACTCAATCCGTAACGTCCTTTTCCTTTAGAAAAAAAAATGTTATTAGTTTTTTGTACCTTTTCAGTTTTTTTTTTTGCTTTTATGAAAGAAAAATTAATGGTGATGATTATGGATAGCTGCAGCTGATCTTGGTAATTTTTAGATTTTTTATTTCAAAAAATTGAACCCTTATAAGATATTTTTTTGCCCATCTGTTACAAAGGGGTTTTTCTAAAGACCTAATATGGAATTCAAAATGTATTTCGATGTTATATCATGATATCGCGCACTTACACCTGTGGAACGTCAGTCATAGTCAAAAAAGTGTATTGTTTTCTCAATTTGGCGGGTTAGTTTTGCACAAAAATATACAAAGGTGGACACCGACGACCTGATATCGGTCGCGGGATGCGGGCAGCACGGGACCAGTCCTTGTGGCTTGTGGATAGAGGAGACCTATGTCCAGCAGTGCGAGAAATGAAATGAAATTAAATGAAATAATTTATTTGCTGTGAATGTAGGTACAAAAAAAGAGTCGAGTCGAGTCGAATCTTTCGGCTAATGATGATAATGATGATTGATGATATCATCATCAGCCGAATTCACATCAGATGATAATTACAGCAGACGAGCGCCCATTTCATAGGCTGCTAAGGAATTTGCTTCGGAACCCCAATCGTGCCAGCCTAACCAGTTCTTGGCCGGTTTTTCCAACAAAAAAATACTTTTTACTCTGCAACCATTAAAAGTACTAGTGGCAAGGACTCCAGACTACTGCATTCCTGACGATTTCCTTCGGAAGCTTGGAATAACAGCTACACTACTGCCATCGAATAATGGCCATGAATTTTCAAATCTATACTTCTCTACACAGTAATAAAACAAAGTTGCTACCCAGCGTCTGTACGCTCATTTGCATGAAATTTTTTTTATTGGACGCGTGCCAAGCTGCGGTCTGCTAATTACTAATAAAAAAAACATTACCTGTATTGCTATTCATAACAAATTCACTATCTCCTAGAGGTATTCCTAAATCTCTCGCGTACTCTTCTGCTAGTTGACTTTCCATCAGCGATCGTTTTTCGCTTGACATCGGACAGCCGTGAAAAAGTGGTTTCGATTCCAAAATTCTGGAGATTATCTTCTTCGTTCTGTATAAGAGTTTGAGAGCTATCTCCTCTGCTTCTTCATCACAAGGATGACAGGTTCTCATGCTGTTAAACCGTTTTATAATTGCGATCATATTTTCTACTATTTCATCTTGATCAGCGCTGCTATTTTTCAGTTTGAGTAGCTCGCAAGTTAGACTTGGCTGCAGTTCCCTTTTGTCTTGGCAAGTTATGTTGTAATTGGATAAAATAACTGCTATTTCTCCGCGTAGAGCTGCCTGTAACTCTTCTTCTTGTTTTGGAGTAAGACTTCTTCTTTGGCCTTGAAATAAAGTTTACCTTTCTAGAGGATTTGTAGCTGATGTCTTTTGTGATTGAGAAACAATTTGTTTTGAGGGATTTAGTTTAAAAATTGTTATTTGGTTTTGTTTAAATTTTACGTGAACATGGAAGCAGAGTAATTGTAATCAAAAATGTGGGTTATTTCTAGCTTTCATCATTTTAAATTAAATTTCTAAAATCAACATCTAACCCACAAATTGTTTCTACTTCAGTTTAGACTCTTTTAATAAAGCCAAAAACTACAATACCCATAATCGTTTTGTACAATTCTTCAATCTTCTCCTTGCTTATATTCAATTCAGCATCTGGACCCAACACTTTACTTATCTTGTTGAACACTTGAAACCTTAGATTCTCGATTTCTTCTTCTTTTGTGAAGGTTTTTTCTGGATAAAGCTTCATATACTCTTGTCTCTCTACTACATCAGTTGCAATGTCATCAATAACAGCCGTTTTCATTTCTTCATCCAAATTTATTGGCACTGAATCTATCCAGGTCCTGATAGATTCTTTGAGTTTATTTTTCAAATTAATACTCTCCTTTCCTGTCAAGTCTGAACTGTTTCTTGGTTTTGCTGGCGTGGATGTTTGACCTGGACTGAAATTCGTTCCTGATAGTCCTTGACCCAATATATCTTCTTTACCAGCTCCATTAGTAGAAGTTGTAGAATTCCTTGGTTGTTTTGTATCCTTTCCGGATTCAGGAGCGCCAGATTGTGGCATTTTAAAATTGTCAACTTTTGCTAAGAATTGTTTAGTGTCTTCTAACACGGGCTTTAAAGCATCAGCTGGTACTAGCGCATTTAATCTCCTATGAACTTGTACCTTCAAATATTCCAAATCATCACATTGTGTTTGTCCATCAGATCCATACATCTGTAAAAACTTACGTCTGTCGACTATATCACGCGTTAGTTCTTTTAAAATCTCATTCATTTGCTTCTGTTTTATATTGACTCCTGCCTTCTCCAGCCACGTCTTCAAACTATCGTTAACGAATTTTGTGAACTCTTTCTCATTAAAATCCTTAGAATTTGAACAGAAAGGAGATTTTTGTTCTGTTTTGTTTACAGCAAATGCTTCTAATAGACTTGTACGTCGCGACGATGGAGTTTCTCTAATACGACTCGGTGATGTCAGACGTCTATTTGATTTTGAACCTTCTGCTACTCTTCTTGTGGTTGATAGTATGTTGTTGATTTCTGAAAGGTTTTTCGTCCACTGTTTTCTAGCGTACTTGTCTCTTGCTAGAGATTCTTGTAGCGCATAATTAACGTCTTCACTCAACAATGCTGTGCCGGTGTTTTTTCTATCTCGTGGCGCTTGATCTGGTCTCCGCTTTCCGGAGAAATGTGCTCGTTCTGTTATGAGAAAAATATAAATAAAAACAATAGAGGAATCTAAGTTAAAATTTGATTGTTACACTTCTGACTTCATCTCAAGATGAAACAAGATTAGTGTAATACATGGCCGGATTAACCATTTCGGGGCCCTATAGGCAATGCACATCTTGGGGCCCTTTACTTATACCTTACTTCCGAAGGCACACCATCAAACATAATTTAAAAAAAAAAAATGAAAAGTTTAAAACATTTTTTTTCTTCGAGCCGCATTACGGGGCCCTTAAGCAATTTCCTACACTGCCTAATCCGGCCCTGGTGAAATATTTTCACAATTAACTTTAGTAGTTGGTAAAGTAGGAATATGGTCGAGATTTGAAATCGGTGAACCTATTATTATGAGCTATTGTGTAAGAAAGCAAGCACACTTGCTTTTGTTGCGAGTACCTACGAGCCTGGCCGCACACGGGCCACCGACCACAACCACAAAACGCCGCCACTGACGTTTTCCTATAGATTTCATACATTTTTTATGGACTTGACGCGCATGGTTGACGTTGGTGGTTGCCACAACGATGCTTCTAGCTTTAGGTGGTGGCGTTTGTGGCAGCGTTTGTGGCTGTCGCGTATGGCCCGTATGCGGCCAGGCTTATTGATCGAAATATGATAGTTGGTTTGTGTTATTTGAAAATTGTTAACAGTTGGGTTAGCAGACACCATTACCTTCTCTAAAAACACTTAATTTCAGTTCTGATAACCTGATTAATATTCAGTTAACTGTAAAATTCGATTTGACAGCTTATAAAAAATATGTCAATTTTATTGATTGGTGGTGTCTTCTATCCAGTTGAATTTGTTTTGTATCATTCTGTTCCATTACAGAATTAAATATGTGTGTGATGATTACTTATATCATAACATTATGCCACAGACAGTAATTAAAGACGCAGCTCAACGCGGTTGAATCCGCGGGGTACAGCTAGTCATGTGTATAAAATATTCTTCAACATCTATTCCTTATTTTTCAAGTGTATAAAAACAAAAATAATTATTAAAATAACATAAAACATAAACATAACATCATCACGCCTGTAATCCCCAAAGGGTTAGGCAGAGGTGTACCCATTAGTACACCCACATTTCGCCAGTTATGTTTTTAGTCCCATGTAATAGGGGGCGAGCCTATTGCCATCAACCGGGCACAAATCCAGACTCCGAGGCTGCTACTGAGAAATTCCTGATGGAACAACCCAATAACACTTTGCCCGACCTGGGAATCGAACCCAAGACCTCATGCACAGCAGTCGCGCTTGCGACCACTAGACCAACGAGGCAGTCACAATTATTAAAAATATTAACATTTACTGTGTAACGCTTGTGTGAATATGTAACAGCACCTCAATTACCGGTCTTCAAGATAATCTTCAATAATCTTCAATGGTCAAAGGTTAAGCATTGCCATCCAACGTCGCAATGCGGAAAGTCTTTTGGGCACATTTCCATCTGACAGCGATGAATTTTTGATGCCATTTAGTTTGTTCCCTTTTTTTTATTCTGATTGTTTTTTTTTGTTATTAAGTGTGTCTATTGTACATATTACTTCACATAAATCTTCAATAGTACTCGTATAAAAGCTTTCTGGCATAATATCCGCTTCATGTAGGTAATCCTTTTTTCTTTTTTTTTTGTGGGTAGTAAAAATCGTCATAATGACTCCTTCCGCCCAGGGTGGGGCGGAAGAGACTTTCACTGACTAAAAAACCAACCTGTTCCTTCTGTAACTTTCTTCCGTCCCGCAACCCCGGCTTCATGTAACATGGGACTTGAATTCATACCTTTTTTATTTTCTTAGAAAAACGTAGCCACTCTAGAAATTTCTCCTGTATCCAGTTATAAAGTCATATCAAGAATATTAGAACCTCCATTCATCCGAGAGCTTTATAGCCATGTCAAGGCTATTAGACAATAAGGATTAATTTCATAATTAGGTAATAAAGATTACATTACGCTATCGCTTCCTGGTACTGCGAGACCAGGAAACATTTAGATGATAAGACCCCTTTCATACATGCACTTAGCTCATAAGAATTAATATGAAATAAAGTTAGTCTTACTTCGCTCTTCGAGCTGAACACACCTACATTTGCTTTTTAAAAAGCCTTTTGCTTCATCCCACAACCTAGGGGATAAAAGAATATGAAAGAAAAACCGGACAAGTGCCACAATGACTCACGCCTTCAGGGTTCCGTGTCAAAGTTGTGTCCCTAGAGATAAACTACAATAACATAGCACAATTAAAAACGTTAGAAAGAATTTACAAGACTCACAACGCATGTGTTCGTACTAAGACGGCTCTCGAAACAAATCAGCAATTTGTTGCTCGACTAGCGGCGTCATTAATCACTCATTATTAATTAGTATGGCGCTGCCCTGACATACTCTATGAAAATGGCACGTGAGTTAGAGGGAAATAATATTATTATTGTGATGTACTCAACCTCTCCTGAATGGCAATTTCGAAGAAGGCAGTGGAGATCCTAGAGCCAAGATCATTTTGTACAGTTCTCCGGTCCCCTTCATGATTTGAAGCGTAGTCTTTAGCCCCATATGTTTTTTTGCTCTCCTAAATACCTGATAATTAAAATTTTCCATTTCATCCTTCTCCGTGACTATTATTTCAGGATGTGCGATCAAGTATTTGTGTCTATCTATTATATCGCCAACTAGATCGTTGATAAATGCTTCTAGGATTGTTGGGTCCAGTTGTAAACCCAAGCTATCCATATAAGTCTTAATACAGTCTTTGATTTTATCTTCATATATTGCGAAAGCTTCATCATCGCCAGCTCCCAACATTTTATTAACTTCATTTATACACTTATTCATGGCATCGTTTAATGATAATTTCAATTCGTCTTTTTGATCAGCTTGGATGGATGTTGCATCAACTATATTGTTGCAATCTGTTACAATCCTATCTTTTATTGCTTCTACATCTTCTTTGTGAATGAATCCTGTTTCTTTCATGATTTCTTTTAATTTAGTTGTTAAGTTGTCTTTTAAATTGCTTTTTTCAGACTCTGGTATAGAAGATTGGTCAACAGATTCACTGATTGCTTTAGTAAAGCATTTTTCGTATAAATAAGAGGTTGCGCAGGAGTCCTTAGCTTTGGCAGCCAGTAGTCTTTCCCGTGCTCTGCTAATCATTTCATCAGCTAGGGCAGTAGCTTGTTCTTCAGTTAAATTTGTGTCTCGCATAAGTTTCTCTATGAGTTTTCTTCTTGCCTCTTCTAAATCACCACCTGTGAGTGCTAGATCTATTAACTTATTAAACTCTTCTGCTAATTCATTCTCGTATCTAGAATCTATGCCATATTTATCAAAAAGATCTCTCAGTTCTTCTTTCACTGCTAATCTTCGTGCTTTTTCAATCATTTCATCAGCAAGTGCAGCAGCTTCTTCTTCAGATAAATTTGTCTCTCGCATTATTTTCTCTATAAGCTTTCTTCTTGCTTCTTCTAAGTCTCCACCCTTGAGTGCTATATCTACTAGATAATTAAGTTCTTCTGTTAATTGATTTTCGTAGCTAGGATCTATGCCGTATTTACTAAATAAATCTTTCATTTCTTCTTTCACTGCCATTTTTCGGCCTAAAGAGTCATCCATTAGAGGGTATAAACTACTTAGCATAGTGGTTAATTCAAGTCTTAATTTACTCTTCTTTTCTTCTGGGATTTCTGCTTTTCTAACAGTTCTCTTTACTTCGTGTTTCATGGTTTCTTTCGGGGTTAATGGACCGGTTATTGACAGAGACGAACTCTTTGTTCTTTTTGCTTTGTAATCAATTGAATTACTTCTTCTTCTTGCATATGAAGATTTTATATCGCTTCCGTCTCGCTTTGCTAATCTTCTTGATTTAGTTTCATCAACTTCTTTTATGGGTTTCAGGGGTTTCCCTTTTTTCCCGTACTTGTTACTTGTGTCCATACTGGCTCGTCTTCTTGACTGAGGAGATTTAGTTTCTATGTCCTTTATTTCCTTTCGCAAATTGCTTATATTTTTGTCTACTGCACGAGTTAATTCATTTTTCAATTTATTTCTGTCGTCTTTTGGTAAGTTTAGTTCATCTAGAATTTCATTAATGTTATTATTGAAGATATCTAGTACATCGTCAGTTAGTGGTTTGTTGAAGGTGTTGTTGGCTATTTCCCTCATTTTCTTTTTAAATGCGGCTTTTTTTTCTTTAGGTATTGGCGCTTTGTCCATTACCTGTTCCATTTCTTGTAAAGTATTATTAAGTGAATTGTTAATTACTTCTGTAAGCCCTTCCTGTTCTTCCGTTTTGTATGTATTTAAATTTTTTGCCAGTTTATTCTCTAAGCTCCTTCTTTTATCTTCTGGCATGGCGCTTTTAACAATGTCGGAGACATCACCTATGATTGTGTACTTTTCTTCATCGGACAGTGAAGAATCTAAGTTTCTAGCCAGCATAGGTTCTAATTTACTTGTCAAATGTGATTTTACATCGCTATTGACCGGGCATTTTTCAATTACATTGATAGTGTCATCTAATAGTTTATTTCTTATCTTATTTAAGTCGTGTCTTAAAGCTGATGAAGCTTCACCAACATCTTTAGTTACCGTTTCACCGACCACGTTTTTCAGAATATCCTTTTTGTCTTCAGGTATTGATAGATCACTAACTGCACCATTAATGTCTTCTCTTAAAGTTTTAACGACTTCATCCGAAAGCCGACAGTCTTCGTTTTCTTTAAGTATGTTCCGTATACAATTCTTCAAATCCCTTTTTTTAGCAGCATCTATAGGGGCATCGTCAATAACAATAGCGACATCGTGTTCTACTTTACTTTGAATGTCACACACACATTTAATTTTAGGCAAAAACATGTTCAAGTGGTTTGACGCAACGGCCGATAACAATCTTTTTAAGCAAGACACAACCCCTCTGTCTTCGGCAATCGGACATTTTTCAACTATATCACTGATTTCGTCGTTAATAGTACTTTTGACATTGTTAGGTAGTGGTTTGTCCATATTTTTAGACAGTGTTCCATTAACTTGTTGCATTAAATTTCTCTTTTTATGTGTGTCTATTGGGAGCTCATTGACTGCAGTTTTGACATCTTTGGAAATTATCGCTTTCAAATCAGTTGAATCAGTGCTGAATCTCGTAGCTGATTTTAACGTTCTGATGCTTTTTCTAAGCAAGTCTACGTCACTGATTATTTCAACTACCTCTTCTAGTATTCCTTCTTTCACATCATTTTCGATTTGTTGAATGTTTGATTCTGACCGATTTACATTCTTGTGTATTATAAGTCGGGACTTGCTCTTCATCTCTTCCTTTTTTTCTTCCGGTAGTGGCAAGCGATCAATAATATCGAATATATCATGTGTTATTTTTTTCTCTGCCTTTTCTTTGTAAAATCTATTTGAAGGCACAATGTTAAGTTTCTTTAAAAGATCTTCAACTTTTTCAATTAATGAAATAGGATCTATAGGCAGGTTAGCGTCCATTAGATAATCAACCATATCATTTCCCAAAGTGTCATATCCATGCGCTGCACCTTCTTGTACCAACTTGACGAGTTCTTTCGTGATTTTATCAAATTCCTGTGGCTGTAACTTAGTGCAGCCTGGCAAATTATGTAGCCAATCAATTATTACTTTGCTAACTTCATCCTCGTTAAGTTTGCCTGGTTGCCTTTGTGTAGTTTGCCCGCCACCAGCGCCACCGGATAGCTGCTTCGTTAGCTCCTCAATTAATTCATCTATTGTCTTAAACGCTGTACCCACATCGTCCTCAAACTGATGCATTTCTTCTTTCATTTTATCATCCATCCCTTGAGATTTCAACGCGTTTAACTTTTTGGCTAAACCAATTATCAATTTAGGATCTTTCTTTAGTTCTTTACACAGACCGTGTTCACATATCCAATCAGATACAATGTCTTTCAACTCACTTGTCAGATCAGAAGTCATAGCGCCTATTATATCAACATTTTTTGGTAAAGCTACTACTTCTGCGGCTAATTTATTCGCCATTGTTTTTAACGTTACCATATCGCCATCGAATAAAGATAGCTCTATAAGTAATTCAGTTATTGCATTGTTTAATACACGCGTATATTTAATATTACACGTTGGCCTATCAGCAGCTAGAGACTTAAGTTTATTCACAATATTATCAATAATGACTTCTGCATCAATTTCTTCATCGTCATTTTCAAGATCGAGATGTACAATCCATTTTTTGACAATATCTTTAAATCTATCAGATTTTCTTGATATACCTAGAATTTTGTCTGTTAGCTTATCAGCTAATTGGTTTTTGAAGAGCATTTCTTCTTCCTTATCTGTACCAGGATACCACATGGGTAAATCTTCAACGAATTTGTTTATTTCGATTGCAGCATTTTCACCAAAGTTCTCATCGTCAGGTAAATGCTTCAAAGTCTTTTGTATTTCTATAATAGCGATTTCTCTCTTCTTTTTACTGTCTGGACATTCGATGCTGTGCACTGGTACGTCTTTGAGCCATTCAGATATTTCTTCATCGATTCTTTTATTGTAGTAAGCTTGGTCCTCATGCCTACCGCTACAACTGCATGGGACGTTGGGACTGAATTTTATAGCGGAAGAGTTGCAGTTACAAATCATATGATCATTGGGGGGAGTATCAGGGCCGAAGGTACACTGCGTAGCCTTGCTACAACAACAATCGCTTCTAAAACATTGACATGCGTCTTGGGTCTGAAACAAAAATAAGAATAATATAAGTTGAGTAGAAAGAGGTGGCTATAACCTAGACGCGCACTGAGAGAGCTAGTCCCGAGGTGACGCAACAAAAGAATACTTGGAAGGACTCTGAGGAGGCTTTTGCCCAGCAGTGGGACATGATAGCCAAGTTAAAAGAAAATGAGTGACAAGCTTTTGCCCGCGACTTCGTCTGCGTAACCCTAACCCCAAGCGTTACTACCCACCTGCCAAATTTCAGCTTCATAGGTCAAATAGTATACGTGATTCTGTGTATAAAGTCAGCGATTATGTTATTGATTCATTGAGTGACTATTGCATTTTGGCTGACTTGACGGACTTCCCTACCGCCTCAGAATCAATTTTATTTTTGTTCATTTTTCGCTTGTTTTAATAATTGTTCTGATATTCTTGCAAAACAACAAATCATGTATCATCGGTCATCATCGGTCCAGCCGTTCTTGAGTTTTAAATGGTACAAATACTCAGAATTTGTTTTATGTTTAAAGATGTATAAACTGCAAAACTTACGGTAGATGGCGCTGTACAGCCACTGAGAGTAGTCATGAGACGCGACAGAATGGAGCCGGATGCTGCGTAATACAAAATTGAATATACTAGTAAACATACGAGCTAACCTAAAGGTGCCGTCCGCTGTGAGGTGTATGTAGGACGATATTTATATTTTTAATATTGCCACAGGTAAAAAGAGGAAAACTAAAAAACAAAGCGCATTGTAAAATATTACATATGACAGTTTACGTGTCTTATTACGAACTAGAGCGTCCGGGTTTGACCCGGACACTTTTTGACAACCCCTTCCGGACGTCCCCCGGACGCCTTCTAAACTAGGACAAATCCGGGGAAACCCGAACGGATAGCAGCTCTAGTTACGATTAATGCTGACAGACTATCCAGAAGTTTTTTTTTATTTGCAGAACAGACAAATGATACCAACATAATACAGTTTTAGTCGTTTATGATACAATCCTTTATAATTAGTGTAAAAAGACGCTTTTTTAACATAGTCAAAATCTACATGGCATAGTGGGAAACTTTTTTTAATTAAATTCATTTATTCTCAGGTAAATTACACCCATTGCCATACATAATTCAAATATAAATAAAACAATTTTAAATCATAATAAATACCAAAACATCAAATTAAATTACCAGATAAATTGAAATAAAGATAAATAAATAAATAAAATTTAGATAACCAGACAAATTGAAATAAAATTAAGTCAAAAGAAATAAATCGTACGAAATTACATTAATTATCAGAATTAAATCAAATAATTAAAAATAAATACACAACAATAAAACTTTTGCAATCATTATTATGTTCCGAAAATGGTCACAGAGCCTATTTAAAGTGCAAATTTCAACATTTCACTTTTTTCTATCAAAACAAGTCTTAAAATGTTGTGCATATGATAAGCTCCTTTACTACACGATAAATATAAAGCAATGTAAACTGACAACCATTTGTCAATTTCAAAATGCAGTCATTTAAAAAAGAACAGCTGTTCAGTACATTTATGATCGTCTAACTCGTCAAAGTGTATTGAACCACTGACTTTTTTTATTATTACTTTTTGAAAAAAAAGGTCCCATTCGTTTCGAGTTTGATAATCGAGTTTATATCATTAACATAACATAACATCACGCCTGTAATCCCCGAAAGGTTAGGCAGAGGTGTACCCATTAGTACACCTACATTTCGCCAGTTATGTTTTTAGTCCCATGTAATAGGGGGCGAGCCTATTGCCATCAACAGGGCACAAATCCAGACTCCGAGGCTGCTACTGAGAAATTCCTGATGGAAAAACCCAATAACACTTTGCCCGACCTGGGAATCGAACCCAAGACCTCATGCACAGCAGTCGCGCTTGCGACCACTAGACCAACGAGGCGTGTATAACACAATAAGCTCCTTTTCACGTCACGGCACGGTGGCAGTGCCATGTAGAAGAGTAACGTATGAGCTACAATGAGAGCTTCCACATTGCATGGCGACCATGTCGTGACCATGCATATATTTCTAGTTTACACGGCACAGCGACCATGGTCGCATGCATGTGAAAAAGGGCTAAGTTCCGTGATTTGACCTATATTTTTAAAATGCTAGAATAAATGTAATATAATATTTATAGGAACTCCCCCGAACTCAAAAGATTAAGAACTATAGAGGAGATTGGAACTAGGGGATTTATAGGAACTCTGTCGGAACTTTTTAGGAATTTCTCAGTAACAGCCTCGGAGTCTGGATTTGTGCCCGGTTGATGGCAATAGGCTCGCCCCCTATTACATGGGACTAAAAACATAACTGGCGAAATGTGGGTGTACTAATGGGTACACCTCTGCCTAACCCTTCGGGGATTACAGGCGTGATGTTATGTTATGTTATGTTATATTTATAGGCACTTGAAAATCATTATCTTAAAGAATATTTAGTTAAAATGTTTGTATGTCTGTGAGTACCTAATGTAATGCATGTTCATGTATTACGTGTTTGAAACAAAAACTATTAAAAACAATAGTTACCTTGGCCTGCCGCGTCATTGTCGTTAGCCTGTAAACAAGATAAAATAGATTTAAATTTTATAGCTAAGCTAACTTTTGCCTTAGCAGAGGGGGTCTTTCTTCTTCTTCATCGTGTGGGCAATAAGGCCTTACGACCCCACACAGCCTAGTGTCAGAGTTTCTAAACCGCTTCAAGGGCCTCTGACATGGTTTGAGTGGAATAGTAATATGATGTTAAAAGTCCAGGTTTCCTCACGATGTTTTCCTTCACCGATGTCAGTGATGTCCAAGATAAACTTTAGAAAGTACATATGAATTAAAAAAGTCACTAGCCCGGATTTGAACCCACAACCTCATGCATAAGAGGCGGGCGCCTTAACCACTGGGCCATCACGACATAGCAGAGGGGGTAACAAGTAACTTTTTTGCTAAATTTCATGTCAGACACCAAGAATAACACAACATAACATCACGCCTGAAATTCCCGAAGGGTTAGGCAGAGGTGTAGCTATTAGCACCACCACATTTCGCCAGTTATGTTTAAGTACAATGTAATAGCGGGCGAGCCTATTGCCATCAACCGGACACAAATGCGAGCTCCGAGGCTGCTATTGAGAAATTACCAATTAAAAAAACCTAATAACGCTTTGAGCGACCTGAGAATCGAACCCAAGAATTCATGCTCATCAGTCGCAACGTTTTCGATGTTTTTATTCGCGAATGTGGATTTGTGAGCATGCCCACCGTTATGGGCTTCCAGATCATGTTTAAACGCCTACACGAAACTGAAAAGCAACACATTCAAGCGCACTTTGTTATGCGCATGAGCAGTTTCGCGTGGCGGATTACGGCTCGCTTACAGCGTGGTGGAGCTTCAACAATTAGTTTTGACACGGGATGAGAAGCTGGTTAAAGATAAACTACTATAATATGGCGCGCCCCTCCACATATTCAACACGATTAAAAGTATTTACAAGACTCACAACAGTAACTCATGTGTGCGTACTGAGACGGCTCTCGAAACCAAAACAAATCAGAGATTTGTTGCTCGACTAGCGGCGTCATTGATTAGTCATTATCATTAGTATGGCGCTGCACTGACATACTCTATGTAAATGACACGTGCGTTGTCTTGCGCGGTCTTGATAGTTATGATTAGTTGACCAACAAATCTGCTGGCCTGCTACTGAAGACAAATACTTACAACTACATAGAAACTCTTTTCTATGGATATAATGACTAGGTACACACATTGAAATAGTAATATGGAGGGGCGCGCCATGTCATAGTAGTTTATCTTTACCAGGCGTAAGGGTGCTATACATATACTTATAATCCCCACGCTCTAGGATGGCGTCGGTGACATTTGTCAAACTGTTGCTTTTCACTCTTGAACGTTACGGCGATTTACAATCATGATAGAATATTTTAACTGCACACTAATATCATAGTCGTCAAATACGGAATCAGTAATAAGTAAGTGAATAACTAGTAAATTAAATAATGTCACTGACATAATTATGTAATTCTGACATCCATAGATAAATTGCTGACATGTGTCACCCGCACCATCATATAACGTATGGAATATAAAAAATAATGCTATAAGTAATACGCACAAATTTTAATGATTCATTCGATCTCTCAGTCTTGTTAGGGCAGATTTTCTTGTGCTGGTCGTAGCGATTCTTGAGCTTCGGACACACTTGGAATACCTGCAGGAATTACAATAATCTTACTACTATTACAAATATGATAATTTGGATGGATGTTCGTTACTCAATCACCCGTAAAGGTGCTCCCTCACCGGGAGCATTCGCGTGTAATGTAACGTTACAGATTTGAGCATTACATCAGTGAAGGAGGAGAACCGAGCATTACAATGCGCACCTTGTAATGATACAATGTGTAATATCTTGATACAACTTGTAACATCAATGCGCTCCACTTCCAATGTAATGCTCAAAGTCGAATCATGTGTTACATTACACGCAAATGCTCGTTAGTCAGGGAGGTAGTATTGTAATGTAATGCTCAAAGTCGAATCTATGTGTTACATTACACGCAAATGCTCGTTAGTCAGGGAGGTATTATTGTAATGTAATGCTCAAAGTTGAATCTATAATGTTACAATACACGTTACGTGAATGCTGCACCTTTAACCGATAAACAGATTTGGATGAAAATCGGCACATAGATAGATCATTTCCTGGAGTAACACATAGGATCCTTTTTATTCCGGCAATATGTTCCCTTGGGACAATAGTTTAACTTACTTTACGGAGAGTTACAATACGCGCCACGAAAGATGAGACTTGACAAGCCCCAGTGGGAAGCTTGCGCAGGTATGGATGTACAGAATAGTTATCCATAATTTGTTTATCTATTCAGGGATATTTCGATGACATTTAGATTACAATTCTTAACAGTATTATAATATTTATTACGAAATAATAAAGTCTGTACGGTGCGAATTAGCAAGTTGAAATGGCAGTGGGCAGGCCTCATAGGACGCAGAACGGATGGCAGATGGGGCTATAAAGTTCTCGAATGGGGACCACGCACCGGCAAGTGCAGCGTAGGACGTCCACCCACAAGGTGGACAGACGATCTGATGAGGACCGCGGGATCGCGCTGGATGCAGGCCGCTTCCAAACGCTCCGATTGGAAATCTATAGGGGAGGCCTATGTTCAGCAGTGGACGTCCTACGGCTGATATGATGATGATGGTGTTAAGTCTCATCTCTCGTGGCGCGTAATATACTTTTTAGGCGGGCGAAACCGCGGTCAGAAGTAAGTAACAAAAACAAGTTAAAAAGGTACTTACAAGTGGTCTTTCTTTGCAAATTTGTCTGATGGTAACACTCCGGATATATTTCGACATATCACTCAAGCTCAAGTCCCGAGCGGAACTCGCTGGATGCACCAACCGACCAGCTCTGTCCGGTCTACTGGCCCGGTCCATACGATTCGTCCTGATGTGACTTTTAGACCTCTCCGGACTTCTAGACCCCGCCGGACTTCTAGATCTTTCCGGGCTCCGGGAACCTGTTGGGCTCCGGGAACCTGCTGGGCTCCTAGATCCTTCAGGGCTTGGGGACCCGTCCGAGTGGTAGGACCGTCCGCAGCGAGAGTTGCCAGCCTTTAAATAGTCGTAGCTACTGCTCATGCTTTCTTTGTATGGGGAATCTCTGAGAAAAAGAAAAATATTTTTTTTTCCTTCTTTCAAAGTAAAAGTACAAGTCAACAAAGTCAAGGCACTTTTGAACGTCATAATTATACAAAAATAAAAAAGGAATTGAATCTAGTTGCCCCTTCCAAAAGGTAGTTTTATATGGAGAAGAATGGGCAAGAAATTCCATACGTACTCTTTTAAAACCAATGTTTACAATATTTGCATACAGAATCATACATTATGACACGTGAAAGCAATGTACTATGTACACTATACAGGGTTATTAAAAATTTACCCGATACCTGAAAAGTGGTCATTTGTACTCATTGAAAGTGGCGCCAGTGACAGAAAAGTTGAAAGGGAATCGTTTGTCTTGGTATGGACATGTCAAGAGGAGGGATGAAATGCATGTGACTGGCAGAGTTATGAATATGAATGTGGATGGATGGAGAGCAAGAGGAAGACCAAAGAAACGATGGATGGATTGTGTGAAGAATGATATGAATGAAAGGGGAGTCAGTGATAACTTGACGGCTGACAGGACGGAGTGGAAGAAGAAAACGTGTTGCGCCGACCACAGGTAACATGGGACAAGGCCAGGAAGATGATGATATATTTTTTTTTTGTGTTGGATATTTTTTACCATTATATTGATGTAAAAAATCGAATAAACATTTTTTTTTTAATTTTTCATATTCCCTATTATGCAGTTTAGCTATAGTAAGTTTCCTTACTACTTACTTGATATTTCTGGCTGAATACAGCTTGAAGTTCCTCGACCTTTCTTTACATCTGTCCTGCAAATTGTAGGTGTTAGAAGTAACATCATCCTGCTTCCTGGTGTAAGTCTGTTGGTGTTTGGATGTTCTGCACGTGTCGTACGGTTCAGAAGACTTCTGCTGTTGAAGACATCGCATACTTTTTGTTGTTCGCGACGCTTCTTGTGCTGTGAAGAGTTTGTGAAAAACACACAAATTGTCTAACTTCTTACCTGCTTAATGGGTTAATCTGACTGCGTAAAGAATGTTTTTTTAAACGAACTTTAGGTAAAAACTGAAAAGTAAAAACAAGACCGTTTTTTTTTAATATTGAATCTAATGACTTCTTCCGCTCTGGGCGGAGCGAAAGGGACTGTTAGACTATTACTAAAACCCATCCGTGTGCCCCCTAATGCTCTTTGCGTTCCATGGACGCGGTAACTCTTTAAAATTAATTCCTCAACTCTAACAGGCATTGACCCTAGCAGACTTCGTCGTGGAACACAACGCGCCACCGACAAGGACTTCCCGTGTCGCTCACTATATATATCCCTAATAACTTTTTGCATAATACTTACAACTCTTAGCCTGTGTGTACCTAATGATCTTTTCTATGAGGTCGCTGGACGCGGTCCTGTATGCCTCTATGCTCGGGTACTTCCGCAGGGACTGCGCAAACGCCTCCATATCTCGGTACGACCTGAGGTGGTGGGCTGACACTGCAATATGGGGATACAAAACATTCATTTCAATTCAACCATTTACAGGCACTTTTGGATTGTCAAAGAGTCGGTCAGTTAGTCAGAAAGTTGAAGCTAGTTGCTTGTTCTAAAACGTAGGTAGGTCTCTATGGAGTTGAACAAGCAAGAAATTCCTTGGACACTCTTTTCAATTAGGTTTTTACACGATTCTAGTTACATTAATTTCTCAAATAATTTCAGCCTATAATTGACTCTCAGGGCAAAGGCCTCTTCTTATACAGAGAAGGCACGAGCATTGATCACCATGCTTGCTTAAGGCGGATTGGCGATTATAGACTTATATGAGGTCCAGGTTTCCTCACGATGTTTTCTTTGATAGATGTCAGCTTCCAATCTAACTAGATGCAGCTGAATACCAGTATTTTACGTAAAGCGACTGCCTATCTGACCTCCACAACCTAGTAACTGAATAATGATACCCCTTGGTAAGACTGGTTATCAGACTTTCGAGCTTCGACCCGTACCGACTGCCAAAAATCCACGTATGACAGCCGGGACCAACGGCTTAACGTGCTTTCCGAGACACGGTGGATAAAGATGGTCACACATCCACGAACCAACCCTGGTAAGCGTAGCTTAACCTGATGGATCGACCCGTGCGGCTGCTATTACTTAGCTACGAGCTTTTGCATAGATGTATTGATAAAGTATCGTAATATACCTTTTTCTCCCGAAATCTGGCTTCCCGTGCATTGCCTGCCTCTTGAAGCGGAGATCCTCACATGAGAGCTGTCGTGATCAGCGCTGGGTCCACTGCTATGTCTGCTTGCATCTGCATTGTCGTGACCACTCCATTGCTGACCGATTTCGAAGTTTCCGTGATCTGTGACATTTTTTTTTTTTACTTTAATTAAAACGGTTGAAGAACCAATTAAATAATTAAAGACACATATCAAAATAAAAAATATAAAAAAGAAACATAACATAACTAAATCCCCGAAGGGTTAGGCTGAGGTGTACCCCAGTGTAGGTGTACATCCACATTTCGCCAGTTATGTTTTAGCTGTTCAGTACATTTATGATCGTCTAACTCGTCAAAGTGTATTGAACCACTGACTTTTTTTATTATTACTTTTTGAAAAAAAAGGTCCCATTCGTTTCGAGTTTGATGATCGAGTTTATATCATTAACATAACATAACATCACGCCTGTAATCCCCGAAAGGTTAGGCAGAGGTGTACCCATTAGTACACCCACATTTCGCCAGTTATGTTTTTAGTCCCATGTAATAGGGGGCGAACCTATTGCCATCAACCGGGCACAAATCCAGACTCCGAGGCTGCTACTGAGAAATTCCTGATGGAAAAACACTTTGCCCAACCTGGGAATCGAACCCAAGACCTCATGCACAGCAGTCGCGCTTGCGACCACTAGACCAACGAGGCACTCAAAAAGAAAACACAATTATATTATATATTTCTCAGAAGCAGCCTCGGAGTCTGGATTTGTGTCCGGTTAATAGCAATAGGCTCTCGCCCCCTTTTACATGACACTTAAACATAACTGGCGAAATGCGTGTACGAAATGGGTACACCTCTGTCTAACCCTTCGGGGATTAGAGGCGTGATGTTATGTTTTTTTCGATTTGTTTAGAGAATCACATGGAAGTGTACTCCCCCACCGTCCGGTAACCACTAGATACCGTACAAACCTTCTAGAAGAAATGGAGTACTTACTGCGACAAGGTTCCTTCCTCTGCGGTGGAAACTCTGTCACAACTTCTGGCGGAGATGTTGGAGTCATCTTGCAATGAGCCATCTGTTTTAACATAACAGACAAAAAAAAATAGAAATTCAGTTTCCATATTTTTGTGTTTATAGTCCTCGCCTGCTGACACTATTCACCGTAAAGGCCAAGCCACGGTGCGCCCGGCGGCTTGTTAAGCCACACGCTTTGCCGCACAAAGGAGCCGCCGGCATAGCCGCCCGTTCTACGCGGGGGTAGAACGAGAAGCAAAATCCTCAATTAATCAGGTTAGTAAATAGTAGGTTATAGTCTTCATTGAGGCTGGCCGCTGACCGAAATTCGGTCATGAGGATATTATTTAGAGATAAACTACTTTAACATGACGCGCCCCACCATATTACTATTTCAATGTGTGTAGTCACATCCGTATGAAAGAGCTTGTATGTAGTTGTGAGTAATCGTCTTCAGTAACAGGCCGGCAGATTTGTTTGTCAACTAACCATAAATAGCCGACCGCGCAAGACAACGCACGTGTCATTTTCATAGAGTATGTCAGGGCAGCACCATACTAGTAATAATTAGTGATTAATGACGCCGCTAGTCTAGCAACAAATCGCTGATTTGGTTTTGTTTCGGGAGCCGTCTCAGTACGCACACGTGCGTTGTGAATCTTTTCATTACTTTTACAAACACTTTCAAACGTTTTGAATTGTGGAAGGGCGCGTCAAGTTATAGTAGTTTATCTCTACTTACCTTGTAGCTGCTTGCGTATCTGCCATCACAGATCTGAGCTCCTGTCGTGCTTTTAACGCACACAGTGGCCTTCACACAGTCCGTGCTCGTCTCCACCGACGCCTTCTGAGCCACAGGTTGCGTGGGCGTCGAGTTCAATCCCTGATATACGGAACACATTTCTGGTGTCATGCACATAGGGTTCACATCTAAAAAACAGGTATTTTTTTTAAAGATTTTGTAGTGGTTTGGAGTTGGAGTTGGAGCAGGGCAAAGGCTTCTTCTCATACAGAGAAGGCACGCATTGATTACTATGCTTGCTCAAGACGGATTGGCAACCCTCGTTGCGATTGGTCCTAAAGTAGTAGAACTGTCCGCCTTCTTGTGTTCTTTCCTAAGAGTTACTACAAACCGCCCCCCTTCCACCCCGATTGACAATTCAAATGTGCCTGTAATCGGTCTAATTGAAATAAATGTTTTTGATTTCGATTTTGATTGCCATCGTTCCCAAAAGATGGTAGAAATGCTTGCTTTATTACGATTGTTCCTAAAAGTTACTACAATTAAACCCCCCCACCCATTTTGAGAATTCCTAAAACGTACTACAACCCCCCCCCCCTCCCCCCATCGATTGTGAAAGTTTCCAAAGGATGGTAGCCACCCAGATTGCGATCCTTCCTATAAGTAAGCAGAATTTCCCATCTTTCTCTATCCCAACTCCTTTCAAAAAGATCATAATCAAATGACTTACGCATCCTATGCCTAGACGATCTCCTCCTTTCTTGGTGAAGTCTAGGTCTGCTGCAAACCGTGAGCGTCACTCCAGGAGCGTCCAGACCCTGGACAATCGCCACCAAACCCTCTCCGCGCCCTTCCATACTGCTGTGCTTAGTTCATGTCGAGAGGTATATGCTGGAATTGGAATGCATATTTAAGTTAGAAACTAGTGGTGAATATTACAATACTGTAGAGGAATTAATCAACCGATTTAAATGAAATTTACTACACTTAAGCAGGATACATACAAGAGGTACGAGAACGAGGACTGCCTCGTTGGTCTGGTCTCGTGTT
Source organism: Hoplodrina ambigua (assembly GCA_949774945.1). Taxonomy (NCBI): domain Eukaryota; kingdom Metazoa; phylum Arthropoda; class Insecta; order Lepidoptera; family Noctuidae; genus Hoplodrina; species Hoplodrina ambigua. The sequence continues at coordinate 715,079 of OX458991.1, forward strand.
TGCATGCGCGACTGCTGTGCATGAGGTCTTGGTTTCGATTCCCAGGTCGGGCAAAGTGTTATTGGGTTTTTCCATCAGGAATTTCTCAGTAGCAGCCTCGGAGTCTGGATTTGTGCCCGGTTGATGGCAATAGGCTCGTCCCCTATTACATGGGACTAATAACATAACTGGCGAAATGTGGGTGTACTAATGGGCACACCTCTGCCTAACCCTTCGGGGATTACAGGCGAGATGTTATGTATGTGTACATACAAGAGGTCTAAAAAGTTAGTTGAGAACATTTCCGAAATTCCTTATTTAAATAAAGATAATTGGAAATTTTTGTATGGAAAACTTAAATTCGCTCGAAATTGGCTGATACACATTTTTTTTCAAATGTAGTACAATCAGCAACAAAAGTCGATTAACAATGTTACTTTTTATATCATTTTAACAGACACTAAACACATAATGTTTTGGCTTTCAGAATTTCAGGCAATAGCTGAGGGTTTATTATATCTTAATTTTATATTCATTGCGTTTTACTTTTAATTTTGTACTTAATAATTAGAGTTTAAAAATCATAAATGTTAATCGACTTTTGTTGTTGACTGTACGTGTGGTTTTTTTCATCTGTGCTATATGGTGTTTATGTAATTATAAAGTACGTATTCCTAGCTATCGTATACTAAAAGATATTTTCAAATCCGACTAAAAGTTCCAAAGATTAGCGCTTTTATATAAAAAAAAGAAAAATTCTTCAGCTCATAGATGACATAAAACAAACTCACCGCCATTTTCAGCAGTCGTAGTATAGAGTAGCATAGGTCAGGCCTGTAACAGCCGTGCCATTCATCGCCGGGTGGTATTGGCCTGAAAACAGATACAGCAGTACAGCTCAGAACGCACACAAACAAACAGACACAGCAAAACAACAACACAGAAAAATAATAAAAATATTCTTTTTTTGTAATGTATTGTGTAAACATTGATAGGTATTTAGTAAGACAGTACAAACAGACACTTCAATGTTATATATTTGTATACATATTTTAATACAATACAAAAGTAAGTACGCTATAAAAGTGGTTTCGCAACGGCGAGGCGAGGCTAGGATTAGTTGGGCCAGATTCAAAATCACGCTGTCCTTTTTCACACTGAAAGATGTACCTACCGCGCCTGCACGCGCGATATTGTATATACATTTTACAAATTAATGTTATACTTTATTTTGTACGAACAAATACTTCAATTCTCGCCTCGCACATCCTCGCGCATCCAGAACTTTTACACCAAAGTTTGGCGAGAAGTGAATTGAAATACTTATTCGTTCAACATTGAACTAGGTATATTGCTGCAGAAATAGAGTACTTATACAAAAAATTGTTTCCCATCCAATCCACGACTCACCCCGCTACTGTGAAACCACCTTTATAGTATGTATGAAATTAATAAGGACGACAGCGCGTTGTGGTAAATACTGCGACATCTGTAGTTGTATTATGAGCGATTTTACAACAAAAATTTAGTCAGATGTGCTGGCATATGTTAATACATAAGCAAAGTACCTACGAGTACATCGTAAAACACATAGATTATAAATACTTACATTATAAAAATTCTAAAAATTTACATAAAAACACAGTTGAAATATTACAAAACACACACAAAATTTGTACAAAATAATAAATAACTTTAAATAAAAATAATAAAGATTTAGAATTTCAGTAGCACCAACGTCATGCTGACATTGTCTTAAATTGTCTTCTTTTTTAATAATTTGCAGAAATAAAAGAAGGTTTTTAGTTTTTACTGCTAAAGCTATCGACTGCCTCGTTGGTCTAGTGGCCGCAAAGCGAGTCTGAATTTGTGCCTGGTTGATGGCAATAGGCTCGCCTCCTATAACATGGGACTAAAACATAACTGGCCAAACGTGGGTGTACTAATGGGTACACCTCTGCCTAACCCTTCGGGGATTACAGGCGTGATGTTATGTTATAAAGCTGTTACGTTGGCATTACAAACAGACACTTTAATTTTATTTCTTTGTATAGATTTATGAAACAAGTCGTGCTTTTAAGATAAATAATCGTGTTAAACGTGGATGTACTAATGAGTACATCTCTGACTAACCCTTCGGGGATTACAGGCGTGATGTTATGTTATAAAGCTGTTACGTTGACATTACAAACAGACACTTCAATTTTATTTTTTTTGTATAGATTTATGAAACAAGTCGTGCTTTTAAGATAAATAATCGTGTTTTTAATTTACGATGTCAAGGCTGAACAAAATTAAAGTCACTACTTAAAAAAAAAGGAACGCCATGTTGTTTTAACTATCAAAGTGACAGCTGTCAGAAGTGTCAACATTTAGGCGCCAAGCCGCCATATTGTTGCAACAGAAAAGCAACGCGTGAACGATTTTTATTGTCCGTAATTGATATGTATTGCAATAAACTATAATATTTTTAGGTTTATGGGCCAGATTTATTTTGTTAAAGTAATTTGCTCTGTGGTTGAAATAGCAAGGTCAATGTTCCGTGTAATAACGGGTGTAATAATAATTATGAGTGGTGTAACATGCCATTGCAGTAAAAGTAATACAACATCACGCTTGTAATCCCCGAAGGGTCAGGCAGAGTTGTACACATTAGTACTCCCACATTTTGCCAGTTATTTAAGTCCCATGTAATAGGGGGCGAGGAATACCTATCTTTTTAGTTGACTGTTCCTACCTACCTACTACGAAGTTACTAGAAAATCATAAATGTATGCATATCATGTTAGAACACACGACGCAAAATAAAGGCGAAAGTAAAAAATTGTTTGTTCCACTTTCGTGCCTCGACTACAGATCTCTATAATAATAGACGGTTTTATCATTGAGCATCGCTTTGATACACACATACTTATGGTCCACATAGAGAGAACAAAGTCAAAGCATTTGTTATAATTAAACCATTTTTTTTAAGGATGGAAAATCTTCTTCCGCTCTAGGCGGAGTCGAAAGAAGTGTCAGACTCTTACATATTTTAGGCACTTTGCACACGGAGCAACTTAAGTTGAGGCAACTGGCATCTCTTTAAAAGATTCCTGTAAAAGTTGATAGTTGCTATAACGTTGCCGGTTGCCGCAACTTTTTGGCAATTTGTGAGCAACTTTCATAGCCGAGTTGCCGTAGCGACACTGGCATTGCCGGGCACACGGAGAGGGAGGGAGGGTGTGAAATCGCTTGAATCGATTGACGGTTGAGGAAACCGGCAACTTTAAAAACCGTTACAATATTTAAAAGTTGCTAGTTGCGGCAACTAGCAACTAACTTAGTCATCGATTGCAGCAACTGAAAACTGCTGACGATTGCCGCAACTCGAAACTCGAGTTGCTCTGTGTGCGCAGTCCAATTGAAACATATGTAAACAGCTAGTTGCCAGCTAGTTTCTAGTTGCCTGTTGCTGAAATAGTTGCTCTGTGTGCAAAGCGCCTTAACCTTTAAATTCTTAATGTGTAATACCTAATTTTTAATTATTATGATTTAGTAGATTTTTATGTAAGTTACAAAAATTGCTTTCACGTGTTATAATATATGATTCTGTATGCAAATATTATTGTCAACATTGATTTTAAAAGAGTACGTATGAAGTTTCTTGCTCATTCTTCTCCATACAAAACTACTTTTTGGAATTTATGAAGTATAGAATATATGTATAGAGTTAAAGTCAAATCATTTATTTCAATTAGGCCATTATAAGGCAGTTTTGAACGTCATTACAAGAAAAAAAAAATAGAATTGAATCTAATTGCCCCGTAGTTGTAGAAAAAGATAGATATAAATAGAAGATTTAAACCCAACTGCCACATCTGAGATTGTAAACAAGGCACGTTCGTTAAGTACTGGCTGCTTGTTGAATAAATTATATCATTGACGCGATTCGGGTCGACGCGCGACCGTTGAGATTGTGGCGGTTAAATAAATTAATAACGGTTACTTTTCAATGAAATAGGTAGTAGTGCTATCTTTACGCTTCAAATCATCATCATCATAACATTACGCCTGTAATCCCCGAAGGATTAGGCAGAGGTGCACCCATTAGTACACCCACATTTCCCCAGTTAGGTTTTTAGTCCCACGAATAGGGGGCGAGCCTATTGCCATCAACCAGGCACAAATCCAGACTCCGAGACTGCTACTGAGAAATTCCTGATGGAAAAACCCAATAACACTTTGCCCGACCTGGGAATCGAACCCAAAACCTCATGCACAGTGGTCGCGCTTGCGACCACTAGACCAACGAGGCAGTCATTCAAATCAAATTAAATCAAATTTATTTCTGAACCAAAGAAAGTTTTACATTATAGTTGGTGATTGCAGCCTCCTGATAAACAAGTAATGCCTGTGGTAGGAGACTCGAAACTTGCAAACTTTTAAGAGTTTTGTTAAAATGAACGAACCCATTATATACATTTATTTATTTATTTTACTTTAATTAAAACGGTTAAATAACCAATTAAAATAATTAAAGACACAGAAGACATAAAACACATAAACTCACGCCTTATTCCTATGGGGGTAGGCATACCACAGAACGCCACCTGCTACAATTCTTACATACTCCTTTCGCCTCATCTACGTTCATACATCTCGTCATACAAGCACGCCGGCTACGAGTACTGCGCACCTGACCTTTCTGAAGGACCTCACCAATAAGGTCAGTGTAGGTCTTCCTAGGCGACCCCTCCTGGCGTTGCCACTCACCTCTGCCATATAAATACCTTTTGTTAATCTTAATAAATTAATAAGCTAAACACCCGGTCCTATTGGAAATCTGTAGGGGAGGCCTATGTTCAGCAGTGGACGTCCTACGGCTGATATGATGATAACTGATGACGATGATAAATCTTAATAGTAAAATTTATTACGTGTCGTATAATTACCAGTTATTATTATATTTAAGTAAGAAAATGTTAATTAAAAATTTAACCTCAAATAACATAACATTACTCATCACGCCTGTAATCCCCAAAGTGTTAAGCAGAGGTCTACCCATTAGTACACCCACATTTCGCCAGTGATGTTTAAGTCCCATGTAATAGGGGGCGAGCCTATTGCCATCTACCGGGCACAAATCCAGGCTCCAAGGCTGCTACTGAGAGATTCCTGATGGAAAAACCAATACTGCGCGACCTGGGAATTGAACCCAAGACCTCGACCACCAGACCAACGAGGCAGGTAGTTTCGTATGGAGAACAATGGGCAAGACACTCAGTCAAAGACCTTCTTACGGAAGAAGAAAAACTGTAAGGTAAACGACATTTGGCTATCATTGTGTGTCTTAGCCACGCATCGCTGACCATCGCGGCCCTGAACCATTTGAACTGTCAGCCAAGTTCATGTCTTCAAAGGTTTTTGTAAATCTGAGTACTATGAAGCCTGAACCTGCCCGCCTGAGCCTTGATTTATTGAGTTACTGTGTGTTTTGACTTAACGAGCATAGCAGTTGAGAGCTTGCCATACTCACTCAATTGAACGGAGTGCCCTGAAGTTTCTTGCTCGTTCTTCTCCATAGAAGCCTACCTCCGTTTTGGAACGAGCAACTAGCTTTAATTTTTTGACTAACCGACCTACTCTTTGGCAATTCAAAAGCGGTCTAATTGTTTTTTTTTTTTGACTTTTGACTTTACAATTTAGGAATCTTTTCGACAATTATACCTACAAGTTGGATTTTAATTAATTGCGCATTTTTACGAGGTAATCTCTGAAAGTATAGGTCAGTACTTACAGAAATTACCTCGTACAAATAAACTTTACCTCTTTATATAATATTAATAATATTCTAGATAAGTAATCGTTTGACCGTGGTAAAATTATCAATACAAAGTAAGTTTATGAGTGCTTTGTAAGTACAGTTGAACAAACGGTTGCGGTCGCTTTATAGGTTGAAAAATGTTCTCCCTTCACACATTAAGGCAATGCTGGTTCAGTCCCTCATCTTCCCCATACTTGATTATGGTGATGTGTGTTACTATGAATGCAGATCTCCTCAATAAACTAGACCGACTTCTTAATAACTGCATTCGATTCGTATTTAATCTCCGCAAGTATGATCATGTGTCCGCACATCGGTCACTCTTAAAATGGTTACCTATCGGGCAGCACAGAGCGTTAAGGGCTTTGACAACCTTATTTTCTCTCCTCGAAAAACCTAGTTCTCCTTCTTACCTGACTTCTCACTTTAAATATTTATGTTCTGCACACACCTTAGGAGGCTCTCGTTGGGAGGTTGGATCAAGGGCTTGATTCAGAAAGCGGTACTCCTGGACACGGCGCGTATTGTTAGGAGATTCCTTTCTCAGGAGCCCTGACCGCCGGACGCTTGGACCCTGTTCCCGACGCCGGTAGGATACTATTTTTTATATTTTTAAATGTTTTTTATTTTATAATAATATTTAAAAATGTTATTAGGTATTATGTATATTAAATAAATAAATGGAATAATATTAATAAGTTTATTTCAGACTACAGTCCATAGTTTTAATGTTAGTTTTTACATGTATTGATTTATTTCTGTTTAAGACTGTTACAACCCAGTGTCTCTGAAAGGAGCAGTCTGATCTGGCAGCAATCATTTTTATACGAGTATATTTAGATATTTTTACCTGTACGCCAATTAGTTTGTTCAACTGTACACTTAAGAATATAGCATCAAACCAGTGTATTTAACAAAGCTGACTTGTGTGCCTTGAGATTAATAAATGAATACATATTCAGAAAATCTTGTTTTACTACTTGAGGACATCTTGCACGAAGGCGTCTAATTATTTCTTAATTAATATTCGTTTAAATATTGTATGTTCCTTAACGATTTTTATTGATGACATCATAATATCATCGTATCTTGGACTGCCTCGTTGATCTAGTGGTCGCAAAACGCGACTGCTGAGCATGAGGCCTTTGGTTAGATTCCCAGGTCGGGCAAAATGTTATTAGGTTTTTCCATCAGGAATTTCTCAGTAGCAGCTTCGGAATCTGGATTTGTGTCCGATTGATGGTAATAGACTCGCCCCCTATTAAAGAAGACTTGAACATAACTGACGAAATGTGGGTGTACTAATGGGTACTGTACACCTCTGCCTAACCCTTCGGGGATTACAAGCGTGATTTTGTGTTTACGCTTCTTTTTATTCCGCAACGAACGAGGACGTAGTCGCGAGCAAGAGTTAGTTATGATATAATGTATGCGCAAGAGTCGCATAATGCGTTATGTTTTGCTACAATTAGCAAGGTACTGCAATTAGGAAAATCGTGAGAACTGTACGACCTTGTCGTCTTGTTTCTGTGACCTTGGCAAACAGAATGTTATGTATTAGTGTACAAGCTTTTGCCCGCGGCTTCAACCGAAAATGTCGTTTAATTATTTGTAAAGATTTTATTTTATTGCGCGGTACCATTGTCCTCTTTCTGAAAAAGGTTTAGTTAATTACACCTTTATTCCTAATAATATCAGTTATCTACTACTGAAACTTCCTTCAAAATCGGTCCAGCCTTTTTGGAGATTAACCGGAACAAAAAAAGTGACATATCAAAAATTTTGAAATTTGTTTTTTTTTTTTTGTATTGGGTAAGTGCCGTGTATATTTTTATACATTATGCATTTAATGTAAAGATCTGTTATTTTGACATTACAGACAGACAGTTTGTTTTATTTGTTTATTTATATAGATAACTGACGACCTTGCAAAAACATGTTTTAAACAAGAATTAGAGAATACCTAGTTTATGTATTGATAAAAATATCTGCCTCGCTGGTTTAGTGGTCACAATCGCAACTGTTAAGCAACAAGTCTCGTGTTCGATTCACAGGTCGGGCAAAGTGTTATTAGGTTTTTCCGCCAGGAATTTCACAGTCGCCAGTTGATGGGAATAGGCTCGCCCCATATTACATGGGACTTAAACATAACTGGCGAAATGTGGGTGTACTAATGGCTACACCTCTGCCTAATCCTTCGGGGATTACAGGCGTGATGTTATGTGAATTTCTCAGTAGTAGCCTCGGAGTCTAGATTTGTGCCCGGTTGATGGCAATAGGCTCGCCCCATATTACATGGGACTAAAACATAACTGGCGAAATGTGGGCATATATGTAGATATCATACCTACTAATGGATACACCTCTGCCTAATCCTTCGGGGATTACAGGCGTGAAGTCTTGTAAATTTCTCAGTAGCAGCCTCGGAGTCTGGATTTGTGCCTGGTTGATAGCAATAGGCTTGCCCCCTACTATCATTTATCTACATAATATTACCAAGCTATAAGCACAATAAAGTGCGCCACTCACGCGCATGTCAATCACAGCATATCGTGATCGTGACCAAATTATGTATGTAATCAGTAATTATACAATTTTAAACAATTAAGGTTATCGCTTATTACTGCACGGCTCCTACATAGCAAATAAATTTATGCAAGTTAGGGCTTTAAATTGTATGCCTTAAAATAATTTTTCTATTGGCATAAAAGGTGAAAAAAACAAAAAGGTAAAAGAAATCTAAATTCTTTTTTAAATTACAAAAAAAAATACATCTAACTATTATAAAGAGGAAAATTTTTTGTTTATTTGTAATGGATAAACTCAAAAACTAATGGACCGATTTTAAAAATTCTTTCACCATTAAAAAGCTACATTATCTGCGAGTAATATAGGCTATATTTTATTTTATTTTTGCGCGAAAGAAGTCTCGGGCTAGTTAGAAATACTTACTTTGAAAATTGACTACCATGACCACATGTTTTTTTTTTATTGACAACCTATGTACCACTTCTGTCTACTACAATCCTTAAAAATCCCAGATTTTTCATTTTTTTTTTAATTAAAAAAAAAAAAACTTTTTTTCTCGATTACTCATGAGCAAGTCCACCCTCTGGTGCCCGCTTATCGTTCTAAAGTTTATCTTGGACATCACTGACATCGGTCAAGGAAAACATCGTGAGGAAACCTGGACTTATACCAGACTGTTACTGTCCCACTCAAACCATGTCAGAGGCCCTTGAGGCGGTTTCGAAACTCTAACACTAGGGTGTGTGGCGTCGTAAGACCTTACTGCCCACACGATAAAGAGAAGAATCGTTGAATTCTGGGACTCGTGGAAAAAAGAGTGTACTAAAGAGTTTTAGGTCAGTATCTGCCTTCTTAGTTACATAGACAGCAGAGTTGCCCAACTATCGATAGTTTCCCTATCGATAGATGACCTCGAAAACTAGTTACAATATCGATAGTATCGATGGTATCGATACTATCTTTACTATCGATAGCACAAATTAACTAATACTATTGATTGGAAGCAATAGTATCGATAGATTCGATACTATTACATTATAAATAAATAAATATCTTAAGGCAACTCACACACGGCTATCTGATCCCAAGCTAAGCAGAGCTTGTGTTATGGTAACCAGACAACTGATATACATACTTATATAATTTATAAATACATACATATTATAGATAAATCACACCCAGACACAGAACTAACAATCATGCTCATCACACAAAGTTTGTCCTGGGTGGGAATCGAACCCACGACCTCCGGATTAGCAGTCAGGGCCGCTAACCACTAGACCAACAGGCCCGTCAAATTATAATACTATCAATAGTTTAAATAGTATCGATAGTATCAATTTGTTTAAAGTCATACTATCGATACTATCATTATTCTCGATAGTATTGCCCCTAAACATATGCTGGTCTTTGATTTAATTTGACATTCAATATTAACTAATGTACGTATAAATATTATTATTATTTTAATTTTATTATATAATAATTTAAACTGTGACCTTAATTTGTAATAATTCTAACTGTGAATATAATATTTAATTTTAATTTTTTAGACTGCTTATTATGTTTTATAAATTTTGCGTGCCTATTTCCAGGCAGAATGTACTATGGCTCACTTCTATCTACTCCACCTGTATTATATTTTAACCTACATTCATTGCAAATAAATGATTGATTTGATATATTTTTTTTTTGATTTGATAATATCGATACTATTTTTGTATATCAATACTATTGCCCTGTATCATACAGACAGTATCCATAATATCGATACAATCGATAGACTGTCGATACTATTGATATGACGTCAACTATCGATAGACTATCGATGGTTTAGCGATAGTCGACTATCGATAGACAGCCATAAGGGAATAAAACAGTCATAAGTATAAATATTCCAATTGGCGTGATGCTGGTTTCTTTGTAAGGAATTATCCTTATTCAGAATCTTGTTTTATGGTTGTAAACCAATAAGTGGAACGCATAATATGGTTATATGTGGGATTGACCTTCGATTTGATACCTAGGTTTTAAATGCAAGGCATAGTTCGTTCTACTTTTTGAAAGCCATATGTTTTATTTTGTCTATAGCTTAGGTACTAATAAGTATTGTAAAGACGAAACGTTTGATTGTTTGTTTGCATTGAATAGGTTCCGATTCCGATTTAAAAAATTCTTTCACTGTTGGGATGCAACACTATCCCCTGGTACAATAGGCTGAATTATATTTAAAAAAATTAGGGATCCGTAAGAAAAATCACGCGATCGTAGTCGCGGAAAGAATTCTAGTAGTAGTTAATATACACGATTACTTTTAAGTCGTCCTCGAACCGAAAGCCATAAACTCGATCATCGAACTCGAAACGATTGGGACTATTTTTTCAAAAAGTAACAATAAAAAAAAACAGCTGTTCAGTACATTTATGTTCGTCTAACTCGTCAAAGTGTACTGAACAGCTGATTTTTTTTATTGTTACTTTTTGAAAAAATAGTCCCAATCGTTTCGAGTTCGATGATCGAGTTTATGGCTTTCGGTTCCAGGACGACTTAAAAGTAACCGTGTATTATGTTCAATGTTTTTTACATTTAATTAATAAGATAACCTATAGGTATCAAAAAAGTAGTAAAAAAAAAATCGATACTAAATCAAAACAGCACTAACAAATACATTCCTCCGCATCGCCGCCAACTGGAAATGTGCTTTAGACTGGCAGCATTGCCACGCTGACAACGCTAAACCTTTGACCAAGGACCAGACTTTCAGATTTTTACTGACTAAAAAACCACCCTGTTCCTTCTGTTGCCCTTTACGTTCCGGGGCCACGGTATCCTGTTAAGACGCCCCGCAACCCCGGCAGGCGTTTGGCCCTGTTGGGGCCCCGTCCTTGTGCTGACAGCTCTTTGAGGCCCCCTTTAGATCGGACCTTGGTCATTGCACTTAAACGTAGTAAATTAGCTAAATTAAAATATGCTTCATGTCGGCATTCTATGGTAATTAAAAAAAGCGCTTTATTTAACTCATGTAGTCATGTCGTCTGGTTGATAGCGGTCAGTTCTCAAGTTTCATTTGGTTTCTGATGATCAATCAAATAGTAGGTATCTAATATTGTCCCGCGACATTTTTCGAGTAGGCAATACTTAAATGAGTCTTGTATTTAATCAGTATCCAATTAAAGTTATAGGTTAGTCGCCTCGTTGGTGTAGTGGTCGCTAAGCGTGGTTGCTGAGCATGAGGTCGTGGGTTCGATTCTCAGGTCGAGCAAAATGTTATTGGGTGTTTCATAACATCACGCCTGTAATCCCCGAAGGGTTAGGCAGAGGTGTACCCATTAGTACACCCACATTTTGCCAGTTATGTTTTTAGTCCCATGTAATAGGGGGCGAGGCTATTGCCATCAAACCGGGCACAAATCCTGACTTCGAGGCTGCTACTAAGAAATTTCATTGGTCGTTTCCATTGGGTGTTTCCATCAGGAATTTCTCAGTAACAGCCTCGGAGTCTAGATTTGTGCCCGGTTGATGGCAATAGGCTCGACACATGTGGGTGTAATAATGGGTACATCTCTGCCCAACCCTTCGGGGATTACAGGCGTGACGTTATGTTCACAAAGTCACATTGGTACACACGTTGGTCAATATTAAATTGTAAATAAAAGGCATGTTTCAAATACCAAATCTTTGTAAAGTATTCGTACAAAGTCTTCGAATAAGTTAGTAGTACAACTTTCATTGTATAAAATAAATGTATTAAATAAACATAATCTCATCTCACCTCGTTCTCAAGGTGGAGATCTCAATCCGGCGCCCTCAGCCCACATTTAAGAAAAAAAACTCTTAACTTCATATTATTCGACTCCAAGGCTCCCAGGTGAACTGCTTTTTTTACGTTTTTATTTATTTATTTATTTCAGCTTACTATACATCTTATAATTAATAACCTAATTTAATTTGCTAACTATTACGTTAATTACGAAATACACAATAACATACATTATTGTAGGTAACAGTTATGAGCGAATTACAAAAATACTTATTTCTTTAGTCTGAGGAGGTCTAGGGGTGTGGGTGGAAACATACATAAACTCACGCCTTTTTCCCATGGGAGTAGGCAGAAACCACAGAACGCCACGATCCTTACATACTCCTTTCGCCTCATCCACGTTCATACATCGTTACGAGTACTGAGCACCTGACCTTTCTGAAGAACCTCACCAATAAGGTCAGTGTAGGTCTTACCTCATAAAACTGGCAATCATAAACAAAAAGAATATTTCCAATCCGACTGGCCGTTCCAGAACGCGTTAAAACAAACCAACAAACAAACAAAATATCTCTTTAGCTTTATTATAATTAGTATAGATATGAGGTTATTACCATGATTGGCAAATGGAGTAATGGCAATGTGATATGAATATGACACACCAGTAACATACCAGCCTATTATTGCCAGGTTTGCAGAATTTGTTGGAAAGAGTCACCGCGGCCCTGGAACGCAAAGGGCACTAGAAGGGACACGGATAGGTTTCGGAAAGAGTAATTTGATGATTAAAATTTGTCATCCTTATAAAAAAGCCTATTATTGTCACACAACAAGGCAACAGGGTCCAAGCTACCGGTAGTCAGGGCTCCTGAGAAAGGAATCTCCTAACAATACGCGCCGTGTCCAGGAGTACCGCTATCTAAATCAAGCCCTTGATCTAACCGCCCAACGAGAGCCTCCTAAGGTGTTGGTCGAGGCTCATGGCTATTATGCTATTGGCCGTTACGACTATCGGCACAATGATTATTTACATGATTAAGAATTGTATTATTAATCAACAATAAGAATTTTATTACCTGTTAATAATTATGAATAGGCTTTCATTCTATATTGTTTATTTGTTATTCATTAGCGACCCGCCACGGCTTCGCACGGGTTCAATGTAGATACATAAACCTCTTAAATCACTCTATCTATTGATGAAAACCGCATTAAAATCCGTTGCATAGTTTAAAAGATCTAAGCGTACAGGTACGGGAAGCGACTTTGTTTTTTACTTACTATGTAGAGATTTCACTGAATTTTATTGGTCATAAGAAAAATTAATTAATAGTTGCATGGGTGTCTACTTATCACAGTTTGAAGTACATAACATAACATCACGCCTGTAATCCCCGAAGGGTTAGGCAGAGGTACACACACCTTTAACCGGTATGTTTAAATCCCGTGTAATGGCGAGCCTATGCCATCAAGCGGGCACAAATCCAGACTCCGAAGCTGCTACTGAGAAATTCCTGATGGAAAAACTCAATTATACTTACTTCCCGACCTGGGAATTGAACTCAAGACCTCATGCTCAGCAGTCGCGCACCACACCACACCATCCATAACTGAGCTCTGGGTTTGATTTCTATGTCGGACTATTATTGTTTTTTTTTTCGTTATGAACTTCTTAGTAGCAACCCAAGTAAGAGTTTAAAAGTTGATGGTGTGACACTCCCGTGTCTCGGAAAGCCGTTGGTCCTGCGCCTGATCTCTCCCCGGTCGTGTCGGATTGCCGTCCCATCGGACTATGAGAGTGAGGGAAGAGGGAGTGCACCTGTGTTTGCGCACACACTTGTGCACTATAATATCTCCTGTGTACTTGGCTAGTCTCCACTAATCTTGACCGAATTTCGGTCGGGACAATAGTTTTTAATTAAGTCGCTTAACACTTAAATCTTTGCCCATTAATCTTAAAATATCGCTTGCATATAATTTACGTTCCCACATGAAGTAATTATTTTGTTAGAACAATCAGAATGCACTTTCGACGAACTGAGATTAATCGCAAAAACATATCGCGTGTGCTTACCTACTCTATTCAATCTACAACAAACTTTGAAACTACTTTTTTACTGTTTGTAAAATGAAATAATATCGATTCTAACCCGTATGGTAAAGGAATAAGGTTTTAAATAGACGGAAAAGAATTTCCAAGATGGCCGCGGCTGTCAAGTTGGTAACGCCATGATTGTCTGTTGCCAACTTCAGTGTAATACCAACCGCCAACCGGGACGGTCACGTCGCCCGCAACGCAAGCAATAAAACAAAAATTACAGCGTAGAATTTACAAAAACTTTAATTACTCAGTGAATTTGTGTTGTGACAATCCAAGATTTTATGCTAAACAGTGGTTTGAAGTGAGTTTTGTGGTTAAAATAACAGTTCAACGGCCATTGTTTCAAAGAAAACTTCGAAATTGATGTAAACAATGATTGTTTAGCCAGAATGGAAGACGTATACACTATTAAAGTTAAAACGAAACCTGACACGAGGAACTTATATCCGTCGGAGAGGCGATATTCTGCGTCGACAGTGTCGGGCCTGGCGTGGGTGCATATTGCATTGGCTGCAACTTCCTTTCTTCTCGCTTGCCTAGCGTTAGTCAACCCGAATTCCGATCTACACCCTACACAACGAAATGGCGGCAACCACACCGAAAATAATCCCATAATCAAAGAACTAAACGACAATTCGAACGTTTATTTGAATGATGACGAATTTGATAATGGAACTCAAATAAATTCAAACAAAGAATCGAATTTTAATTTGAGTGTCAACGGAAATCCGTTGAATTTGAATGAAACAACGGAATTTATCGGAAATAACAATGGAAGTAATTACATATTAGTTTTAGCGCCCGCTTTGATAACTATATTTGGGCTTGCTGCTGGTGTTGCGAGCATTCTAGCGTCAGTGAGATGGTACATAGACCATAACATCACATGGTTGTTCGTCATATCATGTCTATCTACGCTGGTTTCTCTCGCATCCTTCATCATGATCGCTGTATGGTTTATCACCACATCAGATGGCGATATAACTGAGTTTTACAAAGACAAAGTGCCTTTCAAAGATTATTTTGTTATAAAGCACACTGATGTTATAATAAGGAACGAATCTCATATGATTGTTGCTTTAAACTCAACAGTTGGTAAAGATGAAACGCCTAATTTGTTTACGAAAAGAGTGCTGTCAATAAACATATTGATAGCTGCTTTTCTAGAACTGTTGTGGTCGATTTTAAGTGTCAAAATCTCTTATAAAGGCATGAAAAATACTTATAAAGAAGACAATGAAAGACGAGGAAACTGCATATCAGTAGTCACAAAAATCAAGGGGAATGACACGAGAAAACTGCCTCGCAATGGCAAACTTTTACCTCCAAAACCAGACTTAATAGACCACTATCCAAGCAAGAAAATTAAAAGAATATTCCTTGCACAATCTAACAACGGTTTTTATTTGAAAAACCAAGCGAATAAAGGTAAACAAAACACAGAAACGAGCTCAGAATTTTATAAAGAACGAATGATGAACTTTTTGAACCGTTGCGCTTCGCTAGAGGGGCAGTCGAACCCGGAAAACGCGTCTAGCGTGCACTCTGAAGCGTTGAACTCCATCCCTGAAGGTGTCACAGTTGAAACTAATATTCAAGAGCATGTAAACGAAATCAGAGATCGAACGACGCCCGTAAGCTGGGGCGATACGCCCGACCATACAGTTTACAATCAAAATACGTTGAATCTCGATAAAATATTCAAGTTTAAGCCGAAACAAAATAAAAGCGAAATTGTGAACGGTGAATAGTGCGCGTGAGTGAAATTGACAATGAAATTAGTGATCGAACACGCGAAGTTTATTTTTCGATGCCAATGTGTTTGACTATCGGTTTATTGTAATATTTGTAATCATGATACTTAGGTAACCTACATAGTTTAATTTGTAGGTATTATACGAAAGTATGAAAGGTTTTCTTTTTTAATTTTGGTAGCTAGACGTAATTTAGTATGGCGGACAGGCATGAATTTTTGTACTAATTAATTCGTACGCTTGGCAAAATTCTAAAACAATTTTCTTGTAATAACTTTAAGATAAGAAAGACCTATTTCGCAGTATTTTGGAAACTTAAATACTAGTTTTATTATACATTTCAATCAATAGTTTTGTATAAAATCACTTTAAAATGCAGCTAAGCGTCTTTACATGTTTAATTTCGTGACTGCACCTGGTTTTAAACCAGACTACGTGGGCATAGCTCTAGAAATAGGGGACTAGTAACATATAACATCAAGCCTGTAATCCCCGAAGGGTTAGGCAGAAGTGTATCCATTAGTACACCCACATTTCTCCAGTCATGTTTAAGTCTTATGTAATAGGGGGCGAGCTTATTGCCATCAACCGGCTTCAAATCCAGACAGCTACAAAGAAATTCCTGATGGAAAAACCCAATATTACTTTGCCTGACCTGTGAATCGATCCCAAAAGGTGCTTAGCGGTCGCACTTTCAATCACTAGACCAACGAGGCAATCATTATAAAAAATATTGCAATAACTTCGAAAAATTGTAGAGATTGGATCAATAATTCCAAGACACACCTTAAAAAAACACTATTTTTGGTAGTGTAAACCATTAACAGTAAAATCAGATTGAAACTTTCTTTGAAATTAATAACTAGTTAATTGATTGAGTTGACAAAAATATGACCTCACAGTTCGATTTTGACATACAAAATCTATGGAAGAATCGCGTTTTGACAGCTCATAATAAGTATGTCAAATAATCTAGTACCCCATTCTGACGTGGGTATTTTCGTTTTGACAGATATCAAGGCGATTAACAAACGGCACCGCGCTCCGCCGCGGAGGGCGGTGACGGTAAAGCGGATTGCACCGCTCGTCCGCGCGGTCGGGCGGTGTGTGTTAGGCATTAGCGGATTTCTTAGAGGCCAATGCGACATGAGATCCGCTTCACCGCCAACCGCGGTGCGCGGTACCGTGTGTTAATCGCCTAACCCAAATCAAATCGCAGTTGGAACTTGACCATTCTTGATTTGGGAACCAAGCTAGATTGTTTATAATTGAAACGTGCGGACTGCCGACAGCCAATCAGAACATTAAATTCATTGTTGGCTATCACAGAGTAAGGCCATTTAAAACGAAGACAATGCTTAATTTTTATGGTACATTGCCAATAAAAACAATTGCAAAATTTTGTAAGGTCGTGCGTAGACCCGAGTCGTTCTACGAAAGTTTTGTTTTATGTCCAAACAGTTAGGTATTGAAGTGAAATCTTTTTTTAGCCGCGTTGAATGATTTTGGAGGGGCAAAACTTAAGGGTTTTCGTCACCGACATGCTATTGTGTCCGCGTCATTGATATGCTCACGTGACCGCGTTACGGACATGCTTATGAGAGCCCATCGGCGTCACCATAATGCTAATGGGAATGTGTCATAACATGCTTTTGTGCCCACGTTGATATGTCAATGTGACCGCGTTATTGACATGCTGGTTTGTCAGCGTCACGAACATCCTAATGTTACGGCGTCACCGACTTGCTAGTGTAAAGTCGTCATCCACATGCTAATGTAACCGCTTTGACATGCAATAGTGACGCCGTCACCGACATGCTAGTGTAAAGGCGTCGTCCACATACTAATGTAACCGCTTCGACATGCAGTAGTTTCGCCGTCACCGACATGCTAGTGTAAAGGCGTCATCCACATGCTAATGTAACCGCTTCGACATGCAATAGTGACGCCGTCACCGACATGCTTATATGACTATAATTTTCACATCTGTCCCTATTAGGTATTTTTATAGTTTATTTTAACCCATTAAACAATGACGCAATCTATGTGTTTGTACAACCAGTATTCTTGGAAACTAGATACTGAACTAATTTTGACCGTTTTTGTTTTTTGTCTTAAATACCTACCATTTTAAGAGTGGGTTTTTAAAGTTACATGTTTTATGTATCAATCGTCAAGGAGCGCTGCAGAAGATGTTTCTTTTTTGTAATAATACGGTCCTATTTGAGCCGTGTGAGCGTGCCATCTTGGATTTTGCATTTAAAATCTTAACACATGCAAAAACCTATCAAAATTATACTTCATTCCTTATCTAAGACCCACCTACACCAGAAATCATTACAAAGTAACTTATTTAAAACATAATTCTGTCTCAGTTAGCTTCAAACGAATGAAAGGAACAGAACGTTTTTAGTAATGGTGTAAGATATTGAATCAAATAATCACTATCTAAGTGATATTAACATGACAACCGATAACTGCATGAGGTCTTGGGTTCTATTTCCAGGTCGGGCAAAGTGTTATTGGGTTTTTTCATAAGAAATTTCTTAGTAGCAGACTGAGTCTGGATTTGTCCCCTATTACATGGGACCTAAATACTTAGAACTGGCGAAATGTGGCTGTATTAATGGGTACACCTCTGCCTAACCCTTCGGGGATTACAGGCGTGATGTTTTGTAATTAATAAACTCCATCCAAAAAATCCAGTAACCGAGCATCAGTATGTACACAGCCTTCAATCGAGAGTACCTACAACTTACAATCGAAAATACTACGAATTCGATTCGGTGTTACCGCGAGAATCGATTATTTCTTATTCGGTTCAAAGTAATTTTAATTGAGCGATTATTTTAATGTTGTAGAAAATATTCTACTGGTTTTAAAATGTTATAAAGTTTCGAGTGTCAGTGCGCTCCATACAAGGCTAGTTAATCGTAAAAGCACGAAAGAGGTTTTCAACCGACTTCAAAAAGGAGGAGGTTCTCAATTCAACGCGTAAGTGTTTTTTTTTTGTGTATTTGTTCTACGATTACTCCGGCTGAATCGATTTGGATGATTATTTTTTTGTTTGAAAGAGTATAGTTTCGAATAGGTCCCATAGGAATATTGTCATGATCTGATGATGAACTTTGGAGATATGGAACCGAACTCCTTATAAAATCACAGCAGGACCGCCGTAACAAGACAAATTGCTTTGTTTATACGTGTAGTCGATGACTGACTGAGGAAGTGGGGAGGGGGTACGTCAACCCCCCTCCTACCACTTTACAAAATTTAATATATCGTTTGAGGTATTGTTTTTGAACTTTTGCAAGATCGTGCCTCAGATGTCTGGGGCATTATGTATTATGGTAGTTGACAGCATAAATCAATTGATGTACTTTTATGACTTGTCAAAACGTGATTCTCCCATAGGTTTTTGTATGGCAAAAGACGTGACGTCACTTTTTTTGCCGACTCAATTGACTAACTATTTATTAATTTAAAGGTGCTCCCTCACCGGGAGCATTCACGTGTATTGTAACATTATAGATTCAACTTTGAGCATTACATTACAATAATACCTAACTGACTAACGAGCATTTGCGTGTAATGTAACATATAGATTCGACTTTGAGCATTACATTGGAAGTGGAGCGCATTGATGTTACAAGTTGTATCAAGATATTACACGTTGTATCATTATAAGGTGCGCATTGTAACGCTCGGTTCTCCTCCTTCACTGATGTAATGCTCAAATCTGTAACGTTACATTACACGCGAATGCTCCCGGTGAGGGAGCACCTTAAAACGAAATAAAAATTTAATTTTACAGTTATTGAAAACTAATCGTGTTTTCAGTGCTAAAATAAAGTGTTTCTTTAGAGAAGTTATGTCTTGGAATTATTGGATATAATGATTATTAGTTGATGGTGTCAACTACACAGTTCTGTCGTAGTCTAATGAAATTAGCTATTGGTGCCGATTCCCTTGTTCACAAACTAGACTAAATTTAAAGAACTGACATCTCTTACTAACATACAGCGAAAGGAAAGGTCGGTGACATTAAAGAACTAAGTTAGCAATGTCAAATTAGTTTTGCCTTGAACTTTTCCGTATTTTTAATCCATACGTTTTAAGTCAACTATAATTGTATGGATGTGTCAGATTGACTAAATTTGACAGCTCTTATTTACATTAGTCTCTTTCTTGTTTTATTGGACAGAAAAAGATGGAAATAGTCTAGTTTTAGTTTAGTTTGTGACCAAGGGAATCGGCACTTATGACCGTTTTATGTCAAACTAAAATAAATAATTTCAAAATGATACATATGTAACATGAAAAATCTACTGTACGTTATCTCTTCATGGTATAAAACAAAGTCGCTTCCCGCCGTCTGTACGCTTAGATCTTATAAACTGCGCAACGGATTTTAATGCGGTTTTCATCAATAGATAGAGTGATTCAAGGGGAAGATTTATACGTATAGTTAGTATGTATATTGTAGCCATGCGAAGCCGGGGCGGGTCTCCAGTTAAATATAAAATTATTATCTAGTTGAATTACCCACATAATGACTAGATTATTGTATGGAGCGCGCTGTCAATAGTCCCCTTAAAACGCTGCATTTTGAACCTAAAAACGTTGCAATAAGAGCTATTTTATCAACAAGTGTCGAAACTTATGTAAATGCAGTTCTACTTAGAGTTAAGAGACTGATTTTGATACTCTTGTATAATAAAATTATAATATTGTATGATTTTGTTTTTTTTTTAAATGACTTATCCCTTGTGCCTCGGATGAAAAATTAACCTTTTGAACGCCAGTCATGTATAGATGACACACCAGTCATGTATAGATGACACACCAGTCATGTATAGATGACAAACCAAAATGTGCACAACACGCCACGGTCACGACTACATGAAAGACTAAATAGCAAGATAATGGATAGTAGGATTGAGTTACAAACATACAAACATCCATTTATAGACTCAGAAAAAAGGTACGACTGCCTCATTGGTCTAGTGGTCGCAAACGTGACTGCTGTGCATGAGGTCTTGGGTTCGATTCCCAGGTCGGGCAGTGTTATTGGCTTTTTCCATCTGGAATTTCTCAGTAGCAGCCTCGGAGTCTGGATTTGTGCCCGGTTGATGGCAATAGGCTCGCCCCCTATTACATGGGACTAAAAACATAACTGGCGAAATGTGGGTGTACTAATGGGTACACCTCTGCCTAACCCTTCGGGGATTACAGGCGAGATGTTATGGATGTTATGGAAAAAAGGTATGAAAATAAAAGTACAAAATTTCAAAAAACAGTTTTATTTGGCGACAAAAATAGTTGTAAAAAAAATGTACTCCATACATTTCAATTTTAATAATACTTAAAGTAAAAAAAAAAATCATTTAAAAATATAAATTGTTATTATGAGAAATTGAGAACGATTTAATTATTTATTTATATACGATTGTATTGTCATCTGCAACTTGACTTATTGTCGTTTACATAATGATTCAAAATGGCCGTCTTAACGTCGAAACAGTATACCGTGGCCCCGGAACGTAAAGGGCAACAGAAGGAACAGGGTGGTTTTTTAGTCAGTAATAGTCTGACAGTCCCTTCGGCCCCACCCAGGGCGGAAGGACTCGCGCGATATTCTCGCTCGTGGAGGCGGCCCTTTATTGAAATAAATAATTTGACTTTCGACTCTTTGAGCTCAGTAATTTTTTGTCGCCATTTTGAATCAGAATGACTCAGTAACCATCAAGATATTAACAACTGTAGTAGATTTGGCTTAATATTTAATTATTGTGCCATAGAAATATAATACCGCGTATGAATACGAAGATATTTATTATCTATGGTTGTACTTACGGGTTCGATTCCCGTCTCAAACAAAATTAGCCAGTTCATTTTTGACGACAAGGGATTTTCATATATCAAAGCATAATATATCGTAACGCTTTGAAATTACAGTTCAAATTTCAAACACGTAAAGATCACATAGCTGTTGCTTTTGTAGCGACGACGATTGTTATTTAAATTTGAACCTTAATGCTAAAGCGTTAGGGTGTGTTACGTTTCGTCACATAAAAATCCTTTGGTGTTTCTTATTCGACTCCTATTTTAAATCAATTAATTGACATCTTGTAGGAATTAGAATCCACAATTATCCCAGTTATTGTTTAGAACTATAGATAAAATGGCGCGCCCCTTCACCATTCAAAACGTTTGAATGTACTTGTGAAAGTGTTTACAAGACTCACAACGCATGTGTGCGTACTGAGACGGCTCTCGAAATAGAAACAAATCAGCGATTTGTTGCTCGACTAGCGACGTCATTAATTGCTCGTTATTATTAGTATGGCGCTGACTGACAAACTCTATGAAAATGACACGTGCGTTGTCTTGCGCGGTCGGCTAGTTATGATTAGTTGACCAACAAATCTGCCTGCTACTAAAATCATTCGTTTGAGAGTTTGTAACTATCTAGTTAGTTAGTTGTAGTAACTACATACATACAAACACTTTCATAAGCATGAGACTACACACATTGAAATAGTAATATGGAGGGGCGCGCCATGTTATAGTACCTAGTTTATCTCTAACTTCGTCATCCAAGATTCTGTACTCAAGTTAAGTTTAAAATAGTAAAATTGGTGGGTTTGCCTAATTAAGCCCAGCAGTGGGCTTCGGGCTTACGTCAGCGGCTCTTCAGTGAAGTATGGATGCTCTAGGCAGTCTAATGCTGTCAGGCGCTTCGCAGGATCGAAGACTAGCATGCCCTGGAATTATAGAAAAATAGAGTTTAATACCAGTGCTATAAAGGCGAAAATCTCTGCCTAGTTGATCTCGTGGTCGCCTAGCGCAACTGCTGAGTATGAGGTCTTCGGTTCGATTCCTAGGTCGGGCAGTGTTACTGGGTTTTTCCATCAGGAATATCTCAGTAGCAGCCTCGGAGTCTGGATTTGTGCCCGGTTGATGGCAATAGGCTCGCCCCCTATTACATGGGACTTAAAACATAACTGGCGAAATGTGGGTGTACTAATGGGTACACCTCTGCTTAACGACCAACGGCTTAAGTTGCTTTCCGAGGCACGGAGGAGTCTCGGTGTGTAAAGATGGTCACACATCCACGGACCAACCTTGGCAAGCGTAGCTTAACCTAATGAAAGGTCCCGTGTGGCGGTTATTACTTAACCTAGTATTTTAGCTTTAGTACTTTTATATGAGACTATCTATTACATGTACCGTAAATATAACTAGCGAAATATGGGTGTACTAATGAGTACACTCTGCCTAACCCTTCGGGGATAGCAGGCGTGATGTTTTGTATGTTATTTTTCTATTACCTTGATGAGATCTAGTGCGTGTGGATGAATTCTAGGTATTATTTCTGCCAAGTCCTGGGGCTGGTAGTCGGGGAAGCTGTCCAGCATGATGGAGACGTTCTCCGGCCACTCCTCGCGTGATGGTCTGCCTATTAGTCTGGAAAGATAGAAAAAGGTAAAATATTAACCTAATACGGTGTTAAGACTGCCTCGTTGGTCTAGTGATCGCATAGTGCGACTGCCAAGCATGAGTTCTTGGGTTCGATTCCCAGGTCTGGCAAACTGTTATTGAGATTTTTTTGTTTTTTTTTCAGTAGCAGCCTCGGAGTCTGGATTTGTGCCCGGTTGATGGCAATAGGCTTGCCTCTTATATGGGACTTGAACATAACTGGCGAAATGTGGGTGTACACCTCTGCCTAACCCATCGGGGATTACAGGTGTGATGTTATATTGTTAATAATAATTACATGTTACTTAATATTGGTATGCCTTCACGGCAAAACATATCGTCTTATGTTAACTTAACATCTTGATGTAAGTAAATACCTAACATAACATTACGCCTGTAGTCCCCGAAGGGTAAGGCAGAAGTGTACCCATTATTACACCCACATTTCCCCAGTTATGTTAAAGGTTCATGTTCCTATCTGTCTACACTAATATTATAAAGAGGAAAGATTTGTATTTTTGTGTGTGTATGTTTGTAATGAATAAATTCAAAACCTACTATGCCGATTTCAATTTTTTTTTCACTGTTAGGAAGCTACATTCGCCCTGAGTAACATAGGCTATATTATATTTTCAAAAAAGTCCGATCCGTGAAGAAAATCATGCGAACGAAGTCGCAGGGAGAGTGCTAGTATTGTACAAATAAATAATCAGAATGAGTACCGGAATATCTCGTGCAGCTGGTCGGAGTCGGAGGCGCCGGGCAGCAGCGCGCGGCGCGTGTGCAGCTGCGCCAGCACGCACGCGCACGACCACACGTCCACCGCCGTGTTGTAGCGCGCGCCCAGCAGCACCTCGGGGGGGCGGTACCACAGCGTCACCACCTGCAAAGCAGAACAAACTTTAGTTTATGTTATACTCGTTTGACTGCCTCGTTGGTCTAGTGGTCGTAAAGCGCGATTGCTGAGCATGAGGTCTTGGGTTCGATTCTTAGGTCAAATAAAATGTTATTTATTTATTTATTAAGGTTAGCCAACAATTGTTTACACAATAAATTTAAATTATATCTTAATCTTAAATATATCTTAATCCCAATAACAAGATAACTTGTTATTGGGATTTACTGGCGAAATGTTTGTGTACTAATGGGTACATCTTGACGAGATGTTAAAAGTTTGATGTGTCTGTGTGTGTCATCGTAGCTCCCGAACGGATGAACCGATTTTAATTTTGTTTTTTTTTTTGTTAGCAAGGTGAATAAGTCGGGAGTGTTCTTAGCTATGTTTGATGAAAATCTGTTCAAGATGACCGCCGTCAGGGGATTTTAAAATTTTTAATTTATTACACTACATATTTAGAATACATACCACGCTAGTAAGTTTCATATCCGTGTCGTAAGTCTTGGCGAGTCCAAAGTCTGCGAGCTTGACGCGCCCCCCACAGGTCACCAGTAGGTTGTGAGGCTTCAGGTCGCGGTGCACGATCCGGTGCGAGTGAAGGAAGTCTATCCCTGATAGTATGTCGAAGGACATGCTCTGGACAGAAAGACATTTAAATATAGAAAATACTAGTTTTTGTCCACGATTTTGTGCGCATGGAAGTCGTCAAATCGAAACTTATCTGTGTGTCTCCTAATTAAATAAAATAAGCTTGCCATTATGTAATACAAAAAATCTACTATTCTACATAAATGAACGTCATACATGCGTGCTTTTATGACGAGATGCATGAACGTAGATGAGGCGAAAGGAGTATGTAAGGATCGTAGCAGGTGGCGTTCTGTGGTTTCTGCCTACCCCCATGGGAAAAAGGTGTGAGTTTATAACATAACATAACATAACATCACGTCTGTAATCCCCGAAGGGTTAGGCAGAGGTGTACCCATTAGTACACCCACATTTCGCCAGTTATGTTTTTAGTCCCATGTAATAGGGAGCGAGCCTATTGCCATCATCATCTCATCATCATCTGCCTAGCCTTTTCCCAACTATGTTGGGGTCGGCTTCCAGTCTAACCGGATGCAGCTGAATACCAGTATTTTACATGGAGCGACTGCCTATCTGACCTCCACAACCCAGTAACTGGGTAATATGATACCCCTAGGTAAGACTGGTTAGGCAGAGGTGTACCCATTATAGTACATCCACATTTCGCAAGTTATGTTTTTAGTCCCATGTAATAGGGGGCGAGCCTATTGCCATCAACCGGGCACGAATCCAGACTCCGAGGCTGCTACTGAGAAATTCCTGATGGGAAAGGCCAATAACACTTTGCCCGACCTGGGAATCGAACCCAAGACCTCATGCACAGCAGTCGCGCTTGCGACCAATAGACCAACGAGGCAGTTCGGTCAGTCGGTGTGAGTTTATGTATGTATGTATGTATGTCTACATACATTTTCTACATTACAAATATTGTTAACATTGATTTCAAAAGAGTATTTTCCATATAAAACTATCTTTTGGAAAGGGCAACTAGATTCAATTCCTTTTTATTTTTGTATGACATTCAAAAATGCCTTAAAATGGCCAAATTGAAATAAATGATTTGACATTATAGCATAAGGTTGGAGCTCCTGCAGCCTGTGATACAGGATTATCATAGTACAGGCACGGCACATTATTATTCCTACATTGTACATTTTAAATTCAATATGTATTTTATCGTTTAAGATTCTGAATAAAGATTTAATTACTTTTTTAATTAACCTTCCTGCTAATTGACTGCCTCGTTGGTCTAGTGGTCGCAAGCGCGGCTGCTGTGCATGAGGTCTTGGGTTCGATTCCCAGGTCGGGCAAAGTGTTATTGGGTTTTTCCATCAGGAATTTCTCAGTAGCAGCCTCGGAGTCTGGATTTGTGCCCGGTTGATGGCAATAGGCTCGCCTCCTATTACATGGGACTAAAAACATAACTGGCGAAATGTGGGTGTACTAATGGGTACATCTCTGCCTAACCCTTCGGGGATTACAGGCGTGATGTTATGTTATGTTCCTGCTAAATTTCAGCCTTACAGATCTAGATAATTTCTGAAATTAGTAGAGTGAGGGAGTGTTTGAGCACACACTTGTGCACTATAATATTGCCTGCGTACTTGGCTAATAGTCTCAATTGAGATTGGCTGTTGTGAAAGAATATACTATACATTTCTTCTTCCATTCCTGTCCTGTCAGCCGTCATGCCATCACTGACTATAAGAAATACTAGTTATTTATTCAAAAGCCTTACCCTGATGGTACTCTGTGACAGTGGAGACAGAGACCTCTTCAGAAAGGACTCCAGATCTTGGTCGACATGCTCAAATACTAAGAACAGTACGAGCTGCTGATCTCTCTCTAGTGATTGACCTCCGTGGCAGACGTCGAGGAGTCTGGAATGAGAAGGTGCATTTTGTAGTAATAAGGCAAGCATGGATCTGCTTTTGTAGGCACGGTGCGCATGCCCACAATAAATATTCGCGAAAAAGAACTTACATTTGAATTTATTATTTTAACACATAACAACACCTGTAATCCCCGAAGGGTTAGGCAGAGGTGTACCCATTACTACACTCAGATTTAGACAGTTACGTTAAGTCCCATGTAATAGAGGGCGAGCCTATTGCCATCAACTGAGCACAAATCTAGACTCCGAGGCTGCTACTGAGAAATTCCTGATGGGAAAACCCAATAACACTTTGCGTGACCTGGAAATCGAACCCAAGCCCTCATGCTCAGCAGTCAGCCTTTGTGACCACTAGACAAATGAGGCAGTCAACTAAAAGTATAGTACAAAAAGAACAGATACATAAAAAAAACATGAAAATTAATTACCTGACTATATTAGGATGTCTGTACGCCTCCAGCTGTCTTAGCAACGCTATTTCTCTCAACGTAGACAGAGGAATACCGTCCTCTGTGAGTGCCACCTTCACTTTCTTCATCGCTACAATATTGCCTCCATTGTGGAGGTCTCGGGCTTTGTAAACTGTGCCGTATGCCCCTGAAATATACTCAATACATTTATTTCATTCGACAATGTTCAGTCAACAAAAGACTAGTAGACATATTATTTGGATTTGTGCCAGTATATTCTGTTCCTGATTTTATTAACATACATATTTGCTGCTTGTATCTAAGTGTAAATAACATGGTTGCAAAATTAAATAGCATACAGTTAAAGCCTAAAAAAGCAAACAACCACTCTTTGGTCTAATTTAAAAAAATTGGAATTGTTCTTTGTCCTGGTCTCAATAGCGAGTCAAATTAACACTTTTAAATTAAAACATGAAAAAGGGAGACTAAAAAAACTATCTTACAATCTAAATTCTCCCAAATATAAAAACAAAACAATAACAAACAATGAAGTTTATTTTCGAACATAAATTGCGCGAAAATATTTTCAGCCGGCACATTCTAAAATTAGGTTATTTATAATGTTATTTTCCTCCTACCTGTCCCAATTACATTCAATTCTTCATATTTCTTGGCATTTTGAAATAAAGCACTAACATCGCTAATAGATGCCAATGACGGCGGACTTTGTGATGTACTGGCACCCGACATGTTTTACAAAAAGTAACACTTTTTTCAATAAAGAACAACTTTCAATGCGTTTTTTGTCACTTTTAATCACTTTTGGGCATGTAAGTAAAGAGTTTATGCATTATTTTATTACAAAACACGTGTTGTTAACTTTCGAGTTTGTCTGTAAACTTTTTAATGAAAAGAGGAAGGGGAAGACACTGTTCAAAGTCATTGACCAAATCTGCCACCTGCTGTTTATGCGGCCGATTTAAAAAGTACCGGTACAAACAAAACTGTTGTTTACATTCCATGTCTACTTTAAAAGTCGAGTTTTAATATTTTTGGCTTTGTTACTGAGTGCAACGCCATCTCTTGGTCAGTTTAACAAGATAATATTAATGTTTTATCTTGTTGTGGATAGATGGCGTTAAAAACAGTTTTTTTATTGGGACCCCCTTCAGCGATAGCACAGGCGATAGTCAACAGCAAAAACAATGATTATTTTTTTGAAATAATGAATATTTTTATCACAGAGTAAGTTTGCATTTTTGTGCATACAACATAAGAAAAATTAAAAAGCTTTAAAAAATCCATTAAAAATATTAAAAAAAAAGAAAATTTCAAGATACGATTAGGTCAAAAAGAAGATATCAAGGTATCTCCTACGGGCTCGTCCGGGATTTGAACCCGGGACCTCTCGCACCCGAAGCGAGAATCATACCCCTAGACCAACGAGCCGTGTTAGTGACAAGCGAATTTAAAGCTCGTATTTTCTTAGTAATGACGTCAATAGAAATGTTAGGATATTTTGTTACGTCGTCCTTAAAATGGAACTGTTTCTAGAATAATATTTAATTAGCCTGATTGGCGGTTGGTTAAAATTATAGATTGGATCACTTTATCACCACGAGTGCACTTTTTTTAGCTTTTTTTTTATTTTGAGAAAATAGCTCTGTATTTTAAAGCAATATTAAATTGTTTTTTTTAATTTTTAAATCAAAACAATTTTGAGCACCAACAAATATGACCGAACACCTCAAGGCGTTTTAGAAAGTTGACGCGAAAGGAGAAAAAAATTACCGCTACATGACACCCTCTAGCTGTCTCGCTCTTTATCATGTAAAATGTATTCACTATCTCGTTTACACGTATGAATCGAAGTAAAATTCAAGTCGCCGCGTCAGTTGACTTCAGACAGTAGTGCGCGCGCATGTTCAAATAACATGGCGGCATTTTCGAGTAAATAAAATACATTACAATAACTTTTTATCGTAAAACAGACGCTATATTGTTTTTCTTGAATGCAGAATAGTGTTTTAAATATTTAAAAGTATTTCTGTTGTCAATCAAAAGGAGTGGACACGGAAATCGCGTGTGGAAGTGTGTGGCAAAATGTGAAAGTTCCTTCATAAGAAAACAGTGGATCGTTTTTTTTACGTGGTATCCTACATATTTCTTGATTCTACAGCTGTTTTACTCTTTAAAAATCGGTAAGTATTTTAATTCGTTAGTTTATTTGTTTTAAAGGCAGTTTTGCGGTACAATTTACTTAAAAGTTCTTTACGGATGTGAGAAAAGCATGAATTGAAAGTTGTTCCTGTTCGAAGGATTCATGATGCAGGATGTAGGTTGTCAGCTGTCAGGAAGACAGGGATTCTCAATCACTTTCTTTTTAGGGCCGCAGATTTTTAAAAACTCAAAAGCTTTTTGCTTAATTTTATTGAATATGACTAATTATTCATAACAAACTGTTTTTATGATTTTTTTGGAAAGTAAAGTGAACCTATTCTTAGATGGTTTTTGAAAATTCATTGCACTCACTTTTGCGCTCGTAGAAATTTTTCAACACAATTATGAAGATTGATATTTTAATTATCGATATAAGAACAATCCTAAAATACGTACGTCGTCAATTCAAGAATGTTAATGCAACAACAACAAAAAATATAGAAGCGATTGCCTACTCATTTCATTCAATATTCGTCCTCCTTTTAGATCCTTCTTGACTTGAGTCATCTAGTACATATTCTATCTACATTCTTGCACAATTCATCGTTGAACAGGTTAAGTTAGCTTTTTTGCCTTAACTCCATTATATTACCCATCTAGTAAAAGTACTTTAAGTATACCTATAAAGAAAATGAACCTTGAAAAACATATTACTACTATCATAAATTCTAAAGTTTAGACAGATTTTTGTTTATCACTCAATCACGCTAGAACGGCTGAACGGATCTGGAATGAAATTTGGCACTGAAATAGATTGTAGTTCGGAATTGCACATAGACCTTCTTCTTGTCCCGGAAAAATGTGCGGTTCCCGTGATGCAGGTAGTATAATAATTTATAAATTAAAGACATTTTATTGGTGACTTTGTAAAGTTTTGGATTTGTTATAGTGGTAGCAAAAATGCGTCAAAAAACGATATAATACCTACTTAAAAACCTTTTTTGAACCTAACTACCCTGCCCAGCGCTGTCTGGTAAAATTCTACCCGCCTCTCTTTAACCAAACAAAAATTTAAAAAACAATGAGCAAATTACCTATACACAAGATAAAAACCCGCAGAATGCCTGTAACGGTCGACTTCTCGTCATTAATTGCTCGTAGCTGTAACTTCACGCTAGCGTAGTATGTGGGTGAGCAGGTAAACGTGTGCTAGGAAACGGAAAACCACTAATTCTTTCGGCAAACGTATTTACTTGTTGATTCTGTAGTTTTTCTATATAAATAGTTTATTATAGTTATTTTGAGAGGTTTACAAGGCATTATTTGCTTTCCATACCTATTTCGTAACGTTTAAAAGATTTTTTTAAGTATTACGTGTTCATCATTTGCTTATGTTGTCCAATTTTGCGAATAAATAGTGCTTTGCAGATTGTTTGGTTAATCTGAGTCTTCCGAAACAAACGAAAACCTATTCCTAGTTACTAGTAATACATAGCTGTTACATATATTATTATGTCAGAAGTAACTAATTTTAAAATGTTCTCATGCTGCTATAGCCTTACGTCAATCAAAAATAATATTCCAATCTGGTCATTTAAACATCTATAATTCATTCGAAAACCATAAATCGAATTAATGTCTGTCTAGATAATCCGTTGCTTATTAAAACGAAAGTCTTGTACCTATCTACTTAGTTGATTATACGTATAGGTAGACTACCTTCAAGAAGATAGCTGAATGCTGCTTAGTCATCTAGAGAATCGGTCGTAGAATTATGTAAACTTTAGCTGAAGAAAACGATTTCATTTTAAACAATAGGTAGGTACTTTTTAATGTTATTTAAGAGTTGAATGTGTCCATCCTATTCTTAAAATACCATCATTATTGTTTTTTTTTTTATAAATAACATGCTTTTGCCCGCGACTTCGTCCTTCTGAATGCCGGTGGTCTGCGAGGTTATGATTTTATATCTATGGCTATATATTTATCTAAAATTAAAATAACTCCGTATAACATCAGCCGTCTGTTAGTAAAATTCCTGTTAAAATCGGCCCAGTCGTTTCGGAGATTAGTCAGAACGAACCGTCAGACATACAGATTGGGAGGACCAGATTCATGTTCCACCCTAGTTTTTCCAAAACAGTCATTGATTAACCAGATTAACCTTTCTGAAATATCATAAACAAGCTTTAACTCGAGATTTGGCCCGCTTGAATGTCCGTAATCCTTATCTTTGACGGAAGTTACGGATTGATAAAAGTAGCCTATGTCCTTATTCAAATCGCAAGTCACCTCTGCGTCAAATTTCATTACGATCAGTTCAGAGGTTTTGCTGTTATGAGGTGATAAATAAACATAATAATATGTATCATATCATGCATCCGCGTGGAAGTCAGGTACACCATAAAACATAGCTTATGACACTCAGCAATAGTGTAACTTTCTATCAATGAGGGATTTTTAACACTTCTTACAAATAATAAATAAAAAAAACGAACCTTTCCTTTTTTTAATATTAGTTTAGAGGTACATAGTTGTCAATATTGCCAGAGGATTAGGCTTTAAGAGACAGGTTTTCAACCCAAGCCTATAAATATTTCTGTCTGCAATAACCGACAAAGTAAGAAAATAAACAGTCGTTTGGCAGCATATTTCAATCCAGTTTCTTAGAGTAGATTTTACCTTTTAAATAAACGTTACAAAAAACTTGATACAGCACGGCTACGTTGTTCATGATTAGATGGATATTTGTTTGGAGATGTTAATAAAACATCTTCTTTCTTTTTCGTGTGTTTTGTCGTGTCTAAACTAGGCCAGCGTATGTTTTTCTATCAATAAATGCTCATAATAAGGCTTTTTTATTCTTAGACCTGAAATTTTAAACCATGAAATTAAATGGTCTAGCTAGACGCCTGTACACAAGTATTGTATGCATTAGAAATTAAAATTTACGCAGGTACTTTTAGTCTCAAAATGCTTTATATTCTGCCTTTTTTTATTTTGTTGCTTCTGGCAATTTAAGTCTGCTTTCTATGCATTTTAGTAACTTAAAAACACGTACTCGATATTGTAAAAAAAGCAATCCAAACTTAAACAATTTTTTCTGGGTTCAATTATTTCACTTCAACAAAACCGTGATTTCTTTTTTCGTTGTTCCATCAAGTTTTTAAATAATTATAGATCAAAATATGCTTTTGTATGTAGCAGTTGTCAGCAAAGTCCCCGTCAGCAAAAACCAAAATAAAAGAACAAGCAACAAAATAGTTCCTAAGCGCAACAGACAGACCTGCTACGCGTAAACAAGCACGCCTGGGCAAGGGCTCCAGTGACCTGAATAGCTCGGAACCGGTTCCTGACCGCCTGACCGCGAGTACGAGGAATGTGTGTAGATGTGGAGATTAGAGTTTAAGGTTCTTTTTTATTATCTTTACGAGGTTGTGGGTCGAGTTCGATGTTGGTGAAAGATTTCTCATAGATTTTTGGCTGTAGGATTATTAGGTTTAAGATTGGTCGAGCTTTTAAAACTTTGTGTCCTTATATGCCTAGTTCTTGGGTACCTTATTCAAAAACTCCAGACATTTGGGCGAAAATGAGATTTTTCTCGGACGCTCTTGAGATTAATATTTTTACAATTATAATAAAACAACGTTTACATTTTCCTTTTTTATTAATTTTTTATTTTTCTATTTGATATTTAAAGAGACTCCCCTCCCAAAACTCCCTTAAACTAGGGCAAATCTGGGGAATTCCGAACGGCCCTACCTATTGCCACAGATTAGTGAATAGTTACCTATTGCGTACAAAACAATTAAGTTGTTTATCACTCGCAGCTAACTTAAGCATTTAAAGCGGTAATTTCAGCAGCGTTTAGCACTTTAGACGACACCTTATCACTGCGCTAAATGACACGTTTTGAAATATGGCATAATGTGACCGTTTTCACTTTTAAACAACTCATACAACAGTCCATTTGTATGCGGGTGTAATAAAAAGTTGCATACTGCAGGTGCCCTTATAAAATGATTTAGTTAATGATAATTTTCTACTGAAAGGCCACACTTGTGTGCTATACCTCTCTTAGCTAGACTGTAATGAAATTGGTCACCATGACCCAAAATCGGTCAGGGAAACATTAATACTTGCATAAAAAAAACATAAGTCACAAAGATTTAGACAAAGTGAAAATACTACTGTCTATTTTTATGGAAATTAATTTAATGTGGAATTAATTAGTCGAACTACCTACTTTTTTAAGACTTATGGAGTCTATTTTTATTAATAAATGCCTATCTCTTTAATTTTATGCACAAAAATACAAGGACACATAAAAATAAACATTTTTATAAATATAAATAAGAATTAATAACGGTCGGTGACGATTTTAATGCTCATCCTTCTAACAGAAACCGTTATGTAGTTGTTTTTTTTTAAGACAGTGAAATGGTATGTAGGTAGTAAAAATTCTTGCCAAAACTGAATAATTGCTATGTTTGGAATTCTAACGTAGTAGCTGTACGACTACTTGCTTAGATAATTTGTAGAGATTTTTTAAAATTTCTTTTACCCTTATGTGGTCGGTGGTCAGGTATCAGTGAAGACTGGAGATTCTTAATTAAATAAATTAAATTCATTTATTTCCTACTAATCATGTCCATATTAATGCAACTACTTTTCATTTCTACTTGCAGTTTATTTATAACTAGAGCTATCCACCCCTGCTTCACACGGGTGCAATGTCGATACTTCCTTCCTTTTGAATCACTTTTGAGAAGTTTAAAAAATCGACGGCGGGAATGGACTTTGTTTTAATACTAACTTAGTTACTTCATCAAAAATCAATTTCTCTGAACCAACGAATGAAGAAATACTGCTGAGCTCATAATGGAAAACAGAAATCAAATACTCAGGTAACTAACAGAAAGTTAAATGTTCACTTTTACGGCGACTTACAACATAGAAACTTGTGCACAGTTCAATGACTCGGAACTAAACGGTATATTTTATATATTATAAAGAAATATGTATAAAATATGCTAATGTAAAAGACCAGTGGTAAATAGGTTATCACGAAGCAAGCACATTGTTTAACAACCAAAAATACTGGTTTTAGTATTTTTTAAGTAGGAAATAAGCATGAAATATTTTTTTAGGCGGTGTGGTGTGATATGAGTTCTGGCGTAAAAAAAGTGCACATCAGTTCTTATCACAACATTTTTTTTTAATGCGACCCTTTGCCTAACAACCCCTATATCGCGAGGACAAACCGCCCGTTGCAAAATTCGAAGTTTGATGATTGTAACTTTCATCTAAATATATCTCGAGATGTAGGACTAACATCATAATTGCATCAGGTTTCAATTTTCACACAACATCACGCCTGTAATCCCTGATGGCGTTAGGCGTTAGGCAGAGGTGTAATATTAAAACACCCACATTTCGCCAGTTATGTTTAAGTTCCATGTTATAGGGGGCGAGCCTATTACCATCAACTGAGCACAAACCCAGATTCCGATATTGAGAAATTCCTGATGAACACTTTACCCGACCTGGGAATCAAACCCAAGACCTCATATTCAACAGTCGCGCCTTACGACCACTAGACCAACGAAGCAGTCAATTGATTAGTGTTGTCGAATACTTAATTCAAGATCGCGAACTGCTGTCCAGTTAAGCACTAACTTTAACGTAACGTAAAACAGTTTTACTATACGACACAGACACAACAAGTCTCACAGTTTAACTTACAAACACTTACTTAATAATACATACACATACAAGCTATCCAGGGGTTTCGAACTTAATAAAAATATGACCGCCTTCAAAAACTACAAAATAAATAAAAAATAACTTTAGCTTGGAAGTCGGCGGCTTTGGTATTGTTTCTTGTTATGTAGGTATTGCCACCGACTTCCAAGCTAAAGTTATTTTTTATTTATTTTGTAGTTTTTGAAGGCGGTCATATTTTTTTGTAAAAAAGCTTTTTATTTTTCACTTTTTAGTGCTTGTGTGTTAATGTTTGAATTCCTTACATAAAGCCCTTACAAACAATACCTCACACGATATATTTAATTTTGGAAAGTGGAAGGAGGGGGGTTGACGTACCCCCTCCCCACTTCCTTCAATCAGTCATCGACTACACCTATAAACAAAGCAATATTTCTTGTTACGGCGGTTCTGCTGTGATTTTATAAGGAGTTCCGTTACATATCTCCAAAGTTCATCATCAGATCATGACAATATTCCTATGGGACCTATTCGGGACTATACTCTTTCAAACAAAAAAAGAATCATCCAAATCGATTCATAATTGCCGGAGTAATCGTAGAACAAATATACAAAAAAAAAAAAAAAAAAAAAAAAAAAAAACATACGCGTCGAATTGAGAACCTCCTCCTTTTTGAAGTCGGTTGAAAAGACACAAGATCGTATGTTTACTGACCAGGCTCTGTACGATCTACCAATCAATAACGAAGTCAAATCATTTAAGTGTTTCAATTAGTCCGTTATTTAAAGATAAGTACTTTTGAACGTCATTTAAAAGAGAAACATTTTTTTTAAATAACTACTAGCTTTTGCCAGCGACTTCGCCCGCGCAAAAATAAAATAGCCTATGTTTTTCGCAGATAATGTAGCTTTGTAATGGTGAAAGACTTTTTAAAACGGTCCAGTAATTTTTGCGTTTATCCGTTACAAACAAACAATCAAAAATACAATTTTTTCCTCTTTATAATATTAGTGTAGATAGTGTAGATGTAGATAAATACTTCTTTATACTGTTGACATTAAACCGTATCCTACTAATTTTATAAATGTGTAAGTTTGTAAAGATCTTTGGATGTTTTGTTACTCAATCAAGCTTATACCGGTGAACAGAATTGGATGAAAATGGGCACATAGATAGATCATTTTCTGGATTAACATAAAGAATACTTTTTATTCCGGTAGTGCGTTCTCTTGGGATAGTAATAGTTCAACTTTAACTTTCGCGAGCAAAGCCGCGTACAGAAGCTAGTTTCACATAAATAACATTATACTATTATTAGGACTTATAGGAAACAGTTTACCAATGAGTAGTATTTTTATTCTAGTAAGAATGGATACAACTAAATTGAAGATTATTTCTAGTAAATTCTTATGTTAAGGTTTAAGATTACTTTATTCTCATAAGAATACATTCACTTACATATAATTTTAAAACTATACATAAATTGTTAAGCTTATTGCAAGAAGTAAACATTGTTAAAAAAATATAATTACTTATAATACTTATCCCGCGATCGATTGGTTGGCCACCCCTGGCACACGCCATTGATGGTGGGTACGGTAAACTTAGCTATGTGGGTCAGCAGCGCCACAAGTCACAACACACCTGTCTGTTCATCCGTTATGTGACGCGGATACGATGTGATATGAGAGGGTGGGCAGGAATCTTGGTGATTTGCTCCTTTTTCAACCAACTTCAAAAAGGAGGCGGTTGTCAATTCGGCTATGTTTTTTTTTTGTATTATGTTACGCGATTACCCCGCCTTAATTTGGATGATTCCTTTTTTGTTTGAAAGAGTATACTTTCGAATTGGTCCCATATAAATATTCACATGATCTGATGATTGACTTCGGAGATATGGAAAGGAAAAACATCGGGACAGATTTTGTAAAAAAAAAATATATTTATGGTTCCGTATACAAAGGGAGATAAACGTGACTTTTTTATGACTTTTTCTGTTTATCATAGCGCTGTTTTTATAAAGTGTGTGTTACTATAACTGCTATAAGTAACAATAACATAAACATAACATAAAAAATAAAGGGGATCCCCTTATAGAAACTTGTTAGAAAGTTACAAGCAGAGATTGGGACGGAGATATTGGTTGAGCTAGGTGGTGCTGATCCATGCGTCATGCTCGTGAACGAGTGCTGTCGGTTGGGATTGGTCATCTCTTAACTGGTTTTTTTTTTATATTTTTTTTATAATTTTTTACTACTATTTTATATTCATCTTCATTGTGATCTCCTAATTATAGAATCGACAAGAATAATGTAACCAGGATTTTGCAAAAACCTAATTTAAAAGAGTGCCGTGGAGTTTCTTGCTCGTTCTTCTCCATAGAGGCCTACCTCCGTTTTGGAACGAGCAACTAGCTTCAACTTTCGGACTAACTGACAATTCAAAAGTGCCTGTAAATGGTCTAATTGAAATAAATGTTTTGACTTTGATACATGCAGGTCAAACACATAACCCTTCTTTTGGGTATCCCCGCGGTCGGGTAAAAAATAAACAAATCATCACCGCGCCATTCCGTATTTCAAAACTCCGCGCGTCGCCATGACACATTGTCTTCTTGGTTGCACAACCTCTGCTTGGTTGCGCTGCATCCTTCTCTGACTCACTAATAATCACTTTGGTCTACTTATGGCCCATCCGCTTGGGTGTTTTGGTTACTTAATACTTAGGTCAGTGGTTTTAAGGTCGAATTTGTAAATAACGGGTTCAGTTTTGACGTCATGGATGAGGATCTAAAATTATACATTCATATCTATTTTTTTTTCCTTCTTTTTTTTTGCCTCGTTGGTCTAGTGGTCGCAAAGTGCGACTGCTAAGCATGAGGTCTTGGGTTCGATTCCCAGGTCAGGCAAAGTGTTATTGGGTTTTTCCATCAGGAATTTCTCAGTAGCAGCTCGGAGTCTGGATTTGTGCCCGGTTGATGGCAATAGGCTCGCCCCCTATTACATGGGACGTAAACATAACTGGCGAAATGTGGGTGTACTAATGGGTACACCTCTGCCTAACCCTTCGGGGATTACGGGCGTGATGTTATAGTGTTATGTTTATCTTATTTTCGGGATTTTGTCGTAATTTTTGCGAGTTTTTTTTTTTCTAAATAACATAAAATAGCCTAAGTTTTTATCTCACAATTGTTTTTATGTACATACATACATACATAAACTCACGCCTTTTTCCCATGGGGGTAGGCAGAAACTACAGAACGCCACCTGCTACGATCCTTACATCATACTCCTTATAATATGAATTTGCCTTTAAAAAAAACCGCCATGTAAAAAATAATTGTAGTTTTTATGACATTGCAAACTGACACAAGGATATTTACAAACTGCTATTCTACAAATTGCTCAGGACAGATTGGTGATTTCAGACTTATATTAATAATGCATAAGTTCACGTTTCTTCACAATGTTTTCCTTCAGCGATATCAGTGATTTCCATGATAAACTTCGAAGGTAATAATTATATTGAAAAAGACAAATTAGTACTTTCCGGATTTGCTACTGATACTTATCGAATTTGTTACCTAAGTAACGTCTTTGATTACTGCTCCGCTCCCGTAGATAGTAGCGTGATGTTATATAGCTTATACTATGCCTGATTCATCTGGCTATCACATGCAAAAAGATTTTTTACAATCCGAATAGCAGTTCCAGAGATTAGCGCGTTAAAACAAACAAAAAATCTCTCCAGATTTGTTAACACTAGCGACCCACCCCGGCTTCGGCATACGACTAGGTAGACTGGAAGCGGGAAGCCGACCACAACATAGTTGGGAAAAGTCTAGGCAGATGATGTACAGAATTATACCTAGATGAGAAATATTAAACCTAACATTATAACAACGTATAGAACTTTGTCTGTGAGAATATTGTATCATCACAAACGAATAAAATCGCGGATTAAAAAGTGGTCTATGTCCCAGATCCCAAGCTGCCTCTTTGTTAAATATAATTACGATCTGCTCAGCGGTTTAGACCTGATGAGGTAACAAACAACCTGACGGAAACACGGTTACTTTTTAATTATAACATTAAGTGTGGATGGGTAATTTGGCCTGAGATTTGATGATAGATAACCTAAAATATCGGTCGCTCAAAGCAGGTCGCAGGTGGTTTCTGCCCACCCCCATGGGAAAGAGGCGTGAGTTCATGTATGTACTTAGTGTAGCTAAAAGTTACTTGTTTTTTTAATTGTGTAGTTGACACCATTATATCCAATAATTCCAAGACGTAACTTCTCTAAAGAAACACTTTATTTTAGCACTGAAAACTCGCTTTCAAATTAATAAATAGTTAGTCAATTGAACATAAACATAATACATACATAAACATCACGCCTGTAATCCCCGAAGGGTTAGGCAGAGGTGTACCCATTAGTACTCCCGCATTTCGCCAGTTATGTTTTTAGTCCCATGTAATAGGGGGCGAGCCTCAAGCCCGGGTCGACGGCGCGTTCTGTTCGCGCGCGCCTCAAAGAGCTGTCAGCACAGGGACGGGGCCCCCAACGGGGCCAACGCTTCCGGGGTTGCGGGACGTCTTAACAGGATACCGTGGCCCCGGAACGTAAAGGACAACAGAAGGAACAGGGTGGTTTTTTAGTCAGTAAAAGTCTGACAGTCACTTCCGCCCAACCAGGGCGGAAGGAGTAATTTGATGATTATTAACAGCTAAAAAAAAATAGTCCGATAATTGCCTGATTGGTGGTGTCAACTATATTCCTCACGCTCTAGGATGGTGCCGGTGACATTTGTCAAACTGTTGCTTTTCACTCTTGAACGTTACGGCGATTAACAATCATGATTGAATATTTTAACTGCACACTAATATCATAGTCGTAAAATACGGAATCAGTAATAATTATGTAAAATAACTAGTAAATTAAATAATGTCACTGACATAATTATGTGATTTTGACATCCATAGATGAATTGCTGACATGTGTCACCCGCACCATCATAGAACGTATGGAATATAGCCTATTAGACGAACATGAAGAATAAAATTTGGAAAGGCATTGTCTTAACAGTTCGTTATGGGTCAATAGGGAGCCCCGAAAGGGGGTCAATTGTCTGACGACGCAATTTTCTTCCGGTTTTTTCGCTTATTTGATGTTATTTATTTGTCTGCTTCGTTCTAGTGATCGCAAGTCGCAACCGCTGAGCATGAAGTCTTGGTTATTCCCAGGTCGGGCAAAGTGTTGTTAAGTTTTTCCATCAGGAATTTGTCAGTAGTAGCCTCGGAGTCTGGATTTGTGCCCGCTTGATGGCAATAGTCTCGCCCTCTATTGGGTACATGTCTCTTTAACATAACTGGCAATATGTTAACTGGGTCTACTAATGGCTGCACCTCTGCCTAACCCTTCGGGGATTACAGGCGTGATCTTCTTCTTCTTCATCGTGTGGGCAGTAAGTTCTTCCGACCGCACACACCTTAGTGTCAGAGTTTCTAAACCGCCTCAAGGGCCTCTGACATGGTTTGAGTGGAACAGTAAGTCCAGGTTTCCTCACGATACAACGATGTGTAACATAACAGGCGTGATGTCATGCTATGTTATGTTATAATTAAAAAGAGCGTCTATGAAGTTTACCTACGTTTTGGAACGAGCAACTAGCTTCAACTTTCGGACTAACTGACCGACTGCTTGACAATTTAAAAGTGCCTGTAAATGGTTTATTGTAAAAAATGCTTTGACTTTACCGTCCGTGTTTTTTTTTTTGTGAGCTTCTTCAGAAAGGTCAGGTGCGCAGTACTCGTAACCGACGTGCTTGTGTGACGAGATTTATGAACGTAGATGAGGCTAAAGGAGTATGTAAGGATCGTAGCAGGTGGCGTTCTGTGGTTTTTGCTTACTGTGAAAGAGGCGTGAGTTTATATTATTTATCGTCGTGTTTGCCAATTACAAACATTAGCAAAAAGTAGCCCAACAAACATTGGGCCACATATACCAACATTTGGCAATACAATCCCGCTACGCGACCATTGAATCCTCAATTTAATTTCACATGTGTTGAATATCGATTGCAGTACCTATTCAGGTCTTAGCGTAAGACCTAGATAAAACACCTGTATCTACCTAGATTCTAGTGCTTTACGTGGGTGGAGAGATAAGCATTGTAATCTAGATTTTCTTAGACTGATGGATAAACGCTTGGTCTAGATACAGAGCTATAGACTATTACCCATAGAGCTATACTTATGGAGATGCCTTAACTTCAAATCGTATGAGGAAAACATATTATATGTCAGGACTCGAGATTGACTTGTTGATCTAGTGGTTGCGAAGCGCGACTGCTGACTTGCTGAGCATGAAGTCTTGGGTTGGATTTCCAAGTCGAGCAAAGTGTTATTGGGTTTTTCCATCTGGAATTTCTCAGTAGCAACCTCGGAGTCTGGATTTGTGCCCGGTCGATGGTAATAGGCTCGCCTCCTATTACATGGGACTTAAACATAACTGGCGAAATGTGGGTGTATTAATGGGTACACCTGTGTACCTACTAATGGGTACCTACACCTCTGCCTAACCCTTCGCGGATTGCAGGCGTGATATTACCTATCACAAAATGGCATGGCCGCCATTTTCAATACTTTAGGCTTTCATCTATCTAGCCCATTGACCTGTTCTTCATTCTGAGCCACAGCTGCGACCACAGCTGATCACCGGCTGTTAACCAAATGAGAATAGCGCTGTTATGTGTTTATTATTCCATTGACAACTTGTCCTACATACTATATAACGTATCAGTTTAATTAGGTAACCAGCTATTGTGCGTGTTGTCTAAAGTTTTTTGTGTGTGGCATAATTTATGTCATACTAGTTAGTTCCTGCGATTTTGCCCGCGTATAATTTTTTGTGTAATTTTTAAAAACGTTCTACTTTAAGAACTTTTTTGAATTGTGGGTGCATTTACAAACCCTGTGTGTTAAGCTTAATCTTAATATATATATATAAATTACGCGTCATGTTGTTTGTCAAGGATGGACTCCGATACTCAACCATTTTTTATGAAATATGGCTCCTACTGTGCGTAATTTGGT
This sequence comes from Hoplodrina ambigua, assembly GCA_949774945.1. Lineage (NCBI taxonomy): Eukaryota > Metazoa > Arthropoda > Insecta > Lepidoptera > Noctuidae > Hoplodrina > Hoplodrina ambigua. The sequence continues at coordinate 757,259 of OX458991.1, forward strand.
CAAACTTAAAAGATAGGACAGTTTTTATCTCGATTATTGACCTCAATACTTACTTCAAGCTACAGCAACGCGTGGTCGAGTCAGCTAATATATAATATGAAATGCTTTGTCCTGAATGACTGACTGACGGATCAAGCACAGCCTAAACCGCTGATCGTAGAAACCTGAAACTTGGAGGGTGTGTTCTTTGTATAATATAGGCATTCGATAAGAAAGGATTTTCCGAAATTCTACCCCCTAAGGGCGTAATGTGCCTTTCAGCTAATTCCGTTAAACCGTAGTCTCATAAACTTTCCTATAACGTAATAGGCTAGTAGGATATTATAGGATAGTATGGTATTTTCAATTAACATAATTATTTTTCATTTTGTTACAGGACTCGCGCCAAATGTGATCAACAACTAAAAAACAATCAATAAACAACAAAAACAAGTGCGTGTGAGTGTGATGTGAACAATAATGTGAAGTGGAATGGACAACGCATAGTTTCGCGCCAAAACAAGATGGCTGCCGTTGTAAAATGGCGGTTGAGGAGCATCAGTGCCATGATGCTTCTGATTTTAATACAAATTGTTAATGGTAAGTCTTTTTTCTCATAATATAACATTACTAGGTCTGCTATCACCTAAATAGTCGACACTCGACAAAAACTTCAAAAACTCCAGACATTTAGGTGAAATTAAGTTTTTTTCCCGGACATCCCAGAAAAAAAATATTTTTACAATAAATTAAGATATTTTTTAACTAAGATTTGTTTTGATTTATAGCATATCTTTCAATTACATAATTGGGATTCTCTGGACTCTAAAAGTGTCTCTAAAGGGTGAAACCCGGACACTTTTGACAACCCCTTCCGGACTTCTCCCGGACGCCCTCTAAACTAGCTAAATCCAGGGAAACCCGGACAGATGGCAGCTCTAAACATCACGCTAACTGTGATCCCCTAAGAATTAGCAGAAGTGTACTCATAAGCACACCCACATTTTGCCCGATATGTTTAACCCATACAATAGGAGGGAACCCACTACCCTCCATCATTCTATCTCTCTTATTGGACCTACTTACTCAAAACGGGACCAACCCACACAATAAAATTTTGAGAAAAAGCCATTTTACAGGCTTTTATTTAGCTTGCACTGTTTGTATGTATGTAAGTAAGTTGTCCTTTCAAAATTTGCAAACCATTTTTCGACCATTCATTTGTTGGTATCCGATTGAGCTGAAATGCATGTAACACCTTTAGTTCTGGCGTTCTAGTGACGACAATACAATGTCCAATAATCAATATTGTAGAATTTTTAATTAAAAGCTGGTTTTTTTTATTTTTTTTTTATTTTCTAAAGTATGCAATAAAATTATTCGTCAATTAATTTTATTGCACACATTTGTGTCTGTAGTGAGTGTGTAGTGTCTGTAGGTCCATTAAATTTATTAAAGAAAAATCAGCATTGCCATACAAAGTCGCAATGCTGCCATCCATTTGGGCACTTGCATATACTTAAACACATTAGCACAACCTAATATTTAATTGTGACGTGAGCTGTCATAAACGTGAAAGTGTGTCTGTGGCGTAACAACTCGGAAACTGCTGAACTAGCGTCGCCGAAACAGTCGAAGACCGTTTACTGCGTAGCTAAGTGTGAGTCAGAGTCTTATGTAGCGTCCAAATAAAACCGGACATAGCCAGGCTTTTAGCATGTGTGTCCGGCCGGTCTGTTATGCTTTCATGATTAAACCACTGAACTGATTTTGATGAAATTTGGTACGGGGTAAACCCCAAGGAAGGATATAGGCTATTTTTTATTCCGCGACGTCGTCTGCGTCCGCGATAACCGACATTTATGAGGAGCAGTGTTAGTTGACCAGAATATGACTAATGACTAGACTGCAATAAATCGGAACCATCAAAAATTTCTCAGTAGCAGTCTTTGAGTCTAGATTTGTGCCCGGTTGGTGCAAAAGACTCGCCCCCTATATCATGGGACTTAAACATAACTGATGAAATGTGGGTGTACGAATGGGTACACCTCTGCATAACCTTTCGGGGATTACGAGCGAGATATTGGTGCCGATTCCCTTGTTCACAAACTAGACTAAATTTAGAGAATTGGTATCTCTTACTAACATACACTGAAAGAAAAAGACTGTGACAATTGTGCCGATTCCCTTGTTCACAAACTAGACTAAATTTAGAGAATTGGTATCTCTTACTAACATACAATGAAAGGAAAGGACGGTGACATTCCGTGACATTAAAGAACTAAGTTAGAGATGTCAAATTAGTTTTTCATTCAACTTCTCCATATTTTTAATCCATACGTTTTAAGATATCAACTATAATTTTATGGATGTGTCAGATTGACTAAATTTGGCAGCTCTTATTCCTGTTTTATTGGACAGAAAAAAATAGAAATAGTCTAATTTTAGTTTAGTTTGTGAATAGGGGAATCGGCATGATTATGTGAACATTAAATCGGCGCGCTGTCAATAATATTCTCGTTAGCTTGTGTTGTTCAAGGCTGTTCAGTCCGCCGTGCAGCCAAGGTCTTGAGGTCATTCACCTTCTATTTCGGCTTTAGATAATTGCTTTCAACCGTTTCCTGATGGATATTTTATTTATAAGCTCGCTGCGTTCACTTAAATAGCCGAAGTTAGCCAGTGGTGCCGATTCCCATGTTCACTAACTACACCAAAAATTAGAGAATTAGCATCTCTTACTAACAAACAGCTAAAAAAAAGGACGATGACATTTTAGAACTAAGTTAAGTTAAGTCAAATTAGTTTTGCCTTGAACTTTTCCGTGTATTTAATCCATAAGTTTTGATATGTCATCTAAAATTGCATGGAAGTTTTAGCCTACTTAAAATTGACAGGTCCGATTTATTTTCGCTCCTTTCTTGTTTTATTGAACAGAAAAAGATAGTAATAGTCTAATTTTGATTTAGATTATGAACAAGGAGATCGGCACCATTAATTTAAATAACTTAAAAGAACACAAATATTAGGGTGAAATTGTTTTTTTTTTTTTTTTTTTTTTTACGCGGATTATTTATTAGGTTATGTAGGCAGACACCTAGGGGCTCGCACTGGTTAAGGGCCCCGAAGATTTGTAACTATTTAATATTTTTTAAGTAATATTCTAGTCTAGTGGTTAGCGGCCCTGACTGCTAAGCCGGAGGTCGTGGGTTCGTTTAATATTAACAGACATATATTTATTTAAAAAAAAACCACCAGAATAAGAAAATATAAAAAATTGTATATTGGTGGCATATTTCGTAACTTAAATAAACAGCCTAATAATTAAAGAGTAATCAGGAAAGGCTAATTAGGGTCTCAAATATAGTTACCTAATCCGGCCCTGCCTGACATGGCTAATTTTAACGTAACTGCATACCTATCTCTTTTATTGACTATTCATAATTATACTTACTTCTATCTGCTCCTTTTAGAACAAGCGTGATGATATGTTAACAAAGAAATGCTGTCAATTACGTACAGCGGCCATTAAGAAATTGGAATTCATTTACTTTCACTGCCAAAGAAGTGCACTTTCATATCTTACGTCCATTGCGCGGTTTTAATGAGATTCTTGAGATATTTGTTAGATTAATGTTACTTTGTATTGCATTTATTATGTCTTCTTTTTCATCGTGTGAGCAGTAAGGTCTTACGACCCCACACACCCTAGTGTCAGAGTTCCTAAACCGCCTCAAGGGCCTCTGACATGGTTTCTGTGGAACAGTAAGAGAGTTTGATCAGCCCCTCTAACTACCTTCCCTCCCCCTGGGTGACGATTGGATTAGGATTAAGATAACATCACGCCTGTAATCTCCGAAGGATTAGGCAGAGGTACCCATAAGCACACCCACATTTCGCCAGTTATGTTTATGTCCCATGTAATAGGGGGCGAGCCTATTGCTATCAACTTGCCAGAAATTCAGACTTCGAGGCTGTTACTTAGAAATTCGTCGCGCGAAAGAAATCACGAGCAAAAGCTATACCTACTGAGTTACAAAATCGCAAGATTAGCATCATGAGAATATCTTTCCATCATATCTAAATTAGGAGAGATTGTAAATAATTTTTCTTCTTATATAATGCATTACATAACAGCATTTATATATTACTTAGAGGCTGTTACAACGGTTATTGCCCCTTTTTGGGTTCTGATGTGTATAATCCTCATATAGGTCTTTGGTTCGTTTCTCAGGTCTGGCAAAATGTTATAGTGTTTTTCCATTAGTAATTTTTCAGTAGCAGCCTCAAAGTCTGAATTTCTGGCATTTTGATGGCGATAGGCTCGCCCCCTATTACCTTAACATAACTGGTAAAAATATTTTTTCAAATCGGTTGGCAAGCGACGGAGTTAAGCGCGAACAAACCTAAAATAAAAAATACAAAAATCCGAATTGAGAACCTCCTCCTTTTTTAGAAGTCGGTTAAAAATGTGGGTGTACTAATGGGTATACCTCTGCCTAACCCTTCGGGGATTACAGGCGTGATGTTATGTTATTATTAGTTTGTTTTGTTTGCCGCTCATTAGTAAGTTCATCACGCTCGGCGGTATCACTCACGCGCAGGTGTAACGGTAAAATAACCTACATACTTGCCACGCCTATAATATGTTTCGTATGTTTATAGATTTACCAACTTATGTACCTACTTATCTATAACTTCTTGTTTTGTTAATAAATATTCATGTACTTGTAAATCTCTTTTTTGATAATTTTATCATATACCTAATATACAATAATTTGCACCGACCATGTTATCTCTTCACCACCTTTGGTTGACTGCTAGAGAATGCCTAAGGCATTAAGTCCGCCTTTGTACCTTTTTGTTGTATATAAAGGCGTCCATTTTGACCTATTGTTAATTTGGATGCTTGGATGTTTGTTACTCAATCACGTCAGAACGAGTCTGTATGTCACAGAGAAAGATTATAGTCTGGAATACTACGTAGTCCGATCAATTTTGACCTATTTTATTTTACAGACAACCATAATTATCTTAAATTGCTAGATACATTGCCATTCATTGTTATTTTGTGTTCACTTTTTAATTTAAGCTTGTGGAGTTTAATAACTTTGAAACATATTTAGACCGATTTAAAAACTTATCATCATCTGTCTAGCCTTTTCCCAACTATGTTGGGGTCGGCTTCCAGTCTAACCGGACGCAGCTGAATACCAGTATTTTACATGGAGCGACTGCCTATCTGATTTAAAAACTTATAAAAATCAAAAATATTTTTAAAAACTAGCTTAAATTTAAATATAATATAATGTCCTCAGAACAAAAGGTGTATGTAAAACTTCAGCTCAATCGGATACCAACAAATGGTCTAAAAACGGTTTGCAAATTTTGAAAGAACAATTAGGGATGATTCTCATTAGAACGTGCCGTGCACGGGCCGGGGCGTGGACGAGCCGACGTGGTATTGAAGTGCGTCGAGAGGGCCCGGACGGGACACGGATAATGCACTGTGTAATATAAATTTATTCATACAAAATATATGTAACAGATTTAAAACCGTGCCCCGTCCGTGCCCCGTCCGGGCCCCGTCCCGGGCACGGCACGTTCCAATGAGAATCATCCCTTAACTTACATACGAACAGTGCAATCTAAATAAAAGCTTGTAAAAAGGATTGACACAATCGAAACAATGATTTAAATTAGTTGCAAGTTAGCTGCCTGTTTATCGAATAGTTTGTTCGACTGTACGTGTAGTGGCCCCGTGGTTGAGGCGACCCTCAGCCACTGAGCCATCACGACAATACCATGCCAATAATTACGTACTTGTATAAAAGTTAATGCTGTAACAGATACCTAGTCAGTAGCCAGCTAACTGGTGCTTATCAATGCAGTTAGGTATCGCTTCACTGAACCGTGCGCCTAACTACGGTTAGGAGGTGGTTTAGAATGTATTTGTGTGGTTCCTGATGCCGTTGGTCTAGTGGTTGGAAGCGCAACTGCTGAGGTTGAGGGTCTAGGATTGATTTTCAAGCCGGGTAAAATATTATTGGGTGTTTTCATCAAGAATTTCTCAGTAGCAGCCTCAGAGGCTTAATTTTGTGCCCGGTTGATGGCAATAAGCTCGCTTCCTATTACATGGGACTTAAACATAACTGGCGAAATGTGTGTACAAATAGATACACCTCTGTCCAACCTTTCAGAGATTATAGTCGTGATGTTGCGTTATTAATTATAAGTCCAGGTTTCCTCACGATGTTTTCCTTTACTGATGTCAGTGATGTTCAAAATAAAATTAAAAAGTAGACCGTACTTACGATTTGAAAAAGTCACATTGATATGAATTTTTACAGGGTACACCTCTGCTTAACCCTTCGGGGATTACAGGCGTGATGTTATGTAATACTCTAAGCCAGCTTTTCCCAAAGTGGGCGATAGTGAGCGCTGCAGGCCTAAAGGGGGGGCGGTAAGAGACACAAAAAAAAAATCGGGGCGTTGTGTACAGGCTTGGGGAGCGATTTGTAATTTCATCTACTAGGTGGTCTATATGGGGGTGCTAAAAATATTTTTATTTATTTTACTTATTTACATAACATACTTACATAACATCACGCCTGTAATCCCCGAAGGGCTAGGCAGAGGTATACCCATTAGTACACACACATTTCGCCAGTCATGTTTTTAGTCCCATGTAATAGGGGGCGAGCCTATTGCCATCAACCGGGCACAAATCCAGACTCCGAGGGTGCTACTGAGAAATTCCTGATGGGAAAACCCAATAACACTTTGCCCGACCTGGCAATCGAACCCAAGACCTCATGCACAGCAGTCGCGCTTGCGACCACTAGACCAACGAGGCAGTCATTTTACTTATTTATTTTTTATTTACGAGTATTTATTTTATCACAAACACTGCTGGTGCTTATTAATTTATTTTTAAAGTGGGCAGTAGACAAAATAAATTTAGGAACCAAGGCTCTGAGCCAACATACTCAGCCTCTAAAACCATCAATATTTTCTACTCAAGACCACTGGTACACACTTCCACTGTGCCAGTTGGAGCGTGTCGCCAGCACGTACCGTGACGGGCTCGCGTCTGCCGAGATACGACGCAACCACTTCAGAAACATCTTGTTATCTTTCTTCATTTTAAGATAACACACAGGATAATATCTTCGATGGTTCGGTCATGTTGAGAGGATGAGTGAAAGATGATTAACAAAACGTATTTATATGGCAGAGGTGAGTAGCAACGCAGGGAGGGGTCGCCCTAGGAAGACCAACACTGACCTTATTGGTGAGGTTCTTCAGAAAGATCAGGTGCGCAGTACTCGTAACCGTCGTGCTTGTATGACGAGATGTATGAACGTAGATGAGGCGAAAGGAGTGTAAGGATCGTAGTAGGTGGCGTTCTGTGGTTTCTGCCTACCCCCGATGGGGAAAAGGCGTGAGTTTATGTATGTATGTGTATGGGTCGATCCATCAGGTTAAGTTGCGCTTGGCGGGTTTGGTCCGTAGATTGGTGACCATCTTTTACCGACACTTCTCCTCGCCTCAGAAAGCACGTTAAGCCGTTGGTCCCGGCTGTCATACGTGGATCTTTGACAGTCGTTACGGGTTGTTAGAATCCCGAAAGTATGACAACCAGTCTTACCATGGGGGCCAAGCAATAGTTAAGTCGGTTTAACTTAGCTATTGCTTGGCCCCAGGTTTTTCCATCAGGAATATCTCAGTAGCAGCTTCGAAGTCTGAATTTGTGCCCGGTTGATGGCAATAGGCTCGCCCCCTATTACATGGGACTTAAACATAACTGGAGAAATGTGGGTGTACTAATAGGTACACCTCTGCCTAACCCTTCGGGGATTACAGGCGTGATATTATGTTATGTTAACTAAGCCCATGGTAAAAGTTTGCACTACAATGTACTTTTGTAGTTAATAGAAACTTTTATAGGTACTAAGGTATATTAAAAGTTTGGTCGAATTCGCTCTTAAGTAATGACAGATAAAAAGTATTAATACAATTTAAAGAGTCACTCCGTGTCATTGACTTGTGCAATGCATGACATAACAATAGGCCACACAATGGAACAACTGTCAGTGTGGCAGAACTTTCACTGCCAGACACGTCGGGAAGTGTAGCGTGAATTTATTTCTGTAAGTAGTTCTTTGGTGGTAGAAGTAGTGGCGATACCACAGGTGGTTTTTTTTTGGAAATATTTTTGTTGATTGGTCGACCCTCTGTTGGTCTTGGTGGTTGCAAGCACAACTGCTAAAGGTATGGTCTTGGTTTGAAGCTTTCTAAGGGGCCTCTACGAGCTTGTTTTTGCTACTCATACACCTTCCAAAGGAGAGGGTCCGGAATGACGTATAGTATCTGTAGGCCACAAATATTTCTTCCACATAAAAATCGAATTCAAGACACCTGTCGTGTGCCAATCGCTCAGCCACTGCACCAATTTTGTGGTCGTTTCATTTTAGTAATACCGAACCAGATTTTTATGTCACTATCTTCCAGTTTTCGGAAGTAAAAACGGAGAGGGGGTCTGATTAGAAAAACACTTCTAAAACCTTTATTTTAATATATTTTTTCTTCTTACGTCTTCATTTTGCTTTCCCAATCATTTCGCCATCTCTCACTGTGTTCCCTCCATACCCTTCTTAGTCAATTATGTATGACAAATAATAATTTGTAATTCTTATTAATTGTACAAATCTATTATTTTGCAACTCACGTAATGACAAACATGCTTGCCCTTAATTTACTTTACCATCTTGTTTGCAGTGTCTATGGCTGTGTACATACGTTTAAGAAAATAAAAAAAATCTTATCTTAATAATCAAAAACTTGGCTAAAAAACTTTGACCAAAAACTTTGGGAATTCTGACAAATTGAGACTAAGATTAGCATTATATAGCAGCTATAATATAGCAGTCATATAATTTCTACAATTACATCCGTTGTATCACAAAAACTAACATCCAACTTCTTTTCTTTTACAGGTTACGAAGAAATATACACAATATCACAGTTATCACCAAAATCGGCGATTGTAGACCAGTTCCCCCAAGATGCGGTGATGCAGACGAGTCTACCGGACAACGTAGGTCTAAAAATAGAACCAAGCGTTAAATATGAAGAAGAAGAATCACCAGTCATCACACACGAAGACTTAGAAGACCATGTCATAATCGCCAGATCTGCAGACCCAGTAAGAGAATCAAGATCGATCAATATAGATGAAATTCCGACGTCAAACAACGAAATCGATAATCATTTAGAGTTACACAACAAGAGGAAGTACTACGACATTCATCCGACAAAAACCATGGGTTATTTGAGGAGTGAGGATGAGGTTATACTGTCTTCAGAAGGTTTTGGAGACAGGCTCGAGTTCAAGTTTCCGGGGGAAGGGAAGAGGGTTCCAAAAGCGCGTGCACTGGCGCCTATGGGACCCAGAATACGGCCTACTGCAGTGCAGCCGATCTTTGCGACAGCTACCCCTAGGAGGGAGGAAGGAAGACAGAATACTGAAATCCAGAACATTATCACGGGTCTAGTGAAACTTTTGAATGGTAATGTAAATGTACAACAAGCAAATTCTCAGCTTTTAAGGCCAGGGCGGCCAATGGCTTCGAGGATCAATAACAGAGGTCCTCCGAAGATATCTGATGTTCCACCGCTGCCAGATTTTGATGGGCCTCTTACTCCGCCACCGCATCATTACCATCCTACTAAGACACCTCCTCCATACCCCTTCGACAGGCCCCCAGTCTACGTAAACCTGCCTGAGCAAATCGTCCCCCCATTAAACAGGCCAGGTTTTCATAGGCCAATGCCTCCCTGGCAGAGGCCGAGACCTAGACCTCCAAACAGAAGACCTAACCCTGGGTTACCCATGTATAAACCTAACCTCCCACTACTACCAAATATACCAGACATTCCGAATATGCAAGAGAATATAGAAGAAACAGTAAGCGAGAATGAGACGACACATTCTGAAAATAACCTCCATCATGAAGAGGCTGAAGCTCCAGCAGTAACCGCAGAAGTAAACACAACAGAACCTGATACGACTAAAGATGAAAATCAAGAGAAAGAAGAAACGACAACAGTTGCTGATACAACGACAACATCCACAACATCTACTACAACTACCACAACAACAACAACAACGACGACAACAACAACAACAGAAGCGCCAACAACAGAAAAAACAACCACAACAGAGAAACCAACTACACCAGAGACAACAACAACAGAAAAACTAACAACAACAACAGAGAAAAAGATAGAAAAGCCGAAACAAGATAAAAAGAAAGATACTGTATTTGTTGATAAAGAGAAAGTAAAAGATAGAATCAAGATTGATGATAAACCTTCAAACAAAACCAATGTTACGAGAGATGATTTCCTTGATCAAGTCATTCAGATCATTGAGCCATCTTTGCTTGATATAAAGAGCAGTACTGCTACGTCTACTGCTAGCGCTACTCCAACGCAAGGATTGGCTGTTCCTGCGCCGTCGGTCAGTGCGGTGTCATCAACATCGTCATCCTCTTCATCATCATCAACAGAAGCCATAGAGACGTCGTCTATAAATTCGGAACCGTTGCCAAGTAAGTTTTATTTCTTATTTTTTTCATCCGCGTTACGTTATGTCTTTGATCACTGCTCCGCTCCAATAGGTCGTAGCGTGATGTTATATAGACTATACGATTCCTAATGAATCTAGTTGTCATATCAAAAAGATTTTTTCCAATTCATGTAATGGCACTGGAGATTAGCCCGTTTAAATAAACAAAAAAAAAAACAAGCTTCATAGCTTCAAACATAGCTACGAGTATATAGCCACTTACTAGCTTTTGCTTGCGTTTTCGTCCTCGTAAATGTCGGACCCTCATTTCATCCCCTCAGGGAGTCAATTTTGAAAAATCCGGTCTTAGAGAGCGTCTATTTACTATAATCTACCTCCCTGCCAAACGTCTTTATACAATACTAACTAATATTATAAAGAAGAGGGCAAAATTTTATTCGTTTTGTTTCTATAAGATGTAATCTCTGAAAGTACTAGTCCGTTTTCAAAAATCTTTTACTTCTTGCTTAATCAAACTCTTGATTCTCTTCTTAGATCTTCTTGAATCTCTTTTCAATTCATCATCATCTTCCTGCCCTAGTCCCATGTTACTTGGGGTCGGCGTAACACGTTTTCTTCTTCCATTCCGTCCTGTCAGCCGTCATACGAACAACCACAATCTCTTTTCAATTACATACACACATACATACATAAACTCACGCCTTTTTCCCATGGGGGTAGGCAGAAACTACAGAACGCCACCTAATACGATCCTTACATACTCCTTTAGCCTCATCTACGTTCATACATCTCGTCATACAAGCACGCCGGTTACGATTACTCCGCACCTGACCTTTCTGAAGGACCTAACCAATAAGGTCAGGTCTTTTCAATTACTCTTTCAAAAATAACCGTGTTTTCCTTTCAGCATCACAAGGCACAATACCTTACCATCCGTACCGTCCTCGGCCCGGAATCGTGCTAGACGACACGGACTTCAAACCGCACGGCTCTCGCTACCGGCCCGTGGCTGAGGCATCAGTCATTACGGCGCCGGAGACACGGCCGCCGGGATACGGCGAGATCTTTGATGTGACCGTGTCAGCTATACAGGGGTTGGGCGGCGAAAAGGGAGGTGGAGCTTCGGGTAAGTTACTAAAGTCCCTGTCACGAGAAGCTATAAATTTTGTAAACACACATTTCAGGGGATCTCTTAGATCAAATACTACGTCAGCGTGCACTTGCTTTAAAATGACGGCCCAAATGTTTACTTTCCACGTGTCAGAGGCGTAACACATAACATTTGACGACAGCGCTTTATATCGCTATACTATAACCCGCCCGATCAAGTGAAATTGCTCGTTAGTTTCGTATTACATGTATGTTACTTTAAGTTGATTGGAATTTTGATTTAGTTTCTTGTCCTACATTCCATTTCTGAAGCCCCATTTTTGTAAGTCTCGTTGTGTGTGCATTCAATATAAAAAAATCCATTTCTACATTTTCAGTGCACATCGAAAACGTGCACCTCTCCGGCCATGAGCATGATGACATCATCGTGTCTCCCTCAGGGGAGCAAGGGTTTGTCTCCATCGATGGCAAGAGGACGTACCTGAACCTGTTCGATACCTCCACTCCTGGGCCCAGCATCAGGCCTACTCGGGTGCAGAGTGTGCCACAATCTGGTGAGTGATTGATTGAGTGATTTGATCATTGAAGTCTTTATATAGATGCTAATCACATCGGTAAAGGAAAACAACATAACTTCACGCCTGTAATCCCCGAAGAGTTAGGCAGAGTTGTTCGCATTAGTACACCCACATTTCGCCAGTTATGTTTTAGTGCCATGTAAGAGGTGGCGAGCCTATTGCCATCAACCAGGCACAAATCAAGACTGCGAGGCTGCTATTAATAAATTCCTGATGGAAAACCCATTAACACTTTGAATTCGAAATTGAACGCAAGACTTTTTCAATTCATATACACTTTTAAAAGTTTATCTTGGACATCACTGACCTAAACCTGGACTTATACCAGCCTATTACTCGAACCCTGTCAGAGGCCCTTGAGGCGGTTTAGAAACTCTGATACTAGGGTCTATGGGGTCGTCTTCCCACACGATAAATAAAGAAGATTGGAAACTCTTTACATGGACTACTTTATCTCTCTTACAGCATCACCTCTTCCACCTCCGCCGCTAGCCCCAACACTAGGCACTGGAGAAGCTATACCAGCGGATGACATCCCGCTACCACAGCCACCAGTTAGGAGACCAGCTCATCATCCTCAACATCCAACGCATCCAGGGCATGCGCCACATCCTCAGCTGCATAGACCGCAGCAGGCATTCAGGAGGCCACAGCCTACTGTCAGGTAATAAGATGATTTTTTAAGAATGTATGTGATGTGGGGTTCGATTCCAAGAAAGTACAAATGACTTTTTCAATCCATATGTACTTTCTCAAGTTTATTTTGGACATCACTGACATCGGTGAAGGAAAACATCGTGAAGAAACTTGGACTTATACTTCAAAATATAAGTTTGGAATCGTCAATCTGCCTTGAGCAAGCGTGGTGATCAATGCTCGTGCCTTCTCTGTATGAGAAGAGGCCTTTGACCTGCAGGTACAAATATAGGCTAGTATTATTGTATTATTATGTAATAGCCAAGGGGTTCAGATGCCCACGTCCTATATATCAGGTTGTGGGTTTTAATTCACGCACAATTTCTTAGTTTATCTTTGACACCACTGACATCGTTCCGTGTCTCGGAAAGCATGTTAAGCCGTTAGTCTCGGCTGTCATACGTGGATCTTTGACAGTCGTTACGGAACGTCAGAAGACCGAAAGTCTGACTACCAGTCTTACCTAGGGGTATCGTATTCCCCAGTTATTGTGTTGTGGAGGTCAGATAGGCAGTCGCTCCATCTAAAGTACTGGTATTTAGCTGCAATCAGTAAGATTGGACGCCGACCCTAACATAGTCGGGAAAAGGCTGGGCAGATTGATTGTGAGTGGTTAGGACACTCCCGTACATGAGGTTAGGGGTTAAAATCCGGGCAAATGTGTGGATACCTTGGGCACTGCAGCAAGTGGGTCATCGCCTGGTCAGGATCACCGCACTCGCACTGCGTAGGAGTAGTATTAGGTGTAATGTATTACTATAAAATAATCTACTTATTTATTTCAGGATCGACACGTGCATCGTTGGTGATGACTCCACTTGTGATCAAGCGCAAAACGAGAAATGTAGAACTGAAGCTGGTAAGTCATTATTATAATAACAGACTACACCATTTTAGTATAACTGAATCATAACATAACATCACGTCTGTAATCCCCCAAGGGTTAGACAGAGGTGGACCCTAAACATCCACATTTCGCCAGCTATGTTGAAGTCCCATGTAATAGGGGGCGAGAGTATTGCCATCAACCGGGCACAAATTCAATCGCTGAGGCTGCTGCAGAGAAATGTTGCTGAGAAATCTTCTAGAATAAAAGTAGCCTCAAATTACTACTTATAATATCAGCTATCTGCCAATGAAGATGACGTCAACATCGGTCTAGTCTTTTTAGGAGATTAGCTGGAACAAAGACAGAGGCAGACAAAAATGGGAGGTGTGGGGAGAGGACGGTCCAGACTTATGTACTAAATCTATGGTAATTTTTATAATTATGATGTCCTTTTCACCTGTTATTATTATCACATTTGTGTCATGATGGCCCAGTGGCTAAGGCGCCCGCCTCTCATGCATGGGGTTGTGGGTTTAAATCCAATGTGAATTTTATTTTATGTATGTACTTTCTAAAGTTTATCTTAGACATCACTGGCATCGGTGAAGTAAAACATCGTGAGGAAACCTGGACTTACTGTACCACTCAAACCATGTTAGAGGCCCTTGAGGCGGTTTAGAAACTCTGTCACTAGGGTGTGTGGGGTCGTAAGACCACACGATAAAGAAAGATCACCGCCTGGTTCGAATCATCATAAATTTCTATTAAAAATGAATTCCCCTGTGTTTTCCAGGTATATCCAGCTGCCAGTGCCGCCCCGGCTACGCTCGTCGCATCCACCGCGACCCTTGCAGGAGGGTAGTGTCCCTGCTCCTCCAATTGAGGGTCGACAGACTCTATGAGAGAAAGGTAAGTTTTATCATTGGTTGAGCGATTGTCTGCTGTGTCTTGGATACTTGCCGCATGGAACAAATATTTGCCTGGTTTGGTCAATTGTATTTTTAAGACATCACGCCTGTAATCCCCGAAGGGTTAGGCAGAGGTGTACGCATTAGTACACCCACATTTCGCCAGTTATGTTTAAGTCCCATGTAATTGGGGGCGAGCATATTGCTATCCGGGCAAAAATCCAGACACCGAGGCTGCTACTGAGGCATTCTTAATGGAAAAACCCAATAACACTTTGCCCAACCTGGGAACCTGAGCATGCTCAGCAGTCACACTTTGCCACCACTAGACCAACGAGGCGGTTTGTTTTTAATGTTTTCTTTTCTATGTTCAGGTGGCATGGGACGCAAAACTAGCTGACAAGGACTCAGATCCTTATCAACAACTGAGCTATGAAGCTGTTAGAGCTGTAAGTATACTAAAAAGAAAATATTTTGAATTTTCAAAAAACCTTCGACATTCACGATTCTGCCATTCATTTTGGACCGATTTTCATCAAATATAGCTAAGAAAGTAAGAACACTCCCGACTTCACTTTTCAAACGAAAAAAACAAAATCTAAATCGGTCCATCCATTCGGGAGCTACGATGTCATAGACAGACAGACACGTCAAACTTTAACACCCCGTCGTTTTTAAATAATAAATAATAAATAATAAATATCTTGGGACAACTCACACACGGCTATCTGATCCCAAGCTAAGCAGAGCTTGTGTTATGGTAACCAGACAACTGATATACATACTTATATAATTTATAAATACATACATATTATAGATAAATCACACCCAGACACAGAACTAACAATCATGCTCATCACACAAAGTTTGTCCTGGGTGGGAATCGAACCCACGACCTCCGGCCAGGCCTCCGTCACTCCATGTACTTGCGCGCTATAAGTGCCTACCGCCCAGCCGAGCGGTCTCGGTCCGCCGGCGGATCAAATTCAGTGCGGTTTGCGCAAGCGAAGCGCGCGCACGCCGTTCAATTTTAATAATGCTGTTCGTTCGTACGCGTATTACGATGCCGTGTTATTATGTTTTATCTAGGTTTCTTTCACAGTCAGCACCAATATATAAAACAAAACAAACTTACAAATATAATAAAACAAACTTTAAAAAAGAGAACCGACTTCAAAACACTAAACCGTAAGAAATAATTTCTTCTTTGATGTCGGTGCTTTTTCGATTCGTAATTACCAGCAGTTAGCACTAACATAAAAAAAAACAAATTATTTCTTACGGCTTAGTGCTTTATTTGAAGTCGGTTCTCTTTTTTTAAGGCTTTTTTTTTCATTTCTAGTGAACATCTCCGAAGATCATCATCAAATTAAGAAGTATTATACTTATTTTAAAACGTTCTCCTAAAGGTAACAAATCCTTTTCTGAAAACCGCATTTTCGATATCGGTTTACCCAAACGCGAGATTATCGCGCACAAACATACATACCTACAAACCATGCAAGTCAAACTTCTCAGTTTGGCCTGTATGTCTGATCACCTCCTTTTTTTTAAGTTGGTTAAATATTTTAAAAATGATACAATTTTTAACTGCCACATAAAAGTCAGAACATATTCACAGTTCTCAATAACATAGATAAAAAGTTATGTTAATTTAATTTTATCGAAGAGGCAGCCCTGCGATTACTTTGGAATCGCGCGGTGCGAAGGAATCACTGCTGTACGCTTGAGCATTTAGGCGCATTTTAGCATACAGTGGTTGTTGACGCGAGGGAGTAGGCAATTATCGTAATAGGTATTGGAAATTTTGTACTGAGTGAAGTATCTGTTACGTAGTAACTATTCACTAATCTGTGCTCCGGCTTAGCAGTCAGGGCCACTAACCACTAGACCAACAGGCCCGTTTTGCGTCGGGGGATAAAAAAAACGCTTATCGAAGCCAAAAGTTATGTTTTTCCCATAGTTGTGATCATTGTTTAGTTCCGGACCATACCTGGGAAATATTGTTTTTCAAGAATTGCATTGATAATAGAAATTTATGAGCGAATAACAGCCGCACGAGTCGATCAATCAGGTTAAGCTACGCTTGCCCGGGTTGGTCCTTGGATGGGTGACTCGGTGACTGTCTTGACACACCGAGACTCCTCCGTGCCTCGGAAAGCACGTGAAGCCTTTGGCCCCGGCTGTCATACGTGGATCTGTGACAGTCGTTACGGATCGTCAGAAGCCCGAAAGTCTGACAACCAGTCTTACCAAGGCGTATCGTATTGCTCAGTTACTGGGTTGTGGAGGTCAGATAGGCAGTCGCTCCATGTAAAGTACTGGTATTCAGCTGCATCCGGTTAGACTGGAAGCCGACCCCAACATAGTTGGGAAAAGGCTAGGCAGTTATTAGGATTTTATGAGTAATATTATGTTTTTTTTTTATTAATTTTGACAACTATTCTTACAGATCGACTCCGCCTTCTCAATGACTCCGTTCTCGGATGATTTCGTGAGTGGTTCCGTGAACTCAGTGCACAAGGGAGATGAGAACAACCGCGGAGTGTACGTGAATCTGACTATATTGGTAAGAGCTTTATAATAGCGCATGCGCATGAGTGCTATTTAAAATTATTACTGATATGGATATGGCGACAAATCACAATACTCCGGAATCTGAAATAACGTTCCGGTTGAATGGCAATTCTTTAAATCCTATTTTCCTCTATAATAATCGCGTAAAATAAGAATGGATAAGTGTCAAAATGTCTGAGCAGACATACAACATAACTTCAAGTCTGTATTTCCTGAAGCGTTAGGCAGAGGTGTACCCATGTACACCCACATTTCGCCAATTATTCCCATTGTAATAGGTAGGGAGTGAGCCTATTGAAATCAACCGGGCACAAATCCAGACTCCGAGGCTGCTACTGAGAAACAACAAAGTTATAAATAAGTAAAAATTATATATACGTCAGCAACGCTGACGTCACAATTGGTGGTTTCCTGATGATTACTCATATTTGGGTCTTCGAAAGAAAACTTCACAAGTTGTAGGTAAACCTCGTATATTCAACGGGCAGCGTAACGACGTCCCAGAGAGGTCCGTGCTGTACGACGGCTCGAGCACGAATGACGAATGTCGACAGTGCGGCCCTATTTATAGGACTCGTCACACGTGCACGACGCACGTGTTTACAAGTTTTTAGGTTAAGTATTGAAATTACAATAAGAGAAATAATGACATGCTTTTTGACGTTAATTTCACTTCATAATCAACTCCAAATAATCATTGGTGATTTATGAACTAATTTTAGACTAATCAGATTAGGAAACTTAATTATTCTCGTTGTCATAATAGGTGATTTGTTGTTTGCGCCGATATATATAATTATAGGTAGGTTATATTATATCTTTTATATATCTATGATCTCTGAATCTCATTTCGACCTACCCACATCATTCAAAATATTGCAATTGATATTGTACTCTATGCATTCGAAATTAGATTAAAATTTGATTGCAAAAAGTGTAATTGATTGTGACGGGATAAAAATATCGAAATATTTACTAATATGTAATAATAAAATAAAAAAATTAAAATTAAAAAAGTAATAAAAGTCTTTTATATTTTTTTTTTATAATAATATTTAAAAATGTAATTTTATATGTATATTAAATAAATAAATGGAATAATAAAAAATATTTTCGGTATAAATATATCGATATTTTTGTTAATCGCCTATCCTTATTGTAAGAGTATGTGTCAAGATGACTCTTAGCAAAAAGAACTTTGACTTATTCTACAAATTCTTAATATTCCCTTCACCCTTACAGATGCAGGAGACGGCAGAGACCCTCCGACCCTCAGTGGGCACGGACATACAGAAGCACCTCCTCGGAGTGATCCGCAGACGCTCCAACAACGTGGGCGCCTCTGCCCTCTACGTCGACACTCCGGCTGGCAGTGTGCTACCCTTACATGGTTAGTTACAGACATAAACTCACGCCTTTTTCCCATGCGGGTAGGCAGAATCCACAGAACGCTACCTGCTACGATCCTTACGCCTCGTCTACGTTCATACATCTCGTCATACAAACCGGTTACGAGTACTGCGCACCTGATCTTTCTGAAGAACCTCACCAATATGGTCAGTGTAGGTCTTCCTAGGGCGACCCCTCCCTGCGTTGCCACTAACCTCTGCCATATAAATACATTTTGTTAATCTTCTTTCACTCATCCTCTCAACATGACCGAACCATCTAAGTTATTCATGTCACATGGTTAGTTATTCTAACTAATTATTGTTGTTAGGCTTTCTTGGCTTCTGGCGACTCGTAACGATTGTCAGAGATCCACGTATGACAGCCGGGACCAACGGCTTAACGTGCTTTCCGAGGCACGGAGGAGTCTCGGTGTGTAAAGATGGTCACCCATCCATAGACCAACCTCGGCAAGCGTAGCTTAACTTGTCGGATCGACCCGTGCGGCTGTTATTACTAAGCCATGAGTTTTTTTCCTAGTATCGTTGCTCTAGTGGTCGCAAAGCGCGACTGCTGATCATGAGGTCTTGGGTTCGATTCCCAGGTTAGGTAGTGTTATTAGATTTTTCCATCAGTAGCTCAGCCTCGGAGTCTGGATTTGTGTCAGGTTGATGGCAATAGGCTCGCCTCCTGCTACATGGAACTTAAACATAACTGGCGAAATGTGGGTGTGCTAATGGGTACATTTCTGCGTAACCCTTCGGGGATTACTGGCGTGATGTATAATATGTATGTACAGTTTTTACACGACTGCCCCAAAAAAAGGAGTGTTATGTGTTCAGGGTTAATGTATGTATGTATGTATGTATGTATGTGAGATTCTTTATTCCACCATAACTTTTGAACGCCTGAACCGATTTAGATGTATGTTCGTTACAATCCTTGCATCGTTCCGAGTAACATAGGCTAGTTAAAAATAAAAAGAATCCTGTGTGGTCACTTTAAAACGTAAATTAATACCAGCCTCAATTATTTTTTTAATGAATCTGGTCGTGTCTATGTTTATCGTCTAGAACTTGACAAGTAGATTAAAAAAATATATAACACTGTAAATAAAAAACGTCGTAAAAAAAACTGAAGAGTAAACAAAATACAAATATGTGCAATTTTTGCAGTCGTGTTTTTTAATTTTTTAAATTATAGTAACTTGTTAATGTTTAAATTGTATTTCTTCCAGATGTAGACGAGTGCTCATCATCAGATATGAATGATTGCCATCAGCTGGCCACCTGCACCAACACTTGGGGGGGATTCAGGTCAGTACCTTTAATTATAATGTGGTCATGAGGTCGATTCCCAGGTCGGGAAACGCGTTATTGAGTTTTTCCATCAGGAATTTCTCTGTAGCAGCCTCGGAGTCTGGATTTGTGCCCTGTTGATGGCAATAGACTGGCCTTCTATTATGTGAGTGGACTAATTGGTACACCTCTGCCTAACCCTTCGGGGATTACAGGCGTGATGTTATTATAATATTGTGGTCATGTGGTCTCGGGTTCAATTCCTAGGTCGGGCAAGGTGTTATTTTGTTTTTCCATCAAGAATTACTTATAAGCATTCTCAGTAGCAGCCTCGGAGTCTGGATTTGTGCCCGGTTGATGGCAATAAGCTCGCCCCCTATTACATGGGACATAAACATAACTGGCGAATTGTGGGTGTGCTTATGTGTACACCTCTGCCTAACCCTTCGGGGATTACAGGCGTGATGTTATGTATGTATGTATGTAAAAATGCTCGTTCCCCTCAGATGCCAGTGCCCCGACTCGACCCTGGACGCGTCCAGCTCTCCGCTGAAGTCAGGCAGGGAGTGCAAGTCCTGTGCGTCATCACACTGTAACGACAGGGGAGCCTGCAAGTATGCGAATGGACAGCCTTACTGCAGGTATGTTATCAACGTTCAGATATTTGCGTATCTGCATGTCGGTGACGCGGTCACAATCATGGCAGTAACGCCTACACATTAGCAAGTCGGTAACGTGACCATTTTAATTTTTGGTAGCGTATTGTTGACTTTTTAACATTATAATGTCGGTGATGCTGTCCCTAAAGCATGTCGGTAACGCGCTATCATTATGATGTCGGTGACGCGCTGTCTGTATCGTGATGCGACAGAGTAAGCATGTCGACTCGGTGTCATTGTCGCTTAATCATGTTGGTAACAAAACATGTCGGTGATACGATAGTGTAAACATATCGGTGTTGTTGTCGATAATCATTGTTGTAACGACGCATGTCGGTGATACGACAGTGTAAGCTTGTCAGTATTGTTGTCGCTTAATCATTTCGTTAACGACGCATGTCGGTGACGCGGTATTACAAGAAATTGTCGTCACATTAGAAGGTCGGTGACGAGACCATAAAGGATGTCCGAATAACACTAGCATTTTTAACCCCTACGTGTTTGTCCAGCTGTTCGTCCGGCTACTACGGGTCGACGTGCGAGGTGGACGGCGAGGTGGTGGGCGTGGCGGTGGGCGCCTCGCTGCTCGCCGCCCTCGTCATCGCCGTGACCCTCGCCGCCCTCATGTCTTGGAGGTAACTAAGGACATACTTCAACAGATAGAAAGAGGGTAGAATCTGGACCATAAATAACTAACTTTGTAAATTGTAATTGTATTTTACAAGTTACAAATCTAAGACAAAAGGATGAGGATCAAAAGAAGATGTAGTGGCAAAGATAGGAAAGGGTATGCTTAGATGGTTCGGCCATGTTGAGAGGATGAGTGAAAGACGATTAACAAAAGGTATTTATTTGGCAGAGGTGAGTGGCAACGCAGGGAGGGGCCGTCCTAGGAACATACACTGACCTTATCGGTGAGGTCCTTCAGAAAGATCAGGTGCGCAGTACTCGTAACCGGCGTGCTTGTATGACGAGATGTATGAACGTAGATGAAGCGAAAGGAGTATGTGAGGATCGTAGCAGGTGGCGTTCTGTAGTTTCTGCCTACCCCCATGGGAAAAAGGCGTGAGTTTATGTATGTAAGTTACAAATCTACAAGTTTCTGTTTAATAAAGAATACGACTTTACAATGTTGGAAATCTTACAATTTTTTTAAATTGTAACTACAATCGACTACGACTGCTGCTTGTTCGCAAAGCGCGACTGCTGAGCATAAAGTCTTGGGTTCGATTCCCAGGTCGGGCAAAGTGTCATTGGGGTTTTTCCATCAGAAATTTCTCAGTAGCAGCCTCGGAGTCTGGATTTGTGCCCGGTTGATGGCAATAGGCTCGCCCCCTATTACATGGGACTTAAAAACATAACTGGCGAAATGAGGGTGTAATCGGTACACCTCTGCCTAATCCTAGGGGGATTACAGGCGTGATGTTATGTTATGTTGTGACTACAATTTTACAGCCGCAAGTGGTCTCGCGAGCAAAAAGCAGCTGGCATGGGCTCCCCTATCTTCAACTATATGGCTGCTAACACCATCAAGACACCTCCTGTTGGACAACCGCCTTACCAGGTAAATATAGTTATATGTATAGATTCTAGACCTGTTTCTTGCTCGTTCTTCTCCATAGAGGCCTACCTCCGTTTTGGAATGAGCAACTAGCTTCAATTTTCGGACTAACCGACCGACTCCTTGACAATTCAAAAGTGCCTGTAAACGGTCTAATTGAAATAAATGATTTTGACTTTGACCTATGTCCTTATAAAATAATTGGCGAATTGTCTATCCGTAGAACATTAATTTTATATTTGTATTTTGCCTGCGAGATTATCGTTAAGTGAAATAAATAATTTGACATTGACTTTGGTTTTTGACTTTGACTTTTGACTTTGACTTTGACATTTCTCGATGTATAAAATCTGTATGTTTTATTGCTTCATTTTGTAGGTGACATTGGAAGAACGCATGCGGTGGGCGCAGATAGCTGAGGCGATGGCGCAAGCGAGTCATTATGCGGTGAGTTTACAAATGTTATTAAATACTAGCGACCCAGCGAATTTCTAACCGCCATATTTTTATTTTTGGTATAAAATATAGATTTTGTGTTGATTTGTTTTTGTCTCTGCATCACCCTAAGGTAGACTGGTAGAAAATGCCTAAGGCATTAAGTCCGCCTTTGTACAGTGTATTTTTTTACATGTGCATAAAGTTTTAATAAATAAATAAATAAATTTTGGCCGATTCTGAGGCCTACCCGTTATGCACACAAAATTTTATAAAAATCAGTCCAGCTGTTTCGGAGGAGTTGCACTGCGACACGTGAATTTTAATTAATAACGTAGTACCGTGTATTCTTTATTTTAACACAATATGTATTTTATATTGTTCTTAAACATATATATAAATAAAAATAAGTGCTCAATAGGTAGTTATTTAATTATTATTATTGACCAATTAAACAATACATCTTTGACTGATCAGCAAGTTAGTATTTTTATTAACAAAATATTTTTTGTTGCATTTATAGCCGGAAGCGGCGCAGATGGCGACTCGTCCATCGTCAGCCATGTTCGGAGGATACCCGACATTGCCCCCAGTGCCGTTACCCAGGTAACCTATCAATTATATTAAAATTAGTTGACTTGCTGCTAGTGTTTTCACGATGCGAGTCGAATGAGTGTGTTAGCACAATTAAGTCTGACATTATTTTCTGTTTTCTTTTGAAGTTTTGTCTTCCATCGTTGACTTTATTGACTTTCGGTTTTGACTTTCATATTTGACTTTCGTCTGACTTCCGCCTTCGATTTTCGTTTTTAATTTTAGTCACTGACGTCCTTTTGGTTTTGACTTTCATCTTCGACTTACGTCTTAAACTTTCATCTTTGACCTCCGACTTTCTTCTTTGATAGTCATTCTTAATGATAATTATAATTTCCCCATAGGATGGGCATGCATGGCGGTCATCACAATGGCACATTGAACACTGTAGCATCGAGGGCGAACACCGCAGCGTCCCATCATAACTTATATGGTAAGTTGGCTTTAGTTCTGCTAAAAAGAACTTATTTACGTCAAAAACATCAAAGTATTTTTGACATTGAATATTTAACGATGATTAATTTAAAATCTAATTATGAGTTTTGGTTAAAGTTAACATTTGGTTAAAGTTTTTGGCGTTGACTCCTTTTTGCAGTATTATGCTCAGTTATCACACTAACCAGCTGATCCAATTGTACCGAACTGATCGTAATGCGTGAGTGACGGTTATCGTCCGCGATAACCGATGTCGGAGGCAAAAACTAGTTTATAAATAAATTATTTCTGTACAGGCTACACGAATCACATGGCGACAGAATCTACCAGCTCAGAGGCATCATCCCACGTTCAAGAGAGAGCTGATCTGCTGGTTCCCAGACCTAAATCTAGAGCGAGAAGTATGCATGTAAGTTACATTTAAATGTAAAGGTTTAGTCTTTAGCCCAGCCCGCATCGACTCTCGCTAGCCAGCCTGCGTAGCTGAGCCTGTGGTTTTGAACTCTCGTCCTTAAATAATCGAGATCTGATCCAGCCTGTCCCCTTGCTATCGTCCTCTAGTGACGCCTTAAGCCGAGGTTCGTATCCAACAGGATGTACCCTTAGCGTATAGTCGCTTAGGTTTTAAGTTTTACGCCTTGAAAGCCTTAATTGTTAAAGCATCACAGAAAAATCCAGTTAAGCTGCTGTCATCCTCCTGGGTTGACTTGCGAGATGCCAAACCTAAATTGTTTTTCTATACCTACTCAACAAAGAAATACCCGTTCATTTTATTTTTGTTTCATTTTTCAGAACCAAAACGGAATATACTACGACGTTGAATACGAGAACGCGCCCGAAGCCATTTACGGCACTAAGGGGATTCCCCTTTCTACGTACACAGTGAGTAGGGGACCCCCCTTCTATAGAACATAGTATTTGTAAGTATCGTTGGCCTCTCTTCAGAACTCCTGTGAAAATGGTGCTTAGACTGTAATAAAATTGCGGCTTGAAAAGTTAAATGTAACTTCGAAAGCTAAATGTAAATTTACAGTTAAATGTAACTTTAAAAGTTACAATTATATGTGGCTTTAAAATTAAGATGCAAGATTTTATTGTTAGGTGTCTTTAAATATAAATTGTATAGAAAAAGTGGCTTTTAAATCAATTAATTTAAAATAAAAATATTGAGATTAAATATTTCTGTCAATAAAGTAAAAAGCAACAAATAAATGCATTTATAACTTGTAATATTTTTAAGTACCTAAAACATGTTTTATACGAGATACAAAAGCCACACCATTTATTTAAAAAAATAAAATATTAATTTTAATTATTATAAAAAAATGAACTTCGAATATTGTACATAAGACTGCTTTCAACGAATATATTATTGCGTAATTATTTTCTTATTAAATTAATGTGATTTTTATTAATTTTAGTTTTTAAGATAAAAATTATTTAAAATATCTTCACTAAAAATACTTTTTTTTAGTTATTAAGCAGAGTCGAAAAATAATTAATTTTTATTTTCATAAATCTCTACTATTACAATTTTTAATTAAATTGTAGTTTATGTACGACTACTAAAAAAATCTTGAAGTACAAAATTACAACCAATTATTAAATCATTAATCACACTGAAAGAAAGAAAGAAACAAAGAAAACTATGCAGGCTCACATAACAAAGAAAATTTTTGTCCAATAAAAAAAAATTGTCAACATAAATACTTACATCATATTTTATTTTCCAGTAATTTTCGAGATGTTACTGCAAATCATACTAACTCTGAAAAGCACAGATTCCGTGAATTTATGCTTTGATTTGATTTAAAACAAAATCTAAGAAATCTGTAGGCTTTATCATCGATAAGTTTTCAGTAATTTTCGAGATGTAACTGGCAATCTTACTACTATTTTAAATGCAAAAGTTTTGCATGCATGTTTGTTGCTCAATAACACCAGAACAGCTGAACGGATCTGGATAAAATTTAGCACAGAGATAGATTATAGTCAGGAATAGCACATAGGCTTTTTATGCCGAAAAAATGTTTAATTCCCGTGGGATAACAAACTAACTTTGAGGCGAACGAAATCGCGGTCGGAAGCTAGTATATACTAAATCTTATGAACTCTGCATAACATAACATAACATCACGCCTGTAATCCCCGAAGGGTTAGGCAGAGGTGTACCCATTAGTACACCCACATTTCGCCAGTTATGTTTACGTCCCATGTAATAGGGGGCGAGCCTATTGCCATCAACCGGGCACAAATCCAGACTCCGAGCTGCTACTGAGAAATTCCTGATGGAAAAACCCAATAACACTTTGCCCGACCTGGAAATCGAACCCAAGACCTCATGCTCAGCAGTCGCGCTTTACGACCACTAGACCAACGAGGCAACTCTGCAACTGAACTCAACTCTGCTTGTAAAGAATTTTAAAAAAAGTGTAGTGAAGATATTTTTTTAAACTTTTTAAGGTCCCTGTACTTTTGACTAAAGGTTATATAACTCTAAGAATATATTAAAGATAAATAACTATAACATGGCGCGCCCCTCCACAACTTCAAAACGTTATTTACAACACTCACAACGCATGTGTGCGTACTGAGGCGGCTCTTGAAACAAAAACGTTGTTTTCACATATAGAATTAACAAAAATATTGTAACCAAGATTTTGTAAAACCTAATTTAAAAAGAGTGCCGTGGAGTTTCTTGTTTGTTCTTCTCCATAGAGGCCTACCTCCGTTTTGGAACGAGCAACTAGCTTCAACTTTCAGACTAACTGACCGACTCCTTGACAATTATTTAAAAGTGCCTGTAAATGGTCTAATTGAAATGAATGTTTTGACTTTGACTTTGAAACAAATCAGTGAATTGTTTCTTGACTAGCGGCGTCATTGATTACAATTATTACTAGTATGGCGCTGCACTGACATACTCTATGAAAATGACAGGTGCGTTGTCTTGCGCGGTCGGCTAGTTATGATTATTTGACCAAGAAATCTGCCGGCCTGCTACTGAAGACTAATACTTACAACTACATAGAAACTCTTTCATACGGATGTGACCACACACATTGAAATAGTAATATGGAGGGGCGCGCCACGTTATAGTAGTTTATCTATAAATAAAAAATTAAATATAGCCAATTAGACTCATATCTACAGGGTTCCTTAAATTTATTGTAAATAAATAATTATAAAAATTATAATAAGCAAGTTTTTCAGTTAATTTTCATTTTTACGGGCCATCGATACAATTAATTATTGTTAATAATTAACACTGTTAAACTTTTGTAATTATGTTGAAGAAATAAATGCTTTGTTTTTCTTTAAATACGTAATAAAATAAACTTGTTATATTATACGGAGTGGAATCAGCATCGTAAAGAACACAAAAATAAGATAAAATATAGAATAAAGATAGAATAGAAGATTAGTTTCCCATAGAAACAGATATTTACAATTATGTTTGTTTTATAATAAGACATTTCGAAAATGTTCTCCGATAACACCCACGGGCATGGGCGTTGCCACGGTGAGGCAGAGTGGGGCGCTTGCCCCACCCTGACTGGCTTATGAATGATTTATTTAATATTCAAATTATCTATCAAAACTAATACTCTAAACCAGAGAAATATCGAAAATTTTCGTTGGTTATTAAATAAAAACGGCTTTTCCATACAAAAATGCATCGACTACACGGTCAAAGTGTACCTATGGATCAATAGTAAGTTTTTGTAACGATGGGTCCTTCCCTCCGTATTATTATTTTAGAAGATTTTGAAAAATTTGTGTTTTTTTAAAGCATCTTACGCCTAGGGTTGCCCCCTAAACTTTGTGACAAAGTATCGTACATCAAACGTACGGGTTATAAAAACGTAAGAATATTTAATTTTACCTGTTTAGAATTTAGAAATTTTTATAAAATTGTTTAATAAGGGCAAATTTTTCAAGTCTTAAGGATAACTAAAGCGGTTTGACAGCTTTTGTATAGGAATTATGTCAAACTGTTACAGGTATTCATTTTTTGAATTAAAGTTGTTTGACTATTGAAAAATCAGCCCTAATAGAAACAAAAAAGCTATTTACTTTAAAAAAAAATGGTGGCAACCCTGGTCTCACCATATAGGAGCATTAATAGTCATGAAAAATCACAATTTATATTAATTAAAAATGTTATAAATATAAATAAGATCTGATATTTATATTTATTGAGATATAATATAAAATGTAGATAATAATATTTAAAATAGGAATAAATTCGATCATGAACGCGATTTTAGAAATAAAATATTATATTATATATTAATTAAAGAATAGTCATATTTTTAGTATATTTGATAAAAAATATAATAAGTGTACCTATTTTTGATGTAACATTTTAATGGGTAATACTAGATTACCCGGGACTACAGTTGGGTAAAGTGGAAAACGATTCGTCAAAATATTTTTTAAAGAATAAAAAAAATCCTGTTGTGTTTTGTACTGAATTTTTTTATGTATTATGTAAATTATAGTAAATTAAACAACGATAAATGTTTTGTTTTATTTTCGTGATGGCCCAGTAGTTAACGCCCTCGCCTCTTATCCTCGAGGTCGTGGTTTCTCAACTGGGACCAGACAAGTAACATACATATATAAACTCACGCCTTTTTCCCATGGGGGTAGGCAGAAGTCACAGAACTCCACCTGCTACGATCCTTACATACTCCTTTCGCCTCGTCTACGTTCATACATCTCGTCATACAAGCGCGCCGGTTACGAGTACTGCGCACCTGACCTTTCTGAAGAACCTCACCAATAAGGTCAGTGTAGGTCTTCCTAGGGCGACCCCTCCCTGCGTTGCCACTCACCTCTGCCATATAAATACCTTTTGTTAATCTTTCACTCATCCTTTCAACATGACTGAACCATCTAAGGATACCCTTTTTTATCTTCTATAACTTTGTGGATGGTGTACTCATGTGCCCGCAATGTGCGAGGGTCTTCCGCCTCGGGTTTGGTCGAATAGGGGCGATAGACGGGCCCTCCTCTGGACCCATTTAGGCCCCCCTAAGAGGGCGTAGTTAGGCATTAAGCCTAATCTAACAACTAGCAAAATATGACACGAATTTTGGAAGAATTGAAAACACCAAGTTATGCTATTACGTCGCGAGGCGACGTCCGGCCACCGTAGGCGCGGGCTTGCGGACGGCGAGTTATGGGTAGCTCGCCGTCCGATCAAGGACCAAGCCCGGGTCGACAGCGCGTTCTGTTCGCGCGCGCCTCAAAGAGTTGTCAGCGCAGGGACGGGGCCAACGCCTGCCGGAATTGCGGGACGTCTTAACAGGATACCGTGGCCCCGGAACGTAAAGGGCAACAGAAGGAAAAGGGTGGTTTTTTAGTCAGTAAAAGTCTGATAGTCCCTTCCACCCCAAGGAAGGAAGTAAGGAGTCATTTGATGATTTTTACCACCAAAAAAAAAAAATCCTATTAAGTTTCTTACATGAATCATTATTAAACATGAATGAAAATTTGGCCATCGTAAAAACACGGATATCAAAAAAAGAATTACAAGAAAGTGTAAAAACAGAATAATCAACACGTGGTTTTTATCCCAATTAACACGTCTAGTGGAAGTTTTTATTGACTTTTTTATGATCCACTGTGACGTGCATTAATTACCGTTAAGACTTGGTGCTACGATAAACTAACTGTGTTCTGTGGAAGCCATCTAGCATTTATCGAGAATTAAAAGAAAAATAAGTTCATACAAATAAAACCACTATGTTCCCAGGGATGGTACGGGTGACATTTGTCAAACTGTTGCTTTTCACTCTTGAACGTTACGGCGATTTACAATCATGATTGAATATTTTAACTGCACACTAATATCATAGTCGTAAAATACGGAATCAGGAATGTGTAAGTAAATAACTAGTAAATTAAATAATGTCACTGACTTAGTTATGCGATTCTGACTATTCATAGAGGAATTGCTGACATGTGTCACCCGCACCATCATAGGACGTATGGGATTAAAGATAGTTTTCACATGCATATGCTCGCCCCCAGAAATGTGTGCATGAGATCACAGCACGGTCGCCGTGCTATGTGAAAGCTGTCGAAGTTCATACATTACTACTTTGACTACATGACAGACCTAAAATAAGTAAATATGTAAATAAATAAAGCTCGTAAAACAACATTTTATTTTTTTTTCCTTTCCTTGAAATAAATATCATAACATCACGTTCGTAATCCCCGAAGGGTTAGGCAGAGGTGTACCCGTTAGTACACCCACGTTTCGCCAGTTATGTTTTTAGTCCCATGTAATAGGGGGCGAGCCTTTTTCTGACTTTTCCCTTTTTTACTACTGAGAAATTCCTGATGGAAAAACCTAATAACACTGCCCGACCTGGGAATCGAACCCAAGATCTCATGTTCAGCAGTCGCGCTATGCGACCATTAGAATGTTTTCCTTTACATTTCATCTATATTAACATAAGATGGCAAAAACTAATACTAATTATAAAGTTTCGAATACGTAGCTTAGCGCCGAGGACACGATTTGCTTTTTTAAAATGCCGATCAATTTTTCACCAACTAGTTCAATAAACACCTAGTCTATTTGCCAACCTTTTTAAAAGAAAAAAAAAGCCTACTTGTCCAGTAATTTTAATACACAAACACACTTACATACATTAAAAAGCTTGTTTAGTTTTGGACAGCGCGGTACGTTGCCCTTTCTGCGTATTATTTGTGTTTGTTCAACATTGAGAGAATGTTTGTCTTCATACTTGAGAAAACGTTGACTTCTATGTCTATGCTTTGGTAGAATCGAACGAGCTATCTATATGTATACAACAGGGGTGGTCAACTTAAAAAAGACTTAAGATGGACGTTTTTACTGACCAGACTGTGTGCGATATCTACCAATTACAAAGTCAGTACTTCTTCATAAGGTTGACGTTGGTGCCGATTCCCTTGTTCACAAGCTAAACTAAAATTAGACTACTTCTATCTTTTTCTATCCAATAAAACAAGAAAGAAAGCGGAAATAAATTAGATCGGTCAATTTGAGATAATCTGAAACTTCCATGCAATTTAAGTCGACATGTCAGAACGCATTGATTAAAAACACGGAAAAGTTCACAGCAAAACTTAGTTCTAAAATGGTGCCGATTCCCTTGGAACTAAACTAAAATTCCATCTTTTTCTGTCCAATAAAACACGAAAGACACTAATGTAAATAAGAGCTGTCAAATCTGACACATCCATACAGTTATAGTTGACATCTTAAAACGTATGGATTAAAAATACGGAAAAGTTCTAGGCAAAACTAATTTGACATCGCTAACTTAGTTCTTTAATGTCACCGTCCTTTCCTTTCGCTGTATTTTAGTAAGAGATGTCAATTCTCTAAATTTAGTCTAGTTTGTGAACAAGGGAATCGGCACCATTATACTATACTTACCTACTTATAAGAAACAGTTAACTTACGAGTAGTATTTTTTATTTTATTAAGAAGGGAACAACTAAATTAAAGTTTATTTTTCGATCTACTATTATATTTTTTTAGATCTTTCGTTGCTTTTTGAACAAACCGGTCAAATGCATTCGTTGATTATACGGCGAATAGTGTAAGAGAATTGTGCACACAGATAAACAAACATACATACATACCCTTCATACTAAAGTTCTTTCTTCTTTATCGTGTGAGCAGTAAGGTCTTACGACCCCACACACCCTAGTGTCAGAGTTTCTAAACCGCCTCAAGGGCCTCTGACATGGTTTGAGTGGGACAGTAATAGGCTGGTATAAGTCCAGGTTTCCTCACGATGTTTTCCTTCACCGATGCCAGTGATGTCCAAGATAAACTTCAGAAAGTACATATGAATTGAAAAAGTTACATTGGTATTTGAACAGATTTGATGTTTTGAACCCACAACCTCAAGTACGAGAGGCGGGCGAATTAACCACTGGGCCATCACGACACTTACTTTCTACTCCTACTTTCGCATTTATAATATTAGTATGGATGTAGATACCTAACGCTCCATTAAACCAGTGAGCAAACACATAACTCTTCCTTTACGTGCGCAGTCGGTTAAACATTTTATTAAGACGACAAACCTTTAAGAAAACATCGTTCGAACGTTTATGGAATTTAAAATACTCAGTGGTTTTTTCTTATGAAACTTACTATCGCTCGCGTCCGTGTAATTTTTTTTTACGAATCCTATAGATACAGGGTAATTGAAAATTTACCCTAAACCTTAAAAGGGGTCATTGTACTCATCATTATGAACAACTTTTACTATGGGACCAACCCTGAAATCATGAAAAAAAAATCAGCTGTTCCCTACAAAAATGCTACACAACAAGATCGTAATGTATGGATGAGCTGTTTTTTTATGATTTCAGGGTTGGTCCCATAGTAAAAGTTGTTCATAATGATGAGTACAATGACCCCTTTTAAAGTATCGGGTATATTTTCAATTTTCCTGTATATAACATCATGCCTGTAATCCCCGAAAGGTTAGGCAGGGGTATACGCCATGAGTACACCCACATTTCGCCAGTTATGTAACTATTCTAACTATAATATTATAAATGCGAAAGTAAGTTTGTTTGTTACCATTCCTCGCCTAAACCACTGAACCGATCATCCTGAAATTTTGCATATACATTGTCAGGTTTACAGAAACGGACATAGGGTACCTTTCATCCCGAAAAAAAGCACTGTTTCCGAGAGAAATCACAATAAATTTCTTATGATTATTTCCTGAATAGATGGCGCCACGTGTATTTTGGCGAAAGTGTGTCTTAATATCAGTGTACGACTAAACACTTACAGACACTACGCCGACAGACTGAACACCGACAAATCAAATTCGACGGGACACTTCGCCGACAGGATTCTTCGCCGACAGGACTCTTCGCCGATAAGACTCTTCGCCGACAGGACTCTTCGCCGACAGGACTCTTCGCCGACAGGATTCTTCGCCGACAGAACTCTTCGCCGACAGAACTCTTCGCCGACAGGACGCTTCGCCGATAGAACTCTTCGCCGACAGGACTCTTCGCCGACAGGGCTCATAGTAGATGCTAGATTTATTATAATACAAAGTAAGCACTTCCTAGCCCCATAACACAGGTTCAACCAAATTTCCGTGAACTAACGCAAATATTGAGTCTAAAATTTTAAGAAAAAAAAATATCGAATGAACTTTGCTCTCGTATTAGCCAATGAACGAAGCGGTAAAAAGCTTTCAAGTTTTTTTTTTAAATTACATTCGTCACAAACTAGTTTTTATGTATTTATGATAAATTACACCTCTCATATTTTTTTGTATGTCTGTTTGTTGTAATCCTAAAACTAATGGATGCCTCTTGTAATAACAGTACATATCATAAGAGGTCAGAGCCCTGACTTAGGTAAATAGATTATCGATATTTTTAACTACCATTATTGTATAATAATGGTAGGTAGTTATAATATAATTTCTTTTAGATTCAATAAACTCATCATCTGCCTAGCCTTTTCCCAACTATGTTTGGGGTCGGCTTCCAGTCTAACCGGATGCAGCTGAATACCAGTATTTTACATGGAGCGACTGTCTATCTGACCTCCACAACCCTGTAACTGGGTAATATGATACCCCTAGGTAAGACTGGTTGTCAGACTTTCGGGCTTCTGACGACCCGTAACGACTGTCAAAGATCCACGTATGACAGCCGGGACCAACGGCTTAACGTGCTTTCCGAGGCACGGAGGAGTCTCGGTATGTAAAGATGGTCACCCATCCACGGACCAACCCCGGCAAGCGTAGCTTAACCTGACGGATCGACCCGTGCGGCTGTTATTACTTAGCCACGAGCTCCTCCAGATTAGATTCTATAAACTATAAGTTGTATTTTATGTAGTTACTAAACGATGTTTAAGTTGTGTAACCTAAAACTTTAATATTGTTTGCATGCCATTTTTATGGCGAAATGTGTTTGAACTTTTATTTATATTTTCCATCTTGTACATACCACATTTGACGCAAATAAATAATTTTGACTTGA
This sequence comes from Hoplodrina ambigua, assembly GCA_949774945.1. NCBI lineage: Eukaryota > Metazoa > Arthropoda > Insecta > Lepidoptera > Noctuidae > Hoplodrina > Hoplodrina ambigua. Next base: position 790,939 of record OX458991.1, read on the forward strand.
CTTGTTCGTAGTTGAATGTTGTGATAGAAATGTGGGTGGTCTTGTCTCTATACAAAAGCTCTCGCCTGTTTTCTTACTGGTTTATAACAGTTTTAAAGCAATGATTTTTACAAGCTTTTATTTAGCTTGCACTGTTTGTATGTCTGTATGTATGCAAATAAGTTGTCCTTTCTTTGCAAACCATTTTTCGATCATTTGTTGTTATCCGATTAAGCTGAAATTATGCATACACCTTTAGTTCTGATGACAATGCAATGTACAATAATGTAATAATATTAAATGAAAAACTGGTTTAAAAAAAAAAATTTTTTTTTACTGCCTCGTTGGTCTAGTGGTCGCAAGCGCGACTGCTGTGTTTGAGGTCTTGGGTTCGAAACCCAGGTCGGGCAATGTGTTATTGGGTTTTTCCATCAGGAATTTCTTAGTAGCAGCCTCGGAGTCTGGATTTGTGCCCGGTTGATGGTAATAGGCTCTCCCCTTATTACATGGGACTAAAAACATAACTGGCGAAATGTGGGTGTATTTATGGGTACATCTCTGCCTAACCCTTCGGGGATTACAGGCGTGATGTTGTGATATGTTATGTTTTGTATAACAAAGTAACTATTACAAGTATTTTAATAGTTGTTGTGTTTATCAGAAATATGGAAGACTGCCTCGTTGGTCTAGTGGTCGCAAAGCGCGACTGCTGGGGATGAGGTCTTGGGTTCGATTCCCAGATCGGGCGAAGTGTGCAAGAATGCTCTGAGCGCCCCCGTGCCCCGGCAAAAGGTAATTGGAGGAACACCGTAGGGTTTTAGTCGGTAAGAGTCCGACACACCCCTCCGCCTTCCCCGAGGTGGAGGCAGACCATGAGGATTTCCCCACGAAAAAAAAGCTGCAACGTGTTATAACTTCGTTCTCTACCTTCCATACTCCGATGACTTAACAACTATGTTTACGATATTACAAAACCGTTAACGAAAAACAGGTTTAGTTTAATATTAGCTCATTCGATATCAATTAAGTTAATGAAAAATGTTTTTAAGTCTCTCAAGAACTCGAGGTGAACTTCCACTTATCTGAGCATTTTACATGTTACATAACATCACGCTTGTAATCCTCGAAGGGATAGGCAGAGGAGTACATAGTACACCCACATTTCGCCAGTTATGTGTAACAGGGGGCGAGCCTATTGCCATCAACCGGGCATAAATCCAGACTCCGAGGCTGCTACTGAGAAATTCTTGATGGAAAAACCCAATAACACTTTGCACGACCTGGGAATCGAACCAAAGACCTCGCTCTGCGACTTCTGAATCACCGCTAGACCAATGAGGCAGTCAATTTTACAAGTTCAATGTCGATATCTGAACTTGAATTAAGTTTATGAAAGAAAATTTAGGACACCATATTCAAAGTACACTTTGCAAACAAGCATATATTACAAATTAGAGGATTATACATATATAAGACTAGCTTTTGTCCGCGACTTCGTCCGCGCAAAAATGTTACTTTCTAATGGTGAAAGAATTCTTAAAATCGGTCCAGTAGTTTTTGATTTTATCCATTACAAACAAACAAACGAAAATACAATTTTTTCCTCTTTATAATATTAGTGTAAATTAGAGGAATATATTCAAGACTAGCTGTTGCTCGCGAGATATGAAGATATGAAATTTAACGCAAACAAAATAAATTTAAATTTCAAATAAATTGGAACAAGGAATCACGTTGTCCCATACAAACTCTGCCCCTCTTTTTTACCCCCTTTTTTTTAGGTATTAAAAATCATCAAATGACTCCTTCCGCCCTGGGTGGGGCGGACGGGACTGTCAGACTTTTACTGACTAAAAAACCACCCTGTTCCTTCTGATGCCCTTTACGTTCCGGGCCACGGCATCCTGTTAAGACGTCCCGCAACCCCGGCAGGCGTCGGCCTCGTTGGGGGCCCCGTCCCTGTGCTGACAGCTCTTTGAGGCGCGCGCGAACAGAACGCGCCGTCGACCCGGGCTTGGTCCTTGATCGGACGGCGAGCTACCCATTACTCGCCGTCCGCAAGCCCGCGCCTACTTTTTCACCCCCTAAGGCAGCCTTTCCCAAAGTAGGCGATAATTCCACCTTGTGGTCACAGTAGGCCTAAAGGGGGGCGGTAAGAGACTCAGAAAAAGAAACGGGACGTTTTATAGAGGCTTAGGGGGCGATTTGTTATTTCATCTACTAGGTGGTTTTTAAGTAGGTCAAAAAATGGGGGCGCTAAAAAACTATATTCTCAAAGTGGGCAGTTTAAAATAAGTTTGGAAACCTTAGCCCTAAGGAGTAGAATTTCGGGAAATCCTTTCATATCGAATGCCTACATCATACAAAGAACACACCGTCCAAGTTTCAGGTCTCTACGATCAGCGGTTTAGGCTGTGCGTTGATCCGTCGGTCAGTCATTCAGGACAAAGCATTTTATATGTTTAGATAATAATGCTTGGAAACATGCTGGTCCTGCTCCATAGGGCAATGACACATTCTAGACAAAACAAACTGGTTATTAATAATGATTTTAATATTAGACATTTTTATTAGTTTTTTACTTTCGCGCGGGTTCACACATTATTTCATATTTGGTTGAGATTTCAAGAGTGGTCGTCTACAGTTCCAGTATTTGTAAACACGTGAACACTATGTGTCTTTGAACTTATCTGGAAACATAGTCCTGCTCCATAGGACAATTACTATTAATTCTAGACAAAATCAAGCTGGTTAATATTAATTTTAATATCTATTTTTTTTTTTGACACTTTTGTTGGAATTTCTCAGTAGCAGCCTCGGAGTCTGGATTTGTGCCCGGTTGATGGCAATAGGCTCGCACCCTATTACATGGGACTAAAACATAACTGGCGAAAGGTGGGTGTACTCTTGGGTATACCTCTGCCTAACCCTTCGGGGATTACAGGCGTGATGTTATGTTATGTGTGTTGTATTTTATTTTCTATTTGGTTTTTACTATGGGATTGCGCAGGCTCACACACTGTTTCATTGTTGGTTAGAGATGTTGAGAGTGGTCGTCGTCTACAGTTCCAATATTTGTTAACATGTGAACTCTATGTAACTTTAAATATATTTTTACCATCAATTCCTAATTTGTGATATAAATTCTTTTTGTGTGTTATTATACAGTCGTTTTTATATAAGGTACATTGCATTCACATGTAATTACGTATGACTCTGTGTACAAATAATAATATTGTAAAACATTGATTTTAAAAGAAAACGTATGGAGTTTCTTGCCCATTCTTCTCCATACAAAACTACCTTTTGGAAGGGGCAACTAGATTCAATTATTTTTTCTTGTGTATGACGTTCAAAAGTGCCTTTTAATGATCTTATAATAAATAATTTGACTTTGACTTTGACTGTCAAACCTTTAGTATCGACGTCTCCTTTCAAGCTCACTTCACATTAATTCACCGAGGGTCATTTTTATAAATAAATACTGCTGGACATCGAACCCACGACCTCAAGTTTAACAGTCAAGCTTTTCATTTACATTAAATGCAGATTAAACGTTTACATTGTAAGATAGATCGTGTATTCGTACATTTAAATGTTCAATTTCTACCTACACGAAACGCGAGAGTGGGTCGCGCGCGGGTCGGGCGCGGGTCGCGCGTTTTATCGCGTTGTCGTCCATATTAATGCTGGTTAAAAGCTTTTACAACGACTCAAACTTTAATGTTCAAAATCTTGCGACATCTCATCTTTCTACTTCGGTCTGCTGCGGCCACAGAAATCCTCAAACGGCGAAAATATAGTACTCTTAGTATATGGTACTGGTAACTATAATCTGGATCTGTTTGGGGTGGAAACCCTCGGGTCGTGGGGTCCGTGTGCCCATGGCCTTTTCAAGCAGTGGTCCAAACGGTTGGTTGACACTTACCGTGAGCCAAGGGCTGGTTATTACCTTGGCCAGAGGCTAAGTATTGCGATTTAACGTGGCAATGCGTCCAGTCTTTTAGGCACATTTCGAGTTGACGGCGATGCGGACTTGGTCCGCGTAGATTTCGTTCTTCCCTTACAAACCCGGTAGCGGTACCTACAGTATTCGCTGAGCACGCTAAATAAAATTGCAATTTGGCAAATCGTCGATACCTTTTTTTTTACTGACTAAAAAACCACCCTGTTCCTTCTGTTGCCCTTTACGTTCCGGGGCCACGGTATCCTGCTAAGACGTCCCGCAACCCCGGCAGGCGTTGGCCCCGTTGGGGGCAATTGTCGATACCTTGGGTTACATAATTGAAGTTTTAGTAAGGATCCCTATTTTTTTCTATTTACAAATATAGCCCATGTTACTCACGGATAACGTAGCATTGTAATGGTGAAAGAATTTTTTAATTCGGTCTCGCAGTTTTTGAGTTAATTCGTTACAAACATACAAAAATACAAATAATAATATTTGCGGTAGGTAGATCTTTTGATTTTTTAACCAAGATTATAATAATATAATTTACTGTCTTAAAAAGTGATGCTACATAGTTTTTGTTCTCTAGACCCCAAACTAGGATTCCCTGTGTCGTGGGTTCTAGTTATTTCATCCAGTTAGCTTAGAGACAGCAATTAAATAATCAGCAACAATTAAATGAACAGTCTCAAAGCTGGTAGGTTTATAAATCACAATCATCATCATCACCTGCCTAGCCTTTTCCCAACTATGTTGGGGTCGGCTTCCAGTCTAACCGGATGCAGCTGAGTACCAGTATTTTACATGGAGCGACTGCCTATCTGACCTCCACAACCCAGTAACTGGGTAACACGATACCCCTAGGTAAGACTGGTTGTCAGACTCTCAAGCTTCTGACGACTCGTAACGACTGTCAAAGATCCACGAATGACAGCCGGGACCAACGGCTTAACGTGCTTTCCGAGGCACGGAATGTCAGTAATGTCTAAGATAAAGTCACATTGGTACTTGCCCGGATTCGAACCCTTGCCCTCATGCATGAGAGGCGAGCGCCTTAACCACTAGGCCATCACGACATTCTCCTCATAAATCACAATATTACAAATAAAATAAAAGAAAGAGAAATAAAAAACAAAAATTAATTAAAAACAACTATATTATGTTAGATTTTGTACTTAAAGTTCATAAACACAGCATCAGAGCTGTGTGAGCTTGTGTGGGTCTTTCTCGAAGATGAGAAATTCTTCGTGTGTGGGACGAACGACGTATAATGTTTTTCTTTCCATCGTAGATTAAGTACCTACCTATGCACTTTGCGTATAAAATCATATGCAAACGTGTGTTAGAGATAGTTAAGAGTGAACTTCCAGTGTTAGCAAAGCTATAGAAGCTTCTTTCGGCTTGAAAAGAGTGTCCGTGGAGTTTCTTGCTCGTTCTTCTCTATAGAAACGAGCAACTAGCTTCAACTTTCGGAGTAACTGACCGACTCCTTGACAATTCAAAAGTGACTGTAAATGGTTCCTTAAACATGCTTTAATGAAATAAAAAAAGCATGAATTCATTAATTGGTCGTGGTGTACTTATAAGAATGTAAAATAAGGTAAGAACAAACCTCGATTATTATTAAATAACTCATATCTTTTGGTACTAAGTACATAGTTTTTTTTTTATTTGTATTTTTTTCTGAATGGTCATTAGTTCTATCATGACCAATTTCAAGATTAATTTCATTTCCATTAATTAGCCGATATACATACAACTTCAAATATTTATTTTTTCTTACAAAAATTCCAAACATTTATGTACTTATTAATTAAGTATTATTGATAACCTGGGCCATCATGTCCCTCAATCCATATAAGCTTAATTTTATAGCTACATGCAATCGACAGCTCTGTCTAAGCTACAGCCTTATTAGCAGACAGTCAACTTTTTCAACAACAAAAAAAAGCTTCAATTTTATAGCTTAAAAAGCTGTGTATAGCAAATCTTGCAGTGTGCCACAGCCTTCGTGTCGCAATCTCTCCGTGTAGCGGTCATCTCGTCCTCTATATAAGAGGCTGAGTTGCATAACGCGCACATTTCCGCAAACACGTCGCCGGATACCACACGTATGTACAAAATTTTTATTAATTATCTTATTTATTTTAATTTTTACTTATTTTTTTTTTTCAATTAGAAAACATTGTTTACATTAAAAGAACTTTTTTACAAAAACGCAACCGTCTTCAAAAACTACGAAAAAAAATGCTTTAGTTTTGGAAGTCAGTGGCTTTTGTTTTGTTTCTGTCAGCGATTTTTTCTGAAACTAAAGTGTTTATGTTTTTTTATTTTGTAGTTTTTAAGTTGTCTTCTTTTGTAAAAATATTTTTAATTTTTCACAAGTAGGTATAACTTGTCGTTAATATTTTAAATCCTTATAAAAATCAGTTCAGCCAAACGTGAAATAACCGCAGACAAACATACATACAAACGGGTTAAACAGAGAACCTCTTTTTTATAATCGTTAAATGGAACAAACATTGTTCTGAAAACTACATCAAAATCGGTTCACCCAAACGCGATATAATCGTGGACAAACATGTATACATACAAACATACAGAAGAAACTAAAAACCTTCTTTATTTTTCGAAGTCGGTTGAAAATATATTTAGTTTAAAAATAGTTGGTCTAGTCTTCGCAAAGCACGACTGCTGAGCACGAGGTTTTGGGTTTAATTCAAAGGACGGGCAAAGTGTTATTGGGTTTTTCCATCAGGAATTTCTCAGTAGCAGCCTCGGAGTCTCGATTTGTGTCCGGTTGATGGCAATAGGCTCGCCCCCTATTACATAGGACTTAAACATAACTGGCGAAATGTCGGTGTACTAATAGGTACACCTCTGTCCTAACCCTTCGGGGATTACAGGCGTGATGATATGTTATATTATTCTATTTTATTTACAATGAACTAAATATAACTAAAATTGTGTTGAAAGTTAAAAAGTGTCCATCTGTCTAATAGTCGCGAGTTCGATTATGATTAAGGGTTAGGCAGAGTTGTACCCATTAGTACACCCACATTTCGCCAGTTATATTTTTAGTCCTATGTAATAGGAGGCGAGCCTATTGCCATCAACCGGGCACAAATTCAGACTCCGAGGCTGCTATTGAGATATTCCCGATGGAAAAACCCAATAACACTTTGCCCGACCTGGGAATCGAACCCAAGACCTTAGATAAATTACAGCTAAATTCGACCGAATCGAAGTATTCAATAAAAATAGAGATTTTACTCTTTATAAAGAGCTTTTATTTAGCTTGCACTGTCCGTATGTAAGTAAGTTGTCCTTTCAAAATTGGCAAACCATTTTTCGACCATTTGTTGGTATCCGATTGAGCTGAAATTTCGCATACACCTTTAGTTCTGATGACAATACAATGTCCAATACTCAATATTGTAATAACTTTAAATTTGACTGCCCCGTTGGTCTAGTGGTCGCAAGCGCGACTGCTGAGCATGAGGTCTTGGGTTCGATTCCCAGGTCGGGCAAAGTGTTATTGGGTTTTTCCATCAGAAATTTCTCAGTAACAGCCTCGGAGTCTGGATTTGTGTCCGGTTGATGGCAATAGGCTCGCCCCCTATTACATGTGACTAAAAACATAACTGGCGAAATGTGGGTGTAAGTACCTACTAATGGGTACACCTCTGCCTAACGCTTCGGTGATTACAGGCGTGATGTTATGTAATAACTTTAAATTAAAGCTTGTTTTTAAAATACTTTTTAAATTAGTTTTTTTTAATACAAATCTTTGCATTTACATTTTTTATATAAACCTTGTTCGAAACGCAAAGTATCCATTTTAATAAATCTTCTTACACATAAGAAGAATACATAGGTCTAAAAAGTTAGTTGAGAACGTATGTATAAATTGTGATAACCATAGATATTGTAACCAGGATTTTGTAAAAACCTAATTTAAAAGAGTGCCGTGGAGTTTCTTGCTCGTTCTTCTCCATAGAGGCCTACCTCCGTTTTGGAACGAGCAACTAGCTTCATTTCAGACTAACTGACCGACTCCTTGACAATTCAAAAGTGCCTGTAAATGGTCTAATTGAAATAAATGTTTTGACTTGACTTTGATACAGCTAAATTCGACTGAATTTTTCCGATTTTTTCAATAAAAACAGAGATTTCCAAATTATCTTTAAAAAAAAAAACATTTTGAAACAGTTTTTGAAACAGTTGAAACAACTTTTAAGACCTGTGTATTCTGCTTAAGTGTAGAAAGTTTCATTGAAATCGGTTCATTAATTTCGTAAAGTAAGAACTTGAAAGTTGGTATGAGATTCCGTACGGTGTAAACTCTCTTAACTGTCATCGACAATTGTATGTCTCGTTAAGGCTGAACCTCTATGTTCAATAAAACTTTATGGTTTTCTAAATTCTATGTTCTATTGTGTGGAATTGTGCCTAACTGTGTGTCTGAAGACTGTTAGGTGACATTATAGTGCTAGCTTTCAGCCTAGATAGAAATCTAGGTAAAGGAAAATACTGTTGACTGCCTCATTGGTCTAGTGGTCTGTGCATGAGGTTTGATTCCCAAGTTGGTTCCTCGGAGTCTGGATTTGTGCCCGGTTGATGGCAATAGGTTTGCCCCCTATTACATGGGACTAAAACATAATTGGCGAATATGGGTGTACTGATAGGTACACCTCTGCCTAACCCTTAGGGGATTACAGGCGTGATATTATGTAAAGGAAAATAGGATTGAGCTTAAAATATCATGGAGTTGCTTGATGTTTATTTGAACTCAAGATTTGGGTGTTAGGTAGTCAAAATTTGTGACTTAGGTATACATAATTATGTAGCGAGTTAATATCCATACTAATATTGTAAATGCGATAAATTATAATTTTATAATTTTTGCCTCGTTGGTCTAGTGGTCGCAAAACGCGACTGCTGAGCATGGAGTCTTGGGTTTTCGATTCCCAGGTCGGGCAAAGTGTTATTGAGTTTTTACATTAGGAATTTCTCAGTAGCAGCCTCGGAGGCTGGATTTGTGCCCGGTTGATGGCAATAGGCTCGCCCCCTATTACATGGGACTTAAACATACTTAACTGGCGAAATGTGGGTGTACTATAAGTACACCTCTGCCTAACCCTTTGGGGATTACAGGCGTAATGTTATGTTTTTATGATTTTTTCTTAGATATTCTTTAGTAGTACTCCGAGGCTGCTACTAAGATACTCCTGATGGAAAAACCCAATAACACTCTTATTAAAACTAAATCTTATTTGAAAGAATCATATTTTAAATGATTATAGATTAATCCACTTTCACGATTTCCGAAAAATCTAGATTTTTTACATAATATTATTATGCAGTTTTTTTTAATATCTTATTTGTTTACTATAAAAACTAGTTATTTAAATTGGTGTCTCGAGTTAACTTTTCAAATAAAAACTGGTTACAAATAAATGTTTCCTCTCATTATAATAACTATAATATTCTCTAGTAAACAAATGAAGTATCTTGACTTGGCTCGCGAGGTTGTCGACATGTGGGATGTGAGTACAGCAATCACTGTGCCGATAGTCGTGACGGCCAATGGCATAATAGCCAAGAGCCTCGACCAACATCTTAGGAGGCTCTCGTTGGGCGGTTGGATCAAGGGCTTGATTCAGAAAGCGGTACTCCTGGACACGGCGCGTATTGTTAGGTGATTCCTTTCTCAGGAGCCCTGACCACCGGTAGCTTGGACCCTGTTCCCGATGCCGGTGGGATACTATTTTTCTATATTTTTAATGTTTTTATATTTGAAAATGTAATGATAAATGTACGAATGATAATACATAATAATATTCTCTAAAACGATTTCTGTTACCGCGGTCAATCTCAATGGAGACTACTGAGACTAGTCAAGTACGCTTTACAAATTATGATGCACAAGAGTACACTCCCTCTTCCCTCACTCTCATAGTCTGATGGGAAGGCAACCCGACACGACCGGGGAGAGATTAGGCGCAGGACTAACGGCTTTACGTGCTGAGGCACGGATATGTAATCTAACCAGTAATAACTTACTAAATGGGCAAAAGCTAGCTATATTATAAGCAGTAGACGAAAAACCTGGACGGAATAATTCGAAATCGTCAACCGGCAACATAGACAACTATTCATTCTTTCTCTGTATATCCAGAGCCCGTTTTCAGGCCCATTTATTGAGCGTGCAAGTCCTTCCCTGTCATTTTATCCGTGTCATACAAATATTAATCAGGCAGGGGCCATAGTCCTTCGTCCTTTTTGGTGGCAAAAATCATCAAATGGCTCCGCCCTGGGTGGGGCGGAAGAGGCTGTCAGACTTGTACTGACTAAAAAACCACCCTGTTCCTTCTGTTGCCCTTTACGTTCCGGGGCCACGGTATCCTGTTAAGACGTCCCGTAACCCCGGGTAGTTCTAGGGTACGGCCCATTTAAGCCACCCAAATCCATAGTCCCATAGGTACTGTGTTCCTATATACTGCAGTCTTGCCTAACCTGGGGTTATCCTTGGATGCACTTGCATAGTACTTGCATAGGTATGGCGAGCACGAGATCAGCTCACTATAACCTGTAAAACTTTGCGCGGCACTATTGACGCACCTGATCTGCATACTGCACTGGCTCGCTTTTTTGTCCCGACTAATTACTGCCGCGGCAGAAAGCACAAGCTATTTGCTGTGCCTTCTTGTGCTAAGTCCCCAGTACCTCGCACTCTGCCCGTACTTAACGATCTCTTGGATTCTAATCCAACAAACGATCTGTTTGCGGATGAATGGACGAAGATTTTGTCGGTATGTCAGAAGTACTGTGAGGTGAATTTATGAAAGGGATGAAGTTATTTTGTTTTGTTTTTAAATGTATATTTGTGTTTTTTTTTTTTAAATATTTTTATCTGTCTTCTGTGTCTTTAATTATTTTAATTGGTTATTTAACCGTTGTAATTAAAGTAAAATAAATAAATAGTGCATACAGTTTCATTGAAAGCTGCAAGCTGGCTTCGACTCCTCGTACGCCAATCAAAGGGCAAGAACCTAGGGTCCCGATAAACAAAAATTGAATATAATTAATTACCAAACATTCCATTTCCTAAATTCCCTAGAACAGTTCAAAGATAAATAAAAAAAAAGTCATTTAAAAATAACGGTAACCCGTCGAACGTTGCGTCAGAATTAACAGTATTCGATTATGGAACGCTGAGATGCGTCTACGCTCACAACTTTACCGTTTTGAGAACCAGTTTGAGTTATTAGTTAGTGGAAAAGCAGTAACATCATTAAATATGAGATTAGATACAATAATAAATAGAATAGTTAATGGTGGGTCGTAAGATTTACTGCTCGTTGATGGTAGGTTAAGCTCGTGGAGCTAGGGGTCATGGGGGTCATGTGTGACGTCTCCAGCATCATCCAAAGATGGATGAATATTTTTGGTTGTACACCAAATATCTGGTTTGCTTTGTCCGCGAGATTTTTTAACCTTACGTATAAACAAAGCAATTTTACTTGTTACGGCAGTTCTGCTGTAATCCTATGAGGAGTTCCGTTTCATATCCCCGAATTTCATTATCAGATCATGACAATATTTCTGTAGGACCAGTTCGAAAGTATACGATTTCAAACAAAAAAATGATCATCCAAATAGATTTATAATTGGCGGAGTAATCGCATAACATACATACAAAAAAGGAAAGAAAAAAAAAGGACATACCGACTGGAGCTTACTTTTATCGCAAAAACAAAACAGACATTGACGTGAACGAAGACGCTATCATTAGCTAGTCTAAAAATAACATCATGAGGAAACCAGACTCTTCAAAACTGCGACACATATGGCTATACCACAGTCATTATAATCCGCAATACGTTATTAAATCTTGTCTATTTCCACTTGTCATTCATCTTTCCTAAGACGTGTGATTAGCATCTTCCAAGTTAACCGGTTGGTTAGGTCGTTGAACCTCATCATCATCATATCGACGTCCACTGCTGAACATAGGCCTCCCCTAAAGATAGCCACAAAGACTGGTCTTGCGCTGCAGGCATCTAGGGGTTTCCTGCGACCTGTGATGATGCCCAATGGTGCCCGATGGTGCCCTGATGGTGCCCTGCCTAGCGATGAAAGGACTAGAGGCTTTTAAACGTTTTTGTTTAAAACCAGCCTCGATTTTGAAGACTCGACTCCAAAAATAGGACTCGAGGCTTGTTACAAAAAAGAGCTCGAGTCATTAGAAAAGACTCGAGTTATTAAAACTTGAGTCGCAAACCCTCTTAACCGAGTTGAGTCTTTTTTGAAGACTTATTAGCCTGGAGTCCTTTCATCTCTAGCCCTGTCCATTGCCACTTTTTTTTTTTTTTTTTTTGAGTTTCGTTTTGAGAGCTATGTCGGTTATCTTAGTTCTACTGCGAATCTTCTCATTTCTGATTCGATCTCGTAGTGAAACCCAAAGCCTATATAGTCCTCTGCTTTGCTCTCTTAGCGACTTTAAGCTTGCTTATGAGGCACTTAGTAAGGCGTTTTAGGGCCATAAGTCATCACCAAAAACCAGGGGCGTTACTAGTCAGGGACGTAGCTACCACCGTATCAAAGATTCGGGCCCCCCAAACTACAGGGGCTCGAAAGCCACAAACGCTGTCATCTGAATCTAGAAATGGCGTCATGGCGTCATTTCGCCAGTTATGTTTAAGTCCCATGTAATAGGCTTGTTTATTGCTTTATATACATCTTCATTGTTTTCACATATAGGATTAACAAGAATAATGTAATGTAATGTAATAATGTAAAGGTTTTGTAAAAACGCAATTGAAAAGAGTGTCGTGGAGTTTCTTGCTCGTTCTTCTAAATAGAGGCCTACCTCCGTTTAGGAACGAGCAACTAGCTTCAACTTTCTAACTAACCGACTTTTTGACGATTCAAAAGTGTCTGTAAATGGTTTAATTGAAATAAATGTTTTGACTTTGACTTTGACCTTGACTTTGAAGGGCCCCCAAGAAATGTAAATACAGGGCCGGCTCGGACAAGCCACGCCACTGCTAGCATCGCAATTAAATGTTGTTCACTTCCGCTTGTCATTTTTCTTCCCATGAGTCTTGTGATTAGCATGCTCAAGTAAACCGGTCGGATAGGTCTTTGAACCTATTAAGAATTGATTTTGTAACTGTTTATAATAAATTGTTTTTAAAAGCCCTTTCGCAATTAAGTTTCGATGTTGAAATTGATTGTAAATTAAGATTAGAATATATAGAATTTTTGTAATCGGTACAGTAATTTCAGAGATTACTTCTCACAAACGAAATGTTTATTTTTAAACCAACGACGTATTAAACGCAGGGAGGGTCGCCCTAGGAAGACCTACACTGACCTTATTGGTGAGGTTCTTCAGAAAGGTCAGGTGCGCAGTACTCGTAAAAGGCGTGCTTGTATGACGAGATGTATAAACGTAGATGTGGCGAAAGGAGTATGTAAAGATCGTAGCAGGTGGCGTTCTGTGGTTTCTGCCAACCCCTTATGGAAAAAGGCGTGAGTTTATATATGTGTGTATTGAACCTTGCACTTGAAAAATTACAAGTCAGTCGAAGTCGTGGAATAAAAGGTAGCCAATGGTTCAAACTTAACTCGTCCCAAATTTCATAAAAATTGGTTCAGTGGTTTATTAGTGGTACTTGCGCATTTATAATATTTGTATGGATGGGAGCCGGATGATGATCCCCGGCGTAAAGTGTAGGAAGGGAACACTGGGGTGGTTTTTAGTCAGTCAGAGTCTAACAGACCCCTCCGCCCCAAATAAGGTTTAAAGGTATTCAATCATTATCTTCCTGCCCTTGTCCCAAGTTATTTGTGGTCGGCGCAACACGTTTTCCTCTTCCACTCCGTCCTGTCAGCCGTCATGCAATGACTGATTCCCCTTTCATTCATATCATTCTTCACACAATCCATCCATCTTTTCTTTGGTCTTCCTCTTGCTCTCCATCCATCTTTAAGGGTATTCAATCCCTAAACAAAAAATATAAAGCTAGCTAGCTAGCTTTTTCCATACACCTTAAAAAGCAGGATTAACATATTAATACATACACATAACATCACGCTTGTAATCCCCGAAGGGTTAGGTAGAAGAGTACTCATTAGTAGTTATACCCACATTTCGCCAGTTATGTATAAGTCTCAGAATTAATTAATGTGCTCAATAAATTAGTATTTTTGATTACATAACATAAAATTAAAATACTTAAACCGGTATTATCGATTTAAAATGTCCGTAATATGGTGTTTAGGTACGGTCCTTCCTTCTTATGATCTGGTTTTTATGCATTTTAGCGGGCTGTAGTTTATACACATAAACCAAGAAATTTGGATTAACTTTTCAATACTTGGAAAGGGCACTCTTTTCAATTAAGATTTTACAAAATTATATGTCATTAACATTATTCGCCTCTGACTGCCTCGTTGGTTAGTGGTTACAAGTGACTGCTGAGAATGAGGTTTTGGGTTTGATTTTCAGGTCGGACAAAGTGTTTTTGGGGTTTTCCATCAGGGATTTCTCAGTAGTCAGCCTCGGAGTCTGGATTTGTGTCCGGTTGATGGCAAATGAAATCATAAAAAAAGCTTTTCCATACTAGCTTATGCCCGCGATTTCGGCCGCGAACGTGTCAGCTATTGCGATCTCATCTTGTTTCATCCTCTCACATCCCCTCACGGGATGTTATTTGAAAAATACGTCTTAGCGGACATCTACTAACTATAAGTTTCCTTGCCAAATTTCATCTTTATACGTCAAGCGGTTTACGATATTTCGGGATGAGTGAGTGGCATACATACAACATAATTATGTACATATTTATATTATATACTTAGATGTACTTAAATTTTCTTTTTTGTTCCAGATAATTCAAAATGGCGATAGACCGGTTGATTCGTGTACTACTAATATGCGCTGTGAGTTACACCAGCGCTTCTGTAGTAAACGATGGAGTTAATTATAGAAGTAAGTTAATTTGAGGAGCTTTTTTATATAAGGTGGGTGGACCATGGAAGGCCATGCTCCTTCGAAGGCCAATTATTAAAATTTCGTAGTTATTGCCATGTGATGACAAATTCCTTCCATTTACATAAACACCCATCGAACTGGAAATCACAGACGCGGCAGTGAATCGTTTGCGCTACTATTTTGGCCGAACGGTCCCTCGTGTCATTGATATCGGAAATCGGCGACGTTAAAATAAGGTACTGTACCATAGAAGGCCACTCTAACAAATAAACAGTTATTATTCGTTTATTTACTGGACAAATGAAACTAACAAATATTTAAGTAATACTTTGTTTTATTACGTAACATATAAACCATTTCTTTTTATTGTAGATTTAATCGCTATTTATTATTTTTTAGTGTTAAATGACTGATTTATTATAATGGCCTTCTAAGGAGCCTTGTTCCTAGCAAGGCCATTTGGAAGAGTTAAATGAAACTTAAGTTTAATCAATATTGATCAAATCTAAAATTCAAAAAAGTGGTTTATATGTTACGTAATAAAACAAAGTATTACTTAAATATTTGTTAGTTTTATTTATCCAGTAAATAAACGAATAATAACTGTTTATTTGTTAGAGTGGCCTTCCATGGTACACCCACCTTATATAACTTTTTCTTCTTATGCTTTGATGGCTCGGTCATGTTGAGAGGATGAGTGAAAGACGATTAACAAAAGGTATTTATATGGCAGAGGTGAGTGGCAACGCAGGGAGGGGTCGCCCTAGGAAGATCTACACTGACCTTATTGGCGAGGTTCTTCAGAAAGGTCAGGTGCGCAGTACTCGTAACCGTCGTGCTTGTATGACGAGATGTATGAACTTGGATGAGGCGAAAGGAGTATGTAAGGATCGTAGCAGGTTGCGTTCTGTGGTTTCTTCCTACCCCCATGGAAAACAGGTTTATGTATTTGCTACCTAAGTTTATATTCACAAAAGTTTAATTTCAACCCCACAGCCGGCCGTCAGTCTCCGCCTAGTATCTTCACAGTGGGCAACGGTGAGCAATGTCTGGGCAACGACAGGTCAACCGGCGGTGTTTGCCTCTCCAGGAACCAGTGCAACACACAAGGAGGCAAGGCTATCGGCTTCTGCGGTGTCTTCGCCACTTGCTGTTCTTGTAAGTACAAAAATACAATACCTATCTCGCTGTCGTGTAGGGTCCTGGATTTGAGGACTGGGGAGAGTGATATTGAGTCTTTTCGTTGCAAGTTTTTGGGTACCATTAGCCTATGAGCAAATTAAGTAATTGCTTAGCCCTTTCTCAACAACGTTGGGGTCGGCTTCCAGTCTAACTGGACGCAGCTGAATAGATTTAACAAGATTATAATAATATAATTTATTGTCTTAAAAAGTGCTACATAGTTTTTGTTCTCTAGACCCCAAACTAGGATTCCCTGTGTCGTGGGTCCTAGTTATTTCATCCAGTTAGCTTTGGGACAGCAATTAAACATTCAGCAACAATTAAATTAACAGTCTCAGAGCTGGTAGGTTTATAAATCACAATCATCATCAACATCTGCCTAGCCTTTTCCCAACTATGTTGGGGTCGGCTTCCAGTCTAACTGGACGCAGCTGAATACCAATATTTTACATGGAGCGACTGCCTATCTGACCTCCACAACCCAGTAACTGGGTGATACGATACCCCTTCGTAAAACTGGTTGTCAGACTTTCGGGCTTCTGACGCCCCGTGACGACTGTCAAAGATCTACGTATGACAGCCGGGACCAACAGCTTAACGTGCTTTCCGAGGCACGGAATGATGTCAGTAATGTCTAAGATAAATTTTAACGTAATTAATTCATTTAAATAAATACATCTTTTTGTTTCAAGTGAACGCGTGTGACGTACGCACAAACACGAAGGTGGCAGTCTTCATCAATCCACCTCTAAACCATGAGTCTTCGGGCTTGGAGTGTTCATACAACGTTGAGATCAACAACAACAACGTCTGCCAGATCAGGATCGACTTCGAAACCTTCAACCTTGCTCCACCTACTACTGTGAGTATTTAAAGTACAACTAATGCTTCATACCAGCTTTTGCCTGCGTCCCCGCAGGGTTAGGCAGAGGTGTACTCATTAGTACACCCACAATTCGCCAGTTATGTTTTTAGTCCCATGTAATAGGAGGCGAGCCTATTGCCATCAACCGGGCACAAATCCAGACTGCGAGGCTGCTACTGAGAAATTCCTGATGGAAAAACCCAATAACACTTTGCCCGACCTGGGAATCGAACCCAAGACCTCATGCACAGCAGCCGCGCTTGCGACCACTAGACCAACGAGGCAGTCAAAAATAATAAACCCCCAAAAAAAATAATATGTAGACTAAACTACTTACTAGATTTTAAAGGCATCAAACACAAAGCAATAATGTTTGTTTCAAAATATACATATGTATAAAAGTGTAAAACGAAACGTCAATAATTATATTACTATTTCTGAACATTATTCTGGTATATGGTTGACAGTACTTTTTACCTACCTACCTACCCACCCACATTTTTTTTTTTACCATCTTTTCAATGTCTACTATATTTTTATGGGTAATTACTCGTATTTTAAAAACTACTAGGTATTTAATTTTAGCAATAGGCTCGCGCCCTATTACATGGGACTTAAACATAATTGACATACTTATGAGTGTACCTCTGCCTAACCCTACGAGGATTACAGGCATGATGTTATGTTACTATTTTTAACAGACAAAGAGTTGGCAATCCCAGATTCCACTGACATCGAAGAGAGTACAAGAGCGTGATAAGATATTCAAGATAAAGATTAAAAATCGTGTCGTTTTTAGGTCGACGCTGTGGAGAATGTGACTCAGCGTCCAGGCTACACCTGCAGAAACGACATCTTCCAAGTGACCAACCTGCAAGCGAACTCCGACATCTTGCCGCCTCTGTGTGGAGACAACAGTGGTCAACACTGTAAGTATTTCAAAGTTTAAATTATCTATATACAATAAAATTAAAGTATCTGTTTGTAATATTAAAATAACCGCTTTTTGAGGTAGTTACATATACCAAAATATCATTTTTTTTTAATTGGAATTTCACTGGCATATAGCTGATGTAATAAGGGGTAACTTAGGCTACTACCTATTATTTAAGATAAATAATTAAAGTTTTTTCGTAAAAAACCATAAACCTCGCAGAAAGCCATAATTTAACTTAATTAATTTTATATACATTGTTTGAGGAGTTGTCCAAACGGTTGTTTAATACTTCCCGTGGCCCAAGAGCTGGCTTTTACCTTGGCCAGACTCTAAGCATTGCCATCCAACGTGGCAATCCGGCCAGTCTTTTGGGGGCATTTCCAATTGACGGCGATTCGGATATATTTGATGAGATTTAGTTTGTTTTTGGGGAGGAGGGGTTTTGATTTATTTTATTTATTAAAAATCTGTAAATATATGATATAATAATATTAATAACTAGAAACCTACTCGATTAGACTGTGGCGACATCTATCGGATTACACGAGAACTACATTACACTACACACTGACGTGTGGTGACATCTAGCGCAACATATGCAAAGTACAACTCTTTTTGAACTGTAAAAAATTAAATTATTTAATTACTACTTTGTTGGTTATTTTTAAACTGTTTTAACTTAATTGTGCATGCTGTGCTACTAAAGATAAGGCAAGACAGATGATTAAAAAAACCTATTTTTACATTTCTGACACTCAATATTTCTTCACAGTGTACGTCAGAGTGAACGCCTCTACGAACAGCCGCTCCATCCGAATCAACTTCAAGATCGCTGATCGTGGCTCTCAGCCGAACCTGCCTCAAGCCACATGGAAGATCAAGGTCACACAGCTCGAGTGCTTCAATACTCTTGGGTGAGTCACTTTAAGTAACTAAAAGGAACTCTTTTTAAGGATGGGAATTCATCGAATGACTTCTTCCGCTGTGGGCGGAGTATCAGAATCTTACGACTAACACCCATCTGTCCAAGTCAATAGGGTTCTGGGTTAAATTCCGAAGTCAGGCAAAGTGATATTAGGTTTTCCCATTAGGAAATTTTCAGTAGCATTTCGGAGTTTGGAAATTTATGGACGGTGTGACCTTTTTACGTCTTGAATGAATGTAAAGCCGTTAATCTTGCGCCTGATCTCTCCCCGGTCGTGTCGAGCCGTCCCATAGAACTATGAGAGTGAAGGAAGAGGGAGTGCACCTGTGTTTCTGCACACACTTGCTCACTATAATACCTCCTGCATCTAGTCTTCATTGAGTATTATAATAACTGGATCTATCAAGATTTTAAAACTGTTTTTTTTTTCCTTCTTCAGTAAATACCGGGACGGAATTTTGGAAGCCCTCACAATGTCTCTACCTTCAACGCCATTCGCTTCCACAGCTGACAGGGATGAGTACCTTATTGGTAAGTAGCACAATCATGGAACATGAGATAATTGAATCTTTTCTCCGGAACTCGTCAAGCTTCATTGCCTCGGCGCTTTACTGGTGGTCGCCACTGGCTTTCAGGAGTTACAGTGGTTGGTAATATAGTGATGGGATTGTCCCAAATAAAAAAAAGCCTTTACCAAGCACGATGATTACCTATAGTTAGGGCTGCTATCATCTGAATTGCCGACGCCGGACAAAAACTTCAATAACCCCTGACATTTGGGTGAAATTGAGTTTTTTTCCCGGACATTCCAGAAAAAATATATTTTTCAATAGATTATTAAAGATTAAGTATAACTAAGATTTGTTTTGATTTGTAATCGGGATTACCCGGACTTTTTTTGACATTCCTTTCCGGATGTCCCCTAGACGCCCTACAAACTAGGACAACTCCGGGGAAACCCGGACGGATGACAGCCCTACCTATAGTCCACCAAGCTGAGACCATTCAAAATCCAGTCCCAACCTTCTGTTTGCGCCAATTTGATCGGGAACTTGTAATGATTTGTCATTGTTATTTGCAGCACCTCCTGGATGTCTCCAGTATTATCCTGACCGGTCCGGTTCCTTCGAGTCCTTCAACTATAACAGAGGTGCTGGCCCGTATATAGCTAACCTGATTTACGCGACATGCTTCAAGAAGACCCCGGACGTATGCGGTATCAAGTAAGTTCATTCAGTCTCCAATTATTATTGTAGTTGGCAGTTTGGCACCATCAATCAAATGGCGTGCTTTTTACAAGCTTTTATTTAGCAAGCACTGTTCGTATGTATGTAAGTTGTCCTTTCAAAATTTTCATACCATTTTTCGACCATTTGTTGGTATCCTATTGAGATGAAATTTTACCTTTAGTTCTGATGACAAAACAATGTCCAATACTTAATATTGTAATAATTTTAAATTAAGGCTTGTTTTAAAAATGTTTTTTTTTTTTTTTTAATTAGATTTTATAACCTGTCACAATGCGGTTCTTCCACAGATTTTGTATGGCAAAAGACAATAATTGTGACGTGACTTTTGTAAAGACTCAAATGACTAACTATTTATTGATTTCAAGGCTGGCATAGTGTTTTTTTTTAGAAGTTGTCTCTTGGGATTGTTGGTTAATGATGCCAACTACCCATTTCTCCGAATATAGGGTAAAGCCAATCAAGTATCAGTATCTTTTCATTTTTTTAAAGAAAGAAAGGAAAACTATTTCTTCACGCAAAAATCACGCTCATAACATAAAAGAAAAATTGAACACAAAAGCAAAATAAAAACAAGCTGGTATTAATTCTTAAAATGTTTATTGTTGTTTTACTTTTCTTTGTTTTTTTTTGGTATTACGTTTTCTTGTTCCTTATTCTTTGTCTCTGATTATGTGTATCTGTGTAGGACAGTGTCTGTCTATAGCATAATCAACAAAACTGAATGCTCTTCTCTTCCACAGGCTCTCAACACAATCATTCAATCTCGCTTACCGGCTTGATTCCAACATGTTCGTCGACACCGACTGTCAAGTCAATCCCGTGGCCCGAGGAACCTCGCAGTCGTCAGACTATTTGTTCGTACCAGAAGCGGAAACCGTCGACGGCTTGAGAGGATCCAAGTTCTGCGGCGGTAGCATGGCTAACCAGATTGTTGCCTGTAAGTAAAAGATGATATCCAGCATATTATTGTTCCTCAGCAGGCCAAAGGCTTCTTCTCATACAGAGAAGGCACTAGCATTGATCACCACGCTTGCTCAAGGCGGATTAGCGATTATCCCTTGAATGTGACTCTCAAATCATGTACTGAAGTCATGGTTAAAGTTAGTCTCAAGATGTCCCTTAAACTGTGTCTTTATAATGTTACTAGCTAACCGGCCCACGCGTTGCTGTGGCTCAGGTTTGCAATCAAAAAATATTAAGACCAATAATTGAGATAAAAACTATCCTATCTTTCAAGTTTGATCAAACTGAACTGCACACGGTGTGTAAATTTGATTAAAATGGGTTAAGTAGTTTAGGAGTCTATCCCGGACAAACAACGTGACGCGTAAATTATATGTGTATATTAAGATAATGTATATAATATGATTCTTTTTTCTTTCCAGCCACCCCCCCTGGGCCCCTCTACGTATACTTCCACAGTGATAATTTAGTTGAGGATGGTGTTCCCGAAAATGGCTACAGAATCAATTATAATGTTCTGAACAACTGTGGTGGCTATAATTAAGGCATTTTTTATGTTTAAACGTTGCCGTTATAAAAATATTTTGAAATTTGAAAAATCGAAAATGGCAAGCACTTTTTCGTTGTGAAATTGTGTATTTTAACAAAATACTTAAGGCTTGGCTTTAAATACGTGTTCGATTGTAAGATAATAATGTTTTTACACATCTTTGTGTGGTTTGTAAACCACTAAAAACATCCTTTTTGTAACATATTCACAGTTAAAGTAAAAAATTTAACAGCTTTCAAATAATTCAAAATGGCGGTCTGTTGGCTTCAAAATTTATCCGGTAGAGGCGCTAGTTGTTTATTTTAATGTCGTTATACGATACAATGGTGCTTTTAACTATTATAATTATGTAATTTTAAGAGAGAAAATGCATTTATTAATTTATTAATCTGGGGCATTTGATTTGCATTTATAGATTTAATAAATTTTAGTACAAAAAAAAAAATATTTTATTTTTCAACCTGTAGTTTTATAGAACTTTCAAAGGGGAACGATTCTTACATTTTTAATTGATGCTACGCTTCTATTGGTAACAGCGTGATGTTATATAGCCTATATCCTACCTTAATAAATACCTCTAGTGTATTTTTAGTTACTTTCAAGTCACTTTGTTTTTATGATACGAAGCAAGTCCGGTTAACATTTAAGAACATTAATTAATCTTACTATTTTTAAGTTTACCTAATATTGAAAAGCGCCATCTATGGAGCAATAGTTAAACTACAAAGCAAGCGCCATTTTCTAGCAAAAATACTTACCGTGCCTGCGATGAGTTCTCAAAAAGCTTTTATGAGCTTTTATAGCTCATAAAAGCTTTGCAAAAAGTTCATATAAACAACAAGAGATGGCGCTGTTATCAAGATTGGTAATTTCAAGGATAGGCAAATACTCAATGCTATCAAACTCAATATAAATCGTATACAATAATACAGACTATAATTGTCCCACTGCAGGGCAAAGGCCTCTTCTCATACAGAGAAGGCACGAGCATTGATCACCACGCTTGCTCAAGAGATTAGAGGTTTAGTCATCCTCACGATGTTTTCCTTCACCGATAGTAGTGATGTCTAATATAAATTAGAAAGTACTTACACATGAATTGAAAATGTCACATTGGTAGACCCGGATTCGAACTGGCAAGAGGCTAAACTCAACGCCTTTTCCCAAAATTAATTAAGTTTTAAAAACTCTCTGGTTGCCTCGTTGGTCCAGTAGTCTGACTGCGGGGTTGCGGGACGTCTTACCAGGATACCGAGGCCCCGGAACGTAAAGGGCAACAGAAGGAACAGGGTGCTTTTTAGTCAGTAAAAGTCTGACAGTCCCTTCCGCCCCACCCAGGGCGGAAGGAGCCTTTGACAATTTTTACAACCTAAAAAAAAAAATAGTCCGACTGCTGCTGGTCTTGGGTTGATTCCAAGGTCGGGCAAAGTGTTATTGGGTTTTTCCTTCAGAAATTTCTCAGTAGCAGCCTCAAAGTCTGTATTTGTGCCCGGTTGTTGGCAATAGGCTCGCCCCCTAAAACATGGCAGGTACTTAAATATAACTGGCGAAATGTGGGTTGGGTTTACTAATGAGTTACTCCTCTACCTAACCCTTCGGGGATTACAGGCGTGATTTTATGTGATGTTTATTAGCTCATTGTAACCCCAAGAAACGCTTCATACTTATATCGTACTTGCTTTAGCCCACGACTTCGTTACCTAGCGTAAACATTGGATCCCCGTTTTATCCCCCTTTTTTTAGTTGGTAAAAATCATCAAATGACTCCTGCCGCCCTGGGTGGGGCGGAAGGGACTGTCAGATGCTTTTACTGACTAAAAAACCACCCTGTTCCTTCTGTTGCCCTTTACGTTCCGGGGCCACGGTATCCTGTTAAGACGTCCCGCGACCGCTTTATCTCCTTTTTTTTTTTTATTTGAAAAATTCTTTCTATAACGGACTTCTACTAACTATAAACTACCTCCCTGCCAAATTTCATCTTTATACGTCGAGCGGTTTTCGATATTTCATGATGAGTGAGTCAGTGACCTTTTGCTTTATATATTTAGATAGAAGATGTATAATAAAATTACACACAAAATTCTTTGTTGATATTAAAAAAACGTTCAATTACCGCACTAATGCTCTAATATAATGTTAAAAGCACGAGTGCCTAATCTAGAAGCGATTCATTAAAAGTTACTTTACGAGTATATTGAAAAAATCATAAGCACGACGACCTACCTGACTACCGACCCCCAAAACCCGAGCAAGCGTGAAGAAACCGAGCTAGTACTAATACAAGTCTGCAGTCACTCTTAAGCACTAGGATTGAAAAGAAACATTTTATCTAGAAATGCATATTTTAATCCCAAATTATTACTGTTTGTGATATCTCTATAGAGGAGATATTACCGACCTATTTATTGCTTGTAATCCTCAAAGAAGAAATAAAGAAGAAAGGTAAGAAAAACTGTTTTATTCACGTGAAAATGACACACATAACACAAAAAGAAAGAGAAAAATTATATACAAAAGCAAAGTAGAAATAAGTTTGTATTAAATCTAAAAAATAAATACAAATACTTAAAAGAAATATGCGCCACTACAAAAAGGGCTTACGCTCAGCATAATGCCGTAGCCCGTGCACGAAGGCACTAAAACAACGGACCTGGTTTTCAGCGTAAGCTGGCAAAGGGAAAGGAAAGGGTTAGGCAGAGGTGAACCTATCAGTACACCCACATTTCGCCAGTTATGTTTAAGTCACATGTAATAGGGGGCGAGCCATCAACCGGACACAAATCCAGACTCCGAGGCTGCTACTGATAAATTCCTGATAGTAAAACCCAATAACTCTTAGCCCGACCTGGGAATCAAACCCAAGACCTCATGCTTAGCAGTCGCGCGACTACTAGACCAACAAGGCAGTCCAAAAATTATAAAGGACCCCAAAAAAAAAAAAAACAAAACTGCAGGTATAGATAAAAAAAACGGAAAAGTTCAAGGCAAAACTAATTTGACATGTCTAACTTAGTTCTAAAATGATACCGTCCTTTTCTTTCGATGTATGTTAGAAAGAGATGTCAATTCTCTGGGAACGAGGGAATGGACACCAGTTTCCGTTTATGAGAATTAAAGATTTTTATTTTTATTACTTGAAGATTAGTTTGTATTTTTACAAGCTTTTATTTAGCTTGCACTGCTCGTATGTAAGTAAGTTGTCCTTTCAAAATTTGCAAACCATTTTTCAACCATTTCTTGGTATCCGATGGAGCTGAAATTTTGTATACAACTTTAGTTCTGATGACAATACAATGTCTAATACTCAATATTGTAATAATTTTGAAGTAATAAAGCTTGTTTTTAAAAATATATTTTTCTATGACAAATTTTTTATAACTTGAAGACTAAATTGTATTTTTTGGTATCGGTATCATCACCTCTGCTAGATACCACGCCGGTACCTAGCGTTACTGCTACTTGCCACTCAGTGCGCAATAACACTGGATTTGTATGTACCTGTCGCGGACAAACGTTGAACTTTAGTCGATATTAAAAATGACTAGGATTATAAATTTTTATTTGATGGTTTTTTTTTTGTAGTACATACTTGCCTTATTAGTCTCGTGGTGGAAATTGCAACGGTTGAGCGTGGTGGGCCCTGGGATTGATTACCAGGTC
Organism: Hoplodrina ambigua; assembly: GCA_949774945.1. Classification (NCBI taxonomy): domain Eukaryota; kingdom Metazoa; phylum Arthropoda; class Insecta; order Lepidoptera; family Noctuidae; genus Hoplodrina; species Hoplodrina ambigua. The sequence continues at coordinate 816,204 of OX458991.1, forward strand.
AAGCAAAATGTCTCATTGGGTTTTTCAGTTAGGAATTTCTCAGTAGCAGCCTGGAGATTGTAAGTGGGTGGTGTGACAATCTCGTGAAATGGAAAGCACGTAAAGCCGTTGGTCCTGCGTCTAATCTCTCCCCGATTGAGTCTATGTCATCGGAATATGAGAGTGAAAGAAGAGGAAGTGCACGTCTGTGTTTGCGCACGCGCTTATGTACTATTGTATTACCTGCGTGTTTGCTTTGTTTCCATTGAGGTTAGCTAGATAAACGTAAAAGGTGAATTTATTTAGTTTTTTTTTTAATTATCTTATGTTATTGGATTAAAAACAATCTGCAAGCAAGCTGTTAAATTAAATAGAATTAATTTGTAAAAATCAATTGAAAATTAAGAATTTTAGTCAATCATTAATAAAATTATGACTTTAAAAATGTAGCCCGAATAGGTACTTACATAACTACAACCGAATACATAACTACAACAGAAATATACTCCTTCTTTTTGAACTTGAATCAATAAAACACGGGAATTCAAAAATTTCTATATTTCCAAAGTCAAAGTCAAAACATTTATTTAAATTAGACCATTTACAGGCACTTTTGAATTGTCAAGGAGTCGGTCAGTTAGTCCGAAAAATTAAGCTAGTTGCTCGTTCCAAAACGGAGGTTGGCCTCTATGGAGAAGAACGAGGAAGGAACTCCACGGCACTCTTTTTAAATTAGGATTTTACGAAATCCTGGTTACAACATTCTTGTTGATTCTATATGTGAAAACAATGAATACACAACACACACAACAATAGGTACACACCATTACAGTCATTTAAAACTTTTCATGATTTCCAAGTTTACCCGCAACATATCCAGTATTACAGCTCATGATCCGGCCATTATTGAGAATGCACGAACGTTGGCGCACAATTTGATAGCTAGCACTCATTCAATACCACAATGGCCTGATATGAATGAAAGAACGAATGAATGAGAATGAATGTAAACGAAACGCATCAGTTTACATAAGTTATTTGCTTAAGATGAAAAGCTGGCGGAGAGATAAAAATTAGGTATTAGAAAAAACTATTGCTGTCGCCCTGCGGGCCTCAGCGTGTGAAAAGTACAATTAGTGCAGATCCGACTGAATAGCCTAAGTAAATATGCAGTCATAATTTGGAGTTTGGCTTTCGCTTATTTTCTTTTCTATTAGAGAAAAAAAAAGCCGAAGAGTGCTTTTGTTTGTTGGTTTTTAAACGCACTTATCTCTGGAAATAGCGGACGGATTGAAAAAATCTTTTTGTATATGATAGCCAGATTCATAAGGAATATTATAAGATATATAACATCACGCTACGACACACAGGAGCGGAGCAGTAGCCAAAGACGTGACTGAACACGGATAACAAAAAATAAAAAAAAACAGAATATTTTTTTTAATTCGCTGTAATATTTCATGGATTCTAATATTATTTATTTTTAGTAATTCTAATTGGTTTTATAGAAAATAACAATGGCAGACGTAAAGTTGACATGAGATATGACAAGTAGAATATAACATAGCAATCATAAACATGATAATGTTCAAGCTACACTGTGTGTAAGTATTGACAGCATAGGAAGCTGTCACAGTGCTTAGACTTAACGTATTTTTGAATAACTGTAGCTGCTGCCAGTGTCAGAAAAGTCTGACAGTCCCTTCCGCCCCACCCAGGGAGGAGGAAGTCATTTGATGACGTTTACAATCTAAAAAAAAAACTGCTGCCAGTGTCTTTATCTGCGTTAAAAAGAAAAGTAAAAACTTTTTTTTTCACTTTTTAGTGCTTGTCGTAATATTTGAAACTCTTTTAAGAAGCCTTTTCAAACAATACCTAACACGATATAATATATTTAATTTTGAAAAGTGGTAGGAGAGGAGTTGACGTATCTCCTCCCCCTCTTCTAACAGTCAGTTAACGACTACACGTAAAAGCAATTTCACTTCTTAAGACAGTTCTGCTATGATCCTATGAGTGTTATGTTCCATATTTTCGAAGTTCATGATCAGATTATCACAATATTTTTATGGGACGAACTTCAGGGAAAAAACCTTTCCCATAAAAAAAGAATTATCAAAATCTGACAGCTCATCCACGTTCATACATCTCGTCATACAGTTTTAGATAAAACAACATATCGGCACGGGATTGAAGTCCGCTGCTCGCGCCACTAACATACCTACCTAACGTCGTGCCCATGCATACAAACGTGCCAAATTAGGCAATACACACACAGGTAGCAAAAAAAACCTTTTGACTTTCAGTTCGTGTAGACTACGCTTTAAAATAGTTATTAGAATTTAGAGATGACATGTTTTAAAGTAACTTTTTTGGTGAAACTCTCACGCCTGTAAGCTTCGAAGGGTTAGGCAGAGGTGTACCCATTAGTACACCCACATTTTGCCAGTTATGTTTCAGTCCTATATGTAATAGGGGGTGAGCCTATTGCCAGCAACTGGGCACAAATCTAGACTCCAGGAGTCTAATAATATTTCTCACGCGAAGACTTGCAATTGGCGCCCTGACTATAGTCTCATTTTTATTTAGTTTTTAAGCTGTTTGCCTTCGATGATTCATTAAATAAATAAAACCAAACGGTTTCTCGGTCTGCCTCGTTGATCTAGTGGTCGCAAGCGCGACTGCTGTGCATGAGGTCTTGGGTTCGATTCCCAGGTCGGGCAAGGTGTTATTGAGTTTTTCCATCAGGAATTTCTCAGTAGCAGCCTCGGAGTCTGGATTCGTGCCCGGTTGATGGAAATAGGCTCGCCCCCTATTACATGGAACTAAAAACATAACTGGCGAAATGTGGGTGTACTAATGGGTACACCTCTGCCTTACCCTTCGGGGATTACAGGCGTGATGTTATGGTTTCTCCTGCTACGCAAGCCTATATAGAGCCAGTTCCTGCTAGGGTTGCGGATTTTGTTCAAAAGAGTCACCGCGGTCAGAGACAAAGGCAGACAAAGGAAGACAAAGGCATTAGGAGGAACACGGATGGGACAGTAAAAGTCTAACACTCCTTTCCACTCCGTTCAGAGCTCCCATCCTTAAAAAAATACAGGATTCTTTCTCAGTAGCAGCCTCGAAGTCTGGATTTGTGCCCGGTTGGTGGCAATAAGCTCGCCCCCTGGTGAAATGTGGGTGTACTAGGTACACCTCTGCCCAACCGTTCGGGGATTACAGGCGTGATGTTATGTTACAGGAGTATTTGTAAAACAACCACAACACAACAAGGGATACACTTCTTATATTTAATTAATGGTCTAAATAAATATCGTAACAAAAACTTTTCCGAAAGTTTTTCCATCTCGGCTGCGTGGCGTCATTTCAGGGTGTAGGTTGCACCATATCTTGGTGACATCGATTTAATCAGAGGTTTAACTACATAGCTGCAAACTACCTTTTGGGAGCGGCAACTAGATTCAATTCCTTTTTTTTTCGTATTTGACGTTCAAAAGTGCCATTGTAATAATTGTGAAATAAATGATTTGACTTTGACTTTGACTTTCTTGGGGAGTTGGCCAAACGGTTGATTGACACTTTTCGTGAAGCTGTTGGTCCCAGCTGTCATACGTGGATCTTTGACAGTTGTTATACGGGTCTTCAGAAGCATGACAGTTTGACAACCAGTCCTTACCTAGGGGTATCGAATTATCCAGTTAGTGGATTGTGGAGATCAGATAGGCAGTCGCTCCATATAAAATACTGGTATTCAGCTGCATTCAGTTAGACTGGAAGCCGACACCAACATAATTGGGAAAAAGCAAGACAATGATGATGATGATTTTTTTAAACTTTTAATTTATGAGTTATTTTGTTTGTAAAAAGCTGTTATTTTGACATTACAAACAGTCAATTCGATTTAATTTTGCACAGATTTTTTTTCTGCGATCCCCATAATTCCATATCTCCAAACTTTTATGGTTTATGTCAAATCAGACACTCTTAAACCTAACCTCACCTAACCCCTGGGTAAAAAATATTTAACCGCAAGAGTTGACTGCTACAATTAATCCGTCGTCAAGCCACAGTCACCGCGGTGCCACCGGCCCGGCTCAGGTGCGCGATAATACACTTTGAGTGACTCGTCCGTTCTTTGGTAAATGTCGCTTTTACAGTTTATACATATTTATACACTTTTGTATAATTATACAGGTCTATGTATACAGAGGGTTATTTGTAAAACGGTAATACTTCTAAGCTACTATATTATCTACTAGCTACATTCAAAACAATCAACTGACATTAAAATTTCTATCATTTTCAAAGTTGTATTTTTAACGCTGTATAATAATTTGCCTCGTTGGTCTAGTGGTCGACTGCTGAGCGTGGTCTTGGGTTCGATTCCCAGGTCGGGCAACGTGTTATTGGGTTTTTCCATCAGGAATTTTTAGTAGCAGCCTCCGAGTCTAGATTTGTGTCCGGTTGATGGCTAAGACTCGTCCCCTATTACATGGGACTTAAACATAACTGGCGATATTTGGGTGTAGTAATGGGTACATTTCTGCCTAAGCCTTCAGGATTTTGTAAAAACCTAATTGAAATGAGTGTCCATGGAGTTTCTTGCTCGTTCTTCTCCATAGAGGCCTACCTACGTTTTGGAACGAGCAACTAGCTTCAACTTTCTAACTGACCGACTCCTTGACAATTCAAAAGTGCCTGTAAATGGTCTAATTGAAATGAATGCTAAATTTCAGCCTAATTTAGTTCAAATATTGGCCGAAATTACTAGGCTTGCATACATCATAGGTAGTTTTAATGTATGAACTAAAAAACATAAAATATTTACACAAATACCCTTCTACGAACTCTTTGATAAAAAATATATTTTTTACTTTTAATTCTACCAAAGGAACAAGTGTTTGTAGACAGGCTAAAGTGTAAAAATATGGAAAAAAATATTACTTTTTTATTTTTGAAATAGTGAATGAAAATATTTTGCGAACGCGCCCCGTAGTTGAGAGGTCGAGAGCTAGTGTGGGGACGCAGTCACGCAGTATCGATGGATTATTTTTTTGTTTTTTTTTTTTTTACCGTTGCTTCACACTAGGAATTTCTCCTGTATCATGGGTGCGTTACCAAACATATAAACTCACAAACGCATACAGCCAGACCCGGAACAACTATCTGTAGGCCACACAAATATTTGTTCCGTACGGAAATCGAACCCGCGACACGCGGCGCAGCAGCCAATCGCTCAGCCACTGCGCCAACCGTGTAGTCAAAAGTTATGTAGAAAAAAGTCGTGGCTACGCTATATTCGCGGGTGGACCAGCAAATACACCTGTCAAAAATTATATTACGTTGTAAAACATGACAGGTGAAATTACCGGAAAATTCTTTACTGGTGCACGCTTAAAAAGGCTGAAAGCAACAATATTACGATTAATAGTAAAAATATCACTGCATTAATAGTATAAAATGTCTACCAATACAATAAAGGGAAAAAGTTTATTTGTTTGTAAGAGGTAATCTCAAGAAATCCGAGTACTAAATTCTTTCACTGATAGTAACCTACTTTATTACTGAATGCAATAGACTCAGAATAAAAAATCTGCCGTTTCATACATTATGATTGTGTTGCATAGCATTTCAGTGTGGAACACCTGATTTTTTTCATGATTTTAGAGTTAGTTCCATAGAAAAAGTGGTTCATAAATCAGTACAATGAACCCTTTACAGGTTTCTGATGTTTTAAAAATAACCCTGTATACTTATTTAAAAAATAATGGAATCTGTAAAAAAAATTTAAAGCTACTACCTAAAGGTAATTTCAATTAGACAGTAAAACACACACTCTTATCCGTATAAAAATAAAAGCACTTTCTCTAATTAATATTTATCGATACATTATCATCCGTATTTATCGACACAGTCCCCTCACTACCTCTAATATGGAATGAATGCCGAAAGTTTGCATATTTGTATATTTTCAGGCAGAAAACCTTTTATACTATTACTTTAACTGGAAAATACTTCATCTTCATAGTACACAAATAGCCACGCTGATCCATATACAGGCTGTTTCATATACAGGATGAGTTGGGAAGTACTTTAGTGTTTCATTTGCATTTGGTGCAGTAAGTTATAATTTATGTATATAAAAGAAAGTCGTGTTAGTTACACTATTTATAACTAAAGAACGGCAGAACCGATTTGGCTGAAAATTGGTGGGGAGGTAGCTTAGAACCAGGAGACGGACATAGGATACTTTTTATCTTTTTTTTTTGTGTTTTATCCCTTTTTCGTAGAAATAAGCAATTTTACTCAGACTGGAAAGTTCAACATACTGGGTTTATAAAAAAAAGTACTAGGTTGTCAGAAAATCAAGGGTACCTATTCAAATTAAAATCACTTCACTCTTCGTCGGTAGGGTAGGGTAGGGGTAGTGTAGGGTTTGTGTAGGGTAGGGGTAGAGTAAGGTATGGGTAGGGTATAGGTTTTGTAGAGGAAGGATACTACGCGTATGAAATCGTGGCGGGTCAGCTATTTATGATTTTTATGAATAACTAACTCTATTTTTAAAGTATGTAAGTTGTGGTGTGTTATAACATACTATACAACATCACGCCTGTAATCTCCATAGGGTTAGGCAGAGGTGTACTCATTATACTTTCTATTCTTATTATAAGATATGTATTTAAGTATATAATTTGATTTAAGGTATATATGAGTTTATGTATAGTAATTTATACATGAATTTTAATTATTTAGTACTTGAGTACGTTTAAATTACATAAACATAACATCACGCCTGTAATCCCCGAAGGGTTAGGCAGAGGTGTACGCATTATTACACCCATATTTCGCCAGTTATGTTTTTAGTCCCATGTAATAGGGGGCGAGCCTATTGCCATCAACCGGGCACAAATCCAGACTCCGAGGCTGCTACTGAGAAGTTCCCGAGGGAAAAAACCCAATAACACTTTGCCTGACCTGGGAATCGAACCCAAGACCTAACGCTCAACAATCGCGCTTTGCGACCACTAGACCAACGAGGCAGTCTTCGATTTCACAGCACTAAACCCAATTAGGACTTGAAAGAAAAACGCTAGACGTATTCAAGAAAATTTTCTATTCTTAAAAAATACACATATATCTGTAAATGCAAACAACATGAAACTAAAATCATTATAAGTTATGACATTACAACGTATTCGTTATTCGGAAAAGTCTCCATCCGACTTCCAAACGCCTAGGGCTGTACCAATTAGAGACTTCCGTTTAGCGAGGCATTGTTGTCAAGCAAGAGAACGTCGCGAGAGAGGCAACCCTGCGACAATATTATGTAGTAACATAACTATTCATAAGAACGTAGGTACCTATCTATACTATGTATATAATAATGCTGAGGAGGATTTTCGTTTGTTTATAGTCACTAATCTCTGGAATTACTAGTCAGATTGATTATTTTTGTACATATGGTACAATTTCTGCATTCTCGTCTATGAAGGGGTAATCAAAAAAAAAAAAAAATTATGGTGAAAAAAAACTTTTTAATGGCAACCTTTTTTAGTGTGATGTTATAACTTTGTTTTCTACTCTTCAAGTCCTTTCATTTGACACCCATATCAAGGAGATTGATGAAAAAATATGTAATCCGCCATCTTGGAACGGCGGCCATATTGAAATTATTACAAAATTGAGTATTGGAAATTGTAGTGTCATCAGAACTAAAGGTGTGTGGAAAATTTTCAGCACAATCGGATATCGACAAATGATAGAAAAATGGTTTGCCAATTTTGAAAGGACAACTTACTTACATACGAACAGTGCAAGCTAAAAACTTAAATAATCAATTAAAAATACGACATCTGGTCAATATTACTAAATAAAAACTTGTTTTTTATTTACTTGTTTAATTATTTCTCGTTCTAAAAGGGAGGCAGGAGAAGAACGAGCAGGAAACTCCACGGACACTCTTTTTAATTAGGTTTTTACGAAATCCTGGTTACAATATTCTTGTCTACATGTGAAACAATGAAGATGAATATAAAACTATACATACATACATAAACTCACGCCTTTTTCCCATGGGGGTAGGCAGAAACCACAGAACGCCACCTGCTACGATCCTTACATACTCCTTTCGCCTCGTCTACGTTTATACATCTCGTCATACAAGCACGCCGGTTACGAGTACTGCGCACCTGATCTTTCTGAAGAACCTCATCAATAAGGTCAGTGTAGGTCTTCCTAGGGCGACCCCTCCCTGCGTTGCCACTCACCTCTGGCATTATTAGACAATAATAAAAATAAAAAAAGAGTAAAGATGCGAGCCATGGCAGTTATAAAATGACCAATTCCAACTGACAGCGCTTGTGCACGAGCATGACGCGTGGATCATACTTATTATAGTTACAAAGTGCCGATTCCCTTGTTCACAAACTAGACTAAATTTAGAGAATTGACATCTCTTACTAACATACAGCGAACGGAAAGGACGGTGACATTAAAGAACTAAGTTAGCGATGTCAAATTAGTGTAGTTTAGTTTGTGACCAAGGGAATCGGCACCAATTCGACATACTAATTTGTCGTATAAAATTATTGAGAATTTGTGGATTGGTTCGTTCTGGCAAAACCAAGCTCTATGGCGTGAAAAATGTTAAAATCCTAGTGCATTACATAAAAAATTTTAACAATACATGAATCTGTCGTCCCCTTACGGCAAAAACCCATTAAACTGACAACCAATTAAAGTGTGAATCGTTGTAATTGAATTTAATTAATATTATCATTGGTTAGCCCTCAGGCTTAACACTTTAATCGTGTATCGAATGATTTAAATTAATTAATTACTATTTTGTATGCTTCATTGTTTGCCGTGGCAGTTTAGTGCAAGATCATCGAGGGTTCGATCCCCGGGTGGTTGGGTTTTTTTTGATAAATAATTTCCAGTTGATAATAGGCTAGACTTTACCTCGCTGGTCTAGTGGTCGCAAAACGCGACTGTTGAGCATGAGATCTTAGGTTCGATTTCCAGATCAGGCAAAGTGGTATTTGATTTTTCCATCACGAATTTCTTAGTAGCAGCCTGGGAGTCTGGATTTGTGGCCGGTTGAAGGCAATAGGCTCGCCCCCTATTACATGGGACTTAAACATAACTGGCGAAATGTGGGTGTTGCTATATCGTTCCTTGGGGTTTCAGAGACCCAATAACATTTTGCCTGACCTGGGAATCGAACCCAAGTCCTCATGCTCAGCAGTCGCGCTTTGCGACCACTAGACCGACGAGGCAGTAATATTATAAGAAAGAAAAATCCAAATCTCCTCACGGCCTTTCAAGAAAAGAATAATTAGGCTAAAATCAATCTAATGGCAGTGTCTCTGCCAATCCCCAAGGAGTACAACCATGAGGTTATACGCTAACCACGCCCACTTAACTGTAATTGGATTAAATCATGGCCCTAGAGAGTTGTTTTCTTGTTGCCATGGTAACAGACACCATAACAAAATATGTATATTCCCATTGGTTTAGGAAGCTATTAGGACCCTATAACTAAGCGTCTTTCCGTTCGTCTGTCAGCGGGTTGTATCTCATGAACCGTGACAGTTAAAATTTTCAAAGAATGTGTATTTCTAGAAACATATAACATAACATCACGCCTGTAATGGTTAGGAGTACCCCGTAATAGGGGCGAGCCTATTGCCATCAACCGGGCACAAATACAGACTCCGAGGCAGCTACTGAGAGATTCTTGATAGAAAAACTCAATAACACTGCCTGACCTGGGAATCGAACCCAAGACCTCATGTCAATCCCATACATTTTCGTCTTTTGTAACTTCGTTATCGTTTTGAAATTGTTACTTTGTCTAAGCCCCCTGAACTCTTCGCCGACAGGACACTTCGCCAACAGGACTCTTCGCCGACAGGACTCTTCGCCGAAATGACAGAGCTCATAGTAGATGTGAAATGTTTTAACTCGTTGATTGCGGGAAAACACACACGTTGTGTTTGGACTAAAACCGCAAGTGCGGCGCACACACACCGTATGTGTTTTTCTACGGCGAACACGCGAACAGTGGTAGCTAGCCGCACTTGCGTTTGGCGCAGCGAATGTTCGTCCGCAGTTAAAGGGTTAAGGGTTGTGATAAAGGGTAGAGATAAACTACTATAACATGGTGTGCCCTCCCAAATTCAAAACGTTTGAAAGTATTTGTGAAAGTATTTACAAGACTCACAACGCATGTGTGCGTACTGAGACGGCTCTCGAAACAAAAACAAATCAGCGATTTGTTGCTCGACTAGCGGTGTCATTAATTACTCATTATTATTAGTATGGCGCTGCACTGACATTTTCTATGAAAATGACAGTTGCGTTGTCTTGCGCGGTCTGCTAGTTATGGTTAGTTGACCGGCAAATGTAACAACAAACTATTTAGTTTACAGACAACGGTAATTATCTTTCTGCTACATTGCCATTCATTGTTATTTTGTATTTACTGTTTAAGCTTGTGGTATCTAATAATTTTGAAACCTATTTAGAGTGATTTAAAAGAATTGACGCACTCGACTTGCTGCCTGTATACCAAATGGCTTGTTTCACTGTATAAATAGACTTTCTTCTCTCTTTCTTAGACAACCAATAACACTTTGCTCGACCTGGGAATCGAACCCAAGACCTCATGCATAGCAGACGCGCTTTGCGACCATTAGACCAACGAGACAGTCCAGAATAGACTGACAGTTTTTAAGTTGGGTACCAATAGTTTGTGCGTTTTATGCTGTCAATAGAGGTCATTGACATTACTACATGCATGGTAGCATAATTCTTTTAAAAAAATGGATAAGAAATACTTGCTATATAATATATATTCCATACGTCCTATGATGGTGCGAGTGACACATGTCAGTAATTCATCTATGGATGTCAGAATCGCATAATTATGTCAGTGACATAATTTAATTTACTTGTTATTTACTTATTACTGATTCCGCATTTTACGACTATGATATTAGTGTGCAGTTAAAATATTCAATCATGATTGTAAATCGCCGTAACGTTCAAGAGTGAAAAGCAACAGTTTGACAAATGTCACCGGCACCATCCTAGAACATATGGAATATAGAGCAATTCTTTCAAAGTAGTTGTTAAAATTCAACATTGATTCAATATTGATCGAAACTCAATACGAGGTAATTGTGATGATAAAGATTTATTAAATTATTATTTTTATCAAAGATTTTCTTTTTACGAAAATCATCATTTTATTTGTTACTAAATAATCTTATTCCCAGTTAATATAATTTCAGGAAAAACCATAACTTTATGATTTTAATTCTTCCTACAAAGAGGAATTACAAAAAGGCCAATGACCTCGGCTATTGCCATGCTAAAACGCACCAACTATATTAGGTGACTTTATACTATAAATTAAAAACAACATTATTATAGAAATAATTTATTTTTGTTAAAACACATGGTATAGTTTCACAATGGACACAAAAACTTGTATAAAAATTACAAATAATCACAAAAACCGGTTAATACTTTGAAAATAAGAACTTAGTCAATAAATTTATAGATATCTATGTATATTCTGTTCCTGTCAATTATAATAATAGACAAAATATTTATCGTTATTCAAAGTAAAAGCTTATGTTTAGAGTATACAGGTATACATTGAAAACATAATTCATACATTGTGTAATATATTTATCCAATTCAGAACTTCAACAAAAGATACATAACATCACGCCTGTAATCCCGAAGGGTAAGGCAGAGGTGTAGGTACCCATTAGTACACCCACATTTCGCCAGTTATGTTTTTAGTTCCATGTAATAGGGGGCGAGCCTATTTCCATCAACCGGGCACGAATCCAGACTCCGAGGCTGCTACTGAGAAATTACTGATGGAAAACCCAATAAAACTTTGCCCGACCTGGGAATCGAACCCAAGACCTCACGCTTAGCAGTCACGCTTTGCGACCATTAGACCAACGAGGCAGTGAATAGATCAGTCTTCAAAAAATAAAAGTCAACAAATCATGACATATACAAATAATATTTAACAAAAGCTCAAATAGTAGTTAATCACCAGTCAGTCAGTTTAAGTACAGACTTTCTTAAATGACAATATTTTGTAATAATCTTTAATCTAAGCGTTTACGACGTTTATTCTCGGAAATGAATGAACCGATTTTAATGAAACTTCCTACATATAAGCAGAATACATAGGTCTAAAAAGTTATCAGAGAACATTTTCGAAATGTCTTATTTCAAAAAAGAAAAATGAAAATTTCTGTTTCTATGGAAAAATTAAAAGCGGTTGATTTTAGCTGTAGGTAACACAATTTTGAGATACGGTTAACGTAGTGGCTGAGGCCGCTTCGCTGCGTGTCGTGACTTCGATTCCTGCACCAAACAAATATTTGTAGACTCTACAGGAGTGTTCGTAAAAGCACTCACAATACAAGAGAGATTTTTTAGAGAATATTTATATTATAATTATTTGACATATTTACAATCATGCGTAGAATAACTATTTACAATCTATCGACTTAATATTTATCAAATGTTAGTGAAATTTAGTGTTTACTGTTTGAAATTTAAGATTTATTGTTATTAGCTGTAATAAAACAATTAATGTACACCATAATTCAAACACAATGCGAATTAAATTAGAATAAAAAAATAAATAAGGAAAAAGTCATAGTATGGAGCAACATAAAAAAAATCTTCAATTCTTCAAAACGGCGTCTTATGATGATTTTGTAAAGGACATGCCCTTATCAGTTCTCCGTCCAGTAGTATAACGCACACGGGCAAGAAGAATGACAAGGGCACGGCACAATACATTCTTCTTTTTGCTTAAAGACTCTTCTTTCTTCATTGTAAAAAAACAATCACCTAAAAGGTACAAGTAGCGCCACCTATTGGCGAGTAGCAAACAACATTTAGTTCTGTAGTTGATCGTAAGATGGCGCGCTTTACAATTCCGGCATCCTAAGTGTGAGCAAATTGAGAATTTGCCACACAATAAAATGCAGAAACTGTGGTTTCTTCTTAAGTTCTTGATTCTTCTTGTTGGAAATCTAAGGAAAACATTCAAATGCACATAAATTAAGTTATACAAGAATATTTTTTACAATATTTCATAAAAATAATACATTAAAAGTCTTTTAACCTACTAAATAATACTAATACAATATTCTAATGTTATTTTTAAACATTTAAAACACAACAGTACTTAAACAAAACGTTAAATTATAATTACAATCATCTTATTATTCAAAAACAACTTCCAAATATACAATCGTATTTATTAGTCATCAGCAGAGTACCTGTAACAAAAGAACAGACGATTAATTTATTATAATATAAAAAGAAAATGGCTGCCGTCCAAGATGGCGGACAAACATGAAACCTATTGTACTTACTACCATCTTTTAATTAAATTTGTCAAAAAAACGCTGTGTTTTATTCACGGCTTCTCCTTAGTATTTTAATAGGCATCATTATGCGTATTAAAAAGGTATTGTGTGTTTTTCTTTTAGCTATCTTTGTGGGTCAATTGTGAGTTTACTTTTGGTGTGAGGGCCTTGGAAATTATTTTGAATTTTGTTTTCTATTTTTAAGTACTTGAGGAAAGAGTACTTTGATAAGACATTACTGACAAAAGGCATTTGGTATCGGACTGTGCAAGCAAACATTTCTTATTTTGGTGGAGTATGTCCGAAACGAGAGAGAAAGATTTATTATCCATGATCAGTACACCATGAATTTTCGAAAATTAGAAACATGTAATGCTTTTTCTGCATCCAAACCCGCTAAAGTATTAAATAAATTAGTAGATTTAGTTAAGTTTCTTATGTAAAACGTCTTCCTACGAGGGTGTCAAGTCGGCAATGTGATCAAACCCTCGTTAATAAATTGAGATTAAAATAAATACAAGTACTTGAAGAATTTCTTTAAGAATATTAGTTTTGGCAATAGGCTCGTCACCTATTACACTAAAAACATAACTGGCGAAATGTGGGTGTACGAATGGGCACACCTCTGCCTAACCCTTCGGGGATTACATGCGTGATGTTATGTATGTATGTATTAGTTTTGTATAGTTTATGTTATAATTAACACAACATGACGCCTGTAATCGAAGGGTTAGGCAGAGGTCTACCTTTTGCACGCCCACATTTCGTCAGATAGGTCTAAGTCCTAATGTTAGTACTATTATTATAATACTTCTTAATATGTAACATTAAATAATATTGCAATGTATATCCCAAACTTGCTTTGAATACTTAGATTAAAAATTAATTAGCATTCTAATTATATTACTTCGAAAAATGAGACAAAAATTATCGTGTGTCGTAACGACTGTCAAAGATCCACGTATGACAGCCGGTACCAACGATTTAACGTGCTTTACGGCACGGAGGAGTCGCGGCGTGTAAAGATGGTCACCCATCCACAGATCAACCTAGGCAAGCGTAGCTTAACCTGATAGATCGACCCGTGCGATTGTTATTACTTACCTACGACCTCCTACACATTCAAAAAAGACGGGTTATTAAAAATAGCTTAAAATATAGCCTATGTTACTCGCAGATAATGTAGCTTTCTAATGGTGAAAGAATTTTTAAAATCGGTCCAGTAGTTTTTGTGTTTATCCATTACAAACAAACAAATAAAAATACAATTTTTTTCCTATTTATAATATTATTAGTGTAGACAAACACTCAATCTTTACAAACTCATAAACTAAACGCAAACGAAACTTAAACACACAAATAAGTACTTTATTACATACCAATATAAAACAGAATCGTTTAGACATAACGTCGGGGACACAGCCGGCACAATTTATAAAAATAAAATCACTCGACTATGTTTAGCGTTGGGGGGGCGAGTAGGGGGTGAAATTTTTCATGTTCCGTGTCATTGGAGACCCCTTGGGGTCTGTTTGTGGCATGTTGCAGACGATGGGAATCAAGATTAGGAGTCTTGGGTATCTTGTTAATTGATAGGAAAGAACTTACGTTTAGGTTTTTTTATTGTGGAGAAAATTGGCAAGATTTGTGGATCTTTACTGTGATAGAATGAGAAAAAGATTTCTTTGAGATTTTTTTTCCTAACCGGCGTGCTTGTATGACGAGATTTATGAACTTAGATGAGGCGAAATGAGTATGTAAGGATAGTAGCAGGTGGCCTTCTGTGGTTTCTGCCTACCCCCATAGGAAAAAAGGCGTGATTTATTGTGTGTATAATTTTAGAAATATATTTTTCATTAAACTTTTCTCGTGCTTTTTTAGTGAAGTTACGTCTTTGATTACTGCTCCGCTCTCGTGGGTGGTAGCGTGATGTTATATAGCTTATACTATTCCTCAAAAATCTTGCTATCATTATACAAAAAGTTTTGTTCCAATTCCTCTTTCAGTTCTGGAGATTATCTTCACATTCGTATACATAGAATTAGTGTACCTACTACTTATTGTAACCATATATGTTTAAAAAAAGTAAGTATGGAGTTTCTTGCCCTTTCTTCTCCATACGAAACTATCTTTTGGAATGGGCAACTAGATTCAATATTATAATTTTTGTTTTCTCTTGTAAATGACGTTCAAAAGTGCCTTTTAATGGTACATAACATAACATCACGCCTGTAATCCCCGAAGGGTTAGGCAGAGGTGTACCCATTAAGTAGTACACCCACATTTCGCCAGTTATGTTTTTAGTCCCATGTAATAAGGGGCGAGCCTATCGCCATCAACCGGGCACAAATCCAGACTCCGAGGCAATTACTGAGAAATTCCTGATGGAAAAACCCAATAACACTTTGCTCGACCTGGGAATCCAACCCAAGACCTCATGCACAGTAGTCGCGCTTTCGATAGTCTAATTGAAATACCTAAATGATTTGACTTTTACCTAATTGCTATTTTAGATTATATAATCTATCTAAAAATCCAGATACGCTCAGCCATTCTAGCTTCTAGCATGATTAAGAAACATCCAACCAAATTTTCCGCTTTATAATAGTAGTAACACCAAAGGGAATATTTCAACGACATTTTAAAATCCAAAGCACATTTTTTTCACGATTCCTGTTAAAAAAAAATATTCCCAACCTTTGCCAAACCAAAAAATCCATCGTTACATTCGCGGAACACGCCACGACCGGTCGATTAGACCCCAGATTAACGCTCGACTGGAGTGGTCACCGGCTACCGCTCGTAAATCTAAACGTGGTCCATTTGACCAGCCTTCCGAACCTCACGCCAATTTTAACTTGGTTTTTGAGGGTTAAATAATAGTGGCTAGTTTGTTGACGCTTTTGTGATTGATTTTGGGAAGAACACTTTTGTTAAAATCAATAAGTTAATTTTAGAATTAACGTGACAATGGTGCCGATTCCCTTGTTCACAAACTAGACAAAATTTAGAGAATTGACATCTCTTACTAACATACTGCGAAAAGAAAGGGCGGTGACATTAAAGAATTAAGTTAGCGATGTCAAATTAGTTTTGCCTTGAACTTTTCCGTATTTTTAATCCATACATTTTAGGATGTCAACTATAATTGTATGGATGTGTCAGATTGACTAAATTTGACAGCTCTTATTTACATTAGTGTCTTTCTTGTTTTATTGGACAGAAAAAGATGGAAATAGTTTAATTTTAGTTTAGTTTGTGTCCTAGAGAATCTGCACCAATTTCAATCGATGACTAGCCTAATACCTAAATTTTTATGGTCGTAAAGAAAATCCTGTAATATTATATATGTGAAAGTTTTTGAAGTTGTTTGGATGTTTGTTACTCAAACTCGCATAAACCGTTGAACATAATTGGATGAAAATACATACATAAACTAATGACGTTTACCAATGGGAGTAGAAACCACACAACGCCACCTGCTACGATCCTTACATACTCCTTTCGCCTCGTCATCACTACATATGAAATGAATAAAATGCTTTGTCCTGAATGACTGACGGATCAACGCACAGCCTAAACCGCTGATCGTAGAGACCTGAAACTTGGAGGGTGTGTTCTTTGTATGACGTAGGCATGGGATTTGAACCGAGTCCAAAGTTTGTATGGAGAAACTAAATTTGACGCGGACGAAGTAGCGAACAGAAGCTAGTCTCGTCAAAGCCTGTTACGAGTACTGCTCGCCTAACCTTACAAAAAAGTAAGTATTTTAAACTGAAAATAACCTTACAAAAAAGTAATAACAAAACTTTAAAAAACAAAACAGTTAAGACACTTTCCTTTAAAACATTATCTACAAAATAACGTTCCCACTTCAGCGCCATTAGCAAAACTTGATAGATAACAGTACCCTTGTCAGTTAGTGACTGGGAATTGAATTCTGAACCTCTCCCCCCCTTTCCATCACTCACGGCGTCGTTGAAATTACTATAGTTTGGTTATGAACGTTCAGAACGATTAATGAATTCAGCCAACATTTACAAGCTTAACTGGGGGCTAAATTAGTGGTACACCACGTCTGTCTAACTATGATTTGGGGAGTTCTGGGTTTTCTTAAGGTAGTCTGTTTGGTTTGAACCTTAAAGACCTACTGTTTGCTGAACTGTGGTTAAATTATCTATATTAATTTTACAATAATTTAAAATTACCTTACACACATAACATCACGCCTGTATTCCCCGAAGGAGTAGGCAGAGGTGTACTCATTAGTACACCAACATTTCGCCAGTTATGTTTAAGTCCCATGTAATAGGGGGCGAGCCTATTGCCATCAACCGGGCACAAAATTACCTACTGATAAAATCATGGATTAATAGGGATTTTAGGACTAAAGTAACATGTTTTTTTTTGGAATTATCGTTTACCACTGTCTATTAGCCAATTATTTGTGTTTTGATACGTCTTTAAAGCACCTAACAATCTTATTAGTAAAAGAAAAAATATGGCCAAATTAGAGCAGGGGGCTTAGACAAAGTAACATCGCTTCGTCGATTGACCACGTCACTTAACGCGGTTTATGTCAATCCCATACATTTTAGTCTTTTCTAACTTCGTTATCGTTTTCAAATTGTTACTTTGTCTAAGCCCCCAGAACAGTTTTATAAATTACCAAAATGGCAGCTATTGAGAGTGTGTCAGAGTTATGCAAATAGTCTGCTAATTAGAAAAGCGTAAAAGGTAGGGCAGCCATCCGTCCGGGTATCCCCGGATTTGTCCTTGTTTAGGGGTCGTCCGGACACTTTTAGTGTCAGGGTAAAACCCGGCGATACATCAAATCATAGTTAAAAATCATCTTGCTAGTAAATTTTTATTGTATAAAATTATTTTTTTTGGCATGTCCGGGGAAAACACTCAATTTCACTTAAATGTCCGGGTTTTTTTTTTGTCCGGCATCGGCAATTTAGCTGTTGACAGCCCCAGTAAAAGGGAACTCTCATTTACACCTCCTACGCACTGCCACAGAGTCCCTAGAAACAGTAATAATTAATTAATTCTCTCTTAAGTTAGTCTTGAACAAGTACCAAATTACTGAATATTTTTTTAAATCTCTAATTTTGTTGTTTTACTATCATAAAAATTGCTTGCACCTACCATGTTATCTCTTCACCACCTTTGGTTGACTGTTAGAGAATGCCTAAGGCATTAAGTCCGCCTTTGTACTTTTGTTGCATAAAGTTTAAATAAATAAACAAGTGTTTATTGTAGTATTTGTTATTTTTAGCGCAACTGCTGAGCATCTTGGGTTCAATTCCCAGGTCGGACGTGTTATTGGATTTTTCCATTAGGAATTTCTCAGTAGCAGCCTCAGAGTCTGGATTTGTGCTCGGTTGATGGCAATAGGCTCGTCCCCTATTACGTAGGACTAAAAACATAACTGGCGAAATGTACTTAATGGGTACACCTCTGCCTAACCCTTCGGGGATTACAGGCATGATGTTATTTTATGTGAAGTGTCTTATATAGTGTCAAAATAACAGCTGATTCAAGACAAAAACAAAATTGTCTGTTTGTAGATGTAGATAAGTCCCATACGTAAACATAAGTGGGTAGGTGTTCCAACGGGTACACCTCTGCTTAACCCTTCGGGGATTACAGGCGTGATGTTACACACTATAACTTAGCGTCCTGTTTTTAGAACAACAATTTACTCCTAAAACGTTGGAGTACGTCCCCCATTTAGTTAAAAAGAGTTACTAAATTAATAATAAGTCTACAAAGTGGGGGTTGAATTAAAAATTGATTTAGTGTTGTTTCGCCCCCAATAATGTTTCTAACGACCCCCGTTTGGGTCATTCGGGGGCTTAATAACGACCTCTTATGAGTTTTCTGTCACTGCTAACTACCTCATGTTATTAATTGTCGTGATAATATTATATTTTTTTTAAGAGAAAAATTATGGTGCTTAGAGAATTTATTTTTCAGGGAATAGGATTTTTTTTTTCTTAATTATGGTAAAGTTATGGGAAATTTACTGTAACTTAGGTTTTATATTCTCTAAACCTTTCATTATCTGCCCAGCCTTTTCCCAACTATGTTGGGGTCGGCTTCCAGTGTAACCGGATGCAGCTGAATACCAGTATTTTACATGGAGCGACTGCCTATCTGACCTGCACAACCCAGTAACTGGGTAATACGATACCCGCTAGGCAAGACTGGTTGTCAGACTTTCAAGCTTCTGACGACTCGTAACCCTTATTAATACTAATTATTTAAGTAAGCAAAGTTTACACTGAATATTATAAAACAAAGTATTGGTGAAAAACTCCAAAACAACTGAACAGATTTTCATGCGGTTTTCGACAATAGATAGAGTGATTCATGAGGAAGGTTCAGATATATAATTTATCAAGGTTTAGTGTAAATTGGTTGAAATATAACTGTAATTGTTGGAAGTGTCAGAAAAAGTACATACATAAATACATATACATACACAAACTATCATACATACGAACAGTGCAAGCTAAATAAAAGCTTGTAAAAACAGAGCCCACCCAGCTTGTACTAATGACGGCAAATTGCAAGAATTTGTAACAAGAAATTGCTTGAAATTCAGCTTCCGTAAGTGAAAATGAAGGAAAGATCGTAAAAAGACGAAGTAATACTCGCAAAACATCATAAATATAACCTTCCATATCTCAACCACTTAACTCAGCTTGCAGCTTCTAAAGTAACCACCATAATCGTATAAAATATTTAATCGTATACAAACTAGAGCCATCTATTGTCGAGTAGCGCACACCATTAACTTGTCCACTCACCGACAGATGGTGTTGCACTCAATAAATACCCATTACGCACTGTCCACGATGTTTAGCATAGATGACAGAATAATTTTATTGGTCTTCAATATTTATTTTTACTAAATGGTATAATATTTATTTATTTATTATAATACTAAATGGTTGGTTATCACTTCCTGTGACCCAAGGGCTGGCTTTTAAGTTGGCCAGAGGCTAAGCATTGCCATCCAACGTGGCAATACCCTGAGGAATTTAATCATGCCAATTTGTTTTAGTATATTTTTTTAATATTAAAATAAAAGTAAAATATTGTACATATAATTGAAATATACCTAAATAACTGATATTCTAAAGCCATCATTATACACAATATCATTATTCATTAAGTATTTTAATTACTATCGAAATGTGGGTGTAGGTACTAATGGGTACACGTCTGCCTAACCCTTTGGGGATCACATGCGTGATGTTATGTTATGTTATCATTATCTAGTCTTTAAGTAACACCTCTCAAATTCTATTACTATAACCTCAAAACCTAAAAGCAACTTCCCATCCAAATCAAACAAAACACCAGACTAGGCTCCCTGCTCACCCCCATCCCACTAAAGCGACATCCAGCTTGTTCTGCTGACCGTACACAGCAATAAACAAACACGTCTGCACCACTCTGTACTGCACAAGGCAGATACCAATTGATGTGTCCAAACCCTTTTGTGACAATAACTCACATGATTTTCAACCTTACTGGTCAGAGATATGGTTTATTTTCACGTGTGTGTGTGTGTCCACATCTCCAGAACTACTGGCACAATTGTTATGAGGTTGTTGGTATTATGTAGATATGATGCGGTTGTAATTTTGAAGGTGATAGCGTATAGTTTGTCATTGGTTATGGTTAGCCGTTATTATTATTGAGGTTCTTGATCTAGTATCCGCAAAAGTGGTTTACTATAGAATTCTGGTCTAAGGAAGAATAGTTTGAATTGAATTGTGAGGAAGAATAGTGTAAGAAGAA
The DNA here is from genome assembly GCA_949774945.1 of Hoplodrina ambigua. Lineage (NCBI taxonomy): Eukaryota > Metazoa > Arthropoda > Insecta > Lepidoptera > Noctuidae > Hoplodrina > Hoplodrina ambigua. The sequence continues at coordinate 837,422 of OX458991.1, forward strand.
GCTCAGATGGATTGTCTTCTCTTTTTGTAACAAAAGACTAAACGGTAGAACAAATGAAAAAGGAATTTACTTAACTATTGATTTTAAAATATGAAGAATAAAAGACTTTAAATGTTAATGATGACTTCTCTTTTTGATACCAAAGACTTTAAATGTTGAAGAAGAATGAATTATGACATCCCGAACTCTGTAGTCATTCTTTATGGCACTCTCTTTTTGGTTCAAATCATTAAATGAAAATAGACTAATAACCTACATTATTTTTAAGCATCAAAATTATATTTTTAGTTGATAATTGAAAATTTAAATAGATCAATAAATAGTCAATCAATGGTCTTAGCTAGTAAGTGACGTCACAATTGACAATTGTCATACAAAATCTTTGGGAGAACCGCATTTTGACAGTTCTTAAAGAGTATTTCAATTGATTCGAGCCAAATACTTATTATAATTTATCAATCGTTTCGACTTAAAAACTTACAGTTAAAAATGAATATTTACTTAATCAGTGCGATCTCTTAACATCTATAAATATCGCCATTAATGACTGCTGATTCCTACCATTTAATGATGTCATAAAATCGTTCAAATGATTACATAAACAGCAATAAAATTTACTTGCAAGTGTCATAAACAACTCCTAATGATGTTCATTTTGGATAAGCGACATAAGAAATATTTTTTTGCGAAATAAAATTTGATTTACGTACTTACGATAATTATTGTGTCATTTTCGTTTTTAAATTGAAATGTGATGATAACTTGGAAAGAAGAGTAATATGTATTATAGAGTTTCTTACTCATTCTTCTCTTTACAAAACTACCTTATAAAAGGGCTATTTATTGTACGGTTGGTGCCCTTAGAGTACTTACCACATTAAAATATTGATTAGCGCTCTATGTGCTCAAACGGGCGTACCTACTCCATATGACGTTCAAAAGTGCCTTTTATTGGTCTAATTGAAATAAGTAAATGAATTGATTTTGAGTTTGATTTTGAATATTAATATGAAATGGCATTTGATAATTTAATTTTAATGTAATGAGTACTAATGAGAAAGTAAGAAAAATGAGACATTAAACATTAAAACTATGAGGAACTTTCAGGAACGATAGCAGTTTAATGTTAGTCCTAATCTGTCAAAAATAGCTCTAATTTACGTAAATTTTTATGGCATTAACAGTCGCTGAGAAGCGATTAATTGAACATTTTTAAATAAATAGGAATGGCTTTCAGTTACTCACTAAAGCCATACAAAGGACAAAACATGATTAAGAGCATGCCAGTAATGTTAATTAACTATATTTTGAAATAAAACTATCAGTAAAAATACCTGAACAACGAAATCCATTAGAAAACACACCCACAGTAACACTACCCACTAAAACATTCATACACACTCAATTCCAAAAACAAAAATAATATTCCCGCCAACTACCAACCTAACAACACTAGCACAGATAAAATAAATAAAAGCCCGCGAGAAAAAGTTAACCAAACTCAGTCTATACTTCATTAAAGCGAGCACAAAAGCCGTTACCCTGTTGCTGAATATTTTACAAGTCATTCCGGACGAAACGTTAGTAATTTTGATGATATATCCCGCTAAGGGAGTATGATATGATGCGTTCTATGTACTAAAATATGCATGCGGTTAGTATTGACGTCTTGTCGATTGTGTACAACGGCATCTGTTGGGGAGTAGGGGAAGCTGTTGTTTCGCTGCTCGACGGTAGATGGTGTTAGCGTTAATGTTTTAGTGGTTGCCAAATTGAGCTTTTGATTTGTTATGTTGCTAATAAATTGGGCAGTTAGATTGTTATAGGCGCGCGATAGTGGATCTTGTTGGAGAATGTTATGAGGAAATGCTTTTCATGAATACTATATGCTTTGTTTTTAAATATTGTACAGAATAATGTATCTATAGCTGCTCGCGGCTCACAAAAATTAATAAAAGCGAAGCGCACACACTCACCGTCTATCAATCACGTCCCCATTGTATAACATTGCGCTCAGCGAACCTCATTAACGCTTAAACACACAATTCCGTCCAATTACATCATCGCGTCATCAATAATAAAATTTTAGTTCCGCTACTCCCCGCTGCGAGCGCCACGTAATCTCATTACTGACGAGACAGATATAATAATACAACCGATGCAGACGAATGAAAGAACTAAAACGGATGGAGGGTCGCTGAAAAAGCATTTTCATTCGCTAAAAATCAGTGCTGTGATAAAAAAAAACCTCGATACTGTTACATGAAAGGGATCTCTTGCTTCCATCGTCGATTGTGAGAAGAAAATTTTTACGAATTTTTTTAAACGCTGAAATGGTTTTCGAAACAAAAGGACCCCTGTTATCTGTTTTTCATTGTATTTTTTTGAGTTCACTCGCTCTGTGATATTTGAGAGCGTGTTTCGCTTGGATTTTTAGATTATAGTGCGCAAATATTGCATTTTGGATCGTGGTTGCTACCTGCATGTTTGCGTTACGGAAACCTTTGCAGAGGTGAGTGTGAATTTTAATTTAACGTGTAAATTGAAGCAATTTCGGTTATAACTTTTAAATGGATAATAGTTTTCGTGCTCTATACCTATACTTCTTTTATTGAAGCGCTAGACTTCTGTATTTTAGTGGTATATTTTGGTTTTTTCAAATCCTAACCCTAACTTGATAACTATAATATTATAAATGCGAAAGTAAGTTTGTTTGTTTGTTACCACTGAATCGATCATCCTAAAATTTTACATATACGTTACCAGGTGTACAGGAACGAACATAGGGTATCTTTAATCCCGAAAAAAAGTACTGTTTTCGAGGGAAATCACAATAACGTTCTTATGATCATAGATGGCGCCACGTGTCGTTTCGAATTGAAATGACATGGGTAAGTTTTTCCGCGTTTTCGTCCAACCAAAATTTACGCGAACGAAGTCGCGGGCAAAAGCTAGTAGTTTATATGGCTTTGTGAAATAGCGTTACATCATGTTAGCCGAACGACTTAATAATTACATCATTTATGTATTTATTAATACATTGTGGCTCGTTTTGATCGAACTAAACCCAATTATCAACACGTACGGCCACTATAACAACGCCGTCTACATCCACAAGGAAACTTGAAAACCTAACCTCAAAAAAACCTAAACACAAATGAGTACACAACACAAGGGTCTTGTGTACTTGTGTTTCTCGTAATTAGCAGGGGCGTATCGTTACCGCAATAATGTGTTAGCACCTGAGCCCAACTGATTAAGCCGACCACCGGAATTACGGGATTATACTATGTGTTTTAAGGCTTATGGTGTTTAGTAAGTGATTTAAATAGGTGCTAGGACTTTAGAAAATGTATTGCGGTTTTGTTTTTGTTTTTTCAAATGCTTTCGGTGGTTGTCCAGTGGTTAAACCATCCACCAGCGCTGTGGAATGAGGGTTTTCCTATTTCATATGTACTTTCTAAGTTTATCTTAGACATCACTGACATCGGTAAATAAAACATCGTGAAGAAACCTGGACTTGTAATTAATATAAGTTTGAAATTATTAATCCGCTTTGAGCAATCGTGTTCTCTAGTAAGAAGAGGCATCTGCTCTGCAGTAGGACGATCATAGGATGGTATTACCTATAATTGGTTAAGCGATGCTGTTATTGAAACTCAGGGCATAGTACAAGCGCGTGGAGTAAACATAACGTCAATTTGATCGAATTTTAAATTGAAATGAAAATAGGTATCCGTTTCACACACAAATTGCGCTTGATAAATAAAATGAAACCTAAATGCTATTATAGGATAGTCGTATTTCAAAATATACATATCAATTACTGAGTCATTGCGTTAAACTTATTCAAATATTCCAAATATTTTACGTTGCTATACAGCCACAACAGTTCAACGTACACCCAAATCTTATCCTAAGATTAGATAGAAAATTAATCAGCATTAACCTAAGAAAAATGGGAGAAATTTTATCGCGTATTAGCAGTACTACTTCCAATTATCCTAAACCAGAAAAAAAAGTCTCAAAACCAAACATCAGTAACCTACTTCCTCTGGTCTGGATGATAACGAGCCAACACCAGTGTATTAAATTTTATGTTATTTACAGAGGACGGAGGCGTGGACAAACAAAACTTGGGAGCGGGGGGCAGAGGGGGGATGGAGGGACAATAGGGGGACAGGTAACCGTGTCGTTTACAATGTAAGCTTTGAGCTCTGGTTTCTGACAATGGAGGAATTTGTTGGTCATTTTCATCTTGTTGCAAGGAGAAAACAGATGAGGGAAAGTATGAAGAATGTTTTGAAGGGTATTCTGAATTGTCGATTGTGAAAGGTTCGAGTTTCTCTTTTGGAGTAGGATTGGTTTGTCTTTTTAAAGAGATTTTGACGAGTTTCTGACCGAGTACTGGTTAAGAGCCGAAACTCTAGCTAAATTATATTGATAATTGGTAAAAAATTGATGGAATGGTAACTTGACAAGACCGTGGAGATATCAGGCGCAGGACTAACGGCTTTACGTGCTTTTTGAGGTACCAGGGTGTCATACCACCAACTACTAAATTCCAGGCTGGCGCTTAGAAATAATAGAGAAACTCAATAACACTTTGGCCGTCCAGAGAATCTGACCGAGGATCAGCAGTTGCGCTTGTGATGACATCACATCATCTAAAGACAGTACTCACACAAATATGAATAAGTACCAATCTTACTGCAATTATAAATGTAAAAGTCTAGATGAATGTTTGTTACTCAATCACACCAAAACGGCTGAACAGATCTGGATGAAATTTTGCATGGAGATACTTTATAGTCTAGAATAGTATAAAGGCTACTTTTATTCTGGAAAAACCTACGATTCCCATGTAATATATTAAATTTGACACAAACGTAGTCGCGAACAGATGCTCGTACAAAATAATACATTACTGAGGTCTGCAAAAATACAAAAAGCATTGGAACTTAACAATTTGTATTGTATGTCCCCCCCCCATTAAGGCTGGCTCCCATTTTGTGTTGATATCAGGATACCTCGGGCAACGCGTTTAGGGTGAAACTGTTATAATTGAGCGTGCATTCACGCCTACGGTGAAATAGGGGTTAGCAGAGCATAATTAATTGTCATCTGCGCTTGGGATTTAGTTTTCTATGATTGGAAGCTTGAGAACCGAAGATATCTTAGAAAGAGTCTCTAAACATGTAACAGTTTAATGTTTGTAGTGTTTGTACTAGCTTTTGCTCGTGTTAAATGTCATACCCCTGTTTCATTGTAAATTTTGGAAAATCCTTTCAAAATCAGTTAGTATATTTAGTGTCTGTGTGCCTAACTGTATTATACCAGAACGGCTGAACAGATCAGGATGAAATTAGACACAGCGTTTGATTACAGTCTGGAATAGGACATAGACTAGATTCAAACCTTTTTTTGTATATGATGTTCAAAAGTGCCTTATATTAGCCTAATTGAAATAAATGATTTGACTTTGACTTTAGCGTTGACTTTAACTTTGACTTTGATTACTTTTTATCCCGGAAAATCTGCGGTTACCGTGGCATGATATAGATCAACTTTGACGCTAGTAAAATTATAAGTAAGTATCAAAAAATGAGGAACATAGTCCAATATTGAACTTAATAGGCAGTTTCTTGACTTTGTTAAGTAAAGAATCTTTAAACAGCCCTAATTTATTTACACCATCATAACTATGTGTAGTTACCATAGCGGTATGAACAAAAGTCAGTTACCGACCAGCCCCGGGGGTGTCGTTAAGAAGGAGCAAGGGATAACACGAAGATAGACAACGGAATAATGAATGAACAACCTCAAACTACGTAAACCTGGTTTAGATTTCATGAAAATTGATGGTAGTGTACATATATGAGGAATAGCGAAGATAATGGCGCAAAAAGTAAGTTATGTCTTTGGTTACTGCTCGGCTCTCGTATGTCGTAGCGTGATGTTATAAAGCCTGTACTGTGCTTTATGAATCTGGCTATCAAACACAAAAATAACTTTTTCAATCCGACTGGTAGTTCCAGAGATAAGAGCGTTTAAACATACAAAAAAAAACTCTACACTTTTATTAAAGTATAAAATGTAAGGTATTACTAACGCCATCTAGTTGTAGAAGTTAGAACTAAATATGGTTAACTGTACTGCACATAAATTAATGCCCTCAAAATCATCATTATTATTATCAAAATCGAAGATTAATCTCTAATAAAATAATATTAATCCTAGTTTCGTAATACTGTAGCCCTTTGATCGTAATTACGCGATACAACATACAAGCTTGAGGGTCGAAAAAATTAAGTAATCGCTTCAAATAAGGGTCCTGCCCGCATTTTAAAGGGCTTTGGGGTGCGTTTGATCGCGTCAGTGACGTTAAGCTCATGATGAGTCATAGGGGCAGTTTTGATTAGTAAACTTAAAAATTGTTTTCAATTGGGGTCGATGTTGTTGCTATTCGACGATAGATGGCAGGACCTACCTGTTTGTAACTAAGTAAATTTAACTCTGGAATCAAATATAAAAAAAAACTATAACACAATTAAAAACAGTTTCAATAAAAAGACTTAACAGCAATCACGGACTTCATCAAAAAAATACAAAACACAAAATATGAAGTTGCCGCTACTCCCTACTAGATGGCGTTAGCGACTCGCTAATTTCCCATCAGACTTGTCAGTCGAGTGGAAATGTTTAATTAATTCATTACGCTGCGTCTCGGCCCAAAGGGGGGAAGCAGGGGGATAGGGCTCACGGTATTTATGTGAATAATGTATACAGATGTTTTTGATAGACTGACAACATGGTTGTGATGTAATCTAAAGTTAATTTTACGTTTCAAAATGGGAGAGTAGTTTCAAAATGCGATATACATCAAGGCTTTAAGTTAAAACGTTGATATTATCTTTATATGCATAAAATCTAGTGTCACGATGTTTGTTCGAGATAAACTGTAGAACTACTTAACCAATTTATATTAAATTTGGCCGAACTTAAAAGATAGGATAGTTATTTTTTCTCGATTATTGACATCAATATTTTTTTAATGCAAATTTTTAACCACAGCAACGTATGGCCGGGTTAGTTATACAATATTATATTTATTATAACATTTATGAACTACATATATTATTCTGTTCAGCATTTTAGGTATATCTACATAGATTGTTTGTGTATGTTAATAAGCTTGTAAACGCAATCCATGATACGGAAGAAAATACAAGCGAGAAAAACGTTTAAAAAAATTGATTTAAATATTTTGAATATTTTTTTTATGTCTTATTTTTGTCAATTTCATTTTAATTAACTATGTCTGTTTCAAAAACAGTAAATAAAAATTTGGTTGTGTTATTCTAAATATTACCTACTTATTTTTTAAATGTCTTATTGTTGAATGTAGATATTTTTGTTGTACTTATTTTACAAAATCACTATAGTCTTATATTGGGACTAAACTACTCAAAAACGTTTATTAGTACCCCAAACCCATTAGGTACTCAAGTACCACATACCTACCTACCCCAATTTCATCAAAACAATTACTACATTATTTACTCTAGAACAGCCAATATTTGTGAAAACAAACCAAACATCAGGGGAATAATATAGGTACCAGTAACCTAGCGCTATATGTGGTGCTCGTGGCTAAGTTATAGCAGCCACACGGATACATCAGGTTAAGCTACGCTTGCCAGGGTTAGTCCGAGGATGGGTGACCATCTTTACGCACCAAGATTCCTCCGTGCTTTAAAAAGCACGTTAAGCCGTTAGTCCCGGCTGGCATACGTTGATCTTTGACAGTCGTTACGAGTCGTCAGAAGTCTGACAAACAGTCTTAGTAAGGGGTATTGTTTTACCCAGTTACTGGGTTGTGGAGGTCAGATAGGCAGTCGCTCCATGTATCATTGAAACAAATTTAATCTAAACATTCACGCAAAATTTCAGCTCAAACATCGCCAAGTGAGTCAGAAACTTGTGACATTTTATTAAGTTCCTATGGCCACTTTCCGGCTTCATCATCAGACCAGCTCTGTGACATCATTATATTGCATTGTCATGCAAATTGCACATTTACACATTAGCTCAATATTAATCATCGGAAAGTGATTCAAAACAAAGATAAGTAGGCCCTCCAATCTGCAAATCAAAGACAAAAATTCCTTCTAAACCACATAACATCACGCCTGTAATCCCCGAAGGGTTAGGCAGAGGTGTACCCATTAGTATCTACACCCACATTCCGCCAGTTATTTTCCTTTTAAAAAGCTTGTGGCAATAATAATGATTTGTGTGCTTACCCCCAAAAGACATAGCGTTAATATAGACGTGATATAGAAATATGACAGTGGACATTGACCTCAAATTGACACAACCCTGAGCTCGCCCCTCGGACGGGCGCGGCGTTTGCAGATCTAAAGAGAATGGAAGAGGTACGACGTACCAATTTGGAGGTTATTTTTTTTTCACACAACTCATAACATACCATCACACCTGTAATCCCCGAAGGGTTAGTTAGAGATGTACACCCACATTTCGCCGGTTATGTTTTAAGCCTTATGTAATAGGGGGCGAGCCTATTGCGCTCAACCTGGCACAAATTCTACAAAATAGCGACCCGCCCCGGCTTCACTTGCAATGTAGATACATAAACCTTCCTCTTAAATCACGCTATCTATTAAGGAAAACCGCATTAAAATCTGTTGAGTAGTTTAAAAGATCTAAGCGTACAGACGGCGGGAAGCGACTTTGTTTTATAACATATAGTGATAGAAATACTTACAAAGATGTTAGTAGATCATTTCTGTGACTTAATATTCTTCTTAAAGATGTTGCTCCCTCAAATCTGTGAAAAAAGAAAATAATTTTATGAATAAACAGTACAATTTAGTCTATTTTAGTTTATTTGAAAGTGTTTGGGCATTTATTGGTGCCGATTCTATTGTTCACAAACTAAACTAAAATTAGACTATTTCTATCTTTTTGATGGTAATAGCCTCGCCCCCTATTACATGGGACTTAAACATAACGGGCGAAATGTAGGTGTACTAATGGGTACACCTCTGCCTAACCCTTCGGGGATTATAGCGTGTTATGATATGTCTATCTTTTTCTGTCCAATAAAACAAGAAAGGGAGCGTCAATAAATTAGACCTGTCAATTTTAGTTAATCTAAAACTTCTATGCAGTTTTAGTTGATATGTCAGAACGCAAATTAAAAACACGGAAAAGTTCAAGGCAAAATTAATTTGACATCTCTAATTTAATTCTAATATGTCACCGTCCTTTTTTTTCGCTATATGTTAGTAAGAACTTTTAAAATCGGTCCAGTAGTTTTTGAGTTTATCCATTACAAACAAACAAACAAAATTATATTAGTGTAGATATCATGCATATTATTCCCTATTCCTTAGATAATGTTTCTAAAAGAGTAAAATACTTTCAACATACATACAAAGCGACGTTATGTACGCGATGACGTACAAGCATTTGACATTTGACATAAACGTGAATTGAAATTTAAATACGATTTACATACACTTGTTATTTCAAAGTTTTAAACTGAAATTCTGTACTTTATAATGATAGAGTTGACCTGTGTTCAATGCAACTAGCTTCAACTTCTTGCATAAAGCAATAACACTAATAAATAATAAATAAATATCTTGGGACAACTCACACACGGCTATCTGATCCCAAGCTAAGCAGAGCTTGTGTTATGGTAACCAGACAACTGATATACATACTTATATAATTTATAAATACATACATATTATAGATAAATCACACCCAGACACAGAACCAACAATCATGCTCATCACACAAAGTTTGTCCCATCGAACCCACGACCTCCGGCTTAGCAGTCAGGGCCGCTAACCACTAGACCAACAGGCCCGTCAACACTAGAATGAACTTTGCTATGTTTTACTCGGTTTCTTCTTTTTTTTTTATTAACTTCTTACTTCATTTAGAGAATGTTAATAATTATTTCTTAACTCCTGTTGTTGTGGGCTGGCTCAACGCAGTTTAAAATTAATTAATTCGTTTAAAGTTTATGAACAAAACCAGCATTTAGTTTAGTTTAATTCGTTCCATAAATGTAAAAAATATTTTAGAAACTGTATTTCCCTAACTTTAATGCATGCCGTGGCAGCCTTTAATTAAGGCTACACTATATATTTTGTATTTGTGTTAGCGTTTTTAACATGTATATTGGTGTAGCTTTGTTGGTTGTCCTTAAATAAATAAATAAACTTTCGGACTAACTGACCGACTCCTTGACAATTCAAAAGTGCCTGTAAATGGTCTAATTGAAATAAATGTTTTGACTTTGACTTTATCTTTGCTTAACTAGGAGTTACCTAGTTGAGGTATAATAAAAATAATTGGAGCCTTGATCGCCGGTGGCTTAGACCCTGTATAAATGTTTTAGTATTGATATTAAAAATAAAAAATGTAATTAATATGTAAGAAAAATTAATAAATGAAATAATAATAACGTTTATTTATTTCAGATAAAATCCATAAAGCATAATAGAAAAAAAAGAATAGTCATCATCTTCTTTATCGTGTGGGCAGTAAGGTCTTACGACCCCACACACCCTAGTGTCAGAGTTTCTAAACCGCCTCAAGGGCCTCTGACATGGTTTGAATGAGACAGTAAGTCATACAAATAAAAGAAAATAAAATAATTTAATTAATAGCAATTACATTATAGAAAAAAAACACCTCATTATTAAATAAACATTTCAGTAGTCGTTAGTATTAAAAAAATGGCCTCCACAAAATCCTACTGTATACAAATAAGGTTCTTGTTTACTTTTTAAAATGGTGTTGATAAGAATCTGTGATAGAAAAACTGAAATCTTTTTTTACTCGTGTGTCGGAATGTAGGACTGAATATTTTAATATTGGGGTGACCATAATAGGAGGTTGAATAAATAAATATTTAATTTATCTAAAGTAATATTTTAGATTTGTATTTTTGTTTATTATGGATAAACTCAAAAACTACTTTACTGATTTTAAAAAATCATTCACCTATGGAAAGCTACTTAATTAAAGAGTAACATAAGCTAGTTTTTATTTCAAAGAAGTTAGGGATCTTTCAAGAAAAAATATAGTAATATTTTTCAATCAATACCTACCATTTCCCAAACAAAAAAAAAAAAACAAAAAAGTGATTATAATTTCTTCTAAAACTGCAAAATGACTGTAAAAAAGCTTTTATAAAATTATCAAGCTATAGTCAAGCTAAACGTCGATACGTTAAAACGATCACCAGTCTTGAAATTGATCGAAATCTCAATCGAAAACCTGCACAGACTCGATTCTGTCCCCTAAATTATTACACATGGTAACACTAAACAAGAAATCTGTAACACAACACTACCAATGAACCAAACAACTAAACCATTATCAACAACGTTCCATATTTAAATTTAAATTTCAAATACCGAACACGACAGTTACGATTCCGATCTTATAATTTCAAAAGCGAACTTTGAGTTTGATTTTTTCCTTCTATGTTTTGAATTTGGAAACTGTATGTGTCCCAGTTTTTGTTGAATTTTAACGGTTTTTTTTTGCTGTTCCTTTTTTAAAAGATTAGCATGACTGTGTATTCATGTATTCTTACTTTTGAGGGCCAGATGTATAGATTAAGTACGTTATTTTTAAACTTTTCATTGATCATTTTGTAATGTATTCGGGGACCAGATGTGTTATCTATACAATTTAAAATGAAACTACAGATTTTTGTTTGCTTGTTCAAACACGCTAATCTCTGGAACTAGCAGTCGGATTGGAATGAAATTTTTGTATATAATAGCTAAATTCACAAGGAATATTATAGGCTATATGGCATCATGCTATGATCTATAGGAGCGGAGCAGTAACTAAAGAAGTAACTGGCGAAAATAGAGCAGATATTTTATGCTTTTTTTATGTTTGTGCAATTGTGCATGTTGTTTTCTTGATAAACGAAGATTTTATAAAGGATGTAGGTAAATAGGACGCTGTAGTGTGCCGATTATTTCCTCTACAGCTTCCTTATTGCCGTTTTCTTTCCGTTGTGTGTGTTATAGACTTTAATTAACCTGCCTTTCTTATAAAGTAGATTTGGCGAGATGATGATTGTGAATTACGTTGCTGTTGTTTTCAAATGTAATTGAAAAGTGGCCGTGGAGTTTCCTACTCGTTCTTCTCCATAGAGGCCTACCTATGTTTTGGAACGAGCAGCTAGGTTCAACTTTCTGACTAACTAACCGACTCCTTGACAATGCAAAAGTGCCTGTTCAAATTGAAATAAAGCATTCTCAATCAAAATGCTTTGTCGTTTTTTTAATATTTTTTTATTATTCTAATAGAAATCCTTGAAAAACATCTATCGGTGAAAGTCAAATCATTCGTTTCAATTAGGCCACTGTAAGGCACTTTTGAACGTCATATACATAAACAAAGCAATTTGTCTTGTTACGGCGGTTCTGCTGTGATTTTATAAGGAGTTCCGTTCCATATCTCCAAAATTCATCATCAGATCATGACAATATTCCTATGGGACCTATTCGGAGCTATACTCTTTCAAACAAAACAAGAATCATCCAAATCGATTCATAATTGGCGGAGTAATCGTAGAACAAATATACAAAAAAAAAAAAACATACGCCTCGAATTGAGAACCTCCTCCTTTTTGAAGTCGGTTGAAAAAAAGGATTGAATCTAGTTGCTCCTTCCAGAAGGTAGTTTTGTATGGAGAAGAATGGGCAAGAAACTCCATACGTACTCTTTTAAAATCAATATTTATACAATATTTGCATATAGAATCATACATAATGACACGTGAATACAATGTTGCTTAGGTTTATGTGAAAACTTCAACTATATGTATATGACGACCCTGCATATCAAGTCAAAGTCAAAGTAAAAAAAAAAACAGTCAGACCATTTACAGGTACTTTTGAATTGTCAAGGAGTCAGTCAGTTAGTCAGAAAGTTGAAGCTAGTTGCAGTTATCTCTTTTGCTGACTGTACCTACATTTTTATCGCACCTAATGCCAGTCCCTCGTGCGTCAGACTCACGGGAACATGCGCGATTGGCCTCATCCGCCGACAAATTGAACTTCCACGGATGTCCGCCATTGCGTTCTGTATTTAAAACATAACAATTCGATGTCTATGGTTCTTTAACCGTCGTTTTTTGAACTTAATCAGTAATCGGAATTTGAATTGTTTTAAATTTGAATAAAGTGTTCGATTTTTGAATTTGAAAGAATAGTGGAATTTCTGTTTATATTTTTGGCTTACCAGCGACTGTTGAGCATGTGGTTTTGTGTTTCATACCCAGGTCGGGCAAAGAGTTAATAGGTTTTTCGATCAGGATTTTTTTAGTAGCAGCGTCGGAGTCTGATTTGTGCCCGGTTGATTTCAATAGGCTCGTCGCCTCCTATTACATGGGACTTAAACATAACTGGCGAAATGTGGGTGTACTAATGGGTACACCTCTGCTAACCTCTTCGGGGATTACAGGCGTGATGTTTTGACCATGTAAGAGACGAGCCTATTGTTATCAACCCAGCAATCTAGACTCTAAGGCTGCCACTGAGAAATTCCTAATAGAAAAACCCAATAACACTACTCGACCTGGGAATCTAACACAAGACCTCATGCTCAGCAGTCGCGCTTTGCGACCACTAGACCAAATCAGTCTACTAATAGTAAACTAATATTTCAAAACACAATTACCTACCTATTTAATGAAAAAGCATAATTATTATTAGCAACATCTGTATCTAAGTGTTAAAGTTAACAAACAATGAAATATATAACTAATAATCTTATAGAAAGTTATAAATGACCGTTATTAGTCAGTGAGCAGAGGAATAACTCATTTTGCTTTTAAAGTAAACAAAATTGTGTGAGTTATTTTACTTATTAATCTTAAATTGGTAAGGGATTATTAAAGTCAGCGTAGCTAAGTAATAACAGCCACACGGGTCGATCTATCAGGTAATCAGGTTAAGCTACGCTTGCCGGGGTTGGGCCGTGGATGGGTGACCATATTTACACACGGAGACTTTTCCGTGCCTCGGAAAGCACGTTAAGCCGTTGGTCCCGGCTGTCATACGTGGACCTTTGACAGTCGTTACGGGTCGTCTGAAGCCCGAAAGTCTGACAACCAGTCTTACCAAGAGGTATCGTATTACTCAGTTACTGGGTTGTGGAGGTCAGATAGGCAGTCGCTCCATGTAAAATTACTTTTGTGTGTGATAGCCAGATTTATAGGCTATATAATATCACGCTACGACTTACAGGAGCGGAGCAATAACCAAAGACGTAACTTAACACGCAGGTGACAAAAATTTTGCGAACGAAGACGTGGGCAAGAAGCTAGTATATCAAAAAATATGTAATCCGCCATCTTGGAACGGCGGCCATATTGAAATTATTACAATATTGAGTATTGGACATTATATTGTCACCAGAACTAAAGGTGTATGCAAAATTTCAGCTCAATCGGATACCAAAAATATGGTCGAAAAATGGTTTGCAAATTTTGAAAGGACAACTTACATACGAACAGTGCCAGCTAAATAAAAGCTTGGAATAACCCTTCAAAAATCACAGTTGAGACATTCCAACTTCGCAATTTGAAAAACGAATCAAACAAAAGCAATTACTTATCCGTATTCCGTTGACAATAGCTTCTTAAAATAAAAAAAAGAACACATTCGAAAATTTGAATTCCGAATGCGGCTTCCATTTTTGAAATTAGAGTTTTCTTTTTTTAATTAAAAAGGTCGTTCCACGATATGATCGCGCTTTGTCATTGGTTTTTATTTACTTTTTTTTTCGTTTTTTTGAGAGCGCTATTTAAAGAAGCTAGTAATTATAAGAATTTTTGAGGTTATGTTTGAAGAGGTCTGTGCTTTGACAGAGGTTGGGCCGGGTCGAGTGTCTGGTGAGGATAGTTTTCATTGTTGATTCTTTTTAATTTAAAATTGTGTGCTTATTTTATTTACTTTAAGGTCCTCAATTTCGTGCGGTGGCTGTTAATGTTAGTGGTTTGATTTCCACACAGGACACATATATATCTATAGCACTTTTACAGGTTTCTAGCTGTGTATGTTTGTAAAGAAATCCGTAGTTCCCTTTGCGTACGAGTACCTGTTATTAACCATAGTCTGGATACTATTGTTTGAATGTTTAATTTACCCAACCAGCGATATTCACTCTATCCATTTTTACCGCCCTTGAAGGTTAGGTACATCTGAATGATCACCAATTTAGACCAGTTTGGTGAATACTGGTGCCGATCCCTTGGTCACAAACTAAACTAAAATTAGACTAATTCCATCTTTTTCTGTCCAATAGAATAAGAAAGAGACTAATGTAAATAAGAGCTGTCAAATTTAGTCAATCTGACACATCCATACAGTTATGGTTGACATCTTAAACGTGTGGATTAAAAATACGGAGAAGTTCAAGGCAAAACTAATTTGACATCGCTAACTTAGTTCTTTAATGTCACCGTCGTTTCCTTTCGCTGTATGTCAGTAAGAGATGTCAATTCTCTCAATTTAGTCTAGTTCGTGAACAAGGGAATCGGCACCACTGTCTTCCCTCGAGGCGGCGAACGTGGTAACGAACACATTTGAGCAATATTATAAAGTTTATTTGTTTATAACCTGCTAATCTCAGAAATTATTGGCCTGATTTGAAAAAAAGCTTTTTTGTTGTACCGCCCGTGTATTGAAGAATGTAACATAATTGTAACATCACGCTATTAGGTACACACGGGAGCGGACAGTAACTGAAGACACATCCTAACGTGTAAACATTCATATTTATTTCTATATAAACATGTGACTTTTGTTTTCTTTATTTAATTTTTTATCTTTTGCTATTTTAATTCATTTATACAACCAGATTCATTAAAAAAAATAATTGAGGCTGGTGTTAATTAAAACGTTTTAAAGTGACCACAGAGGATTCTTTTTATTTTTAACTAGCCTATGTTATTCGGAACGATGCAAGGATTGTAACGATACCCCATACATCTAAATCGGTTCAGGCGTTTAAAAGTTATGGTGGAATAAAGAATCTCACATACATACATACATACATACATACATACATTAACCCTGAACACATAACACTCCTTTTTTTGGGGCAGTCGTGTAAAAATAGTAGAGAATAGAGTTTTATTTAGATGTTGTAATTATTTAAAGCGGCCATTTTGTTTGTTTTTGGCCGGCATCGAATACGTTATCGGGTCGAGGTCGGCCCTTGCTATCTTTTATCAACTTCCGTTGAACTTATTTGTAATATTGAAACTTGTGGCCACCGGATGAGTAGTTTTTGCGGTCGCCATGTTTGTTTTTTTTTTCTAATTCGTGGAATTTTAAAATTTTGGAGAATTTGTTGGTATTTTTGTATTTGTTTCGAAGTATTGTTGAATTTAATTGTGTTTCTTTTTATCATTACAATAATTAATCTATACTATAAAGCCGAAAGCTTTTTTGTTTGTTTGTTTATTTAAACGAACTTATTTCTGGAACTAAAAGTCGGTTTAAAAAAATGTTTTGCATAAATGATAACCAGATTCATAAAGAATATACAGGAGCGTAGCAGTAGCAGAATAAGTAATAATAATACCAGCCTCTTTATGTCCCACTGCGCAGGGCAAAGGCCTCTTCTCATACAGAGAAGGCATGAGCATTGATCACCACGCTTGCTCAAAGCGGATTGGCTATTACAGACTTATATAAAAGTCCAGTTTTCCTCACGATGGTTTCCTTCACCGATGTCAGTGATGTCCAAGATAAATTTTAGAAAGTAGTAATAAAATAACGAAAGGAAAAAAAACAAAATGGCGGCAACGTTCTCGGTAAGATAGCCGCCATATTTATCCGAATGTCAGTTACAGAATCAAGATTTGAAATTGGAATCAATGGCGGTCAAGATAATTTGTAAGGGAATGCTTTTGACAGTTTCCAGACTGCTATTATTATAGTTTTTTAACGGTTTTTAGTTTAGTTTTGTGTTATTTTGTTTGTGGGAATGATTTAGTTGGTATTCCTCTGAAAGTAACAGTCGAATTTGAAAATATTTTAATAAGAATAGTATGGGCTATACAGGAAGACTATTTTATCACGTTTTAATTTATTTCTAGGCGTTAGGTATCTTTCAAAGACACCATTTAAAAAAAAAAAATTGGTATTTATAAAATATTGTTATATCTGGAATACGACATACCTTTCCCATTTGACGGTTCTAAGCCCGTGAAAGTATGAAGTTAAAATTTGCAACTTATGTTTTGATTGATATCAATGTTTGGGGTGGGGCCAGGCGCGCGAGACGGGTCAGTGTTCATTTATATCTTAATATTTTAGTACTGAGTGATACTAAGAGATAGAACCTGATAAGAAAATCCTGTTTAACATCACACTACGTACGACTCCCATTAAAATATTTTCATTCATTATCATTTTCCTGCCCTTGTCCCATGTTACTTGTGGTCGGCGCAACACGTTTTCTTCTTCCACTCCTGTCAGCCATCATGCTATCACTGACTCCCTTTTCTTTCATATCATTCTTCACACAATCCATCCTTATTTTTTTGTCCTTCCTCTGGCTCTCCATCCATCCATATCCATAACTCTCTTCGTCACATGTGTTTCATCCCTCCTCTTCACATGCCCATACCAAGACAAACGATTCATGATTTCCAGGCACACATAACAACAGAAAAAAACTTAAAACCTAAAAAATTAAATCAACATAAACCAAGGTGACTAAACATTTGTATTTTCATTCAAAATAACAAAATAAAATATGCACTGAAAACGCTTGAATGAAATACTGAATAAGGTCAGTACTCATTATTTTTTCAATGATGTCGTAAAATTTTTTAGTCAGGTACACGATAGTGTGTCTTTGAAGTATCTGAGCTTGTTTTATTGGTCGAATAGAATTTGAAATAAGAACATTGCTTCATTTTTTAATGTTTAAGTGAAAAAAAGGTTTGTAGTTGTCTTTGGACGGTTAACAATTTAAAAAGAAAATTGAACGTCAAAGTCAAAACGTTTATTTCAGTTAAGGTAGGGCACTTTTGAACGTCATAAACAAGAAAATTAATTAGAATTGAATCTAGTTGCCCCTTCCAAAAGGTTGTTTTGTATGGAGAAGAATGGGCAAGAAATTCTATACGTGATAACTTAGCTACCAATTTGTGATAGAATTTTCAAAATTGGTTTATTGATTCAGAGATTACCTCCTACAACCTCACAATGTTTACCTCTTTATAATATTAGTACAGATTTTGATAGTAAGTATTTCTTTAAAAGTCTGGAATGTTTTTTAGGTTTAAGTAAGAACTCCAATTAGCAAACATCAATATTAAAACAATATCATTTTCAAAAAAGAAAGAAAGAAACACAATCTGAAGACGTATCCACTAACAATTGGCACACAGACACTCCATTCCGAGTCCACTTAAAAAAAAAAGCACAAAGTCCCAAACAGCCAATGGCGGACGTTCCCGCCGAAACGCGTTCCATTTCCAAATTATTTCAAACATGGCCGCCGTAACGAGGCGAATGGGCAAACAACAAATTGACCCCAATTTTCTGGTTAATGGTCCCTCAGACGGGACGATGTCATATCACATTGATATTTGCTACGTTGCCGGATTCAAATAGGCATTAGTTTCGTCATTGTATAGACTTTTATATAACGTGTTACGGAAAGGGTATATTTATGCCAAGAGCAAAGCTTCTTTGGATGATAGCAAACGATATGGCAAGGGTTTTTTAATACTATATCTACATGTTCGGAAATTATGATCAACAAAGAACACCGCCTGCAGTAGGCTACGATGCGGTACTAGGCGCACAGGATTACAGAAGAGATTTATATTAAACAAGTAACGTGGAAAGCTTTTGATCCACGTAGTGCGGTTTGACACGTTTGTTATGATTTGAATTTAAAAAAACATATGAAACCGAAAATTTGGTAACAATTCTTAAAGTATTTTATATTGAGCTGAAACCCTTGCCATATCGTTAGTTATCATCCAAAGAATCCTTACTCTTTGTATGTATATACCCTTTCTATTACACGTAGACATATTTCGTTAGATGATAGTGCGGGTGACACATGTCAGCAATTCATCTATGGATGTCAGAATCGCATAACTAGGTCAGTGACATTATTTAATTTACTAGTTATTTATTTACTTATTACTGATTCCGTATTTTACGACTATGATATTAGTGTGCAGTTAAAATATTCAATCATGATTGTAAATCGCCGTAACGTTCAAGAGTGAAAAAGCAACTTTGACAAATGTCACCGGCACCATTCTAGAGCGTGAAGAATATAGTGTCAGAGTTTCTAAGGGCCTCTGTCATGTTTTGTCTTTGACTGACCTTTTTGATGATAAAATGTGGTATATCTATTAATATGTATATGAGCTAAACTGTTACTATGTATTTAAGGTAATACATAACGAACTCTTGTTATTTCCCCGTGTTTCCTATATCCTTATCATTATAATTGAATGCAGGATAAATCAACTAAAATATCACAATTAAATTAATGAAAAATGTTACTTGGTATACCTATCAGACTACCTAGTTAATGTATTATTCCGCGGGAGCCGTACATTTTTTCGGGATAAACAGTAGTCTATGTAATATTCCAGAGTATAATCTGTCTCTGTGCCAAAGGAGGTCAACAAAATCCCATACAACTTTGCCCAAATTTGTACCTCGAGGCACACGTGCACCAAATCGTAGAGAAAAAATAGAGGAATTCAAAAATAACTTTACTTTTATTCATAAATCATTTTTAACTATTTAATAAATTATTCAAATATAACCTGTAATACAATTAAAACATGTGGCATCTTTGCAAGTACGATTGCGTTTTAATTGGTTGTCACACGGGTTGATATTTCGTAAATGTCATTTTGTTTCGCTTTTGTTGACATTTGACAGATGTCAATCAGTTCGTTTATGCATTTCGGTGTATTCGTCTGTCAATTTGACAGATTTTTTTAGGTGCTTATTTACTAGAGTGCCTAAAATGGCGTGCTCCAAAAGGTAGTTTTGTTTGGAAAAGAATGGGCAAGAAACTCCTTACGTCGTGTATTCTTTTAAAAATCAATGTATTACTGTTTCGTTGTAATACTGTTTCGTCTATCAGCCCTTGGGCACATAACCCTAAAAACTGTCATCAAGTAGGTACTAAGCAGCTGTTAAAAAACCCACGAGACACGAAAATCAAGTTTATTACTGCCCGACAAAAAAAAACGGTAATAATAATTTTTGCACATGGCAACCCCCGAAATGCCGTTACCAAAGAGGTCCAGACTATTGTTGGTTTAACAATAAACTCCCGACCATTGTATGGAGTGCAGCTGTAGAAATCATATTGTATTTTGTAAAACCGTTCTTTTAACGTATTTCAATCAGAATTTGTGAAATAAAAACGTTTATTCGAGTTTGGTAACTGGTTTGAATTTCGACAGAATTATTATTTTTTGAAATTTTAAATTAAGAATTGTGACTGGCCGGTCAGGAGGGCAGTTGTTCTTTTTTTAAGGAACGATCGCATTATGAATAGTTTTAGTTTTAACTGTCAAAAAGAATTGACATTGATTGTCACTGAGATGATATTGGGACTACATTTTTAACGTTTGTAATTAGTAGATTGGCTTATTGGTTATTAAATAATCATTGTAGGTACTGTCATCGGAATTTTTGAAATCTTTTTTGGTAGTTTATTCCTCAATCACGCAAGAACGGCTGAACGCGTCTCGGTAAAATTTGGCATACAGCTAGATTATAGTCTGGAACAGCACACAGGGTACTGGTTACCCCTGAAAAATGATCTATTCCTGTGTGATAGAACATCAACTTTGACACGGATGAAGTCGCGGGCTGAAGCTATTCAGTTTATACAAGTATGTCTCTGGCTAAATGTGAGAAAAAATTTAAGCCTTACGTAGAGTCACGAGCAAAAACAAGTATACACTTAGTAACATTACGAAGATATTTTCTTCGAATATATTGATTGAAATGTCTTGGTTTTAGGAATATAGTATTTTGAATTCAATGCTACTAAGAAATAGGTCTTATAACAAAGTTACAAGCATTATTTCACAATAAAATTGCTTAACCGCTTCGCTTAATCGCTTGACTGCCTCATTGGTCTAGTGGTCGCTGTGCATGAGGTCTTGGGTTCGATTCCCAGGTCGGGCAAAGTGTTATTGGGTTTTTCCTTCAGGAATTTCTCAGTAGCAGCCTTGGAGTCTGGATTTGTGCCCGGTTGATGGCAATAGGCTCGCCCCCTATTACATGGGACTAAAAACATAACTGGCGAAATGTGGGTGTACTAATGGTGGTTACACCTTTGCCTAACCCTTCAGGGATTACAGGCGTGATGTTATGTAAAATCGCTTATGATTTTTGTTAAGTGTATACTTGTTTTTGCGAGTGACTGTACTTACATCCACACTTCTTTTATTTATATTAAAGTGTATTAGGAGGACCAAGCCATTACTTCAAAACAATTTGCTTACAATTCAAAACCGGCCCAATCATTATCATCCCACCTAATAGCATTTCAATGCAAGCAGTTTAACTCTAAGCCAGCAAATTCCCCAGTCAAAACTAAACGATAAGAAATGTTTTAATAAGTCTCAAATTTCATTTAGTCAGCTATAAGAAGTTCATTGTTTATTTTAAACGTTAACTGCATGAACTTAGAGTTAGTTTTTGTTTGAATTGGCGGTTAAATTCAATGTCAAATTCGAAATTTACCGCCAATTTTAAATGTCAAAATCAAATGACAGCTGTCAAGGATGTGGTTTGAAGGAATTGTTCTTTTTAGACGTAGATATTTTTAAAAAGGTTATAGTTTCAATATTTAATGTTAATTAATCTTAATAATGTAATCTGTCCTATGATTATGACAATAAACCTACAAAAATAAAATTAGTATTGATTTCAAGAATGCCTGTTTTATTCTTTGGCTGTATTTTATTTATTGGTCAAGCAATATGATTTACAGACATATATTAAAAAAAAAAACAATGAGAATAAAAAAAAGAAATTAAATGGCGTCCATTGTCTTTCAATATCTTTGAATGCAGTTATTTTATTTGTGTTCTTTTTTATACCTTTATTACTTTTCTATAACCTCATAAACATACATGTAGTCATAACTTAGAATAAATAACATTTCACATAATTCTTTTCAAGTCCGTCAATCGGCTATCTTTGCAAGGAATAAGTCTATGAAAGTCTACTAAAGGTAAAGCCACAAAGGGTAGAATCCCACTTGCACCCCCAAAATACATTCAAGAGCCTCTTATGTGGGCTTTGGGCTTTGGGTTTAACCCACAAAAAAAGAAAATCAACTCTATCAAAGGACGTCCTAGAAGGAAGTTTAAGATTTTTTTATGCTACGACCCAGTTTCCGTGTTTACTGCTTAAAGTCGTTATTGCTTAGCAATAAAATATAATTGTTTTATGAGTTCTTAAGCTCTGAGAAGTAAGCTATAAATTGGTAAAAGTTCCGTCGAAATTGGTTCAGTAATTTTTTAAATATAAGCATTTAAATAAGAAAGAAATTTCGAAACCTCTTTCAAAAAAATAATTTTAAAAAGAATAAAACCTACTTTCTCAATTCATTAAACCTTTTCGTTTAGTATCGAAATTAGGTCTTCAATAATGCGTTTCCAAATTCAAACTAAAATTTTATTCGAAATTCGGTTTTAACCACCATTTTTATACAACAAAGATATTGCTCAATTAATAGTAGAAATACAACGAAACCATGATAAAAATATGTGGTTTCTTTATCTATTTCGACTTTATCGTTAAGCAAGCAACATTCATTCATTAATTTCGGAATGTTTAACAAAGAATATCTGTTACATTTCGCCGTATCATTCAAAGTAGATAGTTAAATAAACAGATAAAAAATAAATACTACGATTATGACAGAATTTTGACAGCTACCGTGCAGTGTTGCTACTATTAACTGCTTCGTTGGTCTAATGGTCGCAAGCCCAAAAAAATCCCAACTCTACTACAACTAGATTCAATATTAATATTTTTCTCTATTTTGTAAATGACGTTCAAAAGTGCATTTTAATGGTCTAATTGAAATAAGTTATTTAACTTTGACCTTGAAGTCAAAAAATAATACAGGGTTTTTCTATTAGGAATTTCTCATTAGCAGCCTCGGAGTCTGGATTTGTGCCCGGTTGATGGCAATACGCTCGCCCCCTATTACATGGGACTTGAACATAACTGGCGAAATGTGGGTGTACCTCTGCCTAACCCTTCGGTGATTACAGGCGTGATGTTATGAAGCTACTTAATTAAATGTTTTTTTTTGTAATAATAACAATGTTTTATTGAAGCCTTGAAAAGTCTTATGTAATGGTCTCAAATTAAATGTATGAATCAATGTCCACGATTTGATTTGCAATGGCGTCTTATTCTCGGACAAGTTTATTGATTTTAATAACGTTCATACTCTATAAACTACTGTGTCCGCCATCTTGATATTATAATAATATTAAAGCTGAAAAGTTTTTTTTTCTGTTTTGTTTGTTTGTTTAAACGCGCTAATCTCTAGAACTTACAGTCGGATTGGAAAAAATCCTTTTGTGTTTGATAGCCAGATTTGTGAGGAACAGTATAGGCTATATAACACCATGCTACGACCGATAGAAGCGCAGCAGTAACCAAAAACGTAACTTAACACGAGTAGAAAAAACTTCAAAATCTAATGCAATTTTCTAGTCCAAAATCATAAATGACAGCTGTTCTATTTTCAAATTTTGACGTTTACTGTCAGTTGAAATTGACATTTCAAATGCTTGATCCACAAAGGTCATACGTATGCAACCTCTTTGTATATTTTTTTTCTCTGTTATTCTTATTTGAAAAGACCGGCTGTCATACGTGGATCTTTGACAGTCGTTACAGGTCGCCAGTATTACCAAGGGGTATCGTATTACCCAGTTACTGAGTTGTGGAGGTCAGATAGGCAGTCGCTCCATGTTAAATACTGGAATTCAGCTGCATCGGTTAGACTAAAAGCCGACCCTAACATAGTTGGGAAAAGGTTAGGCAGATGACAATGATTATTGAGAAAGAGTGTTCGTAGTTAGGCCCAATCTAACATTGGTTAATACTCTGTATCAAACAGTTATCGGTACCTACGTTATCATTGGGCGAAGGCCACGCCTTATCTGTCAAACGTAACATTGTATAATTTTATCTTGTATTTGATATTATATTACTTATATTCAATTTTAGGCTTACATTTTTGTAATAATATGCCGCGTATTCGTGTCAGTTTCGGGTTACTTAAATTGAAATTGGAACGTCTTTTTGGTAAATTAGGGCTAATTTGACAATCGTCAGCTAAAACTCTTAATGGAGGGATAAATATGGCGGTTTGACAGCTTTGGTATAGAAATTATGTCAAAATGTCATTTTATTCTTTGGATAAAAGTTATCTGACTACGGAAAAATCTGCCCTAAATATAATAATATATATTTTTAAAAGAGTATGTATGGAGTTTCTTGCCCATTCTTCTCCATACGAAACTACCTTTTGGAATGGGCAACTAAATTCATATTTAAAGTTTTTTTATTTCTAATGACGTTCAAAAGTGTCTTATAATAGTCTAATAGAAATAAATAATTTGAATTTGAATATATAAAAACAAAAAATGTGTTCAGTAATTTCAGAGGGTATTCACAAACAAACACATAATTTCATGACGTAATTGTTTTAAAAAGGCTGGACAAAACTACATGGAATGTCAAGTACTTAGCTAGTTATAAAAAAATCATTATATTAAAATGGCAGCTGTGCGTGACGTCATCGGCCGCCATATTGGTTTAGTATTATGTCATCATGGTTACCATAATTTATAAAGATTCCTAGTGTAACCAGATGCTCCTACAATACAATATTACAAAAACCGTTTCTAAGATTATGAACCACATAACATAGGGTTTAAATATTATTGCTTTAAGCTTAAAATCTAAATATCCATACTAATATTGTAAATGCGAAAGTGTGTCTGTCTGTCTGTTACCTCTTCACGCTTAAACCGCTGAATCGATTTTGATGAAATTTGTCATGGAGATAGTTTAAGACACGGGACTACTTTTTATTAGACTTCGACTTTGTCCGAGTCCGCGATAACCGACATTTGCGCGGACAAAGTCGCGGGCAAAAACTAGTTAAAAGAGAAAGGTCACTCACTTACTAACCATCATGAAATAACCATGATAAAATTTGGCAAGAAGGTAGTTTATAGTTAGTAGACGTCCGCTAAGAAATGATTTTCCATAATTCACCTCCTAAGAGGATGACACGGTGGTCCAAAGTTTGTATGGACAAATCAACTTTGTGCTAACTTAATGCTAGCCCAGAATCAAATATGAGTAAATTATCGTGGGTGATTCTAGGTTTCATTGACGTGACGTGACGTCCTTGGTTACTGCTTTACCCACATGGGTCGTAGCATGATGTTATATAGCCTATAACATTCCTCGATAAACGGGCTATAGTATAATGCATTTTTTATTTTTTATTTTAGTTCTTGAGTTTAGCGCGAATAAATAAACTTTTCCTGTTTTATAATAATAGAATACAAAAATATTAAAATAAAAATAAAATAATTATCATCATCATCTGCCTAGCCTTTTCCCAACTATGTTAGGTCGGCTTCCAGTCTCACCGGATGCAGCTGAATACCAGTATTTTACATGGAGCGACTGCCTATCTGACCTCCACAACCCAGTAACTGGGTAATACGATACCCCTAGGTAAGACTGGTTGTCAGACTTTCAAGCTTCTGACGAGTCGTAACGACTGTCAAAGATCCACGTATGACAGCCGGGACCAACAGCTTACAATAAATATTTAAATTTGACATTGACGTTTCGACCGTTTAAGAATGCAAAAAAAAAGGAAAAAAAAACAAAAAATATTCACAGTGGACATTTACTAGATTTAAAAGTTTGATCTCTAATAGTCAAAGTCAAAACATTTATATCAGTTAGACTAGGCACGTTCGAATTGTCAAGGAGTCGGTCAATTAGTCAGAAAGTTGAAGCTAGTTAGTATCGTTATGTCTGTCCCGTAATGTTTTATAGCGTGATGTTCTGTCGATCACTATTTCTGCCCCTACTACGCAGTTATTGATCCTAACACATATACTGTGGTTTTATTCATAAGATGTAGCGATTTTTAAAAGCATAAAATGCAGTTTTCTAAACAAACTTTCAAGTGAAAAATCTTACAAATTATCGATGTATGCAACATACAAAGTCTAAAAAACGAATGTGTGATTTAAAGTTTTCCATAAAAATTGGAAAAAGTTAGCTATAAAACTGTTCTTCAAAACGTTTTTAACTGATTCTTTATACAAATATTCCTGTGTGACTAATCTTACAACTTATGAAAGCAAAAGTTTTGAGGATGGTAGATATATGTTTGTCACTCTTTCACGCTTAAACCGCTGAACGGATGTCGATGAAATTTGCCACAGTGATAGATTATAGTCTGGAATAGCAAATAGGCTACTTTTTATCTTGAAAAATCAACGGTTTCCATGGAATGAATATATAAACTTAGATGGCCTAGTAATTCTATTAGACTAGCTACCATAACACCATCCGC
Source organism: Hoplodrina ambigua (assembly GCA_949774945.1). NCBI lineage: Eukaryota > Metazoa > Arthropoda > Insecta > Lepidoptera > Noctuidae > Hoplodrina > Hoplodrina ambigua. The sequence continues at coordinate 864,152 of OX458991.1, forward strand.
TGACGCAGTGATTAGGTCCTCACGTGTGCAGGTGACTGGGCACGCGGTGCAAGATATTAGGTGGGCCATGGTCTGCGGAGAAACACCGCATAGGCTGCTAGAGGCACTGAAGATCGGTGCCATCTGCGAGGCCTCATTGTTGCTAGTTAAAAAAATCACATCTTTTATAACTTGCACCACACTGGGGTGTGGTCATTCAAAAATTCATAGCCCGGACCACTTACGACAAATTGGAGTTATATTAACTTCATATAAACAATGATTTTGCGAAAATATTCTGTATAAGCACTCAAAATATTATCTATAATGATTTATAGTATCCTAGTACTTATCAACGCGAAAGTTTGTGATAGTGAAAGTATGTTTGTTGCTCTTTCACTCAAAAACTACTGAAAGGATTTTGATGAAACTTTACAGTACCTTTACTAATATACTCAATCACTCATTCATCATGAAATATTGAAAACCGCTTGACGTACAAAGATGGAATTTGGCAGGGAGGTTGTTTATAGTCAGTAGATGTCCGCTTAGAAAGGATTTTCCAATATTGACCCCCTAGGGGATGAAACGGAGTTCAAAAGTTTGCATGGAGAAACAAGATTATATGTATACGATATGTTTTCAAGCGGAAGTTGTGGATTTATCTTCAGAACAATTAGCAAGAGTTTTATCATAAATATCCTTTCTATTCTTTTTATAAAATAGGTATGTATGTATTTATGAGTATGTATATTATATATATATATATATATATATTATATATGGTATATATGAGTTTATGTACTTGTGTACGATTAAACTTGTTTAGATTTTGTTTTCAATTATTTTAAAATTTCTTATCTGATTATTTCCTCATGTACAATTTTTTGCACCTGCTTTGTTATCTCTTCACCACCTTTGGTTGACTGGTAGAGAATGCCTAAGGCATTAAGTCCGCCTTTGTACTTTTTTGTTGCATAAAGTTTAAATAAATAAATAAGATTAGATCGCCAATAACCGACATTTATGCGAACAAAGTCGCGGGGAAAAGCCAGTCTTCTTCTTCTTATCGTGTGAGTAGTAAGGCCTTACGACCTCACACACCCAAGTGTCAGAGTTTCTAAACCGCCTCAAGGGCCTCTGACATGGTTTGAGTGGAACAGTAAGTCCAGGTTTCCTCACGATGTTTTCCTTCGCCGATGCCAGTGATGTCCAAGATAAACTTTTGAAAGTACATATGAATTGAAAAATTTACATTGGTAAAAGCCAGTAATCAACAAAGTTGCAATATACAAAAAAAAAATCACCTACTTACATATTGTATGCTGGCAAGAAAATAACCAATACAGAAACACGCAGGGTTTATTCTTAAAAAAAAAATACTCCAAACAAAATAGGCTGAGCATGATTTTGAATAAGAGAAGGATATGGTCCTTTTGTGGGGCTCACAATGGACCCGGATGTTGTATGGTACAGCTGCTGGTAGGATGGTGACAAGATGTACGGTGACCACGCTTTTGGCCAGTCGCAGGACAATTTTTTTCTTTCTGGATGTATTTTTCTTTATGTATTTTTATGATAATATTGATTTAATTTGTTATTGAGATTAACAGAAATGCAAGGTAAGTATAGACTCCTTTTTTGTAAAAATGGCTAATAAAAACACCATTTAAAATGTTTACATCTTTTTTGTATATATATAAAAAACTAGCGTCACGATATTTTTCCGAGTTTAACTTCGGAACTTACTATTTGTAAATTGGTCAAACTATGATAGCTTTTAACTCAATATTTTCTTACCTATTACAAAGAGTCTCAGCAACGCATGGCCGGGTCAGTATATAAAATAAAGTCGCTTCCCGCCATCTTTACTTTTACATCTTTTAAACTACGCAACGGATTTTAATGCGGTTTTCATCAATAGAAAGAGTGATTCAGGAGGAAGGTTTATGTTTATGTAACCGGGGTAGGGTCGCTAGTAAGGTATAAAATTCCCTAATGAATGTAATGAAAGGATTGTTTAGAAGAATAGACAATGGTGCCGATTCCCTTCTTCACAAACTAGACTAAATTTAGAGAATTGCTATCTCTTGCTAACATTCAGCTAAAGGAAAGGACGGTGACATTAAAGAACTAAGTAAGCGATGTCAAATAAGTTCTGCTTGAACTTTTCCGTATTTTTAATCCATACGTTTTAAGATATCAACTATAATTGTATGGATGTGTCAAACTGACGGACTGACTAAATTTGACAGCTCTTATTTACATTAGTCTCTTTCTTGTTCTATTGGACAGAAAAAGATGGAAATAGTCTAATTTTAGTTTAGTTTGTGACCAAGAGAACCGGCACCATTGTAATCATCAATACAGCTTACCTAGACGCATTCCAGAGCAAGATAGCAAAAATGGTAGCATTGATTCACACATTGATTCAGCCACAGCTGTCTCTTATCTTGAATAAGTACTGCGAATGAGTTATCTAATAATTATAGGTATGCCTACTTTACAAACAATTTGAGCTGATATATTATCATGCGTTATGCAATGAAATATATTGTTTTGCATGTCGAAAATATAGTGTCGTAATACTCGTAAGTAGGAGGCGACTATGGCTATAAGAAACGACTAGGAAATGTTAGATTTGTATTGTCTGTTGTTTAGTGTGGATTTTAACAGTTTAAATAACTAACTGTAATGGCGCGGCATTTTATACTAATTGTTCTATAGTTTGTAGTTAGTTATTATTATATTTGCTTGAACAGTGTCATAAAATAATGTTGTGCGTACCTGTAATTTAAGAGCATACATTAACTGTTGCTTGTTATATTGTTAAGAATGTCTGTATGTGTCTTAGTTGGTAAGCCTATATAAATAAATAAATAAATAAACTATAAGAAAATGGATGCTAAAGAACTGGTGTTAATTAAAGGAATTATAAAAAAAAAGTATTATACTAACTTACTTACATTGTACGAAAAGGACTTGACTAGAAACGATGAATACTGGTACACAGATTAAGATTTAATTTGAGTTTTGAGTACAAAAATACTATATTATATTTGTGTGCTTAATTATTTATTTAAACACTCATGATTGAACAAAAAAGCCACCTTCTTAACACATGCTAAATTACCTCCAACATTACAAATTACAAAACAATTTTTAAAACTACCGTCACAAAAAAAACCGCCAAAATTCTACAAAATTGACCGTTTCAACGAAAAACAGAACGCCATGTCTCAGAAATTCAAAACGCATGGCCACCTAAGTAAACTAAAATAAACCCGGGCGCAGCACATCTGCTGTACACGTGGTCACACAATGGCATGGGGGCCAGGGGGCCATGGGAAGCAAGTTTAATTGGCTATGTGCAGATTCCTGGGGTTACCGGCCGAGTGGACTAACAACAAATTGTTCTTTCATTAATCTTTTATGGGGTTTGTCGATTGTCATGCGATATTGACCAGTATTGAATTAAATAATACTCATACTCTCCCCGCGACTGCGTTTGCGTGATGTTTCTTCCCAACAGTGAAAGAATTTTTCGAATCGGTTCAGTAGTTTCGAAGCCTATTCAATGCAAACCAACAAACAATCAAATCTATCCATCTAATCTATTGGAAAACCCGTTCTTACCAGACGTCTACTAAGTATAAACTACCTCCCTGTCAAATTTCATCTTTATACGTCAAGCGGTTTTCGATATTTCGTAATGAGTATCTGAGTGACTTATCGCTTTTACATACATATTTAGGTTTCTAACTAACTTGATGTTCTAAGTTAAATTCTATACTTCCTACGATGGTGCGGATGACACATGTCAGCAATTCATCTGTGGATGTCAGAATCGCATAACTAAGTCAGTGACATTATTTAATTTATCAGTTATTTACTTACTTATTACTGATTCCGTATATTACGACTATGATATTAGTGTGCAGTTAAAATATTAAATCATGATTGTAAATCGCCGTAACGTTCAAGAGTGAAAAGCAACAGTTTGACAAATGTCACCGGCACCATCCTAGAGCGTGGGGAATATAATTATTAAAACTTCATTAGTCAACTCGATATTGTACTCAGTACTTATTATTTATTCCATGGCCTTTGACCTAACCGATAAAAGACCTCGTGTGCCCGTATTTTTATCGCTCATTTAGGTTTCATTGAACTAAAAACTCATTTTGTTTCATTAATTAGTAAGTTTCAAATTGTATCAAAAAGCCGTTACATACACGTGGTTTTATCCCGCCATTTTTAGAGGAGCACGTGTTTGAAAATCGAATACTTTTATTATTAACTAGTACTGTCCTCGCGACTTTGGTCGCGTTTTACTTACGGATCTCAATTTTTTTGATAATAAAATATAGCTTGTAGCACTCGGTGATAAAGTAGCTTTTTATTTGCGAAAGAATTTTCAAAATCGGTTCAGTAGATCCAGAGATTACTCCCTATAACCTCACAAAAGCACAAACTTCACCTCTTTCAATATTAGTATAGATTACTAGCTAGCTATTGCTAGCTATTTTACCTACTAACATAATATGGACTTGTACCAATAATAGTGTGCTTGGTCTGAAATAAATATTTTCATATATTTTTTTTTTTCAGTCCCCGACTTTGTCCGCGTCAAACTTAATAAAATTCTCCTCAGGTCCTGTACATTTTTCGGAATAAAAAGTAGCGTATGTACTTTTCCAGACTATAATCTATCGCTGTGCCAAAAAAAATTATCTAGATCTCTTCAGCCGTTCTGGCGTAATTTAGTAGCAAACAACTAGGTACTATTAATGCTTAGATTTCAAATTAATCAGTGTTTAATATTCACAATCATTACAATGAGAGAAATAACGATTTGGATTACTTACATTCTGCAAAAACTAGCAAAGTCAAAGTCAAAGTCAAAACATTTATTTCAACGAGACCAATCACAGACACTTTAATCTAGTTGCTCCAATAACATTGCCCAAATGTTCCACTCGCACATTAATTTATCTACAATTCTCACCCGCATCCTAGCATTAAACGCACGCTTCCGTCACGTCTCCGTTACGTCCCCGTTTCGTCCCCGTTTCGTCCCTAACACGTCCCCGTGCCGTCAGCATAATCCACATGCCTCCTTTGAAATTAAACATCCAACTATGCGATGTAAGGCAGGGGTTGAAGAGGTTTAAATTAAAAAAGTACATGCGGGGTGACCCCACTTTCATATTTAGGTGGATTCTCTCGAAATTAGGAATAGTACAATATAGGGGTAAGATTGATACGTACTGTGTTTTAATTATGTAAATGTGATATTTTAGTTAATTAAATGTTAATGTGGCTTTGAAAAATAGCGCTTGTAAATTTTTTTGACAGATTTTGTGTTGACTTACTTTATACAAATATTGTAAACATTGATGTTAAAAGTGTACGTATGGAGTTTCTTGCCTATTCTTCTCCATTCAAAACTACCTTTTGGAAGTGGCAACTAGATTCAATTCCTTTTGTATATGACGTTCAAAATTGCCTTATAATGCCATAATTGAAATAAATAATTTAACTTTGACTTGGATTTAGAGTCATCTATACTAATATTATAAAGAATAAGTCTGGAATTCTGTCGGTTGATGGCAATAGGCTCGCCCCCTCTTAAATGGAAATTAAACATAACTGGCGAAATGTGGGTATACTAATGTTCACCTCTGTCTAACCCTTCAGGGATTACAGGCGTGATGTTACAGGCGCAATTGTAGTAATTTAAGTCACAATGAATAACAAGAGAGCTGTAGCTGATTTACTGTTACAGATAGCAAAAGCCAGAGACTCAATCATCTAAATAAGTGTAGCAAATAAGAATGATGATAATGATAATATATGTAATGCTGCAACCATCAATTTTATTCATATACAAAGCGAACACTATACCACTCTCAAGCAAAGAAATTCCACACAAGAAAATAAATTAACACAACTGTCCCTAATTCAAAGGAATGTGAACCTTAAACAGTTGATACAGATAGCAGAACTGTAGACACAATATCATATATCACATAGAGTACAATATCGTATGACGCGGAAGGACAAGGGGCGACAAGAAGGCGCCATTCTCAGAAATTAGACGACGAATCAGCGATATTAAGCCTTTAGATACTTATTTATGGTTCACTTGACGGATGAGTTAAAGAGAGAAAGGGAACGGAATCTTCTTTCTTTCTTTAAGAAATCGTTGCAGGATTTTTCTCTAAGAATCCATACTGGTATTATAAATACGGAAGTGTGTCTGTCTGTTACCTCTTCACGCTTAAACCACTGAACCGATTTAAGTGAAATTTTGTATAGAGATAGTTTAAGACTCGGGAAAGGACATAGAATAGTTTTTATCCCGGAAATCACCCCCTGAGGCGGTGGAAAGGGGGGTGAAAGTTTGCAAGTATGATATAAACAAGTTCCACGCGGACGTAGTCGCGGACAAAAGCTTGTTTCTCATAAATGCTCTAAACCACATGCATGAGGTGTGCTGCTGTGGGCTGGATTCAGGGTTAATGTGGCGATTCAATTCTTATGTAGTTTCTTATCCTGAACATTACAGACATCGGTACAGAAAACTTCATGAAGAAACTTGGACTTCTCCTACTAATATTATAAATGTGAAAGTTTGTAAAGATATTTGGATGTTTGTTACTCAATCACGTGTAAACCGTTGAAAAGATTTGGATAAAATTTGGCACATAGATAGACTATTTCCTGGATTAAATGATACTTTTTACCCCAGTAATGTGTTCCCTTGGGGACAGTTCAACTTACCATACGCGAGATAGAATATAGGTCTCAAATCACCAATCCACTTTGAGCAAGCATGGTAATCAATGCTCGTGCCTTCTCTGCATGAGAAGATGCCTTTGCGCTGCAGTGAGACAGTAATTTTGCCTGAAATCTAGTCTTGTGGACACCGGACATAATATGGTAAGAATCAAGCTCAGGTACCCAGTACTCAAAGTGACCGATACAAACCAAACTTCTGCCCATACCCTTACGCAATACAAGCGTGAAGATGATAGAACTAGTACTTTATTAGATAGAGTTCTTTTACGTTCAATTTATGGCGAGTTATGGCGATGTATCACGCATTGTTAGGTGTGGAGACCATTACTATAGGAACATAGTGAAAATGTAGTTTTGAAGGCGTCGACCATGATCTTGATTCATAATATTATAACATCACGCCTGTAATCCTCGAAGGGATGAGTACAGCTACATTACGCCAGTTATGTTTAAGTCCCATGTAATAGAGGGCGAGCCTATTGCCATCAACCGGGCACAAATCCAGACTCAAAGGCTGCTACTGAGAAATTCCTGATGGAAATATCCAATAACACTTTGCCCGACCTGGGAATTGAACCCAAGACCTCATTCTCAGAAGTCGCGCTTTGCGACCAACAAGGTAGGATAATATGCTCATATTACCTCAATGGTTAGGTAGTATGGAGTTTCTTGCCCATTCTTCTCCATACGAAACTATACCTTTTGTAAAAGGCAACTAGATTCAATATTATTTTCGTTGAAAAGTACCTTTTAATGGTCTAATTGAAATAAATGATTTGACTTTGACTTTGACTTTGTTGGCTTGTGTTTCAGTAAGTGTAAAGATAAAGATGAATTAAACATATTTTATTTGGGTCAGTTTAGGCTCATATTTTTTACCATAGATACAAAGTCAAACGTTGCTTAAACATAGGTACACGATAGACCCTAAGAATAATATCTACCAAAGTACCTATATTAAAAAAAAACACGTGTCTATGAAATTGCTGAAAAAAAAATATAATTGATTTTTGTATGATGTAGGTGAAGATCTAGAGGTCTTTTGTGTGGTTAAAACCATTTTAAATTACCGAGTGATGGCTTATCATAAAACGAAAAAGTCAGCAAAGTAAATACCTACCAGAAAAAAATCAAGCACTTATGCTTAAATTACTTAGTAAATATCTAGAGTGATGTTTTTCGATCTAGTAACAGGAAAACTATTAAAATGACTAACCAGTCAATTACTATAATTAGGAAATGTCCTAAATACGTCGAACGCACGGTCATACTACACAAAAATCTGTAACAACCGCCCGGCAACAGCACGTAAACGTTCTAAAAAAATTACAAACAAAATAAAAACTATTTTTGAAACGTTACTCACCGATTTTCCTACTATTATTACAGACACAAACGATAAACACTCGCGTTTGAAAAGTACAAAAAAAAAAACACTATTCGCCCGCCATTTTGAAAGAAATACGTCAAAAACTGACACACTCGCGCGAAATGGGCTCTAACGTTCTAATTTTGAAAAAAATATATGTCATTTTTGTTGAAATGTTTGAGAGGAACGAACGTCCGACCCCGGCGGAGAGCAAAACCGTACTGAAATGTAATTTGAATGGAGCACTGAATGACTATCAGAAATAGTCGAAGGGAGGAATTGGGTGACATGTGCTGGCAGCGCTTTCAGCGCTTCTGACAGCGACGCGTTACAATTTAATTTAAATTTTTGTTGGTTGAATTTATTTTATAACTTTATATTGAATATTTTTTGTTTATTTTTATGGCTATCATTTTAATGAAGTAACAGTAATATTTTTAGTGTAAATAAAACATTACTTAACACGTACTTCATACATATTTCCGTCTCTGTCTTTCACATGTTATTTGACAGCTGTGTGACAGTGACAGGATTGTATCTTACCCAAAATTTATAGCAAGTACCGTTTATCTTAGCTGAAGTATTCAGCTTGAATCTATATTGGGCTTATCGCTTTAAATATTCATGGCTTGTACATGATTCCTTAAGGACCCTTTAGTTTGATAAAGGTCTGAGGTCAAATCTATCAGTATTTATGAGATTTTACGTTACACTACTTGATATTTGAACGATACTTCTTGATACTTTCATAATATATTTTACTGATACACAATAGTAACTTGATAAAGTAATTCTTTAGTAAGAAGTTTGTTTGCTTTTTATTTTGTTGTTTTTTAGAGATAATCTCTGAAAATGCTAATCCGATTACAAAAATTCTTTTACTGATTGTAAGCTATACTATTGCCAAGTGTCATTGGATATTTTTTTATGACATGACTTTCATGTAAAAGAAATGGCGACGTATTCCCGTTCGAGCAACTATTTTTTGAGCACCAAAGGTATACCCATTGAGTGGTGCTCTAACACTACGTTAAAATATTGATTGGTGCTCAATGCAGAGGTGCTCAAACGGGTATACTTCGAAATGGTGAGATAAAGTAGTCCAGAATAAAAAACGAAAAATATATTCATACTAAAACATAAAGCGCCTTTTTCCGATAAAGCGATGCTTGAACGAATGTGTCATGGAAACAGTCCACCAATCATGTGACGCTGTGCAAATTACAGCGATTCTTAAAGTTTTGTGTCACTATCCATATTGTAGTATACAAAATATTATAAATGCTTATATTTAAATGCATCTGGTTAAATTAAACTGTCACCTTTAACTTGGGAAGCCATTTTAAATTCATTTTTAGATACCTACTGCCAGTTATTTCGTCCGCGTCAGAGTTTATATATTATCCCACGGGAACTATTGATTTTTTCGGGATAAAAAGTAGCCTATGTGCTATTACAGGTTATAATCTATCTGTGTGCTAAATTTCATCTAGATCCGTTCAGCCGTTATGGTGTTATTGAGTAACAAACATCGAGTCATTCAGACTTTTGCATTTATCATAGTACCTAGTAAGATAAACAATTAAGTTAATACCATAAATTCTAAAATTCTTTATGATCACGTTTACCATTTTGAAACAGCAGTTGTCAATATTAATACAAACTAGCTTTTCCCCGCAGTTTCACTCGCATAATTTTATTCAATTTTATTTTTCGTACGCGTTTTTTACTCGCATTCAGTTACGTCTTAGGTTACTGCTCCGCAACCACAAATCGTAGCGTGATATTATATAGCTTATACTTTTCCTTATGAATCTGGCTATCATATAAAAAAGATTTTTTCCAATCCGACTGACAGTTCCAGAGATTAGCACGCTTAAACAAACAAAAAAATCTTTAGCTTAATTATTTATGTAATATATTGTAGTTAGGAATAATATTCTACGATTAATGTTAAAAATAAGGTTCCTATTAATGGGAAACTGTATTTACAAAATCTCATATTCCTTGATGACGTCATAGCAATCACATGTACCCTCTTAGAGCGAGGGGAATATTGCATCATCTTTCGAAAGCGTAGGGTTGCTAATACTGGTATTTTTTTTCTTTATTGAATTTTTTTATAACCCTAAAATGCTGCCATGTGTTAATGTACTATATTAAACACTAGTACTCTCCCCGAAACTTCGTTCGCGTTTTCATAATAAATTATAGCGTATAATATAGCCTGTCACCCAAAGATAGTGTAGCTAATGAACAGTAAAATAAAGTATTTTCTAGTCGGTTTAGTAGTTTCGGAGTCTATTCAATGCAAACAAACAAACAAGTCCCAAACAATCAAATCTTTCCTCTTTATAATATTAGTATAGACTACATACGAAACAACACAATTCTTGAATGGGTCTCTGTTAATTTTTTAATAAAATATTTTTACTAGCTTTTGCCGTCGACTTGGTCCGCGTTAGTGTCGGTTATCGCGGACGCAGACGAAGTCGGATTGAAATAAAAAGTAGCCTATGTCGTTTGTTGGGGTTTAAACTTCCTCTGTACCAAATTTCATCACAATCGGTGCAGTGGTTTAGTCATAAAAGCATAACATAAGAACATATAACAATAACATAAGACAGACAGACATATACTGACATAAATGCGTAGTAGCGTTTATATGCGTTGAAGCAGCTTCACAGATTGGATTTGTGCCCTGTTGATGGCAATAGACTCGCCCCCTATTACATGGCACTTAAACATAACTGGCGAAATGTGGGTATAATAATGAGTGCACCTCTGCCTAACCCTTCGGGGATTACAGGCATGATGTCATGTTACGTAATATTAGTACGGATAATTTTAACGTCATTGTAAAGTTTCAACCCTCTTAGCACACAACAAACAGAAATCCCTAAAATTCTTACGTTTTAAATCATCCTTTATGACAAAACGTTTACGTGAGCGGCGAATTTTTTGACATAACCTGAAAATATTCCGAAAAATGTCTAAGTTCCGACATCAAAGTAAACATTTTAATAAAAATTAACTTCTCTATATGTCAAAAGAACAATTTTAACAACGCGCGGTATTTGTCATACAATTTTGTACCTACCTTTTGTTGGGCTGAAATGGGGCTAGGGGGTTGAATTTGCAGCTGCTCCGTGTAGTACCGGACAGTGGGGGTATTATTATTTGTTAAAGTGTCTGTTGCTAAGAGGGATTTGAATGGGCAGTGCTTTTTGATTTGTCAGGATAATTTGTAACCGACATTGCCATATAATATAGGTCTACCGGTTTGTCTGAGTATGGTAGAAGGTATCTCTCTAATCTTTTAGAATATTTATTTAAGTAATATGTATGTAAAATATTTACAGATTTTATTTTATAATAAAAATTTCATCCGCATCGCCGTCAACTGTAAATGAGACTGGCCGTATTGCCACGATGTATGGCAATGCTTAGTCTAATGCCAAAGGTAATACCCATTGCTAGCCCTTGGTCACGGGAAGTGTCAACCAACCGTTTGGACAACTCTTTAAAAAGGCCATGGGCACATGGACCGCACGCTCGAGGTTTTCCACACTAAACGGCGCAAAAATATAGTTACCAGTAAGGGTGTAGGTATACATTATTTGACATAGTCCGCCCCCACTTCGCACGGCTGCAATGTAGATACTAAGTATATATGTATAACCTTCCTATTGAATCACTCTATCTATTGATGAGAATTGCATTAAAATCCGTTGCGTAGTTTAAAATATCTAAGCGGTACAAACGTCGGGAAGCGACTTCGTTTTATACTATGTAAAGATTAAATTTGTAGTATTGTCTACATTTCAATTATGTTGAGTTGTTTTTTAATCTATAATTTTGTTGACTGCCTTGTTGGTCTAGTGGCCACAAAGCGGGACTGCTGAGCATGAGGTCTTGGGTTCGATTCCCAGGTCGGGCAAAGTGTTATTGGGTTTTTCCATCAGGAATTTCTCAGTAGCAGTATCGGAGTCTGGATTTGTGCCCGGTTGATGGCAATAGGCTCGCCCCCTATTACATGGGACTAAAAAACATAACTGGCGAAATGTGGGTGTACTAATGGGTACACCTCTGCCTTACCCTTCTAGGATTACAGGCGTGATGTTATGTTTGTTGTTAAACGCCTTATACCCTTTGGTTGACTGGTAGAGAATGCCTAAAGCATTAAGTCCGCCTTTGTATATTTTTGTTGCATAAAATTTAAATAAATAAATCGGGATCAAAACATGTAAAAACAACTTTTTAATATTAGTTATTACAGTAAAAAAGTACCCTGTTTATTAAAAAAATGTAAATTCAGTTACTCAGCCATGAAAACTTTTTTTAAACCCGTAATTGCAATAGAAAAAGGAAGTAGAAGCTTAGAAAGGCGCTACAACAATCTTCAAAAAAAAAATCGCCATAAAAAAAACTTTAAAAGAAAAAAATCACGATAGCCAATAGGCGGTCGAGAAAAAAAGTCCTTTTCCGTGTTCTTCCATACAGTTGAGTGTCTTCCGATGTTACCCAACTTTCAGAACAGTTAGACTTTACGTACTTTTTTGCGGGTTGAAAGAAACTCTCTAATAATGGGTTGAACCAATTGGGGGTGAAACTTTGTTAAAGGGGTTGAAAATTTGAAACACAAAAAAATAATTGAAGATTTTTTTTTCGGCTGTTGTTAATTTTCGGTCTTAAAAAGTTTTTGTTAGGGTTCCCTTTTGTGTGTTAACAGGAGAAGTCACGCTTTTTGTTAATGTTCTGAGAAATTTTAACAAAGTAGGTACTTATATAAACCCTTTGCATTATAGTAACCTTATTCTATTGTATGTTGTTGGGATTCCAATTCAAAATTGATACACAATTAAGTTTCTCTCCCTTGTTTTAGGCGATTAACACACGGTACCGCGCGCCGCCGCGGTTGGCGGTAAAGCGGATTTCATGTCGCATTGGCCTCTAAGAAATCCGTTGATGCCTAACATACGTACACCGCCCGACCGCGCGGTCGAGCTGTGCAAATCGCTTTACCGCCACCGCCCTCCGCGGCGATGCGCGGTGTCGTGTGTTCATCGCCTTATTGATTTTGATGTCTAAGATAAACTTAGAAAGTACATGTGAATTGAAAAAGTCACATAATGGGCACTTGCCTGTAACCTCATCTATAAGAGACAGACGTCTTAGTTAGTTGACTATCACTTATATATCCAATAAATTCAATAATAAAGCGAAATAAGAGTATTTTGCTTGTATGTTTATTTGAACGTGGAAATCTCCGGAACTACCAGTCGGATTGGATAAATTATTTTTGTATATGATAGCCAAATTCGCGACCAATAGTATAAACTATATTACATCATGCTACTACCCACGGGAACAGAGCAGTTACCAAAGACGTAATATAACCGCACGAAGTCGCGTTCAGCTAGTTATTTTCCTAGTTAAAAAATACCCTGCATTATCATAAACAAGAGCTTTTCAGCAAAAATATCCTGAATGTCACTCCACAGTACTACAAATTCCTATCTCTAAGCCATTAAATTACATTAAAAAAGCAATATTTCCGTCTGGCAACACACGTAGGACACGGTAAAGCAAATACAATGTTAGCGGGAAAGCTGCCTCGTAATTATACTCTTGGGCTGGATAGTGGGGTGAGGATATAGTGATAGACGGAGCGAGATGCGAGCGGAAACATTTTTACTATTGAAATTGTCATTTCTGTCATTGTGGAAACTGCCCTGTTTTAAAGACAACTAAGAAAGAACAGGGTGCTATTTGCGAGTTATTTCACTCACGTTCGATTGCGAGCGCGTTAGAATTTTATATGGGAAAAAGTTATAGCGCCATCTGGTGGTCACTAGGAGAACCTTTTTTCCGATACAAAATACTGACACGCTTGCATCGCACGTGAATGAAATAACTCTCATTTAGCACTTAGCTGTTTATTTGCAAGAATACGTGACGAAAGTGTTACGTTTTTGATTACTGCTCAGCTCCCATGGCTCGTAGCGTGATGTTATATAGCCTATAACCTTCTACGATAAATAGGCTATAAAATGCAAAAGATTTTTCTAATTCTGACCAGTGCTTTAGGAGATTAGCATGTTATAAAAAATGAACAAAATTTACTCCTATATTTCAAGAGACAAGGGGTGGAAATTCACGGGGTTGAAATAAAAAATATGAAAGGGGTTGAATATTAAAACATTTCTGTTAAAGATTTTTATTCAATTATTTTCATAATTTGCTTTGTATTTTAGTTACTAGGTTGTGGAGGTCAGATAGCCTGTCGCTCCATGTAAAATATTGGTATTCAGCTGCGTCTGGTTAGACTGGACGCCGACCTCAACATAGTTGGGAAAAGGCTAGGCAGATGAAAATGATGCTTTGTTTTTTGTCGCTGCCCGCTCCGCTTATCAAGATACCCGCACCCGGCGACCTACATACCATGGTATGATCTTTTAACGCGACGCTTTGTCTTTCTGCAAATGTGTTCAGCGGCTCTAATAAGGCATAATGTACGCTTGTGACGTAATAATGATGACGTCACGTTATGAGGTGAGTTGGAGAGGTAGTCTAAAATGTCTGATAGTGTCTAATAGTACTATGTTTTCTTTTGTTTATATCTGACTATGATATAGGATTTTGTCCATCATCGTGATGACCCGATGATTGTGGTATCAGCCTCTCAAAGTCAAAGTCAAAGTATTTATTTTAATTATACTATTAAAAAACACTTTTGAATGTAATTAATAGTTAGAGGATTTTTTTTAAGTAATATTGTGTCTAGTTACCCATTCCAAAATGTAGGTTAGTATGGACAAGAACGGGTAGACCACTGCCTAACACTTTGGGGATTACAGGCGTGATGTTATGATATGACTTTGATTTTAACAATCCATAAGAACAAAATATGGTCGATCGGTCTTTTGTTATCTTTTACTGACCACAAAAGGCTGGGATTATAAAGTCCGTTTTAACAGCAAATTATTAAAAGAATGCCTTGTTGGTCTAGTGGTCGCAAAGCGCGACTGCTGAGCATGAGGTCTTGGGTTCGATTCCCAGGTCGGGCAGTGTTATTGGCTTTTTCCATCAGGAATTTCTCAGTAGCAGCCTCGGAGTTTGGATTTGTGCCCGGTTGATGGCAATAGGCTCGCCCCCTATTACATGAGACTTAAACATAACTGGCGAAATGTGGGTGTACTAATGAGTACACCTCTGCCTAACCCTTCGGGGATTACAGGCGTCATGTTATGTTATTAAAAGAAAATCCGGAGAGAATAATCTAGTTTAATATAACAGCGGACTCAGTAGGTGTTTTCATTAAATGAAGGTAAAAAAATATATATTTTCACCTTGTAATAAGTACAAGATATTACGGTTAAAAAAGTGTGTTATAATGAAGAAATTCTGTGTTGTTTTTCTTCCTTATTTTCACTTTATGTTGGAGAATTTTATTTGTAGGTTAATCTCTACATAGTAAAAAACAAAGTCGCTTCCCGCCGTCTGTACGCTTAGATCTTTTAAACTACGCAACGGATTTTAATGCGGTTTTCATTAATAGATAGAGTGATTCAAGAGGAAGGTTTATGTATCTACATTACACCCGTGCGAAGCCAGGGTGGGTTTCTGGGTGTAATAGAAAATCCAACAACAATAAAATGAAAAAAATAAATGTCAACTAACTTCAAAAAGTAACATAACATCACGCCTGTCATCCCCAAAGGGTTAGGCAGAGGTGTACCCATTAGTACACCCACATTTCGACAGTTATGTTTAAGTCCCATGTAATAGGGGGCGAGCCTATAGCCATCAACCGGGCACTAATCCAGACTCCGAGGCTGCTACTGACAAATCCCTGATGGAAAAACCCAATAACACTTTGCCCAACCTGGGATCGAACCTAAGACCTCATGCACAGCAGTCGCGCTTGCGACCACTAGACCAACGAGGCAGTCAAAAAAAGTAACTACAAAGTGGAAAATTGCTTTATTTTCGGAAATTTTGGATTTTGGTCTTATTTAATTTTATGGACATACGGACTATCACACGTCAATATAATCATCTAGCACTTTCGCCGCGACTTCTTTCGCGTGATTTTCTTAAGGATCCCTATTTTTTGATAATAAAATATAGCCTCAATGATAATGTATGTTAACGTATAATGTTTTTTAATTACAAATTATAATTTCTGATGATTTATAATTTCTGATTTTTGACGGATACCTTTTGACATGTTTTTAATTAGGTACAAATTATTAATTCACTGACATTTTACTATTGATTGACTGCGTTTTGTTTATTTTTCGTTCATTTGTTTATTTTGTTTGTATAAAAACTATTTGTACGCCTAGATGGGTTAAACATGTACGGACGTTAAATACATTTTTGTTAAGATCTTGTATGCTTAAATTTATGTGTAAACGCATGTTATGACAAATAAATGATCATTTTCATTTTTCATTTTCAACGTAGCTTACAATTTGCGAAATATTTTTTTGGTAAAAGTTCAGTAAATCCAGGGATTATCACTGTATTGTCTCTTTGATAATATGGTACTAAAATATATATCTTGGGACAACTCACACACGGCTATCAGATCCCAAGCTAAGCAGAGCTTGTGTTTTGGTAACCAGACAACTGATATACATACTTATATAATTAATAAATACATACATATTATAGATAAATCACACCCAGACACAGAACTAACAATCATGCTCATCACACAAAGTTTGTCCTGGGTGGGAACTTTGTTTGTCAGGGCCGCTAACCACTAGACCAACAGGCCCGTCAATACTATAGATTACTTTGAAAAATAAAACAAATCTTCGTCCATTAAACGAAGCTATTGTAATGATTTTGGATATTTGACTCAGGTTATATAAAATCTATTTTAAGAATAAGTTTAGGATGTCATTGTTAGATTGTTTGGCATATTGAGTTTGACGTAATTCATTCAAATGTTGATAACAGGGTCCATAACTGTACTTTAACTTGAAGAATTATGTGACATCGTTTTATACACATTGTGATGTAATAAATGAATATAAATATAGTTGTTGAAAGATTGCGTTGGCTCATTGACAGAAGAATTATAGCGAGAATCTACCAAAGCAGAGACGAGAAGACTGATGTGTCTCACAACCAATCAGCTTGCGTCATTTTGACAGCTCAGCGCAATACTGCTATTGGTTAATTACGACACATCTCTCGTCTCCGCTTTGGTGGAGTCTCGCCCTAAGACAGTACTGTTTTCTGCGCTGCGAAAGAGATGGCGATAGCCGTCTTGTATATCTCCATCTCTATCTATCTCGTACTAGTAAAACACTTCACTACGCAGACGCAGTTTAAGAATGCAAACATTGCTTTTATCTTGCCATGAATGCCTTTTATATTAGGAGTTAAACAATATATTCGTATGTACGTAGCCCCCTTCAAATCGGATGCCAATATCTATAAAAACAGATGTAATTGGAAAGCTCTTTACGATAATTATTATATAGGCTATGTTGGGGCAACAAAATTTTATGTAGGTGTATGTAAGAGACGTAAAAATGGAGCATATAATACTATATATCTTTCCTTTTAAGTGTGGATGTTTGTTTTATAGAAAATGCAGTGAGGAAATGTGTGTAATGCTCGTATGAAAAGAGGCCTTTGCACTTTAGACTGCTGTTTAATATATGTATGTACATACATAAACTAACGCTTTTTAGAACGCCATCAGCTACAATCCTTACATACTCCTTTCGCCTCATCCACGTTCATACATCTCGTCATACAAGCACGCCAGTTACGAGTTCTACGCACCTGACCTTTCTTAAGAACCTCGCCAATAAGGTTCAATTAAAATTTATTTCAATTTAAATATTTACAGGTAATTTGAATTGTAAGTTCATTACTCGTAGTACAATGTTAGTGCAACTACTTAAAAGTAATATTTTGGGTATAAATTCTACCCTAATTTGTTAAATGAATTTTAAACTTATGAGGGTTTATTTTCAACCCAGAACTTGGAATTGTCACAAATAGTATCTAGTACTGTCAGTTTTCGAAGTAATTGTAATCATTAATATTAGAATTTTGAACGTAGACCAAACCGTTCCTATAACGTAAACCTTATTGTCTTTATTTTTAAGAAGTATCTAGAATTATTAAAAAGGTAAGTAAGGAGTAAGGTAAGTATCATTCAAATATGTGTTCGTTTTTTGTTCTGTCATTATATTTTGTCGTTTCCCTTTTTACACCGTATTGTAAAACGGTAATTAAATACTAAACTGTATGTTTATACATTGTTTCATTCCAATAATTAAGTTTAAGTTTAAGATTAATTTTAAATGACTCAAGTAAGAAATTGTATTTAAAACTGAACCCCAAGTGAAAAAAATGGGGTTGATTTTCTTTTAACAATTATATTTTTAAAAGTTTGAGAACCACATTATTTCTGCTATCAATACATTGACATATTATGACGAAATCAACTACAAACATATGTCTGATAGTACAAATAATAATGATAAGTCTCTATAATTAATAATAATGTCGGTCTGTTGTTTCACGGTGGGGCAAGGGTCGATTCTCATACAGATGGGACTAAACCTGATCATCAGCAGTGATCCTGGATACTAATATTATAAATGAGGAAATGACTCTGTCCGTCTGTCTTTTGCCCTATGACAGAGAAAATATGTAGATGATATTTTGATAGCTAAGTTTTTGGATATAAGGGGTGAAAATATTTATTTATGCTAGTGGGGGTGAAATTAAAATTATGAAGGGGTTGAATTTTAAAAATTTTCTGATAACTTTTTTTGTTCAAATTATTGATGACTCGATTTTAATTTAACATTTGCGACACAAAGAATAATCTTTTTAATGAAACATGGATTCTATTAAATTTTATCTAAATCAAAGATGGCGTCGCTATAATAAAATATACTAAACCCTTGTTTGAAGGGTACGGAAACGACATGATAACGGTATGACTACTACAGAGTCCGGTGCGGACAGGATGTGACGTAATCCTGAGGTAAATGTTGCCAGATTATAAAATGTTTGCGCAGATAATGTTTAACTATAATGTCGGGGGTAGATTGACCTATATTTTTTTAATTTTAGTTTTACTAATTTCTTAAATAATAAAGCACTGCATGCCACAAACATAACAGGCGAAATGTGGATGTACTAAAGGGTACACCTCTGCCAAACCCTTCGGAGATTACAGGCGTGTTGTTATGTTATGTGTTAATATAAAAAAAACACTGTTTCCCTGTTTCAAGAAACCATTTCTCCAACAAAGAGAGACTTAATAAATTATTTCGAAGAACTAACTTGCACTAAGTAATATTTTTCCAGGAAAACATAATTAAAACATTGATTAAACGCCTCCTTTTACACAAAGCGACCTCTGTGTCAAAACACTCGAACATAACGTAGCCTACTTTCCACGAAACGTAAAAAAAAATTATTGCAAATTCAGCAATTCTTCTGCAAAAAACTGAATACATAATAAATAATAAATTGGACTCACCTAGCCGGATGATCTCGTGTGGTCAGCCTCTGTAAATAAAAAGGGGAGTGTGAGTAACCCTTATGAATAGGGGGGCGATATTACAGAAGGGATATTTCCTGACTGAGATAAAACTGTGTGTATTGCTGAGCTGTTGAGCTCGTTTCCTGATTTTAAAAAAATGAGTTGAGTATGGGGGTTGAATGGGGTTGATTTTTAAAATACGTTGGAAGAAAATGTTTGGCAGTTATTGTTCAGATAATTATAATTTTTTAGTTAATTACAAAACTGTTAACTGGCCAAATGTGGATGAGGATGAGGTACTAATGGGTACACTTCTGCCTAATCCTTCGAGGATTACAGGCGTGATGTTACGTAATTTACTGTTCTATGGAAAGACAAAATACGATAATAACGCGTCTAGTGATTATTAAGTACAAAAAAACAAAAAGTACTTTTTCAAGATTTAAAAAAATTGTCAAAAAAATTTAATGTTTATAATAGTTTAAGTCATTAGAATGATAGCTGAGGATATGAGATACTGTAGACAAAAACAAAAGTTTTAACATTGAATTACGTGCAATGATTATTCAATTAAAACTAATTTTACAATCATCAGATAACTCTTACTATCGGCGGTTTGACAACTTTTGTATAGAAAATATGTCAAACTGTCATATTTATTCTTTGGATAAAAGTCATCTGACTATTAGAAAATCAGCCTTTAGACACATAAAATGTCTACTGTTCTTGTAAAAAACTATCCTATTAACAGTCTGTTGAAAACTGTTACTCATAATTACCAGCAACAATCATGTGAAAACCTCATCCCATTGTCCGAAAAACCCACCTACATCCCGCACTCCCACACATCCGTATATACCCCCTTTATTTACCCAATTTAACCCCCTTTAACCCCAAAACCTCATTATCTTTATACCTCAAACATTTAAAACGACCGCATTAAAACGTTCTGTCCTCATAAAAACGCATGGTCGCCCTACACCCAGTTGCGGTCAGTGAAAACCCGGTAATAACCGGTTTTAACCGCTTCAGTCTGGTTCGAACCGGACTTCAATGGTACTTTGATGTTGGTTCGCTGCTAATTTTCAATTTTGCGAACTTTAAAGTATCAACGTTTGGAGAGATTAGTATTGTGGTTGGCTGGCGAGTGTTTTTTTTTTTTAATATGATTAGGGCTGTGGGATTTGTGTTATTTGGTGAATATTTTCGCAATCATTTAAATATTTTGACTGCCTCGTTGGTCTAGTGGTCTCGAAGCGGGGCAGAGAGCAGAAGCTAATGATTTTTGCTTTTTTTTTATTTTTTTCTTATTAGAAAGTAACTTTACTTTTCTGTAAATCAATAAATAGTTAGTCAATTGAGTTAACAAATAAGTGAAGAGTTTTACTATACCAATGGGTATGGTTGTCAGTTCTTCAGCCGGACAGAGCAGTCAGTTTGGCCGGACATTTGGGTGAAAAGGCCGGACATCCTACATTATTGAGGATTTTGTGTCTCAGTATTAATAGGTGTACGACAAAAAATTGTATGTAAAATCAAACTTTTTTGTGTTATTACCATAAATCTTGTTAAATTATAATCTAATATACATAATATCGAATGTAAAATCAGTCTAAGTACTTTATTTTTAATCTGCCAAATAAAGTCATCAGCCAAAATTCTATTCATCATCTATTCATCATTATTAATAATTTTTTTTTTTCTTTTTAGGTGGTAAAAATCATCACATGACTCCTTCCGCCCCGGGTGGGGTGGAAGTGACTGTCAGACTTTTACTGACTAAAAACCCACCCTGTTCCTTCTGTTGTCCTTTACGTTCCGGGGCCACGGTATCCTGTTAAGACGTCCCGCAACCCCGGCTGTATAATCATTTAAGAACATTTTTAATTAAAAACCTAATATAAGCAAGACAAGTTAGACACCGTTTATTTTGTCCGGACATGCCATCAAAAAGCCTATGTCCGGCTATATCCGGACGCATGGCAACGCTTAAAATAGGCATAGTTTTTCATTTACAAAACAACAATTTATTTATTACTGTGTCTATAGCTGACTTGAAGTTGACGGCTATGTTACCTCCCATTTAACTGTAGTTACTCCTTTGAGTTTTCATGCTTCGTTAAACCTGAAATTGCTTACAGACAGTTGGAAGATGTAATTATCATTAAAGCTTGCTCCTTTTGTTAAGAGATCTTAGAACTATTTACCTACCTGCCAGCAGATATTTAAATACACATAAACATCACGCCTGTAATTCTCGAAAGGTTCGGCAGAGGTGTACCTAATTAGTACCTACACCCACATTAATGGGTACAAATTTAAATTTAAATTAATTTATTTGTCCGAATATGGTAGGTACATTACATGGTCTTAAATTTAATAAATAGTCTTAGCACATTCTGCCGCGTGGGGCGCGAAAATAATTATATTAGGAAGAAAAAAAAACAAACAAACTGCCTCGTTGGTCTAGTGGTCGCCAGCGCGACTTCTGTGCATGAGGTCTTGGATTCGATTCCTAAGTCGGGCAAAGTGTTATTGGGTTTTCCATTAGGAATTTCTCAGTAGCAGCCTCGGAGTCTGGATTTGTGCCCGGTTGATGGCAATAGGCTCGCCCCCTATTACATGGAACTAAACATCATAACTAGCGAAATGTGGGTGTACTATTTGGGTACACCTCTGCGGCCTCTGCCTAACCCTTCGGGGATTACAGGCGTGATGTTATATTATGCATAGTATAATTTAAGGTACATATTTCAAAGTCATTTAAAATCTATAATCCCCTCTGTAACCTTCAAACAATCTCAAAATATAAGCATTCTAAATTGGCTGTTCCCACAACAATAAAAAAGCGAATAAATTAAAAACTGCCAGCCCTAACCGCAGGTAACAACAAAGGCCCTAATCAACTAAATTCAAACTCAAACTTGCAAACCCTAAACCGGCTAGAACCGGTGGAAACCGCTTTCAACCGCTTAACGAACGGTGAACAAACTGGACATTTTTTTTTTGTCCTAGTTCAACCCCCTTTTTTGCGAAATCTGTCGCCAATTACGGACGTTTTCGCGAACTTTAATTAATAACTGCGAATTTTCAAGGAGTTTCGTGTTTACAAAATGGACGGGCGTACCTGTAATTGGTAGTTTTGTGTTACTTTAGAAAATAATTTTGATTGAAATTTTAGTATTGTGAACGACGGAACTTTTTGGGGGCGGGCAGAGGAGTTTGACGGCAGACTTTGAAATGGGGAAGCTTTTTTTATGTTTATTAATTTTTAATTTATTTATAAAAGTAGGAAAATGAGAAAAAAAATCCTTGAAAGGGTTGAAATTTGAACAACCCATTTCAACCCGACCCGACGTTTTTCCATAATACTCTTTTGTATAAAATGGACCTCATTGTTAGTTAAAAAACACTTGAATGTTAAATTATTATTCAAATAACTGATTGACCAATAACAATCAAGCAAAGTCCAGAAATAGTTATCATATGAAACCAGTCAACTATTTCAACTTGTTCTTCAACCGGGGGCGTAGCTCAGATGGTAGAGCGCTCGCTTAGCATGCGAGAGGTACCGGGATCGATACCCGGCGCCTCCAACTCTTTTTGTTATTTCTACATTTTGTTTTGCAAGCAGTTTTCATTTTCTAGATTTTAAAACAGGCAAGCACGTGTTCACTGGGTTGTAAATAACATCTAAACGCGTATTCTTGTAATCTTTCGCGGTATGCATTTGCAAGCGGAGTTATTCGCGTGGAAGCCGATATGCATACAAAAGAATGTACAAAAGTTTTTGCTATTCGATAATAGATGGCGGTGTATTAAATTTCAGTTTGTGTTTCCTTTTAAAATGTGCATTCTATTTATTTAAGTAAGAGATAACGGTAGAAATATTCTACTATTTTGCTATAATATTATTTTAAGTTGAGGATTTTTATAGTACGATAGACAGATTTAGTTCTTTGCCGATTTTGAAAGTTTTTCGTGTGTTTTTTGGAAATAAAAAGTAAAATGGATTATTTTATCTGACTATGCCAACCCAAAATGTTATTAAAATGCTATTTTTTCCTGTCTTCGTGTATGGCTTGAGTATTATTTCTAGAGGATGTTTAAATAAACGTTTGAAACTAATTTAAAAGGCATTTTTTTAGTAGTGACTACAGCAGCTAAAATTCTTGGTAATTTTAATTAAAAGGTGTCAATTATCTAAATACTTATTTAAAAACTAGCTTTTGTCCGCGACTTGACTTGCGTGGAGTACGGATGCCTAACTTTTTTGGAAATATAATATAACCTAGTATGTTTATCGCTGATAAAGGTTTATATGAAACAATTTTTAGAATCGGATAAGTAGTTTTTAAAATAGCTAAAATGTAAAATAATATTTTCTCTATATAATATCAGTATAGATTACAAAATATTCTAGGTGAATCAAAAAACCATCTAAATCAGAAAAATGACACTTAAATCCTTCATTCGACATACAATACCTACAAAAACCGAGTTATTCCTAACGAATTATCGTCAAAAAGCGGAATTTCAAAATGGCTTCGCTAGATTACCCTCCATGGGGCGCGATTGACAGTTCATATCGGTTTTGGCGGGAAATCTGACATTTGACGCGCAAATGTCATTAGTGAACATTCACTATGGCAAGATGGCGTCTTTTTGGTCGGTTTGTGATCTTTTTAATAATGGTAGGTTTTTTTTTTAGGTTAAATGTATGATTTTTGTGTATTTACTTCGGACGCGTGGTGTTTTTTTTTCCGTGTTAAGTTACGTCTTTGGTTACTGCTCAGCTCCCATGAGTCGAAGCGTGATGTTATATAGCCTATACTATTATTTCCAATCCAACCTGTAGTTCAGCGTTT
This sequence comes from Hoplodrina ambigua, assembly GCA_949774945.1. Classification (NCBI taxonomy): domain Eukaryota; kingdom Metazoa; phylum Arthropoda; class Insecta; order Lepidoptera; family Noctuidae; genus Hoplodrina; species Hoplodrina ambigua. Next base: position 888,705 of record OX458991.1, read on the forward strand.
ATACAAACAAACAAAAAATCTCTTCAGTTTTGTTGTATTAGTTTAGAAGTAATGCTTTTGTAGTATTGAAATGTTCTTTCGTATTATGTGTTAATAAAACTCCTAAATTCCTAGCATCTCTTTTGAGAGGGACAACTAAACTCAATTCTTTTAATTTTTATTAGAAATTTTGTCGTTAAAAAATATTTGTTTTAATCAAATAAATGAAAAGTGTATTCATAGTTAAACCAAATGTCATAAAATATGTGTTCTTTAGAGATATTGTTTTCTTTATAAACTCAAGAAATTATTTTAGTCTAGATCAAAAATAAGCTCTAAAAACATTTAAGTTCTCAAAACGTTAACTAACAAAAATAATCTTAAACCACACATAGCGACAAACAGAACCAAAAACCACAACAGGATTCGAAAACAGACCACAAATCCGATTTTTGCTATCTCAACCTAACCACAATGTTCAAGCCAATGTTGCCAACATAACAGCGTAAGTATTAAAGGAAAACTTTAATCAACTGTTGGCAAACTTGTGAACTTAGACGTCTAAAGCATCTATAGACATTATTATAGCATAATTTCAAAGTTTTGGCCTAACCGGGAACGCGAAGTATGCTATTGAGAATAGTTGGCAGCAGAATTTGTGTACAACGCCATCTAGCGGCGGATAGCGCGAATAGCTTTGCGCGAAGAATGTACCGTTGATTTATTGGAGGTAAAAATGTTTGGCGGGCAATTTGGCGAATAATTTTGGTTTGGAATTGGCGCATTGATTGTTTGAGCTATTTAGTTGATAATTCCGTCGTCTGGGAAGCGGGAAATGCTGTAGACATTGCAGTTATCGATTAAGTTATAGTGTCAAATTTATTAGATAGGACTAGCAAATCGCTCCGACTTCGGATTGATGCAAATTTTCGACATTTTTACCGGACTTTGCATAAAAAATCTTTTATGAAAACCTTGTCCGGGTAATTACAAATACAACAAAAAAATAATCAGCCAAATCTGTTTATCCGTTCTTGAGTTTTGAGGTTAGCAACACTTAATTTTTTATTAATTTTGACTAGCGACCCGCCCTTAGTTCAGTGGGTTTACATGGTTTTACTTTTATACAAGAGACAAGGCTTTAAAACCGATAAAAAACTTTCATAAGTATAAACAGCCATTTCTTAAAAATATACTTGGAATTCCTGATGGAAAAACCCAATAACATTTTGAAAATCGAACCTAAGACCTCATGCTCAGCAGTCGCGCTTTGCAACCACTAGACCAACGAGGAAGTCTGATTTTACTGATTTCTTATGGGAATATTTGACATTAGGTTATATATATGACATTTAAATGTCATAGTTTTAACAATGGCGAAGCCAGTAATAGGTTAGACGCCATTTTGAAAATGCCATGGTGCCCTTTAATTTAACTTTATGGGAATATAAGTAATAGGGTGTAGAAATATCCACTAGCCTCTGCCCTCGATTTTGTCCACTTATAATTCAAATATACATACATAACATTTTATTTATTTTTTTAGGTGGTAAAAATCATCAAATCACTCCTTCCGCCCTGGGTGGGGCGGAAGGGACTGTCAGACTTTTACTGACTAAAAAACCACCCTGTTCCTTCTGTTGCCCTTTACGTTCCGGGGCCACGGTATCCTGTTAAGACGTCCCGCAACCCCGGATACATACATAACATCACGTCTGTAATCCCCAAAGGGTTAGGCAGAGGTGTACCCATTAGTACACCCACATTTCGCCAGTTATGTAAATAATACGAATGTTCGAATGTTATGTAATTCAAATATCTATTCAAGTCCGGGATGGACTCCTAAACCTTAACCGATTATAATCAAATTGCACACCGTGTGCAGTTTGATCCAACTTGAAAGATAGGATAATTTTTATCTCAATTATTGCAATATTTTTTGATTGCAAACTTGAGCCACAGCGCGTGGGCCGGTCAGCTAGTATAGTATAAAACAAAGTCGCTTCCCGACGTCTCTACGCTTAGATCTTTTAAACTAAGCAATGAATTTTAATGGGCAAGAAACATCATGCAATCATACTCTTTTAAACATATTTTTTTTAATATGTAGATAGAGTGATTCAAGAGGAAGGTTTATGTATCAACATTGCACCCGTGCGAAGCCGGGCCGGTTTTCTAACTTCTTACTCTTCTATACTCTTCTATACTCTCGCTGCGACTTCGTTTGCGTGATTTTTTCTAACGGGTCTCTTTTAGCCTAAAACACTCAGTGATATCATAGTTCTCAATTTGCGAAAGAAGAGTCACCGCGGCCCTAGAACGCAAAGGGCATTAGGAGGAACACGGATGGGTTTTAATCAGAAAGAGTCTGACACTCCCTTCCGCTCCACCCAGAGTGGAAGAAATCATTTGATGATTTACCATCGTAAGATCCACAGATTACCCCCTACAACCTCAAAAACTCACAAACTTTACCTCTTTACAATAAGCATAGATAACATAAACAACTAAACATTCTTAAATATCATACCATTAGGTACCAGAACAGCCGTATAAAAAACTTAAAAAAAAAACATTTTTACAGCCCAAAGTTCTTGCAAAAAATCTTAGGTTATATAAAAGACGCGACGAATATTGTCCCTCCTCCCTTTCCAAATTACAGTCCAACACAAAAGGTATGCCCCCTTTTGAACCTCAGCCAGGTAAATGAAAAGCGCCAGCCGATTAAAAGATAAACGCATTGTATAAGAAAAAAATTGTATAAAGTATAAAAAAAATTGGTGTACAGAGCAAAAAAGTCTTTGTAAAATTTTTTTTGCGAAGGATACTTTTGTGATTGTGTTTGCCATCTGTTTTCTGTTGATATTTCTAATCTTTGGTCGATGATTGATATGTTTGTTGATGTGAATTTAATGATGTGTTTCGGGTCTGCGATTGGTTGGTCTGTGTCCATGGTGTCTACATATAAATGTAGGGAGAATTTTTTGATATAGAATTTGGTTATTCTCGTAGCTGTTTATCACACAATCGATTCCGTACCAGCAGAAGGGAAAAAATGGCCAAAATGAGTATTTTACTACGATAACTTTACTATAATATCATAACATCACGTCTGTAATCCCCGAAGGGTTAGGCAGAGGTGTACCCATTAGTACACCTGCATTTCGCCAAATATGTTCAAGTCCCATGTAATAGGGGGCGAGCCTATTGACATCAACAAAAAAATAAGGTTACTATAAATAGAATTACTCTTTATTGTAAACCATAATATGTATATATTTTAAAAGAGTAAGTATGGAGTTTCTTGCCCGTTCTTCTCCATACGAAACTACCTTTTGGAATGGGCAACTAGATTCAATATTATAATTTTTCTTTCTCTTGTAAATGACGTTCAAAAGTGCCTTAAAATGGTCTAATTGAAATAAATGATTTGACTTTGTACAAAATCCAGGCTCCGAGGTTGCAACCGAAAAATTCCTGATGGAAAACCCCAATAACTTCTGACTGACGGATCAACACACAGCCTAAACCATTATTAATCGCGGCTAAATGCTTATACAAATATTAAGCCGCCATTTTTTTTTTGCTAATTCGCTACCGGATTTGAACGAAGGAACACAACATAAATAATAATAGTAAGTTAACTGTTCCCCTCTCTAAAGTCACGCACACAGGCCCATTGTCTGTGTGTGTGCGTACAGGAATGTGCAGAGCGTATGAAGGGGAGTTTCGTTATAGTGATGGGAAAGTGCTTTGTCGATGTTTTTGTGTATTGTTTTTTGTATGTGTACTTTGTGATATGATATGACATTAAATTAGCAATGTGTGATTTTGATTTAAAGTTTTGTTAATATTGATTTTTAAAAGAATATGTTTGGAGTTTCTTGCTCGTTCTTCTCCATTCAAAACTACCTTTTGGAAAGGGCAACTAGATTCAATTCTTTTTTTTTTTTTTATTATGTCGTATAAAAGTACGTCTAATTTTATTGAAATAAATGATTTGACTTTGCAAGAAATATACAATTTAGAATTTTTAAGACGTGATATTAATAAAAAAATATTTTACCAGTTTTCTAAAATGAATATTACATATGTATTTTTACAAGCTTTTTTTATGCTTTTTATTAATTACTAACTATTTTCTTTCATTATTATTATTATAAATAATTTTCATTTTTTTGCAAAAATGTTTTTATATAAAAAAAAAAAACTAACACTCAACAAAAAACGAGTAAAACCAAACGCAAAGTACTAGCTGCGAGTGAAAAATCAATTGTCACAGCGTTAATTGACAGCGAAGAGCGGGTAGGTCTATAAAATGAATGAATTGAATTAAGAACACCCCTTTCCAACAGTCGGTTATTATTTACTGCTCTAACACAAGTACGTTTTGAGTTTTATTGAATGTGAAATGTAGATGGTTTTGAAATGTTTCTTGATGTCTCCGAAAATGGTTTTGATGTTGAATGTTTCCTGTGAGACGAAGTTTCTTTTAGTTTTATTTAACGTTATACTTCTGTCTAACCCTTCGGGGATTATAGCGTGATGTTATGTTAGTTAACGTTAGAATATTAACATTAAGAATAAAAGTTTAATAAAAATTCATCAGCGATGCGGAAGAATTTTTTGATGCCATTTAATTTTAGTTTCTCTTTTTTTTATTCTGGTTGTTTTTTTATTTTATTTTTATTATTAAGCTTGTAAATAATGTATATTTTAATTAATTCATATTATATTAGCAATAAAACCTGTTTCTTATATTAGAATAAAAGTTTAAACGGATAAACCACATTATTGCCCACGGAATAACATGGAATTTATAAGCAATAAGTTAGTAATTTCTCATTATCAACCTCAGAGTCCGGATCTGTGCCCGGTTGATGGCAATAGGCTTGCTCCCTATTACATGGGACTTAAATATAATGGCTGTACTAATGGGTACACCTCTGTCTAACCCTTCGGTGATTACAGGAGTGATGATAAGTTTATATAATGAAAATTTATATGTTGTAATGATATTATATTATACTTTTATGAGTATTTTTATAAACGGCATATTATATTTAAAATCACAATTCACTATGAAGTAGTAATTTGTTTTTGCTTCTGCAAAGCTGTATCAATGAAGAATTCCATCCTAAACATTTCATTCTCCTTAAAATTCTTCAAAATTCTTCTTTCCAAATAACTTTCCTACCTCACCATCCATTTAGTCACTTAAAACCCCCATAAGATGATAGACGATGGTATTTCGACATCGTCCCAAAGAAAATTGAATTTGATTACGCTTGAGCCGTGACGTCATACTTTGCTATTAAATTATATTAGTCAGGGAAAGTCCATCAAGTTAGGTAATAACTTAGAAAATTACTAATAGGTACGTGTAAATTTTGATGGTGTTAGCAGGATGGGCAGTAGCAGTGAACTGTGAAAGTGTTAATAGTCTTGGAGATTCAAGCGTGGTGATTTTGATGATCTTTAGCTGCCCTGTTGGTGTCCTGAGCATGGGGTTCAATTTCCAAGTCTGGTAATGTGTTATTGAGATTTTCCATTAGGAATTTCTCAGTTTATTTATTACGAGCACTCGGATGCACTCTCATTCGGATGGATAAAAAGCAAGAGGAAGGCCAATGAAAAGATGGATGTATTGTGTGAAGAATGATATGAAAGAAAGAGAGTCAGTGATAGCAGTACGGCTGACAGGACGGAGTGGAAGAGGAAAACGTGTTGCGCCGACCACAAGTAACATGGGACAAGGGCAGGAAGATGATAACTCTCCTCACGACTTTTTTCGCGTGATTTTTCTTGCAGTATTTGGAATCTAGGGAAGATTTCAATTTGCGAAAGAATTTCCAAAATCCATTCAGTGGATCCAGAGATTACCCCTGCAACCTCATAAACTTTACCTCTTTAAAATATTAGTTTCGGTTATTTATTAATCAACTCTCACTGTTATCATTTAATAAGTATATATTATGTATTTATCAATCTGTTTATTTAGAATTTTGTTTTTACATAACACAACGCCTGTAATCCCCGAAGGGTTCCGCAGAGGTGTGCCCATTAGTATACCCACATTTCGCCAGTTCTGTTTAAGTTCCATGTAATAGGGGGCGAGCCTATTGTTATCAAACGGGCACAAATCCAGACTCCGAGGCTGCTACTGAGGAATTCCTGATGGAGAAACCCAATAACACTTTGTCCGACCTGGGTATCGAACCCAAGACCTCATGCTCAGCTGTCGCGCTTTACGATCACTAGACCAACGAGGCAGTTTTGCTTATTATATTGTTTTATACTTTTTTATTTAAAAGTGTTATTGAATTTGGAACTCTGGTGTGGCCACTTGGTACCTACGAAAGCACTTTAAACTGTTGGTCCTTGGTCTGATCTCTCCATCACGATTTTCCACAATATATATCAATCAATTATATATATATAATTAATTATTATATGTATCAATTTAACCGGCGTGCTTGTATGACGATATGTATGGACGCAGATGAGGCAAAATGAGTATGTAAGGATCGTAGCAGGTGGCGTTCTGTGGTTTCTGTCTACCCACATGGGAGAAAGGCGTGAGTTTATATATATTAATATTTTAGTAGAAGAAAAATCATTTGATTAAAATAACATCTACCTTCTGCGCATGATTGATTTTCTGGTTCGACACAAATATTTGTAAGACCCCAGAGATATTTGATTAGAATTTCATCGAAGGAACTGGATTTGTGCCAAACAAATTTTGAATGAAATAGCGAACAAGACACGGGGAAAGCTAGGCTTAGTTTTGTCTTGTTGAGAAGAACTATAGGATTAAGAATAGTTTGTTGGTTTAATAATGTAATAGTAGTATTGCGTCTATCTTATTGTCTCGTTGGTCTAGTGGCCGCAATGCACGACTGCTGAATATGAGGTGTTTTGTTCGTTTCCCAGGTCCAGCAAAGTGTTATTGGATTTTTCAATCAGGAATTCGTTTGCCTCGGAGTCTGACAAAACATAGAACTAGTCGTTTTTTTTTTTAAAAAGCGTCCTAAATTTCGTCGTCTGTCTAGCCACTACTATGTTAGGGTTGGTTTCTAGTTTAACCGGTTGCAGTTGAATACCGGTAATTTTACATGGAGCGACTGCCTATCTGACCTCCACAACCCAGTAACTGGGTAATAAGATATTTGCAAGTCGGTTGTCAGACTTTCGGACTTCTGACGACCCGTAACGACAGTCAAAGATCTGTATGTATGACAGCCGGGACCAACGGCTATTTTTCGAGGCATGGAGGAGTATGTAAAGATGGTCACCCATCCACGGACGAACCCCGGCAGGCGTAGCTTAACCTGATGCAACGACCCATGGGGCTGTTAAACTAATCGAATATCTTCTACACCTCTGACTAACAAATCATTATTAAGTACTGAATCACTATTAAGTGGAGTCATTAACTATAAATTGAGCGCAACTATGAAATTAATTATACTAATAATTGTTCAAAGGAGTTCCCACTTAGAACTGTCTGGCTCTATGATTTATTCGTCAAATAAGTTGAGAATTTGGACTGCGAACTAAAGTTAGATCTATTTACTGCTCACTTAAAGTCTATTTTAATATGAACAAAGACTATTTATAAAGCATTTTGAATTATCTTACTTTCCTTAGTATAAATGTGAAAGTTTAGATGGATGTTTGTTACTCAATCACGCTTAAACGGCTGAACGGATTTGGATAAAATTTGGCATAGACATAGATTATAGTCTGAAATAGCACATAGGCTACTTTTTTTCCTGGAAAAATATACGGTTTTCCGTAGGATTATATATTAACTTTGTCACGGATGAAAACTAATATTGGCTTATAGTATTCATAATAATTTTAATACTAAATACAACACTTAAGTCGTACTATTTGAGATTGCAAGATAATCTCATTTATTAGCAGAATACAACCTTCTTTTAACTTTTAAGAGAAATTCTTATAACAATTCACACGAACATAAAAATAAATTAAGATAAACTTTTAATATTATTTTTTATCGACAACGCCCGTGTCGCATCACTAGCCGGGCACAGACGTCCCTATCGATCCAGCATCCGTGAGGTACCTCTACACTATCGGTCGATGACCTCGTGACCCATTGTGAGTATTATAACGGCTTTAAATATTTAATATATAGGCAGACAATACCGTATTTTAGATTTGATGAAGGACAGAAACGAATAATATGGAAAGAAAAAAAAAGGAAAGATTTTTTTTAAGTTAAATTTTGAAAGGCTGTGACTCTGAATTAAACATAACATCGCGCCTGAAATCCCCGAAGGGTTAGGCAGAGGTGTACCTATTAGCACACCAGCCAGTTACGTATAAGTCCCATGTAATTGGGGGCGAGCCTATTGGCCATCAAACAATATGTGCGGAACGGGTATTTCCAATTAAAAAATCGATCATAGTTACCTAAGTAACAGTCTTGCTAGAGCCTCTGGGCAACGTTACACACGTTGGGCTATTTTAGGAACATAGCCCGTCTGACCTACACGACCTCTAGTTAAACGGGATGATCGGTAATTGGGTAGTGGAGGGGGTCAAATGACAGATGCTTGAAGTAAATTACCTACTTGCTTTTATACAACGTGTAACGGAAAGGGTATATACATACAAAGAGCAAGGCTTTTTTGGATGATAACAAACGATATGGCAAGGAATTTTTAATCCTATCTCTACATGTTCGGAAATTATGATCAACAAAGAACACCGCCTGCAGTAGTCTACTAAGCGGTACTAGGCGCGCAGAATTACGGAAGAGATTTATCGTGATATTAGGCAAGTAACGTGGAAAGTTTTTGACCCACGAAGTACGGTGAGACACGTTTGTTATGATTTGAATTTAAGAAACATATGAAACCGAAAATTTGGTATCAATTATTAGAGTATTTTATATTGAGCTGAAACCCTTGCCATATCGTTAGTTATCATCCAAAGAATCCTTACTCTTTGTATGTTTATACCCTTTCCGTAACACGTTGTATAATACTTTAGTTCATTTTTCTCGGGTTAAATTACGTTTTTAGTTACTGCTCAGGTCATATAGGTCGTAGCGTGATGTTACGTATACAAAAGTCACGCCTTTTCTCATGGGAGTAGGCAGAAACCACAGAACGCTACCTGCCACAGGCAGATTGACAACAAAGTGAGCCTATAAGAGTTCCGATTTAGCCAATTGAGTCGCGGAATTCTAAAAAATGGTCAAGCACTTTAAATACGGTTTTCATTGCATCCGTGCAAAGTCAGGACTTATCGCTAGTCTATACTAGGTACCTTTATTATTAAAGAGCTATAGTTTATGAGATCGTAGGGGGTAATTTCTGGATCTGCTGAACCGATTTTGAAAATTCTTTCACAAATTAAAAGTTATGTTATCATTGAGTGCAAAACGCTATATATTATAATAAAAAAATTAGGGATCCGCCAGAAAAATCACGCGAACGAAGTCGCAGGGAAAGTGCTAGTCTATGATAGAGGAAACAATTCACACCACAGGAGAAACGAGCAAAAAAAAACAATCTTTTTATATGGTAATGTCAATATAGGTTCTTATAGAATATTTTATGTAAAACTCCCATAGATTGATGGTTATTGAGTAAATAGCTGTATTGCGTTCCCCCTTGTTATATTACGCCTTTGTTTTGAAAAGGGATAGGCAGATTTGAAAGTGATTTCACACACTGAAAGGTATTTTTAGCAAGAAAATTATCATAAATTTATACTAATTTATACTTTCACGACTAAACCACTGAAGCGATTTTGATGAAATTTGGCACAGGGTTTGTTTGAACCCCAAGAAAGGAAAATACTTTTTATTCGACATTTACGCGGACGAAGTCGCGGTTAAAACTTAGTCGTATATATAGATTTTATTTTACTTACTATTATAAATGTGAAAGTTTAGATGGACAGATGTTTGTTACTCAATCACGCTAAAACGGCTGAATGGATCTAGATGAAATTTGTCACAGAGATAGATTATATTCTGGAATAGCACATAGGCTACTTTTATCCCGGAAAAATGGGGTTTCCCGTGGGATCAATTATAAACTTTGACGCGGACGAAGTCGTAGGCAGAGGCCAGTTTAAAATAAATGGTTTTGAGTTTGATTTGGTTTAGTATGAATAATAAAAGCCTTTTACTGTCCCACTGCAGGACAAAGGCCTCTCATACAGAGAAGGCACGAGCATTGATCATCACGCTTGCTCAAGGCGGATTGATGATTCCAGACTAATAATAATTACAAGTCCAGGTTTCCTCACGATGTTTTCCTTCACCGATGTCAATGATGTCCAAGATAAACTTTTTGAAAGTACATATGAATTGAAAAAGTCATATTGGCCTGATATCGAACTTAAACCTCATGCATGAGAGGCGGGTGTCTTAACCACGTGGCCATCACGAAAGATTTGTATCATTTTCTTATTTTTCTTTCTTTCAACCGATTGTATTTAGTGCTGTATGTAAATTTTCAATAATTAGTAATTATAGGTACTCGATATTTAAGTTAGTTAGTTTTAAAAATATAATTTAAAAGAGTGCCGTGGAGTTTCCTGCTCGTTCTTCTCCATAGAGGCCTACCTCCGTTTTGGAACGAGCAACTAGCTTCAACTTTTTGACTAACTGACCGACTCCTTGACAATTCAAAAGTGTCTGTAAATGGTCTAATTGAAATAAATGTTTTTAACTTTGTCTTAAGTCGTTTTATGTTTGACAGTATTTCAGAATAAATAAATAATAATAAATATCTTGGGACAACTCACACACGGCTATCTGATCCCAAGCTAAGCAGAGCTTGTGTTATGGAAACCAGACAACTGATATACGTACTTATATAATTTATAAATACATACATATTATAGATAAATCACACCCAGACACAGAACTAACAATCATGCTCATCACACAAAGTTTGTCCTGGGTGGGAATCGAACCCACGACCTCCGGCTTAGCAGTCAGGACCACTAACCACTAGACCAACAGGCCCGTCAGATGCAGAATGCATCTCTTTCAAAGAATAGAATCGCCCCGTTGCGTATGCGGTAGGCAGTGTCGCGCGATTATATCAGTGTGAGCGTGCGGGTTCATCGCCCCCCTGCCAACACCCAGCGGCAAGATGGCTAGGTCGAATTCTAAAATCAATTAGTAAAAAATAAACTTGTTTTTTTTTTTAAATTATTGATTCGTGTTGAGAATAATTAGCATAGTTACCTTCTATAATATTGAATTTTTAGTAAACTAATTTAAACCTACACCTATACTCATAAGATTTAAATTCCTTTAACCGCCTTGAAACTACTCAGTTCCTTTTGAAATAGTTCCACGACTAAGTATTAAAATTTGAGTAGTAAAGTTACCTTCAAGTACCTACATATGCAATGTGCAGTATTCATAGCCCAGAAACTCGACAGAATGTAGCACAAAATATTATTACATGTACTAACATGCATATTATAATTTTATAATAATTATTTTGTTATGTTAATACTAATATTCTCCCGACGGAATTCCGAGTGGTCTGTAATAATGGAGACTAGCTAAGTACGCAGGAGGTATTATAATGCATAAGGTGTGTGTAGAAACACAGGTGCAATCCCTTTTCCTTAACCTCATAGTCTGGAACAATTAGACGCCGGACCAACGGCTCCACGTGCTTTTCAAGACACGAGGGTATCTGGCACAAGCTCCCAAATTCCAGGCTCCAATCAAGAAATTTATAATGAAAAACCGAGTAAGACATCTTCCGACCAGGAAATCGAACCCAGGACTCTACGCTCAACGGGGCTCTTTTACTTAGAATCCGCTTTTGTCATAATAATATATACCTATAAGACAATTGTTTCCTTTTTTGTAACGTTACATATTGTATTAACAAATAGCTGTCCCGGCGATCGCCGTACCGCCTCAGATTTTTTTAAAAATAGTTTTTCTGTTATTCGGTGTAAAGAAAAACCCAAGAAATCATAAATCATTGAAATCGGTCCAGCCGTTCTTGAGTTATAAAATGGTGTAAATAGTCCGACTTTGTTTTGTGTTTTGACTTATGAAATCTATTATTCCTTGTTCTAATTAAACATCTTTATTGACATTCTTAGTCATTAATTTTCCTTTATATTTTATATTATGAATATCGCATTCATTTTGACTGTTTTCTAACTATAATCTACATTTCTAATCTATGGTCTTATCGACCTCGATTAAATGATTTGACATTTACTTTACTTTAGCTAGTATTGGAATTGATAAGTACCTATAACTTTTTATAATTTAGTGTAGGTACCGAGTCTACTTGTCGGTATAACAATACCTATTATTCTATTCCAAGCTCGTATCTCGATAAACTGCAGTATCATCCTACACTACCTACTACACCTACTAAATATAATAGGAGTACGTTCCTAGGAATAAGTTTCAAATGCAAAACTTATCCTTTTGAAATATTACCTAAGTTGCTACTCTAACAGCACAACTTGCCTATATCAATAACGATGTCTCCTATTCATAGTCTGGAACTCGACAGAAAGTAGGACAAAAGTGTACCTCTACGACAGACTTAATATTGCAATATTGTTAATTTTTCGTAAAAGTTAAGTTCCATTTTTATAAAATGTAATTTGAAATAGGTACCGATATTACCTCTCATATATCTTAAATATTATTGTAATTAAGTTGTTGTTTGTCTTAACTTCTGTACTTTATAGTTGAGGATATGACGGACTAACTCCAAAATCATTATAATATAACTAGCTTCTTACCGCGCCTTCGTACAAGTGGAAAATCTATCTAATCTTGTTTCTCCATACATACTTTGAACCTCTATTTCAACCCCTTAAGGGTTGACTTTTGGAATATATTTTCTTAGCGCATGCCTAAATTATCATAACTATCTGCGTGACAAATTTCAGCTCAATTCGTTCAGTGGTTTTAGCTGTATGTTAATAAACCAATCAGTAACGGTTACGTTTTAAATAAATAGAAGCTATATGCCAGCAGCATACATTGCTGACAAAATAGTATATAAAGCAAAGTTACTATTTCCACCCTATATATTTTTAGAATAGCCTAACTTGCTTTTAGCAGTTTCAGACTGCAGACTGGTATTGAGTGCTCTATTCATAGTTCAGACCTCGGAAGAATCTAGCACACATATAATTAGAAGTCGAATGGAGCCGAGTGGTCGATATTCTATTCTAATTTAAGAACTAGGCTGATGGTTGGACTTTTCAGACGAGGTGGTTTAAAATCTACTTTCAATAATACCTTGTATACCATTAACTATAGAAAATTCAAGTTAAGTTTTCTAAACTGCTGAGATGTTTAAATTATTTTTATGTACCATAGCCCAAAGACTGCCACTATGAAAATGTCATATAAATTGCAACCTTTTTTTATTGAAACCTAAAATAATTGCTAAATTGCAATAATTTTGAAGGCATTGCAAGGTCTTTAATATTTATTTAGTCTCAGTGCCATTTTTCCCTTATCTTCCATTTTAAGTTTGAACTACTCATTTGAAAAATAGACAAGTTTGACCACGTGGGTTTAGGTTATTTTAACCTTTACCTTATTTCCTACCCGCCCCATATACCATCCCATAAATGGGAAAAGGTCATGATAACATATTGCGTCCTTGTTCTAATAATAACCTCAGGGAAAGCTAAGAGCAGTTCTTCTTAATGTATTATGTAAAGTCAATTTCTTTCTAACTTTCATTTACCGTTCGATTATAAATCGATCATAACTAAGCTTGAACGACAAACTTAGAAAATTATGGGTTCCCGCGCAAGACTTGAATTATTGGTTTCATTAAGTCGGCTAGGAAACTTATTGCTTTTCATAGCGCCTAGACATTGAGGACAAACAATATTGGAGCTTTATTTGGGCTAAATTCTTATAACATACGTTGTTTTCCTGTATGAAGTTAAATTCGTACACCTATCCAATTAAAGGAACGCAGATTTGAAGTCACCAAAACGCCATTTCTCGGATCTTGTATGTCATTGAAGTCATATCCAGTAGAAATCTTACACGTGCTCAAGTAAATCATTGGAGTGATATATCACGCTTGTAGTTAATTTCCTGTCACCAAAATCCTTAATAGAGTGACAATTCGAGAAGTAATGGCTGCCACAACGCGAGCAATCTACCAAGGTAACGTTGGCGCGAGAATACAGACTCCATTGTACCCCCTCCATTTAGCAAAATATGGACGCCGACGTATTGCCCGAGTTCCTTATAGTTCCTAGCCTGTCTTTTGCCATTTAACCATCTCCGACCTACACTTCAAGCAAGAAAATAACCCGCCTATTTCTGATCAGTATCAGCGCAAAAATCGAAGCAAGATTTAATATTAATTCTCCGACCTACAAGTCTCATAAAAGCAGTAAGTAACAGAACCTTTCAAAGCATAATAAACCTTACTATCTTCAGAATAAAGTCGGCTTTTGTACGAGTAGTCGGAGAGGTGTAGATGCTATTTTTACTCCCCTTCGCATCTGCACCAAAATCGATAATCATTGCACGTGTTTAAATATTATAATGTAGCCTCTACCGGTAGGCTCGCGGATTTAAGATAAACACCGAAAATATCTGAAACAAACATTTAGATTAGTGCACTTACCTTTGACGAGCAGCTTCGCACCGACCACAGGAATAAGAAAAAACAGAAATAAAAAATAAAACAAAATAAAATAAGGAAAAAAACAGAATTTAATGTAAAGTAAAAAGTAACAAACAAAACGTGGGTGTAGGAAGACGGAAGAAAATAATATAGGAAATTAAATTTTGCGAAATATCGGGAAATGAAAAGAAAAACGCGACACATGCGCCTTAGACGAAGGTAGTGGCGCTCTGGACCATAGCCTTCGGGGGCACGTTTATATACCCACCCGCGGGTGGAAGAGGTAACGGGGCGGCGGCCATCTTTGCCGTTGTCATGGCAACGAGGAGATGGCCTATTACGGGAGGGTGGCGCAGATTAGGCGTACGATCAGCACCCAAAGCTTATGAGATGATATTAAAAAAATAATTTAATTCCTGTTTGACAATAAATTAATTAGTATTAATCCGTGTGATTTAATTAGTGAGATTTTTGGGTGTTCTTCGTTGTTTTTTTCGGCTTTTGTTAATTATTTCGCCCTGATTGCGTTTATAAATATTCTTATTTAGGTGAAAGTTTTGATTAAATTAGGTTAAACAGTTTCTGAGATTAGTCTTTATAAACGGGGTAATCTGGTAAAAATGAGGAAGTTCTGTTGTTATTTGAATTAAAACATTGTTTATGCTGTGTTTTTTCTTTTAAATTAACAAAACCTACCAACAGATTAAAGAATATTTTGTAATATCTCAGGCCCATGTTGGGCGCCAAAATATTTTCCTTTCTTATAACCAACTTATTAAGTTTTTTTACTTATCAGTAGATATAATTACTTTTTTCATTAGTTTTGAAACATAATCAGGGAAAAAAATGGCCGGGCTATGCAATTATTGTTGTATTTCTCGATACAACCAATTTTAAAATACACTTTATCGCTTGTGTATGTGTACCACGTTGGGCGCCAGTATGATAAAAAAAGGATTCCTTGATGGCAAAGTAAAAGTGACAATAATGAGGATATTATACTTATGTAGATGCCCTTTACTTATAATTTTGTGTAGAAAATACCTATTACCAGTAATCTATTTAAAAAAGGCTTATTCGTGGTAAACGCGTCAAAGTACGTAGGTACTATTCGGCAGCCATTCAAGATGGCAATTGAATCTCAAGATGGCAGCTTTTTTACATACAAGTCTGTCATCCATGACAAGTCCTTTTTCCACGCGATGATGGTTTTTTTTTTAAACTGGCCTTCAACTGTAGTGTGGTGTAACACTTTACAAAAACAATCTCTTCGAAATGTTCATTCAAGGACCTGTCTATTAATGACGATGCTACATCCATAAACTAAGTAATAAAAAACACGATTTATCTACAAATTTCAACAAAATAACCATAATCGCTCGTTACAAAATTAATTAAAGAATAAAATAAGCTTTTTCTGCTGCCACTACCCCTCGCTGCGTCCGTTTCAACCCTCCGTTTACTCACACACTCATAAAACTGCACACAACCCTACATTCCGGCCTATGAATACGGCACACTAGCTCAGAAAATGTTGCTTTCCAAATACAAACACAGATGGCGTTGTCCTCAAGAATTGCAAAGGAACGCCCGACGCAGTGTATCACAGTGTTACTCTGTGTCTCAGTCGAAACGTTCTATTGTTTCACACACAGGATGCCATATCGACGAATACTGCTGTCCCTTTCACACGCTATAGAGTTACATGCGCCGTCTCGCTCGCTTGCACAGCGGTTGACAGATGTAAATTCGCAGGAAAAAAATTGATTTTCGTCTTGTCATTGCAATTTCATTTTTGCGTAAAATCATTGTGCAATGCGTTTTGGAAGATTTTAGTTGTTTTTGTTTTGTTTTTAAGATTTTAGAGGGTATAGTTAACTTGTATTAGTTATTTTATACGTGTCTAAATTCATTACTCGTTCTAAGAATTTTCTATTTCAATGGCGAAGCGAAACGATATACGTATTTCAGTCGTCTACGTTCATTAATATTTAACCAATGTTATTCCTTGATGTTTTAGCCAAATTAATAAATAACTCTATCGGTTCAAATATAAAGTCGACTTTGAGTTGTACATGCCGATTTTTGTAACATTGTAACTTTCTGCCCGCGCTGAATATTTTATTACGATTGTAGTTGGTCCTACTCGATCATAGATGGCGGTAGTGAGACACTTCATTATTTTATTCATACTTTTTAGTTTGAAAAAGTTTATAACCGCAGTGAAATAATTCATAAATATTTCAAATCAAGTTTTAACTTAGATTCTGTACAAAACATCAAACTTGTCTGTACTAAAAATAATTTTAGTTTTTGCTACTCGATACTAGATGCCGCTAGTTACGTTTGCATTTTCTTATTGTATTTTGACATGTACTCATTTAAAATATTTAAATCTATTATTCGCACTGTTATCTATTTGTAAAACTTATATATACCATATATACCTATAATACTTCAGAAAGGTCAGGTGCGGAGGACTCGTAACCGGCGTGCTTGTATGACGATATGTTATGAACGTAGATGAGGCGAAAGGAGTATGTAAGGATCGTAGCAGGTGGCGTTCTGTAGTTTCTGCCTACCCCCATGGGAAAAAGGCGTGAGTATGACTATAATCATACTTATAAATGCATATTTTATAATAAAAATAGAAAGGATGTGAGAAGTGTGAGAAGATTTTAATATTTATAATAAAAGTATTGTTTTGGAAATTTACACCAATGCGAAACCCTTTATTGGTACGTTAGTTAAAAATAATTAGCACAAAAAAACTCACATACATAACTATACAATAGTATTTCACTATAGAACTAAGTTACTTTACGATCTTTTGGCACGTGTTCGCTGAAGCGACGGCACATCATGCAGAAGAAGATTTGGCTGTAGTTTGGCAAAAAGGATCTAACCCACACAACTCCATAATTAAATAAAACATACTGAAGAGATAGTACAGTCGAAATTTTCGGTCAGTTTAATTGATCTAGAGATAAATACATAATTATTTAAGTGTTTTGAATTATATCCACGATCTGTTTAGTGTACAATTTAACTTTGGTTTGGATCGTTTTTGCGTAACACGTTCAATTTACAGTACTTTACTGTAGAACTAAGTTACTGTGCGATCTTGTAGCACGTGGCCGCATAACGACGGCACACCACGCCTTGCGAACAAAAGATCCTTTGATCCTTTTCAAGATAACGCAGAAGTAGAAAAGTTCTTCGGCGTCATTCAATTGAGTGTTTATTCCTTAAATAAAAAAAAATAAAAAAATATGTATAAAAAGAAAAGATAAAGATAAAGATAAATTTATTCGCAAATATGGGTACAATAGAGGTGGTGTAGATACATTTTAATGGGTCAGCCATATTTTGCCATGAGGGCATGCAAATTTTAATCGTAAGAACACAGATTTTTTTTAAAAATATTAAAATTAAAAAATAAACTAAATTAAAAAATAACAGATAATCAATCCTAATTAAAATACTCTATATAATAAAATCTTTTTCATTAAGGTATTCACAAAAGAAAAAGAAGAAGAAAAAAGAAATATATTAAGTAAAGAGATTAAAAACCTACCTAAAGTAGACTGGTAGAAAATGCTCAAGGCATGAAGTCCGCCTTTGTACAGTGTATTTTTTTTTACTGTGCGTTAAGTTTTAATAAATAAATAAAAACAGCCAATTTAGACTTCTCTTAGTATATTTCTTTTTTTAAATGAGACGAGGTTGGTGTTTCCTCACCTAACTCTGAGAAAAAACACAATCAAACAGACTTAATTGACTAACAATTTGTTAATTTGTAATCTACGCCAACCGCGTCTGAAATCGTCAATCCGCTTTGAGCAAGCGTGGTGATCAATGCTCGTGCCTTCTCTGTATGAGAAGAGGCTTTTGCCCTGCAGTGGGACAATAATAGGTTGGTATTAATACTTTTTTATTGAAAAATAATCGGGTTAACTAAATGTACCAAATAATGAATGTTATTATTGTAAGTTTGACATTTCTCGTAAGTCTATGAACTATATATTTTTTTCTTTTTTAATATTTGCATGATACTGTGTTAATTCGTCTGTACCTAATTTGCTGCATTTAAATTTGCATGGCGTAAGCCTGATTATGGCGATTTATAATTTTATTTTAAGAACATCTTGTTAACTCACCCATAGTCTGCAAATAAAGAATTACTCGTAGAATTTGGGTTTTCAATGCTAAAACAAAGTGTTTCTTTAGAGAAGCTATGTCTTGGAATTGATGGTTAATGGTGCCGATTCCCTTGTTCACAAACTAGACTAAATTTAGAGAAATGACATCTCTTACTAACATACAGCGAACGGAAAGGACGGTGACATTTCGTGACATTAAAGAACTAAGTTAGCGATGTCAAATTAGTTTTGCCTTTGACTTCTCCGTATTTTTAATCCACAAGTTTTAAGATGTCAACTATAACTGTATGGATGTGTCAGATGGACTAAATTTGACAGCTCTTATTTACATTAGTCTCTTTCTTATTTTATTGGACAGAAAAAGATGGAAATAGTCTAATTTTAGTTTAGTTTGTGACCAAGGGAATCGGCACCAATGTGCAACTATCCCACTGATTAGTGGTGTCATCAAGCAAACTAACCTATTAGAGCCGATTCCCTTGTTTACAAACTAAACTAAAGATATTCTGTAAAATAAAACAAGAAAGAGACGAATGTAAATAAGACCTGTCTTTAGTAAATCTGACACATCTACAATCTAAAACGTATAAATTATTAAAAATACGGAAAAGTTCAAGGCAAAACTAATTTGACATCTCTAACTTACTTCTTTAACGTCACCGTCTTTTTCTATCGCTGTATGTTAGTAAGAGATGCCAATTCTCTAATTTTAGTCTAGTTTGTGAACAAGGTTAATTCCAATCGCGCCTACAAAAAAGCAAAAAGCAAAATATAGGAATTTCAAAAACAAAACAAATCATATTTTCATAACAGTTTTTCAACAATTTATTCATAACAGACGTTGCATCTGTTCTATAAACTCATGAAACACTTGATGCACGCGTACTTTCCGAGTGGCGGCCATTTTGAATTTTCCCTGCATACCAGACATACAGGTGAATATTAAAAAACTTAAGCGTGTATTGTAACAATTTGGGGTTCCGTAGTGGAATTTGAAATTGGTAATTTATTTATTTATGGAAGAAAATAATTACGTAAAGATGGCATGGTTAGTGTATTGACTGCCTCGTTGGTCTAGTGGTCGCAAGCGCGACTGCTGTGCATGAGGTCTTGGGTTTGATTCCCAGGTCGGGCAAAGTGTTATTGGGTTGTTCCATCAGGAATTTCTCAGTAGCAGCCTCGGAGTCTGGATTTGTGCCCAGTTGATGGCAATAGGCTCGCCCCCTATTACATGGGACTAAAAACATAACTGGCGAAATGTGGGTGTACTAATGAGTACAACTCTGCCAAACCCTTCGGGGATTACAGGCGTGATGTTATGTTATGGTTAGTGTATTGGTTGAGCGATTGGCTGTGTGTCGTGAGTTCGATTCCTGTATGGAACAAATATTTGTTTACCAAAGGATAGTTGCTCCAGGTCAGGCTTTTTGTTAGGTGAGTTTATTTGCTTTAGAAACGCACCCACAATACAAGAGCTACGAGTACTGCTACGAGTCCCTGCTACGAGTCCATGCTACGAGCCTGTGCTACGAGCCTTTATCGGCTACGAGTTAGCGCTACGAACCTGTGCTACGAGTCCATGTGTGAAGCCTGTATGTGCTACGAACTATGGCTACGAGCCTGTGTGTTAAGCTTATATGCGCTACGAGCCATAAGCATGTCAGTAACGCAGTAGTTTCAGCATGCCAGCGACGTGGTCTTATTCGTTTCTTTGAAACTAGCATGTCGGTGACGCGGCGATAATAGCATATTGGTGACACAGTTCCATTGCCATGACGGTGACAGGGTCACATTAGGATGTCGGTGACACCGTGAAAAGAGCATGTCGTAACACGTTCACTTTGTCATGTCGGTGACGCCAGGCTTTTGCATGTCGGTGACGCGGTATCTTTAAAGTGAAAGTGACGAGGTCTTGTTACATGTTGATGTTGCCGTCTTAATCGCTTGTCGGTGACACAATAACATTACCATGTCAGTAACACAACCAATAACTTTTGTTCCTACCAAAAATCATTCAAAACGGCTAAAGAAGATTTCACATCATCATCACGCCTGTAATCCCCTAAGGGTTAGGCAGAGGTATACCCATTAGTACACCCACATTTCGCCAGTTATGTTTTTAGTCCCATGTAATAGGGAGCGAGCCTATTGCCATCAACCGGGCACAAATCCAGACTCCGAGGTTGCTACTAAGAAATTCCTGATGGAAAAACCCAATAACACTTTGCCCGACCTGGGAATAGAACCCAAGACCTCACGCACAGCAGTCGCGCTTGCGACCACTAGACCAACGAGGCAGTCAAGAAGATTTCACTTTAAAAAAATACGTACAAAACCATTGTAAAATAGCCCGACTCGCGCTTAACCGTACGCGTATATGAAGTCTAGAAACTCATAACAGAGATAACTAAAAACAAGCGGAATTAAAACCCGGATAGGCTTAATATAGCATTGTGGAGAAATTTTATGAAAAGCAGCGCATAGTATTTTTTAATACTTGGCCATTTGAAAAGGGGCGTCCAGCACTATTGAGCTTTATTCTAGCAAAACCAACCAACCAACAATCTCTTAATAATTGAATTACATAACATCACGCCTGTAACCCCCGAAGGGTTAGGCAGATGTGTACCCATTAGCACACCCACATTTCGCCACATATGTTTTTAGTCCCATGTAATAGGGGGCGAGCCTATTGCCATCAACCGGGCACAAATCCAGACTCAAACAGATCCAGATTAAATTAGTAACGTCAAATTAATATAATAAAACTGCCTCGTCGGTCTAGTGCGTGAGGTTTTGGGTTCGATTCCCAGGTCAGGCAAAGTGTTATTGGAATTTTCTTTTAGGAATTCTCAGTAGTAGCCTCGGAGTCTGGATTTGTGCCCGGTTGATGGCAATAGGCTCGCCCCCTATTACATGGGACTAAAAACATAACTGGCGAAATGTGGGTGTACTAATGGATACACCTCTGCCTAAACCTTCGGGCATTACAGGCGTGATGTTATGTTATGATGTTATGATTTAATATTTTAACTGCGCACTAATATCATAGTCGTAAAATACGGAATTAGTAATAAGTAAATAACTAGTAAAATAAATAATGTCACTGACATAATGATGCGATTCTGACATCCATAGATGAATAATTGCTGGCATTTTTCGAAAATCATGTTTTTTTTCGAAATTTTAAAAATTAACTTCCCATTCAAAACACACCCTAACTCCGACAGTTATTTTCAATTTCCTAACTCCAGAACAACAATGCACTAAACTGCTGCTGACCGTACACCGTTACAGTTATCGTTTTGTGTCTAACCGTACAGCCGGCTGTTAATGAACATTTTTGTGCATACTTTTGTGTACAGGCGGAGGCGAGACTGGACTTCATCTGATGTAAAATAAATATTGTATTTTTTTTTTTTTAAAGATGAATTGTTAAGAAAAGTTTTTTAAAATTATTATTTGGCAAGTTTAAGAGCAATGTAAAAATAAACTTTATTGATTATTGCATTATGGCTTAGTTTGATATGGCAGCACGATAACTAAAAAATTAAATCAATAATTTACTCCAAACAGTATCGATTTTTATTTGCTTTGAAATCAATAAACAGTTAGTCATTTCAGTTCGGTATATCAATTAACTAGCTTTTGCATGCGACTTCGTCCGAGCAAAAATAAAATAATATAGCCTATGTTACTCGCAGATAATGTAACTTTCTAATGGTGAAAGAAATTTTTAAATCGGTCCAATAGTTTTTGACTTTATCCATTACAAAAAAAAAAACAAATGTTTCCTCTTTGTAATATTAAGTTTATATTGGTGGTGTATTATAATATTATAGTGTAGATTGGTGGTGTATACATGTTTCAAATGCTGTTAACCTTATGAGCTTATATTTTATGATATTTTATTTTTTAGCTTTCACAAAGTACCATGAATTTTACATAAATATACCTACTGTGTTGGTTTTAAGAAATAAAACAACTTAATTTATGTTTAACCTGTATTTTTCTTTATCACATGATCAAATAGAGATACAGAAAATAAAAATACCTTTAGGTCTACAACAATAACAGGTGTATAAGGAATAATAAGAATACTTATTGGCCTACGCAAACGGCATGGTAAGGGATTTAATTTTAGACATTCAAACGTATTGCTACAGAAATAAGACAGAAATTGCTATGCTTTAAAATGATCCCGAGGCATCTCTTTAGATTCCACGGCATCATCGTAACTAATATTATAAATGCGAAAGTAAGTTTGTTCGTTTGTTTGTTACCATTTTACGCCTAAGCCACTGAACCGATCACCCTGAAATTTTGCATATACATTGCCAAGTGTACAGGAACGAACATAGGGTACCTTTCATCCTGAAAAAAAGTACTGTTCCCGAGAGAAATCACAATAACGTTCTTATGATGATAGGTAACGCCACATGTCTTTCGAGTCATGATCGAATTTTAAACTTAATTTGCGAGCGAAGCCGCGGGAGTAAGCTAGTTTTAAAATATAGCAATTTATGATGTATTTCTATGGCAATACGTTTGAATGTCCAATAATAAATCCCTTGCTATGTCGTCCCGGTCTGCTTTAACTAAGCCGAAGATTACATGTATTTTTCATTTTATTATTATTGTAAGCTGACCAGCCCACGCGTTGCTGTGGCTCAGGTTTGCAATCAAAAAATATTAAGACCAATAATTGAGATAAAAACTATCCTATCTTTCAAGTTGGATCAAACTGCACACGGTGTGCAAATTTGATTGAAATCTGTTAAGTAGTTTAGGAGTCCATCCCGGACAAACAACGTGATACGTAATTTGTTAATAAGATTTTATTCACAAAAAAAACTTCTAGTTACGGAGATACTCAAGGTAAAATAATATCAATTACTTGATTTATAGTATTAAAGAATATAACAAAATAAAAATAAAGATCAAAATAAGATTCTATTGTCAAAAAAAATATAAAAAAGGAACATAAACATGACATAACATCACGTCTATAATCCCCCAAGGGTTTAGGCAGAGGTGTACCCATTAGTAAGTATATTCACATTACGCCTGTTACCTGTAATAGGGGCATCAACTGACTGCCTCGTTGGTCTAGTGGTCGCAAAGCGCGACTAATGAGCATGAGGTCTTAGGTTCAATTCCCAGGTCGAGCAAACTGTTATTGATTTTTTTTTTACTAGTAATTTCTCATCCTCGAAGTATGGATTGGTGCCCGGCCAGCAATAATCTCGCCCCTATTACATGTGACTTTAAAAAAATATTCAAGCACAGCTAAAGTCCACTTTTCCCCGTGCCTGTACCTCATAATGAAGTACTCAACTCATTTGTCTGTTCGTTTGTCTGCAGTGAAATCAGTTGTTCAAAACGTTTAGCTAAATGACTTGGAAATATTCTCATTACTCTCTAATACCACCTTTGGAAGCAACATAGTATTAGTCATGTGTGTTTTTTTAGTCTGTTTTGGTTTAAAAGTCTGTCTTAAAGCTAAGCACAGAGCGTGGATATTTTATACTGTTTTTTTTTCTTTTAAATTAACAAACCATAGTCACTGTCTTCCTCATCTATCTATATAGAAATTGTTCACTTTCGCAGCAGTTTTAATTCTTAAGGACCGCCTACATGAGCGACAGAATCGCGCGAGTCCACTTTTATGGGACTACATACATACATACATAACATCACGCCTGTAATCCCCAAAGGGTTAGGCAGAGGTGTACCCATTAGTACACCCACATTTCGCCAGTTATGTTTTTAGTCCCATGTAATAGGGGGCGAGCCTATTGCCATCAACCGGGCACAAATCCAGACTGCGAGGCTGCTACTGAGAAATTCCTTATGGAAAAACCCAATAACACTTTGCCCGACCTGGGAATCGAACCCAAGACCTCATGCACAGCAGTCGCGCTTGCGACCACTAGACCAACGAAGCAGTTTTATGGGACTACGCACACTTATTCAGCTCCATTTAGCTTTTGTCCATAGAAAACAACGGACGCGTACGTGTCTCATACGAAATCGGCGTTTTCTATAAACAAAAGCTGAATGAAGCTGAATAAGTGTGCGTAGTCTCTAAATCGTCGGGTTGTCTCCACGAACGAGCGATTATTCTGCCAGCGTATCGTCGCGATTTTCAATGGAATCGCCGCGTGTCTGTGACGCCTGATAAAAGGAACGCTACGTTTCCGCGATGTGGTGCCGTGCAATAGTTTTATTGAAAGAGTAGTAGTAGTTTAATCCGGGTTTTTCCATCTGGAATTCCTCAGTAGCAGCCTCGGAGTCTGAATTTGTGCCCGGTTGTTGGCGATAGGCTCATGTGACTTAAACATAACTGGCGAAATGTGGGTGTACTAATGGATACACCTCTGCCTAACCCTTTAGGGATTACAGGCGTGATGTTATGTGTGTTATTTTAATAACGTTCTACAGGATGAAACGCTTATTAATTTTAAATTTTACTACTATTATAAATGCGAATGTTTCGATGGATATTTTGTTGCTCAATCATGCCAGAACGGCTGAAAGGAACTGGATGAAATTCGGCACAGAGATAGATTATAGTCTGGAATAGCACACACGATACTTTTTATTTCAGAAAAATGTACGGTTACCGTAGAATTTACGGAAATGTACGGTGCGCGCTTTGCGACCGCTATATTTCATACGTTCTATGATGGTGCGGGTGACACATGTCAGCAATTCATCTATGGATGTCAGAATCGCATAACTAAGTCAGTGAAATTATTTAATTTACTAGTTATTTACTTACTTATTACTGATTCCGTATTTTACGACTATGATATTAGTGTGCAGTTAAAACATTCAATCATGATTGTAAATCGCCGTAACGTTCAAGAGTGAAAAGCGACAGTTTGACAAATGTCACCGGCACCATCCTACAGCATTAGGAATATAGACCAGCGAGGCAGTCATACAAGTTCATACAATAATAAAAGATAATACAAAGTCGGCTACGATTAGGCTGACACAGCATTGTATGAGTTGGACACTGTTGAACCAACAAGCAAAGAACAGAAGAACACTGGCTAGGAATGGAATCCACATTAAATATTTCACATACGATCGAAGGATGCAGTAGTTTGATTCTTGTGGGTTGCAAGCTGTCAGCTTCTCAACTGTGCCTGGAAGAGAAGAAATAATAGGTGGTCATACTAGGATGTTGGTGACGCGGCCACACATAACATCATGCTTGTAAGCCTCGTTGGCCTAGTGGTTGCGCGACTGCTGAGCATGAGGTCTTGAGTTTATTTTTATTACAGGCTTGATGTTATGTTTTGTGTAATAATTTTTATTTATCTTAAAAATGTACCTTCTCCAGCGTAATTCACGTTTGGAAACATGACTGAGATTACAATACAGCAAACAGACAGAACTATATTGTAAATCCTCCACGAATTGTTACGATGTTGAATTTGCTTCGTATATACCATAATTTTGTACTACTACAGTATTCTACAACTGCACAATCCCCAAAAGGGGGAAATACTATGATAAAAAACGACCAGAAACGTAGGATAAAGTTATATATAGACAGACAGACACAATTGGTAACTGTAGATGTATTTTTACATTGTTTTGAAAAAATATATACAATATTTACAAGCTTTTGTTTTGAATGAGTGTAAGGTTCTGAAAAAAATATTGACAAAAGTATGACAGATTTTTGTCATCTCTTTGACAAAGAGACATAACTATGGCTTTTTTCTTTGGGGTGGTAAAAATCATCAAACTAGTCCTTTCACCCTGGGTGGGGCAGAAGGGACTGTCAGACTTTTACTGACTAAAAAACCACCCTGTTCCTTCTGTTGCCCTTTACGTTCCGGGGCCACGGTATCCTGTTAAGAAGTCCCGCGAGGGGCCCTGTTGGGGCCCTATACCTATGGCTTTTGACAGTCCTCTTGGTGTTGAGGTCCCAAGGGCGATTGCTGAGAGTTGGGTTCGATTCCCCGGTCAGGCAAAAATATGTTAAGTTTAGGATTTTCTTTGTAGCAGCCCAGAGTCCGGCAGTTGGTGGTGTGACATACCCGTGCTTCGGAAAGCACGTAAAGCCACTGGTCCTGAGCATGATCTCTCCACGGTCGTGTCGAAAAAAATTCGTCTGCATCGCTGTTAATGGGGCCAAAAGACTGGCAGCATTGCCACGTTCTATGGCAAAGAAATTGATGTCGTGTTGTGATGGCCCAGTGGTTAAGGCGCCCGCCTTAACCACTCATGCATGAGGTTGTGGGTTCAAACCTGGGCAAGTACCAACTTTCTAAAGTTTATCTTGGACATCACTGGCATCGGTGAAGGAAAACATCGTGAGGAAACCTGGACTTGCTGTTCCACTCAATACCATGTCAGAGGCCCTTGAGGCGGTTTAGAAACTCTGACACTAGGGTGTAAGACCTTACTGCCCACACGATAAAGAAGATCGCAAAAATTATTTGAATCAAGTTTGGTCATGTAAAGATTGTAAGCATATTCTTCATACATTTTATATTGTCTATGTGGTGCCTCATTTTCTATTCTCTATACCTCTATGTCAAAAATCTGTCACAAACCTTAAAAATTGCTTGTCAATCTTAGTCAAAATCTCAAGTAAAAATTATTGACAAAGTGATAAAAATAAAATAAAATGTAAAAAAAAATAACACAAAACTTATGTTAAACAATTTTTGAAAATTTTGTGTCATTTTTTACACAATACAGTGTAAACAACATTGGATTAACAACAACAACAGTTCAGTAATTATGTGTAAATTGTTCCCTTCTTTCCACGGGCTGTGGAGGAGCTATAATTTTGTTTTGTCTATAGTCTGTACGATTCTCTCTAGCGTTCTAGGGCCTGCTGTTAGCCTGGTATATTACGCTGCAGGTGGGTCTAACCTTAATTTGTCTTCTTTTTGTGGACGGCCTGTGATGGGTAGCTCGCCCCCAATTACATGGGACTAAAACATAACTGGCGAAATGTGAGTGTACTGGGTACACCTCTGCCTAATACATCGGGGATTACAGGCGTGATGTGATATGATGTGAGTCAAGCTTGCGGACACGAGACAAACAGAGCAATTAAACCCATCGAGCTCATAACCTCATGTATTGCCACTGGCTCAACTGATAATGATGTTATGGTATTTACAGTATTTCGCGGAGTTTCTTGCTCGTTCTTCTCCATAGAGGCTTACCTCCGTTTTGGAACGAGCAACTAGCTTCAACTTTCTAACTGCCCGACTCCTTGACAATTCAAAAGTGCCTGTAAATGGTCTAATTGAAATAAATGTTTTGACTTTGACAGGTCAAGATGGAGGCCCAGCGACGCTGTGCAGAGAAGAACGCGACTACTGCATCCTTCTTACCAACATCCACTACTTGATGTGGATATTCTTCTGCGCCAGCGTTCTCCAGTTCCTTTCCTGTTGGTTCAAGAGCACCTGCCTTCTCCACTGCTCCATGGGACTCAACATCCTCGATATTCTCCTATCCATCATCCTCTTTACCAGATATTTGATCCATTGCGCTGTTTTTGACCGTCAATGCCTGAGTCATAAAGAAGATGATATATTGTTCGTTTCAAATCTTTTTGTTTTGAATTTGCTGCATGTTTTGTTTCTTGGTACTGTTTTGTTCTTCATGGGACAATATAAGACTAGTTTGCAATATGGATATTTTGGGTTTGTTTTATTTTGAAGTTATGTATAATTATACCTTATGATTTATGACTGCCTCGTTGGTCTAGTGGTCGCAAGCGCGACTGCTGTGCATGAGGTCTTGGGTTCGATTCCCAGGTCGGGCAAAGTGTTATTGGGTTTTTCCATCAGGAATTTCTCAGTAGCTGCCTCGGAGTCAGGATTTGTGCCTGGTTGATGGCAATAGGCTCGCCCCCTATTACATGGGACTAAAAACATAACTGGCGAAATGCGGGTGTACTAATAGGTATACCTCTGCCTAACCCTTCGGGGATTACAGGCGTGATGTTATGTTATGTTATGCATGTAAAAATCAGCTGTTCCATACAAAAAACTACATAATAAAAAAAAAAACTTTAGCTTGAAAGTCGGCGGCTTTGGTTTTGTTTCTTGTTATGTAGGTATTGCCACCGACTTCCAAGCTAAAGTTATTTTTTATTTTGTAGTTTTTGAAGGCGGTCATATTTTTTTGTAAAAAAGATTTTTATTTTTCACTTTTTAGTGCTTGTGTGTTAATGTTTGAAATCCTTACATAAAGCCCTTTCAAACAATACCTCGTCCGATATATTTAATTTTGGAAAGTGGTAGGACGGTTGACGTACCCCCTCCCCACTTCCTTCAGCCAGTCATCGACTACACGTATAAACAAAGCAATTTTTCTTGTTACGGCGGTTCTGCTGTGATTTTATAAGAAGTTCCGTTCCATATCTCCAAAGTTCATCATCAGATCATGACAATATTCCTATGGGACCTATTCGGAACTATATTCTTTCAAACAAAAAAAGAATCATCCAAATTGACTCATAATTGGCGGAGTAATCGTAGAACAAATATACAAAAAAAAAAGAAAAAAAAAACATACGCCATCAACCGGGCATAAATCCAGACTCCGAGGCTGCTACTGAGAAATTCCTGATGGAAAATCCCAATAACACTTTGCCTGACCTGGGAATCGAACCCAAGACCTCATGCACAGCAGTCGCGCTTGCGACCACTAGACCAACGAGGCAATCCAGTCTATTATTATCTTTTATTCATAGACATGTTTGCGTTGAATTGAGAACCTCCTCCTTTTTGAAGTCGGTTGAAAAATGCTACGCAAATGCTACGTAATGTAAGGAACAGCTGAATTTTTTTTCATGATTTCAAGGTTGGTTCGATAGGAAAATTTGCATAATGATGAGTACAATGACCCCTTTCCAGGTTTCGGGTAAATTTTCAATGACCCCGTATTTGAGGTGTAAAAAAACACATCACATAGCTATTACATACTACATCGTGAGAAAACCTGGACTTATTTATTATACCTATAAAATACTTTGTCCTGAATGACTGACTGACTGATCAACGCACAGCCTAAACCGCTGATCGTAGAGACAAACCTGGAGAGTGTGTTCTTTGTATGACGGAAGCATCCGATAAGAAAATATTTTCCAAAATTTACCCCCCTTTTTTTTTAGGTGGTAAAAATCATCAAATGACTCCTTCCGCCCTGGGTGGGGCGGAAGGGACTGTTAGACTTTTTTACTGACTAAAAAACCAACCTGTTCCTTCTGTTGCCCTTTACGTTCCGGGGCTGCGGTATCCTGTTAAGACGTCCCGCAACCCAAAAAAAACCCCTAAGGGAATGACGAGAGTTCGAAGTTTGTATGGAGAAACAGTTTAATGATTAAAGCTTATTATGGTCCATCTGCCTTAATAGGCTGGTATTACAACTATCATTTATAAGTATGTCCCATAGGCATCATAACCGGCCACTGTCAAACAAACACCTATTCACCATAGGTGTGACAGACAGCCCTCTGTGCAGAGGATGCATGGAGGCAGAAGAAACACCACAGCACGTGCTCTTGGAGTGCAGAAGCGTGGCAGATCAACGGGCACGGACTCTCCAATCGCCGGTATCGCTCCCCGAAGCCTGCAACAGTCTGAAAAGACTGCTGGCATTTTGGGAGGACCTGGGATGGTTGGAGTAACTCCTCGAGGATATTTTTCATACGTACAATCCTAACTATCCTAACTAATATTATAAATGCGAAAGTAAGTTTGTTTGTTTGTTTGTTACCATTTTACGCCTAAGCCACTGAACCGATCATCCTGAAATTTTGCATATACATTGTCAGGTGTACAGGAACGAACATAGGGTGCCTTAAATCCCGAAAAAAAGTACTGTTCCCGAGGAAAATCACAAAAACGTTCATATAATGATAGATGGCGCCACATGCCTTTCGAATTATGATCGAATTTTAAACTTAATTTGCGAGCGAAGCCGCGGGCGAAAGCTAGTGGCCCAATAAAGAGGCTAAGTGCGGAAACAGCCCAGCTAACCTAACCTAACCTAACCTAAGTATGACCCTCTCAAAATATGAAAAGCTTTGTGCTTCACAGAAGAGGGAAAGGGCGGCGTTACCAAAATATTGGCATGTGGCCAATTCCGACTATCGCTGCAAACGACATTCAATTTTCCGTTGTATCTTTAAACTTTTAACGGTTTGATGAATATCGTTTAGTTACCATAATTTTGTTGTCACAGGAGAATATAGTTTTGATATTTTGATTTTGTTTATAGGTACTAGCTTCTGCATGCGATTTTGTCCGAGTTTTTCACCTGCCTTTAGTTACGTCTTTGGTTACTGCTCCGGTCGTAGCATGATTTGATACTTATAGCCTAAACCTGACCCGACCCTGACCCTGACCTGACCTAGCCTAATCTGGCCATCAAACGAAAAGAAACATTTTTCCTAACCGACTTGTACTTTCAGAGACGAGCGCATATAAACAAATAAACAAAAAACTCTTTTGCTTTATATTCATACTAGCTTTTGACCGCGAGTTCGTCTGCGTAAATGTCGGTTATATCCGAATAATTAGTAGGTAGCGATCTAAACTTGTTTCGCCATATTAACTATGTGGAAACAAAATTAAAATATTGCAACTATCTCTCTGCGAAATTTCAACTTTACAGGTTACTCAAGCGGTTTTCGTGATGAGTGAGTCAGTGATTTTATATATTGAGATAATAATATAGATATTCTACTTCCGTCTGTTGTACTATTCTGTAACGATATTCTTCGGTAAAGGTGACAAGGATTGAGCTCATCTCAAGCACACTTCACTATTTTAAAATTAACCGAAATTGGTTTTTACAGAGTAATTCCGGATGAGTTTGAAACTGATTGGAATAACCATTATTTATCGAAACGTATCTTCCTATTAACGAAAGAATTTTCAAAACCAGACTAGTACTTCCGAAGATTCGCGCCTTCAAACAAACAAACAAAAATTCCAATAGCCACTTTCTTTCTCAACAAAATTCTGAGACTTAAAACCAATAAAAACCGTTCAAAACACGGTCCGGTTCGGTCAAGCAATGTCACAATATAGTGTTGGTCACAAATAGCATAGACAAACTCATAAAATAGTTTATTGTGACCCACCGTGTGTTTAGGAGGGGGGGAGGAGGGGCGGCAATAGGTCTTGTACAACCCTGGATCTTTAGAAACTGAGCAAAAACAGGAAGACTTTTTTAAAACATTGCAATTTTTTTTCTAAGCATTAGTTATCTTTCAAAGACATCATTTTTGAAAAAAAGTGGTATGCAAACATTTTTTGAAATAAAATTTTGTTATAGGTATACAGAGTAATTGAAAATTTACCCGAAACCTTAAAAGGGGTCATTGTACTCATCATTATGAACAACTTTTACTATGGGACCGAACCTGAAATCAGGAAAAAAAACAGCTGATCCATACATTACGATTCTGTTATGTAGCATTTTTGTAGGGAACAGCTGATTTTTTTTTCATGATTTCAGGGTTGGTCCCGCAGTAAAGTTGTTCATATAATGATGAGTACAATGACCCTATTAAGGTTTCTGGTATATTTTTAATTACCCTGTATATCCGGAATACGACATACCTTTCCCATTTGACGGTCCTAAGCCCGTGAAAGTATGAAGGGAAAATTTGCAACTTATGTTTTGATTGTTATCGATGTTTGGGGGTGGGGCCAGGCGCGCGAGTCTAACTACTAAGAATAAACTACCTCTCTTAAAAAATACATATCTACAGGCTGTTAGTGTAAACACCGTTGTCACTAAAACCATAGGTACTTGATTTATTATAAAAAAATATGTTTATCTGAATTTAAAAATAAATAAATAAAGTTATCTTTCAAAAATTAAAAAAAATAACTGTCCGACACCGTCCGTAAATTCATGGATACTATACGCCCGAGTTACGTAATCACCGCAAAGGGCGTTAACCTGCTGCACTGGCCGTCCGTCATAACTACCTACATTAGTTTTAACTAATTACATCATTGTAATATACCTAGGGTGAAATAATTTTTAGGAAAAACGGAGATATTACTTTAAAAAAAAAATTATTCATTGAATTTACGTTCTATTAGTGAAACCAAACCACTGGTTTCAAGGATAACGGTGTTTACACTAACACTCTGTATACGTCAAGCGGTTTTCGATATGAATGAGTGAGTAACCTTTCTATTATACAGGGCTTTTTTAAAACACCAGCAACCTGAATCATAGAAAAACAATCAGCTGTTCCCTACAAAAATGCTACATAACACGATCATAATGTATGGATCAGTTGATTTTTATTTCATGATTTCAGGGTTGGTCCCATAGTAAAAGTTGTTCATAATGATGAGTACAATGACCCCTTTTCAGGTTGCTGGTGTTTTAAAAATAACTCTGTATATTTACATAAGATATTATGTATACATACAACAGGTTATAGGTGGCCCTAGGACCCATTATAAAAGTTACTCCTATTCAAGACTATAGATAAACTACTATAAGATGGCGCGCCCCTCCATATTACTATTTCAATTTGTGTAGTCATATCGATATGAAAGAGTTTCAATGTATTTGTAAGTATAGGACGGCAGGTTTGTTGGTCAACTGATATCTAAATGACACGTGCGTTGTCTTGCGCAGTCTTGCTGCGCAAGACAACGCACGTGTCATTTTCATAGAGGATGTCAGTGCAGCGCTATACTAATAATAATGAGTAATCAATGACGCCGCTAGTTGAGCAACAAATCGCTGATTTGTTTTTGTTTCGAGAGCCATCTCAGCTCAGTAGGTACTGTCATCACTATGGCGTGACGAGGTACCGAAATCACCTCTTGGATCTGTGTGGTCTATTGCAGGGCACAAATATTATTAATTGAAACGAATCATCAGATTTAAACTTGTATTAAAAAATGAGTTTTTGACTCTACTGCTTCCTGCTGAGCGCATGACCAAACAATTGTCATTATAAACATATTTTATTTTAATTCTAAACACGATAATGATTTGTCGGAAAGTTTAGAATCTTCCAGCCTGCTTGCTTTAGCAAGCAATCTTTACAGTAAGCACACATGCGTTATGAGTCTTGAACACATTCACAAATACTTTCAAACGTTTTGAATTGTGGAGGGGCGCGCCATGATATAGTAGTTTATCTCCTACACATTTCCCCCTCTTTTAGATCGCTAGTGAATGCTATGAACGCCATGTAAAAGCCATGCTGCATCGCGTTATGAACAGAACTGAGTTATGAACAGAACAATGGTGTCTGTTGACAATGGACAGGTGGAAATTGAATCCACGATGTTTTACTTCGAGTTGTGAGTTTGGAAACTGTGGACTTGGGACATTTTTTTGCTTTCCAGCGTAGTAGGTGGTTTTATTAAAATGCAAAACGTTATTATATTATGTTATCTCTTTATCGCCTTTGGTTGACTGGTAGAGAATGCCATGTTATTTTTTGAGGTGGTAAAAATCATCAAATGACTCACAGGGCACACGCCCCAGCTAGAGCGGAAGGGACTGCCAGACTTTTACTGACTAAAAAACCATCCTGTTCCTTCTGTTGCCCTTTACGTTCCGGAGCCACGGTATCCTGTTAAAGGCATTAAGTCCGCCTTTGTACTTTTGTTGCATAAAGTTTAAATAAATAAATAAATTAAAGGTGCCGATTCCCTTATTCACAAACTAAACTAACTAAGCGAAAATAAATTAGACCTGTAAATATTAGTTAATCTGTAACTTCCATGCATTTAAACCTGGCATGTCACAATCATTGACTAAAAACACGGAGAAGTTCAAGGCAAAACTAATTTGACATCTTATAGTTAGTTCTAAAATATCACTGTCCTTTTCTTTCACTGTATGTTAGAAAGAGATGTCAATTTTCTAAATTTAGTGTAGTGTGTGAATTAAGGAATTGGCACCAATTTTGCCCAACTTCACACTTTAACCAGCCGTCTCACCTAGCACTAACTTTAAAACAATAAGTTAAAATAACTGAATCACTTGGCGGCAAGCGTTGTAAACTATTAACTAAGACTATTATCGCGCTATTGTTACAAGGAGGTGGGCAGAATGAACAGCATATGGATTGGAATTGAGTTTTAAAGTTTAACGTAGTGTTTGCACTTGAATTTGTCTGGTTGGGTTCATTATGAGTTGAAAATTACTTAGCTTATTCGATTGATGATGATTTAGGGTTCCGCATCCTAGATAGAAACTTAGGACTGTATTTCTTATAGCAATTAGTAGCCAAATGAAATTTAAAGGATATTTATTTACTTGTTTAAACTTTATGGAACAAAAAGTACAAAGTAAAGAAGTACAAGGGTTCACCTGCTGTATTTAAGTCTCATGTAATAGGGGGCGAGCCTACTCCCATCAACCGGGCACAAATCCAGACTCCGAGGCTGCTTCTGACAAATTCCTCATAGAAAAACCCAATAACACTTTGCCCAACCTTGGAATCGAACTCAATACCTCATGCTCAGCTGTCGCTCTGTGCGACCACTAGACCAACGAGGCAGTCAATGGAAATTATTTCTTAAAAAGATATTCATAAGATACAAATAAGATCATCATCTGCCTAGCCTTTTCCCAACTATGTTAGGGTCGGCTTCCAGTCTAACCGCATGCAGCTGAATACCATTTTACATGGAGCGACTGCCTATCTGACCTCCACAACCCAGTAACTGGGTAATGATACCCCTAGAATCATAACGAATGTCAAAGATCCACGTATGACAGCCGGGACCAACGGCTTAACGTGCTTTCCGAGGCATGGAAGAGTCTCGGTGTGTAAAAATGATCACCCATCCACGGACCAACCTCAGCAAGTGTAGCTTAACCTGACGGATCGACCCGTGCGGCTGTTATTACTTAGCAACGAGTTCTTCCTTTAAAAAGGTATTCACAACATACAAATAAGGTAACATGCCCAAAACTGCGCGTCATTGAATTATCACATCAACAAAACACACTACACATGACCCAAATACGCACCCTTACCTTAAAACGTTAATTTAAAACATGTTCTCGTATCTAAACAAGATGTTACAGTTGTTATCAACAATACCAGTCTACCAGTTCCGACGTTTGCGCCAACGTACCCGATTGGCGACTACTAAGTGTTCTTGTCGAGTTTTGGTTGCTAAGCGAGTTGTGTGTGAGAATGAAATAAACATAATCCGAAATCCCCGAAGGGTTAGGCAGAGGTGTACCCATTAGTACACCCGCATTTCGCCAGTTATGTTCAAGTTCCATGTAATAGGGGGCGAGCCTATGGCTATCAACCGGGCACAAATCCAGACTCCGAGGCTGCTACTGAGAAATTCCTGATGGGAAAACCCAATAACACTTTGCCCGACCTGGGAATCGAACCCAAGACCTCATGCACAGCAGTCGCGCTTGCGACCACTAGACCAACGAGGCAGTCAACAAAAAAATGAGAAGAATGAAAATAAAAATAAAAAAATAAAAATATTTATTTATTTATTTAAACTTTATGCAACAATAGTACAAAGGCGGACTTAAAGCCTTAGGCATTCTCTAACAGTCAACCAAAGGTGGTGAAGAGATAACATGGCAGGTGTTATTGTACGAGCGTAAAACAATAACATTGGAGATGTAAAAAAAAGAAAATACGCACTCATAAAATTACGATAATTACTCCTTATAGCATCAGCTATCCACCAGTGAAAGTCCCGTCAATATCGGTCCAGCCGTTTCAACCATCAGCCCAAAAAACAGACAAACAGAATTTTAAATAAATGTTTTTTTGGTAATAGTTACGTGTAAAGTAAACATTAAATAAGTATTTAGTAAAAAGCTGTCATTTTCGCTGTCGTTTTCATTTTTTCGTTGTCATTTGTCTGCCTGTAATTGGCTGTCAGTCTAATTTTCTGTCACTAGTCTGTTTTCTTCTAGGTGTCGGTCTTCCATGTTACTTAAATAAATAAATACATTTTGACATTACAAATAGACACCTAATTTCTTTTTTTTTTGTTTTAAGATGTATCTCAAAAGCGAGTAAACTAACAACGAAACCAAACGATTCGAGTTCCACTAGTAACATCCCATCCCGGCGATATCACAACGTTTCCTGTCTACCCTGTTTTGTTTCATCCCTATATTCGCCCCCTCCACGTGTTCGAATGTGACCAAGTATTGTTCCACACACCGCCTGGGAAGACGTGCCGTGTTGATGTCTGTCAAATTTAATATAGACATGTGTTTGTAACTTTGTAGTAAGTTAAATTAATTGACGGTTAAAGTTTTAACTGATAACATAACAACACGCCTGTAATTCCCGAAGGGTTAGGCAGAGGTGTACCCATTAGTGCACCCACATTTCGCAAGTTATATTTTTAGTCCCATGTAATAGGGGGCGAGCCTATTGCCATCAACCGGGCACAAATCCAGACTCCGAGGCTGCTACTGAGAAATTCCTGATGGAAAAACCCAATAACACTTTGCCCGACCTGGGAATCGAACCCAAGACCTCATGCACAGCAGTCGCGCTTGCGACCACTAGACCAACGAGACTTTTAACTGATAAGTGATTTGATAAGGACCTTTCTGGGTAGTTAGCTAGATGCTGTTGTGCTCTTTAAGTCAAAGTCAAAACATTTATTTAAATTAGACCATTTACAGGCACTTTTGAATTGTCAAGGAGTCGGTCAGTTAGTCAGCAAGTTGAAGCTAGTTGCTCGTTCCAAAACGAAGGTAGGCCTCTATGGAGAAGAACGAGCAAGAAACTCAACGGCACTCTTTTAAATTAGGTTTTTACAAAATCCTGGTTACATTATTCTTGTTGATTCAACATGTAATCACAATGGCAGAGCAGGCAGAGGTGTACCCATTAGTATACCCACGTTTCGCCAATTATGTTTCAGTCCCGTGTAATAGGGGGCGAGCCTGTCTCTAATATCTATCTATAAAACAATGAACAAGTAATTATTACATATTTATTGCAAATATCTCGTTTCCTATGGATTTTATGCTATTTGTAAGATTACAAATACTGTAGAGGATTAAATTCTCTACAACTTTTGGCTAAGTATTTTTTTTATTTATTGAATCATTTTCGAGATAGAGGGTATTATTGATGAATACATCATTCTAAATTATTGGTATTTCTATTAATTAATACGTTATATATATATATATATATATTTTTTTTTTTCAATTATTCGGTATCTAGGTATTCGGTTGACTAATTTTCCTGCCTCCATGGGGAGAACAAACAAGAAACTCCATGCACACTCTTTTCAGTTAGGTTTTTACAAGATCTGTAAAATTATTTACTTTGTATCTCAACAAAAACAAAGTGAAATATTTCTTTTCTCGCTTTGATGGTTTTTTGGTAGAGTCAAAATGGGGTCGCATCACCAACATACTAATGTGACATTAAGTTTTCACTTCTGCGTACAATTCTCATGACTAGCAATTTTTTTTTACCAGCTTCTTCAAGAGGCATAACGCTCTCACCCAAAATATTTCCCAATCAAAAAAGTACCTTTATAGATCTACATTAAACATCAATATCCAATAACCAGAGGTTATTTTACAAACAAACAAACAAAAGCACGTGATAATTTCCGTAGCTCCCGCAGCCGGCGACATGTCCGCCCTCAACAAAAGTCTACAGCGGAATGCCGCTATCAGTTCGAAATTCAAATTTAACCGTTGACCGGAAATGCGGTGTCGGACACGTCCGGCGGCCGCGTTCCGTTGTCGCGTTTAGATTTCGAATTTGCGGTTTGATGTGGGGGTAGTTTGTGTTATTTTGATGAATGGAGTTATCTAGCTGTTCTCATAAATAAAATTAAAGTGTCTGTATGTAATGTTACAAAAAAAAAACATAATTATGAATTTCGAAACGATACTTAAACAAAAAAAAACTGTTATAAAAATGTTTGTTAGTCTGTCTGTTTGTTCCTGATATTTACCGAAACAGCTGGACCAATTTTGACTTTACGGCAGATAGCTGATTTTGTGAGCAAGCGTGGTGACCAATATTCGTGCCTTCTCTGCATCAGAAGAGGCCTTTGCTCTGCAATTGGATAACAATAGGCTGGTATGTGTATGGACTTGTATTTTTATTGTTAAAACGCATGTGACCAGGAGAGTTACGAATATGAATGTGGATGGATGGAGAGCAAGAAGAAGGCCAAAGAAAAGATGGATGGATTGTGTGAAGAATGATATGAAAGAAAAGGGAGTCAGTGATAGCATGACGGCTGACAGGACGGAGTGGAAGAAGAAAACGTGTTGCGCCGACCACAAGTAGCATGGGACAAGGGCAGGAAGATGATGTTTTTTATTGATTTTCTTAAAAAACAATGACATAAGTCCTTTCAAGTAATTAATTTAATAATGTACGTTCAAATTGTAAAATATAACAGTTACGTTAGCATCATAAAGATAAAATAAAAGTTAATAATTATTAAAAAATAAATAAATAAATATCTTGGGACAACTCACACACGGCTATCTGATCCCAAGCTAAGCAGAGCTTGTGTTATGGTAACCAGACAACTGATATACATACTTATATAATTTATAAATACATACATATTATAGATAAATCACACCCAGACACAGAACCAACAATCATGCTCATCACACAAAGTTTGTCCTGGGTGGGAATCGAACCCACGACCACCGGCTTAGCAGGCAGGGCCACTAACCACTAGACCAACAGGCCCGTCATTGTATTGTCAATAGAATTTTATTTCTTAAACGTTACGACCTCTTTACAACAGTCTATGATAGGGTTATGCGTTTCCGCCAAATCGACCTGTCACTTTTGACAGATGACAGCAGTTTTCGCGCCAAACGGTGTTGGAAAATGGCGGGTGCGTGCCTTATCGCTGGATCAAGACTTGTGTTCATTGTTACACGAGATTTTAAAATGTGGAATACTTTTCTTATACTGATAAAGACGCGAAATTTTGTGGGAATGGATAGATGGAAACTTGAAAGAATAACAAACATCTATCCATCCGTATGATTGTTATTCTTTCACGCTTAAATGGCTGTTGGGTTTTGTTGGAAATTAACTACCTAGTAGCTGGATTCTAGCTTAACACCAGACAATTAGTATCCCGTTTTTGTGTTCCCATCTGATAAGTAAAAGACATTGGCTTGATTATGAAGTCTACGAGGTGGCTGAAAAAAGGAAGATATTCATTTATATTTCTTGATAGTGTTACTTTAAAACCATTCTTGTTTTGAATTTATTTTATTTACTGCCTCGTTGGTCTAGTGGTCATAAGCGCGACTGCAGTGCATGAGGTCTTGGGTTCGATTCCCAGGTCGGGCACAGTGTTATTGGGTTTTTCCATTAGGAATTTCTCAGTAGCAGCCTCGGAGTCTGGATTTGTGCCCGGTTGATGGCAATAGGCTCGCCCCCTATTACATGGGACTAAAAACATAACTGGCGAAATGTGGGTGTACTAATGGTTACACCTCTGCCTAACCCTTCGGGGATTACAGGCGTGATGTTATGTTATGTTGTGTTATTTTATTTACTTTTAACAATAGTATATTCATACCTCTCTTATTCGGGCAAGTTGTATTAATTTTCAATTCATATGTAAGTATGTACTTTCTAAAGTTTATCTTGGGCATCACTGACATCGGTGAAGGAAAACATCGTGAGGAAATCTGGACTTATAACAGCCTGTTACTGTCCCACTCAAACCATGTTAGAGGCCCTTGAGGCGGTTTAGAAACTCTGACACTAGGGTGTGTGGGGTCGTTAGACCTTACTGCTAACAAGATAAAGAAAGAAGAAGATTTGAACGATGGCATCTTCCATTTTCCAAACTCATATAAAATCTTGAATACAATGGAAACACACCCAATAATCCA
Source organism: Hoplodrina ambigua (assembly GCA_949774945.1). Classification (NCBI taxonomy): domain Eukaryota; kingdom Metazoa; phylum Arthropoda; class Insecta; order Lepidoptera; family Noctuidae; genus Hoplodrina; species Hoplodrina ambigua. Next base: position 929,401 of record OX458991.1, read on the forward strand.
GACATAATACGTTAAGATTAATTCAATTTTAAAGTATAAAAGAAAATTGCTTGTCTACTAGTTTGTCGCCATAACTGCTAATGATATGTTCTGCTAGGTAATTCACATGGTTTTATAGATTGTATCTTTTCCAGACTGCCCCGTTGGTCTTGGGCTCGATTCGCAGGTCGGGCAAGGTGTTATTGGGTTTTCCATTAAGAATTTCTCAGTAGCAGCTTTCGGAGTCTAGATTTGTGTTCGGTTGATGGCAATAGGCTCGCCCCCTATTACATATGGGACTTAAACATAACTGGTGAAATCTAGGTGTAGGTACTAATGAGTACACTTCTGCCCAACCTTTCAGGGGTTACAGGCGTGATGTTATGTTATATGCTTGATATACAGATCTATGTATTTGGAAATTGAAAAACTGATCAAATAAGAGTCGGATGTCAAATTAAAAACGCCGAAAAATCACATAACACATAAAATCATGCCTGTAATCCCTTTCGGAGTCAGGCAGAAATGTACTCATTAGTACAACCACATTTCGCCAGTTATGTTTAAGTCCCATATGTAATAGGGGGCGAGCCTATTGCCATCAACCGAGCACAAATCCAGACTCCGAGGCTGCTACTGAGAAAACAAACACTGTTTGCATTCAATCCATTCCATTACATCTATAGATATTGTAAAAGCGGTATCAAAGCATACAAAGTCGTTAAATCTAAGAGAAGAGAATAAAAAACTCCAAAACATAAATAAAAGAAAAAGTACAATAAGCACAAGAACGTAAGCGAACAACTAAAAAACAAAACACAGTTCGGATCGTATAATGTAAATATAAAAATTAATATAAAAGTATGAAGAGACTTATTAAATATTCTGGTAGCGACAAATAATTGGTATTTTATACAGATCTCCGGGGTACGCCGGGTGCAAGGACTAGTTATGTTAACGTGGATACGACAGGAGTGTTTTATTTTTAAGATGTTTGTATTTTTAAGTGTTGTGGTGGCCCAGTCGTTAAAGCACGTGGTTTTCATGCATAAGGTTGTATATTCTGACTCTGAATGTGACTTTTTTTAATTCACGTGTACTTTTTAGGTTTATCATAGAAATCACTGATAGTTAAGTTATATCTGTAAGGTTTTTGGCTATTTGAGAACTATACTAAAGACGATAGAATATAAATCACGTTTAGTGTCTGGGATGGACTCCTAAACTACTTAACCGATTTTGATCAAAGCACACCGTGTGCAGTTTGATCCAACTTGAAAGATTGGAAAGTTTTTATCTCGATTATTGACCTCAATATCTTTACTTACTTCAAGCCACAGCAACACGTGGTCGAGTCAGCTAGTAAAGTATAAAAAATCTTAAAAAAAATATTACATATACAACCATTTTAATAATTTTGAAACTGACTGATTGAATGTTGAGGTCTTGAGGATCACGTGCTTAACGCGCAAACCCAAATGATTTAACAAAAATCTTTGCACTTACCGAATAGTTTACAAAATTCTCTTCCTAGTTTAGTGGAAGATATTTCATGTTCAACTAAAGAAAGAAGAGAATTTTATAAGGATTTTATACAAAATTCTCAGTAACTTTAACATTGATTAAAACTGTTTTTTTAACTGAAGGCGTTTTGTTAATTTTTAGATTTTTTTTTTCATAAAGTCAAAATTATTTATTTGCGTCAAATGTGGTATGTACAAAGATGGAAAATATAAATAAAAGTTCTAACACATTTCGCCATAAAAATGGCATGCAAACATTATTAAAGTTTTAGGCTACACAACTTAAACATCGTTTGGTAACTACATAAAATACAACTTATAGTTTATTGAATCTTAAAGAAATTTCTTTGTTATCATGATTACAATTATGTGTACAAATATCGTACACTTATAAGGGATGATTCTCATTAGAACGTGCCGTGCCCGGGACGGGGCCCGGACGGGGCACGGACGGGGCACGGTTTTAAATCTGTTACATATATTTTGTATGAATCAATTTATATTACACAGTGCATTATTCGTGTCCCGTCCGGGCCCTCTCGACGCACTTCAATACCACGTCGGCTCGTCCACGCCCCGGCCCGTGCACGGCACGTTCTAATGAGAATCATCGTGATTTTCGCCAGATTGACACTGAGATTAGATTGCAATTGTTAATAAAATATGTTTTTGTGTTGTTGTATGTCATTGTTGACAAAACATAGCGCTCTATTTACAATTTCTAATATATGATCTTTAATGTACCTATATTTCACAAAAAAATTGATTTCTTTCTTTAAATCTTTAAAAGTTATTTGCATCCTCTTGCAAACTTTATTTCTAAGACTGTCGTATCCACGTTAATCTGTCGCCCTCGTATTTTTAACCCCCGCTTACTCAAGCGCGGCTTACAGTCGTCTCTGACAAACATACACAAATACAAGCGTCTCTCTTATTAGTTTAGCGTTACTTGTTGCATTTACTTGAAGAATGGAAATGTTTGTCTTTTGTGTATCTGGAGTTTTAACCGACTGAACGTTTCTTCTTTACCGTGTGGGCAGTAAGGTCTTACGACCCCACACACCCTAGTGTCAGAGTTTCTAAACCGCCTCAAGGGCCTCTGACATGGTTTTGAGTGGAACAGTAAGTCCCAGGTTTCCTCACGATGTTTTCCGTCACCGTTGCCAGTGATGTCTAACTTCAGAAAGTACATAAGAATGGAAAAAATCACATTGGTACTTGCCCGGATTTGAACCGTCAACCTCATGCATGAGAGGCGAGCCTTAACCACAGGGCCATCACGACACTTACGCAAGGGAAGGTAATGAGTTTTGTAATAACTTTTTTCATCAGTTGCGACTGCTATGCATGAAGTCTTAGGTTCGATTCCCAGGTCGGGCAAAGTGTTATTGGGTTTTTCATTAGAAATTTCTCAGTAGCAGCCTCGGAGTCTGGATCTGTGCCCGGTTGATGGCAATAGGCTCGCCCACTATATGAGACTAAAATATAACTGACGAAATGTGGGTGTACTAATGGGCACACCTCTGCCTATTCCTTCGGGGATTATAGTAGTAATGATACAAATAAAAAATTGTAAAACATTGATTTTAAAAGAGTACGTATGGAATTTCTTGCCCATTCTTCTCCATACACAACTACCTTTTGGAAGGGGCAACTAGATTCAATCCAATTTTTTTTTCTTGTAATGACGTTCAAAAGTGCCTTATAATGGCCTAATTGAAATAAATGAATTGACTTTGATTTTGACTTTGATGTTATGTTATGTTATGTTTGTTTCAATATTAAGTTAAAATGATTGCTGGGAACATTATTTGCTGTGACTTTTTATTGTTTCTGGTGCCGTGTATTAAAGGTGAAATTATTGGGTGTGTTCTCTATGTTTGATGAAAATCGGCCCAAGATGGCCGCCGTCGGAAGTTTTTTTTTTTTTTTACACTCGAAATACAAACTCAAGCGATAAAATTTAAACTTTAAATTTCTTTTTATTGACCAAACAGACCTGTAGCACTACACTAGTCTAAAACCCATAACTATTTGATATTAAACCAATAAAAATGTAATAACTACAAACATAACTGCAATGTCTCGGAAAACGGTTAGCATACAAATTAACTGAAAGTTTTAACGGCAGTTAAAAGAAATTTAAAATTTAAATTATTTTTTAAAATAGTCTCGCTTTGTGTTTATTGTGTTGGGGACTCTGTAGCGCTGTAGTAGCTGAATTTTAATAGTTTTGTTAAGAACATACTTTTTTTATAGTTCACTAACACTCTTCCTACATCTTCACCTGTGCCTAATTCTTCGGGGATTACAGGCGTGATGTTATGTTATATTTTTGCTATTATTTTTGACACTGCCTCGTTGGTCTAGTGGTCGCAAGCGCGACTGCTGTGCGTGAGGTCTTGGGTTGGATTTCCAGGTCTGTTATTGATGCGATTATCGATTTGTGCCCGGTTGATGGCAATAGACTCGCCCGAGTCTATTGCCATCAACCGGGCACAAATCCAGACTCCGAGGCTGCTACTGAGAAATTCCTGATGGAAAAACCCATGGGACTTAAACAGAACTGGCGAAATGTGGGTGTACTAATGGGCACACCTCTGCCTAACCCTTCGGGGATTACAGGCGTGATGTTATGTATGTATGTTTTAAATGTTTTTTCTTATTTTTTTTCTTTTAAAATGTTGTTTTATCGCATATCTACTTCTCTACATAGTATAAAACAAAGTCGCTTCCCGTCTCCACGCTTATATATTTTAAACTACGCAACGGATTTTAATGCGGTTTTCATCAATAGATAGAGATTCAAGAGGAAGGTTTATGTACCTACATTGTACCCGTGCGAAGCCGGGGCGAGTCGCAGTTCTGTTCACTGTTCGCGTGATTTTTCTTACGAAGGATCATGGTAGTCACAATGCTTGAAAAAGGCTTCTTAGTCATAAATAAAATGTTATAATAACACTAACATTGAACTTTTAGTTCGCAATAAACTTTTTGACTTTGACTTTGTCTTTGAACCACTGAACCGATTTTAATGGAATTTGATACGGGGTTAGTTTGAACCCCAAGAAAATACATAGGCAACTTTTTATTCCGCGACTTCGTCTGCGTCTGCGATAATCGATATTTACGCGGAAGAAGCTGGCATAAGTTAATAAAATTATGAATTGAACACAAATTAGTAGAGGGCATTAAAACATGTTGAGAGCATAATCTTTTAAGGTTTCTGTACCTCAGTCGGAAAATACGGAACCAGGGATCACTTTGTTGTCCGTCTGTCCGTCAATCAAGACCCTTTTTCTCAAGAACGCATGAATGTATCAAGCTGAAATTAATATCAGCTTGATACATTCAGGTCTATTAAAATTTACTGTCCTTCGGAACCGTGAAAAGGTTAAACTAAAGTCAACGCAATAACAAAACGCTAGGGATTCAAGACCTATATGGGACTTCCTGTTGACCTAGCCATGTAGCACAAGTAAAGAAATCTGAAAACCGATATGTAGTTACATCACAAAATCTTACTGTTTTGAGATTATACTTAAGCTTATTTTATTGATTTATTTAAACTTGACTGCCCGGTTGGTCTAGTGGTCGTAAGCGCGGCTGCTGTGCATGAGGTCTTGGGTTCAATTCCCAGGTCGGCAAAGTGTTATTGGGTTTTTCCATCAGGAATTTCTCAGTAGCAGCCTCGGAGTCTGGATTTGTGCCCGGTTGATGGCAATAGGCTCGCCCCCTGTTACATGGGACTAAAAACATAACTGGCGAAATGTGGGTGTAATGGGTACAGCGCTGCCTAACCCTTCGGGGATAACAGGCGTGATGTTATGTTAAAACAAAAATGGCCAGAATGTTAGTAATTATATATTGACTCTTCATCGTCGATACATATTTTGTGTTGTAGGTATGTTGTGTTAAATATCGTACGGTGGTACGAAACCTTTTGTGTGCGAGCCCGACTCGTACTTGGCCGGGTCTTTTTTCCCAATACACGTGTCTTATAAGTAACAGAATGTCCGTAGTAGTTCGTAAAACTCCCCTATCGATATGTTTAACGGCTTTGCTTGCATTTTATTGCAGACGGCACGGCGTCGTAAAAACTGTACAACTCTATGCATTTCTTATAAAGAAGTTTTTTTGAGATTTGACTTTTAATATAGGCTTTATTTAATTGATAACTGCGTCGTTAGTCTAGTGGTAGCAAAACGCGACTGCCAAGCTTTAGGTCTTCGGTTTTGTTTTCGGGGTTAGTTATTGGGTTTTTCCAACGAAATTTCTCAGTGACAGCCTCGGAGTCTGGATTTGTGCCTGGTTGATGGCAATAGGCTCGCCCCCTATTACATGGGACTTAAACATAACTGGCGAAATGTGGGTGTACTAATGAGTACACCTCTGCCTAACCCTTTATGTATTAAGAAAAAATTGCCAGTCATGTAGACTGCCAACAGGAGTGTCAACTTAACGTCACTTTAGCATGTCAGTGACCAGATCCCATAAGCGTGACGATGACGCGTCGTAGACATGGTGACGCAATTTGACATATTAAAAAATAAATAACCAGTCACGTAGACTGCCAACAGAAGTGTCATCTTAACATCACTTTAGAATGTCAGTGACTAGTCTCATTAGCATGTGGGTGACGCGACAAAATAAGTTTTCACAAAAAAAAAACTCAATACAATTTTCCACTATCGATTTACCAACCCGACCGCACCAATCCACTTCCTGCCTCAAAAGCTATAGCAAGAAAAAATATGACACAGCCATACCCCCCGAGGTGGAGTCGTAATGATAAATCCTGGACACCGGGGCAATAAAATGTACTACTTCGTAGAATCAAACATTTATGAAACAAGCTACAAGAATATTGATTTTTGTGTTACACTTTAGCGGCCAATGAGGTTGAAATGGAACGCCTACTTGGAGTTGTCATGGATGTATGAAGCAAGTGAGCACAGTTGTGTGTTTGTCGAGTATTCTTCAATGAATAAAAAATGCTTGAACATTTTTTTAAATATATTTTTTGATAATTTACTAGAACCCTAATTGAAAAGAGTGCCGTGGAGTTTCTTGCTCGTTCTTCTATATGAACGGAAGTAGGCCTCACTTCCGTTTTAAAACGAGCAACTAGCGTTAATTTTCTGACATATTGACAATTCAAAAGTTTCTGTGAATGGATAATTTTGAAATAAATGTTTTGTCTTTGACTTTGAAAGAACTGAGTGAACTTTGAAGACTGTGGTTTCCAAAGATAACTGGATCGCGATTCACCTATCAAATAGTTCAAAATTCGGATTCACCTCTTGCTTTTTATGAAGAAATAAATAGGGGCATAACTAAATGAACCAATGTTACCCAACATGGGTGTTTCACGTTCTTCTTCTTCTTATCGTGTGGGCAGTAAGGTCTTACGACCCCACACACCCTAGTGTCAGAGTTTCTAAACCGCCTCAAGGGCCTCTGACATGGTTTGAGTAGAACAGTTATAGGCTGGTATAAGTCCAGGTTTCCTCACGATGTTTTCCTTCACCGATGCCAGTGATGTCCAAGATAAACTTTAGAAAGTACATAGGAATTGAAAAAGATGGGCAAGTAAATTGGTACTTGTCCGGATTTGAACCCACAACCTGCGCCAGCCGGGGGTTATCCTTGGATTCATTTGTTTAGTGATATTTGTATAAATGTCGTCATGGCCTAGCGGTTTAGGCGCCTCTCATGCTTGAAGTTGTGGGTTCGAATACGGGCAAGTACCATTGTGACTTTTTTGACAGACATTACTGACAACATTCCGTGCCTCCGCAATCACGTTAAGCTGTAAGTAGTTGGTCCCGGCTGTCATACGTGAATCTTTGACAGTCGTTACGAGTCGTCAGAAGCTTGAAAATCTGACAACCAGTCTTACCTTGGGGTATCGTATTACCAGTTACTGGGTTGTGGAGGTCAGATAAGCAGTGGCTTCATATCAAATACTGGTACTCAGCTGCGTCTGGTTAGACTGGAAGTCGACCCCAACATAGTTGGGAAAAGGCTGAGCAGATTGATTGTAGGTAAGCTCGTTTTGACAGACAAAGTTTTAAAAAAAATCTAACACGAACTACATACATACATAAACTCACGCCTTTTCCGCAATGGGGGTAGGTAGAAACCACAGAACGCCACCTGCTACGATCCTTACATACTCCTTTCGCCTCATCCACGTTCATACATCTCGTCATACAAGCACGCCGCTTACGAGTACTGCGCACCTGACCTTTGTGATTATATTACCACATCAACAGTTTCTAACATCCTGTAACTTTCCCACCACGCCCACAAACCGCCCCGCCCCTTCTAGGCGTGGTCTTAACACGGAAAAGATAAACTATACATAGGATAAGTACATAGACTGTCAGACCAGTTCCCTTTGTCTATAAAACAGTCAGTTTTAAAAAGTTTTGCCGTCAGCCATTTTAGTTTCACGACAGAGTTGGGAGCTGTATTTTTTATTGATTTATTTTTTACACTAGCGACTCGTCCCAGCTTTGTGCGGATGCAATGTAGGTACATAAACCTTCCTCTTGAATCGCTCTATCTATTGTTGAAAACCGCATTAAAATCCGTTGCGTAGTTTAAAAGACATAAGCGTTAAGATGGCGGGATGCGACTTTGTTTTATACTATGTAGACAAGTATAGCTATGCGATAAAACATCATTCTGAATGAATGATTTTAAAAATAATAGCAAAAACATAACAAAACATCATACCTGCAATCCTCGAAGAATTAGGTAAAGGTGTACCCATTAGTACACCCACATTTCGCCAGTTATGTTAAGTCCCATGTAATAGGAGGCGAGCCTATTACCATCAACCAGGCACATATCCACACTCCGAGGCTGCTACTAAAAAAATTATCATGGAAAAACCCAATAACAGTTTGTCCGACCTGGGAATCGAACCCAAGATCAACTCAGTAGTCGCGTTTTGCCAGCACTAGACCAACGAGGCAGACATTTTTAAATAGGTACAACAGAAAGCAACAATTTCAGACAGTAACGTTATTTAATTTAATATTTTTAATTTACTTTTGTTATTAAATTGTTCTCAGCTTAAATTATTGCTAAGATTTTTATTTCAATTTTTTTTTCATTAAATTACCAAAGCCATCATTAATAGGAAACGTAAACCTTATAAATAACTAGCTTTTCCCGTAATTTCGTTCATTCACGTAAATATCGATTATCGCGGACGCAGACTATGTCGCGAAATAAATATACTGCACCAAATTTCATCATAATCGGTTCAGTGGTTTAGTCGTGAAATCGTAAGAGACAGACAGGTAGAGGTACTAACGCATTCATAATTTTAGTTTGGATAATCAAATTACAAGGTATCTGTGTATAATTTATAATAGAGAAAGAGGGACACGCCTAAGGCATAAAATAATCGTTTTTGGCAATTGGGATTTTGAAAGAGAAAAATAATGTTTTTTTTTATGTATTTAAATACTTTATTATTAATAATATTGATATTCAATGCAAAAAACTATGCAAAAAAGCTATGCAAAAACTATGTCAGAGGCCCTTGAGGCGTTTTCGAAACTCTGACACTAGGGTGTATGAGGCCCTAAGACCTTACTGCCCACACGATAAAGAAGAAAGAAGAATGCAAAAAACTTATAAAAAATACAATTAATTAAAAACAATTAAATATTGTTAAAACAAAAAAAAACACGTGACTATAAACACGCTACATACAACTATAGTTGTGACGTCATCCTGTTTAGTTACTTCATCGTTCATTATTATTATTATGACGTCACACGCGCTCGTGTTTATTCGGGTGTTTTCGGTGGATTCAAAAGTACATTTTTATTTCGAAATAACTTCTGAACTATTGCGAAAATTTAAAATTAAAAAATAGTTTTGTTATAAAACTTATACTTACATGATCATTCCATTTATTACAAAAAAAAAATTGTTCAAGAACTCAATTACGTAATTTCCTTCAAAAACGTTCACTATGCTACTCCCTAATACACGTAACCCTCTATGCAGCTCCCGCCTCGAACATTACTGCACTATGTTTACGACTGCCCACAAAAGGGCACAGGGCAGTCAATGTTAATATTTTATTCGTCTGCCAACGACTTTTATAGTCTTAAGTCTTGAGGTGAGACAATTGGTGCAGTCACCCTTTGTCTGGCTTTGGCAGGCTGGTATTTGGTGTTCCAACCCTTGTTTTCTAATTTTATTGGGAAAAGAAACATTTGTTGGCGTTCGATTTTTGAAAATGTGCCTTTTGAAATTCGAATAGCAATATTTATCTTATGTTACTTTTTGTGGCATACAAAAGAAAACATAACATCACGCCTGTAATCCCCGAAGGATTAGGCTGAGGTGTGCCTATTAGTAAGCCCACATTTCGGCTGCAGTTATATTAAAGTCCCAGGTAATAAGGGGCGAGTCTATTGCTATCAACCGGGCACAAATCCAGACTCCGAGGCTGCTACTGAGAAATTCCTGATGGAAAAACCCAAAAACACTTTGAATAAAGAAAACATAGCTTTAATTTCTTAAAAAAATAAGCTTGCTTTACAATCAACCAGGCCAGAAACAACTATCTATAAGCCATAAATAAAAACAAACAAACTTTGAACATTTTCGAAATGTCTTATTTGAAAAAAAAAGGACTTGACTTGGACAAAGGACTTGGACTAGAATTTCGGAAACCCGTTTATTATCGGATGTCTACGTCATACAAAGAACACACCCTCCAAGTTTCAGGTCTCTGCGATCAGCGGTTTAGGCTGTGCGTTGATCCGTCAGTCAGTCATTCAGAACAAAGCATTTTATGTGTATAAATAGATAGTTTTATACATAATGGTGCCGATTCCCTTGTTCACAAACTAGACTAAATTTAGAGAATTGACATCTCTTACTAACATACAGCGAAAGGAAAGGACGGTGACATTCCGTGACATTAAAGAACTAAGTTAGCGATATCAAATTAGTTTTGCCATGAACTTCTCCGTATTTTTAATCCATACGTTTTAAGATGTCAACTATAACTGTATGGATGTGCTAGATTGACTAAATTTGACAGCTCTTATTTACATTGGTCTCTTTCTTATTTTATTTGACAGAAAAAGATGGAAATAGTCTAATTTTAGTTTAGTTTGTGACCAAGGGAATCGGCACCAATGTTAATAAAAGGTAAATATATAAAAAAAAAAAGAGTAAGTATGGAGTTTCTTGCCCGCTCTTCTCCATACGAAACTACCTTTTGGAATGTGCTACTAGATTCAATATTATAATTTTTCTTTTTCTTTTTTTAAATGACGTTCAAAAGTGCCTTTTAATGGTCTAATTGAAATAAATGATTTGACTTTGACTTTAATTAAATATAGTCTGTTGACAGACAGACAGACGAACAGACGGAACGGGTAGTAGGGTCCCATGTACTCGTTTACGGAACCCAAAAAAATACTACAAAACCACGAGGATTACACTGTCTTGCCTTCAATTGTTTTACAGACAAAGTTTCAGGTCCCTTCAGGCCCCATGTGTTTTGAAAATTCAGTTATAAAAAAGTAATATCAGTTGAAAAACTTTTGTCTTTGATAGTATAAGAAGATTACACGGATTTGTCCGCTATGGAGTTTGTATATTGGAGTAAAATACACTCTTTTGATAAGTCGACGTTTTATGTTAATGAAAACTTTTTTTACGATTTCATTTTGGTTTATTTGAGTTTCACTGCCTTGTCGTTCTAGTGGTCGCAAATCGCGACTGCTGAGCATGAGGTCTTGGGTTCTATTCCCAGGTCGATCGTTAGTGTTAAGATCAGGAGTTTCTCAGTAGCAGCCTCGGAGTCTGGATTTGTGTCCGGTTGATAGCAATAGGCTCGCCCCCTATTACATGGGACTTAAAAAACATAACTGGCGATATGTGGGTGTACTGATGGGTACACCTCTGCCTAACCCTTCGGGGATTACAGGCGTGATGTTAATTATAAATCACATGCCTGGTTTTGCTGAACTGGGCCTGTTTGTTTATGAACTACTTTTGTTTGATGCCAGGGGGCCAACCACAAGCTCTTAAAACAATATTATTCAAATATTACTTTGCCTTCCACACTGTTGCATTTTCAACGCTCGGATCAGCGCCGAAAGTTGAAAATGCAACAACAGAAATTACAAAGTAATATTAAAATAATATTGTTATAAGAGATGGCGGTAGGCGCCCTGTTTGGCGAAGCTGTGGGGCACACAGTAGTGTTTTGTTTTGATCTTTATTGAATTAACGTATAATTATAAGTCGCTCCTTGGAAAATACTGGTTTACTGGTACTCAGCTGCATCCGGTTAGGCTGGAAGCCGACCCCAACATAGTTGGGAAAAGGCTAGGCAGATATAATTGAATAAATTTTTATGAATATTATTTTTGTATGCACAATAACATAACATAACATAACATAACATCACGCCTGTAATCCCCGAAGGGTTAGGCAGAGGTGTACCCATTAGTACACCCACATTTCGCCAGTTATGTTTTTAGTCCCATGTAATAGGGGGCGAGCCTATTGCCATCAACCGGGCACAAATCCAGACTCCGAAGCTGCTACTGAGAAATTCCTGATGGAAAAACCCAATAACACTTTGCCCGACCTGGGAATCGAACCCAAGACCTCATGCACAGCAGTCGCGCTTGCGACCTCTAGACCAACGAGGCAGTGCACAATAACAACAACAAACAAATACAATACATACAACACATTGCAACAACAACATTGTATATTATACAATGCATACATACAATTATTAGGTATTCTCGTGTCGCAGTGTTTGTTACCAAACTCGTCCGAAACGGCTGGACCGATTTTTATGAAATTTTGTATGCATATCAGGTAGGTCTGAGAATTGGTCAACATCTAATTTTCATACCAAAAAAAAATGCGGTACGAAGTTACGGTCAGCTAGTTGTGTGTATAAAACAAATATTGATGCCGATTCTCTTGTTCACAAACTAGACTAAGTTTAGAGAATAGACATCTCTTACTAACATACAGCGAAAGGAAAGGACGGTGACATTAAAGAACTAAGTTAGCGATGTCAAATTCGTTTTGCCTTGAACTTCTCCGTATTGTTAATCCATACGTTTTAAGATGTCAACTAATGGATGTGTCAGATTGACTAAATTTGACAGCTCTTATTTACATTAGTGTCTTTCTTGTTTTATTGGACAGAAAAGATGGAAATAGTATAATTTTAGTTTAGTTTGTGACCAAGAGAATTGGCACCATTGTTTCTTTCCTAACGCAAGTGAAATCGCGAAATAAAGCTAGTCCTTTTATAAATACAGGTATTACTTCAAGCTCTGTTTATCCCGCGTGTAATATTAAATAAAATCTATCCGTTTCAGAGTGACGTATGGGTTTCAGATCAGTGTAAAACGATTGAGTTTAACGTTGGCTTACATGGAGAACATTTGGTAATATACTCAACCATTATGGTGTAATGACGGGCCTGTTGGTCTAGTGGTTAGTGGCCCTGACTGCTAAGCCGGAGGTCGTGGGTTCGATTCCCACCCAGGACAAACTTTGTGTGATGAGCATGATTGTTAGTTCTGTGTCTGGATGTGATTTATCTATAATATGTATGTATTTATAAATTATATAAGTATGTATATCAGTTGTCTGGTTACCATAACACAAGCTCTGCTTAGCTTGGGATCAGATAGCCGTGTGTGAGTTGTCCCAAGATATTTATTATTTTTATTTATTTAATGGTATAAGAATTTAGAAAGTCAAAGTCAAAGTCAAATCATTTATTTCAATTAGACCATTAAAAGGCACTTTTGCAAGAACGTCATTTACAAGAGAAAAGAAAAATTATCATATTGAATCTAGTTGCCCATTCCAAAAGGTAGTTTAGTATGGAGAAGAACGGGCAAGAAACTCCATACTTACTCTTTAAAAAAATATATATATGATTTACAATAAGTAGTAGGTAGAGTTAAAGATGGTCACCCATCCACGGACCAACCCCAGGATGCGTTGTTTAACCTGATGGGTCAACTCGTACGGCTGTTACTTAGCCACGAGCACCTCCGTTAAGTGTTATTGGGTTTTTCCATCAGGAATTTCTCAATAGCAGCCTCGGAGTCTGGATTCGTGCCCGGTTGATGGCAATAGGCTCGCCCCCTATTACATGGGACTTAAATCATAACTGGCGAAATGTGGGTGTACTAATGGGTACACCTCTGCCTAACCCTTCGGGGATTACAGGCGTGATGTTATGTGTTATTTAATTCTATTCATTAACTTGTCAGTTAAAGGGTTATCAAGTTTTGAAAAAAAAAAAGATAGTGAGGTGGTGTAAGAATGAACGAAATGAATGAATTTAAATAATGTACTTAACTTGGTATTAAACCATTCTTATCATTCGTTCCTTACGCAAAATCGTTCACGACCCCAACACTATTAGTTTTAGTATGGTAACATTATTTTTCTTTTAACTGTCAAGTTACTGAATCGAATAAAATGTCGAAATATAGCTTAACTTAACTTAGGAGGAGCTCGTGGCTAAGTAATAACAGCCGCATGGGTCGATCCGTCAGGTTAAGCAACGCTTGCCGGGGTTGGTCCGTGGATGGGTGACCATCTTTACACACCGAGACTCCTCCGTGCCTCGGAAAGCACGTTACGGTCCCGGCTGTCATACGTGGATCTTTGACAGTCGTTACGGGTCGTCAGAAGCCCGAAAGTCTGACAACCAGTCTTACCTAGGGGTATCATATGACCCAGTTACTGGGTTGTGGAGGTCAGATAGGCAGTCGCTCCATGTAAAATACTGGTATTCAGCTGCACCCGGTTAGACTGGAAGCCGACCCCAACGTAGTTGGGAAAAGGCTAGGCAGATGATGATGATGTCGAAATATAGCTTAACCTGACAGATCGACCCTTTCAACTGTTATTAGCCACGAGTACCTCCGTTCACCAAGTCTATTCAACAAAAATTCATCCACAAAACCCATGTAAACGGTCTCTAATCTCACCTTGGATTCTCGTCACGTACTCCTAGCATTTCCTACCAGACATACTGCTGTATATATACATTGTGTATATACATACATATGTACACTTAGCAACGGAGCCGAATGTACGGATCGCATCAAATTTAAATATACATGCTGACTATACGTGCTCGCTCATTATTCAAGTACAGGGTGATGTTAAAATTTCTGTTGATTAAATGATATTTACATGACATCACGCCTGTAATCCCCGAAGGGTTAGGCAGAGGTGTACCCATTAGTACACCCACATTTCGCTAGTTATGTTTAGGTTCCATGTAATAGGGGGCGAGCCTATTGCCATCAACCGGGCACAAATCCAGATTCCGAGGCTGCTACTGAGAAATTCCTGATGGAAAAACCCAATAACACTTTGCCCGACCTGGGAATCGAACCCATGACCTCATGCACAGCAGTCGCGCTTGCGACCACTAGACCAACGAAGCAGTCCTAAATACACAGAAAAACTACATTATACAGAAAGTGTCTTTTAAAAACATTTGAGATATTAAAAACTACACTTCAAGAGTCACGATCATTATTTTGCAGTAACTTATTCAGTTATAACTTGTTAAAAATGAATTCTATTTTACAGTAAAAAAACATCAACCTGTAGCTAGTAGGGTTGTGAGTTTGTATCGAAAGTAACCAACGCGGTAAGTGCTGTATTTTGTACGAAAATTATAGCATTGGAACTGTGTAGTGTTGGGGGATGTCTATAAGTTATCGATATCGATGATTTTTAACATAACATCACGCCTGTAATCCCCGAAGGGTTAGGCAGAGGTGTAACCCATTAGTACACCCACATTTCGCCAGTTATGTTTTTAGTCCCATGTAATAGGGGGCGAGCCTATTGCCATCAACCGGGCACAAATCCAGACTCCGAGGCTGCTATTGAGAAATTCCTGATGGAAAAACCCAATAACACTTTGCACGACCTGGGAATCGAACCCAAGACCTCATGCACAGCAGTCGCGCTTGCGACCACTAGACCAACGAGGCAGTCGATGATTTTCGTGAATTTTATTTGTTAATTTTATCTGACATTCATAACAAAAATCTTATCTTTTGGTTCTGAAATTATACATTAATTAATTTAATCATGATTTAGGTACTTTCTTTTTAGAAAATGCTAGTTCACTTTAAAGTAAATGTGTATTTATTTCTATTACAGATTACACTTAGGCAAATTACTCACAATACTACATTCAAACATTTATTTTAAAACACTCACTCGCATTGTATCATAAGAACCTAAGTTTAAAATAAAATTACCAAAAATACAGAAAAAATATTTATCGATAAAACACAAACTCATCCCATCACTAGCTTAATAGTCGCACCAAAGTGCAGTCTCGACGTCATAATGTCGATAATGTACAGCACTAATTATCGTATACAACTCGTCGCATATCGATAATGTGTTTAAGTTACGTCACTATTTAGTCTGGCTACCTTTTAAGGTACATATTGATACTAATGCATATTTATAAATAAATAAACTAGCTATAGTCCACGTTAAGTTACGTGTTTGGTTACTGCCGCGCTCCTGTAAGTCGTAGCGTGATGTTATACATACACACATACATAAACTCACGCCTTTTTCCCATGGGGCTAGGCAGAACCAACAGAACGCCACCTGCTACGATCCTTACATACTCCTTTCCGCCTCATCTACGTTCATATATCTCGTCATACAAGCACGCCGGTTACGAGTACTGCGCACCTGACCTTTCTGAAGGACCTCACCAATAAGGTCAGTGAAGGTCTTCCTAGGGCGACCCCTCTCTGCGTTGCCACTCATCTGCCATATAAATAACTTTTGTTAATCGTCTTTCACTCATCCTCTCAACATGACCGAACCATCTAAGCATATTTCTATCTTTTTCACTACATCCTCTTTTAATCCGCAATGGTCCCGTATAACCGGACCGAACCGGATGCCGGATGTTATATAGTCTATACTATTCCTCTTGTATCTGGCTATCATAGACAAATATGTTTTTTCTTGTAATTATTGTGTAAATAGTAAATTTATTTAGTAAAAATCTGTTATTTCGACACGTATTATTCTGACGCCTCATTGGTTTAGTGGTCGCAGAGTGCGACTGCCTCATAAGGGTTCAATTGCCAGGTCGGGCAAAGTGTTATTGCATTTTTCCATCACGAATTTATCAGTAGTCTGGATGTGTGCCCGGTTGATGGCAATAAACTCGCCCCTATTACATGGGACTTAAACATAACTGGCGAAATGTGGGTGTATACATCTGCCTAACCCTTCGGTGTTTAACAGGCGTAATGTTATGATGTTATTTTGACATTACAAACAGACAATTCAAATTTATTTATTTACTAGCTTTTGCCCGCGACTACGTCCGCGTGGAACTTATTGTTTATATCGTACTTGCATACAAACTTCCACCCCCCTTTTCACCGCCGTAGGGGGTGATTTCCGGGATGAAAACTATTCTATGTTCTTTCCTGAGTCTTAAACTATCTCTATACAAAATTTCACTTAAATCGGTTCAGCGGTTTAAGCGTGAAGAGGTAACAGAAAGACAGACACACTTTCGCATTTACAATATTAGTATGGATTAGTTTGGATATAGATTTAAAAGAAGCTATTTCATCACTGTCTGCATTATATTTAAAAACTATGAACAAAAAGCATATCAAATCAAAATGAAACAACTTTTACGTCAAAAAGAGAAACACTAGAGTATCCACGGCGTCGTATGAATTCCCCGGGACACCGTGTAATGGTTTTGAGATCGCGTGGGAACAAACTGTAAACATTTATCAAGTGCGCTTAGAGTGGGGTGACAATGGTTTAGGGAGGAGAGGGAGTGGGACTGTTCTGTTTAAGATGGCGGGGGATATTTGAGACGAGACTCGATGGGATGGCAACTAAAATAATTATTATTAAAGGAATAGTGCTTGAACTATTAAACAGCCAGGTTTTACAAGGTATTTATATGGCAGATGTGAGTGGCAACGCCGGGAGGGAAGACCTATACTGACCTTATTGGTGAGGTCCTTCAGAAAGGTCAGGTGCGGAGTACTCGTAACCGGCGTGCTTGTATGACGAGATGTATGAACGTGGACGAGGCGAAAGGAGTATGTAAGGATCGTAGCAGGTGGCGTTCTGTAGTTTCTGCCTTCATGGGAAAAAGGCGTGAGTTAATGTATGTATGTAGTTTACATGCAGTGCTGTTTGAAGCTGTTTGGCAGTTACGACTTTTGTGTACTCCAGGCATATTTCTTCCGTCCGAACTTAAGTCGTGGCTAGAATTCTGGCTGAAGACCAAGTACGCCATACATGCTATAGTGCACAAGTGTGTGCACAAACACAGGTGCACTCCCCAACTCTTATCATAGAACTGTGAACTGTGTCGTGATGGCCCAGTGGTTAAGGCGCCCGCCTCTCATGCATGAGGTTGTGGGTGCAAATCCGGGCAAGTACCAATGTGAATTTTTCAATTCATATGTACTTTCTAAAGTTTATCTTGGACATCATCAGGAAAACATCGTGAGGAAACCTGGACTTACCGTTCCACTCAAACCATGTCAGAGGCCCTTGAGGCGGTTTAGAAATTCTGACACTAGGGTATGTAGAGTCTTAAGACCTTACTGCCCACACGATAAGAAGAAGAAGAAGAAGAAGATCATAGAACTTCGAAGTGATGAAACTAAAAATCTCCAGTCCTAAATCCGTAGAATAATAAATTTTATAGTCTCCGTTTTTTCTAAAACATGGTGCCTCCATTTTATGAGCAATGAAACCGTTTGAAGGGTAGTTAAGTACACAAAATGGCGTATTACCTCCCGTCAATTGAATTACACCGAAATTACGGTTTTTTTAACATTTTTTTTTACTCTCACTGACATCAGTGAGGGAAAACATTGTGATGAAACCTTGAACTGTAAAGCCTGAACTCGGCAATCCGCCCTGAGCAAGCGTGGTGATCAATGCTCGTGCCTTCTCTGTATGAGAAGAGGCCTCTGCCGTACAGTAGGATAAAATACGGTATTTTTACACGGCTGCCCCAAAAAAAAGAGTGTTACGTGTTCAGGGTTAACGTATGTATGTATGTGAGTTTCTTTATTCCACCATAACTTTTAAACGCCTGAACCGATTTAGATGTATGGGCTATCGTTACAAACCTTGCATCGTTCCGAGTAACATAGGCTATAAAAATAAAAAATAAACCGGTGTGGTCACTTTAAAACGTAAATAAATGCCAGCCTCAATTTATGTTTTAATGAATCTTGACGTGTCTATGTTTATCGTCTAGAATTTGACAAGTAGATTTAAAAAATATTATATATCAATGTAAATAAAAAAAGGTCGTAAAAAAACTGTCGAGTGAACAAAGTACAATTATGTGCAATTTTTGCAGTCGTGTTTTTTAATTATTTTAATTATAGTAGCTTGTTTATTTATGTACTAGATGACCCAGCGGACTTCGTACCGCATTTTTTTTTCTTTCGATGGACCTTTCTCCTTAAAGTAACAAATACAACAAAAAATTATTGGATCTATTAAATCGATTTTGAAAATTCTTTCGCAAATTGGTAAGTACGTCATCACCGAGTGCTATAGGCTATATCCTCGTTTGCTTAGTGGTCGCAAAGCGCGACTGCTGAGCATGAGAGGTCTTAGGTTCGATTCCCAAGTCCGGCAAATTGTTGTTGAGATTTTCCATTAACAATTTCTCAGTAGCAGCCTCGGAGTCTGGATTTGTGCCCGGTTGATGGCAATAGGCTCGCCCCCTATTACATGGGACTTAAACATAACTGGCGAAATGGGAGTATACTGATGTTTACACTTCTGCTTACCCTTAGGGGATTACAGGCGTATTGTTATGTGATGCTACGTTATAATCAAAAAATTATGGGAGGGATCTATAAGACAATCACGCAAACGAAGTCGCAAGTAAATTATATAGATATGGTCCCCTGTAATCTAACCACAGTAAACTTTTTAATCCCACTTGCAGACGTTAGTAGAATAATACAGGGTGTGCCTGCATTTTATCACCGAAACAAGGTACAGGGTGGTCCGTGAAATATAATATTTAGCTCGAGACGAATGCTTTTATGTTATTACTGCAGTTTATTGCACTTCTGTTGGAAATGTATTAGTTTGTTGCTTGACGTTTTAACTGTAGGTACTATGTCCCTTGGGTTGTAAGGGACTGGGCAGACTTGTACGGATTTTACAGCGAAAGGAAAGGCCGGTGACATTTTAAAGAACTAAGTTAGAGATGTCAAATTAGTTTTGCCTTGAACTTCTCCGTATTTTTAATCCACACGTTTAAGATGTCAACTATAACTGTATGGATGTGTCAGATTGACTAAATTTGACAGCTCTTATTTACATTAGTCTCTTTCTTATTTTAGTAGACAGAAAACAATGGGAATAGTCTAATTTTAGTTTAGTTTGTGACCAAGGGAATCGGCACCATTTACTTACTTATTACTGATTCCGTATTTTACGACTATGATATTAGTGTGCAGTTAAAATATTCAATCATGATTGTAAATCGCCGTAACGTTCAAGAGTGAAAAGCAACAGTTTGACAAATGTCACCCGCACCATCCTGGAGCGTGAGGAATATAGTCCGACCTCTTAAATCGCAAGCGGAGTCAGTCGTACAAGTATGTACAGTCCCTTAGATGCAACGTAGAGTATAAGTAATGGCTATATTTCTGAATTGGTTCTGCTACGTTTATTCTCCAAACGAGAAAATTGATAAATTATGGAGTTGGACATTGAACTTTAAAAAAAGATTAAAGACTAGGGATTTCAGAAAGGTTCACTCACCTAGACGTCAAGTCACGTCAGACTTCTTGTAGGACCGATTATTTGAATGAATTATTTCCTCGTTGTATCGGCGTGTGATGTGAAAATAATTGATAAAAGTGTGGAGCAAATGAATGAGTTTGTATACTTGGGCAGTATGTTTACTAGAGATGGAAAGATTGATGCTGATGTGGAAATGGTGCTATACATGCGGTTGTGACCAACCAGTCCATGTCAAAAAAGGATCGACTGGCTGTTCACAATGGTGTGCTGGTACCTACGCTTATGTATGGAAGTGAATGTTGGGTATGGCAAACGAGGCATGAGAGTAGGATTAATGCTGTGGAAATGCTTTCTTTGCGGAGTATGTGTGGTGTAACTTTGAACGATAGAGTGAGGAATGAGGTTATAAGTACGGGACCGTTGCGGATTAAAAGAAGATGTATTGACAAAGATAGAAAAGGGTATGCTTAGATGGTTCGGTCATGTTGAGAGAATGAGTGAAAGACGATTGACAAAAGGTATTTATATGGTGAGTGGCAACGCCGGAGGGGTCGCCCTAGGAAGACCTACACTGACCTTATTGGTGAGGTCCTTCAGAAAGGTCAGATGCGCAGTACTCGTAACCGGCGTGCTTGTATGACGAGATGTATGAACGTAGATGAGGCGAAAGGAGTATGTAAGGATCGTAGCAGGCGGCGTTCTGTAGTTTCTGCCTACCCCCATGGGAAAAAGGCGTGAGTTTATGTATGTATGTATGTTTCTTAGGACCGAATATTCATAGTACATGTGCATCGTCGTTGCACTATTATCATAATTATGTATGTTCCATATTGTCTTGCGACAAAAAATCTCGGTCACCGTTATCTGACGTGACCGGAGGCTCTCATGCGGACTGCACAGGAATGATTGTTGTTTTACAGGGTTCTGTATACGAAGTGTGCAAACGGGATCCTATAATTAAACCTCGATGTCAGTCTGTATGTCAGTCTGTTTATGTTAAACAAAACATAAATATAAATATATAAAACGTCACTCACTCTCGAATCAGCTGTGCACGCGTTCCGTACAGTTGATATATTATAGAAAAAAAGAGTAATAAATGTTAAAAAGTTGAATAGTTTTGTTTGTAAAAAGGGATAACTAAGTTAAATTACCGCTGAAATGGAGTGTTTTTTTTTTTCATATTTTGTTTTCTTTTTTAGCATTTTGGGTAGAGATAAACTACTTTAACATGACGGGCCCCTCCGTATTACTATTTCAATGTGTGTAGCCACATCGTATGAAAGAGTTTGTATGTAGTTGTAAGTAATCGTCTTCAGTAGCAGGCCGCCAGATTTGTTTGTCAACTAACCTTAAATAGCCGACCGCGCAAGACAACGCACCTGTTATTTTCATAGAGAATGTCAGTGCAGCGCCTTACTAATAATAAAGAGTAATTTTTAACGCTAGTCGAATAACAAATCGCCGTTTTGTTTTTGTTTCGGGAGCCGTCTCAGTACGCACACATGCGTTGTGAATCTTTTCAATACAAACACTTTCAAACGTTTTGAATTGTGGATAGGCGCGTCAAGTTAGTGTAGTTTATCTCTACCAGTCACCCTATAAAAAGATAGGAAAAAAAGAAGATGGGACAAAAAGAAAACTGCACAATAACTTATAATTCATAATTTACTATCCTCATTGGTCTCATAAATCCTACAAATAAACACTACTACAAACAATGTCATTAAAAAACGAATATTTTAAAACATTTACAAAGCCCATCATCAGTTTTTTTAAAGACATAAATATCAGGCAGAGTCGGGGAACAAAGTTATGCCAGAATTACATCATTTAAGAATTTTTCAAACAAATTTTGACGTTGTCTATAAATTCGTCATTACCAATTTAAAAAAATACTTAGGTATAATAAAGTCAGTGACAAACGAATTATAAATATTCTGGAATAAAAATATTCTGGAATATAAACATTCTAGAATAAAAATATTCTGGAATAAAAACAGTCTAGAATAAAAATATTCTGGAATATAAACAGTCTAGAATAAAAATATTCTGGAATATAAACATTCTAGAATAAAAATATTCTGGAATTGCATATTAAAATCCGATGAACCGATCAAGGCTCAAAAATAAATTATTCGGGCATAATAACTGCGTAATGCTGATAAAAAACATTTGCTGGATAATCCCCCCCATCAGTTACGTACATGGCTTTAGGACTCTTCAGGAATTTTCTATAATAATATACAGATGGTAGGTTCTACCAAAATTCTGGAAACTAAGGCCATGCTCATTGAGCTGATGGTTCATTTATCCAGTAAAAGTATTCTCTCAATATTATACAGTTTTTATGCCCGAATAGAAAAAAGATTAATCCGTTAAAATATGACAGGATCATACATAGATGCTGTTAAAAATATATCTGTATTGTGTTGTATTACAAAACGATCGCCGTTCATTGGTTACCAGGGATGTTATGGAGCTCTGTAACTGTTACCAAAGTTATCGGATATATCCGAAATAAAAATCTAAACGAAACTGTAACCGCATATGACGTGAAAATATGCGGATATGCGGATACTTGCCTGGTCAAGTCGACACAATAGCAGCGCGTCCCTTGTATTGTTCAGATAGATTTAATTATTCCTATTACTTATCCATAATAGTTGGTCATACATTATTTTGCATTGTCAATTTCTTTAAAAATGAAGTCTTAAGTTAAACTATCCGAAACTATCGGATAATCCGAAATGAAAATATCCGTAACCGTATCTGTAATTGATATTATATCGTGTGGTATAAATTGGATCGGTGATACTTTGGTAGTTTTGGTACGTAATCACGCCAGAGCGGCTGAACGAATCTAGACAAAATTTAGAGATGATTATAGTCAGAAACAGTATATAAGCTACTGTTTATCTCCACATCAACTTTGATGCGGTCGAAGTCGCAGTCGCAGAAGCTCGTATTATTCGTATATTCGGATCCATATCCGAATCTGGCACTTCCATAACATCCTTGGTAACACCCTAGGCAGCACCGAATGCTTAAATCATTTCAGTCTCACAGTAGTAGTTTCAAAATGGATTGCACTACTCTTCTTATGGAGATTCTTGGCTGTAGAAAACTTTTTAGCTTCAGCTACCGCTCTATAATACACGTCTTTCAAATTCCTCTTAATCAGTCTCCTATCGTCATCATTCGGAAGTGGTGCCGTTCTATCTTCATCCATCACCGTTTTTTTATTGATTATGTCAGTTACTTGAGCCTCGTCATACCAGGTCGTGGTTTTCGTGTGCTTGCCGAAGCTTTTGATGAATTTGCGCAGCTTGCCTCGTGTTGTGTGTTGTTTCTTGGCGGCCCTTTTGTTTCTTATAATCTCGTGGTTTTCGAGGAACTGTGGATGGGGGTAGGTATTTTTTAATGGTTACATGCTTTGCAGATGATGTGAGTTGGATAGTGAAGCAAGTAATGCTTAGCTTTCAAATAAATCTTAATTATTATTCAAAACGGCGAGGCGAGAAGAGAATTGTATGGGCGCGAATTAAATTTTGTATTTATCTTGTTTAATCTATATAAATAAAAAAGAATAGTTAAACATGTTGCTAAGTGCAAAATTCGGGAACAGCTGGAATAATTTGGCCTATTCTTTTTTTGTTGTGTTCGTAAATTCTTAAGCAATGGTTTTTGGTAAGTTTTTTTTTAATCGACCTATTCTGTCGGAACTTTTCACCCGTACGAAGCGGGGGCGGTAAGCTTGTATAGTCCAATATAGAAATAACAATTATTCGAACAAAATGTAACTTTTGATACACAAGTTTCGTGCGAGTTGGCACGTGCCAGCGCTGGTTGGCACGAGAATGCGTCGGTCAACGTAATTTCAATGCTCGCCTATCCTATCCATTTCTCGCCTCACCGGCATGAAACCACTTTCACAATTATCTCAAGGAATTGAAAAAAAAATTGTCGTGGATTGGTTTGTTTTGATAAAACTTAACTCCAAATGATTGCGATAATGATAAAATACTTACTTGGAAAAGGTCGTAAGCAGAAAGCTGCCTGTTAAGGAATCCCATCTGTTTCTCCAAATATGATTTCACTCCCAACATTTTACCCTGAAACAAGACATTGCATTTAAAGCATTGGCATAATATGAACGATGGAATGCAATGGGGAGGGTTAATACGCAAGTTATCATAGGCATGTTTTTTAATAAATTATATTTGATAAAAAATATGTGTCATCAAGTTATCTGATGGGCGACGGTCGATCTTCCACGGCTCTTAGGCTATTAGTTATTGAGTTTTTAGCCCTGGCTGAAGGCCTTAATTTTAAGGCGTCATAAGAAAGTACGTTTAAGCAGCCGACAACCTCATAGGTTACCTACGATATGCCAATCCGAAAAAAAAGACCACTGGAATTTTAAATGAGTCCTTCCACTCTGGATGGGGCGAAAGACAATGGTGCCGATTCCCTTGTTCACTAACTAGACTAAATTTAGAGAATTGACATCTCTTACTAACATACAGCGAAAGGAAAGGACGGTGACATTCCGTGACATTAAAGAACCAAGTTAGAGATGTCAAATTAGTTTTGCCTTGAACTTCTCCGTATTTTTAATCCATACGTTTTAAGATGTCAACTATAACTGTATGGATGTGTCAGATTGACTAAATTTGACAGCTCTTATTTACATTAGTCTCTTTCTTATTTTATTGGACAGAAAGAGATGGAAATAGTCTAATTTTAGTTTAGTTTGTGACCAAGGGAATCGGCACCACTGTCAGACTTTTTCTGACTAAAATACCATCGTGTTCCTTCTGTTGCCTTTTGCGTTCCGAGGCCACGGTATCCTGTTAAGAAGTCCCGCGACCCCGGCAGGCGTTTAGTCCTGTTGGGGCCCCGTCTCTGTGCTGACAGCTCTTTGAGGCGCGCGTGGAACAAAACGCGCCATCGACCCGGGCCTGGTCCTTGATCGGACGGCGAGCTATCCATCACTCGCCGTCATAGCCCGCGCACAACCTCATTGGCTGACCTGCGTGATGCCAATCCGAAAAAATAGCCCTCTGGTCTTTGCATACCTTCTCATCAGCGGTCATCTCATCGTACTGGGCTATCAGCTCCTGCACGCTGCGGAGACAGTCTACGTAGCGAGTCTTATCAGCAATACGCTCACGCTTATCGTCTTCTAGTTCTTCCGGGAGTAGGGATTTTTCTAAAACAATATAACACAAAATCACGCCTGAAATCCCCGAAGGGTAAGTCAGTGGTGAACCCACACCACAAACAATACACCCACATTTCGCCAGTTATGTTTAAATCCCATGTAAAATGCGAGCCTTTAACCAGATCGTTCAGCCGTTCTGGCATGATTGAGTAACAAACATAATAATATATGTAAGTATAGTACCTAAGCGGTCATAAGTGCGGTACAGGCCTTACCTACATCTGTGTGTAATGTGATTATGTATTATTATCACAGTAGATTTACACTGCAATAACATGACGCGCCTTCCCGCCATTCCAAACGTTTGAAAATGTTTGTAAAAGTATTGAAAAGATTCATAATGCATGTGTGCATACTGAGACGGCTCTCAAAACAAAAACAAATCAGCAATTTGTTACTAGACTAACGGCGTCACTCATTATTACTAGTATGGCGCTGCACTGACATACACTATGAAAATGACAGATGCGTTGCCTTGCGCGGTCGGCTATTTATGGTTAGTTGACAATGGTGCCGATTCCCTTGTTCACAAACTAGACTAAATTTAGAGAATTGACATCTCTTACTAACATACAGCGAAAGGAAAGGACGGTGACATTCCGTGACATTAAAGAACTAAGTTAGAGATGTCAAATTAGTTTTGCCTTGAACTTCTCCGTATTTTTAATCCACACGTTTTAAGATGTCAACTATAACTGTATGGATGTGTTAGATGGACTAAATTTGACAGCTCTTATTTACATTAGTCTCTTTCTTATTTTATTGGACAGAAAAAGATGGAAATAGTCTAATTTTAGTTTAGTTTGTGACCAAGGGAATCGGCACCATTGACATACAAATCTGCCGGCCTGCTACTGAAGACGATTACTCACAACTACATACAAACTCTTTCATACGAATGTGACTACACATTGAAATGGTAATATGGAGGGGAGCGTCAAGTTTTAGTATTTTATCTCTACCTATGAACACCTCAGAATTCGTACACGGCGTCCAAAGGTCGTAAGTTAAAAAGTGTCAATCTATTGCTTTGTGAGATTGCTACTACACTTATGACCGCTAATGTACACCCATGAAAACTATCGAATTTATAATAGTACTAGTCAGATTTGTTTACCGTCTTGCTTGGTTTGCAGCTCATCAATCAGCTCTTCGTCTTCTTGGCTGGAAGTCTTAAATAGATTATCCGATTGCTTTTCAGGTTCTTGTTCTGGCTCTTCTTTTGAATTAATCAGCCAATCCAGGAACGATTCAAGGTCTGGTGGCAGTTCTG
Organism: Hoplodrina ambigua; assembly: GCA_949774945.1. NCBI lineage: Eukaryota > Metazoa > Arthropoda > Insecta > Lepidoptera > Noctuidae > Hoplodrina > Hoplodrina ambigua. The sequence goes on from OX458991.1 coordinate 956,267, forward strand.
GAACATAGACAGAGAAAAATTACGACGATTGAAAATGTAACGTTCTTACTTACATACATAAACACACGCCTTTCTTGTAGGCAGAAACCACTGAATGCCACCTGCTACGATCCTTACATACTCTTTTCGCTTCGTCCACGTTCATACATCTCGTCATACAAGCACGCCGGTTACGAGTACTACGCACCTGACCTTTCTGAAAAACCTCACCAATAAGGTCAGTGTAGGTATTTTTAGGAACGCCGTTACTAAGACTGGTTATCTCTTAACTGCTACATCTGCTAACTTGCTATTGCCCGCAACTTCATCTGTGTAGTTTTTTCCACCCGTTTAAGTTACGTCTATGGTTACTGCTCCTCTCGAGTAGCGATTTTTTAAATATTAGCTTTTATATTGCATTGTCATGCAATGTACATAATATGCATTGTACACAGCTGTAAATTTCAGCTCAATCAAACACCGGGAAATGGGTCAAATTAAACTTGTAAGATTTGATCAAGTTCCAATGACCATCTTTTCGGCTCCATCATCAGACCAGCTCTGTGACGTCATTATATTGCATTGTCATGCAAATTGCACATTTAAAAGCAAATTTTCATCTCAATCGAACATCGGGACGTGGGTCAAATTTAACTTGTAAGATTTTATCAGTCATCAGATCAGATAAAGTCAGAGGCCCTTGAGGCGGTTTAGAAACTCTGACACTAGGGTGTGTGGGGTCGTAAGACCTTACTGCCCACACGATAAAGAAAAGGATAAACTAAAAAAGGTAAACTTACTTGCACACGTTTTCTGCTGCACCTGGTAGTCTACTAGGTCTGTCAGAAGACGGACCAGCTGCTGCATGAGAGCACTCGCTATAGATCCTTGTTTACCGTCATCTTTGACTCCTTAAAAATAAGAAGAAATAACAACAAGATGCGCATGTAATCACCAAAGGGTTAGGCAGAGGTATACCCATTAGTACATCCACATTTTGCTAATACTGTTTATTGCCATCAACCGGGTACAAATCCAGACACCGAGGCTGCTACTACTGAGAAAGAAATTCTTGATGGACATACATAACATCACGCCTGTAATCACCGATGGGTTAGGCAGAGGTGTACCCATTAGTACATTCACATTTCGCCAATTCTGTTTAAGTTCTGTTATAGGGGACGAGCCTATTACCATCAACCGTGCACAAATCCAGACTCCGATGCTACTACTGAGAAATTCCTGATGGAACGACCCAATAACACTTTGCTCGACCTGCCGCCCTGCTCAGCAGTCGTAGTTTGCGACCACTACACCAGCGAGGAAGGCAGAAAGATAGAAAGATAAAAAATACCTGGTTTCTTTATTTGGGTATCTGGGCAATTACCCACATTGCTCTTCGTCTGCTGCACTGCTTTGGCTGCTTTCTTGCATACTTCCCTCATGTTGAGTGACAGTGCTGCGAACAGTGACTTCTGGTCTATTTCAGGATAATCCTCCTGAAAACAGTGTATTTGGTAGGTATCAGTGGTATCAGAAATGAGGAGAGTTGCCGACATAGCCCAGCGAATTAGCAAGTTGAAGGGGCAGTGAGCAACTGATGGCCGATGGGGCCGTAAAGTTCTCGAATGGAGAACACGCACCTTCAAGCACGGCGTAGAACGTCCACTCATAAGGTGGACAGATGATCTGCTGAGGACCGCAGAATCCTATTGGAAATCTTTAGCGGAGGCGTATGTTTAGCTCAAGCGTCAAATAAAGTGCTTAAATTAGACGTATCATGGTTTTATCTAATGACGGACACCCACACAAACTTTCATCCCCTATTTCAACCCTTTCAAGCCTTTTTTGGCGACAAAAGGTATCCTATATCCTTTTCCAAGATCTACTATATTTCTATACCAAATTTCATAAACATCGGTTCAGCGGTTTAGACGCAAACGCGTTGTAAACAGAGAGAGTTACTTTTGCATTCATAATCCTAACTAATCCTAACTAATATTATAAATGCGAAAGTAAGTTTGTTAGTTTGTTTGTTACCATTTTACGCCTAAGCCACTGAATCGATCATCCTGAAATTTTGCATATACGTTGCCAGGTGTAGAGGAACGAACATAGGGTACCTTTAATCCCGAAAAAAAGTACTGTTTCCGAGGGAAATCACAAAAACGTCCTTATGATCATAGATGGCGCCACGTGTCGTTAATTTACTCGGACGAAGTCGCGGGCAAAAGCTAGTATTGTTATAAACTTCGCATGTAGGACGAACGCGCGGGCAGAAGTAAAAGGCAACCAATACTGACTGACTGGTCTATCAACAGAGCTCAAACCACTGAACAGATTTTCCAAAACTCACCTCCAAAGATATGAAACGGGGTTCTGAAGTTTGTATGGATAAAAAAGATTAGATCGCCAATTGCCGCGAAAGTTGAAGCTAGTCTTCAAATAAATTACTTCTTCTTCTTCTTCTTATCGTGTGGGTGTGGGCCTTACGACCCTACACACTCTAGTGTCAGAGTTTTTAAACCACCTCAAGAGCCTCATGGTTTGAGTGGAACAGTAAGTCCAGGTTTCCTCACGATGTTTTCCTTCACCGATGCCGGTGATGTCCAAGATAAACTTTAGAAAGTACATATGAATTGAAAAATTCACATTGGTACTTGCCCGGATTTGAACCCACAACCTCATGCATGAGAAGCGGGCGCCTTAACGGGCCATCACGACACATAAACAAATTAAACACGTAAATAAATTACTCATAAAAGTACTTACTTCGATTTCGTCCTTTTCATCAGTGTCTTTCTTACCAGCAGTGTGGTAGTCGAGCTTGTTGTATGGCAATTGAGGTAATGGTCCCATGCTTAAAAAGAATAAAACAATAAGTTTAAAAGAAAATTGAGGTCATACAGCTGGCCGCGCACAATGCTTGCTGCTCTAATCTCGATACTCGTACGCACACACCCGTACATGAGAGAAAAATAGATGGAAATTCGCTTGGAGGGAGCATAACGCTTTACGTGACAATTTCTACAAGTTAACTCCTTCTGCAAGCCGGGTCAGGAAAGTCCCGTTTCAAAAACGACATTTTTATCAAAAGTTTAATTTCATTATTTTATAAGGACTGAAAATCAACAGTTTTTGAAAGGTTATTCGTTTCTCGATTCATAAATAAACAGTACACGATAAAAAACTTACACATAACTTTTTAAATTATGATTGCTGGATCTCCTAACCCTTTCCTTGACACCAGAGATTTCTGATGGAACACCAGGCACTACCCCTGGGGGGACATTCAGCACGACGTCTGTGTGAGGGTTCATTTTCAAATTCCTAGCAAACTTCCTTATTTTGTTCTGCACCCATCTGCCTGAAAGTGAGGAATGGTTATTTTTACTTTTGGGAACCAGTCTTACCAAGGAACATCGTATTACCCAGTCACTGGGTTGTGGAGGTCAGATAAGCAGTCGCTTCATGTAAAGTACTGGTGTTCAGCTGAATACGGCTACACTGGAAGCCGACCCCGACATAGTTGGGAAAAGGCTAGGCAGATAATAACTTTTGGGAATAATAATATTCTCCACACCGATTTCGGTCTCAATGGAGACTAGTCAAGTGCGCAAGTGATATTATAGTGTACAAGTGTGCGCAAACACTGGTGCACTCCCTCTTTCCAAACTCTCATACATCGATGGTACGTTATCAGACACGACTGGAGAGACATCAGGCGCCGGACCAACGGCTTTACGCTCAATCAAAGGTCGCTGCGACGTTAGCGTATATACAAAAATGTCGACAACAACCGTCGGGCAGTAGCCCACCAGACGCAACACCCGTCAGGTCGGAGGATCCTCCCTTTTCAACGGAGGATGAGAAACTTTACACCCAGTTTCTCAAACCTCCAAAATCCAATAACACTTTACCCGACTCGAAGACTCGAAGCCAGGACTCCACGCCCAGCAGCTGCGCTTGTGGCTACGAGACCAACAAGACAGTCAACATTACACAATAAATTAAATTCATTTTTCATCTCACCTGATCTCTTAATAAAATCATTCTCTTTCACTGAATGTTTGTCTCTTACAGAATTATCTAATTTATCCTTCATATAATTATCCATTTTGTCTGTCTGTATGCCGTACTCATCGTCGTAAATATCATTCCAAAATATTAAATTGCTATCGTCTGCATTCCTTTTAACTATTGCTTTAATTTTTCTTTTATTTTTCTTCTTCGGTGTTTGTTTTGGCTGCTTACTGGAGTCGTGTTTTTTCGTTGTTTCATTGCTTCCGCGGCCGGTTTCAATTAATGTTGTTAAGTTTGTAGCGTTAAAAACTGTAAAATTGTTAGTTTTGTAGGAATGGAATGTTTGGTTGGGTGAAAGAGATGGATGTTGAGGTTAGTGACAGAGATACGTAACATAACATCGCGGCTGTAATCCTCGAAGGGTTAGGCAGTTATGTTTCCGTCCCATGAAATAGACGACGAGTCTATTGCCATTAACCGGACACAAATCCAAACTTCAAGGCAGCTACTGAGGAATTCCTGACAGAAAAACTCATTAATACTTTGCCGGACCTGGGAATCGAGCCCAAGACTAAGCCTCATGACCTCAGAGATGCAGAGATAACGTATGATGAAGACATATTGATTGATGACGTGATAACATAGAGTGATGATTCCTGGAATGAAGTGAAGAATGTTAAAAATAAAAAAATAACATACCTACCATTGCCATCCGCAGCCGATTGTGTAGCGGTCAAGTTGGAGACATTGGTGTAATTAACAATTTGACTCCCTTCTGTCACATTAGCAATATTATCATCAACTGAGAGTAAGACCCTGGATCTATGACCGATGTTCTCGATCATGTCAGAGTCGTACATGGGGTAAGCAGAGTCTGTAGCACTGGTAGTGGTACTGGTGGAGCTACTCAAGTTGGAACTGACGCTGTTTACCATTAGTAATGTCTGTGTTAGAGTGGAGCTGAAAAGGATTTCGATTTTATTTCATTAAGTATAATAATATATTCTCCAGACCAGCAGTATGCAGGAAATATTGTTATGCATAAGTATAGCAGTCGCTCCATGTAAAATACTGGTGTTCAGCTGCATACAGTTACACTGAAAGCCGACCCCAACATAGTTGGGAAAAGGCTAGGCAGATGATGACTTTAGAAATAATTACACATTATATTCTTCAGACTAATTTCTGTCTTAATGTAGACTGGCCAAGTACCTACGCAGGGAATATTATAGTGCTCAAGTGAGCGTAAACATAGGTGCACTCCCTCTTCCCTCACACTCATAGTCCATTGGGACGGCAATCCAACACAAACTGGGAGAGATCAGGCGCAGGATCAACCTTTACGTGCTATACGAGACACGGGGGTGTCACACAACCAACTTCAACACTCTGGGCTGCTACTAAGCACTTTTAACCTGACCTGGGAATCAAACCCAGGACCCCACGCTCAGCAGTCAAGCAGTACCTAACGAGGAAGTAAATAACACACTAAAAACAGTACTTTTTGAACTTGTGATACAATATTTTACTGTTTGGAATGGCTTTGTATATCATGCATGGGAAGAGTCTAAATGAACATTTTACATCGCAAATATACTTACCCAGAAGAGTTTCTTGTCTTTTCTACTTTATCATAATCCAGACTTTTAAACCAATTAGAGACAAGTGAGAAAAAATCACTGAGAGTCATATTATCACTAGAAGATCTAACTGGCCTTACAGATTTTGAAGAAGAATTTGAAGCTGGTGTTCCTGTGCTGGTTATATTCCCTGGCATCGGAGTAACATACGGTTGTAAAACAATGTAACTGCTATTTGCCACTGGAGTAACTGCTTGTTCACTAGTTCCCCTACTTAAAGGAGTTGGGTCAGCAGTAATATTGCTTTCAGCAAATCTATCTTCTTTATCATTATAAACTCTTGTTGAAGCTATTTCGACCCAAGTTGCGGTCAGATTAGCTATTCTCTTCTGCCTTTTTGTTATGAAATTCTTCATCAGATTAGGCCCAGCATCAGTAAACGAATTGTAATCATTTACTTTCGGATTAATTTCAGTGAATTTTTGAAATTGATTATTGTCGTAGGGAATATTGATATTCTCGGTTACCATTAACATTTCATTTTTGTAAGTAGGTGCTAGAGGTAAATCGAAAAGCAGTTTGAATTTTTGCTCTTCATATTCCGGATTTTTTACTGTTAGAAGTATTTTTCCGAAGAAATTATTGTTTAAATAATTGTCGTACTTTACTTCGCTTTTGTTTATTGTTACTACTGAGTCGAGAGTGTCACCTGAATCTTCGATTTTGGTAGCAGCCATGGTTGATGTTCTATCTGTAGATACCGGATCACTGTACTCAGGATTAAAGGTGTTAGGAGTACTAAAAATCTTAACATTCTTACTTTTAACATTCTCAATGTAATCTTTTATCGATTTCTCATAGCTACTACTATTGCTATTTAAGTTAAGATTTTGTACAAATCTATCAATATTGCTTTTATTAGATCCCTTATTACCTTTCCTAGGAGAATTCTGGTCATCAATATCACCATCAGTTGCCAACAAACGTCTTTTTGCTCTTGTCATTGCAAAAAGTAAATTAGGATCGTTGTCTAATTCGTCAGGATTTTTGAAGACTGTTGTTGATTCCGTGCTAGTGTTTGAAGCTTTTGCGTTGTAAATATAGCCTCCAGCAAGAAATGGTGACTCATCCGGTTTGGTGTGCACGTGCTGTGCACGACTTGTCCTTGACGGTTTATTGAAAGGTTTTATTTTGACGTGTTTCGAAACTATTTTCATGAGATCAGCGTTATTCTGAGTGTCGTCTCTAGTTGTTGTTGTAGGCTTCAATTCAATTCTTATGCCCTCGGACTTGTCATTTATATAAGTGTTCGCGTGGATCCCGGTCTGTGCTGGGGGCAATAATAGTTTTATTATGATTAACGTTATTTTAATTACAGATTTATCTTAAGAAAAAAATAAAATTTGAAGTGTCCGTTTGTAAATGCATGTGAATGTTTTCTGTTCGCGCGCGCCTCAAAGAGCTGTCAGCACAGGGACGGGGCCCCCAACGGGGCCAACGCCTGCCGGGGTTGCGGGACGTCTTAACAGGATACCGTGGCCCCGGAACGTAAAGGGCAACAGAAGGAACAGGTTGGTTTTTTAGTCAGTAAAAGTCTGACAGTCCCTTCCGCCCCGCCCAGGACAAGGAGTCATTTGATGATTTTTACCAACTCAAAAAAAAAAAAATGAATGTTTTCATAATTAACTTATTTATACAAAACCATAAAACATCACGCCTGCAATCTCCATAAGGTGAGGTAGAGGTGTCCCATTAGTGCCCATTAGCACACTCACATTTCGTGAGTTACATAAACCAAAAAACTGAATTTTAAGTTTTGATCTGTTCGTTTGTTCCATCTGTCTTGTTTGCAAATCTCCTAAACAGCTGGATCGACATTGACGGGACCTTCATTGACTAACAGCTGGTGTTATGACGAGTAACTTAATATACTTTTAGGAAGACCTTTACCCAGTATTAGGGCTTTATAGGCTAATAAAAAATGGTTTCTACTGCCCAATTGAAAAAAGAGTAACAAACCAGCCGTGGTGACTTCAACATCATTGATTTCCATCTTCAGATCCTCGTCGACACCCTCTTCGTATTCAATCTGTCTTCTTCTGGTGCTGCCGTGTTTTCTAGACACGAGTCTTGGAACTCTACCTTTATCGATATAAACATATTTTATTTCTGAATCGACACGTCCAAATATACATTTTTTTAATTAAAAAACGTTTGAAGAAAGAGAGAAAATAACGTTTAGTGGCATTACAGTGGACGAAGTCGCGACTATCAGCTAGTAATATTATAAATGCGGAAGAAATTCTGTCTGTCTGTGTGTCTGTTATGCTTTCATGACTAAACCACTGAACCGGTTTGATGAAATTTGTTTCGAGGTAAGGTTAAACCCCGACAAAGAACATAGGCTACTTTTTACTTAAGAAACCACAAAACGCCACCTGCTACGATCCTTACATACTCCTTTCGCCTCATCTACGTTCATACATCTCGTCATACAAGCACGCCAGTTACAAGTACTGCGCACCTGACCTTTCTGAAGAATCTCACCAACAAGGTCAGTGTACGTCTTCCATTCGGTATCAGGACATATGCGCGAAAGACATTTCCGCGCCAGACATTTGCGCGAGTCCCTTTGCGCGCCAAGACACATGCGCGAATGGACGTTTGCGCGCCTAGACCTTTCCGCGAACAGACACTTGCGCGAATGGACATTTCCGCGCCAAGACACTTCCGCGACTCCCTTTGCGCGCTGGCCACTTACGCGAAAGACACTTACGCGATAGACATATGCGCGCCTATACTTGCGCGATAGATACTTCCGCGAAATATGCGCGAAGTATATTTTTATAAAGGACAATGGGCAAAATGCTTGAATTAGGGTTCCGTTACTTTTTTTACAAAATATGCGTCATGGGTGTCGTGTCCATGGTTTTCGAGGGTGCTGATGACGAAAATGAAGTCTAAAAGAAAATCCAAGATGGCGGCCGGAAAATTTTCCAAGATATGCTTCATGGGTGTCGTGTCCATGGTTTTCGGGGGTGCTGATGACGAAAATGGTGTCAAAATGAAAATCCAAGATGGCGGCCGGAAAATTTTCCAAGATATGCTTCATGGGTGTCGTGTCCATGGTTTTCGAGGGTGCTGATGACGAAAATGAGGTCTAAAAGAAAATCCAAGATGGCGGCCGGAAGAACTATCTTGGAAAATTTTCCAGCCGCCATCTTGGATTTTCATTTTGACCTCATATTCGTCATCAGCACCCCTCAAAACCATTGATACGACACCCATGAAGCATATCTTGGAAAATTTTCCGGCCGCCATCTTGGATTTTCATTTTGACCTCATTTTCGTCATCAGCACCCCTGAAAACCATGGACACGACACCCATGAAGCATGTCTTGGAAAATTTTCCGGCCGCCATCTTGGATTTTCTTTTAGACCTCATTTTCGTCATCAGCACCCCCGAAAACCATGGACACGACACCCATGAAGCATATCTTGGAAATTTTTCCGGCCGCCATCTTGGATTTTCTTTTAGACCTCATTTTCGTCATCAGCACCCCCGAAAACCATGGACACGACACCCATGAAGCATATCTTGGAAAATTTTCCGGCCGCCATCTTGGATTTTCATTTTGACACCATTTTCGTCATTAGCACCCCCGAAAACCATGGACACGACACCCATGAAGCATATCTTGGAAATTTTTCCGGCCGCCATCTTGGATTTTCTTTTAGACCTCATTTTCGTCATCAGCACCCCCGAAAACCATGGACACGACACCCATGAAGCATATCTTGGAAATTTTTCAGGCCGCCATCTTGGATTTTCTTTTAGACGTCATTTTCGTCATCAGCACCCTCGAAAACCATGGACACGACACCCATGACGCATATTTTGTAAAAAAAGTAACGGAACCCTAATTCAAGAATTTTGCCCATTGTCCTTTATAAAAATATACTTCGCGCATATTTCGCGGAAGTATCTATCGCGCAAGTATAGGCGCGCATATGTCTGTCGCGGAAGTGGCCAGCGCGCAAAGGGACTCGCGGAAGTGTCTTGGCGCGGAAATGTCCATTCGCGCAAGTGTCTGTTCGCGGAAAGGTCTAGGCGCGCAAAAGTCCATTCGCGCATGTGTCTTGGCGCGCAAAGGGACTCGCGCAAGTGTCTGGCGCGGAAATGTCTTTCGCGCAAGTGTCCAGATCCCAGATTTATTATTGTTAATATAAACACAGCTGTTTATTATGTTCCTAATTAAATAAAGGCGAAAACCTTTTAATGGAACTTAGATTTGCCAAACAAAGTCAACCCACAATATTTAAAAAAGTAATTAAATATGCCATATTAATTACTAACCATCAGTACCAATATACATAACATAACACATAACATCACACCTGTAATCCCCGAAGGGTTAGGCAGAGGTGTTCCCATTAGTACACCCACATTTCGCCAGTTATGTTTTGTTAGTCCCATGTAATAGGGGGCGAGCCTATTGCCATCAACCGGGCACAAATCCAGACTCCGAGGCTGCTACTGAGAAATTCGTGATGGAAAAACCCAATAACACTTTGCCCGACCTGGGAATCGAACCCAAGACCTCATGCACAGCAGTCGCGCTTGCGACCACTAGACCCACGAGGCAGTCAATACAATACCAATATACAAAATGTCTTAACATGTAACTTAACAAATATTGTAATTACCAACTTATACAAAATCTTCGTTACTTGATAGAGCTCAAAACAAAATTATGGTAATCATGTGTATCGGCGCAAGTGCATTATTTAAAGAACCTCGTCAACTATATAAGATACAGCTACATCAACGAATAATTAGATTAAGAGTTGATTACAATTATTATGATCACGAATTAATTGTTTAAAAACACAAATTATGTTAATGTTATTTATTTTGAGGGTTAATTAATTATTTTTGATGATTAATTAATTATAATTGTATGGTTCAATTAATTATCAGTTTATTTACTCCAAAAGATTGTAAAAATAATCATTTATTTACAAAGTTAGAATCCTAACCTAAAAACTCAAACACGTGCGCCGAGCACGTGGTTAGTGTCTATAAATACAGGCGACAGCCACAGAGCGGCTCAGTTGCGCACGAGCCGTCGGACGGAACACATCTCTGTGAGTCATATTTATACTTTTTTTGTTTTTTTTTTTTGTTTTTTTTTTTTTGTTTTTTTTTTTGTTTTTTTTTTTGTTTTTTTTTTTGTTTTTTTTTTTTGAAGATGATTAATTCATTATAATTGTATGGTTCAATTAATTATCAGTTTATTTACTCCAAAAGATTGTAAAAATAATCATTTATTTACAAAGTTAGAATCCTAACCTAAAAACTCAAACACGTGCGCCGAGCACGTGGTTAGTGTCTATAAATACAGGCGACAGCCACAGAGCGGCTCAGTTGCGCACGAGCCGTCGGACGGAACACATCTCTGTGAGTCATATTTATACTTTTTTTGTTTTTTTTTTTGTTTTTTTTTTTTTGTTTTTTTTTTTGTTTTTTTTTTTTGAAGATGATTAATTCATTATAATTGTATGGTTCAATTAATTATCAGTTTATTTACTCCAAAAGATTGTAAAAATAATCATTTATTTACAAAGTTAGAATCCTAACCTAAAAACTCAAACACGTGCGCCGAGCACGTGGTTAGTGTCTATAAATACAGGCGACAGCCACAGAGCGGCTCAGTTGCGCACGAGCCGTCGGACGGAACATATCTCTGTGAGTCATATTTATACTTTTTTTGTTTTTTTTTTTTTTTTGGGACATGCCCGCCACACTGTTCCCACCCACTGCAACTCCTGAAAGCCAGAATCAACAGTGGAGGCCACCAGAAAAGCGTCGAGGCAATGAAGCTCGACGAGTCCCAGAGAAACGATTTACTGTCTTGGGTCCCGCAACGAAATATTTATACTGTCGTCCTTGTAAAAAGTGTTTTATTTGAAGAAGATGGAAAATAACCAAGAGTGTGATGTCAGCAATTTTTTTTTTTTTTTTTTTTTTTTGAGGTGGTAAAAATCATCAAATGACTCCGACTGACGAAGGACTGTCAGACTTTTACTGACTAAAAAACCACCCTGTTCCTTCTGTTGCCCTGCAACCCCGGCAGGCGTTGGCTCCGTTGGGGGCCCCGTCCCTGTGCTGACAGCTCTTTGAGGCGCGCGCGAACAGAACGCGCCGTCGACCCGGGCTTGGTCCTTGATCGGACGGCGAGCTACCCATTACTCGCCGTCCGCAAGCCCGCGCCTACGGTGGCCGGATGTCGCCTTGCGACGTCCGACGCCCTGGGCGTCTCCCGCGGCGGCTGGGGCGTGAGGTGGTTCTCTCCGTCACGCGGCCCGCCTCCTCCTTCGCTAGCATTACTGCTTCGCAGAAGGAGGTGACTGCATCCCATTCCCTCTCGCCCTGGAGCATGGCCTGAACCAGGTCCGGACGCGAGAGGTTGCCGCCGCCTATCACCTCCGTGAGGGCACGGCGGTGCCCAAGCGGAGCAGTCCTGCACCGTATGCTCCACCGTGTCCTCCGGGCGATCCACACAGTGGTGACACCCGGGCGTTTCCTCCCGCCCTATCCGACACAGGAACCTCCCGAAACAACCGTGTCCGGTGAGGACGCCGTAGCGCCTCTCCAGCCACACCTCAAAGAGGGGTCTTATCGCCGCGATTGCGGCGTGCCCGAACTTGGGTTGCGACAGTCGCATCTCCCATCCCGCCATGAGATCGCACCGGAGCTCACTCCGCAGTGCACGATTTGCCGCGGCAGCGGGGTTTCACCCCGGCGCTGCGCGTCCACACGCCACTCGTAGACGCGCTGGAGGACTGTTGCCTCCAGATCCCACGGCGGCAATCCGGCAAGGAGGCTTGCCGCTTCGCCGGAGACCGTGCGATATCCCCGGATCATCCGGATGGCCATGACCCTCTGGCATGCCACCAACTTGGCTGGTGGCCACCGCCTGATGGTAGGGGCCCCGTAGAGGGCCATGGACCGCACGACTCCGGCGTAAAGCCTACGGTAGGAGGCGCCTGGTCCCCCGAGGTTGGGCAGGAGCCGCCAAAAAGCAGCCCCAGCCCTGTCCGACACCGCACGACATCTCTCGCCGGTTCCACTCTCCCCGTTGGCCGGGGTAGACGACGGCCCTATCCGTCAGATAGTCCTCGACAACACGACGAAGGTAGGTCGGCATCCGGTGATACCGGAGTGCCTCCCTGATGCAACTCCAGGCCAGGGTGTTGAAGGCATTGGAGATGTCGAGAGACACCGCCAAGACGACCCTGCCCCGGGATACTGCTTCCCCCTTCGTGAGGGCCCTCACGCGCATGATGGCGTCCACCGTGGAGCGCCCCCTGCGGAAGCTTAACTGGCTCGCTAGTCGAGGACCGAGAGCCCCCGAGGCCAGGACCCAGGCTTTCCCAGGTAAGCCGTCGGGTCCCGGGGCGGTATTCTTGGCCTTCAGCCGTTGTACCGCCACTCACAGATCTACCTCGGCCACCTCCGGAGCATTGTAGTCGCCGCCGTCGCTGTGGTCCGCGTCTTCGTCTGACACCACCAGGGGCGGAGCCATGGGCGGGGGGGTATGTTCCCCCCGAGAAGGAAACAGGGCGCCGACGCCCTGTCGCCTGACGTCCCTGTCCAGAGCCTCCAGCATCTCCCTGCGGGATAGATTCCTAGCCCGCAGCATCCCATCTCGGAGGGCGGTCTTCGCCGCCCTGTACCCCTCGTACAGCTCCGCCTCAATGGCTGCAGCATTCGGAGGTCGGATGCGGCACCGGCGGTGCCTGGCGTACAAGCGTCGCGCATCAACGCACGCCTCGCGTAGTGCCGTTATCTCGCGCGACCACCAGTACACCTGACGCCGGGCGCTTCCTGGCCGGGCCCGGGGCATTGCCATGTCGCAGATCACGGACATGGCCTCCTGGAACCACTCCGCCTCGTCGTTGACGTCGGCAGGCCTGTCTGGTGACGACACCCAGGCCTGCACGAACGAGGCTTCCAGGAAGAGCTCCCGGTCCGGCTGCTTCAGCGCCCATCGCGGACCACTCGGGGTCTGTCGGACCGGCGTATCTGGGATCTGGGCGGAGACGTCGAACCGGATGTACCGGTGGTCGGAATATGTCTCCACCCCCTCCTCTACGCGCCAGTCAACGACACGTGGCGACAGAGCGAGGCTGGCGAACGAGATGTCCACCACCGACTCGCCCCGCATCCGTACACACGTGGGGACAGAACCCCGGTTCAGGATGACCAGGCCTGTCTCCAGAGCCCAGTCCTCCACCATCTTGCCCCGTGCATGGTCCGTGTACCGGGAACCCCAAGCCACGTTCTTGGCATTGAAGTCCCCGAGGACCAACACAGGGAGGGAACCGAACCCGGCGACGACGACTCCTAGCTCCCTAAGGGAGACTTGGAACTCGGCGAGAGTTCGGTTCGGGGAGAAGTAAACGCCTACCACGGCGATCTCCCCGAACCGTGCTGCCACACAGCCCCGTCCTCTCTTGACGCTCTCGAGAGACGGGGTACCGGCGGCAGCCGACGCGATTATGACCACCGAGCCGTCGAGGTCCGCCACCCAGTCATCCCTGGGTGGGACAAAGTACGGCTCGGCGACCACCGTGATGTTGATCAGCCACTGCGCCATGCTCTGGACCAAGAGATCCTGAGCGGCGGCGCAGTGGTTGATATTGGCCTGGAGGAGGCGCAATGGGGCCGTGACTAGCCCTCCATTACATCCCCCTCCAGGGCCCTCCTCGAGGGCGGAATCGCCCTAGCGGCGGCGACGGCGGCGACAGTGGCGGCGGCAGCGGAGGGCCTACCTCTACCGCTGGCCTTGGCGGGTGCGGCGCAAGCCTTGCCTCCTGCCCGGTGATCGGCCGGCTTGCCATCAGCAGGTCATCAGCACCACCGAAAACCATGGACACGACACCCATGAAGCATATCTTGGAAAATTTTCCGGCCGCCATCTTGGATTTTCATTTTGACCTCATTTTCGTCATCAGCACCCCTGAAAACCATGGACACGACACCCATGAAGCATGTCTTGGAAAATTTTCCGGCCGCCATCTTGGATTTTCTTTTAGACCTTATTTTCGTCATCAGCACCCCCGAAAACCATGGAAACGACACCCATGAAGCATATCTTGGAAAATTTTCTGGCCGCCATCTTGGATTTTCATTTTGACCTCATTTTCGTCATCAGCACCCCCGAAAACCATGGACACGACACCCATGAAGCATGTCTTGGAAAATTTTCCGGCCGCCATCTTGGATTTTCATTTTGACCCCATTTTCGTCATTAGCACCCCCGAAAACCATGGACACGACACCCATGAAGCATATTTTGTAAAAAAAGTAACGGAACCCTAATTCAAGAATTTTGCCCATTGTCCTTTATAAAAATATACTTCGCGCATATTTCGCGGAAGTATCTATCGCGCAAGTATAGGCGCGCATATGTCTGTCGCGGAAGTGTCTTTCGCGCAAGTGGCCAGCGCGCAAAGGGACTCGCGGAAGTGTCTTGGCGCGGAAATGTCCATTCGCGCAAGTGTCTGTTCGCGGAAAGGTCTAGGCGCGCAAAAGTCCATTCGCGCATGTGTCTTGGCGCGCAAAGGGACTCGCGCAAGTGTCTGGCGCGGAAATGTCTTTCGCGCAAGTGTACCAGATCCCTTCCATTCACCTCGGCCATATAAAAACCTTTTGTGAATCGTGTTTCACTCATCATTTGGAGAAAAAAAGAAAGAAACAGTCTAAATTAAGTTTAGTTAGTTCGAGAATAGAATCGACACCATTACCTCTTTTGTACTTCCCAAAAAGTCCGGCTTTATAATTATTTGCTCTATATTTTGCTTTGTGATTCGTTACACTGTCAGCTGTAGGTGAATCCTTTTCGTTTCTGGATTCTTTCTTGCCGTCCAGAACTCCATAGTCACTGTACGCTTGCGCCTGCTGGACCAGCTTGTCGTACTTGTGTGCTAGGTAATCTTCCACGTATTCAATGTCTGTGAGATCCCCTCCACGCCTCTGGTTTAAGAATTCTGCTGTTGGCTTTGGGAGTTCCACCTGGTGAAGGAGGAATTGAGAGTGAGTTTGGTGGTTTCGGCGCCATTTTGGTTTCACGACTACAGCGATAACTGTCATTTAAGAAAAATTGCTATTGCATTTTTAATCTCCGATGTAAAAACAGACACCTCGTCGGGTCATATAAGTTTGGTGTGTCTGTCCGTGGCATCGTAGCTCCCAAACGGATGAACTGATTTTGATTTTGTTTTTTAACAGATTGATAGCTTACCTAATTGAAATAAATAATTTGACTTTGACTTTACCTTAAGCTCATTTCATCTAAATTCATCAAGAGAGATTGGATTTAAATAAATTATTTGACTTTGACTTTACCTCAAGGTCATTTTACCTAAATTCATCAAGGGAGATTTGTATAAAATAAGGGTAGGTTCAGATGACAAGCGCTCAGCGCGCGTTGAACGCGCGTTGAATTTTTGTATAGTGTTCACATGGTGCGCGCTTGTCAGGCGTTAAACGCGCGTTGTTGCGGTCAGTTTGAGTTGACGAACCCTAAAATACGTCTATCCGCGTCGAAAGCGCGCGCTCAACTGAACGGAAACATAGAAAACCAATGATCTCAAAGCGGCGTTGACGCGCGCTGACAACAGTCGAGCGCTAGCGCAGCGTTGAACGCGCGAGTTACTAAAACGCGCGTTAGCATGTGTACGGCCTGAATAAAATGTATGTAGTTGTAAACGCGCGTTATCAAAACGCGCGTTGAGCGCTTGTCATCTGAACCTACCCTAAAACCGTTCTTACCTTACTAGCATCCTTATTCGTCATCATAGAGTTGATCTCGTCCGGGTACAGAGGCATGGCGCACTTCCAATTCGGATTCTGGACCCGAGCAAATGGGGGGTTTAAGTTTTGAAATCTTGATGGCGATGCTCTAGTTGCATCCTGAGAGATCAAAATAAAAAATATTTGACTTTACATTACTAAACATCACGCCTGTAATCCTCAAAGAGTAAGGCAGAGGTGTCCCAATTCGCCAGTTATGTTTAGGTCCCACGTAATAGGGGGCGAGCCTATTGCCGTCAACCGGGTACAAATCTAGACTCCGAGCTGCTACTTGAGAAATTACTGATTGAAAAACCCAATAACACTTTGCCCGATCTAGGAATCGAAACAAGACCTCATGTTCAGCAGTCACGTTTTGCGTTTAGACGAACGAGGCAGTCTAAATGAAACAAGGTCTTAAAGGAAATGAATAATTTGACTTTGTCTCCCCCCTCTGAAACCACCTTGCACCCCAGAAATTGAATAACATACAGAATCTCTTCTCCTCCTATCTCCAGGTTTCTCCATCTCATCATGTGTGTCCATATCATCCGTCAGCACCTCTTTAAAGTCTTCATACCCAAGAACCTCTTCATCCTCACCGGCTTCCAGTTGCATTAGTTTTCTTAGTTTAGGATTCTTTTCCATTTTTGGCATTTTGGCTTTCAAACTCGGGTAAGGAATTTTGCTTGAAACACTAAAATCTGGGTTCCTGAAAAGTAAGACAGTTTTAGTCTATATGTGTGTTTAGAGAATTTACGAAGAGGCCTTTGTCTTGTGGTAGGACAGTGATAGGCTGGTATTATTCAAAGTCGCAATGAAAAAAGAGAGCAATGGAGGGGGATCTGCTCAGGATCTCTCTGTGAGATCGAATCAGTAATAAGAAGATACACAGAAGAACCAAGATAACCGACATAGCTCCCAAAATTGCAAAACTCAAGTGGCAATGGACAGGGCACATAGCCTGTAGAGCAGACGGCCATTGGGGTCGTAAGGCTCTCGAGTGGCGACCACATACCGGAAGGCGCAGAGTGGGAAGGCCACATGAGGTGGACTGATGACCTGGAAAAGGTTGCGGGAAACCGCTGGTTGCGAGCAGCGTAGGACCGGTCATTCTGGTTATATTTAGGGGAGGCTTATGTCCAGTGGACGTCGTTTGGCTGTTTTGCTAATGATTACATAACATAACATAACATCACGCCTGTAACCCCCGAAGGGTTAGGCAGAGGTGTGCCCATTCGTACACCCACATTTCGCCAGTTATGTTTTTTTTTAGTCCCATGTAATAGGGGGCGAGCCTATTGCCATCAACCGGGCACAAATCCAGACTCCGAGGCTGCTACTGAGAAATTCCTGAAGGAAAAACCCAATAACACTTTGCCCGACCTGGGAATCGAACCCAAGACCTCATGCACAGCAGTCGCGCTTGCGACCACTAGACCAACGAGGCAGTCAGCTAATAATGATGAACTCGGAAATGAAAACAAATACTAACATAATAGTAGACACACTTAACATAATCTCAAAATCATTAGGACTGGCTGTGACAAGCTTCTTCTTCTCGTTACCAATCATTTTCATTTCATGATTGAAAAATTCTCTTTCGTATTTAGTCGTGGATTCAGGCTTTAACATTTTGTAAATTGCTGGAGTAGTTCTACCATTATAATTGATTGGTTCCTCTTTCATTTGTTTCACTTTAAATTTCGGTTTCGGTATCTGATCTATTCGGGTATCTGTGCTGATAATGTTAACATTTTTGTGTGGTTTCGGGTGCTTGCATAGTTTGTTGACTTTATCACTTTTGAAGAATTCGTCAAGACCGAATGGGTCTGACATGATTTCAGGTAAGTTTTTGTTTAGAAATTTGTCCAGTAATTCGTCTAGTTTTTGTGTGTTTTTGTAAAATGGATGCATCATTTCTTTTTCGTGAGTTTGTGAGTCTTTTGGAGCATGCTGACACTTTTTGACTGGGATTCTTTGCTTTCCAACTGGCTTATATTGTACGAGCAATTTCTTCTTCTCTATAATAAAGCCTGTTGGTTCTTCGGCTTCGCTGCCAAATCTTTTCAGTCTTGTTTTGTTACCAGACTTCGTTTTATCAAGACCGTGTATTTCATTTCCTTTCTGATGTTTTGTGAAAAGCGACCTTCTTTGTCTGAGAGTACGGAATCTTTTTGGGTAATGATAGAGTTTCAATGACCTTCTGGATCGCTCTGGTGACTTATGAAAGTGGTCACTTATGAAAGCTTCATCGGCATGGTTGTACTTTTTCAGGGATTTTATTTTTGCATCTGTTTGTACTAGTTTCTTATAGAATTCTGGAAGAAAAAAATTGTTTTTGTGACTTAGTCGAAACATTAATTAGGATATTTTTTTTTTATAGTTTTTTAACGGTTTTAGTTAATTGGCTACTGTAGTGTCTTTAGAGTCGAAAATGTTGGAAATTAAATAATTGAATTGAACATATAGTCAACAAAAAAGTTAGATATGCAAGGTCATCAGATAGTGTTGAAGGTTAATTAGAACATAAAGGACATGAAATTTTGTATAGAATTTTGTCCACGCCACTTATACGACCTGCGTGGACAATATAAGGATGCGCGCGCCACTACTGCTGCGCGCGCCATAGCTGACACTCCGCCACGAACCAACGTCAGGGAACATTTATTTTTATATAAATTAAATGTAAAAATAATAATAAAGGATATAGTTTATCATAAAACAACTACTTCAATTAAGAAAACCTGCGCCCCAACAAATTTTGTAACGGTTTTCCAGGGTACAATCTATCTATCACACGTCTTGTCAGACTACAATGGAAAATATAACTTATGCTACAGACTTAAGGGTCTACTCATACCGAGACGCGACGCGACGCGACGATGCTTGAGGTTGCCAGGAATTTTGCGCGGCACACCGCGGCGCCGCGAGACGTATCGCGACGCCGCGAGACGCATCTTGAAGCCACGTAATCTGAGGGGGCACGCCGCGCGTCTTTCGGCGTAGCATCGCCGCGTCGCGCTACGCCTCGAGACGTCTCGAGGCGCGGCGCGACACCGCGCGTCGTATACGAATTGTCTCACTGAAATGTGTACTTTACTGTGTAGTAAATAAAGCTTTATATTGTAGCGCTGTATTAATATGGGCGCGCATCGTCGCGTCTCGTCGTGTCACGCTGTGACGTTTAGGACTCTTTCAATTTAAGCGTAAGACTGCTTCGATGTCTGAGCGGTGCGAAAGTCGTACTGCACACGGACAGTTGTTATATAGGATATTAAGTTGTTATATAAACTATAGTAAGCCGCCCCGGCTTCGCTCGGTTATACAGTGTATACTGTGAAGAAGGTCGTTTAGTTATAGAATATCTTTTCATGCCCGATTCACTGCGAGCGATTAATAATTTTAAATCGAAATAGGTATATAAAAGCGTCTCACTCATCATGAAATATCGAAAACGGCTTGACGTATTAAGATAAAATGTAGCAGGGTTAGTAAACGTCCGCTGAGAAAGGATTTTTCAAGAATTACTCGCAAAGAGGATGAAACGGGGGTCCAAAGTTTATGTGGGTAAATCAACCTTGACGCGGACGAAGTCACGAGCAGAAGCTAGTCAGTGATATCTTTTAAGATATCAATTTCAGTGATTTGCTGTAAAGGACAATTTTGAAAAAAAAGAAAACTTATTCTAATATGAATTCGTGTTGAGATTCTGAAAAATTGCACATTAATCAACTGCTCCGGCGCTGCAGCTAAACGCTTAATTCGAAAGAGCCCTAAGGTGCCAAAAATATAAGCATATGGTAGGTAGTACATACCTCGAAGCTTTTCACTGCTCTGTGGGTCCATATTCTTGTCAGAATAAAGAATAGTTGACAAATCAATGTCATGGAACTGCATCTTACGGTTGGAATCTTCCAAGGAACTCTGAAAAGATAATTTCATTACATAAAATCACGCTTGTAATCCCCAAAGAGTTAGGCAGAGGTGTACCCATTAATGCACCCACACTCAATTATGATTAAGTCCCAATGTAATAGGAGGCGATCCTATTGCCATCAACCGGGCACAAATCCAGACTCCGAGGCTGCTACTGAGAAATCCCTGATGGAAAAACCCGATAACACTTTGCCCGACCTGCGAATCTAACCCAAGACCTCACGTTCAGCGCTTTGCGACTACTAGGCCAACTAGTTAGTCGATAAAGTTCAATAACATAGAAAGGAATAATAATAAAAGTTGTAACAGCCAATGACACAATAGCCAAGAGCCTCGACCAACACCTTAGGAGGCTCTCGTTGGGCGGTTGGATCAAGGGCTTGATTCAGAAAGCGGTACTCCTGGACACGGCGCGTATTGTTAGGAGATTCCTTTCTCAGGAGCCCTGACCACCGGTAGCTTGGACCCTGTTCCCGATGCTGGTGGGCTACTATTTCTTACATCTTTAAATGTTTTTATTAAAAATTTAAAAATGTAATTTGATATAATGCATTTAATACGAATAAATATTTGGTTTAGTCCCATCTCATCCCCTTCCCATCTCATCCCCCATGCTTTTATACTTACAAAAATTTCACACCTCTCGCTCCTGGCATAAATCTGTCAACGGTACAGTCATGAACAAAAAAACTCAGGTTGTGAAATTAATATACATTCAAATTAACAAATAAAATTATTTTACTTTAAGATACAAAAAACACAATGACAATAAGCCCTAAACGGAAAAACTAAATATTTTTCTTGTTGCCGATGTAGTATATAAATACACTATATTAAATAACAGAGGCCGTTGCCATAAACTCGTTAATCTACATCAATAAATGATTTTAAAAAATTTATCACTGTAGAAAAAAAAAGAATATAAAAATCCAAAAATAAAATTAATGTTAAAGCGGGTCGGCGGTGGCGGCCTACCGCGAGCCGCGGCTCCAGCCTCTGCGGCGACTCACCACCGTGATCACGGTGGCGGCCTGCAGCATGATTAGCTGTGGTGTTGTGTTCTTTTTTTACTACAGTGGTATTTTTTACAGGGATATTATGAGTAATAAGATTAGGAGATAAGAAAAAAAAAAGAAATAAAAAAAACAGTTTAAACTTTTGAGGTGTGAGATTCCTATATTATCATTGGCATCACTTACTTTCAGGAACAGAAAAATGTGGATTCATTTTCTTTTACAATTGACGTATTTTTCAACGCGGTACACGCGGCCTGTTGTAAAAATGTACAACCGACCACGTGGCACAAGGGGCGGGGCATGCGGCCGCAGCCAACCGCTCGCAGGCCGCGTCATGACCGCGCGTGTTTAAAGACTCCCTTGCATTGCAACCGAATACAACTGACCGTCACTGCGGCCGCCACCGCAGGCTACTTCTGTGTGGGACCCGCTTAAATACATTTGTTATATTATATAATGTTGTAGGTATATTTGGTAGGTAAGAGTATTCTCATACCTACCAAATATGCAACATATAATTTCATTCCGCTAGATAATAGGGATTAACTGACGCGCACGAAGTCGCGGGCGGAAGCTAGTATGTAATACAAATGTCGATAAGACTGTACTTTAAACAATTGATTTATGCCAGGAGTGAGAGGTGTGAAATTTTTGTAGGTATAAAAGCATGGGGGATGAGATGGGAAGGGGATGAGATGGGACTAAACCTAAAATTTAAATGTAAAATGATGTAAATCTTACTACTATTATAAATGCGAAAGTTTGTATGAATGTTTGTTACTCAAATACGCCAAAACGGCTGATTGAATCCGGATGAAATTCGGCACAGAGATAGATTATAGTCTGAACTAGCTCATAGGCTAGAAGAAGCCTTTGTCCTACAGTGGGTCAATAATAGGCTGGTACATTTTTTTTTTAGATTGTGGAGATCAGATAGGCATTCGCTCCATCTAAAACACTGGTATTCAGCTGCATCCGGTTAGACTGGAAGCCGACCCCGACAGTATTGGGAAAAGGCTAGGCAGATGACTATTTATTTTACAAGCAACAATATTAAGAAAAGTAATCATTCAAAATATCATAACAGTTAGAAATTCGCCACAAATTCACTTCACAAATTTATAAGTCAGTCAATTAACCCTTAAAACGCGCCTCGCCATTAGCACTCTAAAAGGGGTACTTTGCGATATTAACCCTTAACAATAAATATGTCAGGGTATATTTAAAAGTGCCCAGGTGGTACCCAGGACAGTTTGAGTTACGATACCGTTTATAGGCGGTCGTGGGGTTAACTAACGGAGTTATTGCATGGAGTATTGAATGGATAGAGTCTTAATGTGTGGTAACCAATTAGACGCAAGGTGACCGGCTTGAGGGAGCGAGTTTTTATAATTCGTTCTGATTCTGAAAGTTTGAATTGCACTCATCACCAACACAGAGACGGGCCTTTGACGGGCCTGTTGGTCTAGTGGTTAGCGGCCCTGACTGCTAAGCCGGAGGTCGTGGGTTCGATTCCCACCCAGGACAAACTTTGTGTGATGAGCATGATTGTTAGTTCTGTGTCTGGTTGTGATTTATCTATAATATGTATGTATTTATAAATTATATAAGTATGTATATCAGTTGTCTGGTTACCATTAACACAAGCTCTGCTTAGCTTGGGATCAGATAGCCGTGTGTGAGTTGTCCCATGATATTTATTTTTTATTTTTATTTATTTGAGACTAAACGTTCATTGATGACCGTATTGTGCACGTTTTTTGACTATGTTTTGGCGTTCTCACACGCATATAACATCATACTTGTAATCCCCGAAGGGTCAGGCCGAGGTGTACTCATTATTTGTTTATTTAAACTTTATGCAACAAAAGTACAAAGACGAACTTAATATCTTAAGAATTCTCTACCAGTCAACCAAAGGTGGGGAAGAGATAACATGGCAGGTGCAAAAAATTGTACATGTCAACAACTCATTAGTACCCCCACATTTCGCCAGTTATAGTTAAGTCCCTTGTAATAAGAGGCGAGCCTATTGCCATCAACCGGGCACAAATTCCCGACAAACTTTGCCCGACCTGGGAATCGAAGACCTCATGCACAGCAATCGCGCTTGCGACCACTAGACCATCGAGGCAGTCACAATAGAAACTAAATAAGTTTTTAACTAACCAATTTGAGCGTAATCTATCTTACAAAGTACAGTATATTAAATAACTTAGAATGATTACAGAGTTCTCAAATCACAGGTTTTATTACACGACTTTTAAAAGCTGGCACTCCATTTTAAACTACTCCGTGATATACTTTAAAAAGGCAATTTCTGTTGCGACAGTTCTGAGTAATTTTAAAATAAGAATAGTACTGTGGCTTTGCTTGTTAAGAAAAATAATAAATTCACTGTTACAAAAAGATTTTATTGGGTTAAAATAAAAAATATTTTTACACACATAACATTAAGCCTGTAATTCCCGAAGGGTTAGGCAGAAGAATGCCCTAAGTGGAGAAATTCCTAATGAAAAAATCCAATAATAACAATATCCCCGACCGGGGAATCGAACACAAGACCTCATGCTCAGCAGTCGCGCCTTGCGACCACTAGACCAACGAGGCAGTCAAGACGCCATTCCGAAAAAAAACACACTTTCCAACCAAAAAACTACATAGTTACTTATAAGCTAAAATCTTTATGAAATAATTAATTAAATAAACTTAACATAACATAACATCACGCCTGTAATCCTCGAAGGGTTAGGCAGAGGTGTACCCATTAGTACACCCACATTTCACCAGTTATGTTTTTAGTCCCATGTAATAGGGGGCGAGCCTATTGCCCTCGACTGGGCACAAATCCAGACTCCGAGGCTGCTACTGAGAAATTCCTGATGGAAAAACCCAATAACACTTTGCCCGACCTGGGAATCGAACCCATGACCTCGTGCACAGCAGCCGCGCTTGCGACCACTAGACCAACAAACACAAAATAAACTATTAAACAAAACAAGTTACAAGTTTATTTATTATTACTATTAAATAAACTTGCCACACACAAAATATTAATTAATAAACAATATAATTAATTACTCTCCCAATCGAACCCGGAAACACACGCCGTCGAGTGTGAACTCATGCGATCATAATTTGTAATCAATGAAACTCATAATTGATAAGCATTAAACAAGGCTGACCCGAAACTTTGTTGAGTTAAACTTAAAACACACTTGAAATTAACTTTGGATAATAACTTGTGTGGATTTTGTTAAGGGAAAGACAGTCTTTAATATTAGAAAAAAATGTTTATTCACGCGAAAATGACGCTCATACCATACATAAGAAGAAAAATTGTCTCCAACAGCAAAAAAAAATGGTATTAAGTCTAAAAAACAAATAAGAAATATGCGCTACTACCGCGCAAAACGGCTCAGCATAATGCCGTGGTCCGTCCACGAAGGCACGAAACCACGGCGCTGGTTTTCAGCGTAGCCGGTGGCGCGTATTGCGTTCTACGCGCGCCTTAAAGAGATCTTCTTTATCGTGTGGGCAGTAAGGTCTTACGACCCCACACACCTTAGCGACAGTTTCTAAGCCGCATCAAGGGCCTCTGACATGGTTTGAGTGGAACAGTAAGTCCAGGTTTCCTCACGATGTTTTCCTTCACCGATGTCAGTGATGTCCAAGATAAACTTTAGAAAGTACATGTGAATTGAAAAGTCACATTGGTACTTGCCCGGATTTGAACTCACAACAAGTTGGTCATACATGGCAACCATGGGCACATTTATATCTTTCGACAGTCGTTACGGGTCGTCAGAAGCCCGAAAGTCTGACAATCAGTCTTACCAAGGGGTATCGTATTACCCAGTTACTGGGTTGTGGACGTCAGATAGGCAGTCGCTCCATATAAAATACTGGTATTCAGTTGCATCCGGTTAGACTGGTAGCCGACTCCAACATAGTTGAAAAAAGGCTAGGCAGATGATGATTCAATCAAAAAACAGTCTCAACAAACAAGCTTTCCCTTAACAAATCTCTTATATTAACCGGTCATTACGAACATGTGACGGGCGCCCAACTAAATCATGCGCCATCTCACTCACTGACTCAATAACAGAGCGAGACGGAAGCTAACGAAGTAACATATTGAGTGAATAAACGCTTTTCTTGCTACGACGTGGGGTCGCAGTGTAAGCGGGGTACCTAAGTACATACAGGATCATTAAAAATTTACCCGAAACAAAGTCAAAGTCAAATCATTTATTTCAATTAGGCCACTATAAGGCACTTTTGAACGTCATTACATGAAAAAAAAAAAATAGAATTGAATCTAGTTGCCCCTTCCAAAAGTTAGTTTTGTATGGAGAAGAATGGGCAAGAAACTCCATACGTACTCTTTTAAAACCTGAAAAGGGGTCATTGTACTCATCATTATGAACAATTTTTACTATAAAAATAAATAAAATTCATTTATTTCGGGTAACTAGGCCTATAGAAGTCCATTTAGAAACATTGCATTCTTAATTAAATTCATTAAATAATAATAAAAATCGTAAATTCATAATAAATGTCAATAGATGTCAACTATGGAACCAACCTTGAAATCATAAAAACAATCAGCTAATTTTTTTTTGAAACTAGAGAGTAATACGTTTGCGACTTTTGTTCGCATGATTTTTCTTACGGATCCCTAATTTTTTTTAATATAGCCTATGTCACCCGGGGATACTGTAGCTTCCCAACAGAAAAAAAAAACAAATTGATTTAGCAGTTTCGGAGCCTATTGCCAATGCAAACAAACAATCAAATCTTTCCTCTTTATAATCTTAGTATAGATTTCTGGAGACGAAGTAAAAACAAGTCCAATATTCTTATAACCATTTCAAAACACACAGTGGAGCCACACCCACTCAATAACATTCCCTAATCCTTACACCATACGACTGTTTTAACTTTGTATATTTGTACAAAAACAAAACAATTTGCTTAACAAACACACACAAGAAGTATGTACAAAGAGTAGAGAGAAATCCGACGAGCTAACTATGCTAGTGAGTAGTTACAACACGAGTCATTAATAAAATAATACATCACAACATAACATCACGCCTGGAATCCCCGAAGGGTTAGGCAGCGGTGTACGCATTAGTACACACACATTTCTCCAATAATAATTATTTAAGTCTCATGTAATACGGCGAGCCTGTTGCTACCAAAGGCACAAAGAAGAATCCGAGTCTTTTACTTAGAAATTCCTGCCTACCTGGGTATTGAACTCAAGATCTCACGCGCATCAGTCGTGCTTTGCGAGCACTAGACCAACGAGGCAGTGAGGCAAGAAAATCTTCTACGAAAATTACCCCCAACTACCCCTACAAACAAAACAATTACACCTGAAAACAGTACCTAACTTAAAAAAAGAGCCCCCCAAGCACCTGAAACTTTGTACCCCTAAAACATAATTAAACAAAATAAATTGATCCCCCCTTCGCAGTGAGCTCTATTTTACAGCCTCCACATAATTACATGGCTCTGATAGATATGCCATCTATAAGACGACAGTGTAATTACAGCTTTATAAGTGCCAGGTGCGATTGTGTGAGCCTGTCTTTATGTGAATTGTCTGTATGTACGCTTAAGAGGAAATGCGTCTTTCCTCCATACAAACGCTCTCGTCTGTTTTCTTTCAGGTTCATGACTTTAAAGCTTCAGGCTTTTGAGAGTAAAGTAAGTGTCAACTATTTCTGTGACCTTATGTTTTCCTTTTTAATGAAACATTATTTTTATAAGTACCTACAGAAAATGCTCAAAATTGTCGCTGTGAACAGAGGTTTAGTATATAAATTTAAAAACTATTAATTAGAAAAGCCGCCTGCCGCTGTTGACTGCCTCGTTGATCTAGTAGTTGCAAGCGCGACTGCTGTGCATGAAGGTCTTCGGTTCGATTCCCAGGTCGGGCAGTGATATTGGGTTTTTCCATCAAGAATTTCTCAGTAGCTGCCTCGGAGTCTGGATTTGAGCCCGGTTGATGGCAATAGTCTCGCCCCCTATTACATGGGTACACCTCTGCCTAACCCTTCGGGGATTACAGGCGTGATGTTATGTATGTAATGAGAAAAGAAAAACATAGGGGCACAGTATATATTTTTCTTATTTAGTTTATAAAATATCTTTTAAAATTGTTTAATATTAGAAAAGAAAACAGGCGAAGGACAAACCCAAAATTATGCTGCTAGAATTTTATATTACACATGAAAACTATCCCTATAATAAAACCTAACACATAAATGTAACATACAATAACACAAAAACACTATAACCTAGACTTGGTACCTATATCTATCTAGATTTTTCTCATCAAGATAACAACAAGAAAATTTTTAATCTGCGTGGTGCCTCAGGGATCCCATTGTCCACAACAGACAGACGGACGGTAGCCCTTTGTTGTTTTTTTATTATATATACGTATATGTATGGATGCATTATACTGCACCAGTTTATTTGGCTTGGAAGTGCAGTGTATTTTGTGTGTAACGATTTAGAATAGAATTATTGGGTAGTTATTTATTTGCACAGAAATTAGGTACAAGTTACAGATCTTTAGTTAAAAAATGATCCTTAATTAAGGCAAGCAAACTAAATAATCCAGATTAATTTGCTTAGTTTTAAGCACATTTAATCAAATCAATGTCAACATAATATTTTGTGAATAATTTAAGGTAAGCAATACAAAAACATAATGGTGCCGATTCCCTTGTTCACAAACTAGACTAAATTTAGAGAATTGACATCTCTTACTAACATACAGCGAAAGGAAAGGACGGTGACATTAAAGAACTAAGTTAGCGATGTCAAATTAGTTATGCCTTGAACTTTTCCGTATTTTAATTCCATACGTTTTAAGATGTCAACTATAATTGTATGTATGTGTCAGATTTACTAAATTTGATAGCTCTTATTAACATTAGTCTCTTTCTTGTTGACAACATCACGTCAACATCACGCCTGTAATCCCCGAAGGGTTAGGCAGAGGTGTACCCATTAGTACACCCACATTTCGCCAGTTATGTTTTTAGTCCCATGTAATAGGGGGCGAGCCTATTGCCATCAACCGGGCACAAATCCAGACTCCGAGGCTGCTACTGAGAAACTCCTGATGGAAAAACCCAATAACACTTTGCCCGACCTGGGAATCGAACCCAAGACCTCATGCACAGCAATCGCGCTTGAGACCACTAGACCAACGAGGCAGGCCTCCAGAGCCCTAAAATCTTAAAAACATAACCACAGAATAGACTAGGCTGCTAAAAACACATAAAATACAGGTGTTCACATCATCAGTACCAATAAACGTCTAAACATTCTGTAGTAAACTTGCAGACCACAAGAGCAACAATAGCAAACATCAGACTATCATTACGACTCGCACAAAGGGGCTGGCGAGGTATAAAAAATGTCGTCGGTACCGAGTTCAACTTGCATTCACGACAATATACTATAGTCTGGGAGGTAGGGTGGATATTATTTCTGTAATGTGAAAGTATGTGAAGCTGTTTCGATGTTTGTTACTCAATCACACGTAAACCGTTGAACAGATTTGAATGAAAATTGGCATAAAAGTTCAACTTACTTTTACGAAAAAGTTAAGTACTATTTACGCAGGGGAAACCGCGGACAGTAGGTTATATGTATAACATTACGCTATGACCGATTCAATTTACAGGTGTAAAAAAAAATTAATCTTGTATAATGATGTGAATGTATAAAGATGGAATCGCCAATCCGCCTTAAGCAAGCGTGGTGATCAAAGCTCGTGCCTTCTCTGTATGAGAAGAAGACTTTGCCCCATAGTGGGACAGTAATACAATGATATCATAATTATAAGTATAAGACTCATAACCCTTTCATCAGATCACTTCAGATGACGTAACCAAAGCTCCACGCTAGCTCCTAAACCGCGACATTACGACGAAATCAAAAAAATAAACAGTCGCACAGTCGTTTCGGTTGCACCAGACGCTTTCATTCACTGCTGTGTACTTTTAAAACGTTTGTATTACTACTAAATACTTGCTTTTTAGGAGGAAAAGTCCGGTTGACGTTGATAAGAAGTATGGGGGCTAATGGTGGACGTTGTAATATATGAAATGATAGTAAGTAGCAGTCATAAGTGGAAAAGCAATCTCACAAAAAATAAATTTATACTTTTCAACCGAATTCAAAAAGAGGAGGTTCTCAATTCGACGTTTATGTTTTTTTTTTGTATATTTGTTCTACGATTACTCCGCCAATTATGAATCGATTTGGATGATTATTTTTTTTGTTTAATAGAGTATAGTTCCGAATAGGTCCCATAGGAATATTGTCATGATCTGATGATGAACTTTGGAGGTATGGAACGGAACTCCTTATAACATCACAGCAGAACCGTCGTAACTAGAAAAATTGCTTTGTTTATACGTCAACCCCCCCCCCCCTCCTACCACTTTCCAAAATTAAATATATCGTGTGAGGAATACCTCACACGATATATTTAATTTTGTCCAAATTCCTTTTAAACTTTAGCTTGGAAGTCGGTGGCAATACCTTCCTACCTACCTACCTTTTTTGTAAAAAAGCTTTTTTTAACTTAAACATTGCGCGGACTCACACACTATTTCATGTTGGTTGAGATGTTAAGAGTGGTCGTCTGTAGTTCCAATATTTGTAAACACGTGAACTCTATGTAATACCTTTTGAATAAATATAAGTAGTAGTTTTTATAATATAGGGTACATACATAACAACATAACTGGAACTAAATACATAACTAGCGAAATGTGGGTGTACTATTGGGTATACCTCTGCCTAACTCTTCGGGGATTACAGGCGTGATGTTATGGCACATAGTACATTGCTTTCACGTGCCATGTCGTGTACGATTCTGTATACAAATGTTGTAAACATTGATTTAAAAAAGAGTACGTACAGAGTTACTCGGCCATTCTTCTCCATGCAAAACTACCTTTTAACATAGCATCCCCGAAGGGTTAGGCAGAGGTGTACCCATTAGTTAAACCTACATTTCGCCAGTTATGTTTAAGTCCCATGTAATAGGAGGCGAGCCTATTGCCATCAACCGGGCACTAATCCAGACTCCGAGGCTGCTACTGAGAAATTCCTGATGGTAAAACCCAATAACACTTTGCCCGACCTGGAAATCGAACCCAAGACCTCGTGCACAGCAGTCGTGCTTGTGACCACTAAACCAACGAGGCAGTCCAAATTCCTGATAGAAAAACCCAATAGCACTTTGCCTGACTTGAGAATCGAGCCCAAGACCTATCATATTGAAACAATACTATTTCATACATTTTCAATCCCGTCACCCTCCTCAGAAAATAAATCTAAACAAAAAAAAAAGAGTTACTATCGTCTTGCGACTACAAATCATTTAGGTCTCATCCATGCGGGACACAGTCTTAAGGTGTCACGGCCAAGCATGATTTGTTGCCGCCCTTAGAGATACAGGCTGTTATAAGTTTGAAAAGTTTCGTAATTGAATTTTAGGACGTGATTTAATAAGCTTTTGGTAATGCAAGCTGTGGCTCTGTTTTGAGTGCATTTATCCGTAGGTGAAATAAACAAAGATCTCAAAATTGCAAAACTCAAGTGGTAACGGACAGGGCGCACAGTCTGTAGTCTGTCAAAATGTTTCTACCTATATTTTACACGACTGCCCCAAAAAAAGGAGTGTTATGTGTTCAGGGTTTATGTGTGTGTATGTATGTGAGTTTCTTTATTCTACCATAACTTTTAAACGCGTAAACCGATTTAGATGTATGGGCTATCGTTACAATTCTTGCATCGTTTCGAGTAACATAAGCTAGTAAAAAATAATAAAAAAAACTGATTTCTGAAGCAGGCTTAATCGGCAGAAAGGATTTTTCTAAAATTATTGATTGATTGACCACGTGACTTAACGCGGCTTATGTCAATCCCATACATTTTAGTCTTTTCTAACTTCGTTATCGTTTTGCAATAATTGTTACTTTGTCTAAGCCCCCAGAAGCTATTATAAATATTATTTTAATACACCATGTATACACTTAAGACGTCTACCAATCGACTCGCTCCTACCTCGAAGCATAATGTACCGATATTTATCGCGTATAAGAGGGTAGCTTTTATTTCTACCAACTTACGTGAACTACCCACATCTTTCAAGCACAACCGTATTTTTTACACAATAAAGCTCAATTTTGTTTGGCAAAAAATTACAAAAGGATAACTTGATTTTCAACTCTATTGTGTTAAAGTTAAGGTTGATTTTTCGACGTGTTTCGACAGTGAAATGAAAACCTTAGTTTGTAGAATTTATCAATGGGATTGTAAAGTGAATTTTGCATAGATTCTTGTAAGTTTAAAATATGTTTCCCATGGTGTTTTGTGTTCTATGATACTTTATGGTTTTTAGAGGTACAAGTTTAGTTGAATTATGGGTTTTTGAACTTTTTTCTGGATGGGGAACCCTGTGTTTTGTCGCAGGGAAGAAATTACTAGGAAAAGAACTCATAGTTTAGTCTCCTGGGTGTCGTAGAATAAGATTAAAGTACCAACTAATATAATAACACTGAAGAGTGTTTTTCTTCTGTGTGTTTGTTTAAACGTGCTAATCTCTGGAACTACCAGTCGTATTGGTAAAGTCTGTTTGTATATTATAACCGAATTTATAAGGAATACCAAAAAAACAGCTGTTCAGTAAAATTTTGGTTTCCATAACTCAATCTAATGTACGGAACAGCTGGATTTTTATGCGATTTGAAAATTGGTTTCTTATTAAAAGTTGTTCATTATCATAAGTACTATACTCCAATGAAGTATGTCCCTCGTTCTATTTAACGCCTTGTATATTAGGAATGTTACGGAGATACGACATCGTCGACATGGTCTTGGGTTCGATTCCCAGGTCGGGCAAAGTGTTATTGGGTTTTCCCATCAGGAATTTCTCAGTAGCAACCTCGGAGTCTGGATTTGTGCCCGGTTGAAGGCAATAGACTCGCCCCCTATTACATGGGACTTAAACATAACTGGCGAAATGTGGGTGTACTAATGGATACACCTCTGCCTAACCCTTCGGAGATTACAGGCGTGATGTTGCGTTATGTAATACGAGATCGTATAATTACCGTTGTAAGGAGGTTATCCACGGACAGGGATACTTTTTACAATTGTAAAGAGTGTTGGTGGACCTACCTACGTTTTGGAACGAGCAACTAGCTTCAACTTTCTAACTGACCGACTCGAAAGTGCCAGTAAATAATTAAATCGTACATAGACTATGTTAAACCATCATGTTGACCATGTGTTTGTTTGTGTATTGTTTGGTTGTGTGTGTATGTCGTGATGGCCTAGTGGTTAAGGCGCCCGCCGCTCATGCATGAGGGAGGGGTTCGAATCCGGGCAAGTACCAATGTGACTTTCACAATTCATATGTACTTTCTAAAGTTTATCTTAGACATTACTGACATTCCGCGCCTCGGAAAGCACGTTAAGCCGTTGGTCCCGGCTGTCATTCGTGGATCTTTGACAGTCGTTACGAATCGTCAGAAGCTTGAGAGTCTGACAACCAGTCTTACCTAGGGGTATCGTGTTACCCAGTTACTGGGTTGTGGAGGTCAGATAGGCAGTCGCTCCATGTAAAATACTGGCATTCAGCTGCATCCGGTGAGACTGGAAGCCGACCAGAACGTAGTTGGGAAAGGCTAGGCAGATGATGACATAGACCATGTTTAAAAAGATTTCGCGACCTCATAAAATACCTATTCACTGTAGGCTCAGATTAAATTGCGATCGTTTCCAAAAGTCAGCCGAATTGCCCTCATGCTTAAGCTGGGTGTTAAACGTCACAAAACAAAAAACAACCACAATATTCCACATCAAAATGGTGCCTACAACATCAAAATACTTCCGTCCAGTCACAAAGAGGAAGCTAGGTAATATTTTAAAGGCTTCAAATAAGTCTGGTGACTAATACATCAAGCAGACAAAGGGAAGGGAGCCGGCAGATATAATAGCGACTACAATGATCAGTACTGAAGGGAAAACAATGAGTTTGCGGTGTACTGTGGGTGGAGAGGATTGGCATGAAACAGTAGTAACGGACTGCCTCGTTGGTCTAGTGGTCGCAAGCGCGACTGCTGAGCATGAGGTCTTGGGTTCGATTCCCAGGTCGGGCAAAGTGTTATTAGGTTTTTCCATCAGGAATTTCTCAGTAGCAGCCTCGGAGTCTGGATTTGTGCCCGGTTGATGGCAATAGGCTCGCCCCCTATTACATGGGACTAAAAACATAACTGGCGAAATATGGGTGTACTATTGGGTACACCTCTGCCTAACCCTTCGGGGATTACAGGCGATGATGATGTTTTTAGTCCCATGTAATAGGGGGCGAGCCTATTGCAATATCTAGTAATATAATAATAAAAAAAAAACAGCTGGCCCGTAAAAAAAAAAAAAACAAAATATCTAATTTATTTCCATTTTACTTTCCGTCTTAAATTCATCCCTAACAGCGTCCAACACAAAACATGCCAACTATACAAGTCCCAGCCGCCACCCTTATCTGAGGGATAGTATTACAACGACTGTTTGTCGAAGGGAGGGTGGGCAGGTTACCAGACATTTCTAGGTCAAACTTATAATAATAGTGTAATACATGATCATGTAAAATTATATTTAGGGAGAGATATTAACCGACCTCATTTTTGTTATCGATCTTTAAAACTATCTACATATAGTCAAAGTCAAAACATTTATTTCAATTAGACCATTTACAGGCACTTTTGAATTGTCAAGGAGTCGGTCAGTTAGTCCGAAAGATAAAGAGATAAATAGACATAAGAAGAGAAGAAAAGATAAGATATAATAAGATATGATAAGATAGAGTGATAAATAAAAATGAATAACAAAATATGTTGCTAAGCGCAAAACTTAAGTTATTACCTAAAAATTAAACATTATTTCTTTATCGTGTGAGCAGTAAGGTCTTACGACCCCACACACCCTAGTGTCAGAGTTTCTAAACCGCCTCAAGGGCCTCTAATATAGTTTGAATGAGACAGTAATAGGCTGGTATAAGTCCAGGTTTCTTTACGAAGTTTTCACCGATGCCAGTGATGTCCAGGATAAACTTTAGAAAGTACATATGAAGTGAAAGGTCACATTGGTACTTGCCCGGATTTGAACTCACAACCTCATGCATGAGAGGCGGGCGCCTTGACCACTGGGACATCAAGAAAAAAAAAATTTAGGTATATATTAACAAAAAAAAAATAGTAATTTCTTTTTTTAAACTTAAATATGTAAAAAATATTTTTAAAATGAGGAATAACTGGGAACAACACACAGGCCTCCAAACATACCTACCACAAAGCAGCTCAAAGGCCACGTCACCCAAAAAAAAGAAACAACAATAAAAAACAAACTGATTGAGAAAAATGTTACCCAAAACTGCCATGAAATGCGTCTTATTTATTTACTGGCAACACTGTAGGGAACGGCGGAGGTGTTGCTATTGAAAATAATGGCGGGCTTCAAAGGTTTTAGACGGTTCTCTGTGGTGAGCGATCTGTTACGTTTGTTTTGTCGATATTTGAGTCAGTTGATGTTAGGAATTGATTTTTTAAAAACAAATTAAAAAATGGGTTGTTTGTCGATGGGTTCTCTTTTGAAAATTATACATGGCTTGTAATTTTACTATGTTACATAACACATAACATCACGCCTGTAATCCCCGAAGGGGTAGGCAGAGGTGTATCCAGTACACCCACATTTCGCCAGTTATGCTTTTAGTCCCATGTAATAGGGGGCGAGCCTATTGCCATCAACCGGGCATAAATCCAGACTCCGAGGCTGCTGCTGAGAAATTCCTGATGGAAAAATCCAATAACACTGCCCGACCTGGGAATCGAACCCATGACCTCATGCACAGCAAATCGCGCTTGCGACCACTAGACCAACGAGGCAGTCAGACTACTATTTACTACTATGTTAAGTACTACTAATTATAAATGCGTAAGTTTGAACGGTTGTCTGTTTGTTTGTTGGTCAATTTACACGACTGAAAAAAATAAGAATAATTACTTACCAGCTCACGAAAACTAGGGCCAAATTCTGAAAGAAAAAAAAAAGAATGAAAAATATGAAAAAATAAAAAATAAATGATAACTTTATATTAATCACACATTTTTTAAGTTTAAACGTAACTTTACTCCAGGTTAATTTTTAGGAGGATAAAAACATAACTTAAAAGCCTAGAAAAACCATTCAGATAGCATAGGACAACGTATATCAATCCAATGTAGACTAGCTAAGTACTCAAGAGATATTATAGTGCACAAGTGTGTGCGCAAACACAGGTGCACTCCCTCTTCCCTCACTCTCATAGTCCGATGAGACGGTCAGACACGACCGGGTAGAGATCAGGCGCAGGACCAACGGCGACATGTAAGGAAATTGATGACACAGGGACGGGGCCCCAACAGGGCCAAATGCCTGCTGGGGTTGCGGGACGTCTTAACAGGATACTGTGGCCCCGGAACGTAAAGGGCAACAGAAGGAACAGGGTGGATTTTTAGTCAGTAAAAGTCCGACAGTTCCTTCCGCCTCACCCAGGGCGGCAGGACTCATTTGATGATTTTTACCACCTAAAAAATAGGGATTTGTTAAACCAAGCAAACATACGTACCAATTTCAGGCGGTGCCGGGATACCAGCATGTGCAGATAGTAGGTCATCATATCCTTTGCTGAAAACAGAAAATTCAAAAATGCTTGTACAATACTTGCCACGAAAGAGGAGACTTGACACACCACACAACCTTTATTATTTCGTAATAAATATAATAATATTATTAAGATAATAGATACACAAATTTATGAATGACTAGCTCCCCATTACTGACGCTTGTCAAGTCTCATCTTTCTTGGAGCGTATAATAGTAGTATAATAGTAGTATAATTAATCAATGGTCTTCTTGTAATAAATACTTTCGACTTTAAATATTATAGTAAAGTTTGATGCAGATAAAGTTACGGACAGAAAGAAAATATATTTACTTCATTATCATCTGCCTAGCCTTTTCCCAACTATGTTGGGGTCGAAACTCCAACTTAGGGGGAGTTACTCACTCATCACGAAATATCGTAAACCGCTTGACTTATAAAGATGAAATTTGGCAGGGAGGTTGTTTATAGTTAGTAGACGTCCACTAAGAAAGGATCCTCCAAAATTCATTCCATAAGGGTATGTTGGGGTTTCGACCTCAACATAGTTGGGAAAAGGCTAGGCAGATGATGATGAAGTAAGTAAATTTTCTTTCTGTCCGTAATAAACAAAAAAATAAATAAAAAAAAACAAACAACACATCAATACACAGCAACAACAAAACGCAACAATACACTAACAACAAAACAACAACACAAAACAACAAACAACAACTATACAACAATAACAACAAACACACACACAAGCAAGCAAACAGGACAATATACTTACTTATTCTTCTGAAACTCATTGAGCCC
The DNA here is from genome assembly GCA_949774945.1 of Hoplodrina ambigua. Classification (NCBI taxonomy): domain Eukaryota; kingdom Metazoa; phylum Arthropoda; class Insecta; order Lepidoptera; family Noctuidae; genus Hoplodrina; species Hoplodrina ambigua. The sequence goes on from OX458991.1 coordinate 993,215, forward strand.
CATCATTCCATCCTTCAATCGTTTACTACTCAACATATCAATCTTTCTCTTCAACCTCTCACTGTCAGCAACTCCACAATCCTTACACTGTCTGCAGGTTGACGCATAACCAATTGTTGCTTTTTCATCGTTGCATTTTTTGCAATCCAGTTGCTTGCAGTCTCCACCGATGTTGGGGACGTTCTTGAAGACCACTAGGAAGGCAACGATGATGGAGATTGTGAAGAGAAGGAGGAGACAGCCGATGCAAGCGTATTCGGAGCTGACAATCTTCTTTAAACTGTAATATAATAAAATAAATAAGGTTAAAAAAAAATATTACTGGTGAAATGTGGGTGTACTAATGGGTACACCTCTGCCCAACCCTTCGGGGATTACAGGCGTGATGTTATGTTATGTTATAAATAAGTTTATATATCTATCTTCTATATAAATCCATACCTAATATTATAAATGCGAAAGTGTGTATGTCTGTCTGTTACCTCTTCACGCTTAAACCGCTAAACTGATTTAGGTGAAATTTTGTATAGAGATAGTTTAATACCTGGGGAAGGACATAGAATAGGTATGACATATAATAATTTTTGTATCAGAAATCACCCACCTATTTTTTTTTTAGGTGGTAAAAATCATCAAATGAGTCCTTCCTCCCTGCGTGGGGCGGAAGGGACTATCAGACTTTTACTGACTAACTAATACTGAATACCGACCTTATATGTTCCCGTTAGCACGTACCCTTTGGGTACGACCTAAAAATTAATGGCTAAATGTGTTGCCAAGCACAAAACTCGAAAACTGCTGAACCAATTTACCAGATTCTTTTTTTTTTGTAATTTTTGTAATTTCTCAGGCAATGTTTTAAGTACCTACGTGACATCATGATATTACTGCATTGTCATGCAAATTGCACATTTACACAAAATTTCAGCTCAATCGAACATCAGGAAGTGGGTAAAATTTAACTTGTAAGATTTGAGCCACAGACACCGGGACAGGTGAAAGTAAATAAAAGATTGTAACAAAATCAACTCACGCGCAAGAAACACACGAACATGAATCTTCTTCCTTCTTCTGTGCGACGTTTTGCTGCGAAAAAAACGAAGACTAAGGAAGCATTTTAGAAAATTCAACCCCTGAGGGGGTTTGGGGAGGGGCGAACTTTTAAATGGAAGTTCGTCATTTTATCGGTGTGACATCTCATCGGGTCACACGGTTTGTATTTTAAGACAGTTTAAACACTACCCCCAATTCAATATGCAAGGGGTTGAAAATTAAGAGAAATTGAAATATGTGGTTACACTGATGTTTATCAAAACGAAAACGTTTGTAAGTAGGGTTGAGGGGGTGAAATTACTTGTGAATAGGAATAACTTATATTATGAGACCATTTCTGAAATGTAAAAAATATAGTCAGCTTATATAAGAATCTCCTTCGGTAAAGGTAAAATAGCTTCAAATATCTTAAGATAAGCTATCATCACTTTTCTCCGCGCGACTTTATTGAGTCAGGGCGGCTATGTGCAACTTTTAGGGGGTGAATAGTAGGGATTCAACCCCTGAAAGTTGCGCAGTAATTAAAAGTCAACCTGTTTAAAGAAAAAAGATAGCACTCACCCAAAACCACCAGCTATCTTTCTTTTCACTTGTGTAAGGCTGAAACAATAATAAAACAACATAACATAACATAACATAACATCACGCCTGTAATGCCCAAAGGGTTAGGCAGAGGTGTACCCATTAGTACACCCACATTTCGCCAGTTATGTTTAAGTCCCATGTAACAGGGGGTAAGCCTATTGCCATCAACCGGGCATAAAGCCAGACTCCGAGGATGCCGAAATGTGGGGGTATACCTCTACTTAACCCTTCGGGGATTACAGGCGTGATATTATGTTAATCAACTAAAAATAATTGTCATCAAAAAATTTCTCAGCATCGCCGTCAAATGGAAATGTGCCCAAAAGACTAGCCGCATTGCCACGTTGGATGGCAATGCTTAGCCACTGGCCAGGGCAAAAGCCAGCCCTTGGCTCACGGGAACTGTCAACCAACCGTTTGGTCAACTCCAATACTTTAGACGTTTCTTGCATGGAGATCCCCTTTATTTTATTTTTATAATTTTGTACCAGCAATAGAAATCTACACTCTGTGAAAATTTCAACTGTATCTATTACAGTTCATGATATACAACTCTTTGACAGACGGAGGCTGAGTAACAGGTTCCTTCAGGTACGGATCAAATAAAAAAACATTAATACTAACCATAGTTTGACTCCTGGATTTATTATGTATATCAGGCCTCTGCTCTGTCGAGGATATCTTGTAAGAAGCACTTCTCTTGCGGTGTTCTGAACTACTTGATTCACAGGACCTCTGGAAAAATAACCATAGGAGAAGAAGGTCAACATAATTATACAGTATGTTATAGCAGAGGATCCTTAAACTCGTCAATCAACATCAAATAATAGACATAACATAACATAACATCACGCCTGTAATCCCCGAAGGGTTAGGCAGAGGTGTACATTAGTACACCCACATTTCGCCAGTTATGTTTTTAGTCCCATGTAATAGGGGGCAAGCCTATTGCCATCAACCGGGCACAAATCCAGACTCCGAGGCTGCTACTGAGAAATTCCTGATGGAAAAACCCAATAACACTTTGCCCGACCTGGGAATCGAACCCAAGACCTCATGCACGGCAGTCGCGCTTGCGACCACTAGACCAATGAGGCAGTCAAATAATAGATTTAAAAAATTTAACACCACAAAAAAACCCTTTGACGGCGGCCATCTTGGACTGATTTTTACCATACATAGCTAGAACACTCCCGACTCACCTTTCAAATAAATTAAAAACCAAAATCGGTTCATCCGTTCGGGAGCTACGATGTACAGACAGACACGTCAAACTTATAACGTTGCCGTTCCTAAATAGATAGACAATTGCGCAAGAGTAAGTAATATTCTTTAGTGTAAACGTTCCTTTCATTATAATTGTTCCGCCCCGTCCCTTGCTCGTGCCAGCCCCCGCCGCTGAGCCTGTAGCTTTAAATTCGTCCCTAAATAATACTGACCAGATCCAGCCTGTCCCTTTGCTGCCCTCCCCCAGCGACGCCCTAAGCCGAGGCCCGTACCCCACAGGGGGTGCCCTTAGCGTGTAGTCGCTTAGTTTGTAAGTTTATATTAAGCCCTGGCTGGAGGCCTTAAATTCATTTAAGGCACCACAGGAAAGCCCGGTTAAGCAGCCAACAACCTCAAAGGTTGACGTGCGAGGTGCCATACCGAAAAAAAAAAAAGAAACATCATAATTGTGCTATTTTAAAAATACAATCATTTTTAATTTGAATGGAAGTTACTTTTCATTTCGCGACGTTGTCTACCACGAACGAAACCGCGGGCAAAAGCTAGTATTTTATACTCACACGCTCCATTTTGTTTCTAGATCCCGAATATTGTCTTCGTTTCTTATTATCTTCTCTGTGCACATTTAGGAGATTCCTTTTTTCAGGATCACTGAAAAATTGTACCTTATTCATGAAAGATTTAATCACAATTTTCTTTGCACTCTGTCAGGTGAAAACTACAAACTATATCATCAATAAAACTTGTGGCGACATCTATTGCATAAGATACGTACTACAACTGACAATTCCTACATCGCGAAATCGATATTCGGCGCGACGTTAATATATACAGGGTAATTGAAAATTTACCAGAAACCTGAATAAGGATCATGGTACTCATACATAACATAACATCACGCCTGTAAACCCCGAAGGGTTCAGGCAGAGGTGTACCCATTAGTACACCCACATTTCGACAGTTGTTTTTAGTCCCATGTAATAGGGGGCGAGCCTATTGCCATCAACCGGGCACAAATCCAGACTCCGAGGCTGCTACTGAGAAATTCCTGATGGAACAACCCAATAACACTTTGCCCGGCCTGGGAATCGAACCCAAGACCTCATGCATAGCAGTCGCGCTTGCAACCACTAAACCAACGAGGCAGTCATGGTACTCATCATTATGAACAACTTTTACTATGGGACCAACCTTGAAATCATGAAAAAAAAAAAACAGCTGTTCCCTACAAAAATGCTACACAACACGATCGTAATGTATTAAACAGCTGATTTTTGTTTCATGATGTCAAGGTTGGTCCCATAGTAAAAGTTGTTCATAATGATGAGTACAATGACTCCATTTCAGGTTTCGGGTCAATTTTCAATGACCTTAAATACAATTAAAGATAAAAAAGGAAGAAAAATAATATCGTCCTTACTCTTTCTCTCTTGTCATGATTTCTCTAAATATATTCAACAACGGTGACTGTGTTTCTTTATCAATCTTTCCATGGCTGCAACAAACCTACATCTTATTAATATTATATACATAACATCACGCCTGTAATCCCCGAAAGAAATAGGCAGAGGTACATACATAAAACATACATAAACTCACGCCTTTTTCCCATGGGGGTAGGCAGAAACTACAGAACGCCACCTGCTACGATCTTTCGCCTCATCTACGTTCATACATCTCGTCATACAAGCACGCCGGTTATGTTCAAGTCCCATGTAATAGGGGGCGAGCCTATTGCCATCAATCGGGCACAAAGACTCCGAGGCAGCTATTGAGAAATTCCTGGTGGAAAAACCCAATAACGCTTAGCTTGACCTGGGACTCGAACCCAAAACTTCATGATCAGTAGTCGCGTCTTGCGACCACTAGACCAATACAAACACACAAACAACAAACATCTACTTAGGGAATCCCTTCCCTTTCTAATCTAACCTTTCAGAGTCGAGGTGCTCCAAGTACCGAGGCCGCTGCGCAACAAAAAATAACTTGACTTATTGAAGTCAGCCCTTTGAAGATGACTGACTAAGACAGTGTAGTGATTTAAGGTAAGTAATTTTGAACTAACTTAACTTCTTGAACTTAGGATGCAAGAGTGAGCGAAGCGAGCTCCGGACTTGGTGCACTCCGACTCGGACAGGTTAGGTTAGAAAGGGTGCCGTGAACTGATTGCGAGTTAAGAAATGCTTTGAAAAGCATGAAAGTCATAGCTGCCAGTCCTGCTGTCATTTTTGAAAGTAGTTACTGGAAGTCAGAAGCCAGAAAGTCTGACAACCAGTCTTACCGACGGATATCGTGGTACCCAGCAACTGGATTTTGGAGTTGAGATCTATAGGCAGTCGCTCCATGTAAAACTCTGGTAGTTAGCTGGTCAGACTGGAAGAGAACCCCAACATAGTTGAAAAAGGAGCAGATAATGATCAACTATCTAACGAAAACCGCCAACTGCTCGGAAACTTAATAATAAATAAAACTTGGGACAAGCCCGCCACACTATTCCCAACCATTACAACTCCTGACAGCCAGAATCAACAGTGGAGGCCACCAGAAAAGCGCCGAAGCAATGAAGCTCGACGAGTCCCGGAGAAACGACTCAACTGTCCTGGAACTGGATCCCGCAACGAAATCAATCAGAAACAAATGGCAGAGGAGTAAGGAAAAGACATTATTTCCACTTCAGAATATAATAATTACTATAGAGTCGGTTCACATCTGACGGAAGATACGCCGAAACAGTAAAAAAGATAATAAAATATCCAAACATTCTCACATAACCGATGATGCGTTAGTGCGTCGACCATACTAAAGACGATACGTTCGACGTATCTTCCGTCAGATATGAACCGACCCTTAATGAGCTACCCATCTCACAACGTCGAGTAACATCGCTCCATGATGCCGGAATTCTGGAGACACGTGTTCCGGGATCAACTAATTTGTAACATGAGGCACTCGGAAAGACAAGAGGACTTATGTCAGCTGTCAGAACTGTCGGTGACTTAACGTGAACCATCATGTTTTTATTGTACAAGTCTTGTCATAAGCAAAGGTGCCTGCTTTAACCTGATCGAAATACTATAATAAACGAGCAAATTAAAATTATGCGTCTACCAATACGGTGCCAAAAATCTTCATCATGAGTCCTTTCATAACATTTTCATTCACTTTCACTACATCAAAGATTGCATTACCACATAAGTCATCCAATGCTGCTAAATTAATGAAAAAATCAATATTACCTACCATTTTGTTCCTTGATATAGTTTAAAGAAAAAATCCTTACCTATTTTCGCTTATTCGCATATTCGTTATGACATCAGAACGTTACTTTTTCTAAAATGTTTTATGGCGTTTCGATGGTAAAGAGGATTTGTGTTTGGTGTAAGAAGTTTTTAATATAAGAGAAGAATCATCGAATTACCATCCTGCAGATGGCCCGATGGTTCAAGGTCATAGCTCATTTCACCAAACCGGCACCAAACCAGCGATAGGTGGTCCACGTTTGGTTGCATGTCAACCAGTGAACGTCTCGTTGTCATCAAGTGGACTTAGCGTTGTCCGCAAATATATGTTTAGTTTGTCAGGGATCATCACTATGCATCCACGCGGGACCTGTACGTGGGCAATGCATGGCAAGCGTGCGAGCATATTGTGGTCACCGAGATGTCCACTCATGGTATACCCATAGTACTCCATACAAAGAATACTAACAGCTCGAGGCGAGGCAGTGCTGGTCGGGTGGCTCAAATGAGCTATGACTTTAGGGCGACTCTCATTTACAACCGGGCACAGGCAAATCCAAATTAACAAGTCCATTATGTGACAAAACAGTATTCAAAAAGTTACCTAAATGTTACGTATTAAAGATCAAATTGGCATAACTGTATTCTATAATATTTGCTACCTTGTTCAAGTCGTTCTAGTAAACTCATACGTATCGAATATATTATCTACTGCTAATTGCAGAAGGTTCAAATTCGTCTAACTTTTATTGGGTCAGTTAGGTGGGTAACGTAACAGCTATTACCGACTGTACCAATGTCATCATCATCATTATCATATCAGCCGCAGGACGTCCACTGCTGAACATAGGCCTACCCTACAGTACATTTTCAATGTACCAATGTATTGTTTTTAATTCGTATGTTAGTAGGTACTTTCTAAGTTTATCTTAGACAAAATTTACATCGGTGAAGGAGAAGATCCGCCTTGAGCAAGCGTGGTGATCAATGCTTGTGCCTTCTCTATATGAGAAGAGGCCTTTGCCCTGCATTGAGAAGACAACAGGCTTTCACTTATATTTGTTTTTATGGTGGAAGAAACACCATGTTCTGTAATTGTATTTTATTGAGTTCGCAAGTCTTCTGTAATTGAAATAACGGAGTTTTAAGAACGAGGAGTCTCAAAATTATGTCTCATTTTATAGTAACTTCATTTCTAAGGCGGTGACTAGTGATTGAGCGGAAGCGGAATTATAAACTGGGATGTAGAATCTATCCATCTATATCTCAATATAGATAAATTACGCGTCACGTTGTTTGTCCGTGATTGACACCTAAACTACTCAACCATTTTTTATGAAATATGGCTTACTGTGTGTAATTTGCTCAAACTTAAAAGATAGGATAGTTTTTATCCCTGAAATCACCCCCTAAGGCGGTGAAAAGGGGGGTGGAAGTTTGTATGCAAGCACGATATAAACAAGTTCCACGCGGACGTAGTCGCGGGCAAAAGCTAGTCTTTCATAAATTAAATTATTTGTATGGAAGTGAATGTTGTGTATGGCAAACGAGGCATGATTGTAGGTTTACATACATAACATCACGCCTGTAATCCCCGAAGGGTTAGGCAGAGGTGTACCCATTAGTACACCCACATTTCGCCAGTTATGTTTACGTCCCATGTAATAGGGGGCGAGCCTATTGCCATAAACCGGGCACAAATCCAGACTCCGAGCTGATACTGAGAAATTCCTGATGGAAAAACCCAATAACACTTTGCCCGACCTGGGAATCGAACCCAAAACCTCATGCTCAGCAGTCGCGCTTTGCGACCACTAGACCAACGAGGCAGTCAGTGTCATTGTAGGATTAATGCTGCAGAAATGCGTTCCTTGCGCGGTATGTGTGGTGTAACTTTGAACGATAGAATGAGGAATAAGCGAAAAAACGATAGAACTATTCTATATGACGCGCCTGTTGGTCTAGTGGTTAGCGGCCCTGACTGCTAAGCCGGAGGTCGTGGGTTCGATTCCCACCCAGGACAAACTTTGTGTGATGAGCATGATTGTTAGTTCTGTGTCTGGGTGTGATTTATCTATAATATGTATGTATTTATAAATTATATGAGTATGTAAGTATATCAGTTGTCTGGTTACCATAACACAAGCTCTGCTTAGCTTGGGATCAGATAGCCGTGTGTGAGTTGTCCCAAGATATTTATTTATTTATTATTTATTCTATGCCCTTTCTCAGGTCTTAAACTATCTCCATGCCACATTTCATCAAAATCGATTCAGCGGTTCTAGCGTGAAGAGGTAAAAGACAAACACACTTTCGCATTTCGCCAGAAGCATATTATCACGCTTTTATTCGCGTCCTGTCTTCGTTCCGCTACCGCCACATCAAAACCCACATCCTAAACACGCCATCCCCTCCAATTTGTACATGTTTACCGCTTATACATCAAAAACTAAGTACAGATGTTATAAAAACCTGTTTTTTAAGATCACTCAAGAATATTGCCTGGTGCGTACACTTTATGTGGGTTGAGCAGTAAAAGTATATATATGTATTTGATATGTTGCGTTTTTCCGACATAATAATTGGTCCATAGATGTATTAGTAGGCACTGGGGGGATGTAATGTCAATTTGAAGAGTTTTGTGGAGCAATTTATTGGTTGGAACGATCCTGAATTTGAGTAATAGGAGAGGTCTTTGAGAAGCGAGCTTGTTTGGGGATGGAATGTCTCGTATAGCCGTTTTTTGCTACGATTATCAGAATTATAAATGCCGGTGCAAATACTACACAGGTTAGAGATATAATAAACTAGCGACCTGCCCCGGCTTCGCACGGGTGCAATGCTGAAACTAAATATAATATAGCCTATGTCACCCGGAGAAAGTGTACCTTCCACACAGTGAAATAATTTTTCAAATCGGTTCAGTAGTTTCGGAGCCTATTCAATGCAAACAAACAATCAATCAAATCTTTCCTCTTTAAAATATTATTAATATTATAGTATAGACTAGATTCGTAGACTAACTAGTGTATGATTTACATACATATATATATATATATAACATCACGCCTGTAATCCCCGAAGGGTTAGGCAGTGGTGTACCCATTAGTACACCCACATTTCGCCAGTCATGTTTTTAGTCCCATGTAATAGGGGGCGAGCCTATTGCCATCAACCGGGCACAAATCCAGACTCCGAGGCTGCTACTGAGAAATTCCTGATGGAAAAACCCAATAACACTTTGCCCGACTTGGGAATCGAACCCAAGACCTCATGCACAGCAGTCGCGCTTGCGACCACTAGACCAACGAGGCAGACTATTTTTAAATTCTTATTATTATCAGCCAGTGTAGACATTATTATTCCAATCATAATAGTTTACTAGCCGACTCGATCACGCGTTGCTGGCTTGCTGGCTTGAAGTAAGTAAAAATATTAAGGTCAATTTTCGAGATGAAGACTATCCTCTATTTTAAGTTTGACCAAATTACACACAGTAAGCCATATTTCATGAAAAATAGTTGAGTAGTTTAGGAGTCAATCCCAGACAAACAACGTGACGCGTAATTAATATTATAACAAAAAACAAACCTGTAATCCCCGAAGGGTTAGGCAGAGGTGTACCCATTAGTACACCCACATTTCGCCAGTTATGTTTTTAGTCCCATGTAATAGGGGGCGAGCCTATTGCCATCAACCGGGCACAAATCCAGACTCCGAGGCTGCTACTGAGAAATTCCTGATGGAAAAACCCAATAACCCAATAATATTATATTAAGACTAAATAAACCAACCGGCTAGCCTAAAACGGAGAGCAACCCAAAAAATTGTGAGCAACACAACGTCTCACCATCAGTCTCCTAATACCTGTGTACCTACTTCAATTTTTTTTTCTCTAGAATTTCAGAGATCCGCATCGAGTAGGGTGTGCGGCTAGGGGTGGCCCCCGCTGAATGTAAATGTGACCCGTTGATAAATAAAGAAAGAGGTTAAACTGTTAGAGGTGGGCTACGTAAACATCGTCTTGTTCAGGGTTGGCTCGTTAGAGAAAATGAATTAAAGAATTTTCTTTTTATTTAATTTTCTTGTAATAGCATAATACCTGCTCCCATGCACAAGGCAACCAATGCTCAATTGCGTATATACTTTCTAACTTTATCTTCTTCTTTATCGTGTGGGCACTGGTCGGTGGTGACTGCCTCGTTGGTCTAGTGGTCGCAAGCGCGACTGCTGTGCATGAGGTCTTGGGTTCCATTCCCAGGTCGGGCAAAGTGTATTGGGTTTTTCCATCAGGAATTTCTCAGTAGCAGCCTCGGAGTCTGGATTTGTGCCCGGTTGATGGCAATAGACTCGTCCCCTATTACATGGGACTAAAAACATAACTGGCGAAATGTGGGTGTACTAATGGGTACACCTCTGCCTAACCCTTTGGGGATTACAGGTGTGATGTTATGTTATGTTATCGTGTGGGCAGTAATGTTTACGACCCCACACACCCTAGTGTCAGAGTTTCTAAACCGCCTCAAGGGCTGTTATCGGTGAAGAAAAAATATCGTCTTAACAGGATACTGTGGCCTTGGAACGCAAAGGGCAACAGAAAGAACAGGGTCATTTTTAGTCAGCAAAAGTCTGACAGTCCCTTCCGCCCCACCCAGGGTGGAAGGAGTGATATGAAAATTTTTACCACTGCAAAAAAAGAAAACTAACAAAACATACAATATTCCGTCAGTTTTCCTCTGTGTGGCAACCTTGGCAGCTAATATGTGAGTGACAGATGGTCATAAATTACACACGTCACTAGATGTGTCCCGGGCGACGGGATCAAATGTTACAACTGTACGTGCATGGTTCCGTATGTTTATTACTAGTTTCTGCTTGCGACTTCGTCCACGTCAAAGTTGATTTCTCCATACAAACCGTGGACAGTTATCCCATCTCTATAAGAGGTTAATTTTGGAAAATCCTTTCTCAGAAGACGTTAACTAACTATAAACTACCTCCCTACCAAATTTCGTCTTTTAACGTTAACGTTAAATTAAATCAAATCAAATCAAACATTTATTTGCAATTAATGTAACACATAACATCACGTCTGTAATCCCCGAAGGGTTAGGCAGAGGTGCCCATTAGTACACCCACATTTCGTCAGTTATGTTTACGTCCCATGTAATAAGGAGCGAGGCTACACCACGCGAGAGACCATGGACGCAAACTTTCTGACACAACGTGACTGTGCTAAGATCTCTAGATTATTTAAACCGCAGGCTGACGTCTGGGAGGAACTTTTAACCGAATGGCAATGTAGGTGGGATAATTCTATCACGGGCCTGCGAAGTGATGATATGTTTACTTTAAGTGTTATGTTGAATTTTACTCTCTTCCACATATAAATATAAGAAAGGTTTTCAAATCCCATTTTCAGCGACGGAACCCATCATCTCAACGCGACACGAAGTAAGGTAAACAGGTTTATGAAGGTCTCGTCCCGCGGGCCACATATAAGGGCGCCGTGCCCCGTGCCCATAACTGGTGCGCTCCCCCTACGTTAATGATGTTCGATGTTCGATACATGTGTAATTTGTATTACTGATTCTTGGTTTAGCGAGTTTTAGGTGGACTCACCCTATGGTATAATCTATCGCTTCATCTAAATCTAATATCATCACACACAGAAAAACAACACATTAAAAATAGAATTTTTCAGTAGCAGCCTCGGAGTCTGAATTTGTGCCCGGTTGATGGCAATAGCCTCGCTCCTTATTACATGGGACTTAAACATAACTGGCGAAATGTAGGTATACTAATCGGTACACCTCTGCTTAACCCTTTAGGGATTACAGGCGTGATGTTATGTTATGTAGGTAATATTGAAACGAGAAAAGATTTATATCAATCTGCCGAGCCTTTTCACAATTATGTCGGGGTCAGCTTCCAGTCTAACCGGATGCAGCTGAATACCAGTATTTTACATGGAGCGACTGCCTATCTGACCTCCACAACCCAGTAACTGGGTAATACGATACCCCTTGGTAAGACTAGTTGTCAGACTTTCGGGCTTCTGATGACCCAAAATATGTGCCAAACACCCAGATCTGTTTCGTAGTATCTGTGTGAAAGAGTAACAAACATTCATACATCCTCACAAAGTTTCTCATTTATAATAATAATAGCTGACCCGACCACGCGTTGCTGTGGCTTGAAGTAAGTAAAGATATTGAGGTCAATAATCGAGATAAAAACTATCCTATCTTTTATGTTTGACCAAATTACAAACAGTAAGCTATATTTCATAAAGAAATGGTTGAGTAGTTTAGGAGTCCATCCCGGACAAACAAATAGACTATATTACTGTGGCTTAAAGTAACTAAAGATATTGAGGTAAATAATCAAGATAAAAATATCCTATCTTTCAACTTAAATCAGCACATGGTGTGCAAATTTGATTAAAATCGGTTAAGTAGTTAAGGAGTCCATCTCGGACAAACAACGTGACGCGTAATTTGTATATAATACTAACTTTTGCCCGCGACTACGTCCGCGTGGAACTTGTTTATATCGTACTTGCATACAAACTTCCACCCCCCTTTTCACCGCCTTGGGGGGTGATTTCAGGGATAAAAACGTCGGATCTTTAACTATCTCCATGCCAACTTCATCAAAATCAATTCAGCGGTTTAAGCTTGAATAGGTAACAGACAGATAGACACACTTTCGCATTTGTTTTAATATAAGTATGGATTATGATTAGTAGAGAAGTAGGGATTTAAAAAAGTAAGATTTCAGTACATATTAGGAACACCTGCCCAAATAACCCTAACAAAACCGCATGACCCAGGAATCTTCAGCGCCATTCAATTACCAAAAACACGTGTGATACAAATAAGCCTGGATCTCCCAGTATCCGCCTGGGTTCAGCTCGGCAATCCTACCGTTACGGGTTACTCGTAAACTCGCCCACAACGGGGATATGTGCTATTAGCTAGTCTGTGGGCCGAGTTATAAGCGGAAGGAGGAATATATTCTGTAAAAATCTCTTTTGGTGAATTTAGAAAGAAAGAAAGTAAATAAAAAATTAGGTGAAGTGAGCGTGAGGAGAGCTGTTAATACCTAGATTCTGTTATGTAAATAAATTATGTAATACATACTTTTACAAAATTTATTTATATGCTTTTAATTGTAATAGCTAATTTGCCATACAGCTGTTAAACTAGCCATGGTTTGTGTGGTATCAAATTATTGTACACGACTACACACTGTTTTGTTCACACAACATAATTTAATTATTTTAATTGACATTCAATTTAATTATTTTAATTAAATTTAACTGACATTTGATATTTCATAACATAACATCACGCCTGTAATCCCCGAAGGGTTAGGCAGAGGTGTACCCATTAGTACACCCACATTTCGCCAGTTATGTTTTTAGTCCCATGTAATAGGGGGCGAGCCTATTGCCATCAACCGGGCACAAATCCAGACTCCGAGGCTGCTACTGAGAAATTCCTGATGGAAAAACCCAATAACACTTTGCCCGACCTGGGATTCGAACCCAAGACCTCATGCACAGCAGTCGCGCACTGTTTTGTTTCTTGTTTAATAAACGTAAAAATGAAATAAAAAAGCTAATAACTATATTTTTTTAATTAGACATTAAAAGATGTGAGCTTTTGCCATTTTGTGTCATTTTTTTTCCAAATCTCACACTTCAATTTTATTTGTTTTTATGATATACCTAATAAAATTGATGTGTCTGTCTGTAATGCCAAAATAACAGTTTGTAACTAACTGAAAACTTTCACTGAAAGATAGCTGATGTGATAACTTCCCCCAATTATTTTGCTAAAATAAAAGAAGCCTACTTTTATAAATCGATTTTTTAAAGTAGGCTTCTTTGCATATTTTTAAGCAAATATTTTTTCATTTTTCCTAAGCAGATTATCAGATTCTGGATGCAAAACCAATATCGCTATCGTTTATCGTCGATACCGCCGCACCCTATCGAGGTATCGATGGATACCGCGAGAGGCGTCGTGGTATTTTTACGGTGGTTAGCTTTTTATGGTGTCATCCATAGTCGCATTGCGGTGTATTGGCCATTGAAAGATTTTTTTTATTACCATTTATTTTTTAGCCTATCATGTCCCATTGCTGGGCAAAAGCATCCCTTCAAATCAGGGGGCAATTCTACTTACTTTTAAGAACGTTCACATTATAATTTCAGTCTCAATCTGTCAAAAATGTCTCTATTTTATCAAAATTTTTGACATTGATTGTCACTGAGATGAGATAAAATACAAAATTAATTTAAAAAAAAAAAACAGGAAAAAAGCCAACGTCACGCGGTGTTCCCAGGCGGTCACCCATCCAAGTACTGACCGCGCCCGATGTTGCTTAACTTCGGTGATCGGACGAGAACCGGTGTATTCAACGTAGTATGGACGTTGGCGAAATATACTATCAAATTGATGTTCAGTATCTAATCTGCTTCTTAATCCCTCTGCTTCCATGAAAACAGACATTGACGCGGACAGCGTTGCGTGCAAAAACTAGTAACGGATTTTATTCTCATTTGAATAATTCATGCCTTCCGCTCGCGACTTCGTCTGCGTATCTACTATTACAGAATTTAGCCAAAGTCTTTAATTATCTTAACACAAGGTTAGGCAGAGGTGTACCCATTAGTGCACTCACATTTCTCCGGTTATGTTTAAGTCCCATGTAATAGGGGGCGAGCCTATTGCCATCAACCGGGCACAAATCCAAACTCCGACGCTGCTGCTACGAAAATCCTGAAAAAAAAAACCTAATAACACTTTACGCGACCTGAAAATCGAACCCAAGACCTCATGCTCAGCAGTCGCGTTTTGCAACCACTAGACCAACGAGGCAGAAAAATTATTACGAGATGAAATAAAAAAAAAACAATGGCCAAAATTTTTAAAACAGACTATAGTATAACATGTTCTAATACTATTTGACATGACAACATGTAAGTCAGTATTGTTTATAACTCTGCTTTGCCTGTTATTACACAGGATTTGTTATATCTTATGTTATTACTCGAGGCGAGAGTTCACTAGGTTATTTCGTGCAATGTAGGCACTCAATGTCGGGAGGCTTGACTAGTACTACGTAAAGTGAAATGTATGCCAGTACAAAAATTCAGAAAAACTTTAAAGAACTTACTACTTAATAAATGCTATTACACATTAGACCAGTTTCTGAATGTCAATTTTAATTAATTTGTATAATGACAATGGTGCCGATTCCTTTGGTCAAAAACTAAACTAAAATTAGACTATTTCCATCTTTTTCTCTCCAATAAAATAAGAAAGAGACTAATGTAAATAAGAGCTGTCAAATTTAGTCCATCTGACACATCCATACAGTTATAGTTGACATCTTAAAACGTGTGGATTAAAAATACGGAGAAGTTCAAGGCAAAACTAATTTGACATTTCTAACTTAGTTCTTTAATGTCACG
Organism: Hoplodrina ambigua; assembly: GCA_949774945.1. Taxonomy (NCBI): domain Eukaryota; kingdom Metazoa; phylum Arthropoda; class Insecta; order Lepidoptera; family Noctuidae; genus Hoplodrina; species Hoplodrina ambigua. Next base: position 1,008,806 of record OX458991.1, read on the forward strand.
GAATGTCACCGTCCTTTTCTTTCGCTGTATGTTAGTAAGAGATGTCAATTCTATAAATTTAGTCTAGTTTGTGAACAAGGGAATCGGCACCAATGACATCTGTATAATGACATTCTAATGACAATTTTAATTAATCTGTATAATAATTTAATTTGATTGAATTTGTTTGTATGTCATCGTTGACAAAAACTAGCGCACTATGTATTATATAGCCTAAGACCGTTTTATGTTACCTATGTTTAACAAACGATTAAATGATTTGTGATTTATGTAAGTAACATCACGCCTGCAACCACCGAAGGGTTTAGCAGAGGTGTACCCTGTTATGTTTAAGTCCCATGTAATAGGGGGCGACAAGGCACAAAATTCAGACTCCGAAGCTGCTACTGAGAAATTCCTGATAGAAAAACCCAATAACCCTTTGCACGACTTGAGAATCGAACCCGGGGCTCAGCAGTCGCGCTTTTTAAAGTCAAAGTCAAATTATTTATTTCAATTAGGCCATTATAAGGCACTTTTGAAGGACATACATGAAAAAAAAAATATATAGAATTGAATTTAGTTGAATCTAGTTGCCCATTTTAAAAAGGTAGTTTTTTATGGAGAACCAGAGCAACCACTAAACCAACGAAGCAGTCAGTTGTAATCACAATCATACTGATTTTGAAACCACAACCTAAATTAAGGTTCTCAAAACACCAGTTAAAAAAAAACGTCAGTCCAACCCGTCTATCTACAACAAATCATCTCAAAAACAACTAAACCGCTTGAGATTCGGTTTGAATTCATTACTTACGTTACTTTAAACTTCATCCCGAGGGATAGTTCGTGAGGATATTATCGCTTCGCTATTTCATCCCCATCATCCAAACAGTCACGGTCTGATTGTGTTGGGGCGGGTGGATGGATGTGCGCGAGAGTGAGGCAAGAAAATAAGAAACTGCTATAATATTTTTTACGGGATTTTGTTTGTATGAATGTCAGGTTTAATTCAAAGTCCAATTCAATAGGCTCGCTTCCTATTGCAAGGCACTTAAACATAACTGGTGAAATGTGGGTGTACTAATGAGTACGCCTCTGCCTAACCCTTCGGGGATTGGTGTGATGTTATGTTTTTAAATTCAATTAAGCCATCTTTGACAGTCTATACGGGTCGTCAGAAGCCCGAAAGTCTGACAACCAGTATTACCAAAGGGTATCATATTACCCAGTTACTGGGTTGTGCAGGTCAGATAGGCAAAATTCTGGCATTCAGCTGCATCCGGTTAGACTTGAAGCCGACCCTGACATACTTGGGAAAAGGCTAGGCAAATGATGATGATGTATAGGCCTAGAATTGGAATTCAGATAAACGGCCGGCTTTTTTGCCATAAAGTTACCAAAAAATATAGCAACTTTAAAGACGTAGTATGTAGGTACCTTCTTATCAATTCAGAAGCCATCGCATGATTGTAAAACACACCTTTACACTTAGCGCAGACGTCAATCTATAATTACGGATTTCCATACGCATTAAAAGATAAATAATAATAAGTAAATCTATTCTTAGAAAAAAAGAGCAAGGCGGACTTGTATTATGGTTCCGTATCAAAACCTTGATGAAAATAAAGTTAAAAGTCAAACCATGGAACTGTTCAGTGGAACAAGTGGGAACAGAGAATCCCAATAGTTTTACTATTTTGTTGTACCTAATATCGTGGAACTAGTGAGAAAAAACAATCAAATTAGTTCTACCGTAGAACTGTAGGCTTACTCTTGAACAAAATCGAGAATGAGATTGGAATCGACTGCATGTTTGCCTACAGCGATTGACATGAGGTTGCCATACAAATGAAAACGTAAATTACCAAATTATAAGATATTAAATAACTCGTCAATTCTATAAATAAAAGTCTCCTTATATTTATTGGAATTGAAACTGGATCGGATGTACATGTAATGTCGATTCCAATCTCATTCTAGATTTTGTTCAAGAGTAAGCCTACAGTTCAGTAGAACTATCGGGAACAAACCAAATAATTTATTTCATTTAAAATCCAGCGACCACGAAAAAATCGTATTGTTTTTAATTAAAATTTTACTGACTTAATGTTATGTCAAATATTGTATGATGGCTTCCGATTTATAGTAGTGTTGGGAATAATTACAACAATGATGTTGGCATGTGCCTAAAACACATCATGGAGTTTGCATATATGTGTCCCAGTATAAACTCTGGTGATATAGAATAAGTTTTCTAGACAGATGTCACATTCATATCACGTGCTTTTACTTCTGACGATTAGCTTGTGTGGATGCACAATCCTAACTAATATTATAAATGTGAAAGTAAGTTTGTTTGTTTGTTTGTTACCATTTTACGCCTAAGCCACTGAACCAATCATCCTGAAATTTTGCATATACATTGCCAGGTGTACAGGAATGAACATAGGGTAAATTTCATCCCGAAAAAAGTACTATTCCCGAGAGAAATCACAATAACTTTCTTATGATGATAGACGCCACATGTCTTTCGAATTATGATCGAAATTTAAACTTAATTTGCGAGCGAAGCCGCGGGCAACAGCTAGTATAATATATTTTGGAGTCGAATATGGTATTTTATTGAGTAGTCCACGGAATTCTCAACAAGTAGCAGGAGAAACCAGGAGAAACAAGGTTTTAGCTGGTAAGAGAGGCTGCAAAATTATCCTAAAAGGGTTTCGTTTTCGTCGACTGAGGTACGGAATCCTAAGAAAAAAAGACACTTTTAACCGCTTAATAAGTAGCTAGATATGCAATCAATATAAGATAATATCTACACGTCTATCCGCGAGATACAGCTCCACTGTAATACGTAAACAACAGGAAGTAAGATTATTTTTATAATTATCTATTAACATGTTATATCCATTATATAGCATGATTCGTTATCATTTCTAATTACTTCACCGGAATTTTGATTTTTAGAAATACCCACGCAATCAATCATGATTTTGAATTTAATCTTGGTTAGTTTATCGTACGCAAAAATAAAAAGAGCTAAGACAAAATGATAGACGCTCAATATGCCAGCCTATTTTTGTTCCACTGCAAGCAAAGACTCTCATACAGAGAAGGCACGAGCATTGATCACCATTCTTGCTCAAGGCGGATTGGGGAGTTCAAACTTATGGTAATCATAGGTCTGGGATTCCTCACGATGTTTTCCTTCACCGATATCTGTGATGTCCAAGATAAACTTTAGGAAGTACGTGTGAAATGTAAATGTCATATTGGTCCAGGCGAACCCAGAGCCCTATGCATGAGAGACGGGCGCCTTAACCACTAGGCCATCATGACTAACAAAGTTACTTAATTAAATGGGCAGTTATTGTAATTACCAGCTATGTTTGTCTTTTTACACCCCGTCTAGATAAAAATCTCACATAACAACACGCCTGTAATCCCCGAAGGGTTAGGCAGAGGTATACCCACTAGTACACCCACATTTCGCCAGGTATGTGAAGTCCCATGTAATAGGGGGCGAGTCTATAGTTAGTTAGTCACAAATTCAACTCCGATGTCGCTACTGTTGACGGGCCTGTTGGTCTAGTGGTTAGCGCCCCTGACTGCTAAGCCGGAGGTCGTGGGTTCGATTCCCACCCAGGACAAACTTTGTGTGATGAGCATGATTGTTAGTTCTGTGTCTGGGTGTGTTATCTATAATATGTATGTATTTATAAATTATATAAGTATGTATATCAGTTGTCTGGTTTCCATAACACAAGCTCTGCTTAGCTTGGGATCAGATAGCCGTGTGTGAGTTGTCCCAAGATATTTATTTATTATTTATTAATTTATTTATTTATTTATTTACTAAGAAATTCCTGATGGAAAAAACTGATGAAATAACACTTTGTCCGATCTGGGATTGGAATCCAAGACCTCACGCTCAGCAGTCTAGCTTGAGGCGCACTTTATATAGATAAAAAATGTTCTTGCAACAAAATGCCTTACTGCATAAACCCATCCAAACAATGGCGGTGAGAATTTCAGAGCTTTTAAATTCCATTTAACGCATTACAGACGTGACGTTACACTGTAAATATTTTGTAAACACCTCGTCACTACACCTGGGTCTGTCTGCAATTCATAAAACTAAAAACAAAGCGATGAAATCATAATCTTTCTTCTTTATCGTGTGGGCAGTAAGGTCTGACGACCTCACACACCCTAGTGTCAGAGTTTCTAAACCGCCTCAAGGGCCTCTGACATGATTTGAGTGGAACAGTAAGTTCCAGATATCCACACGATGTTTTCCTTCACCGATGCTAGTGATGTCCAAGATAAACTTTAAAAAGTAATAGGTACTCATAGTAATCATAAAAAATTTCACGGATTTTCGCGTAGAGTTGGTCAGACCGCGTTCTAAGGGGGTGGAAGATTGTATGGAAACCGTATGACTGATTAAACCGGCCGATGCCAGCTGTTCTAGTGGTCGCAGAGCGCGACTGCTAAGCATGAGGTCTTGGATTCAAGTCACAGATCAAACAAAGTGTTATTGGGTTTTTCTATCACGAATTTCTCAGTAGCAGCCTCGGAGTCTGGATTTGTGCCCGGTTGATGGCAATAGGCTCGCCCCGTATTATGTGGGACTTAAACATAACTGGCGAAATGTGAGTGTACTAATGGGTACACCTCTGCCTAACCCTTCGGGGAGTACAGACGTGATCTTGTGTTATATCTCTATCTATCTGCCTAGCCTATGTTGGCGTCGGCTTCCAGTCTAACCGAAAACAGCTGAATATCAGTATTTTACATGGAGCGACCGCCTATTTGGCCTCCACAACCCAGTAACTGGGTAATACCATGCCCCTCCTAATGGATACCTTTCTGCCTAACAGCCTAACCCTTCAGGGATTACAGGCGTGATGTTATGTAAGGATCAAATAATATGACGCCTAAAAGATTTTCCCACGCTGTTCTCAGTTAGACAGTTATAATTTTGTAATAAAGCATGGTGTAATTGGGTCAGACTTTATTAAGTTATGCATCAAGCAAGCCATTATGAAAGTCGCTCGTTAGTGAGTGATTTTTTGAACATTGTATTACTCATACAATGGATATAATAAGAGATGTAAAAAGACATAACACATACCCGTCATCTACGCATAGAAAGAAAGAAACAGTGAAAGAAAAAATGTTTATTGACACAGACCATGCAAACCACAACCAAAACTTTTGACTTACTCATTTTATTACATACTGGTGCCGATTCCCTTGTTCGCAAACTAAACTAAAATAAGACTATTTCTTTCTTTTTCTGTCGAGTTAAACAAGAAAGAGACTAATAAGAGCTGTCAAATTTAGTCAATCTGACACATCCATACAATTATAGTTGACATCTTAAAACGTATGGATTAAAAATACGGAAAAGTTCAAGGCAAAACTAATTTGACATCTCTAACTTATTTCTTAATGTCACCGTCCTTTCCTTTCGCTGTATGTTAGTAAGAGATGTCAATTCTCTAAATTTAGTCTAGTTTGTGAACAAGGGAATCGGCAATGTGTCTAACTAAGAAACATTGAGCAAAACATATTATTGTACTACTTACATGTAAAAAATCAGGTTCAGTGTTCATGGGGATATTTATAGTTTTAAATAAATAATCTACTTAATTACTTAAAAAACTAATTTTAAGAACAAGCTTTTATTTCAAACTATTACAATATTGAGTATTGGGCATTGCATTGTCATTAGAACTAAAGGTGTAAGCAAAATTTCAGCTCAATCGGATACCAACAAATGATCTAAATAAGGTTTGCAAATTTTGAAAGGACAACTTACTCGTACTTACATAGATAAAACATATTTTTTATGGTAGGATTCCTGATGGATGGTTTTTTGTGTGTATTTTTAGTTTATTTATTTAAACTTTATGCAACAAAAGTACAAAGGCGGACTTAATGCCTTAGGCATTCTCTAACAGACAACCAAAGGTGGTGAAGAGATAACATGGTAGGTTCAAATTAAAGTACGAGCGCTAAACAGCAAAAAATAATTCGAAAAAAATAAAATAAACACAGGTATTTAACTAAATAAAATAAAGTGTACATAAGTACAAAATACTTAAAATACTACATATTTACTATAAAAATACCATAGAATAAACATAATTATATACACACATATTTTATATACTTATATACATATAGGTATAGGTTAGTTTCTTTTTAAATTTTAATTGTTTAACTGTTCTACTATCAAAGTTATTTGTAATAACTAGATTATAAGTGAATGAAGTGGTCTTCTATAATTGGAGGAGCACACAAGTAATTGTTCCTCGATTTATGATAAGTATGCAACTGTGTAGCCTCTGTTGGAGAAATAAATAAATAGCATTGTAATATAATAAGTAAATGAATAGGAATATAAAATACAATATAAAATATCTCAAAGACAGTTAGACATAAGACAATTTAATAAAGGCCTCTTCCTCTCTCTTACTTATTTAAAAATGTGCTGTGCCCGACAGGGTCCATGATTGTTTCTATTTTTATTTTACCACCTATAAGTGTACATCATGGATTGCAATAAACGATTTGATTTGAAATAAATAAATAAACAGTGCAAGCTAAATAAAAAGCTTGTGATAAATAGCGAGTACTTATAAGATTACCCTCACAGAGATTAGGTCAAGTTAGCCAGATATCTAGGTAACATAATACGATTAAGGTTCAGCCCGACTCTGATTGAACATCTGACTGACTCCTGAAGTCTACCTACCTCCACTGAATAACAGGTTTGTGTAATGCCTTTGTGTCTGCTTTAATCGTTTTATGGTCTAATTCTCTAGGAACTTACTTATTAACAACTAGCGACCCGCCCGGCTTCGCCCGGGTGCAAATTCTGACTATTCCAGTAGATTTTACAAAAAAGTTCTTTTCTAAGAACCTTGTTTGAAAATTTACGAACACAACAAAAAAAGAATCAACCAAATCGGTCCAGCAGTTCTCGAGTTTTGCGCTTAGCAACACATTCATATAGACTAGCACTCTCTCCGCGACTTTGCTCGCGTGATGTTTCTAACGGATCCCTATTTTTTTTTTAATTAAAATATAGCCCATGTCACCTGGGGATAGCGCAACTTCCCAACAGTGAAAGAGTTTTTCAAATCGGTTTAGTAGTTTCGGGGTTTTATTTGTTTTAATCCAAACAAACTAACAAACAATAAAATGTTTTCTTTTTATAAAATTAGTACAGACTAGCTACGGCCCGCGACATCTTCCGCGTAATGTCTTTTGTGATAAGCGTATCGATGGCAAATATACCTACTATAGTTAAATTTTTTGTTTGGCCCAGTATTCAGCTACCGTAACACCATCTACTGATGCAGTCATTAGGTCCTTACGTGTGCAGATGACTGAGCACGCGGTGCAAGATATTAGGTGAGCCATGGTCTGCGGAGAGACGCCGCATAGGCACTGAAGATCGGTGTCATCTGAGATGCCCCACCTTTGGAGATTCTCTTTGCTGCGGCCGACCTGGGTGCGGAGTCTGTTTAAAGTTTTCCAAGTCAGCCACGGCAACGCATGCCATAACGAATGTTTAATACAGTAATGGTGAAGCCATTTCAAAAAGATTTCGAGAGTAAATATAAAATATTGCTCACCTTATTGGTGAGGTTCTTCAGAAAGATCAGGTGCGCAGTACTCGTAACCGGCTTGCTTGTATGACGAGATGTATGAACGTGGACGAGGCGAAAGGAGTAAGTAAGGATCGTAGCACGTGGCGTTTTGTGATTTCTGCCTACCCACACGTTGAAAAAGTATGTACGTTTTGGCAAAACTAAACCCATTAGAAGCGATTGCAAGGGTAAATAAAAAATGTGTTTTGTTTCACTTCCAACCATTAAAAAGAGAAACAAGAATATAAATATTTATAATATTATGTTAAATCTGTCACGATGAGGGGTAACCAGCGAGTAAGGTAGTGATACAAATCTTATTCTTATTGTAACACGGATAGGGTAGAGCACACTTTTAATGTCCGATCGTTAATTTAATTCCGGAGCTATTTTTTTTTGCAAAAATGGTTTTTCTTTTTTATTGTTGGCCACATACAGTATTGTATTTTTCACTTCTGCATAAAGTTTTTAATAAATCTACATCTACACTAATAGTATAAAGAGGAAAAAAATGTATTTTTGTTTGTTTGTAATGGATAAACACAAAAACTACTGGACCGATTTTAAAAATTCTTTCACCATTAGAATGCTACATTATCTGCGAGTAACATAGGATATTAAATAAATAGCTAGTAAATAAATAAACTCCACGGACACTCGCTCAAAATGGAATAGCAAAATAATGTTAACTGTCACAAAAATATGGTTTCGCGCGGTAGTGGCGCTTATTACTTAATATGTACCTACCTATTTATTTGTTTTTAGTTTTTAAGACCTAATACCAACTTGTTTTTTTTTCTTACTTCATGTACGTCATTTTCGCGTAAATAAAAAGATTTCTTTCTTTTTTCATTCTTTCTAAAAATACATGCATTTGAAAAGTCTACTTAAATGAACATAATAACAGAAATTATGCTTAATCACACAAGTCCCACATAATGAGACAATAGATTTTATATTGTTCTGACTTACTGGTAAGTCAGCTGGGGCTTGACAGATTAAATTATTACTAGCCTAGAACCATATTTATCTATATTTTATTGAATGGAGATTAGTACACACAACGTGCCGACGGCGGCGGCGTGGCGGAAGCAACACCGACGCTCGCCGAGAGAGACGATAAGCGTCGGAAACATGGCGGTTGGTTCAGAAATTATCATTTCTATATTCTAGCATTTATATTTTACATAACATCACGCCTGTAATCCCCGAAGGGTTAGTCAGAGGTGTACCCATTAGTACACCCACATTTCGCCAGTTATTTAGTCCCATGTAATAGGGGGCGAGCCTATTGCCATCAACCAGGCACAAACCATTTATATTTAACATAACATAACATAACATCACGCCTGTAATCCCCGAAGGGTTAGGCAGAGGTGTACCCATTAGTACACCCACATTTCGCCAGTTATGTTTTTAAGTCCCATGTAATAGGGGGCGAGCCTATTGACATCAACCGGGCACAAACCATTTATGTTTTGTAAAAACTATTAACATTTAATAAATAATAAATATCTTGGGACAACTTACACACGGCTATCAGGGGGCATACCGCAACCTCTTAAAACAATATTATTTTAATATTACTTTGCCTTCCGCACCTTTGGATTTTCAACGCTCGGATCTGCGCTGAGAGTTGAAAATGCAACAACAGAAATTACAAAGTAATATTAAAATAATATTGTTTTAAGAGATCGCGGTTGGCGCCCTGATCCCAAGCTAAGCAGAGCTTGTGTTATGGTAATCAGACAACTGATATACATACTTATATAATTTATAAATACATACATATTATAGATAAATCACACCCAGACACAGAACTAACAATCATGCTAGTCACACAAAGTTTGTCCTGGCTGAGATTCAAACCCACGACCTCCGGCTTAGCAGTCAGGGCCGCTAACCACTAGACCAACAGGCCCGTCAAATCCGTGATTTATATCTGTAATGTATCTTGTATGCTCACTTTTAAGTTTCTACTCAAATTATTCTATACGCGAAGACTTGTAATTGGCATCCTGTCGACTGTGGTCTCCTTTAATAATAGAATAGAATATTTATTTGCGTAAAACATGGTATACAAGGGTGTTAAATATACAAATTGAGGCAGAAGCATGTTTAGCTAGGATAAGACATCGCATGCAACTCTTTTAGAAGAGTTAAGGCAAGAATAATCGGTATTTGTTTTAAAACATCAATTTATTTTAGTTTTTAAGCTGTAAGTCTTCCATGCTTCATTAAATAAATAAATAAACTAGCTTGTGACCGTGACTTCGTCCGTGTAAATTTAAGTTATTGGCGATGTAATATTGTTTCTCAATAAAACTTTTTTTTTTTCGAATGAAATCAAGGGCGTATACTTGTGAAACACAAAATTGTTTTGTCTTGTAACAAAAAAGGCGAATTCAAATTCTTTATTGCAAACTAAGTGTACACAAAATATAGATGTTGAGTTAACAATATGTAGTAATTTCTAAGAACCTACGTATTGTTAACCTAAAATAAAAATAAAAACTTGATATTAAGTATTTTATTTAAAGTAAAAATAGTATTAAAGTATTTTATTTTACGACTACATTAAGTATGAAAGTATAATTTAAAACTACTACTAATAATTAAACTGATTAATAAAAAAAAACGTATCAAAAAATAATTTAAAAAATTCTCATCAAAATCAATTTCTAAAATAAGATTTTTTGTTTTATCATAAGACGCCAATTGTGCCTCCTACCCTACAATAATGAGATTCTCTTGTAAACATCTGGTTAAGATAGGATTAAAATATTATTCCGCTTGGTCCACCGTGCCTCTCGAGAATTACTAATTTGTCTTTTGTTTGATTTCAAAGTCTTTGTAGCCGCTTATACGAAAGGGGGAGTGGGGGGTTAGCAAAGATGCAAGTACAGACATCTCTTTAAGTACTCGATAAAGTTTTAAAACATCAACATCTGTCTAGCCTTTTCCCAACTATGTTGTGGTCGGCTTCCAGTCTAACCGGATGCATTTGAATACCAGTATTTTACATGAAGCGACTGTCTATCTGACCTCTACAACCCAGTAACTGGGTAATACAATACCTCTTGGTAAGACTGGCTGTCAGATTTTCGGGCTTCTGACGATCCGTAACGACTGTCAAAGATCCACGTATGACAACAACATGCTTTCCGAGGCACGGAACGATGTCAGTGATGACGGCTTACATTATCAATAACAAGCACACAGTCAGTTTTGGTGTGGGACGTCCTGCTGCACGGGCGTACCGACGATTTATAGAAGGTGGCGGGCAGCGTTTGGATGCAGGCTGCCCAAGAGCGGGATGGTTGACGCTCTTTGGGGAGGCCTTTTTTTTATGTGGTAAAAATCATCAAATGACTCCTTCCGCCCTGGGTGGGGCGGAGGGGACTGTCAGGCTTTTACTGACTAAAAAACACCCTGTTTCTTGTGTTGCCCTTTACGTTCCGGGGCCACGGTATCCTGTGAAGACGTCCCGCAACCCCGGCTTGGGGGAGGCCTACGTTCAGCAGTGTCTAGTTACATAAGCAAGATACATAGGTCTAAAAAGTTAGTTAAGAACATTTTCCAAACCAATACTCCCTTGAGCAAGCGTGGTGTTCAATGCTCGTGCCTTCTCTGTATGAGAAGAGGCCTTTGCCCTGCAGAGGGACATGAATAGGCTGGTATTATTACTACTGCAACATGAGTCTTTTTTATCAATTCAAACGTGTTTGACATAATTGTTCAATGCATATTTCTTTTATCGTAGCATGAAAAGCGATGATAAGATTTTTAAAGGCTAAACGATGACCCTGACCAAAATTTTGCAAAACTTTGAAGGTCATCTTACTCTACTAGCTTCAGCCCGCGGCTACGCCCGCGTAAAAAGTTATTCTCCGTAAAGTAAGTTGAACTACTATACCAAGTCTGTATCTATTATTAAAGCTTAAACTGTTTACATGTCTTAATTAAGTATATGGATCATTTTTTCAACTAAACATCTGTAACTTGTACCGAATTTCGGTGCGAATAAAGAACTATTCTATTCTGTTCTTTTCAAGAGTACACATTACCGGTATATAAAAGAAATCTATGTGATAACATAACATAACATCACGCCTGCAATCCCCGAAGGGTTAGGCAGAGGTGTACCCATTAGTACACCCACATTTCGCCAGTTATGTTTTTAGTCCCATGTAATAGGGGCGAGCCTATTGCCATCAACCGGGCACAAATCCTGACTCCGAGGCTGCTACTGAGAAATTCCTGATGGAAAAACCCAATAACACTTTGCCCGACCTGAGAATCGAACCCAAAACCTCATGCACAGCAGTCGTGCTTGCGACCACTAGGCCAACGAGGCAGTCAGATCTATGTGTTAATCCAGTAAATTGACAATCTTTGTGCCAATTTTCATCCAAATCTGTTGGTTTACGCATGGTTCAGAAACAAACATCCAAACACCAAAACATCCTTAGAAACTTATATCGTATGATGAAGGAGGATATAGTTACAAATCAATAAAATTAAAGTGCCCGTTTTTAAAATGAAAATAACAACTTATTACTAAGTAAATGTATAATGATGATGACACACGCATAAGTTATGGTAGCGTGTGTCTTGGATCATTTGTTTTCACATAGAAGCAATAAGAATACTGTAACCAGGATTTTATAAAAACCTAATTGAAAAGAGTGTCCGTGGAGTTTCTTGCTCGTTCTTTTCTATAGAGGCCTACCTTCGTTTTGGAACGAGCAGCTAGCTTCAACTGTCTGACTAACTGAACGACTCCTTGACAATTAAAAAGTGCCTGTAAATGGCTTATTTACAAATAAACCATTTACTTTGACTCTAACATTTAAAGTAAATGTTTGGTACTTAAGCCAAAAACACGTATATATATTTTTTTTGTTTGTTTGTCTATTTGAGAACGTTTGAGATGTTTTTATTTCCATAAGATACTTTTTTAAACTTAGGTTACTGTTATTTTAGAAAAAGAGTAATTTGGGTTCCGGGCATGAAATTAACATCGCCAGGTAATCGACATTCTTGGATATTTTATTTCCATTATTGAAACTCGACACTTATGAAAAGTATAAAAATGATAACTACACACATACCTAACATCACGCCTGTAATCCCCGAAGGGTTAGGCAGAGGTGTACCCATTAGTACACCCACATTTCGCCAGTCATGTTTAAGTCTCATGTAATAGGGGGCGAGCCTAAAATGGTCACCTAAAAATGTTTAATTTCATAATACATAATTGCTAAGAGCAAAGTTCAATCAGCGGTCATTTTCATTATCAAAAACGTTCAAAATCTAATCTCTGCGATAATCAATGTCAAAAAGACAAAGATTATGCCGAATTTGAGATATTTTTGAATGTGGATGGATGGAGAGCAAGAGGAAGGCCAAAGAAAAGATGGATGGATTGTGTGAAGAATGATATGAAAGAAAATGGAGTGTGATAGCATGACGGCTGACAGGTCAGAGTGGAAGAGGAAAACGTGTTGCGCCGACCACAAGTAACATGGGACAAGGGCAGGAAGATGATGATGAGGTATTTTTAACAGATAGGAAATAAGATTAGAATACGACCATTCTCAATACGGGAATTGTTCCCGTTTGGTAACTAAGAAGTGGCTCCATCTAGCGGCGAATAGCAGTACTAATAATTCTTACATTGATAATTTTGTGTTAAAAATATTGTTTGTTATGGAAATCTCATCTAATTCCTTCAATATATCCTTATAAATAAATAAAGCTATGACTAAAGAGATTTTTAACTATAAATTTAGACATTTATTGAGACTGTTCATGTCAAGTTTGGCGAAGCTAGCGACATCTGTTTCAAGTTTATTTACCTTCAACCCTGTTCTCGTTAAGGGATGAACAGTATTCATGGTATAAAATTGTATTAAGTACTGTTAAAATGAGCTAACCCGCAATCTTTCAATAATTAAAATAACGACGCTGAATATTTATTTACTTACTGCTAATTAACTATGAATTAGTATGTAAATACATGCTGCTGAATATGACATCTTGGGTTCAATATCCAGGTCGGGTAAAGTATTATTGGCTTTTTCCATCAGGAATTTCTCAGTAGCAGCCTCGAAGTCTGAATTTGTGCCCGGTTGATGGCAATAGGCTCGCCCTCTATTACATGGGACTTAAACATAACTGGCGAAATGTGAGTGTACTAATGGGTACACCTCTGCCTAACCCTTCGAGGATAACAGATTTGAATTGTTATAGTTGTCTTGTTTCGGGCTGTTGGTTTTTTTTTTTTGGATTGTGCGTCACTTTCACGTGAATATAAACTTTTTCTTTCTTTCGTTCTCTTTCTTTCAGTTATCGCAGTACTTCCCCTAATAAAATATCTAACAAGGAGCCAACTACCTACAACTATTTGTAAGCTATTACTTATTTTATTATCATGTTCATATCACCACATTATTGATAATTTAGATTCATATCAGCCATAAGATTTTATAGAAACGACAATACTGATAGTGTGTGATAACGATCTTGTTGATAAGACAACCAATCAACAATTGTGAAGCAGTTTGATAAACATGCGAACAATTAGCAATATTTATTAGACTTAACAGTGGCGGATTATTGGTGAGGTTCTTCAGAAAGGTCAGGTGCGGAGTACTCGTAACCGGCGTGCTTGTATGACGAGATGTATGAACGTGGACGAGGCGAAAGTTGTATGTAACATAACATGACGCCTGTAATCCCCGAAGGGTTAGGCACAGGTGTACACATTAGTACACCCACATTTCGCCAGTTATGTTTTTAGTCCCATGTAATAGGGAGTGAGCCTATTGCCATCAACCGGGCACAAATCCAGACTCCGAGGCTGCTACTGAGAAATTCCTGATGGAAAAACCCAATAACACTTTGCCCGACCTGGGAATCGAACCCAAGACCTCATGCACAGCAGTCGCGCTTGCGACTAAATAAAAAACCAACGAGGCAGTTGGCCAGTTGGTCAAGGAATTTAACTTCATTCAAGATCATAAAACTAGTGCCATCTTTTAAAACAATAATAAAAAGTTTTGTCAAATAAACTTAAAAGCAAACGTGACTTCGAAGAAGTGACTTCGTAGTGTACCCCTTCCTTATGTGGTTCTCACACCCTTTCAGAGATGGCGCTGTTTACAATATGCAGGCTGATTTTTACATACATATTAACTCACGCCTTTTTCCCATGAGGCTAGGCAGAAACCACAGAACGCCACCTGCTAGGATCCTTACATACTCCTTTCGCCTCATTTACATTCATACATCCATACATACATTCTAAAATAATAAAGTTGAAGAGATTTTTTTTTTGGGAGAATTATTTAAACGCGTTAATCTCTGAAACTACGAGACTGATTGAAATAATATTTCTGTACATGATAGCCAGATTTATTGGGGGTTTATAATTTATGCGACCAAATCTGAAACATGAAAAAAAATATCAACATTAGGTATTTAAGTAAGTGTATGAAACAGCTGTTTATTTTTTGCCTACACTTTTAACAAGTTTTTGACATTGACTGGTTGTAAGATAAGATTGCGATAGATTTTAAACGTTTTTGACATACTTTTATAAGCTGTTAAAATGTAAATCCCCTATAAACTTTGGATTTTTCCATCAGAAATTTCTCAGTTGTAGCTTCGGAGTCTGGATTAGTGCCCGGCTGATGGAAATAGGCTCGCCCCCTATAACATGGGACTTAAAACAATATTTAAAGGAGAAATTACAACTACTTATTTTAAGAGATCATAGCCATAGTAATTAATTAGTTAATAAGTGCTTTTTAATCTGTTCTGCTAACAGCTAGCTATTCTGTATGGTAATCTGTGGATAACGTCTTGAGTAGTGTATTTGTTACTTTTATTGTAAGTTTTATATTGTATGCCTTTTTTTTTTTGAGGTGGTAAAAATCATCAAATGACTCCTTCCGCCCTGGGTGGGGCGGAAGGGACTGTCAGACTTTTACTGACTAAAAAACCACCCTGTTCCTTCTGTTGCCCTTTACGTTCCGGGGCCACGGTATCCTGTTAAGACGTCCCGCAACCCCGGCAGGCGTTGGCCCCGTTGGGGGCCCCGTCCCTGTGCTGACAGCTCTTTCAGGCGCGCGCGAACAGAACGCGCCGTCGCGCGTCGACCCGGGCTTGGTCCTTGATCGGACGGCGAGCTACCCATTACTCGCCGTCCGCAAGCCCGCGCCTACGGTGGCCGGATGTCGCCTCGCGACGTCCGACGCCCTGGGCGTCTCCCGCGGCGGCTGGGGCGTGAGGTGGTTCTCTCCCTCACGCTGCCCTATATTGTATGCCTACGGTGTAATATACTGCTGTTTGTTATTCCGATAAAATAAAAATAATACATACCTGGTGAAATTTGAGTGTAGTAATGGTACAGCTCTAGCTGCCTAACCCTTAGGAGATTACAGGCGTGATGTGTGATGTACCTATGCCTTTTTTTAAAGATAGGAAATCATCAATTGACTTCCCTCAGGGCGGAGTGGAAGGGAGTGTCAGTCTCTTACTGACTAAAACCTATCCGTGTTCCTCCTAATGCCTTTCGCGTTCTAGGGCCGCGGTGACTCTTTCGAACCAAATCCGCAATCCTGGCAGGATAAGCTCTATACCTATTATTAAGCCCCACTGTAACTATCCCATTGATCTCAAGGTCATAACCGCGACTGTTCAGCGTGGGGCCCTGGGTTCGGCCAGGTCAGGCAGAAAGTGTAATTGACTTTTTCCATTAGGATTTTTTTAATAGCAGCTCAGAGCTTGGCAGTACGTGGTCTGACTCCCCCGTATCTCGGAAAGCACGCAATGCCGTGCGCCTGATTTGTCCCAGGTTGTGTCAGAGTGCCGTCTCATCGGTATATGAGAGTAAGGGAAGTGCACCTGTGTTTGCGCACACACTTGTGCACTATAATATCTCCTGCGCACTTGGCTAGTCTCCTTCGAGATTAACCGCCATGACTGAAATCGTCTGCAGAATATAACCTACAAAATATTTTGTTCAGGTGTACGTACTTGTAGGTACTTTCTCTTCTGATAGCAACAGATTAAAAGTCCCCAAGTAATAGATTAAGATATGGACTGGGATAATGACAGTGATATCGTCACGAATCATTGGAAGCGACAAAAGTCGAAAGATAAAAGATTTATTGTCATAAAATTACGAGACGCACAAGGAACTAGTGCGGCCGAGAAGTGGTTTTTAGTTTCGGCTGATACCGAAACCGGAGCTTCCTTATAATATGGTTATGTTTTGGTGGAAGAAATAGACAAAACATTATTACATCAGTGGCATGCATAAAAGGAGGACTTGGCTAGTTCTAGAGCTACTCGGGGAGGCAGCTCTAGAACTAGCCAAGTCAGACCTCAGGCTCTCAATATTTACTATACTAACTTATAAGAAGAAATGATATTTTAAGTTTGTGTGATTGTGTGAAGAATGATATTAAAGAAAAGGGAGTCAGTGATAGCATGACGGCTGACAGGACGGAGTGGAAGAGGAAAACGTGTTGCGCCGACCACAAGTAACATGGGACAAGGGCAGGAAGGTGATGAATACTTATTTTGTTGTGAAGATAACAACCAAGGCATATGTCATAATATTGAACTTGGCTCGCATTTCACATTTATGTTTTTGATGGGATTCACATAATACTATTTTAGAAGATGGGGGTAAGCCGTTACACCGAACATATTTAATCGCAGCGCGAAACATCCTTAATGTAGTTTTGGTTCCAGCCGTAGGTAGTTTCGGCTAGATGGCAGGCGATTTCAAAACAAAGCCGAAACCCGTTGTTTCGCCGAATCCAAGTTCGACCAAAATGTACAAAAAACACTATTTGAATTACGCGCTTATTATGTGTGTGTGTGATAATGAGGAGGAATTTCAAGATACAGAGGTATTTCACCAAATTTTTGGTAGATATACCTACAATAGAATTGTTTATTTTCCTCATTGTGATTTTTTTTTTATTGTTTTAGCATTGAACGCCGGAATAGGGGATTAGGAATGTCGGATTACCGATATGTGATTTATCGGTGTAAAAAACTAGAATGAACTGGACAAAATACGTAAGCAACTATATTGGCATGAGAAATATTTTGACAATACAGGAAGATTTTTTAATATTATGATGTTTACTGATAATAATAAAATACGTGGTTTTTCATCTAGTATCACTCAGTGCTAAAATATTAAGATAAAGCATCACATAGTTGTGGATATTATGCGCCGCATCGACCACTATCCCGACTCGCGCGCCTGTCAAACATTGATAACAATCAAAACATAAGTTGCAAATTTTAACTTCATACTTTCACGAGCTTAGAACCGTCAAATGGGAAAGGTATGTCGTATTCCGAATATGACAATATTTTGTTTTGAAAATTTTACATACCAATTTTTTTTCAAAAATGGTGTCTATGAAAAATAAAAATAAAAACCTAGAAAAATTTGGAACGTGATAATTAAGTCTTGCTGCATAAACTTTTACAAAATGTATGGCCGCAAGCGGGTAGCCGGCACCGATCTGTAGGCGCTTATCACAGCCGATCTATCGGCGCTTATCAGAGGCGATCTGTCAGCGCTTATTGGAAATAATCCGCGCTGATCAAGGCAGTCGGTACGCTGTCTTCTTTGCCGTTTTATGCAATCATAATAAGCGCGGAGGAAGTGGGGGGAAAAGGGGGTACACCTATGTTTGCGCACACACTTGTGCACTAAAATATCTTCTGCGCACTTGGCTAGCTTCCATTGAGATTGGCCACCGTAACCGAAATCTACGGGCTTGCGGACGGCGAGTAATGGGTAGCTCGCCGTCCGATCAAGGACCAAGCCCGGGTCGACGGCGCGTTCTGTTCGCGCGCGCCTCAAAGAGCTGTCAGCACAGGGACGGGGCCCCCAATGGGGCCAACGCCTGCCGGGGTTGCGGGACGTCTTAACAGGATACCGTGGCCCCGGAACGTAAAGGGCTACAGAAGGAACAGGGTGGTTTTTTAGTCAATAAAAGTCTGACAGTCCCTTCTGCCCCATCCAGGGCGGAAGGAGTCATTTATAGAATTTTACGACCTAAAAAAAAATCAAAATCTAAATTTGTCTTGGATATCACTGACATCGGGAAAACATCGTAAGGAAACGACTTCGCACGATTGCAATGTAGAAACTAACTATATAAACCTTCCTCTTGAATCACTCTATCTATTGATGAAAACCGTATTGAAATCTGTTGCGTAGTTTAAAAGATTTAAGCGTACAGACGGCGGGAAGCGACTTAGTTCTATACTATGTAGAGATATTAATACCTAGTAGTTTATTTCCACAAAACGGCACGGCGTGCATACTTCGAAGACCGACACATCGAAGGGTGCGCCAAATTCCACGAAGACACCATGGCTTGTCTGTGCCAAACGGCGCTACTTGAGGCCCACTAGCAAATCTTCGTACAGCAGACCAATCTGAAATAAATCTGAAATCGCTAATCCGCTTTGAACAATCGAAGGGTCAAAGCTTGTGCCTCTGTAGAGTATGAGAAGAGGCTTTTGTCCTGCACTGGGACAATAATAAGCTAGTATTATAATTATAGGTAAATAATGCGACAGTACTTACATAAAAAGTATAAATATCTCAATCATTTCGACAAAATCTTTGAAGACGGTAGATACCTATTTTTATCTTACTAACGACAAGATTATTGATATTAATAAATACGTTTTCGAGAATTTTTATCACACGGTTTCATGAAAATGAAACGATAAAGATTTTATCGAAAGAGATTTATTGTGGTCTTAGGCGCTTTGCACACGGAGCAACTTAAGTTCAGGCAACTATCAACTCTTTAAACGTTTCCTTGTAAAAGTTGATAGTTGCTAAAACGTTTACGGTTGCCGCAACTTTATGGCAATCTGTGAGCAACTTTGATAGCCGAGTTGTTCAATCTACGCAGCGATCAGCGTTAACGGTAAAATATTTAACAGCTGTTGCTAGTTGCGGCAATTAGGAACTAACTTAGTCATCGATTGCAGCAACTGAAAACTGTTGACGATTGCCGCAACTCGTAACTCGAGTTGCTTTGTGTGCATAGTGCAATTGAAATATAATTATGCTAGTTGCCAGTTGCTGCAACAGTTGCTCTGTGTGCAATGCGTCTTAACATTATAATACTTAATTCTGATTATGGAAATCTTTTGCAGTCAGCGATCGTCAGATCATAATTTGTATTGGCTGATCGTGTCAGAGTCAAAGTCAAAACATTTATTTTAATCACAGGTATTTTTGAATTGTCACGGTCGGTCAGTTAGTGAGAAAGTTGAAGCTAGTTCCGAAACGTAGGAAGACCTTTCTGGGCCTGATCTAGATATTTAACCGCTCCGGGCAAAAGTAATATTCGTCCCCCTTCATACTAACACCATATAAGTCACGAGCTTGCTATTCCGAATAGAAACACACTAACACTAACACCGAGAGGTGTGCAATATGGAGGCACAAATACCCATCCCCTCCACACTTCATTACTCTGGAAGAACATCTTCCCCCTGGTTGTGAACTGCAGTGGCCAATCTGAAAATCTCTTAATAGATTGCGGACCCAGGTTGGCCGCTGTAAAAGTAATCTGATCAAATGGGTCTTTCTTCACCCATCCCAAACGGAGTGCCAGTGTGGAGCACCATCACAGGACATGCGTCACCTCCTCAGTTGTCCGTCGTGCACTACCATCTGCACCGTCCAAGACCTTAATGAGGCCAATGACAGAGCTGTACAGGTTGCTCAATATTGGTCGGACAAAATTTGAGTCAATCGACACGAAAAGAAGAAGCTATTCCGAAGATGAGATGATATAATTATACTTATGTGATAATTGTTTTAATTGTATAATATTCACATAATATGTTAGTCGACTACGGCTTTCGAACAAGTAGGTATACAAAAATTCACGGAAGTATGTTAATCAGGAATTTCTCAGTAGCAGCCTCGGAGTCTGGATTTGTGCCCGGTTGATGGCAATAGGCTCGCCCCCTATTACATGGGACTTTAATATAACTGGCGAAATGTGGGTGTACTAATGGGTACACCTCTGCCTAACCCTTCGGGGATTACAGGCGTAATGTTATGTTATGTTAATAGTGAGTAAACTCCACGGACACTATTTCTATTTAGGTTTTTACAAAATCCTGGTTATAATATTCTTGTTTTTTATTTCAACTAGTGATCAGTTCGATATGCGGCTGGCGTGGTAAATAAATAGCATTATAAAATCTTCTAGTTAGGGAGGCCAGGAAGGGATTTTTGGATTTACTCGATTAATATAAGGGGGGATACCTTGCACCCTGTTAAGTACCTCCACCATGTATGAGCCCTGTACATAGGACCGCGCAAACCATCAGATTGACAGACATCAAATTTTTTCAAATCCCCATTTAGCATCTTAGGCTCCCCTACTATTCGTAATCAGAAGAAAATTGGTGAAATGTAGGTGCACTAATGGGTACACCTCTGCCTTAGTCTTTGGGGATTACAGGCGTGATGTTATGTTATTATCAATGTTTATTTTTATATTAACCATGCGTAACTTCAATTATAGTTTTATCTACTAACAACGTTCTCTCTTATCGATATAGATCTCGTTTTATTGATCGCTATAGATTCACATCTCAATGATTACATTGATTTCATATTAGTCATTAAACGAAAAGTGTACTTTGGCTATTTTAAGTGAAATCAAATAATAATCATCATTAAATCAATAGGCTCGCCCTTACATTGGACCTAAACATAACTGGCAAAATGTGGGTGTACTAATGGGTACACTTGTGCCTAACCCTTGAAGATTACAGGCGTGATGTTGTGTTATGTTCTCATTATATCAGTCGAACGACGCGCGACGTCCACTGCTGTACATAGGCCGGCCCTAAAGCCACAATGACCGCAGATCGTCGATACCATAAAACAACAATTATACTAGCCTATTATTGTACTGGGTAAAGGCCTCTTCTGATACAGACAAGGCACTGGCATTGATTACATTCAATTATCACGCTTGCTCAAAGCAGATTGGCGATTTCAGACTTATATTTATTACAAGTTCAGGATTCTTTATGATTTTTTCCTTTACCTATGTCAGTGATATCCAAGCTGAAGAATTGTACTAGGGTGTGAAGGTCAGATAGGCAGTCGCTCTATTTAAAATACTGGTATTCAGCTGCATCCAGTTAGACTGGAAGCAGAACCCAACGTAATCTTCTTCTTAATCGTGTGGGCAGTAAGGTCTTACGACCCCACACACCCTAGTGTCAGAGTTTCTAAACCACCTCAAGGGCCTCTGACATAGTTTGAGTGGAACAGTAATAGGCTGGTATCCAGCCCAACTAGCAAAAAATAATCTTACAATTATCCCAAGACCATATTTTTTTCAGTCTTATATTAAACTGATAGACAGATATAAGTGTGGATTTGGGCGCACTTTATAAGTATATTCACCCTTACAATTGCCTTGTAATGGTCTCGCGAAGTGTATTTTCAATCTTACAAAACTCTAGCTGATACTTTAATAATGACGACCAAACTTACAAGTGACTTACAATAGCATGCTTTAAGGGCAAATAACCTTTAAGTCCTCTTACTAATGCCTTTCTCAGTGTAATATCGCTAGTTGTCCTCTTCGTGATCTTCGAGTAAGAGTGTAGTGAAGGCTTAGGTTTCCTGACACAGTTGGTAAATAAAGTTTTTGACTTTGATTTATGAAATTTTTACGTTAATACACAATTATGGTGACCTAGCGTAAATCGGTTGCTATACTTACAAAATGTATAGCTACGTATCGTCAGTACGTAATTCATAATCTTAATCGTTCTCCACTACGCTAATCAAAGTAATATTTCAATAGTATCTATTGTGATAATACCTAGGTACTATATAGTTTAAAGTAGTAGGGGACTCCCCGATGCATAGATAAAATAGTCTTCGAAAAATGACTTTTTATATTTTAGTATCACAGTTAGTCAAAGTCAAATCATTTATTTCAATTAGGCCAATATAAGGCACTCTTGAACGTCATAACAAAAAAAAAGGATTGAATCTAGTTGCCCCTTCCAAAAGGTAGTTTTGTATGGGGAAGAATGGGCAAGAAACTCCATACGTACTCTTTTAAAATCAATTTATAACAATATTTGTATACAGAATCATACATAATGATGCGTGAATAAGATATAGCTTAGTAGCAGCCTCGGAGTCTGAATTTGTGCCCGGTTGATGGCAATAGGCTCGCCCCCTATTACATGGGACTAAACACATAACTGGCGAAATGTGGGTGTACTGATGGGTCACCTCTGCCTAACCCTTCGGGGATTACAGGCGTGATGTTATGTTATGTTAAACAAAAAAGGAACAGACACAAATAAGAGCTGTCAATCTTTAGTTTGATTTAAACTTCCTAAAACAATAAGTTGACATGTCAGAACGCATTGATTGACACGGAGAAGTTCAAGGCAAAACTAATTTGTCATCTCTAACTTAGTTCTAAGATGTCACCGTCCTTTTCTGTAATTTTAGTGTAGTTTGTGAACGAGGGAATCGTCGCCAATATCTCTGATTAATAAATCTACTGTGAAATAAAAAAGCTTAAGCAGGTATTTGATAAATTATATTTATTCGGTAAATAGGTTAATAATACGATCTTTCAAGGTTATGAAACGCTTGCCGTAAACGTATATAATACCCTGACCATCCATTTCATACATACATACAAAAACTAGGTAGGCAAAACCACAGAACGCCACCTGCTACGATCCTTACTCCTTTCGCCTCGTCCCCGTTCATACATCTCGTCATACAAGCACGCCGGTTACTAGTACTGCGCACCTGACCTTTCTGAAGAACCTCACCAATAAGGTCAGTGTAGGTCTTTCTAGGGAGACCCCTCCCTGCGTTGCCACTCACCTCTGCCATATAAATACTTTTTGTTAATCGTCTTTCACTCATCCTCTCAACATGACCGAACCATCTAAGCATACACTTTTTTATCTTTGTCACTACATCCTCTTTTAATCCGCAACAGTCCTGTATAACCTCATTCCTCACTCCATCCATTTCAAATTGCAAATAACCAAATACAAATACTTAAAGCCTTCACCATCATTATCTGCTTAGCCTTTTCCCAACTATGTAGGGGTCGGCTTCCAGTCTAACCGTATGCAGCTGAATACCAGTATTTTACATGGAGCTACTACTAGCCTATCTGACCTCCATAACCCAGTGACTGGGTAATACGATACCCCTAGGTAAGACTGGTTGTCAGACTTTCGGGCTCTTGACGACTCGTAAGGACTGTCTAAGTTCACGTAAGACAGCCGGGACCAACGGCTTAATATGGTACGGAGGAGTCTCGGTGTGTAAGCATAGCTTAACCTGACGGATCGACCCGTGCGTTATATCCCATGATTTTCCCGGCGTCAAGTTACGTTTTTGCTTACTGCTCCGCCTCTATAAGTCGTAGCGTGATGTTATAAAGCCTCTACTATTCCCAATGAATCTGGCTATGATATACAAAAAGAATTTCTCTAATCCGACTGTTATTTCCAGAGATTTGCGCGTTTAAACATGTAATAAAAAATACTTTTCTGCTTTTTCTATCGTACATGTACAGAGAAGTCTTCAGCAATATATCAAGATTATAATCTACATTCTACAGTAGGTATACATCAAGTAAAGATTACAATCGTCGATACATATCTAACGATAAATTAATCTAAATTGTTTCATCTAATCTATTTGTTTTTTGCCGCTTATGTAGCTGAATCGAAATAATAATTCTATTCCGTCACTTACATGTTTATGATTATTACTTATTTACCTATGGACAATGCATTACACTTCTATGTTATGAACTTTAGTCATAGATGATGAATTTAATGAGGTTTGAAGTTAGTTCCGCGAAAAAAACATGAGTTTCTTGCTCGTTCTTCTCCATAGAGACTTTTCTACGTTTTGGAACGAGCAACTAGATTCAACTTTCTGACTAACTGACCGACTCCTTTTTTTTTCTTTACGTGGTAAATATCATCAAATGAGTCCTTCCGCCCTAGGTGGGGTGAAAGGGACTGTCAGACTTTTTCTGACTAAAAACCACCCTGTTCCTTCTGTTGCCCTTTGCGTTCCGGGGCCACGGTATCCTGTTAAGAGGTCCCGCGACCCCGGACTGACCGACTCCTTGACAATTCAAAAGTGCCTGTACCTACTAGTTCTTTTTTTATCTAAATAAACAAAATTTTATTTAAAATTTCCCTGACCTTTTTGCTCGTTCTTCTCCATAGTGACCTACCCATGTTTTGGAACGAGCAACTAGCTTCAACTTTTCAACAATTGTTTACTTAAGTATGTGATTTCAATTAAATGGTAAACTTTTTTCGAGACATCGCCAAGCGACTGGTCGACTCTTCACATGATCTGAAGGCTGGCCTTTTCTTGGGTCAAACAATCAGGCCTTAATTTGCGCACTTGCTCCATTGACAGCGATGCAGACGAATTTTTAGATGCCCTATAAGCCCATCCGCTTGTGAGAGGTTTGTTATAAGTCTGAGGGTTGTTTGACGTGTCTGTGTAAGTTTGTGTCTGTCTGTGGCATTGTAGCTTCGGAACTGATGAACTGACTTTGATTTGTTTGAAAAGTGAATTAGTCGGGAGCTTTCTTAGCTATGTATGATGAAAATCGGACCAAGATGGCAGCCGCAAGGAGATTTTTTTATTTTATTTTATACATTTTGTAATACTTAGTAATTTCATTATTATTTATAAGTGAAGTATTTAGGTTAATTATTATAGATAAATAAGTACAATTTTGATTAAAATAAAAAGGTATTCAAATTGAATCAATTTCACCACATGAAAAACAACTAAGTATTAAATATTTTCCACAAACGAACTCAACGATAGATAAATATTCAATGTTGACAACACAGCGGCGAGTCCCTTGATGTCACCATAGGCATTAAAGCTACAATAATCACACACAATCAGGTAGATTGTCGGCGCGTTTAACCTCTGCAAAACGTGATTGAAAAGACAGATTCGACACAAGATTAATGTAATTTAAATCGTCATTGTGCAATCCGCGCGTAACTGCAGTTAAATCAGATATAAGATATCTTTGCGATCTTTCCGTGATAAGATCACGTTATCATTGACGTGATAAGGTGGTATACGCATTTACCTGTGTCCGGATTTACGAGTAATTACTTAAAAATAGATGGAATGAGGAAAATTCGACTTCTGTACTGTATTGGATGTTTTTTAGACATAGAGGGTGGAAGAAATGGATGTACTTCTTTTAAGCATACCTATCAATGTCAAAAAATAACTGGCAATTGTGCCCGGTTGATGGCAATAGGCTCGCCTCCTATTACACGGGACTTTTTTTTTTAGTTGGTAAAAATCATCAAATTACTCCTTTCGCCCTGGGTGGGGTAATTTGATGAATAAAGGAGTAATTTGATGATTTAGTAATTTGGGGCAGGCGTTTGGCCCCGTTGGGGGCCCCTACCCTGTGCTGTCAGCTCTTTCAGGCGCGCGCAAACAGAACGCGCCGTTGACCTGGGCCTGGACCTTGATCTGACGGCGAGCTACCCATTACTCGCCGACCGCAAGCCCGCGCCTACGGTGACCGAATGTCGTCTATCGACGTCCGACGCCCTGGGCGTCTCCCGCAGCGGTTGGGGCGTGAAGTGGAGGATGTTATCTGTTTCTCCCTCACGCGGCCCGCCTCCTCCTTCGCAAGCAGGATGACGAAAAGGATGTGACTGCATCCCATTCCCTCTCGCTCCGGAGCATGGCCTCAACCAGGGCCGAACGCCAGAGGTCATCGCCGAGGCCTTTGCCCTACAATGAGACAATAGCAGACTGGTATTACAAGTATTATGACTAGATTAGGGTCACAGCGTCTGGGTTAAGACGTCCATTTTATTCTTGACGTGTGTTTTTTAAATGTCATTTACCTTCTAAGTATAATAATGTCACAATGATTAGAAATAAGCTTTAACGTTGAATTTTGAGTGATTAATTGACGAATAAACATACATAGATAACATAATCATTATTGTTTTGCATTTTTGTGTTCGTTCATCTACTTAACTCGGCTTAGATCCATCGGCTTATGCTTGAAAGGAACACGTCAGTGTTTTATGCTACTTCATTTAAAATCAATTCTAAGTTCTAGATGTACAATCATTATCATCTATCAGCCGTAGGACGTCCACAGCTGAACATAGGCCTCCCATACAGATTTCCAATAGGGCCGGTTGGAAGCGGCTTGCATCCAGCGCGATCCCGCGGTCCTCATCAGATCGTCTGTCCACCTTGTGGGTGGACGTCCTACGCTGCGCTTACCGGTGCGTGGTCTCCATTCGAGAACTTTACGGCTCCATCGGCCATCCGCTCTGCGTGCTATGTGGCCTGCCCACTGCCACTTCAACTTGCTAATTAGCTGGGCTGTGTCGGTAACTTTGGTTCGTCTACGAATTTCCTCATTTCTGATTCGATCACGCAGAGACTCCGAGCATAGCCCTCTCCGTAGCTCGTTAGACTATCTTGAGCTAATGCGGCCCACAGTAAAAGACAGATACACAATGAACATTTATTTAAAATTTGTGATAATTTGGGTTGGCTTTCTTTGGCAGAATATAGTATACTTTATATTCTAATTAATTAGACTATATTTGACACTTATTGAAAATCAAAAGTGTTGTAACAATTTGATTGGATCACAAACATCTAAAATTACAATCTATCACATTTTAATTATGATAGGATCGTAGGAAAGGATCGTATGATAGGATACTTGGATAGGATAGTCACAAAGGATACTAGAATAGGATACTAGGATAGGAATAGTATCCCACTAATCTATTAATAATGACAGTTTGTCACTTTGTCAACTAGCTTCAACTTTCGGACTAACTGACCGACTCTTTGACAATTCAAAAGTGCCTGTAAATGGTCTAATTGAAATAAATGTTTTGACTTTGACTTTGACTTTGGATGTTTGAACTCATGGTTATGAAATGTTTAATGTTCTTTTAGTGTAGTGTGTGTCCTATTCTAGTATCCTATCCTAGTATCCTATCCCTGTGGATAGGATAGTCGGACAGGATACTAACACAAAATAGAAGAACAGGATAGTATGATTAATTTACCTATCACGTAGCCTTCCCATTGGCTGCTTCTGTAAACGTAGGTCCATGTAGGTGTGGCTTTTATGATAACACGCACATTGTTATCACCATAGTACTATCTGTCTCTCTATCTTGGAGGCTAAGGAAGTAATTATCACGTTTTGTAGGCGAATATTCAAAATGGTGATCTCATAGTATTTAAATATCCTGTTTTATGGTATACCACCGGAACCATAAATTGAGCAAAAGAAAAATTACTTGTTTAATAATGTCGAAGATTTTCTTGTTTTTTTACAAGGAAGGTCACAAAGAGTGCCGTGGAATTTCTTGCTACTTCTTCTCCATAGAGGCCTTCATCCGTTTTGGAACGCACAACTAGCTTCAACTTTCGGACTAACTGACCGACTCCTTCACAATTCAAAAGTGCCTGTAAACGGTCTAATTGAAATAAATGTTTTGACTTTGACTTTATTTATACATACATACATACATAAACTCACGCCTTTTTCCCATGGGGGTAGGCAGAAACTATAGAACGCCATCTGCTACGATCCTTACATACTCCTTTCGCTTCATCTACGATCATACATCTCGTCATACAAGCACGCCGGTTACGAGTACTACGCACCTGACCTTTCTGAAGGACCTCACCACTTTATTTATATTTCTTAAATATTGATAATTATGATATTTTCTGTATGGGAAAAGGCTTTTGCCCTGCGGTGAGACAATAATACGCTGGTGTGTTATTAAGCAGCTTTGAGAACCTTGAATTCTAAGAGTGAGGGAAGAGGGAGTGCACCTGTGTTTGCGCATACACTTGTGCACTATAATATCTCTTGCGTACTTGGCTAATCTCCTTCATCACACACCGAGACTCCTCCGTACCTCGGTGCGCACGTTAAGCCGTTGGTCCCGGCTGTCATATGAGGATCTGTGACTTTTTTACAGGTCGTCAGAATCCTGAAAGTCTGACAACCAGTCTTACCAAGCTGTATCGTATTACTCAGTTACTGGGTTGTAGAGGTCAGATAGGCAGTCGCTCCATGTAAAATACTAGTATTCAGCTGCATCTGGATAGACTGGAAGCCGACCCCAACATAGTTGGGAAAAGGCTAGGCAGATTGATTGATCGAAAGCTTGATACAGCCGAGATTAGTAGCATTCTGTCAAAAAGAGGACTGACGATTATATATTTCTGAGAAAAAATATCATAACAAACGCAAGCATCGTGAAGTCTTTTAATTAAAACCCAGACACTAGTTATTATCAAAAAATGCACTGTTATCAGTCGAAATGAAAAATACTTTCCTTGAAAAATCTTTTTTATATTAATCCTATTAAAATCCTTTTGTAGTCTTTACAAATATTTTAAATCTGAATAATTTTTATTGTTTGTTTTTTTAATCGCTATAATCTCTGGAACTACCATCGGATTAGAAAAAAATGCATTGTATATAATAGCCAGATTCATGACATATACTATAGGCTATTTAACATCACGCTGCGGCACACAGGAGCGGATCAGTGACCAAAGGTGTAACTTAATGCGAGTGAAAAAACACAACCACGCATTTAAAATCGCAGATACAAGATAGTGTAGAGGATCTCCGAGCAGCCTCGGAAGTCTAGATGTGTGTCCGGTTGATGGCAATGGGCTCGCTCCTTATTACATGGGACTTAAATATAAACGACTGCCTCGTTGGTCTAGTGGTCGCAAGCGCGACTGCTGTGCATGAGGTCTTGGGTTCGATTCCCAGGTCGGGCAAAGTGTTATTGGGTTTTTCCATCAGGAATTTCTCAGTAGCAGCCTTGGAGTCTGGATTTGTGCCCGGTTGATGGCAATAGGCTCGCCCCCTATTACATGGGACTAAAAACATAACTGGCGAAATGTGGGTGTACTAATGGGTACACCTCTGCCTAAGCCTTCTGGGGATTACAGGCGTGATGTTTTTTGTCTTCTTTATCGTGTGGGCGTAAGGCCTTACCCTTTTTTTTTCAGATAGTAAAAATCATCAAATGCCTCCTTCCGCCCTGGGTGGGGCGGAAGGGACTGTCAGACTTTTACTGACTAAAAAACCACCCTGTTCCTTCTGTTGCCCTTTACGCTCCGGGGCCACGGTATCCTGTTAAGACGTCCCGCAACCCCGGCAGGCGTTGGCCCCGTTGGGGGCCCCGTTCCAGTGCTGACACCCCACACACCTAGTGTCAGAGTTTCTAAACCACTTCAAGGGCCTCTGACATGGTTTGAGTGGAACAGTAAGTCCCGGTTTCCTCGCGATGTTTTCCTTCACCATGTGAAAAGAGGCTATCGCTTCTCAGAATTTCCTGATATTCAACACCGTTTCCGCCGGTACAAGGAAATATTAAATAAATATTAGAACGTTATTTGCTATCTTTTGTATTGGAGTGTTTTAATCGCAGAAGGAGAATAAGGTTCCGTATAGCTATCATTTTTGCTTTTCATTGTCTTGTTGTTTGAATTTAGTGACAAAGATAGAAAAGGGTATGCTTAGATGGTTCGGTCATGTTGAGAGGATGAGTGAAAGACGATTGACAAAAGGTATTTATATGTCAGAGGTGAGTGGCAACGCAGGGAGGGGTCGCCCTAGGAAGACCTACACTGACCTTATTGGTGAGGTCCTTCAGAAAGGTCAGGTGCGCGGTACTCGTAACCGGCTTGTATGAACGTGGACGAGGCGAAAGGAGTATGTAAGGATCGTAGCAGATAGCGTTCTGTGGTTTCTGCCTACCCCTATGGGGAAAAGGCGTGAGTTTATGTATGTATGTATTTCTTTTGCGTACTTGGTTAGTCTGTATTAAAATTTATCGCCTTCATCGAAATTCTTGAAATACTTGTAAAGCAGATAAATAACTATGGGGCAGTCGATATCAGTAGTCCTTCAAGAGAAACATTGATTATCTCCGATTTGATTGAAAGGCGATTGCAGTAAAAGCAGGAAAACGGTAAGCTGGGATTAATACCTTAGTACAATCAGTTTCAAAATAGTATGTTGAAAATGTAAACACATGAGGCAGAAAGTGGTTAGGATATTGGTGCCGATTCTCTTGGTCACAAACTTAACTTAAATTAGACTATTTCCATCTTTTTCTGTTCAATAAAACAAGAAAGAGACTAATGTAAATAAGAGGTGTCAAATTTAGTCAATCTGACACATCCATGCAATTATAGTTGACAGCTTAAAACGTATGGATTAAAAATACGGAAAAGTTCAAGGCAAAACTAATTTGACATCGCTAACTTAGTTCTTTAATGTCACCGTCCTTTTCGTTTGCTGCATGTTAGTAAGAGATGTAAATTCTCTAAATTTAGTCTAGTTTGTGAACAAGGGAATCGGTACCAGTGTAGTGCTACTCAACGTCAAAGTTTAATTGAAATCATTTATTTCAATTAGGCCATCAAAAGGCACTTTTGAACGTCATTACAAGAAAAAAAAATAGAACTGAACCTAGTAGCCCCTTCCAAAAGGTAGTTTTTTATGTAGAAGAATGGGCAAGAAACTCCATACTTTATATTTAGTTTAATTGACACGTAGTCAGTAATAGTCTAATTCTTCTTCCGCCCCACCCAGGGCGGAAGGAGTCATTTGATTATTTTAACCACCTCAAAAAAAAAGTTACGATTTAATACTTTTTTGTGCTATGTTTATCAATATAATAACTATTAAAACTACATAACGTAACACACAATAAGTGCAATATAATGATGTCACAGAGCTGGTCTGATGATGAAGCCGGAAGGTGGCCATAGGAACTTTATAAAATCTTTAAAGACCCACTTCCCAGTGTTCGATTAAGCAAAATTTTTAAATACATGTTCAATGCAATGTAAAAGCTTGTTTTATATATATTTTTTTAGTTAAAGCTTGTATATAAAATACTCCGACGGCATTGTTTACAAATACATCAAACAATTTTTCAATTGACTATACCAAAGTTATCAAAATCAAGATAATCTAATCAAATTAAAGATCAGCGTTTCCTATTACTTCAAACGGTACCCAAAATCTTTATCACACATGTTTACAATAAATTGATTGTTCCTTAATCACTAATTATCTTGGATTACCAAAAGATATTGGGTATAAAATATACTTGAATATCCACAATCAACGCATTACAAAAGTGGTCTTTTGACTGTGTGTGCACAAAATAACACCATAAAACATCCAAATCGCGGAATGTTAAGTAAGTTTAAAATTTTCTATTTTCAAAACATCCAAAAAATTTCAAATTTTCTAACGGTTTTTTTTTTCGGTGATTATAATGTGACGGTTGATTGAGGGAGTGGCGGAATCAGTGTTTATGTGGAGTTAAAAATATTAATTTCTAATTTTTATGACTTTTCAAACATAAAAATATTTAATTTTTAATTTATAGTGATTTTATATAAATTTTACGTAAAACGAAATGTTTAAAAACAATCATGGCGGATTTAAAAGACAGCGTTCGAATTTAGAAAGTGATTTTTTTTTCAATATATCACTATTAAGGTTTTTATTTCACGATTGTTTTTTTAAGACTAATAAACAAATAATAAATATCTTGGGACAACTCCAACTTTCTGGCTAACTGACCGACTCCTTGACAATTTACAAGTTAAATTTAAATAATTAATTTGACTTTGACTTTAATAGTCAAAGTTTAGTTCGATACGTATTTAGATTATTTGATTTCCAATGTGTTAATACTTTGTTTAATCAGACTAATCAGACTGTTTTTGATAATGGTCAGGTTTTTATTCATAATTGTTAAGTCAAAATATAATATTAATAAATTTGTATTGAGACAATCGGTGCTTTCTTTCTAAAAAAACGTTGCCCTATACAAAGAAAATTCTCTTTAATCGTGTGTGCATTTATAAGCATATAAACTCGCACACACAAACAGACAGATCCCAAAACAACAACATATAGAGACCATACAAATTTTGGTATCGCGCGGGAATCGAACTAACCAAACGCAGCGGAACAGCCAATTATCATTATATTGCATCATAATTACAAATGACGTCATTAAAATTACAGATATCTTTCAAAATATTACTATACCTATAACTAGTGACTTGTCCCGGCTTCGCCCGGGTGCAATATACATACATAAACCTTCCTCTTGAATCACACTATCTATTGATGAAAACCGCATTAAAATCCGTTGCGTAGTTTAAAAGATCTAAGCGTACAGACGGCGGGAAGCGACTTTGTTTTATGCAGTGATAAAACTTGTCAGTGCTTGTTTAAAATGATTCACTGTTTAATCTATATATTAATAATCGGATTAAGATTCTAATTAACGCACGTAAGAGATTATATAAACTTTTTCGCTAATGTTTTTACTATTCAATTTAATACAACATAGTCAAAGATTCCGACATCGGTGAAGGAAAACATCGTAAGAAAATCTGAACATAGAATTCACTAGCACTCTTCCTGCGATTTCAATCTCGTGATTTTTTTTACGGATCCCTAAATATTTTTTAATTTAATACATACCTATATCACCCTGGGATAGTGTAGCTTCCCAACAGTGAAAGAATTTTTCAAATCGGTTCAGTAGTTTCGGAGCCTATTAAATGCAAACAAACAAATCTTTCCTCTTTGTAATATTAGTATAGATATATAAGTCCGTCATTCCGCCTTGAGCAAGCAGGTGATCAATGCTCGTGCCTTCTCTGTATGAGAAGATGCTTTTGCCCTGCAATGAGACAGTAATAGGCTAGTACTTTTAGTTTCCACATCCTCTATTATACCATATTTTAACACATACTTATTTTTTTTTTTAATAAATGACAATTAATATAGTTTAACAAAAGAAAACTATGAAAATAGTGCTCCGCCCGCAACGAGGTGGTAAAACCCAAGCTAATAGGAATCCAGAGAGAGGAACCTCCTCACTATGAGTGCCGTGTCCAAGACAACCGCCTTCTGCATCTGACTCTTGACACAGCTGTTGAGCGAAAGTTTCTCAAGGTGTTGGTCGAAACTTTTTGCTATTAAACTGTTCATTGACATGACTATCGAAACAATAATTGTCGAATCTATACTCCATAAGCATATTGTAACCTCGTGAGCTAGATCGAGATATTTTATGATCTTTTCTTTTTCATAGGCTGGTATTATTATTGATGTACTTATTCTAAGATTAATGAATTAATGCAAAAGGCAGTAAATTACTTTTAGTAATTAAAAATAATTTATTACATTTACACTTTTATCATTTGACATCGTCTCATGTTATAAATTATAAAGATTAATTCTTATTAAATACGTTTATTTAATAATCTTTTAGTTCCAGTCTTTTTAGATACGAGAATTTCATGCGCGCGCATTATTTGCGTATTCCACCAATCAGTGACGTGAAATTTTGCTATCATACAAATTTAAATCTTGCAAAGTTTTTAATTCCCTTAGTTGTTTTGTTCTAGATTTATTGGATTAATGGATTTTCTAGATTAGAAATTGATAACAGACAATAATGTTTTAATAATAAAAATGTAGAAAATGCTATAATCCCGTTAACATTGAAGTTCTTTGACTGCATTTCCCCTCACCATCTAGAATATATCTCTACACAGTATAAAACAAAGTCGCTTCCCGCCGTCTGTACGCTTATATCTTCTAAACTACGCAACGGATTTTAATGCGGTTTCCATCAATAGATAGAGTGATTCAAGAGGAAGGTTTATGTATCTACATTGCATCTGTCCGAAGCTTGTAATAATTCTAATTTTCATAACATAACTATCTGCTCCTAATGACTTCATGCGCGTTGTTTTTTCACCTGTCTTGAGTAACATTTTTGGTTACTGCTCCTCTCACAGAGGTCATAGCGTGATGTTACAAAGCCTATACTATTCCTCATGAATCTGGCTATCATATACTAAAAGATTTTTTTGCAATCTGACTGGTAGTTTTAGAGATTAACGTGTTTAAACATACTATCAAAAATCTCTTTAGCTTTACTAAATTAAGAAAGTTTAGATACAACAATGGTTATGGTACAATAATATTAATAAAACTTTTATATTAAGTAAATTTATTGGTTTTTGGTTGATGGCAATAGGCTCGCCCCCTATTACATGGGACTTAAACATAACTGGCGAAATGTTGGTGTACTAATGGGCACACCTCTGCCTAACCCTTCGGGGATTATAGGCGTGATGTACTGATGTTATGTAGTTTAAAACACACATACACGTAGCAATTAACTAAGCATGCTGCCCTTTAAATTAAGTGACATTTTTTATGAGTAAACCTGCAATTAAATCTGTTTTATTTTATTTTACAGAAGCCCTTTTATTCCTGACGGCGCTTGCGCTCGTCCAGGCCCGCCCAGGTGAAGAGCAAGTTCAAATCGAAGACAGAAACTGTGCATCAACAGAAAGGGGATGCAACCCCGTTGTGCCGACGACCTTACGTAAGTACTATCATACTAAATAACCCCCCCCTGGGGGCGTACCACGACCTCATAAAGCAATATTATTTTAATATTATTTTGCCTTCCGTACTGTTGGATTTTCAACGCTCGGCTCAGCGCTGAGAGTTGAAAATGCAACAACAGAAATTACAAAGCAATATTAAAATAATACTGTTAGAGATGGCGGTAGGCGCCATGTTCATTACCCCCCCCCCCCCCCCTCCCTTCAAAATCAACTTCAACAATTGAAGACAGCGTTTATCGTATCTTAAGAGTTTTAAGCCTTACAGCTTTTTATACACACTCCCGATTGTCCTTATTTTTCGAAATGAATGAACTGATTTTAATTAAACTTCCTACACATAACCAGGATACATAGGTCTAAAAAGTAAATTGAGAACATTAAAAAAAAATGTTTTACAGCAAAATTCGAGCGGTTTTAAGTTATACATAGAAGCAAAGATTTCCAATCATCTTTTTTTAAAAAAGACAATTTGAAAATTTTATTTAATTATCCAGATCCAAACCTACCTCCTTATCAAACTTCATCCCAATCGGTTCAGTAGTTCCGCCGTGATGATCAAACAAACTTACGAAGGAGTCAAAAATCATATTTCTTTTTACAGCGCCTCCATTAAATCAAGAACCCTGTGAAACTCTAGAGAACGGTTGTCCCGTTGACTGGCATATTCACAGACTCCTTCCTCATGAAGAATATTGCCATAAATTCTACTATTGCGACAAGGGTGAGCTGGTAGAGAGGTACTGCGCGCCTGGTACCTACTTCAACTATGATATCCAGGTCAGTAAAACAAAAGAACGTGTAAGTTTAAAATATTTAGAACTAGTTCGCACGCGGCTTCGCTCGCAAATTAAGTTTAAAATTCGATCATAATTCGAAAGACATGTGGCGCCATCTATCATCATAAGAACGTTATTGTAATTTTTCTCGGGAACAGTACTTTTTTTCGGGATGAAAGGTACCCTATGTTCGTTACTGTACTCCTGGCAACGTATATGCAAAATTTCAGGATGATCGGTTCAGTGGCTTAGGCGTTAAATGGTAACAAACAAACTAACTTTCGCATTTATAATATTAGTTAGGATGCCTCGTGAATTAGCAAGTTGAAGTGGCAGTGGGCAGGCCACATAGCACGCAGAACTAATGGCCGATGGGGCCGTAAAGTTCTCGAATGGAGACCACGCACCGGCAAGCGCAGCGTAGGATCCACCCAAAAGGTGGACAGACGATCTGATAAGGACAGGATAAGCCGCTCCAACCGGCTCTATTGGAAATCTGTAGGGGAGGCCTATGTTCAGCAGTGGACGTCCTACGGCTGATATGACGATGATGAGACTGCCTCGTTGGTCTAGTAATTGCAAGGAGAGAATATGCTATTATGAGGTCATAGGTTCCCAGGTCGGGTAAAGTCTTTTTCTTCTTTATCGTGTGGGCAGTAAGGTCTTACGACCCCACCCTAGTGTCAGAGTTTCTAAACTGCCTGAAGGGCCTCTGGCATGGTTTGAGTGGGACAGTAAGTCCAGGTTTCCTTACAAGTAAAGTGGCATATGGGTAAAGTGTTATTAGGTTTTTCTATCAGGAATTTCTCAGTAGCAGCCTCGGAGTCTGTATTTGTGCCCTGTTGATGGAAATAGGCTCGGGTTCTTTTACATGGGACGTAAATATAACTGGCGATATGTGGGTGTACTAATAGGTACACCTCTACCTAACCTTTTGCAGATTACAGACGTGATGTTATGTTAAAAAATAGTTAAGTTTAACCGAAAAAACATGTTTCTTAAATAACCTTTTAACTTTATGTATTTACTGGCTTTAATCCGCGACTTCATCCGCGCAAATGTCAAACAACCGCTTCATCCAAACAAAAATGCTGGGGAATGAATTTTAAACATCCATTCATCCAAACTTTCTCATTTATATTATTGTAGCAGCTTTAATAATACGTTTTATGTGAAAATTTCAAATAACGGATCGGACCGATTTCAGACGGACAGAAAGTGGGATCTAGTAAAAGCGTTTCGTTTAATCATTTTCCTCATATTTTGCGACTCAGCGGAATTCAGAAGAGTACGTAAATGATTGTAAATGACGATAAGGATATTTCCGCTAAAACGCAATTCCGGCCGTAAAACAAATCCCTCATCAATTGCAAATGTTATCAAAATTTAGAATTTTATAAACCGATTATGAAAGATAAAAAAGAAACCTAAAAAGTTAAGGTCAGATACGCAAGGGGACGGCCAGAGAATTGTACAACCTTGTACCACATCCAATGATAAGAGTAAATCAGGAAAAACATAATTAAAAATGGCAATCACAAAGTCGCTTCTTGCCGTCTGTACGCTTATATCTTCTAAACTACGCAACGGATTTTAATGCGGTTTTCATCAATAGATAGAGTGATTCAAGAAGAAGGTTTATGTAGATTGCATTCGTGTGAAGCTGGGGCGGGAAGCTAGTATCTCCTAAACACCAACAATGAGTTATCAATGATCCAAACCCAACAATTTATAAATCACCGTCATGCTTTGTGACTGCAAATTTAATATTATTATAACATGGGATGCAATTCTATAATATCATGATGGCTCAATGGTGCCTGTCCGCCTTGAGCAAGCGTGGTGATCAATGCTCGTGCATTCTCCGTATGAGAAGAGGCCTATGTTAATACTCGTGCCTTCTCTATATGAGAAGAGGCCTTTTCTCTGTACACTCTGTACATTCGAGATTTATAACATTTTTTTTTTTCAATCTTTAAAGGTCTGTGACTGGCCCTACAATGTGGACTGCGTCAACGATGGTTCTTACGAGTACCCTTCAACTCCAGGACCTGAAGAAAACCCTCCAGACATCGGTGATGTACTGGACAACGGTTGCCCCTCAGACTTCAGTATCCATCACCTCCTCCCCCACGAAACGGACTGCGACAAATTCTACTACTGCGTTTTCGGTGAAAAAGTTGAACGCACATGCGCAGAAGGAACCCATTTCAATTTCGAAATTCAGGTTAGTATGTCATTGAAATATAAGGTCCCTAAGAAGCATAAGAAGATAAAAATGACGGTTTATACTTGTGTTGTCTGTTGAGAATAGCTTGACCATCCAAAACCTCGTTTACATCAAAATATTCAAAGTCAAAGTCAAAGTCAAAGTCAGAGTCAAAGTCAAAGTCAGAGTCAAAGTCAAAGTCAAAGTCAAATCTTTTATTTCAATTAGACCAAAAAGCAAAGCAAAAAAATATAATATTGAATCTAGTTGCCCATTCCAAAAGATAGTTTCGTATGGAGAAGAACGGGCAAGAAACTCCAACAAAACAAATGTTATACAATAGTCAAAAGTATTTGTTGTAAACGAGGTGTTACGATAGCTTATCTGACAGATAGTTCCATACAGTTTATATATCTGGAACATAATTATTAACTGGTAGATATGAAATTTTCGTTTATTGTTGATGAGTGACTTTTTATGATTTTCTTTCTATTACAAAGACCAGATTTCTTTGAAATTTTCATAATTTCATTTCTGTAACATTTTCATTTGAGGTTTTAAATTGCGCCCGCGCAGACATCCGCTCACTCAACAACAATATTCAATAGTGTGTTTATAGATTTAAAAAAAATGTTAAGATCTTTGGATCTGTTCTTAGAAAAATACAGGCTTAGTTAAAAACTACTTTTTTATTTTTTAAATCTCAGATATATTTCGGTCGAACTTGCACACGAAGGGTTCCGTACCAACGCACAATATTTAAAACTAAGGTTTTGACCTTTTGAATACGGAATCCTAAAAATCATTATCCCAAACACATGCAGCTGATAAAAATGACTACAAAACACTTTTTCTAATTATAACATTTATTATTTAATTGTAAATATATTCAATGTCTTGGTAATCACAGATAAAGACAGTTATCAAAAATGTATTGATTTCAATATACGTCATCAACAAAGTCGTAAACTTTCCGCGTAAATATCCGTAATCGCGGACGCAGACGAAGTCGCTTATTTCCTTTCTTACGGTTCAAACTAACCTTTTACCAAATTTCATCAAAATCGGTTCAGTGGTTCGGTCGTAAAAGCGTAAGAGACAGACCTTGTTTACATCGTACTTGCATACAAACTTCCACCCCCCTTTTCACCACCAAAGCGGGTGATTTCCAGGATGAAAACTATCCTAGTCCTTCCTCGGATCATAAACTATCTTCATGCAAAATTTCATAAAAATCGATTCAGCGGTTTAAGCGTGAAGAGGTAACAGACAGACACACTTGCGCATTTATAATACTAGTATGGATATATGACATAATATGTCAATAATATGTCAAATAGTACAATTTAAACGTCGAACTGACTGACAGTAAACCGCCACAGACATCGAGTCTGATCGAAGCATTATTTTATAACAAAATAAATGAATAACACTAAAAGAATTTAAAATATGGCTGTCGTAGATTCAAATTTTTATTAGAGATTAAGATAACATAAATTAATCTTACAATTTTCATGAATAGTAAAAACATTTTCCTTAAACAGTTCTTGATAATTTTTTTCCTATCTAAGATTAAATTTTCATAAAATCTTTTGATCCTAATTACGTTGAAGATTTATTAAAAGATTTGCAAACAATGAGGTAAGAAGTTCAATATTTATTTTAGTATGTTTTTCGAATTTGAACTAGCCACCTTACCGCTGGTTGTAGGCAGTCAAAGCGATGAATACGCACGCACACAGGGATATAGTCGCGCGACACTGCCTACCGCATACACAACGGGGCGATTCTGTTCTTTGAAAGAGGTGTATTCTGAAATATTGTCAAACATAAACTACTAAAAAACCAGTATTTATTTGGTGTCGTGCTCCAGGAAAAACAATCAATGTAGGAAAATCTAATAAATCAAAATACGTACTTACTATCAATAAAACAAGAATTCGCTGTAGATAAAGAAATAACTATAAACTATGAAACAAAGGAAACTAATAGACAAAATGATAAAGGGATTAGATAAATCAAATATGGCGTAGGTTTTAAAGTATTTAATGATAAAGACGAAAAGTTCACTACTATCTATACTGACATTATAGAGCTAAAAAGTTTTTGTTTGTTTAAACGCGCTAATCTCTGAAACTACCAGTCTAATTAGAAAAATATTTGTGTATGTGATAGCCAGATTCATAAGGAACACTTTAAGCTATATAACATCACGCTACAACATCTGGGAGCGAAGCAGTTGCAAAAGAACGCGGGGTATAACTGTTAGAAATAACGTGGATAATGTCATACTTGATAAAGGCTGATAAAAATAAATAGGTAGTAGTTTTCTGCCTGACTGCGGAGGAATTCAAAAGGGAAGATATTCTTTTTCTATAAATACTTCTCATTCATTTTGAAGAAGGTAAAATTGTATATTATAATATTATACTAGCCTATAACTGTCCACTGCAAAGCAATGGCCTATTCTCAAGTGTCCATGTTAGGGTCGGCTAAGTTTTACTAGATGCAGTTAAATACTAATATTGTAGCATGAAGTGATTGTCTTGAGTACGATTCCAAAGTCAGGCAGTGTTATAGGGTTTTTCCAGGAATTTCTCAGTAGCGGCCTCGGCGTCTGGGTTTGTGCCCGGTGTACCTATTACATGAGACTTAAACATAACTGGCGAAATGTGGGTGTACTAATGCGTACACCTCTGCCTAACCCTTCGGGGATTACCGGCGTGATGTTATGTATGTTTCATTAATATACCTACAGTGGAAAAAATTATGTAACCAGATATATTAAAGATCGTGATATGAGATACCAAAAGTAATGAGTTATGTCCAGGCTCAGATTTATATCAATTTGATTGATAATTATTTTCAAATGATTAGGTTTTGCCGACTTTTAAAAGAGTAATTAAGGAATCGGTAAAAATCTTTAATAATTTTCGTCATAATCTTGTAAATGAAGTTTATAGAAGAAGTAAAGATAAAAGAAAGGGTAGGATGTAATGAAAATGCAACATTTTTAAATAATTTATTTTTGAAAAATGTTTTTTATAATTTTTATTTTATCAAAATTAAATAAAGCTAGGAAGTAACTTATAATAAATTAACATTAAGTCCTAAAAATAACAAAATCATCGACATACACATAAAATAAGCATGGGCTATACTTCCAATGTGTCATCAAAAGCTTCTTTGCATCGCTGTCAATAAAAAAAGAGAAAATTTAAAAAGAGAATGTTCGGAACTCACACCATTTTTCTCTAAAAAATTACCATTCAAAAATTGTATTGACATTTTCTTCATCTTTCCAGGTTTGCGATTGGCCACAAAATGCTGGCTGTGAATTCTATGTACCTCCTCCTACTAACCCTTGCGATGCGACAACTGCCGGACCCGGTGGTTGCAACCCGGCACCTGAGGCCTCAACGACTGTCAGACCCTGCGACGCGACAACCGCTGGACCTGGCGGTTGCAATCCGGACCCACAACCTGAGCCCACAACCCCCGCTGCGACCACAACGACAGTTGTTCCCAGCCCCTGTGACGCTACGACCGCCGGACCCGAGGGCTGTGGTTTCCTCGAAAACAATTGCCCAGCTGACTTCAGTATCCACTGGCTGTTGCCCCATGAAAGTGAATGCGACAAATTCTATTACTGCGTCAATGGTGAATTAGTTGAGAGGAACTGCGCTGAGGGAACTCATTTCAACCCTGTCCTCCAGGTAAATATTGATTGAACTTGACTATTTTTGAAAAGGCAAAAACTA
Organism: Hoplodrina ambigua; assembly: GCA_949774945.1. Taxonomy (NCBI): domain Eukaryota; kingdom Metazoa; phylum Arthropoda; class Insecta; order Lepidoptera; family Noctuidae; genus Hoplodrina; species Hoplodrina ambigua. The sequence goes on from OX458991.1 coordinate 1,050,850, forward strand.
TTGAATGACAGAGCCATTTTTTTGGCACAGTCTATAAAGGCAATATTCACAAAAATCAAAGTCAAAGTCAAAATTTCTATTTGATTTAAAACATTTACAGGGGCTTTTAAACTGTCAAGAAGTCGGTCAGTTAGTCAGAAAGTAAAAGTTAATTCTTGAAGTAAAATGGAATTCAAGTAATGGATTAACTCAGAGGATATCATCAAAACATAAGTTTTAAGTTAAATCAAAGACATAATTATGATTATTACAAATGAATAGACAGTTAAATACTAATACCTTTTTGGTTACAATAAACTCAAAATAGTATCTGTTGTTAGTAAAACTCACCTTGTATGAGTATCACCGTAGATTTCTTTCTTGGTATACTTAGATGAGTGTTTGGTCAATCAGCTGACGACAAACTAAAACTCTCTTCTTGACAGTCTAGTAAGAAGCCTGTTTACTCCTTTAAAGAACAACTAAAACTAAACTATAAAAATCTAGTACAACGTTGAAATTATATTTTAAAAATATTTTATCATTCAATTAGGCATGTCTGATAAAAAGTCATGTTTTTAATTAAAAACGACATTACTAATTAATTGTGATGTATATCTTGGATACGATTTCTGATCTATATCTGTGGTTTTTTTCCCTTTTATGGAAGGTTAGCCTTTATGATGTAGAATAGCTGAAATAGGAATTCATTTTTATATATACATATAAGATAAAATAGATATAAGATCTGTGATGAGAAAATTAAAAAGACCTTGTATTCTTCCTTAATAACTGAAGAAGCATTGCATTATTTTCATATAAATAATCAAGGTTATTGTTAATCAGCCAATCAGTTGATTGATAAATAAGTAAACTTTATTTAGTAAGAGATAATCTTTAAAATTTCTGATACTATTACAAATATTCTTTTACTGATAGAAAGCTTTACTAAGGTCGAGTGGCAAGGCTATGTTTCATGGTACAGGTTCAGTGAACTGACAAACAAATCCAACGTAAATTTAAACCCAAAACTTAAAATAAATATTTCTATTCCAGGTCTGCGATTGGCCCCAAGACGCTGGCTGCGAATTTTATGTACCCCCACCAACTAGGCCCTGCGATGCTACTACCGCTGGACCCGGTGGCTGCGAACCGGTTCCTGATCCCACGACTCCATCTGCAACCACAACCACAACGACAGCTGGCCCCAACCCACCCGCGCCCTGCGATTCTACGACCGCTGGACCCGGTGGTTGCGGAACTCTACCCAACAATTGCCCAGCTGACCCCGAAATCCACTGGCTTTTACCTCATGAAAGTGACTGCAGCAAATTCTACTACTGCGTTTGGGGTGAATTAGTTGAAAGGGACTGCCCTGACGGTACTCATTTCAACCCTACCCTCCAGGTAAATAGCAGTTTCAATTCTTCGTAATTATAAGAAAGTATATTTACGAGTTGTAAAAAGACACACAGACCGACAGATTGTGCGCAATATAACGCATGTTAAACATTGCACTTGGTATTTAAAGTTTAATTAATAACATTTAAAAATGGTTTCTCAAAATAATAAAAAAAAAACATAAAACATTGACCTTCGATATCTCCGTATTCAAATTCCCAGGTATGGTCCTGAATGAAAAATAAGATTGCAACGATAATAAGAATTTATTGCAACTTTCGGCTTCGTTTACTGTGTTTTTACACCTATCATTTATTTGGCATAGGCTATCAAGTAATATAATCCTTGCAAAACAAACAAAATTTTTACTCATTGCACTTCTGAGAGCCACTCTAATCACTACTCCACATGAACTTGGCAACCAAAACTAAAAATAAATATTTCAATTCCAGGTTTGCGATTGGCCCCAAGACGCTGGCTGCGAATTTTATGTGCCCCCACCAACTACTGGCCCTTGCGATGCCACAACCGCTGGACCCGGTGGTTGCAACCCTGCACCTGAACCCACGACTCCATCTGCAACCACAACAACTACGACAGCTGGCCCCAACCCGCCCGCGCCTTGCGATTCTACGACCGCTGGTCCCGGTGGATGCGGAACTCTACCCAACAATTGCCCATCTGACCCCAACGTCCACTGGCTGTTGCCTCATGAAAGTGACTGCAGCAAATTCTACTACTGCGTTTGGGGTGAATTAGTTGAGAGGGACTGCCCCGCGGGAACTCATTTCAACCCCACCCTCCAGGTAAATGTCTAATGATAGGTTATATCGTTACAAGTTTTAAAACAATATTTTACATGATTTGAAAAAGCTTGATCTTCACAATCTATATAGCCCGAATGTTCCCAGATATGGTACTTAATAAAAAATTAACACATTCATTGGAAATATACTCGTATTTACCTTTGGCCTCGTTAACTGTCTTTTATATCTGTTATTCATTTGACTTAGCACGTACAAACCAAACAAAGATTTGTCTCATTGCTCTTTTCAGAGCCACTCTAGTCTCTACTCGATAATAATTTGAAAACAAAAATAAAATTATGTTTCTATTCCAGGTCTGCGATTGGCCACAAGACGCTGGCTGCGAATTTTATGTACCGCCACCAACTGGCCCTTGCGATGCCACAACTGCTGGACCCGGTGGTTGCAACCCGGCACCTGAACCCACGACTCCATCTGCAACCACAACCACAACGACAGCTGGCCCCAACCCGCCCGCGCCTTGCGATTCTACGACCGCTGGACCCGGTGGTTGCGGAACTCTACCCAACAATTGCCCATCTGACCCCAATGTCCACTGGCTGTTGCCTCATGAAAGTGACTGCAGCAAATTCTACTACTGCGTTTGGGGTGAATTAGTTGAGAGGGACTGCCCCGCGGGAACTCATTTCAACCCCACCCTCCAGGTAAATATCTAATGATAGTTTCTATCGTTATATGTTATAAAAAATATTTCTTAGGATCTGAAAAAGCTAGCCGTAAAAACCTAAACGTTGTACTTTCGAGTGCGTGCAATAGAACGAGGCTTATGAGGATGTATAAACTTTATCTAAAACATTTAAAACTAGTATTCATAAAAATCACAAATACTTCGAACATTGACCTTCAAAATCTACGCAACCAACACTTTCCAAGGTATGGCCCTGAATGAAAAATGATCACATAAATTGGAAACTTAATTATGTAACTTTCGGCTTTGTTAAATGTAATTTTACATCCGTTATTTACTTGGCACAGGCTGGCTATCAAGCAACACAACCCTTGCAAAACAAATAAAAAATTGTAACATTACTTTTCTCAGAACCAGTCTAGCCACCACTCGACATGAACTTAAAAACAATCATTAAACTTCATGATTTTATTCCAGGTCTGCGATTGGCCCCAAGATGCTGGCTGCGAATTTTATGTACCCCCACCAACTACTGGCCCTTGCGATGCCACAACCGCTGGACCCGGTGGTTGCAACCCGGCACCTGAACCCACGCCTCCATCTGCAACCACAACCACAACGACAGCTAGCCCCAACCCGCCTGCGCCTTGCGATTCTACGACCGCTGGTCCTGGTGGATGCGGAACTCTACCCAACAATTGCCCATCTGACCCCAATGTCCACTGGCTGTTGCCTCATGAAAGTGACTGCAGCAAATTCTACTACTGCGTTTGGGGTGAATTAGTTGAGAGGGACTGCCCCGCGGGAACTCATTTCAACCCAACCCTCCAGGTAAATATCTATGCAAAGGTTAAATGGTTAAAAGTTAATAAACAATATTTCATTTATGATCCTAAATAGCTAGCCGTGATACCAACAAAAGAAAGAAAGAAATTATATATGATATAAAACACATAATTATCATAACTGTTAACTGCGCATATTGATCATCAAACTAAGTGACTTTAAGCACAAACTATTGATGGGAAAAACTAAAGTCACAAATACTTCAAACATTGACCTTCAAAATCGACATAGCCTGAAGGTTCCCAGATATGGTCCTTAATGAAAAACACAATAATGGGAACCACGTATTACTTTTGGCTTCGTTATTTATTTGACTTGGCACGTGCAAGAGAAACAAGAATTTGTCCCATATTGCTCTTCTCAGAGCCACTTTAGACACTACTCGACATGAACTTAAAAACAAACATTAAACTTCATGATTTTATTCCAGGTCTGCGATTGGCCACAAGACGCTGGCTGCGAATTTTATGTGCCCCCACCAACTACTGGACCTTGCGATGCCACAACCGCTGGACCCGGTGGTTGCAACCCGGCACCTGAACCCACGACTCCATCTGCAACCACAACCACAACGACAGCTGGCCCCAACCCGCCCGCGCCTTGCGATTCAACGACCGCTGGTCCTGGTGGATGCGGAACTCTACCCAACAATTGCCCATCTGACCCCAATGTCCACTGGCTGTTGCCTCATGAAAGTGACTGCAGCAAATTCTACTACTGCGTTTGGGGTGAATTAGTTGAGAGGGACTGCCCCGACGGTACTCATTTCAACCCCAACCTTCAGGTAAATATCTATTTGTTGACCTTTTACAAGTTATAAGACAATATTTCATATGATCCAAAACCGCTAGCTGCAAAAAAAAAACAATGAAAGAAAGAAACATATTTATTAAGCACAGGTTGTAAAGCAAAGACAACATTTACAAAATAAAAGCAATCAGAAAAACCATTCCCATTGCTTTTCATAAAGTCACATGAATTTTAAACGAAAACTAACAACATATATTTTAATTCCAGGTGTGCGACTGGCCCCAAGACGCTGGCTGCGAATTTTATGTACCCCCATCAACTACTAGGCCCTGCGATGCTACAACCGCTGGACCAGGCGGTTGCAACCCAGATCCTGCACCGACAACACCATCTGCATCCACGACAACAACGACGCCTAACCCCAGTCCCTGCGATACCACAACCGCTGGACCTGGTGGTTGCGAGCCGGTTCCTGAACCCTCAACAACTACAACACCTCCTCCTGATGCAGTAGACAGATGTGTAAACGAATGCAATGTCGCTCCATGGGCTCATGACACCGACTGCGACAAATACTGGATATGCAACGGTGGACAATCAGTCTTAATCACATGCTCTGAAGGTCTTCATTTCAACCCCAGCACAAATACTTGTGACTTCATCTGTAATGCTGGATGTGTCAGAGGTAACGTGCAAGCTACTGAACACGCTGACGGTGTCAGCGTCTTCCTGCCTTGGGATAAAGTTGACAATGACGTAGCAAAACTCTTGAACCTCGCCTGATCAAATGGAGACGTTCTGACCCAAAAGTTCTGAAATTAAATTATCTGTGAAAATGTACTGTGAATAGATTGATAAATAAAATAAATTATTAGGCATTGTATAAATAAATGCATTATTAAATATAAAATTATTGTTTTTTGTATTGTTATCAAATTTTATTTATTTTGATAAAGATCGATTGATATTTTTGTGAAAAGAAAAATTGTTTCAAAAATAGTTTGCTTTGATGATTGTTTCGAACTTTTGCATTAATTTTGGCCCTTATTTGGAAAATCTTAATATTTCTAAACGATCTTTAACCATCTCTCTTTAATATTGTCTTATCAATAATTATTTAAGAGGAGCTATTAAACTAATTATAAAAATTAGTTTTTGATCGTTTATAAATATTAATTATTTTACGAATAAGAGACTCAATAACTGGAAAATGTATAAAATATTTCAGGAATTAAATAAAAAATATACGAGCATGATTTTCAAAAAATATTATTTTATTTTGTAAAAATATTGTAAATAAATATAACATTCACAATTTTCAATCGTATCTTAGTTTTATGTTTTATGATAAGTTAATCCTAGCTTAAAATTACATAAGGCACATTAAACAATACGTGTGATTATAATCTTTAAAGTTTTCTTTTCCATAAGAATCCCTTTTAACTTTGTTCTGGAGTAAACTGGGTAAATATGACCCTTGCATTTCCCAATTATTTTTGGATCGTCTACCAGTCTATTTAGATGCACTTGAATACCAGTATTCTACATAATAATGACTGCCTAACTGGTCCATCCAATAATTAATTAAAACAACACCACTCTGTGAAATAATTATTTGAAAACAAACCACTGTTCCATATATTTTGACCCAGTAGGCATAGCAAATATTTTTAAAATTACCTACAAAATAAACATCTCTCAAGGGCCTAAAATCAGGTACCAACTGAATCCTCGGTATAAATTGCGCTTTCACGTCCTTTCCACCATTTACAGGGTCAAAATATACGAACTGTTTACTCACACACATAATTCATTTACATGCTAATTTGTGGACAAGTGTGTCATTGCACTGAATTAGTTTATCTATCATTTCTTTTTTAAGCATGTTTTCATTTATCTAAGAATGTTTAATAAGGGCAATACATCATATAGAATTGTTGGACCATACACCTAGTAAAACTGATGATACAGGTAGCCAAGTAAACCTAATAAGTGTCTTTACAATATTTTAGGAAATAGCCTCTCAAGAATATTGCCTTAACTAAGAAAAAATGCTTTATCTACTAGTAAATTATTATTTTATTTCATTTCAACCTTAAATAAATTAAAAGACTATCTTAACGATATTTACTACAGTACCTACAAACACACCACAAAAATTGGGTCAAAATTACCCCAAATATCTATAAAAAAACTTGGGTCAAAATGACCCCAAATATTTAAAAAAAATTACACAATTTATTATTGCTTTGGACCGTTGCTCTTACTAAAATTATCAATACAATAACCGTATAACATGATTCTTAACAAAATAATCAACAATTTTTATTTAAAAAATACTACACTGGAATGTTATGTTCTGCAGTTTTGTTATTTAAACTTTATTACTGACTGTCTGCTGCGTGGTTAGCTTCCAGTACCTGTAAATAATAAAAAATGTATGAATTATACAGTTTAACTCAGAAGATAACACAAGCTTACCAAGTCGCTTGAGAGAATTTTGAATTAAAAATAAATTAAAAAACAAGAAAATTAGTAGTAACTATTCTACCATTTTGAATATTAAAAATTAAATTAAACTATTCTTTAACTTAAATTACTTCTATCTTTAATAAAATTTGACTGCCAAGACAATACTGTGGTACCAGACAGCTATTGAAGTACTTTTTATTTATTTTTTGTTTAACATTATTAAGCCTTCATTAATTGTCCGGATTGAATGACGATCTCAGCGAAGTCTAACCAAGTACGCAGGAAATACTATAGTTCATAAGTGTGTGCTCAAATACAGGTGCACTCCCTTCTCCCTCACTTTTATAGTCCGACTGGGGAGAGGTCAGGCGCAGAACCAGCGACTTTACGTACTCCAACTTTCATACTCCGCAAGGCTACTGAGATATTTCAAATGGAAAAACCCAGTAACACCTTGCCCGACCTGGGAATCGAACCCAAATCCCCTCGTTCAGCAAACACGCGTGGCCACAAAAACACGACCTTGAGAACGGAGAGAAAGTCTACAAAACGCACATAGAAACCTGCCTACATTGGGTCGTTATAACCCCAGATCCAACAGGTAGGAAGTACCACAGAGCAATTAAATGAATAGATAACATATTTAATACATACCCTCTTAATCTTCTTTCCATACATCGACCAAAATGTGACTTTAACTTCTGTTGGTTTCCCTGTCCTCGCATCGAACACACGACAGCTGTCAAATGGGGGGCAGTAGAGGTGCAAGGAGACAGCTCCATCTACGTGCGAGGGGTTCTCAACACGATGGAGGCCTAGGGCATCTAGAAACCAAAAAAGTATACATTTAAATTAAAGTGCCGTGTGCTAATCGCCTAATACTTTTACTCGTAATTGTACTTATTATAATAAACAACTTCTCCAAAGAATAGTACCCGACATTTAAGCGAACGAAGTCGCTGACACCTATGCAATCGGTTACCCTTTATAGCAATGTTTTTTTTCTTCGTTTTGCCATATTTTTTATTATAGGCGCAAATAGATCTCCTGTCAATAATAGAAAAGCAAATTCTCTTATTGCACAACAAGAAAAATAAACAGGCGCTTTTTTTTCATTCGGAACCATACCTGGGAATATTTTTAATTTAAGGTCAATATTGCAACTATTTTCACATATTTTTATAAAATGTTATCACTTATCTTTATTAACCCCTAAGACCCCTGTACTATTATTGCATGATCAGAGCTATTTCTTCATTAAAAATAAAAGACAGTTCCCAACAAAAATGTTTTCTAACAGTTACTTTATTTGATGGAGAGTAAACGTAGTTAGAGGATATGTGATGTGTTATTAAATCGCATAATAACATAAATCCGATAAATAATAATTTAATAAATATTATTATTTACTGTCATTGTAAATAATAATTATCAATTAATTATTATAACATTTTTAAGGTTATTTCCTATTTACGTAATTATTTCATCAGACAATAATAATAGTCCAAGAGCTCATGTCGTAAGACCGACATCATGTGTTGTCATTACGTGTTCTTAGCGTGAAGTCGATTAGTTTGTAATTTTTAAACCCTGGCTGTGGTCGTGATTTCCTATATGCCCCTATAATATTCCTCATGAATCTGGCTATAATTATACAGAAAGATTTTTTCCAATTCGACAAATCCGAGTCCGAGTAGTTCCAGAGATAAGCGCGTTTAAACAACCACACAAAAAAAACTCTTAGACTTTAAGACATTAAAAAAAATTTGTTAAAAAACAGCTTTTTTAAAACAAACTTTTTTTAGTGTGATGACTAACTTTATCGTTTTCTACTCTTCAAGCCCTTTCATTTGATACCCATATCAAGGGGTGGAGAAACAATATGTAATCCGCCATCTTGGAGCGGCGGCTATATTGAAATTATTACAATATTGAGTATTGGAAATTGTAGTGTCATTAAAACTAAAGGTGTATGCAAAATTTTAGCTCAATCGGATAACAACAAATGGTCGAAAAATGGTTTGCAAATTTTGAAAGGACAACTTACTTACTTACATACGAACAGTGCAAGCTAAATAAAAGCTTGTAAAATTATAGATACTAACCATTAATATAACAGACATCGTTTATTTCCATTCTTGACCTCCCCCTGACCTTCATATCCACTGCATCATACCCCTCCTCTTCACTATCATCTTCCAAACCATTCTCCCGCCTTTTCTGACACCTATCACTTTGCCTCCTCTTTTGACAGGTGTCACATTCGCAACTGTCACTTTGACAGCTGTCAGTGTCAGTGATTTTCAGTTCGGATACGCTGTCCGGTAAGTCTTGGCTCTCTGAACAGCATTTTCTTCTAGATTTGTTGTTGTTTAAAACCTTGATTACTTCCGGTTGAACGTTTTCAGGCCATTCGTATCTGGAAATCGTTAATTATTTTTAATTAGTTGTGTTAATCAGGTTATTGTGCGTTCATTTTTATTCACGAAAATGAATTCACAATGCGTTTACGTCAAATTCAAGGAGGTAAGTATGCTAGGTGATCCTTATCACGAATCAATCTTCTATTTAGATAAAATGAATCGCTAAATGTGTTGCTAGACGCAAAACTCGGGAACTTCTGGACCGATTTGTCTGATTCTTTTTTTGTTGTGTTCATAATTTTCCGGAAAAGGTTCTTATTGAAGAACATTTTTGGAAAATTGGCACCCGCGTGTAAATAAGTTTTTTTTGTTTATTATTTCTGAGGAACATAGGTAATTTTTTATGGTATAGGTACTTGAGTTCTACGTGGATTAAGTCACAAGCAAAAATAAGTCACAAATAAATATAAAATAAAATAAATATCTTGGGACAGCTCACACACGGCTATCTGATCCCAAGCTAAGCAGAGCTTGTGTTAAGGTAACCAGACAACTGATACATACTTATATAATTTATAAATACAAACATATTATAGATAAATCACACCCAGACACAGAACTAACAATCATGCTCATCACACAAAGTTTGTCCTGGGTGAGAATCGAACCCACGACCTCCGGCTTAGCAGTCAGGGCCGCTAACCACTAGACCAACAGGCCCGTAAATAATTTTAAAACGGTCAAGTGCGAGTCGGACTCGCACACGAAGGGTTCCGTACCATTGTAAAAGATACAACTGTTTTGCTATTATAGTGTCGAGACAAAAAAACCGTTAATTTTTAACTTTTATTTATTTATTTGTTTTTATAGCGGAACTACACATTCTGTGAAAATTTCAACTCTCCAGCCATTACGGTTCATGAGATTCAGCCCGCTGACAGGCGGACGCATGGACAGCGAAGCGTTATTAAAAGGGTGCCGTTAGCATATTCGGGTATGCAACCCTAAAAATTCTGTGTCGAATATGACATGTAATTACTGTGTGGCGTTGGATGCATGCAATATTCAACTTTATAGATGTTGAGTCATAATTCATTATCAATTTACTGCTATGTCCTGAATGAACTAACCGTTAAAGTACAATGAACTATTAAATTAAACGTAATCAACAAAATAGATAGGTAAATAATAACTAGCTTATTATTGTCCCACTGCAGGACAAAGGCCTCTTCTCATACAGAGAAGGCACGAGCATTGATCACTACGCTTGCTCAAGACGGATTAGCGATTTCAGACTTAAACTTTTAATAAGTCCATGTTTCCTCACGATGTTTTCCTTCACCGATGCCAGTGATGTCCAAGATAAACTTTAGAAAGTACATGTGAATTGAAAAATTCATATTAGCACTTGTCCGGATTCGAACCCGCAAACTCATGCATTAGAAATAGGTGCCTTAACCGCTGGACCATCACGACAAGTTAAAAATATTCAATACTACATACATACATAACATCACGCCTGAAATCCCCGAAGGGTTAGGCAGAGGTGTACCCATTAGTACACCCATATTTCGCCAGTTATGTTTTTAGTCCCATGTAATAGGGGGCGAGCCTATTGCCATCAACCGGGCACAAATCCAGACTCCGAGGCTGCTACTGAGAAATTCCCGATGGAAAAACCCAATAACACTTTGCCTGACCTGGGAATCGAACCCAAGACCTCATGCACAGCAGTCGCGCTTGCGACCACTAGACCAACGAGGCAGGCAATACTATTATTACTATTTTTTAGATAATGTTTTTCGATGATTTTTAAACAATGATTTCTTCACTCATTTACAATTTTTTGCACCTGCCATGTTATCTCTTCACCACCTTTGGTTGACTGGTAGAGAATGCTTAAGGCATTAAGTCCGCCTTTATACTTTTTTTGTTTATATATTTTTTTTTTTATCATTGTGTCTGGTTTTGTTTCCTGTTGATGGTAATGTGGGTGAACTAATGGGTACACCTCTGCCTAACCCTTCGGAAATTTCAGTATTGGTGTTATGTGCTACTATCTTTTGTTTACATTCAATAGTTTATTAATAACGCGAACGAAACGACGAGAAAAAGCTAGAAACGAATAAGTTTCAAATGAGTAAATAGTAGAATATTCATTCGTAAAAGGTCAGTTTCAAGCCAGGTCAGTGTTATCACACTTATGTTCACATAAAGGACGCTTTTAACTTCATACTGATAACGTCAAAAGGCAGTTTTAACTGGTTTTACTTAACTAGTGACTCTCCCCGGCTTCGCATGGGTGCAATGTAGATGTATAAATACTAAATTACTCTATCTATTGATGAACGAAAGAAACCAACCAAAATTAATCTATTCAGCTTTATTTTATTACTAGTATAGAAGTATGTATGAGGACAAGCTCGTGGCTAAGTAAGTCGATCCAGCAGTTTAAGCTACACTTGTCGGGGTTAGTCCGTGGATGGATGACCATCTTTACACATTGAGATTCTCTGTGCCTCGGAAAGCTCGTTAAGCCGTTGGTCTCAATCTTTGACAGTCGTTACGGGTCGTCAGAAGCCCGAAAGTTTGACCACTAGTTTTACCAATGGTTTCGTATTACCCAGTTACTTAAGTTGTGTAGTAAAATAAGTAAGTAAAGTAAAAATATTAGTATTCAGCTGTATCCAGTTAGACGGAAGCCGATCCCGACATAGTTAGCAAAAGGCTAGGCTGATTAATTGATTGAGAAGTATACATAGATTAGTATGGCGATGATTAATTCCACCTAAAAGCTCCCATTCCCGAACCTGACGCGTCCACTCTAAACAGTATACTTAATGACCTCATTCAAGATAGTAGATACTTAAGATAAAACCACAGACAGCCAAAATCACTGACATCGGTGAAGAAAAAACATCGTCAGGAAACCTGGACTTATATCAGCCTGTTACTGTCCCACTCAAACCATATCAGAGACCCTTGGAGCGGTTTAGAAACTCTGACACTAGGGTGTGTGGGGCCGTAAGACCTTACTGCCGCACACGATAAAGAAAGAATTAGGGTAAAACCAAAATATCACATGACCAGAAAAATGATAAAAAATAACAAAATGATTAAAACATGCGTGTTTTATTGATAAGAAGACAAAAATAAGAGATCAGGGGACTGTCCCATTTAATACGTAAAGAAAACAAAGCTTATGACGTCATAGTTGATATTATCAATAATATGGACGGGCCTATTAGTCTAGTGGTTAGCGGCCCTGACTGCTAAGCCGGAGGTCGTGGGTTCGATTCCCACCCAGGACAAACATTGTGTGATGAGCATGATTGTTAGTTCTGTGTCTGGGTGTGATTTATCTATAATATGTATGTATTTATAAATTATATAAGTATGTATATCAGTTGTCTGGTTACCATAACACAAGCTCTGCTTAGCTTGGGATCAGATAGCCGTGTGTGAGTTGTCCCAAGATATTTATTATTTATATATTATTGGAATCATAAATCAACATGACTGCGTCATCAAATGGCTTAGAAGTGGAAACATCTCGGGTAAATCCGGTGGAATAACATAGCAAGATATTGCATGTAGCGGAGATGAGAATGTTGAAATGGTGGTGCGGGGTGACGAGAATGGATAAGGTCAGAAATCAGTACATAAGAGGAAGTCAGAAAATGGCGCCAGTGACAGAAAAGTTAAAAGGGAATCGTTTGTCGTGGTACGGGCATGTGAAGAGGAGGGATGAAACGCATGTGACCAGGAGAGTTATGAGTATGAATGTGGATGGATGGAGAGCAAGAGGGAAACCAAAGAAAAGATAGATGGATTGTGTGAAGAATGATATGAAAGAAAAGGGAGTCAGTGATAGCATGACGGCTGACAGGACGGAGTGGAAGAAGAAAACGTGTTGCGCCGACCTCAAGTAACATGGGACAAGGGCAGGAAGATGATGATGGCAGCCAATCTCATTGGAGACTAGCCTAGTACGCAGGAGATATTTTAGTGCACATGTGTGTGCGCAAACACAAGTGCACTCCCTCTTCCCTCACTCGCAGTCCGAGTCTCGAAGCCGTCTAAACGTGCTTTCTGAGACACGGGAGTGTCACACCACCACCGATTTCAGACTTATTTCATTATAAGTTCATTCGGAACCGATGTAAGCAATGTCCAAGATAAACTTAGAAAGTACAATAAACGCTAATACACTCCGGGGTACTACTGAGAGATTCAAAAGACGAAATACATATAGACATAATATCATACATCAAACATTGTCAATAATAGCACAACTATAGGAGCTAAAACTATAAAGCTTAAGAGGTTTTTGTTTTGAAGCGCTAATCTCAGAGATAACTGGTCCAATTCGACGATTTCAAGAAGGTCAAACACATATTTAAGTGCCTTATCATTATAAGGCACTTAAATAGGCCATTGCCTAATTGAAAAAAAATATTTGACTTAGACATAAACCCCCATTTGGGCTTCGCTGCATTAAATAATTAAGGATTTGCAATAAAATTCTCGCGGGCATAAAGCTAGTAATCAAATAAGATCTTTTTGTTTAAAGTTGACCCCAACTATCGATCCTTTAGCAAAAGTCACTGCCGTAACATCATAAGTAACCTGCATACTTATCTATTTTGACAAGTGTACATAAATATTATTTTGAACTTGTTATCTTATGCTAAACTCTTGCGCAGTTGCATCATTTATTGTGTGTTTCCATTTAGGCATCGTTTAATAGTCGAACTGCCTCGTTAGTCTAGTGGTCGCAAAGCGCGACTGCTGAGCATGAGGTCTTGGGTTGGATTCCCAGGTCGGGCAAAGTGATATTAGGTTTTTCCATCAGGAATTTCTCAGTAGCAGCCTCAGTAGAGTCTGGATTTGTGCTCGGTTGCTGGCAATAGGCTCGCCTACTATTAAATGGGACTTAAACATAACTGGCGAAATGTGGGTGTACTAATAGGTACACCTCTGCCTAACCCTTGGGGATTACAGGCGTGATGTTATGTTATGCAGTGTCCGGAACCGTCCCGTATCAGTGATAATTATCCTTTCATAGTTTCTCCATGAACACGCCGGTACTGACACTGATAAGTGTGAATGCGTTCATAGAACTGTGAGTTTACTGATATGTGTGAATCAAGTTTTAAGTAGAATTTAAATTTTCTTACACTTTTTGCAATTTGCAACTCAGTAGCAGTGGGAGGACCTCCCTATGTTTTTGAACGAGCAACTAGCTTAAACTTTTTGACTAACCGACCGACTTCTTGACAATTCAAAAGTGCCTGTGCCTGTCTAATCGAAATAAATTGACTTATAACTTTGACTTTTGACTTTGGTTTTTGACTTTGACTTTTGACTTTGACTTTTGACTTTGACCTTTGACTTTAATATAATGATGGAGGTTGCCGGTTACTTGCATCAGACACAAAACACTAAAGCATCTACGTTTGCACAGCGCCTTTTAAGCTCTCAATTGTGCCTGATAATGGCGTTTAAATATTATTGCAATAATAATCCTAAACATGATAAATTTCGTCATTATGTTTATATTATTACTGTGACGAGGTCTCGACGCGTGTTTTTGTCAAAGATCCAGTGTTATCTGGTATCCTAACTGACGTAGGATAATATTATGTTTACATCCACACGACCGGATGAAGAGTTTGCTAATTACCTACATATTTGTTTAAGTTTTCATTTGTTTACTTTAAGCTGGCTTTATTTAGGATTATAGCCACGACTAACTTTACGACAAAGTTAATAAGTATTTATTCCACGGGGAACTTACATATTTCTGGAAGAAAACCTAGCCTATGTACTATCCCAGATTATAATCTATCCCTGTGCCAGATTTCAACCAGATGCGTTCAGCCATTCTTGCGGGATTGAGCAACAAAATTCATCCATCTAAACTTTTGCATTAATTATAGTAGTAGCTAAAGAGTCAGTGCCACGAAAATCATGTAAAGCCATTGGCTCTGCGCTTGATCTCTCCTCGGCCGTGTCAGATCGTTCCATCGGACTATGAGAGTGAGGGAAGAGGGAGTGCGCCTTTGTTTGCCCACATATTTCTATCTCTTTCATACATGGCTAGTTTTGGTCGAAAAAAACCTATAATAGACCAGCCTATAAATGTCTTACTGCAGGGTAAAAGCATCTTGTCTTACATAGCCCTGTCTGCCTAAACCCAGCGACTAGATAACTAGTTCGAATTCGAAAATCACCTAGCAAAAAATACCAATCTAAGAATTGCCCCAGAATCTGTGTTTACAAAATTTATAACTTCTCGTGACGGAGACGATAGCACAATTACAATACGCGCCACGAAAGATGACACTTGACACACCACACAAACTTTTAAGAATTTTAATCTAAATGTCATCGAAATATCCCTGAATAGATACACAAATTATGGATAACTATTTCGTACATCCATACCTGCGTAAGCTCCCCAATACTGACGCTTGTCAAGACTCACCTTTCGTGGCGCGTATTGTACCTTCTTGAATTTGACAAGAACGCAAAGTTGAACCTTGTATACATAGACATTAAAGTATTAATTTCTTTACCTGACTTCATCAAGACTCCCGCTCAGGAGCTTCATGAAGCAGTGGGAGTCTGCATGGTCGTGGATGGCAGACGCGTGTCCAGGGCCCCAGCAGAGGATCATGATGTTGAAGGCTCCATTACCAGCGTCTACCAGGTTTCTAGTGTACCTAGAAGAGATAAAGATGAATATTTTATAGTCTTTTTGATTGAAGAAGAAAAAATCTGGTAGAACGGCGGGTAGTCTGATGACTTAGTGGAGTCCAGTCGGGGGTGCGGATCATGAGTCATGCGAATACCAGGCTCCTGACTTATGGTAGCAGGAGGAACACTGTTGCCAAGTGCCAAAGTCTTGACTATCAGGCGAACAAAGTCGCAAGCAGAAGCTCAAAGTCTTTACTAGTATACTAGCTTCTGCTCGCGACTTCGTCCGCGTCAAAGTTGATATATTATCCCACGGGAAACGTAGATTTTTCCGGGATAAAAAGTAGCCTATGTACTATTCTAGACTATAATCTTTATGTGTGCCAAATTTTTATCCAGATACGTCCCGTAGTTTTTGCGTGAAAGAGTAACAAACATCCATACATCCTCACAGACCTAATACTAGTAGGATTGTATTAAGATGCAAGTAAAGTTTGTTTGTATTTTTTTTTTGTTTCTTAACAGCCTCGGAGTCTGTATTTGTGCCTGGTTGCAATAGGCTCGCCCCCTATTACATGGGACTAAAAACATAACTGGCGAAATGTGGGTGTGCTAATCAGTAAGTACACCTCTGCCTAACCCTTCGGGGATTACAGGCATGATGTTATGTTGCAAAAAGTAATCTTTGAAAGTACTAGCCTGATTACTTAAAAATCCTTTACTGATAGAAAACGACACGATTGCCGGGTGTCATAAATTTCATGATACTTGACTATCAAGCGAAAGAAGCCACAGGCAAAAACAAGTAAATAACAAGTACATAGACCAACGCTATTATTGTTCATCCATGACCCTTAAAAAGGTCATTGATAACATTCTCAATTGGTAGCAAAAACAGTTGCTATGCTTCTTATCAATAGCCAGGTATCTTTCCAAACATTTGGATGGCATGATCATAATAATAGCACAGTCTAATAATAAATTATTATGATGAGGGAGTACAATCTATCAATCTGCCCAGCCTTTTCCCGACTATGTTAGGGTCAGCTTCCAGTCTAACCGGATGCAGCTGAATACGAGTATTTTACATGGAGCGACTACCTATCTGACCTCCACAACCCAGTAACTGGATAATACGATACCCCTTGGTAAGACTGGTTGTCAGACTTTCAGGCTTTTGACGACCTGTAACGACTGCCAAAGGTCCGCGTATGACAGCCGGGACCAACAGCTTAACGTGCATTCCGAGGCACGGAGGAGTCTCAATGTGTAAAGATGGTCAACCATCCACGGACCAACCCCGGCAAGCGTAGCTTAACTGGTAAATGTCGCGAGTAATCGCTTAATGCGAGCAGCGCAAGACCGATCATTGTCATCTTTAGAGGAGGCCTATGTCCAGCAGTAGTCTTCTCCACAGAGACGTTCTATGAAGAAGAACAAGCCAGAAACTTAATAATTACTCCATTTTAAAACCAATCTTCCCGAGTCTAAACTTTACCAATCAGTTGGAATAATTGAAAAGCCTCATCACCTAGTAATTTCGCCGTATGTACAAAACTATTCACAAATTTTTTCGCTCAAGTATCTTAAAAGAAAATGTTATCTTTGCAACACACACGCCCCCCGCGACCTGCTTCGATAACACAAACAGTGGAAAATTAGGTTTCTGTCTAGATAATGGACTATCATACGATAATAGGTATAGATACATGAATATCAAAACATTGAGTCACCTTATTTTTCAATCAACTCTTGTGCAGAGTGTCTAGATTTTTCGGTTAGGTTAAGCTACGCTTGCCAGGGTTGGTCTGTGGATGGGTGATCATTTTGACACACCGAGGCCGTTGGTCCCGGCTGTCATACGTGGATTTTTGACAGTCACATGGTCTGTGTCAAAAAACATTTGTTTTTCTTTCTCTAATTAAAAATCATGTTACTCACCTAAAACGATCAAATTTCGCGAACTTGCTCCAATCTTTAGGGTCAGACTTATATCCAGCCATCAACTTCTGAACATCCTGTACATTGACGTGGTCGCGGGAGAACACCCTGTGTAACTCTCCAATCATATTCTCTAAGCCAGTAATTTCGCTGTGAACAAATTTTTATCGATTAGGGGACAGTGAAAGACATCGATGATTTTGGAGAGATTATCAGTCGATGTAATCGTTAAATAATCAATAAATGATAATAGTGATTAATAAAATGTTAATTAAATGTTAATGATAATTACAGTAATGTGACCTTTTCAATTATTTTTACCCGACTACGGCAAAGCCAAAAGGAGGGTTATGATTTTGACCGGTATGTATGTATGTATGTTTGTTTGTTTGTTCCCTCATAACTTCTAAACTACTTATCATTACATGACAAATTAAGTGTCGTTAGAAGCGTCTCAGTTGTCCGCTGGTTATAGGGAAGGTGACAAAAATCCAAATCCAATATGGCGCCCTCTAGGAGATGTGAAGTCGTTAATGAAAAAAAATATATTTTCGCACAGTATCGACATGGGTATCAAATTAAAGGGCTTGATGAGCACATTTCAAATTATATACATTATATAGCTTTTACTAGCTACTTTGCCTGTTTTTAACAGTGTCAACATGGGTATCAAATGAAAAGGCTTAATGAGTCCATTTGAAATTCACTCGTCACTTTGTTTTTATTATATAGATATAATTTGTTTTATTTTTGCTAGAAACGCAACTAGATTCAATATTACAATTTTTTTTCTCTCTTGTAAATGACGTTCAAAAGTGCCTTTTAATGGTCTAATTGAAATAAATGATTTGACTTTTGACTTTTTTAAAAAAATGCAGTACTTACACGTCAATTTTTAAAGGTCTCTCAATGGGTAACACTTCCATGTCAGCGCACTGGGACACCCTCACCTTGCAGTTCGCGTTCTCAACGTCCATGGTGATACCTATAACAATTAAAATTTATTATTATCAAAAATTCAATTAAATAATTCAAAATCCATGACACAAGACAATAAAAAAAATAAAAAAATTGAATGTCGTGATGGCCTAGTGGTTAAGGCGCCTGCTTCTCATGCATGAGGGTGTGGGTTCGAATCCGGGCAAGTACCAATGTGACTTTTTCAATTCATATGTACTTTCTAAAGTTTATCTTAGACATTAATGACATTCCGTGCCTCGGCAAGCACGTTAAGCCGTTGGTCCCGGCTGTCATTCGTGGATCTTTGACAGTCGTTACGAATCGTCAGAAGCTTGAGAGTCTGACAACCAGTCTTACCTAGGGGTATCGAGTTGCCGGACGTCTTAACAGGATACCGTGGCGTGGCAACTACGGATGGGTTTTAACCAGTTACAGTCTGACAACTGGCAAAATGTAGGTGTACTAATACATTCCACCTCTGCCTAACCTTTGCTTAAATGAATTTTACAGGGAACCTACTAATACAAAAAAAAAAACATTTTTTACATTTTCTGTCTGTCTGTTTGTCCCGCATAAGTTTCGGAACGGCTACGCGGCTGAACCTATTTTGACGATAATACTAATACTAGGCTATTAGGGTTCCGCAGATAACTGAATTTATGCGAACGAAGTATAAAGCTAGTAGACTATAAGTAACCATAGACTATACAGACTATAGGCATGTCACTAGTTATCCTCCCATACCTATGCGCCAGCGCATAAGGTCATTATTGTTAATCTATTAGTCAATACTTCCTGATTGGTAACATAAAACGGAAATCATAGTTTACCTAAAAAGGGGTTTGTTTTTCTTTCCTACATTTCCTATTAGTCCAAGAGCTTACAGTCACAAGACCTACGTCATGTTAGCATTTTGAGGAATTTTAAGGATATGAATATATTGTCAAAGCTAAAGCATAATTATATATGTATAAATTAGACTATTTACAAGTTTAGTACTTTCGACCTATCAAGGAGTCGGTCAGTTAGTCAGAAAGTTGAAGCTATTTGCTTGCTATTTGCGAAAGAATTTTCAGAATCTGATCAATAATTTCCAAGATAAGCACGTTTAAACAAAAAAATAGGTTGAGGTTATACCGCTGGCCGCGCACAAGGCTTGCTGCTCGAATCTCGATACTAGCACGCACACACCCTCACACACAGTCGTATATAATAAAAAGAAGAAAAGAGAAAGTGAAGATCGCCTGGAGGGGCATAACGCCTTATACTTACGTGACGGAACTTCGTTCCAATATACAACATAACATAACATCACGCCTGTATTCCCCGAAGGGTTAGGCAGAGGTGTACCTATTAGTACGCCCACATTTCGCCAGTTATGTTTTTAGTCCCATGTAATAGGGGGCGAGCCTATTGCCATCAACCGGGCACAAATCCAGACTCCGAGGCTGCTACTGAGAAATTCCTGATGGAAAAACCCAATAACACTTTGCCCGACCTGGGAATCGAACCCAAGACCTCATGCACAGCAGTCGCGCTTGCGACCACTAGACCAACGAGGCAGTCAATATACAAACAAATTATTTTCCTTTGTAATATTACCAAAGTATAGATGTATTTTAATTAATAAAATAATTAATACGAAATTGTTCTCACACATGATTCTTTTTTGGTCTGTTGGTGCTGACCGTACATCATTGTAACAGGAGTAACAATTGGTTGATGTCATCTGTAGTAGCGTTAGCAAAACAAACAATAAACATTACATAGCTTTCTCACCGTACTTTATATTCTAAGTTTATTTTAGACATCACTGACATCGGTGAAGGATTACATCGTGAGGAAACCTGGAGTTTTCTTTACATAGTATTATTTTTAGGGTGGGTCAGATAATGTTGACAACAAACTGTACTAGTACTCTACTTGCGACTTCGCTCGCGTGATGTTTCTTATGTACCTATCCCTAATTATTGTTTAAAATATAGCCTATGTCACCTGAGGATAGTGTAGCTTCCCAACAGTGAAAGAATTTTTCAAATCGGTTCAGTAGTTTCGGAGCCTTTTCAATGCAAACAAACAATCAAATCTTTCCTCTTTGTATTATTATTAGTAAAGATAAAACAAAGTTACTTCTCGCCGTCTGTACGCTTAGATCTTTTAAACTGCGCAACGGATTTCAATGCGGTTTTCATCTATAGATAGAGTGATTCAAGAGGAAGGTTTATGTATCTACATTGCAACCGCTCGGGGCGGGTCGCTTTAGTAATAAAAAAAAATTAAGTCCGAAATCGCCAATCCGCCTTAAGCAAGCGTGGTGATCAATGCTCGTGCCTTCTCTGTATGAGAAGAGGTCTTTGGTATGCAGTGGAATGATAATAGACTGGTATGTCTTTAGAAGACAACATTTTCGAAATGTCGTATTTAAGAAAAAACAAAACATAACTGGCGAAATGTGAGTGTACTAATGGGTACACCTCTGCCTAACCCTTCGGGGATTACAGGCGTGATGTTATGTTGTTGTTATTTAAAAAGAAAGATAATTGGAAATCTCTGTATGTACTATGTGGCTATTACATCGGAATAACTGAACGAAACATAACTGGCGAAATGTGGGTGTACTAATGGGTACACCTCTGCCTAACCCTTAGGGGATTACAGGCGTGATGTTATGTTATGTTACTATGGAAAACTTATACCGGAGAAATGTTGCATAACTCAATTTTGCGAAAATGATCTCAACTAACTTTTAAGACTACTACTAGCTGCGGGCCGCGGCTTCGCTCACGTTAATTTATAATTTGCTAATCAATTCAGGTTGTACTCTGCTTGTAGATAATAATGAAGAGTGAAGTAATTTTTGTTTGAATAGGTACCCTTGATTTTCTGACACCCTAGTACTTTTTGTAAACACAGTATGTTGACCTTTCCAGTCTGAGTAAAATTTCTTATTTCTACTGCCATAGGTCCCAAAACGGAAAAGGGATAATAAACAAAAAAAAAAAAGATAAAAATATCCTATGTCCGTCTCCTGCTTCTAAGCTACCTCCCCATCAATTTTCAGCCTAATCGGTTCTGCCGTTCTTGAGTTATAAATAGTGTTACTAACACGACTTTCTTTTATATATTATATAAGATTTATCCTGCTAATGTGTAAGAAGTTTTATAAAATTCGGTTCATTCATTCAAATGCCGTATAAACGCTCTTAGTAGATGATGCAAACAGGACTAAAAGATTACGTCAACTGAATGGCAATAACAACATACTGCGATCACCAATCTATAGTCCAAGAGCCCACAGTCACAAGACCTACGCCATGTTAGCGTGGCTGACATTTAAAAAATAGATAGTTTTAAAATTATTTATTTCTTTAAGGTCATTTGCAAGGGGAAATCCTGCTACACAAGTTTAGAGGTTTGTTACTCAATCAAGCGTAAACTGTGAAACAGATTATGATGGAAATTGGCAGTAGACCATTTTCTGGATTAAAACATAGCATACTTTCTATCCCGGTAATGTGTTCCCATGGGATAATAGTTCAACACTTACTTTAAGGAAAATGACTTTTTACGCAGGCGTACCCGCGGGCAAAAATTAGCAAAACATAAGTAATTTAAAGATGCTCATAGACGGTAGGTAATTTAAATACATTTCGTCATGCATGTTGTTAAATAAGGGCGATAGCTGTTAAAAGCAGATAATATTGTTGATTAAGGTATTTTAGGTTTTGTTAAGGTTTTGTTTTGTTTTATTTTAATTTGTTCATTTTTATTTATTTTTGATTTTAAAGTGTGTTATAGATTGCGCGGGCTCACACACTGTTTTATGTTGGCTGAGATGTTAAGAGTGGTCATAAAGTCCCAATATTTGTAAACACGTGAACACTATGTATAGGTACTTGAAAATATTTTAACCTTTTAATTTTCTTATACGTTATGATTTAGTAGTTTTTATATAAGCTACATTGTATTCACGTGTCATTATGTATGATTTTGTATGCAAATATTGTACAAATGTTGATTTTAAAAGAGT
The DNA here is from genome assembly GCA_949774945.1 of Hoplodrina ambigua. Taxonomy (NCBI): domain Eukaryota; kingdom Metazoa; phylum Arthropoda; class Insecta; order Lepidoptera; family Noctuidae; genus Hoplodrina; species Hoplodrina ambigua. The sequence continues at coordinate 1,073,749 of OX458991.1, forward strand.
ACGTATGGAGTTTCTTGCCCATTCTTCTCCATACAAAACTACCTTTTGGAAGGGGTAACTAGATTCAAACTTGTTTTTTTTTTTGTATATGACGTTCAAAAGTGCCTCATATTGGCCTAATTGAAATAAATGATTTGACTTTGACTTTGACTTTATTTATTACATGTTACCTAACAAAAGGCCCAGCATCAAAACATTCCTCTATCTTTCCTCCAAATTTCATATACATGACGTATGTCGGGCGACTCTTGGCTCCTGGACCACAACTGATAACTGTCGGTTAAGGCACCAACAACGGGCATCAGAAACTACTGCATTCCTGCATTATTTTCGCGGAATTCGGTAGACTCGTTTTTCCATAAATTTCTCAGAAACAGAAGAAGCATGATTTTACGTTCACAACCGGTGCGTCAGCGTAAACCATAGATATTGTACCTACTTGTCTAGTAAATAAGGTTCAAAACTGGTTGAACTTTTACAGGTTAAGAGTAAGCGCAAAAAGGGAAGTAATTTGAAGACAAGGCATTATTAAACGTCATAACAAAAAAAAATACTAAAAAACCTACTTTCTAAAGTTTATCTTGGACATCACTGACATCGGTGAAGGAAAACATCGTGAGGAAACCTGGACTTGTAATTAATATAACTCTGGAATCGCCAATCCGCCTTGAGCAAGCGTGGTGATCAATGCTCGTGCCTTCTCTGTATGAGAAGAGGTCTTTGCCATGCAGTGGGATAATATTGCCTCTCGACTGCTAAGCGAGAGGTCTACAGTTCGATTTCCAGGTCGCGCAAATTGTTATTAGGTTTTTCCATCAGGAATTTTTCAGTAACAGCCTCGGAGTTTAGATTTGTGCCTGGTTGATGGCAATAGGCTCGCTCACATGGGGCTTAGACATAACTGGCGAAATGTGGGTGTACTAAAAGGGTACACCTCTGCCTAACCCTTCGAGGCGTGATGTTATGTTATGTTATGTTAAAATGATCGTAGCTGGTGGCGTTCTGTGGTTTCTGCCTACCCCCGTGGGAAAAAGGTGTGAGTTTATGTATGTATGTATTTTAAATCTTCATGACAAACGAAACGTGTTTTGTTAAAATAATAGTGTACGGAACCCTTCGTGTCCGATTGGCACTTGTTTTTTTTGTCCAATTTTGTAAGAGAAATAATTATGTTTTACATTTTTACAACAGCTATGTATTGAACCCACGTAATCTAGTTCTGGAGTCCTATTTGTTATCACTACACTCTTAGGGTAACTTTTTACAAAGATACCTAGCGAGATTACCTAAATTTTTATGATTGCGTGCTAAGGCTTGCGTTTGATTTTTTCAGGTTTCATTCACGACTAACCGTATCTATTTATTTATTTTGAATTTAGTTTTTTTTATGTTTAGGTATTTTTCTCAATACCTGAAAATATTATACAAGACCTGAAAACTTAGTAGTTAAAAAAAAATGGTTTTCTTAACTGATTTTCGTTTTTAAATAATAAGCTATTTATATCTGTCTGTTTTTTATCAAAATCGATTTAGGAGGTGCACCTATCAAATAGCTAGGCAGACATTCCAAAAAAAAAAAAATTTTTTTTCATTGCCCCACACTAGAAATACCGTTTTTCTTTTTAAAAATAGAACGTGTTCTTTTTAAATAACAAAAAAAAAAAACCTTACTTTTCAATCTTCACAAAAAAAACACAACAATTTTATTTTTTTGTCTAAAGCTTCCAAATTCAAACTGACTCCTGTGAATGATAACGCGGTAACGACATTTTATATCTGAACAATTTTGATTTAACGTAACAAAACTGATCACTTTCCTCCGATTAGTTATTACTTATCGATTAATTAACAAATACACAGTTCATTAATTACTAAAAAGATAAAACACGGCACTATACTCACACAAAATCTCGAAGTTTCTCTAAGAAAGTCAAGTTAAACTAAGAAAAGTAAACAGTTTTAAAGTAATATATTTATTTCGAACGAACGTCCGTACGTTTGCGCGTACTCACTTGTAGTGTACTGTGTTTTTCTTGCACCTATGTTATAAGCGCGCGAAAGTTATTTTTTTAAGGTGACTTACCACGATCCGGTAACAAGAAACGAGGAATATTTCGCAAGAAAATTATAAACTCGCGCCTTTTTCCAATGGGGGTGGACAGAAATCACAGAACGCCACCTGCTACGATCCTTACATACTCCTTTCGCCTCGTCCACGTTCATACATCTCGTGATACAAGCACGCCGGTTACGAGTACTGCGCACCTGACCTTTCTGAAGAACCTCACCAATAAGGTCAGTGAAGGTCTTCCTAGGGCGACCCCTCCCTGCGTTGTTGTTGAAGTATTTTCTGTCCTTTTCAAAGTATTTTAGGCAATATACGACTTGCCTAAAATACTTTGAAAAGGACAGAACTTCTACTTCTGTAAAAGCTTAGGAGGCCTCTGTAGTTCGTCTGCCATATAATCGACTAGCTTGTGCCTGTGACTTCGTCTGCGTCAAAGTTATCTCACGGAAATCGTATATTTTTTTCTTTATTTTGTAATATAAGTGGGTAACTGGCAAAATGTGGGTACACCTCTGCCTAACCCTTCGAGGATTACAGGAGTGATGTTATGTTATGTTATAAGTGGGTTTGCTCTTGACTCTAGTCCAGGTCAGACGTGACAGAGACAAAATCTACGATCTTAATAATAAAAATAAAATAAAAAACAACCAGAATAAAAAAAAGAGAAACTAAAATTAAATGGCATCAAAAAATTCACCCGCATCGCTGTCCACTGGAAATGTGCCTAAAAGACTGGCCGCATTGCCACGTTGAATGGCAATGCTTAGCCTCTGGAAATCTAAATCTACGATGGAGTGAGCTTAACTAGAAGAAGTCTGATCACTCTAACTTTAATGAAATTAGGGTCGAATGCATTCGGAAATACAGATGCAGGCAGAGAGTTGTACTCCTGTATATAAAGTGGCATTTCATACTTTCCATAACATAACACTGTTCGTATGTAAGTAATTTTATTTTATACTTTCCATAATACCATTTTCGTGCTGGATTTGAACTTTGCTGCTATATAATTAAATGAAGTACACTCTAAGAGCTTTCATTTGAGATAAGTCTCATCACTGTTGGACAATGTGGAAAATTGGGCTAAGGAATTAAATAAAATTGTCAAAATGTACCAAAACACAATTTTCGCGCTCGATTTGAACTTAGCTGCCATTTAATGAAATAAAGTACATTTTAAGAGCTTTCATTTGACATAAGTCTTATCACTGTTGGACATTGTAGAAACTGGGCTAAGGAATTTAAATAAATTGACAAAATGTACCAAAACACCATTTTCGCGCTTGATTTGAACTTAGCTGCCATTGAATGAAGCCTATCTTAAGAGCTTTCATATTACTGTTGAGCAATGTTGAAAGTGGGCCCAAATTGTCGCATGGTCCTTCGGTTAACTATAGAGTCATAGTTCAACAATCAAACAATTTAAATATTGTAAAATAATTGCCAGCACTATCTAAATTTAATATTCCCGTGTAAAAACACCTTAAGTCTACAGTAATTAACAAGTAAGTAAATCCGGGAATCAAAAATTAAAGCAGATTGCCTACCTAGCGACACAACAACGATAATAATTTGTTATCAGCAACAATAGGTATGTGCAAAACCCGTTATCAACTCATTGGCCTCCCACGAAGTCCACAAACGTGTAGCGAAGATTGATTAGCATCTAATCTAAGCTATTAACGCGCAATACATAAGACGTATATTATGTAGAAATTTACTTAATTCAATAAAAGTAAAAATGATAAAGAAAGTATATAAAAAGATATGATCTTTACGTCTTTCTTTTATTTAAATTGAATTTGGTAGTTGTCACTGACTTTTCTACTGTCAGGGTTGCGAAATTTGTTCGAAAGAGTCACCGCGGCCCTTTTTTTTTGGTTGGTAAAAATCATCAATTGCGTTTTTCCGCCCTGAGTGGGGCGAAAAGGACTGTCAGACTTTTACTGATAAAAAAATCACCCTGTGCCTTCTGTTGCCCTTTGCGTTCTGGGGCCACGGTATCCTGTTAAGACGACCCGCGACTCCGGGCCGCCGCGACTTTGGATAGTAGGTGTTAGGAGGAACACAGAAGGGTTTTAGTCATTTATAGTCTGACACCCCTGCTCCGCCAGGAACTTAAAAAAAGTAAAAAGACAGAACTTTTCTTTTTTGGAGCCCATCTCCTTTTTTATGGTCGATTAAAAAACACAAAAAGAACCTATTTGAAACTTTATTTTTAAATAAAACTGAATAAGTTATGCTTTATTTTTAACTTATTTTAATTTACATAACATAACATCACGCCTGTAATCCCCGAAGGGTTAGGCAGAGGTGTACCCATTAGTACACCCACATTTCGCCAGTTATGTTAAAGTCCCATGTAATAGGGGGCGAACCTATTGCCATCAACCGGGCACAAATCCAGACTCCGAGGCTGCTACTGAGAAATTCCTGATGGAAAAACCCAATAACACTTTGCCCGACCTGGAAATCGAACCCAAGACCTCATACACAGCAGTCGCGCTTGCGACCACTAGACCAATGAGGTAGTTATTTTAATTTACACAATTACATAATAATAAAAAAAAAACAACAATGAAATATTTGTACTCCTCTGACGAAAAAAGTAATCCATTCTTCATTCAAATAAAACTTTAGCTACCATAATAACATACCTGAAAACCTACTTTAAATCTCATTCTTGTTTCAAATCCTTGCAAGTAACAATTTCTTGTTTCCGATCTCGTGAGAGACAGCACTAACGCAAGAGCAAGACAACGCCTCCCGCCGATTATTGGCATACTTGATTAGAGATGCGCCCGCTACAGGCCGAATATAATTGCAATTGATTTTTGTGGCCGAATATTTAGAAACAAAATACTAAACTGGTTGGTATAGTGGTCGCAAGGCGCGACTGCTGAGCATGAGGTTTTGGGTTCGATTTCCAGGCCGGGCTAAGTGTTATTAGGTTTTTTCTCCATCAGTAATTTCTCAGTAGCAGCCTTGGAGTCTGGATTCGTGCCCGGTCGATGGCATTTGACCCGTCCCCTATTACATGGGACTAAAACTTAACTGGCGAAATATGGGTGTACTAATGGGCACAACTCTGCCTTACCCTTTAGAGATTACAGGCGTTATGTTATGCCTGCATGGACATTGAGCATGGAATGTTAATACCTAAGGCTATTTTATAACCATTAATACTGAGAAGTAATAAATATCTAGGTAGTATTTCTTGCGTACGGCGATTGCAATCCAATCTTCATTAGCTATTAAATACGTGCAGTGCTGTCCTGTAAATATCTCCCTTCGTTGTTGAATTTAGGTGAAATAGCATCAGCCAGTCTATCCATATTTCATTATCCATACTACTTATGTATAACAGTTATTTTCCCATTTATATGCTTTTAGTAAAAAGGTATTATTTTGACCTTATTGGTGAGGTTCTTCAGAAAGGTCAGGTGCGCAGTAAGTACTCGTAACCGGCATGCTTGTACGACGAGATGTATGAACTGGTTGAGGTGAAAGGAGTATGTTAGGATCGTAGCAGGTGGCGTTTTGCTGTATCTGCCTACCCTCACGGGAAAAAGGCGTGAGTTTATGTATGTTTTTGACATTACAAAAATTGACACTAGATAAAAGACGAGAGGCCGAAAAATTTCAAAAGACGAAGGACGTTATTTTTGCAATTGCTGTCAACTGGTCACATCACTAGTCGTACAATTATAAACAATGTAATAGTTCTTTGCCCTTACATAGCTCACCAAACAACTACGTAATTTAATAACATTTTACAGATTTATTGTTATTCTTAATTTATTTATCTAGTTTGCGTTGGCCAAAGTCAAATTTTCAGTTCAATTTCAAATAGACTAGGGGTCACCATCAGGTTAAGCTACACTTTCCAGGTTTGGTTCGTGGATCGATGACCATCTTTACACACCGAAACTCCTCTATGCATCAGAAAGCACGTTAAGCCGTTGGTCCCGGCTATCAAAAGGGTCTTTGAGAGGTCGTCAGCAGCCCGATAGTCTGACAACCAGTCTTACCAAGAGGTATCGTATTACCCAGTTACTGGGTTGTGGATGTCAGGTAGTCAGTCGTTCTATGTAGAATATTGGTATTCAGATTCATCCATACTAGAAGCCGACTTCAACATAGTCGGGAAAAGGCTAGGCAGATGATGATTCTAAAATCGAGTTGGTTTGACAACTGGAAACTTGCTCCTTATGGTTGGACAAAAGGCTAGACCAGGGGTCGGCAACCTGCGGCTCTTTCAATGTAAAGTAAAATTATTTTATCATCTAAACCCTTAAAATCGTGCAATCTATTAATGATTAAATACTATAATATATTGGCAATAGGCTCGCCCCCTATTACATGGGACTAAAAACATAACTGGCGAAATGTGGGTGTACTAATGGGTACTTCCATTTACCCATTTCCATGTCTCACCCTCAGCGCCCCCGTCGTGACAGAGGCCATTCGTTATTTTTGTGGCTCTAAAAACTGAAATTTTGAATATTTTAACTTGGCTCTTCTGTCTTAAAACGTTGCTGACCCCTGGGCTAGGCGGATGGCATACAATACACAATTTTTCTAGGTATGCATACATTTCTAACAGTCCAATTCAATGAATTATGTTTACGAAACATTGAATTATGTCTATAGACACGGCCATGCAAGTTCGGTCTAAGCTAACGTTATATGGAATGCCAACGCGAGACTAAAAGGAAAATTCTAATAATTTTGAACGTTAAAATCCAGTCACAGACAAATCAGATGTCAAAATAACGTACTGCGTCGTTCGTCTAATGGTCGTAAAGCGCGACTGCTGAGCATGAGGTCTTATGTTGGATTCCCAGGTCGGGCAAAGTGTTATTGGGTTTTCTCATAAAGAATTTCTCAGTAGCAGCCTCGGAGTCTTTGTGCCCGGTTGATGGCAATAAGCTCGCCCCTTATGGCACTTAAAACATGACTGGCCAAATGTGGGTACATACCAATGAATACACCTCTGCCTAACCCTTTAGGGATTACAGGCGTGATGTTATGTTTTCATGTGTTCATTTTGCAAAGACCTTTTACTTATCAGTCAATGAACAGCCACTTTAGATCGTATTTTGTTTTTGTTATAATAGCTTAATATTATTTAACAATTTCTCAAATCAAATATTAGGTATTTTTCTAGTAACATGCGTCATTCTGACAAATGGCTGATAAGGGTGTCTTAGTATTTAGAAGTTTGCAAAACATCGTATCATTTAAATACGTAAGTACTTAGGAGCGTCATGTAAAAACAAATACTCGCGTCCAATTGTGCATTATAGACTAGACCAGGGATTCTTGGCCTGTAGTTCAGTAGACCCCTAAGGGGTCCGTGTAGCGCGGGCTTGTGGACGGTGAGTGATGGGTAGCTCGCCGTCCGATCAAGGACTAGGCCCGGGTCGACGGCGCGTTCTATTTCACGCGCGCCTCAATGAGCTGTCAGCACAGGCACGGGGCCCAGGGGCAAACTCCTGCTAGGGTCGCGTGACGTCTTAACAGGATACCGTGGCCCCGGAACGCAAAGGGCAACAGAAGGAACAGGGTGGTTTTTTAGTCAGTTTTCTTCTTATCGTGTGGGTAGTAAGGCCTTACGACCCTACACACCCTAGTGTCTGAGTTTCTAAACCGCCTCAAGGTGACAGTAAAAGTCTGATAGTCCCTTCCGCTCCACCCAGGGCGGAAGGACTCATTTGATAATTGTTACGACTTCAAAAAAAAGGTGGGGTCTTTGTAACGCCGGGAGTCCATGACAAGCCCAATAATTTATTAATATTAATATAATAAAAAATCCTACATTGCCTAATGGAAAATCTGGCCGTGAAATAAGGTATCGTTGAAACCGTCATGTTATTCCCCTGGTTAGCGCCAGTTCTTAACCAGTTAAACTATAATACAATTCTTAATTATCAGTAATGTTAATTGAAATCTGCGTTATAACTAATCACAAAATACGTAAGTGTTATTTGCAAAACACGTGTCGAATAACGCCACGAAACACGTGCCTAACGAAACTATTTACGCATTTCTAAACAATCTATCTGCCTAGCCTTTTCCTAACTAAGTTCGGGTCGTCTTCCAGTCTAACTGGAGACAGCTGAATACTAGTGTTTTATATGGAGCGACTTTTTTATTGAGACACTGCAAAGCCAAAGTCAAAACATTTATTTCCATTAGACCAATTACAGGCACTTTTGAATTGTCAAGGAGTCGGCCAGTTAGTCAGAAAGTTGAAGCTAGTTGCTCGTTCCAAAACGGAGGTAGGCGTTTGTGGAGAAGAACGAGCAAGAAACTCCACGGCACTCTTTTAAATTAGGTTTTTACAAAATCCTGCTGCGGCTGCAGAAAACCTCGAACGAGGAAAGTATAGTACCCTTACTGTTAACTATATTTTAGAACTGTTTGGGGTGAAAAACCTGCATTTATATAGATTTTATTTTAATATTGAATGATATTTACATTATAATTTTCTCGAATATTCGTTAGGTTATCAAGATGACACACAGACAGACAGACTTTGTTATTATCGTGTATTTACATGAACTCTTTGAAACGCCTTGTTTTGCTTTCATCATTTTGTACATAACAACTAGTCAAGTACACAGGAGATAACTATAGTGCACTATATTCCATACGTCTTATGATGGTGCGGGTGACACATGTCAGCAATTCATCTATGGATGTCAGAATCGCATAACTAGGTCAGTGACATTATTTAATTTACTAGTTATTTACTTACTTATTACTGATTCCGTATTTTATGACTATGATATTAGTGTGCAGTTAAAATATTCAATCATGATTGTGAATCTCCGTAACGTTCAAGAGTGAAAAGCAACAGTTTGACAAATGTCACCGGCACCATCCTAGAGCGTGAGGAATATAGTGTGTGCGCAAACACAGGTGCACTCCCTCTTCCCTCACTCTCGAAGTCCGATGGGATGACAATCCGAAACCACCAGGGAGAGATCAGGCTTAGGACCAACGGCGACACGAGCTTTGCGAAGCACGAGGGTGTTGCACTGGTTTATTCAAGAAATCCCTACCGACCAGTGGGGATTGTTTGTAGTTTTTCCAGAAATCCCCGCTAGGTATATAAGCACAGCCTATGGGAATTTTTGGAAAAGTAAGTGTAAAAATCACCATCCTGTGTTGTTCGTTGTTTTAAATTATTAAACAAAAATATTCTTTAATCACCACTGTGATCCAACATGATGATACAAACGATGATTCAACTTGAAAGATAGAATAGTTTTTATCTCAATTATTGGTTTTAATATTGTTTGATTGTAAACCTGAGCCACAGCAACGGGTGGGCCGGTCAGCTAGAATCATATAAAAGCTCTTAGGGTTTAAATCCAGAGCGTAAATGGGTCCTTTGATCCTCAGCAACGCGTGACCGGGTCAGCTTTTGTAGGTATAGATTGAATTGCATTCAAAGACTCGCAAAATCATTACGCCGACAGTACCTACAGATTGCAAGGGCCTTAATGTAACTAGTTGAGGTAGGTCGGAACCGGTTGGCATCGTGATTACATAACCATAACTGGTTGTGTCTAGCGATTCCTAAAACAGGTAGAATAGCTGTAAGGCGCTTTGCACACGGAGCAACTTAAGTTGAGGCAACTGGCAACTCTTTAAAAGTTTCCTGTAAAAGTTGATAGTTGCTATAACGTTACCGGTTGCCGCAACTTTTTGGCATTTTGTGAGCAACCTTCATAGCCGAGTTGCCGTATGCCGTTGCCGTAGCGACACTGGCACTTCACACCCTCCCTCCTTCTCCGTGAACCCGGCAGGTTCACGGAGAAGGAGGGAGGGTGTGAAATCGCCCGAAGCGTTGCGATTGACGGTTGAGGAAAACGGTAACTTTAAAAACCGGTACAATTTTTAAAAGTTGCTAGTTGCGGCATCTAGCAACTAACTTAGTCATCGATTGCAGCAACTGAAAACTATTGCCGATTGCCGCAACTCGAAACTCGAGTTGCTCTGTGTGCGTAGTCTAATTGAAATGTATGTAAACAGCTAGTTGCCAGTTGCTGCAACAGTTGCTCTGTGTGCAAAGCGCCTAAGACACCTTCTTAGAACAGCTTAGATTGTACGTGGAACTAAAGGTCTATTAAGGCCTGGTTCATATTAGATCTTTTTTTTAGTTGGTAAAAATCATCAAATGACTATAAGACGATTGGAACTGTCAATAAAATTAAACACGTGTTTCTCTGAGAACAAAGATTTTATTTAGAATTTACCTGAATACACTAATAACTAATACATAGGTAATATAATCATCTTATCCTACCTGAAAACAAAGAAACGACATTGAATGTGTATTTCTTAGTAACAATTCCTCCTTTTTAATATACTCCAACAATAAATGCTTTGAAAAGAAACAGTTGTCAAAAACCGACAGTTTATCGGACCGACAAACAACTCACAACTGCTTTGTGATGACCCCAGGTAGTCACAACGCTGTTGTGACAAAAGCCCGCCACACAGTTCCCACCCACTGCAACTCCTGAAAGCCAGAATAAACAATAGAGGCCACCAGAAAAGCGCCGAGGCAATGAAGCCCCAAGTCCCAGAGAAACGATTAACTGTCTCGTGCTCAGCAGTCGCGCTCTGCAACCACTAGACCAACGAGGCAGCATGCATGCATGCATGCATTGATAATATTAGTAAAACCTAGCATAACATCACGCCTGTAATCCCCGAAGAGTTAGGCAGAGGTGTACCCATTAGTACACCCACATTTCACCAGTTATGTTTTTAGTCCCATGTAATAGGGGGCGAGCCTATTGCCGTCAACCCGGCACAAATCCAGACTCCGAGGCTGCTAATGAGAAATTCCTGATGGAAAAACCCAATAACACTTTGCCCGACCTGGGAATCGAACCCAAGACCTCGTGCACAGAAGTCGCGTTTGCGACCAATAGACCAACGAGGCAGTCAGTTCTCATGCTTAATAGGCTTTTTTTTTCTTTTAATTTAATGTGCCCTTTTTTTTTCTTGCGGAAATCCTCATCGATTGCCTCCATCTGGAAATAATGACAAAGAATATCTGACAACCAGTTTTATCAAGGGATATCGTATCACCCAGATACTGGGTTGTGGAGGTCAGATAGGCAGTCGCTCCATGTAAAATACTGGTATTTAACTGCATCCAGTTAGACTGTAAGCCGACCCCAACATAGTTGAGAAAAGGCTAGGCAGATGATGACTCTTGTTTTGAGGACTTTAAAAATACAGATGTTAATGATTTTTTATGGTAGGTTCCCACAACCTACAACTTACATAAAAAGTCACCCCAAGAGAAAGTCAGTACATACAATGAATTAACTCCTAACAAAACAGATTATAAATATTGTAAACTCGTAGACGAAAGCATTTTCCTAACTGGTACGCTTTCAAAAAACCACAAACCCAACAGAAGAAAAACAACCTTTTTTCTCATCACTTGCTCAGGACATACGCCATTTTGTTACCATAGACAATTCGCGCGCAAAAGTGGTATACCATTTCTTAAACCGGAATAAAACCTTTTTGATACAAGAAGGTGTTATCCTTTCGCTAATACTCTATGGACTTAATACCTTTTGGTATTTTAGTAAAATCATGCAAAAGTAGTATACTATATTTTACTACGAAAGTTTGAAAAGACGTAAGTCCACGTAAAATGTACTAACATACGTCCTTTTGGACTTGAGACTCGGCGCTAAGGTCATAAAAATTCGTGGGCCGTAGTTCTAATATAGGTGAATCGGCGTAAGCGTACGTACTATGAATTATTTAAAGTTTTAAGTAAAGAATTTTGGTGTTTTTTGTTGTAATGTAATACTGATCACGTTTTCTGGATCGGCAGAGGTAATGACAATGATGTCGTGATGGCCCAGTGGTCAAGGCGCCCGCCTCTCATGCATGAGGTTGTGCGTTCAAATCCGGACAAGTACCAATGTGACTATTTCAATTCATATGTACTTTCTAAAGTTTATCTTGGACTTCACTGACATCGGTGAAGGAAAAACATCGTGAGGAAACCTGGACTTACTGTTCCACTCAAAACCATGTCAGAGGCCCTTGAGGCGGTTTAGAAACTCTGACACTAGGGTGTGTGGGGTCGTAAGACCTTACTGCCCACACGTTAGAGAAGAAGAAGATGGCAATAATAATAATAAGCATATGCCTAAGTTATTGGATTTTTTGTTTGCACGGAACGCTAGCCTGCTAATGTGTAGGAAGTTTTATTAAAATCGGTTCATTCATTTCGAGAAATAAGGACTTGAAAGTCTATGAAATTCTGCATGGCGTAAACAGTCTTAATCTTTTGTAGTGATATCTACATAGCAACCTTCGCACGTACAGGTATATCAGATATTTTTCAGAGATATCTGGGAAGTACACATACATAACATCACGCCTGTAATCCCCGAAGGGTCAGGCAGAGGCGTATACCTACCCATTAGTTAGTAGATCCACATTTCGCCAATTATATTTAAGACCCATGTAATAGGGGGCGAGCCTATTGCCATCGACCGGGCAGAAATCTGGACTACGAGGCTGTTACTGAAAAAGTCCTGATGGAAAAACTCAATAACACTTTGCCCGACCTGGGAAGTCGCGCTGGAAAATACGGCTTTTAATAATCCATACATAACACCTGTAACATCACCCGAAATTTTCTAATTTCTTCTATTCTCTCGCCCACATTTTTTAAGTAAACATACATAACATCACGCCTGTAATCCCCGAAGGGTTAGGCAGAGGTGTACCCATTAGTACACCCACATTTCGCCAGTTATGTTTTTAGTCCCATGTAATAGGGGGCGAGCCTATTGCCATCAACCGGGCACAAATCCAGACTCCGAAGCTGCTACTGAGAAATTCCTGTTGGAAAAACCCAATAACACTTTGCCCGACCTGGGAATCGAACCCAAGACCTCATGCACAGCAGTCGCGCTTGCGACCACTAGACCAACGAGGCAGTCTTGATTGAGTCATAAAGACATAATAACAGGTGAATGAATACAAGCCCGCACTTAGTTCAGGGGGCCTAACCTCATCTGTTAAAACAGTACCTATTATTTTAAATTGAATGCCTGAAGTGGTAGGTTTTTACCTATGTACTGAATAATAATGATTAGCTTGGCGTTGGACGTCGCGAGGCGACATCCGGCCACCGTAGGCGCGGGCTTGCGGACGGCGACGGCCCGGGTCGACGGCGCGTTCTGTTCGCGCGCGCCTCAAAGAGCTGTCAGCACAGGCACGGGGCCCCAACGGGGCCAACGACTGCCGGGGTTGCGGGCCGTCTTTACAGGATACCGTGGCCCCAGAACGTAAAGGGCAACAGAAGGAACAGGGTTGTTTTTAGTCTGTAAAAGTCTGACAGTCCCTTCCGCCCCACCCAGGGCGAAAGGAGCCATTTGATGATTTTTACCACCTAAAAAAAAAGGGCAAAAGCCTCTTAAAGAGGACCATTGATAGCCACACTTTCTAATTGTGTTTTCAGTCTTTAAACTAATTTAAAGTCCAGGTTTCCTCACGATGTTTTCCTTTACCCCTGTAAAAAGCAAATATTTATGAATTTGGCTGAATCTGACTACCTATCTAGTGGTCGCAAAGCGCGACTGCTGAGCATGTGGTCTTGGGCTCGGGCAAAGTGTTATTGGGTTTTTCCATCAGGAATTTCTCAGTAGCAGCGTTGGAGACTGGTTTTGTGCCCGGTTGATGGTAATAGGCTCGCCCACACATGGCACTGAAACATAACTGGCGAAATGTGGGTGTACTAATGAGTACACCTCTGCCTAACCCTTCTGGGATTACAAGCGTGATGTTAAGAATTTAAAAAGGTCACATTAATACTTACTTGTCCAGAAACACGTACTTTATTATCTACCTACTTTCAAGTGTTCTAGAAAAAATGACAGATTTGATAATTCAGTCAAAACAAATGACTACCTATCAATTTTCTTCAAGTACATACTTATTGTGTTTTTTTATTTTGCACAGATCATAGATAAGATAGCTTTGTTGATCTTAAGTGTTATTTTCTCCAAAACTCTTTGATAATGTGAAAGGAGTATAATCTGACACACCTCTTATATTAGATCACTTTGTTTATCTTACAGTCATGTGGGGGTATCATAATAATTACTCAAAACAAAGACAGGTCTTTAAAGTAGAGTGTTATTAAAATACAGTGATTGATAAGGCTCAAAATAGAACAATAACATGAGGTTATTTTAGATTTAACTTTGCCGTTGAATTATATGCGATTTTAAGCTTTAGGTGCACGAGTTTGTTCGAGAAAGTACTATTAGCAAACAGTGATGAATTACAGACACAGGCACTGTAGAGCCTTTGGTTGGTTTAGCCATCTCCAACCGTATTAGTTCTTTGCTATTTTATTTTTATGAGATCAATTCTATTTATTAATAACGCCGCGAGGGCAATAGACGAAATAATAAGGTAATAGCGTCTCAATAAAATAGATTCAAGTCCTCCAGTACTGTAAGAACACAGTGATTAGATTATAGTGCCTGCATAAGATGTTCTACAGATTTATCTCTTATGTGGCAATGCAGTAATGTCCATAAGCGACTATCGTTCACCATAGAATGTAAATTACTGTATTTTTGGCATACAATAATAAAAGCTCAATAAATCATTGCTCAAACCGTTATTTTTTACAAGCTTTTATTTAGTTTCACATTGGTAAAGTATCCGAACGTTACTCTCAAAAATGACGCTAAAATGTCACTGTCACATCACAATGACAGTGACATCAAAACTAAATTGTGAATTTGTAAACAAGGCTAAACATTTTGTTATTATTTCACGTTATTTCATAATCTACCTCATTACTCTAAAAACAAATAGTTGATACCTATTAAAAGTATTCACATAAATCTAAAACATAGTTTATAATAAGTGAACAGTGTAAAACATAACATAAAATAATCAAAAATGTCAGATGTCGAAGTAGAAGTACCTTCTACGTTTAAAAAGCGTAATATTAAGATTAGAGGCGGTAGAAAACGTAAAACATCCAGTTCTGAAGGTAATTTACATGTTACAGTTAGTAATTTAAGACTAATGATGACTTAACTGTAAAATCCATTTATTATTTTTGAGGTTATGTATGATGATAAAAAGCAATCAAATTTTCCTTAATATAATTAGTAGAATCTTCAGTTAACCATATAAATATGTTAAAACATTCACAAGCATCAAAATCTGTATTTGTTTTTATAAAAAAGCTGAAGAGATAGTTTGCTTTCTAGTTTGAACATGCAAATTTTTCCTAACAGTCATAACAAGATCCTATTGGTTGATTTTCCTCCGCTCCGGACTTCTGCCTTGGTTGAGTGTAACCCTAAGGCCTGGTTCACATTAGGTCGAACTAACAATCAACTCGCAAGTTTTGCTTTGTGTCATCTCCGAGTCGTCACAAAGCAGTTGTGAGTTGGCTGTGATAAAACGAGGGTAACGATGGTGATGTTCACATCAGGTAAGATCGGCAGTTTCTAGTGTGAACAGCAACAGCGGACAGTCGGTCAACGGTAGAACTGTCGGTCAGACCTAATGTGAACCAGCTCTAATAGTAAAGTTCTCATTACTAACAGACATACAAAAATAAAATTAAAACTTCACAATTTCAGAGAAAAACAGCTCCGAATCAGATGAGCAGACCGTAGTGCAGCCGACGAAGAGACCTCAAAAAGAGAATCCCAACGTACAGAGAACCGCAGGCCCTAAGAAGGCTAAACCTAACATAGATGTTGGTGGAAGTGATAGCAGTGACGAGGAGAAAGTAAGAATTAAATATTCGTTTACTAGGTTTTGTTTATGTGTGTTGTAACTTTGAATGATAGAGTGAGTAATGAGGTCATACGGGACCGTTGCGGATTAAAAGATTATGTAGTGACAAATATAGAAAAGGGTATGCTTAGATGGTTTGGTCATGTTGTGAGGATGAGTGAAAGACTATTTAGAAAAGGTATTTATATAGCAGAAGTGAGTGGCAACACAAAGAGGGGTCGCCCTAGGAAGACCTACACTGACCTTATTGGTGAGGTTCTTCAGAAAGGTCAGGTGCACAGTACTCGTAACCAGCGTGCTTGTATGCCGAGATGTTTAAACGTAGATGAGGCGAAAGAATCATGCAATCATGGGATCGTAGCAGGTGGCGTTCTGCGGTTTCTGCCTACCCCCATGGGAAAGAGGTTTGAGTTTATGTTGATATAATATGTATGTATGATAAAAAGGGTGTAAAGTTTCTCATCCTCCGTTGAAAAGGGAGGATCCTCCGCAGTGGCGTGCATACCATAGAGGCAGAAAGACACTGCCGACCCTACGTAACTCAGATAAATATTTATAATGTTGTTCTGATATGTAATATTATTTTATAAACGAGTATTTATCAATAAACAAAAAAATCTTAAATCATAATTCAGCGCCATCTTTCGAGTGTCGTATAAATAACATTAACATCGATACAAAATAGTCAGCTCGTTCGTATAATTTGACGCGATTTCACATTGCGCTACGCTAACGCCGCTGACTGCCGCGGAAAAGACACAAACTATTGGTGCCTTAATGTGTATATGTGTGCTCTCGTGGTCATACGGATTAAATGGGTGTGCTATTGTATAGATACGAGGCACACATGTCACAAATAACGCACACAAACGCACCAAATAGACACTGCATGACTTGATACACGACGAATCACGATACTTACCGAAGTGTTCCGATCGGAAGCTAGCTGTATTATGCGACTATTTTAAAAAGTAACATAATTTCATTCAACTTTCTCTAAATAAAGCACCATTTTTTTTGTCGTATTTTATAAACAAGTAGTTTGAGCTTGAGCGGCCATTAGTCGTTTGTTTGTTTTGATTTGGTCGTGAGCCTTGTTATCAGATATTTAAGATTTAACGATGTTATTAGTGTGAAAAAATGGATAATATTCACTGTAAAAGATATTCATGTGGTGTGTGTGTATAGAGGAAATAAAAAATATGCGTTTTTAAAACTATCGGTGACAAAAAGACGTGATCGTGCTTTTTTATCAGATATTTAAGATTTAACGATGTTATTAGTGTGAAAAAATGGATAATATTCACTGTGAATGTTGTTCCTGTGTGTGTATAGAGGAAATAAAAAAATAGGTATGTGTTTTTAAAACTATCGATGACAAAAAGACGTGATCGTGAAAGGTCAATGACACTGGATTTTATTTAATTTGACTGTTATTATTTAATTTTCAAATTAATATGAAACATCAAAACATATAGGTATCCGTAAAATATGTCTACAAAATCAGTCAATCTAGGCTATTTAAGGTGGCAATTACCTACATTATTATTTAAGTCGACAAGACGACGAACCAAAACCATGATAGGTAGGTACATGTTTGGTAAGATACCTACCTAGCTTAAATAGCTTTTAACTGTTCTGCCTACCCTGTCTAAAAACTCTGTGCACGCCACTGATCCTCCGAGCACACGGATGTTGTAGTTTCGGGAATATTATTCTTATTTTCTATCTTTACACAATAAATAGTAGCTAATGGTGCCGATTCCCTTGGTCACAAACTAAACGAAAATTAGACCATTTCCATCTTTTTCTGTCCAATAAAACAAGAAAGAAACTAATGTAAATAAGAGCTGTCAAATTTAGTCAATCTGACACATCCATACAATTATAGTTGACACCTTAAAAACGTATGGATTAAAAATACGGAAAAGTTCAAGGCAAAACTAATTTGACATTGCTAACTTAGTTCTTTAATGTTACCGTCCTTTCCGTTCCCTGTATGTTAGTAAGAGATGTCAATTCTCTAAATTTAGTCTAGTTTGTGAACAAGGGAATCGGCACCAATATCTTTAAAAACTAATTTCTTGCATACAAAACTACCTTTTGGAATGAGCAACTAGATTCAATATTATAATTTTTCTTTTCTCTTGTTGTTCTCTTTAAAAATGTGGTTTTTAATGGTCGAGTTGAAATAAATTATTTGAATTTGGCTTCACAATTTTTCCAGACTAAACAGCGGACAACATTATCAGTGCAACAACAGAGAGAGAATGCAACAGCGACATATGAGATGGACACTGAGAGGGACAGAGATGCCCAGGCTATCTTCGAGAAGGCGCAGAAGATCAACGAGGAGCTATCAGGGCAGGCTGATGATAAGGTTCGGTCTTCTTCTTCTTATGTAGTAGGCAGTAAGGTCTTACGACCCCACACACTCTAGTGTCAGAGTTTCTAAACCGCCTTAAGGGCCTCGGACATGGTTTGAATGGGACAGTAGTAGTCCTGGTTTCTATACGATGTTTTTCTTCACCGTTGCCAGTGATGTCCAAGATAAATTGAATTAAATATGAATTGTTAAGGTCACATTGGTACTTGCCCGGATTTGAACCCACAACCTCTACATGAGAGGCGGGCGCCTCAACCACTGGGCCATTTTTATATTATTAGCTGGCAACATTTTTCATGTAAAAGGCTATTATAAAGTCATTATTAAGCTTATTGCCATCAACCGTGCACAAATCTAGACTCCGAGGCTGCTACTGAAAAATTTCTGATGGAAAAACCCAATAACACTTTGCCCGACCTAGGAATCAGACTCAATACCTCATGCTCAGAAGTCTCACTTCGCCAACCACTAGACCAACGAGGCAGTCCAGTTTGGTAGAATTAATATAATATCCTTGCAACATTTCAGGTCTACCGCGGAATGAACAACTACGCACAATATTATAAGAAACGCGACACAGCGGCCGGCAACGCGAGCTCTGGTCTAGTCAGAAAGGGCCCTATTAGAGCACCAGCCAACCTAAGAGCCACTGTCCGATGGGACTACCAACCAGATATCTGTAAAGATTATAAGGAGACTGGATTCTGTGGATTCGGAGGTCAGTATTAAATGGGCACCGCTCATTGTATAGATAAAGTACTATCACATGGCGCGCCCCTTAGTATTTCAATGTGTGTAGTCACATCCGTATGAAAGAGTTTGTATGTAGTTGTAAGTAATCGTCTTCAGTAGCAGGCCGGCAGATTTGTTTGTCAACTAATCATAAATAGCCGACCGCGCAAGACAACGCACCTGTCATGTTCATAAAGTATGTCAGTGCAGCGCCATACTAGTAAAAATTAGTGATTCATGACGCCGCTAATCGAGCAACAAATCGCTGATGAATACATGGGACTATAAACATAACTGGCGAAATGTGGGTGTACTAATGGGTACACCTCTGCCTTACCCTTCGGGGATTACAGGCGTGATGTTTTTTATGGTATAAAGTGTTTCTTTATAGAAGTTATGTCTTGGAATGATTGGTAAATGATGTCATCTACCCTTTTCTCCACATTTCAGACTCCTGCAAGTTTCTTCACGACCGTTCTGACTACAAGCACGGCTGGCAGCTGGAGCGCGAGGAGACGGAGGGCGGCGCAGGCGCCGGTGACTCCGACTACGAGGTGAACAGCGATGATGAGCTGCCTTTCCGCTGCTTCATCTGCAGGAACAGCTTCACCAGTCCTGTCGTTACCAAGTGAGTTACATAAACTTTAGATGTATGAGAAAAAGGGTGTAAAATTTCTCATCCTCCATTCTTCTTATCGTGTGGGCAGAAGGTCTTACGACCCCACACACCCTAGTGTCAGAGTCTCTAAACCGCCTCAAGGGCCTCTGACATGGTTTGAGTGAAACAGTAAGTCCAGGTCCACGATGTTTTCCTTCACCGATGTCAGTGATGTCCAAGTTAAACTTTAGAAAGTACATATGAATTGAAAAATGTCATATTGGTACTTGCCCGGGTTTGAACTCACAAACCTCATGCATGAGAGGCGGGCACCTTAACAACTGGGCTATCACGACATTTAAATTTAAATATGAAATTGTAATTAATAAAATCCTAATTAGACTCAATATTATAAAACTTAAGTTGAAAATTGTTTCAACACTCCCAACTAAAACACCTTAACAAAAAAAAAACATTTTATCAAAATCAGTTAATCCGTTCGGGAGCTACGACGCCACAGACAGACACACACAAACACGTCAAACTTATAACACCCGATCTAAAAACGGCTTTCAAAATCCCACCATTTTTATCCAAGACTTTCTTCTCCACAGATGTAAACACTACTTCTGCGAAAAATGCGCCTTGGAGAACTACAAGAAGTCAACGCGGTGCTTCATCTGCAATGCGCAGACGCACGGCATGTTCAACCCCGCTAAGGAGCTGGAGGCTAAGCTGGCGCGCAGCCAGAGTGGTGACGAGGATGACGATGATGATGATGATTGATTAATAAATATTTTCAAAATAATTGTGGAGTATTTTTTTTTAGAGCGAAACGATTTTTTTTTTCTAAAACAAGCCTTAGTTACGTCTGCCAGTGAAACACGGTCGAGCCGTTACGGAGATTAGACGGGACAAAAAGACAAACAGAAAAAAAAATCTGAGCAATAAAAAAATATATAAAATTTATAATATCTTTACTGGCTTTTCATTCGGACCTACTTATCCCTGACCCATGAGCTGTGTCTATGTATTTAACTGTATTACAGACACCAGTGCAAACACAACGAAAAGATTTTGACTTTGACTTTCACTCTGACTTTGACTTTCAATTTGACTTTGTCTAGTTTTCAGGTAGGGTTACTAAACACCTGCCTACCTAATACCTCTTCGAAAAAATGTCTTTGTATTATGTTAATTACATATAATTATATATAATGACGCTAAACTATTCGCTACAATTATCACCAACGCGTGTGTACTACAATGGCGTAACAAATCCGACATTGGTCCTAGATATCGCTTTACGTTTTCGTTACGCACATGTTAACTATAAAAACTTAAGTATAAGCATGGGCGTAGCCACGGTGAGGCATAGTGGGGCGTTTGCCCCACCCTGACTGACTCATGGATGGTTTATTTAATTTTAAATCATCTATCAAAATTAATATTCTAAACGAAAGGAATTACACTTAAAAAAATATTTTTCACAATCCAGAAAGTATACCATAATTTTGTACATTTGAATACTTTTTTAATTAATTATTTGTCTTTGACATTGACTTTAATTTTGACTTTGACTTTAATTTTGACTTTGACTTTGTCTAGTACCCGGGTGGCGTTACCACTGGGTTTTACGACACCGGGGTCTTATATTTCGACTTTTAATTCTATTCAGTAACTTGACAGATAAAGCATTACCAAGTATTGACAAAAAAAAGATAGTGAGAATGAATGGTGAAAATGAATGAAAGTGAATGAACTTAAATAATATACTTAACTTGGTATTAAACCATTCTTATCATTCGTTCCTTACGCAAAATTGTTCACTACCCCAACACTATTCGTTGTAGTATGGTAACATAATTTTTCTTTGAACCAACAAGTTGCTGAATAGAATTAAAAATCGAAATATAGTACGTTAATAAAACAGTACATACATAGTAATGTAGGTACACTAATGGGTACACCTCTGCCTTACCCTTCGGGGATTACAGGCGTGATGTTATGTTACACTTAGTGAGTACCTACTTATCCCAATTAAAGTTATAACTACATACAATTACGTCTTAATTGATCCAATATACATAATAATATAGCGATGTTTCGCATTTTTTCTAATCATTTCCCTTTTTAATCGATTTGTATGGTAATTATTCATAAAATGGCGATTGGGCATTAGTACCTACTATGTCTCTAGTGCATTTATTTTGCATTGTTTAGTTGGTAGCTGATGGATTGACATCCAAAATGAGTAAGGATTATTTTTATTTTGATCTAAAACTAATACATACATCATACATAGAAATAAAGAAAAACTGTTTATACACGCGAAAATGACGTAGATACTCAACATAAAAAGAGAAAAAAAAAATACATACCTAAATGCAAAGTAGAAACAAGTTAGTTTTAAATCTAAAAAATAAATATACTACATATACTTAAAAGAAATAATGCGCCACTCGCGAAAGGTCTTGCGCTTTTTTTTAGGTTTTAAAAATAATCAAATGACTCCTTCCGCCCTGGGTGGGGCGGAAGGGACTGTCAGATTTTTACTGACTAAATACCACCCTGTTCCTTCTGTTGCCCTTTACTTTCCGGGGCCACGGTATCCTGTCAAGATGCCCCACCCAGGGCGGAAGGAATCATTTGATAATTTGCACCACCATAAAAAAAAAAACCCGGCTAGTTGTCACTGTCTCAGACATTGGTAAAACGTCATTCATATAAAGTTCCGAGGCACAGGACTACTATGTCTTTTTACCCCCCGACGTAAAAACGACGGGGTGTTATAATAAGCTTGACGTGTCTGTCTGTGGCATCGTACCTCCCGAACGGATGAAGCGATTTTAATTTTGTTTCTTTTGTTTGAAAAGTGAATTAGTAGGGAGTGTGACTCAGCTATGTTACTTGAAAATCGATCCAACGCGACCCTTCGAAAATTTTCTTAATATAAAAATAGATACACTAAATAAAATTGTCCTAGAATTTTTAAATACGATACGATAATAATTTAAAATCACGAGTATGAAATGGTTTTCTAATTTAAATAATTGGCATTTTTTGCGCCCCTCTTCGGTAGGCGCCCGGGGCCCATACCCGGGGCCCTACTTGCCCCACCCTAGATACGACTCTGCGTCGTAAGTTTTTTAATTTTAACACACCGTATTTACATCTTTCACAGATTTATGTCTAACAATTTTACTGCTGTATACAATCTTGAATGTTGAAAGTAAACCAACTGAGCTTGGACCAGATTTAGAAGATGATTACTTAAAGGAATTTGAAGCAGCAGTGGGCAAACACAACTCTCTACCGCCATGCTCGTATTCCGACGCTTGGTTGAAGCCTGACGATACAAATTGCGGGTACTACTACTCTTGTACGTCAGGGGAAATAAAAAGGCTTAAATGCCAGTTAGATTTTCAATTCGATCCCGAAGAACAGGTTAGTATCCTTAAGAACTAGTTTCGAAGTGATGAGGTCTTGGTTTTGATTTCCAGGTCGGGCAAAGTGTTATTGGGTATTTTCGTAAATAATTTCTCAGTAGCAGCCTCGGAGTCTGGATTTGTGCCCGGTTGATGGCAATAGGCTTGCCCCCTATTACATGAGACTTAAATCTTCGCATCAAAATAATGATCAAGTATCACGCGCGTATGCTTGAATGACTTCCGCGTCGAACGCTAGTGTGGCTTCACAAACTACACTTTAATTATAAAATTGGCATCTCTTACTAACATACAGCGAATGAAAAGGACGGTGACATTTTAAGACTAAGTTACAGATGTCAAATTAGTATTGCTTGAAACTTTTTCGTGTTTATAACTCACGTTCTGAAATTAATTGACAGGACTAATTTTTTTCCGCCCCTTTCTTGTTTTATTGGACAGAAAAAGATAGAAATAGTCTTATTTTTGATTAGTTTGTGAACAAGGGAATCGGCATCAATATTAATATTTTTATTACAAGCTTTTATTTAGCTTGCACTGTTCGTATATAAGTAAGTTGTCCTTTCAAAATTTGCAAACCATTTTTCGACCATTTGTTGTTATTTGATTGATCTCAAATTTTACATACATTGTTCTGATGACAATACAATTTCCAATACCTCCGCCGTTCCAAAATGGCGGATTGTAAATTGTTTTTCAATCCCCTTGATATGGGTATCAAATGAAAGGGCTTGAAGAATAGAAAATGATAAAGTTACTTAACACTAAAAAGTTTGTTTATAAAAGATCTTTTTTAACGACTCTCTTTTTTGACTTTCTCGTTGGTCTAGTGGTCGCAAACGCGACTGCTGTGCATGAGGTCTTGGGTTCGATTCCCGGGTCGGGCAAAGTGTTATTGGGTTTTTCCATCAGGAATTTCTCAGTAGCAGCCTCGGAGTCTGGATTTGTGCCCGGTTGATGGCAATAGGCTCGCCCCCTATTACATGGGACTAGAAACATAACTGGCGAAATGTGGGTGTTACTAATGGGTACACCTCTGCCTAACCCTTCAGGGATTACAGGTGTGATGTTATGTTATCTTTTTTAACATTAATTTTTAATTCGCAGTTATGCGTCCCCAAAGAAGTATCTGGTTGTATTGTAGCAACCAGTGTACCGACAACAACCATGGGTCACTTGTCAGATGTGTTACCGGAGTGTGGGTATAACGATGAATGGTCTCGACCATATCCATTTGATTGCAGCCATTTTTACCGATGTTCCTATGGAGAAATTAGTGTGGGAACCTGTGGTTACAATTTTGAATTTAGCCCGTTCCTGCTTGTAAGTACACGATTTTTTGTTTAGTTTTTAATCTTTTTAGAGTTCCGTGCCATAGTCGGTAAAAACGGAACGCTTGTAGCAGCGGGTCTGAATTTTTTTGGCGACAGAATCCTTTTGGAAACCAAAGTATTTAATAGAGCCCCAAAGTAATCAAAAATAAACTTAGGAACTTGATATAAATATTCTCATCTAATAGTAGGTATGAAGTTTTAACTAGACTACCTCGTTGGTCTAGTGGTCGCAAGCGCGACTGCTGTGCATGAGGTCTTGGGTTCGATTCCCAGGTCGGGCAAAGTGTTATTGGGTTTTTCCATCAGAAATTTCTCAGTAGCAGCTTCGGAGTCTGGATTTGTGCCCGGTTGATGGCAATAGGCTCGCCCCCTATTACATGGGACTAAAAAAACATAACTGGCGAAATGTGGGTGTACTAATGGGTACACCTCTGCCTAACCCTTCGGGGATTACAGGCGTGATGTTATGTATGTGTATGAAGTTTTAAATTTTTATGGCAAAAAATACAGAAAATTCTATTTATTATATCAATAATAGATATTCGGTATTTTTTCTATGGGCCACAGTTGCCTGATAATAAAATGATAATTATAATTAAGTATTTATTTATTTATTATTGATATATAGTTAATTAAAACGGTTACAAACCAATTACAATAATTAACCTAGAACTCAATACTAATATTATTATAAAATCTACTAAACACTTAATAAATAACAGTGGATATTCTCTCATACTTTCTCTCGCAAAACTTCAGACACACTCGCATTATCTCTCTCCATTCATCGGCAAACAGATCACAATCAGGATTGACTGCCAGGAGGGCATTGAGGGCTTCCAGAGTCCGACACACCGGCGGCTCTGCTATAGCGACCGTACGACATGCTGGCCGTGCAAACAATTTGTGCCTCTTACTAAAGCGGTGACCTATATAGTTGCCAGGCACATACATAACATAACATCACGCCTGTAATCCCCGAAGGGTTAGGCAGAGGTGTACCCATTGTACACCCACATTTCGCCAGTTATGTTTAAGTCCCATGTAATAGGGGGCGAGCCTATTGCCATCAACCGGGCACAAATTCAGACTCCGAGGCTGCTACTGAGAAATTCCTGATGGAAAAACCCAATAACACTTTGCCCGACCTGGGAATCGAACCCAAGACCTCATGCTCAGCAGTCGCGCTTTGCGACCACTAGACCAACGAGGTAGTCCACACATATAATTATGTTGCCAGGCACATATAATATTATTATTTATTAATCTTTCAGAAATGTCGTCCAAGATTTATATCAGGTTGTCAATCAACCAGTACGCCGGCTACTACCATAGATCCGTGGCCGCAGTGTGGGTATAACGACGACTGGCCTCGCCCATACCCATCAGATTGTAGACTATATTATCTATGTAATTACGGAGAAGTGTTACTGATGACGTGTGAAAATGATTATGAATTCAGCCCTACAAAGCTGGTAAGTATCTTACCTTTATTTCTACGCGACTACGCCAAAAAGAGGGTTATGATTTTGACCGGTATGTATGTTTGTATGTATGTTTGTTTGTTCCCTCATAACTTCTAAACTACTTATCATTACATGACAAATGAGGTGTCGTTAGAAGCGTCTCAGTCGTCCGCTGGTTATAGGGTAGGTGACGTGTCACCAAATCCAATATGGCGCCCTCTAGGGGATGTGAAGTCGTTACCGAAAAAAAAAATTTTTGCACAGTATCGACATAGGTATCAAATTAAAGGGCTTGATGAGCACATTTGAAATATATATACTCTTAGAGACCAGAGGTGGAATTTAATAAAAAAAAACTAACTACAAACAACGACACTTTTATTTTTTAACAGAAAACAAATATCAAAATAATTCTACTCCTTAACAATAATAAATCTAAAAGAATTTACAAAATTACAAAAATAGGCAGGTTGACTTTACGATCGGGCAGAGGTTCCTCTTACGTTGACGGCACGAAAAAGTTGGCTGGAATGAGGCGCGCACGCGCTTATATAACCTTGCCGCCACCACTTGTGCTATCCCTTCCATGATGACGCTGTCTCACTATTCCTCCAACAATACATTATATAGATAACTCACATTTTATAGATTTGGATATTTTCGCGTACAATCAGAGCAAATTTAGAAAAATGGCAATTGAATTACTTGCAATTTAATATAATTATTACTAATTAATCTATTGTGATGAATGCTTCTTGCTGATACTCTTGTTGTGTTGTGATCTGATTGGTGACAACACACCTACTTTGGAAGGTGAGCGCTGTCCAGGGTTGGTTGGTGTGACCTTTCGGGTTCATTCTTCCTTTCTTCTTATTCCTCTCTGCATGCGTCCGTTTCCTTATTTCTTTTAAATTCAATGTTATTCCGTGGACAATAGTGTGGGTTATACGTTTGTAACTGATATGCTTAAACTTAATGTTAATATTGTAACGTGTAACTGTTTTTTGTCCCTAACAAATAAAAATAAAAATAAAATAATAGCTTTTACTTGCTACTTTGCCTGTTTTTAACAGTGTCAACATGGGTATCAAATGAAAAGGCTTAATGAGTCCATTTGAAATTCACTCGTTACTTTGATTTTATTATTATATCAAATATGATTTTACTGTTGTGTTTTTTATCATTTTTTTTTAAATAATTTTTGTGTATCACATGTACTGCTTCAAATTAGGTACCATTTTTTATTCTATCTATTTCATGTCGTGTTTTTTTTACAGCTGTGTCTGCCCAAAGAGCAAGCAGGTTGTGGGCGTGAGACTACGACAAAAGAAATTACCAGTACGCCGGTAACTACAGAAGATCCGTGGCCTCCGTGTGGGTATTACGAAAACTGGTCTCGACCAAACCCATCAGACTGTCATTTATATTACTTATGTTATTACGGAGAAATGATGTCGGTTACATGTGAAAACGATTATGAATTCAGCCCCACACAGCATGTACGTACCGAATTTTCCCTTATTTGTTATTCACGCTAGAGATGTTATGGATATAATATTTCGGATCTAGATATGGATATAAGACATCATAACATAACATCACGCCTGTAATCCCCGAAGGGTTGGGCAGAGGTGTACACATTAGTACACCCACATTTCGCCAGTTATGTTTTTAGTCCCATGTAATAGGGGGCGAGCCTATTGCCATCAACCGGGCACAAATCCAGACTACGAGGCTGCTACTGAGAAATTCCTGATGGAAAAACCCAATAACACTTTGCCCGACCTGGGAATCGAACCCAAGACCACACACAGTCCCAGACCGCACAGCAGTCGCGCTTGCTACCACTAGACCAACGAGGCAGTCAATGGATATAAGAATAAAATTATATCGGTTTCGGATCCGGTTACGAATATGTAATTATTTCGGATTATCCTTTTGTTTTGGATAGTTTCGGTTACGGATATTAGATTGAAGTAAAATATAAACACAAGTAGTGTGTAATAATTTAGTTTTATTCATAGGTTTTACCTAATCTAGGTTATCATTTGGTATTATAATCAGTCATACAGGTAAGTAATTATTTAGAGCAAGATTTACGTGGCACGCGAGCGGTGACACAAAATCCTGTCGAAACATGTCATTTTATTTAGACTCGGCCCTTATTCGAAACTATCCGAAACTTGTGAAACGGATACAATTATGGATATATTTTTATTTCGGATATCCGATAGATTCGGTTACGGTTACGGAGCGCCATAATAATCCTGATTCACGCTAAATTGACGCACAACCAAATTGGTATAAATTGGATTGTTGGATTTTCAACGGTCGGTTCAGTTCCGTGAGTTGAAAATCCAACTACAGAAATTACAAAGTAATATTAAAGTGGTACTCGTTAGTCTAGTGGTCGCAAGCGCGACTGCTGTGCAAGAGGTCTTGGGTTCGATTCCCAAGTCGGGCAAAGTGTTATTGGATTTTTCCATTAGGAATTTCTCAGTAGCAGCCTCGGAGTCTGGAATTGTGCCCGGTTGATGGCAATAGGCTCGCCCCCTATTACATGGGACTTAAACATAACTGGCGAAATGTGGGTGTACTAATGGGTACACCTCTGCCTAACCCTTCGGGGATTGCAGGCGTGATGTTATGTTATGTTATTAAAGTGGTACTGTTTTAAGAGTTAGACGCCCCTGGGCCAGCCCGGCAGCTGTAGGGCCCACAATAATATGTTTCTTTGTTGTTGTTGTTTTTTATACCTTTCAGAATTTTTGACAACCAGATCGACCGTGTTAAGTAGCCATGTCATTTTTTACTCTCTCTTTTTCATGTCGTGTTTTTTTACAGCTGTGTCTGCCCAAAGAGCAAGCAGGTTGTAGGCGTGAGACTACGACAAAAGAAATTACCAGTACGCCGGTAACTACGGAAGAACCGTGGCCTCCGTGTGGGTATTACGACGACTGGTCTCGACCAAACCCATCAGACTGTCATTTATATTACTTATGTTATTACGGAGAAATGATGTCGGTTACGTGTGAAAACGATTATGAATTCAGCCCCACACAGCATGTAAGTACTCAATTTTCCTTTATTTGTTACTCTTTTTAGCATTAGGAAGAAAGAAAAACTGTTTATTCGAGCTAAAGTGACGCCCAACATAAAAAAAATGCATAAAAAAAGTCCTAAACACAAAACAAGGTGGTATAAATTGGATTGAGTCCAACTACAGAAATTACAAAAACACATAACATCACTCCTGTAATCCCCGAAAGGTTAGGCAGAAGTGTACCCATTAGTACACCCACATTTCGCCAGTTATGTTTTTAGTCCCATGTAATAGGGGGCGAGCCTATTGCCATCAACCGGGCACAAAAAAAGAAAGAAAGAAATTACAAAGTAATATTGAAATGGTACTGTTTTAAGAGTTGGTGGAGGGTCCCAGGGCCGGCTCGGCTGCTGTGGGGCCCACAATTATGTGTTTTTTTTTGTTTTTAATTAAAACCTTTCTTAATTATTAACCAGATCAACTGTGTAAAGTAAACATGTTTTATTTTTATATTCTATCATTTTCATGTCGATTTTTCACAGCTGTGTCTGCCCAAAGAGCAAGCAGGTTGTGGGCGAAGTGAGACTACGACAAAAGAAATTACCAGTACGCCGGTAACTACAGAAGATCCGTGGCCTCCGTGTGGGTATTACGACGACTGGTCTCGACCAAATCCATCAGTTTGTCATCTATATTACTTATGTTATTACGGAGAAATTATGGTGGTTACGTGTGAAAACGATTATGAATTCAGCCCCACACAGCATGTACGTACCGATTTTTTGTTTATTTCTTACTCTTTTTAGGGTTAGAAAGAAAGAAACACTATTTATTCAAGCTAATAAATATATAAAAATACCCAAAACAAAAAACAAGTTAGTATAAATTGGATTGAGTTAAAAAACCAACTACAAAAATTACAAAGTAGTATTAAAATGGTACTGCTTTAAGAATTGGTAGTAGGCCCCTGGGCCAGTCTGGCAGCTGTGGGGCCCACAATAATGTGAATTTTTTTGTTGTTTTTAATTAAATAACCTTTCAGAATTTTTGCTAACCAGATGGACTGTGTCAAGTAACCATGTTTTTTTTTATTCTATCTTATATCGTGTTTTTTTACAGCTGTGTCTGCCTAAAGAACAAGCGGGTTGTGGGCGTAGTAAGACTACGACAAAAGTAATAACCAGTACGCCATCAATAGGTCCCCGTACGCCATCAATACCTACCAGTACGCCATCAACTACAAGTACTGCACCATCAACAACTACCAGTACTAAACCGTCCACAACTACCAGTACTACACCGTCCACAACTACCAGTACGCCATCGACTACAAGTACTACACCATCAACAACTACCAGTACGCCATCCACCACAAGTACCACACCGTCAACAACTACCAGTACTCCATCTACTACCAGTACTACACCGTCCACAACTACCAGTACGCCATCGACTACAAGTACTACACCATCAACAACTACCAGTACGCCATCCACCACAAGTACCACACCGTCAACAACTACCAGTACGCCATCTACTACAGATACTACACCATCAACAACTACCACTACAAGTACTACATCGTCAACAACGACCAGTACGCCATCCACTACAAGTGCTGCACCATCAACAACTACCAGTACGCCATCTACTACAAGTACTGCATTATCAACAACTACCAGTACGCTATCAACTACAAGTATTGCACCAACACCTGAACCTTGGCCAGTTTGTGGAAGAAAAATTATATGGTTACGACCTGACTTAAATGATCCCACTTGTAAACACTTTATACTATGTGTTTATGGTAACATAACTCGAGAACTCTGCCCATCTGGTTATTCGTTTGACGCGCAACTATTAGTGAGTATGCTTCAATATCATCATTATCTGCCTAGCCTTTTGCCAACTATGTTGGGGTCGGTGTCCAGTCTAACTGGATGCAGCTGAATACCAATATTTTACATGGAGCGACTGCCTATTTAACCTCCACAACCCAGTAACTGGGTAATACGATACACCTTGGTGTGGTAAGACTAGTTGTTAGACTTTCAGGCTTCTGAGTACCCGTAAGGACTGTTGAAAGTGCTTTCCGAGGCATGGAGGAGTCTCGGTGTGTAAACATGAATTATTTCCGTTTGAGCACCTATGCATTGAGCACCAATCTTTACCTTCAATATCTTTGGTGCTCAAAAAATAGATGCTCATACGGGAATAATTCATAAAGATGTTCACCCATCCACTAACCAACCCCGGTAAGCGTAGCTTAACCTGATGGGTCAACCAGTGCGGCTGTTATTACCTATGTATTTATGTATGTATTGAAACATAGGTAATAACAGCCGCACGGGTTGAGACTAATGACATTTCAGAAAAAAACATTATTACGATATTTTTTTTATGTAATAGAAAAACGTCGTCATCGTCGTTTTCAGTTACTGGGTTGTGGAGGTCAGATAGGCAGTCGCTCCATGTAAAATACTTATATTCAGCAGCATACTCTTAGACTGGAAGCCGACCCCAACATAGTTGGGAAAAGTTCAGTAACAACTACCCTAATGGTCTTATTTAACGACATTTTCTGACCTTTGACTTTAACTTTGACCTATTTTTACAAATAACGTATTCTGATTCTTGTTTTACAGGAGTGTGCATTTGAAAAAGATGTAGAATGCCGTCAGAAACGGGTTTGTGGAGTAAAGGAATTTTGGAAGGAGCCAGACCCCACTGATTGTAGACAATTCCTTCTTTGCATTTACGGAATAATTGAACACAGGACCTGCCCGTCTGGCTACGAATTTAATCCAATAGCTTTAGTAAGTACTAGTTTCTACAAAACTGTACCTTGTGGTAGTGTAAATTGGGTGTAGTTTTTCCAAACGTCACCTAACGTTGAAATATCTCCCTTTTGCACACATGCATACATTAGTTGCTGAGAGTATTCTGCTGATTGCGCAGACTGAAACATTTCTTATGGATGGGCGTGCCAGCCAAGCCAGCTTTATAATATCATACTTCCATAGCCGAACCGTTTAGTAGGAACAGCCAACAAACAAACAAATATAAACTTTAAGGCACTGTAAACAACACTATGTAAAATTATGTCAAAGAATAATTAATTATTTATTAATTATTTTTAGGGTTGTCAACCAAAAGCACAAGCTGGTTGTTCAATAACAACAACAACTTCTACCACTAGTAAGCCAACAACAACTAGTACTCAGACAACACCATTAACAACCAGTACTAAGACCACTCCATCAACGACCAGTACTCAGACCACTCCATCAACAACCAGTACTAAGACCACTCCATCAACAACCAGTACTACTACCACTCCGTCAACAACCAGTATTAAGACCACTCCATCAACGACCAGTACTCAGACCACTCCATCAACAACCAGTACTAAGACCACTCCATCAACAACCAGTACTACTACCACTCCGTCAACAACCAGTATTAAGACCACTCCATCAACGACCAGTACTCAGACCACTCCATCAACAACCAGTACTAAGACCACTCCATCAACAACCAGTACTACTACCACTCCGTCAACAACCAGTATTAAGACCACTCCATCAACGACTAGTACTAAAACCACTCCATCAACAACCAGTACTAAGACCACTCCAACAACAACCAGTACTAAGACTACTCCATCAACAACAACTACTAGTCCGACCTCAACAACCACGGAACCTACACATGATTGTGGCTTCGATGATTTATGGTTCCAACCAGATTATACTGATTGCAAATATTTTATACTTTGTATTTATGGAGAAGTCACGCGCGAGGAATGCCCGCCGGGACATGAATTTAACCGATTTGCGAAAGTAAGTGTTGTTTAATAAATCTTTTTCCATTTTTACAAGCTGTTAATTAGTTTGCACTGTTCGTATGTAAATAATTATATAAGTTGTCCTTTCAAAATTTGCAAATCATTTATGTAATGAAACTTTTGCGAGTTCACACAAGTTACACAACAATCTATATAATAAAAATGAATGGCTAAATGTGTTGCTGATCGCGAAACTCGAGAATGGCTGGACCGATTTGGCTGATTCTTTTTTGTTGTGTTCGTAATTTTCAGCACAAGGTTCATATAAAAAAATAATTGGAAAATCCACAGGAAATATCGAAAAGGAGGTCAACAACATCCCATAAAACTTTGCCCAAATATGTGCCTCGAGGTACACGTGCGAGGTAATCGTAGAGAAAAAATAGAGGAATTCGAAAATAATTTTACTTTTAGTCGTAAATCATTTACGAATAAAAGTAACTATTTAATAAATTATTCAAATATAACCTAATAACCTGTAATACAATTAAAACATGTGGCAACTTTGTATGTACGATAGTGTTTTCATTGGTTGTCACGCGGGTTGACATTTCGTAAATGTCATTTTGTTTTTCTTTTGTTGATACTTCACACATGTCATTCCGTTCGTTTATGCGTTTCGGGGTACACGTCTGTCAACTTGACAGTTTTTTTAGGTGCTTATTTATTAGAGTGCCAAAATGGCGTGCTTTTTATTACGATTAAAAGTTATTTTATTCTGTTCCCCGGGCAACTATATAAATTATTTAAGAGTGAATATTACTCAGTGTAATCTAGTGTATTTTATGCCACTAAGTGTACCTTCTGTATTAAATTGGGCAGATAATGTTGATCTCTTTTGTACCTGTGCGCAGCCGGGCCGGTTTGCTAGTATTTTATAAAGACTTGGCTACACTCCACATTACTGTAACACTCCACTCAAAATGACACTAATTAAAAGAATTTTGTGTAAGAATGATATTTAGAAAACATTTAAATTCTTCATTATTTTACAGCAATGTCAACCAAAAGCTGTAGCAGGTTGCTCTGTAACAACAACGACGTCAACCACACGCAAGCCCACTACAACCAGTACTCCGTCAACAACTAGTACTAAGACGACACCATCAACAACTAGTACTAAAACCACTCCTTCAACAACCAGTACAACGACCACTTCAACAACGACAAGCGTTAAGACGACGCCATCTACAACAACCACGAAGCCAACACCGACAACGTCAACCACTAAGCCCACCCCAACCACTAAACCCACATCGACTACAAGTACTGAGCCCACACCGACAACGTCAAGTACTAAGCCCACACCGACAACGTCAAGCACAAAACCCACCCCAACCACGAAGCCCACACCAACTACCAGTACTAAGCCCACACCAACTACCAGTACTAAGCCCACACCAACTACCAGTACTAAGCCCACACCGACAACGTCAAGCACAAAACCCACACCAACCACTAAGCCCACCCCAACCACTAAGCCCACACCAACTACGTCAAGCACTAAACCCACACCAACCACTAAGCCCACACCGACTACGTCAAGCACTGAGCCCACACCAACCACGAAGCCCACACCGACTACGTCAAGCACTGAGCCCACACCAACCACGAAGCCCACACCGACTACGTCAAGCACTGAGCCCACACCAACCACGAAGCCCACACCGACTACGTCAAGCACTGAGCCCACACCAACCACGAAGCCCACACCGACTACGTCAAGCACTGAGCCCACACCAACTACGTCAAGCACTAAACCCACACCAACCACTAAGCCCACACCGACTACGTCAAGCACTGAGCCCACACCAACCACGAAGCCCACACCGACAACGTCAAGTACTAAGCCCACACCAACTACGTCAAGCACTAAACCCACACCAACCACGAAGCCCACACCAACTACCAGTACTAAGCCCACACCAACTACCAGTACTAAGCCCACACCGACGACGTCAAGCACAAAGCCCACCCCAACCACTAAACCCACCCCAACCACTAAGCCCACACCAACTACCAGTACTAAGCCCACACCGACAACGTCAAGCACAAAACCCACACCAACCACTAAGCCCACCCCAACCACTAAGCCCACACCAACTACGTCAAGCACTAAACCCACACCAACCACTAAGCCCACACCGACTACGTCAAGCACTGAGCCCACACCAACCACGAAGCCCACACCGACTACGTCAAGCACTGAGCCCACACCAACCACGAAGCCCACACCGACTACGTCAAGCACTGAGCCCACACCAACTACGTCAAGCACTAAACCCACACCAACCACTAAGCCCACACCAACTACCAGTACTAAGCCCACACCAACTACCAGTACTAAGCCCACACCAACTACCAGTACTAAGCCCACACCGACAACGTCAAGCACAAAACCCACCCCAACCACGAAGCCCACACCGACTACGTCAAGCACAAAACCCACACCAACCACTAAGCCCACACCAACTACGTCAAGCACAAAACCCACCCCAACCACTAAGCCCACACCGACTACGTCAAGCACAAAACCCACACCAACCACTAAGACCACACCGACAACGTCAAGTACTAAGCCCACACCGACTACGTCAAGCACAAAGCCCACCCCAACCACGAAGCCCACACCAACTACCAGTACTAAGCCCACACCAACTACCAGTACTAAGCCCACACCAACTACCAGTACTAAGTCCACACCAACTACCAGTACTAAGCCCACACCGACGACGTCAAGCACAAAACCCACCCCAACCACTAAACCCACCCCAACCACTAAGCCCACACCAACTACCAGTACTAAGCCCACACCAACTACCAGTACTAAGCCCACACCAACTACCAGTACTAAGCCCACACCGACAACGTCAAGCACAAAACCCACACCAACCACTAAGCCCACACCAACCACGAAGCCCACACCAACTACCAGTACTAAGCCCACACCAACTACCAGTACTAAGCCCACACCAAATACCAGTACTAAGCCCACACCAACTACCAGTACTAAGCCCACACCGACAACGTCAAGCACTAAACCCACACCAACCACTAAGCCCACACCGACTACGTCAAGCACTGAGCCCACACCAACCACGAAGCCCACACCAACTACCAGTACTAAGCCCACACCAACTACCAGTACTAAGCCCACACCGACAACGTCAAGCACAAAACCCACACCAACCACTAAGCCCACCCCAACCACTAAGCCCACACCGACTACGTCAAGCACTGAGCCCACACCAACTACGTCAAGCACTAAACCCACACCAACCACTAAGCCCACACCGACTACGTCAAGCACTGAGCCCACACCAACCACGAAGCCCACACCGAAAACGTCAAGTACTAAGCCCACACCAACTACGTCAAGCACTAAACCCACACCAACCACGAAGCCCACACCAACTACCAGTACTAAGCCCACACCAACTACCAGTACTAAGCCCACACCGACAACGTCAAGCACAAAACCCACCCCAACCACTAAACCCACCCCAACCACTAAGCCCACACCAACTACGTCAAGCACTAAACCCACCCCAACCACTAAGCCCACACCAACTACCAGTACTAAGCCCACACCAACTACCAGTACTAAGCCCACACCGACGACGTCAAGCACAAAACCCACCCCAACCACTAAACCCACCCCAACCACTAAGCCCACACCAACTACGTCAAGCACTAAACCCACCCCAACCACTAAGCCCACACCGACTACGTCAAGCACTGAGCCCACACCAACCACGAAGCCCACACCGACTACGTCAAGCACAAAACCCACACCAACTACCAGTACTAAGCCCACACCAACTACGTCAAGCACTAAACCCACACCAACCACTAAGCCCACACCGACTACGTCAAGCACTGAGCCCACACCAACCACGAAGCCCACACCAACTACCAGTACTAAGCCCACACCAACTACCAGTACTAAGCCCACACCAACTACCAGTACTAAGCCCACACCAACTACCAGTACTAAGCCCACACCAACTACCAGTACTAAGCCCACACCGACAACGTCAAGCACAAAACCCACACCAACCACTAAGCCCACCCCAACCACTAAGCCCACCCCAACCACTAAGCCCACCCCAACCACTAAGCCCACCCCAACCACTAAGCCCACACCGACTACGTCAAGCACTGAGCCCACACCAACTACGTCAAGCACTAAACCCACACCAACCACTAAGCCCACACCGACTACGTCAAGCACTGAGCCCACACCAACCACGAAGCCCACACCGACAACGTCAAGTACTAAGCCCACACCAACTACGTCAAGCACTAAACCCACACCAACCACGAAGCCCACACCAACTACCAGTACTAAGCCCACACCAACTACCAGTACTAAGCCCACACCGACAACGTCAAGCACAAAACCCACCCCAACCACTAAACCCACCCCAACCACTAAACCCACCCCAACCACTAAGCCCACACCAACTACCAGTACTAAGCCCACACCAACTACCAGTACTAAGCCCACACCAACTACCAGTACTAAGCCCACACCGACGACGTCAAGCACAAAACCCACCCCAACCACTAAACCCACCCCAACCACTAAGCCCACACCAACTACGTCAAGCACTAAACCCACCCCAACCACTAAGCCCACACCGACTACGTCAAGCACTGAGCCCACACCAACCACGAAGCCCACACCGACTACGTCAAGCACTGAGCCCACACCAACCACGAAGCCCACACCGACAACGTCAAGTACTAAGCCCACACCAACCACTAAGCCCACACCGACTACGTCAAGCACTGAGCCCACACCAACCACGAAGCCCACACCGACAACGTCAAGTACTAAGCCAACACCAACTACGTCAAGCACTAAACCCACACCAACCACTAAGCCCACACCAACCACTAAGCCCACACCGACTACGTCAAGCACTGAGCCCACACCAACCACTAAGCCCACACCAACTACCAGTACTAAGCCCACACCGACAACGTCAACCACTAAGCCCACACCGACTACGTCAAGCACTGAGCCCACACCAACCACTAAGCCCACACCGACTACGTCAAGCACTGAGCCCACACCAACCACTAAGCCCACACCAACTACCAGTACTAAGCCCACACCGACAACGTCAAGCACTAAACCCACACCAACCACTAAGCCCACACCGACTACGTCAAGCACTAAACCCACCCCAACCACTAAGCCCACACCGACTACGTCAAGCACTAAACCCACCCCAACCACTAAGCCCACACCGACTACGTCAAGCACTAAACCCACCCCAACCACTAAACCCACACCAACTACTAGTACTAAGCCTGCACCGACTACGTCAAGTACTAAGCCCACACCAACAACAACCAGTACCAAACCCACACCGACAACAACCACACATGCACCCACCCCTATTTGCAATGTTAACGATTTGTGGCGAAAACCAGACCCAAATGATTGCAGATTTTTCTACATTTGTATCTATGGTGATATTGTCTATGAGCAGTGTGCGAACGGCGAGGAGTTCAGCCCGACAGAATTTGTAAGTTTTTATTTAAATATTACCTTCTAAATTGTATGTCGTGATGGCCGAATGGTTGAGGCGCCCGCCTCTCATGCATGAGGTTGTGAGTTCGAATCTTGGCAAGTACCAATGTGACTATTTCAATTCATATGTACTTTCTAAGTTTTAGACATCACTGACATCGTTTTGTGCCTCAGAAAGCACGTTAAGCTGTTGGTCCCGACTGTCGTACGTGTATCTTTGACAGTCGTTACGGGTCGTCAGAAGCCCGAAAGTCTGACAACCAGTCATACCTAGGGGTATCGTATGCTCAGTTACTGGGTTGTGCAGGTCAGATAGGCAGTCGCTCCATGTAAAATACTGGTATTCAGCTGCATCTGATTAAACTGAAAGCCGACCCCAACGTAGTTGGGAAAAGCCTAGACAGATGATGATGATTTAAATACTAGCTTCTACTCGCGATATCGTTCGCGTAATACGGTTATTGATGCCGATTACTTTGTTCACAAACTACACAAAAATCTGAGAATTGGCATCTCTTACTAACATACAGCGAAAGAAAAGGACGGTGACATTTTAGAACTAAGTTAGAGATGTCAAATTAGTTTTACCTTGAACTTTTCCGTGTAAAGACGTGTCTGAGGGTGTCTGTTTGTGGCATCGTAGCTCTCAAACGGACGAACCGATTTTGATTTCGTTTCTTTTGTTCGAAAGTTGAATTAGACGGGAGTGTCCTTAGCTATGTTTGATGCAAATCTGTCCAAAATGGCTGTCGTTGTGGGTTTTTTAAATTTTGAACTGTTATATTTTTTCAGAAATGTCTACCGCCCGAGTTGGCAAAATGCGAAGTGAAGAAAACCACTGAGCCAGCTCCAGCAACAAAGAGCTCGCCTAACAAGTGTAATTTGTACGACTCGTGGTCAAAACCAGTACCTAATGATTGCGAATCCTTCTATCTATGCATCTACGGGCATATCATGCTCAAGCATTGCCCCTTAGGAATGGAATATAGTCCTACACGACTTGTAAGTTTGCAATTTTCACAAGCTTTTATTTAGCTTGCACTGTTCGTATGTATTTATATGGCAGAGGTGAGTGGCAACGCAATAATGGGTCGCCCTAGGAAGACCTACACTGACCTTATTGGTAAGGTTCTTCAGAAAGATCAGGTGCGGAGTACTCGTAGCCGGCGTGCTTGTATGACGAGATGTATGTACGTGGACGAGGCGAAAGGAATATGTAAGGATCTTAGCAGGTCGCGTTCTGTGGTTTCTGCCTACCCCAATGGGAAAAAGGAGTGAATTTATAAACATATGTATGTAAGTAAGTTGTCCTTTCAAGATTTGCAAACCATTAATTATTGGTATCCGATTGAGCTGAAATTCTTCATACACCTTTAGTTCTGATGTTTGTTTGTTTGTTTGTTACCCTTTCACGCCTAAACCACTGAACTACTATAGTGGTCGCAAAGCGCGACTGCTGAGCATGAGGTCTTAATTGGGTTCGATGCCCAGGTTGGGCAAAGTGTTATTGGGTTTTTCTATCAGGAATTTCTCAGTAGCAGCCTGGATTTGTGTGTATTGGCAATAGGCTCGCCCCCCATGGGACTTAAACATAGCTGGCGAAATGTAGGTGTACTATTGGATACACCTCTGCCTAACCCTTCTGGGATTACAGACATGATGTTATGTTATGTTTTGACAGGAATGCAAACCAAAAGCGGAGGCTGGGTGCAGCGTCCCATCTGACGCTCCATCGCTTCTCCGAAGCGGCCGTCGCAACCTTGAAGCTCTTTACTCTCATCGCGATGAACCTGACAGCATATGCCTCCCAACTTCTGAACGAAGTGTGTTCTTCGCAGAAGATCCAGAAGACTGTACAAGATATTATATTTGCTCTTTCGGAGAACCTTATTTGAAGTCATGTCCTGAAAATTTCTCTTTCAACGTTGAACAGCAGGTTAGTTATTCCTTGCAGCCGATTTCAGACTTATTTGCTGACTTTTGCTCGCGTCTTCGTCCGTGTCATAAATCATATTATACCAATGCAACTGCATATTTTTGAGGAATATAAAGTCACCTATGTGCTATAACAAACTATGTCTATATCTATCTCTGTGCCGGCGTGCTTGTATGACGAGATGTATGAACGTAGATGAGGCGAAGGAGTAGGTAAGGATCGTAGCAGGTAACGTTCTGTAGTTTCTGCCTACCCCCATGGGAAAAAGGCGTGAGTTTAGGTATGTATGTGTATGTATCTCTGTGGCAAATTTTATCCAGATTCATTCGGCTGCACTATTTTTATTATAAAATAAGCTTCAGCTCTTAACTTCATCCGCGTCAAAGTTGATTTCTCCATACAAACTTCGGCCCTCCGTTTCATGCCCATAGGGGATGAATTTCGAAAAATCCTTTCTTATCGGATGCCTACGTCATACAAAGAACACACCCTCCAAGTTTCAGGTCTCTACGATCAGCGGTTTAGGCTGTGCGTTGATCTGTCAGTCAGTCATTCAGGACAAAGCATTTTATATGTATAGATAGATTAAACCTAAACATTCGTTTCTTCTTTTCAGTTATGCGTACCGTCAAACCAAGTACAATGCAAGACTAAGGCTTGAAATCAGTTGAAACAGAAGAATACAAAGAGAAACTAAATCTAAATGACATCATAAAAATTCATCCGCATCGCCGTCAACTGGAAATGTGTCCAAATGACTGGCCGCATTGCCACGTTGGATAGCAATGCTTAACCTCTGGCCAGGGTAATAACCAGCCCTTGGGTCACGGGAAGTGTCAACCAACCGTTTGGACAACAAAACTGTAAAACAAACAAACTGTATATGCCTACCCAATATGGTGATGAAAAAATAAATAAACTGATTTTATTTGGCAGAAAAATGTTTTATTATTATACCTTTATGAACACGTACAGATAAGCGAAAAAGAGGAATGCAAAAAAAAAAAACACTACAAAATTAAACTGCCTCGTTGGTCTAATGGTAGCAAAACGCGACTGCTAAGCATGAGGTCTTGGGTTCGATTCCCAGGTCGGACAAAGTGTTATTGGGTTTTTCAACTGACTTCAAAAAGGAGGAGGTTCTCAATTCGACGCGTATGTTTTTTTTTTTTTTTTTGTGTGTTTGTTCTACGATTACTCCGCCAATTATGAATCGATTTGAATGATTCTTTTTTTGTTTGAAAGAGTATAGTTCCGAATAGGTCTCATAGGAATATTGTCATGATCTGATGATGAACTTTGGAGATACGGAACGGAACTCCTTATAAAATCACAGCAGAACCGCCGTAACAAGACAAATTGCTTTGTTTATACGTGTAGTCGAGGACTGACTGAAGGAAGTGGGGAGGGGGTACGTCAACCCCCCTCCTACCACTTTCCAAAATTTAATATATCGTGTGAGGTATTGTTTGAAAGGGCATTATGTAAGGATTTCAAACATTAACACACAAGCACTAAAAAGTGAAAAATAAAAAGCTTTTTTACAAAAAAACACGACCGCCTTCAAAAACTACAAAATAAAAAAAATAACTCTAGCTTGGAAGTCGGTGGCAATACCTACATAACAAGAAACAAAACCAAAGCCGCCGACTTTCAAGCTAAAGTTTTTTTTTTATTTTGTAGTTTTTGAAGGCGGTCATGTTTTTTTCTAAGAAGAATTTCTCAGTAGTAACCTCGAGTCTGGATTTGTGCCCGGTTGATGGTAATAGGCTCGCCCCCTATTACATATATGGGACTTAAACATAACGGGCGAAATGTGGGTGTACTCATGTGTACGCCTCTGCCTAACCCTTCAGGGATTACAGGCGTGATGTTATGTTATGTGAAAAAGAAAACCTCCCCACTATTTGTAATTCGCCATTTTGTAGTGGCGGCCATTTTGGATTTGAAATTTATCATAGTGTATCGTATTTTACTGGTCATTCCCTTTCATTTTATATCTATATTGGGGGATTGTGAAAATATAATGTAATCCGCCATTTTGTAGCGGCGGCTATCATCAGCATCGGCGGTATTTAGTTTAAATGGCGCAAACCGAAGTCAAAGTCAAAGTCAAAACATTTATTTCAATTAGACCATTTACAGGCACTTTTGAATTGTCAAGGAGTCGATCGGTTAGTCCGAAAGTTGAAGCTAGTTGCTTGTTCCAAAACGGAGGTAGGCCTCTATGGAGAAGAACGAGCAAGAAACTCCACGGCACTCTTTTAAATTAGGTTTTTACAAAATCCTGGTTACATACGAATAACCCAAGTAGCATTCGACCGTTTTTTTATAAATTCAAATTTATTTATTGCATATTATTATATGACAGGTGATCCAAAGGACAAACATAAATTCTCTGTTCCAAAGGACCAGTGATAAAAAAGTGAAAATAGTCCAGTGGAACTACAGGATAGGACTAGTAGGCAATTCAACACTACCGAAAAGAGATCAGTCGCAGAACCAACGGCTCTACGTGCTTTCCGAGACACGGTGGTGTCACACCAATTCTCAAACTCCGGGCCGCTACTGAGAAATTCCTGATGGAAAAACCTAATAACACTTTGCCCGACCTGGGAATCTAACCCAAGACCTCATGCTCAGCAGTCGCGTTTGCGTTCGCTCGACCAGTCAATCGTCAGTAAATTTCCAGTAATATGTATATTTGACCTCTACGCGAACAAAATCGCATGCAGAAGCTAGTCAAAAATACAGTTCTGTTATTTAAAAGCAATAGAAATATTCGTAATTACAATTTTAAAAAGTAAATCAATTCGTTTTAGTTGTAATTAGTGCAATTTATTTGACTGTGTTACATGCATTTTGTTAAGATAAATAGTTAATAGCAGTCTGGTCGAAAATGTTAGCAAGAACTAAATTTTGTAAGTACCTGAGCTTAGAGTCTATACAAAAAAATAAAATTGATGTGTCTGTGTGTAATATCAAATTAAGTAATAGCTTTTCCTATACAGGGTCATTGAAAAATAACCCAAAACCTGAAAAAGGGTCATTGTACTCATCATTATGAACAACTTTTACTATAGGACCAACCCTGAAATAATGAATGACCCTGTATAAAATATTTAATTGTATAATAATTAAAAGATACTAAATCTAAATGATTAAAAAAAATAATCTTCTGCATGGCTGTCATCTGGAAATGTGTCCATAAGACTGGCCGCATTGCCACGTTGGCAATGGCATTAACAGCCAGCCCTTGGGTCACGTGAAGTGTCAACCAACCATTTGGACAACTCCTTGAAAAGGTCATGGGCACACAGACCCCACGACCCGAGAATTTCTACCCAAAAAGGTTCGAAAATATAGTTACCATAAACTGTACTATACTTTCGCCGTTTGAGGTTTTCTGAAGCCGCAGCAGCAGCGTCAGAACAGCACGCCGAACTAGGCACATGAAAATAATTAAAAAATATTTAATTAATTTGAAAGTGTGAAACATTTTCCTTTAATAAGTATTCTTGTTCCAGTTACATTTTTATTTGTATTGCACTGTCCGACATCGCTGCTGTTACCTCTGGCTAAACAGGATGGAGTCACTGCTTCTAATGTCAACAATTTACTGGTACCTACTACAATTCATTCTGATTTTGCATTAATTTTTAAAATTTGTTCCTTGTGTGGTGTAACTTTGAACGATAGAGTGAGGAATCAGGTTATACGAGACCATTGCGAGGGTATACTTAGATGGTTCGGCCATGTTGAGAGGATGAATGAAACACGATTGACAAAAGGTATTTATATGGCAGAGGTAAGTGGCAACGCAGGAAGGGGTCGCCCTAAAAAGATCTACACTGACCTTATTGGTGAGATTTTTTAGAAAGGTCAGGTGCGCTGTACCTACTCGTATCCGGCGTGCTTGTATCACGAAATGTATGAGCGTTAATGAGGCGAAAGGAGTATGTAAGGATTGTAGCAGGTGGCGTTCTGTTGTTTCTGCCTACCCCCATGGGAAAAGGGCGTAAATTTATGTATGTATGTATGTATTTTGATAGTGCGCCAACACATGTGCACTCTCTTCAATCACTCTCATAGTCCAATGGGGCGGCCTACTGGAGAGATATCAGGCGCAGGACTAACGGCTTTACATGCTTCCCCCCCCCCCCGGAAAGCATGGGGGGGGGGGCACTAAAATTCTTTATTGGTGTATATCCTC
The DNA here is from genome assembly GCA_949774945.1 of Hoplodrina ambigua. Lineage (NCBI taxonomy): Eukaryota > Metazoa > Arthropoda > Insecta > Lepidoptera > Noctuidae > Hoplodrina > Hoplodrina ambigua. Next base: position 1,118,202 of record OX458991.1, read on the forward strand.
ATGGACTTCCTCTGTCTGACCGAGAGGCATGCGGGACTCTTACCAACTAAAGCCACCGCAATATTCCACTTCTGCTTATGGCCAGGAGTGCGGGATTCGCATAAGTCTTGTCAAACATCGAGAAAAATAAACTATTTACCTTTTGAACGCCATTGTCACATAAATGTGACAAACGAAATCTTCGTCACAAATATATGACAAAATACACGTCGCACCATATTATGAAATAAACGATTTAACCAAGTTTTGGAATCCCTTTAAGACATTAAGTTCATTTGACCAAAAAAAGTGGCCTGGCGCCAGGGGTACGGCGATACGTTAATGCTCTGGCGTTCAAAAGATTAAGAAATTCACAATGAAAAAACCCAATAACCATTTGGCATATTTCATTACTTTTACGTAATTAAATTATAAAAATTAAAAAAATAATTAATTAATTAATTATAAAAGTCAATATTTTGTGGGTTGGCTCCTTTAAGCTGAACTAATCTTGTGTGAAACTTGCATAAATCTCTTTCAATTCACAGGCACTAAAAACCAACCAGCTAAAAGATAATCCTAAAATCACTGAATTAATTCAACAAATCGATGTAAAAGACAACGAAAACCGAGTTATAAGTAATATTAACCAATTGATTATAAGTGATGAAGTGAATGAAATGGACCCAAATATTATACAGAATGATGATAAAGGAATATTACATGATGGGACAAATAATTTGGTAGAAAACAACTCAACAGCAGCAATAAGAAATGCTGTTTTAAATAACACGACAGAAACAGACAACACATTGTATATTTCATCGCCTCCGATCAATGCAGTAAATGATACTTCTGCTTATACCTCTAAGGTTGATAATGCGACGGTAAGTCAAGAGAAAAGGACTCAAAATGACTCTCAATCTCAAGTCTCTACTGTTATGTAAAAGTTTGTGAGGATGGATGTTTGGATGGATGTTTCTTACTCTTTCACGTTTAAACGGCTGATGAAAATTAGCTGGGTACACATAAAGATATTAATCTAGCTTAACATCTAACTACTATTATAAATGCGAAAATTAGTCTACGCAGACGAAGTCACAAGCAGAAGCAAGTCTGATATAAACACTGATTTTATTTTACAGGTACCTGGACTTCAAAATAAACATGCCAATGAATCACGAAGTAATCTATTAAGTACTGATAAGAATGTTCAGATTAACAATGGAAATAATATTGTACAAAATGATAGTACAACTAATGAAAATTTGAGCAGTGATACAGTACAAAATGATAAATTACGTCCTGCAGGTAATGAAGCCAGTGGTTATGTGAAGAACAACTCCATCAGCTTAGAAAATGAAGTAACTGAAGCCCTTATATCAGAATATATTGATGAAAAAAACAACTTAACAGAAATTTCGAAGGATAAAGCTGAAATATCTTGGAGATCTGACATTCCCTTGAAAAGAAGAAATAAAGACAAAATTGCTAAATTACATTCTCAAATTACTTTAAACAAAAATAGTGATTTAAATACAAACAATGTTAAAGAAAATGTAAATAATGACAAATTGAATAATAATTTTCCCTCTGATAATTCCTTACAAAGGAGTTCTAGTATTAAAGACAAAAACGACGAACAAAAAGACGTTTTTGTAATTATAAATACTGGAACGATGGATGGCTTGTCAGTCAATTCTCCGGCAAATGGTGATAATTTTCAAGTAAACAATAAAACTATAGAAAATCTCAACTCAAACAATTCTAAATTAATAAAGGATTTAGTTAATTCAACGATTAATAATGTATTAACAAACATATTGAAACAAAAACACACAAATCTAAATGCAAAACATATATTTTTAATACTAAATTCTGGCAAAATAACAAACGTTCGTGTTAATTCTCCTAATTTACAAAATAATGACAAAACTGTTACCGTTAAAGATAGGTCTAGAAGACATTTAAATGATTCAAATGCAAATAACACAAAAACTTCGAAATCTTTTGACGATAAATCAAATCCGATTATTGACATTAAATTCAGAAGAAGTGAAAGTCAGAATCAAGAAACTAAAGCAGATGATGATGATCAACTTAAAGCGAAAGCCAATAATAACGATACTAATAATGCCACTCTTACAAACTCTGATGGCAAAGTTGACTTAAATCCAGTTCAAGATAAAGATATCTCAAGTGGAGAAGCTCCTGCATTCAGATCTTTAATACCAGACAAACGAAAGAAATTACAACAAACTCAAAGTCAAAATCAAAGTCAAAGTCAAAGTCAAAGTCAAAGTCAGAGTCAAAGTCAAAGTCAGAGTCAAAGTCAAGTAGTTCCCAAAATCGCTTTTCGTGAAACAATTAAACCAAAAAACAATTTTGTACTAAATAAATTGCCTGATTCTCTACCAATATTTGATTTAAATCAAATACCTATTACCAATATTCTTGGTGGTGCTTTTGACTTTATGTCAAGGTTTAAGAGGAATACTGAAATTGAAGCAAAAACGAATGTACTTTGGAAGACAAATTGTAGCCCAAAACACATCGACGGCAATCACACAGTAAACTCTTGTAAAAAAACAAAATTAAAAATACCAACTAGAAAATTTTTAGAAGACTACAATATTTTCAAAAAACTTAAACTCTTCGATTCTGTAGAACTAGTATGTCCACTCGCAGTGATTGTAAAATTATTTGCTCATCAAGTTTTCGACAAGGTCACTAAATTTAATTATGGAGATGGAATTGTAAATAGAATTCTAAATTCTTTTGTAAATGACGATGGAAATACCGTAGATTTGGTATCTGAAGAGTTGATCAATTATCCAATCTCTGTAAAGTTGAAATTTCAAATAGTATATGGGAAAACTAAAGAATTTATGGAACAACTAAATAGTTTGGTTGATGCATCATTATGTTCATTAGTCTAAGTAAAACGACGCTAGGCGCTTTGCACATAGAGCAACTATTGCAGCAACTGGCAACTAGCTGGCAACTAGCTATTCACATATATTTCTCTTAACTCGAGTTTCGAGTTCCGGCAATCGTAAGCAGTTTTCAGTTGCTGTCGATGACCAAGTTAGTTCCTAATTGCCGCAACTAGCAACTGTTTAATAATTATTATACCGGTTTTTAAACTTGCCAGTTTCCTCAACCGTCAATTGCAACGCGTCGGGCGATTTCATACCCTCCGCGTCCTAGCGTCAAGTTATAGTAGTTTATCTCTAATTTACTAGATTTAAGGGTTTAGCAAAAATTAAAACACATTAATAAAACATGAAACTTTTTACTTACAACACTTTTTCGCACCTCGCTGGTTTTAGTTTTTATATAATAATTTATTACTTATAATCAGACTGTAGTTGTATACTTATACAATATAATACAATAAATATACTTATCCTACATTAAATACAAAGACTTTTATTACAAATAATACAGAACATAAATTATTAACGGTGCGAAATATTTCAAATATTTAGATTAAATTAATATATATCTAACATTAATTAAATAAATTCAGGAAAAAAAATATTTGAAATTCAGATTCTTTTTTGTTGTCTGTTTTATTTTTTCAAAAATTGATTATCAACAGAGATGAATCGAGAAATCTTGGGACTTATGACCACACTTAATTTGAATTTTTAGAAAAAAATAAATTGGAAAAATAAAATTGAATATTAATACAAGCGCGGACAGCCCTACTAGAAGAAGAATAATATCTAGCCATATCATAACTTCTAATTTAATGCTAAATTATTATCACTAGAAAGAGTGAGAGATACTTTCTCCATCTCTTTCCGTCTTCCAGCAGATTCCTCACTTCTCCTCTACTTGATAATCAATTTATCAAACAACTTATTTTTTAGCTGTAGATCTAAAAGTTTCATTTATATAATGATTATTTTATATACAGATTACACATTAAGTAATCTTATCACAATATTTCGTTTCTGACCACTTGGTACTTTTAGTGCCAAATGAACAACTGACAAAGTACCGCGAGGAAAGTGGTCTAACAACGATATAAAAATATAAAATGTTATTTGTAAATAAGATTACTCAATTACTGTCATAGTGCCAAAGTCATTTTGTTCAGTGGTCGTAGTGCCAGGCGATCAATTCGATTTTTCTTTTAATTTTGCTGAGCAGCCGCTTTTTGATATGTGGACACAGGTCTGTGGAAGAGAAATAAAGATTTAAGTTCACATAACATCATGCCTATAATCCCCAAAGGGGTAGGCAGAGGTACACCCACAATTCGCCAGTTATGTTTAAGTCCCATGTAATAGGAGGCGAGTTTATTGCCATCAAACGGGCAAAAATCCAGACTCCGAGGCTGCTATTGAGAAATTCCTGATTGAAAAACTTAATAACACTTTGAAGCCTGTTGTCTCTAATATCTTCAATATTAGGGTCGAATAAGTTTGTATACAGACGCAGAGAGTTCAACTTCTTTGCTGTGCGCATTATAAAAGACGTTTGAAAACGCTCAGCATTACAATAAAAAAAATACAACTCACCTTCGTCTCCGGATCAAACTCGAATCCTTGACTACAGTACAATTTCGTCGCGTAGCTACTCGCGCAGAAGTAGTAAGACTCACAAGCCTCAGGATCTGGCATATATCCATAAACACCAATAGGACAGCTTTCCTCAGCCATTTTCTCCATGGCATGCTCGGCTGCTTCTTGTTGGGCTAATAATTCTTCTAAAGAAGCGTCTATTTCTGATGGCTTGTTTGTCGCTTCTGTTGGTGCCTTTTGATCAGTAGTGCCAAGTGAACAACCGCCTTCTGCGATTTCTACGCAAGTCTGTAAAGAATTTGTTTTGTTAGTACACCCACATTTCGCCAGTTATGTTTAAGTCCCAAGTAATAGGGGGCGAGCCTATTGCCATCAACCGGACACAAATCCAGACTCCAAGGCTACTACCGAGAAATTCCTAATGGAAAAACCCAACAACACTTTGCCCGATCTGGGAATCGATCTCAAGAATTGAATTGAAGAATTTTTTGTTGAATTTAAGAACTTATAAAAGACTAGCGACTCGCGTCGGTTTCGCACGGATGCAATGTTAATAAATAAACCTTTCTGTTGAATCACTCTATCTATAGATGAAAAGTAAATGGAAGTTTTAAAGATCTAAACGTACAGACGGCGGGAAGCGACTTTGTTTTATATTATGTATGTAAAGATGAAAAATGGCTTGACACTTGACAAAGCCAAAACTTACATCCTTTTCCTATCATTGGGGGGGCTAAGGGGCTCAAATCCACCTCCCCCCCCCCGCATAAGCATCTGAGTTCTTATTAGGATAAGCATATTATTCTACTTAATTACTGAAGTCAGAGGCAGAGACACAATAAAATTGTTTTGCTATTGTTTTGTCATACCGATAATCTTGTTTTACAAAAATGACCACCAAAAGTACAGTCAATTACAAAATGTTGACAGTCTATTCTAGTGTTTACTTTGCTAAAAGTCTTCCCTCAGCGGGGTCAAGCCCTCCCCAAGGACCATCCTGGATCCACCACTTCCCTATTCCCATTCTTTCTTTCTTTCAAAACTTACTTGTAATTCAGGATTGAACTCAAATCCGTGAGCGCAGTACAATTTCAATGCACGACCGTTTGTGCATCTGTAGAAAGCTATACAGTTGTCAGCGTCAGGAATATTTCCTGTCACATCGCTGGAGCACAAGATCGAAGCCGTGGTCTCCACTTCTTCAGAAGTCTTGAGTTCACCGTTGATTTTGTCTGGAGTTGGCGAGATGGTCTTCTTATTGCTTAGAGTGCAACCTCCAGGAGCAATTTCTATGCATTTCTGGAATAAAACGTTGATGGTTGAGCTATAATTCTTTGAGTCTGGGATCTAATGGTCTGGTCTTGTGTACATGATTGTACACTAATATTATAAAGAGGAAAAAAAATATTTTTGTTTGTTTGGATATAAATGGATATTTGAATGTATGAATTACGCTTTTGCTTAAGCTATTGCCCGCGACTTCGTCCGCGCAAAAATAAAATAAAATATAGCCTATGTTACTCGCAGATAATGTAGCTTTATAATGGTGAAAGAATTTTTAAAATCGGTCCCGTAGTTTTTGAGTTTATCCATTTTTGTAATGGATAAACTCAAAAACTACGGGACCGATTTGCCGATTTGCTCAAAGAATTTTTAAAATCGGTCCCGTAGTTTTTGAGTTTATCCATTTTTGTAATGGATAAACTCAAAAACTACGGGACCGATTTTAAAAATTCTTTCACCATTATAAAGCTACATTATCTGCGAGTAACATAGGCTATATTTTTTATTTTATTTTTGCGCGGGCGAAGTCGCGGGCATAAGCTAGTATTGGATAAAATTTTATTTTGTAACGCCATTTGGCAAGACTTTTTACCTGTGGTTTTTGTACATGCATACATGAGATTGCGGGTTTTATTCCGAGCAAGTACCAATGTGATGTGCGTGTCTTTCAATTCATAATTTTATTATGTACTTTTTAAGTTTATTTTTGTCGTTATCGATATTGGTAAAGGAAGACATGAGGAAACTTAGACTTTATAATTAAGTTTGAATTCGTCAATCCGCCTTGAGCAAGCGTAGTGATTAATTCCCGTACCTTCTCTGTATGAGAAGAGGTCTTTGCCCTGCAGTGGAACAATAAAAATGCAACATCTACTCAATCAAAATGTATGAAGAGCTGCACTTTTTAAAACTTTTGTAACACAGTCTATGCTTTTCCGTACGCAACAACCTTTTGAGAGGGGCAACTAGATTCAGTTTTTTTTTTCTTGATATTGACTTTCAAAAGTGCTTTAGAAGTGGTCTAATTGACCTTGACTTTGACCTTGACCTTGACCTTGACATTGACCTTAACCTTGACCTCAATTTGACTTTAAGAAACTTACCCTTGCAGAGCTGTCAAATTCGAACCCTTGAGCACATAAGATATGTATCGGTACTCTTCCAGTACAGCTGTAGAACGCATCGCATCTTGTAGGATCAGCTACATTGCCAACCGCATCGCTAGGGCATTCGAAGCTAGTCTTCTGGTTTTCTGGCACGAAGGTCGCTTGGTGCTTCTTGGCCGGGTTACCTCCTAAAGTGCAACCACCTTCCGCAATTTGGACGCATGTCTGGAAAAAAATGGAAAAGTTTGTTGTTTTTTTTTTTTATTTTATTCTCCATATCTTCTATCAATGGAATATCGGTCACAGCTGCAAATCACAATAAACAGGAGGATTTTAAGGTTTTTTTTTTGGAAATTCAACCCCCTAAGGGGATGAAATAAGAAGAGTTACACTGTATGACAAATCTTATTTTTTAGGTTAATCATCTTAAAACTGGCCACAAATTCGACCGTAAGTAAATCATAAAGATTAGCGTTATCAATTTTTTTCTACCCTTGAAAGGGGTCCTAATTTTGTAGGGAAGTACGTGATCTACGTGGACGGAGTCACGGGCGAAGTGTTCTATAATCTACGTCTACATAATTATACACTAAAATTATAAAGAGGAAAAAATTGTATTTTTGTTTGTTTGTTAGTAAGGGATAAACTAAAAAACTACTAGACCGATTTTAAAAATTCTTTCACCATTAGAAAGCAACATTATCTGCGAGTAACATAGGCTACATATTTTATTTTTGCGCGGACGAAGTCGCGGCCTTAATCTTGCAAAAGCATAATAAATATATTCAAATATCCATTTAAGTTCAATATTTTTTTATCTAGATTCAGTACTATTTTTTGGTTGAACTTCTGTAAACAAAAATGTTCTATCTAACGTTTGTTACTTTCACGAGAATGAATAGTTTTTCTTTCTTTCTTTCTTTTTAATTACTCACCCTGGCGACCGGATCGAACTCAAATCCTTCGCCACAGTGCAGCAGTATATCAATTCCAGCTGTGCACATATAGAATGATCCACAGCGCTCGGGGTGGGGAATATTGCCGAACTGTCCAGGGGCACAGATCGGCTGTGGTGCTGTCACTTCATTTGCTGCTGTCGACGTTATAACTGCGCCTGAGTCTCCTGACATGTCATCTGGATTTTTGCCTGTGTTCGGTCCAAGTGTGCAGCCACCTTCGGCTATTTCGACGCAAGTCTGTAAAAAAATATAAGCGTTTTATTAGTAGTGTTACCTTTGACCTTGAGTCATTTTTTTTTTTTAATTTTGTAGTTTAACGCAAATGAAAAAACTGTACGGATGAAGTCGCGAGCTGTAGCTTGTTAATAGAAACCAACAAATGTGCTCTTCCCTTACTCTCATAGTCCGATGGAACGGTAACCTGACACAACCAGGGAGAGATCAGGTGCAGGACCAACGGCTTTACGTGCTTTTTATATAGAAAGACTTGAAAATATGGTCTTTTTTGCACCCTTCGAATACGGAACCCTTTTTTTGGTGTGGTAAAAATCATCAAAGGAGTCCTTCCACCCTGGGTGGAAGGGACTGTCAGACTTTCACTGACTAAAAAACCACCCCGTTCCGTTTGCGTTCTGTGGCCACAGTATCCCATTAAGACGTTCCGGCGACCCCGGCAGGCGTTTGGCCTTATTGGGGCCCATTCCCTCTGCTGACAGCTCTTTGAACAAAACGCGCCGTCGACCCGGGCCTGGTCCTCGATCGGACAGCAAGCTGAACCCTTCGAATATATTAACCTTGCCGTTCAATTGACATACCCTTAGTACTGGATCAAATTCATGGCCATTACTGCATATAGATTCAATAGCTATTCCATTAGTGCACAAATAGAAGCCATCACACCGCTCTGGGTGGGGCACGTTTCCAACCACACCAATAGCGCATATCGGTACTGGTGTAGTTACTTCTGCTTCTGTCGTTGTATCAGGTGGTTGAGTAGTGGCTGGTGCTTCAGTAACCACTTCTTGTTCTTCTGAATCTTCAGGCTTCAAAGTTGTTGCAATAGTGGGTTCATTCTCTGTGGTCGTTTCTTCTGGTTGTGGAGGCACTGTTGTTGGCTCTGATGGGTTTGCAGGATCTGAAGTTGTTGGGTTTGGAGGATTTGTTTCTTGACCGAGCGTACAAGTTGAACCTCCTTCAGGAATGTTCACGCAGTCCTGTGAATATGATTAAGTATTTGTTGAAAATATTGTACTTGATTTTTTACTGTTATTTATATTATACTAGCTATCAAGCGCGGCTTCGCTCGCAAATTAAATTCGGTCATGATTCAAAGGACATATTATTATGTCGCCATCTACCATCAAAAGAACGTTATTGTGATTTCTCTCAGGAACAGTACTTTTTTTCGGGATGAAAGGTACCCTATGTCCTTTTCTGTACACCTGCCAACGTATATGCAAAATTTCAACATGATCGGTTCTGTGATTTAGGCGTGGAGAGGTAACAAACAAACAAATTTACTCGTCTCGTACTCTTTAATTAAGCATACTGTCTGTCAAACTAAGCTATAGTGTGTAATTTCTTTCGCTAGTAAACGACTTTTATAACAAAACATCACGCCTGCAAGTCCCGGAAGGTTAGGCAAAGTTGTACCCAATAGTACACTCGCATTTCGCCTGTCATGTTTTAAGTCCCATGTAATAGGGGGCGACCCTATTGCCACCAACCGGACACATTGTGTCCGGTTTGTCAAATCCAAAGTCCAAGGCTATTACTGAGAAATTCCTATCGAAAACCACAATAACACTTGGTCAAACCTGGGAATCGTCCCAAGAACCATGCGCAGTAGTCACGCTTTGCGACCATTAGACCAGTGAGGCAGTCAAGGACTATTATAAATTTTACTTTTATAGTTATGATTAATTAATGTAAAATTGGAATCGCTAATCCATCTCGATCAAGCGTGGTGATCAATGCTCGAGCCTTCTCTGTATGAGAAGAGGCCTGATGTGGGACAACAATAGGCTGGTATTATCTATCTACATGTAAAAAACGAAAGATCACTCAGACACTCATCACAAAATATCAAAAACCGTTTGACGTATAAAGATGAAATTTCTCAGAGACGTAGACGTCTGCTAAGAAAAGATTTTCCAAAATTCACTCTCTGATTCGTCCGCTTAAATGTCGGTCATTTATGCGGACGAAGTCGCGGGCAAAAGCAAGTTATATTACAAACACTCACCGCGACAGCCGGATCGAATTCTTGGCCAGCACTGCAGGTTCTTTCAATCGCAAAGGTACCAGTACAGTAGTAGAACGCGTCACATCTGTCTGGATGTGGAATATTTCCAAATACTCCAAGGGGGCAAACAAATGGTGTAGGCCCCTCAGTTTCCGGCTTTGATGTAGTTACGTCTTCAACATCTAGTGCAGGTTTAGATCCAAGGGTGCAACCACCTTCAGCTATTAGCGCGCAGTCCTGAACAAAAGTATTTTAGGTAAGTAGAGCACAAACACGGAAAGATTCTCGATTTGCTGACCTTATTGGTGGGGTTCTTCAGGAAGGTCAGGTGCGGAGTAACCGACGTGGTTATATGACGAGATGTATGAACGTAGATGAGGCGAAAAGAGTATGTAAGGATCGTAGCAGGTGGCGTTCTGTGGTTTCTGCCTTCCCCCATGGGAATAAGGCGTGAGTGTATGTATGTATAGATTCTCGAAATTTCGTTTCGCCTGTTTGTAATGTCAAAATCAACAACAGTTTTTTATTATTGCATAACAACAATTTAACATAACATCACGCCTGTAATCCCCAAAGATTAGGCAAAGGTGTACCCATTAGTACACGCACATTTCGCCAGTAATGTTTAATCGCCGTGTAGGTAATAGGGGGCGAGCCTATTGCCATCAACCGGGCACAAATCCAGACTTCGAGACTGCTACTAAGAAATTCCTGAAGTAAAAACCCAATAACACTTTGCCCGACCTAGGAATCGAAACCAAGACCTCATGCTCAGCAATCGCGCATTGCGACCACTAGACCAACGAGGCAGTCAAAAGAAAGAAAGAAAAAGAAATACAACTTACCCGGATCACGGGGTCGAATTCATGTCCATCACTACAGATCTGGAATATAGGATTGCCTACAGCACAAATATAGAAGGCATCACACCTATCCGGATGGGGTACATTGCCAAATGCTCCGGGTGGACAAATTGGGGCCGGTGTAACCTCATCCTCATCATCCGGGGCTGTTGGAACCGGTGCATAAGTCGTTTCAACCGGTTCTGTAGTCGTTATGGGACCTTCTGTAGCCGGGGCTTCAGGAGTGGTGTCCGGTTCAGCTTCTGACACGGTTGTGGCCTCGGTGGCTACTGGAGTGGTGTCTGGTTCAGCCTCTGACACAGTCGTGGCCTCCGTGGCTGCAGAAGTTGTGACTGGTTCAGCCTCTGACACAGTCGTGGCCTCCGTGGCTACAGGAGTGGTGTCTGGTTCAGCTTCTGATATAGTTGTGGCCTCCGTGGCTGCAGGAGTGGTGTCTAGTTCAGCTTCTGATATAGTTGTGGCCTCCGTGGCTGCAGGAGTGGTGTCCGGTTCAGCTTCTGACACAGTCGTGGCCTCATCAGGTGTTGTTCCAGTACTGGGTCCAAGGGTGCATCCACCTTCAGCTATGAGAGCGCAGCCCTGTAAAAATACATGTAAGTGAAGTATTGTACTACCACATAACATCACGCCTGTAATCTCCGAAGGGTTAGGCAGTGGTGTACCCATTAGCATACCATTTTGCCTGTTATTTTTAAGTTCCATGTAATTCGAGTCTATTGCCATCAACTGGGCACAAATCCAGACTCCGTGGCTGCTACTGAGAAATTTCTGATGGAAAAGCCCAATAACACTTTGCCCGACCTAGGAATCGAACCGAAGACCTCATGCTCAACAGTCTGACCACCAGTCTTATCAAGGGGTATCGTATTATCCAGTTACTAGATTGTGGAAGTCAGATAGGCAGTCGCTCCATGTAAAATACCAGTATTCAGCTGCATCCGGTTAGACTGGAAGCCGACCCCAACATAGTTGAGAAAAGGCTAGGCAGATGATGATGATGATATATTTTGAAATAATATTAGACTTACCCGGGTCACAGGGTCAAATTCATGCCCCTCGCTACAGGTCTGTAACAAGGGGGTGCCTGCCGCACACAGGTAGAAAGCATCACACCTGTCAGGGTGTGGTACGTTGCCGAATACTCCAGGAGGACAAATTGGCTCCGGTGTGGGTTCCGTGGCAGGTCCAAGGGTGCAACCACCTTCAGTTATGAGAGAGCAATCCTAAAAAAAAAACATGATTGAATTAGTTTCTTAAAATTGTGGAGATCATTTCAATATTTTTTGAAAGTATTTTACAAAGCGTCACCAAGATTCACAACGCAATTGGGTTTTTTAACATTTCTTTTTTGTGATAAATGGAAAGATCTTAAATAAGTTTTATGACAAAACAATTTTTAATTTTTTTATTTTCGCCATAATCCAATGGTTATTTCAAAATAAAAATTTACTTTTTGAATCCAGTACCGAAAACACTTGAATAAACACGAGCGCGTGTGACGTCAGTTTTGGCTGCTCGATGAAGTAACTAAACATTATGACGTCACAACTATGGTGCGCACCATGAAATTTTATCAATTTTTATTTTTTTTTACTTTTGTTTTTTCCATTGAATATAATATTATCTCCACTAATATTAAAAAGAGGTTTTTTTTTGTTATTTTTTTATAAACTCAAAAACTACTCGTCCGATTTTAAAAATTCTTTCACCATTAGAAAGATACATTATCTGCGGGTAACATAGGCTATATTTTATTTTATTTTTGCGCAGACGAAGTCGCGGGCGCAAACTAGTTAATAATAAATTATTTAAATACATAAAATCAATATTTTTATTTTCATAGTCTGTGTCAATATTTTTTTTTCTTTCTTTCTATTGTTACTCACCCGAATCTCAGGGTCAAACTCATGTCCTTCGCCACAGGTCAGCAATATAGCTTGGCCAGCCGCACACATGTAGAAAGCATCACATCTTTCCGGATGGGGAATATTGCCAAAAACTCCTGGAGCGCATATTGGTACTGGTGCTTCTGTGGTGGGGTCTGTATCTGCAGGAGTGGTGGTACCTTTGCCAAGTGTGCATCCACCCTCGGCTATTTCAACACACATCTGAAATTTTATTTGCATTAGACAGAGGCAGAGTTATACCTATTAGCACACCCACATTTCGCCAGTTATGTTTAGGTCTCATGTAATAGGGGGCAAGCCTATTGCCATCAACCGGGCACAAATCCAGATTTCGAGGCTGCTACTAATAAATTCCTAATGGAAAAACCCAATCACTCTTTGCCCGACCTGGGAATCGAATCCAAGACCTCATGCTCAGCAGTTGCAATTTGCGACCACTAGACAAATGAGATGAACAGTTGGTATATTTCACGTTTATTTCATCTTGTAAACGTTATTGAAATAAAATTATACCTGACGGAGTAGTAAGCTCCGTAGTGTTTTTAAAAGGTGTGACGTCAGCAACGCTGACTAAACTTCGTATATTCAACGGGCAGCGTAACGACGTCCCAGAGAGGTCCGTACTGTACGACGGCTCGAGCACGAATGACCGAATGTCGACAGTGCGGCCCTATTTATAGGACTCGTCACACGTGCAGCACGTGTTTACAAGTTTTTAGGTTAAGTATTGAAATTACAATAAGAGAAATAATGGCATGCTTTTTGACGTTAATTTCACTTCATAATCAACTCCAAGTAATCAATTGGTGATTTATGAACTAATTTTAGACTAATCAGATTAGGAAACTTAATTATTCTCGTTGTCATAATAGGTGATTTGTTGTTTGCGCCGATATACCGAATGTTATTATAATGATATGCGACGTACCCTAAATAATTAGGTGTCTATGTGTGTTTCTGTAACATCCTAGCTCCTTAACGAATTTCGAGATTTTGATACAGCTTTTTTTATTTGAAAACTGACGTGAACGAGACGCTGCTTAGCTATATTATATATATATTTTTTTTTTGTTAGCCGTTACTGTCCCACTCCTGGGCAAAGGCCTCCCCCATTCCATTCACTTTCCTCTGTATTGTGCCTGCACTCGCCAGTTCTTGAGGAAGCCATCTAAGGCGTTCCACCATCTCCTCCTCTGGCCATTGTCCTCTAAACAAACACCTATTCACCATAGGTGTGACAGACAGCCCTCTGTGCAGAGGATGCATGGAGGCAGAAGAAACACCACAGGACGTGCTCTTGGAGTACAGAAGCGTGGCAGATCAACGGGCACAGACTCTCCAATTGCCGGTATCGCTCCCGAAGCCTGCAACAGTCTGAAAAGACTGCTGGCATTCTGGGAGGACCTGGGATGGTTGGAGTAACTCCTCAAGGATATTTTTTATACGCACAATGGCCCAATAAAGAGGCTAAGTACGGAAACAGCCCAGCTAACCTAACCTAACCTAACCTATCTCCTCCTCTATCTCCGCGACCCCGTCTTACAGTGTCAGGGCTCCACTCTAGTGATATGCGGGCCTATCGCTTAGCGTCCGGCGGCTTCCGACAGACATGGCCTGTCCAATCCCATTTTAGTTTTGCAGCTTTTTGTGCTGATGTAATAATAATTTATTTCAAGACTAATAATTGCTTACCCTCGTTTCCGGATCAAATTCAAATCCTTGACTACATGTCAGCGATATGGGGACACCAGCGGCAGCGCAAATGTAAAAACCATCACACCTCTCCGGATCTGGCACATTACCAGACACACCTACAGGGCAAATGGGCGCTGTGACCTCTTCTGAATCTTCTTGAGACGGTGCATCAGTAGTTTCAGAGCTTTCTGTCGTTTCATAAGAGGCTGTTGTTTGAGATGCATCGGTTGTTGGTGATTCCGCGTCTTCATCTGATTCTGTCGTTACACCCGGAGTTGTTACTTCTCCGGAATAATCATCGCTTGTAGTATAAGATTCTGTTGTTTCCTCTGACGATGCTGTTGTTACATCATTGTAATCTGTTGTTGTTATAGACGGATCTGTTGTTTCATAAGAATCAGTGGTTTCTGCTGATCCGACAGTTGTTGCTTGTTCTGTTGTTAAATCGTCTACTGTAGTTATTTCGTAGTCGTCTGTCGTTTCTTCGTTAGATTCTGTTGTTGGGGATACTTCTTCTGATTCGTCGCCGGAACTTGCTGTAGTTGTTTCAATAACTGGAGTGGTTTGTGACCCGAGAGTACAGCCTCCCTCAGCAATGGCTACGCAAGTCTGTGAACAATTATATTTTGTAAATACGATGTTTATAACTATTGCTGATATCAATATACATACGAATATAAAAAAGGCAAAATAAAAGGCATCCGTTACTGACTGACCGATCCATCAACATTCAGCTCAAACCAGTGAATAAATTGCGCTGTATAAAACGCAGATAGTTGTTATGATGCAAACGAAGTCGCGGGCAGAAGCGAGCAGGCCCCTCTTTTCCACTCGGTACTATGGGCAAGTGCCCAGGGGCCCACAATAGCCGGGGGCCCCGGCCTGCCCTTAATTATTCTTTGCATTATTATGACCCGATTTAATGACAAAATAATTAGATTTTAAGTACGATTTACAATAAGTTTTTAACCCCAAGCTTATGAAATATTAATATTACGTTTCTTTTATTGATTTTATTTAATTTAGTTAGTTAGGTTCAATTGAACATTGAAAGGAACTCAATTTTTCAACTAAGAAAATTTACTTAGGGGCCCTGTGATGAGTCCAATAGATAAAGACGGCCCTGGCTAGTAACAAATATAACTTACTCTCAAGTTGGGGTCAAACTCGAATCCTTCACTGCAGTACAACTGTATAGCCGTTCCACCAGCACACATGTAGAATGCGTCGCACCGCTCTGGATGCGGTATGTTACCCCATTGACCTGGAGGGCAGATAGGGGCGGGTGTGGTCGGAGTTGGTGGTTCCGTGGTAGTTGCAGGACCAAGGGTGCAACCGCCTTCAGCGATAATTACACAAGTCTGCAATAAAAATAATGTATTAAATTAAATTTTGAATGTGGATGGATGGAGAGCAAGAGGAAGACCAAAAAAAAGATGGATGGATTTTGTGAAGAATGATATGGAAGAAAAGGGAGTCAGTGATAGCATGACGGCTGACAGGACGGAATGGAAGAGGAAAACGTGTTACGCCGACCACAAGTAACATGGGACAAGGGCAGGATTCCCAGGTCGGGCAGACTAGCGACTTCATTAATCACTCATTATTACTAGTATGGCTCTGCACTGACCTACTCTATGAAAATGACAGATGCGTTGTCTTGCGCGGTCGGCTATTTATGATTAGTTGACATACAAATCTGCCTGCTACTGAAGACGATTACTCACAACTACATACAAACTCTTTCATACGGATGTGACTACACACATTGAAATAGTAAAATGGACTGGCACGTCATGTAATAGTAGTTTATTTCTACCGCCACCGCCCTCCGCGGCGTTGCGCGGTGCCGTGTGTTAATTTCTTAAAACTCACCCTTTCCACAGGATCAAACTCGAAGCCATCACTGCAGAATAGTTGAATAGGCACGCTGCCCGCACACATATAGAATGAATTGCAGAGATCTGGATGAGGAATAAGCCCGGTTACTCCCGCAGCACAAATGGGTGCTGGAGTCGCGTCAGTGGTGACATCACGAACGGTGGTAGTTTCAACTGGTACTGTCTCATCATCGGGATTTTGTGTGGTTGCTGGACCAAGTGTGCAGCCACCTTCAGCAATAAGTACGCATTCCTGGAAAAAAATAGTCAAATAATCATTTATTACAATTAAACCATAGATTGTTATCTTTCGTGTTAAAATTATTATCTATACTAATATTATAAGGAAGAAGAAGGAAGAGGAAGAGTATAGTATTAGAGTTAGGATTCCTAAGAGGAAGGATTTGATTGTTTGTTTGCATTGAATAAGCTCCGAAACTACTCAACCGTATTAAAAATTCTTTCACTGTTAGGAAGCTACACTATCTTCGGGTGACTTAGGCTATATAAAATTTTCAAAAAGTTAGGGATCCGTTAGAAAAATTTCGCGAACGAAGTCGCAGGCAGAGTGCTAGTTTGTTATAGTTTAATTGATTTTAAAAGAATAAGTATAGTTCTTGCCCATTCTTCTCCATACAAAACTCCCTTTTGAAGGAGCAACCAGATTAAATTCTGTTTTTATTATTCTTGTAAAACCCAAATAAAGGACATGGATTTATTTTTATTCCGCGACTTGCGGACGCGATAACCGTCACTTAGGGACCGCCTCCACGAGCGTGAAAATCGCAGCGAGTCCACGCTTTAATCATCGGGTAGTCCGTGATGAGGCTTTGTGTTATAGTTTTGTTGAAAGAGTAGTAGTTTTTTCTCTCGATTGCGCATAGAGGCGCGCTGCGTACGCGCCGCCAGTAGCAACACGCGCGCGGCGACACTATGAAGTTACCCTCACACTTAGCCACCTGTCGCATCGCCGTGTGTAGACGCATTCTAAGAGAGTGTATACAAAACGTGGCATGACGATAATATCGCAGCGATTCTCTCGCTCGTGGAGGTGGTCCTTTACGGGGCCAAGTCTCTGACAAAAGCTAAATAAAAACTAGTTACTCACTGCAGATTTGGGGTCGAACTCGTACTCATCTGGGCAGGAAAGTTGTACCGCTGTCCCGCTCATGCAAACGTAGAATTTGTTGCACAGTTCCGGGTGGGGCACGTTCCCGAACACCCCTTGAGGACAGGGGTTGAAAGGCTCCTTCGTAGTGGTCTCACCCCCTTCTGCAGTCGTAGACAAAACTGTTGTAGTTTCTTCTGTTGTGTCATTTTCACCTGGTGTTGTTACAACTGGTGTTGTGTCAGATTCACCTAGTGTTGTGTCCGATTCAACTGGTGTTGTTACTTCTGGTGTTGTGTCAGATTCACCTGACGTTGTTATGTCATCAACTGGAGTTGTTACAACTGGTGTTGTGTCAGATTCACCTAGTGTTGTGTCCGATTCAACTGGTGTTGTTACTTCTGGTGTTGTGTCAGATTCACCTGACGTTGTTATGTCATCAACTGGAGTTGTTACAACTGGTGTTGTGTCAGATTCACCAGGTGTTGTTACATCTGGTGTTGTGTCAGATTCACCTGACGTTGTTGTGTCATCAACTGGAGTTGTTATAGCTGGTGTTGTGTCAGATTCACCTGGTGTTGTGTCCGATACAACTGGTGTTGTTACATCTGGTGTTGTGTCAGATTCACCTGACGTTGTTGTGTCATCAACTGGAGTTGTTATAACTGGTGTTGTGTCAGATTCACCTGGTGTTGTTACAACTGGTGTTGGGTCAGTTTCACCTGACGTTGTTGTGTCACCAACTGGAGTTGTCACATCTGGTGTTGTGTCAGTTTCACCTGACGTTGTTGTGTCATCAACTGGAGTTGTTACAACTGGTGTTGTGTCAGATTCCTCTGGCGTTGTTGTCTCACCAACTGGAGTTGTTACACCCGGTGTTGTGTCAGTTTCACCTGACGTCGTTGTGTCACCAACTGGAGTTGTTGAATCTGGTGTTGTGTCAGATTCAGCTGACGTTGTTGTGTCACCAACTGGAGTTGTTACATCTGTTGTTGTGTCAACAACTGGAGTTGTTACATCTGTTGTTGTATCAGCTTCACCTGATGTTGTCGTGTCACCAGCTGGAGTTGTTGTGTCCACAATTGTAGTTGTTGCATCTGTTGTTGTGTCAACAACTGGAGTTGTTACATCTGTTGTTGTGTCAACAACTGGAGTTGTTACATCTGTTGTTGTGTCAACAACTGGAGTTGTTGCATCTGTTGTTGTGTCAGCTTCACCAGACGTTGTTGTGGCACCAGCTGGAGTTGTTGTGTCCACAACTGTAGTTGTTACAACAACTGTGGTGTCAGATTCGACTGTCGTAGTGTCAGATGCATCTACAGTTGTTGTTTCGGACTCACTGCTCTCCGTGGTCGTCTGCTGTGGTACAGTAGTCGGCTGGAGGCTTTCAGAAGTCGTTGTGTCGGGATAAATTGAAGTCGTGCCTTGATTATATGTGCAACCACCTTCTGCTATTAAAACACACGTCTGAAAACGATAAAATATATTTTAGAAACAATCTACATTAATATAGTGACGGGCCTGTTGGTCTCGTGGTTAGCGGCCCTGACTGCTAAGCCGGAGGTCGTGCGTGCGATTCCCACCCAGGACAAACTTTGTGTGATGAGCATGATTGTTAGTTCTGTGTCTGGGTGTGATTTATCTATAATATGTATGTATTTATAAATTATATAAGTATGTATATCAGTTGTCTGGTTACCATAACACAAGCTCTGCTTAGCTTGGGATCAGATAGCCGAGTGTGAGTTGTCCCAAGATATTTATTTATTTATAATAAAACTGACTTAATTTTTTATTTTTGTTTGTTTGTTTAAACGCATTAACCTCTAGAGTACAAGTCGGATTGGAAACAATATTTTTGTATATGACAGCCATATTTATAAGGAATAGTATAAGCTATGTATCATCACGCTAAGACTTACGGGAGCGGCAGTAAAGAGGTAACTTTACAAAGTCTATATGGAAAAACTTAGGACAAGCATAGGAATAAACTAAGTAACCTGAATTTAACACGAGCGGAGCCGTGGCAAAAGCTAGTTTTATAAAATAACTTTACACACATTTATGAAAAGCGTTATTTTATTTTTATTTTTTCTTTTTTTAATTTTAATTATGTTTTCTATTTTAGTTAATACCCAATTTTGCTGTGCCCTAACACGGTCCATAGCCGTACTTTAGCCTTATGTAAATCTATTAAAAATAATACCAGCCTATTACTGACTCACTGCAGGGCAAAGGCCTCTTCTCATACAGAGAAGGCACGAGCATTGATCACCACGCTTGCTGAAGACGGATTGGGGATTTCAGATTATATTAATTACAAGTCCAGGTTTCCTCACGATGTTTTCCTTTACCGATGGCAGTTATGTCCAAGATAAACTTTAGAAAGTACATATGAATTGAAAAGTCACATTGGTACTTGCAATTCGAACCTCATGTATTTTATACACATTATGGTACGCAAATAAATGACATAACATAACATCACGCCTGAAATCCCCGAAGGGTTAGGCAGAGGTGTACCCATTAGTACACCCACATTTCGCCAGTTGTGTTTTTAGTCCCATGTAATAGGGGGCGAGCCTATTGCCATCGACCGGGCACAAATCCAGACTCCGAGGCTGCTACTGAGAAATTCCTAATGGAAAAACCCAATAACACTTTGCCCGACCTGGGAATCGAACCCAAGACGTCATGCACAGCAGTCGCACTTGCGACCACTAGACCAACGAGACAGGCAAATAAATTAATATGAATATAAACTTACTCCAGTTACAGGGTCGAATTCAAATTTTTCACTACAATACAGCTGTATCGGTTGCCCTCCTGCGCACATGTAGAAGGAATTGCATAACTCAGGATGAGGCACATTGCCCCAGGTTCCTGGGGGACAGAGTGCGCTGATGGGGTCTTGCGTAGTTGGTGGTGCGCTCGTGGTGGTGGAATTGAACGTGCAACCACCTTCAGCAATGGGGACGCAAGTCTGGAAACAAAATTTTAGTTATTTTTTGACGCAATTTATCATCATCATCTAATCAGCCGTAGGACGTCCACAGCTGAACATAGGCCTCATCTACAGATATCCAATAGGACCGGTTGGAAGCGGCTTGCATCCAGCGCTATCCCGCGGTCCTCATCAGATCGTCTGTCCACCTTGTGGGTGGAAGTCGCTGTGCCGGTGCGTGGTCTCCATTCGAGAACTTTACGGCACCATCGGCCATACTGCGCGCTACGCAACTTATTGCGGAATACATTTTTTTTTGTTGATTTTTCAATAGACAGATTACTTTTATCGCAAGAATAAATCAGTTACATATATTTCTATACAAAATCTGTGAAACCGCCTTATTTGTTCCTCTGATAAGAGCTATTTATTTATTTATATTTAGTTATGTTTAGTTATATTATGTATTTAGTATTTTTAGTTATCTGGCGATTAAAAAATTAGCCTATAGGAGTATGTATGGAGTTTCTTGCTTATTCTTCTCAAGTCTCGGAACGTCCGGCAGATGTGAAACATCTCAGTGAATATTTCGCCAGTTATGTTTAAGTCTCATGTAATAGGGCACAAGTCCAGCTTTCAAAGCTTGAGAACTTCCTGATGGAAAAACCCAATAACACTTTGCTCGACCTGAGTATCGAACCCAAGACCTCATGTTCTGCAATCGCGTTTTGCGACCACTAGATTGATCTAGTGGTCGACTGCCTCGTTGACGAGGTAGTCAGTCTAACACATGGGCTGCTTTTTATTCCGAATAAATGTACAGTTCCCGTGAGATTATTTTGAAATTCTTGCTCAATTTTAAAATTTCCGCAGACTAAGTCGCGTGTAGAAGCTAGTAAACAAGTAAAACTCACAGCAAGTACAGGATCAAACTCAAATCCGTCGCTACAGAATAGTTGGATGGCATTGCCCGCTGCACACATATAGAAGGAGTCGCAGCGGTACTCATGAGGGATATTGCCCCACACACCCACAGGGCAACGATCTGGTGGTGTCACTGACTCTGTGGTACTCTGGGAGCCATCTGGAGTCGTATTCGATAAGTCTGGTGTTGTGTAGTCTGTTGTTGATTCAGGACCCAGGGTGCAGCCACCCGGTGCAATAACGACGCAGGTCTGGAAAACAAAGATTAAATTAACATAAATTTTCAATCGACTTCAAAAAGGAGGAGGTTCTCAATTCGGCGATTTTGTATGTTACACGATTACTCCGCCAATTATGAATTGATTTTGATGATTCTTTTTTTGTTTGAAAGAGTATACTTCCGAATAGGTCCCATAGAAATATTGTCATGATTTGATGATGAACTTTTGAGATATGGAACAGAACTCTTTAAAGGATCACAGCAGAACTGTCGTTAAAGTAAAATGGCTTTGTTTATACGTGCAGTCGATGACTGACTGAAGGAAGAGGAGGAGGGGGTACGTCAACCCTCCTACCACTTTCCAAAATTAAATATACCGTAAGAGGTATTGTTGGAGAGGGCTTTCTGTGAGGATTTCAACACACAAGCACTAAAAAGTGAAAAAAAAAGGTTATAAAATAATCTTACCCTCAACTCCGGATCAAATTCGAATCCAACAGCGCATTGTAACTCTACAGCTACTCCGCTAGCACACAAGTAGAAAGAGTTACAAAGCTCTGGATGAGGCACATTCCCGTATGTGCCTTGAGGGCACGGATTATACTTTTCCGTAGTCGTCTCTGTTGGTACTGTTGTTTCATAATCCGGATCCGTCCTTCCAGGCTCATCTGTAGTTATATAATCATCAACAGTTGTTGAATAATCTGGTGTTGAAGAATAATCGGTTGTTGTAGATTCGTAATCTAATGTTGTTGATTCGTAATCCAATGTGGATGAATCATAATCTAATGTTGTTGATCCGTAATCCGATGTGGTCGAATCGTAATCTAATGTTGTTGATCCATAATCTGATGTTGTTGTATCGTAATCTGATGTTGTTGATTCATAGTCTAATGTTGTTGATCCGTAATCTGATGTACTGGTTTCATAATCTGAGGGTGTTGTTGCATAATCATCTTCTGTTGATGGATAATCTGTTGTACTATAATCCGTTGTCGAGTACTCATCCGTAGTAGAATAGTCTGTTGTTGACGTGGATTCCTCAGTGGTAGGTTCAGTTGTTGGTGCATCCGTAGGAGTAGTGGGGTCAGCTACTGGTGGCAAGTCCGTGGGTTCCTCAGTGGTGGGAGCAACAGTTGTTGTTGGTTCTTCCTCAGTAACTGTCGTTGTTACCTATGGAATAAAAGATGGGTTTGTAGTTACTTAAAACTTTGAGTCGGTAAATCCATTGTTGTGCACACGGCACCGCACACCGACGCGGTTGGCGGTGAAGCGCATCTCATGTCGCATTGGCCTCTAAGAAATCTGTTGATGCTTAACACGCGTACACCGCCCGACCGCGCGGTCGAGCGGTGCAATCCGCTTTACCGCTACCGCCCTCCGCGGCGGTGCGCGGTGCCGTCTGTCAATTGCCTTAGTATTAACCGTTTTTTATAACCTTATTTTAGTTTATTACCAAGCAAAACCATCGCTTATTCTTATAAGAGTTTTTCCTCATAGCAAAGAATAATTGTACTCTTTTTGAGTTAAAATTTCTTAAACCCAAAACCGTATATGTGTGATCTTTAGTAGTAGACTCTATTATGGTAAAAACTTTAGCAGTCATCATCATCATCTGCCTAATCTATTCCCAATCATGTTGGGGTCGGCTTCCAGTCTAACTGCATGCAGCTGAATACCAATATTTTACAAGGAGCGACTACCTATCTGTCCTCCACAACCCAGTAGTACAGGCTCTAATACTAAAAAACTCTTTAACAATTCAAAAGTGCCTGAAACTGAATATTTTGACTTTGACTTTGACTTTAATATTAAAGAAATGGTGGGAGGTAGTGCTGCTAGTAGAAGACCAAAGTTAAAAAAGATACCTCAGTAGTTGTTGGCTCCAAGGTTGTTGAGTCCTGTTCTGTAGTCCGCGTATAATCCGAGACAGTTGTTGAAGAATCTTCTGTTGTTGGTACCTGCGTTGATGTAATTGGCTCATTAGTTGTTGTCGGAATGTGTGTAGTTTCTTGTGTAGTTGGTTCAAGTGTTGTTGATATGTCAAATGGTGTGGTAGTTGGTGCCTCTGTGGTTGATACTGTAGGTTCATCATTGGTTGTGGGTGTATCAGTGGTTGAAGTAGTAGGTTCCTCTGTGGTAGTGGTAGTAGGTTCCTCTGTGGTAGTGGTAGTGGGTACCTCTGTTGTGGTAGTGGGTACCTCTGTTGTGGTAGTGGGTTCCTCTGTGGTAGTGGTAGGTTCCTTTGTGGTAGTGGTAGTAGGTACCTTAGTGGTTGTGGTAGTAGGTACCTCAGTGATAGTGGGTGAGTCAGTGGTTGTGGGTGCGTCAGTGGTTATAGTAGTGGGTACCTCTGTTGTGGTAGTAGGTTCCTCTGTAGTAGTGGTAGTGGGTTCCTCTGTAGTTGTGGTAGTGGGTTCCTCTGTGGTAGTGGGTACCTCTGTGGTAATAGTAGTAGAATCCTCTGTGGTAGTGAGTACCTCTGTTGTGGTAGTGGGTTCCTCTGTGGTAGTGGTAGTGGGTACCTCTGTGGTAGTAGTAGGTTCCTCTGTGGTTGTAGGTACCTCTGTTGTGGTAGTAGGTTCCTCTGTGGTAGTGGGTTCCTCTGTGGTAGTGGGTTCCTCTGTGGTAGTGGTAGTAGGTTCCTCTGTGGTAGTGGTAATGGGTTCCTCAGTAGTTGTGGTTGTAGGTACCTCTGTTGTGGTAGTAGGTTCCTCTGTGGTAGTGGTAGTAGGTACCTCAGTGGTTGTGGGTGAGTCAGTGGTTGTGGGTGCGTCAGTGGTTATAGTAGTGGGTACCTCTGTTGTGGTAGTGGGTTCCTCTGTGGTAGTGGGTTCCTCTGTGGTAGTGGGTTCCTCTGTAGTTGTGGTAGTAGGTTCCTCTGTGGCAATGGTAGTGGGTACCTCTGTTGTGGTAGTGGGTTCCTCTGTGGTAGAGGGTTCCTCTGTGGTAGTGGGTTCCTCTGTGGTAGTGGGTTCCTCTGTGGTAGTGGGTTCCTCTGTGGTAGTGGGTTCCTCTGTGGTAGTGGGTTCCTCTGTGGTAGTGGGTTCCTCTGTGGTAGTGGGTTCCTCTGTGGTAGTGGGTTCCTCTGTGGTAGTGGGTTCTTCTGTAGTAGTGGGTTCCTCTGTGGTAGTGGTAGTAGGTTCCTCTGTGGCAGTGGTAGTAGGTTCCTCTGTGGTAGTGGTAGTGGGTACCTCTGTTGTGGTAGTAGGTTCCTCTGTGGCAGTGGTAGTAGGTTCCTCTGTGGTAGTGGTAGTAGGTTCCTCTGCGGTAGTGGTAGTAGGTTCCTCAGTGGTTGTGGGTGAGTCAGTGGTTGTGGGTGCGACAGTGGTTATAGTAGTGGGTACCTCTGTTGTGGTAGTGGGTACCTCTGTTGTGGTAGTGGGTTCCTCTGTGGTAGTGGTAGTGGGTTCCTCTGTGGTAGTGGTAGGTTCCTTTGTGGTAGTGGTAGTAGGTACCTCAGTGGTTGTGGTAGTAGGTACCTCAGTGGTAGTGGGTGAGTCAGTGGTTGTGGGTGCGTCAGTGGTTATAGTAGTGGGTACCTCTGTTGTGGTAGTGGGTTCCTCTGTGGTAGTGGGTTCCTCTGTGGTAGTGGGTTCCTCTGTGGTAGTGGGTTCCTCTGTAGTTGTGGTAGTAGGTTCCTCTGTGGTAATGGTAGTGGGTACCTCTGTTGTGGTAGTGGGTTCCTCTGTGGTAGTGGGTTCCTCTGTGGTAGTGGGTTCCTCTGTGGTAGTGGGTTCTTCTGTGGTAGTGGGTTCCTCTGTGGTAGTGGGTTCCTCTGTGGTAGTCGGTTCCTCTGTGGTAGTGGGTTCCTCTGTAGTTGTGGTAGTGGGTACCTCTGTTGTGGTAGTGGGCTCCTCTGTGGTAGTGGGTTCTTCTGTAGTAGTGGGTTCCTCTGTGGTAGTGGTAGTAGGTTCCTCTGTGGCAGTGGTAGTAGGTTCCTCTGTGGTAGTGGTAGTGGGTACATCTGTTGTGGTAGTAGGTTCCTCTGTGGCAGTGGTAGTAGGTTCCTCTGTGGTAGTGGTAGTAGGTTCCTCTGCGGTAGTGGTAGTAGGTTCCTCAGTGGTTGTGGGTGAGTCAGTGGTTGTGGGTGCGACAGTGGTTACAGTAGTGGGTACCTCTGTTGTGGTAGTGGGTACCTCTGTTGTGGTAGTGGGTTCCTCTGTGGTAGTGGTAGTGGGTTCCTCTGTGGTAGTGGTAGGTTCCTTTGTGGTTATAGTAGTGGGTACCTCTGTTGTGGTAGTAGGTTCCTCTGTAGTAGTGGTAGTGGGTTCCTCTGTAGTTGTTGTAGGTTCCTCTGTGGTAGTGGGTACCTCTGTGGTAGTAGTAGTAGGTTCCTCTGTGGTAGTGGGTACCTCTGTTGTGGTAGTGGGTTCCTCTGTGGTAGTGGTAGTGGGTACCTCTGTGGTAGTAGTAGGTTCCTCTGTGGTTGTAGGTACCTCTGTTGTGGTAGTAGGTTCCTCTGTGGTAGTGGGTTCCTCTGTGGTAGTGGGTTCCTCTGTGGTAGTGGGTTCCTCTGTGGTAGTGGTAGTAGGTTCCTCTGTGGTAGTGGTAATGGGTTCCTCAGTAGTTGTGATTGTAGGTACCTCTGTTGTGGTAGTAGGTTCCTCTGTGGTAGTGGTAGTAGGTACCTCAGTGGTTGTGGGTGAGTCAGTGGTTGTGGGTGCGTCAGTGGTTATAGTAGTGGGTACCTCTGTTGTGGTAGTGGGTTCCTCTGTGGTAGTGGGTTCCTCTGTGGTAGTGGGTACCTCTGTTGTGGTAGTGGGTTCCTCTGTGGTAGTGGGTTCCTCTGTGGTAGTGGGTTCTTCTGTGGTAGTGGGTTCCTCTGTGGTAGTGGTAGTAGGTTCCTCTGTGGTAATGGTAGTGGGTTCCTCTGTGGTAGTGGGTTCCTCTGGGGTAGTAGGTTCCTCTGTGGTTGTGGGTGGGTCAGTGGTTGTGGGTGCGTCAGTGGTTATAGTAGTGGGTACCTCTGTTGTGGTAGTAGGTTCCTCTAAGGTAGTAGGTTCCTCAGTGGTAGTGGGTTCCTCTGTAGTAGTGGGTACCTCTGTTGTGGTAGTAGGTTCCTCTGTGGTAGTGGTAGTAGGTTCCTCTGTGGTAGTGATAATGGGTTCCTCAGTAGTTGTGGTTGTAGGTACCTCTGTTGTGGTAGTAGGTTCTTCTGTGGTAGTGGTAGTAGGTTCCTCTGTGGTAGTGGTAGTAGGTTCCTCTGTGGTAGTGATAATGGGTTCCTCAGTAGTTGTGGTTGTAGGTACCTCTGTTGTGGTAGTAGGTTCCTCTGTGGTAGTGGTAGTAGGTACATCAGTGGTTGTGGGTGAGTCAGTGGTTGTGGGTGCGTCAGTGGTTATAGTAGTGGGTACCTCGGTTGTGGTAGTGGGTTCCTCTGTGGTAGTGGGTTCCTCTGTGGTAGTGGGTTCCTCTGTAGTTGTGGTAGTAGGTTCCTCTGTGGTAATGGTAGTGGGTACCTCTGTTGTGGTAGTGGGTTCCTCTGTGGTAGTGGGTTCCTCTGTGGTAGTGGGTTCCTCTGTGGTAGTGGGTTCCTCTGTGGTAGTGGGTTCCTCTGTGGTAGTGGGTTCCTCTGTGGTAGTGGGTTCCTCTGTGGTAGTCGGTTCCTCTGTGGTAGTGGGTTCCTCTGTAGTTGTGGTAGTAGGTTCCTCTGTGGTAATGGTAGTGGGTACCTCTGTTGTGGTAGTGGGTTCCTCTGTGGTAGTGGGTTCCTCTGTGGTAGTGGGTTCCTCTGTGGTAGTGGGTTCCTCTGTGGTAGTGGGTTCCTCTGTGGTAGTGGGTTCCTCTGTGGTAGTCGGTTCCTCTGTGGTAGTGGGTTCCTCTGTAGTTGTGGTAGTGGGTACCTCTGTTGTGGTAGTAGGTTCCTCTGTGGTTGTTGTTGTAGGTACCTCTGTTGTGGTAGTAGGTTCCTCTGTGGCAGTGGTAGTAGGTTCCTCTGTGGTAGTGGTAGTAGGTTCCTCTGCGGTAGTGGTAGTAGGTTCCTCAGTGGTTGTGGGTGAGTCAGTGGTTGTGGGTGCGTCAGTGGTTATAGTAGTGAGTACCTCTGTTGTGGTAGTGGGTTCCTCTGTGGTAGTGGGTTCCTCTGTGGTAGTGGGTACCTCTGTTGTGGTAGTGGGTTCCTCTGTGGTAGTGGGTTCCTCTGTGGTAGTGGGTTCTTCTGTGGTAGTGGGTTCCTCTGTGGTAGTGGTAGTAGGTTCCTCTGTGGTAATGGTAGTGGGTTCCTCTGTGGTAGTGGTAGTGGGTACCTCTGTTGTGGTAGTGGGTTCCTCTGTGGTAGTGGGTACCTCTGTTGTGGTAGTGGGTTCCTCTGTGGTAGTGGGTTCCTCTGTGGTAGTAGGTTCCTCTGTGGTAGTGGGTTCTTCTGTGGTAGTGGTAGTGGGTACCTCTGTTGTGGTAGTAGGTTCCTCTGTGGTAGTGGTAGTAGGTTCCTCTGTGGTTGTTGTTGTAGGTACCTCTGTTGTGGTAGTAGGTTCCTCTGTGGTAGTGGTAGTAGGTTCCTCTGTGGTAGTGGTAGTAGGTTCCTCTGTGGTTGTTGTTGTAGGTACCTCTGTTGTGGTAGTAGGTTCCTCTGTGGTTGTTGTTGTAGGTACCTCTGTTGTGGTAGTAGGTTCCTCAGTAGTTGTTGTTGTAGGTACCTCTGTTGTGGTAGTAGGTTCCTCTGTGGTAGTGGTAGTGGGTACCTCTGTTGTGGTAGTAGGTTCCTCTGTGGTTGTTGTTGTAGGTACCTCTGTTGTGGTAGTGGGTTCCTCTGTTGTGGTAGTGGGTTCTTCTGTGGTAGTGGGTTCCTCTGTGGTAATGGTAGTGGGTACCTCTGTTGTGGTAGTGGGTTCCTCTGTGGTAGTGGGTTCCTCTGTGGTAGTGGGTTCCTCTGTGGTAGTGGGTTCCTCTGTGGTAGTGGGTTCCTCTGTGGTAGTCGGTTCCTCTGTGGTAGTGGGTTCCTCTGTAGTTATGGTAGTGGGTACCTCTGTTGTGGTAGTGGGTTCCTCTGTGGTAGTGGGTTCTTCTGTAGTAGTGGGTTCCTCTGTGGTAGTGGTAGTAGGTTCCTCTGTGGCAGTGGTAGTAGGTTCCTCTGTGGTAGTGGTAGTGGGTACCTCTGTTGTGGTAGTAGGTTCCTCTGTGGCAGTGGTAGTAGGTTCCTCTGTGGTAGTGGTAGTAGGTTCCTCTGCGGTAGTGGTAGTAGGTTCCTCAGTGGTTGTGGGTGAGTCAGTGGTTGTGGGTGCGACAGTGGTTATAGTAGTGGGTACCTCTGTTGTGGTAGTGGGTACCTCTGTTGTGGTAGTGGTTTCCTCTGTGGTAGTCGGTTCCTCTGTGGTAGTGGGTTCCTCTGTGGTTGTTGTTGTAGGTACCTCTGTTGTGGTAGTGGGTTCCTCAGTAGTTGTTGTTGTAGGTACCTCTGTTGTGGTAGTAGGTTCCTCTGTGGTAGTGGTAGTGGGTACCTCTGTTGTGGTAGTAGGTTCCTCTGTGGTTGTTGTTGTAGGTACCTCTGTTGTGGTAGTAGGTTCCTCTGTGGTTGTTGTTGTAGGTACCTCTGTTGTGGTAGTGGGTTCCTCTGTTGTGGTAGTGGGTTCTTCTGTGGTAGTGGTAGTGGGTACCTCTGTTGTAGTAGTAGTTTCCTCTGTGGTAGTGGTAGTAGGTTCCTCTGTGGTTGTTGTTGTAGGTACCTCTGTTGTGGTAGTAGGTTCCTCTGTGGTTGTTGTTGTAGGTACCTCTGTTGTGGTAGTGGGTTCCTCTGTGGTAGTGGTAGTAGGTACCTCTGGGGTAGTTGTAGTAGGTTCCTCTGTTGTGGTAGTAGGTTCCTCTGTGGTAGTGGTAGTAGGTTCCTCTGTGGTTGTTGTTGTAGGTACCTCTGTTGTGGTAGTAGGTTCCTCTGTGGTAGTGGTAGTAGGTTCCTCTGTGGTTGTTGTTGTAGGTACCTCTGTTGTGGTAGTAGGTTCCTCTGTGGTAGTGGTAGTAGGTTCCTCTGTGGTAGTGGTAGTGGGTACCTCTGTTGTGGTAGTAGGTTCCTCTGTGGTTGTTGTTGTAGGTACCTCTGTTGTGGTAGTAGGTTCCTCAGTAGTTGTTGTTGTAGGTACCTCTGTTGTGGTAGTAGGTTCCTCTGTGGTAGTGGTAGTAGGTTCCTCTGTGGTTGTTGTTGTAGGTACCTCTGTTGTGGTAGTAGGTTCCTTTGTGGTTGTTGTTGTAGGTACCTCTGTTGTGGTAGTAGGTTCCTCTGTGGTAGTGGTAGTAGGTTCCTCTGTGGTAGTGGTAGTGGGTACCTCTGTTGTGGTAGTAGGTTCCTCTGTGGTTGTTGTTGTAGGTACCTCTGTTGTGGTAGTAGGTTCCTCAGTAGTTGTTGTTGTAGGTACCTCTGTTGTGGTAGTAGGTTCCTCTGTGGTAGTGGTAGTAGGTTCCTCTGTGGTTGTTGTTGTAGGTACCTCTGTTGTGGTAG
Organism: Hoplodrina ambigua; assembly: GCA_949774945.1. Classification (NCBI taxonomy): domain Eukaryota; kingdom Metazoa; phylum Arthropoda; class Insecta; order Lepidoptera; family Noctuidae; genus Hoplodrina; species Hoplodrina ambigua. Next base: position 1,148,282 of record OX458991.1, read on the forward strand.
TAGGTTCCTCAGTAGTTGTTGTTGTAGGTACCTCTGTTGTGGTAGTAGGTTCCTCTGTGGTAGTGGTAGTGGGTACCTCTGTGGTAGTGGTAGTAGGTTCCTCTTTGGTAGTGGTAGTGGGTTCCTCTGTGGTAGTGGTAGTAGGTTCCTCTGTGATTGTTGTTGTAGGTACCTCTGTTGTGGTAGTAGGTTCTTCTGTGGTTGTTGTTGTAGGTACCTCTGTTGTGGTTGTAGGTTCCTCAGTAGTTGTTGTTGTAGGTACTTCTGTTGTGGTAGTAGGTTCCTCTGTGGTAGTGGTAGTAGGTTCCTCTGTGGTAGTGGTAGTAGGTACCTCTGTGGTAGTGGTAGTAGGTTCCTCTGTGGTAGTGGTAGTGGGTACCTCTGTTGTGGTAGTAGGTTCCTCTGTGGTTGTTGTTGTAGGTACCTCTGTTGTGGTAGTAGGTTCCTCTGTGGTAGTGGTAGTAGGTTCCTCTGTGGTTGTTGTTGTAGGTACCTCTGTTGTAGTAGTGGGTTCCTCAGTAGTTGTTGTTGTAGGTACCTCTGTTGTGGTAGTGGGTTCCTCTGTGGTAGTGGTAGTAGGTTCCTCTGTGGTTGTTGTTGTAGGTACTTCTGTTGTGGTAGTGGGTTCCTCTGTGGTAGTGGTAGTAGGTTCCTCTGTGGTTGTTGTTGTAGGTACCTCTGTTGTGGTAGTAGGTTCCTCAGTAGTTGTTGTTGTAGGTACCTCTGTTGTGGTAGTAGGTTCCTCAGTAGTTGTTGTTGTAGGTACCTCTGTTGTGGTAGTGGGTTCCTCTGTGGTAGTGGTAGTAGGTTCCTCTGTGGTTGTTGTTGTAGGTACCTCTGTTGTGGTAGTAGGTTCCTCAGTAGTTGTTGTTGTAGGTACCTCTGTTGTGGTAGTGGGTTCCTCTGTGGTAGTGGTAGTAGGTTCCTCTGTGGTTGTTGTTGTAGGTACCTCTGTTGTGGTAGTAGGTTCCTCTGTGGTTGTTGTTGTAGGTACCTCTGTTGTGGTAGTAGGTTCCTCAGTAGTTGTTGTTGTAGGTACCTCTGTTGTGGTAGTAGGTTCCTCAGTAGTTGTTGTTGTAGGTACCTCTGTTGTGGTAGTGGGTTCCTCTGTGGTAGTGGTAGTAGGTTCCTCTGTGGTTGTTGTTGTAGGTACCTCTGTTGTGGTAGTAGGTTCCTCAGTAGTTGTTGTTGTAGGTACCTCTGTTGTGGTAGTGGGTTCCTCTGTGGTAGTGGTAGTAGGTTCCTCTGTGGTTGTTGTTGTAGGTACCTCTGTTGTGGTAGTAGGTTCCTCAGTAGTTGTTGTTGTAGGTACCTCTGTTGTGGTAGTGGGTTCCTCTGTGGTAGTGGTAGTAGGTTCCTCTGTGGTTGTTGTTGTAGGTACCTCTGTTGTGGTAGTAGGTTCCTCAGTAGTTGTTGTTGTAGGTACCTCTGTTGTGGTAGTAGGTTCCTCTGTGGTTGTTGTTGTAGGTTCCTCTGTTGTGGTAGTAGGTTCCTCAGTAGTTGTTGTTGTAGGTACCTCTGTTGTGGTAGTGGGTTCCTCTGTGGTAGTGGTAGTAGGTTCCTCTGTGGTTGTTGTTGTAGGTACCTCTGTTGTGGTAGTAGGTTCCTCTGTGGTTGTTGTTGTAGGTACCTCTGTTGTGGTAGTAGGTTCCTCTGTGGTTGTTGTTGTAGGTACCTCTGTTGTGGTAGTAGGTTCCTCTGTGGTTGTTGTTGTAGGTACCTCTGTTGTGGTAGTAGGTTCCTCTGTGGTTGTTGTTGTAGGTACCTCTGTTGTGGTAGTAGGTTCCTCTGTGGTTGTTGTTGTAGGTACCTCTGTTGTGGTAGTAGGTTCCTCTGTGGTTGTTGTTGTAGGTACCTCTGTTGTGGTAGTAGGTTCCTCAGTAGTTGTTGTTGTAGGTACCTCTGTTGTGGTAGTGGGTTCCTCTGTGGTAGTGGTAGTAGGTTCCTCTGTGGTTGTTGTTGTAGGTACCTCTGTTGTGGTAGTAGGTTCCTCAGTAGTTGTTGTTGTAGGTACCTCTGTTGTGGTAGTAGGTTCCTCTGTGGTTGTTGTTGTAGGTACCTCTGTTGTGTTAGTAGGTTCCTCTGTGGTTGTTGTTGTAGGTTCCTCTGTGGTTGTTGTTGTAGGCACCTCTGTTGTAGTAGTAGGTTCCTCAGTAGTTGTTGTTGTAGGTACCTCTGTTGTGGTAGTAGGTTCCTCTGTGGTTGTTGTTGTAGGTACCTCTGTTGTGGTAGTAGGTTCCTCAGTAGTTGTTGTTGTAGGTACCTCTGTTGTGGTAGTAGGTTTCTCTGTGGTAGTGGTAGTGGGTACCTCTGTTGTGGTAGTGGTAGTAGGTTCCTCTGTGGTAGTGGTAGTGGGTACCTCTGTTGTGGTAGTAGTAGTGGGTTCCTCTGTGGTTGTTGTTGTAGGTACCTCTGTTGTGGTAGTAGGTTCCTCTGTGGTTGTTGTTGTAGGTACCTCTGTTGTGGTAGTAGGTTCCTCTGTGGTTGTTGTTGTAGGTACCTCTGTTGTGGTAGTAGGTTCCTCCGTGGTTGTTGTTGTAGGTACCTCTGTTGTGGTAGTAGGTTCCTCAGTAGTTGTTGTTGTAGGTACCTCTGTTGTGGTAGTAGGTTCCTCAGTAGTTGTTGTTGTAGGTACCTCTGTTGTGGTAGTAGGTTCCTCTGTGGAAGTGGTAGTAGGTTCCTCAGTAGTTGTTGTTGTAGGTACCTCTGTTGTGGTAGTAGGTTCCTCAGTAGTTGTTGTTGTTGTAGGTACCTCTGTTGTGGTAGTAGGTTCCTCAGTAGTTGTTGTTGTAGGTACCTCTGTTGTGGTAGTAGGTTCCTCAGTAGTTGTTGTTGTAGGTACCTCTGTTGTGGTAGTAGGTTCCTCAGTAGTTGTTGTTGTAGGTACCTCTGTTGTGGTAGTAGGTTCCTCAGTAGTTGTTGTTGTAGGTACCTCTGTTGTGGTAGTAGGTTCCTCTGTGGTTGTTGTTGTAGGTACCTCTGTTGTGGTAGTAGGTTCCTCAGTAGTTGTTGTTGTAGGTACCTCTGTTGTGGTAGTGGGTTCCTCTGTGGTAGTGGTAGTAGGTTCCTCTGTGGTTGTTGTTGTAGGTACCTCTGTTGTGGTAGTAGGTTCCTCAGTAGTTGTTGTTGTAGGTACCTCTGTTGTGGTAGTGGGTTCCTCTGTGGTAGTGGTAGTAGGTTCCTCTGTGGTTGTTGTTGTAGGTACCTCTGTTGTGGTAGTAGGTTCCTCAGTAGTTGTTGTTGTAGGTACCTCTGTTGTGGTAGTGGGTTCCTCTGTGGTAGTGGTAGTAGGTTCCTCTGTGGTTGTTGTTGTAGGTACCTCTGTTGTGGTAGTAGGTTCCTCAGTAGTTGTTGTTGTAGGTACCTCTGTTGTGGTAGTAGGTTCCTCTGTGGTTGTTGTTGTAGGTACCTCTGTTGTGGTAGTGGGTTCCTCAGTAGTTGTTGTTGTAGGTACCTCTGTTGTGGTAGTAGGTTCCTCAGTAGTTGTTGTTGTAGGTACCTCTGTTGTGGTTGTAGGTTCCTCAGTAGTTGTTGTTGTAGGTACCTCTGTTGTGGTAGTAGGTTCCTCAGTAGTTGTTGTTGTAGGTACCTCTGTTGTGGTAGTGGGTTCCTTTGTGGTTGTTGTTGTAGGTACCTCTGTTGTGGTAGTGGGTTCCTCTGTGGTTGTCGTTAAAGGTTCATTTTTTATTGTAGTCGTCGGTTCCTCTGTTGTTGTGGATTCCTCTGTTGTTGTTACCTCTGGAGTTGTTGGTAGTTCTGTTGTTGTTGTTGGAGGTTGAGTCGTAGATGTTACGTTACACTGCACCATGAATGGCCAACTGCAGTACTGAAACAGAAATATATGTTTGTAAGTTATTACAAAACAAAACTCAGATGAATCTTTAAACTTTGCATGTCTTTGTATTGTTAATTTTTTTTTAACAGTTAAAAGACTTTAAAGTATTTTTAAATCTTATTTTAATAGTACCTAATAATCCATGCTTCTTCCAACTGTCTTCTATCATTCATTTATTTATAAAACGATCAGGTCGATATATTAAATTTTTATGGTACCTAACGAAATCAATGGAAAATGTTTTGATAACTTTTTAGACTGCCTCGTTGGTCTAGTGGTCGCAAGCGCGACTGCTGTGCATGAGGTCTTGGGTTCGATTCCCAGGTCGGGCAAAGTGTTATTAGGTTTTTCCATCAAGATTTTTTTAGTATCAGCCTCGGAGTCTGGATTTGTGCCCGGTTGATGACAATAGGGTCGCCCCCTATTAATGGGACTTAAACATAACTGGCGAAATGCGGGTGTACTAACGGGTACACCTCTGCCTAACCCTTCGGGGACTACAGGCGTGATGTTATGACGATATGTATATATCGTCATACAAGCACGGCGGTTACGAGTACTCCGCACCTGACCTTTCTGAAAGATCTCACCAATAAGGTCAGTGTAGGTCTTCCTAGGGCGACCCCTCCCGGCGCCACTCACCTCTGCCATATAAATACCTTTTGTCAATCGTCTTTCACTCATCCTCTCAAGATGACCGAACCATTTAAGCATACTCTTTTCTATCTTTGTCACTACATCCTCTTTTAATCCGCAACGGTCCCGTATAACCTCATTCCTCACTCTATCGTTCAAAGTTACACCACACACGTTTCTTACCTGTAATTCGAAATCGAACCAAGTACCAGGAGCGCAGCTCATCTCAACTTTTTCGCCGTTGACACAACTGTAGAACTTGCCACAATCAGCCTCGTGAGGCAATAGGTGATGGACCTCGAAGTCTGCTGGACACCCATTAGGTAAGAATTCTGGCGATGCTGTTGTTGTTGTTGGCACTTCTGTTGTTGTTGTTGGCGATTCAGTTGTTGTAGTGGAAGGCTCCCCAGTTGCTGTTGTAGTAGAAAGCTCTCCAGTTGTTGTTGTAGTAGAAGGCTCTCCAGTTGTTGTTGTAGTAGAAGGCTCCCCAGTTGCTGTTGTAGTAGAAGGCTCCCCAGTTGCTGTTGTAGTAGACGGCTCCCCAGTTGTTGTTGTGATAGGTTCTCCTGGTGTTGTACTAGGTTCCTCAGTTATTGATGTTGTTGTAGTTGGGACTTCACTTGTTGTTGTAGTCGGAGTTGTTACAGTACCAGGTTTGCAGTCAACCATGTGTGGTAAGTCGCAACCCTAAAATAAAAGAAAAACTATTTTGAAGACTGAAGTGTAGCACATTTTTTACGCAAGAGAAAAATAATCATTACTTATATTTGACGCGATCTAGTACCACAAAACAATAGACGACAGCGCTTTATATCGCTATAATATAACTCGACCAAGTGAAATTGATCGTTAGTTTCCTATTACACGTATGTTACTTTGAGGTAATTGAATTTGGAATCATTTGTTGTCGATTGTATTGTCGCTACGTAACTTAGTAGAAGTACTTGATTGCACGACTGCCCCAAAAAAATGAGTGTTACGTGTTCAGGGTTTATGTATGTATGTAAGTGAGCTTTATTCCACCATAACTTTTAAACACCTGAACCGATTTAGATGTATGGGGTATCGTTACAATCCTTGCATCGTTCCGAGTAACATAGGCTAGTAAAAAATAAAAAGAAACCAGTGAGGTCAATTTAAAAGGTAAATTAATACCAGCCTCAATTTATTTTTTTAATGAATCTGTTTGTGTCTATGTTTATCGTCTAGAATTTGACAAGCAGATTTAAAATATATAAACTAAAAACGTCGTAAAAAATCTGACGAGTAAACAAAGTACAAATTATGTGCAATTTTTGCAGTCGTGTTTTTTAATTATAGTAGCTTTTTTGCATAATTTATAGCTTCTCATGACGAAGACGGTAGTAGCAAAAAGTAAACCAACCTGTCCTTCGAAATCGAACAGCGTCCCCGGAGGACAGTGCATAATAACTTTGTTTCCATTGCTACAGCTGTAGAACTTCGCACAGTTCGTCTCATGAGGCAGCAAGAAATGGACGGTGAAGTCAGCCGGACAACCATTTGGCAGGAACTCCGTTGACGACTCTGTTGTTGTTATTGATGGGTCAACTGTTGTTGTTGATGGTTCAACTGGTGTTGTTGGTGGTTCAACTGGTGTTGTTGACGCGTCAACGGGTGTTGTTGGTGTTTCAACTGTTGTTGTTGATGAACCTTCAGTTGTTGGCTGAGATGTTGTGGCTCCTGGGTAACAGGTCACCAAAAACGGCCAGTTACAGATCTAAAAAAAAAAGATTTACATAACATAACGTCTCGCCTGTAATCCCCGAAGGGTTAAAAAAAGGTGTACCCATTAGTACACCCACATCCCATGAAATAGGGGGCACATTCCATGTATTGCTATCAACCTGAAAAATTCCTGATGGAAAAACAGAATAACACTGTGCCTGACCTGGGCATCGAGCCCAAGACCTCACGCTCAGCAGTCGCGCTTTGCGAACACTTGACCAACGTGGCAGTTCATAATTAGTCAGTTAGTCAAACTGTCATATTTATTCTTTGGATAAAAGTTATCTGACTATTAAAAATTATAGTTCTAAGTAATCCTAACTAATATTACAAATGCGAAAGTAAGTTTGTTTGTTTGTTACCATTTTACGCCTAAGCCACTGAACCGATCATCCTGAAATTTCGCATATACGTTGCCAGGTGTACAGGAACAAACATAGGGTACCTTTAATCCCGAAAACAAGTACTGTTTCCGAGGGAAATCACAATAACGTTCTTATGATCATAGATGGCGCCACGTGTCGTTACGAATCATGATTTCAACTAAATAATTGAAATGACAGGACATGTGTAATTTTTTCCGCGACTTCGTCTGTAGCTAGTATTTATATAATTACCTGCGACTCAAAGTCAAATAACGTCCCATCTGCGCAAGGCATTTCCTTTTTCAATCCATTGCTACATTGGTAGAACTTGGAGCAATCAGTTTCATGCGGCAACAAGTAATGGATATTAAAATCCGCTGGACAACCGTTTGGCAGAAAATCTATTGGTGTTGTTTCTGTTGTTGTTGTCGTTGTTGGAACCGGTGCGGTTGTTGATGATGTTGTTGTTGTTGGAGGCGGTTGTGGTGACGAACATTGTACTGCAAATGGCCAGTTGCATACCTGGGAATTTCAATTATTTTTGATGCATTTTTTCTTTTCCAGCTTATGAAAAATTCTATAATGCTAAACTATTTGATATTGGTGCCGACTCCCTTGGTCACAAACTAAACTAAAATTAGACTATTTCCATCTTTTTCTGTCCAATAAAATAAGAAAGAGACTGATGTAAATAAGAGCTGTCAAATTTAGTCAATCTGACACATTCATACAATTATAGTTAACATCTTTAAATGGTATGGATTAAAAATACGGAGAAGTTCAAGGCAAAACTAATTTGACATCACTTAGTTCTTTAATGTCGCCGTCCTTTCCTTTCGCTGTATGTTAGTAAGAGATGTCAATTCTCTAAATTTAGTCTAGTTTGTGAACAAGGGAATCGGCAATATTATATGTTTTTTTTTTATGTCATTTAGTTTTAGATTCCTATTTTTTTAATTCTAGTTGTTTCTTTTTATATTTAAGTCTATAAATATTGTACAGTAGCGGTCATAAGAAAAGTAGCAATCTCACAAAGCAATAGATTAATACTTTGGGTAAAAGTTCTTTTAAAAAAATAATAATATTTAAATAAACATTATATCAACTTTAATTTTGTTCAGACCCCAACTATGTTGGGGTCGGCTTCCAGTCTCACCTAGACTTGTAATTAACTTAACTATTAACCAGACGGGACGCGCCCGTGCTCACTGGGGTCATGCGCTTGGTAAATGTTTATATTGATCGTCTACAGTTCCAATATTTGTTAACATGTGAACACAATGTAACTTTAAATATATTTTAACCATGAATTCCTAATTTGTAATATAAATTATTTTTGTGTGTTTTTATACAGTATAATATATAAGGTACATTGTATTTACATGTAATTACGTATGACTCTGTATACAAATAATAACATTGTAAAACGTTGATTTTAAAAGAGTGCGTATGGAGTTTCTTGCCCATTCTTCTCCATACAAAACTACCTTACTTAACTAGATTCAATTCTATTTTTTTTTTCATGTAATGACGTTCAATATTGCCTTATAGTGGCCTAATTGAAATAAATGATTTGACTTTGAAATAAATAAATAAATAAAAAATCTTAAAAATTGTTTGTTACCATGAGTATCATCTTGTGTTAATTTACCAGTCACTATAATTTACCAGTCAACCAGTCCAGTATTCAAACTTATACGTACTTGTAAATTAGCATCAAACAACGTGCCAGGCGCGCAGCTCATCTCAATTCTGTTTCCATTGCTGCAGCTGTAGAACTTCGAGCAGTCAGTCTCGTGCGGCAGCAGGAGATGTACGTGGAAATCGGACGGACAGCCATTAGGTAAAAACTGGGCTGAAGATGCAGCTATCAATGTAAGTAAAATGATAGCTTTGTACATATCTGTGGAGAGAAATTATAGGTTTATTTACACATAACATTTTACCTATAATCCCCGAAGGGTTAGGCAGAGGTGTACCAATTAGTATAGTACGCGCTACGAAGGATGAGACTTGACAAGCGTCAGTAATGGGGAGCTTGCGCAGGTATGGATGTACGAAATAGTTATCCATAATTTGTGTATCTATTCAGGGATATTTCGATGACATTCAGATTAAAATTATTAACAATGTCATAATATTATTACGAAATAATAAAGTTTGTGTGGTGTGTGTCAAGTCTCATCTTTCGTGGCAAGTGTTGTACTTCATGCTGAGCATGTGGTCTTGGGTCCGATTCCCAGGTGGGGTAAAGTGTTATTGGGTTTTTTCATTAGAATTTCTCAGTAGCAGCCTCGGAGTCTGGATTCGTGCCCGGTTGATGGCAATAGGCTCGCCCCCTATTACAGAGGACCTTAACTTAACTGGCGAAATATAGGTGTTCTAATAGGTTTGCCTCTGCCTAACCCTTTAGGGAATACAGGCGTGATGTTATGTTATGTAGGTTCTACATGTCTCCTAAGTTTCTCCATAAAACCTTTGGATCACCGTTTCATTCTCTTAGGGCAGTCTTCCCAAAGTGGGCGATAACGCCTCCATGTGGGCGCTGCAGGCTTAAAGGGAGGCGGTAGGAGACCCAGAAAAAAAATTAGGGCGTTGTGTAGAGGCTTGGGGAGCGATTTGTAATTTAATCTACTAGGTGATTTTTAAGTAGGTTAAAAATGGGGGCGCTAAAAATAATTTATTCTCAAATTGGGCAGTAGACAATATACGTTTGGGAACATGCGCATGCCTAGTTAGTCACTTTACCGAACAAAACAATACTTTTTTCATTAATTACTCACACATTAATTCATAAAAAAATTTAGATTTTAGATTTTTTTTTGATAACGAAACTCTTGTTATCAGTATTTATTATCTAAATGTCATGGTTAAATTGCATTGATTGTGTAATCATTATATTTATCAATCATTTCTGATTATATCTGCAAAATAATGTGTGTTTCTAATTTCATTAAATACTAGCTTCGAACCGCGACTTCGTCTGCATAAATGTCGGTTAGGGTGGAAGCTCCACGGTAAGTCAGCAATAAAACTCCATAGGGCCAAGTAACCCGAAAATATGACTAGGTATTTCATGAAATAACATAATATCACGCCTGTAATCCCCGAAGAGTTAGGCAGAGGTGTACTCATTAGTACACCCACATTTCGCCAGTTATGTTTTTAGTCCCATGTAGGGGGCGAGCCTATTGCCATCAACCGAGCACAAATCCAAACTCCGAGGCTGCTACTGAGAAATTCCTGATGGAAAAACCCAATAGCACTTTGCTGGACCTGGGAATCGAACCCCAGACCTCATGCACAGCAGTCGCGCTTGCGACCACTAGACCAACGAGGCAGTCAGTATTTCATGAAATCTTGACAATTTAGGATTATAACGACTTATGGAGTTATTATATTGATTATAATGGTTATAATTCTGAAAGTACATACTTCTTACGCCCGCGAATCATATTTTAATCAACATTAAACCTTATACTGACTTGCAAATTGCAAAAAACGTAAGAAAAACTTTAATGCAATACGACCATAATGCAGTCATCATCATCTGCCTAGCCTTTTCCCAACTACGTTGGGGTCGGCTTCCAGTCTAACCGGATGCAGCTGAATACCAGTATTTTACATGGAGCGACTGCCTATCTGACCTCCACAACCCAGTAACTGGGTAATATGATACCCCTAGGTAAGACTGGTTGTCAGACTTTCGGGCTTCTGACGACCCGTAACGACTGTCAAAGATCCACGTATGACAGCCGGGACCAACGGCTTAACGTGCTTTCCGTTACACGGAGGAGTCTCGGTGTGTAAAGATGGTCACCCATCCACGGACCAAACCCGGCAAGCGTAGCTTAACCTGACGGATCGACCCGTGCGGCTGTTAATACTTAGCCACGAGCTCCTCACGACCATAATGCAGTATTTTGTACTTATGAACACATTATTTTATTTAGTTAAATACTTTGTGCTTAATTTTTTTTTTTCTCAAATTAGTTTTGCTGTTTAGCGCTCGTACTTTAATTTGCACCTGCCATGTTATCTCTTCACCACCTTTGGTTGACTGGTAGAGAATGCCTAAGGCATTAAGTCCGCCTTTGAACTTTTGTTGCATAAAATATAAATAAATAATGGACTGCCTCGTTGGTCTAGTGGTCGCAAGCGTGACTGCTGTGCATGAGGTCTTGGGTTCGAATCCCAGGTCGGGCAAAGTGTTATTGGGTTTTTCCATCAGGAATTTCTCAGTAGCAGCCTCGGAGTCTGGATTTGTGCCCGGTTGATGGCAATAGGCTCGCCCCCTATTACATGGGACTAAAAACATTACTGGCGAAATGTTGGTGTACTAATGCGTACACCTCTGCCTAACCTTTCGGGGACTATGGGCGTGATGTTATGTTAAATAAATGGCGATCTAATTCTTCTCTATACAAAACTATCTTTTGAAGGGGCAACTAGATTCAATTATATTTTTGTGTAGTTAGTTTAGTGCCTTATAATGGCCTGATTGAAATAAATGATTTGGCTTTCAATCTTGTTTCTCCATACATACTTTGGACCCCCGTTTCATCCTCTTTGGGGGTGATTTTTGGAAAATCCTTTCTTAGCGTATGCCTACGTAATAATAACTATCTGCGTGCCAAATTTCATCGCAATCCGTTCAGTGATTTGAGCTATATGTTGATAGATCAGTCAGTAACGTTTGCCTATACAGAATGATTATTAATGTACCAGAAACCTGAAAAGGGGTCATTGTACTCATCATTATGAACAACTTTTACTATGGGACCAACACTGAAAAAATTCAGCTGTTCCATACATTATGATCGTATTTTAAAACATTGTAAGTTTTTTTTTTAGATGTTTCTGGGATTTACAATCATTCTGTATATAGACTAGCTTAGACTTACGATTTCGTCCGCGTAGAAGACGAGTATACCATAAAACATAACTTATGTTACTTAGCAATAAAATAACGCTTAATTTCTATCAATTTGAATGTTTGTTGTCCGTTCGCATGTTTAATACTTAAGAACATAACTTAACATCACGCCTGTAATCCCCGAAGGGTTAGGCAGAGCTGTACAAATTAGTACACCCACATTTCGCCAGTTATGTTTAAGTCCCATGTAGAGGGCGAGCCTTTTGCCATCAACCGGGCACAAATCCAGACTCCGAGGCTGGTACTGAGAAAATCCTAATAACACTTTGCTGATCTGGGAATTGAACCCAAAGTCTTCATGCTCAACACGCTTTGCGACCACTAGACCAACGAGGCAGTACCCTTATACATTTGGGCATAATTAATCTAAATACATACATAAAATTCCACCAAAAATCCTTGCGAAAGTCTTGACGCCTCATTTGGCATAAATAAAAATTTTTTTATCACAACCGTACTATTTTAAATGTTGCCTAGCCCATTGCCTCTCTATTCCTAATAAAAAAAATAGTTCCATAAACACAAGAAACGTCAAAGTCGAATTGTAAAATATAATTAGAAATAATTATTATAATTTAGCGTAACTAAATTGTGTTGTTTTTTAAATTATACATTGTTTTAATTAACTGTTATTGAATTATTTTATTGTCGATAACGATATTATGGGCGTTCATTATTAGTATTAAAACTTTATTTATTTAATTTATTATTTTCGTACTGGTGAGTCAATTACCGATATTTTTTTTCTTACTAATAATATTTTTTATTTATTTATTTTTATATTGTTTAAAACTTTGCAGTGTTTTAGAAAAAATAAAATAAGAATAAGAAAAAAAATATACAATAAATTTATTTTATTCCCGACACGCTATAATTTAGCAATAAAAAATAATTAGAATCTCTAATAGTATAAGATAAAGTCGCTTTCCGCCGTCTTCTACGCTTAGATCTTTTAAACTCATCATCATCTGCCTAGCCCTTTCCCAACTATGTTGGGGTCGGCTTCCAGTCTAACCGGATGCAGCTGAATACCAGTATTTTACATGGAGCGACTGCTTATCTTCTGCTTAGATCTTTTAAACAACACAACGGATTTTAATGCGGTTTCCATCAATAGATAGAGTGATTCAAGACGAAGATTTTGCACCTATTGCACTCATACAAAGCCGGGGCGTTTCCCTAGTTAATCACCAAAAAATCACCACTCACCTTAAAATTAAAAAAATCTCAGATCACAATTTACGATTGATAAATCCAATAAAAACATCACTTTCGCCCTGGAGGCTTCACTTTTATTAAAAACTGTGTTTTTTTTCGCACTGTTAATAAAATGATGTTTATTTATCCGTATATGTAAATCAATTAAATTATAACTGTTCGTATCGGCGAATATATCAGGGCTACTTATAATGCTATCATGAAATCTTATGCGTCATCGGAAACGTAGCCTATCTGTAAAGTTTACATGTTCAATTGAAATATCTTAAGGCTGATTAGACGAAATATTTCTTTTTTCGTTGTTCCTGTTTGCATGCCTTTCAATGTGTATTTTTATCAGTGAAAACAAACGATTTTTTTCGGTGGTAAAAATCATCAAATGAGTCCTTCCGTCCTGGGTGGGACCGTAGCCCCGGAATGTAAAGGACAACAGAAGGAACAGGGTGGTTTTTAGTCAGACTTGTTCAGACTGTTCAGACTAACTCACTTGATGATTAAGAATAAAAAAAGAGAAAAAAAAGCCCTAAGTAATAGGGGCGAGCCTATTGCCATCAACCGGGCACAAAATACCATCAAAATCAATTCAGTCATTTAGGAGTAAAATAAACAAAAATAGTTTTGCATTAATTTAGATTTTTTCACGTACGTTTTATCTAATTTTTTAAATTTTCCTAATCCGATAAAATACAGAGAAAATGACGAGTATACCGTCATTTGATTTGAAATGACGACAGCTTACGTCAAAATCATTAATCAATCAGTTCTACCAATCATCGTCTTCGTTGTGGTGATTGGTCTGTTCAATATGACGCGAGCATCTGATTGGTTGTCTTTTTATGTCCATTTAGAAAAGTGCCTACCTTCAAAATGCTTTTAAAAATAACTTTTTCCGTTTTTTTTTTTATTTACTTTAAATAAATGTTTTTACATGAGCCGTCTTACAAAACAATTATTATACCTACTTTAATAATTTAAAATATATATTTTTTTGATTACATACATACATAAACTCACGTTTTTCCCATGGGGGTAGGCAGAAACCACAGAACGCCACCTGCAACGATCCTTATAAACTCCTTTCACGTCATCCACGTTCGTACATCTCGTCATACAAGCACGCCGGTTACGAGTACTGCGCACCTGACCTTGCTGAAGAACCTCACCAATAAGGTCAGTGTAGGTCTTCCTAGGGCGACCCCTCCCTGCGTTGCCACTCACGTCTGCCATATAAATATCTTTTGTTAATCGTCTTTCACTCATCCTCTCAACATGACCGAACCATGTAAGCATACCCTTTTCTATCTTTGTCACTTTTGTTTATTTTTATTCATGTTAACTACTACAATTAATGAATGCTGGTACTCAGCTGCATCCAGTTAGACTGGAAGCCTAACCCAAAACAGTTGGGAAAAGGCTAGGCAGATGATGATGATTAAGTACTACGTAAGAAAAATGTTTAGAGAAAACAATTTTATTAAGATTTGTGACATCATAAATCTGGTTTTATAGGAACAATCCATTATCTAAACAATATATATTTATAGTAGATAGATTTATATTTATCTCATTTCGATAATTTGTAACAGCCTTAGCGACTGCCGTCGACATGAAAATCATATACAGGGTAATTGAAAATATACCCGAAACCTTAAAAGGGGTCATTGTACTCATCATTATGAACAACTTTTACTATGGGACCAACCCTGAAATCATAAAAAAAACAGCTGATCCATACATTACGATCTTGTTATGTAGCATTTTCCCATAGTAAAAGTTTTTCATAATGTTGAGTATAATGACCCCTTTCAAGGTTTCGGGTATATTTTCAATTGCCCTGTATATTGAATCAATAGTTTCTAACTACGACTTCGTCTAGCTAGACTTTAGAGTTAAGCTAAAGGCTAGATTATCTATATGTGTACTATTTACTACTACTATTTCATCTAATTTTGTTCAGCCGTTTATTCGTGAAAGGGTGACAAACATCCTAAAAAATTTCCGCGTCTATCTAAAGTAATATTATAAAGAGAAACGATAAAGTGTTTTTGTTTGTAATCGATGAAAAAGATGAACTTAAAAAAGACTTAACCGATATTGAAATTCTTTCACATTGAAAGCTACATTATCAGAGAGTAACATACACTTGATTTTATTTTAAAAAAGAATTGTGATCCGTAAAAAAAACACGCGGACGCCGTCTCGAGCATAAGCATAACATCACGCCTGTAATTCCCGAAGGGTTAGGCCGAGGTGTGTACCCATTATTACACCCACATTTCGCCAGTTATGTTCAAGTGCCATGTAATAGGGGGCGAGCCTATTGCCATCAACTGGGCACAAATCCAGACTCCAAGGCTGCTACTGAGAAATTCCTGATGGAAAATCCCCATTAACAAAGAAAGAAAGAAAGAGAACCTTATTAACGTTAAAGTGAGGCAAATATTCATAAAAAAATCTTTTACAAAAACCCCAAATCAAAAACAAGTTCCTTAGTCCTACTCTTTATCCGTCTACAGCTACGTTTATCTACCTAAACAGCTAAATCAATTTTGATGACATCGGGAAAAAACAGTAGCTTGAACAAAGACATAAAGTATTTTTCCTCAATTCTATTTTGAAGCATTGTTCAACGTTTTTATGATAGCGTAATCCTTTAAGAAAAAAAGATTACAAATTACTGATAATTATCATTAATTTTGTTAAAAAAACATTTCAATTTTATTAGAAAATCAACTCGAGTCGATGCGCAATCGTGCAACTGGCAACCATTTTGTATATAATAAAGAAAGAAGAGTATTATAAAAGAGTGTCAGACTCTTACTTCTTCTTGTTCATTTCGTATCGATGATAAATCTATAATGGTGCCGATTCCCTTGGTCACAAACTAAACTAAAATTAGACTATTTCCATCTTTTTCTGTCCAATAAAACAAGAAAAAGACTAATGTAAATAAGAGCTGTCAAAGACAATCTGACACATCCATACAGTTATAGTTGACATCTTAAAACGTATGGATTAAAAATGCGGAGAAATTCAAGGCAAAACTAATTTGACATCGCTTACTTAGTTCTTTAACATTGAACTATGTTACTAGCGAATTCTTTAATGTCACCGTCCTTTTCTTTCGCTGTATGTTAGTAAGAGATGTCAATTCTTTAAATTTAGTCTAGTTTGTGAACAAGGGAATCGGCACCAATATTTAATTAAACTTTTTGACCCCAGTACGACGCCACGTTTACTGCCGAGGCGTTGCACCGGTCGTCAAGGGTTCAGGTAAATGGACAGTTAGGACACAATACCATATAGGACATAATCATCTCTCATAATCATCTAATCATCTCTTTTTTGATTTTTCTCTCATGTACAATTTTTTGCACCTGCCATGTTATCTCTTCACCACCTTTGGTTGACTGTTAGAGAATGCCTAAGGCATTAAGTCCACCTTTGTACTTTTGTTGCATATAGTTTAAATAAATAAATAATCTGAACTGGAGCTCCGCAGTCGCACTGGGTATCGGACGGGACTATAATGCCCCATTTTGCCAAATTAAATTTACAACGGCCTTCTTGAATCTTACTGATTAAAACACGTCCGTGTTCCTCCTAATACCCTTTCTGTTCCAGGGACCCTAATTATACCAAGGAACTATTTTATCAATGTTTAAAAATTCAAGTTACAAAAAGTTCTTTTTATAACTTGTTGCAACTTGAAATAAGTGATTAAATTGCTAATTATGATG
This sequence comes from Hoplodrina ambigua, assembly GCA_949774945.1. Classification (NCBI taxonomy): domain Eukaryota; kingdom Metazoa; phylum Arthropoda; class Insecta; order Lepidoptera; family Noctuidae; genus Hoplodrina; species Hoplodrina ambigua. The sequence goes on from OX458991.1 coordinate 1,164,758, forward strand.
ACATATTAACATTATCACACCACTTCTCTGTTAGTGGTATTAAGTTTAAGTAATCGACTGCCTCGTCTAGTGGTCGCAAACCGCGACTGCTGAGGATGAAGTCTTGGGATCTATTCCCATGCAGGTCGGGCAAAAAGTATTATTAATTAAAGGAGCATTTTATTTATTAGGTTAAATTACTATGTGTTTTGACTTAATAAGCATGGCAGTTGAGAGCTTGTCATGCTCACTCAAATGTCTCGCTGATGGTGGCGCGTGTGTTGGATCATTTGGCTCCCTCCATAATGGTTGAGCTAGGTGGTGCTGATCCATGCGTCATGCTCGTGAACGAGTGCTGTCAGTTGGAATTGGTCACTGGTTAACTGCTATGGCTTTAATTTCTTTATAATTTTTTACTACTATTTTATATTCATCTTCATTGTGATCACATGTAGAATCGACAAGAATAATGTAACCAGGATTTAGTAAAAACCTAATTTAAAACAGTGCCGTGGAGTATCTTGATCGTTCTTCTCCATAGAGGCCTACCTCCGTTTTGGAACGAGCAACTAGCTTCAACTTTCTGACTAACTAACCGACTCTTTGACAATTCAACAGTGCCTGTAAATGGTTTAATTGAAATAAATGTTTTGACTTTGACTTCGATTAGATATTTTTATCAGAAATTTCTCAGTAGCAGCCTAGGAGTCTGGATTTGTGCTCGGTTGATGGCAGCAGGCTCGCCCCCTATTACATGGGAGGTAAACATAACTGATATATATATACAACATCAGTTTGCATTATTATTGATTTCAATGAATTAACCATCCGTTCAGCCGTTTGAGCGTGATAAAAGTAAGATAATTATAATCAGTTACCTAGTTTGCTGGCCAGCTCCCTGAAGGGAACGTAGAGGGCGGAGCGGTTGCCTCGAGCCCTGCACTATTCCTTCCTTCCTGAAACCAGTTACGAAAAATAATTAAAAACAATTTTATCTATAGCTAGTTGTGATGACCCAGTAGTTAAGACGCTCGCCTCTCATGCACGTGGTTGTGGGTTCGCAATCGGAAACTGGCAAGTGCCAATGTGACTTTTTCTATGTCATATGTACTTTAACGCGACTGCTGTGCACGAGGTCTTGGGTTCGATTCCCAGGTCGGGCAAAGTGTTATTGGGTTTTTCCATCAGGAATTTCTCAGTAGCAGCCTCGGAGTCTGGATTTGTGCCCGGTTGATGGCAATAGGCTCGCCCCCTATTACATGGGACTAAAAAAAAACATAACTGGCGAAATGTGGGTGTACTAATGGGTACACCTCTGCCTAACCCTTCGGGGATTACAGGCGTGATGTTATGTTTATATGTACTTTCTCAATTTATTTAGTTTGACTGCCTCGTTGGTCAAGTGGTCGCATAACGCGACAGCTGAGCACGAGGTCTTAGGTTCGACTCCCAGGTTAAGCAAAATGTTGTTAGGTTTTTAAATTTGCTACTGAAAAATTCATTAAGCAAAACTTGACAACAATATGCCCGACCTGGGTATCAAACCCAGATTCCACAAGACTCTTTCTGTATGTTTCTGTGTTTTTCTCTATTTTTGTATTTACTACTTTGCTTTTATGTACAATTTTATATTTTTCTTTTTATGTTATGTGCGTCATTTTCGCGTGAACAAACAGTTTTTCTTTATTTCTGTCTTAGACCATTGTCAGATAGGCAGTCGCTCCATCTAAAATACTGGTAGACATTCGGTTAGACTGGAAGCCGACCCTAACATAGTTGGGAAAAGGCTAGGCTAATAATGATTGCCTGTTTAGGAGCACTATACGACAGAAGAACAACCATTATCTACATCTATTAATAACTCCCAAATAATATTATAATAACTTCGAAAACGTGATAATAATTACAAACCTACCTTTGTCGCCAGCCTTAGCAAAAAACATTTCTTGGAATATTAATTATCTGATAAACAAAACAATTCAGTATTCTTAAGTAACTTTTAATCTTCGTTTTAATTTAAAAATCATGTTTTTTTTGTTTGTCTGTTTGTTCCTCATTAGTTCTCATAGTAGCTTCGGGTTTTTCACACACGTGCTAGTATCGAGATTCAAACAGCAAGTACGCGGCCAGCTTTATAACCTCAATTCTAAAGTGTAAATATCATTTAAAGTTATTTTTTGAATTAAATCATACTATCTTATTACTTCGTTCGAAAAACACATAAACAACACGCCTGTAATCCCCGAACGGTAAGGCAGAGGCGTACCCATTAGTGCACCCACATTTCGCCAACTATATTAAAGTCCCATGTAATAGGGGGCGAGCCTATTGCCATCAAACGGGCAGACTCCGAGGCTGCTACTGAGAAATTCCTGTTGGAAAAACTCAATAACACTTTGCCCGACTTGGGAATCGAACCCAAGACCTCATGCTCAGCTGTCGCGCTTTGCGATCACTAGACCAACGAGGCAGTCATTAAAAACTAGGGATTAATATTCAGTTCAATGTGACCAGTCTTGCTATTTCCAAGGGGTATCGTATTACCCAGTTACTGGGTTGTGGAGGTCAGATAGGCAGTCGCTCCATGTAAAATACTGGTATTCAGTTGCATTCGGTTGAGGTCGTAGGGCTCTCGAGTGGCGACCACGTATCGAAAGGCGCAGTGTGAAAGGGTGGTCGTTAGTCCACGAGGTGGAGTGACGACCTGGTGAAGGTCGCGAGAAACCGCTGAATGCGACCGACCGAACCTAAAGGGACGGTGGAAAGTGACTTTAAAGATGCGGAAGTAACTCTGGCTGTCCGTCTATTACGCTTTAGCGACTAAACCATTGAGCTGATTTTGATGAAATTTGGCACGGGATAAGTTTGAACCTCAATACACACGTGTACCCATTAATACACCCACATTTCGCCAGTTATGTTTAAGTCCCATGTAATAGGGGGCGAGCCTATTGCCATCAACCGGGCACAAATCTAGACTCCGAGGCTGCTACTGAGAAATTCCTGATGGAAAAACCCAATAACACTTTACCCGACCTGGGAATCGAACCCAAGACCTCATGCACAGCAGTCGCGCTTGCGACCACTAGACCAACGAGGCACTAGTTACTACTAGTTTTTATTCCGCGGTTTCACCTGCGTCCGACACCGACACTTACGGGGACGTAGTCACGGGCAAGGGCAGATGATAACAATAGTATTGTTATACAATATAATACTTTTATTAATATTTTTCATTAGATAGCACTGATTTTTCCGGAAAGCATTGATAAGAATGGCAATGACAATGGTGATAGTGTTTACGAATTTAAAATATTGAATTTTAAAGACACAGATGGAATTCAAAATGCAATTTTTATCGTAAAAAACATAAATACATAACATAATATCACGCCTGTAATCCCCGAAGGGTAAGGCAGAGGTGCACCCACATTTCACCAGTTATGTTTAAGTCCCATGTAATAGGGAGCGAGCCTATTGCCATCAAGTCACAAGTCCAGACTCCGAGGCTGCTACTGGGTTATTCCTGTTGGAAAAACCCATTAACACTTTGCCCGACCTGGTAATCGAACCCAAGACCTCATGATCAGCAGTCTATTACATGGGAATTAAATGTAGCTGGCAAAATGTGGGTATATTAATGGGTACACCTCTGCCTAACCCACCGGGGATTATAGGCGTGATTTTATGTTATGTTGGTATTTATATGGCGGAGGTGAGTGGTAACGCCGGGAGGGGTCGCCCTAGGAAGACCTACACTGACCTTATTGGTGAGGTTCTTCAGAAAGGTCAGGTGCGCAGTACTCGTAACCGGCGTGCTTGTATGACGAGATGTATGAATGTAGAGGCGAAAGGAGTATGTAAAGATCGTAGCAGGTGGCGTTCTGTAGTTTCTGCCTACCCCCATGGGAAAAAGGCGTGAGTTTATGTATGTTTATGTTATGTTATCACTGACATCGGTGAAAGAAAACGCCGTGAGCAAACTTATCGGAAATCGCCAATCCGCATTCAGCAATCGTAGCGATCAATGCTCGTGCCTTCTCTGTATGAGAAGTCGTTTTTGCCCTCTTTTTTCTTTTGATGTTGTAAAAATCATCAAACGAATCTTTTAGACTATAAAACCACCCTGTTCCTTCTTTTGCCCTTTACGTTCCGGAGCCACGGTATCCTGTTAAGACATCCCGCAGCCCCAGAGGCCTTTGCCATGCAGTACAATGGACAATAATAGGCTGGTATTATGCCCTCCACAAAAATTCGCTTCAAAACAAAGTCAAAATCCTCTATTTCACGGTCAATATTATCAGTTTAATAACAAATGATAGATAACATTTAACTTGATAAATATTACATTAGAATAAATTAACATTATTCGTCATTGATGAACGATAACTTGTTCAAACATTCATTTTGTCATTGATGGTAATCTGTTGGAGTTAGGCACGTGACAACAGCGGCCCGAATGTGACAAATTGGACATGTTTACGTTAAAAGGATCCAACCCACAAAATCCTGAAAGGTGTATACAATTTGCTGTTTTCCATCCTCGTCAAACAGGAAGTTATTTACAAATACTTGTTATTTACTTTTTTTATTTAACAATATTTACATATTTATTCTGATTGTTTGTTTTTTATAATTAAGTCTGTTACATACAAACATAAACTCACGTCTTTTCCCAAGGGGGAGGCAGAAACCCCAGAACGCCACCTGCTACGATCGTTACATGCTCCTTTCGCCTCATCTACGTTCATACAAGCACGCCGGTTACGAGTACTGCGCACCTGACCTTTCTGAAGAATCTCACCAGGTCAGTGTAGGTCTTCCTAGGGCGTCCCCTCCCTGCGTTGTTACTCACCTCTGCCTTAAAAATATCTTTTGTTAATCGTCTTTCACTCATCCTCTCAACATGATCGAACCGTCTAAGCATACCCCACATACATACCCCCTACATATTACTTAAATAAATACAAATGCGCCCTGGTGCGCAGGTTGTGGGACAGCTCCAACAGTGTCGTAAGAATGGCTGCGAGTCTCCTGGACTGTGTAAGTGTGTATATGTGGGTCGCTGTTGTGCCGTTTCTCATGGGGTGTTGCGACAGTGACCAATCGTTATTTCTTGTTTTGTTTTTCTTTTTTGTTTAGTGTCAGTGCTTACTAACGTAGAGCTAAGTTTTACTAACAGTTCGGTGTGTTGAGTTTTGGTTACTCGAATAAATAAAAATTATATTCTGTTCTATTCTATATAGCTATTCTAAATTAAAATAGAATGATGACTCGTGTTTTTTATGATTGTTTAAGGATAACGGGCACACCTAATAATAAAACTTTGAACTTGATAATGTAATGATTTCACAAGAACACATTGACTCATTTGATTTGAACAATTAAAACGATGACTTTGTTATTAAGTCCTATTGTATCAACGATACGGTATTACTCAAACATTTACCTTTGTAATTTTTAGGGTTTCGTACCTCAGTCGGCAAAAACGGAAAGTATAAGGATACGACTCACAAAATTACGCTCAAGTCGTGAGTCGCAGAATTTCGGTCGCAGAAATTCTGCCTGGCAGAAATTCTGTGGGATGCCAGACGAGCGCAATTTATTCAGTTAGGCCCCCTCCCCACGCAAACTGAATTCGGTCCGAATAATGCATGTGAGCCGACAGACAACTCATTTTGCGTGGCCGTGTGAATTAAATAGAACTTTTATTTGAAACCGAATGCAGCAGAATTTCTGCGACTCACGACTCACAAAATTACGCTCGTGTGGCCTCACCCTTATAGGATCACTTTGTGGTCAGTATGTCTGTCCTTCTGTCAAGACCCTTTTTTATTGTATGGTTATATGGAACGCAGGGAAGGGTCGCCCTAGGAAGACTTACACTGACCTTATTAGTGAGGTTCTTCAGAAATGTCAGGTGCGTAGTACTCGTAGCCGGCGTGCTTGTACGACGAGATGTATGAACGTAGATGAGGCGTAAGGAGTATTTATGGATCGTAGCAGGTGGCGTTCTGTGGTTTCTGCCTACCATCATGGGAAAATGGCGTGAGTTTATGTAACAACTTAATGATAAAAAAAAAAACAATCAGAATACAAAAAAAAAGTAACTAAAACTAAATGGCATCAAAAAATTCATCCGCATCGCCGTCAACTAGAAATGTGCCAAAAAGACTGGCTGCATTGCCACGTTTGATGGCAATGCTTCCAGGAAAAAGGCGTGAGTTTATGTATGTGTCCTCAATCAAGATATTTTTTTGGAGTGTTAATTTTTGTACGGTAGTACAAAATGACTGTACAAAGTGTGCTAGTCCGACTCGCACTCGACTCGCACTCGACTTGCACTCGTACCTGGGTATTTTTTATATTTTCATCTTGTTAAATCGTGTCCATTCTCTGTGCTAAATAAAATTAACTCTACTTTTAGTGCATGTTGTGTGTGAGCCCAGTGGGCGGTATCTAACTCTTACCTACAGTCTATAGAGTTTATCTATGACATTGCATCACAAAAAAAAAACAATGAATCATAAAAAAGCCAATAAAATCAATTAGATTCAACGATATTAGATCGTTATCACACAAAAATAATTGTACTTAATTAAAAATAATGAAAATGCGTCTCCATTAATTAATTCTATTCTATAATTGTTATCATTTAAAAGACTAATGTGATTCTCAGATAGACGGTGTGTCTTAGACATGGTTTTGCCATTTTGCGGAGATCCGGGGTGCTGTACTTGGCGATAATGACAGAAGCGGAAAGGCTTTGGATAAGAGAAGTACCGATATGTTTACACACGTTTTCGGCAGGCAAATGAAACGTGATAATTTAAGAAAATTTGACGGGTCGGGTCGGTGCGAGTCAAGCGCGGTTCGTGTCGGGAGTCTGTAGGTAAGATAGGTTAATGGACGATGCCTATAAGTTCATGACCCGCGCCTGACCTGAAGTTCTTGGTCTTCTTCTTATCGAGCCGATGATTATGGGCAATCCCCAAATTATAGTTTTTGTGCCCAGTAGGTGGCCACGTTTATCGCGGCATCAGTAGCATTGTTAACGTCCTCTAGGGTACAGGCGTAGGGACACTTTGGGCAATGCAGTAAGTGGGCCATCGTTTGGTCAGGAGCACCACACTCGCACTGGGTATTGGTGGGATCTATAATGCCCCATTTTGCTAGGTTATGTTTGCAGCGGCCTACTTGGGTGCGTAGTCTATTGAGCGCTTTCCATATAGGCCACTGCAAATCACAACCGAGTGGCAAGTGTTCCTGGGGTTGAATGAAATTGGGTGGTGGTGGATGTCGTTCCTTCCACAACTTGAGTCTCACCGTAGGTAGTTGGTCCTTTAATTATTAATAGTTTTTATTAATTATTATTAATAATTAGTCATTTATTAATAGCCTGGTTTAAAATCTAATCTCAATCAAGACGGATTTGCAAATTCGAATGACGTTGTTGCCACGACTACCATGTCAGTGTCAAGATCGTATCAATTTAGTTAAAATTAAAGGTTGTTTTGACAGATTGACACTGAAATTAGAATGTGATCGTTTCTAAAGTTACTAGAATTGCCCCTTGATTTCACGTTTCGTGTCACTTAAATTTTGGTTAACAGACCCGCGCGCCGTACTACCGACCCGACCCGCACCTTTTCAGTATACATCTTACGTACCTACAATTCACGCCACGAAAGATGAGACTTGACAAGCATCAGTAATGGGGAGCTTGCGCAGGCTAGGCTTGGCTTGGGGGCTTTCGCTGGGTTGTACGAAATATCATCTGCCTAGCCTTTTCCCAACTATATTGGGGTCGGCTTCCAGTCTAACCAGATGCAGCCGAATACCAATATTTTACATGGAGCGACTGCCTATCCTCCACAACCCAGTAACTGGGGAATACAATACCCCTAGGTAAGACTGGTTGTCAGACTTTCAAGCTTCTGACGACTCGTAACGACTGTCAAAGATCCACGTATGACAGCCGGGACCAACGGCTTAGCGTGCTTTCCGAGGCACGGAATGATGTCTGTAATGTCTAAGATAAACTATAGAAAGTACATATGAATTGAAAAAGTCACATTGCTACTTGCCCGGATTCGAACCCACAACCTAAACCATGAGAGGCGGGCGCCTTAACCGCTAGGCCATCACGACTTTCCCGAGCTTGGCTTATACGAAATAGCTATCCATAATTTGTGTCTCTCTAGAAGGGACCTATTCAGGGATTTTTTGATGACATTTACATTAAAATTCTTAACAATATTATAATATTTATTACGAAATAATAAAGTTTGTGTGATGTGTCAAGTCTCATCTTTCGTGGCGCATAATTTATCTAGGTGCATTACATAATTGTGCGGGCTATGTAAATTCTACTACATTGCTTTCATACATTTTGTATGAACTATTACACTGTTTACTACAGCCAGGTTGTACCACAGTTCTTTTGTTTTTACAAGCTTTTTTACGACCCATTTGGGCGAATCTAGTTCCACACACTATTGGACTAAACTAATCCAATTTACACGTAACAAACTATTCAGAAGGTAATAAAAAATCCGAAGTTGTAAGTGCTAGTGATTCTCAAGACAAATCAATAATTAAATAAGTAAGACAATAGGTGCCGATTCCCTTGGTCACAAACTAAACTAAAATTAAACTATTTCCATCTTTATCTGTCCAATAAAACAAGAAAGAGACTAATGTAAATGAGAGCTGTCAAATTTAGTCAATCTGACACATCCATACAATTATAGTTGACATCTTAAAATAAATGGATTAAAAATATGGAAAAGTTCAAGGCAAAACTAATTTGACATCGCTAACTTAGTTCTTCAATGTCCTTTCCGTTCGCTGTATGTTAGCAAGAGATGTCAATTCTATAAATTTAGTCTAGTTTGTGAACAAGGGAATCGGCACCAAATGTCTTTTTATTTAGCCCGTGATTTTCGAATTCGAACTAGCCATCTTGCCGCTGGGTGTAGGGGGGGGGGGGGGCGGTGAACCGGCACGCACTCAGGGATATAGTAGTGTAGCGACACTGCCTACCGCATGCGTCCTTCACCGAAGTCAGTGATATTTTAGAGAAATTTAGCAAGCAGTTTTCATATCTGAAAAATTTCTTCTTAGAATCAATAAGTATAAATACTAATTTGAGATTGAAAAGATATGACAAATAAATTTTGGATTTTATTCATTATCAGTAGTCATCTACTGTTAAATTTAATTGGATTATCTGATGTTATCAGCAGAACATACAATGAATTTCAATTAATTTCAATTTCTCGTTTTATTTTTATAGATAAGAATTTTCAGTGTGTGTGTTTGTGGAAATGTCTGGAATTTAGTCCTTATGCACTTTGATACTATTTATTTCACATAACATAACATCACGCCTGTAATCCCCGAAGGGCTAGGCAGAGGTGTACCCAATAGTACACCCACATTTCGCCAGTTATGTTTTTAGTCCCATGTAATAGGGGGAGAGCCTATTGCCATCAACCGGGCACAAATCCAGACTCCGAGGCTGCTACTGAGAAATTCCTGATGGAAAAATCCAATAACACTTTGCCCGACCTGGGAATCGAACCCAAGACCTCATGCACAGCTGTCACGCTTGCGACCACTAGACCAACGAGGCAGTCCTTTACATAGTGGGACAATAATAAGCTAGTCTTTTTTAACCAAACTGCTTTTTGGTGATCAATTAAAAGTAGATAATCAAAGCGCCGTAAATCATTTGAAATCAACACAAATATCAATTAATATACATTAAAATAAAAAGATAAATTTGATGGCGGTTCTTTTGCATACTAAACAAATAATTTATTTATCAGATTCATCGCCATGATTGTGTATCTAAAAAAATGGCAAATACACGAATTTTGAGTGCTAATAAAAAATTGATAATGATCACTTCAAATGTGATAGCAATCGTTCGTTATAAAATATTGTGTAAAATTATAATTTTCCGTGTACGTTAGGCAGTGGATACGTAACAGTGACGTGAAGTCAGTTCGGATTCTTTGACGTCGACGTCAAGTATAGTACTGGCGGTTATTTACCGGAGTAGAAGAGACTAACATTTACCCACAACTACTTCCGCGCTGAATGATCTTAAGCGTCGAATTTTTGTTTACCTTAAACCCTTTACAATCGTGCTTATCGCTGGTACTGCCAGTCAGATTGGAAACATTCGTCTCGTATATGATACCCAGTTTAATGAGGAAAAGAATTATAGGCCTTATAACATCACGCTACGACCCATGAAAGCGGAACAGTAACTAAAGATATGGCTTAACACGGGTGAAAAAAATCATCGAAAAAAAGGTGCAGGGAACAGCTTGTTGATTATAGTTAGGAAACTGATTTTGCGACAAGACCGAATTAAAGGAGTATTTTAAATTCATGCGGACGAAGTCGCGGTCAGAAGCTAGTTTTATTCATATCCTGAAAGATGTTTTCTAAATCTTACTACTATTATGCGTACTACGTATTGCTACTATTATTATGTGTTTGTTAATCAAACACGCCAAAACGGCTGAACGAATCTGTATGAAATTTGACACAGAGATAGATTATAGCCTGTAATAGCACTTAGGCTACTTTTTATTCCGAAAAATGGACGCTTTCCGTAGTATAATATACTAGCTTTTGTCCGCGACTACGTCCTCGTGGAACTTGTTTATATCGTACTTCCACCCCCCTTTTCACCGCCATAGAGGGTGATTTCCGGGATAAAAACTTCTATGTCCTTCCCCGGGTCTTAAACTATCTCCATGCCAAATTTCATCAAAATCGATTCAGTGGTTTAAGCGTGAAGAGGTAACAGACAGATAGACACACTTTCGCGTTTATAATATTAGTATGGATTAACGTTGCAATAACGCGTCAAATAATAGCTTTAAAGTATGTAAAGAAAATATACTTTCTTTATTTATTTTATTTAGGCCGCGCTACTACAACCTTTACGGTAGCAGACTACATTGTCATCCGCCTGGTGTCTGTGGTCGTGTCAGAACATTATAAAAAAATATTAGTTGATTATTTTTTGTTAGAAAATGGGAATGGTGATCAGATTATAAATAAGAGCATTAAATCTCGTTTTTCTTATTACAGAAAAACTCAATTGTGTTCTTAATTCCTTGCTGACCCTCCTGACTATCAAACAAATAACATTATAAGTATATACAGTAGAAGTTTTCTATCACAGAAGAAACACAGAGACAGACTCAGAAGTGAAAGTCTCTTTTGAAGTCCAACTTTCAAATAAAAATCGAAGTTTCTTACCTTCTTTATTTATTATGTAATCTTTATTCTCTATTTAGTCACACACACAACAGTTTATTCCACCTAATTGACTACCGACTTACACATTAATGAAATAAATAAGATATTTATAAGTCTACTTATAACATACTAGCACTTGAACGCGCCTTTGTCTGCGCAAATTTTCTTACCCATATCTAATGTTTCTGATAATAAAATATAGTCTAAAGCACTCAGGGATAATGTAGCTCATTATCGGAGTAGCAGTTCCGGAGATTAAAGCGTACAAATAAACAATATTTCTTTAGCTTTAAAATATTAATAGACTAGCGATTCCTCCCTGCATCGCACGGATGCCATCTTCTGACGTGGCAACATGTCAAATAAACGATATTTCTGTGCTTTATTCTAGTTAAATATTAATTCAAGTATTATAAAGCTAAAGAGTTTATTTTTTGAACGCGCAAATCTCAGAAACTGCTGGTCGGATTTGAAAATATATTTTTATATCCCGCGTTTTAACCGCGTTTAATAAAATCTTTGGTAATTTGGTAATTTGGTTAATTTATTTTAATTAGACCTTTAAAAGGGACTTTTTTAAGAAAAAAAAATATTTTGAATCTAGTTGCAACAAACAAACTAATTTTTTAGATTTGTAATATTAGTATTGTATTATAGATATATAGATAAAGCCTTATCTAGTACTTGCTTTAGCCCGCGACGTTCTCCGCGTAAATGTCGGTTATCATACACGCAGACGAAGTCGCGGAATAAAAATTAATGGTAAAAAAAAAACTTTGCGTGCGGGTTCTCGCGGGCCTGCTTACAGCGGCAAGATGGCTAGTTCGAATTCGAAATAGGTTTTTTACTTTTAGTGGGAAATATGTTTTTTTTTTTTGTCTTAGGAACATAAATATTAGTATTTGTATTTTAGTCGAAAAATTAAAATAAACGTGTTAAATATTTCTGTGTTTTCTATTATATGTTTGACTGCCTCGTTGGTCTAGTGGTCGCAAAGCGCGACTGCTGAGCATGAGGTCTTGGGTTCGATTCCCAGGTCGAGCAAAGTGTTATTGGGTTTTCCCACCGGGAATTTCTCAGTAGCAGCCTCGGAGTCTGGATTTGTGCCCGGTTGATGGCAATAGGCTCGCCCCCTATTACATGGGACTTAAACATAACTGGTGAAATGTGGGTGTACTAATGGGTACACCTCTGCCGAACCCTTCGGGGATTACAGGCGTGATGATATGTTATCTAATTATCTATGGTTATTTTTATTTTATGTAGTGCATGAAAAAGGGGGAAAGGTGGGTGATGGTGTGGAGGTGGTGGGGTTTTTGAAGTACGTTACAAAATGGGGGTGCTAGAAAATTCTTTCTTCTCAAAGTGGGCAGTAGACAAAAAGTTTAGGTACCCGGGTCGTTTTCAAATTTGGGGCCAAAAAAGTAGGAATTTCATGAACTTAAAATTTATGATATATTCTTTTTTTCGTTAGGTATTCACTAACTAAAAAGCTACATGACAATCAAAGATACCCTTTCTTTATTAAAATAATACCCATAAATCAAGTTTTTGAGTGACAAAAATGAGAAACATAATTTCCCTAATGATAAATATGAGATTTATTTACGAAGACTTTGGTTACACTAATGATAATTATAAAAATATATTATCATTCGCGAATTAAATACTTTTGGCCCCAAATTTGAAAATGACCAACCCCTGGTCTATTCTATGTTTTTCCCCCACAAATATAATTGCAATAAATGAGTAAAAATTATCTTTGTATTTTTTACTGATTTAGGATTCAAAGTTCATTTGTTGAAGTATTTTATTATACATAATTTATCGTCAAGTCGTTATTACATATTTACAAGTCTTAGATATTAGATAAAATAAGTATTTTGTGTAGAATTTTTATATTAATCGTGGCATAGTAACAATAATTTATCAAAAAGAATCCTTGAAAGAGTCATTCGAAATTCCTAATGGAAAAACGTAGTAACATTTTTTGCCCGACCTGGGAATTTAACCCAGGACCCTACGGTTAGGAGTCCCGCTTTTGATCATGAGACCCGAGGCATTAAGTTTTTAACCCCAGACGCAAAAACCACGAGACGTTTTATAAGTTATATTTAAGTTTGACGTGTCTGTGTGTCTGTCTGTGGCAACGTAGCTCCCGAACGGATGAACCGATTTTGCTTTGGTTTTTTTTTTTTTTTGAAAGTTGAATTATTCGGGAATGTTCTTAGCTATGTTTGATGAAAATCGGTCCAAGATGGCGGACACAGGGGGTTTTTTAAATTTTTTTTTGAAGTGAAAACTTCTTTAGCGGCGTTGAGCACTTTTTCTGTAATGGGTATAAAATCTTAAACTCGCGTCAGGACACGTGACCTGATCGAAAAAGCGTAAGACGGATGGAGAGTAGACAGCTATCCCCTCTCTACGGCGCGGCGAAAATGTATGCCTGGGCCTACTGTTTCGTTTAGGCAGCGCAGGGCGCTTGCGCGAATGTTCGTGTATAACTTTTTAATGTAAAATAATTGTAATAGTTTTAAAGTGTTAAATTTTTAATGTAATATAAATTGTCATGTTTGTGTACGATAGCGCAATAAATGAATATTGTATTCTACCACATAAATGATAGTACTTTTATACTGATAAAGCAATTGGTGCAAAATTATTCCCTAACCATTCCAAAATATCAAACATGCTCAACGTTAATAATCAAGTTTTCACTTCTGCCGGCACTCCCGGAGTGCAACCCGTCTTTTTTTATTATATAAGTTCCAATAGTTCTAGGATGGGCAGTGTTAGGGCCCGACCCAAAGGGGGGTTCCGGGCAAATGCCCAAGGCAACAAAATTAGGCAGTTGCACGAAGTTCAACATACTCTCATGAATTTTTATAAACTTGTTTCAGATACCATAGTAGACTAACGTATTTGAATATTACATATAATATGTATGTATTTAGAAATAAATAAGTATACTAGTTGAACGGGCCCACGCGTTGCTGTGGCTCAGGTTTGAAAAAATTATTAAGACCAATTATTGAGATTTAAACTATCCTATCTCTCAAGTTGGATCGAACTGCACATGGTGTGCAAATTTTATTATAACCGGTTAAGTGGTTTAGGAGTCCATTGAGGACAAACATTGTGACACGAGATTTAAATATATTAAGATTTATCAGTTGTCTGGTTACCATAGTACAGGCTCTGTCTAGTTTGTGATCAGATGGCGATGTGTTGGTTGTCCTAAGATATTATTATTATTCCATTTATTTATTTTCAATACATAATTATTAACATTTTTAAATATTAATATAAAAATAAAAACATTTAAAAATATAAGAAATAGTAGCCCACCGGTTATTATTATTATTACATAAACATAACATAACATCACGCCTGTAATTCCCGAAGGGTTAGGCAGAGGTGCACCCATTAGTACACCCACATTTCGCCAGTATATTTTTAGTCCCGTGTAATAGGGGGCGAGCCTATTGCCATCAAACGGGCACAAATCCAGACTCCGAGGCTGCTACTGAGGAATTCCTGATGGGAAACCCAATAACATTTTGCTGGAACTGGGAATCGAACCCAAGACCTCATGCACAGCAGTCGCGCTTGCGACCACTAGACCAACGCTATTATTATTATTACACAATTAAAACAATATCGCATTTTTATAATCCCATCGTTGGAATAGCAAGCTCATGACTTATTATGGTGTTAGTGTAAAGATCGGAGAATATCGTCTTGCCCGGAGCAGCTAAATAGCTAGATCGGGCCCTGGGCAGTATGAATAGTTGACGGCTGACTGTTCCCACCCACTGCAACTCCTGAAAGCCAGAATCAACAGTGTCGACCACCAGAAAAACGCCGAAGCAATGAAGCTAGACGAGTCCCAGAGAAACGATTAACTGTCTTGGGTCCCGCAACGAAATTAATCAGAAAATAATAGCAAACGAGTAAGAAAAAATATAATTTCCACTTTCCTCCAAACAAGCAGGAGACAGAACAGAACTAGGCCAATAGGCACAAAGGGACGTTTGCAACTGGGAGAAGCCCAGATTGCCAAGCAACACGGATTGCAATTAATATTAAATTAATGGGTCCTAATGTGAGCTGACAGGTAGGTAGTATGATGTGTCGTGTAACACCCCGTACCTAAAAGTCGACCATAAGTCTATCGTATCACAGATTCTTTTTGTTATCACTCAGTAATCCTCGAGTCTTATGCTGTGATTATATTCAGAGTACAGTCAACGACAAAAAAATCGCACTTTTCAAAAATGTTACCATCACGCAGAGGTGTACTCATTAGTACACCCACATTTCGCCAGTTATGTTTAAGTCCCATGTCATAGGGGGCGAGCCTATTGCCATCAACTGGGTACAAATCCAGACTCCGAAGCTGCTACTGAGAAAATTTTGATGGAACAACCCAATAACACTTTGCCCGACCTGGAAATCGAACTCAAGACCTCATGCTCAGCAGGTGCGCTTTGCGGTTTTTTTATTATTTTTTTTTTTGTTTAACATTACTCCCATGGTTAAGGAGAAATTACTAGTGAGGGACATAGTTTTAGTTTTATTAAAAAAATAAATGGAATTATATAATTTTTGAAAACATAATTATATTCAAGTAGGTATATCGCTATCCATTTTTTTTAAATAAACGAATAAACTGCCATTCTCGTTGGCGCCGACTGTACTAACAGAATTAAAAAAATAATATTCAATAAAAAAAAAACAAATCTAATCGTCTATCTCTATAATCTTATTTTCTCAGAAACTGCTATGAACTTTGTTATTAATTTGGCGGTTTTTCAAACAACCGATTATTATTGACAAATATATCTTGACCTGTCAAAATGGCCCTGCTCGTAATGACAACGTCATTTAAACGTCAGATTCAATACATTTTAATTTAGTTCCATTTTTCGCCACGTGTCAAGTTAAACTAGACTTTTGTGTTAGTATCTAGGTATTTTAAAAGTAATTGGGCTGTGATTTTAAAGGATTTTGTTTTCAATAATCCGTTTTAAATATGATATTAATAATTATAGGTAGTGATTTAAATAGTATTGCGTCTTTTAATTGTAGGTAATTATTGCTCGAATCAGGGGCGTAGCTACCGTTTATCAACATTCCCCCCCCCCCCCAGCCCCCAGTCCCCTCCAGCTACAAGGGCTACAAACTTGGACATCGTGAGGAAATACCTGGACTTACCTTAAATGTAGGTAAAATCAAAAGGTCACTCACTCAAAGACGAAACTTCGAAAACCGCTTGATGTATAGAGATGATTAGAGTTTGGCAGGGAGGTAGTTTATAAAATAAATAAATATAATTCATTTAATTCAGGCAAAACCCATAGAGATATACAAAATACAAACTGAATACAAACATGTCCTCGTAAAATAATTGAATAAAAATGTGTCAAACAGTAAAATTAAATTAAAGCCATTAAATTACAAATTAAAAACTGCAATTAGATACAAATAAATAAATAAGATTGCTACAAATGTCTATTACAGCAGTGACGTATGTGGGGCAGTCAAAACGTTCCGCGATCATTATCAGGGCAGTGTTGGAGCTGGCGTGCACCCTAAGGACGCGCACCGAATGCGCATGGTGTTTGTGCGCTTGCGCATTACAGTTGGTAGATGCCCGCTAAAAAGATTTTTTTTAAATTCACCCCTTAAGGGGATGAAATATTCGATAAATAAGCGGATGAAGTCGCGGGCAAATAAGCAAAGCAAGTAAAAATATAAGTTTATTCAATAAATAAAAATTAAATAAAACCCCTTTGATATGCAAAATAATAATTATATTAATGACGTTTCGTTTTATCATCTATATTACCCCGCAAATATCTATTTGACCCCTGCGGGGGTAATTACCCAGATGTTCAAACCCTTGGCCTATAAAAGATATACCTACAGCCAACTAAAAATCATGTTCTATAAAAAAATATTGTTATTTTGATTTTTTTATTTTTTTTTCCGAAATAAATTATTATATTTTATTCTATTCTAAATCAATTATTCTATTTTATTCTATATATTCTATTACAAATCAATTATTCTATTCTATAATACAAACTTACGATACATCCTGTATGTACACAGTTCCCTGATGTTACGATTACTCCGTAATTTGATAACAATCGAAATTATAATGTAGTAGCTAATCGAATTAGCCGTATGACAAACATTATCAGATAGTTTCAACGGTGTCATATTATTGGGGAAACGAAAATCTATACGAATATATTAAGGTAGTAAGGTCTTATGACCCCCACACACCCTAGTGTCAGAGTTTCTAAACCGCCTCAAGGGCTTCTGACATGGTTTGAGTGGATCAGTAAGTCCAGGTTTCCTCACGATGTTGTGTTGGGATATACTAACACACATAACATACTTGGGCGTTTCCTACGTGTTCTACCAAACCTCCTTCTGATCTCTGGTGATGTGGGCATGTTTGAACAAATCAACTTTGACGCGGACGAAGTCGCATGCAAAATTTAGTAGGGTAGGTATATCATAATACGAGTAAAGTCAAAGTCAAATCATTTATTTCAATTAGGCCATTAAAATACACTTTTGAATATTATAAACAAGACAAAAGGATTCAATTTAGTTGCCCCTTCCAAAAAATAGTTTCGTATAGCGAAGAATGAAGAAGCTCCATAAGCTAGTAGAACATAATATGAAGAGGGAAACATAATTTAAAAATTATATCTAAAGACTTAATGAATTAGAATCATCATCATCTGCCTAGCCTTTTCCCAACTATGTTGGGATCAGCTTCCAGTCTCACTGGATGCAGCTGAATACCAGTATTTTACATGGAGCGACTGCCTATCTGACCTCCACAACCCAGTAACTGGGTAATACGATACCCCTTGGTCAGACTGGTTGTCAGATTTTCGGGCTTCTGACGACCCGTAACGGCTGTCAAAGATCCACATATGACGGATGGGACCAATGGCTTAACGTGCTTTCCGAGGCACGGAGGAGTCTCGGTGTGTAAAGATGGTCACCCATCCAAGGATCAACCCCGGCAAGCGTAGCTTAACCTGCCGGATCGACCCGTGTGGCTCTTATTACTTAGACACGAGTTCCTTAATCCAATGAATAAGAATCGTATTGTTTAAATATTTTATTTTATTGTCAATATTAGTGTGTGACTGCCTGTGTTATTAGGTTTTCCTATCAGGAATTTCTCAGTAGCAGCCTCGGAGTCTGGATTTGTGCCCGGTTAATGGGCAATAGGCTCGCCCCCTATTACATAAGACTTAAACAATTCAAAAGTGTAAATGATCTAATCGAAATAAATGTTTTGACTTTGACTTTGAATCAATCAGCCTTGCTATGACATCATGGCGAGGCTAACACAGGTTGCTGATAAAATTCCACTTCCTAAGAAAAAAATGCGTTAAATTATTAAGGGTGAGTCCAAACGAGCGTAATTACGCAGAATTTCGGTCGCAGAAATTCTGTTGGGATGTCAGACGAGCGCATCTTATTTAGTTACTATCAAGCGCTTATCCAACGTCTATAGCGGATGTTTGTGTCGTGCCCTCGGCCCCCGCAAACAATTTGGTCCGAACAATGCATGTGAGTCGGCAGACAACTCATTTTGCGTCGCCATGTGAATCATAAAGGACTATTTTATGTAACCGAATGCAGCAGAATTTCTGCGATCGAAATTCTGCGACTCATGACTCGTTCGTTTGGCCTCACCCTTACAATTTAAAAGTGCTTGTAAATAATGATTATAAATAATGAAATTATGAACTATATGACATCACGGCGAGGCTAGCATAGGTTAAAAAATTACTGATAAAATTCCATTTCCTAAGAAAAAATGCGTAAAATTACTAAAGATAAAATATTCTGATAGTCTGAGATTCGGATCTTTACAACACAAAACATAATTTTTTAATAACTGATTGTAAATTGATATCATTTTCTTATCAACTTATCAATGTTCTCAGTAATTACTCATAGTTTGCGTACTACGTGGGGAAAACTACATGGCATACTCAGGTGATGACGTAATGGTTACGTGACAGCCTAAATTGACAGTCAAAGTCAAAGTTAAAGTCAAAATGTTTATTACAATTGGTAAAGGCACTTTTAAATGTGAGAAAAGATTGGTGAGGTCCTTCAGAAAGGTCAGGTGCGCAGTACTCGTGACCGGCGTGCTTGCATGACGAGATGTATGAACGTTGATGAGGCGAAAGGAGTATGTAAGGATCGTAGCAGGTGGCGTTCTGTGGTTTCTGCCTACCTTCATGGGAAAAAGGCGTGAGTTTATGTATGTATGTATGTAAATGTGAGAAAAGCTGGTGGCTAAGTAATAACAGCCGCACGGGTCGATCCATCAGGTTAAGCTACACTTGCCGGGGTTGGTCCGTGGATGGGTGATCATCTTTACACACGGAGACTCCTCCGTGCCTCGGAAAGCACGTTAAGCCGTTGGTCCCGGCTGTCATACGTGGATATTTGACAGTCGTTACGGGTCGTCAGAAGCCCGAAAGTCTGACAACCGGTCTTACCAAGGGGTATCGTATTACCCAGTTACTGAGTTGTGGAGGTCAGATAGGCAGTCGCCCCATGTAAAACACTGGTATTTAGCTGCATACTGGGTTCGATTCCCAGATCGGGTAAAAAATTTTATTGGGTTTTTCTATAAGGGGGGATATCTCAGTAGCTGATGAGATGATAACTATTATCTGAGATGTCCGGAGTTTCAAAATTGGTAGTGTGACACCCCCGTGCCTCGGAAAGCACGTTAAGCCGTTGGTCTTACGCCTGATCTCTCCCCGGTCGTGTCGGATTGCCGTACCACCGGACTTTGAGAGTGAGGGAAGAGGGTGCACCTGTGTTTGCGCGCACACTTCACTATAATATCTCCTGCGTATTTGGCGAGTCTCCATTGAGAATGGCCGCCATGACCGAAATCAGTGTGGGGAATACTATTACCTAATGACGCGCAATAATATAAATTTGGTCAAAAAATCTAAACATTTTTTTTTTCAATTATTTTAGACATAATACAAGCCGTCTAATTATGATAAATTAATTAATTTTACATTGTCTTGTACACCTGATTGTAATCGGAACAATCAATTAAAATCAAAACCGATTTGATCTCGAAATTAATTTTTGACATAAAACTTGATAACATCAACATTTTCTTCCTGCATTTTTTCGTCATTATCTATAATACTGGCTTCTGACCACGAATTCGTCTGCTTTATAATTTTCACCCGCGTAAGAAGTAAGTTATGTCTTTGGTTACTGCTCCGCCTCTATAAGTCGTAGCGTGATATTAAATACATCCTATACTATTCCTTAAGAATCTGGCTATCATATACAGTAATATTTTTCCAAATCCGACTAGTAGTTTCAGAGATTGACACGTTTAAACAAACAAACAAAAAATTATGCAGTGTTATTATATTTAAAAAAATATAGGTAAGTATATAGTATATAAAACGAACGCAATCAGTCTGTCGGTCAATGCGCGAGTGCAAGACAACGTGAGTTTGCGCTTCATTTAGAATTTAGACTGTATTAATTCTGTGATAAAATGAATACATAAGAGGAAGTCTGAAAGTATCGCCAGTGACAGAAAAGTTGAAAGGAAATCGTTTGTCTTGGTATGGGCATGTGAAGAGGAGAGATGAAACGCATGTGACTAGGAGAGTTATGAATATGAATGTGGATGGATGGAGAGCAAGAAGAAGGCCAAAGAAAAGATGGATGGATTGTGTGTAGAATGATATGAAAGAAAATGGAGTGTGATAGCATGACGGCTGACAGGACGGAGTGGAACAATAAAACGTGTTGCGCCGACCACAAGTAACATGTGACAAGGGCAGGAAGATGATGATATTTTTGTTATAAAATCACACAGAACGGAAATTGTATTTGAGTACATGTGAGTGCGTTATTTTAAATCGTCAAGATTATATAGGGTCATTGAAAAATTTACCCAAAACCTGAAAAGGGGTCATTATGAACAACTTTTACTACGGGACCACAAACGGAAAGCATCTTGAGAAAACCAGGACTACTGCTGTCCCATTCAAACCATGTCAGAGGCCCTTGAGGTGGTTTAGAAACTCTGACACCAGGGTGTGTGGAGTCGTAAGACCCTTACTGCCCATAAGATAAGAAGGAGACTAAGGACTAACCCTGAAATCATTCTATAATAATATAAATCATGTTAATTTTAGGTTTTTATAGGCAGGACGGGGCCCACGACGTTCGTGGGGCTCTAGACCCTGCTAAAAGGAGAAGAGGGGCCTGCAAGCCGCTGAACTGACTCCATTAAACTGCCTCGTGTCCAGAGTGTGTAGGTACATAAGGTTTTAACGCCCAGGTTTTAATCTACATATAAAATGCTTAGTCCAGAATGACTGACTGACGGATCAACGCACAGCCTAAACCGCTGATCGTAGAGACCTGAAACTTAGAGGGTGTGTTCTTTGTATGACGTAGGCATCCGATAAGACAGAATTTTTCAAAATTCACCCCCTGAGGGGATGAAACAGGGATCCAAAGTTTATATGGAGAAACCAACTTTGACGCGGACGAAATCGCGGGCAGAAGCTATAGTCCTACTACAAAAACGTAATTTTAATTATCAATATGTCATATTCAAAATAATAAACAAACAAAGCTTTGTTTCTTGTTTATAAAATTTAATTCAGATAACAATAGCCTCAATCGATTTTTTGATACTTAATTACGTTCACAGGGTGACGGTCTTGGGTAGTGACTTAAAAAAAAAATAAAAAAAAACCTATTTTATATTTTATAGTTTTTGAATGTGGTTGTCTTTTTTTTGGAACAAAGCTTTTTATTTTTCAGTTTTTAGTGCTTTTGTGTTAATAATTGAAATCCTTACAAAAAACCATTTCAAGCAATACCTCACACGATATATTTAATTTTGACAAGTGGTTGACGTACCCCTTCCTTCAGTTAGTCATCGACTACACGTATAAACAAAGCAATTTTACTTGTTACGACGGTTCTGCTGTGATCCTATGAGGAGTTCCGTTCCATATCTCCAAAGTTCATCATCAGATCATGACAATATTATTATTTCTATGGATCCTATTCGGGAGTATACTCTTTCAAACAAAAAAAGAATCATCCAAATCTATTCATAATTGGCGGAGTAATCGGGTAACATACATACAAAAAAAAAGAAAAAAAACATACGCGCTGAATTGAGAACCTCCTCCTTTTTGAAGTTGGTTGAATAATAACACCAGCTTATAAGGCGATTAACACACGGCACCGCACACCGCCGCGGTTGGCGGTGAAGCGGATCTCATGTAGCATGGGCCTCTATGAAATCCGTCAATGCCTTACGCACGTACGTGAAAGGCTTCAGCGGATTTCTGCCGTGTGTTCATCACCTTATTGGCCCGCGGCATTGTATCATGACCTCATCAGGCAAAGTGGAGTCCATCAGGAATTTCTCAATAGCAGCCCGGAGTCTGGATTTGTGCCCGGTTGATGGGAACAGGCTCGCCCCCTTCTATATGGGACTTGAACATAACTGGCGAAATTTGAGTGTACTAATATGTACATCTCTGCCTAACCCTTCGAGGTCTTACGACCCCACACACCCTAGTGTCAGAGTTTCTAAACCGCCTCAAGGGCCTCTGACATGGTTTGAATGGAACAGTAAGTCCAGGTTTCCTCACGATGTTTTCCTTCACCGATGCAAGTGATGTCCAAGACAAACTTTAGAAAGTACATATGAATTGAAAAAGTCACATTGATTGGATTTGAAGCCTTAACCACAGGCCATCACACAAAGGCGTGATATTATGTTTTATAATCATCCTGTAGGTAGACATGACAGATACTGATGTATAAAAACTGCATCGTAGGTAGTACAGACCTACAAAAATGTCATTTACAGCTGAAGCAATCAATGATTGATTCATGGTATTAAAACATCGCGCAAACATTCTTGTCATAATTCATTTTTGATAAACAGTAATAATATTCTACATCACGCCTGTAATCCTCGAAGGGTTAGGCAGAGGTGTCCCCATTTGTACACCCACACTTCGCCAGTTATGTTTAAGTCCCATGTAATAGGGGGCGAGCCTATTGCCATCGACCGGCCACAAATCAAGACTCCGTGACTGCATCCAGTTATACTGGAAGCCGAACCCCAACATCATCATCTGCCTAGCCATTTCCGAATACGTTGGGGTCGGCTTCCAGTCTAACCAGATGCAGCTGAATACCAGTATTTTACATGGAGCGACTGCCTTATCTGACCACCACAACCAGTTAGCTGGCAATACGATGCCCCTTGGCAAGACTGGTTGTCAGACTTTCAAGCTTCTGACGACCCGTAACGACTGTCAAAGATTTACGTATGACAGCCGGGACCAACAGCTTAACGTGCTTTCCAAGGCACAGAACCAACATAGTCAGGAAAAAGCTAGGCATATGATGATGTTAGCCAACCACTATCTTACCAAGTGTTACCAAGAAGTTCAAGGTTTAAAACAATAGCTACAATCGTACAAGGTCCTAATTATCAGTGCGCGCGGATTTTAAAAGCAAAACTAAATATTGTTATTGTCACTTTCTTATCTACCTAATCTATGGTTTGTATAAAGCTGTAATCCTATCAAATCTCTAACGATTTAAAGACTCACTTTTTAGCAGATAATCTTGCCCGGCTTTAGACGTCTGTTAAGGAAAGATTTTTATAATTTCACTAGCTTCTTCGCGCTACTTCGTTCGTGTAAATGTCGATTAACAAGCGACAGCGTGGAGCACCATCACAGGACATGCGTCACCTCCTTAGTTTTCCGCCGTGCACTTCCTCGTGCCCATCTATGACCTTAATGAGGCCAATGATAGAGCTGTACAGGTTGCTCAATATTGGTCGGACAAAATTTGAGTCAATCGACACGAGAAGAAGAAGAAAATCAAGCGAAAAACGATTTTAATAAAACTTCTTACACATTAGGATACATACGTCTAAATATATGATAGAGAACATTTTCGAAAAATTGTGTTACTTACAGTTACTTATGTTAAGGCGCCCGCCTCTCATGCATGAGGTTGTGGGTTCAAATCCGGGCAAGTACCAATGCGAATTTTTCAAT
Source organism: Hoplodrina ambigua (assembly GCA_949774945.1). Taxonomy (NCBI): domain Eukaryota; kingdom Metazoa; phylum Arthropoda; class Insecta; order Lepidoptera; family Noctuidae; genus Hoplodrina; species Hoplodrina ambigua. Next base: position 1,189,174 of record OX458991.1, read on the forward strand.
TCATATGTATTTTCTAAAGTTTATCTTGAACATCACTGGCATCGGTGAAGGAGAACGATCCACTGAAACCATGCCAGAGGCCCGTGAGGCGGTTTGGAAACCCTGTATGATATGCCGTATGGCGTAAGTAAACACTCTTAGGAATTTACTGTTTCTTAATAACAGAAAGCCAAACTAAAAAGATAGGTAGGTAATCTATAATTAAAAAGGTTCAATAATAATAATTAGTCGCAATCTCATCTCAGTGACAATCGATGTAAAATTGTCCATTCTCCTCCATACAAAACTACCTCTTGGAAGGGTCAACTAGATTCAATCCTTATTTTTGTGTATGACGTTCAAAAGTGCCTAATTGAAATAAATGATTTGACTTTGACTTTGAAAACAACATTGGATTATTTGAGGTATATTTGACAGATTAGAACTATTGAAAATATTTAAAAAAACAAGCTTATTTAAAATTATTACAATATTGAGTATTGGACATTGTATCGTCATCAGAACTAAAGATGTATGCAAAATTTCAGCTCAATCGGATACCAACAAATGGCTGAAAAATGGTTTGCAAATGAATGAACAACTTACTTACATAAATACGAACAGTGCAAGCTAAATAAAAGCTTGTAAAAATATCACTCACCGCTTTCAAAAATCACCGAGTTTAAAAGTCACTAAGTTTTCACTGAGTAATTATTTTATACATAATTTTTTTATAGTGGTAGGCATTTCATTGTCGCGTAATGAACACTTATTATTGACATCTGATAATGATTTAATAGGTACATAATGTTATTAATTAATCTACAATATTCGTCGCCAAAGATACGTAGGTTTTAATTATCAAATATACAGCGGGTTTGTTTTTTTGTTGAAGATTACTTTTGTTTAATACCAATGTTAGACTAAAGTAAATAAATATATATAAATACGTTGGATTGATGTATGTTTATTACTGAATCGAAAAAAAAACGAATTCAAAATGGCGGCTAAACATAGGAATGCTAAGCCGCCATTTTGAATTCGCTTTTTTAATGACGCGAGTTATATAACTAATCTTATGTCTGTGGAGTCAAATGTCTTGCTTATATTTAGGTATACCATAATTATTTGCTTCCTATAAAAACCGGTCAGCAGCAAGTTGGAGTCTTACACAAAGGGTTCCACAGAATATTTATAATGCGTAACATGCTTAACAAACGCAAGTGGAGAGATTTTTGAAAATAATAAGGCATACCATAAATCAAGACGTCAGTTTTCGCCCAATTTACTAACCAACTGCCCCGTTGGTCTCGTGGCCGCAAATGCAAAAAGCATGGGGTCCTGGTTTTGATTCCCATGTCAAGCAAAAGTGTTATAGGCTTCTTCCAATAGGAATTTCTCTGTAGCAGCCCGGAGTTTGTTAGTTGGTGATATGGCAACTCCGTACTTTGGAAAGTACGGTGGTGGTTCTAAGCCTGATCTCTCCCCGGTCGTGTCGGATTGCCGTCCCATCGCACTATGAGAGTGAGGGAAGGGGAAAGCACCTATGTTTCCTCGCACACTTATTTATTTATTTATTTAAACTTTATGCAACAAAAAAGTACAAAGGCGGACTTAATGCCTTAGGCATTCTCTACCAGTCAACCAAAGGCGGTGAAGAGATAACAAAGCAGGTGCAAAAAAAAATTATAATTATAAGGAAATAATCAAATATGAAATTTTAAAACACACAAACACACTTGCGCTCTATGTACCTATGACATGTCCTACATACTTGACTAGTCTTCAATGAGATCGGTCGCTGTGAGCGAAGTCGGTTTGGAGAATATTATTCGCTTGACTAGTTTGTACGACGAAAAGAAAAAAATTAACAGCTGTGTCAACAATGTAATGAGTAATTGGAGAAATAAAATCAACCTATTATTGTAAAAGCAATAAAACTTTATAAATGTCTTATAGCTAATTCCTGCAGGTATTAAAAGCTAAAATGGATTTTATTACGCAAGTGAACGCGCAAATTATGTTTTGTAGATTATTTTACCAACCAAAGCATGAAATATTCTCACGTATTTTTTTTATTTAATCCGCCACGCCTCGTTTGCCTCGTTGGTCTAGTGGTCGCAAAGCGCGGCTGCTAAGCAGGAGGTTCGGGAGGATTCCCAGGTCAGGCAAAGTGTTATTGGGTTTTTCAGGAATTTCTCGGTAGCAGTCTTAAGAGTCTAGATTTGTGCCCGGTTGATGGCAATAGGCTCGCCTCCTTTTCCATAGGACTTAAACTTAGCTGGCAAAATGTGGGTGTACTAATGGGTACACGTCTGCCTAACCCTTTGGGTGTTACAGGCGTGATGATGCTATGTTATTTTTCTTTAATCACTGATAATGAACTACATTATGTCATATGGGCATTGTCGGCTTCCAGTCTAACCGGATGCAGCTGAATACCAGTGTTTTACATGGAGCGACTGCCTATCTGAGCTCCACAACCCAGTAACTGGGTAATACGATACCCCTTGTCTTACCAAGGGGTATCGTAAAAAAAGGTATTATGGTTGTCAGATTTTCGGGCTTCTGACGACCCGTAACGACTGTCAAAGATCTACGTATGACAGCCGGGACCAAAGGCTTAACAGATGAGGGATAACTGATTTTAAAAGCAGATTTCTTTTTCCTGGAAAGCGTTCGTGGAAATTGCAAATAGCGGTGCTAATCATGCTGTCTCACTCACACATTAAAGTCAGGAAAAGTGCGAGTGAAACGGCACGACTAGACCGCCATTTTGGAATATTTTCCTTATTAGCGTATACTGCCTCGTTTGTCTAGTGGTCGCAAACGCGACTGCTGTGCAGGAGGTCTTGGGTTCGTTCCCCAGGTCGGGCAAAGTGTTATTGGGTTTTTCCATCAGGAATTTCTCATTAGCAGCCTCGGAGTCTGGATTTGTGCCCGGTTGGTGGCAATAGGCTCGCCCCCTTTTACATGGGACTAAAAACATAACTGGCGAAATGTGGGTGTATTAATGGGTACACCTCTGCCTAACCCTTCGGGGATTTCAGGCGTGATGTTATGTTATGTATTATTTACTAATTACACAAATTAGGACTGTATTCTGTAACATTTAAGTTGCACTTCAAATCGATCAATTCAATTTCTCAGTAGCAGCCTCGGAGTCTGGATTTGTGCCCGGTTGATGGCAATAGGCTCGCCCCCTTTTACATGGGACTAAAAACATAACTGGCGAAATGTGGGTGTATTAATGGGTACACCTCTGCCTAACCCTTCGGGGATTTCAGGCGTGATGTTATGTTATGTATTATTTACTAATTACACAAATTAGGACTGTATTCTGTAACATTTAAGTTGCACTTCAAATCGATCAATTCAATTTCTCAGTAGCAGCCTCGGAGTCTGGATTTGTGCCCGGTTGATGGCAATAGGCTCGCCCCCTTTTACATGGGACTAAAAACATAACTGGCGAAATGTGGGTGTACTAATGGGAACACCTCTGCCTAACCCTTTGGGGATTTCAGGCGTGATGTTATGTTATGTTATGTATTATTTACTAATTACACAAATTAGGACTGTATTCTGTAACATTTAAGTTACACTTTGGCGAAACAAAAAACTCTTTTACTGATCGAAAGCTACACTACATGCCTTATGCTATGTTTTTTGGTAGGTATACTTACTTGTCTTACACGCAGAGGCAGGCCTGACCAGAATCTTATCTAATACAAGCTTCTGTCCGCGACTACGTCCGCGTCAAAGTCGATTCCTCCATACACAAACTTTGGACCCCCGTTTCATCTGCTTTATGCTTAGGGGGTGAATTGTAGAAAATCCCTTCTTAGCGGACGTCTACAAATTATAATCTACCTCCTTTGCTAAATTTCATCTTTGTACGTCGAGCGGTTTTCGATATTTCGTGATGATTTCGTGATATATTAGATTATCAATATGGTGGATAGACATCTTAGGTATTTAAATTACGTCAAATTGTCGTATTCATTCTTTAAATAAAAGTTGGATGACTTAAATGCGTAAGCTCAAGTAAAAAACTTACCTTTAAGATTTTTTTTTGACTTTATCAGCAAAATCTTTTATGCTCTCGCCACTGCTCGCCACACAGGTATCACTCAATTTTCTAAAAGTTACACTTTTTCAAACAGATCTTAATAATTAAACTTTTTACTCTAAGAGATAGCAAAAAAAAACTATGAGAAAAAATCAGATCTTTTTTTTAGAAAGGTACCTAGAATCAGTATCAATTATTTTCTAATCACAGATTAGTTAAAAGTGATATTAGATCTAATGTTAATTTCAAAACTAAATTTCCTTTAGATAAATACATCAATTCATTTAAATATAGATGCATTTACGAGGAAAAAAATATTACAAATGCGCTTAGTGTCTTTAGAGTGGGTATTCAAAAAAATAATTATAAAAAAATATAAAGGTACTTCCTCACCGGGAGCATTCGCTTGTAATGTAACATTTTAGATTCGATTTTGAGCTTTTAGTTTTTTTTTTGTGATAAATTCAAAGATCGTATAAAAGTTTTATAGCAGAACTACTTTTTTTTCGTAATAATTCAAAAGTTTTTCAAAATAAAAAAATAATTTTGAATCTAGTACCGAAAACACGCCGACAGCTCCCAAATAAACACGAGCGCGTGTGACGTCATAATTTTAGTTTGCCGGGTGACGGGTGTCGGGTTACTTCATCGGGCAACTAAACATTATGACGTCACAAATATGGTTCGCATTCATGGCGCGTTTATAGGCACGTGACGTTTTTTTTACATTTTATGAATAGGCTCGCCCCCTATTACATGGGACTAAAAACATAACTGGCGAAATGTGGGTGTACTAATGGGTACACCTCTGCCTAACCCTTCGGGGATTACAGGCGTGATGTTATGTTATGTTATGTTGTTTATGAATTACTAATTGTTTGGAATTAATTTAAAAAATATATATTTTTAAAGTTTTTGCATGAATTATCAATATTAATAATAAAGTTTCAAAATACATTTAAAAAAATACTTTTTTTTTTCAAATTCCCGGTTTGAGATCTTTTACCAACATACAGCGAAAGAAAAGGACGACACCTGCGAACTAAGTTAGAGATGTCAAATTAGTTTTGCCTTGAATTTTTCCGTGTTTTTAATGAATGAGTTCTGACATGTCAACTAAAATTACATGGAAGTTTCAGATTAACTAAAATTGACAGGTCTAATTCATTTCTGCCCCTTTCTTGTTTCATTGGACAGAAAAAGATATAAATAAATAGTCTAATTTTAGTTCATTTTATTTATTATCTATTTTATTTTTTAATCTTTGGGATAACAAACAATTACCTACGGAATAGCGTAATACAGTTAGAACTTAACACTAAACCTTTAATTAACTCCGTAACCAACACCGTTATCCACAACTGAATCCAAACATAGTTCCAACAGAAAACAGTATAAAAATTTGAAAATGATGAATCAAAGCCTACAATACGGTTTTTTAGTTTAGTTTGTGAATAAGGGAATTGGCACCATTGTCTCATCAAGTTGCGCACTGTAATGCTCGACTCTGCAACGTTACATTACACGCTCCAAGTGAGGGAGCGCCTTTAGGTTCAGATAAAATGTAATCCATATTTATTACACTATTATAACAGGTATTAAATAAAAGTTTGTTATCGATAAAGTTGTAGATAATTTCGTTTCATACAGATTTAGTTATTAAATAATTTTTTTATGAATCACATTTCGCGATATTCAGAACTACTATCTAATGATAATATTTTTTTCCATTCTTTGATTGCCGCGTAGGTATCAAAGTCGTAAACGTTAGATCTTGGGTTCGATTTACAAGTCAGGCAAAGGGTTATTGGAATTTCTCAGTAGTTTGGAGGTTCGTAGTGTGACACCCCCGTGCCTTGAAAATCTCTTAAAGCCGTTGGTCCTGCGCCTGATCTCTTCTCTAGTCGTGTCGGATTGCCATCCCAACGAAATTTCTGATGATAATACTCAACAACACTTCCCGGCCGAATCTAATACCTAATGCACAGTAGTTGCACTTTACGACCACTAGACCAACGAGGCTTCTTAAACTCTTTACCAAAGAGTATTACTGACCTTCCTTAAAAAAAAATTTTTAAGTTTAAAAAAAAATGGCTTATTTTACACAGTTTCTATTCCGTAGCTGAATTCCTCAAAAAATCCAATTTTAAATCATATCACAACAAATATTCGTTAAAAATAGTTGTAATGCATTACAACTATTTATAACGAATTGGTCGTTACTTAGGTACCTACTATTTTATGTTATGTTTGTGAACTAATTTTAAATATTTTATTTTAAGTTTTAAATTTTAATTTCTATGTTGTCTAATATTTAACAGCAAAATATAATTTCTTTTAGATTTAATAAAACCATAAGTCGTATTTTATGTAGTTACCAAACGATGTTTAAGTTGTGTAGCCTAAAACTTTAATAATGTTTGCATGCCATGTTTATGGCGAAATGTGTTTGAACTTTTATTTATATTTTTCATCTTTGTACATACCACATTTAACGCAAATAAATAATTTTGGCTTTGACTTTGAGGCAGTGAAAAAGAATCGCGCTGATAAAATTAAAGGACGTCAAAATTGTGAACATCCTGTTTTAAAAGGCGTATGCGAATTTGTTATTAAACGTAATTAAACGTGGTTTCTATAATGTTTAGGATATGTAATGGAGTTTCTTGCTCATTCTTCTCCATACGAAACTGCCTTTTGGAATAGATATTAATGGGTAACTACATTCTATAGACACAACCTCAAATCCATACTAATATTATAAATGCGAAAGTCTGTCTGTTTGTTACCTCTTCACACTTAAACCACTTTATCGACTTTGATGATATTTGGCATGGAGATAGTTTAAGACCCGGGGAAGGACATAGGCTACTTTTTATTAGACATTAGACTTCGACTTCGTCTGCGTCCGCGGTAACCGACATTTGCGCGGACGAAGTCGCGGGCAAAAGCTAGTAAGTAATAATCGTCAAATTTATATATATAAGTATTTTATAAATTTATTTAATTATCTGACTAACTATCTATCTGTTTATTTATTTATTTAAGAAGACTACATCGTTGGTCTGGTGTTCGCAAAGCGCGACTGCCGAGCATGAGGTCTTGGGTTCCCAGGTTGGACGATGTTTTTGGGTTTTTCCATCAGGAATTTCTCAGTAACAGCCTCGGAGTCTAGATTTGTGCCCCGTTGATGGCAATAGGCTCGCCCCCTATTACATGGGACGTAAACATAACTGGCGAAATGTGGGTGTACTAATGGGTACACCTCTGCCTAACCCGTCGGGTATTACAGGCGTAATATTATGTTATCTGTTATTTAGGAAGCAGATTTTCTTTAACATGAAAGATAAGATTTTGATAAATTCTTTCAACTCTTTTCCGTACATTTTTATCCCTAAGTTTTTGGCGCCACATTTCCTCGAAGTCGGTAGTGATTAATCATATCAGCTTAGTGAAATGACGAGTGTGGCGATAAGATTATTAAGTCAGCGTCAGCATCGTTAATGAACGCGCAGGTGCAAACGTTTTGGCGCCATTCATTTTGTGAATGGCGCCGTATTGTCTCTGCGCCTACTCTACAATACGTTTCATATTGTAAACGCTTGTCTATAGGTGGCGTTGGCTTACCATTATACTGGCTACCTATCTGCTTTCAGCCACACAACTACGTAAAAAACAAGAAAATCATAATTATTCTGTGAGTTTAAAATTACACTTTTGGAAACAATATTTTTTCTTAACTATGTTAGCTTAATAATATTTATATGTATTGAGGATCCACTTCAGGGGGCCTACCACTCAGCACAGGGACGGGGCCAACGCCTGCCGGGGTTGCGGGACGTCTTAACAGGATACCGTGGCCCCGGAACGTAAAGGGCAACAGAAGGAACAGAGTGGTTTTTTAGTCAGTAAAAGTGACAGTCCCTTCCGCCCCACCCAGGGCGAAAGGATGCATTTGATGATTTTTACCACCTAAAATAATAAAATAAAAAAAATGGGCCTGCCACCATCAGCCACAACAGAAATTACAAAGTAACATTAAAATAATATTGTTTTAAGAGATAGCGGTACGCGCCTAGATTTTAAAAGGCAACTCACCCCCTTATTAAGTATGTAAGAAAATAATTACGCCAAATTCTAGAATTTGTAGTAGAATATATCCTAAGTTAAGGTAAATGCACCTTATTCCGAGGGGTTCTAAAAATGGCATCATATTCCGATGTATTTAGAAAAACAGTTTTTTAAAGCAATTTACTAGTTATTTATGGTCTGCATGATAAAATAATGAATTAATAATTATCTGTTCATATTTATTTATACAAAGGAGAGTTTAGTATGGTTACACTGTAAAATAATCGGTCATTTTGCCGCGGGGAGCGGCGTCGAAAGCACACTTCATACATTTGGGACCTTATGCACGTGAGTATTACGATTTGCCAAATAGTGTTTTACGTAATAATTTTATACAACGCGAGTTTTCGTTTAGGTTGAAATATTGAAAGGATAATATTTTTTATCGAAAACACTTAAGATTTGAGTATTTTATTTGCAAATTAGCAAGAAAATAAGTGTTTAAAATACCGCGGCATTAGGTGCAAAATATTTTAGTGTGTTCCTAAAAGCCGATGTATACCACGGAAAAACAAATTTAAAGACATTTAGTTTTTTTAAATTTCGGTGTCTGTTTTATGATTATAAACTTTAATGTGTTAGTTCTGACTTAATGAATAACTCATACATTTAATAATCTATTTCCGAGGTACACCGTGGCGTCGCATTTACTAATTATAGCAGGTCAAAAATTGTTTGTACAGGTACTTTATTAATACGTTGTATAGAAGATTTTAGTGAAGACATTAGGTTTTATAAGTGTTCTGTTATTATATGTATGTACTTTATATTTGTTTTCCTTTCATATTGTAACTATACATTATTTTATTTGCATAATATTAAAAAATCTTTTACTTTTTAGTACTCGGAATTAGAAACTTTGATTTAGCATCATAAAACGCTATTCCGATGTATTTACGTCGGAATAAGGTTACATGAGTACCTAATTCCGATGTATTTACGTCGGAATAAGATTACATGAGAACCTAATTCCGAAGTTAGTTAAGACCCTGTTTAAATACAGAGTGTTCATTATTTTATGTGCTTAGTAGATACGCGTTTAGTAACTGAAAGAATACTAATCATCTATACAAATACATAAAATTGGAGTGTGTGTTTGTAAAAAAATATAATAAATTTTTTTTTTTTACGTTTAGTTTTTTTTTAATTGCATGTATTTTATTTATTTTATTATATTAAAGAAAATGACTTTAGAAGACTCTTAAGAATATTCATATTAGGTATTTTCCCTTTTTACCGGTGCTACTACGGGTCGCTATTTCGCAACATTTAGATTTTAATGTTGATATTGTTAATTCATTTTTATATTTTTATAAGATTAAGGAATAATATTAATAAAAAACAGGGTTTAGAATAAAACTAGAATAAACAAAAACAGAATTGATTTAATATAAAAAATAAACAGATTTGACTTTTAAACATCATGTATAATTCTCCCTACATAGTTCCCTTTCTATTTTTATACTCGGAATTAGGAACCAAATGCATCGGAATTACGATTTTTAAATCGGAATAAGGTACCTCGGACTTTTTTATATTTTTATTTATTTTATCAGCTTCAATAACCTTCTACTGACAAACTGCAAATATTTTTCAAAAATTTGATAGCTAACACTTCTGATAAAAATATAAAATTGTACACAAAGGTCCGATAAATACTTAATTTATAATGTTCTTTCGTGTTATGTTAAAAACAGCGCGGAATTAGGTGCCTTTACCTTAAATCAATGTAAAGATTCCTCAATCTTATCATCTGAAATGAGGAGCTACCTGGAACACGGAAAGTATCAATGGGTTTTTTATGTTTTATCATTTTGTAGTAATTGAGTAATTGTTTTGTTTTTTGTGAGGAGCTCGTGGCTAAGTAATAACAGCCGCATGGGTCGATCCGTCAGGTTAAGCTACGCTTGCCAGGGTTGGTCCGTGGATGGGTGACCATCTTTACACACCGAGACTCCTTCGTGCTTCGGAAAGCACGTTAAGCCGTTGGTCCCGGCTGTCATACGTGGATCTTTGACAGTCGTTACGGGTCGTCAGAAGCCCGAAAATCTGACAACTAGTCTCACCAAGGGGTATCTTATTACCCAGTTACTGGGTTGGTTAGATAGGCAGTCGCTCCATGTAAATTATTGGTATTCAGCTGCATCCGGTTAGAATGGAAGCCGACCCCAACATAGTTGGGAAAAGGCTAGGCACATCATGAAGATCATTTTGTAGTAATTGTGTATAGTACCTACCTGATGGGCCCAAATGTAATAAGTTGAGAAATGACCTAGAATACGTGTGGGATTGTTATTATTATGATTGAAATAAAACACAGTTTTATACATTTTTCTAAACGTTTATTTATTAGAAACATAGCAACAATACCCTTATTTACTCTACAGTAATTACAAATGGCGGTGGACCACCTACAGGGCCGTCTGAGGCTGTTGCTTGGGGTGCAACCTGGGTGCATGGGTGCAACCGGGGTGCATGGGTGCAACCGGGTGCTTAGGAGCAACCGGATCCACGACAAGGGTGCAACTCTAGGCATTGCACGCATTTAAAATATTATCGCGTTTGCATAAAGCAATGTGTTATACAGAGGAAATTATATGAGTTTGTTAAGCACTTTACTGCAACTGTGTAGCAGCTGTCATGTCAGTTGCGCTCGACTGTTGCGCCACTTTTAGTCAACCATTTTTTAAATTATTTTACTCTCCACATAGATTTCTATTTGCCGCAGTTGACGGCCCTGTAATATCTTGATTTTTTCAGTTAACAACGCACTAGGCAAGCTGCGGCCTAACGTTTTAATGCTAGCTACGGTTGCCGTGTGCGTTTGGTATTAATGAAAAGCGAGAATTTCTTTTATAACCTTACCACAGTATTCACTCCGTAATGACTTTGTATCGTATACCACGGAATTACCGATTTATTGAATAGGCAGCAATAGTGTAGGCAAAGAAATTCTCGCTTCAAGTCACAAATTGAGATCATTAGGTATAATTGCGCTACATATCAAAAAGGTGATAGACAGAAACCATTTCCATGATTTGTATTCCATTGCATTGGTACCGATATAAACCTAAAATAACAATATTTAGTTTAAATTATAAAAATAAAATATTATATCGCCAACAAATGTAAAATAACTCAAATCAAATAGCAACCTTCTTGTTTATGAATGCTTATTTATGATCAGCACATTCACCTGTCAATGGATTCCTTGCTACAAACTTCACCGCGAGATGGCGCTACTGGTTTTCTTGTCGCTGATTGGTTGATTTTCTTTCAAGATGACTTTGACAGTTGACATTCAGCGCCATCTCGCGGAGAACAAGTTTTCTTTCCCATTGAATAAGAGATTAACAAATCATAATAATGTATGGTAACTTTATTGCTTTCTTTAATAAAATGATTACATTATCTACCACTTTGGTTTAAACTTGTAGTTCATTTTCTTTTGATTAATAAAGAACCTTTACAAAAATTACTTTATGCAGAGGACATAAGGTTGATATTGTTTTAAATTAGCTATTTAGCTTGATCCATCTATTTTACTTTATGTATTACATTACGTTGTACTGAGTACCTCGGTTCTTTGTATTTCAAAGACATTCAAGCATTAATTACAATGATTAAAGTGTAATTTTGCATTGTCGTCAAATTCAAAGACATGCTTGTAATTCTCAACACACATCAATAATAAAATCAATAAGATTTCTTTTCGTTAGTTTTTGAATTCGAACTAGCCATCTTGCCGCTGGGTGTAGGCAAGCGGGCGATGAACCCGCACACACACACTGATAAAGTCGCGCGACACTGCCTACCGCATACGTAATGGAGCGATTCTGTTCTTTTAAATACGTGTATTCTGAAATACTTAGAAACATAACATTGCATCACGCATGTAATCCCCCAAGGGTTAAGCAGAGGTACACCCATTAGTACACCGACATTTCGCCAGTTATGTTAAAGTTCCATGTAATAGGGGGCGAATTATTTGATGTCGTAATTTTATATGATTATTTATGTCTTTTAAGATAACCTTTTAAAATTTGTCGAGAATGCAAAATGACATCTTGTATATCCATTCCGTTTCTAAAAAACTTAAGTTTCTTTCTTTTACATTGAACACAATACAATTTGCTTACTTAAATTATAATTTTAATACAATACAATATAATTTTCATCAAAATATACAAATATTACTAACAATAGATTTTTAGAATTTGTAAAGTTTATTCGGTCCAGGGACGTAGCTACTTTAAGGGCCCCTCAGTTGCAGGGGACCTAAACCCGGATTTTATAGGTAAACGAGCACTAAAAAACTGAAATATTGACAAATCATTTGAAAGAATATAGGAGAATTCACAACAAATTTCGACTTGACTTGATAAAACCTAAACAGCTGAGTTAGGGCCCCAGTTTTTTTGCACCGGGGCCTTTGGTTACCTAGCTACGCCTCTGGCTATGTGATGTGTCTTTATACTTTTCAACTTCTAAAAATCTACTGAACAAAATACTGTTTTTTTATCACCTAATTACAATCACAAATCACACAGTTATTACACTAATTTTGTACATAACAATACTAAACTAAATACTGCGATATATAATGCTAATATTAAGCCAATTATATTTTAATTTTAAATAATAATTAATATTAAAATAACGAGATACCGAATAGGTGAAAGTTGTTAGTGCTTAGTGCGATTTTTTGTAACCCTTCCCTTTTTTGTAAGTGTGAACGAAAAAATTTTAGTTTTATTATAATAGCGCTATCTAGTGGCAATAATGGGAATCGCAAATGAGTATAATTCTGCCAAAATAAACGTAACTACGTACAAATTTCTCTCATTTTTCATAGTGATTAAGTACCTACTTAACACCGTCAATCTTATCATCAGCTCATAGCCCAATAGATTTTCTATGGCAAAAGTAAAATGTGACATCGCTTATTTACCAACTCTATTCATTGATTTCAAACAAATTATAAATCTAATTTTACTGTTAATTGAAAATCAATCGGGTTTTCAGGGCTTAAATAAAATGTCTTTTGTAAGAAGTTGTGGAATTATTGGCATATTTAATCAATTATAATAACAGGCTATTATTGTCCCACTACAAAGCAAAGGCCTCTTCTCATACAGAGAACCCACGAATATTGATCACCACGCTCGCTCAAGGCGGATTGGTGATTTCAGACCTATATTAATCATAAGTCCAGGTTTCCTCACGATATTTTCCTTTACCGATGTCAGTGATGTCCAAGATAAACTTAAAAAGAAACTGAGAACGAAGCTGAGTAGCAACGCAGGGAGGGGACGCCGTAGGAAGACCTACACTGACCTTATTGGTTCCTCAGAAAGGTCAGGTGCGCAGTACTCGTAACCGGCGTGCTTGTATGACGAGATGTATGAGCGTGAAAGAGGCGAAAGGAGTATGTAAGGATCGTAGCAGGTGTCGTTCTGTGGTTTCTGCCCCCATGGGAAAAAGGCGTGAGTTCATGTATGTATCATAAATAGAAATTGTTTTAGCAGAATTAAGCTGAATTTTTGTACAAATCGTAGTTAACGCAGATTTAGAAAAACTCGCACTAAGGACTCTTTAGCATGAAAAAGTGAATTACAAATCCAATATTTTATTGTTTTTGGTCAAAAGTTTGCAAAAGATCTACAGAATAGACGACAAAGTGACAGGGGAAATTATTGCTCAGCCAATGGGCAATTTTATTTCGACTTTTAATTCTAACTTGACAGTTCAAAGTAAAATAATGTTACCATACTACAACTAATAGTGTTGAGGTAGTGAACGATTTTGCGTAAGGAACGAATGATAAGAATGGTTTAATACCAAGTTAAGTACATTATTTAAGTTCATTCAATTTCGTTCATTGTTACACCACCTCACTATCTTTTTTTTGTCAAAACTTGATAACCCTTTAACTGTCAAGTTACTGAATAGAATTAAAAGCTCGAAATATAGTTGCCCGCGTATTAAAAACAAAACTGTCAGTTTTTGACAGTTGCATGAAATGTTTTACGAAGATCGTTAATGTGCTTTACAATTAATTTCCCAGGCTACAAAAACCACTAAAATTTTACGCAAATCTGTATCTAGGCACCTCGTTTAAAGTACTAAAACGCTTTCAATTTAAGCGATATTTTTCCGGGCGATAGTTGCGCAACAGTTGCGCCACAGTTGCCCGATAAAATGAAAAGACAGCACGACAGAATATCGTACCGTTATATCGCTTAAATTAATAGCAATCTTTACATTAGGATTTCTTATCTTTTACATTCTATTTGTACAGTTATCACACCGCCATTTTTTTTTTAAACAAATTAAGTACCTTTCCATTTTTTTTTTATACAAGTTTAGGCCAATGCTGATGTAGTATACGAGAAGAGATTTGGCTCATATTGAATTGACATTTTCTAGGAAACTTTTATAATTGAATCCGGTCTTTTAAATGGTTCCGTACCAGAAGGGTGCCAATAGGTCCTTGTTAGTAACCCTCCGATGTCAGTCTATCGGTCAATGGGCTGTATCTCATGAACAGAAATAGGTAAAGAGTTGACATCTTCACAGTTATAACAACAACGCCACACCACCCACGGACTACGGTACACATCTGCCTAACCCTTTTGGGATTACAGGCGTGATGTTATAACAATAAAAATATGTGGTTATAGATTTTTTATTTGTCAGATTTGCTCTTGTACAGCTTTTTAAAGTATTTGCCTTCTATAATATAAGGGCAATACACTCTTTGGCTCCTGAACAGAACCACATTGCATTAAATTTTTCCTTTTCTATGAAAAAAAGAAAAACTTTTTACTCGTCTTGGCTTCACGTAAATTACTATTATAAATTGTGCCAAATCTCGTCTTCTTCGTTTAAATTATCGCATCTCTTTGCCAGTAATTGATTAAAAGTGCACATTTCGTCTAAATATTTAAAAACCGTTTTTTTTTTTCAAAACTGTCAGTGTGCCGTTGCATGTTGCAGCTTACAATATAGCTTAACATAGTACTATTATATTTTATCATCATCCTTTTTCTTTGGATAAATGTAAGTGTTCCCGCATACGGACTACATTCTACAGCCACAGTGTCGCTATCTGTACCTGGAAGTTAGGCAGAGGTGTACTGGTGTACACCCACATTTCGCCAGTTATGTTTAAGTCCCATGTTATACGGGGAGAGCCTATTACTATCAACCGGGCACAAATCTAGGGTCCAAGGCTAGGGCTACTGAGAAATTCCTGATCGAAAAACCCAATAACACTTTGCCCGACCTGAAAATCGAACCCTCATGCTCAGCAGTCGCGCTTGCGACCACTAGACCAACGAGGCAGTCAAACATCGGCTGGGTATCGGTCGGGTCGGGGTATCTAAACATCGGCCTCAATATGCGGGGAGCGAACGATAAGTGGCCCGCCCGGAGCATTTCCATTTACCGCAAGAAAAAGATTAATGATAAAATTCTCGCCAGTGCAAACACAAGCTGTTTCGTCAGCGACAAATCAGGCAACACTTGTAGCCCGCAACACCGCGCCATGTTGCGATATGTTGAGCGATTTCTTGTTACAAATAAGCATTTTCATAAACGTTCTGTTGAGCGATTGTCGGGCAACATATGGGCAACTATTAGTTGCCAAGTTTCTATATGACTTAAGCCACAGATTGTAAATAAATGGAGTTGTGATTTGAAAAAAATCTTATGTTCTTGTTATGTCACCAGCCAATCATTGTGGCGATATTTAGGGGAGTCCTTTATCCAGCAGTGGACGTCATGCGGATGGAAAAATGATGATGACGTCACCAGCAGCCATACCCTAGAAATCCGAACACAGCAACAACTTTGCAAAAGAAATCAGATGAATTCTTTCAAATATTGAACCTCCATTTATTTAAAACCTTATGCCTTAAAACAATTCATTCATAATTGATAGTTTCTTAACAATAATTTTGTACCAAACTAATTTATTCAGTGTCTATATAATTAACAGAACTACTAGGTACATTAGCGGTCATAAGTGCAGTAGCAATCTCACAAAGCTATAGATTAACACTTTGGTAAAACTTATGCAGAGTTTATTTAGAGGTCTACGTAGGTACTGTGTTAATACATGACTTATACACACAGATGTAGGTACGGCCTGTACCGCGTGTTCACAGCAATTCAAACCTTAGCATGCTACTGCACTTTTGGCCGCTTACTGTACATCTAAATTCATTCTCTCGTAGCTAAAGTGCTCTCAGAACATCGTGAAAGCAGTACAAGCGTTTTTGGTAACAATTGTTGGGCAAAATCACTTTGTAGCTTTAAAATTTTTGTAGTTAAAACGCAACGTTTTTGTGACGATTTTTAAACGAATTTGAGTTGCTAATTGCCTGCTTTTGATTAATTGAGTACAATTAAACAAGTAGGTTTAAAGTTAAAGTCAAAAATGTTTCCTGTATCTATAGCTCTAATTGAAATAAATGCTTTGAAATTATCAGTAATTAGAATTTAAAAATGTCAACGACTGTTATCGCTACCCTAAACCGTCAGGTTGCCGTAAGATATGATCATAATACGACACACAAAAACGCTACGTTATCGCTACTTCAGCACTGCATTAATATCACACATTACAAAACTCTCATCCAAACAAAACTTTACACAAAGCAAACACACTAACACTAATAAACGCCGCGTTTACCTGCGTCGCAACTGCGTGACAACTGCGTGGCAACTGCGTGGCAACTGCGGGGCGACAGCGTGGCAACTTTTTCACCGTCGATCGTTATTGTTGCGATATGCGAATCTATGCTAGTACCTATAGTAGTTGGGTTTAAAAGGGCCTACTTTGTTTAAGCCTAAGTATTTTGCTTGTTCGTCTGTTAATTCCGTTAGGTGGGCGTCGAATGTCGGTAGGTGGAGGCTCGCGACGTACTCGTCCATTTTCTTAGGTAATAGGTAAACATCAGCCTGCAATAGAAATTAATATTTTTTATAAAAACATCCTTTGCTTAGTCAACATTTATAAAAAACCTTTAGCCTTTTGTCTCAGTGCAGGGCAAAAGCCTCTTCTCATACGGAGAAGGCACGAGCATTGATCACCTCGCTTGCTCACGGCGGTTTTAGACTACAGTCCACGTTTCCTCACGATGTTTTCCTTCATCGATGTCAGTGATGTCCAAGATAAACTTACAAAGTATATATGAATTGAAAAAGTCACATTAGTTGCCTGTAAAATGCAATAACTGAAAGTAATAATACAATGTTTAGTATATCCATTTTAAATATTGCATTTGTCGGGCAAATATTTTTAATATTAAGTTCAACTTAATTAAATAATCTTAGACGTATTTTACCAGAATTTTCTTACTAAAAGTGTTTTTTTTACTCGCATTAAATTACGTTTTTGATCACTGCTCCGCTCCTGCGGGTCGTAGCGTGATATTACACATCCTATACTATTTCTCATAAATCTGTCTGTCATATACAAAAATGATTTTTCCTATCTAACTAGGTATTCCAGAGATTAGCGCATTTAAACAAACAAACAGAAACACTCTTGAGCTTTATTATTTTAGTTCAGAGGTCCGATCGATCGAGGAAGCGATCGAGGGAACGATCCTCTGACCAGACGGGTGTTGTGTCTGGTGGGCTACTGCCCGACGGTTGTTGTTGGAATTTTGTATACAGGGTCATTGAAAATTTACCCGCAACCTGAAAAGGGGTCATTGTACTCATCATTATGAACAACTTTTACTATGGGACCAACTCTTGAAATCATTTAAAAAAAAAACAGCTGTTCCATACATTACGATCGTGTTGTGTAGCATCTTTGTAGGGAACAGCTGATTTCCTTTAATGATTTCAGAGTTAATCCCACAGTAAAAGTTGTTCATAATGATGAGTACAATGACTCCTTTTCAGGTTTCGGGTAAATTTTTAACTACCATAACATAACATAACATAACATCACGCCTGTAATCCCCGAAGGGTTAGGCAGAGGTGTACCCATTAGTACACCCACATTTCGCCAGTTATGTTTTTAGTCCCATGTAATAGGGGGCGAGCCTATTGCTATCAACCGGGCACAAATCCAGACTCCGAGGCTGCTACTGAGAAATTCCTGATGGAAAAACCCAATAACACTTTGCACGACCTGGGAATCGAACCCAAGACCTCATGCACAGCAGTCGCGCTTGCGATCACTAGACCAACGAGGCAGTCCATTTTAACTACCCTACACAATATATGCTATTGTCGCGACAAACTCTGATAGCGCGATGTAGGAATTTCAGTTATAGTTCGCATACTGTGCGATAAATTTCGCTACGTTAGTATAGATAAAAGTTATCTTATATCTAAACATGCTGGTTTGCTTGTAATTAGCGACTGTATACGTCCTGAATGATTATAAGTTAGAGATAAATTACACTAACTTGACGCGCCTTTCCACAATTCAAAACGTTTGAAAGTGTTTGTAAAAGTATTGAAAAGATTCACAACGCATGTGTGCGTACTGAGACGGCTGCCGAAACAAAAACAAATCAGCGATTTGTTGCTCGTCATTAATCACTCATTATTACTAGTATGGCGCTGCACTGACATACTCTATGAAAATGACAGGTGCGTTTTCTTGCGCGGTCGGCTATTTATGGTTAGTTGATAAACAAATCTGCCTGCTACTGAAGACGATTACTCACAACTACATACGAACTCTTTCATACGGATGTGGCTACACACATTGAAATAGTAATATGGAGGGGCGCGTCGTTTTATAGTAGTTTATCCCTATTATAAGGTGTTTGGTGCATCGTTTGCCAAATTGAATTATCCGATAGGAGAGGTCATTTGCTATTTCTTAACGCCCAATAACTCAATCTTTGTCAGTTATTAAAAAAGAAAGTAAACGTTACTAGCAAGTAATTTTGAATTTGATAAAAACACACACATAAAAATTAAAATTCAATTTGAAGACTATACAAATAATTGCTTTTTTTATTAAAATTAAATGTTGAGTTTTGGATTTTTCTAAATTAAATTAAAATAAAAAAAGACGGTGTGACAAAGAATGAGTTATTAGGCTTGAAGAGATAGCAAATGATCTCTTCTATAGGCCCATCCCATTTGGCAAACGATGCACCAAACACCCTGTATATCTAAACAGAAGCTGTTTGCAAATTTTTTGTTTCACTGCAGACCAAAGGCCTCTTCTCATACAGAGAAGGCACGAGCGTTGATCACCACGCTTGCTCAAGGCGGATTGGCGATTTTCAATTTTGTTTCCTAACTATGTTTTACTTCACTGATAAACATATAAAATGAATAAGCCACATGCCCACATCAGTGCTTGCCCGTGCTCGGTTGCGAACCCACAACCCTGTGCATGAGAGGTGGGCGCTTTAACTACTGGGCTATAACGGAAATTGTCCTGAATGTGAAACCTTAATAATTAAATGATTATACAACGTGTTCATTTTGATATCCCATAAGTCTAGGGTATGAATGGGATCATTTTAAAGAATCAACAAACATCAGGCCTGTAATCCCCGAAGGGTTAGGCAGAGTTGTACCCATTAGTACACCCACAGTTCGCCAGGTATGTTTAAGTCCCATGTAATAGGGAGCGAGCCTATCGCCAATCGCCATCAATTGGGCACAAATACAGACTGGTAGAAAATCCCAATAACATTTTACCAATTGAGCCCTCATGCTCAGCAGTCACGCTTTGCGACCACTAGGATCTTCACGACCCTCAATAATGAGAAATACGACGCGAGAGGAAGGAGGTATGAGGAAGGAGGAAGGAGGAAGGAGGAAGGAGGAAGGAGGATGGAGGATGGAGGAAGGAGGAAGGAGGAAGGAGATATGCCAGTTGATTCTTTGACATGGTCTCATTAATACCCTGAAATTATAGAACATAAAAAGAACACACTGTATTAAAAGAAAAACACATCGGTTCGTGTATATGGGTCTTAAGTCGTGACATCGTGACCTGTACAGACACGTTCACAAACTAACATACAAAAAACAACACTTATGACACCCATCGATTGTCATCCCATCGGCTTACCTGTTGTTCCTTCACTCTTCCTGCCTCTTCCTGTAATACAAAATCTTCTAAAGCAGATATCTACAGTCTACTATAGTCTTCCTAGAATATCTCATTTTTGCTTTACTCTCCTCAGAAAATAATTGGACTTTTCTGTTCCACTCAAACCATGTGAGAGGCCCTTGAGGCAGTTTAGAAACTCTGACGCTAGGGTGTGTGGGGTCGTAAGACCTTACTGCCCACACAATAAAGTAGAAGAACAGAAAATAATTTTAATTTATTTTTCTCTTTAAACGGGGAGTACTTTATTTTTCTCCTATTACTTGAACATTCTTCACTATTTCTACCACACTTCTTTAAATTCCTCTGTACTCCCCATCTTCTCTTTAATCATTTCCTCTTTAATCAATCAATCTGCCTAACCTTTTTGCAACTATTTTGGGGTCGTAATCGGATGCAGCTGAATACCAGTATTTTACATGGAGCGACTGCCTACCTGACATTCACAACCCAGTGACTGGGTAATACGATACCCCTTGGTAAAACTGGTTGTCAGACTTTCGGGCTTCTGACGACCCGTAATGACTGTCAAAGATCCACGTATGACAGCCGTGAATTTTTTTTTATGTACTCAGACAGCATACTAATTACGTCATCATTCCTCACCATCTCTTCAAATTTCCACCACTCTACTCGAAGTAATACTTTTCTCATGTATTCTTAAATCATTTAATCTCTCTACACCATCCAAATACTACTTTCTTTAAATTACTCCACAAAATTCTTCTACATTTTTTCCAACACATTTATATCACTTTACTCACATTGTTCTCAATTCCTCCTCAATCATTTTTTCCCCATTCCTCCTTCTCCTCATTACTCCCCACACCTCAAACTCCACCATCACACATACTAAAGTTATCACATACAAACAACTACCTCTTTTTCACTCAAAAAAAATCTGCTCTCTCCCCATCTAAATTCCTCGCCTCTCCCGCCATTACAATTCCTCTTCAACTCATCCCTCTCTCCCCTCACCTTATACCGATGGTGCGGCGCGTTGTACAGCTCGATGAGCGCGAGAGCTTGCGTGGCGGCCGTCACGGAGACCACGAACGAAGGTAATGATGAACAGCACAGGTTCGCGAGGCGACCTTCAGCCAGCAGCACTATGCGCTTGCCGTGTGGCCAGATTATGTGGTCTACCTGCGCGTGAGCAAGGGAAGACGTTAGTTCGTTGTTTTGGACTAACAGTGGATTGATACTGGTGTAAAAAGACACTTTGAAGAATCTGAAAGTTTTTTATGTTCTTCTCATCATTTGAATCATTTTTCGCTATTACTAAGCCTCCGCTTTACGTCTGTCCGTCCGACTGTCTGTCAGTGGGCTGTATCTCATGAACCGTACGAGGCAAAGGTAGAGTTAACAGTTATTTTTAAAACACCAGCAACCTAAAAAAAATCTGCTGTTTCTTTGTGTTGCATAGCATTTTTGTATTGAACAGCAAATTTTCTTTTGCATGATTTCAGGGTTGCTCGCATAGAAAAAGTTGTTCATAACGATGAGTACAATGACCCCTTTTCAGGTTTCTGGTGTTTTAAAAAAAACCCTGCATATATCTTTTTTAAGATATTGTTAAACTTTAAAAGTGTATGAGTACCAAAAAAGGTGGCAAACCAAAATACAAAAGTGTATTTTTACACCCTGTATATGTTCAGCCATCTATCGGGCAGTGACAGAAATGAATGTCACACTGCAACTGTTTTAATATTTTATGTAAAAAGAGTAGTTAGTTTATAGAGCACTAGATGGCACTTTTTATTTATGTCGGGAAATTAGATCGCGGTGTTAAGATTCTCCGCCGATTTTATATAGCTTCATGTTTTAAAGTTCAATTTTGTACATTAAATTACTTAGTGTTACCAAATGGTTTTATTTTTGAAGTCAGCCTATGATACGTAGGGAAACAGTCAGATAGAGTCATTAGTGATCCTCACGAAGCCCGAGGGTTCACGTGACCTATCTGACACCAGCTCGCAAGGTGAGCGAGCACCATAAACTCTCACGAAGCCCGAGGGTTTAACAGTATATTTCCTAAGTATAAAGAAAGAGTCAGCAGTACGACCTGACTGCGCACGCGCTCCCACAGCAGGTCGGGCGTGCGCAGCGCGTGCACGTCTATCTCGGTGTTGCTGTGGCCCATGTTGCACACCACGCAGCCGTTCTTCATGCGCTCCATGTGCTCACGCGTCACCACGCCTTTGTTACCAGTCGCTGTGATCACTATGTCTACTTGACGTATCACCTAGAAATATTAAAATTTGTTTTTAAAACATTTTATTTGGGGCACTGACCTTGGTTAGGTCGTTCAGAGAGGTCAGATGCGCGGTACTCGTAACTGGCTTGTATGACGAGATGTATGAGCGTGGATGAGGTGAAAGGAGAATGTAAGGATCGTCGTTTATTAATTTGAAAAGAATTTACGGGCCTGTTGGTCTAGTGGTTAGTGGCCCTGACTGCTAAGCCGGAGGTCGTGGGTTCGATTCCCACCCAGGACAAACTTTGTGTGATGAGCATGATTGTTAGTTCTGTGTCTGGGTGTGATTTATCTATAATATGTATGTATTTATAAATTATATAAGTATGTATATCAGTTGTCTGGTTACCATAACACAAGCTCTGCTTAGCTTGGGATCAGATAGCCGTATGTGAGTTGTCCCAAGATATTTATTATTGTTATTTATTATTAGTGTTAATTAAAAATCTAATTTTACAGTTAATTGAAAATTTATCAGTTTTTCAGGGTTAAAATCACTTCATTTCTAAAGACTCACCTCATTTAATTTGACAACTCTAAATCCATCCATGGCAGCTTGCAACGCGCATATTGGGTCAATCTCCGTCACGTACACCTGAAATTACATATCATCATCACGCCAGTAATTCCCAAAGGGTTAGGCAGAGCTGTATCCATTACTACACCCTCATTTAAACAGTTATTTTTAGGTCCCATGTAATAGGGGGCGAGCCTTGCCATCAACCGGGCACAAATCCAGACTCCGAGGCTGGTACTGAGAAATTCCTGATGGAAAAACCCTATAATACTTTGCCCGACCTGGGAATCGAACCCAAGACCTCGGTCAGCAGTCGTGGAGCCCACCAATTTATTTTTTCTTAAAATAAGCATTAAGCAAAAACAGCTTAGTAAATGTAAATTATTGATAAACAATATTGTGTCCGATGATCATAAATCAATAAAATCATACTCACAACACAACCCAGCGCTTTAAGCGCTTGACAGCAGCCCTTGCCGACCTCTCCGTAGCCGCAGACCACGGACTGCTTACCGCCGAACATCAAGTCTGTACTGCGCTTTAAAGCGTCAATTATGCTTTCTCTGTAATAAAAAAAAATGATATCTTAGTAACGCCCGTTCAAGACTGGCATGAGAATCTCACCAGTAGTGCGAGTACGTAACTCACACTCATGGGTATATTATAAATCAAAGACGAGAGTACAGGTTGTCGAATATGGTATTGGTGACGCTGTCGTTGATTTTCATACCTGACAGAAGTACCTAAATGATTCAACGACGCGATTATTCACATATAAAAGTATATAAAACAATATACGAACGTGAATACAGGCTGTCAAACTTGAACTTGGTGACACTGACGATCATGGCGAAAACGAATAAATAAATAACTGAATTACGAGAGTATCTTATTCACTGATTCGAGTACGTAACTCGCACTGACGAGTATTTCATCACTCTCCAACACAAATACAGATTGTCGAGCTTAGTCTTGGTGACACTTTCTTCGAAGTTCTCGGCTGCATTCACCGATATGAGTACATAATTATCTCACACTCACGAGTATATTATAACTCACCGACACGAGTACAGGTTATCGAACTTGGTCTTGGTGACGCTGTCGTTCACATTCATGGCTGGCACGCACAGCTTGCCGGCTTTCGATAGTTGGTACAAACGATGGACGCCTGTCACGCTTTCTTCTACAATTCCTGGAATTAGAAAGAGATGGAGAGAGATAAGAGATGTTTTCAATAACATAACATCTCGACTGTAATCCCTGACAGGTTAGGCAGAGATGTACCCACATTTCGCCAGTTATGTTTAAGTCCCATGTAATAGGGGGCGAGTCTTTTACCATCAACCGGGCAAAAATCCAGACTCCGAGGCTGCTACTGAGAAATCCCTGATGGAAAAATCCAATTACATTTTGCCCGACCTGGAAGCTAGACCTCATGCTCAGCAGTCATGCTTTGCGACCACTAGACCAAAGAGGTAGTTCATCTAGAAGACCAAACCAGTAAATCAGTACCTACCTTTAATATGCTTGAAGGCAGCTGCGTGTTTCTTCAGCATGAGATGGGTGGCGTCTCCTCCATCATCGAGGATCATGTTGGGTGTCCAGGTCGCAGTTGGAGTGCAGCATTGGTCAATGCACCACCAGAACGCTTCCTCGCTTTCTCCGCGCCAGGCGAAGATTGCGTAGCCTGGAATGATGAGGTATAGTCTGTTCAGATCAGAAGTGGCTTTAGGGAACAGGGTAGGATCGGGCCGCGTGCTACCGCAGTGAGGCTCAGGGAAGATCCCCTTTTTTTGGGTGGCTATCCATCATTCGCCGTCCGCAAGCCCGCTCCTATGGTGGCCGGATGTCGTCTCACGACGTCAGGGAAGACGGTGACATCTCTGGGGATGTGTCCTAACAGGCGCTCCGCAGTGAAGGTTCTGGTGTGGTCTTTTACTAGGAAACAGAACCCCCTCTATGTGCGAATGGCGACCACCGCAGTGGTTTTACTGAGGTAGGAATCCCACGCTCTCCGGTCCAGTCCTAAAGACTGGGGGCCTTTTAAACACGTTGTTTACCCAGGATGGACTCCTAAACTACTCAACCATTTTTTGTGAAATATAGCTTACTGTGTGTTATTTGGTCAAACCTTAAAGATAGGATAGTTTTTATCTCGATTACTGACATCAATGTCTTAATTTACTTCAAGCCCCAGCAACGCGTGGCCGAGTCAAATAGTAATAAATAAAAAATAATAGGAAGTAATCTGTTTTCTGACTTGATGCTGAGCAGACAAAACTTACTTAAAGCTGAACTTACTTCACCTGCACTCATTTCACAACCTGTACTAAGTCAGCATCCACTTTGATTTTATTGCAGACTAGCTTTTGCCCGCGACTTCTTCCGCGTAAATTTCGGTTATAGCGGACACAGGCGACGTCGCGGAAAAAATTACCCATGTGTTGTCATTTCAATTCGAAACGACACATGGCGCCATCTATGATCATAAGAACGTTATTGTGATTTCCCTCTAAAACAGTACTTTTTTTCGGGATTAAAGGTACCCTATGTTCTTTCCTGTACACCTGGCAACGTATATGCAAAATTTCAGGTTGATCAGTTCAGTGGCTTAGGCGTAATGTGGTAACAAACAAACAAACAAACTTACTTTCGCATTTATAATATTAGTTAGTCAAAGCGCTGCGGAACCTACAGACCTATTTTTTTTTAAGTTGGTAAAAATCATCAAATGACTCCTTCCGCCCTGGGTGGGTCGGAAGGGACTGTCAGACTTTTACTGACTAAAAAACCACTCTGTTTCTTCTGTTGCCCTTTACGTTCCGGGGCCACGGTAGCCTGTTAAGACGTCCCGCAACCCCGGCAGGCCTGTACAGACCCTAAGGGGAGTTTTTCAGGACCCTTACCGGCGTGTGCTAAGGCGGCTGCGACTTCGTTCTGCGTGCTGTATATGTTGCAGGCGGCCCAGCGCACGGTGGCGCCCAGAGCGGCCAGCGTTTCGATCAGCACCGCGGTCTGAGCGTTTATGTGTGTGCAGCCTACGATCTGCAGAAAGAAATATTAATCTATAGGTCTATCTAAGAGTATCTGATTCTTTACAAATAAAAAATATTGAAGACTATTTGTAATATTAAAATAACAGTTTTTTACTAAATGCATAGATGTAATTTGTTACACAGTAATCGGTATAAAACATAATATAAAATCATGTCTGCTGTAATCCCCGAAGAGTTAGGCAGTGGTGTCTCCATTAGTACACCCACATTTCGCCAGTTACGTTGGAGTACCATGTTAGAGCATATTGCCATCAACCGGGCACAAATCCAGACTGTTCATTCTGTGGTTTATGCCTACCCTCATGGGAAAAAGGCGTGAGTTTATGTATGTATTAAAAGTAAACATATCCTCTACTATAGGCCGGCTCGACCTAATTGCAGCTAAATTCAATGTTTATGTGTAATTTAGTTAGACCCGACCTCATTAACCAAGACCTAATTCTCAAGGTTTTAAATATTTACATGAATGCAATGTTTTACGGTTTACCTACTTGATATTTCAATTTAATTACATCATAGTTGACGACTACTCCGTTGGTCCAGTGGTCGCAAGCGCGACTGCTGTGCATGAGGTCTTGGGTTCGATTCCCAGATCGGGCAAAGTGTAATTGGGTTTTTCCATCAGGAATTTCTCAGTAGCAGCCTCGGAGTCTGGATTTGTGCCCGGTTGATGGCAATAGGCTCGCCCCCTTTTACATGCGACTAAAACATAACTGGCGAAATGTGGGTGTACTAATGGGTTCACCTCTGCCTAACCCTTCCGGGATTACAGGTGTGATGTTATGTTTATTTAGTTAAATACTTTGTGTTTAATTTTTTTTTTCTTAAATTAATTTTGCTGTTTAGCGCTCGTACTTTAATTTTCACCTACCATGTTATCTCTTCACCACCTTTGGTTGACTGTTAGAGAATGCCTAAGGCATTAAGTCCGCCTTTGTACTTTTGTTGCATAAAGTTTAAATAAATAAATAAATCATCGATGTAACAAGTACAATAACACAATCAACTTTAGACCTACATTAATATCAGTTGATTGGCCGATCAATCAAACAACTTCAGTCGTGTACTCAATCAATCAATCTTTCAATCTGTTGTCTGAAACTGTGCCAGTTTTGATTGACCAACTGTAACTCAGAAAAATGGAAAAAAAATGTAGCAAAAGTGATTACATAACATAACATCACGCCTGTAATCCGCGAAGATAGACAAAGGTATACCCATTAGTACACCCACATTGCGCCAGTTGTTAGTAACTGCAACTGGTTGGTCTAGCGGTTGCAATCCGCAACTGCTGCTGGTCTTGGGTTCGATTCCTAAGTCGGGCAGTGTTATTAAAATTTTCCATCAGGGATTTCTCAGTAGCAGCCTCGGAGTCTTGATTTGTGCCCGGTTGATGGCAATAGGCTCGCCCCTTATTACATGGGACTTAAACATAATTGGCGAAATGTGGGTTTACTAATGGGTACACCTCTGCCTAACCCTTCGAGGATTACAGGCGTGATGTTATGTTATGTTATGTTATGATACTAGCTTTTGCCGCGACTACGTCCGCGTGGAACTTGTTTATATCGTACTTGCATACAAACTTCCACCCCCCTTTTCACCGCCTTAGGGGGTGATTTCCGGGATAAAAACTATTCTATGCCCTTCCCCGGATCTTAAACTATCTCTATACATAATTTCACCTAAAACGGTTCAGCGGTTTAAGCGTGAAGATGTAACAGACAGACACACTTTCGCATTTATAATATTAGTATGGAATATTTCACCTTAGCATCTTTCAACGGCTTATCATCCTTGGCCCTCGCTCTAAGGGCCATGATGCCTGGCATCTCTTGCTCAGCGATCTCAATCTCTCGTCTTCCGAAAGCATGCTGTTCAATATTCCTGACGCAGTACGCCGGGTTCGGCGTGCCAGCTGCGATGGCTTTCTCATGGGGCTGGACTCCTTCGTCTTCGTCTGATGATGACCCTGGAACAATTGAGGATTAGGTTTAGAGGAGTGGAATTCAATGATGATGACATAAAATGCTCCCAGTCCGATAAATGATTTGTATTTCAAATTTTAACTTTTCAACCGCCGCCCTTTCTAGGGCCAACCATGCTTTATAATAAAGTCATCATCATCTGCCTAGCCTTTTTCCAAATATGTTGGGGTCGGCTTCCAGTCTAACCGGATGCAGCTGAATACCAGTATTTTACATGGAGCGACTGCCTATCTGACCTCCACAACCCAGTAACTGGGTAATATGATACCCCTAGGTAAGACCTGTAACGACTGTCAAAGATCCACGTATGACAGCCGGGACCAACGGCTTAACGTGCTTTCCGAGGCACGGAGGAATCTCGGTGTGTAAAGATGGTCACCCATCCACGGACCAACCCCGGCAAGCGTAGCTTAACCTGACGGATCGACCCGTGCGGCTGTTATTACTTAGCCACGAGCTCCTCCTGCTTTATAATAAAGTATCCTACTTTATTTTGCTTCATTATTCTTTATACTTTAGAATAAAAAAAAGTATAGAAAATATTTTATTTTGACTTGTACCTACGGAATACTTTTTAAGGAGATTTCAGAACGAAAACGCTTGAATGGTTCTGGATGAAAGCTAACGCAAAACATTTAAATAAATAAATTTCCTGATACTTTTTTTTGTTTGCAAATTGTTTTTTTTTTATATTTGTCAGACATCAATATTCTTTATTTTCCTTACAAAATGTTGGCAACCCAGCCCTACTATCCTTGGCCTAACAGTGATTAAAGTTAGACATAAACTACAGTAACATGACGCGCCCTTCCACAATTCAAAACGTTTGAAAGTGTTTGTAATACTATTAAAAACTCACAACGCATGTGTGCGTATTGAGACGACTCTCGAAACAAAACCAAATCAGCGATTTGTTGCTCGACTAGCGGCGTCAAAAATTACTCTTTATTATTAGTATGGGGCTACACTGACATACTCTATGAAAATGACAGCTGCGTCGTCTTGCGCGGTCGGCTATTTATGATCAGTTGACAAACAAATATGAAGCCTGCTACTGAAGACGATACTTACAACTACATACAAACTCTTTCATACGAATGTGACTACACACATTGAAATGGTAATATGGAGCGTCAAGTTATAGTAGTGTCTCTACAAGAGGGAGAGGACACAAAAAGGGAAGAGAGAGGCTTAATACTTACAAACATCACTCCCAGAAACAATAGAAAACCTCTTCTTTGGTGGTTTAGATTTCTTCAATTCAATTATAGCTTCCATTATATTTCTAAACACTAATTGATTGTGTGCTTACGTAGCAATTGATTGCTAAACACCGTGCTGATTGATCAATTTACCTATTCCGGATAACATAACAATTAAATATGCATGTAGTAATTTGATAATGAAGGTACCGTGAAAAGTTTATTGTTAATTTTTTACTCGACTGCGCGATGCAGAGTAATGTGTTTATCAGAATATGTATGTCTGTTTGCTCCTTTGTGACGCTCTGTTTTATTACTAAACTAGCGAGCCGCCCCGACTTCGCACAGGTGCAATGTAGATACATAAACCATCCTCTTGAATCACTCTATCTATTGATGAAAGACCGCATTAAAATCCGTTGCGTAGTTTAAAAGATCTTATGGTGCAAATATTAATATTTTTTAACATAACATCACGCCTGTAATCCCCGAAAGGTTAGGCAGAGGTGTACCCATTAGTACACCCACATTTCGCCAGTTATGTTTTTAGTCCCATGTAATAGGGGGCGAGCCTATTGCCATCAACCGGGCACAAATCCAGACTCCGAGGCTGCTACTGAGAAATTCCTGATGGGAAAACCCAATAACACTTTGCCCGACCTGGGAATCGAACCTAAGACCTCATGCACAGCAGTCGCGCTTGCGACCACTAGACCAACGAGGCAGTAATATTTTTTATTTTTATTATGTTACAGACCTAATGTGTCCTAACGTGGAAATAACAGCTTTTAACAAAATAAATATTAAGAGGACTACAAGCCTTAAGTACTAACAGGGAAAAACCATTTTTTTCTGTACGGATTTGTTACGGCTAATCTCCGAAACAGCTGTACCGATTTAGACGGGATTTTTACTATTACTGATGTTATTAGGAGTTACTAAGCTACTTTTGTATTAGCAAAAGAATTGTGGTCTGAGTTCTTTCTTTATCGTGCGGGCAGTAAGGCCTTACGACCCTACACACCCTAGTGTCAGAGTTTCTAAGCCGCCTCAAGGGCCTCTGACATGGTTTGAGTGGAACAGTAAGTCCCAGGTTTCCTCACGATGTTTTCCTTCACCGATGCCAGTGATGTTCAAGATAAACTTTAGAAAGTATATATATATATTTTTTTTTAGATTTTAATAATCATCTAATGACTCCTTCCGCCCTGGGTGGGGCGGAAGGGACTGTCAGACTTTTACTGACTCAAAAACCACCCTGTTCCTTCTGTTGCCCTTTACGTTCCGGGGCCACGGTATCCTGTTAAGACGTCCCGCAACCCCAAGAAAGTATATCTATATATATGAATTGAAAAAGTCACAATGGGACTTGCCCGGATTTGAACCGACAACTTCATGCATGAGTGGCGGCTTTAACCACTGGGCCATCACGACACTTATCCGCACGCCGCCTTGTTACTCTTCCCTTGTCTGAAGCAGACCATGAGGATATCCCAAAAAAAAGATTTCCTGAAAGAGATTTTAGCAGCACTACAGAACACGACTTTCATTTAACGTGGTATCTAACGATTTTAATCTTTATTTCAAACCCCATAAGAATTACATTACATATGCAAATAAGGCATAAGTACTATTGATTTATAGTTTAGTAAGACGATAAACTATTCTTGGTGGACGTATGGCCTTGAGAAAATCTATGTGTGTAGTGTATATAATCGCAACTAGTTTAGCGTCATGGATACAAGAGTGACGTAACGTCTGCAGACGTCTTACTAATACTATATGAATACTAGCTTCTGTCCACGGCTTCGGTCGCGTGTAAAGTAACTTTTCGAAAAGTAAGTAGAGCTATTATGCCAAAGAAACACATTACCGTGTCAAAAAGTATAAAAGAATGAAAGAAAAAGGCAATAAAAATAACAAAAATAAAAACTATTATTATGTTCCCCACAGCTGCGCAAAAAGATAAAGTAAAAAGAGCAAATGCCTAATCGGCGTAGAAATATATGACCAAACATCACGCCTGTAATCCCCGAAGGGTTAGACAGAGGTTTAACCATTAGTACGAGTACACCCACAATTAGCCAGTTATGTTTAAGTCCCATGTCCAATAGGGGGCGAGCCTATTGCCATCAACCGGGCACAAATCCAGACTCCGACGCTGCTGCTAATTTATCTGGGATTACATAGTATTTTCTTGGAAGAAAAACTTGCCTGGTTCCATCCAATTTGTATTCACCAAAAAAAGTTTAAGAAACTAATTTTGCTGAAGTACCTTCTAAAAGTAATAAACTCTCTTGGGGACTGTAGCGACAGCGAGCTCCGTAAAAAGTATTCTAGATAATAATTTTGGACAATCTAATTACTATTTATATGCTCTATTTAGGTGGTACAAATCATCAAATGAGTCCTTCCGCCCTGGGTTTGGCGGAAGGGACTGTCAGACTTTTACTGACTAAAAAAACACCCTGTTCCTTCTGTTGCCCTTTGCGTTCCGGGGCCACGGTATCTTGTTAAGACGTCCCGCAACCCTATATTTTACTATCAAAAAACTAGGGATACGTAAGAAAAATCACGCGAACGGAGTCGCGGGGAGACTGCTAGTCACACATAAAAAATAAAATAAAAATAATCAGTCAACTTGGTCCTATTCTCATCTTTATTGAGTACGGGTCCCTCAAAATCAGGCATTTTATACCTATCGACCTACCGTATCGTTTTTTTTTTAATTGGGACAAGCCCGCCACACTGTTCCCACCCACTGCAACTCCTGAAAGCCAGAATCAACAGTGGAGGCCACCAGAAAAGCGCTGAGGCAATGAAGCTCGACAAGTCCCAGAAAAACGATAACTGTCTTGGGTCCCCACCTACCACCTTGAGAAATAATCCTTACAAACACATAGAAGACGACATACTGCCAGGAAATATCCACCTTAACGCACCATAAATCGAATACAGTCCGCCTGAACACCATAAAATCTAAATACTCATGATTGTATTACGCCACCGTCCAACAGACTGCGTTTGACGTTTATGGGTCAACCACATTAACTATGACAGTGCAAATACAGAGACGCCATTACTGTCTGTGTAGTTTATCAAGTACACAACGATAAAATGTCTTGCTTATGGATTTCCGCGGTATTATGATCGAAAACCCTGACCTTTATTTTGGTGAAAAAAATCATCAAATGAGTCCTTCCGCCCTGGGTGGGACGGAAGGGACTGTCAGACTTTTACTGACTAAACAACCACCCTGTTCCTTCTGGTGCCCTTTGCGTTCCGGGGCCACGGTATCCTGTTAAGACGTCCCGCGACCCCGGCTGGTGAAGTGAGCTTGAGGTAAAAATAGTCACGATTTCCGCTTCGAACCAGTCTTGGAAGTCTGTAGGGGAGGCCTATGTTCAGCAGTGGATGTTCTACTGCTCATATGATGATGATGATGAAAGATAGTCGCAGACATTGACAGCTCAGATAAAATAACATCAAGAACTGCTTAGTAGCAGTCTCGGAGTCTGGATTTGTGCCCGGTTGATGGCAATAGGCTCGACCCCTATTACTTAGGACTTAAACCTAACTAGCGAAATGTGGGTGT
Organism: Hoplodrina ambigua; assembly: GCA_949774945.1. Classification (NCBI taxonomy): domain Eukaryota; kingdom Metazoa; phylum Arthropoda; class Insecta; order Lepidoptera; family Noctuidae; genus Hoplodrina; species Hoplodrina ambigua. The sequence continues at coordinate 1,222,074 of OX458991.1, forward strand.
ACTAATGGGTACACCTCTGCCTAACCCTTCGTGGATTACAAGCTTTATGATGTTATGTTCAATAGTGGTAGAGTGGCTATTGTTCACCCAAGGGAAACCGGTAGGAATTGATTTATATGGAGTCCTTGCCACTGGTAGATATATCAATTTTAATAATGATTTAGTCTGTAGGTAAACTAATCAACTAAGCCTCATAATAATGACAGAAGGTAACAATGCACATGTTCATAAAATCAGCGAACAACACTAACACTTAAAAATAAGGTTAAAATAAGGTCATTTTAAAGGAAAAAAAAAACCGGATAAGTGTGAGTCAGACTTGAAAACAAATAGTTCCGTACCATCGCATAATATTTAACATATAACACTACATACAATAGAATACGTTTCTTACATACATACACAAACTCACGCCTATTTCCCATGGGGGTAGGCAGAAACCACAGAATGCCACCTGCTACGATCCTTACATACTCCTTTCGCCTCATCCACGTTCATATATCTCTTCATACAAGCACGCCGGTTACGAGTACTGCGCACCTGACCTTACTGAAGAACTTCACCAATAAGGTCCTGGTTTGACGGGCCTGTTGGTCTAGTGGTTAGTGGCCCTGACTGCTAAGCCGGAGGTCGTGGGTTCGATTCCCACCCAGGACAAACTTTGTGTGATGAGCATGATTGTTAGTTCTGTGTCTGGGTGTGATTTATCTATAATATGTATGTATTTATAAATTATATAAGTATGTATATCAGTTGTCTGGTTACCATAACACAAGCTCTGCTTAGCTTGGGACCAGATAGCCGTGTGTGAGTTGTCCCAAGATATTTATTTATTTATTTAAGGTTAGTCTTCCTAGGGCGACCCCTCCCTGCGTTGCAACACACCTCTGCCATATTTTCGGACCGACAAACAACTCGCAAGTTCTGCTTTATGTCATCTCGGAGTCGTCCCAAAGCAGTTGTGAGTTGGCTGTAGTAAAACGTCGATAACGACGGTGGTGTTCACACCAGGTTGGATCGGCAGCTTCTAGTGTGAACAGCAACAGACGACAGTCGGTCAACGGTAGAACTGTCGGTCCGACCTAATGTGAACCAGGCCTAAATAAGGCCCCTTCGGATACGCAACCCTAAAAAATGTACCTAGAACTAGTCTAAACAAAACCAGTTTGAGTTTACCTTGATTTTCTATTAAAATGTAGGTAAATGTGTGCAAACATGGTGTTTTACATCGCCGCCGGTCTACTAGGTAATTGGATGACCTAGATCTAGACTTCCTCTGTAATATAATAGACACATTACAACAAATTATAGGCAGAATTCTTACATAGTGCGTGCAAGCAGTAATTTTAATAAACTATTATATGTCATCATCTGCCTAGCCTTTTCCCAACTACATTGGGGTCGGCTTCCAGTCTAACCGGATGCAGCTGAATACCAGTATTTTACATGGAGCGACTGCCTATCTGACCTCCACAACCCAGTAACTGGGTTATATGATACCCCTAGGTAAGACTGGTTTGTCAGACTTTTGGGCTTCTGACGACCCGTAACGACTGTCAAAGATCCACGTATGACAGCCGGGACCAACGGCTTAAGAGGGGGCAGTAAGCCAGCAAAATTTTAAAATTCACCCGCGCGCCCCTGTCCTCCCCTCACATCGAACACGATTGCGCACCAAAACAAGTGAACCTAGCCGAGCTCGCTCGTCACGTTTCTTCTGTAGTATACGTAAAATAATCAGATAATACACATTCACAGTAGGTACCTATAAGTGCAGCAAAATAGCATAAAATAAAAACAAGTAGGTAAGTGACTATACCATTGATACTGAACATGAATCCATAAAAAAGTGAATACCCCTTAAAAATCTAGTTGCCCTTTCCAATATGTAGTTTTGTATGGAGAAGAATGGGTAAGAAATACGTCCATACGTACTCTTTTAAAATCAATGTTTTACAATATTATTATTTGTATACAATCATACGTAATTACATTCGAATGCATTGTACCTTATATAACACGCAAAAGAAATTTATATTACAAATTAGGAATTGACGGTACAAATACATATATTTAAAGTTACCTAGTGTTCACATGTTAACAAATATTGGAACGACGTATATTGTATGAAAAATTAAAATGTTGCCAAGAACGAAAAAATAAGTTTTTACAGATCGAAAAAAGTAATGGCTAGTAATAGTTAAATTAAAATAAACATTCCAAGCAACTTTTCAATAACCTTTTTTATTAGACCTCCCAAAGACATCATCGACGGCTCTACATCGCCGTGGCGTATTTGGTTTGAGGTTGTCAATTATAGTGATCTGTGGAAGAAAGCTCCATACCCTAGAAAGATCTGCAAAAAGCTCATCTTCCTAGATCAACCTTTGGAGAAAATCAAAAACCACCGGCCTTGCTACACAGCAAGATCGAGCACATTATATTGCACGAATAGGATTGCTTAGCCTACCTCGTTGGTAAGAGATGACTATAGGTTTCATAATCTCGTGAGGGTATTCCTTCGCATTTAAATTGCCTCGTATTAAAAAAGGAATTATGATCTTTACTCCTTGGTAAGTATGAATTGGGGTGAAATCCGAAGTAAGACTCATTGGAAAACAGAGTATGTTGGCCCGCACTAAACTATGGCCTCGGTTTCGATATTAAAGAGTTGGTAATCTTAGCAGTCTACAAGCGTAAAGATTGACCTCATGTTAACTTCTCCTCGCGACTTGGTCTTTGCTTAGTGCCGAGACTGAAGTCTTCCTTTCACTGACGAGCCGTAATTTGGAACGATATAATAAATTCGTATACTCATTGACCCTATATAAATATATAACAAACACAGACCATCTAAAATCATGTATTTATATTGCATATACCATACACTATATTTTTGTGCCTTTATTATGTCATTTTGGTTTTCATGTAACACAACGACTTTATTATTTTTGTACAAAATACAATGCTTTTTAAGTACTACCTCAGTTCGATCTTCAGTGAATAAACGAGGCAATGTAAAAATATCATAGCGATACTTTGAATATTCGTGTTACCTGCCGCAGATAACGGCTATCGGTACAAGTAAGGCCTATTACGTTTTAGCAATTGGCCGCCGACGTGTTTGGAACAGCGGTTGACCGCCATGACGGCCGACCGCGATAAAACTGCGTAGAGCGTTTGGATCGCTTAAAGGCGTGTTGGTCCATAAACTATAGCATGTATTATCTATTGTTATTACCAAAAACCACAAAAAAAGAACTAGATTCATCCTTTATTTGAAACGCTGCTGACTAAACCGCCCATAAACCGCCAGTGCGTAGAAACTAGATGGCGGGCAGCAACAAAGCGGGCCGTGGTCCCGTATTCACCGCTGCGGTTGAAATTTTATGGCGTGCGTACGTTAATAGAAAAGCGGCTAGCCGCCTTAGTGATTAACCGCTAGTGTGTAGGGGGGCCTACACTCAAAATTACCCCCGACAATCAGCCGTTCTTTCAATTTATATTTGTATTTTTAAGTTCTCGTTTCGAAAGTCTTTTCAATGCTTTCTTATTATTTTCCATTTTACTATTTATTTCGACCAATAAAGCAGCTAAATATTTGAGTGTAGTCCTCTCGTCTCAACAGAGCGGCAGCGACTGACGTGTGAAACAAAAAATATGCTTGAGGCCCTGTCAAAGTGCGACGACAGATGACTTGATTCGCGGAATTAAAACGTAGTATGTGCCAAAAGTATTTTATCGTAATAACTCGAAAACTAAAAGGAATTACCAAAAATGCCTAGACAAAACCCTCACTTATGACTAAATACAACTAATTATCGAATTTTTGTCATATTAGTCATTATAATATCGTGTATAAATCGAAAAAATGAAAAAGTTAGAGGCTACTTCGTGATGTTATTCTATCGAGAAAATGTTATTATTTTATGTTTTTGATCAATGAGAACCCTCGAAAATATGATGTAGTTTTCATACATATGTATTTTAAGCCTAGAAATCTAGAATTGTTCATGTAAAATCAAAAAAAAGATTGGTAATTTTGCTTACTACGCCCTCTTAACGTGCTTTCCGAGGCACGGAGGAGTTTCGGTTTACATATAAACTATTATATGTAAACCGCATGATATCGATCCATTTTCAACTAGTGTGTCCTCGGCCAGGAAATCCTTAAGCCGAAACTTTTTCATATAGTTTAACATAATATGATAGTTGTTAGTGAGAGTAGTCCTTTTGTCAGATTTTGATTTTGTTTAGCTGTGTAGTATATAAGTTATTCAGTAATTTCTTTCTTTTGTTGTTTTGTTCCTGTAGGCAACTGCAGTGTCCACAGAACATAGTATTATTCTGTATCTTATAAGTGAAGACCTGTAATTGGCTGTCAGTCTAATTTTCTATCACTAGTCTGTTTTCTTCTAGCTGTCGGTCTTCCATGTTACTTAAATAAATAAATAAATAAAATTACGTCTTTATAATTTTAGTAGGTATCTCTAAAAATAAATAAAATTTAGGTGTCTGTTTGTCATGTCAAGCACAATAGCTATTTACAACTTAATTATGACAAAAAACGTACACGAAAAAAAACAATTATTCCTAATTTTGTCTGCCTGTTTGTTCCGGCTAATCTCCGAAACGGCTGCACCAATTTTGACGGGACTATAAATTGCAGATAGCTGATGTTACAAGGAGTAACTTTAGTTACGTATTTAGAAAAAGACAGATACAGTTCTAATAAGACCTCGTAATAACTCAAGTGGCAATGGGCAGGGCACATAGCTCCACAGTGCAGCAGTAGTAGTAGCAGTGAAGCAGAGGGTCTTGAAGCTAACATCACCCCTATAATACCTGAAGAGTTAGGGATGATTCTCATTAGAGCGGGCCGTGCCCGGGGCGGGGCCCGGACGGGGCACGGACGGGGCACGGTTTTAAATCTGTTACATATATTTTGTATGAATCAATTTATATTACACAGTGCATTATCCGTGTCCCGTCCGGGCCCTCTCGACGCACTTCAATACCACGTCGGCTCGTCCACGCCCCGGCCCGGGCACGGCCCGCTCTAATGAGAATCATCCCTTAGGCAGAAGTGTGCCGATAAGTACACCCACATTTCACCAGTTATGTTTTTTTTTGCCATCAACCGGGCACAAGCAATTTGTAATATATTTTTTTTTGTGTGTTATTATACAGTATTTTTTTAATATAAGGTACATTGCATTCACATGTAATTACGTATGACTCTGTATACAAATAATAACATTGTAAAACGTTGATTTTAAAAGAGTACGTATGGAGTTTCTCGCCCATTCTTCTCCATACAAAACTACCTTTTGGAAGGGGCAACTAGATTCAATTCTATTTTTTTTAAACTAGAACTAGATTCAATACTATTTCATGTAATGACGTTCAAAAGTGCCTTATAGTGGCCTAATTGAAATAAATGATTTGACTTTGACTTTGACAAGTTCAGACTCCAAAGCTGCTACAGAGAAATTCCTGATTGAAAAACCCAAATAACATTTTACCCGATCTGGAAATCGAACTCAAAACCTCATGCTCCCGGGGTCGCGGGACAGCAAAGGGCAACAGAAGGAACAGGGTGGTTTTTTTGTCAGTAAGACTGACAGTCCCGTCCGCCCCACCCAGGGCGGAAGGAATCATATGATGATATTTACAAGCCAAAAAAAAAATTTACTCATGCTCAGCAGTCACGCTTTTGCGACCACTATACCGACGAGACAGTCATCGACACTTATTTTTTTTTTTTGTCATCAAATGTAGGGACTATCAGACTTTTACTGACTAAAAAACCACCCTGTTCCTCCTGTTGCCCTTTACGTTCCGGGGCCACGGTATCCTGTTAAGACGTCCCGCAACCCCGGCAGGCGTTGGCCCCGTTGGGGGCCCCGTCCCTGTGCTGACAGCTCTTTTAGGCGCGCGCGAACAGAACGCGCCGTCGACCCGGGCTTGGTCCTTGATCGGACGGCGAGCTATCCATTACTCGCCGTCCGCTAGCCACAAGCAAGGCATCGACACTCATGCGAACGAAGTCTCGAGCATACGCTAGTCAATAATACGTCTTTAAGTTATGTAGGTACTGGCCCCTAAGTACCTTTCGTCTCCGCTAAACAAATATTGCGCAACGTATTATGTATTTTTTGTCCTGGTTTTTGCTCTCAACGTTTCTGCGTATTACCACATACAAAGCGAAGGAAAAAACTTTTCTATTTAGGATGGGATACGACTTCTATCTTAAACCAACAGTGTTTTATATGTTATACTATTTAGGGCTAATTTTTACACGACTGCCCCAAAAAAAGGAGTGTTATGTGTTCAGAGTTAATGTATGTATGTATGTATGTGAGATTCTTTATTCCACCATAACTTTTAAACGCCTGAACCGATTTAGATGTTTGGGGTATTGTTACAGTCCTTGCATCGTTCCGAGTAACATAGGCTAGTTAAAAATAAAAAGAATCCTGTGTGGTCACTTTAAAACGTATTTTAATACCAGCCTCAAATATTTTTTTTTATGAATCTGGTCGTTTCTATGTTGATCGTCTAGAATTTGACAAGTAGATTTAAAAAATATATAACACTGTAAATAAAAAACGTCGTAAAAAAAACTGACGAGTAAACAATGTACAAATATGTGCAATTTTTGCAGTCGTGTTTTTTAATGTTTTTAATTATAGTAGCTTGTTACAAGCTTTTATTTAGCTTGCACTGTTCGTATGTATGTAAATTGTCCTTTAAAAATTTGCAAACCATTTTTCGACCATTTGTAGTTATCCGATTGAGCTGAAATTTTGCATACACTTTTAGTTATGGTGACAATACAATATATAATTTTAAATTAAAGCTTGTTTTTTAAAAAAATCACAAGGTTGTCGGTACTAATCCGGGCGCTAGACTAGCAGCAGACCACAACGAAAAAGCTAGGAAAAGGCTAGGTTTGATTGATTGATTGGTAACCGTACATTTATGTGTTATTACAGACTATACTACTCGTCTATCTGTCTGAACACTTTCACGAAGAAACCGATTTAGACATATTTTTTTTTTTTTTTAGTTGGTAAAAATCATCAAATGACTCCTTCCGCCCTAGGTGGGGCGGAAGGGACTGTCAGACTTTTACTGACTAAAATACCACCCTGTTCCTTCTGTTGCACTTTACGTTCCGGGGCTACGGTATCCCGTTAAGACGTCCCGCAACCCCGGCAGGCGTTAAGGTAGGACATAAGCTATTTTTTATTTTGCGACATTGCCCACGTCCGCGAAAACCGACATTTAATTTTATTGGACGAAGTCACGGGATGAAGCTAGTTAAGGATAATTTTAATACACTTCGAGTCTACACACAAGTGTAAAGAAACAAATAACAAGAATCAAGCGTCATAACAAACAACTTTCAAGCTTCAGCGAATTATTTTATTATGTTTAGGATTTTCTGAGAATTTAAAGTCTAAATTAAACAAAACTTTTGAGGACATTAAATTGTTTGTAAGCGTTTGTATTATCCTCATTCATTTCTTTAGGTACTCAGAGCTAATTTTTCATTCGTCAGAGAACGAGATATAAATATGACGACAATACACTGCCTCGTTGGTCTAGTGGTCACAAGCGCGACTGCTGTGCATGAGGTCTTGGGTTCGATTCCCAGGTCGGGCAAAGTGTTATTGGGTTTTTCCATCAGGAATAGCAGTCTCGGAGTCTGGATTTGTGCCCGGTTGATGGCAATAGGCTCGCCCCCTATTACATGGGAAACAAACATAACTGGCGAAATGTGGGCGTACTAATGGGTACACCTCTGCCTAACCCTTCGGGGATTACAGGCGTGATGTTATGTTTATTTAGCAAAACTTCTCAGAAAACGATTCGTGATTACTTTAAACTATGAATTTGCTATTAATAACAATACTAAAGAACTTTGTAGTTCGGACCGGCACAGCTGTTTACACACCCGGCTGAGGGAACTTTGAACAGCGATGGAAATTACCAGAAGCCAATAAAATCTATCATTTATTATTATTTTGATTAAACGAGATCGTGATATTTTAATCATTTATTAATTGAAAGATGTTTCCTTGTTGTCAAGTTTTGAATAGTCATCTTTACTAATAATATAAAGTCAAAGTCAAAGTCAAATCATTTATTTTAATAAGACCATTATAAGGCACTTTTAAACGTCATTTATGAGAGAAAAGAATTATTACAATATTGAATCTAGTTGCCCATTCCAAAAGGTAGTTTCGCATGGAGAAGAACGGGCAAGAAACTCCATACTTACTCTTTAAAAATAATATATATATGGTTTACAATAAGTAGTAGGTACATTAATTTTATTTATTAAATACTACCTAAAATAAGTCATGTAAAGTACTACAATACGTACCAAGTGCTACAAAGATTAATAAAGAGGTAAGATGTGATTGTTTGTTTGTTTGCATTGAATAGGCTCCGAAATAATGTTAATTAACTATGTAATCTAATTGTAACATGTAATGGCACCGAGTTGCTGTGTCTGGCCATACCGCTGTTAAACCCGCGATGGTTTGTGTGGTATGTTATGACTTAAAAAATATTGTACACTGTCTTTGTTGTGATTAATAAAAGTAAAAAAAAAACTGAACTCTACTACTCGCTTAAAAAACTATAATTCGCCGAAGAAATGTTGGTAACCAATGACAGACAATTAACAAAAGGTATGGCAGAGGTGAGTGGCAACGCCGGGAGGGGTCGCCCTAGGAAGACCTACACTGACCTTATTGGTGAGGTTCTTCAGAAAGGTCAGGTGCACAGTACTCGTAACCGGCGTGCTTGTATGACGAGATGTATGAACGTAGACAAGGCGAAAGGAGTATGTAAGGATCGTAGCAGGTGGCGTTCTGTTGTTTCTGCCTACCCCCATGGGAAAAAGGCGTGAGTTTATGTCTGTTTTTGTGTTCTTCTAAAAAATACTATAATTCGCCGAAGAAATGTTGGTAACCCTAACTGTAATCGAAATTCAGACGTAAGAATAATATCGATTACGCAATCCTAGTACGATTAGTTGTTGCATTTAACCGGTTTTTTATTTTTAAGTGGCAATGACCCCGCGTTTAGACTAGACTTTTAGAGTAATGAACTTTTTAATTATGCTTTAGGTATTGACTAAATAAGTATTTAAATCTAGCCTTGTTCAGACATCGTAATTGCCCAGTGGTTAAGGCGCCTGCCCTCATGCATGAGGCTTTTTTTTAAGGTGGTAAAAATCATCAAATGACTCCCTTCCTCCCTGGGTGGGGCGGAAGGGACTGTCAGACTTTTACTGACAAAAAAACCACCCTGTTCCTTCTGTTGCGCTTTACGTTCCGGGGCCGCGGTATCCTGTTAAGACGTCCCGCAACCCCGGCAGGCGTTGGCCCCGTTGGGGGCCCCGTCCTTGTGCTGACAGCTCTTTGACGCGCGTGTTTGCAACCGTGCACGGACAAGTATCTATGTAATTTTTCTTTTTCTTAAAATATGTACCTACTTTATGGACTCATCCATACTTACTTACAAATATTATAAAGTCAAAGTCAAAAACATTTATTTCAATTAGACCGTTTATAGGAATTGAATTGTCAAGGAGTCGGTTAGTTAGTCAGAAAGTTGAAGCTAGTTGCTCGTTCCAAAACGAAGGTAGGCCTCTATGGAGAAGAACGAGCAAGAAACTCCACGGCACTCTTTTAAATTAGGTTTTTACAAAATCCTGGTTACATTATTTCTGTTGATTCTACATGTGATTACAATGAAGATGAACATAAAACAATAGATAAATATTTAAAAGAAAAATATGTTAGCCATGTCAGTTAAGAGATGACCTATCCCAACTGACAGCACCCGTTCACGATTATGAAATGCATAATAATAATAATAAATAAATGCGAAAGTAATTCCGTCTGTTACACTTTAAGTATAAACTATGCCGAACCGATTTTGACGTATTTTCTGATACTTGGGGGGCTGTCCCCCTTTTTATTTACACAACATTTTATTTGATAACAAATAATTCCGAAATAGTTTTTATCACGGAAGAACTGATGTTTTTGGGGGGAACTTGAGCCAACTCCGCCCCCATGGATCAGCCACTGCCTTAGACAACGCAAAAATTTGTCAACATCCATCAAATATATGTACCTACTATACAAAACTTGAAAACTATAATAATATTGATGTCTTGAATTTAATTATCATCATAATTGCCACATGTAAATTTTGATTAACATACAATGTAAACAGTGTTGCTATTTGCAAAATTGATAATTTTATTTCAATTTCTCGGCCTACCTTAACGAATTCCCCTAATTAAGTAATAAAAAAAAAACGTTTAAATATTATTGTTTACAATTTTTCTTCAATTCCATTCCAACATAAGACAATTTAAAATTTAGAGACATATTACCTACTGTACAAAACTAAATTAATAAAGTAATTGGCAACCTTGGATTCCTTTTCCATTTTGGTATTTTTCACTATTAGGGGGAAAATTTCACTGACTTTTAGAAACCTGTACTGACCTCATTGGCGAGGTTCTTCAGAAAGGTCAGGTGCGCAGTACTCGTAACCGGCGTGCTTGTATGACGAGATGTATGAACGTAGATGAGGCGAAAGGAGTAAGGATCGTAGCAGGCGGCGTTCTGTGATTTCTGTTTACCCCCATGGGAAAAAGGCGTGAGTTTTTAGAAACGATCACAATCTAATACATATGTATAACTGAAGTCCTAAATAACATAACATAACATCACGCCTGTAATCCTAGAAAGAGTTAGGTAAAGGTGTACCCATTAGTACACCCACATTTCGTCAGTTATGGTTTTAAGTCCCATGTAATAGGGGGCGAGCCTATTGCCATCAATCGGGCACAAATCCAGACTCCGAAGCTGCTTTTGAAAAATTCCTGATGGACAATCCTAATGACACTGCCCGGCCTGGGAATCGGAGCCAAGACCTCATAATGACGCAATAAGGCCTCTATATCCATGCTAATAAGTCTTCAAATATAACAACAGACAGGCCACGAGATCTGAAGTCATCATCATCTTCCTGCCCTTGTCCCATGTCACTTGTGGTCGGCGCAACACGTTTTCCTCTTCCACTCCGTCCTGTCCGTCATGCAATCACTGACTCCCTTTTCTTTTATATTATTCTTCACACAATCCATCCATCTTTTCTTTGGCCTTCCTCTTGCTCTCCATCCATCCACATTCATATTCATAACCGCGAGGTTTGAAGTATTTACATAAAATAAAAAATATACTTACTTACATAAGAAAATCAAATAAGTTTAAAACAGTAGGCATCAAAGTCAAGGAACTCGAAACCTAAACTAAAAACTTTTTCCTCATCACTATTTTTAGGGTTCCGTAATAAAAGAACGGAACACTTATGAGCGTTTACGTCGTACGGCATTTCATAAAAACTTTCAAGTCCTCTTTAAATAAACATAACATAACACCACGCCTGTAATCCCCGAAGGGTTAGGCAGAGGTGTACCCATTAAGTAGTTCACCCACATTTCGCCAGTGATGTTTTTAGTCCCATGTAATAAAGGGCCAGCCTATTGCCATCAACCGTGCACAAATCCAGACTCCAAGGCTGCTATTTTCGACTTCTACGCAGACAAAATCGTGGGCAAAAGCTAGTACAACATATTATTTGTAACCTTAAAAAGAAAATCGGTAATAAAAAACGTCAAGATAAAAAACAAAGTTTAAATTGAAAGAAAATTATCACAATGCAATTTCTTTACATAATAAAAAAATATTTACGACCAGTATTATTTCGCATAAAAAGAAAACATTCCATAAACAATATAATGTAAGTACATACGGAACATTAACTGCCTAAAGAGAATTCACACTTGACCATATTCTTTTTTCAAACACAAAAAAGTCCACATGTACACATTAATGGTACGGAACTTTTTTCTATGTAAAACAAACTCGTGCGCAGGTTATATCGAACTGGATTTCCTTCAAGACTTCAAAAGGTATATAAATGCAGACTCGAGATAAATTCTGACAGTATTGAAACTACTTTTGAAAGATGCAATCGTTTGTGGTATTCTGTGTGGTCGCAGTTGTCGGGGTATATGCGGTGAGTACCTCTCTGCTTCTACCCTATGGTTTATCGTCGTGATGGCACAGTGGTTAATGCGCCCGCTTCTCACGCATGAGGTTTTGGGGTTCAAATCCGTGCAAGTACCAATGTGACTTTTTCAATTCATATGTACTTTGTAAAGTTTATCTTGAACGTCATTGGCATCGTTGAAGGAAAACATTGTGAGGAAACCTGGACTTATACCAGCCTACTACAGCCTATTACTGTCCCATGTCAGAGGCCTTTGAGGCGGTTTAGAAACTCTGATACTAGGGTGTGTGGGGTCGTAAGACCTTACTGCTCACACGATAAAGATAAATAAGAAGAACTGTTTGGTCTCGTGGTCGTAAGGGTGAGCTAGGCGTGGGGTCCTGAGTACGATACCCAGGTCGGGCAAAGTGTTATTGGGTTTTTCCATTAGGGATTTCTCAGTAGCAGCCCGGAATTTAAGTTTTAGTTCAAGTTGGTGGTGTGACACGTCCGTAAGCACGTAAAGCCGTTGGTCCTTGGGTTCGAACACGAGGTCGGGCAAAGTGTTATTGGGATTTTAATAGGAATTTCTTTTAGGAATCGGAATTTCTCAGTAGAAGCCTCGGAGTCTGGATTTGGGCCCGGTTGATGGGCATAGGCGCGCCTATTACATAGAGCCAAACGTAACTAATGGGTACACTACACTACTGTTTAACCCTTCGGGGATTACAGGCGTGATGTTATGTTATGTAATTTAGGACTTTTAAATCAGACAGTTTAAATCATTTATTAGCAACATTTAATGCGGTTTTTATTATATTTTATGACTGTTATAAATTATTATACAATGCACTATAAAACAATGAGGTTGTTAAAAGTTTAATATAGTTTTACATAATATTTTATTTTCAAGGATTTCAAAGTCTAAATCATTTATTTCGATTAGACCATTAAAAGCCACACCGCTGCCTAACCCTTCGGGGATTACAGGCGTGCTGTTATGTTAAATGAAGTCTCTTTTGAACGTCATATACAAAAAAAGAATTGAATCTAGTTGCCCCTTCCAAAAGGTAGTTTTGTATAGAGAAAAATGAGAAATAAACTCCATACTTTGACAAAATAATTTTTTGACTGCCATGTTAGTCTAATGGTCTCAAACCGCGACTGCTGAGCATGACGTCTTGGGTTCGATTCCCAGGTCGGGTAAAGTGTTATTGGGTTTTTCCATCGAGAATTTCTCAGTAGGAGCTCCGGAGTCTGGACTGTGCCCGGTTGATGGCAATAGGCTCGCCTGTTGTTACATGGGACTTAAACATAACTGGCGAAATGTGGGTGTACTAATAGGTACACCCTCTGCTTAACCTTTCGGGGATTACAGGCGTGAAATCATGTATGTTATAATACATCACTCCTGTAATCGCCGAAGGGTTAAGCTAGTCTGTCATGTTAGCGTTTTATTTTTAAACTAGCGACCCGCCCCGGCTTCGCTCGGGAGCAACGTAGATACATAAACCTTTCTCTTGAATCACTCAATTTATTGATGAAAACCGCATTATAACTCCTTACGTAGTTTAAAAGATCTAAGCGTACGGGAAGCGGCTTTATTTTATACTATGTAGAGATGATAAAAAAAAGTTCTAAATAAAATATCTTCTCCCTTTCTAATGTCTATCTCTTTCTTACAGAATGTCACTCTCCCACCAGCGCAGCAAGAGAAAGTGAAGGAAATAGGAGCAGAATGCATCAAAGAATCAGGAGTTTCTACTGAGGTCATAGCGAATGCGAAGAAAGGTCAGATTGCAGAAGACGAAAACCTCAAAAAATTCACACTGTGCTTTTTTAAAAAGGCTGGCATTGTCGACGCTAATGGAAAGCTGAATATTGAAACTGCTCTCGCCAAACTTCCTCCAGGAGTCGACAGAGATGATGCTAAGAAAGTACTGGAAAACTGTAAGTCGAAGACTGGAAAGGATGCTGCTGAAATCGTCTTCGAGATCTTCAAATGCTACCACGAAGGTGTGAAGACCCATATCTTGTTAGGTGGTATTTAAATATGGAACATGATAATGGAGTTGACAATTTTTTCATTTCATCGTTAATTCCTTTTTAGCTGTTAAGTTTTTGGAAAGTTCTCTTGATTTGGATCATAGACAAAAATATTTATCTAAAAATAAGCTTTTTTAGTGCATTGTCATTGCAAATTCCAGCTCAATCAAACATCGGGAAGTGGGTCAAATTTAACTTGTAAGATTTGATGAAATTTTTAAGGCCACCTTCCGGCTCCATCATCAGACCAGCTCTGTGACATCATTATATTGCATTGTCATGCAAATTGCACATTTGAGCAAAATTTCAGCTCAATCGAACATCGAGAAGTGGGTCAAATTTAACTTGTAAGATTTGACCCACAGACACTGGGACAGGTGAAAGTAAATAAAAGCTTGTAAAAATATTTAGATAACTTACAATACCAATATTTAAGAGGACTTGTTAAGACAATAGTTAGATGCATTTCTTTTCCATATTATCTTCTTTATTATATTATAGTTTCTGCCGAAAGTTACCGACTAAATTATTGTTGTTATTTATTATAAACATATTATTAAATATTAACGTTTTTGTCTGATTTTTTTTATCTTTTGGTTCGCCTTTTCCAAATTACAGGTTACAGGTTCACTTGTAAGGGTGATATGAATTTTATAATTAAAGGGGATCATATACAATACCATTCCTTTTGCATGTACCTATTGTTAAATATTGTACGGTGTTACGGAACCCTTCATGTGTGAATCCGAGTCTAAGTTTTTCCTTTCGAGTTACGGAACTCTAAATAAAAAGGATAATAGGCGACATAAATATGAGAACCTCTGTGATATTCAATATTACTGTACTGGCAAATAACTTGAGCCTCTACGAATAACGTTAACACGATATCATTATAATGTTTAGACCTGAGCCTGACCTGTTTGTGACCTGTTTTGTCGTCATGGCATAGCGGTTAAGGCCCGCCTCTCATGCATGAGGTTGTGGGGTCGAAACCGGGCAAGTACCAATGTGACTTTTTCAATTCATATGTACTTTCTTAAGTTTATCTAAGACATTACTGACATCATTCCGTGCCTCGTAAATCATTCCGTGCACGTTAAGCTGTCGGTCCCCGCAAAACTATCAAGAATAGATTTAAGTCTACTTGTTTACTTAGAGATTAAGGCATATATTACGCCTAATATTTAGGAGTAAACATTTTAAAAACATTGTTATCAATAATACCAATATCTATAAAACTAAATAAACAACACAACTTCGCAAAACCATTTCGATTTAATAAACAAAACTACGTTCTGCCCTAACTTCGTTCGCATGGATTTCGATTATCGGCAATGTTTCTATTTTGTGCGGAATCAAACTTGTACATACATAAACTCACGCCTTTTTCCCACAGGGGTAGGCAGAAACCACAGAAGGCCACCTGCTACGATCCTTACATACTCCTTTCGACTCATCTACGTTCATACATCTCGTCATACAAGCACGCCGGTTACGAGTACTGCGCACCTGACTTTTCTGAAGAACCTCACCAATAAAGTTAGTGTAGGTCTTCCTAGGGCGACCCCTCCCTGCGTTGCCACTCACCTCTGCCATATAAATACTTATTTTTAATCGTCTTTCATTCATCTTCTCATCATGACCGAACCATCTAAGCATACTTAATAAAAAGTAACCTCAATTACTCCTTATAACATAAGCTATCCGACCTTCAAAATTAGTCCAGCAGCTTAGGATATTACGCGGAACAAACAGACAGACAAATTATATAAATTTTAACCTTATCAGCTAGTGTAACGTATTTTCTATTTTCATGCCTCTGCTACTTAATCGGAGTCCATAAAATCGATAAGGTAAATTGCAACCAACTTCTACATAACATAACATCACGCCTGTAATCCCCCAAGGGTTAAGCAGAGGTGTACCCATTAGTACACCCACATTTCGCCAGTTATGTTTAGTCCCTTGTAATAGGGGGCGAGCCTACTGCCATCAACCGGGCACAAATCCAGACTACGGGGCTGCTACCGTGAAATTCACGATGGAAAAATCCAATAACACTTTGCCCGACCTGGGAATCGAACCCAAGAACTTATGCTCAGCAGTCGCGCTTTGCGACCATTACACCAACGAGGCAGGCTATTTATTAAATGAGGCGGATTATTTAATGTAGTGTTAAATATTATACGTTGGTACGGAACCCTTCGTAAGAGAATCCGTCTCGCACTTAGCCGGTTTTTTTAATTAGACATTAAAGGAAACATGTTTTCCAACCAAGCAATCAATCCCATTAAGTACATCATACATGGTACATAATTATTATTATCACATGATTCATATCACAAACACATACATAACATCACGCCTGTAATCCTCAAAGGGCAAAGCAGAGGTTTACGTTAGTGTGTACTAAGTTACCTAACCGGGCTCAAAACCACGCTCCGAGGCTGCTACTGAGAAATTCCTGATGGAAAAACCCAATAACACTTTGCCCGACCTAGGAATCGAACCCAAGACCTCATGCACAGCAGTCTCACAAACACCAATTTAACAAATAAAACCTTCTGATAATATTTGAAACATATTACTCTACATTTTACTGAATGCGGTTTAGCAAACGGCCATTATTGCATCGTACCTAACAAAATATATGACTGCAACTATATATTCTATCCTCAAAATAGCAAAGCACTAACACACCAACATAATTTACCAAACACATTAAAATGTACCCGTTTTATTACCGACGAAAATACCGAACGATAATTCCAATTCCAAAAACCGTAAACGTTTCGTTGAACCGTAAAAATCAATCACAGCACATCACTAACACTTGCACATGGAAGAATTTAAATTTAAAAATTCGAATTCTTTTTTCGAATACGTTCGCTTCGTTTAACGCGCTTGAAGTGTGTGACGGATGGTCGTTCGTAACGTATTCGAGTTTAGAAAGGAAAGTAGGCAAATGGCAATGTTTTTGAAAAAAAGTAATATTATATTATGAGCCTTTAATAATATTGTCACATTGTAGGACAAATATAGGAGAAACGGCCAATGATCTCAACGCTTCATCACTGCGTGTTGACGATTTTAAATCATAGTATTGATTTTCTAGCCGCTTTTTCCACGGCTTCGTCTTGGTTAATTTTCTTACCGATCCCAAATTTTTTTGATAGTAAATATATCCTTTGTTACTCGCTAATAATGTAGCTTACCATAGGTGAAAGAATTTTTTAAATCGATTTAGTAGTTCTTATTTAGTTTTTTTTTTTTTTCGTTTAAAAGGTGGATTAGTCGGTAGTGTCCTTAGCTATGTTTGATGAAAAGAAAGGTCTAAGATGGCCGCCGTCCGGGGTTTTATATATATATTTTTTTATTATATTTGTTTGTTTTCATGGTCGGTGCCAAGAAATATTTTTTCGTTCTCTCATTTCGTGCGAGGCGACTGGCAATGCATGGAGGGATCGCCCTAGGAAGACCTACACTGACCTTATTGGTGAGGTTCTTCAGAATGGTCAGGTGCGCAGTACTCGTAACATCGGAAAAAGTCGTGAGTTTATGTATGTATGCAGTTGACGCGAAGTCTTTCAAGGCAGGAGACACCAAGGTACTTCAGTGATGTCCAAGACTAATCTTAAAACATACATTACGACATTTTTATAAGGTCATTTGAGCACTCAAACTTTTATTTTTTAATTAAATTATAATTAACTAATATTTAAGTAGCGTATCTTGATGGTTTTATCTGATTCGTTAAGTGAGTTTCATTAGCCGATGTGACAGAAAGTAGACAGCTTCCAACAGTGCGCATCTTATGTAAAAAACATTTTCAAAATAAAATAAAGTAAGATGGCCGTCATGGACACATTTGAAACATTTCTGTTAATACTAGCCTATGCCCGCGACTTCGTCCGCGTAAATGTCGGACCCCTGTTTCATCCTCTTATGGAGTGAATTTTGGAAAATCCGCCGCCAAACTGCCAAATATTATCTTTATACGTCAAGCGGTATTAGATATTTCGTGATGACCGAGTGTGTGACCTTTCGCTTATAAATATTTAGATTATAATTTATAATAAAAACTCTAAAACAAAATATGGAGTAAAAGAAAGCATGATGGCGTCATGCCGTTTGCCGCCACGGCATTCCAATCTTTTTTACTGTCAACGCGCACCAATAGATGTTTCACATCATAAACATGTTTTTCTGTCTAGTCCTGCAATAATTAATGATTATGGTGAATCGCGATCGATATGTCGCAATGCAACGGTGGCGAACAGTGAATTATTTAGTACCTACTACGCGCCCCTTTATTTCCTGGGACCTAAAAATAGCTAGGTACCAAGTACCTACCTGCTTAGTCGATATACAATTAGGGTCCGTTCGCACAGAACCGGCTCGGAGAGCAGCGGCCGGCACTCGCCTTTTCAGACAGACCGGCGCGAGATGTAATGCGCCGGAACTGACAGCTGTTGCGCATAGACAGTCTGGAAGAGCCCTGTTTACGCGAATGTGAACCCCGTGCGCTGCGAACCCGTGGGTCGCACGCCAGAGCCATCATAGCCGTGGGATCGCGCACACGCATAAACGCGTCACGCACGACTAGCCCGCCATTTTGTACTGTGCATTGTTGTAACTTAACATTGGTATTTTAATAATGATGCATTGCGTATTGTTGGAATTTAATTGGTGGCTGTTACCACATCCATAAAAATCAATCAGTGCTTTTTGACGGCGGCTGTCAGCGCATGCGGGTGGCCTAGCGAGAGAGGACGCAATCGTAGCCATTCGGCTGCGCGAGCGCGGAAGAATTTGTCAGCAAAGGCTTCTTCAGCTCCTCTTATTATTTCATACTAAGCGCTTTAGCTTTGTTCTCAAGAATTAAAGAAGTGACATGTAAAAATAAACTTTATAATTGTTATAAAGTTTATTTTTACATGTCACTTCTTTCAGATTCAAAACTCTGTTTCAAACGTGATAAAAAGTCTGCTCTCTCCGAACCAGTCTATGTGAACGGACCCTTAGTCACAGCGCTGTGTGGTGGCCTAGTGGTAACTTTACCGACTTAGTTGTAGGTACTTTGTAGGTTCAGACAAACCCAACAAGGCATGTATTACGCAATTTATGTCATCAACTTCTCTTAAATAGGGTAAAGGAAAACCACAAGAATAATTACTAGCAAGTCGAAAAAGAAATGTTTTAAATACCTCATTAAAAACCTGTAATTGGCTACTCAAGTCGTTTTATTCCCTTTATGTTAAGCCGTTGGTTTGCCATTAAATTAATAAACAAACTAGAAGAGTTCGTGTTGACTTGACAGTTACGGTTTTTGGTAAAAACCGTAACTGTCAAAAGTTATAAACTTTTCGCTTGCGTTCGTAATTTAAATTTAGAGAGCCAGTACCATAATAATTGTGGAATTCCAAGCCTTTATACCGTTTTTTAGCAAAAATCAGCTATATTTTTTCCCTCCGAAAAAATCTGCTGATCCATACAGATATTCGCCACAGGTGCGTGGATTCCTACAATTTGCTGACACAGCAAATGTTACAAGATTTTCCTCCGCAAATAGTCGTAGGTATTGATTTTTTACGAACATAGGGTACCTTTCCCAAAAAGGTACTGTACCCGAGAGAAATCACAATAATGTTCTTATGATGACAGATGACGCCAAATGTCTTTCTAATTTTAAACATTATTTGCGAGCGAAGGTACAGTCGACAGCTAGTAAGTTTATATGTTTGAAAACACACGCCAACAATACATTAGAAATTCCTAGTATTTTGAAAAAAAATACTAGGCGCTACAAACCAAACTATATCGTCCAATAAAAAAATCGCCCTTACCATCACTAATCTCAATCTTCTTGACCTCCTCCTCCAAAATGGTGGGAACCACCAAATGTTTCTCACACAACTTGGTCATAGCCGCAAACCGTCCGACTGACCGCAAAACTAACGACTTACCTCAACGTATAGATACTACTGATAACGAATGATAAACGAGGACACAAGACACCTCGCTGACAACACTGTAAATATTTCACATGTTAACACTTAGATAAATTAAAAAAGAAAACAATTATTTTATTATATTTACGGCTTTTGGTTCTGTCAAAACAAACCAATACACGTCAATTTCTTTTTCCATTTTTCAATGTTAAAGTCAAAATCAAATCATTTATTTCAATTAGGTTATTATAAGGCACTTTTGAACGTAATATACAAAAATAAAAAAGGAATTGAATCTAGTTGCCCCTTCCAAAGGGTAGTTTTGTATGAAGAATGGGCAAGAAACACCATACGTTCTCTTTTAAAATCAATGTTTACAATATTTGTATACAGAATCATACACGACATGGCACGATGGTATGGTAAACATTCGCAATGATCGCATGAATGTTTATTACCATACATACAAACTTATCTCATGCCCTTGTCTCATGGGGGTAAGCAGAAACCACAGAACGCCACCTTCTACGATCCTTACATACCCTTTTCGCCTCGTCTACGTTCATACATCTCGTCATACAAGCACGCCGGTTACGAGTACTGTGCACCTGACCTTTCTGAAGAACCTCACCAATAAGGTCAGTGTAGGTCTTCCTAGGGTGTCCCCTCCCTGCGTTGCCACTCACCTCTGCCATATAAATACCTTTTGTATCTCCTTTCACTCCGACTACTCGTAATCGCCTTTTACTCATCCTTTCAACATGACCGAACCATCTAAGATTTAATGTTTATTTGATGAGTACAATATAAGCTAATAGTGATAAAATCAAAGGCCTAATACTAAACTTCCTCTCTTACACTCTTTCTCACTTTCTCTCACTGTGTTTCTCCCTTTCATTGCCTCTCTTTCTTTCTCTCTGTTTCTGTTTCTCTCCGTGTCTCAATCTCACGCATTTTCTCTGTGTCTCCCTCTCTGGTCTTTTTTTTTCTTTCTTCATCAACATACAACACAATACCTAAACCAATAAAGATGGAATAAGTTCACTTAAATACTCCAAAAACCACTGTTAGATTTTATTGACTTGCAGGCTCTTGCGGATCAAGTAAATGTCTCCCAGAAACTCTAAAAGAAATATATCGAGGTTACAAAGCTACACGGACATCGTCGAGGTAAACTATGTATTTTGTTATGTACGGTCTCTATAATCCTCACATATCAAGTGCCTTCATGTAAAAACTATGCAAAGTACACGCAAAGTATATTTACTGCTATTGTTTGCTTAGGCAGGGTTGTCAAAAGAAAAACATGATATAATGGGATTTGATGGTAGACGACGACAAAATCTAAGAATAATAATTCAATTATTCTAGGAATACTGGCTTAAGATTAAAATAAGGGTAGTCGAAAATGATTGCGGTTGTGTTTTGTCTTGGCGAACCAAAGCAAACATAGATATCAATAGCAATGATAATGATACCAGCCTATTATAAATTCTGCACTCCCGGCCTTTGGCAGGGGTTGAACCCAGCGGTGGTTAAACCCGGTAAGAGTCCAACATGCCCGTCCGCCACCCCCACAATGAAGGAAGTCCACAAGGATTACCATCGCGTCCAAAAAAAAGTAACAAAATCTCTTCTAATACAGAGAAGGCACGGGCATTAATCACCACGCTTCTTCAAGGCAGATTGGCATTTCAGACTTCTAGTAAATACTCAATATAAGTCTGAAATCCTCAATCCTCCTTAAGCAAGCATGGTGATCAACGCTCGTGTCGTGCCTTTTTTGTATGAGAAGAGGAGTTTGCCCTGCAGTGAGGCAATAATAGACTGGTATTAAACTAAATATACTCCTCCCTATTATAGCTACTGCCAGCCCTAACCTACAAAGGTCATCGACTTGACATCGCGTTTCGTCTCTTCGTGACAAAGACTCTAGATAGCCAACGATCGTAACTTTGTCAGACAGTTCACGAATGTTGTTGAACAAGCTAATCGTATGATTTAACTAGTTAATACCTTTAGTTTTAAGTCGAGTTTACGATGACTGACGTGCACTGTTTGTATAGCTCCAATAAAATCTGTGTGGTTCTTTCTGTGGACTGCCTCGTTTGTGTAGTGGTCGCAAAGCGCGACTGCTGAGCATAAGGTCTTGGGTTCAATTCCCAGGTCGGGCAAAGTGTTATTGGGTTTTTCCATCTGGAATTTCTCAGTAGCAGCCCCGTAGTCTGAATTTGTGTCCGGTTGATGGCAGTAGGCTCGCCCCCTATTACATGGGACTTAAACATAACTGGCGAAATGTGGTTGTACTAATGGGTACTCCTCTGCCTAACCCTTCGGGGATTACAGGCGTGATGTTATGTTAGTTCTTTCCATTTACAATTTAAGAGAATTCCTTAGATTATAATATTTATTAGGAAGTATAATGATTGTACTCTAATATTAATGCGATTAGTGCCTGCCGTTGCATGACTTCCTCAGAATAGCCCAACGATACCCCAGTGCGTCGGAATGCAGATTGAAAACCTCTGGTATAGACTTTAAAAGAGACCTTGACCTCTGGGTTTGTTTGTTTCTTTTGCGTGTAGCCAGCTGGGAATCAGCGATATTATCTAGTATACAAAAATTGCGTATAAAAATGCTATTTTTAACTTATTTACAATGCAAATACCATTTATCATTTGATAATCTATGAGTCTTAGCTTACATTTCTGGAAACAGAATTCAGGTAAACAAGATAAAGAGGTGTTAGGTGTTTTGCTAAGGGCCGATTATTCAATCATCAGTTATTTTTTTAAATATGTCCAACCGTGTTGTTTTCCTCTAATAAAAGTTATCTAACGATTGAAAAATCGGCTCTTGGCAAACAAGAGGCTACCTTCCTTCTCTAACTGGAGGGTTCTTTTCAAAATACAGCCATGACCTCCCATGAGTTCAAAGTCAGCCAAAACCTATCCACATTTCACAAACTAGACTAAAAGAGAATTGACATCTCTTACTAACATACAGCGAAAGGAAAGGACGGTGACAATAAAGAACTAAGTTAGCGATGTCAAATTAGTTTTGCCTTGAACTTTTCCGTATTTTTAATCTATACGTTTTAAAATGTCAACTATAACTGTATGGATGTGTCAGATTGACTAAATTTGACAGCTCTTATTTACATTAGTCTCTTTCTTGTTTTATTGGACAAAAAATGGAAATAGTCTAATTTTAGTTTAGTTTGTGACCAAGGGAATCGGCACCAATAACAACAAATCTTTTCAATTTCAAATCTATTTGGTTTAACATAAATCTGCTTTTTAAAAATCACTTACAATGTAACGTTTTCAATTTCCACAATATCCCATACTTTGCTTTCACATATATCGGTACATCAAACATCTGTCCCCGATGCGGGAAATAAAGACCCTTTTTTTAGGCGGTAAAAATCATCTAATGACTCCTTCCGCCCTGAGTGGGGCGGAAGGGACTGTCAGACTTTTACTGACTAAAAAACCACCCTGTTCCTTCTGTCGCCCCTTATGTTCCGGGGCCACGATATCCTGTTAAGACGTCCCGCAACCCCGGAAAATAAAGACCCTTGGCACTGAAAGAACGCATCATCACGCTTTGCGTATACCAGAAAATCTTGAAAAAACATTAAACGATGCGGAACCTCCGTATCCGCACTTACGGAGGCGGACGCGAGGTTCCATTACAACCCTAGTGTACCCTAGTAAATACAACGAGATATATCTGCAAACAACATTGTCACAAATATCCTTCGTCTCCGTGTCATTTCGACACATTTTTCGTGACAGCAGAAGATAATATTATTACTCACGAACGCGATCAATACACGACAGTATTATGTTCCGTTTATCGGTCAAAACACACGACTATCTTGATCAGGGGTTCCCAAAGTTAGTTTTGACACGCCCCCTTTCTACAAAGAAAAAATACCCGTGCCCCACTGCCTACATAATAAAATTTTAGGCTACTATCAAGGATAAGATGTGAGTGGCAACGCAGGAGAAAACGCCCTAGGAAGACCTTACACCGACTTTATTGGTGAGGTTCTTCAAAAAGGTCAGGTGCACAGTACTCGTAACCGGCGTGCTTGTATGACGACTTGTATGAACGTAGATGAGGCGAAAGGAGTATGTAAGGATCGTAGCAGTTGGCGTTGGCCATGGGAAGAAGGCGTGAGTTTAAGTATGTACCAAAGATTAAACAGATATAAAAAAAAAAAAACATTAAAGATTTTAGGTAAGAAAATTTTGAAATTTCAAACTTTTAAACCCAAGTATGTTACTAAGTTTGTTTGATATGCCGTATGGTGTAAACTCTCTTTAACTGTCAATAAGGTCCTTAATTGCATTACTGGTTTACGCCCCCTTTGCTGGTCTCTGCCCCCCATTGGGTGGAGCGCCCCCAACTTTGAAAACCCCTGATCTAGATTAACGTTCATATCTTAAGTAGTTTAGTATCTAAAACGCAAAAACTAGTTTATTATTTGTTGTTTTCTTGATGTAATCGAATTATGTCAAGAGATTTGGCGATAGTACGACAGGGTAATATATGATATTAAATGTAGTTATAAACCGGCGAGGCGAGGCGAAAATTGAAAGCATCAAATCAAATACGAACCTCTATTGAAAATTATTGGTGATCCCTGGTTTCGGCTATATAACATAACGCTGCGACCCACAGGTGCAAAGCAGTAACCAAAAAAATATTTCTTTAGTATTTACTTGTTTTTTAATTGCTATTCACATACATATAGATGCAATACGAATAATGCAACCAGTATTTTGTAAAAAAATATAATTAAAAAGAGTGTCCGTGGAGTTTCTTGCTCGTTCTTCTCCATAGAGACCTACCTACGTTTTGGAACGAGCTACTAGCTTCAACTTTCTGACTCCTTGGCAATTCAAAAGTATAAATTGTTTTATCGAAATAAATGCTTTTACTGAATAAAAAACACAAAATGAATAAGAATGAATGAATATCTTAACCGTTGTATCAGAATATGGAATAAAGACGAGGAGATAAGTAAAAAATAACATATTCAAGCAAATGTTTTATAAAGAGAAACATGTTTCGTTGAATATTATGTTAATAATATGATTTGCAAAACAAACTACATGCTAAACTTGCTTGAAACGAAGGAAAATGTATAAAAGGACCATTGTCTGGACAGCCTCATGTTGTCTAGTTATCGCAATGCGCGACTGCTGAGCATGAGGTCTTGGGTCCCTGGTCGAGCAGTGTTCTTAGGTTTTACATCAGGAATTTCTCAGTAGCAGCCTCGGAGTCTGGATTTGTGACCGATTGATGGCAATCAAAGTCAAAACATTTATTTCAATTAGACCATTTACAGGCACTTTTGAATTGTCAAGGAGTCGGTCAGTTAGTCCGAAAGCTGAAGCTCGTTCCAAAACGGAGGTAGGCCTCTATGGAGAAGAACGAGAAAGAAACTCCACGGCACTATTTTCAATTAGGTTTTTACAAAACACTTGTTAAATTATTCTTGTTGCTTCTACATGTGAAAACAATGAAGATTAGTAAAACAAAAATAAAATATAATATAATAAGAATCAAGATGTGAGCCATGGCAGTTAAGAGATGGCTAATAGGCTCGCCCCCTATTACATGAGACTTAAACATAACTTCAGCTATATGTTGACAGATCAGTCAGTATCAATTGCCTTTTTCATATCTAGATTTGTGTAGATAAATGGAAACTGGTCGATTATTTTGATACTCTGTGTCCATGACCTAGAAGAGAGCAATATTTTCATCATGGCTTATCCCAATTTATCGGGGCTGTCGCACCAAGTCGCTTTACGCCCTTTTGTTACATCCGTTCCTATAAGCTGTCGTTCCAATACGCTTTTTTTAGGGATCAATACACAAAGCATGACTAACTCTTTTTTTAAGGATGAGACATTACCAAATGACTCTTTCTGCTCTGGTCAGACCGGAAGGGAGTGTCAGACTTTTACTGACTAAAGTCAAAGTCAAAGTCAAAACATTTCAATTACACCATTTACAGGCACTTTTGAATTGTCAAGGAGTCGGTCAGTTAGTCAGAAAGTTAAAGCTTGTTGCTCGTGCCAAAACAGAGGTAGGCCTCTATGGAGAAGAACGAGCAAGAAACTCCACGGTACTCTTTTAAATTAGGTTTTTACAAAATCCTGGTTACATTATTTTTGTTGATTCTACTAAAACCCATCCGTGTCCCTTTTAGTGCCCTTTGCGTTGCAGTGCTGCAGTAACTCTTTCGAACAAATTCCGCTAATCTATCTAAGAACTAATTATGGACAGACAGTAGAGTCTTACCTATTAGTAAGACTCTACTGTCTGTCCATCCATCCGCCTGTTTGTAATGACTGTATCTAGTGATTTTCGCAGTGTATATGTGTATTACATAAGATATAACAGTAATTAATAAAAAATAAAGGGCCCCCCAGGTAAGGGTAAGGTAGTAACTGCCTCGTTGGTCTAGTGGTCGCAAGCGCGACTGCTGTGCATGAGGTCTTGGGTTCGATTCTCAGGTCGGGCAAAGTGTTATTGGGTTTTTCCATCAGGAATTTCTCAGTAGCAGCCTCGGAGTCTGGATTTGTGTCTGAATTACATGGGACTAAAAACATAACTGGCGAAATGTGGGTGTACTAATAGGTATACCTCTGCCTAACCCTTCGGGGATTACAGGCGTGATGTTATGTTATGTATGTAAAGGTCCCCATACAGGAATCGTGTGTCTTTCTTATGCTCAATTTGAATGGAATGGAATGAAAGCGTCAATTTCGCCTCAAAACGCGAGGAGACGCGTGAATTCGCGGGAATGCTCTAGAATTTACGCGCATACCAGCGAATTCGCATAGCACTACTGTGACCGACCGACCAACGACCCGTTTGCGCCACTGCGAGTTTGCGGAATTCTCGTTACGAGTCTCAAAAATTACGCAACGGAAATTCGGCTTAAAGTATTATAGGCGTAAGCACGACGAATGGTTCTTCGTGTATTTTTCGACAGGTGTGTCATTACTTATACAACGTTGGAGGGCCTAGTCTGAACACGCGGAAAATTACGTAAAAGCGATCGATTTCTGTTACCTTACTACCTACTATTTTAGAAATGCTAAAATTTCAATGGGTGTTTGTTACTGAATCACGCCAGAATGGCTGAAAGTTTCTGGATGAAATTTGGCACAGAGATAGCTATACTAGTCTGGAATTGCACATAGGATTTTTATCCCGGAAAAATGTCCGGTTGCCATGAACTATGGTGCGGAAAAAGTCGAGGGCAGAACCTAGTTCCAAATAAAATACCTATTTTGATTTTATTTTTGTTGCCTGCAATGTCCCAACTATCTAACGCCACTTCTCATACAGAGAAGATAACGAGCATTGATCACCATTCAATGCGGGTTAGTGATTTCGGAGCTCCAGGCTTCCTCACAATGTTTCCCTTCACCGTCAGTCAGTGATGTCAAGAAGAACCTTGGTACTCGCTAGGATTTGATCTCGCAACCTTGGGCGTAAGAAGCGGATCTAATAAAGAACGGGCCACCACGACTAAAGGATTTTATTCATCGTATAAAAATATTAAAGTAAAACAAAATGCAATACGTTAATCGTACTTCCGATTCGAAAAGTCACTGGAATTGAATACTACGTTAGCGTGTTCGCGCTAGGCCAGCAGCTTACAAAAACCAACTCAATAGCTACTATACACAAAGGTCGAAATTCCAACTGCGAAACCTAACAAAGTTCAAATGTTTGCCCCAACAATAAGAGGCTATTCGTCGAAATGAAACTCTCGTTATTGTTTCTGTATTTTTATATTTTCCGCTTTTTCTTGACTTGAGTTAGTTTATAGGTATTCGTACAAGTTTTATATTTTTCGGACTAGCTTTACGGTACAGTTGGTTTCTCCATACAAACTTTGGACCCTTATTTCATCCCCTTTAGGGGGTGAATTTTGAAAAATCCTTTCTTATCGGATGCCTACGTCATAAAAGAACACACCTTCTAAGTTTTAGATCTCTTTGATCAGCGGTTTCAAAGTCAAAGTCAAATAATATATTATTATTTCAATTAGGCCAATAAAAGGCACTTCTGAACGTCTTAATACAAGAAAAAGAAAAGAATTGGATCTAATTGCCCCTTCCAAAAGGTAGTTTTGTATGGAGAAGAATGTGCAGAGAATTTACTCTTTTGAAATCAATGTTTTACAATATGTTTTGCATACAAAATCATACATCATACAATTACGAGGCACAAATTCAGACTCCTAGGCTGCTACTGAAAAATTATTTAAGGAAAAATCTAAGAACGCTTTGCCCGACCTGGAAAGCTAACCAAGGACCCCAAGCTCAGCAGTTGTGCTTGCCATCACAAGACCAAAGAGGTAGTCAATCGTTACTATTTCGAATATCTATTATATTTCATTGAATACGTAACTTGAACATGTTTCCAATGCATTGTATTTAACTATGTGTGTGTGTTACCCGTGTGGACATTCTGTCAATATCATAAGGGTTCTCTATTCATAAAATCAATTGTTTGTATTTGAATATACCTACACGAGCTGCGTCCTTCGATTTACGCGTGGAGTTTTTCGCCTGTGTTATGTTTTTGGTTACTGCTCCGCTCCCGTGTGGTGCAGTGTGATGTTAGTATAGCAGGGGTCACTAATTAGTTTCGTTTGAGGTCCGTTTTAAGAAATGAAATGACCATCGCGGTCCGTACAACATTTTATAGAAAAAAATATTGTCGAATTATTCATATTCATAAAATTTATATTTATTGCATACCATTTTTTTTTTTTTAGGTGGAAATAATCATCAAATGACTCCTTCCGCCCTGGGTGGGACGGAAGGGACTGTCAGACTTTTACTGACTAAAAAACCACCCTGTTCCTTCTGTTGCCCTTTACGTTGCGGGGCCACGGTATCCTGTTAAGACGTCCCGCAACCCCGGCAGGCGTTGGCCCCATTGGGGGCCCCGTCCCTGTGCTGACAGCTCTTCGAGGCATACCATGTGTTTATAAAGTAACAACATAGTGTTAAATTTAACAGAATAAATGTAATTACAGAAATAACAAAGGTATTTATTTTTTCATATCAATGAGAAAAATTACACACTGGGACGATCTGGGGGTAGGGTTGCCAACTCTTATTCGGTAAAATATAGTAGTTCTACCTAAGTTTTATTTAATTACGTACTCCGTAGCGCAAGTCGCTGCGTGCTTGCGATCCGCACAAGATGGGTCGGCGGACCGGGTGGCGGACTCCAGTCCGCCATTTGGTGACCCCTGTTATAATAAAGCCTATACTATTCTTCTTGAATCTAGCTATAATATACAATAACATTTTTACCAATCTGACTGGTAGTTCAATAGAATAGTGCGTTTAAAAAAAAAAACAAACACATAAAAAATCTGTTCAGCTTTATGATATTGGTATAGATATACCATCACCCTACGACCTACGGAAGTGGAGCAGTTATCAAAGACGTAACTTAACACGGGTGAAAAAAATCACGACGAGGTCGCAGTAAGCAGCTATGAGCCTATAACGTTCCTCAATAAAAAGGCCATATACCTATACAAGGTAATTGAAAATTTACCCGAAACCTGAAAAGGGGTCATTGTACTCATCATTATGAACAACTTTTACTATGGGACCAAGCCTGAAATATGGAAAAAAAATCAGCTGTTCCCTACAAAAATGCTACATAACACGATCGTAATGTATGAAACAGCTGATTTTCTTTTCATGATTTCAAGGTTGATACCATAGTAAAAGTTGTTCATAATGATGAGTACAATGACCCCTTTTCAGGTTTCGGGTAAATTTTCAATTACCCTGTATAACGCAAAACGTTATTATTTTTTAATCGGACCATACATTCCTTAGATTAACTCGTTCAAACAAACAAACAATTTAGTTTTACAATATCAGAATCGCGTTCATTTAATTTGCACGTCCGCAACACACAACTGCAGCAAAGTGATTGGTCGAACCGCGAAGTAGCGCGCGCGGCCGGTCACTACTTGTAACTACATGGGTGCAATGCACATAAATTGATGTTGTGACGAATTTATACGACGTATGTTGGAGGGGAATTTTTTTGAAGGTCACTGAGGGAAGTTTTTTATATGACCTTGACTACTTAACCTATATTTCGACTCTTAATTCTATTCAGTAACTTGACAGTTAAAGGTTTACCAAGTTTTGACAAAATAAAGATAGTGAGACTGCCTCGTTGGTCTAGTGGTCGCAAGCGCGACTGCTGTGCATGAGGTCTTGGGTTCGATTCCCAGGTCGGGCAGTGTTATTGGGTTTTTCCATCAGTAATTTCTTAGTAGCAGCCTCTGAGTCTGGATTTGTGCCTGATTGATGGCAATAGGTTCGCCCCCTATTACATGGGACTAAAAAAACGTAACTGGCGAAATGTGGATGTACTAATAGGTACACCTTTGCCTGACCCTTCGGGGATTACAGGCGCAATGTTATGTATGTTTATGTTTGTAAGATAGTGAGGTCGTGTAAGAATGAACGAAATTGAACGAACTTAAATAATGTACTTAACTTGGTATTAAACCATTCTTATCATTCGTTCCTTACGCAAAATCGTTCACTACCCCAACACTAGTAGTTGTAATTAAAAGTCGAAATATAACCTCGTCTATAGTTTAATGTCTAAAGGTCACATTCCCAAAAATGTTGCTATTCAATTGACATTACTACTTGTATCAATTTGGTAGTCATTAGAATACCTTGACAACTAAGAAGTTGGCAAAACCTCTCAAAACCCCTATGTTTTGAGATTCACCGGATTAAGCCCCCCCCCGCCCTCTCCGTATATTATACTTATTTCCTGACTGAAAGGAAAGGGTATATGTTTTTCGCGCCTATATTTGTATGTTTGTATATTCTTTTATCCCTCATATCTTCCAAACCACTCGATGGTTATCTTTAATTATGGTACCGCTATTTTAAAAATTATGACTTCAAAAGGACGCTCGACCCAAAAGTAAGTTCCCCCAAACACTTCGACTCCTCGAACATCCACAAAGACCCGAAGACTATCACACTTTCAGTCACTGATAGTGTGAGACATATTAACTAGGTACAAGCACTCGCCCCGCGATCGCCTTCGCGTGATGTTACTTACGGAACCCTAATTTTTTATAATAAAATATAGCCTGTATAACCTGAGGATAATGTAGCTTCCCAACCGTGAAAGAATTTTTCAAATCGCTTCAATAGTTTCGGAGCCAATCCAATTCAAAAAAACAATCAATCAAATCTTTCCTCTTTATAATATTAGGTAGGTATTAGTATAGAAAATACGCCCAATAAAATAGCTTCGGGAACCGTGCAAGCATGATAGGAACTCACACTTTACAGCAGTATAAAATTATTAATAGCCCCAATGTCACAGTGCAAATGGAAACCAGCGGCCGGTCGGTCGGGACGTCTGCCTTGACCCGCCATCAATAATATGCAGTCATATCTACGTTTATATTAATGTTACGTGCGTCCTAGATACATGGAAGGCTCGTAATTAAGAGTGTTTGCATGTCTTGCTAAGCAGTAAATATGTGAACTTCAGCCTCTACGGAATACTGCCGGGGTTGCGGGACGTCTTAACAGGATACCGTGGCCCCGGAACGTAAAGGGCAGCAGAAGGAACAGGGTGGTATTTTTAGTAAGTATAAATAAATAAAAAGAAACGGGGTTCCAAAGTTTGTATGGAGAAGCAAGATTAGATCGCTAACAACTGACATTTACGTGAAAGTAGTCTAGGGCAGAAGCTAGAATATTATAACAGCTTATTATTGTCCCACTTCAGAGACAGAGAAGGAACGAGCATTGATCACCAAGATTTCTCAAGGCGGATCGGTAAATTAAGACTTATATCAATTAGAAGCTTTTGCCCGCGTTAATTGCGGTCTTTGGCTATTGCGTAGCTGATAGTTTATAGCCTATACTATGCCTCCTGAATCTGGCTATCTTAAACAAAAAGAATTTTCCCAATACGACCGGTAGTTCTAGAGATAAGCGCGTTTAAGCAAATTACAAACAACTTTACTGATAAGTTCGGGTTTCCTCACGATGTTTCCCTTCACCGATGACAGTGATGTCCAAGATAAACTTAGAAAGTACATAAATGCAATAGAAAAGTCTTACTGGCACTTGGTCGCGCTCGGTCGCGAACCAACAGCCTCGTGTATGGGAGGTCGTCGTGGTCGCCACGACAAAATAAATGGGTAACCACCCGGGCAAAATCCCACGCATGGGCCACCCAGTTACCAACCATTTAGACCCGGATTATCACCGATTTCTGAAGGTGAAAACGTATTCCGTTATATTCCAATCGTCCTAGGATGGTGCCGGTGACATTCGTCAAACTGTTGCTTTTCACTCTTGAACGTTACGACAATTTATAATCATGATTGAATATTTTAACTGCACACTAATATCATAGTCGTAAAATACGGAATCAGTAATAAGTAAGTAAATAACTAAAAAAATAAATAATGTCACTGACATAATTATGCGATTCTGACATCCATAGATGAATTGCTGACATGTGTCACCCGCACCATCTTAGGACGATTTGAATATAGTAGGTTTTTTATTTTCTATTTTAACGGAATAAATCTTCACCAACAGAAATGGATGTTAAGATAACCCGTTTCCGAACTGGGTTTTAACCCATGCTTGGGTTTTTACCCTGGTGGTT
This sequence comes from Hoplodrina ambigua, assembly GCA_949774945.1. NCBI lineage: Eukaryota > Metazoa > Arthropoda > Insecta > Lepidoptera > Noctuidae > Hoplodrina > Hoplodrina ambigua. The sequence continues at coordinate 1,254,908 of OX458991.1, forward strand.
ATCCAAACGACGCGCACTCAAAATTCTACGCGTGATGCGATGCTAAAGCCAGTGATCAGTAGGTACCAGTAAATGGACAGTTGAAAGCCACTCTGCGTGAAATGAGTACTGTGATCGAGTTGCGAGTCCTCAGTAAAAGGGTACTCCTCAGTAAGAGCTGGTTCACATTAGGTCTGACCGACAGTTCTACAGTTGACCGACTGTCGGCTGTTGCTGTTCACACTAGAAGCTGCCGATCCTACCTGATGTGAACACCACCGTCGTTACCCTCGTTTTACCACAGCCAGCTCACAACTGCTTTAGGACGAACTGGGTCTACCGCCAGCGCCACCACTTAAAACAATATTACTTTGTAATTTCTGTTGCTGGATTTTCAAATTTCGGCGCTGAGCCAAGCGTTGAAAATCCAACAGTGTGCAAGGCAAAGTAATATTAAAATAATATGATTTTAAGAGATGGGTGTAGGGCCCCTGGAGTCGTCACAAAGCAGTTGTGAGATGTTTGTCGGTCCGACCTAATGTGTACCAGGCGTAAGGTTCTTTATCGTTTACTTGTTTGCGAAAGCCAACTCCAACGTGCTCTTGGTCTAAACCTCATTAACTATTAACGTTGACTGACCTGGTTCTCCAGAACTCTGGGCTTCAAGAATCGCTGTCGCACTTGGTACCACTAGAACAATGAGATGGTTACTTCTTTTGGATAAGCCTTTGGAACTATGGCTGCTGCTCAAGACATGGTCTTCCGCTGATCTTTCTAACGAGAAATACAAGATGCAGTGTTGAAACCTCGTCAAATTTCAGGAGGATGTCATTATTATTTTTTTAATAGACTCCTTTCACTCAACCCCCCCCCCCCCTTTGTCTTCCATCCCCACTATTCACTGTGTCCGTGTGAGTTCTTCGCCTCGTCTGCCAAAAGCCAACAGCAAAATGGCTACATCGAAAATATTAAAAAATGAATCACTGCCGTAAAGACGAGGTTTCAAACCTGAACCTTGTATTGAGGGGATATTTATAGTCTCCTAACCTGCAGTTCTGTCATGAGTAGGAGCATTTTTAGGACTTAATTGGCCGGACCATTTCCTAAAAGTTTTTACGAAATTTAACATCCAGGGAGACAGCTGTGATTATAAGCCATTGCAGAGCAGTAATACTAAGCTCCATCCCTTCTCCTCAAATGCCTATTAAGACTGCTTAAATTATATCTGGGCAGCATGTTGTCCCACTGCATACAGAGAAAAAAATGAGCTGGTCACCATATTTTTGTTTAACAGACCTTTCTAGATGTTTGTCAGTCATGGTGTCCAAGATGTACTTCGAATCACCTAAGGTAATACCAGCCTATGCCTATCCAACTGCAGGGCAAAGGCCTCTTCTCATACAGAGAAGTCAAGAGTTCTAATTACCAACGAATACTAGCTTCTTAGCGACATCGCCCGCGTGGAAGTCAAGTATACGATAAGAAATGTGCTTTCTAAATGAATGTACTTGCTTAAGTTTATTTTTGACATCACTGACATCGGTAAAGGAAAACATCGAGAGGAAACTTGGACTTGTAATTAATACAAGTCTGGAATCGCCAATCCGCTTTGAGCAAGCGTGGTGATCAATGCTCATTCATGCCTTCTCTGTTTGAGAAGAGACCTATGCCCTGCAATGGGGCAGTAATAGGCTGGTATTATTTTTATAAGTTTAACTGAGGATTTCCTCACGATGTTTTCCTTCACCGATGCCAAAGATCCAAGTTAAACTTAGTACATATGAATTGACAAAGTAACTAATATACTTGCTCGATTTCGAATAAAAGCTGATTAAGACGTTGCGAAAAATATCCTGCGATTTGTCGTACATTGCAGGACCGAGCGGTTGTCGGAAATGTACCACAACTTGGACGATTTTCTCGCACCGTCTAAATCAGCTTTAACTATTAGTTATTTTTTTTTTTACTATGCAATTTTAACAGCCACTTTAGTTAGCATGTTACCATACCACATAATCAGGCCCATTCAAGGTCAAACGACTCGTTAATTTGGACAGTGAAGATTGTTATTAAGACGTCCAACTAAATAGGGTGAACAAGCTACATACAGAACTACTATTAGTATTATTAGCAACACCACAAAACAGTGCGAGGTAATTATGAGGAGGTCGTCAGTTCTCACATCTTGATGATTTGCAATTGTGCGTGGTGAGAAAATGAGATCGTTTTCGGATGGAGTGTTCAAAAGCGGTAAAGTCAAAGCCTTCTTTCTTCTTTATCGTGTGGGCAGTTAGGTGTCTTACGTGACCCCACACACCCTAGTGTCAGAGTTTCTGAACCGCCTCAAGGGCCTCTGACATGGTTAGAGTGGAACAGTAATAGACTGGTGTAAGTCCAGGTTTCCTCACGATGTCTTAAAAGCCTTTATTCCAATTAAACCAGGATTTTCAAAGTAGATCAGCGTCAGACCATTTTCAGGCACTTTTGAATCGTCAAGGAGTCGGTCAGTTAGTCAGAAAGCTGAAGCTAGTTGCTCGTTCTAAACCGTAGGTAGGCCTCTATGGAGAAGAACGAGTTAGAAACTCCACGACACTCTTTTCAATTGGGTTTATACAAAATCCTGCTGCTGCTGCTTCTACACGTGCTCTCTTGGGGGGTGCAGAGAACCATCAAAGGGGGGCGTGGACCATCAGTGCAATTAAAGACCTTATAAAATCCTATCCTTACAGTTAAGAACGTTTACGCTGTACATACGACATTTTATACAAAAGTATGGCCCGCAACGCGTATAGCCCTTGTAGGTTGATGCGCAGTACTCGTAACCGGCGTGCTTGTATGACGAGGTGCATGAACGTTGACGAGGCGAAAGAAGTATGTAAGAATCGTATCAGGTGGCGTTCTAAGGTTTCTACCTACTCTCAAGGCGTGAGTTTATGTATGTGTATTGTAGCCGACAAGCCGTCACCGACAGAGTTGGTGCAGTGATTGTGCGATTGACTGCTGTACTGCGTGTCGTAGATTCAATTCCCGCATGGAACAAATATTTGTATAGCCTACTATATAGCCTACAGATTGTTTAGGGTCTGGCTATTTGTGCATGTGAGTTTATATGTTTGTAAGCGCACCCACGATACAAGAATACCCCTATGGGAGAAAGGCATAAGTATATGTACATATGTATGTCAAAGTCAAAGTCAAAGTCAAAAAAAAAAATTTCAATTATACTTTTGAACGTCATTTACAAGAGAAAAGAAAAATTATCATATTGAATCTAGTTGCCCATTCCAAAAGGTAGTTTCGTATGGAGAAGAACGGGCAAGAAACTCCTATGTATGTATACTATACTATACATATAAAAGGAATATTTCTTCAAAATACAGTAGCATTGTGTGATTTAGTTATTGTTCATTTTATACTATGGAGTAGATTAAAGTACTTATAATATGTTGTTATTTTTTATTTTAAATATTGTTTCTTTTTATAAATTATTTTTTATTGTAAACTAGCGAACCGCCCCGGCTTCGCACGGGTGCAAATTTCTGACATTTCCGGTGGATTTTCTAACAATTTTTTTCATATAAACCTTGTGCTGAAAATTACGAACACAGCAGAAAAAGAATCAACCAAAACGGTCCAGCCATCCTGGAGTTTTGCGATTAGCAACACATTTACCCAATCATTTTTATTACATATCTAGATACGTACATTTTTTTAAATTTTTATTTGGTAAAAATCATCAAATGACTCCTTCCGCCCTAGGTGGAAGGGACTGTCAGACTTTTACTGACTAAAAAACCAGACCCTGTTCCTTCTGTTGCCCTTTACGTTCCGGGGCCACGGTATCCTGTTAAGACGTCGCGCAACATAGATACCTACTTAGGTTAATTTTTTAAGACCACTATCGCATTAGGTATACACCTGTAATGATAGCAGATTTTTAATCATCATCATCATCTTCCTGCCCTTGTCCCATGTTACTTGTGGTCGGCGCAACACGTTTTCCTCTTCCACTCCGTCCTGTCAGCCGTCATGCTATCACTGACTCCCCTTTCATTGATATCATTCTTCACACAATCCATCCATCTTATTTTTAATAATAAATAAATAAATACCTGATTTTGACAGATTGAAATTGCGTTTACAATTCAAACATTCATAAAATTACAATAATACGCGTTCAGAGACAACTAACCGATTGATGTATTTTATGAGCTATCAAAACGCGATCCAACCATAAATTTGAACTATAGAGTTGCGCAATAGCAAAGCCGTGACGTCACTTATATACCAACTCAATCGAATAACTATTTATTGATTTCAAAGCACTTTGTCATAGTTCGGTAACTGAAACTCAGTCGGGTTTTCAGGAACTAAAAAAATTTTTTTAGCGAAATTGTGGCTAGGAATTGTCAAGCATTTTATATGTATGTCAAACTCAAAGTCAAAACATTTATTTCAATTAGACCATTTACAGGCACTGGCAATTCTCAAGGAGTCGCTCAGTTAGTCCGAAAAATTAAGCTAGTTGCTCGTTCCAAAACGAAGGTAGGCCTCTATGGAGAAAAACAAGCAAGAAACTCCACGGCACTCTTTTAAATTAGGTTTTTACAAAATCCTGCTGCTGCTGCTTCTACATGTGCTCTCTTGGGGGACAATGAAGATAAATGTGGTCAAAAATACTAAAAATAAAGATGTAAGCCATAGCAGTTAAGAGATGACCAATCCCAACTGACAGCACTCGTTCACGAGCATGACGCATGGATCAGCACAACCTAGCTCAACTATCAAGAAGGGAGCCAAATGATCCAACACACGCAGTATGTATAGATGACCTTTTTCAATAAACGGGCTATATAACTGAGATTAGAGATAACGCGTTAAACAAACAAACAAACTAGCTATACAGATAGAAGATGTAAGGATAGTTTATATTATTCTAAACAGCCGGAGATATAAAGATGTAAGGATAATTTATATTATTCTAAACAGCCGGAGATATAGAGATGTAAGGATAATTTATATTATTCTAAACAGCCGGAGATAGAGAGATGTAAGGATAATTTATATTATTCTAAACAGCCTCGGACTGCCTCGTTGGTCTAGTGGTCGCAAGCGCGACTGCTGTGCATGAGGTCTTGGGTTCGATTCCCAGGTCGGGCAAGGTGTTATTGGGTTTTTCCATCAGGAATTTCTCAGTAGCAGCCTCGGAGTCTGGATTTGTGCCCGGTTGATGGCAATAGGCTCGCCCCCTAATACATGGGACTAAAAACATAACTGGCGAAATGTGGGTGTACTATAATGGGTACACCTCTGCCTAACCCTTCGGGGATTACAGGCGTGATGTTATGTATGTTTATGTTCTAAACAGCCGGAGATATAGAATTAGCAACAATGCCTCCGAAATAGGTAAAAAAGGCCATCGTTCCAGCATTGTTAGTACTGCTCCTATTTCCATACACATATGTATTGAACAATGAAGTATATATGTACGTGTCATTATCTACCAGACATTACTCCAACCCTGGCGCTTATGATCTTAATTAATGGGGAACCCACTACTTTACGTGCCTACATTTAATTAAGCTTAGGTCTTATTTAGACGAGCGATAACAAAGCAACTAAAATGTTGCTGGCGACAAAATTGTTGACCGGTAGTGTTATAGTTTAGTTTGGGTATATTTTTGCATTCATCATAAATAATATGCAGGGTAATTGAAAAAATACCCGAAACCTGAAAAGGGGTCATTGTACTCATCATTATGGATCAGCTGTTTTTTTTTTCATGATTTCAGGATTGGTCCCATAGTAAAAGTTGTTCATTAGGTACTTTACGTGCCTACATTTAATTAAGCTTAAGTTTTGTTTAGACGAGCCATAATTACGACAACTTAAATGTTGCCGGCCACAATATTGACTATCTACAGTGTTATTCTATGAAAGTCTCCCTTGGTAAAGTAAGTTTTTATTCCACCTCTGTTGCAACTCACTTCAATTTATTTCATAGAGATTGTTTAAAAAAATAGCACTACAGATGGAATGACTACTCACCTCAAACTGTCATCACCTAAATTCACCGTGGGACTATTCTACAGAACAGACCGGCTGATATAGTTATTTCAAGTAATAACTTGAAATAACCATATCAGCCGGTCTGTTCTGTGTTTTGTAGATTAATTTTAAGCGTTTTGTAGATAATTGTAATAAAACCTCAATTTTTTTAAAGCGACGAGCCCGCCTTCTGCCACTGCTATTCTTAAAAGCCAAAATCAAACATTGGCGACCACCAGGAAAACACTGAGTCAATAAATCGACGAGTCTCGGCAAAATGATTCAACTGTCTTGAATCCCGCAACTAAATTAATCAGCAAAGAACGGCAGAGAAGTAAGAAAGCACATAATTTCCACTCCCCTCCAAACAAGTACCTACGAGACAGAACAGAACTAGTCCAATAAACCTAAAGAGACGTCTCAGAAAGAAAACTAAAATGTTTTATGTGCCTGTAATGACACCGGCAACTTATAACCTTCAAACTAGAGTTTTAATAGGTCAAGCTCCTTCACGAAAGCGTGAAAGTAACTGCAACAACGCAACTTCAAGCAACAACTGTGGTGATCGGGCGACTTTTAAACGCTGTAGCGCTGTTAATTGTGGCCCGTCTACATAAACCATAAGGGTTTGTTGAGATAATTGTTGTTAAAGGTCATATTAGATTGAAGTACATAGTTGATGACTTTTATGTCGTTTTGTAGATAGCCTAGATAAACTTAACTAATTACGAAAGTTCTTCAAAAGGTCAGGTGTTATCGATTAAGCGTGTTTGGTAAAATCGATACTAATACATTAAATCTGAAGAGCTTTTTTATGTTTGTTTAAACGCTTATCTCTAGAACTACCAGTCGAATAGTAAAAAATCTTTGTATGATAGCCAGATTCATGAACACGGCGATGGTTTTAGCCAGTAAGAGTCCCTCCGTCACACACAGTAGAAGAAGTACATTCTGTGTGTCAGGTGACCCGTGGTTCTCTATGGTACATAAAGATGGTCACCCATCCACGGACTAACCGCGGCAAGCGTAGCTTTACCTGATGGATCGATCCGTGCGGCTGTTATTAATAAACCACTGATCCGATTTAGGTAAAACTTGGTACGTGGTAAGTTTGAATTTGAACCACAAGAAGGAACATATTAAGCTACTTTTCATTCAGCGACTTCGACTTCATCTACGTTCGTGACAGCCGACATTTACGCGGACGAAGTCGCGATTTTTGTACCGACGTATAGAAAAGCTATAAATGTCTTTACTGCACACTTTCCGCCGAGAGAGGGCTGTGTATGTTTAGAATTTATTATATCTCAAAATCGTAGCTAGAATAATATATCCGAAAGCTTGTGTAGCAAATCAGATATCGACCATAAAAACTCGGGCAAGTGCGAGACGAACTATCACACGAAGGGTTCCGTACCACCGTTCAATATTTAAACATAACATCACGCCTGTAATCCCCGAAGGGTTAGACAGAGGTGTACCCATTAGTACACCCACATTTCGCCAGTTATGTTTAAGTCCTCTGTAATAGGGGACGGGCCTATTGCCATCAACCGGGCACAAATTTAGACACTGCAGAGAAATTCCGAAATTTTCGTTCAATATTTAACACTACATCAAAAAATAAACACGGCACTTGTAGGGGACACTCTTATTTTAATTATTTGTTGTAACAAAGGCAATAGCAAAACACTACGAAAAATTCAACTCTATACCTATTACAGTTCATGAGATACAGCCCACTGACTAACAGATTTGTAAATGACGTTAAAAAAGTGCGTTTCAATGGCGTAATTGAAATAATGACCTTTGACCTTGACCTTGAGACCTACGGACGGACAACAGAGGCTTATGCTGCGTTTATACTGAACCTGCACCACGTGTCGCCGCGCGGGGCGGGACTACCATGATCAGTACCATACTATATTCCATACGTTCTATGATGGTGCGGGTGACACATGTCAGCAATCCATCTATGGATGTCAGAATCGCATAACTAGGTCAGTGACATTGGTGCCGATTCCCTTGGTCACAAACTAAACTAAATTTAGACTACTTCCATCTTTTTCTTTCCAATAAAATAAGAAAGAGACCAATGTAAATAAGAGCTGTCAAATTTAGTCAATCTGACACATCCATACAATTATAGTTCTTATATATAGTATCTTAAAACGTGTGGATTAAAAATACGGAAAAGTTCAAGGCAAAACTAATTTGACATCGCTAACTTAGTTCTTTAATGTCACGGAATGTCACCGTCCTTTCCTTTCGCTGTATGTTAGTAAGAGATGTCAATTCCCTAAATTTAGTCTAGTTTGTGAACAAGGGAATCTGCACCATTATTTAATTTACTAGTTATTTACTTACTTATTACCGATTCCGTATTTTACGACTATGATATTAGTGTGCAGTTAAAATATTCAATCATGATTGTTAATCGGCGTATCGTATTACCCAGTTACTGGGTTGTGGAGGTCAGATAGGCAGTCGCTCCATGTAAAATACTGGTATTCAGCTGCATCCGGTTAGACTGGAAGCCGACCCTAACATAGTTGGGCAAAGGCTAGGCAGATGATGATGATTGTTAATCTCCGTAACGTTCAAGAGAGAAAAGCAACAGTTTGACAAATGTCACCGTCACCATCCTAGAGCGTGAGGAATATAAATGTATGAAACCGATATAATTTTACCACGCATGGCGACACGAGGAGCAGGTTAAGTATAAACTAAGCCTTAGTTACACAGTCCTCTGGCACCCTACGGGCAAGGAACCCTAACAAGCTTCTATAATTAAAAGAATTAAAAAACACGACTGCAAAAATTGCACGTCTTTGTACTTTGTTTATTTATTTACAGTGTTATATATTTTTAAATCTACTTGTCAAATTCTAAACGATAAAAACAGACAAGAAAAGTTTCATTAAAAAAAAAATTGAGGCTGGTATTAATTTACGTTTTTAAGTGACCACACCGGTTTCTTTTTATTTTGTACTAGCCTATGTTACTCGGAACGATGCAAAGATTGTAACGATACCTCATACATCTAAAACGGTTCACGCGTTTAAAAGTTATGGTGGAATAAAGAAACTCACATACATACATACATACATTAACCCTGAACACATAACACTCCTTTTTTTGGGGCAGTCGTGTAAAAACGTACCTAAGAAAAGAAAAAATATCCGAAAACTGTCACAAGTACATATCGCAAATCAGATAACTAACATAAAAAAATCCGATATTATTTTTTAGGCCAAGGATGTTCGCGATTCCGTAGTATTATGTTAGAAGCACTTGTCCTGAATTGAAACATGAAAACTTACGTAAGCACACTTAAGTATTACAAGTGAAAAAGTACTTAAATGTTTGTCTTTATCTTCTATCTATGTGTATATCTATACATATAAAATGCTTTGTCCTGAATGACTGACTGACGGATCAACGCACAGCCTAAACCGCTGATCGTAGAAACCTGAAACTTGGAGGGTGTGTTCTTTGTATGACGGAGGCATCTGATAAGAAAGGATTTTCCGAAATTATACCCCTTCGGGGGTATGCCTGTATTTCTGGAACAGCACACAGGCATTTTTTATCCCGGAAAAATGTTTTATTCCCGTGATATAATTTAAAACTATTGACTTAATTCTGACTGCCTCGTTGGTCTAGTGGTCGCAAGCGCGACTGCTGTGCATGAGGTCTTGGGTTCGATTCCCTGGTCGGGCAGTGTTATTGGGTTTTTCCATCAGGAATTTCTCAGTAGCAGCCTCGGAGTCTGGATTTGTGCCCGGTAGATGGCAATAGGCTCGCCCCCTATTACATGGGACTAAAAACATAACTGGCAAAATGTGGGTGTACTAATGGGTACACCACTGCCTAACCCTTCGGGGATTACAGGCGTGATGTTATGTTATGTTATGTTACTTAATTCTGGCAGAATCTAGTAGGAAAGCGTCCGTTATGAGAAGCACGTTTTTTTGTCCCCTTCTGGGACTAAACCGTTCAAAAGTGCCTTTTAATGGTCGAATTGAAATAAATGATTTGACTTTGACTTTGAATCGACACCAATGCCCGTCGCTACGTCGTACGCAATACGGCTAGACCCTATGCAAAAATGAACATTGCATGCGAACAAATAATTTCAAAAGTAACTTTATTATCATCCATGAAACTTATACTTGAATAATAACAGTTTTACGAGCTTTAGTCAGAAATCCTGTTTTCTGTTTTGAGGTTAAAAAGGTCATGGAACAACTGTACACTGCGCTCGTACATTAACAAGATTGGTACACCCAGATTTCGTCAGTTATGTTTAAGTCTCATGTAATAAGGGGCGAGCCTATTGCCACCAACCGGGCACAAATCCAGACTCCGAAGCGACAATTAAGAAAATCCTGATGGAAAAATCCAATAACACTTTGCTCGACCTGGGAACCGAACCCAAGACCTCAAGCTCAGCAGGCGCGTTATGTGACCACTAGGCCAACGAGGCAGTCACTTACTTACAAGTAGTTAATTTTTTTTATTGCTCTTGGAAACCATTTTGTCGAAATACCGCAGTACAATACGCGCTACGAAAGATGAGACTTGACACACCACACAAACTTTATTATTTCGTAATAAATATTGTATTCTAAATGTCATCAAATAATCTCTGAATAGATACACAAATTACGGGTAACTATTTCGTACATCCATACCTGCGCAAGCTCCCCATTTCTGACGCTTGTCAAGTCTCATCTTTCGTGGCGCGTATATACATATAATATTATTGTATTTCGTATTATCACACAAATATATTTTTTTCTTTCTTTCTTTCTTTCTTATACACGACACTGTCCCTCATTCACTGTCTGTTGTCCCACCCAAACCATGTCAGAGGCCCTTGAGGCGTTCAGGCTCAGAATGTCCCTTTCCCAAAATGTCCCTTTTTCGAAATGTCCCCTCCCCATAATGTCTATTTTCCAGAATGTCCCTTTCCCGAAATGACCCTTTCTCAAAATGTCCCTTTTCTATGACAGATACGCGTTTAAACTAAGAATATTTAAATAACTTAAGCCAAGTAGTTTACAATATAAAACTTCAAAAGCAAATAATTATTCACGTGATACCTAACTGTTAACATAACATTAAAGAAATCAAGAAAGGCCTAGTAATAAATTTAAATGATATACTGTATTTTAATTAAATAAGCATAATCTCGAAAATATTATTTTAGATAAAAACTGTGCCACTCTGATGTTTTTTTGTAATCAATGTAGATCGCCAAGACAATATTTGCGTTATCCACACTAGCCAATCAGTGGACCTACGTAACGTTAAGTAGATATCGCGTTTCAAAGTCAGTAAATCTATAATCTGGTACTCGTTCGTGATCCAGGAAGGAATCCTTAGAATTTGTTACCAAATGAAAAGACAATAAAGTTGGCTTTAGGGGCCGTTTTATGTTAGAACGTTCTTTAATAGAAGGTCTTGAGATCGATAGTATTATTCCGATGGTACTGAGAAATTCCTGATGGAAAAACCCAATCACACTGCCCGACCTGGGACCCAAGACCTCATGCTCAGCAGTCGCGCTTTGCGACCACTTGACCAATGAAGAAGTCCACCAGATATATGGACATTACGTTATTCAATCCGGTTGTCAAGGATAGAGGGGGGGAGGGATTTAGAACAAAATGCTGCAATGAACAGCAAAATGGAAACTATTTGCGTCGGTAACCGTGTTACGTAATTAGAGTGAAGGCTAGGGTTACCAACATTTATTTATAAGTATTTTCAGTATAAGCTTTAAAGCTTTCTTACTAAAGTCTATCTTGGACTTACTGACATCGGTGAAGGAAAACATCGTGAGGAAACCTGGACTTACTGTTCCACTCAAACCATGTCAGAGGCCCTTGAGGCGGTTTAGATACTCTGACACTAGGGTGTGTAGGGTCATAAGACCTACATGATAGAGAAGCGTTAAAAAATCGCAGAACACTTTAAAAAGAATATAGTCACATAACCTCAATAAAATCCCTGAAGGGTTAGGCAGAGCATACCCATTTGTACCTACACCGACATTTCGCCAGTTATGTTAAGTCCCATATAAAAGGGTGAGAGCCTATTGCCATCAACCGGACACAAATCCAGTCTCCGATCCAGCTACAGAGAAATTACTGATGGAAAAATACTTTAATCAGCCGACGGAATGTCAACAGCCCTAATGGGAAGACAAGGCCGACGGAAGATGCATGAAGTTATGGCTTTTTGTTCCTCCTCATAAATGAGGTTCGGTAAATGAGAAGCCGGGTTTTAAGGGCTATTAAAGACTGGGTGTATTTTCGACGCGTAAAAGTAGCATACTTCTACCTTAATAAAAAACAAGCTTGAGAGTACAAACGTACACGCGTGTCAGGGGCGGACTGTGAATTTCTGGGGCCCTGGGCTAGCACTCCTTGGGGGGCCTACCTTAAATTAATCAAAGTTGTTGTCATTTTGACAAAGAACTGTTTGCCATAATGATGTATAGATTTACGGTACCTACAGGAAACAAATTAGGCCAATAACAGTTAATCATTACAACCGAGACTAAATTGTAGTAATGGAGGCGAGAGTGTAGTGATAAGATACCTACCTACTCTTATACTTTTTTCTTCAATGAGGGACCTTATAATCATGGGGGCCCTGGGCTGCAGCCCAAAAAGCCTATACATAAATCCACCCCTGTCGCGTGTACCTACATAATTATTTAAGGAGGCTACCGTTATTGTTTCGCCAGTTATGTTCAAGTCCCAAGCAAAAGAAAGAAAAACTGTTTATTCAAGAGAAACTGACGCAAATCACATAAAAAGAAAAAATGTACAGAAAAGCAAAATAAAAACAACTTGGTATTAAATCTAAAAAAATAAAAACTAATAAAAATACAAATACTTAAGAAATATGCGCCACTACCGCATGACACGGCTGACGCTCAGCATGAACCGGGCATAAACCTATTGCCATCAACCGGGCACAAATCCAGACTCCGAGGCTGCTACTGAGAACAGGCGAAATGCGGATTGTCCTAATGGGTACAACTCTACCTAACCCTTCAGAGATTACAGGCGTGATGTTATGATCTACAGTCTTCGTCCGCGTGGATATCAAAGACCCAATAACACAGTCCTGAGGAAATTATAATTTATCTTACTCGTCCGCTATTCTTTTCTGATTAATTTCGTTGCAAGACAGTAAATCGTTTCTCTGGGACTCGTCGAGCTTCATTGGCTCGGCGCTTTTCTGGTGGCCTCCACTGTTGATTCTGGCTTTCAGGAGTTGCAGTGGGTGGGAACAGTGTGGCGGGCTTGTCCCAAAAAAACCACTCGCAAAAACCGGAGACTTATCTGATGTCCTCTACCTATAAACTGCTTATCTTCCAAATTTCAGCTTCATAGGTCAAGTAGTTTCAATCGAGATTTGGTGCTTAGTCAGTGAGTGGATGAGTGACTCTTCACTTCTATACATACCTAATAGTAGGGGAGCCCAAGATGCTAAATGTGGATTTACTCGAGCGTCGTGGTTACAGATGGGACAAAAAATATGGTTGGTTACAGATGGGACCATGTCACTGGGGGGAAGCGTGTAGGTACAGATTTGCCCTAAACGCGCGGCCCTATATACAAGGCTTATACATATATGGTGGAGGTACTTAACAGGGTGCAAGGTATCCCTCTCTAAACAGGTATATTTTAATCTATATTAATCGCGCCGTGTTCGAGTAAACCTCAAAATCCCCACTTGTGCTCCCCTACTATAACGATAGATGGAAAAAGATTTACTGTGTCGACCCTAAATAAATAAGAAATGGGAGCAGAAGGACGATGAATCGCGTTTCCACAAGAACGGAACTAGTACTGCGGCATTTTTGACAAAATGGTTTCTGAGACAATAAAAAAAAAAACAAAATAATTTGTTTTTATTTTACTTTTGTGTACAATTTTTCTTTTTATGTTATGCGCGTAATTTTCGAGTGAATAAACAGCTTTTTTTTTCCTTTTTTTATAACCGATAAATTTCTTTTAACTCAATGCCCTTATCCAGTGGGTAATACAAGATTATCGTTATGGGGGCTTCATAATCCGATGGGACAGCAACCCGACAAAACCAGGGATAAATCAGGCGAAGAACAGAAATACTGCCCGTATTCAATCTACAAAATTTCATTGAGCTTCATTACTAAGTCCTCAAAAAATGGGTCTCACTTACCTACCCTCAATTACCCTGTAGATCAGTGTTTTTCAACCTGTGTCGCGAAGCCTTACTCGGGGGTCGCCGGCAAAATGAAAAAGTAAGGTTCTACATTACAATTAAAAAAAAAACATTTTCAGCGAGAAGGATGAGCTTGTTTATTTTTCAATAATTCGTCAAATAGTGGGGCTATTTTTGAAATGTTTATAATAAAATCATTTTCTAATTGAAGACTATTTTTCTTCTTAATTTTAATGTCTACCATTAAACTAACTTTTTGTTTGTCTATGGTTCAAGGGGGTCGCCAGAATTTTTCAACCTGCAAAGGGGTCGCGTATTCAAAGAGATTGAAATACACTGCTGTAGACTATACATTATCTAACTTCAAAATAATCCTGTTTACAAATCTCTAACTCAAATGGAGGTGTCTTCTGATTAACATAAAGTGCCGTCGGGAGAATTTATACGGTGAATAAATATGTTCACCTTTATTTTGCTCTGGAAATCTCTCGAGGGTAAGGACCCTGTTAAATGTACTGCACAGCTAGCTTATTGCCGCGATTTTATTCGCGTGAATATTCGCAGTTAATACATTTTTGTTTTCGCTTCAGAAATTCGGGCTTCCTCCGGGATGGATGGAGGGGCAAGTCGAGCTCTTACCAACTAAAACCACCGCAGAGTTCCACCTCTACAGGGCCAGACGTCTGCACAGGGCCAAACCCCTGCCAGGGTTGCGGGACGTCTTAACAGGATACCGTGGCCCCGGTACGAAAAGGGCAACAGAAGGAACAGGGTGGTTTTTCAGTCAGTAAAAGTCTGACAGTCCCTTCCGCCCCACCCAAGGCGGAAGGACTCATTTGATGATTTTTACCACCTTACAAAAAAAATTGTTCCTCTTCTGACTATGGCCGGGAGAGCGGAATTCGCATAAGCATTCACCGCTCCCCCGGCACTTCCGCGGAACCCTAAACATTTTAAAATAAAGTTAAAAAGCTCAATACTCAATATCTTTATTGCTTCTCCATATGCCACACCCACCCACTCACCTCCACACCCACAAATAAGTTTGTTTACCCAATATTTGTATGGAAGAGCGGAGTCTCCCAACACAGGCATTACTTGCTTAAACAGAGGCTCCAATCACTAAGCTGTTTTTGTAAACATTGATGTGGAAATAAATTATTTTTGTTTTTTTTTTTGATGTATGCATTGATGGTAACTTAAATAATTGAGATCATTATAGACCCTGTAGGGCACAGCACAAGGAGAGGAGAGAGGAAGCTATAACGCGACTACGTAAAAAAGGGAGTCTAAAAAGGACGAAACAAGAAAATAATTCAAGTAGAAATCCAAAAATGCATAGGTACAAAAATGGTCAAAGTAGAACCGTGGTCGCACTTACTGTATCCTGCAGCCTTTAGGGCAACAGAAGGAACAGGGTGGGTTTTTAGTCAGTAAAAGTCTGACAGAGCCTTCCGCCCCACCCAGGGCGGCAGGAGTCATTCGATAATTTTTACCACCTAAAAAAAAAATTAAAAAAAAAGGCTTTCCCAAAGTGGTGCAGGCCTAAAGAGGGGGGGGGGAGGGACCCAAAAATTAGACCCAGAATTGTTATGTTATGCGTGACATTTCTGTCTAGGGTTTACATGCCAACACGTGGAGTTGCAGACACTAGTCCATTTATTATAGAATACGAGTACTATCTACTATTATCATTTGGTACCAGTCTTTATCAAATGAGTCCAGCACATATCACGTAAAAAAGTGAGTCTTAAATAAATTGCAAACATTTTACAGAACATAACACCTGTAATCCTGATGGCTTTCGTAGAGGTGCACCCCACATTTCGCCAGTTATGTTTAAGTCCTATGTAATAGAGGGCGAGCCTATTGCCATCAACCGGGCACAAATCCAGACTCCGAAGCTGCTACTGAGAAATCCCTCATGGAAAAACCCAATAACACTTTGCCTGACCTGGGAATTGAACCCAAAACCAGACAGACTTACTTTTGCATTTATTATATTGGAAAGGAAGTAAGGACTTATTTTTTTTTTTTTTATTCTAGTTTTGTATTTTGTTAGTCTAGTGGTTTTAATGCCAACAAGTTTAAGATTATCAAAACATACGGAATTAAGGAAAGCTGTGTGCAAATAACCAATGTGTATGTGGCTCTTTCTTTTTTTATTGTAAGGTACCTACGCACCCTAGTGTCCGTTTCTAAACCGCCTCAAGGGCTGATATGGTTTGAGTGGAACAGTAAGTCCAGGTTTCCTCACAATATTTTCCTTCACCAATGCCAGTGATGTCCAAGATAAACTTTAGAACACATGAATTGAAAAATTTACATTGGTACTTGCCCGGATTTGAATCCACAACCTCATGCATAAGAGGTGGGCCTTAACCACTGGGCCATCGTGAGAAAAATGTATGTATGTGGCTATATTTGGCAGACTTGCTTATCAAATATTTAAGAGTGTGATTGTTGTTTAATTATTTTTAAAATCTTTAAATATGAAATGTAGCCAAACGGTATAAGGAACATCCAAGCTACCAGTGATGAGATCCTGTGGACAATATTGGTGCCATATCCAGGTGTCTTGCTAGTGTTGAAAATATTAATGTATCGAAACGGTGTTTCTACAATCTATTATTATTGTGAATGGTTAAAACATGACATGTGCATTAATACTTGGTGTAAAAACACAAAACGGCACATTTTTTTACAATCTTACACAAATAAAAATTCCTTGACAATTATTTACATTCACAAAAAAAAATTACCTACTTACCTTTGTTTACAATCATTTTTTTTACGAATAAAAACCGAAAGTGTCAAGAAATTAAATTAAGGATTTGTCCGAGATTTAATTTTGTGCAATTCACTTACCGGTATAAGATGTGGAACTGTAAGAATCGGCGGAAGATGCTGATAATGATCTGCTTCTGTATCTCGCGGATTTTTTCAAGGCGCCAGATTTCCCGCGCTGGCCTTCGAACTTGCCAGCTGCACTAGCCTCCGTGTTCCCGCCGCGAACCTGCCCCGGATCCGTCACAGGACTATCACTTGGGACATTAGCTGCCGCCACACTTTCCTTTCTATTCGAATTCAGCTGATTCGGCTCTCCATGACCGTCAGACATTTTTGAATTTTTATATTTTTAAATTTATTTTTTCTAATAGTAATTCAATTAGAATTTACGATTTTCTATGCTAAAAGCTTTTTAGACTTGTACACTTTTATTTTTTTTACGTATTTTTCCAATAATCGCTCACGAGAACGGGGAAATAAAAATATCAATAATAAAAACAGCAGTACAAACAACCGCAGTGGCGATTAAAATAAATTTGAAGATCGGGGGAACACTTCGTAGTATATAGATAAATTCATATGGTAGTATGACGTTATTTTGTTATCAGTAAAGTCATGAAAAACTAAAAAATTAAGTAGAACAGATGGAAAATACAATTTCTTCAATTATCCGCCCGAGCAAAACCGCACACCCCTCTTCCATGCTTCACCCCCGATACTGAAATGTCATTTTTTCGATCGGCATTCAGCCAAGGATTCCATTAGCGCTTTGTCGATAAACCGTAAACTGACAAAAATAGTTCCGTTTATTCTTAGACACAATTAACCTAACCCTCTTTGGAAATAATTTAGAATAATCAGCAAATACTGGATCATCAAAATAAGTATTCATTTTATTTGCCGGAATCATCATGGTGCCCCATTTTCAAAATAAATGCGTTATACAATAAACGTGACATTTGTATTATTTTATGCAAATATATTAAATTTTACCTAGTTTTTAATCCCTCATTTGGCCACTGTAAAACCCCCTTTTACTAAAGTTTTGTATCATATACTTTGAATAATAAACCGTTATTATCGGTTTTTAGTCTATGGAAGTTATGTTTATAAACTCCGATGCCCATCACTATACTCGCCAATATGGAAGTGAAACGTATGTCAACTACTGCGCGACCAAACAACTAAGAAATAAATAACTCAAAAATACTTTCTATTATTTAACTTGGTGAGTAAACATTTACAAAATTAGTAATTAAACTATTGTTTTACATATTTCACTGAAAATCAACCATTTTTATGGGCTGTTCACAAATGGAATTATACAAGGAAATCGTCATCAATGCATTAGCCGGCGAACAAAGATAATTTTTAAAGATACATAGCCTATAAATATTTAAGTCGCATTCGAAAGCGTTGTAAACAAAACCTTTTCAACATATCCTTTGAGTTTTCATTGATGGTTTTCCTGTATATTTTTGAAAACATACAAATTGTGACATAAAGTTGTCATCGTGTTTACATGTCATGAAATTTATTATTTTACGTATTTTATGTTGAGGAAAGGTATTGCAGCGTGTATATTTATCTTAACGAGCGTCATATTGTGTGGAGTTAAGTGATAATAGACGTGTAAATAGTTGTTTTCGAGATACAGAGCCAAGGCTGAAAGTCTCGCAAAATAAATTGAACACACGCGCTGTGACATGTGCAATTCGATTTTTTTTTTCAAGTCTATGGAAAGATTCGTTATTCAGCCAAGGACTTGATATTTTAAGTTTTTTTTTCTCATTTTCATTTTATCTAACACATTAGTGAAGTAATACTTTTCAGAACACTTTTACCTCAACCTTTGAATGAAAGAATTACAGAAATGTATGGGCTTACCTATTATCTTGTGATGCTATAATAATTTTACAGGGATGTGATAAAAAAAATATGCCTTGCTAAGATCCGCAATAACTTCCGCCATTGCTATGCGAAGGTAGCTAGTAAAATATAAACACACTAAAATTTTTTGCTAACATTGTATGGCAATAAAATAATTTAATATCCGCACTTTGAACTAGTTCAAACTGCTTTGAACGGGGCAAAAGTCCACAATTGAAGATTTGTATTGGACAAATAAATAAAAGAATTAAGGCCTCTTAGTAACGTAAATCAAATATGTCCAATTCAGCCTGTATAATGATGATGTTATGTATCTCTGTATATGTCTATACATATAAATGAAATAAAGTCAGGTTATAGTACCGCCAACATATCTTGATGGTATGAAGTTAGCTTTTTGGCTGCACAATGTATCTTATAGAAACGAAATTGTTTAGTGCGCAGCAATTGGTTAACTTCAGAGCCGCCAAGATACGTCGGCCGTATTGTACTTACACCATTTATACCTCTAGAACGGCTGGACAGAATTTTGTGATCTTTGATTACTTGGATTTGTCTCCATAACTTATAAATGGAAAAAAAATAAAAAAATATTTATTGATTCTGAGACAGTACGAAAGTAACACTACCCTAACAGTTATATTCAAAGTTCCAACATGATACACATATGGAAACTCACACAAGCTCATAAGCAGTTAATAGGTACCATCTGTTTTTCGCTCATTCTCAGATTGCCATGGATTTAAAAAAGGTGGAGGAATGTCAAAACCACAAAAGATGATTTTTGTGGTTTTGTCGTTCATTTCCTACAGGTATACGCAATGTGTTACGTTGTGGTGTGAGGGCACGTATATTGTGAATCAGCACGTAACATTTAGTACATAGTTTAGTTCAAATCATGTCAGAGGCCCTTGAGGCGGTTTAGAAAATTCTGACACTAGGCTGTGTGCGAGAGTCCAGAGCGGCTGAATAGCTAGATCGGTGCCTGATGTTTCCAACCTGTCGAAATAATCTCAAATGAAAAGCGACCAATAGCAATAATGTAGCTTTAGACCAGTAAGTTCCAGAGATAAATAATACTAGCCTAGGCCTCTTCTCATACAGAGAAAGCATGAGCATTGATCACCATGCTTGCTCAAGGCGGTTTGCCAACTCCAAACTTATATTCATTTCACATCCAGATTTTCTCACAATATTTCTCCTTCACCGATGTCAGGGATGTCCAAGATAAATTTTAGAAAGAGACAATTCCAGTGATTATTCTTACAAACGAAATAACAAACAAACATTTTCACAACTTTGTCCGCTTCGAAATTAAGGGTACCATAACAGCATAAAGCACTCAGTAATACAGTAACTTTCTGTCAATGAAAGAATTTTTGTAATTGGTCCAGTAGTTCCAGAGATTACCTATTACAAACAAAAAATAAACAAACTTTACTGCTGTATAACATTAGTAATACATTGCAAGATGTAGTGTAAAGATCAGCTCACACTGCGTTGAGAGCGACGCGATGATATTTGCACTTTTAAAGATGGAAAACATTTTTATTTCACGAAAAGTTATAATCACGAGAGAGTAGTAATTTGTAGAGCTCGACCGGGAAAAGTAAAGTAAAATTCATATCATTTATTTCAATAAATTAGGCCATTAAAAGGCAGTATTAAACGTCATACGCAACAAAAAAGAAGTTGATCTAGTTGCCTCTTCCAAAAGGTAGTTTCGTATAGAGAAGAATGATTTGCCCCTGTTACATGGGACTAAAAACATAACTGGCGAAATGTGGTTCACCTCTGCTTTACCCTTCAGGGATTCAAGTCGTGATGTTATGTAAGAATGGACAACAGAATCGTACAGAATTTTATATGAACACAAAATACCTTACTAAGCCTATAGTCCTGCGCCTGATCTGTCCCTGGTCGTGTTGGATTGTCGACCTGTGTTTGCGCATACACTTATGCTCTAAAATAATTCCCGTACTTGGCTACTCTCCATTGAGATTGGCCGCTGCAAACGAAATACGGCCGGGAGGATATTATCATATTATTATTGTATCGCATTTCGTGCGCGCAGCGTCGCGTCGCTTCTCTATGTAAACGTACCCTAACTTCTGCCGTCCCCAAGGTCAAGGTTGTCAAATAACAATAGTTCGAGATATTCTGTGGTCTCTTAGATAATGTATGATAATTTATTTCATAATAAAAACTTCTGCATTGACTTGTGACGTCATAGCGTTACTTCACAAAAGATTGGTTGAATGTATTATCTTTTGAATGAGTCGCGTTATTAAATGAAACAATATCTTTTACTGGTCATGAGGATTATTTTATTAATTGATAATGAACTAAAATTTATGATGAATAGAGTCGAAAATTATGTGCAAGAATTATCAAAGCTATATCTATGGACTATCTAGACTTACTTGTAAAGCAATAAAATAAAGCTCACGAGTTTATTTGGGTGTTTGTTGGTTTAAATCGGTTCATAAAAAAAATAAGGACAAAATGCCGTAAGGATTGAGCTGAAATTTTGCATACACCTTTAGTTCTGGCGACAATATAATGTCCAATACTCAATATTGTAATAATTTCAATATGGCCACTGTTCCAAGATGGCGGATTACATATTTTTTTCAATCTCTTGATATGGGTATCAATTTATCAAATGAAAGGGCTTGATGAGTGGAAAACAATAAAAAATACTGAATCTGTCTAGTGGTCGTAATGCGCGACTGCTGAATATGAAGACTTGTGTTCAATTCCCAGTCGGGCAAAGTGTGGATTTGTCGGAGTCTGAATTTGTGCCCGGTTGATGGCAATAGGCTCGCCCCCTATTACATGAGACTTGAACATAACTGGCGAAATATGGGTGTACTAATAGGGACCTTTAACTTTGCCTAATCCTTCGGAGATTTTTTTACCATTAATTTGTTTAATTACAGCTAGTTATAATGTCGAGTGTTGGCCGCGGGAGAGGGTACACCGGTAGACATCACTTGCGGGAGCCACGGCCCGGGGACGACCGAGACGCCGAGTCCGACGCTGCGGCACGCACTTTAGCCGAACTTAGTCCGAGATCCACTGGTAAGATAAACCGAAATTAGTTTTTACGACCGAAACCGAAGACGAATTAAGGCTTCGGGTTCAGCTTCGGCCGAAACCAAAACATGGTAAATGTTTTCTTGGAAAAAATAAACAAAACATTGGTACCGATTCCCTTGTTCACAAACTAGACTAAAATTAGAAAATTTGCATCTCTTACTAACATACAGCTAAAGGAAAGGATTGTGACACTTAAAAACTAAGTTAATAATGATAAATTAGTTTTGCCTTGTACTTCTCCATGTTTTTAATCAATACATTCTGACATGTCAACTTTAACTGTATGGTTTCAAATTAACTAAATTTGGCAGCTCTCAATTACATCCGTTCCTTTCTTGTTTTATTGGAGAGAAAAAGATAGAAACGGTCTTATTTAAGTTTAGTTTATGCATAATAGAATCGACACCATTGTCATAATCAGTCTCAAAACTAACGCAAATAAAACGAGCAAAGCAAGGCATGAGACGACACACGACTGTAAGCGCAGACGCGGCATAATAAATAAATAAATAAATATCTTGGGACAACTCACACACGGCAATCTGATCCCAAGCTAAGCAGAGCTTGTGTTATGGTAACCAGACAACTGATAAACATACTTATATAATTTATAAATACATACATATTATAGATAAATCACACCCAGACACAGAACTAACAATCATGCTCATCACACAAAGTTTGTCCTGGGTGGGAATCGAACCCACGACCTCCGGCTTAGCAGTCAGGGCCGCTAACCACTAGACCAACAGGCCTGTCATAATGACACTTCGTCGCTCGCAGCTCAGTGCACCGAACATACGCAATCGCAGCGCGACTCATCCCGAATGTAGGTAGTTTCGGTTTCGGAAACCGAATATATTCGTTTTTTTTTGGCGAAACTAGGCCGATGCCGAAAATTCCGTCGTACTCTAGTAAGATTTTATTAAACATGGATGTTGATGGCTGTTTATGTATGTGAGTTTATATCTTTGTAAACGCACACGCGATATAGAAGAAACTATGTATGATAAAAAGGCAGACCGCCTCGTTGGTCTAGTGGTCGCAAAGCGCGACTACTGAGCATGAGGTCTTGGGTTCGATTCCCAGGTCGAGCAAAGTGTTATTGGGTTTTTTCACCAGGAATTTCTCAGTAGCACCCTCGGAGTCTGGATTTGTGCCCGGTTGTTGGCAATAGGTTCGCCCCCTATTACATGGGACTTAAACATAACTGGCGAAATGTGGGTGTACTAATGGATGCACCTCTGCCTAACCCTTCGGGGATTACAGGTGTGATGTTATGTTATGATGTTATATAAAAAGCCAGTATACACCCTGTTTACAAATAAATAAAATCAATGTGTGTGTTTGTGTGACAAAGGATGCAGCTTCTCAAGTCTATCCGTTATTAACAATGGTCAGTTACTAGCAAGTCTTTAACTCATTGAACTCACGAGAAATACCTTTTTCTGCCACAAAAAATGGCAAACAAAGTCGCAGGTAAAAGCTAGTTTAAAATATAATACACGACTCTTTACCTCAATTTACACAAAAGAACTTGACAATTTATTTACCTGTATTTGTTAAAATTCTAGTAAACCATGATCCGTTCTCAATGAAGTCATAAACCTTTTTCAATGAGTGTGCGAGCGAGAGAGAATATCAAGAGTGGTATTGGTCAAGTATTTCACGACTAGCTTCTGTCCGCGAGTTTTTTTTCGCCCGCCATTCGTTACATCTTTAAATAAAAATATTAATATAATATAAAATATATATAATATTTATAAAAAGGGGCACATTTACAATAAAATATCTTGACAATTACACCGACAGGAAGATAGTGTTGCTCATAAATCTGGCTGTCATATTATACAAAAAAGATTTTTTAGAATCCGACTAGTAGTTCCAAGGATTAGCGCATTTAAACAAATAAACGAACAAAATACCTCTTCTCTTTATTTTAGTGAGAAGTATAGTCTTTTAAAACAATGACGAAAGAGTGAGACAGCAATATTTTTTATACATGTAAGAAAGAAACAAAACATCAAGTGTTATTACCTGTTTTCACCTCTTTTGGGAGCAATTATCTAATGACACTTCTCATTATTCAATGCTAGAGTGAGATAGCGCTATACGACAGGAAAGAGACAAAATATCTAACCGTCCACTCCTGTGTTTTGTCCCTAAAGAATATCCATCCATATTTCTTCGATTTCGTCTAGCACGTGAACCACCGAAGCTAAAAGTCGTGTATATCTACATAGTGTAAAACAAAGTTGCTTCCCGCCGTCTGTACGCATAGATCTTTTAAACTACGCAACGGATTTTAATGCGGTTTTCATCAATAGATAGAGTGATTCAAGAGGAAGGTTATACGTATAGTTCGTATCAACATTGAACCCGTGCGAAGCCGGGGCGGATCGTTAGTTTTTGTATACTTTTTGTGTGATTTATTTAAATTAAGTGTGCCGTGTATTACAATAATGGTTTTGAATAATAAACCTGGTATTCATGAAATAGATTTGGGTGGGTTTTGGAATAATAAATGTGTTATTTTGCTTATAAAATTTATTTTTAGTAGCCATTTTTTGCGGTACTAGACGGTTTTCGACCTCTGTACATTTGCAGAATAAGTTATTTGTGAAATAAATACTATAGAGATAAACTACTATAACTTGACGCTCCCCTCCATATTACTATTTCAATGTGTGTAGTCACATTCGTATGAAACAGTTTGTATGTAGCTGTGAGTAATCGTCTTCAGTAGCAGGCTAGGTTATTTGTTTGTCAACTAACCATAAGTAGCCGACCGCACAAGACGACGCACCTGTCATTTTCATAGAGAATGTCAGTGCAGCGCCATACTAATAATAATGAGTAATTTTTGGCGCCGCTAGTCGAGCAACAAATCGCTGATTTGTTTTTGTTTCAAGTGCCGTCTCAATACGCACACATGCGTTGTGAGTCTTTTTAATACTATTACAAACACTTTGAAACGTTTTGAATTGTGGAAGGGCGCGTCATGTTACTGTAGTTTATCTCTACCAAACGTTGATTGTACAAAAAATATCTCGAATGATGTTTTGGTAAAACATTAGTAAACCTTTATAAGCTCTTATAATTAAACTATTGTTTACAACATCCATACTCAGCTACCATCCATACAAACTATTTTATTTTAGGGTTCCATCGACTATTTTGTTTTTCCGTAAGGGTTCCGTCGCCATTAAAGCTTGAGAACCGCTGACTTTCTAGATATTTAAACTTAAAGTTGATCCTAAATATTTGTGAATAATTTTTGTTTACTTCTCCAAATAAAATAACTCCTGATTATTTTCTTATCGAGGATAATAATTTAATTATACCCCCCTTTGGAAAATACCATGCAGCCCGGATTTTGGAAGTTGGTGGGGTGACATCCCCGTGCTTCAGTGCGCCTGCGCACGTGTCGCCGTTAGTCCTGCACCTGATCCCTCCCCGGTCGTGTCGGATTGCCGTCCCATCAGTCGATAGTAAGAGAAGAGGGAGTGCACCTGCGTTTACGCAGTTAATATTTCCAGAAGTCTCCGATCTTGCGATTGGCCGCTGCGATCGAAATTCGACCTTAAAAATGTATATATTAAAGCTCAAATTCTCTTTTCCAGACCCAACAAGAATGGAAGTGAAACGAGAGAGTGAGAGGGAGTCGATAGAGATAGAGAAGGAGATAGCAGACAAACCAGAGAAGCAGCAGTCGCCCGTGGAAGAGGACACTACTCTTAAGGAGATGCTGAGGGTCGATGAACAATATGTACCTTTGTTGACTCTGGTGAGAATGACGCTTTTATTTTTTAGAAAGAAAGAAAGAAAATATATATAGTTATTGGGTTTTTCCATCAGGAATTTCTCAGTAGCAGCCTCGGAGTCTGGATTTGTGCCCGGTTGATGGCAATAGGCTCGCCCCCTATTACATGGGACTAAAATCATAACTGGCGAAATGTGGGTGTACTAATGGGTACCCTACCCTAACCCTTCGGGGATTACAGGCGTGATGTTATGTAAAGAAAGAAAAACTGTTTCGTCACGTGAAAGTGATGCACGGTTGACTGTTAGAAAATGCCTAAGGCATTAAGTCCGCCTTTGTACATTTCTTGCATAAAGTTTAAATAAATAAATTAATATACAAAAATAGTTGGTTACAAAAGCAATAAAAAAAAATAAAAAAATCCCCCGACGGCGGCCATCTTGATCCGATTTTCATCAAACATAGCTAATTCACCTTTCATACAAAAAAAAAATCAGTATTGGTTCATCCGTTCGGGAGCTACGATGCCACAGACAGACACACTGACACGTCAAACTTATAACACATAGGCTCGCCCCCAAATACATGGCACTTGATAGACTGGCCTTTTAGTCTAGTAGTTAGTGACCCTGACAGCTAGGACGGAGGTCGTGGGTTCGATTCCCACCTAGGACAAATCTTTGTGTAATGAGCACGATGATTTGTTCCGTGTCTGGGTGTAATTTATCTATGATATGTATGTATTTAGAAGTATATAAGTATATTTATCAGTTGTATGGTTACCATAGTACAGGCTCTGTCTAGTTTGTGATCAGATGGCGATGTGTTGGTTGTCCTAAAATATTATATTTATCGGCGCAAACAACAAATCACCTATTATGACAACGAGAATAATTAAGTTTCCTAATCTGATTATTCTAAAATTAGTTCATATATCACCAATTGATTACTTGGAGTTGATTATGAAGTGAAATTAACGTCAAAAAGCATGCCATTATTTCTCTTATTGTAATTTCAATACTTAACCTAAAAACTTGTAAACACGTGCACGTGTGACGAGTCCTATAAATAGGGCCGCACTGTCGACACTTGGTCATTCGTGCTCGAGCCGTCGTTACGCTGCACGGACCTCTCTGGGACGTCGTTACGCTGCCCGTTGAATATACGAAGTTTACCTACAACTTGTGAAGTTTTCTTTCGAAGACCCAAATATGAGTAATCATCAGGAAACCACCAATTGTGCCTTTTAAAAACACTACGGAGCTTACTACTCCGTCATATTATTATTATTACTTAAACATAACTGGCGAAATGTGAATGTACTAATAGGTACACCTCTGCCTAACCCTTCGGGGATTACAGGCGTGATGTTATGTTATCTAAACTTGCCTACTTTTGTCTTCAGCTGGAGCAGTTCTCGCCGGGTGAGGACGGGATACAGTTCAACCGAAAGCTGCGACACTTTGAGACCACAGTGTCTTCCATGTGCCCAGATGAAGTGCGTCTGCAGTGAGTATTGTTGACATAAGTCATAACACGGGGTCATAAAAAAAAATTGTAACCATTTTTTTTTTTTCAAAAATTGTTTTTTTTTTTAGGGTTTCGTAACCAAAGAGTGCTGCTAGTTATAGGGCTCACTAAGTCTAACAAGCTACTATAATTAAAAAAAAAAACACGACTCCATAAATTGCACGTATTTGTACTTGACACGTCAGTTTCTTTTTTTACTGAGTGTTTTTTTATTGAGTAGTTTTTTATTGAGTGTTATATTTATTTTTTAAATCTACTTGTCAAATTCTAAACGATTAACATAGACACAACCAGATTCATAAAAAAAAAATTGAGGCTGGTATTCATTTACGTTTTAAAGTGACTACACCGGTTTCTTTTTATTTTTAACTAGCCTATGTTACTCGGAACGATGCAAGGATTGTAACGATACCCCATACATCTAAATCGGTTCAGGCGTTTGAAAGTTATGGTGGAATAAAGAAACTCACATACATACATACATTAACCCTGAACACATTTTTTTTTTTTTTTCTTTTTTCCTTATTATTAAGAACAGATTTCTTAATAAATGATTACAATCTAGCCTAAAAGACTAATAAGCAATTTAACTCTTAACTTATTATTATACGGAACACATAACCTGAAAAATTACCTGAACACATAACACTCCTTTTTTGGGGCAGTCGTGTAGAAATATTTGAAGAAGGGGTTAGTAATATGACTCCCTTAGTCATGCAGGGCTTGCATATCTCAGTTATTCAATTTAAAGTAAAACGTTTGCCATATAAGTACATTATTTAAGTTCATTCAATTTTGTTCATTTAATTTCGTTCATTCTTACACCACCTTACTATCTTTTATTTGTCAAAATATGGCAACCCTTGAACTGTCAAGATTCTGAATACAATTAAAAGTCCAAACAACAACAACAAAAACATCGTGACGAAACCTGGACTTACTAATCCACTCAAACCATGTCAGAAGCCTTTATTTTTTAGGTTGTAAAAATCATCAAATGACTGATTATCCGTCCTGGGTGGGGCGGAAGGGACTGTCAGACTTTTACTGACTAAAAAACCACCCTGTTCCTTCTGTTGCACTTTACGTTCACTGTGTGTTACACCTGTTAAGACGTCCCGCAACCCCGGGATGTCAGAGGCCCTTGAGGCGGCTTAGGAACTCTGGCAATAGGGTGTGTGGGGTCGTAAGACCTTACTGCCCACACGATAAAGAAAGAAGATTAAAAGTCCAGCTGTAAAAATAGAATGTTCTCGTTCCAGACAAGCGTTCGCCACGTTCCGCGCGGCGGCTCTGCTGAACCCGGTGACGGCCCGCAAGCTGGCGGCCGTGGGGGCCAGCTTCACGCGCCAGCAGCGCCAGCAACTGTTGCGCGGGGCGCTGCTCAACGTCGTCATGCAGGGGACCTTCGCTAGTAAGTGCATACCAAACATTTTTTGCTGAACTAGGCCTGTTTTGCGCTGCTGTGGACAACAGGACTAGATCTAACGGGAGGGGGGGAGGCAAGCCGGGCAACTGCCCAGAGCGGCAAAAATAAGGGTGCCGGGAGGTAGCACGAAGTCCAACATACTCTCATGAATTTTTATAAACTTGTTCAGAAGCCAACGTAGAGAAGACGTAAATAAATATTATACAAATAAAACAATATTAAATTATATCATCCCATCTTCAATCCCACAATAATGTATTTTTTAAACTAAGTTCTTTACTCGGCCTTCGGTTAACTAGCAGAAATCGTCACGTGAAGAAAAAGCGTTAGAGCCTATTCAGAAACCGCGATTTACGCGTGTGTCTACTCGCGCGTTCTCGAGATACTAGAGCTACATACATCCCGTCCAGATGCTCGGTTCAAAATGGAGCGGGATAACTGACCAAATCCGTCTCATCACATGGGCGCGAGAACGCGCGAGTGGACGCTCGTGTAAATGGCGCTTTCTGAACAGGCTCTTATGTCCGGGTTATGTAAGCGAAACTCCATACATACTCTCAAAATAAAATATTTACAATATTTTCATGTCTTACGTGAAATTACAAGTTTCGAGTCGCAAACGCGTTTGATGAACGTGGGGTCCTGATTTCGACCCAGGTCGGGCGAAAAGTATCATCGAGAATTTCCTTTAAGATTTTTCTCTTAGTAGCCCAGCCCCAGAGTTTCAATATTTTCAGAGCTGGGAAGTTCTTTTTTAGTGAAGTAGTATCTTGGAATTATAGGTTAATATATTTTTTGTATTTGCTTTCAGAACTGGACGTGCTAGAGCGGTCAAACCCGCTGTTTTTAATAAACGCTGCTAATCTTATGGGAGACTATTTTGCAGGTAATTTTAAAACTATTTTTACTATATTTTAGTCATGATGGCCAAGTGGTAAACGCTCTCATGCAAGTGCCAAGTGGGCTCGCAACCGGGCACGGCCAAGTACGGTCATACAAGCTATTTAGTTTACAGACAACAATCATTATTTTTCTGTCTTCGCCCTGCTGTGGGACAGTATAAGGCTGGTATTGTTGCTTTCTTTATTAATTTTGTACTCGTATTAATACTATTTTTAATAATAATGCAGGAATACTTTTATCTCTAAGCACGTAGGAATCTTTCAAAGACACCATTTTTGAAAAAAATTGATATGTAAAATTTTCAAAATAAAATATTGTTAAATCCGGAATACGACATAACTTTCCCCTTCCCCTTGCTCGAAGCCCGTGATAGTATGATGGGAAAATTTTCAACTTATGTTTTTATTGTTATCAATGTTTAGAGGCGGGGCCAGGCGCGCGAGTCGGGTCTGTGTTCGACGCGGTGCATAATGTCCACAACTATGTGATGCTAAATATATGAGAACTGAGTCATACTAAAAGAAAAGACACGTACAAATTGAACCTACAAAAAAAATCTTCCTGAACATTTTAAAGTATTAAAGAAACCTCTCATTGCAACAAAACGATGGCTGGTGTGATGACAAGATGATTTCATAGTGAATGTATTATTTCAGAGGCTCGCCTATGCAACGGCAACAAAGTCCACATACTAGCAAGTCCACTGCTCCAGTACATGCGAGCGTTGCTGGGCAGCGACGATATCAGGGCACACCGCAGTCTGGCCACTCAGGTATGTGCTTAACCGTTTTTTCAGGCTTTTATTTAGAGATAAACTACTATAACATGGCGTGCCCCGACATATTACTATTAAAATGTGTGTAGTCATATCCATATATGAAAGATTTTGTTTGTAGGCCGCCATATTTGTTGGTCAATTAATCATAACTAGCCGACCGCGCAAGACAATGCACGCGTCATTTTCATAGAGTATGTCAGTGCAGCGCCATACTAGTAATAATGAGTGATTAATGACGCCGCTAGTCGAGCAACAAATCGCTGATTTGTTTTTGTTTCGAGAGCCGTCTTAGTACGCACATATGCGTTGTGAGTCTTGTAAATCCTTTCACAAATACATTCAAACGTTTTGAATTGTAGAGGGGCGCGCCGTGTTATTTTAGTTTATCTTTAACTTGCAATGTATATTTGTTCGGGTCAAATCTTGCAACTGAATTTTAAAGCAGTTGTCTTCAACCGATTGAGCTGAAATTTTGCTTGCACATTTAGTTTGGATGACAATGCATGGTGAGTTAACACATTCACTGCCCAGCACCCGGCTCCCGAGTCGACGATAATTCGTTCGTGTGCCCACAACTCGGCTCCCGAGTCGTGCATATAGATAGCTATTGTTGACATGGTGACGTCATTCTAAATTCAATATGGCGCCAGCTAAGATGGCGGTCAAGTTATTTTGTGCAGTCCCACGATATGTGTATCAAATGAAAGGGTCTGCTGAGACGAATACTTCATACTAAAAAATGAAAACTTCTTGCTTTACAAATATTTTAATTTTAAACCTTTTTATTATTATTTGTTATTATAGCACCGTTACAAATACACACTGTAAAAATTTCTACTCTCTACCTATTACGGTTCATGAGATACAGTTCCCTGACAGATAGACGAACAGCGGGGGCTTAATAAGGTCCCATTGACACCTCCTGGGGTTTGAAACCCTAAAAACAGCTGTTTTTACTGACCTCACCAAAGCGGTCTTTTAGTTCGTTCTGTCAAAAATAAATGACACTTACTAAAACCTTCCAATTTATTTTTCAGCTAATGCAAAATGGCCGCGAGCTCCTCTCAGTACTAGCACAAGAGCTAGACGAACTGTCCATCTCCATTCGTCTCCGCCTGCTTTCACCGCCGCCGATCAGCACCATATGGCTCCTCCTATCCGCAGACTTGTGTCTCAACAAGTTCTTACCACTGCCAAACACGCTACAGCAGTTCTACGCAGCCCACCTAGAACTGACCACAGAGGAAAATTTTAGCGAAGTTAGCTATGGTTCCTGGAAGAAGAGTCCAGAAAAGGAAGATTACAGATCCGATAGTAATGATATTGCTGAGAAAGTTAGCCAGAACCTCTCCCAAATCAGTCTGAACAATAACGAAGATACCAAGCCAAAATTAAGACCTATTTTAGGCGCAGGCGCAGGGTTGTTAAGACAAGAACAAGCGCTGTCAGTAAGCCAGGATACATTTGAAACTTGGACGGCAAAAAACAACTTAAATAAGAGATATGACTTGAATTCCTGGCGGCTGCAGGAGGATGAGAAGAAAGATGAAATAGAGTACAACCAGACGGTTTTACCCCCAAACGTGCAGACTTTCCCTGTACCGGATTACCCGCCTCCAGTTAGCCGGTTCAATTACCCGGAAAATTTCGTCAACTACCTACAGCAAGGGGACGGAACGTACATACAGAGTCAGTACACAACCGTAGCTTTCAACCAGCAGGGAGGAGACAACTTTCAAAATTTTCCTGAATTAACCCCCGTTCCCCCCACAAACACTGAAAGACCGCCCCCTGTAGTAGAAAGGGTGAACGAACGCTCCCCGCCCCAGCCAATCCCAGAACGCGTGAACAACGAAATACAAAAAAACAGCACCAGACGTCCGGTAGAAAATTGGAGAAAAGAAAAAAATGAAGTCAAAGAGGATCCTAATAGGAATAGACAACGGAATTGGACGCGACAGAAGTCCAAAGACAATGTCAGCGAGGACGAAGATAAAGATAAATATAAAGACAGGTCTACATCTAGAAACAGAGACGGTAGACCGGCAAGGATGAACCGTAGAAGTAGTGGGGAGGAAGAGGGGGGAACTGCCAAAACTCCCCCCAGGCGACATGTGACGGAAGTTCCGAGGAACACTAAATATTGGGACCATGATGACCGGTGTGATAAAGATTATAATAGTTAGTAGACCCGGGTTTTGTAGCCGGTAGGTGGCGTTGTGTGGAAGTGGGGGACTTAGCGGAGTAGGGGGGACTGTGAGCCCCTGTAGCGGTGAATAAAATGATTTGTGATACAGTTTTTTTTTTTGTGTCAGTGATCAATATTTGAGATTATTTTGACGGACACTGCCATAGTCTTATAAACAGTTTTTTACCACGAAAATTTTAAATTTGAGGAATAACACCAAACAAGACAAAAAAAAAAACGCATTTTATAAAAAAAACTGCCAAAAATTTCTGTATCCATAAACATGTTTATTCACCATAACGCTAATATACTTTCTGGCATAAGCAGAAAGGCACACACAGCGCCGCCTATGGTGAAACTAAAATATGGACATTACCAACAATTAGGACCTCGATAGTGAAATTTTAAAGTGATATTGACACAATTCTAGTGAAGTGACAAAAGTGGATGTCAGTTGACAAATTTTAGTGTTAATTAAAAGTACCAAGCGATTTCGGTATGGGTAGATCGCGGACCGATTTGTTGGTGTCCGATTTTTGTGTTGGATAAGTATTTGACAAGTACCTACATTAATTGAGTAGGTAGAAAACATTTTGTAGGTTGTCCCATATATCGGAATGTATATCGGACATCTTGGATAAGTTCCAAACACCTACAATGTGTAGGTCGATTAAAAAATGATGGTAACCAACATTTTGTGGCTTGTCAAATTCGGAAATATATCGGTCATTTTTGATAAATTCTTAATGTGTATTTGTCTCGATTTGAAAATGTCGGTAACCAACATTTTGTCGGCTGTCCCACATATCGGACATCTCAAAAATCGGTTGTGCATGATCTACCTAAGACCCCATTTAGACTATACTTTAATAGTATGTTGCAAAAATATAATGTGTTCATGAACTTAATTAAATAAGTAAAGAAAAATGCGGTTTTACCCAAAAATCCGATTATTTTCGGACTCTATACCAAGGTTTATGGGCTCGAAAGTTATCGGACGACCTCGAAAGTGAAACCGTAGTAAATAATCATGAATATTTCACGGAATATGTAATTGTATGCTTGCTTCAAAATTAATTATGTAAATGAGGTCTCGAAGGATTTCTGTAAAGGTTTTTGCAAAAAGGCACCGTCTTAGGGTGAGGCAAAACGAAAGTAATTTTTTGAGTCGTGAGTCGCAGAAATTCTGCCTGGCAGAAATTCTGTTGGGATGCCGGACGAGCGTACTTTATTCAATTACTATCCAACGTCTAAAGCGGATGTTTGAGTCGTGTGTCGGTTCCCTCGCCCCGCATACTGAAATCGGTCTGAATAATGCTTGTGAGTCGGCAGACAACTCATTTTGTGTCACCGTGTCAATCAAATAGGACTTTTGTATGAAATTGAATGCAGCAGAATTTCTGCAACCGAAATTCTGCTGCGACTCAAGATTTACAAAATTACGCTCGTTTGGCCTCGGTTCAGGCGTTTCGGAGATTAGCCACATTAAACAGACTGACAGTCAATTCTTAAAAATATGATTTTACACTGCGCCAGAGTGGTATTAGTCAATTACGACTAGCTTCTGCCCGCGACATGGACCGCGTGGTTTTTGTCACCCATGTCTTTGGTTACTGCTCCCCCCCGAGGCTCGTAGCTTGATGTTATGAGGGGTTGCAAGCGTGGAATTTTGACGGCCTTTTTGTAGACCTTCACAGAAATCTTAAAGTTTAAAAAATGGCAAAATTATAATGCAATTAGTTAGTGTAATGTATTTTTTTTTTGTTTTTTTTTGTAAATTAACGTTAACAATTTAGCAACTGATTCTACTTTTTTTTTTATTAAAAAAAAAACGTCGTGCTATCTGAAGTTACAAACAAAAAGGATTTTCCATTATTTATGGAATGTTAAAATAGAATTATTTAGTCTCTTAGTCTTTAAAAATAATTATTAAAAAAAATATTTGTTTTTTCTTCTCATTTAAAATAGTTATTAGACAATTTATTATTAAATAATTAACTGAATTCTTAAGGGAATCTTAAGTTTTCTACGCCAGGTACATACGGTTCTGTGTGAACTTGCGATTTTTAGTCGCATTTGCGATTTTGTCGCCATATTCAAGTTTTTTTTTATTAAATTCACGTTACATGTTCAGTTTTTCAACGAAACGCAATTGCGACTAAAAGTCGCAAAGTCTAAACGCGTCCTAAATATTTTGATCTTTTAGTTGCTCAAACTGTTAGTTTCAAACCATGACATAAACATAATTGTAGCAATATTTTGTGATATAATATTATCCAAATGATAAAAAAATATTATACATATTAATTATTGAAATATCGGTTCGGACTTGACCAGTGGTAGTTGGACGAAAAAAGAATTGCCAAACCAAAAAAAAAATCTAAATGTAAAAAAACCCCCCCCTCGCCCCCTATTACATGGGACTAAAAACATAACTGGCGAAATGTGGGTGTACTGATACACCTCTGCCTAACCCTTGGGGGATTTCAGGCGTGATGTTATGTTATAAAAAATCAAATCGTGGAAAAACGCACTTTTTTTTAACGCACAAAAGTGCGTTTTCCCACGAATTGATATTTGTTGACTTACTGTAATTACAATAAGGGATGATTCTCATTAGAGCGGGCCGTGCACGGGGCGGGACCCGGACGGGGCACGGTTTTAAATCTGTTACATATATTTTGTATGAATCAATTTATATTACACAGTGCATTATCCGTGTCCCGTCCGGGCCCTCTCGACGCACTTCAATACCACGTCGGCTCGTCCACGCCCCGGCCCGGGCACGGCCCGCTCTAATGAGAATCATCCCTAACACGGGCAGATACCATGCGAGCACACACAAGAGAGTAGAAAGCATGAGAGAGCGTCATGCTTTCCGTCACTGCAAAGTGGTCGATTTTTCTGTCAATAGATGTTTCTTAGCAAAAGAGAACTAAGTGTGTTTTTAGAGAAGTGTCTTGAAATCATTGGTTATTGTGTCTTACTACTTAATAGTTTACTATACCATAAAATACAGACTATGCCACTACCACTGTAAAGTCGAAGCCGCAAAATAAAATTAATAAAATACTTCCAGAAGTAAATGTCTCATTATATCGCGTAGTAGTTCCTTAATTCGGACTGAGAGAACTCGGAAGTCGGATCAGTGATGCTCGCAGAACATTTGACTGCCTCATTGGTCTAGTGGTCGCAATGCGCGACTGCTGAGCATGAGGTCTTGGGGTCCCAGGTCGGGCAGTGTTATTGGGTATTTCCGTCTTTCTCAGTAGCAGCCTCGGAGTCTGGATTTGTGCCCGGTTGATGGCAACAGGCTCGCCCCCTTTATCATGGGACTTAAAACATAACTGGCGAAATGTGGGTGTACTCATGAGTACACTTCTGCCTAACCCTTCGGGGATTACAGGCGTGATGTTTACGTGACCAAAATTTGTGAGTTGGTGGTATTTTAAAGATCAATATTTGTAAACGCAACCACAATACAGAAAAAATTTCTAAAGTGGAGAAAGGTTTAAAAAAAAAAACAACAAAACAAAAAAAATAAACAAAAACCTATGCGTTTATGATGGATCTTGCTAATTCAGTCGACCGAGGTTTGCTTGAACCTTTGTCACGTTAATTTGCCTTGTAAGAAACCGGGGTTACCCTTTATAGTGTAGGTATTATAACGGACGATGTGTGGATATTCCTATTCACCTGCTGTCCTACCCTGCCTACCCCACAAGGAAATACGAGCGTGAGAGTGAGATAATGTCTTTTCGGTTCAAGTACCAAGAATATTTAGGCTTTGTGACACTTTTTAAAGTCTTTGATACAGTGTGACATTATTGATACACTGTGACATCTTTGTTACAGTGTGACAATATTGATGCAAATTTGATAAAATGTTACATATTTCATAAGATGTGACATATTTGATACAATATGACAGCTTTGATACAGTGTGACAGCTTTGATACAATGTGACTATTTTAAATGTTTGATGCTCTCCATTATGTAATACTGTATCTTCCTATTTTTAGAAACAAGCTGTAATAGCAGCCATTGTTATCTACTTGCCGACGAGCCCATTTATCAAAAAATGTCCATATTGTACTTATAAATATTGTAACAGAGGTAAATTTCAGGAATGTCTCGGTAGTAGCTTGGAGTCAGGATTTGGGCCCGGTTGATGACAAAAAGCTCGCGCCCTAATACATGAGCCTGACTAAGTACTGGCGAAATAATATTTTGCAGACCGATTTGGTCACGGCTACAAATCTCAATAGAGACTAGCCAATTGGCTAGTTTGTGCACAAGTGTGTGCGCAAACACAGGTGCACTCCCTCTTCCCTCACTCTCATAGTCAAAGAAAAATCATTAGCGAAATAAACTATAGGCACCTTCTGTCTCCCGGGAAAAGAGTCACAATTAAAAAGCAACCTTAATCTATAAAAATAAGTTTGAATTTCACAAGAGCGATCTGATCCAATACTTCGCGAGTGTCGATCAGTCCATTTAATGTTTTTAATGTGGTCGCTAGTTATGTGTCGTTACGTTTTCATTACTTTCTCGGCTTAGTGTTGAGAATTACCATCTTTGGATTGTTGGGCAGTGATTAGAACAATTAAAAAATGGCTGCCTCGGGAGCACTCGGGACGCCCGACAGATGTGATAATCGTCTCAGTAAATATTCATAAAATAATATTCAGTAGCTCATACAGCAAAGCAACAGACTGCAAAGTATGCGCGCGCGCACACAAGAGAGTGGGTGTCACGCCGCTTTCGGTCACGGCAAAGTTGTTCATGTTACTGCCAAAGTGCGCAATTTTTTTGATATTATTGTATTTTACTACCCAATCTAAAAATTTTAAAAGACTGTAGTACTGGTATTTTGATATTCAAAATGGCGGACACACCACGTTCTTGACAGATGTTTTCTTTATACATTTAGAATTTCAATCGGTAAAATTTATTTAAAGTTTCAACAGAGGTCGTAAATATTTTATGTATGTTTGTATTCTGCCCAACATCCAAAATAAATAAAATAAAGAAAGTAATGAAACAAGCCTTAATTATAAAGCATAATAATGAAATTAGATTTCTTATTTTTCATATTGTAATTCATAGTCTAACATAATTAGAATATAAATACTTTTAAGACTACATACATAATTATTATAAAGAAAATTGGGATTTGTGATTTGTGAACGCGGAGGGAGTTTTGAAAAATTGCAATGTTATGAAATTCTGCTCGAACAAAAATTGTTTTTATGACAAATTTGAACTCATAACACCCTTTTCCACTATAATTCTTAATCAGAGCTGTACTGTGTTCAACTGTGTTCTTGGAAAAATAACTTTAAAATCTGTACATAAAGTTGTGTTTGCACTTCGAATTCAATGACTTTTTAATAGTACTAGTCATTCTAAAATGAACTTAATTTACACTCATGTAAAGTTGGATTTTGTAGTGGAAAATACATTTGGATACAAAGATTTCAATAGGTAATTTTTCAGGGGTCATCTTGGTTAGACTAATGCAATGTGCATATGTTTTCAAAATAACAGCTCAATCGAACACCGGGAAGTGGGTCAAATTAAACTTGTAAGATTTGATTAAGTTCCTATGGCCACCTTTCGGCTCCATCATCAGACCAGCTCTGTGACGTCATTATATTGCATTGTCATGCAAATTGCACATTTAAGCATAATTTCAGCTCAATCGAACATCGGGAAGTGGGTCAAATTTAACTTGCAAGATTTTACCCACAGACACCGGGACAGGTAAAAATAAATCAAAGCTTGAAATACATTGATCAGTTGGCCATCCTTTTCATACATAATTGACCCGTGTTAGCAACAACCAAGCAGATAACTGACTGGCGTTTGCGCATGCAAGCGTCGGGAATCAAAATCTTGAGTGTAAAATTGTATCATTTCAATGCAATTTGGAATTAAATCTAAAAAAAAAATTATATTCTTTTTACATAAAACTGTTATTATTTTAATTCATATATTGTGACTGTTCAGTACTTGTAATTAATTTCTAAATAAAAGTAAATAATTTGATTTCAACTAATAGGCTAGATGACACCACCATCAATTGACGTATTTTTTATGACCTGTCAAAACGCGATTCTTCCTCAAATTTCGTATCAATACCGGCCTGTGACGTCACTTACTAGGCAACTCAATTGACTAACTATTTATTGATTTCAAATCCACAAAAAAAACAAATTTTACAGTAAATTGACAATTAATCAGGTTTTCAGGGCTGAAATAAAGTGTTTCTTTAAAGATGTTATGTCTTGGAATTATTGGGTAAGGGTGTCAACTAGTTAATGGCATGTTATCTCAAAAACAATGAAGTATATGAGTGGTCTTTCTAACATTGTAATTATTTAAAAACTTTAACATTTAATTCTCTATTATTTTTGTCTGTTAAAACTATTCTGTTTTGTCACTAGATCTGTGATTAATATAAAACGTAATTACTGCTTCGTTGGTCTAGTGGTCGCAAAGCGTTATTGGGTTTTTCCATCAGGAATTTGTCAGTAGCAGCCTCGGAGTCAGGATTTGTGCCCAGGTGATGGCAATAGGCTCGCCCCTTATTACATGGGACTTAAACATAACTGGCGAAATGTGGGTACACCTCTGCCTATACTAAGTTGTTTGTGACCATAAGTTCTTTGACACAAAAAGAAATGTGCAGTGGATTAAAAATCACCCTGTATTCTCAACAGGTGCTATAACTAAAGACACACCCTATATCTAGTAACAAAACTAACAGACAAATAATAATAATGAATAAAAGAATGTCTGGCAAACATCGCTCGGGAATAAGTACCTGTATAGTATAATTCATTGTGATGCGCAAGCGCAATGATTAGTGTTAACTTTAATGAGTAACAGGCCGTGGACTGTAGCAATGTGTGAGGCCACAAAATGGTCTTACGGCCATTTTTGTTTTTGGCCAGAGCCTTGAAAAGCTTGATATGTTTAAGATTTGAATTGCATTGTCTATGGCTTGGGCCATACATTTTGCAGGGCCATTTGTGCATAGACACAGAATGCTTAGGTAGTAAATTAGGTAATATTAACGGTAAAACTACAGCCCACGGCTTAATATACGGTTTTCATGCAAAATTATGCTAAAGTCCAGTTTGCTTTCAAGTAAAAAAAATATAGGTTAATACAGGTTTTTATCCGTATTAACTATTAGTAATCGCTAATACGGATATATATTCGTTTGGTAATATTAACATATTTTAACGAATATTTGAGAATGAATAAAATAGCTAATACGGATAAATATCGGTACCAAACGAATTTATTCGTACCTAATAGCTTATTATTGTGTCGTGATGGCCCAGTGGTCAAGGCGCCCGCCTCTCATGCATGAGGTTGTAGGTTCAAATCCGGGCAAGTACCAATGTGAATTTTTCAATTCGTATGTACTTTCTTAAGTTTATCTTGGACATCACTGGCATCGGTGAAGGAAAACATCGTGAGGAAACCTGGACTTACTGTTCCACTCAAACCATGTCAGAGGCCCTTGAGGCGGTTTAGAGACTCTGACACTAGGGTGTGTAGGGTCGTAAGGCCTTACTACCTACACGATAAGAAGAAGATAGCTTATTACGGATATATTCGTTTAGCAATATTATAATATTTTACCTAATATTTGAGAACGAATGAAACGTACGGAGAACAGCACTTTGATGTAATCACTGCGGTGACTAACTGATCGTAATAAGATTTTACAGCAAAAAGATATTGTCTGATGTGATGGCGTCCTGTACGTATTTCAATGCGGTATTCATTCTGTCGTTCACTTCACGAATACAAGTGATATGATATTATTCCAAGTAGTTTGAATGGTCAAATACACAGAGATTTGAAAAATGTCGTGATGGCCTAGTGGTTCGAATCTGGGCAAGTACTAATGTGTCTTTGTACCATTGTGTCAATTCAAACGTACTTTCTGAGTTTATCTTAGACATCGCTGACGTCGTCCCGTGCCTTGGAAAGCACGTTAAACCGTTGGTCTCGGCTATCATACATGGATCTTTGACAGTAATTGCGGGTCGTCAGAAGCCCGAAAATCTGACAACCAGTCTTACCAAGGGGTATCGTTTTGGCCACTAACTGGGTAGTGGAGGTCAGATAGGCAATCGCTCCATGTAAAGTACTGGTATTCAGCTGCATCTGGTAAGACTGGAAGCCGACCCCAACATAATTGGGAAAAGGCTAGGCATATGATGGAATATACAGAGATTTGAATATCAAAGATTATCAATTTAGCGAATCGATAGTTTTTATTTTTTTGTAATAGCTAACCGACCTTTTAAAACTTATAATATCGACATGAAAAAAATAACTAAAAAAAGTATAATTTTGCAAGAAAATCCTATATTCATGGCATTGTAAATTAGCTAAAACAAAATATATTTTAGATTTTTCTAAGATTTTCTTAATGAAAACATGTTGTGGATTTTTTTTTTTCGAATTAACAAAATATCTTTAATTATGGTAGTTGGTTTGCGTCGAATTTCGAACTACCCTACATTTGGGTGATTGAAAAATGTTCATCGATTTTAGTTACATTTGACTTGAAAAGCTTTTGCACGTTTTAAGCTCAATTTTACACAATAAGTTATAAAAAAATATGTAAAAGCTCCACGACTTTTAGTTTTGTTAGCCAAAAGGTCTTAAGTGCAACTTTATATAACTTTTCAAAACCCACTTTATTTCTAAGACTATAGAGTTTTAAGTCAAATGAAACTAATGCCGATTATCATTGGAGACTTCGGCTTACAAAATGATGAAGTTTGACGTATTAGGATACTTAGTTGAAATGGACAAGCCAGATTGACACGACGTAATTATGAAATTTTTTGACGTAAAAAAAATGAAGATAGGTCTCTGGGTAACTATTTACCCTAGTTTTAAATTTTACCTAACTACAGCCGAAAAGAGGGTATGATTTTTGTATTTATCCAATGAAACGTTAAAAAAAAACACGCAGGGACGGGACGCCCTGGAAAGACCTAAACCTGCTTACCCTCATGGGGAAAAAGGCGTAAGTTTTTGTTTGTATGTATCTATCTAAAAAACAAAATATTTATCTGTACCAAGATATACAACAGACAAAATTAAAAAAGTCGCCTGGAAGGCGTAACGTTTTTTCCTTACGTGACGCAACACTTAGCGTAAATTATAGTCCTCTACAGCTCCGCTTCTATATTTTATCTGGATTACCCGACTGAAACATACCCCAAAAGAAGGGTTATGTTTTTTATTGATAAAGGCTTGCTCTAGTACAATCTGTCGTGTCTTCTGGCTGTCGCTATAAAAACTTTGTCAATGATTTTTAATGTTACAAATGTACGCAGTTACTTTATCCCTTAGAATCGTTAAAAATACATTATAATTATTAATATTTTGATCGCCATGTCAAAAAGCGTAAACATGCCCTCGGCGCCAAGAATTCGAAAATTTATAATTTGTACTAGTTTTTGTCATCTTATAATAAAATTGATGAAATATAAAGATAAAAATTCAACTAATAAAAATTAGGATGTGTCAAGGAACATAAACAATACTTATTTTTTATGAGTACGTATTTCGTCTTGTCATGTAGTCGTGACCGTGGCGTGGCACATTTTGGTTTGTCATCTATACATGACAGGCGGTCAAAAAATTAACAAAAAGCTAATCCCTAGTTTTTCAACTGCAGTGGTTATGTAACAGACGACCAATCACAGCTTTGCGCGTTTGGTAGTTACATCAATTAAGGTTGGCTAAATAAATGTTAAATCTGTGTGGTAACTTGACGGCAGAGAC
Organism: Hoplodrina ambigua; assembly: GCA_949774945.1. Lineage (NCBI taxonomy): Eukaryota > Metazoa > Arthropoda > Insecta > Lepidoptera > Noctuidae > Hoplodrina > Hoplodrina ambigua. The sequence continues at coordinate 1,297,365 of OX458991.1, forward strand.
AACCCTGGTACCGTTTACCAAGCTGTCTTAGCTAATTTTGATAAAATACGCGCCACGAAAGACGAAGACTTTACAAGCGTCAGTAATGGGGAGCTTGCGCAGGTATGGATGTACGAAATAATTATCCATAATTTGTGTATCTATTCAGGGATATTTCGATGACATTTCGATTAAAATTCCTAACAATATCATAGTATTTATTACGAAATAATAAAGTTTGTGTGGCGTATCATGTCTCATCTTTCGTGGCGCGTATCAGAATTAACTGAATGCATGTATTTACGTCAGTTTTACATTGAAAATTTTATGTGATTGATTTATGTTACCGGAATTGGATGATTTCTCTCGTAATGTTTGGTGATTTTGTTCAATATCTTCTTAGAAAATCGTGTAGCAAATGTCCATAATAATATCTACATACAATGATGTATAAATGATCTTGTTGACATTTTTTGTGAAACGAAATTGTACCTAAATCAGACTATCTATGGTTTAAAATGGCTGAATGCAGAAAATTTCATTTTGCATGAATTTGTAACAATTACTGATGACATGAAATATTTTAGCACCATAATATTTCCTTTAGTTTTTATGCATGAATAAAAGATCTCAAATTATTGAATGGTGCTAAGATATTTAATTTTGTTTCAGAAAATATCTTGTAATACAAAAAAAAAACTAGTGTTTTTAGATATTTTGTATCTGTAAAGTCTGTGAGGCGGGGTCATTTCGACTTTGGGGTAATTTGGTACTTGAAAGCATTAATACTTCTGTCAAAATGTGATTCCTTTAGATTTTCTATGGCAATAGTAAAACCAACTCAATATCCTTGATTTCAAAGCAACAAAAAAAAAAACTACCCGTCGAGTGTCAGCTTTTGGTGCGCGTGCGCTTATGTACAGGCAACAAAAGATAAGTAAGCAGGGTCATCAGATATAGTTAAAATTTTCTAAGAAACCGATGGATTTCTTCGATTGAAACTTAGTAAATAAACTGTTTATTATTTACTTTATAAATTAAATTATATTTGAAGACATTCATCGGTTTCTAAGAAAAACGACTCTGCATACCTATCTCTTTGTCGACTGTACCTATGGAGTACTTACGACATTCTAGAAATTCCTGAAAATAGGTTATTTTGGGCTATAAAAGTGTTTTTTCTAAAGTTTATCACGGACATCACTGGCATCGGTAAAGGAAAACATCGTGAGGAAACCTGGACTTACTGTTCCACTCAAACCATGTCAGAGGCCCTTGAGGCGGTTTAGAAACTCTGACACTAGGGTGTGTGGAGTCGTAAGACCTTACTGCCCACACGATAAAGAAAGAAGATTGGATAATGGTGTCAATTACACCGTCAATATTACTATAACTGGTATTCTTCTATTACTTAAAAATCCTAGTCGAAATACCCCATCTTCAGTCAAAACAAAAAAAAAATGCATAAAATGTTTAACAATCAAACTTGCTTTCCACGACTTCGTCCGCGTAAATGTCGGTTATAGCGTACACAGACGAAGTCGCGGAATAAAAAGTAGCCTAAGGAAGGATCCTTGGGGTTCAAACTTACCCCGTACCAAGTTTTATCAAAATCGGTTCAGTGGTTTTGTCGTGAAAGCGGACAGGGTCACTAAAGCATTTATAATATTAGTGAGGATCTGTAATAAAATAGTTACATCTTCAATCATCTTCATCTTCTTGACGGGCCTGTTGGTCTAGTGGTTAGCGGCCCTGACTGCTAAGCCGGAGGTCGTGGGTTCGATTCCCACCCAGGACAATCTTTGTGTGATGAGCATGATTGTTGGTTCTGTGTCTGGGTGTGATTTATCTATAATATGTATGTATTTATAAATTATATAAGTATGTATATCAGTTGTCTGGTTACCATAACACAAGCTCTGCTTAGCTTGGGATCAGATGGCCGTGTGTGAGTTGTCCCAAGATATTTATTATTTTGATATTCAAACACTAGATGGCGTATAAAAGGGATGAGTAGCTGCAAATGGTTTTTTGTTAATATAAAATAATTTAGATTTGAAAGGCGTCAAGTCGCTAAGATTTCGTTATTAAATTATGTAATCTCGAATAAATTGAAATATGATTTCATTTTGTCGTTTTATTTATTTCTTTTTTAAACTTTTGGGCGCCACGGTCGGATATGGGGCTAAGCCCGTGTGAGACAATTAGAAACCGATGTTTTGTCGGAAATAAATGAAATATGAATCGCTATACACCAACGCAAATGTCAAACTAAGAGTCGGTCTTACAAAGTTATACAAGTACTGAACAACTCGATTCGCCTCGGCCACGTCCTTTCGCGTGAAGAAACAGTTTTTCTTTCTTTCGAATATCGTTTCCAAGTCTGTCGTGAACGAGCAGCCCACATCATCGGCTAAAGCCGAGAAGAAAACGATATTTTTTAAAGAAGCTGCTTTTTATTTAAATTAGTTATAATATTTCCCCCTGGTGGGGCAGGGGGACATCGGGAATAAACTATAATGTTCAATATTAGGGGACGAATAAAATAACCAGATCGTATTCCATTACTATTATAATGTGTACTTTTAAATAAAATAAAAATAAAACATTTTTTAAATAGTTTATTGAAAAATTTTATACAAGCTATAATTTTGCATTCTCGTCAAAAGAAAAGGTAAACTAAGCTAGTTATTTTCAACACAAATCAATAATAAAATAATCAAGCTACTATAATTAAAAAACTAAAAAAACACGACTGCAAAAATTGCACATATTTGTACTTTGTTTACTCGTCAGTTTTTTTTTACGACGTTTTTTATTTACAGTGTTATATATTTTTTAAATCTACTTGTCAAATTGTAGACGATAAACATAGACACGGACCAGATTCATTAAAAATATAAATTGAGGTTATTAATTTACGTTTTAAAGTGACCACACCGGTTTCTTTTTTATTTTTTACTAGTCTAGTGTGACAATAATAGGCTAGATTTAATTTGCTTTTCATGACTACCTTCTAAAATTTAATAAGCATGCAAAATTATGACCTGTATAACTTACAATAACTTAAGTATAGATAAATTCTATAACATGGCGCGCCCCTCCATAAATTCAAAACGTTTGAAAGTATTTACAAGACTCACAACGCATGTGTGCGTACTGAGACGGCTTACGAAACAAAAACAAGTCGGCGATTTGTTGCTCAACTAGCAGCGTCATTGATTACTCATTATTATTAGTATGCCGCTGCACTGACATACTCTATGAACACATTGAAATAGTATAGTGCTTGCGTGCGCGTGTAGTTGCGTCAGCCGTATTGCGCGGATACCGTTCAGGACACATTTTTTTTTTTCTTTTATGTATTTACTTTACATTTATATTGTTTAGGTATTATCTGTATATTATTGTGTATTGTGCGTCACTTTCACGTTAATAAAAAGTTTTCCTTTCTTTCTTTCTATTAAGGAGGGGCTCGCCATGTTATAGTAGTCTATCTCTAATAGTTGACATTTACAACGAAACATGATAGGAACAACAACGACAATTATTTATTTACAAATAATTTTAAGTAAGTACTAAATTAAGCGAAGCGGGAGTGTGGTTAGAATGAGCTGCCTGCTGAAATTACGCGACGAAAATTCGGCGTACGATGGACATGTTGCAACAATAGGCCGAAATTATGTCGGTCTTGTAGCGATGTAAATCTTAGAACAACAAGAGTCTACTACGACATTTTTTCTTCTTATTGAGAAAAAAAAATACAAAAATTTACGACGCCTTAACATTTTCTTTTTTGGTATTTTTTTATGTCAAAAACTTTTATTATACTTGTGGGTTTTTCAAGTGCATAGTCTAAGAAAAGAATGTACAATTAAAATAATATAATACATAGCGACCCTGACATTAAAATTAGATATTATTATATATTGTACATATGTTTCACTTACAAATAATTTGAATATTAACTCTTAGCTACAAGTAGTATTAAAAACAAAGCAATTTTACTTTGATTCTATGAGGAGTTCCGTTCCATATCTCCGAAGTTCATCATCAGATCATGACAATATTTCTATGGGACCTACTCGGAAGTATACTCTTTCAAACAAAAAAGAATCATCCAAATCAATTCATAATTGGCGGAGTAATCGGGTAACATACATACAAAAACAAAAAAACATAGCTCCGAATTGAGAACCTCCTCCTTTTTGAAGTCGGTTGAAAAAGTAGTTTATCATTTAAAGACCAGTGTCAGTAGTTTTTTTTTCGGATTACATAATATCTAGTTCTTTTTTCTCGTCTTTCTAACCACACTTCTAACTTACCTACTTATAAAATAAACAACATAGGTAGAGATTAACTACTATAACTTGACGCTCCCCTCCATATTACTATTTCAATGTGTATATTCACATCCGTATGAAAGAGTTTGTATGTAGTTGTAAATAATCGTCTTCAGTAGCAGGCCGGCTGATTTGTTTGTCAACTAATCATAAATAGGCGATCGCGCAAGACGACGCACCTGTCATTTTCATAGAGTATGTCAGTGCAGCGCCATACTAGTGATAATGAGTGATTAATGACGCCGCTAGTCGAGCAACAAATCGCTGATTTGTTTTTGTTTCGGGAGCCGTCTCAATACGCACACATGCGTTGTGAGTCTTTTCAATACTTTTACAAACACTTTCAAACGTTTTGAATTGTGGAAGGGCGCGTCATGTTACTGTAGTTTATCTCTACTTGAATATTCTATTATTAAGAATTACGTAATTATGATTTTGGAATGAAATACAACATCAATTTTATTTTATTGATATACTAGCTTCCGCTTACGACTCCGTCCGCCTCAAGGTTAAAATATTATCCCACGGGAACCTATGTACTATTTCAGACTATAATCTATCTCTGTGCCAAATTTCATCCAGATCTGTTCAGCCGTTCTCGCGTTATTGAGTGACAAACATACATCCATTTAAACTTTCACATTTATAAGTAGTAAGTTATAAGATACACGATAGAATGACAAATGGTGCCGATTCCCTTGTTCACAAACTAAACTAAAATTAAACTATTTCCATCTTTTTCTGTCCAATAAAATAAGAAAGAGACTAATGTAAATAAGAGCTGTCAAATTTAGTCAATCTGACACATACATACAGTTATAGTTGACATCTTAAAACGTATGGATTAAAAATATGGAAAAGTTCAAGGCAAAGCTAATTTGACATCGCTAACTTAGTTCTTTAATGTCACCGTCCTTTCCTTTCGCTGTATGTTAATAAGAGATGTCAATTCTCTAAATTTAGTCTAGTTTGTGAACAAGGGAATCGACACCATTGTGACATTACTATTTATATATATTTTTAACTAACTTCTTCACGCTACTTCGTCCGCATTATTTTTCTTTGGTTACTGCCCAGCTCCCTTGGGCCGTAGCGTGATGTTATATAGTCTTTACTATTTCTCATGAACGTGGCAAGATTTTTTTCAATTCCACTCGTAGTTCCAGAGATTAGCGCGTTTAAACAAACTAACAAACAAAATATGAAGAAAAATTTCATTGTTTCAACATATTCAGAGTTAAATTTAATACTTCATTTTTCTTGTAAACATTCGAAAGTCAAAATCAAAACATTTATTTCAATTAGACCATTTACAGGCACTTTTGAATTGTCAAGGAATCGGTCAGTTAGTCCGAAAGCTGAGGCTAGTTACTTGTTACAAAACGGAGGTAGGCTTGTATGGAGAAGAACTAGCAAGAAGCTCCACGGCACTCTTTTTAATTGCGTTTTTACAAAAAGGTCTTTAGTGGCCTAAACTTTAACTGAAATAAATAATTTGAATTTCAAACTTTGCTTTTCTGACTTTGACTTTTTGACTCTGACTTCTTGACTTTGACTTTCTATAAGTCTGTGTTACAATGTCTCTACCACACCGTAATTAGACTATTTCCATCTTTTTCTTCAATAAAACAAGAAAGAGACTAATGTAAATAAGAGCTGTCAAATTTAGTCAATCTGACACATCCATACAAAAACCGCAATAATGTTGCTTTAAACGAACGCGCGTCATTCAAATTTCTACCTTAATACAACGACATAAGAGCTATTATGACACGCACTCGTGAAATACAATATCTTTAGGTAGAACGAAACTAGCATCCTCTAAAATTAACAATGATTTCGTCTATGAATATATCGACCGGAATCTGAAACAAAAATATACATATAATAATTAGTAATAATTAATAATAATAAGTAATAATTTTACACATAAGAAAAAAAAAAAATCTTACTAGCTACGGACCGCGGCTTCGCTCGCAAAGTAAATTTAAAATTCGATCATGATTCCAAAGACTTCTATCCCCTATTGAAGGCGAGAGAAAAGAGTATGCTTAGATGGTTCGATCATGTTGAGAGGATGAGTGAAAGACGATTAACAAAAGGTATTTATATGGCAGACGTGAGTGGCAACGCAGGGAGGGGACGCCCTAGGAAGACCTACACTGACCTTATTGGTGAGGTTCTTCAGAAAGATCAGGTGCGCAGTACTCGTAACCGGCGTGCTTGTATGACGAGATGTATGAACGTGTATGAGGCGAAAGGAGTATGTAAGGATCGTAGCAGGTGGCGTTCTGTGGTTTCTGCCTACCTCCATGGGAAAAAGGGCTGGTTTTATGTATGTAGGTATGTGTCTTTTTATGAACTTACCTTCAACACGTGGTCGCTCCATGTTCATCCTCGATATGTTTCCTGAAGACGGACCTCGAGCCTGACTCGAACCCGCACGCGCCGCAGACGAGCACGTCCGCTGCTTCCACCTCTTCTGTGTCTAAGTGTACTGTGTCTGAAAATGATGAGGAATTTTCCATTAATTTTATAAACTAGCTTTTGCTCGTGTCTTCGCCCGCATTTAATAAAAGAACACCATAAACAAGCTACTTTATTTAAAAATTGCACATAATTTGTACTTTGTTTACTCGTCAGATTTTTTTTACGTGTTAATTAACAGTGTTAATTTTTGTTTTATAATCTACTTCACTTCCTCACAACTCAAAACGTTTGAAAGTGTTAGTAAAAGTATTGAAAAGATTCACAACGCATGTGTTGGAGACAAAAAGGCACCGCCATTACGACTACGGGAGCGGCGAACGGAGAGCGGGGGACGAGGCGCGGATCGCCGCGGACCTGCACCGCGAACATACCACACACCGCAACAGACGGACCAAGAAGCGCGCGTCCTTATGTTCAATTATACAAACCATCTATCTATTACAGTCCGCTATTTTATTTATACATTCTAACACCTGAGAATCACCAACAGCATGTGTGAGTACTGAGACGGCTCCCGAAACAAAAACAAAACAGCGATATGTTGCTCGACTAGCTGCGTCATTAATCACTCATTATTACTAGTATGACGCTGCACTGACATACTCTATTAAAATGACAGGCACGTTGTCTTGCGCGGTCGGCTATTTATGGTTAGTTGACAAACAAATCTGCCTGCTACTGAAGACGATTACTCACAACTGCATACAAACTCTTTGATACGGATGTGACTACACACATTGAAATAGTAATATGGAGGGGCGCGTCATGTTAAAGTAGTTTATCTTTAGGATAGAGGAAGCTTATTAAAGACAATTACAAGACATGTATAAAGACTTACTGCTGCATTTGTCCACATGTTTGTCTTGTACGTGTTTCATTAGCTGAAACAAAACAGAACAGACTTTATAAACATATAACATAACATCACGCCTGTAATCCCCGGAGGGTTAGGTAGAGGTGTACTCATTAGTACATCCACATTTCGCCAGTTCCATATAATAGGGGGTGAGCTTACTGCCAACCGGGTACAAATTCACTCCGAGGCTGCTATATGTACTTTCTTTAGTTAATCTTGCGACATCACTGACATCGGTGAAGGAAAACATCGTGAGGAAACCTGGACTTATACCAGCCTATTACAGTCCCACTCAAAACCATGTCAGAGGCCCTCGAGGCGGTTTAGAAACTGACACTAGGGTATGTAGGGTCGTAAGACCTTACTGCCCACACGATAAAGAAAAACTGAGCAATTCCTGATGGAAAAGCCCAATAACACTGCCCGACCTGGGCATCAAATCCAAGACAGCAGTCAGAAGTCGCGCTTTGCGACCACTAGACCAAAGAGGCAGTTATTTTAAAAATATTTTCATGCTATAATATGTTACCAAGTTATAAGTTAGTTATAAGTCTGACCAAGGTGTATACCCAGTTACTGGGTTGTGGAGGTCAGATAGGCAGTCGCTCCATGGAAAATACTGGTATTCAGCTGCATCCGGTTAGACTGGAAGCCGACCCCAACATAGTTGAGAAAAGGCTAGGCAGATGATGATGCTTTAATATGTTACCTGCGTATGCGTGGAGGCTCTGAAGGGACACCTTGCACACTGCAGCGTGACGGAGGCTCCCCTGCCCCCCGCGCGCCCGCGTCCCGTGCCGCTGCCGTGCTCGCGAGCCTGCAGGGAATAAAATATGTAGGTATATGTTCTTTGATACAGAAACACGTATGGGTGCCGTACAACCGTACGATATTAAACCAAAAAAAAAAAACCATTCTTGTACATTTTATTTTAACAATGCCCGACCTGGGTATCAAACCCAAGACCTCATGCTTAGCAGTCGCGCTTTGTGACCACTAGCCCAACGATGCAGCCTAACTATATAAGTACAAGCTGACTCGACCACACGTTGCTGTGGCTTGAAGTAAGCAAAGATATTGATGTCAATAATCGAGATAAAAACTATCCTATCTTTCAAGTTGGATCAGACTGCACACGGTGTGCAAATTTCATTAAAATTGGTTAAGTAGTTTAGGAGTCCCCCCGAACAAACAGCGTGACGCGTAATATATATATATATATATCAAGAAGATACTAGATTTGCCCGAGACTACGTCCGCGTGGAACTTGTTTATATCGTACTTGCATACAAACTTCCACCCCCCTTTTCACCGCCTTAGGGGGTGATTTCTGGGATAAAAACAATTCTATATCCTTCCACGGGTCTTAAACTATCTCTATACTAAATTTCACCTATATCGGTTCAGCGATTTAAGCGTGAAGAGGTAACAGACAGACACACTTTCGCATTTATAATATTAGTATTGATGTATTGATATGAATACCTTGTGAGCAGACATATCCTTGACTGCATTGCATTTATAGCTGCACAGCTTGCAACTATACAGGTACAGCTTGAAGTTAGGGGAGGCGAGCAGCTCGTGCGGGGGGGGCAGGTCGCTCTTCCGCTTCCGGCCGCGGTAGCGACTGCGCGAAGACGACGCTAGGAGTGCTCTGAAATAACATTTCAAGAGTTTGAAAAGAGTCATGGGACGTCTTAACAGGATACCGTAACCCCGGAACGCAAAGGGCTACAGCAGGAACAGGGTGGTTTTTACAAGCTTTTATTTAGCTTGCACTGTTCTTATGTAAGTAAGTTGTCCTTTCAAAATTTGCGAACCATTTTTCAACCATTTGTTGGTATCCGATTGAGCTGATATTTTGCATACACCTTTAGTTCTGTTGACAATTTAATGTCTAATACTCAATATTGTAATATTTTTAAATTAAAGCTTGTTCTAAAGAATTTTTTTTTTAGAAAATTCTGACAGTCCCTTCCGCCCCACCCAGGTCGGTAGGACTCAAATGATGATTTTTACCATACTAAAAAAAAAGTTGTAAAAAGACAAAAAGGCAAACTGCCTATAAAACTAAGTAGAGATAAACTACACTAACAATTCAAAACGTTTGAAAGTACTTGTGAAAGCATTTACAAGACACACAACGCATGTGTGCGTACTAAGATCTTGGAAACAAAAACAGATCAGCGATATGTTCATTTATTTATTTACTAGCTTTCGCCCGCGGCTTCGCTCGCGTTAATTTAGAATTTGCAAATCAATTCGGGTTACATTTTGCTTGTATATAATACTGAGTGATGTGATTTTTGTTTGAATAGGTAGGTTCCCTTGTTTTTCTGACACCCTAGTACTTTTTTTTTGTAAACAAAGTATGTTGACCTTTCCAGTCTGAGTAAAACTGCTTATTTCTACTGCCATAGGTCCCAAAATGGAAAAGGGATAAAAAAAAGACAAAAAGTATCCTATGTCCGTCTCCTGGTTCTAAGCTACCTCCCCACAAATTTTTAGCCAAATCGGTTCTGCCATTCTTGAGTTATAAATAGTGTAACTAACACGACTTTCTTTTATATATGTACACATAGATACACGTGTACGTGTATACATAGATGATCTGTGGAAGTCTTACAGCTAAATCTGGCAATGCTGCCCGTACACAAGTGCTTAGAAGGACAATTTTTTACTTACTTCGCCTTTTGCAGTGATTTCGCCTTTTCTAATATTTCTGTTGGTGACAAACTTTTCTGTAACCAAAATAAAATATCTTATATTATAATTATTATTATATGTTCTTCTTCTTCTTCTTCTTATCGTGTGGGCAGTAAGGTCTTACCGACCCCACACACCCTAGTGCCAGAGTTATATATATTATATATGATTATATATTTAGAATATATTTATTTTATCTTTTCTTTTATATTCTATATCTTATTAGCAATTGGTTGCACGCGACAAAATAATTTGAGCACGCTAATATTTGACATACCTTTATGCATGTATTATGTGTTTGATCGAATCTAAATTGCATCAGCAGAAATTACGATACCTTTTCTTTTATTTTATTTAGTTGGTAAACATAATTATTATAACGATTAAAATTACGATATTTAATATAACGAATTCGACACTATACATATAATTGGTATTCATTTTTATCATCTTATGTTAAATATACATGAAAATTCAACTAACATAAATTAGGATGAATCAAGGAACATAATTAGCAAAGCAAAAAAAAACAATGGTGCCGATTCCCTTGGTCACAAACTAAACTAAAATTAGACTATTTCCATCTTTTTCTGTCCAATAAAATAAGAAAGAGACTAATGAAAATAAGAGCTGTCAAATTTAGTCAATCTGACACATCCACACTATTATAGTTGACATCTTAAAACATATGGATTAAAAATACGGAGAAGTTCAAGCCAAAACTAATTTGACATCGCTAACTTCTAAATTTAGTCTAGTTTGTGAACAAGGGAATCGGCACCATTGTAGTATTTACGTTTTTAAAAATAAACCAAAATTTAGCCTAGAACGCCATGGTCATGACGACCATGGCGTTCTAGGCTAAATTTTGGTTTGTCATCTATAAATGACTGTGGCAGTCAAAAGGTTAAGGGTCGCTTCACATCTGACGGAAGATACGCCGCGTATCGTCAGTCGCGTAACGCAGAAACAGTCAAATAGATAATAAAACATCCAACCACACACACATAACCGATGATGCGTTAGTGCGTCGACCATACTGAAGACGATACGTTCGACGTATCTTCCGTCAGTTGTGAACCGACCCTGAAGCTAAAGACTTAAGAACGGGGCTTAATGTGCTACAGACTACTACGTACCTTGGTTTCGACTTTCTTCTGTACATCTGTGACTTGTTGCAGCGCAGACTTGAGTATGACCAGGGAATTTTGTCCGTCCTCGTTTTCCACCATTACGTAAGAATCTTGGTTATCTGGGTCTAAAACTAAAGATTGTTATTATTTGTTACTTTGACTGCCTCGTTGGTCTAGTGTTCGCAAAGCTCGACTGCCGAGGACGAGGTCTGGGGTTCGATTCCCAGGTCAGGCAAAGTGTTATTGGGTTTTTCCATCAGGAATTTCTTAGTAGCAGCCTCAGAGTCTGGATTTGTGTATGGTTGATGGCAAAAGGCTCGCCCCCTATTACATGGGACTTGAAAACATAACTGGCGAAATGTGGGTGTACTAATGGGTACACCTCTGCCTAACCCTTCGGGGGTTACAGGCGTGATGATGTTATGTGTTTAATTTAGCAAAGCTGTAGGTTTTTTCGTGTTTGTTTAAGCACGCTAATCTCTGGTAGTACCATTCGGATTGTATGAATGATTTTTGTACATGATAGCCAGATTAAAGAGGAGAAGTAATAGCCATATTACATTACGCAAAGTCCCACAGGAGCGGAGCAGTACCAAAGATATTGGTGCCGATTCCCTTGTTCACAAACTAGACTAAATTTAGAGAATTGACATCTCTTACTAACATACAGCGAAAGGAAAGGACGGTGACATTAAAGAACTAAGTTAGCGATGTCAAATTAGTTTTGCCTTGAACTTCTCCGTATTTTTAATCCATACGTCTTAAGATGTCAACTATAATTGCGTGGATGTGTCAGATTGACTAAATTTGACAGCTCTTATTTACATTAGTCTCTTTCTTGTTTTATTGGACAGAAAAAGATGGAAATAGTCTAATTTTAGTTTAGTTTGTGACCAAGAGAATCGGCATCATTGACTACTTTAAAAAAATATTTTGCCGAGTACCCAAATTGTTTTTGCATGAGTTTGATTAGGTCAAGTATCAAGAAAGTACCTTCATTATCACTTGTCTGCAGTACACAAGTGACTGTAGCTGCATCTGATGACATCTCACCATCAGACGTGCCCGTGTTGGCCACCAGCTGGTATGACTCCTCACCGTCTTGGCATCTGCAATAGAAATGCATATAATTTTAGTAATAGCTAGCTTACTAGTCAGTTATAGGTAAACTACAATAGCATGGCGCGCCCCTCCAGAACTTTAAAACCTTTGAAAGTATTTACAAAACTCACAATGCATGTGTGCATACTGAGACGGCTCTAAAAACAAAAACCAATCAGCGATTTGTTGCTCGACTAGCGACGTCATTGATTATGCATTATTACTAGTATGGCGCTGCTGATAGGCAGCAGATAGGCAGTCGCTCCATGTAAATTACTGGTATTCAGCTGCATCCGGTTAGACTGGAAGCCGACCCCAACATCGTTGGGAAAAGGCTAGGCAGATGATGATGACTAGTATGGCGCTGCACTGACATTCTCTATGAAAATGACACGAGCATAGTCTTACTAGTTATGATCAGTTGACTAACAACTCTGCAGGCTTCAGAAGACGAATACTTACCACTACATAGTAACTCTTTCATATGGATATGACTACACACATTGAAATAGTAATATGGAGGGGCGCGCCATGTCATAGTAGTTTATCTCTAACACTATGAGTCTTGGTACTTGAAAATGAATGGTTTATTTATTTACATACCTGACAAGTGTCAAGTTTAATAGATCCAGTTGCACCAACCCCTTGCCGGAGTCCAGCACTTGCATGTACTTGGACTCTTGATCCTCCCCTTCCCCCATGTCTGGAAGGATATGGGTTTGTTGCTGGAAGGGAGAACAACAAATTTATATTATAATATTATAAAGAGGAAAGATTTGATTGTTTGTTTGCATTGAATAGGCTCCGAAACTACTGAACCGATTTGAGAAATCCTTTCACTGTTGGGAGGCTACACTTTACCCGGGGGACATAGGCTATATTATAGTCACATTGATTAAACATTACACATAACATCACGCCTGTAATCCCTAAAGGGTTAGGCAGAGGCGTACCCATTACTTCACTCACATTTCACCAGTAATGTTTAAGTCCCATGTAAAAGGGGGCGAGCCTATTGCCATCAACCAGGCACAAATCCAGACTTTGAGTCTGCTACTGAGAAATTACTGATGGAAAAACCCAATAACACTTTTAGCCACCTGGGAATCGAACCCAAGATCCTCAGCAGTCGCGCTTTGCGACCACTAGACCAACGAGGCAGTTGATTGAATATCTTAAAGACAAAATTGAGTTTAAATATAAACTTACCCGTTCCTTATCAAATGGAGTCACTTCCACTATCTGTAGTTGACCTGAAAATATATCCAGCAGATGAGAATAACTGTACCTCATAGATATCCAGACAGATAGACGGCCATTACAATCACAAGAATGAAAATCAAAGTCAAATTATTTTTCTAAATTAAGCATTGAAAAACTTTTGAATATTAAATGATTTTTAAAAGTGCCTTTTAATGATTTATTTTAAAACTAGATTTAAAGAACATATTATATTATACATATGTACATACATAAACTCACGCTTTTTTCCCATGGAAGAACACAACAACCATGTAATAGGGGCCCCCATGTAATTGGGGGCTCGCCCCCTATTACATGGGACTAAAAACATAACTGGCGAAATGTGGGTGTACTAATGGGTACACCTCTGCCTAACCCTTCGGGAATTACAAGCGTGATGTTATGTGTTTAATGACAACAAACACCATATTATTATGTTTTTTTTTTTTTAATCTAGTTGCCTCTTCAAAACATTGGTTCTGTATGGAGAAGAATGGACAAGAAACATAAAAAAATCTGATATAAAATTTTTGCCTGTCTGGAAAAACAGACTAATTTTGAAAGGACTTTCATCGTTAGGTAGCTGATGCAATAAGGAATAACTTAGTTTACTTTTATTTCAGAAAAAGAAATAGATATCCATGCAAAAAGAAAAACCCTGTGATAACTGACATTTAACATGAACAAAGTGACGGGCTTATGCTAGTTTACTTATGCATGCATGTCCTTGGAGATTAAAAATAAAAGCAAAGTGCCATCAGCTTAAAAGCTTACCGTCTTTGTACTCCGCAGAGAGGATCTGTCCATCGGTAGTCTCAACGGTCACCTCCTCCTCGTCAGACATGATGAGTTAGGTCTGAAAATCCACATGTAAACTATTAAAAATGTGAAGTGATGATGATAATGATGAACAGGCAACAAAAAACTCTTTAGCTTTTTAATATGTGAAGTACTTCGCAGCCCACTCTCTCTCAGAGGGGAGATTCATAAATGTAACGGTCAAATTCTTCAATCCATGTTACAGTACACACACAGTTTCCTTTGAGGTGATTCTGTGTGACCCAAGAAGCAGATTACTTTGCACATGTATCTTGTAGTAGCACTTTTTTTCTTTATTGTGGGCAGTAAGGTCTTACGACCCCACACACCCTAGTGTCGAGTTTCTAAACTGCCTCAAGGGCCTCTGACATGGTTTGAGTGGGACAGTAATGAGCTGATATAAGTACTGGTTTCCTCACGCTGTTTTCCTTCACCGATGTCAGTGATGTCTAAGGTGAACTCAGTAGTTTCACTAAGTAACTATAGGTTTTTTTTATGACTCTATAGGCAATTCTCCTGTTTCCTAATGACAAGAAAATCTATGACTCAGTGAATAAGTACTTAACGATAATTATTGAATGACTAGCTTCTGCCCGCGACTTCGTCCGCGAAGTTAACATAATTATCCCACGGAAACCGTCCATTCTTCAGAGACAAAAAAGTAGCCTTTGTGCTATACCAGACTATAACTCTGTGCCAATTTCATACTAATTCGTTCAGCAGTTCTGGAGTGATTGAGTAACAAATATTCATCTTCATCCATCCAAACTTTCGCATTTATAATAGTAGTGAGATTACCCAGCATGAAGAGGTCTGCTCCTGTATTGATTGATGAGAAAACCGGTCAAAGGGAGTATCAGTAAACAGACGATTTTCAAACAAATTGTATTTGTGAAATCTTTGACAGGCACCAAGACACGACAGACAGGTCATGCGGCCATGGTTTCCACAATGGATCAAACCTACATCATATTTATAGCTAAATAAAAGAGTTATTCTTAATTTCCACTTAATAATAAACAAAATAAACGTCAATCAAAATGTTTGTCAAAAATTCTTGCAACACCAAATTAATTCGTAAATGCGGTGTTTCTATGCTATGGCGATGTAAGTATTTTTAATTTTATTATTGCAACAATCAATACTCACGTTTAATGGCAACAATGAAGTTCAATTACACTGAAATAAGCTTCCACAAGATGAATAGCACGTTTGATTATGCGAATTGTCTTGAGTTAGCGAACGAAAATGGCGACGCCATTAAATAAAATGTTTTTTTCTTCGTAAATTACGAGTGAAAGACATCAAAGACATCACGGCATTCTGCCAGGGTTGCCAGCGGGAATTTTGTTTACCCCTCAAAATGAAAAGCGGAAAATATGTTAA
The DNA here is from genome assembly GCA_949774945.1 of Hoplodrina ambigua. Lineage (NCBI taxonomy): Eukaryota > Metazoa > Arthropoda > Insecta > Lepidoptera > Noctuidae > Hoplodrina > Hoplodrina ambigua. Next base: position 1,313,420 of record OX458991.1, read on the forward strand.
TCGATTATTTTTAGTTATTCAAATTAATATTAAGCAAGAAAATAAATTACGATTGATTTAATTTTAATATATTAACAACGTTATAGTTTTCTGTATCTTATAATTAACATAATTAGGAAGAATTGATCACTCTCAATTGTATTATTTTTTTTGCTTAATTGTTATATCAATTTTATGATAAAAGACAGATATCATATTTTTATCTTTTTCTAAAATAGAATTATAACTCGTTTATCGTAGTTGCATAAATAATGTTGTTTCTCTTTTTATTACTGTACGTTTATATTGCTATCTCTGTCCTACAATTCATGGCTGGACGTCACGTAGTAGAGCAATGGTAGAGCCAAAAAGGTAAACAGATGAGCTTATGCAACCAATTGGAAACAGGTATCACCAGCGCGAACGAGAACACTTTGTCCTTGTTACTCTTATAGGATTCTCATAAGAGCAGCCGGAAAATTGGAACCCTCAACAAATCTAAAAAGTACAAACTCTACATAAAAATAAAAAATACTACAAGAAACTTTAGCAAACTTTAGACATATTTGCCAAAGAAACAATAGAGGTAGATTGAGTCGTTTTTGAGAAAAAAAATCTTAAAATTGAAATCCTGCATCGCGCAATTAAAGTTTTCACGTCTGTTAGAGCACGAGCGGTATTATGGCTTGCTATATTGGGAGGTCCGTAGCTACTACGTAAGCCGGTGCTGACAAGGAACCGGTCTAATTCCTTGTCATCAGATATGTTGAAGCGTATAAGCAATCATATAATGGTAAAATATAATGTCAAATATGTCAAGAAAAATGATAAAGAGAGACTAGGTCTCATCCACACGCTAGTAGCTGATTTGACTTCCTTTTATGATAATTATTCAGCTTTTTTCCCTACAGTCATCATAAAAAAAACATTGAAATCCTCTTTTTGCATTTTTGATAAGTTTTTTGAAATATTTGGTGGTATTTTTGTTTTGTTGTTATGAAAAATCACTATAAAACAAATTAATTCAGTTTGATTCAACTTTGTTCTTTTGTTATTAAAATCTCCTAAGTCTTTATTACAGCAAGACCAAATTGTCGCATAAGAAATATTATTTTAATTTAAATAGGTCAGCAGATTTATGATAAATATTTATTTCATTAACTCTTTTAAACTAAGAGTACTATATTACGCTATTTATAAACAAAAAATGCAACACTTGATTATTTATAGATGACCAAGAAACACCCGTTTAGCTCTATAACAGGTCATTGATACAAGAGCACACCCGGTCATTGAACTTTCTTTGACATTCCGTTTTGCAATGGAAATAACAAAAGCGTGCAACTGCGAAACACAGTAATTTGTTATCGATTCCTAAAATCTGGTAATCTATATGTTTTTGTAGAATCAAATTACAAGTAAACAATGAGTCAATTCTCCTTTTTAAATTATTATTTATGTTTTCTTTTTTGTAGAGTCTGGTGTTCCGATATTTTGAATTAAGAACACGTCTTGTTAGAATCTGATTATAAAATTAAAATTGTTTTTTTAATCATATTAGAAAATCTGCTTTTCATATTAATTTATGAAAAAAAAACCCAGTGATATTTGTATTTTGATCGCATTTGAGTCTCATTGGAAAAATATAAGAAAAAAAGCTGAAGAATTTTCCATTATAGAAAAACATAAAAGAAAAGCAAAAAGGAAGTCAAAGGCGCTACTTCGGTGTATGTGAGAAGGACTCTCGTTTTTCATTGAACAGAATGATTGAACATTATCCTTTAAACATTTTATATTAAACCCATACATGACATCTGTGCAGACGACATATTCAGATGGCGGAGGCTTAGACCGGCCCTCCGCCACAACCGGTTACCCGTGTAGCAATGGACTCCCCGACAGCATTACCGAGCCTTTTGTATATATGCTAACGGGGGTGAAAACTTTGATAGCGCGATGCAGGCCTGGACTCCTGATTGGTCGGTGCACGTGACGTAGTGCTGCGTCGAGGATCGGATATTGAGAATGTTGATGTCCAGTAGGGAAAGATGAGTAACTCTCATTTTTTGTGTTTAGTTTTTTCGTTTATAAGGATAAATTTCATGCTAAAAGCTTTTGTAGTTGAATTTTAATAACTTAACGGTTTATTAAACCGTCACCAACTAGTAATTCCTAATACTTAGCCACGTCAAAAAAGAGGAGACTCAATTAACATTTGTTTGATTCATAAATGCATGCATCTAATTAGCAATAAGTAAAAAAGAAATCATGTTTATTTGACACGGTTCTATTTTGGACCGTGTCAAATATACATGTTTTCTATGCGTAAAAAAGATTATTTGATTAATAAGACAAAAAAAAATTTAGTGTGTTCCCCACAGCTGCATCAAACAGGTAAATTTAATTAGTGGTCCTTTTTCATTGGTTCGACGGAAGTGCCCTTTTTTGCGCATGACCCTTACACCCTTAGCACAATCCCACAACGTTATAATTAATATCCTCGCCCTCGCCCTCTACAGTACCTTCCTGTATAACAAATAACAATGGGTTTAACACCGAGGGGTCAATGTCATTTAGTAAGTACAAAAACTTATAAACGTTCTTACGTTTACGTAATAGAATCCAATTTAGCCTTAACAAATGGAGCATTAAATAGCTTCGTTTAATGCTTAATGGAAATATGTATTAGTAAGGATTACGTATAATACAAAAATTACTGCAGTATGTTTAAGTAAGATGATTAATACCAGTAGATAGAGACTAACAAAATCATCATATCAGCCGAACGACGACCAGAGCTAGACATAGGCCTTTCCTAAAAATAGCTACAACATGACCAGTCCTTGCGCTGTCCGCATCCAGCGATTTTCACAACTTTTAACAGGTCGATGATGGTCCACCCTGCGTCTCCATCTTCCTGCCCTTGACCCATGTTACTTGTGGTCGGCGCAACACGTTTTCTTCTTCCACTCCGTCCTGTCAGCCGTCATGCTATCACTGACTCCCTTTTCATACATATCATTCTTCAAACAATCTATCCATCTTTTCTTTGGCCTTCCTCTTCCTCTCTATCCATCCACATTTATATTCTCTCTTGATCTATAAAAATATAAAATTATTAGCAATTATTGGCATTAGAAAGTATTAGGTACACTAATTAGCTGTAAATATAGGTGTCGTTCTTAATACTTATATGTAGAAATGTTTGTATTTCATTATTGGTAAAACAGCGCAATCTTTACACATCTTTGTTTTGAATACCTATGTCTAACACTCTTGTTGAGCAAAAACATTCAAATTAAGTATATGAAAACGTTCTCCTTGACATCTAAGCAAACATTATTTCGCCAATGAACTATTTTCCGGCCGCTCTATCTATTTTTACACCAGTTTTTAAAAGAAAACCTTCAATTGAAAAACATACATTTTCTTACATATCACAGTTTCCTTGCAAAGCGGATGACGTAGAGAAGCCGGCTGAAATTGATCGCATGAACGTCACAGCTCTACGTAGAGCCGGTATGGAATACAACTTTGAGCGATATACAAGGTGTAGTTTTCCACTCTCGTTAAATTTCATGAGATCGCCGTAAAAGGCATAAAATGATCAAATAAAATTACGAAACCTGGTCAATAAAATACTTGTTTTTTTTGTAGTTGTTTATGTTTGACAGAAATTCAGAATACACCTCTTTGAAAAACAGAATATGCGTATGCAGTTAGGCCAGGGATGCACAGACTTATTGAAAGCTGAAACCATGGGCCACTTGGGCAAAGATGAATGGCGGGCCACACGCACAAAAACATAGAAATAGCGAAAAATTTAATTGAATAAAAAATGTACTACTTTGAGGTGTGGTTCTGCATTATGCTTCAAATCATTTTAACATTTGGCTAAAAAAATGTTTTTTTATTTGTTTGTGTCTGGAAGTGCTTCGAGACTATATCACTGTATGCGTGCGATAACCCATCGCATCTCCCCTGGCTAAACACGATGGTAAAATGGCTAGTTTGAATTAAAAAATACCTTATAAAATATTATATGATTGATTTGTGGTGAGAATTAGACGAAGTTGAAAAACTACACCTTGTATATGTATTATAATACTCCAGTAAGAAACCATCCGTCCGTCTTCCTTGTCTGGCAAGGCATTGTATACCTTAAATAGCTTGGCAAGATATCGATATCGCAAATCAATAAAGTCATCGCCGCGTAGTGATTGAATGAATCATTGCATTTTTACACGTGCACAGCGCAACATTAGGTAATCAATAACAAAATATGTAGTACAGAAAAAACAATTTTATTTTTGTAAATTAATATTTTTAAAATTGAGTGGTCTAAGTAAAATTTAGGAGTTAAATATTGACCATAGATTCGCGGTAATAACGCCACCCTATTTTGGGCCACTGCAAGGCAAAGGCCTCTTCTCATACATGATACAAAGAAGCAATAAGAATATTGTAACCAGGATTTTGTAAAAACCTAATTGGAAAGAGTGTCCGTGGAGTTTCTGACTCGTTCTGGTTCTTTTCGTTTTGGAACGAGCAACTAACCTTAACTTTCTGACTAACTGACCGACTTCTTAATAATTTTAAAATGCCTGTAAATTGTCCAGTTGAAATAAATGCCTACACTTTTTATTTATTTTATTTAGTCATAATCCAGCAATCTTATCAATTTTTTTTTTCAATCTTTCCTTCCATTTCTGGGATTAACAGAAAACTAGATTGTATTGTACACAATTCAAACTATAACTGGTTAAATCATTGATTTAAACCAATTTTTCAGAAAATATAAAGTTGTTTATATCAAATAATGAAACAATTATATGTAAAGAAAAACGTTACAGTATGCCTGCTTTCTAGCTATATTTTTGCAGAGAATGACAAAGAATGAAGTCCAAACTAATGAATTGGCCAATTATCACGCCAAACGATAGTTAATTGATAATATATGAAACACGTTCGCGCATTTTCCGGCACATAGAGTCACGGATGCATGCTTCCACGAGACGCTCTATTTATTTTTATTAAAGGCAAGACTCTACATTAATTATAAATATAAATCTGAAGTGTTTATTTGTTTTAACGCGCTAATCTCAGAAACTACTGACCCGATTTGAAAAAACCTTTTGCGTTATTTAGCCTGTTTAGCGCTACAATCCACTGGAATGGAGTAGTAACTAAAGACGTAATCTAACGCGGTTGAAATCGCGGGATATAGCTAGTTCAAAATAACTGTTAATTTACAAGATAATTCAATTGCTCCATTACATGGTTACTTACAGGTCGACCTAATAGTAGCACAGTCGTCTTGTTTTTTTCTTTTGAATATAAGCAAACTTAACAGTATGATGTTTAGTTTTCGTTTCAAGAGAAAAAACGAATTTGAGATAATACTAATTTATTATGTTAATTTATGAACAAATACATTGTTTTCAAGGAAAGACTTTACAACCTAAATGTTACTGCATTCTGCTTGCAAGCAAGCATGCAAATTATTTATATTTCCATTATAATTTCGTCATTCAATTAATTTATTATTTCTTATAGAGTCAATTGCTACTTGGTATTTTAGAATGTATCCATAATTCATCTGCTTTACAAATATTGCTTTAAATATAAGAATTAGAACAAACTTTGACTTTGACTGCCTCGTTGGTCTAGTGGTCGCAAGCGCGACTGCCTGTGCATGAGGTCTCGGGTTCGATTCCCAAGTCGGGCAAAGTGTTATTGGGTTTTTTCCATCAGGAATTTCTCAGTAGCAGCCTCGGAGTCTGGATTTGTGCCCGGTTGATGGCAATAGGCTCGCCCCCTACTACATGGGACTAAAAAAAAACATAACTGGCGAAATGTGGAGGTACTAATGGGTACACCTCTGCCTAACCCTTCGGGGATTACAGGCGTGATGTTATGTGATGTTGTTATGTTAATTAGAACAAAAAAAAACACTATATAATATTGAAGTGTCTGCTAATAAGTATGTTTGTTTGCTAAGTATTGGTTCCATTGTTTTAAAATCTCCAAGGACTGTGGAATATTATTATCATCGCGTTCTTTACGCCACACATCACAATACACGACTCCACATTATATTAATTGTAAAGCAATTGTGTAACTTGGCCTTAACCATGACCATTCATAAAACCTGACTGCCACCCCTCTACTACGGGATATTACAGAGTAGTTGAGACAGAGGTTACGTTATAATACAAGGTGAGTTTGGCAACCTCGTCAAATTCAAGGAGGTTTTCATAAGAGACAAATAATCCTAAACCGCAATAAGTAAAAAGCTTGACAATTCAAAAGTGCCTGTAATTGGTCTAATTTAAACACATTTTTTAAATTTGAAATTAAATACAATTACGAAATTGATTTTTGCGCAGGTGTGCGCAAAAATCAATTTTGTTGTTGTGTAAGATTGACAGTATTTTAGAATAAGTAAAGAACCCTCTGTCAAAGAAAAGAATCGGGACGTAAAAAATCTTTAGTTTTAATATTGATTCGTGTTATCAATCACTTAGGTACCTACATAGCTAACTCCATTAATTTGTCGAGATTGAAAAATTGCACCTTGTATAATATTATTTTTCTAGTTCGAACTTTCTTATCCGAGGCTAGATAGAATCTCGAAAATAATGTAGAGTTACATAAGATTCGTTATGAGTTTCTTGTTAGTTTTGTTCCCACCTAGAATGTATTTCCTATTTACCATTGCACAAAAAATAAACCCAATAACTTATGAAGAAATAAAACAAAAAAAAACTGTACTCTCTGAACTCTCTAACTAACCTACAATCCTGAATCGCGCAATCAAAGTTTTCGCACCGCTTTGAACATGGACTACAATTTTGCTCTGTGCTACAGGGAGTCCGCTGCCACAAGGTAAAGTGGTACAGTGCATCCACTTTCAATCAAGTGCGCGGCACCATAATATTCTGACATACACGATCTCAGTCGCAATAACAAACTTCAACATTTGCCATTCTGTCGACTAGAAGAAATTGCTAGACTGTATTTGGAATACCCGCGACTCAGGAGAATGACGAATGCTTGAACTTGACATTGAATGCTTACAGCACCTGTGTGGTTAACTTGACTCCTTTTTTTAAGATTTATTTTTGTTTTCTTAAATGTTTTTTCAATAAAAAGTTTTTTTTAATTGCAATGGCAATTATTTTATTTGATGTTCTTATTTTGATAAATTATTGTTAAAATAAAACAAATGATAATAATGAACTAGTGTTGAAATTTTTCATAATCTTAACGTTTTTTCTAAATAATTTGACTTAAAATTGAATTTTATAATATTTTGAGTCAGATCAACATCGGTTTTATTTTCTTTTTACCATCGAATGTTTAAGCAAGAAAATCAGAAAAAGCAAAGGAATTTGTTTCCTTTTAAAAATTCAAATGAGATTCTGGTTATTTTTCTGCTAGATTCATATTTAATAGTTAAAGTCAAAATGTAAACTCTGATTTCAGAACAGAAGTTGGAAAATATAATAAAAAGTACCTTTTGTAACGACATCTGTTGTGCTCTACAAGAGGTTTCTTATTCAACATGGCAAGTAAAACGCAAACCAGCGGAACACAGTTTGAACTAAACTAATTTCACTTAAAAGAATCTGGATGGCGCTCTTCCATACAATAAAAACTTTGAAAATCCGTCACTCTACAATATTTCACGACACAAATTATTGTATTTTAAAACGAATTATTGCTTTTATTATTAAAACGTTATGTCAAAAAACATAATATCTCCCAGATATTATTTTTTCCGCGTGCCTATGACAACCCCAAAAGTTTAGGGGTGAGTAGGTACTGCGCAAGTCAAAACTATGTCAAATCCGCATTTTGTCAAAGTTCGACAATGCGACAACAAAAATCTTTGAAAATGATTAAATATTAATCTCAGGCGTATTCAATTATAATTGTGTAGTTTTTTTTTAAGTATTTTATGTTTATTCTTTAAGAAACTGTTAAAGAAGGATTTCTGTTGAGGTAATTCTCCCATTTTTGCGTTTTTACGGACATAGTGTGAATCAATTTGATTACTTAATTTTATACGTGTTGCTAGCAATTAATCTCTTAAGCCAGTTAACTATGGCTTTAATAATTATTGTTTCCTTTAATTAAGTCAAAATATAAATCAATAGAGTTCTAATTACGTAAATAAATGAGAAGCGCTCGTGTACCTAAACGTTCTGTAGTCAAACGCATGATTAATAATTTAATTGTTTCGTTTTTCCAGTTTAAACAGCTAAATAAATAAAATTTAAGTAAACCTTAATTACCATTATCAATTATCAACATTACTAAGCATTTATCGTCTAAATAAATTAACAAGATGCTTTAAATATTGCGTTACGTGTTTTTTAGACATCCGTGTATTTTTTATGACGGAAATAAAAAATGTTTTTGTTGTTTTCAGAATAAAATGGCAACTGGCGGTTCCGGTGCAGTATTCTTTCTAGGCACGCGAGCGCATTATCAGGTAGATATTTTATACCTAAATTAAATAAATAAATTGTTGTATTGACCTTAGCCTAAAGGGTCTTTGAGTATGAATAAGACAAGCTTCAAAGAGGGTATTATTCTAATGCACTAAGGTGATAAAAGTACAGATATTTTATTTAGTTGACTCTTTCATAAAAAAAACTAATAATTATTATAAATGCGAAAGTAACTCTGTCTGTATGTCTATGTATGTTACGCTTTTACAACTGAACTTCTGAACCGATTTGGATTAAATTTGGGTAGGTTTGGGACATAGGCTTCTTTTTATTCCGCGACTTCATCTGCGTTCACGATAACCGACATTTACGCGGACAAAGTCGCGGGCAATAGCTAGAAATAACCCGTGCCAGAAATACGGGGTGAAAGACCAGCCAGCCAGAGCCTGCCAGGGTTGCGGTCTTCAGAACAGAAAGTTTGCGTCACTTATGAAAAATAAAACAGCTGTTTCATACATCTTAACCTTGTACTCTTTTCTATAGAATACCAAATTTTTTGTTTTAAATAACTGGCCCAATATTTTAGCTCTGGAATCTTTCCTGAACACATAATAAAAGTTAATTTTGTTGTTGTCCCTTCGACCGTGCATAAACCTACGGATGTTACGGTGACTCGCAAATCACCTTGCGGAAACCAAAGTAGGGTAACACGTTCACCTTCACTGTATCTCCATTAATGTTCGCCGTACGTTATACATTCTGTGAAATGAGAACAAAGGCTGGTGCGTAGAAGGTGTATTTGTAATTTTTTGTTGTTATTTTGCTTAGAAATATAAAGGATCATTTGTCACGGAAGCGACCAAAGCTAGCATATTATGACAAATATTTGGACAGACGTAATAAGGTCTCGCGCTTATACAGTTACTTACTTATGGCAGATAGACGGATAGACAGCTTAGACTTCAAAAGGTTCCTTTTGGGCACTCAATGGGTATAGAATCCTAACAATATGCGGAACCCACAACTAAATCTACATATATTCATCGAATCATTTATGGGCCACACATGTATTTTGCAAATCTTTATCTGGGTAACTTGTATGGTTCTAAAGATATAAACCTACAACAGATAGACTTCTAAAAGGGTCCCATTGGAACCGTTTGAATATGGAAAATAACAATTCGTCGCACCTGTAATCAATCCGATTACTTATTCATCAAATCTATTCTTTTCATCATTGCATGCCAGTCAAGCAGTCGGCCCACCTGATGTTAAGTAGCGACTGCTGCTTATAGACATCTGTAATACCAAAAGCCTTGCAGATGCTTTGCCATCCTAGGAAAAAAGTAGAAACGTCCCATGTGCCTGTAATTACACCTTGAGACCGGAACACAGCATCGCTGCCTTGCAGCAGAAATAGGTATGGTAAGTATATTTTCTTAGATACCTACTTATAATAGTTTATCTTCTTCATTAGGTCCTGAACCAACCCGAGACGAATTTCGACGCGGAAAACGGCAACGCTTCCACTGAGACCATCTACCAGAACCCATCGGTTCAGGAGTTGTGGCCTGCGGATCAGAAGAGAGATGATAACGAGCGGTGGGGCTACTGCGAGCAAGAAGTTTCTGGTACGTTTCTCATGGTGAACTGCTTTCGAAGTCTAGATCGAGTTACAAACAAACGATGGTTGATTGATTATCTATACGAGCGACCATCATAATCAGCGTCATCATTATTTTCTTAATATTAGCCGCAAGATCTTTACTGCTAGACAAAAGCCTCTGCAAAATCATGTTTTTTAATTTTGTTTCCATTTTTTTATTTGTATGAAAGAATCCATTATTGCATAAAAGCAACTCATGTAATCAGGAAAAGTAAATGACTCATCTAACATCAGGTACAATACGTAGCCAGAGTCGGAGCCTTACTATTTTTTATAGGTTGTTCATACCATAATTTATCATCCAATTTCAGATATTTCTTTGTACATGTCACCTTTTCCGCAACTTTGATAAAATATACCCCTCAACAGTAAATGAGCTATGCTTTATCGTAGAACAGTTGAAACATGAAAATACTATCTAGTACTATTTGATTCATATTTTTCTTCCTAGCCTAAACTTGTCATAGAACTGCAACTCTAGTTTTGAATTGTCACACAAACTACTAGTTTTTCAAAAGTTTTGTTTTACCATTTCATTTTTCTCTTTAACAGTAACAGACGAGAAGGAGAAATCAGAAAGCATGCTTCGTTCACGTCGGCGACAGAGCACTGCCGCTCTGTGTGAGTCGGAGGACATGAAACCGGCGTTACTGAACAATGTTGGAAACAGGTGAGTAAACACTAAGTATTCAAGAACCCATAGCCCTGAAATTTTTGTCGGTTAAAAGAAAAAACAGGTGTTCCATGTGCAACACCTAAACGGCCAAAATGTAAAGAAAAGATGATTTCTTTTTAAAAACCGGTGAAATATCTCCCCATTTTTTTGTCCAATGTCGGAGAATGCTAAACAGTTGTATAAGTTACTCTTATGATAAGGTAGATTGTAACATGTTGTGATTTTTCTGTACTGAGCGATGTGGTCGCTAAGCGACGAAGCGCTTTTAAACAAATAAAAGGAAATCCCCCATTTATTATTTATTTATTACTTTATCTATAACGGTTACAGATGCAATTAAATTAATCAAAGACACAGATAAAATAAAAAAGAAAACTGAGTACCTTCTTACCATCAACATGTCCACATAGCATAATAAAAATTTATTTATTTAAGATATTACACATAATTACACTAGGAATTTCTTCTGCATCTTTAACTCATATAAAATAACATACGCAAACGAGACCCAGAACAACTATCTGTAAGCTATATAAATATTAATTCCGCGGAATCGAACCCGCGACATGCCACTGCGTCAAGCGTGTCGTCAGTTCGTAAACCAACCAAAACAGTGAAAGCCCAAGTTTCATTTAAAGGTTGTTTACACCAACTTTATTTTCAGTGAAAATATAATTTTGATTTCTTCTTCATTTGATCTAATAGACAGATTACTAACATGTAATTCATTGACAGCGGTCCCACGAAGTGCGCCAAGGGTCGAGGCACGCTTCTGGCGCTGCTGTGGTCGCTGGCACGTCGCAAGCGCCGCGGGATGTCCAACGACGAGATCTACCTGCGACACATCGACAACGCGCTGACGAACACCTGCACCTACAGAGAGAGCTGTCGCTGTTTGGAATGTCAGGTTAGTGTAGATATAGTACTTAAGCGGATGATCCAGGATTGTCGTTTGTGGACCCCTCCACTCCGCTTGACCCCGTTGAAGGTCGATTTTTACCAAAGTAAACACTAAAATCCTTTCCTTGGAAGTCGTGTAAAAAAAAAATGGAAAAAAAATTATGACAGTAGCATACCCGAGCGCGTCAGATTAATATACAGACATTTCAGCTTTAAGTCCTTGTCTCATGTGCAGTGATTTCTTCATTCTGAAGGTTTGAAAAATAAAACCCGCTGCCCTAGACGCGCGGCCCTATATACAGCGCTTTTATATGGTGGAGGTACTTAACAGGGTGCAAGGTATCCTATAATAATCTGCCGCGCTTAATAAATCCCAAAATCCCCACTTGGGTTTGACTATTAGAATAATACCCACTTTGAAGCTTGTCTTATTCATACACAAAGACTCTTCGGGCGAAGGTGTGCGGTGTAATGGACAGACTTCTTAATAGGTACTCGTCAAAACATGTGGATAACGTGGTTAGTTACGCACTGATATAATATCTAGATTATAAGCTATTTTTAACCATGTATAGTGTGTAACTGTTGGTTTTCCTTAATAAATAAAATAAAAATAAAATACGACAGTGTCACACCGCAGTCGATTTGAGTAGATTAGATAATGAGGAAGTTCCCATTGTTAAACGTATTCGATTTGAGCTCTTTGTATGTGTCTTTGACTGCCTCGTTGGTCTAGTGGTCGCAAGCGCGACTGCTGTGCATGAGGTCTTGGGTTCGATTCCCAGGTCGGGCAAATTGTAATTGGGTTTTTCCATCAGGAATTTCTCAGTAGCAGCCTCGGAGTCTGGATTTGTGCCCGGTTGATGGCAATAGGCTCGCCCCCTATTACATGGGACTAAAAACATAACTGGCGAAATGTAGGTGTACTAATGGGTACACCTCTGCCTAACCCTTCGGGGATAACAGGCGTGATGTTATGTTATGTATGTCGCGAAAAGTACGTAGGTACTTGTTAAATTATCGACTAATCAGGGCATCCGGCTTATCATGAGTAATACGCAGCCAGACAGACGAATGACGTTGTATAATTTAAACTCTCGAGTGTGTCGCATGGTACTACAGCATAGGTACAGTTAGCAAAAGAGAAAAGTATGCAGGGTCGTCAGATATAGTTGAAGTTTTCGTAGCAATCGATGGATGTTTTAGATTGAAACTTTACTTAATTAATGAACTGTTTATTATATACTACTTAAATTAAATTACAATTTGGAAAGCCAATGGTTTCTAAGAAAACCTTAAACTATATCTGACGACCCTGCATACATACATATTTCTTTTGTTGACTGTACATAAGCGTATCCCGCGTCCCTTCGGGGATTACAGGCGTCATGTTATGCATGTGTATGTATGTACATAAGCGTATCGATAAACACACGATCGACGCTCGACGGGTCTGGGTTTGGAAAACATAATGTGTCATAATTTTATTCATTTGTCTGTTTCGTTAAAAAACTGACTGTGTCGTTTAATAAAATGTCATGGTGGCCTAGTGATTAAAAGGAGGCGGGAGCTTCGAGGTTGTGGGTTCGCAACTAGGTACGAGAAAGTGCTAATGTGACTTTTTCTATTTCATAATGTACTTTCTTAGTTTATCTGGGACACCACTGACATAGATGTAAGAAAACGTAACATAACATCACGCCTGTAGTCCCCGAAGTGTTAGACAGAAGTGTCATCCACATTTCGCCAGTTATGCTTCTTCTTATTATCGTGTGGGTAGTAAGGCCTTACGACCCTACACACCCTAGTGTCAGAGTTACTAAACCGCCTCAAGGGCCTCTGACATGGTTTGAGTGGAACAGTAAAGTCCAGGTTTCCTCACGATGTTTTCCTTCACCGATGCCAGTGATGTCCAAGATAAACTTATGAAGTACATATGAATTGAAAAATTCACATTGGTACTTGCCCGGATTTGAACGCACTACCTCATGCAGTTATGCTTACGTCCCATGTAATATTTTGATTTTTTTTTATTTGATTTTGAATAGTGGAACAGTTACCCTATTGTTTGAGGAACAGCACCACATCCTCACTTCAGGCTGGAATCACCAACTTATAATCAAAGCAGCGTTGCTAGACACTCCCGATTTTGTCGGGACATACTGACACTACCCAATCAAGGGGTCCCAAACCCCCGCCCAAACAAGGTCATAACCGTGTAAATAAAAGAAAATTATACATTGGTACTTTTGTATTGTTACATGTCAATTATATATGTATAGAGGTCATTCACATTATCATTATTTGAAATCGGTCGCAGACATGCATTTACTTGATTCGGATCAAGAACTGGTTTAACTGCTTTTTAGCAAAAATGGTATGTTAGGTAGCTTATGTTGTGTATGTATCATGTATGTTTAAACATGGAGTATTATTCATTTAAAAACAAAACAGCAATGTATTTTTTTAACCATGTTTGCAAATTAATATATGATTTATGATTTACTAGCTTTTGCCCGCGACTTCGTTCGCGTAAATTTCGGTTATCGCGGACACAGACGATGTCGCGGAAAAAATTACCCATGTCCTGTCTTAAAGGTACCCTATGTTCGTTCCTGAACACCTGGCAATGTATATGCAAAATTTCAGGATGATCGGTTTAGTGGCTTAGGCGTAAAATTGTAACAAACAAACAAACAAAATTACTTTCGCATTTATAATATTAGTTAGGATTTACAATACTATTTGCGGAAGTTTTAAAAATGGCCGCTCAGTGCAACCTCGATATAGAAAAGTTGAAGGGGAATTCAAAATTTGGCCTATTCCCATGTTCACAAACTAAACTGAAGTAAATTAGACTATTTCTATCTTTTTCTGTCCAATAAAAGAAAAGGCGGAAGTAAATTAGACCCGTTGTTAATCTGAAACTTCCGTGCAATTTTAGTTGACGTGTCAGAACGCATTGATTAAAAACACGGAAAAGTTCAAGGCTATTTTACATCTCTAACTTAGTTCTAAAATATCACCGTCCTTTTCTTTCGCTGTATGTTAGTAAGTGATGCCAATTTTCGTAATTTTAGCTTTTCTGAACAAGGGAATGGACACCGATTTATTTTATACAAAATAATTTGTTACTATGGGGTTGTTACTAGCGAAGGCTATTAAAGGATTTCGCAAGATTTTTGAAACCAAGGAAATCGTTATTTAGAGGTTTGAAAAACGGTATAAAGTTTCTCATCCTTCATTGAAAAGGGAGGATCCTCTGACCAGACGGGTGTTGTGTCTGGGAGGCAGTGGGGGGGCTACTGCCCGACGGTTGTTGTCGGGATTTTGTATACATGCTAATGTCGCGCCGAACGCTGTCATTACAGTTATAAAGTTGTACTAATATTTAGTAAAATTGTGGTATTTCTTTCATAAAAGCCTTTAATGAAGATTTGAATTTAATCATTTTATTTGATTTATTACTTTTGAAGCAATATAACTATACATATTTCTGGCTTACACCTCTGGCATTGTCAATACATGTTTGTGGTACAAGTTCTTAAGTCCGCATACAAGCGATTACTTATTCGTAAAGCTACAATATAAAACGCGTCGCGGATATAGGCACAATATAGTATATTTTTACATTTATAAGCCCATTCTTCTCTGTACATTACCTAAAGCTTATTGCAAATTTGTGGCAAATCGATAAAATTTTGTGTTAAAATTTAACATCGTTATTCCTAATTAACATTGATTTAGCAAAATATAATTTCGTATTAATAATTATTGATAGCATTAGGGCCTCTACACATGTCAGACTTTTTGTCAGGTCGATTATTGTACTACTGATTTTTTGTGGAATATTTGCATTGTATATTAGAATTAAAATTCCATTTCTCGACAAAAAATCGGTCATCAATTGTCTGACGTGTGCGTAGGCCTCAAGTCTATTTGACACATCTTCATCCACCCGCAAGCGGTCGTTGCCAAATTAAAATATAACACTGATAATAAAATCACGTAAAAAAACAGATCAATTAACAAATTTGTCAATATCATACTCTAATGTGTCCGTAGTATCTACCTGCACGTCTTCAACGGTCTTCTTACGTTCCTCCAAACGCACACACTTGAGACATTTCTGCCCTTTACGTAACCAACACCCTCTATGATACATTGAGTTACACTTATCACACATTAAAGCTCCGCTATCAAACGGATACAGCACCTCGTTGTTCTTACAGACTTCACATAAATATCCTTTGCCGGAACAAAGATCACAACTCGTTATATGTGAACGGCAAATTTCTGTGAGTTCAGTCAGCTCCGTTTCTAAAGAGCCATCGTTGATTGCTTGTAAATGGCTCATACTGTATTTCTTGTTCACGTCACCTAGCTGCACGAATAGCGGTGATAGTAAGTTTGTGCCGTCAGCGCAAGCACACAGGTACCTTCGCATCCACTCCAGATCTTTCCTCATTTTGTGTACCCATTCTAACTCCGCAATAAAGTTGAATAATTTGGCGTTTATACTCTCAATGTCAATGTATGGTCTTGTCCAAGATAAATTCAGCATTTGAAACGCTATTCGTGACACGTAATGCTTCTCCCAGTCCCAATTATGTATGACTCTTGCCGGTATCGCTGCTTGATCATTCCAATGGCACGTTGTACAGAAATAGAGGCCAGTGTAATCACATAAACGCGGCTCGTTCCACATATCTTTGAAGGTCAACGCTGTTTGGCACTCCGCGCACTTATAATCTTGTGCTGCTAACCCCTTTTCGGGACATATACTCATTTCGAAGCTTCCCTTCTCGGTCATAACAACATGTGCGCAAACTCTGCATACGTGGTCAACACATTTATAATGACATAAGTAACCGCAATCCGTACAAATGTATGAACCTTGAACTATACTCCAAATAACTCCGCTACAATGATCACAGTACTGTTTACGGTTGCTCGGATTCGTTTGCTGTTGAAAATGGTGACCTTTTATTGAAACTTGGACCCTAGCGAGGCCGTTATTGTCCTTCAAATCTTCTAACCGCAGTCTCAATTCAACAAGGTACCTTACGAGCCATTTTCGCTCGTCCGAACATTGTACACTGCTTAAAACGAGCTCCTTACACTGTATTATGGCCTTTTCTATCTCCTCCTTTGTTGCAGAACTGTGTATCTTTAGTTTTTTGTTCGCAATAGACTTTGGGATACAATTTGAATCGTAGCCTTCGTCTACAGAAACACAACCAGATGTAGACGAAGTTGATGTTCTGGAAGTCGCTTCTACGCTTGGACTGCAGCAGATTATGCTGTTCCTGTATTTAGGCGAGTCATTTGCTAGGGCAGCAGCCATGGTCACTTATTTTTCAACAAAGGATGTCAACAATACATTGCGGAAATTTTGCATAAAATTTTGCAATATCACTGTCTGTTTTTATTGATTGAATGTTGCACACAACTGTTATCTAAGATTATGGCTCATTTCCACAGCGATTCAGTAATGTTTTGATAGTGATTCGTAGTTTTTTTCACGACAGAATTATTATCGTCATGTTTGACAGCTCTGAATAAATTCTTGTTTGTAATATCTGTATGTTGGTGACTTGGAGTTGCGTTTCGTTTCGTCTTAGCTTGTAGGACAATATTTTTTTAATTTTATTTAATTTGTTTATTATTTGTTGCAATGTAAATTAAAACAAATATTTACAGTTACAAGATAACAATTATGTGTCAAAAACGCCCCAATAAAAAAAATACTTTGTAAAAACATTAAAGAATTTTCAACATCGTCATTTTAATGTCGAACGGAACGTGTCTTCACTACACAGGCTAGCCAACCTTACGTAAAAACTCCATAGCTGTCAACTGTCAAAGAAATGACAATACATTGCGTTGTAGCCGTCACTTGCATTTCGTAATACATTGCGTACCAAATATGAAAAATAGTTTCCTTACAACAAAGAACCATCAATGTATGCGGCATTGATTTAACCTCGCGACTGTGCTCGCGATATACTTTTTGAATTGCATGACACGAACACGGATGAGATCAGCCTCTATTTGCGTGCCAATTACCTAGAATCCTAGATTAAAGTACTTATTAATGACCTATGACCATACACGTGCGGGCATGGGACTTCCTCGGCATTTAGATTAAATTGTTACGCATTTATATTAATAACAAAGTAACAGTTATTGGTAATATACGTAGTGGACTATTTTGGCGCGTACCTAGATACATATGACATACAAGTCGTAATAACGTACAAGCTATTTTCATTGTTAAAATTTCTGATAAGACAATGCAAAGATGGATTTTCGAGTGTTTAGAACAAAAGAACTAAGCTTTACTGTCTCTAGGTTTGATTCCTGGGTCAAGTAAATAAAGTGAATTTAAAAAAAATTGTTGGCTTTTCACTTAACGACTTATTCAGGAGTACAAGTCCGACCTTAACGACCTTATGACTGGATTTTGCATGCTTTCTTTAGCTCCAATAGTTAAACATGTTTGTACTTTTGTGATTATTGTAAGATCTATAAATATCATGTTTTAATGCAAATATAGAATTTGAATTTGACTGAATGGGTTTTAAAAAATTCAACCGGTACCTACCTAGCTGCCAACGCCCCTTGCGAGCCGCCACTTTTTCAATCTACTTAGTCATTATAAAAAAATATTTTAACGCACACGATTTAAAGTCCTAACTTGAATGGCAAATTATTTGCCAAGTCGAAGCTGTGCTGTTAATGAGCTTTTTTTATTCTCTTCCAGAGCCGTTACTTCGAGTGTGACGAGGACAGCGAGGACTACAGCTCTGACGAGGACAGCTACGTGCCGCGCTACGTGGTGGAAGCCATGGAGGCGCAGCACCAGCAGGAGCCGGAGACTGACGACGATGATGATGAGGTACGGCTGGTTGTATCACCACTCTTATAGATAAATTATTATAACATGGCGCGCCCCTCCATATTACTATTTCAATGTGTGTGGTCACATCCGTATGAAAGAGTTTGTATAAGTAATCGTCTTCAGTAGCAGGCCGGCAGATTTGTTTCATAAATAGCCGACCGCGCAAGAAAACGCACCTGTCATTTTCATAGAGTATCAGTGCAGCGCCATACTAGTAATAATGAGTGAATAATGACGCCACTAGTCGAGCAACAGATCGCTGATTTTTTTTTGTTTCGAGAGCCGTCTCAGTATGCACACATGCATTGTGTGGTTAGTTTTTTAAATACTATCACAAACATTTTGAATTATGGAAGGCGCGCCCTGTTACTGTAGTTTATCTCTAGCTCAGGTTTCGATAGAGTTGTTAAGTCTATGTTATGCTTTAAGGGAGGCGGGAGGCCTATGTCCGGCAGTGGACGTCGTTCGGCTAATATGTATACGATAATTTGGTTCCATCTAGGGGCTTCTACTTATTTTTTTGATTTCACATAAGTAACTGCTACTGGAGTTTCAGAAGAAAAATGGATCTTAGAATAATTCGCTCTTCTTTTCTGCCCCAACTTCATAACCTCGCTCTTACGAGACTGAACAATGATTATAGTATGGCTCTAATCAGGACTGCCTCGTTGGTCTAGTGGTCGCAAGCGCGACTGCTGGGCATGAGGTCTTGGGTTCGATTCCCAGGTCGGGCAAAGTGTTATTGGGTTTTTCCATCAGGAATTTCTCAGTAGTAGCCTCGGAGTTTTGATTTGTGCCCGGTTGATGGCAATAGGCTCGCCCCCTATTACATGGGACTAAAAAACATAACTGGCGAAATGTGGATGTATTAATGGGTACACCTCTGCCTAACCCTTCGGGGATTACGGGCGTGATGTTATGTTATGTCTAATCAGGGTTCATTTGGGTACGGAACCTTAAAAAGAGATTTCTCTCCCCAGGTTTTCATAGACACAGTTCCCGGCGACAACACATCGACTGACATGCTGATAGACCAGAAGATGTCTGTCTCATCTGACGAGCCGACCACAGAGCAGGATGAGGAGGACAAGCTGCAGCTGGAGGTGGCAGCAGGCACCCCCGTACTGCTCAACTATTTGTTGACCCACCCTATCACTTGTAGCATACAGTAAAAGAAAAACATTAGAACCGATTCCCTTGTTCACAAACTAAACTAAAATTATTAGACTATTTAAAAAAAAGCAGTAATTCCTCAGTAGCAGCTTCGGAGTCTGGATTTGTGCCCGGTGCCCATGGGACTTAAACATAACTGGCGAAATGTGGGTGTACTATTGGGTACACCTCTGCCTAACCCTTCGGGGATTACAGGCGTGGTTCTAACTTTTTCTGTCCAATAAAAATAAAATTAAGAATTTAAAAATCCTCCGACGGCCATCTTGGACCGATTTTCATCAAACATAGAAGACTTACCGAATAATTCACCTTTCACACAAAAAATATCAAAATCGGTTTATCCGTTCGGGAGCTTACGATACCACAGACACAGACACGTCAACTTTTTAAACCCTGTCGTATTCGCATCGGGGTTTAAAAACAAGAAAGGGGCGGATATAAATCAGATCTGTCAATATTAGTTAATCTGAAACTTCCATGCAATTTTAGTTGACATATTAGAACGCATTGATTAAAAACACGGAGAAGTTCAAGGCGGAACTAATTTGACATCTCTAACTTAGTTCTAAAATATCACCGTCCTTTTCTTTCGCTGCATGTTAGTAAGAGATGCCAATTCTATAATTTTAGTGTAGTTTGTGAACAAGGGAATCGGCACCATTAACTTTCTTAACTAATGTTAACCGTGGTTTAATATAACATCAGGTTATTAACTTTACTTGGTAAAGCGGTTAGAGATAAACTACAATAACACGGCGCGCCCCCACAATTCAAAACGTTTGAAAGTGTTTGTGAAAGTATTTACAAGACTCACAACGCACGTGTGCGTAGTGCGTACTTATACTGTTTTCGGAACAAAAACAAATCAGCGATTTGTTGCTAGATTAGCAGCGTCATTAATCACTTATTAGTATGGCGTTGCACTGACATACTCTATGATAATGACAGGTGCGTTGTCTTGCGCGATCAGCTATTTATGATTAATTGACAAATCTACCTACTGAAGATGATTACTCACGACTACATACAAACTCTTTCATACGGACGTGATTACACACATTGAAATGGTAATATGGAGGGGCGCGTCATGTTATAGTACTTTATCTATAACTAAACAACGTCAGACAGTCAGCGAATCTACGGCTCAGCTAAAGCACCCTTTAGTTAACTATAAAAGATAATAGTTTAACTAATGCATCACCTAGAAGTAGAGGCACGCCTAATTTAAAACTATTTGCATGAAAATCTAATATATTACAAGTACAGTCAACAAAAGATATAGGTAAGCAGACAGAAATAGTTAATTTTTTCTTAGAAACCGACGAACAATTTCAAATGTATTATAATTTAGCCTCAGAGTCTGTATTTGTGCCCGGTTAAAGGCAATAGGCTCGCCCTCTCACACATGGGACTTGAAATATAACTGGTGAAATGTGGGTAGATCTCTGCCTAACTCTTTGGGGATTACAGGCGTGATATTATGCGGGACGCATCCTCTATAGCTCTAGAAGCGGGACGGTTGGGAAGCCTGCCAGTATTATTCATACAAATTCATCTCGCCTTTACCCAACTATGTTGGAGTCGGCTTCCAGTCTAACCGGATGCAGCTGAATACCAGTATTTTACATGGAGCGAATGTCCATTTGACTTTATTTATAAATATAAACTAAATATACAAAAGTACTGCCTGATTTTAAAATAGGAATAATTTATATAAATCTTATGAAAGTTAATCCGTGCAATTTTTATATTTAAGTTAAGCAAAATAAGAATTTTGAATACAATCTATTCTGTTTACAATTTCAATATTTTAATCTTTATTAATAATTTTAATTCTATAAATAAATGTTGTGTTCATTTCAACGAAATGTCCAATTAGTTTGTTTCTATAAGTATTTAACATTGTATTTGTAATTAGACTATAAAGGCCTGATACATAATGGCCGGATATTAACGGATACTCACATTTAAAAAGATAAATAAAAAAAATCTGCTAAGTAAGTTTACTAGCGACAATTATTAGAAGGGATATTGGATGTAGTTATGCGAAAAGGATCCAATACACTAAACCCCAAAATTCAGTTGCACAGTGATAAAATATAAACACATGTAGTACATTATGTTGATATAAATGTCATATCTGTCTATCTCTGGGTCATTTTTACTAAACGAAAACATCAACCTTTATGATGTTATAGTATGTGTAACTTGGTTTTGTGGATAAGATCCTTTTTGCGTAAATACATCCAACTTTTTTAATTAAAAAGGTTCAAAATCTAGTTGTAATTTCGTCTCAGCGACAATCGATGTCAAAAATGTAGAAAAATTTGAGGGATTTTTGACAGATTGAGAGTTAGATTAATTTGCGATCGTTTCTATGTTAGTAGAATAGCATTCCCGGTGGTGTTGAAGCAGAATTATAATGTATATTATAATTATAAGATATATTTCAAATTTCCCATTAAAAGCTATACTCAAAATAATGAAGTTCCTTTACATTTAGTAAAAAACAGTGAGAAATATTGTTAATTAAAATGATCTCATTATTGTTAGATGCATAAGTAGGTATTTATTGAAACTTAGTATTAATTATTGTGTGTTTGCTTCAATGTGAAAATAACAGTGATACTCAACATCTGTTTTTGGGCGTATAATTTTACTGAAAAAGCGTGAACTACTAATTTAAAACGTCGATAAAATTTCTTATCAGTTTAACTTCCATAATATTTTAAAACCAATCGACACTTCAAACGGTTTCTTAGTTTTTTACCAAACTTTAGCTCGTTGGGCCACTCGTCAACAGCCCTAGTTGAGTATCACTGTATGGAAATGTAATCTAAATAGTAATGTAGTTCTAAGCTTTTTGTTTGTAAGTTCCTAATCTCTGGATAAATAAATGTGCATAGATATAACATATAGTTGTGATGGCTTGTTTATTGTCGTTAGATTAGACAATGAGAGACGAAACGGATATTTGCTTAGTCGATTATCCGGCCATTACGCAAGCCGGATATTCGTTTGAATATTCGGTTTTCTAAAATGTTGGCTGGCGGATACTGAGCTACTTTCCAGCCGGATACTTGCTGAATATCCGTTTCTTCTCTAATTAAACTTGTTAGTCATAGAATCTAACAAAATTAGATAAAATAGTCTGATTGCCAGTATTGCAGTTTCCTTTTACATCGAGAGAATTTTTCTGAAAACTTCGTAATTATGATTATCATTAATATTATGTAGTTTTTGAATATTTCACTTTATCGCTACTCAATTTACAATTTGCATTTAATTAATTAATTGTAAATAATATAACAGAATCGGCTTGTAAAATACAGTACTAAGATTTCTTAAACCTATATCGAATCTATCAGTTTTGCTAAAATAATAAATTATCTACCTACATAATTAAGTTTTTTTATGTTTAAGTTATAAATATACTATTATTGAAAGCCAAAGCTGCGCCATTTTTGCTACAAAGTTTATTATAAGGATTATTTCTGATATAAATGCTTGTGTAAAATAAATGTTTTCATTATTGAATTGTTAGTTTATTTTATGCAGTAATTTTAAATACCTATACATTGTGATGGAACAGTGGTTAAGGCGCCCGCACCTCATGCATGAGGTTATATTTTATGGATGATGAATGTTTGTTACTCAATTACGCGAGAAACGGTGAACGCATCTGGATGAAATTTGCTTTTTATCCCGGAAAAATGTAGGTACGGTTTCCGTGACTTTGACGCGGACGAAGTTGCGGGCCAAAAGTTTAAAATAAAACAGAAAATCGCCTTAAATCTATTTATTCTCAGTCATTAAAAATCCATTTAATTATAATACAAATATAATCATTCACACTGACGTTATATAAAATCATTTTATAACTACAATCTTAACATTTAACGGTTAACAGTGAGGCGTCCCTTTGTGAAAATAGCGTTCCGTTAAGCTTTCAATGCGGCCCATTGAGGTAAAACTTTAGACCTGTTGTAAATTTACTTTTAACTAGGTTTATTTTAAATACTCATAAAAGGGACTGGAAGACTTTGTAAATAGATTAGGATTTATTAAAATGGTTACTGGTTGCTTGCTGATATTCTATCGACATAATTTTTTTAAATAAAATATTTCATTGATAGTACTGCTACACTGTTGGAAATCTGTAAGGGAGGCCTATTTTTTTCAGTACTGGACGTCCTACGGCTGATATTACGATGATAATGTAGCTTCACTATATTTCCGAGGGCATTACGCCATGTTTTTTGGTATACTTGAGTTCCAAGAAGTCACGAGTAAAAACAAGTACAAAATAATGTCGCTTTTCGTCTATTTTGTCCGTATAGTACTACAAAACAACACAAGAGATTTGTATGCGACTTTATGCTCAATAAAGATCTTGGTTAAAAAGGTAAAGTCTAGTTAAATAGAAGATTTTTACCGTTAGAAGCCTCACTGTCTGCCAAGTGTTTTAATATACTGTTGAAGACAGCGCAATATTATACAAAAATATATAACAGTAACACCGCGTAAATACGACGTATCGGGCTTTAGAAAGAGACACACACGTATGAAAGACAAAGACGACATTATAAAATATAAAATATTTACTACACTTACGATTGACTGCCCCTTTGGTCTCGATTCCTAGGTCAGGCAAAGTGTTTTCCATTAGAAATTTCTCAGTAGTAGCCCGAAGTTTGGGAGTTGGTGGTGTGACACCCCCATGGTTCGCACGTGTCGCCATTGTTCCTGCGCCTGATTTCTTCCCGGTCGTATCGGATGGCCGTCCCATCAGACTACGAGAGTGATGGAAGAGGGTGTCCACTTTGCGCACCACTTGTGCACTATATCTCCTCTCTATTGAGATTGGCTGGCGCGACCAAAAATGTTACCAAATACTTACTACGCTATCCTCAACAATATAATCTTATATTTATATAAATAGTTATTCTAAGGACATTTCCTTTCAAGTTGTCCTTTGCCGCCTTCATCATACTCCTGTGAGGATATCCACATCTGCTGGAAAGAGCCGATGGAAGCCAAGATCGATCCACCTGGAACAAGACATTTACAAGTAAAATAAAGAAATAAAAATCTGGTAAAATCCAGTATTCAGCCCGAAGTTACTATCCTGCCGGCGACTAGATTAAAACATGATGATATTTCGATGATTATAATGATCACAATTTATTTAGAAGCATATATCCGGTAATTATCTAGTATCCGGCTTGATTTGACATCCTGACGGATACTGGATTAATTTACGTAGGATACTGCGTTACCTAAAATAAAATTATCGTAATACACAACAAAACAAACAATGAAGGCGTCGGGCTTTCCTGGCGTGTTACAAAAAAAATATGCATAAAATCGTGACACTGTGACACAAATAGCCAAAATAAGTATCATTATCATGTCAGCCGTACACTGCTGAACATAGGCCTTCCTTACAGACCTCCAATAGTAAGTAAAAAGTATACTAGTAGTAGTTTTATCTCACCTATCCAAGCTGCGAACCGTCTCTCGGTGGAGTTGGGCGCGGCGTGGCTCTTGAGGCGGTGCGAGGAGGGCGCGCGCGCGGCGAGCTCCTTGCCGAGGCGCTCCAGCCAGCCCGGCGTGTTGGCGAGCCCGCCGCACGCCACCACCGAGCCCCACAGCGCGGGCCGCGCGTCCGCGTCACACGCTGCTGCGGCTGCGCAGACTGGGACACACATTAAATTTTACAGCTTATCATAATAATACAAGAGATGCAAGTTTTGTGAACAAATACTTTTGTTTATAACTAGCTTCTGCCTGTGACTTCGTCTGTGTAGATTTCTGAATTAAGCCAAAATCAAGATAATAGAAATATTCTGTGTTAAGCTAGGGTTATATCTATGATGACGTCCGCCAAATATCAATTAATTTCTACGATTGCAATTTGAAATTTCTATCATTATTTTGTCAGACTTCTGTGCGTCTGACTAACCGTAACGACTGTCTCTTCTATGAATTACAGATAAACTACGATAGCTTGGCGCGCCCCTACACAATTCAAAACGTTTGAAAGTATTTACAAGACTCACAACGCATAAATGTGCGTACTGAGACGGCTCTCGAAACAAAAACAAATCAGCGTGTTCCTCGACTAGCGGCGTCATTAATTACTCATTGTTATTGTAATAGTAATATGGAGGGGCGCGCCATGTTATAGTAGTTTATGTCTTCAGCCAGGTGCATGCAAAAATATAGGAGGTTAAAATAATGTTGAGCTTTGATCTTTAATATCTCCCATTTGGTTATTTTTTTTTTCTGTCATTTATTATATTTTTATTATTATTGTTTTTTTTTTAATTTTCTGATTACAGAAGATTCAGAAGGTACGGCAAAGTTCGATTTGGTTCGGGGTTGCGGGACGTCTTAACAGGATACCGTGGCCCCGGAACGTAAAGAGCAACAGAAGGAACAGGGTGGTTTTTTAGTCAGTAAAAGTCTGACAGTCCCTTCCGCCCCACCCAGGGCGGAAGGAGTCATTTGATGATTTTTACCACCTAAAAAAAGTTCGATTTTAAGTATCTTTTTTCACTAGTTATTTGTCATCAAGATTCTCAGAAACTTAAGCCACTTACCTAAATGTGGTGCTCCTAATGTCTGCTCGAAGAGGCACTCGGTCAGCTTGAACCGCTCAGGACCGAAGTCCTGGTGGTAGCCGCCGGGGAACTCGTAGTGGGTGAAGGGAACTGACGCTGCTTGACGCTCCTCGTATTGACTTTCTGATATCTATGGAGATTAGAAGATGTTTTTAGTGTGTGTCAAAGATTTTGATTTCATTAGTTTTTGTTTTACTGCCTCGTTGGTCTAGTGGTTACAAAGTGCGACTGCTGAGCTTGAGGTCTTAGGTTCGATTCCTAGGTGGAGCAGAGTTATTGGGTTTTTCCATCAGGAACTTCTCAGTAGTAGCTTCGGAGTTTGGATTAGTGTCTGGTTGATGGCAATCGGCTCGCCCACAATTACATGGGGCTTGAAACATAACTAGTGAAATGTGGGGTACACATTTGCCTTACCATTTGCGGACTACAGGCGTGATGTTATGTAGTTTTTTTTTTTAATTTGAGATCTCTTAACTCTAGTCTAGGCAAGAGGTGCCAGAGACAAAGTCTACGATGGAGTGAGCTTACCCAGAAGAAGCCTTTTCACTTTAGCTTTAAAGAGATCAGGATCGAATGCGTTCTTAAAATCTTCTACATTAATCGAGCAGCAAGCATAGTGCGCGGCCAGCTGTAAAGCATTAATTCTAAACCCATGTAATTTTTTTCGGCTCTTTTTGTTAATTTTTAGCCCGTTTTCATAGCCCTGTCCACAAATACAAGTGAGTGGTATACCTGTGCGACACAATGGCAGAAGTCCTCGTACTGCCTCTTTAGCATGTACTGTTGCCAGGAGTGCGTGAGGCCGGCGGGCAGCGTCTTGAGCGTGTAGCGTCCTCGCTCCCTTTCTCTTATTACTTCTTTACTCTGAAATATTTACAAGAAGAATTGTAGACAAGTCCATTTTTATTTGATTTCATTTTATGTTAAAAGGTCTATATACTGAATGGCGCCAAAAACTTTTACAAATAAATGAAATTGAACTGTCTGTTTGAAATATCAAAATAACGACATTTTACTAAATGTTTACTTGGTACTATCTGCACATTTGTTTGACGGGACTTTTACTGGCAGATAGCTGATAACATAAGAACTATGATAGACTTTTAATAACATAACATCACGCCTGTAATCCCCGAAGGGTTAGGCCGAGGTGTACCCATTAGTACACCCACATTTCGCCAGTTATGTTTTTAGTCCCATGTAATAGGGGGCGAGCCTATTGCCATCAACTGGGCACAAATCCAGACTACAAGGCTGCTATTGAGAAATTCCTGATGGAAAAACCCAATAACACTTTGCCCGACCTGGGAATCGAACCCAAGACCGCATGCACAGCAGTCGCGCTTGCGACCACTAGACCAACGAGGCAGTTAGACTAGTAGACTTTTAATATACCCAAAATAATCGCAAATGACCAATATTCACATAAGTTTTGTGTTTAAGTTGTAAAATAAATAAATGTAATGGACTGCCTTGTTGGTCTAGTGGTCGCAAAGCGCGACTGCTGAGCACGAGGTCTTGGGTTCGATTCCCAGGTCGGGCAAAGTATTATTGGGTTTTTCCATCAGGAATTTCTCAGTAGCAGCCTCGGAGTCTGGATTTGTGCCCGGTTGATGGCAATAGGCTCGCCCCCTACTACATGGGACTAAAAACTGGCGAAATGTGGGTGTACTAATGGGTACACCTCTGCCTAACCCTTCGGGAATTACAGGCGTGATGTTATGTAATATGTAATCAAGGAGACTTCGTGTGCAACTAACCTGTATACTGTAAATAGGTAACATTTGTATGTGCATGTTTGTCAGCATATGTTTAGCTTGCGCGGCGAGGTGGTCGCCCCCCACCGGCGAGCGAACTGCTGCATTGACCAGGGCATATCTGAAAAAGAATGGGGAATTTTGTAAAAACCTAATTTAAAAGACTGCCTCGTTGGTCTAGTGGTCGCAAGCGCATCTGCTGTGCATGAGGTCTTGGGTTCGATTCCCAGGTCGGGCAAAGTGTTATTGGGTTTTTCTATCAGGAACATCTCAATAGCAGTCTCGGAGTCTGGATTTGTGCCCGGTTGATGGCAATAGGCTCGCCCCCTATTACATGGGACTAAAAACATAACTGGCGAAATGTGGGTGTACTAATGGGTACACCTCTGCCTAACCCTCCGGGGATTACAGGCGTGATGTTATGTATGCTAATTTAAAAGAGTGCCGTGGAGTTTCTTGCTCGTTCTTTTCCATAGAGGTCTACCTCCATTTTGGAACGAGCAACTAGCTTTAACTTTCGGACTAACTGACCGACTGCTTGACAATTCAAAAGTGCCTGTAAATGGTCTAATTTAAATAAATGTTTTGACTTTGATTTATTTTATAAGTTACTATAAGCTACTTCTTCAAGTAGACTTTGAAACATAGCTTGTGGCACTCAGCAATAGTGCAGTTTTCTATCAGCAAATGATTTTTGACGTGAATCACTATTGGCAGTAAAACCGAACAGTTTGCCGTGACGACAAGCGGCATGACGCTCTATCAAGCCATTTGGTTTTTATTAATTAGAAAGGGGAATGTTTTTGTATGTAAGCTGGCATATCGACATACCGCCATTTTGATATTTGTTCGTCTTATGTGTCCTATACTCCACTTTTATTCATCGTCTGTCTAGCCTTTTCCCAACTATGTTGAGGTCGGCTTCCAGTCTAACCAGATGCAGCTGAATACTAGTATTTTAAATGGAGCGACTGCCTATCTGACTTTCACAACCCAGTAACTGGGACGATACCCCTAGACTGGTTGTCAGATTTTCAAGCTTCTGATGACTCGTGACGACTGTCAAAGATCCACGTATGACAGCCGGAACCAACAGCTTAACGTGCTTTCCGAGGCACGGAATGATGTCAGTAATGTCTAAGATAAAATTTTGAAAGAACATATGAATAGAAAAAGTCATATTGGTACTTGCCCAGATTCTAACCCACCACCTCATGCGTGAGAGGCGGGCGCCTTAACTGCTGGGCCATCACGATATTCATCCACATTCATTGTGCCCCGAAAAAAAAAATGGCGATTGGTCGATATGCCAGATTGGTTCTCTACCCTATGTTTATTTTATGACAATGTTAAAA
This sequence comes from Hoplodrina ambigua, assembly GCA_949774945.1. Taxonomy (NCBI): domain Eukaryota; kingdom Metazoa; phylum Arthropoda; class Insecta; order Lepidoptera; family Noctuidae; genus Hoplodrina; species Hoplodrina ambigua. The sequence continues at coordinate 1,342,915 of OX458991.1, forward strand.
TACACTTACCCATCAATAACAGGCACAGCAGAAGTCTGGCTGGCTCCAGCATCCACCACCAAGGCTGTAGACTTGCCATTAGCAAACGCAGCCAACACCGCACTCTTCACCAAGAAGAACGCTGGCGCTTGGTACTTCTCAAACAGGAGTTCTGCTAGCTTTTCCCTGGCTGGTCGTGTGGTCCATACCGCTTCGGTGAATAGAGCTGGGTGGTGCTCTGAAGGGGAGCGGATGACCTGGAAGACACAGGACATGGTTTCAATGGCTATTATCACTAAGAGTCAGGGCACAGGATCAATGGCTTAACATAGGCATGCTTTCTGAAGGATGGCGGGTTTTTTTTGGGTGCAAAGTTTCCCATCCTCCATTGGAAAGGGAGGATCCTCCGACCAGACGGGTGTTGTGTCTGGTGGGCTACTGCCCGACACTTATTTTGTCGGGATTTTGTATTTAAGCTAATGTCGCGGCAAACTGAATGCGCGAGGTAGGAACTGAGAAATTCCTGATGGAAAAACCCAATAACTTTTTGCCCAACTTGGGCATCAAACTCATGCATAGCAGTCGCGCTTTGCGACCACTAGACCAACGAGGCAGTGACCTTATTCATGGAAAAGAAATTGACAATAAATTCAGTGTACCTGTGGACTGCCTCGTTGGTCTATCTCATGCTGTGCATGAGGTCTTGTGTTATTGGGTGTTTCCATCAGGAATTTCTCAGTAGCAGCCTCGTAGTCTGGATTTGTGCCCGGTTGATGGCAACAGGCTCGCCCCCTATTACATGGGACTAAAAACATAACTGGCGAAATGTGGGTGTACTATTGGGTACACCTCTGCCTAACCCTTCGGGGATTACAGGCGTGATGTTATGATGATGATGTTATTCAGTGTACCTACCTTAGCATAGCAGTAATCAAGCATCTTCTCAAACAGATCCCAGTTGTCGACCTGTCCATCTTTCATGTATGTATGTACTTCCATGCCGGCGCGTGGGACGTGGAGTTCAGTCACGTCTATGTAGTGGCGAAGCTCACCACCTGCTTTTGAGCCTGTAGGATAATGGATAAGATTGTATGCTCCAGAAAGACATAAACGTGAACAAAACATACATATTATCTAAGTCAAGATAAGTTATAAACTTTGTAAGGACATCAACGCCTTGACGTTACTGACGCTCTCAGAGAATACCTGGGTTACCGAAGTACTTTCCCCTCGATATAGCGACCTCAAGGAAGTACAGAAACACATGAACTGTTGTCTCATCTCCCTCCATCAACGATTCTATTGGAAATCACAACAAAAACGACGCTTAGTTTTTTTTAGTAGAAAAACTTACCAGTTTGTGTGACATTCCCGTCTGGTACCTTCTCCTCAGTATCAGGGATGTGTGTGGCGGGTCCTACGCCTACCACGGCAGGAATATCAGCCTTCGGAGTATCTTCTTGAGCATAACCAACGCGTAACGAATGATGACCAGGATCGAACACTAGCGCGCCTATTTCATCGCCACCGTACAGCATTCCGTTAGGACCGCTCATTTTTCTGGTTTTATCTCAGATTTTGTGAGTTTTAATGATATTATGTTGGGTTTGAGACAGTTTCGGCGCGATGCCGTTTTTGTTGATCACCAAACTGAAATATTTTTGTTAATCTGTGGATGAACTTGGTTAGAGCCGTTTCCTCTCTTAATAAATTGAATTTTGAGCATAAACGAACAGTTGAAACATATTATTGTGAATATTGATTTAAGTTGAACAATAAATAAAGCAACAATCAGAGTTGATTCTACAAAAAAAAATTCTAAAAAGAGAAAACATTTTCGTATTTGTGTGTGCTAATGCCAAGTACTTCAAAAAGCTAACTAATTTATGCGACTAATACTAAGTGCGCTGGAACGCATCCTATAGAGATGCGTGAAATGAAATGAAATACAAAATCAAAACGTTGAATATAAAGTTTCTTATTTCTATCTGAATGAGTTTTGTATTTTTGAGGGAGTGAAATAACTGGTTTCAATTTTAGTTAAGATATGCAGATAATTAGCCTTTACCTATATCATCAAAAATGTTTGTTGTTAAATAAGATTTGTATTCTGTTGACATGAACCCGCGTAAAGAAACGTAAGCGGTTCAACTACCGGTAAGCAACTAACTGCGGTCTTAAAGCTTCGTAATAAAATAAAATAATTATTCTTAATCTATTATGGGAAATAAGTATAAATAAAACACACGTGAAATCTGACAGCACAATATAATATTATTACAACACAATTATGTTTATGCGAACAAATAAGTATTACCTACGTCGTTACATACGTCGACGGACAAATACATAATATTTCTGAAGATAATTTAATAGGTGTTTTTATGAGTAAACAATGTTTATTCGCCAATACGATTTTTATTACACTCTTGGAAGTAAAACTGCAGTCTCTACAGTATTATACTATTATACTGTATAATCTATGGTCTCTACAGTTTTACTTAAGTTTGTAGTTAAAAAATAAACGGTGGCGCAATTGATGTGTGGGTGACGTAAAATGGAAATGTATAAATTCTTGTATTTCCTAAGGAAGTAATAAAAAATTGGACACTTTATTGTTAAAATTAAAATAGCAGAAAAATAAAATTCTCTACAATAATAATTTACAACTATAAAACGTCACTGCATAGTAGTACAAAATTGCTTGTTTGTGTGAATAAGGGATGACAAAAATTGATGTGCCTAAAATAAATTTAATTTGTTGTTGTGTTTATGAGATAAAAACACAGCACGTAATGTTCTTTTTTTGCTAAAACCTGTGCTATTAAAGAAAGTATTTAAAAAAGGCGGCGGTTACTATGTCTTCTCATTCGATCGTTATAAGTACTTTGCGAGTGAAAAGGCACGACAACCTCCTTTGTTTGACCGCCATTTTTAAATTCTTAACCGCGTAAGTTGCAATAAATATTTGTGAAACTTATCAATAAAAACCACACCGATAACAATTTGAGGCTATTTTAAAACAGTTTTTTTTTCACTCTCTATTTTTACAGACACAACTTTAGAATTATAGAAAAATGTTCACATATTGACAGTAAGAAAATGTATAGGAACCATACTAAAAGGCTTGTAAGTTGTAATTATCATAAGTAGGTACACATTTAATACCAAAATTTTGATGTGGCTCGATAAAGTTATTCAGTTAGTTTATTTTTGAACACGTTTTAATTATAAATCTTTAGAAGTTACAATAAGGAGTTTCGTTTCCCATTATGCATTCAGTTTTCTCTGTTTGAAGGATTTTTTTTTACAAAATAACTATGCAAATAATTTTTTTTAGTAGTCGTTTTAATTTAGAAATAATTTCCTACATCAAAAAATTCTGATAAAATTAAATTAAAAAACAAAAATTGATAGATTTAAAACAAATCATTACTTTAAAAAATGGTATAAATCTTTACTTGGTTTAGTTTGTTTTGGCAACTCGAAAAACAATTAGTTTTAGTATGTAAACGTGCCTTTAAAAATGTCCCAATAAACATGGTATGAATGGCGACTATCGAGCCAAATCGTTACAAAACACACAGTATGAAAGTATACCTAAAAAGGTACATATAATAATATACATATATATACTATACTAATACGTATAACTACCTGTATATTACATAACATTTATAGGTGACATTCAGTTACTGAGTAAAGGTTATGGCCCATTACAGCCACCCGACACGCGACCAGCGTTATCTGTAGGCTTACTCTTGAACAAAATCGAGAATGAGATTGGAATCGACATTACATGTACATCCGATCCAGTTTCAATTCCAATAAATATAAGAAGACATTTATTTATAGAATTAACGAGTTATTTAATATTTTAAAATTTGGTAATTTACGTTTTCATTTGTATGGCAACCTCATGTCAATCGCTGTAGTCAAACATGCAGTCGATTCCAATCTCATCCTCGATTTTGTTCAAGAGTAAGCCTGCTGATCGCTTTGTGTCCACTCGTTGTTGACAGGTCCACGGTTGGATGCCACGTGTCAACCACATTTATTGACATTCATCATCAACGACATTTAACGACAATAAATTTGGGACCTGTACTTGGGCCGCCGCCGGGCCCTGGGACGAAATCCTCCACGATCTTTTAACCCCCTTCGATTATTTTTGTACCATCTTCGTTCCGCCAAAGCATCGCACCGGGGCAATAACAAAAATAGGTGACAGTGGAAGGGAAAGTGGGAGTCATGTCACAACACTCACAACAGTCCATAATGATTATGTTTGTAGTCACTAAGGACGTAGGAAAATATCTTTCGTGCTGAAAATAGTGAGCATATTATCTGTTAGTGAGCGTATACTTAGTACTCCATAAAAAGAATACTAACCACTCAAGGCGAGGCGGTGCTGGTCGCGTGTCAGGTGGCTCTAATGAGCTAAGACCTTAATTTGTGAATTTTTCTTTTTTTTTTGTTTGAAAGGACGCTTTGAACCTTTTTTATCAGTTTTTTTTCAGACAGTCCTTTTGTAAGCTTACCTCCCTGTTTCCATTTCTCAATATAAAAGCACGGCTTCGATACAGCAACATTGCTATTCAAATAGGGGCTTTAGAACGTGTGCGTTAAAGTATTTTTAAAAAAGGTGACAGCTCGCGGGCGGCGTGCTAAAGCCAGACTTTTTAAAGCGATATCTGCTGGGCAGTTGTCGTGTCGGAGCGATGCTATTGTACTGAAGCGACTTTCGTTTGAGCTCGAAACGACAGCCTTGTAGAAACAGAGCAGGTTAGCATTCTAACACAATTTACTAATAACTAGTCTAAACACGATTATCTAAAAGCGTCCTTCAATGAATTATACATAGATCACACATTTACAATCAAAAATCAATGATTAACTATAATAAGTTTACATGTAAAAATACATTTCTTTACAATCTGATCCAGGCATTCACGTCAGACATTTTGTTTCCATATTTTGTGATTCTTTCTGTGTCTTTTAGCTGTATAAGGGGTAAAAAGTGAAAGAAAAAGAAGGGGTATACATTGCGCTTAAGTATTTCTAGTAATTAATAACATTCATGAAATATTTATAAGTCTAAAAACCGTTATACATTTTATCTTTACTTATTAATACTCGGGTTAAGGCGGGGTTAGCATTTTTTTGTTTAATATAAATGCCTATGAACGTTCGTTCTTAAACATGACCTCTTAAACGGCTCATCCACAGTATAAGAGTAAAGATTTTAGGATACCAATGAAAGACAGAATTAAATCCTGGTTTTCCGAACGAAAAATAAACATGCCTGTAATCCTTGAAGAGTCCCATGTTGAAAGCGAGCCTATTACCATCAACTGGGCACAAATCTAGACTCCGAGCCTGCTACTGAGAAATTCCTGATAGAAAAACCCAATAACACTTCAGCAACTTGGAGTAGTCGCGCTTTACGACCACTAGACCAATGAAGCATCCTATCTTTCTCTCTACTTACATACACATACATAACATCACGCCTGTAATCCCCGAAGGGTTAGGCAGAGGTGTACCCATTAATACACCCACATTTCGCCAGTTATGTTTTTAGTCCCATGTAATAGGGGGCGAGCCTATTGCCAACAACTGGGCACTCTAATCTCTGCTCTCTACTTATTCGTAAAAACGTCAGGTAAAGCAGGGACTCACCGTACTTCCTAAAATTACTCTCTTGTGGTTGAGACGCTTAAAAGCATAGTTGCCTAATGTTATTTCACCGTTTCATTAAATTTTCGTTTGCAAATCCACGTTCTAGGCATAAAATCGTAAAGTACTATAAGTACGTAATTGTACTTTACGTTCTGTAATACTCAGGATTAATAAACATTCATGAAAAACCTACAATATTAGTACTAACACACATATAGCTACACGTTATAAGAAAACCTAGCCTGCAGGTGATTCTTGTGAGGGTTACGAGGTCCAAGATTTCATGGGGCAATTTTAACCTCGCACACACGCCGCGGACTTGAATTACTTTGGCCACTGCCTTTGGGAATTGACACACAAAAACCTAGATTCAAAAATGTCTCCAAAAAAATTAACGCACAATTTGAAAATTAAATTAAATTAAATTCAATTATTTCAGACTAATAATGTCCATAGTTGTTAGTTACAATGGTCTTAAAACTATGTTAGTCAAAAATAAAACTCAAATAAAAACAACAAAAACTTAAAGTAATAAAATCATAAAATCACAAAGTCTATAATCATTCAAATTCAATTAAAAAGTCATGAAAATAAATAAAAATCATAATGTCAGAAATAATAATAACTATAAAATTAAAATAATACATGTCAGCAAATCGAGTCAGCAGTACTGACTCAGGCCTCTCTGAGATCATCTTCGAAAGTGTGTGCTCATTTAATTTAATTTACAGCGTTTAAAATAAAGTTTTTGTGGGTCGTTGAATTAGTTAAATGTTGTTTAATTAGCATTGACGACATTTTCATATGGTGACATTTAAGTTATAAAAAAAAAATGGTATTGACATTTTTTTCCGGAAAATTTTACAGTTCCCGCGATTTTTGACGTGAACGAAATCGCGGGCAAAAGCTAGTGAAATATAAATTAAAGTAAGGAAGTATGCATCTAATGCAGCCTTTTCCAAAGTGGGTGATAACGCCCCCTTGTGGGCGCTGCAGGTCTGAAGAGGTAAGGGACCCAAAAAAAAAGTCGGTGCGTTGTGTAGACCTCTACACAACGCACCGACTTTTTTTACACCGAACTTAAAAAAAAACCTTTTTTTTTAAGTTGTTAAAAATCATCAAATGACCCTTCCGCCCTAGGTGGGGCGCTGGAAGGGACTGTCAAAATTTTACTGACTAAAAAACCACCCTGTTCGTTCTGTTGCCCTTTACGTTCCGGGGCCACGGTATCCTGTTAAGACGTCCCGCAGCCCCGGCAAGCGTTTGGCCCCGTTGGAGGCCCCGTCCCTGTATTGACAGCTCTTTGAACAGCGCGCGAACAGAACGCGCCATTGACCCGGGCCTGGTCCTTGATCGGACGGCGAACTACCCATTACTCGCCGTCCGCAAGCCCGCGCCTACGGTAGCCGGATGTCGTCTCTCGACGTCTGACGCCCTGGGCGTCTCCCAGTTGTGTAGAGGCTTGGGGAGCGATTTGTAATTTCATCTACTATGTAGGTAAAAAAAAATTGGGGCCCTAGAAAATAATTTATTTTTAAAGTGGGCAGTAGACAAAGTAAGTTTGGGAACCTCTGGCTAATAAATCTAGGTGTTTTGTATACCAATGTAGTAGACCAACATTTCCATATTTCACGCTCGATTTCGTATTTCCAGGTCTCGCTGGCGGCGCTTGTAAATTGCTCCATGATTTCTGAACCTAAATGTAATCAAAACAACTACGTGTAGGTACGATTCCCGCCAGCAGGAATACATTTTGGACCTTATTACAATAGCATTTGCCCCGTGAATTGAAAAACTAGAACTAGAAGTTTAAACTTACATAATTTTCTCTCGAATTACAGTCTACGAAGTGGGATTTTTATCTTTAAATTTGATGAAATGAGAGTTATGGTGTTATATAAACTTTCAAGTCTTTATTTTTGCGAAATTAATGAACCGATTTTAATAAAACTTCCTACACATAAAGCAGGATACATAGGTCTAAAAAGTTACCAAAGAAATTTTCGAAATGTCTTTAAAAAAAAAGAAAAAAAATGTTGGAAATCTCTGTTTTTATGGACAACTAAAATCAATAGATTTTTGTTGTAACACTATTTTTCGAAAGACGAAGTAATGTCAGTACCTTATAGTGCCAAAAGTAGATACCTAAGCGGTGACAGAATTTCCCAAAAAGTTTTTTTTTTTATAAAGGGGCACTACTTTCTACTTACTTCTCTAGAATACAGTACTTATACTAATGAGTTTGATTCTGTCAAAACGAGTCAAGCCACAATCTCTCAATTATTCAATTATTTATGCAAAACCATGATAATCAATATTTCAAATGTGTTGCAATCAGTTAAACACATTCTTATGTGCCTAGGGCCAATAAGTTGACGGCCCTGGGGGCCTACCACAACCTCTTAAAACAATTATTATCCTAACTAATATTATAAATGCGAAAGTAAGTTTGTTTGTTTGTTACCATTTTACGCCTAAGCCACAAAACCGATCATCCTGAAATTTTGCATATACGTTGCCAGGTGTACAGGAACGAACATAGGGTACCTTTAATCTCGAAAAAAAGTACTGTTTCCGAGGGAAATCACAATAACGTTCTTACGATCATAGATGGCGCCACGTGTCGTTTTGAATCATGATTTGATGTGTCGTGTCCGCGATAATCGAAATTTACGCGGACGAAGTCGCGGGCAAAAGCTAGTTTTAATATAACTTTGCCTTCCACACTGTTGGATTTTCAACGCTCGGATCAGCGCCGAGAGTTGAAAATGCAACAACAGAATTTACAAAGTACCTAATATTAAAATAATATTTAGTTATTGACCCTAGGCATTTATGGATATGTTTAATAGTCAATGTTTAATAGTACTAACTAATATTTCATAAGCTTGGGGCTAGAACATTATCGTAAATCGCACTGAAAATCAGATGTTTCATCACAAACAGAGCAAAATTTTTTTTTGACTGCACTCCTGGGGGCCCATTCGCCGGGCCCAAAGCACTTGCCCAGACTGCCCAGTGGAGAAGAGGGGGCTGGTTGCAATAACAGGTGAATCTACATCTTAAACATGAACCATATATAAACCTATGTTCAGAATAGACATCATGAGAGATAGACAATAACGTAATACGTAAGTATACCCTTTCTGGTAACTATATCTTCGAGCCGTTTGGTGTGGAAACTCTCGGGTCGTGGGGGTTAACGATTGGTTGACACTTCACGTGACCCAAGGGCTGGTGGACCTTGGCCAGAGGTCATTACCATCCAACGTGGCAATGCGGCAAGTCTTTTGGGCACATTTCCAGTGGACAGCGATGCGGATGATTTTTTATTAAACAAAAACATTACTTGAATCACTTTGAAAAATCTGAGAAAATCGTAAGTTAGATCTTTTTAACAGAATAAAACCCACATGAGGGCAGACGCTAGAATAAAAGGTCTGTTAATTGCATTGCAGTCAAAAATGGCCAATGATTTTCTTCCCTGATTCATAAAGCCGTTACATTCACCACTGCACAAAGCCATTACGCAATGGTTTTCACAATCATACCTCCCTATTTACCAGAGATGTGCCGGATCGTTAAAAATGTATATCCGCGGATAAAAATACGAATTCGGATTTTTGGTGTCTTGATCCGCGAATACGGATACGGACCTCAACTGTCTCAAGGTGATTTTCTTGGCGTGCGGTTGGGCGTCAGATGATTGGCACACGGCCCCGCAACACACAGCATAGCGCGAGAGTGCTTGTTTTTACGTTGTTTACAAGTATCTGTGTTTGGTGAAAACACGCACCTCTGCGAATGTCCTCTAGGCCACCGCATGAATATACTGTAGCACCCGCACGCGTGGCTCCGTCGCCATGCACCCCACAGCGTAAGGCGGGGCAGTGTGCGAACCGCCTTAATTGAAATTTGTTATTGAACTTTATAGCTCTAAGAATAGAGTTTACTTTGTAAAAAGGATAAACAAGTTTCGATGGACATCTTTCCGTGTATAAGGGTAAGCATGATTTCAATTTACACCCATCCCATCTCTGCCTTGCTGGTGTAAAACCAGCTTTACTCAGTCGGTGTAAGGTTGAAACGACATTCGACGCTTTGCATTTGTGATAGGACATGTTTTGATTTGCATCACAGCCGGGAACATCTTTACAAACGATAAAAAGAAAATTAAGACAAACGTATTTTAAAAAATACATTGAAAAAGTCAAAATGTGGGATAATACAAATTTCAATTATGTGTTAAAAAATTAATAATGTAAAAGAACTAAAAGATCCGTATAAGATCCGCCAAAAAATAACGGATACAGAAACGGATCTTTCTTCTCCCTCGGATATCCGCGGATACAGATAAGATATCCGGCACATCACTACTATTTACATACACTATAAGTGAGTATATTTCAGTCTTACACGGATTTACACAGAGGCCATTTTGTCAAATCACTTGAAGATTGAAAATAATTCACGTGACTCTTATATTATACTATAATATCATACTTGGGAAAATTCATAAAGGTACGATTTTGAAAGCTCTGCATATTGGTAAGTTGACACAACCAATAACTCCAAGACATAACTTCTAGAAAGAAACACTTTATTTTAGCACTGAAAATCCGATTAATATTCAATTAGCTGTAAAATTTTGATTTTTATTAGCTTTCAAATGAATAAATAGTAAGTCAATTGACTCGGCAGAAAAGTGACGTCACAGGTGTATAAAATCTATGCGAGAATCGCGTTTTCACAGGTCATAAAAAGTACGTCAATTGACTGGTGGTGTCATCTACCCTTTGCAGCCGTAGACCAAAGTTTCGCGGACTGCAGAGCTGAGGTCTAAAGTCTGCAGCCGATAATGGAAACACACCTTAACATTAAACAATTACTTTTGCAGTTTCAACGCGCGCTTGCAAATATAAACTTCTGACAATTAAAAAGGCGATGGTGCCGATTCCCTTGTTTACAAATGACAATAAAATTAGAAAATTGTCATCTCTTACTAACATAGAGCAAAAGAAAAGGACGGTGACATTTTAGAACTAAGTTGGAGATGTCAAATTAGTTTTCCCTTGAACTTTTCCGTGTTTTCAATCAATGCGTTCTGACATGTCAACTATAATTACTTAGATGTTTCAGATTAACTAAAATTGACAGGTCTAATTTATTTTCGCCCCTTTCTTGTTTTATTAGACAGAAAAAGATAGAAATAGTCTAATTATAGTTTAGTTTGTGAACAAGGGAATCGGCACCAGTAAGCTAATCTTATAAATTAAAATTCAATTATTTTTTGTACAAATGCAGTAAAAATTTAACTATGCTACGATTCTTAGAAACATATTACGGCAGCTACTGATACGAATAGGTTCTAGATAAACGTAGTAACTTGTCTATGTGTCCTGTCTATACTAAAACATCAGATTAACTACATAAGTTTATCAATACAGGGTAAGTGGTAATTGGTAATCGACACTTAAACACGATTATACTCATACATAACATAACATCACGCCTGTAATCCCAGAAGGGTTAGGCAGAGGAGTACCCATTAGTACACCCACATTTCGCCAGTTATTTTTTTAGTCCTATTTAATAGGGGGCGAGCCTATTGCCATAAACTGGGCACAAATCCAGACTCCGAGGCTGCTACTGAGAAATTCCTGATGGAAAAACCCAATAACACTTTGCCGACGATTATACTAATATACTCATGATAACAAAAAACTTTTTCGAGGAGATTATTTATTTTTATTTTGCAAAGCGCACAGTTTGTACAAATACGTGTGCTTGCTGTAGATATGTTTAATAGATAAATGAAAAAAAAGCGTGTTAACAGTTGAATAGTTTTGTTTGTTTTTATTTTGCAAAGCGCTTTACCCAGTCATCCCAAAGGCGTGTACTAGCGTGTTTGCTGTACGTTTTTTAATAGACAAAAGGAAAAATAAAAGCATGATAAAAGCTGAAAAGATTTGTTTGTAAAAAGGGATACGTCTCTAAATTAAAAGTGACTTAATTACAGCTGGTTATTATTTTTGTTACTCAATATTCTATAAGGATCTTCTTCTTATCGTGTGGGCAGTAAGGTCTTACGACCCCACACCCTAGTGTCAGAGTTTCTAAACAGCCTCAAAGGCCGCCTCAAAAGCTCAATTCTAAAAGGATGTTACTTTGCAAATTAAAAATAAAAGCTTCTTTGGGAAAGTTGTTTGTGATCTTGAGTACAATTATGAGAATAAGTATCGATCACCAATGACCAGTCACTAGATAAAGTAATAAACAACATTTGAATACATTTTCCAGTAAAAACTTGCTCCATTTTGTGTAAAAAAAACAAACGTCAAAGTCTTGTTCGCCCAAGAAGAAGACAGCGCTGACAGAGGCATTATGTCAAAAAAAGTATCGATATATCAATACCTACCTACAAATACTTATAATAGAATTTTTCCACACATGATATCATTATTAAAAAGGTACATTTTAATACTATAACACATAACTAAATTGACTAAACACTGATTTATCACAAGCTACATAGAAGGCGAGCCTTCAGTAAATATCAGACTAATAAAATGACAATGATGCCGATTCCCTTGTTCACAAACTAGACTAAATTTAGAGAATTGACATCTCTTACAGCGAAAGAAAAGGAAGGTGACATTTTTGAGCTAAGTTCGAGATGTCAAAATAGTTTTGCCTTGAACTTTTCCGTGCTTTTAATCAATACGTTCTGACATGTCAACTAAAATTGCACGGATGTGTCAGATTGACTAAATTTGACAGCTCTTATTTACGTTAGTCTCTTTCTTGTGTTATTGGACAGAAAAAGATGGAAATAGTCTATTGTAGTGTAGTTTGTGAACAAGGGAATCGGCACCAATATTTAGTATATTTATATCATACAGGATAGGTACATATTATATTCTTTTTTTTTGCTGTGGGACTAACATATATCTCACAAATAAGCATTATAAATGGGTTTATCGTATGAACCGAAGCCTGAACAGACTACAGACTTATAGTTTCAGGCTTTAAGACATTTCCAAACACCATTTACAATTGCTTGTCTAAAAACAACATCCTGTATACAGTATTTCAAGTAATTATGCAGAGATTAAAATAAGGCTAGTTTTACTATACCACATAAAAAGTTGTATTTTCATTTTGTCTAGCCTAGCCATCAATACACTGTTGTATAAAACTCTGCAGGTATCAACTCTGCATTATTCTTTTTGTTGTAATTCTGCAGAGTTACTGCAAAAATATTTTAAACAAAAACAATGTCTGTCTGTAACGCTTTCACAACTAAACCACTGAGCCGATTTTGATGAAATTTGATGCGAGGTTAGTTTGAACCCTAAGAATGGACATAGGCTACTTTTTATCCCGCGACTTTGTCTGCGTCCGAGATAACCGACATTTACGCGGACGAAGTCTCAGGCAAAAGTTAGTTACGTTGTAATATTTAAAATCAATGTTTCTATTTAATAAATTTTAACAACCGGAGATAAAACTGCAGAGTTTCAGAAAACAGATCTTACACAGCAGAGTTGCTAGCACAAAAAATACAATACCACACAATCATTATCAATGTTACCAACCTTAAAAAACACAACGTCCTTGCAAATCTCTGGCTTGATCCAGTTCATTTTATACTTTATTTCAAAACTTTTTATTGAACTATGCAACCGACACTTATGGCGTTGAATAGGGGCGCAGCTCCTAGGCCTCCGTCGCCGTCAGTGACGCCTGCGAGGTACTTCGCCCTCACACAATCGTCGCAAGTACAGCTGTCTTTAAGTGTGCAGAGTCCTCGAGCCGTGGCGATAGCCTCCCATTTTATTTGATCATCTAGGGTGCCGCTTCTGCTGAGGAGGTTCTGTTGAAATAAACGTCAAAGTATTTATTCCAATTAAACCATACACAGGCACTTTGGAATTGACTGGTCGTTCAGTTAGAAAGTTGAAGCTAGTTGCTCTTTACGAAGAAAGAAAAACGAAACGTTTAAGGGATATTCTCGAGGATCTAGTAAATGAACTATAGTTCGGCTGACGTATCTTGGCAGTCTGAAGATAGCTGTTTGGCTGCGCAATGGATCTTATAGAAAGGAAATTGTTTGCTGCGCAGCAATCGGCTAACTTCAGGGCCGCCAAGATACGTCGGCCGTATTGTACGCACGGATTCGGTAAAACATGTAATATAATTTGCCACAGTACAATAATTGGTAAACGTTGATTTAGCAGATAAGAAATAAACCTACATATTTGACTTTAATTTAAGAACTTTTATAGAACATAACACAAAATGGAAATTCTGCGAAAGAGATATTTTGCGAAAGGGGTTTTTGCGAAAGGGATTTTTTGCGAATGGTTTATTTTGCGAAAGGGGCTTTTTGCGAAAGAGCTTTCTGCAACGAAGCCGTCCACAACACTGCTACATAATGTAATTTAATTTATGAACTGTTTTACCTACTTCCTATTATCAATATTTTTTATTCCAAGAAGTTATATCTATAGACCCACATATCCTTTTTGTCAACTGTACATCAGTTAAAGGGTCATTGGTCCTGTCAACGATAAACGGCCAATTATGGCAATTGCTATAATCTACCACTTTGTTGAACTGAGGTATTTGCTCCTTGGTCACCAAGAAACAAAAATAAATGTCTGAACAACATGTTTTTGTTTCGCGGAAAAGAAAGTTACTGGCAACATTGGACGTTGCAGTGTTAGTAGCAAATTCATAACGTAAACAAGAAAATATCTCAACAACGTACAATTTTATTTTAATAAGGGATTAATTTTTTTTCTATCAAAAGCTTTTTATTTTAGCTGTGAAAACCCGATTAATTTTTAGTTAACTGTAAAATAAGTGTTTTTTGTTTTTTTTTTAGCAAAAATAGTTAATCAATTGAGTTGGCTGAATATGTGACGTCACATTTTACTAATATCATAAAAAAGTACGTCAATTGTGTAAAAATAACATAACATAACATCATAACATCACGCCTGTAATCCCCGAAGGGTTAGGCAGAGGTGTACCCATTAGTACACCCACATTTCGCCAGTTATGTTTAAGTCCCATGTAATAGGGGGCGAGCCTATTGCCATCAACCGGGCACAAATCCAGACTCCGAGGCTGCTACTGAGAAATTCCTGATGGAAAAACCCAATAACACTTTGCCCGACTTGGGAATCGAACCCAAGACCTCATGCACAGCAGTCGCGCTTGCGACCACTAGACCAACGAGGCAGTCAAAAAAAATTAAATATAAAAAAAAAAATGTTTATTGACACAGAAAAACACAAATCACACCGTTTCAAACTGTTTTGAACAATTCAACTAACCTGCATAACTTCAACATTGCTAGCTTGCCACATATCCAAGTCCCTCAGCTGCTTCTCTTCCTTACTCCTAATCTTCTTCGTCTTCTTCAAAGTCCCGCAGTAGACCGACAGGTCTTCGCTGGCAGCTATTGATGTTTCGTCGAATTGTAGGGAGAGGACATCGCAGGTCGTTGAAGCGCCGTCTCCATCGTCTACCAGCGTGTTCTCGTGGTCTTCTGGGTCTGAGTTCAGGGTTGACATGGATGTGGCGTCCGTGGAGCCTTGGTTTTTTAGGGGTTGGTAGTTTACCTGGAAGAAAAATGGTTTAGAGGTATGAGGAACAGGGTGTAAAGTTTCTCATCCTCAGTTGAAGAGGGAGGATCCTACGACTAGACGGGTTGTGTCTCCCTTAAAAAATGCCGCACAAATGGCCGTATAGGCTTTTATTTACTTTCACTTGTCCCGGTGTCTGTGGGTCAAATCTTACAAGTTAAATTTGACCCACTTCCCGATGTTCGATTGAGCTGAAATTTAGCTTAAATGTGCAGTTTGCATGACAATGCAATATAAAGATATCACAGAGCTGGTCTGATGATGGAGCCGGAAGGTGGCCTTAATAATTTAATCAAATCTTACAAGTTGAATTTGACCCACTTCCCGATGTTCGATTGAGCTGAAATTTTGCGTAAATGTACAATTTACATGAAAGAAAGAAATAAAAACAGATTTTTGTTTATAACACTCATTTCTAGAAAAAAAATGGAAATATGTGCCACTACCGCGCGACACGGCTGACGCTCAGCGTAAAGCCGTGGCCCGTGGTGAAGGCACGCAACCACGGCGTTGCTGTTCAGCGTAAGTCGGCGGCGTGCGTGTCGCTGACTCAGGACTATTTAAGTAAAACAGAGCTGGTCTGATGATAGAGTGCTGAAAAAAAAAGGATTTTTACCTGTGACTCTTCCAGTCTGCTTGTTTCACTGACGCGTCGGGTTACAATGTTTTGCTGTAAAATTGTGTCCTGCAATGAAAAATAAACAAGTATACAGAAATGGTCCATTTGAAAAAAAAAATATATATATATTTATTTGGAACAAGAAACACAATACAGATATAAACAGGTTAAAAACGATGATTACAGCAGTAGTTTAGAACTGTGTCGCTGTTATCAACGCCCCTCTCCAGGTAAGGAAGTAAAAATGTTCCAGTTGCTTAAAATCAAAATCAAAAAATGATAATGTTAGGTAAGTAGAGAAAAAAAAAAAGATATATTTGCTCCTTCCAAAAGGTAGCTTAGGTTAGACAGAAGTGTACCCATTAGTACACCCACAATTCGGCAGTACTATTAAGTCCTATGTAATAGGGGGCGAGCCTACTGCCATCAACCGGACACAAATCCAGACTCCGAGGCTGCTACTGAGAAATTCCTGATGGAAAAACCCAAAACACTTTGCCCGACCTTGGAATTGAACCCAAGACCTCATGCTCAGTAGTCGCGCTTTGCGACTACTAGACCAACGTAGCAGTGTTCACATCATGTTTTCTAATATTGAAACTGTAGACGCCCACTCTTAATATTTCAACATTAAAAAATACTGACTTCTGACTTCAATACGGCCGAATAAGATCGTTTCGTGAAGTTATAAAAGTGTAGAGACGGCAGTAATCACTTTTCATCCTACATCCATCCATCCACATGACATGTTTTGGATGCGCGTTGATCCGTCAGTCAGTCATTCATTCAGGACAAAGCATTTTATATGTAAAGATAGATTTTCACCAATACTCACATCGTCTTCGCTATCAATGTTCAGTACCGCCAGATCAGCTGATGCTGTGACTTCCAACACCCCCTTACTGGTTGAAGGTATGGGAGAAGATGGTGTTCCCAGATTGCCCACTGCAAAGAAATGAGAATATATATACATATTTTGCAGTAATACATACATAACATCACGCCTGTAATCCCCGAAGGGTTAGGCAGAGGTGTACCCATTAGTACACCCACATTTCGCCAGTTATGTTTTTAGTCCCATGTAATAGGGGGCGAGCCTATTGCCATCAACCGCGCACAAATCCAGACTCCGAGGCTGCTACTGAGAAATTCCTGATAGAAAAACTCAATAACACTTTGCCCGACCTGGGAATCGAATCCAAGACCTCATGCACAGCAGCCGCGCTTGCGACCACTAGACCAACGAGGCAGTCAGCAGCAAGCAGTAATGTAAGTTTTTATTACCAGTCTCACCAAGGGGTATCTTATTACCCAGTTACTGGGTTGTGGAGGTCAGATAGGCAGTCGCTCCATGTAAAATTCTGGTATTCAGCTGCATCCGGTTACACTGGAAGCTGACCCTGACATAGTTGGGAAAAGGCTAAGCAGATGATGATGAGGCTTTATGAACACAACATAACATCACGCCTGTAATCCCCGAAGGGTTAATCGTTAGTACAGACACATTTCGCCAGTTGTGTTTTTTTAAGTCACATGTGTGTCCTTCCTTTTTTTTGGGGTGGTCTCTTCTTATTTATCGTGTGGGATGTAAGGTCTTACGACCCCACACTCCCTAGTGGTAAAATCATCAAATGAGTCACAGAGACGGGGCTCCAACAGGGCCAAACGCCTACCGGGGTTGCAGGAAGTCTTAACAGGATACCGTGGCCCCGAAACGCAAAGGGCAACAGAGGGAACAGGGTGGTTTTTTAGTCAGTAAAAGTCTGACAGTCCCTTCCGCCACACCCAGAGCTGAAGGACTCATTTGATGATTTTTATCACCCAAAAAAAAGGTCCTCTGACATGGTTCGAGTCCAGATTTCCTCACGATGTTGAAGTAAGGATGTGTCATCGATACAAATAGAAGAAGAGCGCAATCGCGAGGAAAATATATTGAAATTTATTCATGGATACGAAAACATAATAACATTTTAATTAATGTGTCGTTGACGCCATTTTGTTTTCCGTAAGATGTCAACCTTTAGTGTCAACAAGAGACTTTACCATCAAAATCAAATAACACACATAACATCACGCCTGTAATCCCCAAAGGGTTAAGCAGAGGTGTGCCTATTAGTACATCCACATTTCTCCAGTAATGTTTAAGTTCCATGTAATAGAGGACGAGCCTATTGCCACCGGGCACAAATCCAGACTCCGAGGCTCATACTGAGAAATTCCTGATGAAAAAACCTAATAACACTTTGCCCGACCTGGGAATCGAACCCAAGATCTCATGCTCATGCAGTCGCGACCACTAGACCAAAGCTAAATCATTAAAATAAAGTCGGAAAATAGGAGACATTTTGATTTTTTATTAGTTAGTTTATTTACATCTCTGCCTACCGACCAGTGGAATATTGTCGTGATATTATTATGTTCTAACAACAGTTGTAACGGAAATAAAGTCGATGCGGAGGCTGTGCAGTTGCACTTGCGTTGTCGGAATCGGAGATGAGATAGCAATGAAAGTTCTTATCTTGCGGACTCAGTGAATGTGTTGAAGGTCAGCTCACAGCGCCACGCCATGCGACGCGACGCGACGAGGTGCGCAGCTTTTAAGATAGCGATTTGTTAAGGCTTCTAACCCCGGGGTTGCGGGACGTCTCCGGGGTTGCGTGACGTTTTAACAGAATACCGTGGCTCCGGAAGGCCCCGCAACGTAAAGGGCAACAGAAGGAACAGGGTGGTTTTTTTGTCAGTAAAAGTCTGACAGTCCCTTCCGCCCCACACAGGAGTATTTGGTGTAGGAGTCATTTGGTGCTTTTTACCACCTAAAAAGATTTAGCAAGCCCGGACACGAAAAACTTGCTAATCGAAGAACGGCCGTAAAAAGAGTACCGTAGAGTTTCTTTTTCGTTCTTCTCCATAGAGGCCTACCTCCGTTTTAGAACGAGCAACTAGCTTCAGCTTTCGGACTAACTGACAGACTCCTTGACAATTAAAAAGTGCCTGTAAACGGTCTAATTGAAATAAGTAAACGTTTTAAGTAATTTTGACTTTGACTTTAACTATTCAAGATTTTCTTAAGACACTGTTTTCTTCTAACAAACCATATTTAAAAACCGATAATTTCTGATCATCGGAAACTCCTAACCTTGATTGGTAAGTGTAGAAGACAAGGCCAATTCAAACTTGAAAGAATATTCAATGTCGCCCCCTCTTTAGGCACGCTTCCAACTACTTGAGATTAATGCCCTCGGGCATTGATGACAAGATCAAAGGCTTAAAGATCACTGAGTCAAGTGGAGAGGCTTTTTACTCGACGGCCAAGAATTGGTATATTTTTGCGAGCATCTATTTTACTGCTAAGAATGAGATAGTTTGGATGGATGTTTTTAAATGGTTAGGAAAGAAAAGAAAAAATGTTTATTGACACAGACTGTGCACACAAAAGTAATTATAAAAACAATATTTAGTTTAAAACATTATTGTGTGTTCCACGACTAAAGGTGGTTTATTTATTTAAACTTTATGCAACAAAAGTACAAAGGCGGACTTAATGCCTTAGGCATTCTGTTCCAGTCAACCAAAGGTGGTGAAGAGATAACATGGCAGGTACAAGCTATTGTACGAGAGTAAAACAACAAAACTAGAGATTAAAAAAAAAAACAATATAAAAAAGTATTCAAAAATTTGAATCCGGTCAAGTACCAAAGTTACTTTATCAATTAATATTGAGAGGTGAAAAGAAAAATGTATCAAGCGACAATTTAATTCAGTACATAACATCACGCCTGTAATCCCCTAAGGGTTAGGCAGAGCTGTCACCATTAGCACACCCACGTTTCGCCAGTTATGTTTAAGTCCCATGTAATAGGGGGCGAGCTTATTGCCATCAACCGGTCACAAATCGAGACTCCAAGGCTGCTACTGAGAAATTTCTGATGGAAAAACCCAATAACACTTTGCTGGACCTGGGAATCGTACCCAAGACCTCATGCACAGCAGTCGCGCTTGCAACCACTAGACCAACGAGACAGTTTTTTAAATGACTTAGTAATAAAGTTTCATACTAACGCTGGTCACTGCTATGGCTAGTATGCAGCAGGTTCTCCGTCGAAGGCTGATCCTGGTAGTCCCTGCTCCGAGCTTTGAACAAACCAAACTTGACTGGTGCCATTTTCTGAAACAAAATCTTCGCTTTAACACAACATAACTACCTTTTACCTGCGGTTCGCTGTCATGTTTCATCCGACAGGAAAAGTTAATGTGCTCAGACTATGTCGCGCTGTGACCTATAAACTAGAACTCTTGATTTATTTTAATACACTGCAAACCACACCATTGGTCGACGTCGAATAAAATCAGTCGACAATTAAATTTCACTAAAAGACACTGTTGATCACTGTATAATTAAACATAGTTACGAAATCAGGATCTAACCCTCTCGTGCTAACTCGTGCGAGATTTGTGTATCACTTTTGTTAAGTAAATACTCTAATGCAGCAATTTAGTTAATGTTTGTCGAACAAATATTTAAATTCTCGTCTCGCAAATCCTCGCGCATCCAGAACTTTTACACCAAAGATTGGCGAGACGAAAACCAAATTACTTTTCGTACAACATTAAACAATACTGCTAAAAAATAAAGTGTAACTTATTACTTTAAAAAACTGACTCTCGCTCGTCCTCTCCGTTCCTCGCCTAGCCGGTAAGAAATCACCCTTACCCTGCGCCAGGAGAAGTTCCACGGAGACATCTTCATTTCTCAATATATCGCGGTAGACTGACTTTATACGGGACCATATGACGGAAGGTACGTACTCCGCTAGAAA
This sequence comes from Hoplodrina ambigua, assembly GCA_949774945.1. Taxonomy (NCBI): domain Eukaryota; kingdom Metazoa; phylum Arthropoda; class Insecta; order Lepidoptera; family Noctuidae; genus Hoplodrina; species Hoplodrina ambigua. Next base: position 1,363,668 of record OX458991.1, read on the forward strand.
TAAACTACTTTAACATGGCGCGCCCCTCCACAAATACAAAACGTTCGAAAGTATTTGTGAATGTATTTACAATACTCACAACGCATGTGTGAGACGGTTCTCGAAACAAAAACAAATCAGCGATTCGTTGCTCGACTAGCGACGTCATTGATTACTCATTATTATTGGTATGGCGCTGCACTGACATACTCTATGAAAATGACACGTGCATTGTCTTGTTAGTTATGATTAGTTGACAAACAAATCTGCCGGCCTGCTACAACTACATACAAACTCTTTCATAAGGACATCCTTATGAAAGAGTTTTTTAGTCACATGACTACCTACACACATTGAAATGGTAATATGGAGGGGCGCGCCATGTCATTGTAGTTTATCTATAGCAATCAAATCACTTGACCAAGAGATTTAAATTGGTCCTCGCCGCGTTCACTGATTTATAGAGTGACTATTGTTATCATTGGGTTGATCGTAGTGTGTGGTGTATTATCCTACAGGATGTGTAACGTCATGATTTGTTCGTCTATTTCTATTTTTAAACTAACTTCTGCCTGCGAATTCGTCCGTTTAGAAGTCAAATCTATACTAATCTAAGTCATCACATCATCTGCCTAGCCTTTTCCCAACTATATTGGGGTCGGCTTCCAGTCTCACCGGATGCAGCTGAATACCAGTATTTAACATGGAGCGACTGCCTATCTGACCTCCACAACCCAGTAACTGGGTAATACGATACCCCTAGGTAACACTGGTTGTCAGACTTTCAAGCTTCTGACGACTCGTAACGACTGTCACAGATCCACGTATGACAGCCGGGACCAACAGCTTAACGTGCTTTCCGAGGCACGGAATAATGTCAGTAATGTCTAAGATAAACTTTTAGAAAGTACATATGAATTGAAAAAGTCATATTGGTACTTGCCCGGATTCGAACCCACAACCTCATGCGTGAGAGGCGGGCGCCTTAACCGCTAGGCCATCACGACATTTACACTAATCTAAGTAATAAAGCTTATCTGGGAAGCCTCAGGATGCGGGCAGCGCATGCTGATCATTGTGGTTATCTTTAGGGGAGAAACTAGTATAGTATACTAGCTTCTGTATGCGACCTCAGTGTCATCTCCTTAAGGGGTGTATTAAAAAAAAAAACCTTTTTTAGCGGACGTCTACTAACTATAAACTACCTCCCTGGAAAAATTTCATCTTTATACGTTTAGCGGTTTTCGATATTTCGTGCTGAGTGAGTGAGTGAGCGACCTTTCGCTTTTAAGATAGAAGATAGATGAGCAAGAGTGAAATGAACACAAACAACAAAAACACAACAAAACATTTATAAACATTCTTTCTTTTCTTATTATAGGATATGTATTTATGAGTATGTATATTTGATATATGTATATTATATATGGTATATATGAGTTTATGTATAGATGTGTAGTTATGAATTGTAATTATTTAGTACTTGTGTACGTCTAAATTTATTTAGAATATTATTTGTTTTCAATGATTTTTAAATCTCTTTTTCATGTACAATTTTTTTGCACCCGCCATGTTATCTTTTCCCCACCTTTGGTTGACTGTTAGAGAATGCCTGAGGCATTAAGTCCGCCTTTGTACTTTTTTGTTGCATAAAGTTTAAATAAATAAATGACGCCCCCCACCACACTTACCTGTACATTTTACGTTATGAATTATAAGACCTAGGTCCTAGAATCTAGGTCTAGATTCGATTTTCTTATAGGGAAGTAATACAATCTAATGTTGGAATGTCTGAGAAGTTTAGTAGGAACTGAATAATTGATACACAAGAACTAGGTCACTGCATTTTACAAATCGGTTTGCGACTGCGAGCAAAAATATTACATATTTAGGTCATGCCTGTGTTCCCCGATTAGGGGTCGGGGTTGGATAAAGCCCGCCACACTGTCCCCACCCACTGCAACTCCTGAAAGCCAGAATCAACAGTGGAGACAACCAGAAAAGCGCCGAGGCTATGAATCTTGACGAGTCCCGAAAAACGATTCAACTGTTTTGGGTCCCGCAACGAAATTAATCAGAAAAGAATAGCGGAGGAGTATGAAAATATTTATTTCTACTTCCCTCCAAACAAGCAGGAGACAGAACAGAACTAGGGCACTAAGCACAAAGGGATGTTTGCAACTGAGAGAAGCCCAGATTTCCAAGCACCACGGATTGCAATTATTATTAAATTAATGGGTCCTAATGTGTGCTATTACATTTGATTCCAGTAATGGGTATGGTAAAAACACTTAAAAGCACGGAAATTTGTGAGGGTTTTGGTACTGAAAATAACGTCGAAGTCGCAGGGAGCAGCTAGCTATGAATAATGTTCTATATATATACGTATATAAAATACTTTGTCCTGAATGGCTGAGTGACGGATCAACGCACAGCCTAAACTGCTGATCGTAGAGACCTGAAACTTCTATAGTGTGTTGTTTGTACGTAGCCTATCCGATAAGAAAAGATTTTCCAAAATTCACTCCTCAAGGAGATGAAATAGGGGTTCAAAGTTTGTATGGAGAAACCAACTTTGATGCGGACGAAGTCGCGGGCAGATGTTAGCTAAATAATCAAAGAAAAAATCAAATAAATCAAAAGTTATGCGCGTACATATATTTCGGCGATTTATCTTTATATGTATATATAAATGAATCCCTATTTTCTTTGCTCACGGCATCACGCGTGAACAGCTGGACTAATTTTACTAATTCTTTTTTTTTTGTGTTTTTATTCAAAAGAAGGTTCATATGAAAGATAGAGAAAAAAATATGACGGCACAAAGTTGGCTGGGTCAGCCAGTTTTTATATAAATAGATACATGTCAATTGTATACCTGGTTAATTACAAAAAAATTAAAACAATCAGAATAAAAAAGGGAACTAAAACTATAAATTTTACTGATTATTTTGTACAGCCAACTGCTAAAGGAGATTTTATGCTACTAAACTAAACTAAATATAACTACTTAGTATTAATATTTAAAAAAAAATAGAAAGTAAACACATTCATTTGTTTTAAGCTTTTTATCACATCAGATAATAAATATTACGTTTTTATTTCTGTTCCTAATTGAGATGATAATCTTCTACTATTTTATTTATTGATTACAAGTACCTACAAGTCTTTTATTTACGTTGTAATCTGGCATAGTAACAATTTTACTAGGTACCGCAAGGGTAGTAACAGCTGAGTAGCCGTTTTTTCTTATTATTCATTCGATAACTTTCGATTATTCTAGAAATATAACAAGCTTTACGTATTATAAATGTTAACATACCTTGAAATCCTTATTTATCGGTAGGGAAATAACTGAAAAACGCTTTGGCAGACTCAATAACACATTACAAAATCACTCTTCACTGATATGGGTTTTAAGACAACAAACGGTACAAAAATTTCGATAAATATAGGTGTCGCTCTCAAAAATATTGTTCAGGTAGAAAATTTGTGTATAAAATAGTCACTTTTGCTAAATATTTAGTTTAAAATATAGGATTTTTTTTAGTAAAAAACAAGCCGTGTCGCCCGCCTTCCTTAAACGCGACAACTGAGCTCTTTTTGATAGCAATACTGTGGTTGTCAAAGGGATGTGAAAAGAAACAGGTATGGTTTTGTGATTAACGATAAATACTCAACAGTTATTTTCCTGTTCGAGATACTTAGTATGGTGAGCATATGGTATCTAAAAAAACTAGTCTTGTAAGTGTGAGTCATACTCGCTCACGAAGGGTTTCGTACCACTGTACGATATTTAACACAACACATAAAACAATGATTTCTTTGTTTGTTAATTTTTGACTTTGTTTTATTTTCTTTATTTGTTATAAGGCCATAATAATACACACTCTATGAAATAACTCTCTTCCTAATATGATTTTTGAGTTACAGCCCGCTGACAGATGGACGCACAGCGAAACCCTAAGAAAGAAATATGGTGGTGACCGTACATGTTAAAGTAACTGAATAGTCTTTTTATAATGACAAAACAAATTGGCGTTTCCTATTTTTGAAGTTATAGAGATCACTTGTATTAACTAATTATACACCTGTATAATGACATGATATTGTATCGTACTGGTTGAAGAAATGTGGTGCCCAACGCTGGGCGCCACTTTCTACATTGTCCCGGTTGGGCGCCACTTTCTACATTGTTGAGCGCCATTAGAATCATTCTTCAAGAAATGAGGGATAAATAAGCACTCTTCAGCTTCTAAGTACGTTAGCAGTTCAAACTTCAAGTACAATGTATGATACAGTGTTTTTTAAAGAGTTCAGTGTTTTTATTTTTAATGTTATGAAAAAAAAGGATCTACAAAGGAACTGATTTGATAATAACCATTATAAAAGAACTGCTAATACTTTTAACAGTTCCGATATCACTGTTCCTTACTGTTCCAGTGTGTCAATTATAAAGAGCCCTCCGCCATTACACCACAACATCGCAGTTGCGCGCGCAGTCTGTTTATAATCCACTTAGTTTCGATTTGACATCCTCTCTTTACACTTCGCTGTTATTGTAATATTCACCTTATTCCTTTTGTGCGAAGGTTTGGAGTTAACTGGGTGAAATATGATATCAATACTAGATGATACCGCGGTTCTGTTTGAGTTTAATTTGATTTTTGGTTGTAATTATATTTGTTTGACCATTCAGCAATTTTAAAGATGGTATTGCAAGTAACAAAAATAGTGTGCATTAATTTATTCCAAAGAAAAGAGTTTCTTTCGTTGCTTTTTATTGAATAATAGAAATAGTACCGGTTTATGATGAGTAAAGATACGTGCAGCGCGTAGTTTATAGCTTAGATAGTTACAGACGGATAAACAATGTAGTACTTATAGTACCTAAAATCATTATCTATGTTAGTCTCTTCTTTATCATGGGCGCGTGAGTAGTAAGGTCATACAACCTCACATACGCTAGTGTCAGAGTTTCTAAACCGGCTCAAGGGCCTCTGGCATGGTTTGAATGGGACAGTAATAGGCTGGATAAGTCCAGGTTTCCTCACGATGTTTTTCCTTCATCGATGTCAGTGATGTCCAAGATAAACTTTAGAAACAGAGAGAGAGCAGTCAAAGTCGTATCATTTATTTCTATCAGACTATAGCATCCATCACATCACGCCTGTAATCCCCGAAGGGTTAGGCAGAGGTGCACCCATTAGTACACCCACATTTCGCCAGTTATGTTTTTAATCCCATGTAATAGGGGGCGAGCCTATTGCCATCATCCGGGCACAAATCCAGACTCCGAGGCTGCTACTGAGAAATTCCTGACTATTGATTGTCATATATTAGAAACAAAAGGACAAACAAACTTCTTTCTTTATAACAAAAGAGAAGAGTTAAATACCTTGTTTCAGTTCCATCAAAAGCTGCCAATCCAATGTTAACCTTACCGTTATCAATTTAAGGTATCATATTAAACGATTCGCCTGTGATGTCATTTGATCACTCTGCCTTTAATGGAAATCTTAATTGATGGAGGTTTTAAAATGGAGGGAGGTAACAGTGATTATACTAGCAGATACCTACGGATCGTGGTAATCAGGAAGATAGAAAAGTATGCTTAGTAGTTACTTAGATATTGTATAGTATTAATATTACTAATAATATTCTAGATATTAAGTTCTGACTGCCTCGTTGGTCCAGTGGTCGCAAGCGCGACTGCTGTGCATGAGATCTTGGGTTCGATTCCCAGGTCGGGCAAAGTGTTATTGGATTTTTCCATCGGGATTTTCTCAGTAGCAGCCTTGGAGTCTGGATTTGTGCCCGGTTGATGGCAATAGGCTCGCCCCCTATTACATGGGACTTAAAACATAACTGGCGAGATGTGGGTGTACTGGGCACACCTCTGTCTAACCCTTCGGGGATTACAGGCGTGATGTTATGTTATGTTATATTAAGTTCTGGCTATGCAGCCCTCTTCCTCTCTTAAGTTTAAGTTGCAGTGCCCGACAGGGTCCATAATGATTCTGTACCTCTGCTTTATAAGACCATTAATGGGCATTGTGGAACGCAATAAAAGAAAAAAAAAACATATAAAACCGTAATATACAGAGAGCTCCCTGAGTGTGTAGGTAGGTATTCCTATTGCTTCTATATTTTCTTTGATAAAATAGCCAGTCGTGATGACACCATGTTGCCTGAAGTATGATCGCCCTAGAAAGACCTACACTGACCTTATTGGTGAGGTTTTCAGAAAGGTCAGATGCGCAGATCGTAGCTGGTGGCGTTTTGTGGTTTCTGCCTACCCCCATGGGAAAAGGCGTGTTTTTATGTATGTGAAGTATGATCATAATAATATATTTATTTGAGGTATGATAAGCATTTGTTATTTTTATTTTTTTGCAAACAGGACTCAAGGGCCTGACAAACAGCGCTTAGCAACCCTCTAGAGGGGCATTAATAATAATGCTGACGCTTAATCCTTTTGCTTCCGGTGTTCTAGTTCTATGTATTTAATTACTACCGACCAGGGAGAGATCAGGCGCAGGACCAACGGCTTTCCATGCTTTCAGAAGCACGGGGGTGTCATACCACCAATTTCCAAACTCCGAGCTGCTGGCTAAGAAAATCCTAACGAAAAATCCCAATAACACTTTGTTTAACCTGGGAATCGGACCCAGGACCACAGCAATCGGGTTTGCGACCAATAGACAAATGTAACAGTGAGAGGTGAAATCGTTTGTGGTGCGAATATCGAGTCATCATATGGAGACTCTCCTCAAAGAAGAGTTTTGGCTGGTGTCGACGGTTTCGTGGAAGACTACGTGACGCAAAACGACGCCGTCGTTTCGTGAGCAGTAGTTTTTAGTTTGTTTATATATGTATAATACAGACTGTTAGTGTAAACACCGTTGTCACTAAAACCATAGGTACTTGATTTATTATAAAAAATGTTCATCTGAATTTAAAAATGAATAAACAAAGTTTTCTTTCAAAAATTAAAAAAAAATCTGTCCGTCACCGTCCGTAAATTCATGGATACTATGCGCCCGAGTTACCTAATCACCGCAAAGGGCGTTGACCTGCTGCACTGGCCGTCCGTTATAACTACCTACATAAGTTTTAACTAATTACATCATTGTAATATAGGGTGAAATAATTTTGAGGAAAAATGGAGATTTTACTTAAAAAAAAAAGATTTTTTTTTTCATTGAATTTACGTTCTATTTGTGAAACCAAACCTGGTTTCAAGGATAACGGTGTTTACACTAACACTCTGTATGTATTAGTTTATAGTTGTCATAATTATTTATGTATTGTAATTTATTGGCCTAAATTGCCTGATTTATAGGAATTGTTATTATTAAAGGTATCTATTAGACTGTTTGAAGAAAATCAGGATCTAATACGTCAAATAAAATACGTAGGCCATGAAACAATTTTGCATTTTGAATAAATACTACATACATTTTGTTTAACACTATTTTTTTGTGTATTTATTACATAAGTTTTATTTTATATATATTACAATACAAGTTATGTGATAATTAAAACAAAACATCCATAAAAATAGTCGTTCACCCAGCTTGAAAACTATTTTTAGGATTTGTTTTTGACAAAATAAGCAATTAAATGACTAGAATTATAAAACGGATCTTCAGTAGTTGTAATTTGACTAGAATATTTAGTTTTGAAAGCGTAGCTACTAATTTATAATAAAATTATTTTGTTAATTAAAAATTGCTAGAGATGGGAAGTTCAACTTTTGGTCAACTAATTTTTAAACATTTATAAGCCGTTTGCCGCGCAGTAATTAGTACGTAGTACTGTATGTAAGTTATTAGTATGTAGGCAGACAACGGGTACAAAAATTAGAGCACATATCTGAATTCCGAGAGGTTTACACCAATTTTGCTCTTGCACTTAGTTCAAACAATTTATTTTTGTACAATACTATCTTTAAAAAGTATTACAGTTTTTTATCTGGACGATATATTTCAAATAACATTACACAAATCAAATAAATTGCTACATTAATCATTTCAATCCGTTCCCATCTCCTTTTACTAACACGATATTTCCAGTTCAGTAACAGTTCAATAGCAGTTCAGAAACAGTTCAATAACAGTAAAAAGTTCCAGTTCAATAATTGAATTAGCAAAATATAAATAATAAAATTTACAATCGGTTTTTAATGTACATGGTGATTATTATATTTATTTATTTATTTACTTATAGCCAAGGTTTTTGAAAGCCGGTTCATCATTAAGATTGTGCTCGAAGAATGGACTCTCTCGGAAGATGACGGATGCATCAGCTATGTGCATTTGTCTCTTGCCATATCTGAAAGAAAGAAAGAAAGAAAGAATATAATATATTCAATTAATATAACGCCTGTAACCCCCGAAGGGTTAGGCAGTGGTGTACCCATTAGTACACTCATATTTCGCCAGCGATGCAAGTAATAGAGGCAAGCCTATTGCCATCGATCGGGCACACAAATTCAGACACCGAGGCTGCTATTGAAAAAATCTTGATTAAAAGACCCCAATAACACGTTGCCTGATATGGGAATCGAACCCAAGACCTCATGCACAGCAGTCACGCTTGGCGACTACTAGTCCAACGAGGCAGTCATTCCTTAAGTAGTGATAACCTTATGGTTGAGCTCTACTGCTCACCGCATCTCACGCGTGAGGTTGTAAGTTCGATACTGGCACAAACCATTGTGACATAATTATTCATTTTATATGTCTTAACTATAAATTTAGAACGCTTTGTCCTAAATGAGTGACGGATCAACGCACAGCGTAAACCGCTGATCGTAGAGACCTGAAACTTGGAGGGTGTGTTCTTTGTATGACGTAGGCATCAGATAAGAAAGATTTTTCCAAAATTCACCACCTAAGAGATGAAACAAGGGCCCAAAGTTTCTATGGAGAAACCAGCTTTGACGCGAACGAAGTTGCTGGTGGAAGCTAGTCTTGGATACCTGGTTCACGTTTTTGAGTAACTAGGTTTGAGTATTACAGAAGTACTTGAATTATTAACATCAATTAGTGAGCTCTAAATGTACCAAATCTACATTAGGTTAAAGTCTACGTTATTAAAAACGTTTGTGGCTTCGAAGTTTCGAACACTTGATGTTTTTGCCAGCATATTCGATAGTTCCGTATAAAGATGGTAGATAGCGTTGTTTTGTGCAAATAGAGACATCTAGCGTCAAGTAGTGAAACTAAAATGTTCCAATAGGTAGTTTTAGTTTTTTGATATCTAGAGATAGACTAACAATGCATAAGAATGGATATTTCAAACAAAACAAAATCAAAGTAATACCAACAGCAGAGGTTTAAGTAAAATTAAAGGCACCCAACATGAGACATCTAGTGCAACATATGCAAGTTAGTTCTGACTTTCTCTCTTCACAAAGTAATACTTCTATACCTATAACGTTTAAATGCTTAGAATTTTTCTCACAATTTAAAAGCATACAAAACTCTTCAATTTTGGCGCCCAATATGGGACACTATTTAGTTATTTATTCATTATTTTTGTAGCCGAAAAATTTGCCCTTATATATTTTGAATGTTACCAACTGTTAGCTTAGAACATTTTATTTATTTTAAATTTTATGCAACAAAAAAGTACAGAGGCGGATTTAATGCCTCAGGCATTCTCTACCAGACAACCAAAGGCGGTGAAGAGATTATATGGCAGGTGCAAACGCATTTTATCATTACATTTTGGTATGATTTTTAATGAGTACCTACGTGACAATAATTAAAACATAGAGAATGAAAACTTTCTTTTAATATTTAAACTCCACGTGTAAAGTTCATTGATTTATACTCGGCAAACCTGAACCAAACAAATGAGCAAACTCTTAAACTAGTTATATTTTCTTTTTAAGTCTATGTTTTGAAATAATCCATTCTTTTATTTTCTATAATTTTTGGGCACAGTATGTGGCCACGTTAATCACAGCATTGAAAGCGTTGTTAAAGTCACGTTTTTCGCGGCATCAGTAGCGTTGTTAACGTCTTCTAAAATGCAGGTGTAAGGACACTGGGCACTGCAGTAAGTGGTCCACCGTCTGATCAAGAGCAGCGCACTCGCACCGGGTATCGGTGGGATCTATAATCCCCCCTTTTGCTATGTTATACTTGGATGTACCCACCTTCCTCTCCCATGGACAGAGTAATACTCCTGAAGCTCCTTCAAATAGTTGGAGATCTGCTCAGCGGTGTCGAAGCGCTCGGGGCGGCGCGGGCGCGGGTACTGCGCCTGCGTCGCGCACGACAATATGGCTGACAGCAGTAAGATGGCGGAGAGCAGGAAACGCATTTTGGCTGGAAGGAATTGAAGGAATGATTTAGTTAGACTAAGTTTTTAGATATATAGATTAGTTGCTAGAGTGGGTACCTATAATTTAATATTGTTTTTCGTTTAATCCTTCATTCATAATAAATTGTATCTGAATTTACATAACAAATTAGATAACATACATACAACATAACATCACGCCTGTAATCCTCAAAGGGTTAGGTAGAGATGTACCCATTAGTACACCCACATTTCGCCAATTATGTTTATGTCCTATGTCCTGTGTTGGCTACACCTCTGCCTAACCCTTCGAGGATTACAGGCGTGATGTTATGTTGTGTGTCCCATGATATAGGCTGCGATAATTATTGTTTATTTATTTTGTTATGTATGCCTCGCTGGTCTAGTGATTACAGAGCGCGACTGCTGAGGATGAGGTCTTGGGTTCGAATCCCAGGTCTGGCATAAAGTGTTATTAGGTTTTCCAACAGAAGCGTAGCGTATCTTGGCGGGGCCCCGTATAAAAATTTGTTTGGGGGCCCTTAGAAAGGGTAAAGATTTCTCAAAAAAGAAAAAAATGATTCCATAAAATTAAAAGAAATATTTATTCATCATAATTATCTATCTGTCATATTTTTAAAAACAATTCAAATTAAATATTAACTCTCCTTGCTTCTTTTTCGGCAAACTAATTAATTAAATCATTCATAGCTGATGATGACTTTAGTTTTTCTTAAGTTTCTGCCTCTATGGACAATAGTGACAGGTCTGACAGACGTTCCTGTTCCTAATTTTTGCTTACGCACTTTGGGGGCCCCCGTAGGCCAGGGGCCCCGTATAATTGATACGGCAGATACGGCGGTAGCTACGCCCCTGTTTTCCAACTAGGAATTTCTCAATAACAGCCCAGAGTTTGACAGTTGGCGGTTTGGTGGCAGCCTGGTGCCATCAGCGTAGAACGGAAGAAGTTTTTAAACCAATTACGGTTCGTAAGTTATAGGAATCGTTTATTTTCATGTTACTGTTGCACAGTTAAAATCCTGCGACACGAATGCGTGGTGACGCGTAGCTTTTATCATAATCACGACGAAGTTAGGAAGTAATCCGCTTAGTATCACGGGTTCTGGCTCAGCGCTGCTGACAATCAGGAGTTTATGTGGTACAGCTATAGCTTGTAACACACGATAACTTTAGTAATCTGATTTTTATTGTTTTAACCTTATTGATTTTTATTGCCTTGAGCAAGCGTAGTAAACGTAGTGAGGAAACCTTTACTTATCTTTCTTCTAAATCTATACAAATATTAAAAAGAGGAAAGATTTGATTATTTGTTTGTTTGCATTGAATAGGCTCCGAAACTACTGAACCGATTTGAAAATTATTTCAAAGTCAAAGTCAAAAATATTTATTTCAATTAGACCGATTACAGGCACTTTTGAATTGTCAAGGAGTCTGTCAGTTAGTCCGAAAATTGAAGCTAGTTGCTCGTTCCAAAACGGAGGTAGGCCTCTATGGAGAAGAACGAGCTAGAAATTCCACGGCACTCTTTTAAATTAGGTTTTTATAAAATCCTGGTTAACTGTTGGGAAGCTACACTATCCAAAGGTGACATAGGCTATATTTTAATTTAAAATAAAAATTGGGATCCCTAAGATCCCAATTCCGAATTTCACCCTTTAAGGGGATAAAACGGAAGTCCAAAGTTTGTATGGAGAAACAAGATTAGATCGCCAATAATCGACAAAACCGCGGGCAGAAATTATAGGAATATAAATAAATGTATTAGGTATAGTACGGATACATCCAGGTTTCCTCACGATGTTTTCCTACACCGATGTCAGTGATGTCCAAGATAAACTTTAGAAAGATGACTCTATAAAGGGCTTTTTAATTATCGACCTAAGGGTCGGATCACATCTGACGGAAGATACGCCGCGTATCGTCAGTCGCGTAACGCAGAAACAGTCAAATAAGTAGATAATGAAATATCCAACTATACACACATAACTGATGATGCGTTAGTGCGTCGACCATACTAAAGATACGTTCGACGTATCTTCTGTCAGATGAGAACCGACCCTAAGGTATGTGAAACAGAGTTAGCATTTCCAAATTTGACATTTCAAATCATCTCAATAACCCATTGTTAGGTACGGGCCAAATCTGAGTTACTGTTGAGCTATTTGATCACTTTGTAATAATTTCAAAGGAGACTTATAAACTATCAAATTCAGTGTAGAATCCAATATCTCAAGGTAACATAGTCAGAAATAACTGACCTCTTAGATAAAGAGCGATGCCTATTTCGGAGATCACAGTACAAATAACAATTATACTTAACTGGCAGACCGGACCACGCGTTGCTGTGGCTCAGGTTCGCATTAAAAAATATTATGACAAATAATTAAGATAAATACTATCCTACCTTTTTTTAAAAATCATCAAATGAGTCCTTCCGCCCTGGGTGGGGCGGAAGGGGCTGTTACACTTTTACTGACTAAAAAACCACCCTGTTCCTTCTGGTGCCCTTTACGTTCCGGGGCCACGGTATCCTGTTAAGAGGTCGCGCAACCACGGGCGTCCCGCAACCCCGGAACTGGTCAGAGTTCTTAGATATGAGATGCCTATTTCTGGGATCACCGTACAAATAACAATAATACTTAATTCAACTAAATAAGTATCATATTATATTCATCATTGACTGCCTGTGGCAAACTGTGACTGCTGAGCATGAGGTCTTGGGTTCGATTCCCAGGTCATTTCATCAGGAATTTCTCAGTACCAGCTTCGGCTGCACTAGCCTCAATTATTTCTTACAACATCAGCTATCTGTCAGTGAAAGTTCCATCAAAAATGTTCCAGCCGTTTTGGAGATTACTCGGTACGAACAGATAGACCGAAAAAAAATTAAAAAAATGTTTGATTGTTCTGTTAAAAATCATATAGGTAACTGCATTTCGCTAAATATCTGCTGTTATTTGGACATTACAAATAAACACGTCAATTTTATTTATGAATATGGATTCGATAGATCGATAAAATACCAACATTTTAAAACAGCATAAAAACAAAAATATCCATAGATAATAAAATTACCGGATTGTCTATAGGCAACTGTCAAGAGCTGCGCACACAATGGCGCCTTGTTTGTTAAGCTCTCGATCGGACCAAAACGTGTGCGTTAAAATTAACAATGCACTTTGTGGAGGCACGTGGGCTATTTTGAACCCAGAATTGGGTAGTTGAAACCATTTTTATTATTACACGACTGCCCCAAAAAAAGGAGTGTTATGTGTTCAGGGTTAATGTATGTATGTATGTGAGTTTCTTTATTCCACCATAACTTAAACGCTTGAACCGATTTAGATGTATGGGGTATCTTTACAATCCTTGCATCGCTCTGAGTTACAAAGGCACTAAAAAATAAAACGTCACTTTAAAACGTAAATTAATACCAGCCTCAATTTTTTTTTTTAAATAATATGGTCGTGTCTATGTTTATCGTCTAGAATTTGACAAGTAGATTTAAAAAATATATAACACCGTGATAAAAAACTGACGAGTAAACAAAGTACAAATATGAGCAATTTTAGCAGTCGTGCTTTTTATTTTTTTAATTATAGTAGCTTGTTTAATCAATAACTCCAAGACATAACTTATTAGAAGAAACATTTTATTTTAGTCCTGAAAAACCGATTATTATTATTAACGGCGACAATTATTATTCAAACGACAGATAACTTTTATCTGATGTAAAAATATGACAGTTTGACAGACCGCCATTTTATTTTTCTTTTTAATTAATAAAATATACCTCGCCTTTTATGATTGGTTGTCATGATAAAAAACAATAAAAGGATTAAAAACTAAACAATTACAACAAACACTCAAATATAATCTATGCCGAGAAATTGTCTATGAGTTTTATTACCGTTAAACCGTCAGATTATCGTTTACAACACTAATACTAGATTGGAAACTCTAATTACCACTATTGTGGATCGTAAAGTAGTGCTGTTCTTATCTATATACTAGCTTTTGTCCGCTACTCCGTCCGGCAGGCCAAGTCGAGGCATTTACTTTTTAAAGTAGCCTATGTCTTTTCTTGAGGTTAAAACTGACCTCGTACAAAATTTTGTCAAAATCGGTTCAGTGGTTTGGTCGTGGAGGCGTAATAAACAGACACAGTTACTTTTGCATTTATAAATATTAGTTTAGAGCCACCGTTACTGGCTGACTGACATACAGCTCAAACCACTGGACGGATTGCGCTGAAATTTGGCACGCAGATACTTATTATGACGTAGGAATGTACTAAGAAAGGATTTTCCACCCCCTAAGGAGATACGGGCAGCGCAGGATCAGCCATTATGATTATCTTTAGGAGAGGCCTATGTCCAGCAGTGGTCGTCGTTCGGCTAATACGATGATGATGACACGGAAGAAGTCACGGGCACAAGCTAGTCTATTTATCTAATATAATAAAGAGAAAATATTTGATTGTTTGTTTATTTGCATTGAATAGGCACCGAAACTACTGAACCGATTTGAAAAATTATTTCACTGTTAGGAAGCTACACTATCCCCGGGTGACATAGGCTGTATTATATTTAAAATATTAGGGATCCGTGAGGAAAATCACGCGAATGAAGGGAGAGTGGTACCGGGGTTGCGGGACGTCTTAACAGGATACCGTGGCCCCAGAACGTAAAGGGCAACAGAGGAACAGGGTGGTTTTTTAGTCTGAAAAAGTCTGACAGTCCCTTCTGCCCCACCCAGGGCGGAAGGAGTCATTTGATGATTTTTACCAACAAAAAAAAACGACAATAAATATCAGATACATCAAACCTTATATCTATTAGCATCGCTATCGTGTTTATCGACAGTCCCAGCTTAATGTGACTATCGTTGATTAGTTTATAATGTTTAGGTAATCTTTTAAGTCTTGTGTGGGCTGTGATATATCAATTAGTTGTTCGAGTGTGCCTTGTAAATATTGGAGTGGTTTTCTGATGTCTGGGAGAGTTATCAATCATGGTTTATGGTGGTACCCGTGTGTTCACACGTTTTCGCCTCGTCTCTTTCGCTTTAAGAGAAAGATTTATTGGTTGAAAAGAGACGGAAATAGATATAACCATTTCTGGAAATCGGTATAGTAAAAACGAAATATATTTTTTAGTGGAACTTTAGAAAATACACTGCTCATGATGGAGAGGATTGAAAAGGAGTAAGGGAGGCCCTATCCTTGTTCTGGAGTGAGACAACACTTACCTATTACTGGAATTAAATGTAACAGCTCACATTAGGACCCATTCATTTAATAATAATTGCAATCCGTGGTGCTTGACAATCTGGGTTTCTACCAGTACCTAATAGACACCCTTTGTGCCTACTGGCCCAGTTGTGTTCTGTCTCTTGCTTGTTTGGAGGGAAGTGGAAACTATGTTATTTCTTTCTCCTCCGCTATTCTTTTCTGATTAATTTCTATGACAGTTGAATTATTTCTCCGGGACTCGTTAAGCTTCATTAAATTGTTTTATAGTATCACAGTCGTTACTGACATGCTTAAATGTAGTAACCGGTTTTCCAAGGGGTATCGTAGTTAGTGTTACCCAGTGACATAGGTTGTGGAGGTCAGATAGGCAGTCGCTCCATGTAAAATACTGGTATTCAGTTGCATCCGGTTAGACTGGAAGCCGACCTCAGCATAGTTGAGAAAAAATTCTATAGGTGGATGGATGAGTCGTATGTTTATAAATAGTATCACCCAGTTCTATTACGAGATTAAATAAATATTAAAGTTTTTCAAAAATTTAACTAATTCGAAAGTTTGCATGGAAAGAGGCTCTAAGTCAGTGACATTATTTAATTTACTAGTCATTTACTTACTTATTACAGGTTCCGTATTTTACGACTATAATATTAGTGTGCAGTTAAAATATTCAGTCATGATTGTAAATCGTCACAACGTTCAAGAGTGAAAAGCTACAGTTTGACAAATGTCACCGGTACCATCCTAGGGCGTGAGGAATATAGTAGTTATTATCATATTTTTACTCAAATTAATTATCACTGCACGGTAGGTACATTTTCTTTCCCCAAGTTTTTGCACCTCATTACATCTTTCCACTCCAAATAACAACAAAATGCATTTGATTAAAATGGTTGAAAGTGAAATCTTCAGAAAAGGCAGCTTACTGCTTACAAGATAAACGAATCAGATGTCTTTTCAAAACTAATTATAAACTTCAAAGATGTTTTGAACGCCATCTTGCTTTTGAATGACGTAAGCAGGTTTCATTCAAAAAGTGTTTTTACTCTATGCAGGCTGGTTTGTAGATATATGTGGATCATTAAGGAGATTTAAGATACACACAAATAAATAAAATTCATGTGTCTGTTTATAATTTTAGAATAAACAGCTTTTTACTAAATGCATATTATACACGGTAAAAAAAAACTTTCTTTTTGTTTGCTTGTTCAGGCTAATCTCTAATATGGCTAGACCGGGCAGATAGCTGAAGATAAAATAAGGAGCAAGCTTTTTCAACATATTTTTTTTTATCATAATAATATAAATGTGAAAGAAATTCCGTCTGTGTACAGACACAGACGGGTCTTTCTTTGAATGGTTTTGATGTGATGGAGTACAGACCCCACCACGTCAAATCCACTGAACCGATCAATGTTGGGTTAAACATTATACAGTGGTACGGAACCCTTCAAGTAAGTGCAAGTCCTAATCGCATTTATCTTTTATAGAATAGTTGAATCTGCCACGAAAAGAACCAAAAATCAGAACTTCTTAAAACCTTTAACGTTTAATTTACCAAAACAATTTAACGGCCATTTTATAAAAATAAGCTGCTAACAAAATGTCGGTGTTTACCGGTAAACTTGAGGTAACATTTACGGCGCCTTTCAATGGATCCACGCGGGAAAATTACCCGCCGACGTACAACAAGTGGTTTAGAGATGGGACACGTGGGTGGAAAGTTATCGATATCGATGAAGATGTTCTTTTTCTTGGGGTTTCGGTTGCAATTCAAATGATGTTGCTACTTAGCTACGAGTATATGGCGACAATCCTAATTCTTGTAACGTGACAACTTTGTTCAAATGTCGTATTATTTTGAAATATGTATTTAAGTTACGGCTTTTACATATTACAACGATATATTTTGAAAGCCAAACAAAATATATTGAAAAATTTAAATCTTATAAATCATTCATCTTCTAAGTTTCTCAATAAACTTAATTCTGTCACATTAAAATCTCCTAATGATTCAATTAAATAATTTTAATTTAAAATTAACCAGCGCTAAATATCCAAAATCATTAGATCTACATTATTATTTTGAAAAATGAGTGACATATTGACGTGTTACTTCGTTTAAACACGCAGTACTAACCTAACAATCATTATCACATAATATTATCTAATATTCAATAGCTCAACATGAAATTACAAATTTTAACCCAAGAAAGTTTTCATCGATGTCGATAGTAGTGGGATATAAAAACTCCCCATGACTACGCAGTTGATTTGCCGCCCTCAGAACAATGGAGGGGCTCCACAATTTTCATCATGCGTAGTTGCGGGTGGATACGGGCAGATGGCAATTTTCTACCTTTCTGTTGTTCAAAAAGTTTGTGATAGACGTTAAATGTTTGTTTATGGTTTGGAGTACGTTGACTTGTTGCAGTGGACCAATTTATAATAATGTACTTATTATAAGTTTTGAAAACACTACAATTTTTAAGAAAAATCGGAATCCAATCTCAGTCAGTTAAATCTGTCAAAAATAGCTCTAATTTTCCAATTTGTTTGGCGTTGATGAGTTCCTGAGTGCAATGGCAAAAAAAAAAAATATTGGATTTTAAACTCTCAGCGTTGAGCTAAGTGTTAAAAATCCAACAGGCTATTATTTTGTTTAGTATACTTACAATCTCGATAGAGACATAAATTACATTTTTTCTTTTAGATTTCTATTGACAATTGACACCCATAAAGTTACAATATTAAGCGTTAATAGCTTTCAGAATGACAAGCACAGTTAATTTAGGTTAATTCTAAAATTCAAATTATATTAAATACATACTAAAACCTAGCAAGTCACGAAATATCAAAGTACAGAGATCGTAGAACGCCATTTCCATAACCAAATCTTATTATAAACACCTAATATTAGCAAAACGTTTTAACTTCAATAATTTTCTGAAAAACTTACGCACGAACAAAAATATTTGAATAATAAACAGCCAACGGTGTTGCCAGTCTCAAAGGCTGTATTCACACCGCGACGGATATTATTTTCACGCTCGGCAACACAGTAACTAGAAACGGAACGTGCAAGATGGCGGCGCGTGGTATGAATTCGCGCCAACTTCGCGAAACAGTTTACAAGTTCTAGTTTTACAAGTAAGTGTTAATTACGTTCGTCCTTTTTGATAAAGTTTTACATAATTATCATCTTTGTAGCTATAAATAAATGGCTTTATATCTATTTTGATTTAAAATATAATTTTGTATTTTTTTACTAAGTTTTTCTTAGTGGTTGGTCCAATTAAGGAGAAAAATGTCTTTGAAAGCATTTACTTTATGAACCATAGACAAATATAGATTCATTGAGTATCAGACACTATTTAACCAATAATTTGAAGTCATAAATTCTCTGAAGAAACACTTTATTTTAGTCCTGAAAACTCGATTAACTTTCAATTAACTGTAAAGTTTGATTTTTATTACTTTCAAATGTATAAACAGTTAGTCAATTGAGTCGGCATAAAACTGACGTCACTGTTGTCTTCTGTAAATCAGGTTTTCAGGACTTAAAATTGAATTTTAAAAAGTCTTGGAATTATTGGTTAATGTTGCCAACTACACAATTAACTCGAATCGAATACTTTTTCTTACAATGTTTGTTAGCGGTATCAGTAAAATGACATGATTAAACTAAAATCAAAAGATTTCTTGAACTCTTTGTCTGTCAAAAATAGTAGTTTTAAAATGATTACCCATAAAAATGTACTTAGTAGGTACCTACTTACATAGCGAAAAGATGAAAAAAGTCAAAGTCAAAGTCAAAATCAAATAATTTATTTAAATTATGCCAATATAAAGGCACTTTTGAACGTCATATACCTACAAAAAGAGAAAAGGAATTGAATCTAGTTGCCCTTTCCAACAGGTAGTTTTGTATGGAGAAGAATGGGCAAGAAACTCCAAATATATTAGTAGGCAGGTAAAATGTAAACGTACTGTCAACCTGACATAGCAGAATTATTTCCAGAAATAGTTATTATTGACGTTTCGTTTTGACATTTTAATATCAATATTTTAGCTTTGAGTTTGCTACATTTAAAATTATAGTAGGTTAGCCTATTCAATAGTTTTTTTTTTTTTCAGAAATATAGTATATAGTAGAGGGGCCTCTACTATAGTAGGATATATAATATTATATAATTATATAATATTATACAATCGGCCCGCCACACTGTTCCCACCCACTGCAACTCCTGAAAGCCATAACCAACAGAGGAGGCCACCAGAAAAGCGCCGAGGCAATGAAGCTCGACGAGTCCCGAAAAACGATTCAACTGAAATTAATCAAAAAAGAATAGCGGAGGAGTAAGAAAAATATAATATCCACTGCCTCGTTGGCCTAGTTGTCATAAGCGCGACTGCTGTGCATGAGGTCTTGGGTTCGATTCCCAGGTCGGGCAAAGTGTTATTGGGTTTTTCCATCAGAAATTTCTCAGTAGCAGCCTCGGAGTCTGGATTTGTGCCCGGTTGATGGCAATAGGCTCGCCCCCTATTACATGGGACTAAAAACATAACTGGCGAAATGTGGGTGTACCTACTTATGGGTACATCTCTGCCTAACCCTTCGGGGATTACAGGCGTGATGTTATGTTACTATAGGCTGTGCATATAATAGGGTTAACAACGCTATTTAAAACAGACTACATACAAAATGATACAAGCCGTCACATTTTAATAATACCCTCGAGACATGTCGCTGTCTCCACTAAAAACTCGCGGTAAAGTCAAGTTGCCTCATAGCTTGAAGCAATGAAGCTTAAAGTTGTCCCTAGGGCGACACTACTTGACGGTTTAATCAGGACAATTTGGATGAAATATCTGAAATAATTGGGATTATTTCTGTCAAAAAGCCTACCCACAGTGTCTTAATATTTCAAGTAAGGAATATTGGTTGCTGCACTGCGTGTAGCAGGCTCGATTCTCGCTGTTTATGTATGTAATTTTTTAAGGCAACGACGATTCAAAAAAAATATCTTAACATGGCTTTTTTTTAAGTAATAGTCCGTTCAATTTAGACATCCAAAGGTACAATAATTCGCATCCAGCTGAAAGTTGATAGAATTATACAAAACACCATCATATTTTTTTGTGGCTTTGAAATCAATAAACAGTTAGTCAATTGAGTTACCAAACAAGTGACGTCACAGGCCAGTATTGACACAAAATCTAAGCAAGAATCGCGTTTGAACGGGTCATAAAAAGTACGTCAATTGATGGTTGTGTCAACTGGCTATTATTGTTATATTGCAACCAATTTACACAAAACCTTGATAAATATTATATTAATATTATATATAATCAAAGAATGATAAGGCAGATAGTTTAGACAGACACGGCGGACTACTTTGTTTTATAATAATGTAGTTATAGTGAGATAGAATAGAAAAGAACTTAATAAGTTAAAGTCAAAACATTTATTTCAATTAGACCATTTACAGGCACTTTTGAACTGTCAAGGAGTCGGTCAGTTAGTCCGAAAGTTAATACTAGCTCGTTCCAAAACGGAGGTAGGCCTCTATGGAGAAGAACGAGCAAGAAACTCCACGGCACTAATAACTTTTCACTTAATAAGTATTTCTAAAAACTTAATAAATTTTTACTACCAAAATGGTCGACGCAGTTCGAAATTTTTAAAAAAAAAAAACAAAAACTAACGCACGCCATGTTTCGTACAACGGAAAGGTGTAAAACAAATGTGTATCTTAACACACAGTTTTAAAACACATTCGCCCACATTAGACACTCGAAAGACATGCCAGTTAAATCTTTTACAGCCCTCCCATTACACCGTGAGAGTCTTAATTTAGAATTAATTGTTTAATTCAATTTAATTACTTGTGTTTCGAAAACGAGTTGGGAGCCATTCGAATGGGGCCTTAAGGCTTTATTTTAAGTATTTTGTGTTTGGCTTGGCGTTTTAATACTTAATTATTGTTACAGGTGTGCTTTTATTTTTAACCCTTACATGGTTAAAGGTTTCTTTCTTTCTTCTTTATCGTGTGGGCGGTAAGGTCTTACGACCCCACACCCTAGTGTCAGAGTTTCTAAACCGCCTCAAGGGCCTCTGACATGGTTTTGAGTGCAATAGTAAGTCCAGGTTTCCTCGCGATGTTTTCCGTCACCGATGCCAGTGATGTCCAAGATAAACTTTAGAAAGTACATTAATTGAAAAATTCACATTGGTACTTGTCCGGGTTTGAAGCCACAACCTCATGCATGAGAGGCGGGCGCCTTTACCACTGGGTCATCACGATACAGGGTAAGGGCTGAATTTACAGGTCAGATAACTTTTATCCAATGAATAAATATGACAGTTTGACGTATTCTATGTATACAAGAGCTTTATCCCTCCGTTAAGAGTTTTCTGACGATTGAAAAATTAGCCCCAAGTTACATAACTAAACTTAGATACAAGATAAATTGTATCAAAAACTTTTATCATCGAAACAGTAATTTTTGATCCCCAGCGTTAACGTAATCTTATATTTTTTAAATTTTCTTATTTATTCCCGAGTTATTTTGTATTTCATTGAATGATTTCAAGCATTCATAAATATCTTAGCAGACAGTGAAGCTTACTTTTTTTGAAATATCGAAGCTAGTTTTCAAGAAACTTTATTATTCTTTTTAATCTAATTCTCTGAACTGTCTGTCCTTATGTACGCTTAGATATTTTAAACTACGCAACGATTTTAACGCGGTTTTCATCAAAGGATAGAGTGATTCAAGAGGAAAATTATACCTAGGTATAGTTTAAATTGTTTTGCTATAATTTATTGAAATATAACGATACATTATAGTATCTGTAATGCACCCGTGCAAAGCCAGAGCCGCTTGTAATAAATAAATAAACGCGTTTTCAAAATATAATTCAAAATATACGCGTCGACTTGAGAACCTCCTCCGTTTTTTCGTCGGTTAATCAATATCAATACTCAGGTCAGCTAACCCTTAATAAAGTCGAAGAAAAATGAAACCAAATGTCAAGTATTAACAGGTAGTAATAGATACCTAACTACCCTCAGAGAAAAGCCCCCTTACCCTTTTTAAACCCGACAAACAAATAAAAGATGACCTACTCAAAAGCCATCTTCAATTTACCGATTGTACTCACAATCAAATAATAAAATCTGACCTAATCATCAATCTAAAAATATTCCCAACAATAGATTCCTTCCTTACTCCCTTTTTATTTATTTGACATATATAATTCTTTTGTCTGTGGTTAGAGTGGAACCTCCTTTTTGTTAACTTTTATTGGCTATGGTTATTATAATGTTTTTTCTGGACTGCGTGTTTGAGTAGGTCAACTATATTTTTTAGAATGGCAACAAAGAAGAATTTTAGAAGTCGTATTTATTTTTGGCGCTAAATATAGATTCATAAATGGCGTGACATTATCCTTTAAGTTGTTTGTAAAGGGTTTATTAATAATACTTTCCTAATAATGCCCCATTGCAGGGCAAAGGCCTCTTCACATACAGAGAAGGTACGAGAATTGATCACGGCGGACAGACGATTTCGGACTTATATTAATTATTATAATCCCAGGTTTCCTTACAATGTGTAATACCTTCACCGATGTCAGAGAGTGTGATGTGTGATGTTCAAGATAAACTAAGAAAGTACATAATATAAAAAAAGAAAAAGTCAAAGTGGTGCCCGAGCCAATTTTAAATACCTATTTTATTATCCCGTAAAAGCTTAATAAAATTAACAAATGAATATTTTTACTGACCAAATATAGGAGTCGTTTTTTTATTGTAGCTATTTTTAAACATCCTACACAAATCAATCCCTATTGTAAGGTAAATTAATTTGATTGCCGCCCTGATATGAAATAACGGAAACACAGCGGCCATTGTTTTCCACAGATTATAAAATACAATTTATTGACGCAAACAAAGAAAAAAAGTGCGAAAGATTATTCATTGAGCGGAATTAAGCTTAAATTATTGTATTGGGTATTAATATGATGCTTAATTTGTATTTTAGGTGAAAGTAAGTAATCTATACTAATGTTATGAAGCTGAAGAGACTTCTCATTTGTTTTTTAAACGTGCTAATTTCTGAAAATACCAGTCCGGTTGGAAAATTTGTTATATTGATAGCCAGATTCATGAGACATATTTAATATAATATCAGGCTACATTTACAGGAGCGGAGCAGTAACAACAACCTGATAAGCGTGTGCAAAGCGGTTATTTCAAAATTGAAAATCGAACGCATATCCGTTAGGTAACCACGTTTATTCTGGGTCCTTTGACCTTTGTCAATTTCACAATTTTATTGAAAGGACTCTGCCTACTACACCGCGTCAAACTGTAATCGTGCCTGGAATGTGTCACGCAAAAATCAAATCAAAAATGGAGTTTCTTTTTCGTTCTTCTCCATAGAGGTCTTAGTTTTGGAACGAGCAACTAGCTTCAACTTTCGTACTAACTGAACGACTTTTTGACAATTCAAAAGCCTGTAATTGGTCTAATTGCACTAAATGTTTTGAATTTTGACAAATGCCTTTACATTATAAATGTTCCGTCACAGATTTATATTAAAATTGCAACATTGTGGCTATCTTTAGGGGCGGCCTATGTCCAGCAGTGGACGTCGTTCGCCTGATAATGATGATTGCAACTTCACTGTCGCCATGTTTCCGACAGTGTTCTGTTTTAAGTAAAAATAAAAATGGTCTCGTTAAGTATGGTACTTCGTACGTATAATACTAAATTTTAAATGATCTCAATAAAATTACAACATTGTAAATAATTTCCATCTATAACTTTTAGTATATACGTAATTTATAAGTTCACATACATATTTATATTATATTTATTTTAATTTTAAATGAATACTGTGTTTTTGTGTAAATTTTAAATAATTGCTATGCCCTGACAGGGTGAACTGTACTTTAATTCAATTTTTCTTTTATGTTATGTGCGTCATTTTCGCGTGAATAAATAGTTTTTTTTTTCAAAGTCAAAGTCAAAGTCAAATCAATTATTTCAATTAGGCCAATATAAGGCGCTTTTCAACGTCATATACAAAAAAGGTTTGAATCTAGTTGCCCCTTCCAAAAGGTAGTTTTGTATGGAGAAGAATGGGCAAGAAACTCCATACGTACTCTTTTAAAATTAACATTTGTACAATATTTTCATACGAGTCTTAAATAATGACACGTGAATAGAATGTAGCTTAAATAAGAATTACTAAATCATAATGTGTAAGAAAATAAAAATTAAAAGGTTAAAATATTTTCAAGTACCTATACATAGTGTTCACGTGTTTACAAATATTGGGACTGTATACGACCACTCTTTTTTAACATCTCAGCCAACATAAAATAGTGTGTGTCCTTCTTTCTTTATCTTCAAATAAATGAATATGAATACGGTGTAGTGGGCATACTCCTTTATGCTTGCTTTATGCACTAAAATCCCGCCATCTGACCACTTCGCCTGCTCGATTAATGTGAAAAGTCAATATCCTGTAGTTTTTACACCGCCTAGCAGTAATGGATGTCATAAATTTTCTTTTGGTTACCGGGAATGACACGCGGGCTTTTAAGTACGGAGATTTTTTTTATTCATCCTTTTTTTCCTTTGGTAACACTGGTATTACTGTCCAGACCGTTTTTGAATTGAGTTTTCATTTTACTGGACTACGGCAAAGTGAAAAGAAAATATTTATTAGGTATGTTGTTTTTTTTTTAGTTTTTGTACTTACTTCATGTTGTTTGGCTTAAGGTTTTGTAAAAAATCAATGTAACGTGTTTTCTCTCTTTCTTCCAAAAAGGGTTGTATGTTTATTTGTTGTGGGTGTACTAATGGGTACACCTCTGCATAACCCTTCGGGAAAATCAGGCGTGATGTTATGATGTTTATTTGTGTACGCATATCTCCTATACTATTTGTCTTCAGTAAAGTCAGGTGCGCAGCACTCGTAACCGGAGTGCTTGTATGACGAGATGTATGAACGTGGATGAGGCGAAAGGAGTATGTCAGAATCGTAGCAGGTGGCGTTCTGTGGTTTCTGCCTACCCCCATGGGGAAAAGGCGTGAGTGTATGTTTGTGTCTACTGTAGCTGCAGGTTGTAGGTTTGATGTCGTCACGTTTATAAGCCCAATTATACTATTACATGAATACGTGTAGGTGGTACATGTCACTAGTTATAATAACTCTTGTACTCCTACGGCATTATGCTGAGCGTAAGCCCTTTCGCGCGGTAGTGGTGCATATTTATTTTTGTATACCTACATTTGATTTTTATCTTTTAGATTTACAAAATACTTGTTCTTCCTTGCTTTTGTGTACGTTTTTTATTTTTCTTTTATGCGTCATTTTCACGTGAATAAATATTTTTTCTTTCTTTCTTTCTATGTAGTAAGGATTGAACCTGGCACAAATCCTTTGGTTGTTGTCGAGAAATTGCTATATTCAAAATGGCGGTGTTCAGTTTATTTGTATAAATAAATCTATTAACATACGGGCAACTAGATTTAGAAGTTCAAATTCATTTATAAGAAGTGTTATTTTATTTTTATTTTTTTTTGTTTTTTGTTTTCTAATTTTTAATTTTAGTTATACCCAATGTTGCTATGCCCTAACAGGGTCCATAACTGTACCTTAGCTTTAAGCCTTATTTAACATCTTTTACACAAAATATGTTAAGCAAATAAATGAATATGAATAGATTAAATTCCTTTTTTTTTTGTATGACGTTTAAAAGTGTCTTGTAATGGCTATTTTGAAATAAATTATTTGACTTTGACTTTGAATTGGCGCGTATTATAAAGATCATCACTTGAAAACGGCTAGACCGATGTGGCTGATTTTTCTTATAATTGTGTTTGTAATTGCCAGGACTAAGTTTGGGTGAGAATTTTTGAAAAATTCTTCGAAAATGTCGAATATTTGCATTGTATTTCTTCATAGTATTAAACAAAGTCGCTTCCCGCCGTCAGTACGCTTAAATCTTTTAAACTACGCAACGTCAAATTCATTAATTTCAGGAAGGTTTATCAGATTTACATTGTACCCGTACGAATCCAAGATGGATAGCTAGTTAATGTATAAAAATCGAAATAAGAAAGAATTGACGTTTCACAAGATCACCCGTGCAAAGACGGCACGAGTCGCTAGTTTAAAATAAATAAATAATTTGCGCCGAAACGAGCAAAAAAACCGAAGAATAAACATCCATTCAAGATAAAACCGCCATTTCTGTATAGCCATTTATTACACCTACCCAGTTATCTGTAAGTTTAAATATCAAGACATAAATATGATTTAACGTTCTAATAATTTTAAATTATGCAAGAAAGGGAACAGAAAGAAAATATACAGAAAAATCTGGACTCAAGTAAAGTTAGGGCAATCATCTAGTCGTAAATATTGTTTAATTACCGAAATAATTTTATATTCTGCCGTAAGCTTGACAAAGGTAAGGTCCCGCCATTTTAATCGATTTCAAAATGGAGGGTCTTCGTTTGAATTTGGAATAAAGTGGTTTATATTTAATTTTATAGTTCTAGAAAAGAGTTTTTAGTGAATAGGTACTCGATATTTTTATGCCAGAGAATTTAAAAAATTTATGCTTTAATATGAACTTCTAATGAACGGAATAAACACATATTTTATCAGATTTTTTGATTGATAAATTTTTTGTACTTATTTATTGGATTTTTTTAAACTAAATGTTTTTTTTTAAATATTTCTAATGGTTTGTGTTACATTATTCTGTGCGTTCCTGGCTAGATTACTGAGTTGTTCTTAATGATTTGAAGTCCTTAAAAAATCTTGGCATTCACAAGAAAATCTGGTAAGTAACATAAATTATGAGAAATTAAAAATGAGAATTTCGGATACCTATTACATACCTGTATACAAAATACCAATATTTTGAATTTAATCTTTATTTTATTTTAATGTTTAACTTACGCAAATTATATCAATATTCGAATTATTGTGTAACATATTTAAAATATTAACCTAAATTTTATTATACTTGCCTTATTAAAAAAAAAACGTAATGCTTCCTTAACAAAAATTTTGTAAAATGCCATAAGTACCTACCTAAACAGAAAATCGTAGGATATAATTTTCAATACGTTTTTTCTCAAAACGCGATATTTTTTGTTGAAAAATTCATTTTATTTTGATGTCCTTGTCTTAAATTTTTTATTTATTTAAGTAGAGACAAACAATTATTTTTAAATCAATATTAACGTAAGTAATTTGTCTATGCCTACGCAAAAAAATATAATATATATTTTTTTAATTTTTGAAGCTTTCACAGACAAATAAAATTTTTACCAAAAAGTTTCTACTGCTTAAAACACACAAAATTTCCCCACTGACCTGTGTTTTAGCTGCAATGGTGCCAGCGACCAGGTGTTGCAAGTGCTGCTCTCTGCTGGATGTTCAGGCTGTCAATGAGAGCGAGCCACAGCGCGCTACGTTTAATACAGCCTGCTACAGGTGGGCGGGAACGGTGGGCGGGAAAAACTGTGGAGTCGATGTTTGGGCTAAACTTTTTTTGGGAAAAAACATTTGAAGTTCAACTTTTTTTGAAAATGATTTTTTTTTACTTTATGAGGTGTATTGTTACTATTTATGAAATAAAAGGAGGCTCTCGTTGGGCAGTTGGATCAAGGGCTTGCAAAGCAATACTCCTAGACGTATTCATTTATTGCATACCACAATGTGTATTAGGAATAGTAGCTTGGACTCTGTTCCCGATGCCAGTGAGCCAAAGTAAGTAAGTAAGTAAAAAAAAGTAAAAGTAAAGTATAAGTTTTCTTTATATTTTAATATTTTTTTTATAATTATAGAAAAATGGTAATAAATGAAAATAATAATGTCCTACACATAATAATTAATTAAAATCTAAAATAACTTATCTCAATAACTATAACCTGTTAATACCTGATAATTTTTAACAACACAAACGAGTAAATTAATGAGAATTGTTATTTTTTAAACTGTTTTGTTGAATTTTAAGTAAGTATTATGTTGCAATGCCCTAAAAAGGTCCTTAGCTTTGAGTTTTTTTTCGGATTGGCATCGCGCAGGAAAACCCATGAGCTTGTCGGCTGCTTAACCGCATGTTAAGAGTGGTCGTATAAAGTCCCAATATTTGTAAACACGTGAACACTATGTATACTTGAAAATATTTTAACCTTTCACTGTTTATTTTGTAATTCTTCCTACACATTATGATTTAGTAGTTTTTATATAAGCTACATTGTATTCACGTGTCATTATGTATGATTCTGTATGCAAATATTGATTTTAAAAGGGTACGTATGGAGTTTCTTGCCCATTCTTCTCCATACAAAACTACCTTTTGGAAGGGGCAACTAGATTAAAACCTTTTTCTTTGTGTATGACGTTCAAAAGTGCCGTATATTGGCCTAATTGAAATAAATGATTTGACTTTGATTTTGTAGCTTTGAGCTTTATGTAACATTATTTATACATATTATGGCATGCCTTTGCAATGGAGGGAAGCCTTGGCTTGGAGTAGGACAGAACAGGCTATAAAAAGTAAAAAAAGAAAACATGAATATAATAACCTTTCTTAAAAAACAAATAACAAATAAACTATTTTCGAAAATAGCTACATTAGTTGGAAACTGTGTCGCATGATACACATGGAATATGAAAAGTTAGAACTATTAATACTTTCCTTTAAAAAAAATCTTTACTACAAAATTCGACTCCAATCCATTCTCTGTCCGCGAATCACAAACGCACCACCGTACTTGATAATTACAGCGTTTCGCGGAGCCCTTTAGTGTTCGTTGGAAAAGACTAGCACATGATCTGAGTCTGATTTTAGGGATCAAATCAGGTGTTAAATAATAATTAAGTATGATAAAAAGAAACGTGTTATCATGGTTAAATATAGATTGTGACATTTTAGGAGTTCAAGCTATCGATTTGTAAATTTGGCTTCACTTGTGTGTCCCAATTTCATTCATACAAACTTTCAAGTCTATATTTTTCGAAATTTATGAACCGATTTTAATGAGCTTACCCCCTAGTAAGTTAACCTCCCTCCTAATACTTTCAAAAATTAAACACCTTTAGCGTGTGAGGTAATGTTTGAAAGGGTTTTTTTGTATATTTCAATTTGTTTATTTTTGTAGATTAAATAAAAAGCATTTTTTTTAAAAAGACGACTAAAATATTTTTTTATTTTGTAGTTTTTAAAGGCGGCTGTCTTTTTATTTGAAAAATAGGATTTTTTTTTGTTTATGAACAATCTGCATTCCTTGTATGTATACTCATAAATGTCTTATCTTATTTAATCACAAAACAAGACAGTGCAAGGTCAAGATCAAAGTTACTAAAGCTTTTGACTTTCAAAAAGGTGTAATTCAGTGTCGCACAAGTACCCAGTAGGTAAGCGTTACGTCATTTCTGGGACTCGCAACCGTATTTTCAAAGAACTTGCAAATGTCGCAGTTGAAAATCTCCTTTACACGTTCATAAACGCATGGACAGCTTCCTAAGACTAGTCGTGCGTTTGAAATCTTAATACAGTTGCTACTCGCTTCTTTAGGGCTGGTTCATACATACGGGACTCCCACTAAAAGATGTTGGGATAGTAAGAAAAAGCAGCCGATAAAAAAGAAAAAGAAAGGAAAAATCAACAAGTTACTATAATTAAAAAAAATCAAAACCACGACTGCAAAAATTGCACATATTTGTACTTTGTTTACTCGTCAGTTTTTTTTACGACGTTTTTTATTTACAGTGTTATATATTTTTTAAATCTACTTTTCAAATTCTAGACGATAAAAATAGACGCGACCAGATTCATTAAAAAAAAAATTGAGGCTGGTATTCATTTACGTTTTAGTGACCACAGAGGATTCTTTTTATTTTTGGCTAGCCTATGTTACTCGGAACGATGCAAGGATCGTAACGATACCCCATACATCCAAATCGGTTCAGGCGTTTAAAAGTTATGGTTGAATAAAGAATCTCACATACATACATACATACATTAACCCTGAACACATAACACTCCTTTTTTTGGGGCAGTCGTGTAAAAAAGCTTGGCAAAGATCCATAAACGGTGAGTGAACCCATTGTTACAGTCAATGGTTTCATCGCATGCGACAGTGCTTGGAAAGGAACGAAGATTACTACGAAAAGAAAAAAAAAAAACAATATTAACAGTAGATCTTTAGACAATTCCATTTAGTCTGTCTATCAGTGGACTGTATCTCATGAACTGTAGTAGCTAGAGGGTTAACATTTTCACAGAATATTTATTTCTATTGCCGCTATACCGACGAATAATAAAAATAACATAACATAGCATCACGCCTGTAATCCCCGAAGGGTTAGGCAGAGGTGTACCCATTAGTACACCCACATTTCGCCAGTTATGTTTTTAGTCCCATGTACCGGGCACAAATCCAGACTCCGAGGCTGCTACTGAGAAAATTCCTGATGGAAAAACCCAATAACACCTTGCCCGACCTGGGAGTCGAACCCAAGACCTCATGCACAGCAGTCGCGCTTCCGACCACTAGACCAACGAGGCAGTCAAAAGGCGTGTTCAAAGAAACTACAAATCAAATTTTAGTGTAATCGGGCTTACATTGCTAAATAAAGTCTTTTTTTAGTATGTAAGGATCGTAGCAGCCTTTCTGTGGTTTCTGCCTACCCCCATGGGAAAAAGGCGTGAGTATGTAGTATTTTTTTAAATAACTTGTGTCTTAGCATTTTTTTGTTAGGTTTAATTTATTTATGTAGAAAATCTACGTAGACCTTAACACAGAACGATCTCTGACATTGTAGGTGGGTTGAATTTACCTAAGTCTATTCAAAACTAGCTTCTACCCCCGACTTC
The DNA here is from genome assembly GCA_949774945.1 of Hoplodrina ambigua. Lineage (NCBI taxonomy): Eukaryota > Metazoa > Arthropoda > Insecta > Lepidoptera > Noctuidae > Hoplodrina > Hoplodrina ambigua. The sequence continues at coordinate 1,395,158 of OX458991.1, forward strand.
GCCCACGAGGAAATCAAATGTAGCATCAAACCTATTATTATCCTATTATATTCGCTAATAGTGTTGCTTTCTATGGGTGAAATATTTTCTGTATTTGAAGTACCTACCTAAGACATGCAAAGATTTTCATATATTATTATTATATTCATATTTTATAAGTCAAAGTCTTAACATTTATTTCAATTAGACCATTTATAGGCACTTTTGAATTGTCAGGAGTCGGTCAGTTAGTCAGAAAGTTGAAGCTAGTTGCTCGTTCCAAAACGGAGGTAGGCCTCTATGGAGAAGAACGAGCAAGAAACTCCACGGCACTCTTTTAAATTAGGTTTTTACAAAATCCTGGTTACGTTTTCCTTATTGCTTCTACATGTGAAAACAATGAAGATAAATAATGAATATGTATTTTTTTGTGGTCGCAAGCGCGACTGCTGTGCATGAGGTCTTGGGTTCGATTCCCAGGTCGGGCAAAGTGTTATTGGGTTTTTCTATCAGTAATTTCTCAGTAGCAGCCTCGGAGTCTGGATTTGTGACCGGTTGATGGCAATAGGCTCGCCCCCTATTACATGGGACTAAAAACATAACTGGCGAAATGTGGGTGTTAGTACTAATGGGTAGGTACACCTCTGCCTAACCCTTCGGGGATTACAGGCGTGATGTTACTAAGAATAAAGATGATGAAGAAAGAGGGGGGTGAAGATTAAAGTAAAAAACTTCACATTCTTTTAAAAATAAAAACTACTATAACTTGACGCTCCCCTCCATATTACCATTTCCATGTGTGTAGTCACATTCGTATGAAAGAGTTTGTATGTAGTTGTGAGTAATCGTCTTCAGTAGCAGGCAGATTTGTTTGTCAACTAACCATAAATAGCCGACCGCGCAAGACAACGCACCTGTCATTTTCATAGAGAATGTCAGTGCAGCGCCATACTAATAATAATGAGTAATTTTTGACACCAAATCGCTGATTTGGTTTTGTTTCGAGAGCTGTCTCAATACGCACACATGCGTTGTGTGTCTTTTTAATACTATTACAAACACTTTCAAACGTTTTAAATTGTGGAAGGGCGCGTCATGTTACTGTAGTTTATCTCTACTTATTTATTTATTTAAGGACTTTGGAAGACTTACAGCTAAATACAATGGTGATAAATAACAGCATGATTATCTGACAGCCAATTACAAGTCTTCACGTCTAGAGCTTGTGTAGTATAAAGTACTGTGGAACGAGTATACACACTGCCAAATAAGGCTAAGAAATAAAATAAAATTAAAATATGAAGGTAGATTATATCCTAAAAACTAGAAATTATGACAGGTTGTTAACAATGAGAAATGAAATAATCTATTGAAACTAAGTTTAAAAAAAAAACAATGTTAATCACCTTTTAACCGAGCTCACGCTAGTTTCTTATTGTGAAACATTTTATTTTTAAAGAGTATGTATGTAGTTTCTTGCCCTTTCTTCTCAATACGAAGCTACTTTTTGGAATGGACAACGTAGTGCCAAAATTATAAAAAAAAAAAATTACTTTCTAAAGTGCGTTTTAATGGCCTGATTGAAATAAATGATTTGACTTTGACTTAAACGGGAAAACGCTAGGCTTAACATACATACATATATATATAACGCGTCACGTTTGTCCGGCATGGACTCCTAAACTACTTAGCCGATTTTAATCAAATTTGCACACCGTGTGCAGTTTGATCTAACATGAATTACATGAATGATAGGATAGTTTTTATCTCAATTATTGTCTTAATATTTTTTATTGCAAACTTGAGCCACAGCAGCGCGTGGGCCGGTCAGCTAGTAACATTATAAAAATGCAATTTTCATTTTGACGAATTGAAAATTTAAAACTTAATAGAACGATTGATGTAAATTGCAAAGTTTATTGCATTAAATGAAAAGAGATTGGTACCTACTTTAACGATTTCAGATTCTACAAAAAAAAACTGGAATAAAATATTATTTTTAAAAACAAATCATAAACGGAATTAGATTGTCTTGTGTTTGGTGTTTTTTTTATTTTTCTTTATTTAGAACAAAGTCGATTTTGAGCAAAATGATTTTCTTGGCTTGAGCAGTTTTTATATAAATTATAAGAACTCTTCTATTTTTCAGTACTTACATTTTATAGTTTTATTGAATAAAACAATAAGCTTATTACTGCCAAAACAATCTAACCCACAATCTCCTTATAAATTAAAACAATTATAGGCATGGCAAACAACAATTTAGTTGAATGGAAAAACATCCCAAAACATATGCTTAGAACAGATAAAAAAAAAACGAATCAGCGTTACATTAAATATCAAAAATCATTACAATTTATTTAAGAAACAAGTTTTTTTAGTTTTTTTTTAGTTTATTTTAGACATTACTGACATCGTTCCGTGCCTCGGAAAGCACGTTAAGCTGTTGGTCCCGGCTGTCATACGTGGATCTTTGACAGTCGTTACGAGTCGTCAGAAGCTTGAAAGTCTGACAACCAGTCTTACCTAGGGGTGCCGTATTACCCAGTTACTGGGTTGTGGAGGTCAGATAGGTCGCTCCATGTAAAGTACTGGTATTCAGCTGCATCCGGTTAGACTGGAAGCCGACTCCAACATAGTTGGGAAAGGCTAGGCAGATGATGATGATTACAATTTATTTAACATTTTGAATTAAATTAGATTTGAAAATCATCGGTTTCCAAGAAAACTTCATCTATATCCGACGACCCTGGTTGGCCTTTTGTTGACTGTACATACATGAATTAAAAGTAAGACTGTATTTGGTCCGAGCAGAAATCGAACTCAATGACTCCGTAGTTTCAAAGGCTTCATTCAACCACTGCGCCTATGGTCTACAGTTTGTTATCCTCACCTACTTTGATACATTGCTAGTAAGAAGCAACAAGGTTTCATTTTTCAATATTAATGCAAAATACACTGTCAGACATAACTGGTCGGTTTCATATTGTAAGGAACCAAGCAGGTTTTACTATTTTATTTTTGAACTAGTTTTTGCCAGCGACTTCGTCCGCGCAAAAATAAAATAAAATATAGCCTATGTTACTCGCAGATAATGTAGCTTTGTAATGGTGAAAGAATTTTTAAAATCGGTCCAGTAGTTTTTGATTTTATCCGTTACAATTACGAACAAATAAACAATAATATTTTTTTTTCCTCTTTATAATATTAGTGTAGAGTCTTCTGTCGCCCTTTGCGTTCCGGGGCAACGGTATCCTGTTAAGTCGTCCCGCGACCCCGGATCCTTAACGATCTTATGTTTAGATTGCGTTGAGTTAGAAGTTTAATTTTTTCACTGCTCCAAGGGGTAACAGGCCTGAGTATTTGATATTAGTTCCAGCTTGATACTGCTACGCCTTTTTTGAGGAATAGGTCTTGACAGACGAACAGGCAGGCGGGCAACAAAGTGAGCCGTTATAAGATTTTTCAATCTCTTTGTATATGCGACCCCTTTACAGGTTGCTAAATTCTAACCCCGATTCGACCCCCGTAAACTATATAAAAACAAATTTGTTTATTTTGGACATTAAAACTAAAAAGAGAAATGGTCTTCAATAAGAAAATGATTTAATTTTATTATTCACATTTCAAAAATAGCCACACGATTTGACATATTATTGTAAAATAAACAAGCACATCCTTCTCATTGAAACTGTTTTTTTTTATTGTAGTGTAGAACCTTACTTTTTCCTTTAGCCGGTGGCCCCCCGAGTACTGCTCTGCGACCTCCGTAGCGGTCGCGACCCACAGGTTTAAAAACACTGCTATATGGGCTCCGTTTTTGCTAACTGAGGAACGGAATTCTAAAAACGATCGCAATAATGGGAAGAACCATATTTTCAGTTTTGTTAAAAGTTTTTTTACACCCTTTGTATCACGCAGTTCTCACTATGGAATGCAAAACATAAGTATAGTCGCTTGCGCATTGTGAAAAAGAACTAATAATAAAAGTAAATAAATGTGTGGGAATGTTTGTACGTATGTATGCAAGTCCACGTGTTGGAACTAGGGATCCTTTTGGCTATAACAAAACCTTTAATAGAAACCTGGACTGCCTCGTCGGTCATTGCCAGATCGGGCAGTGTTATTGGGTTTTTCTATCAGGAATTTCTCAGTAGCAGCCTCGGAGTCTGGATCTGTGCCCGGTAAAAGAAAATAGCCTCGCCCCCTATAGCATGGGACTTAAATGCGGGTGTACTATGAATACACCTTTACCTAACCCTTCGGGTATTACAGGCGTGATGTTGGCAATATATGCCTGAAATCGCCAATCTGCCTTGAGCAAGCGTGGTAATAATGCTCATACCTCCTCTGTATTAGAAGAGGCCTCTGCCTTGCTGTGAGACAAAAATAGACTGGTATTATTATGTTATTTTATTAAATAAACAATTTAATGTTCCTTGCATAACACCATCCCTATGGAGGCACAAGAATATAATTTGTACAGCGATTTATTTCAATATTCGTTGTGCGCTTTATTCTGCTTTATTTGAAGCTGTTTGATCGTTTCACTGTGATTATAATTTAGCTATTTTTATGGAAAAGTTCGGTAAAAAATCCTTTTTTAGTTAGGCTGGGATTATTGACTTCAAAATAACATAACATCACGTTTATAATCGCTGAAAGGTTAGGCAGAGGTATGCATTAGTACACCTACATTTCGCCAGATAAGTTCCATGTAATAGGAGCGAGCCTATAGCCGTCAACCGGCCACAAATTTGAATTCTGAATCTGAGACTTCGCAGCTGCAGCGGCTGAGAAATTACTTATAGAAAAACCCAATAACACTTTGGCCGACCTGAGAATCGAACCCAAGATCTCATGCTCAGCAGTCGTGCTTTGCGACCACTAGACCAACGAGGCTGTGACTGTCTAAGTGCAAAATAAATTGAGTAATTTACATTAGCTACTTGTTTGAAATTGACACCTATTTGTTGGCAGGTACAAACGACGTACGTTATGTATTTTGATACTTCGCTTAGCCAGCATATCAATTAGCACGTGTAATTAATTAACAAAGATGATTGCGAAATTTTTAAGAAGATAAATGTTTTTATTTTAAATAAATGACTTAATTTTGACTTTATGACTGATTTTTTTGACACACTTTGCATATTTATTTAGTTTAAATATTGAGAGATTGTATTTTGGTTCAATTTTTTACAATGTAAGCTCTTAAACAAATTACATAGTTCAAAACATCAAACATTTTACATAATTAGGTATTTTCTAAAAATCTCAAACAATATAACTCCTTTTCTTATTGAAATGATGTTATTGTCAATAACTGATTAATGAACTAACCAATTTTTATTTACCATCATTACGTTAAGAAGAATATTAAAATCGTTTGGTAAAAAAAGTAATCTACAGAACCCTTCTACAATTGACACGAACTAGGCTGCAATATTTTTTTTTTCCATTTCACATAAACAATAAATAACTAGGCACTAAACTTATTATTACATCTCTATATTGTCTATGACTTGCTAAGGTTTGCCGCGCTTTACCAAGATTTCTGCATCATTATGCAAGTGCCATGCAATACATTATTTTCAAAATATTGCCATTGTAAAATTCAATAAACCATTGAACTTACGTTTTGTATTAATAATAACATTTCCTTCTATTAGATTTTATCGAAATAACTTCCGTATTAATCGTGTGTGGCTGTCGGCAGCCATGTTTTGTTCATTCGCGGCAAGACGTGCGAACACTATGGCGTCTGTAACGAAACATTTAATTTTATTTTTGTTATATTTTAATCCGTGTATGGCCAGTTATCATGAACAATATAGAGGTAATTTTCATTATTTTTCCTTTACTTTTTTTGTGTTTAATCTGCACTCTATGGATCTTTGTAAGTAAATAGTTGTTATGTTTTTTAACAAGCGACCCGCCCCGGCTTTGCACGGGTGCAATGTAGATACATAAACCTTCCTCTTGAATCACTCTATCTCTTAGTGAAAACCGCATTAAAATCCGTTGCGTAGTTTAAAAGATCTAAGCGTACAGACGGAGGGTAGCGACTTTGTTTTATACTGGTAGAGATTAAAAATAGTAGTTTTTCATTTTATTTATTTAAGTTTGACCTATTTAGTGTTTTGAGCGCATAGATATGTTTTAATTGCATTTACCTGTTAATAGAAAATAGTTTCGGAGATTGTACGGATGCGGTTGATTTTGTTGTGTGATTGTGGATAATTAAGCGTCAATAATTAGTTAAATGAACCCCAGCCATTTTTTTTACAAATATGTAAAACAATTATTAACCTAAACACATACATTATAAATAACAATACAATTTCTAAGTAGGTATGTCCAATTTAAAAACCATTCAAATAATCTAAATACCTTATTTCACTTTAATTTTCGTTGTTTTTCATTTTTGTAACAGTTTTTATTTATTTATTTAAAGTTACAACTTTGTACTTGCATCATTCTTTGTTAACCAAAGTAAAGTTGACCAAATTAATTGGTTCTCACCTTAATTTATCGAAAGTCCATGCGCGTTGGGCTGACTATGACGTTGACTATGCACATTTGCACAAAACTTGACCAAGTCACAGAGCTTGACTAAAAAACTCTTCTCTCAAAGTTGAAGGCGATGCAGAGGAATTTCTTGATACTATTTAGTTGCTTTATTAGTGTTGTTTCTTAACTTAGATATAAGTAGAAACCAATACCTACCCATGCCTCTCATGGGCTGCCATCACCTAAATTACCAATGCCAGACAACTTCAAAAACCCCGGACATTTGAGTGTAACTGAGATTTTTAACCGGATGGTCGGAATAAATTTTTTTTTTACTTATTCATTAAATATGTTTCAACTGATCGGGGTTTCACGGACACAACAAGTGTAGAGTTCCACCCGGATACTTGTTTAAAACTCCTTCTGGGAGACTCCCGGACCTAGGGTAATCCCGGACGGATGGCAGCCCTGCTCAAGCCATGCCAGGTCTTCTGTAAAGAGATCTTTACTGCTTCAGACAATCGCGTTAACCGGAGCGTAGAAGACCAGTCACGACGAAAACAGAATTCACCGTTGCATCGTACGCATGCGCGTAACTGCAGTTGCCCGGCGCACCGTCATGGTGGCAGACGTGCCAGTGGCAAGACACCTGCGGTGGCGCGCAGACGTCCCGTCGCATCACCGGACCCCGTTCACATAGTCTTTTGTCAGTCTACTCATTCCAAGATATTTTGCAGGCCGCAGCGCGCGGCAAAGGATTTGCCTTTAACATCTTTAGTGCCAGCTAATGCTTCCGAAGGTAGGGATTTTTAGTAGTGCTATGTTGCACTGGCCTCCATTTTTTGTTGATGTAGTTCTTCTTGTATGCTGGCACTTAGTTTTGATCTTCTAGAGAATTCTCTGACATTCTAAATGTTTGTATTTTGTCTTCTTTTCGTTCGTTGGTCTTCTAGTTTGTTTGTTAGTCTGCAAATAGTCATTTATTTTTATCTTTCTGCATCTTTTTCTAGATTTTGAACATTTGTAGAAGTAGTCACCAACAGATGAGCACCACTCTTCAGTCTTAATCTTCTGATATCACTTATTAATTGAAGATCAAACAGCATCCAAAGATATTCCAAGTTATTGGGAATACCGTTACAAAAAGTCAGATTCATAACAGCAATTATTAACTTTATATCTTGGAACATAGAGTTGAATTTCAATTACCTGCAACGATTTAGACTGAAGCCTCAAAAACAGGCTAAGATGATGGCACACATGTCAGATGGTACGTTTGTCAACTGTTCGTCACAGACTGTCTGAACGATGCTTTAGCAAAAGACTTTAGCAGCTGTTAACTGCAGCAAGCTGACTTGTAAGAATTAAAATATTATTCCAATCAGACAATTAAAATGCACTTGTAAACGTCTTTTACAAGATAAAAATATCTTTTAGAAAAGGCATCTAGATTCAATTAATTTAGATGCCCTTTCCAAAAGATAGTTTTGTATGAGGAAGAATGGGCAATAAACTCCAAACATACTCTTTAGTAATGAAGCACAGTAGTGTTGCAGCAATGTAAAACTATTTTTTCGCTAAGAATAAATATATTTAGTAAGTAACAGTAAGTTTCTTCGTCATTCTTCCATTTAGAAGGGGCAACTAGATTCAATAATATTTTTTCTCATTAACGACGTTCAAATTTGTCTTTTAATCCTCTAATGACTCCAACTTTGGCACAGATTAAAGATCCTGGACTTATACTAGCCTATTACTGTCCCACTCAAACCATGTCAGAGGCCCTTGAGGTGGTTTAGAAACTCTGACACTAGGGTGTGTGGGGTCGTAAGGCCTTACTGCCCATACGATAAAGATGAAGATAGATTAAAGATTACAGTTTTTCCATCTTGCTTATTTTTGTTACAGTTCCTCAATCAAGTTCTCCGGAGTGGGAATCCTACATATTCAACAATAAAGAGTACATCATACAGGTTTTGCCTGTCAGCTGGGAGAATGCTAAGATCCTGTGCCGGTATATTTGTCTAATAATCATCTTGACGACTAGATCTCTGGGCGTTTGTGGCCTTTCCGATAAATCTTCAGCAAAGTTTTTGATCACACCTAATAATCATTTAGAAACATATTAAAGAAACTACGCTTATAAATAAAATGATTGATTACCTCGTTGGTCTAGCTGTCACATAACGGGACTGCTGAGCATAAGATTATGGATTCGATTCCTACGTCGGGAAAAGTGTTATTGGGTTTCCTATCAGATTCTTAGTAGCAGCTTCGGAGTCTAAATTTATGCCCGATTGATGACAATAGGCTCACCTCCTATTATATGGGACTTAAACATAACTGGCGAAATGTGGGTGTATTCACCTCTGCCTAACCCCTCGGGGATAACAGGCGTGATGTTATGTGTTTTGTTGCAGGGGTTATCACAACGGGAGTCTAGCTATCCTGAACACAAAAGATAAAGCTGAATTTTTAGCTGAAGCGTTATCCGAGTCACAATTTTGTGAGTAAATATATTGTAGAAAATATAGAGATAAACTACTATTACATGGGGAGCCCCACTATAAATTCAAAACGTTTAAAAGTATTTGTGAAAGCACTTACAAGACTCACAACACGTGTGAAACAATAACAAATCAGCGATTTATTGCTCGACTAGCGGCGTCATTGATTACTCATTATTTTTAGTATGGCGCTGCACTGACATACTCTATAAAAATGACACGTCGTTGTCTTGCGCGATCTTGCTAGTTATGATTAGTTGACCAACAAATCTGCCGGCCTGCTACTGAAGATAAAAACTAACACTACTACATAGAAACTCTTTCATATGGATATGACTACACACATTGAAATAGTAATATGGAGGGGCTCTTCATGTTATAGTAGCTTATCTCTACTTTTATCTATAGCCAGTATAGTTTAGTACACCCGCTTAACATACAGATGTCGCTAGTTGCATGTATACTAAACTATTTCACCATTTGTACTTAACATTCGTTAGGTCGTCATTTTTTTTAAAAGTAGCTTTACTTGCAATGATATAATAATAAGCTGGTGTTATTATTTTTTGGGTGTACTAATGGGTGCACCTCTGCCTAACCCCTCGGGGTTTACAGGCGTGATGTTGTTATGTGTGAAATCCTTAACAAGTTCTTTTAATCTACAGCCCTGACTTCTGTATGGGTCGGAGCGAGGCGTGACTCCGCAGAGGATGCTGCAGGCTATCGATGGGGACCTGGCCTGGAGCTCAGAAGAACTGCACTGGATGTCCTGTCGGATGAGGAAGAGGAGAACGTGGCTAGACATTATCCGATGGTGAGTAGATATTAGAATAGAGTAGAATGATCTTTATTGGATCATCATCATCTTATCTGTCTAGCCTTTTCTCAACTATGTTGGGGTCGGCTTCCAGTCTCACCGGATGCAGCTGAATATATAGCTGAATGATCTTTATTGTACACCAAATTTTAAATAAACATATAAATAAAATTGAATTGTCTGTTTGTAATCATAAAATAACAACTTTTTAATAAATGCATATGAATGTTTACTAGATAGGTACATACACAATTCTTAAAAGTTTTTTTATAATTTTCTTCGATAATTTCGCTATAGGTATGCATTTTTTTTATTGGACCAGTGACTAACTTCCTAATAGTGCGTTTAAATAAAAAGGCTTCGGATTTATAAAATAGATATATAGTTTATGTGCGAAGCTTGATCCCCTAAGGTTACCCCCTTCTTTTGTGCCTATCGAGCCTTCTACAAAAAAAAGCAAATATTTCGTTTTTTTACTGTCACTTTAATTATGTTATTGATATTATTAGTATTTATGTTCGAAACTGTGGGTGTACCAATGGGTACACCTCTGCCTAACCTTCGAGGAGTACAAGCGTGATGCTATGTGTTAGGTCAAAACTGTTATTAGCAAATAATGGATCCTTAAGTTCTCAAAATAAAACGTTATAATTATGTAAATAGAGTTTAAAATTGCAAGGTTTTCACTGACTCGTTTGCTATTTCCCTAGTGGCTGAACAGAACACACGTGCCTGTTCCGGAGATGGGAGCTGACTGCGTGGCCGTCGAGAGGGTGAAACACGACCAGCCTGTGTTTCTAGACCTGCCCTGCCATTTGGAACGAGCCTTTGCCTGTGAGAGAGGTGAGTGCAAAACTGTGAAACTTTTCTAGTCGATAACGGCCAAGACGGAAAAGCAGTGGCGGATCCGTAGGGCTGGGGGGGAGGCTAAGGGACTCAGCCTCCCCCCCAAATATTTGAGTTCTTCCGCGACTAGGTAATCTTAAAAGAAAATTGATTTCATTTTAATTACACTTTTTTGGACTGTTCTTTGGTCTAGTGGTAGTAAAGCGTAACTGCTGAGGTCTTGGGTTCGATTCCCAGGTCAGGCAAAGCGTGGTTGGGTTTGCTATCAGTAGCAGCCTCGGAGTCTGGGTTTGTGCCCGGTTGATGGCAATAGGCTCACCCCCTGTTACATGGGACTTAAACGTAACTGGCGAAATGTGGGTGTGCTAATGGATACACCTCTGTACTCTGTCTAAACCCTTCGTGGATTTCTGGCGTGATGGTATGTTATGCATGTGTTTATATTGTCCACAGATGTCAGAGAAACAGACCATGTGGTAGAAGTGAACACGATTCGCTGCAGGGGCGGTCTCTATCGCCTGTACGACGGCAAGATGGACTGGCACCAAGCAGCCGCTTACTGCGTGCTGCGGGGGATGGCGTAAGAAACTTCAATTTCTCATTGGCTTTATCAATAAGTGGTTGCCGAATTTGCGCGTTTACCAAATGCCGTCAAGCATTATTATTTAATAGTGTTTCAATAGCCATACGTTTAAATACTATTTCAATGTGTGTAGCCACATCCATAGGAAAGAGTTTGTATGAAGTTGTAAGTATTCGTCTTCAGTAGCAGGTCGCCAGATTTGTTGGCCAACTAATCATAACTAGCCGACCGCGCAAGACAACGTACGTGTCATTTTTATAGAGTATGTCAGTGCAGCGCCATATGCAATCTTAAAAAAAGACGGGTTGCACTCCGGGAGTGCCGGCAGAAGTGAAAACTTGATTATTAACGTTGAGCATGTTTGATATTTTGGAATGGTTAGGCAATAATTTTGCACCAATTGCTTTATCAGTATAAAAGTACTATCATTTATGTGGTAGAATACAATATTCATTTATTGCGCTATCGCACACAAACATGACAATTTATATTACATTAAAAATTTAACACTTTAAAACTATTACAATTATTTTACATTAAAAAGTTATACACGAACATTCGCGCAAGCGCCCTGCGCTGCCTAAGCGAAACAGTAGGCCCAGGCATACATTTTCGCCGCGCCGTAGAGAGGGGATAGCTGTCTACTCTCCATCCGTCTTACGCTTTTTCGATCAGGTCACGTGTCCTGACGCGAGTTTAAGATTTTATACCCATTACAGAAAAAGTGCTCAACGCCGCTAAAGAAGTTTTCACTTCAATAATATCAATGACGCCGCTAGTCGAGCAACAAATCGCTGTATTTGTTTTTGTTTTGAGAGCCGTCTTGCATGCGTTGTGAGTCTTGTAAATACTTTTAAACGCCTTGAATTGTGGAGGGGCGCGCCATGATGTCGTAGTTTATCTCTACACCGGTGGTTAGTTCTACACTTCTCCTCCTATGAGACAACCGATATTATCCCAAGATAACACAAACAATCTTACGTCCAGTATCTATGTGTGCTAAATTTCATCCAATTCCGTTAAGCCATTTAAGCGTGGAAGAGTTATTCAAACATCCATCCATCTTCTCAATTTTTTTTTGTTATTTTTTTTTATTCTTATTCTCAAAGGTATTTTAGTAGGTATTTTAAATGTTTTAATTGTTTTCAGGCTAGCAAATATAGCTTCATTTAAATGCTTAAAAAAATTGGGCATGACTATGTTGAAAAATCGACCAAGTAAGTATTATGCCACTTATTTTAAAGTAATTATTTATTATTTTATTTATTTATTTATTTATTTAATCTCAAAAAGCCATACATTCTAAATTACATGTAACACTGGACCTCACACTAGGATACCCTGTGTCGTGGAACAACAACAGAATATATAAAATAAAACATGTAAATGGTTATAATTCTAAAAATACATACTTCTTACGTCCGCGAATCATACTTTAATCAACATTAAACCTAATACTTACTTGCAAATTGCAAAAAACGTAAGAAAATTTGATTTCGCGGGCTACCGTGGAGCTTCCACCTTATTGTTTTTTTCTTTAATGTGTGTTATCTCTCAGGCATAGAGAACGCGTGGATTGGCGCTAAGGGAGTGTTAGGTCGATGGACATGGATCGACACCGGGGTTAGCCTGTTCCAAACACCGGCTTTGATAGACGCGCCCGCAAGTACCTGGCCTCCTATGAGGTAAGTCTAGATTTTAACAAAAACATAAATGTGAAAAAAAAAAGGCCAAGTTCGGTAGCAACCACCTTAAAAAAATCAAAGTCAAATCAAATCGTTTATTTTTTAATTAGACCAGGGATTCCTAATGTGTGTCGCAACTGCCTGGGGCTTTGTGATGCTGTCACGAGGGCGACGGTAGGCACAAGCCACATTGATTGTAGAACAATCATTATACTGTTACCTACATTTTCTAATAAATATTTAATATTTAACACTTTTAGCCGAGCATCTGGGTACCTATTCAAATGTTTGTTGCGCGGCGCACTATTTTCTCATACATAGTAAAAGATAAAAGTGTACAAAAAAGAGTGGCGTTAGAAGTCTGAAAATGTATAATGATACGGCACGATGACGTAGCTTAAAGAAATTATAGTCCCGCGTAGTATAGGCTGCGGCTGTTTGTACACGTTCTTTAATAAAGAAGGACATCATTTTTGCTGACCTGATTAAACTAAACGTTGTGTCAATTAGCGTTTATCATACGTAACGTTGCTCGCCTGAAAGTGTTAAGCTTATAATTGTTGAAATAAATAAATAAAATAATGTTAATCTCTTTTAGCGCTACACCCCAATACGTTCTTAAAGAAAGGCGTCTCAAAAAAAAAATGTAAAGGGAGTCACGCTTGATTGAAATCTCCTTCTTTCTTTATCGTATGAGCAGTAAGGGCTCCCACACAAAACCACGATGTGATGCGATACGATGCCGCATCGCAGGAACTTCAGGGACTTTAACTTCACAGGAATTCGCAGATATGTGCGATGCGATGCGAATTCGCGGTTTTGTGTGGGATCCCTAAGGTCTGACGACCCCACACACCCTAGTGTCAGAGTTCCTAAACCCCCTCAAGGGCCTCTGACATGGTTTGAGTGGAACAGTACTAGGCTGGTATAAGTCCCGGTCCGGAATCTCCTGAATTAGACCATTAAAAGACATCATCATTTATTAAAAAAAAGCAACTGAATCATTGAATCTAGTTGCCCCTTCTAAAGCATAGTTTTGTTCTACACTTTTAGTGCAAAATGTTTCAGGGACAGAACTAGTATAAAGCAGAATGGATGTCTCCAACTGGACAGGCACGCATCGCATCCGCCTATCTTCTTAGAAGCTAGATGTGAGAGAAAAATGCAGTTCATATGTTATGAAGGTAAAGTATTTGCTTTACTTCTTTACTTAATTAATAATAATTTTTACACGACTGCTTCAAAAAAAGGAGTGTTATGTGTTCAGGGTTAATGTATGTATGTGAGTTTCTTTATTGTACCATAACTTTTAAACGCCTGCACCGATTTAGATTTATGGTGTATCGTTACAATCCTTACATCGTTCCGAGTAACATAGGCTAGTAAAAATAAAAAGAAACCGGTGTGGTCACTTTAAAACGTAAATTAATGCCAGCCTCAATTTTTTTTTTATGAATCTGTGCGTGTCTATGTTTATCGTCTAGAATTTGACAAGTAGATTTAAAAAATATATAACACCGTGAATAAAAAACGTCGTAAAAGAAACTGACGAGTAAATAAAGTAAAAATATGTGCAATTATTGCAGTCGTGTTTTTTTATTTTTTAATAGCCTGTGTCTTGTTTTTTTTGTAGCTTGTTCATACTCGTATTTCTAAGGCTGAGTTTCACCAAATTAACCTAACTTACTTTTACCTAGAACTAGATTAAAAAAAGATGTAGTAACAAAGTTAGAAAAGATTATGCTTAGATGGTTCGGTCATGTTGAGAGGATGAGTGAAAGACGATTAACAAAAGGTATTTATATGGCAGACGTGAGTGGGAACGCAGGAAGGGGTCGCCCTAGGAAGACCTACACTGACCTTATTGGTGAGGTTCTTCAGTAAGGTCAGGTGCGCAGTACTCGTAACCGGCGTGCTTGTATGACGAGATGTATGAACGTGGACGAGGCGAAAGGAGTATCTAGGCATCGTAACCGTTGGCGTTCTGTGGTTTCTATTTATCCCCATGAGAAAAAGGCGTGAGTTTATGCCTGGATATGTAACTAGCTAAAGTCTGTGACTTCGTTCGAGTGAATATCGGTTCTCACGGCTAGGCAGGTTATAGATAAAAAACTTATTCTGGTAAGTTTAAAAAGTTGGGTGAAAATCGCTTTTAGAAGGAGACGCGTGTGTGTTAATTTTTTCAAGTAACAACAGAGCAATTACGTATTGGTGTGATTTTCAACTGACTTCATGAAGGATAAGCAGGTAAAGTAATAAAAGCAAAATTTTTGATTTGAAAAATACTTTTGACTGCCTCGTTGGTCTAGTGGTCGCAAGCGCGACTGCTGCGTTTGAGGTCTTGGGTTCGATTCCCAGGTCAGGCAAAGTGTTATTGGGTTTTTCCATCAGGAATTCCTCAATAGCAGCCTCGGAGTCGGGATTTGTGCCCGGTTGATGGCAATAGGTTCGCCCCCAATTACATGGGACTAAAAACATAACTGGCGAAATGTGGGTGTACTAATGGGTACCTACACCTCTGCCTAACCCTTCGGGGATTACAGGCGTGATGTTATGTATGTAAAAATAACTTTAATTTCCTAAGCCGGAACGCTACACTACACGTGTGGCTTGGCTGGTTTTTCTGTCAGAAATTTCTCGTCCGTCAATTAGTAATTCAACTAACAGAATTATAATCTACCTACTTGATTCTCTGCCTATCCCTTTTGGGAATATAAACATGTGTAATATTATGTTTATGGAACATCCGGTCTTCAAACCTTTGACCCTAAACTGTATTCAAATTCAAAATCCTTGTTTTCAATTGATCTTATTGCCACTTAAACAAATAACAACTTTAAGTTCGTACAAATTAGGTTGATATTAGAATGTACTATTGAAAGTTGTAATAATAATGAAGATTGTTGTAGCAATTTCAACTTTATGTGTAGGTGGTAAAGTTCTTTTTTCAATGACTTGTTTTTGTTTTGATGTTTGGTAAGTAAATTGTTGAACGCAGTTTAATGCGTTGTTAGACCGAAACTGTTTTTTTTTTTGTTGGAGTAGTAGAGTATGAAGGACCATAGTCCGAGGAAGTACTATTAATATGAGGTGGAAAACACCTCATAACAAAAACTTTTACCAGGTTGTTGAATTACCTAAAAAGAACCAACCGTTAGCTGCCAGCACGCCGCCCGCAAACCGTCACCTTTCTTATCTTGTCATTTAAAAATATATCTTAAGTTGCACAATTTAAAGTCGTAATTTGAATAGCAAATCACTCAGTGTAATGATGAATGACTCTTAAACTAAATGTAGGTTGCTGGTTTCAGTACAATATGGCGTGGAATTTGAAAATGGTGTCCGGCGAATGGGTAAATATCTTCTTAAGTACTAATGCAAGGTGTATAGCAATTTGAACCGTATTGTAAAGCTCATTAGGCACACCCAGAGCCCTATCTAGTTGGCAAGCCGGCCAAATGTCCAGAGAGCCGGCAAAATTGAGTATTTGCACAGAGTTCGAAATTCGAAATTTCGTTCGTTTCAAAATTTTTCTCTATTTTCTGCACCTACTACGTTTTGTCTCTGGATCACCCTAAGGTAGACTGGTAGAAAATGCCCAAGGCATTAAGTCCGCCTTTGTGCATTGTATTTTTACATGTGCATAAAGTTTAAATAAATAAATAAGTCCAAAATACTCTCATGAATTTTTGTAAACTTGTTCAGAAACCACAGTAGACTAACGTATGTGAATATTGGTGCCGATTCCCTTGTTCACAAACTAGACTAAATTTATAGAATTGACATCTCTTACTAACATACAGCGAAAGGAAAGGACGGTGACATTAAAGAACTAAGTTAGCGATGTCAAATTAGTTTTGCCTTGAACTTTTCCGTATTTTTAATCTATACGTTTTAAGATGTCAACTATAACTGTATGGATGTGTCTGATTGACTAAATTTGACAGCTCTTATTTACATTAGTCTCTTTCTTATTTTATTGGACAGAAAAAGATGGAAATAGTCTAATTTTAGTTTAGTTTGTGAACAAGGGAATCGGCACCATATACTCGTATCTAAAATTAAATAAATCTCACTTTAACAGGGTAATTGAAAATATACCCGAAATCTGAAAACAGGTCATTGTACTCATCATTATGAACAACTTTTACTATGGGACCAACCCTGAAATCATGAAAAAAAATCAGCTGTTCCCTACAAAAATGCTACACAACACGATCGTAATGTATGGATCAGCTGTTTTTTTTCATGATTTCAGGGTTGGTCCCATAGCAAAAGTTGTTCATAATGATGAGTACAATGACCCTTTTTAAGGTTTCGGGTAAATTTTCAATTACCCTGTATATTATCCTACATCCGGACTCCATTAAAAATGACTTGCCGACCCCTGGCCTGAAGTATCTGTGTTCACATAAATTTCAGGAACTCCATTCCAAATGATACCTGGAGAGACACCGAACGACGATTTGTACTACTACGTCTTAGTCAGGCAGCTGTTTTACTGGCAACACGCTAATCAGAACTGCTTGAAGATGAACGGAACGCTCGCCAGCTTGGACAATAATGATATTCTGATACAGCTGTTACTTGTCATGGGCGAGAATAAGGAGGAACGTGAGTTTTTACTAACTTAAGTATCCAATCTATGCCGGGGTTGCGGGACGTCTTAACAGGATACCGTGGCCCCGGAACGCAAAGGGCTACAGAAGGAACAGGGTGGGTTTTTAGTCAGTAAAAGTCTAACAGTACCCAGGGCGAAAGGAGTGATTTGATGATGCCACCTAAAAAAAAAAGTATCCAATCCAGCTTTGACCCTAGCTGCCCAAACGCAGATCCGCCGTTGTGGGTAAGATGGGCATGTCCACAACCCAAATTCGAATAAAAAGATAAAAAACTGATGACGGCGGCCATCTTGGACCAGTTGTCATCAAACATAGCTAAGAACACTCTCAACTAATTAACCTTTCAAACAAACAAAAACAAAATCAAAATCGTATTATCCGTTCGAGAGCTATGATGCCACAGACAAACATACACACACACGTCATAATTTATAACAACTCGTCGTTTCGCGTTAAAGTTATAGTTTATTTACATTTTGTTTCTTGTTTTTTTCCAGTTATTGAACATGTTTGGATCGCTGGTCGACTGAACATGACAAAGGACATATCTACGGACACTGTCAGTTTCAGCTGGTACAATCCCAACACTGGGAAACGGATCCCAAGCCCTAAAACAGTTGAGGAACCTGTTCCTGGGATATATGTGAGTAATGAATGAAAGAGTACGTATGGAGTTTCTTGCCCATTCTTCTCCATACAAAACTACCTTTTGGAAGGGGCAACTAGATTCAATTCTATTTTTTTTTTCATGTAATGACGTTCAAAAGTGCCTTATAGTGACCTAATTGAAATAAATGATTTGACTTTGACTTTGACTTTAATTAAATCTGTTAGAAAGAAAGAAAGGAAGAAGAAAAAAAAATGTTATCGATGATTTAATTATTTTCAAAAAGTGGAATCAAACTTCTTTTTCAATATCCGTAAATTTCCTTAGATAATTAATACTATTCGATTATTTTTAACCAAGAAAACACATCGAAATCGTTATAAAAACGCTTCTAAAAAAATTCTACCATTTTTTTTATTGATAAAACTATTCCCCGCTAGATGACACTATAATCCATCAACTCCATTACACAATAGTTCTGCTATTCCCCGGTAGATGTCAGTGTTAAACAGAATTGTTTCGTTTACCGCTAGATGTCTCTGTTCACAAATTCGAAAAGGACGTTTTCTAATTAGTTCTTCTATTTCCCACCAGGTGCCGCCATGGTGGGCAGATGAGGAGTTCACAATGGATAATTCCTGCCTGAACTTGGACAGACAAGATCACCTCATTGGTTTGGTTTATGGACTACCATGTGACACGGCACAGTACTCTATTTGTATGATAGGTAAGCAGAAAAACAGCTTAGTGCCGTACTACTACTAACGCAACATTGAGGCATGGCATTTTACTAATCAAGTAATCATTCGTCTTTTTTTTAGTGAAAGCTTCGTTTAGCGATTGTTTGTAGGGGCAAAATGTATGTGACGTGTTGCACCACAGTTATTCCAAAGATTCAAGTTTTCACTGGTTATTATTTTGTACCTACGGCCTGCAGGTGACCATATGAATATTTGTGCCGTGCGATAATAGAACCAGCGACACTCAGCGCAGTAGTCAATCACTCAGCAACTGTGCTAATCGTGTCATCAAATTCAATTCTTGAAACCACCAATCAATTGACATATTTTTTTATAATCTGTCTAAACGCGATTTTTTCATTGGTTTTTTGTATGTCAATAGCAAACTGTGACGTCACTTACCAACAAAGAACTAAGTTGATTTACTATGTAAAAGCAACTTTAAATCTAATTTCACCGTTAATTCAAAATGAATCATGGTTTTTTAGGGCTAAAATGAAGTGTTTTTTTAGAGAAGTTATGTCTTGGAATAAATGTTTAGTGGTTTCAAGTACCCAATTATCTTCATAATTTTGTTTTTTTTTTTCTAGAAAAACCTCGCAAGTCACAACCTGTCATACCACTACAGAAGCTACAACCAAGCGTGGGTACCACAGAACTACCAATCACCATCACCACGGACGGATACGAGAGCGCTTGACTATAGCAATAATAATAAACGAATAATTTAAAAATCCCCCGACGGCGGCCATCTTGATTCGATTTTCATCAAACATAATATAGTACGGCCGACGTATCTTGGCGTTCTGAAGATAGCTTTTTGGCTGCGCAATGGATATTATAGAAACGAAATTGTTTACTGCGCAGCAATCGGCTTACTTCAGGGCTGCCAAGATACGTTGGCCGTATTGTAACACACTAGACTAAATATCAACCTTCAAACAAAAAACTATCTCAAAATCGGTTCATCCGTTCGGGAGCTACGAAGGCACAGTCAAACATATTCAACACACTGTTTATTCTTTTTTGAAAGCCTGATACCTTTAGTGATAATGGATGGGTCGTTGCGTCGTATACTTGTTGATGTCACTATGCCCCATGATATGATGATATCATTGTTTATTTAATAAAAGATCATAGCTGTCAATTCTTAATTTATAATACTTTGTAACGAGTTAACAAAAGAGATAGGTTTGCAGACATTAATCAGATATAGACGAAGTATTTTTAGAAACCGATGTTTTCAAATGTAATTTAATTTAAAAAGTAATTAGTAAACAGTATAAGTCAAGTTTCAATACAAAACATCCATCGGTTTCTAAGAAAACTTCAATCTGACGACCCTGGATACCTACCTAACTCTTATGTTGACTCTACATAGGTACTACCAAGTATTTGTATTATACATAGGTATTAAAAAAAAAATGTATTATTTGTAATTTATTTTTTAAAAAATATGTAAAAAATATATTAAAATTAAGAATAAGTAGGGTGAAAATTAAAAATTTTGGTATTTTAAATGAAGTTTTATTTTTCCGTTAAGGTGCTCCCTCACCGGGAGCATTCACGTGTATTGTAACATTATAGATTCAACTTTGAGCATTACATTACAATACTACCTCCCTGACTAACGAGCATTTGCGTGTAATGTAACATATAGATTCGACTTTGAGCATTACATTGGAACTGGAGCGCATTGATGTTACAATTGTATCAAGATATTACACATTTTGTTTTCTTTTATCCTTTCACTTTAAGTAATTAATAATTACAATACGTATCGACCGAATCTCACAATGGACTCCACGAGACAGGCTCGACCTAGTGTGGAGTCCACAAGTTAATGTTATAAGTATGTTTCCTTTTTGTCTCAATAAAATTTTATTTTTTATTTTATTTTATTATTGTATCATTACAAGGTGCGCATTGTAATGCTTGGTTCTCCTCCTTCACTGATGTAATGCTCAAATCTGTAACGTTACATTACACGCGAATGCTCCCGGTGAGGGAGCACCTTTTAAGAAATACAATCAAGTCAGAAAATTAGTTTGTAAAGAGTGTAAAAATGCTTTTACCCGACTGCGCAAATTAGAGGGTAATGTGTTTACCAGCCTATGTATGTTTGTTCCTCTGTGGCGCTCGAGATACGTAACACGTATGCCGATTTTGATTTGTCATTTTTTAAGTATTAAATACCTTAATATAAAAAAATCCTCTATTTAACAAATCCGGCGATACTCCCTAGGAGCCTCTGCTAGGAATAAACCCCATAGTGGCAAGTAGTTTGGTATAATGAATATTTCAGATCCCCTTCAGCTTTGTTATCTGGTCAAGCCCCAGCGGTACTGGTACGACAGAACAATAGAAACTCAATTGTGTCTCATTATGTGGGACTTGAGTACTGCGTTGCGTTTTTTAGTCGAAACACAACGTGTGTGTTTTCCCGCAGTCAACGAGTTAATTGACTGCCTCGTTGGTCTAGTGGTCGCAAGCGCAACTGCTGTGCATGAGGTCTTGGGTTCAATTCCCAGGTCGGGCAAAGTGTTATTGGGGTTTTCTATTAGGAATTTCTCAGGGAGTCTGGATTGTGCCCGGTTGATGGCATTAGGCTCACCCCCTATTACATGGGACTTAAATATAACTAGCGAAATGTGGATGTAATAATGGGTACACCTCTGCCTAACCCTTCGGGGATTACAGGCGTGATGTTATGTTGAGTAATTCCATCCAGGTTTGCACTGTATAGCTTAATAGTACAGCACATTTGGCATACAAGTCCAAGCTGCACTTTGTCCATTTTTATATTCATAACAAAATATAAATAAGTAATGAAAGAATGTATTCTTAAAATTATTTATTTCTTAAAAAGTATTACATATATAACATTATTTTAAACTACTCAACGTGTCCACCCATTGTTTATTTACTTTATTCATTTGTGAGTAATTATCATACATGGCTGCTAGGTTCTTGTTAAACATCCTCAAATGTTCCAAGTAAGCTCTAAGACTGCTGTTCATTGCACGAACCGATTCTATTTCTTGTGTCAGCTCTGTGGATACTTTCTGAAAAAAAAAGAAGGAACTGTCATTAAGGTTCTTCAGGTTCTAGAATTTTTCAAATTTAAAAAATAGGCAAACTTTTAAAGTTATGTTGTTCATGATTTCCAAATCCATGCTAATAATATTATAAATGGGGAAGAGTGTCTGTCTGTCCGTTTCTTACTTCTTCACGCTTAAACTGCTGAATCAATTTTGATGAAATTTAGCATGGAAATTAAGTATTTTTTTTAATTACTAATTAAAATTATGTATGACATAGTTATTATCCCGGAAATCACCCCCTAAGGCGGTGCAAAGGGGGGTGGAAGTTTGTATGCAAGTACGATATAAACAAGTTCCACCTAGTCACGGACAAAAGCTAGTTTTAAATATTCTTAACTTAGAACTTATTTAATTTTCTATTAAAAACATAACAATCTATTTAAATGGGGCTTCCTCCCTCCTACCCTTCTGCTGTGCCCTACAGGGTCCACAATGATCTGAATTACAAAAGTTACCACCTAAGAATACATACATGGAAATATATAAAAAAACAATAAAGGTATTGAGTATAAGGCAACACTGGAAAGTCTGATTGAACAGCATACAACCTCATAGTTTGAACTACTAGATACAAATTCGAAAAAAAGGGCAAATGTCCATCATTTTAGTTATTTCTATGAAGAAATGTGAAAGCACAGCCTAAACTATTTGACAAAATCTCGTATCGTGGGCTCGTGGCTGGGAGTCAGTCAGCAGGGCTGTTAATACCAGATGTATGGGACTGTGACCCTAATTTTGTACACAGATTATATTTTCAAAAACTGCTTGAAAGAATCTAGTCAAATATATGTTCAGTACTAACTGGAATCTATGTTTGTGACTGAAATTATAGGACATGGGCGTGAGGCGCTGGCTTATAGAAGATAGGACTTTAACTAGTCATCATCTGCCTAGCTTTATCCCAACTATGTTGGGGTCGGCTTCCAGTGTAACCAGATACAGATAAATACCAACTAAGAAGGTATTTTAACAAGTGAAGATTTAAATTACTGACCATTGACCAGTAGTAATTATTGTTGTTATTCTAAATTTCTTTGTTTAATCAAACTTACTGACGGAACAAAATATAATTCACCAACCTCACGCTTAGACGAAGTCACAGAGGCGCTAGACATTTTTTTAAAGTATTGTCTATTATTATCACCGAGGGTTTTATATTTATTTATTTGTTGATTATAAACATAACAAAGAAAGAAGTTTCCAATTCCAAATTTCCAACTTTTATTTGGTTGGTCTAGTGTTGCTGTACTAATATTCAAAACAACCCTGTTTTATATTTCTGACAGTAGAACACAAAACTAACCATTTACATGAAAAATTGGATTGTGAAGAAAATATAGTTAGTATGAAATAAAAAAAAAAACAGAATACATAAAACGACAATAAATTTTTGTATTTAGGAAGAGTAGATTATTAGCAATAATTGCTGGAAAATTTGCATATGTGGCAGCACTCAAATGTTGTCAATCAATTAGCAGCAATATGACATTTGACATAAGAATTTGCGGTTCATTTCACGAAGTTTAGGTAATTGTTACGTAATCCTTAAAATTGCGTTTAAATAAAACTGATTTTTATATTTTTCTTTCGATATTTGAAGATTTTGAAGTAGGTACCTGCTTAAAGGAAAACCATTCATGAACATAAAAATGTTATGAACTTCTAAACTCGTACTCAGGGGTCTGCAGCCCAAATATTGTCTAAAATCATGTTATTTTCATAAAGTTAAAGGAAATTACATTTTATCTAGAAACAAAACTTGTCAGAAAATATTATTATTACCATCCAAAATTCACACCCTGCTTTGGATTCCTCAACCCCTCGAGCTCAACCTAACTTTACCCAACGACCAACTCCCAGTATCGACTTTAGAAGCAGTCTCAAAACGCATGCGCACAGCCAGCCACGGCGCCATCTGCAGAAAAACGTAGTAGTTAAAAAAAGAAACGCCGCCATTTTGACATTTGTTTGGCTTTTGTGTTCTACAATGTAAGTTATCATGTAATTACTCATTACGAGTTATTATTCAATATATTTCCGCTATCGAATTGTTTCGCTAGCGATTTGGATATATAAAATCCAACGCATCAGTGGGAATCGCATGCGTCGAGCAACGAAAAAATCGATAATGTGCCAGTGCCGCTTTTTAACTTTCGCGTTACAAATGTTCGTGTTATTTTACTAAAATATCAACTAAAGTTATTTAAAATACATCTTATATTCATCATGAAGTGTTTTAATTGTGTTTTGACTGGAAACTGACAGTGATATGTGGTAAAAAGTGGATCTGGAAAAAGGCGCGAATAACCCGCTGCCGAAATTGCCTACAGGAATAAAAAAATAATTACATCTATTAAAACAAAAGGATTCTTCCAAAGCGTAATGAGCATCTCATCGAACTGGTGTTATAATTAATTTTCCGGTTATGCATTACGTACAGCAAATGGAATAAACAATACTTTCTAAAAATTAAGTTCATGTGAGTACATATTTCCTGAATTAGGTAATTTCATAGACTTAAAATACTAGATTAACATACAATCAATTCATGATTTATTTTCCAATAACTTCTGTTAGTCTTACAAAAATGAGTTTGAGAATGCCCATTGATGTCAATGACTTATAAGATAACACTGTCAATATTATTTTCACAGAAAAATGTAAACAAATCATATTTTCTTAGTAACGTTGGCATGTTTCGTGTTATTATCATTTTTAGGGTTTGAAGCTCCAAAGGAAAGCAAGGAACCCTTAAAAGATCAGTTTTTGTTTATCTATCAATGGAGATTTTTTCATATTGTCTTTAGGCTTCTAACTCTGCTCATAACTTCATAGTTGTTGTCAGAACTGGTGTTCCAGGGCCAGGTATCCATACCATACATGAAAAAATATATCTTAATACTTATGAAAATTTAAACCTGTCTAGTCTAAAGGGTATCTGTGAATTGCTCCTCATAGGTAAGCCATTCAAAAGTCTGGGATCCTGAGGCCCCGAATTACAAAAAGAAAAGAATAAAAGAAGATTTAATTGAAGAAATATTTGTATTATTTTCTTTCGGGCTCTGGGCCCCTACAAACCACCAACATGAGGCTTCAAAGCAATTGCTTACACTAAAAATGTATAATCCAGCCCTGCACAGGACACATACCTAATACATAGGGTTTTAACTAGCTGTTACCACTGACGCATTGTCGCATGTCCCATCTCCTTCAGTGGGCTCCAAAAATGTAACCAGTCTCCTTTAATGGCTCCTATTTTGCGGTTACTACAGTAGTATAGAGTTTCTTGCCCATTCTTCATACAAAACTGCCTCGTTGGTCTAGTGGTCGCAAGCGCGACTGCTGTGCATGAGGTCTTGGGTTCGATTCCCAGGTCGGGCAAAGTGTTATTGGGTTTTTCCATCAATAATATCTCAATAGCAGCCTGGGAGTCTGGATTTGTGCCCGGTTGATAGCAATAGGCTCGCCCCCTATTACATGGGACTAAAAACATAACTGGCGAAATGTGGGTGTACTAATGGGTACACCTCTGCCTAACCCTTCGGGGATTACAGGCGTGATGTTATGTTATGTCTTCATAGTAAACCACCTTTTGTGAGGTTACTCCAACCTAGGCCATCCCAGAAGATTAGCAGCCTTTCAGACTGCTGCAAGCTTTTAGGATGCAATACTAGGCATGTGCAGTGGCTTTTCTTCTGCATCCATGCATCCTCTGCAGACGGATGTTTGACACATCTATGGTAAATACTGTACTTGTTTAGTGGACAATGGCCGACTTTTAATGGTGTAATTAAACTACTTAATTTGACTTTGAAATGTTCTTCACAGCATTCACATTTACAACACAAAACAAATGCTCCATCTCCATCCACTGCCTTAATCTTACCTGATTATCTGAACGAATTCATTTTCATTATATGTGGACTAGCAATACCCCACAGTTTCAACCGTGTTAATTTGTGTGTTTAATTACTGTTTTGTTCCCAAGGGACGTAGTGTAATTAAAAAAAGATGCTCTCAGATATTTGAAATGGGACCAGTAGTATAGATTATCGAATACAAACAAACAAACAAATTCTTCTGCTTGATAATATTAGTATGAGTATGGATAAGGCTGATTATATTATACTGCAGTGTCCACAGAACGTAGTATTATTCTGTATCTTATAAGTGAAGACCTGTAATTGGCTGTCAGTCTAATTTTCTGTCACTAGTCTGTTTTTTCTAGGTGTAGGTCTCCCATGTTACTTTAATAAATAAATAAGTAAAGAAATAAAAGAAAAAACCAACCGCCCATGATTATACTGACATACAAAGTATAACACGTAGTTGTCTATCATCCTATCATGCTGTTAGAATTTTTATCAGGTAAATTCCTTCACCATCATTTCTTTTTCACAGGTTAAGTTGTCCTCTAATCTTGCGATGCGGCTAAGAAGTCGGAAGAGGGAGCGACCGCTCTCAAGTAAACGGAGTTCCAAGGTAACGAAGCTAAAGAAGAAGCCCATTAAGCCTCTAACTAAGCCACCAAACGCTTGGAAGAATATCCTTAAACGTGAAGTGAAAAATGTGGTGTCTGACACACCGCAATTCTGTATCACTCGGTCACAGAAACATCTGAAAACTCGTCCTGTAAGAACCAAGTTAAGCATGGAGAAGCCGTTGGAGACAATGCACAAGAAGGCAAAGCACAAAGATGATAGCCGCACAAAGAAACCGATATTCCAGACTGTTGTACGGAGTTCAACTAAAGATCCTGTGTCCTCTTCAACGGCTGTGAAGAAGCCGCAGAACGATAAGATCACTACAACATCTAAGACTAAAGAGGTTCGTACAACGAAGAGTGTCCAGCTTAGACACAGTTCGCTGAACCGAGAGCTTAAGAAGACTGAAGTTATATCTTCAGCGATAAGCTCACCAAGGAAGACGAGACGAATGGATAAGACTGATAAGTCAGCATCTTTAAACAGCTCACCAATACGTAAAGTCCGTCAGATTGGGATAATAACTCCTAAATTAACAAAGTCCTCGGTCAGTTCAACAAATGAAAGTCCAAAGAAGAGAACGAAGAAAGCTCCGGTTGTGCCAGAAACTAATTGTTACCCGGAAGACAATGATGTTACAATGTACGAAGCCCATACAACCACTTTCGTGGACTTCCCAACACCAAAGTCTGAGGAATCTGATTCGGATGGCCAGGTAGAATCGTCAGAACTCTGTCTTCCAAATGATTGTTTGAATGACTTCATGGCTATAGCAGAGTGTGCTCGTCTGATCAATGAGGATATGCCAGCTACGGAGGAAGACATTAACTTCTTAGCTGATAAAGCAGCGAGGGTCATGACTACGGAGAAGGCAGAGGAGAGGACCGCTTCCAGGACTAATTCGGTGGATAAGAGAGTGATGAAACGCAGGAAGTCTAGTAACGATTTGGAGATGTACCAGCCGACTTCTACCACTGATGATTTGGATACTTGTACCGATTTCTTGACTAATGGGGAGAAATATGTTCAGGTGAGAATATTTAATTTATTACAATTTCTTGACAGGTTTTTTTTGGAATGGTAAAAATCGACAAATGAGTCCTTCCGCCCTGGATGGGGCGGAAGGACTGTCAGACTTTTACTGACTAAAAAACCACTCTATCCCGTTAAGACGTCCTGCAACCCGATTTCTTGACAGAGTGGTTGTAATCGGCCGCTCTGTTGGGTGTTCAATTCCCGCATGAAACAAATACTTCTACTACATCTTTGCACTTACAATATTGAAAAAATTCGTAGAGTGGTATTTCTAAGAAAAAATAATTTTGATAATTCATTGCGCAGTTTGTCTAATTCTCTTATTTATCCATTTATAATAGAAAAGTATTTTATGTCCATAAAAGATTTACAAACAATATGAACAGTTAGTTGCATTTATTTATAACAAGCGACCCGCCCGGCTACTCGCGGGAAGCGACTTTGTTTAAAATTATGTAAAGATAAACTAATTAAAATAATATACTTCATCTCTCTCACACAGCCCGACTTCGTAACAATGTTAGAGCAAGACGGCTACGTGCGCGACTCGGAATGTGAGATATCCTCAACCTGCGACACTCAAGGGACCGCTATAGAGAGTCTTGAAGCCCTGTCAGCTCGCAGTCCTAGCTCCGGGTTCCTTGCTGAGATCAGTCAAAGCTTGGCTGCTGAGGCCCATGTAACGGTGAGTTTGTCTCTTTCTATTACGAGGAATTTATGTTTGTAAGACAAGGATTGTTATGAGTTAATCAGTAGTGCTATTCTGCAAAAATCGTCGTCGCGTCGCGTTTTAATATTTTGATTAATGCTAGAGTGAGAAAGAGTTATATGTAGATTACCATCTCTTTCTATTATTATAGGGATACTAGAAAGGATTAAATTTTATCATTATCTTTTCTTAAATTCTTACTTGCTTTTTCTTTACGTAATAGTCAAGTCAAACACTTATTTAGAAATACAATCATGACCTGAACTTTAATACTCTGTGTCACTTGTGCAATTTATTATCTGTATTCTGTTGCTTAAATAAATAAGTCAAACAAATTATGCATTTAAATGTACAATAATATCTATTCAAATATTTATTTTCAGTAGATGTTATTTCGACATAAACGAATATAAACATTCTGTTACTGTAAATACAGTTGATTTCAAAATACATTTATAATTAGTAATATTGAGAAAAGCAGCAGTTGTAACATAAACTAAACTTTATGCGTAGATAATAAAATCATTTTTTTAAACATACATATTTTGTTTGCATGTTTGAAAATTAAATTATGAACATAATATAATGACTTGATACGTATTAAAGTCATCAAAAAGTCTGTGAACTAACAAATGATTGTGTTTTCAACAGAACGGGAACGATATCAGCGTTGATGAAGCTGCGCTTGCGTACCACGACGAGCAGTCGCCGACAGACATAGAGGTTGGTGTTTTTTTTTTTAATTTTATCACTATCACACTATCTACACTAATATTATAAAGAGGTTTTTTTTATATTTCCGTTTGTTTATTTGTTTATAATGGATAAACACAAAAATTACTGGACCGATTTTAAAAATTATTTCACCATTAGAAAGCTACATTATCTGCGAGTAATATAGGCTATATTTTATTATATTTTTGCTCGGACGAAGTCGCGGGTAAAAAAAATATAAGAACAGACCGACACAAGTGGAAATTAAAATCGGTCCAGCCGTTTAGGACCGTGTTTAATTACACATCTGTCCAAAAAAAGGAGTGGTATGTGTTCAGGGTTAATGTATGTATGTATGTGAGTTTCTTTATTCCACCATAACTATTAGAAGCCTGTACCGATTTATATGTATGTGGTATCGTTACAATCCTTGCATCGTTCCGAGTAACAAAGGCTAGTAAAAATAAAAAGAAACCGGTGTCAAACTTTAAAACGTAATTAATAACAATCTCATTTTTTTTTATTAATCTGGTCGTGTCTATGTTTATCGTCTAGAATTTGAAGAGTAGATTTAAAAAATATATGTATAACACTGTAAATGAAAAACGTCGTAAAAAAACTAAACGAAACAAGACATTGGTGCCGATTCCCTTGGTCACAAACTAAACTAAAATTAGTCTATCTTCATTTTTTTTTTGTCCAATAAAACAAGAAAGAGACTAATGTAAATTACAGCTGTCAAATTTAGTCAATCTGACACATCCATACAATTATAGTTGACATCTTAAAACGTATGGATTAAAAATACGGAAAAGTTCAAGGCAAAACTAATTTGTCATCGCTAACTTAGTTCTTTAATGTCACGGAATGTCACCGTCCTTTCCTTTCGCTGTATGTTAGTAAGAGATGTCAATTCTCTAAATTTAGTCTAGTTTGTGAACAAGGGAATCGGCACCATTATGCAATTTTTGTTGCGGTCGTGTTTTTTAATTTTAGTAGCTTTTTTCCACTTTTGTCTGCTTGACCGGATCTTAGGCGCTACAAGAGTTAAAAAATAAAATAACGTGTTTTTCTCATACCAGGAGGAAGCGGCCGACGTGATATCTTCGTGCAGCAACCGCGTGGATTGTGAGCAGATATCGTCCTGGGTGGACGCCTTCGACCCCTATCTGTTTATTAAACAGGTAACCTAGTAATACCAGACTATTACTGCCCCACTGCAGGCCTCTTCTCATTCAGAGAAGGCACGAGCATTGATCACCACGCTTGCTCAAGGCGGATCGGTGAATTAAGAGTAATTATAATTAAAAACAGCCTCGTTGGTCTAGTGGTCGCAAGCGCGACTGCTGTACATGAGGTCTTGGGTTTGATTCCCAGGTCGGGCAAAGTGTTATTGGGTTTTTCCATCAGGAATTTCGTGCCCGGTTGATGGCAATAGGCTCGCCCCCTATTACATGGGACTAAAAACATAACTAACTGGCGAAATGTGAGTGTACTAATGGGTACACCTCTGCCTAACCCTTCGGGGATTACAGGCGTGATGTTATGTATTATTATTAATTTGATTTTATATTTTTAAATTATTATTTTTGTATCGTTATAGTTGCCGCCGCTGGAAACCGTAGCGACGGGTGCACTACGAGCTCGCTACCCCGCGCTGCCTCTCAAGACGAGGACCAGTCCAGACTTCAGTCTTGTAAGCAAATACTAATTTATGTTTAATGTCACCCGCCCCTCACGGGAAGAAGGAGGAAGGGAGGAAGGGTTTATGTAGATACATAAACCCTTCCTCTTGAATTACTCTATCTATAGATGAAAACCGCATTAAATCTGTTGCGTAGTTTAAAAGATCTAAGCGTACAGACGGCGTGAAGCGACTTTACAAAATACTCGAAACAGATTTTTATTGATAATGAACTCTTAAGTCTATGGAATTAGAGTCCAAAATTGTGTGCAAGATGTAATATGATATTACTAGCAATACGGTTCCATACGCGTTAAGTTATGTCTCTGGTTACTGATCAGCCCACCTTTATTAAAAGGGGAACCGTAAGAATATGCACTCGGATGAAGTCGAGGGCAAAACCAATATGAATGATCATAAATTTGTTTTTTTTACTTAGGTTTTGGATTTGGACGAGACACTGGTGCACTGTTCGCTTCAAGAGCTGCCGGACGCGAGCTTCCACTTCCCGGTGCTGTTCCAAGACTGCCGATACACTGTGAGTGAAGTTTGCTTAAGGGGTGTAAATCGTGTCAAAAGACACATCTCAAACCTGTCACTACGCAAGTACGCATACGTGCAGTATCGGTAAAACGGGGTGAAAAGAGAGGCTCGGAACGAAACTTTCAAATGGATTGTACGTTAAACTAACGAAATTTAAAAACATTTTTGGATTTTACCAGCGTTTTCGTATTCAATTTTTCTTTTATGTTATTGTCGTCATTTTCGCGTGTATAAATAGTTTTTCTTTCTTTTCTTATATGGGGAACATTTTTTTTGGTTGGAGAATCACGATATATGGTAGTGCGCATGCGCAATACACACAAACCATTGTACTTTCGCGGGCAAGCAACAGTAAAGTAAAGTTCTCCGTAATCAGAAAATTTCCAGGTATGGCCTATAGCTAGAACAAAAACATAATGCGCCCCTTAGCCCACCCCCCCATCCGCTACTGACTTACCCTATATTTAGAAAGAAAGTACATATTCATGAGTGAATTTAATTATCTCTCTGTCAGGTATTCGTCCGCACTCGCCCGCACTTCGCAGAGTTCCTGTCGCGCGTGTCGCGCCTGTACGAAGTGATCCTGTTCACAGCGAGCAAGCGAGTGTACGCGGACAGGCTGCTCAACCTGCTGGACCCGGCGCGGCGGTGGATCAAATATAGGTGAGACATTTTAAACTGCCTTAATATCTTCTACCAGTAATCTCCGAAAATTTAGAAGGTGTACAGTAACGAGCAAAAACAAGTATACACTCAGCAACAAAAATATTGATTGAAATGTTATGTTGTTAGGAATAGGGTTGGACCTCATCTGGCAGCACGGAATCGCCTTTTTCCGTCGCCCTTTCTCTTTCTGTCGCTTAGAACTGCCATTTGCTAGACCGAGACAGAAAGCATAATGCGATAGCACGCGGCGGAATCCTCGAGGCGATCGGCATCACGGACAAAATGCAATGGTCGGCAGGGAGACTCCGGAACGCTGAAGCGCGCGATAGCATGCTAACGCATCCTTTCACCGCTGATCACTTGGCCTTTTTTGTCTGCGGAATGCGACAGCGCGCTTTCGCATGCGGCAGCATACTGCAGCACGTGGTAGCTCTGGCGGAACAAATGCGATTCCGTGCTGCCAGATGTGGTCCAACCCATATAGTATTTTTAATGTAATACTACTATGAAATAGGTTTTATCAAAGTTACAACCGTTATTTCACAAGAAAATTGCTTTTGAATTTTGCTAAGTGTATACTTGTTTTTGCTCGTGACTGTACCCATTAGTATACCCAACATTTCGCCAGTTATGTTTAAGTCCCATGTAATAGGAGGCGAGCCTATTGCCATCAACCGGGCACAAATCCAGACTCCGAGGCTGCTGCTGAGAAATTCCTGATGGAAAACCCAATATCATTTTGTCCGACCTGCAAATCGAAACCAGGACCTGTTGCTCAGAGTCGCGCTTTGCGACCAACGAGGCAGGCGTCTTGGTATAATTGTTTTAATTTAAATATTCTTGTTTTATTATTCTTTTTGACTGCCTCGTTGGTCTAGTGGGCGTAAGCGCGACTGCTGTGCATGAGGTCTTGGGTTCGATTCCCAGGTCGGGCAAAGTGTTATTGGGATTTTCCATCAGGAATTTCTCAGTAGCAGCCTCGGAGTCTGGATTGGTGCCCGGTTGATGGCAATAGGCTCGCCCCCTATTACATGGGACTAAAAACATAACTGGCGAAATGTGGGTGTACTAGGGTACACCTCTGCCTAACCCTTCGGGGATTACAGGCGTGATGTTATGTTATGTTTTTTAATATTCTTGTTTTAATGATTGATTATTTGTCACCAGATTATTCCGCGAGCATTGTCTCCTCGTCAACGGCAACTACGTCAAGGACCTGTCCATCCTCGGCCGCGATCTCCGCAAGACTGTCATTGTGGATAATAGTCCACAGGTGAGTTGCAATACATACTCAAATTTAAAACATTTTTTTTAACTAGACCATTTACAGGCACTTTTGAATTGTCAAGGAGTCGGTCAGTTAGTCCGAAAGTTGAAGCTAGTTGTTACAACAATCTATATATACTCATATTAGATTATGACGTCATAATCTAATATGAGTATAATATGACGGGCCTGTTGGTCTAGTGGGTAGTGGCCCTGACTGCTAAGCCGGAGGTCGTGGGTTCGATTCCCACCCAGGACAAACTTTGTGTGATGAGCATGATTGTTAGTTCTGTGTCTGGGTATGATTTATCTATAATATGTATGTATTTATAAATTATGTAAGTATGTTTATCAGTTGTCTGGTTACCATAACACAAGCTCTGCTTAGCTTGGGATCAGATAGCCGTGTGTGAGTTGACCCAAGATATTTATTTATTTATTTATAATCACTGTAGAGATAAACTACTATAATATGGCGCGCCCCTCCATTACTATTTCAATGTGTGTTCGAGCCCAATGCCTGCTCGTTTTTAATGAGCACATTAACAGTATGTGAGAAGTTCATAAGATCTCTGTACATATTTGTGTGTCATGTTCATTTACTGACTTTCATTTTGATCGCAATTGAGGCAATACATAGCATAGCATAGCTAGCATAGTTAGCATTTTTTGGAGTTTCCTTGAAGAATCCCTATAATTCCCACACAATGTGTGTAGTCATATCCCATGTAGGTATTCGTCTTCAGTAGCAGGCAGATTTGTTGGTCAAATAATCATACTAGCCGACCGCGAGAGACAACGCTCGTGTCGTTTTCATAGAGTATGTCAGTGCAGCGCCATACTAATAATAATAAGTAATCAATGACGCCGCTAGTTGAGCAACAAATCGCTGATTTGTTTTTGTTTCGATAGCCGTCTCAGTACGCACACATGCGTTGTGAGTCTTGTAAATACTTTCAAACGATTTGAAATTGTGGAGGGGCGCGCCATGTAGTTTACCTCTACTATTATAATTCAGAAGTGTACCAGGGTCGTTTTCAAATTTGGGGCCAAAAAAAGTAGGAATTTCATGAACTTAAAATTTATGATATATTCTTTTTTTCGGTAGGTAAATGCATTCACTAACTAAAAAGCTACATGACAATCAAAGATACCCTTTCTTTATTAAAATAATACCCATAAATCAAGTTTTTGAGTGACAAAAATGAGAAACATAATTTCCCTAATGATAAATATGAGATTTATTTACGAAGACTTTGGTTACACTAATGATAATTATGAAAATATGTTATCATTCGCGAATTAAATACTTTTGGCCCCACATTTGAAAATGACCCACCAATGGAACAATTAACACTCAATATCAAATCGAATATTTATTATTTTTTTTTTTACGTTTATTAATCACAACAAAAACAGTGTACAATATTTTTAAGTCATAACATACCACACAAACCATCGCGGGTTTAACAGCGGTATGGCCAGACACGGCAACTCGGTGCCATTACATGGTAGAATTAGATTACATAGTTAATGAACAATAAGTATTTGATAGGTGGGTTACATTTTTTTTTTTTTACTATGTTTAAATTACAATTTAAGAGACACTGGTGCCGATTCCCTTGTTCACAAACTAGACTAAATTTAGAGAATTGACATCTCTTACTAACATACAGCGAAAGGAAAGGACGGTGACATTCCGTGACATTAAAGAACTAAGTTAGCGATGTCAAATTAGTTTTGCCTTGAACTTCTCCGTATTTTTAATCCACACGTTTTAAGATGTCAACTATAACTGTATGGATGTGTCAGATGGACTAAATTTGACAGCTCTTATTTACATTAGTCTCTTTCTTATTTTATTGGACAGAAAAAGATGGAAATAGTCTAATTTTAGTTTAGTTTGTGACCAAGGGAATCGGCACCACTTTCTAGCTTGCAGTGCGATCTAGAAAGTGTCTCCGTAATACCTTTGGGCAGTTCTTTGCATTGATTACATTGCGGATTTCCATTGATAAATCGTTCATATACGACGGTAGCATGCATTCCTACGTCCGCGCTCCATAAACATTATTAGATTTAGGTACGATAAATGTGGGTAAGTAAGTTAAACAACGCAAAGACTTTAGCCTTTCATAGTTACGCATATTACTTAAATTATGGTAATTCTCACTTATAACACGTAAACGTACCTTGTCAAAGACATTTACAATTTGGCAGTGCTTAAATAACCCTGTATCATTATCTTGATATTTATGTTTTATTCTTGTGGGTACAATAGTTTTTAAAATGCTTAACTGTAACTTGTAAACAGACAAATATGTAATTGTACTGTAATTTCTTAACTTATAAATCACTTCACTTCACTGCTCCGGTCGGTGACACTCCATGAATGGTAATGATTTCAATATGGCCGACCGCGGTAAAGTAAGTTTCGAAGGAAGTCAAAACAAATACTATTACTCTAAATAATTGTTATTTATTTTAGTTTTATAAAACGTTAAAGTTTAGATCTCGCTAATTAAATGATTTTAAATATTTTCAGCTGAAATGAATAGCAAAAGCTTACACTACAAATCTTACTTGTAAGATTTTATGACAAACACACAGAAATAAGGACAGTTGAAAGTAAATAAAATAAAAGCTTGTAATAAAGCGGCTCATATTATTCTACATAACATCATAACAACACGCCTGTAATCCCCGAAGGGTTAGGCAGAGGTGTAGGTACCCATTAGTACACCCACATTTCGCTAGTTGTGTGTTGTGTTTGTTTGTGTTTGTCATATTATTCTGTTTTCAAAATCGCGCTTTCTCTCTTCAAAATTAGATTTGTACAAAATAAATATCTCCTCTTCTAACGTTGGGTGGTGCCGGGTTTCCAGTTTTCCACCAAAGCAAGCCATACCCATTTCTTAAATATTGAATGTTTGTCTGCAGGCGTTCGGCTATCAGCTCGAGAACGGCATTCCTATCGACAGCTGGTTCGTGGACCGGAGTGACAACGAGCTGCTGAAGCTGCTTCCTTTCTTGGAACATCTGGCAACTGTAAGTAAAACTTTACACAAAATTTGTGTCTGTCTACACAGCGGCTGAATATAGGGGTTTTTTTAGGGTTCTGTACGTCCCAACGAAAAACTAAACACTTGGTTAAGAATTTTTTTTAAGAAATTGAATTTGAACTTCTTATTATATCTAAAACTACGGAGTCTGAAATTTTGAAAATGTATACAGAAAAATTACTTTGTATTATTGTATGAACCATTTTTTTTTTATAAGCGGCAAGTTTGACACTTGTCGACCAAAGACTTGTCTTTGGTTGTACATTCATGTACTATATCTATGGTAAATCTGTAACTATAGATTCGCGCATTGATGTCCCTTCTATTATGTACCGAGATCAGAAATACAAGGCTAACTTAACATCACGCCTATACGCGATATTACATTATAACATCACGCCTGTAATTCCCGAAGGGTTAGACAGC
The DNA here is from genome assembly GCA_949774945.1 of Hoplodrina ambigua. Classification (NCBI taxonomy): domain Eukaryota; kingdom Metazoa; phylum Arthropoda; class Insecta; order Lepidoptera; family Noctuidae; genus Hoplodrina; species Hoplodrina ambigua. Next base: position 1,431,750 of record OX458991.1, read on the forward strand.
GGTGTACTTATTGGAACACCCATATTTCGCCAGTTATGTTTAAGTATCATGTAATATGGGGACGAGCCTATTGACTCCGAGGCTGCTACTGAGAAATTCTTGATGGAAAAACCCAATATCCTTGCGAGACTTGGGAGTCGAACCCAATGTCTCATGCTCAGCAGTCACGCTTTGCGACTACTAGACCAACGAGGCAGTCCACTAACAAGCACTAATATTCTCTCTCTCTTTCCCACAGAAAGATGACGTACGTCCTTACATCAGAGACAAATACAAACTATTCAGCTACCTTCCACCTGACTAAGAGCTACAACAACGCTATTTATACTATATCAACTGTACGGACATTTCGGAGAATCGCCGGCCAAAGTGGAAAATTATGTTAAGGTATGGACGTTATGTAGTTAAGTATAATTTTTTATATAATTTTGTAGATTGACCGGGTAATGTTCATAATGTGTTGAAATTCGTATTTTTTTTAAAGAAAGTGTTTTTTATATTCTTATTTCTCGCTTGAATCTAGTTTTTGTCTACAAGGAATAAATGCTAAAATATTCCATTTTAATATGAAATGTTTAAATAAGAAAAAAATGCAACTACCTACCAAGAAATTCTCCAAAATGTACTTACAGTTTAAAAATTAGTGATTAAAAAAAAATAAAAACAAAATTTTTCGATAAAATTCATAATTATTTCTAAAATTTAGGTGAAGATATTCTAAAATATAGATTAATTTATTATTTAATGAATAAAAAATAAAAATGGAATCGGCATACTAATAGAATTTATTGAATTTAGTTTTAGTATTTGACATTTGGCTGTTGTAATAAGAATTATTTTGAGTTTGACCGTGGCAGCCGGGTATTTATAATAATACCCTGTAAGTTTGAAACTATCTAATATATAACACATCAAAAGAACTTTCGGTTGAAAAAAAAAAACATTTCAGTGCGAGAACATTTCTTAGCTGTTCAATGGGACAATTATAGGCTGCTATTAACATAACATCACGCGTATAATCCCTGAAGGGTTAGGCAGAGATGTATCCATCGGTACAGTCAACATAAGATATAGGTATCCAGGGTCGCCAGATATACCTGAAGTTTTCTTAGAAACCAATGGATTGATTGATTTTATTCAATTGAAACTTAATTAATGAACTGTTAATTATCTACTTTTTAAATTAAATTACATTTGAAAACATCCATCAGTGTTTAAAAAAACTTCAACTATATCTGACAACCCTGCTTGCCTCTTTTGTTGACTATACATCATTAGGCTGCTATTATTATAATTAAATTTAATAATAAAATTAAAATTCTTCTCATTCCAACAGCCAAAAAGTAATTATTTAAAGCATTTGACGATAAATTATTTAAAAAAAAAATCAAATGCAAACGAATTGGGTTTCAAATCTGTGATTATGGTTTTGTTTTGAATTGTGTTTCTCTACTTGTTTATGGATGCACCCCCCAAATCTTGCGTAGACATAGCCTTCTCCGTTAAAAGTCTAGTTATTGTGTAAAATAACCAATAATGTTGAGGTATTCGTTGTGACCGGCCATTGTTGATAATGACCGTTTGTGATTATTGCAGTTAATGTTTAAAGTAATTGATATACGCCTATTTAATCTAATTTGTTGATATGTTTAATTGGAGAAAATTACTAGTTCTTCTCTTAAATAAGTCAAGCTGAAAATTGTAGCCAATCACCGAAGTGGAAACGATATGTGGGTGCGCCGGCGCATGTTTTTAGAGTAACTAGCTACCCGCCCCTTCCTCGCACGGGTGCAATGTAGATACATAAACCTTCTTCTTGAATCACTCTATCTATAAATAAAAATCGCATTAAAATCCGTTGCGCAGTTTAAAAGATCTAAGCGTACAGACGACGGGAAGCGACTTTGTTTTACACTTTATTAAAATTATAAAGTTTGTAAGGATGAAGGGGGTAATCTCTGGATACTACTCTACTGAACCGATTTTGAAAATTCTTTCACAATTTGGCAGCTACGTTATCACTGAGTGCTATAGGCTATATTTTACTATAAAAAAATTAGGGCTCCGTAAGAAAAATCACGCGAACGAGGTCGCAGGGAGAGTGCTAGTACTTTATAGAGATGCATAGTAATTTTCTCAATATTAAACTATTCATTTTTACATTTCATTTACATTGCATACATGTTTTTAAGTTTATTTTTTTTTATATTAGTCTAAGCTATGTCTACTCAACGATTAAATTAATTTTATAAAACATAATAACTATGTAATCATTTACACAAATATGGTAGCAAAATATTATCATCATCATCTGCCTAGCCTTTTCCCAACTATGTTGGGGTCGGCTTCCAGTCTAACTGCATGCAGCTGAATACCAGTATTTTACATGAAGCGACTGCCTATCTGACCTCCACAACACAGTAACTGGGTAATACGGTACGCCTTGGTGAGACTGCAAAATGTTATTATGCTAGTCAGAATAAAACAAATATTAGTTCTTACTTCGGTTCTAAACGCGAAAGCGTTGGATGAATGGATGTTCGTTACTCAATCACGACTTATGACTAATTTATTTATTTGTTAATTTACAATGAATAAACCAACTTACATGAGGCGAAAGGAGTATATAAGGATCGTAGCAGGTGGCGTTCTGTGGTTTCTGCCTACCCCCATGGGAAAAAGACGTGAGTTTATGTATGATAAACCAATCAACGTAACATCACGCCTGTAATCCCCGGACGGTTAGGCAGAGGTGTACCCATTAGTACACCGACATTTCGCCAGTTATGTTTTAAGTCCCATGTAATAAGGGGCGAGCCTGTTGTCACTAACCGGGCTCCGAGGCTGCTACTGAGAAATTCCTGATGGAAAAAGTCAATAACACTTCGCCCGACCTGGGAAAGATCTCACGCTCAGCAGTCGCGCTTTGCGACCACTAGACCAACGAGGCAGTAACATCTAATATTAGTTATCTCATATTTGTGTAAATGAAATACAAAAAATGAATTTTAAGCAATAAGTGTTTTTATATATTACATATATTGTTTGATATATAAGCGAACTCGAATGAGGTACTAAACATTTTTTTAAATATTATTTTGACTTTACTTTTTGTATACAGTAAGGCTTATATTTTGTATTACTTTTTTTCTTGTATTATGAGAATGTGTGGAATAATGAAGGTATTTTGAGCAATTTTTTTTTTACCAAGCAATTAAAAGATTTATACTAATATTTTAAATGCTAAAGTAACTCTGTCTGTTTTAACGCTTTCACGACTGAACCGCTGAACCGATTTTTTATGAGATTTGGTAGAGGGTTAGCTTAAACCCCAAGAAAGGACATAGGCTAGTTCTTTTTCATTTACGCGGACAGAGTCGCAGGCACAAGCTAGTAAACTTACTATTGTAACGTTCATACCGTTATACGCCAGTTACTTTTTATGAAGTAATTTTTTTTAACTGACCTCATAAATGGAGGAATTTATGCATTCGGTGAGTCGTTTTTTTTAAATATATTTACATCTTTTTTTGTAACTATTATTTATAAGTAAAAATCTAATTAAGAAACTATATGTAATCAGTAATTTAATTTCTAAGAATTTTTTTTTTAATACTCTGTGGCAATCAATTTGGCGGTAAATTTAATGTTAAGTTGACACCGCCGTCTATGGGCATTTGTATCACCAGAAGCACAGCTCATAGACAATCTTAAAAGTCTCGTATCTCAATCTCAAAAACAATTTATTCTACACATTCTCAAATAATGTGTTTTACAGTACTATTTAAGTTTTTTTTTACTATTAATTAATGTACGTCCAATTTTTTATAATTATGTGTTTTTTGTAGTTTAGCTATTGTCATAAAAATATCGATAGGCTGTATAAACATGTCACCATCACGTTTTTTATAATGTTAGAATAAAACTGATTTTGTCTATGGATAGGTAAAGAATGTTGGTATTTTAACTGCTATTTATTTTTTATTTAAATTACTATGAAATATGACAAAATATTTTTGTTTTATGATATTTTTTTTTTGAAAAATTAATTTAAAAAATCGATTCCCGTATCGGGATTCGAAAATAATATATATTTTTTTAAACTGTGTTTTGTTTTTTGTTTTTGTTATACACAAATGAAATACACAAATTGTTATATTGTATGTGATTTGAGTATTACGCAAAAAAAAAAAATGAAAAAATTAAGTGTTTTTTTTTAATTATTTATGTATTCATAGTTAGTTTTACAATTATAGCAGTTAACATATCAATAATTTACTAAAAATAATGTTATTCCTAAATTATATCAAATCTAAAATCATTTTTTTATTATTTATTTTAAATTAAAATTAATAATTTTATGGCGTGACGCATTGATACTGTCAGTCTAATCAAGTAATATTTTTTTTTGTAAAATAATTAATTATTTAATAATGTGTTAATATTTCGGAAACGGATTACTATTTGTAAATATTTTAGGCTTGCGGTATAAAACTAAAATTGACATCATTTGACTTCAAAGCAAGTCGGGTTTTGTGAAGCCGAAAATAAATCAATGAATTATGTCAAATAACTAAAATTATATAAAATATTTGACTAGATCGACAGTAAAATTTACTCTTTTTTTTATTTATTTTATTTCTACAATGACTTTCAGTTTTTATAAGTCTGATAAATTCGATCTGAGAAGCCAAATTACCTATTTAGGTACATCTAAAATGGTGTCCAAAATTTTTCGGAAAAAATTACAAAAAATTCTGAAAGAAGTATTACCGTCGAATGTTTGATTTATTTTTTTAACGTATATTATACAGTAGCTAGACTAATCATAGTTGTGGTTTTGATCAATATTGGAGAGCGATGAAAAGTCAAAGTGAAAACATTTATTTCAATTAGACCATTTACAGGCACTTTTGAATTGTCAAGAAGTCGGTCAGTTAGTCTGCAAGTTGAAGCTAGTTGCTCGTTCCAAAACGGATGTACGCTTCTATGGAGAAGAATGAGCAAGAAACTGTTGGTGACTCTTAAACTCTTAACTAAAATGTTGGTAACTCCTGCAAATCGGGAGGGAGTTGAGGAGATTGTTTTTTACGCGTCCAGCGCACCCTCTTCCTATATAAAATAGCTAAGACATGACATATGACACCATCCATCAATTGACATACTTTTTATGACCTGCCAAAACGCGATTCCAATAGATTTTTTATGACAATATTAAATTATGACGTCATTTAAAAATGGACCAGCTAGATTCTCCTTTGTCTTTCGGCTTCTTTCACTAAAATCTTCACCTAATTATAGTATCTCGTCATGTTGTGTATTTACAATAAATAAAATACATAACATCACGCCTGCATCTCCGTAGGGTTAGTCAGAGGTGTACTCTTTAATACACCCACATTTTGCCAGTTATGTTTAAGTCCCATGTATTAGGGGCAAGTCTTTTGCCATCAACCGAGCACAAATCCAGACTCCGAGGCTGCCACTGAGATATTCCTGATGGACTAACTCAATAAAACTTCTAAACAAAAACAAAATACGAGTACTTCTTCATTACAATTCATCACAATTGCTTACCAATATCAACAATGTCTGGCACGCTGTCCCTAAGCAAAAATGATCATAATATCTACTCCATCCATTAAGGCACTAATACACGGTTCAACCAAATTGTTTCATTTTGGTTGAAAGACGAAAATGTCGTTATTTTTGCTTTTGTCATAGTGAATCGTGTATTACAGCCATTAAGCCAATTTTGAACAAAACCGCACCTAATTCTTAAGATTAAATCCACAATTTAAAATACAATGTAATATACTATAAAAATAAAATATAAAAATAATATTCATCAACTATTACTACTTAACGCCTATTATTATATTAAATGTTATTAAAGTTTTGACTTCCAAATGTATTTGACAAAAAATATCAAATTTAATCGATGGTTTATTAATTCTGTCAAATTCTATGAGTAAAACAGTACTTAGCATTTGATGAAAGTTGAGAGTTTTTTCGAATTCAATCATCTTTCTGTCCCTATGTTTATTTTAATTCGCATGTCTTTTTCTTCCATACATCTTAATTTTTTTTATGAAATTTGTTACGACTTTTAATTAATAAAAATAACATAACATAACATAACATCACGCCTGTAATCCCCGAAGGGTTAGGCAGAGGTGTACCCATTAGTACACCCACATTTCGCCAGTTATGTTTTTAGTCCCATGTAATAGGGGGCGAGCCTATTGCCATCAACCGGGCACAAATCCAGACTCCGAGGCTGTTACTGAGAAATTCCTGATGGAAAAACCCAATAACACTTTGCCCGACCTGGGAATCGAACCCAGACCTCATGCACAGCAGTCGCGTTTGCAACCACTAGACCAACGAGGCAGTCTTATTAATAAAAATACTTCCTATATTAGGAAAAAAATTAAATCATTCTTGTGTCAGCATCGAACTACCTGTATGAGAAAAGCTCATGCCTTAGTGTAGGCAGTCAGCAAGGAGGTAGCGAAGCTATCTGTCTAAGGTACGCGGGTCATACATTTAAGTAGGTTTGACCACTCCCGGAGGCTATTGAAATGGACTACAAAATCATTCGCTCATCCTTTGCTCATAACGCCATCTTATGAACGGCAGTGTAAGTAAAGGCCTTAGACTCATAATAATCATATCAACCGAACGACGGCCACTGTTGGACATAGGCTTCCCTTAAAGATAGTCACAATGACCGGTCTTGCGCAGACCGCATCCAGCGGTTTCCCGCGACCTTTGTCTGACACTGCGCCTTCTAGTACGTGGTCTACTCGAGAGCCTTACGACCCCAATGGCTGTCTGCTATACGAGCTATGTGCCCTGCACATTGCCACTAGAGCCCCAAACATGAGCTTTATACACTGAAAGTAATGCGTTGTAGAATTTCGTCTCTTTCCAAATATCATAATAACAACTTGTCAGATGTTATCCTATGTTGAAGATTAATGATTGCAAACGTTTTTTGTGATTAAAACATAATTTTTCCATTATCAAATACATTCGGAAGTAAGAAATGTGAAAACGTTATTTGTTTTAAATAATTTATGTGGTCTCAGGATTGTATGATCGCCTGTTTATGATTCGATGTTGATTGTTGCTATTTTACACATATCTTCAAGCTTCATCTCTTGGGAGGTAAGCAGAAAAGTTGTAAGGATTTCCAAAGATGTATTGAGCAGGCTCTTTCAAATTGAGATTTTAATTTATAACAAGACAACAAGACAAATATCATAGCGCTTGTATTATTCCCAAGTGTAAGCAAGAAGCACAGGTCACACACATTTCAGAGTCAGTGATGTTTAAAGTCTGTGATAAGATCATCATTATCATCATCTTCCTGCCCTTGTCCCATGTTACTTGGGGTTGGCGGAACACGTTTTCCTCTTCCATTCCGTCCTGTCAGCCGTCATGCTATCACTGACTCCTTTTTCCATCATAGATGATTTAATTTAAACAATGATAGGAAGAAATTCGCAAAAAAAAAAGAAATACAGTTTGACGCGGTGACTTTAGTTCTATCAAAGAGTCTGATTAATCCAATATTACACGGTTCAACCAAATTGGTTTACTTTTGATTGAAAGGTACAGAAATGAACGGTAAATAGCTGACATTGATTAATTGCCATTGGTGCCAATTCTCTTGGTCACAAACTAAACTAAAATTAGACTATTTCCATCTTTTTCTATCCAATAAAATAAGAAAGAGACTAATGTAAATAAGAGCTGTCAAATTTAGTAAATCTGACACATCCATATATTTATAGTTGTCATCTTAAAACGTATGGATTAAAAATACGGAAAAGATCAAGGCAAAACTAATTTGACATCGCTAACTTAGTTCTTTGATGTCACGGAATGTCACCGTCCTTTCCTTTCGCTGTATGTTAGTAAGGGATGTCAATTCTCTAAATTTAGTCTAGTTTGTGAACAAGGGAATCGGCACCATTGTTTGTTTACACGATCCAATTTGGTTGTTTCATCCAAGTTGAAAGGTATAAAAGTGAACCGCATACCTAATCCGTTTTGACAATATCTTAATTTAAGGGTTTAGACATCTAACTACCTTACAAGAGATAAAGCATGAAGATATAATAATAAATATTTGTGATTTTTATTTATCAGTGTTTGGTTAAACTGCAAACACAATGTCTAATGCGGAGCAGACTTCACGCCTTCCTCACAAGAGGCACAGCAGAAACTATAAAGCAATAAAAAATCGACTCAAACTGCTCGCTAAGAGATCTCAATTAATTTATTTTCAATTATGAATGACTAATATCGCGAAAATGTGAAAAAAAAAATATCTTCAATGAATTGTTTTTTATTTTATGCGAAACATATATTGGCCTGTGGGCGCGCCTTGGCAATAAAACCGACTCTGATGCCGTGACGGCATGCGGCGTGACGCTATCATGTTTTCTTTATTTTACTACATATTTCGTTGTAGAATTTTGTTATAAATTGTAATATTAACAAGAAATATGTCTCACATCCGTCGGCTGTTCAACGACGGCCATCTTTCTTTTTGTATTTCCCGAATCATAAATGGGGCTGCCAGAATCAAAAATCTAGAAAATAGTGTAGATAAGTAAAAATTTAAAATTTTTAATATACCTAGTTGTAATGTCGATGTAAGAAATGTAGCGATCAAATTGTTTTCAATCTTATTGTAGTATAAGACGTAATCAAAATGTTTAGTCTATTAAAGTATTTAAAGAAATTAATGTGTTTTTGTTTTATTTATTCACTACCCCCGTCTTGAAGGCTGGATCCGCCTTTGGGGTCACTAAGGGAGGATTCAGCCTTCAAGGGGGGGTTATATAAGGTCTAGTCAGGACTAGACCTTATAGAATCGAAACGGATCCTGTTTCGATTACAATAATAATTCTAAATAAAAGGAAATGGCCCAAAGGGGGGCTGGGCATGAGCCCCATGACCCGTGCGCCCTGCGCGTGCGGCTCCGGGGGGGGGGGGGGGGCTGGGCATAAGCCCCATGACCCGTGCGCCCAGCGCGTGCGGATCCAGGGGGGGCGGGGCTGGATCCACCCCTGAGTGGTTGGTATAACAACAAAGATTTTAGTCCTTACTAGAAAGAAACGTTTTTTTGTGTGTAGTGTTAAATATTGTGCAGTAGTACGAAACCTGTCGTGTGCGTGTCGCACTTGGCCGCTGAGGGGTCTACAATCATGTTCTGAATCTATGGCAAAGGTTAATGTCAAAATTTCCATTTCACCGTGTCGAGCGATGAACAGAATCCGAGGTTTCGACTTCAAAACAACTTCAGGTAAGTTTTTCGAGAAATTACTTTTAAAGGTGTCTGCCCATTACACCGTATCATTTGTAATGTGTCAGGCAAAAAAATATTCTTGTACCTATTGAAAAGTATGAAACTGTGCACACCTATGACCGTGCAGTCACTGAACAACACTGCTGCGTGCCTATGGGCAACAATTGGGTACGAGGTATCACCAATCAATTGACATACTTCTCGGATTATATATATAGATACATAACATCACGCCTGCCCAAAGGCTTAGGCAGAGGTGTACCCATTAGTACACCCATATTTTGCCAGTTATGTTTCAAGTCCCATGTAATAGGAGCGTATTGCCATCAACTGGGCACAAATCCAGACTCCGAGGCTGCTATTGAGAAATACCTGATGGAAAAACCCAATAACACTTTGCCCGACCTGGGAAAGATCTCACGCTCAGCAGTCGCGCTTTGCGACCACTAGACCAACGAGGCAGTCTAGAATATAGATGACAAATCAAAATGGACTCACTATTTACGGTTAGGTTAGCTGGGCTGTTCCTGCACTTAGCCTCTTTATTGGGCCATTGTACGTGTGAAAAATATCCTCGAGGAGTCACTCCAACCATCCCAGGCCCTCCCAGAATGCCAGCAGTCTTTTCAGACTGTTGCAGGCTTCGGGGAGCGATACCGGCGATTGGAGAGTCCGTGCCCGTTGATCTGCCACGCTTCTGCACTCCAAGAGCACGTGCTGTGGTGTTTCTTCCGCCTCCATGCATCCTCTGCACAGAGGGCCGTCTGTCACACCTATGGTGAATAGGTGTTTGTTTAGGGGACAGTGGCCGGTATGATACGGTTATGGTTTAGTGGATAGACTCCTTTATCAATTGCTCTGGCTGACTGACGGCTTCTTTATAGAGGACCTACAGGGTTACAGCACTCACAGAACTTCGAAGCAAGTAAATAAAAACGGGGGAATTATTATTTACACAAGAAAAGCCTGGAGCAGCAGTATTGTTACCGTCGAATCTGACCTTGATGACGCTGACAGTATACTAATAAAATCAAATAACGACTTAAGCCTCTTAGCCATTTACCGGTCTCCCTCCTTCACAAATGCAGAGAGATTTCTAAACTCCCTTGACACCACCCTGCTTGATCTTAAAAACCAACAAACACTAATTGTGGCCGGCGATATCAATCTCAACATAAACGATCCAAGCAATAATCAAGCAGTTAACTACGTTTGTCTCATGGCCTCACACGGTCTATCTCCTGCTATATCTCTCCCCACAAGATGCGGAGCATGTATTGACCACATATTCGTAAAAACATCTACAAAACCTTTTGGTCTTGTCTGCAATTTATCCATTACCGATCATGATCTAGCCTTATGTAGTGTCCCTACTAAACCGATACGCCATATAAACACTAAACGGTGTAGAGTCAAAACGGACTGGACCGCTGTGGCTGCTGAGATCACAAAAACTAACTGGGATCCAGTCACCAACTCATCTTGTGTAAACACTGCATTACACTCCTTTAACGATATTATATCACATGCTACTCACAAACACACACAAAACGTTAAAATCAGTCGTAGAATGGTAAACATCCAACCATGGGTTACGCCTGGTTTAATTAGGTGCATGAAACAACGGGACAAACTTCATCTTGACTGCAAAGCCAAACCTGACGATCATACTAAACAAATAATTTACACCAGATACAGGAACTTCTTGTACTCCCTGCTTCGGAAACTTAGAAATTTACACAACAGACAAGCAATCGAGGGGAACCAGAAAAACCCGAAAAAACTATGGTCATCCATAAAAGATATATGTGGCACAAAAACTTGTCAAAACTCTTCATCACACCTAATTGCCTCCAGCATCTCGCCAACATCTTCTCTCGACAATTGCAATCAGCACTTCGTTTCTGTTGGGGAAAACCACGCTACCAAGATCTTGGATAAACTTTCAACTACTCACCACTCACTTATTGAATCGCACACAGCTCCTACCACTATCTCACAATCGTTTTACCTGTACCCGACTGACGAAGAAGAAGTCTCTAACATTATACACACCCTAAAATCAGATAGCGCACCAGGGCCAGATCAACTCACAGTCCCATTACTCATAAATTGTCGAGAAACTCTACTCAAACCGCTTACCCACGTCTTTAACTTAAGTCTAGAGTCGGGTGTCTTTCCCGAGTCCTGGAAGATCGCTGCAGTGTCCCCTATTTACAAAAGTGGTCCCAAAGACATGCCTGAAAACTATAGACCTATTGCCTTGCTGAGTATAGTCTCAAAAATTTTAGAGAAAATAGTAAACAAAAGGCTGGTAAATTTCATAGATAAACACAACATCATCTCTGATAGGCAATTCGGATTTCGTCGAGGAAGGTCTACAGAAGACGCGGTGTCCCTTATGACAAATCAAGTCTCCCACCATATCGAAAATGGGAAATGCTGTGTTGGTGTATTTCTTGATTTGGCAAAAGCATTCGACACCGTGTCACCTGGAATTTTATTGAAGAAACTTGAGGCAATAGGAATAAGAGGAATACCTCTAGAATGGTTCCGGAGCTATTTAACATCGCGACACCAATACTGCAAAATAGGCATCCATCAAAGCAAGTTGCTTCCCATCACATTTGGTGTTCCTCAGGGCAGTACCCTTGGTCCGACACTATTCACGCTTTACATAAATAACATAGTAAACCTCTCTATTAGAAAAGCTGAAGTGATCTCCTACGCTGACGACACAGCCATTATTTTTTATGACACGTCTTGGGACCGAGTATATCGGCTAACGGAACAAGGCCTCTCACAGATAGCGCAATCTCTTGACAACAATTTACTAACACTAAACATCAGCAAAAGTAAGTACATCGCCTTCTCCAAAACAAGCTCCTCAAGTCCCTCACAAACAATGTCCTTAAAAATTCACACCTGCCCACAGGAACACAATATCGACCCCCACCATCCCTGCTCATGTAAAGTCCTTGAACGAACTGACACTGTGAAATACCTTGGCATTATAATAGACAAAAATCTCACATACAAAACACACATCCACGCTTTATCATCCAGAGTGCGGAAACTTATTCATATTTTAAAAAAACTCCGCGACTGTACCCCTTTAGACATTTTACGAATGGTCTACATTGCTCTCTGCCAGTCAATAATACAGTACTGCATCCGTATATGGGGACGTGCTGCCAAAAGTATAATAATAACTCTGGAGAGGGCACAACGCGCACTGATAAAAGTTGCTCTAAAAAAACCCTATAGGTTCCCTACCGACTTACTTTATCAGGAGTTCCAAGTCCTCAGGGTACGGCAAATTTTTATATTAGGAGCAACCATAAAATACCACGCAACACTTAAAAATCGGTCTGATTATAGTGAAATCTTAAACAAGCGTGTATTTAGTATACCCGTACCAAATGCCAAATCTGAACTAGCTAGACGCTGTACCTACTATTCCCACCCCAATACCTACAATAAAGTAAGTAAAATCTGCGACATAAGAGACTGTACAGTTGCCACTTGTAAGAAAAACGTAACTTCAGCCCTTTTAAAACTCTCATATGACGACACTGAAGCCCTGATATAGTACCTACACCTAACTCTACACACACTACACCACACCACACCCACTCACGTGTCTTTTGACCTCACAATCATATCTCTCTCTCTCTCTCTCTCTTTCCTTCTTTCTCTCTCTCTCTCTCTATCTCTCCCACTCACTCACTAATGCACACAGTCACATACATCACATGCCCAATTTTTGTAAAACGTTTTCATTTTTTGTTATTTCGTGTTAAAATTTTAATTTTTGTGTTTTTATTGTATTTCTCAACGAAAAGTAACCTTGCTTTGTAAAACTCGCACCCCTGAGTCACAAGATACAAGCTTTGCTTAGTTTGTGGCTCGCCAACTATGCTCACATTTGTAATACCTACTTTTGGTTAATAAACGTTATTATTATTATTATTATTATAATTTCTTTACCAAAGACCCACTATCTAACATACGTGCAATTAAATACCAAAGATAACAATCAAAGAGCTTTACAATTGTATAATAAAATTAAAAAATGTATGTACTAAGATTGTATCTACAATTTTTTAATTGATAAGATCAACTTCTTGTGACTAATAATTGAATTACACAATTTATTTTCAAATACTCGAAAGATCAGCGAATATGATAAATGTATAAAAACGTGCTTTTTTTCAATAAAAAATATAAGTAACATGATTTTACTATTTGATGATTTTATCAATGCGTGCTTTAATTTTGTTTTAGGTAATATTGACGTAATATTAATAATTCATTTCACAGCCAAGGTTCAACCTTGTTAGATAGCAAGAAAGAGCAATGTTCGGAATGTTCCTGAATTAATATGAAAGAAAGAAAGAGAAACTGTTTGTTCACGCGGAAATGATAAAAATTAATGTACTTAGGTACCGGTAAGGTAATATTCAGGTAGAAACAAGTTTGTATTAAATCTAAAATATAAAAATCAGATAAATACAAAAATAAAAATGCGCCACTATACCTACCGCGCGAAGGACACACACAAAATTTTCATCTGCCTAGCCTTTTCCCAACGTATGTTGGGGTCGGCTTCCATTACCTACCTATACCCGGATGCAGCTGAATACCAGTATTTTACATGGAGCGACTGCCTATCTGACCTCCACAACCCAGTAACTGGGTAGGTAATACGATTTGGTAAGCCTGATTGTCAGACTTTCAGGCTTCTGACGACCCGTAACGAAATAACCGGCTGTGAAATAATTTTGGGAAATCTTGAAAATCACGTGGTTAAAGGTAGCTGCAACTTTTGAGATTTTTTCTTTAAAAATAACAGGAAAGTCAACAAAGTAAATATCCATAATGACGCTTATGGGCTCATAATTTTATCGGGAAATCTCGGTACAAACACGTGATTAAAACGTTGGGAAATATATATATTTTTTTGTTTTTGTTTAAAAATAACATGTTTACAGTTTGAATGAAGTTTATCTGCGATAACATTGAAGATTCATTGAAAGTTTATTTAGGTACTTTTACCGTTAGTACCTAATTGTTTATTTTGATGCAAAAAAAGTACTTAACTGTAAACAATAACAATTATTAATCATCACAAATCTAACTGCGCATAATGTGATTGCTGTTTTTTTTTATACCTTTATTCATAAATTTTCATTGAGTTGTTTTTTTGGGTGGTAAAAATCATCAAATGAGCCCTTCCGTTCCGCTCAGGGGTGGGCGGAAGGGACTGTCAGACTTTTACTGACTAAAAAACCACCCAGTTCCTTCTGTTGCCCTTTACGTTCCGAGGCCACGGTAGACATCCCGCGACCCCGGATTGAGACTGAGTTACACCTAAATACCGAGTTGGCGTTTTACACTTTCACTTAGATACAAATAAATAAAATTATATGGTACTGAATTTCTTTAGGTAAAATTTAAAATCTTTACAGGCATCGTTATGAAAAAAAAACAATAGGAATAAAAAAATTAAACTAAAACTTTTTGAATTTTTTGATGCCATTTCATCAAAATATTCTTCCGCGTCGCCGTCAACTGGAAATGTACCCAGGAGACTGGCCGCATTGCCACGTTGTATGGCAAATTGAATTGTCTGTTTGTAATGTCAAAATAACAGCTTTTTACTAAATACATAAATAGATATTTTTTACACGAAACATTATTTTTAACAAAACTAAATTTTTTTTTCGCCCCTGTCTGTTTGTTCCGGCTAATCTCCGAAACGGCTAGACCGATTTTGACGCGACTTCCACTGGCAGATAGCTGATGTCATAGCGACTAAATTAGGTTACTTTTTAGAATCGGTAAAACTAAGAACCGGTCAAAATAAGTACAGCATTCAATTTACAACACACTAAAAAACACAGATTAAAAATTCAACAATCCAATAATATTTCGTGTCACATTTTAACAAAGGATTTGAATATTTATTATTTATTACAATAATAAGGTAAATCCTATGCTTAGGTATACACGATAAATCTGTTAATCCATCCGCCAACAGCGGGAACTATGATAAAAGATAAGAGGTCTAATTCTTTGTGATATTAGGCATGAAAGACTGCGTGTAATGTAAGTACTAGCAGCTCCCTGCAACACGCGTGGTTTTTTTCATTCGTGTTATGTCTTTGGTTACTGCTCGGCGCTCGTGGGTCTACGTGGTGTTATATAGCAGGGATGGCCTATGGTCAATCGCAGCTATTGTACCAGTCGATTGTGGCAAGGCAAAAAATATAAATACTTACGTTTAGCAAACTGCGCTTAGGTACCTATCTCATCTGGGGTTGAGGGACGTCATAACAGGATACCGTGGCCCCGGAACGTAAAGGGCAACAGAAGGAACAGGGTGGTTTTTTAGTCAGTAAAAGTCTGACAGTCCCTTCCTTTTTTCTTACTCCTCCGCTATTCTTTTCTGATTAATTTCGTTGCGGGACCCAAGACAGTTAATCGTTTCTCTGGGACTCGTCGAGCTTCATTGCCTCGGCGCTTTTCTAGTGGTCTCCACTGTTGTTTCTGGCTTTCAGGAGTTGCAGTGGGTGGGAGCAGTGTGGCGGGCTTGTCCCATAATAAATTTAAGTCCCTTCCGCCCCACCCAAGGCAAAAGAAATCATTTGATGATTTTTACAACATCAAAAAAAAATAGTAGGTACCTATCTTTTATTGTGTGATTCTCAAATGATAAAATAAATGTACATAAGTGCTAAGAATATTTATATTTATTTTTATTTATCCTATTAATAAATTAAAAATATACTATAAAGTTTTAATTAAAAATTTAAGAAGTCTGTAATTGGTAGATCGCACAGAGTTTCGTTAGCTGAGAAGGCCACTCTTGTATATACAGCCTATAGCCTACTCTAGTACGTAGGCTGTATAATAAGAGTGCCATATCAATGAGGGAAAGTATGGGCCATAAAGTATCCCTCATTGATTTGGCTATCATATCCAAAAATAATTTTTCCATTCCGACTAGTACGTAGTTCCAAAGAACAAACAAAATATTTCTTCAGCTATAATAATAAATTAGCATGGATTAACCTGTGTACTTTTTTAATCCCATTATTGTTTTTCAAACGAAAAAATCTCGTGACATATTGCTAAGCGCGCGATTGGTTGAGTTTATTATCTGTGGCCAATCACAGCACGCGCGCTGTACGATTGTTTTTTTTAATTCTGCCGAAAGTCATTCAAGAATATATCGGATAGTCAATTCATTATGACAAACTAATCTTTTTACCTGTATAAAAATGAATCCCTATTTCCCTTCGTCATGGAATCACGCGTGAACGGGTGGATCAATTTCACTAATTACTTAATTTTTTGTTTATTATTTATTTATTTAAACTTTATGCAACAAATGTACAAAGGCGGACTGAATGCCATAAGCTTTATGCCTTTTGTTGTGTCTTTTATTGCAAGGAAGGAAGGTTCTAAGGGAAAATTAAAAAAAAATATGGCGGTACGTAGTTCGCTAGGTCAGCTAGTACTGACAAAATTTACCCGAAACCTGAAAAGGGGTTATTCTACTCATCATTATGAACAACTTTTACTATTGGACCAACCTTGAAATCATGAAAAAACAAAAACAGCTGATCCCTACAAAAATGCTACACAACACGACCGTAGTGTGTAAAACAACCGTGTCGACGGCGCGTTCGTGTTCCACGCGCGCCTCAAAGAGATGTCAGCAAACAATTGATTATGTAAGCGCATAAGTAAATCTGCCTATGCACTATTTCAGCTTTCAAAAAAAGTAAACATTGAAACACTAGTCACAGCATATCACGGAGTAGTTGGTTCAGTCCTTCGCTACGGGGTTATGTTCTGGGGTCAATCGACTAACAGTGAGATGGTATTTAGAATGCAAAAGCGTTGCATAAGGTCAATGTGCGGTCTTCAAGTAACAGATAGCTGTGTTCCTTATTTTAAGTCCTTGAAAATATTAACTCTACCGTGTTTATATATTTTAGAAACAGCGTTGTTTGTAAAAATGAATTCGAATCTGTTCCCTAAATTCTCAGCAGTAAAGAAAAACCCAATGCGATCTCAACATGCAAATCAGTTATGTAATTTTAAATGTAAAACAGCTCTTATGTCTAAAAGTTTTTTCGGATTAGCTCCTAAAATCTATAATAAATTACCTGACGGCATAAAAGACATGCCAATGGCTAAATTCAAAACAGCTCTACAGAAAATTTTAACAGAAAAGTGTTATTACAGAGTGGACGAATTTTTAAACGAGAAATATTTATAAAACTAAAAACCTAACTGTACATAATAGTTCCTAATTATATTTTAAACTTATTTTATTGTTATAGTTTAATATTTGTTATTATTATCTAAGCATGTGAATCTAGTTAATAAGTTCTCAACAAAAAACATTTGTATGCCAATGAAGCAAAACATAGAGCTACTATTATTTTTTGTTTAATACCATCTATGTAAAACCTATGTTTACAAATGAATAAATGATTATGATTATGATTATGATTATGATTATGATTATTGAAGGGGCCACTAAGGGCCGATGCCTGCCGGGGCTGCGGGTTGTTCGAAAGAGATACCGCGCCCCCGGAACGCAAAGGGCACAAGAAGGAACATGGATGGGTTTTAGTCAGTAAAAGTCTGACACTCCCTCCCGCCCCGCCCGGGCGGGGGAAGTCATTTGATGATTTCCCATCGGTAAAAAAAAAAAAAAAAAAAGTGTGTAAAACAGCTGTATTTTTTAACCAACCGGGTACAACTGCTTATAGGCCATACAAATATTTGTTCTGGAATCGCATCCGTGACACGCAGCGTTGCAGTAAATCGTTCAACCAATGCGCCAACCGTAGCAATAATAAATTAATGTAAATAGGATGTCAGAACCGTGTAGGGAGTGTCGTGATGGCCCAGTGATTAAGGCGCCCGCCTCTCATGCATGAGGTTTTGGTTTTTAATCCGGGCAAGTACCTACCAATGTGACTTTTTAAATTCATATGTACTTTCTAAGTTGAACTCAGACATCATTGACATCGTTGCGCGTATTCAGCTGCATCCGGTTAGACTGGAAGCCGACCCCAACATGGTTGGCAAAAGGCTAGGCAGATGATGGGGAAGTCAGAATCAGACTGGTTTTTAAACCCTTATCGCCATCCATTTTACATTCAGGATTCATACTTTGCTATCAGATACTGCAAAGTATAGTCATTTAAAATAAAAACCTGCAGAATGAATTTGGATATTTTTTTATTCATTCAAAATAATATCCAAAACTTCATACTGGTCGACTTATCATTCACTGCACGTTTTTTTGGGGGGTAAAAGTACTTTTCATCATCATGATATCAGCTGAACGACGTCCGCTGCTGGACATAGGCCTCTCCTAAAGATAGCCACAATGACGGGTCCTGCGCTGCCCGCACCCAGCGGTTTCCCGCGACCTTTGCCAGGTCTACCTCGTGGGAGACCTTCCTACACTGCGCCTTTTATTTTAGATCAATTTTTACAATAGGACAAACTGAAATATAAAAAGAAAAGCCGGTCAAATGTGAGTCGGACTCACACTCAAAGGTTTCCGTACTACCATAGAATATTAAACACTACATTAAAAAAAAAAAACATTTATTGTATGACTCTCTTTTATTTTATTTATTTGTTGTTATAGCGGCAATTCAAAAACATACTCTGTGATTTCAATTCTCTAGCTATTACTGTTCATGAGATATAGCCCACTGACGAACGGACAGTGGAGGTTAAGAAGTAATAGGGTCCCGTCGGCACCCTTCATTAATTATTATTTCATAAGCTTGGGGCTAAAAAGTTATTGTAAATCGTGCTGCAAATTAAATATTTTGTCATTCGATCGTGTACTAGGTAATAGTAGAACGGACTACGGATAAATGTTTTTTTTTAAGCTGTCCGGGACCCCCGGTTTTCGTGGGGCCTTGGACATTTGCCCAGAGAGCCCAATGGAGAAGAGTGGCAGGAGTCGAGCAACTATAGACAAAAATGACCCAGACACAAAATGCCGATGACATTTTATCAAAAACAATAACCTGGTACCTATTTATCTATTGATTGTAGGTATTTTATTAATCTTTCCGACAATAAATTCGTCTTCCTCCTTTGATATTATCTGTACAAACTTGTTGACAGCTCAATTAAAAAATAAAAGCCCTTACCATAAACATAATAAGGCATGTTTTTCAATGATTTTTTGTTGTTTTGATAGCAAAATCTTTCATTGATTACTTGTTAGCTTGTTTCTATAAAAGTAGTTGATTAGTATTCGATTATTAGACAGTAATACACAGCATTAGACTGTTTAGGAGCCTGTCCCCGTATTACATCTAGTGCGACCGTGAACAAAAAAGTGTTTTTTTTTTTAATATTTGTGCTACTGCATCGAATTTAAAAATGATCGGTGAGTTTAATTTAATGTCTTATTCAATAAATAAATATTAGTATACCTCTAAGATACAGGCATAGTTTTACGCCTAGTTTTGGGCGAATTAGATAAACATTAAAACATACATAAAATTATTAAATAATAAAAAAAAATCACTACCTGCCTACATTAAACTCATTTATTCTAATTTTGTTTACCTATATCTGGAAAAATTAAATAAATAATTATTTTTAATTAATTCGTCGAATAAATATGCTGCAAGAGTTTTTCTATAAAAAACGTTAACGGATATAAAACGCCTAAAAAGTGGAATTTCAAATTGCATTTTTTAAACGTACCCACATATTAGTTATTTTCTTTCGAAAAAACATTTAAATTCTAGGTAATAAGATGGTCGAGCGGAATCTTATTAATAGATATCTATATAAAGCATCAATTGAATTATTTATCTCGGCCGTATATTCTTTTTTAAATAAATTAGTGGGCTTATTTCACCACCTTTCGTAAAGTTCCGATTAAATTAATTGGTAAATTATTTCATATAAATTCTGTTCTATTTTTGAATATTGTCGGAAGATTAGCGCTTAATCAGAGGTGGTGAAACCGGACCTTAGTTAATTATCTTGGTTTTTAAGTAGGTATCAAAGAAATTTTCTTTTATTTATACCATGATCATTTCCACTCACACACCAAAATTTGAATAATGGCGTTTCTAAACAAATGTCAAAATTCCCGCCAAAATCGGGACGTCTGGTAACGCTGGTTAATACCAACTCTATTTAAGATTACGACATAATTAAATAAGATGTTGCCATGTCAAAATAAACGTGAATCGTGACGTTAATTAATCAGTTCTTATAATTAGGGATTAGAACGATTACAATAGAAAAATCTCGTTGTGATAGGTAACTCGAACGCTATTGGTAGGTTTTTAATGGAAAAATAGATTTCATGCTACCTAGGTGTTAGAATAGGTACCTACACAGATGTGATAACGCGCTTGCGCACATTATAATTATTTCAAAGTCAAAGTCAAAGTCAAAACATTTATTTCAATTAGACCATTTACAGGCACTTTTGAATTGTCAAAGAGTCGGTCAGTTAGTTCAAAAGTTGAAGCTAGTTGCTCGTTCCAAAACGGAGGTACGCCTCTATGGAGAAGAACGAGCAAGAAACTCCACGGCACTCTTTTAAATATCATCATCATACAGCTAAGGCAAGAGTCAGATGCAGAAGGCGGTTGTCTTGAACACGGCACGCATAGTGAGGAGGTTCCTCTCTCTGGATCCCTAAACGTCGTTATCTCGGGTTTTATCAGCTCGCTGCGGGCGGAGCACTGTTTTTATACATATCTTTTAATTCTTAAAAAAAAATGTATACTTTTAATACAGAGAAGGCACGAGCATTGATCACCACGCGTGCTCAAGGAGGCGATTTAAGACTTATATTTTTGTTAACTAAGTAATTAACTATGCTATTCACGATACTAATCAATAACAAAAAAAAATCATTTTTTTTTCTTGCTGGTCTAGTGAACTCTGGTGTTCGCAAAGCGTGACTGCTGATCATGAGGTCTTGGGTTCGACTCCCAAGTCGGGCAAGTGGTATTGTGTTTTTCCATCAGGAATTTCTCATACATAAACTCACGCCTTTTTCCCATGGGGGTAGGCAGAAAGCACAGAACGCCACCTGCTACGATCCTTACATACTCCTTTCGCCTCATCTACGTTCATACATCTCCTCATACAAGCACACCGGTTACGAGTAGGTACCTACTGCGCACCTGACCTTTCTGAAGAACCTCACCAATAAGGTCAGTGTAGGTCTTCCTAGGGCGACCCCTCCCTGCGTTGCCACTCACCTCTGCCATATAAATACCTTTTGATAATCGTCTTTCACTCATCTTCTCATTTATTCTTTGGATAAAAGTTATCTGACTATTGAGAAATTAGCTCACTCACTAAAAACAATTAAATACTTAAATATTAACAACAGTCATAAAATAAAACTAGACTAAAATGTTTAGTGTAAAGAGTATTTAGCTAATCTCATAAAATATCTGTGTTATCAGTCTGTTAAAATTTTTACAGCATAATAGATATTGGCAAGGTTTGTTAACCTTTTTTTATGGTCAGCAGGGTCGGATTATCCTTGAGGTAGTGTGGGCTTGGGGTCCCCAAATCAAATTGAGTATTACTATTAGGTCCAGGGTAGCGGGACGTCTTAACAGGATACCGTGGCCCCGGAATGTAAAGGGCAACAGAAGGAACAGGGTGGTTTCTACACGAATGCCCCAAAAAAAGGAGTGTTATGTGTTCAGGGTTAATGTATGTATGTGAGTTTCTTTATTCCACCATAACTTTTAAACGCCTGAACTGATTTAGATGTATGGGGTATCGTTACAATCCTTGCATCGTTCCGAGTAACATAGGCTAGATAAAAATAAAAAGAATCCTATGTGGTCACTTTAAAACGTAAATTAATACCAGCCTCAATTATTTTTTTAATGAATCTTTTCTTGTCTATGTTTGTCTTCTAGAATTTGACAAGTAGATTTAAAAGTATATCGCACACACTGTAAATAAAAAACATCGTAAAAAAAACTGACAAGTAAACAAAGTACAAATATGTGCAATTTTTGCAGTCGTGTTTTTTATTTTTTTTTAATTATAGTAGCTTGTTTCGTCATTAAAAGTCTGACCGTCCCTTTTGCCCCGCACAAGGCGGAAGGACTCATATGATGATTTTTACCACTTAAAAAAAGTACCTATTACTATAGGTATACCTACTATGGATTACTTTAATACTTGTGTATTTTTCTAATCGTTCTTTGACTGCCTCGTTGGCCTAGTGGTTGCAAAGCGCAATTGCTGAGCAAGAGGTCTTGGGTTCGATTCCCAGGTCGGCCCATCAGGAATTTCTCAGTAGCAGCCTCGGAGTCTGGATTTGTGGCCGGTTGATGGCAATAGGCTCGCCCCCTATTACATGGGAGATGGAACCTAAACATAACTAACGAGGGTGTACTAATGGGAACAATACGTGCCACGAAATATGAGATTTGACACACCACATAAACTCTTTTATTTCATAAAAAATATAATAATATTGTTAAATATTTTAATCTAAACGTCATCGATATATCCCTGAATAGATACACAAATTATGGATAACAATTTCGTACATCCATACCTGCGCAAGCTCTCCATTACTGACGCTTGTCAAGTCTCATCTTTCGTGGGGCGTATTGTACACCTCTGCCTAACCCTTCGGGGATTACAGGCGTAATATTATGGATATTTCTATTAAAATCAAACAAAGTTTTAAAAAATTGGTAATACTTTAATTATCAACTACATATTTTTACATCTATGCACTCTCCGCCTTCCAATTCAAGGTCTTGTGGTGTGTTTTTGCCTGAAAAGAGAATTAAAAATGAAATTACTATATGCATGTCATGATAGCACAGTGGTTAAGATGCCCGCCTCTCATGCACAAGACTGGGTTCGATACTGGACATGGGCAAGTACCAAAGTGACTTTTTCTATTTCGTAAGTACTTTCTTTGTTTATCTTGGACATCATTGACATTGATGAAGGAAAACATCGTGAGGAAACCTGAAAGTCTGAAATCGCCAATTCACCTTTAGCAAGCGTGTTGTCCTTCTCTGTATGATAAAAGGCCTTTGCTCTTTAATGGGACAATAATAATATAGGCTGGTATTTTTTTTAAATTAGTTCTGAATGACCACTGTCTGTTGGTCCCGGCTGTCATGCGTGGATTTTTGACAGTTGTCACGAGTCGTCAGAAGCTTGCAAAGTCTGACAACCAGTCTTACCTAGGGGTCTCGTATTACCCAGTTACTGGGTTGTGTAGGTCAGATAGGCAGTCGCTCCATGTAAAATACTGGTAATCAGCTGCATCCGGTTAGACTGGAAGCCGACCCCAACATAGTTGGGAAAAGGCTAGGCAGATATGAGTTCTGAATGACCACAGACTATACTCTCTCATACTTAAGATTGCCACATTTTGAGCGTAATAGACCAACAGACAGAGTTATTTTGGCAATTATTATACAAAGTATAGATTTTAGAAGCAATTTGGGGGTTTTTATTACCTGAAATAAAAAATATATAATAATAATAAATCGTTGTATTATCAGGCAACTGGGGCCCATAGACAAAATACACAAAATAATCTAAAAAAAAATAATATATATAAAATAAAATTGATAAAAAAATAATAAATAAAAAAAATAATAATAAAATAACAAAAAATAATAATTATTCTTGTATGTATATAAAAATAAACTACATACCTGTGATTAAATCTCCATCAAAGTAAAACTTTAATCTTTCCAAAGGAGTCTCTAAATGCTCTGCACACTTCATCATAACTAACGCAAGCTTATCCTGCGGTCTCAACGTAGTTTCAAATGGTTTCTTCTTATTCTGACATTGGAATTTGATTTTAAGCCCATGATTTTCATTCGCTTTACTTCGTTTCTGTGCTAATTGTGTTACATTTTGATTAACAATGCCTCCGTCTATGAATTTTGCTATGCTATAGCTTATTGAGTCTGGAGTATCATCAATTTTGAGTATTCTATCGTTACACGTAAACAATAACTTATCGTTACTAACACCTTCTTTCTCCGTGAAGTAATCAAATATTTGTGTTAGCTTCTGGTACTTTCTTATTTTGAATTTGAATATTTCTAAATTCTGCCAGTATACTTTTACGGACATTTCTTCGTTATCATCATCTAGCTGCTCATCGTCAATTACTTGAACGTCATTGGTCACAGTTCGTGTTGAGAACAACTGCTGATTATCGGACTGGTCTGGGTACTCATCAGTGTTGCCAACGCTGTACGTAGGGTAGTTTGAAGTTGAGGTAGGTAATGGATTTGCATTAACCAAATGTCCGATTATATTGTCGGATAGAGCCCATAGCTGTCTTCTGGTGCTTTCGCGGCCTCGGGCCCTGCCTCGAGTCCCGCCTCGAGTCCCTCTACCACTACCCCTGCCAGCTCTACTTCGCCCCCTTGGTACAACATCAGGAATTTCGTGTTCAGGAGCAGAAATTTCCACCACAGGTGCTGGATTTACAGGACTAGTCCTACCTCTAGTAGAATTATTTGAAGTTCTGCGTCTGGTAGACCTCGTTTCCCTCTCAACGGGCTCAGAAGCCTCGCCAGCCGTCTTCCGCTTCCCTCCTCGACCTCTCTTAGGTTTCGCCTTACTATTCTTAGCTATTATCGCGTCCAGAGAGAATTCATCATTGTCTGTGCTATTTACAGTTGTATTTAAATCTTCTACGATGATTGGTGAAGATTCTCCATTTCTATTTTCAAAGATTGTTGACGGCGTTTCACTAGTTTTGACGTGTTCAGTATTGTCATTTGAATCTATGTTTTCAACTTTTTCTTTTACGAATGTTTTCTTGATATTCTGTAGTTTTTGAGCTATGTTTCCGTAACAATCATCTTCGGAGTCCGAAGAAGACATTGTAACAGTTTGTATCGCGAAAACATTAAACAACAACGTAACACAAATCACAATTCAGTAAACACTCGATCACTCGATAATAAAATTGACAAATTCAAATAGTTTGAAGTATGTAGTGATGTCAAAACGAAAAGCGTCCTTTGTTGTCGAAATTATCGATAATTCACTAATTCTGTAATTTCAGAAAACAATGTTATGGATAAGATAGTGTCATAGTGATATTTAAATTTGGTTAGGTATGATTATTTAGAAACGCACATTAAATAAATAAGTACCTATGTAATTTTGATAAGGGAAAACAATTATTACATCAACATTATTTTGATGTAGTGACTC
The DNA here is from genome assembly GCA_949774945.1 of Hoplodrina ambigua. Classification (NCBI taxonomy): domain Eukaryota; kingdom Metazoa; phylum Arthropoda; class Insecta; order Lepidoptera; family Noctuidae; genus Hoplodrina; species Hoplodrina ambigua. The sequence continues at coordinate 1,457,347 of OX458991.1, forward strand.
AGTTTTAATTAGCTGATTATACCATTTTCCCAATAGGTATGTTCATTTATGTGTCATGTAGACCATTTTTAAATAATTAATTTTGTTTATAAAACACGTTTAAAAAATATTGTTAGGTTTATCGACTAAGTTTAACTTTCACTGATAACAGAGGACATCTCTAGTAACAAGAAACGTCGTTTGCTGCGTTTAGTTTTAGTACTGGTTTTAACTCAACTTTTTTATATTGATGGAAAAGCCATACTTTTCTGTTATAATTGATTATCGCTAGATACTTGAAAACCGGAAAGATCAATGACTTTTCTAAACCAATAAATAAAGTGTCAAAATTTTCCTGCTTTCGGTTTTATCTAGCAATAATTAAACGCTCAATGGATGCGTTCATAATTATTTTTGTGTTTTTCAATACGTGATATTCTTATCAAAAAGATTATTGTGGATATTCTAGCTAAGTACACGTATAGAGGCCGATAAGATTCACAGTGACACACACTCCACAATGGCGTGCTAACTTTCATCCACGGATTCACGTCTTGTCTGCTTTAGATAAATCAGGGGTAAATAACTTCTGTCAGGTGGCCCATGTTGCTCTATGGTAAATAAATTGGTTTATACTTTGACAGGGACTGCACGTAGGTTGACGTATGAATCTTGTCTGTGGGTCAGAAATGGCGTTGGGCCATTTGAAGTCCCATCAGTCTAATTTACCAAAGGTTTTAATTATGCAACTTTCGGACTAACTGACCGACTCCTTGACAATTCAAAAGTGCCTGTAAATGGGCTAATTGAAATAAATGTTTTGACTTTGATAACCACGCGAAGAGCTCCAGTTGGTCGACAGTTCATCTATCCTCTAATTACTACGATTCTTGATTATTGCCATATCATTTAAAAAATCTTAATAGCAATAAAATAACTAGCAATTTGGCCCATTAAACTTTATGAATAAAAAACCTGCGATAACAATTAATTTATATGATGAAATAAAAAGAAATCAAACCATTTATTTTAATCTTAATTATTATTGTTTCATTGCTTTACCTATGTAGGTAGGTATCTAACTATAAAGATTTAGATACTTAGATAAATCAAATAGTTTAGATTATTTATCTATACGATTGCAAACACGTAATCCAAAATTGTTTAGTCATAAAATAAGGTAAAAATACTTCGTATGAAAGCAAGATTAACGCTTCTAAGCTTACAGGATTATGTACGTACGACGTACGCAGTGGCGTAGCTAGCACGGGTGGCACCCGCGGCGATAACTGTGGTGTCACCCACGAATAAAAACTTACAATTAATCCGATAAACGTAAAGTGCGAATTTATTTAATTATAACAAAATGTGTCTTTTATAATTAAAATATAATATTGTGATAACGTAGATTACTAAATCAAGGGTGGCTAAATCACCCCCTTGTATGTTCTATTTTTCATTTTTTCACTGTCGGGTGTCACCCTCTGCTGGTGGCACCCGGGGCGGGCCGCCCCCTACGCCAGCCCCTAGCCATGCCACTGTACGTACGTGTTGTAAAAAACCTCTTTTTTATAATAAACACTAGCTTTTGCCCCCAACTTCGTCCGTGTGCTTTATTTCATCCGTATTATGTTACGTATTTGATGACTGCTTCGTTGGTTTCGTGATCGCAATGCGCAACTGCTGAACATGAGGTCTTGGGTTTGAATCCTAGGTCGGGCAAAGTGTTATTGGGTTTTTCTATAGGAATTTCACAGTAGCAGCCTCGGGATCTAGATTTGTGCCCGGTTGATGGCAGTAGGCTCGCCTCCTATTACATGAGGCTTAAACATAACTGGCGAAATGTGGGTGTACCTACTTATGGGTACACCTCTGCCTTACTCATCGGGGAAGGCAGGCGTGATGCTCTAAAATGCTCTCCTGGTCCGTTAGCTTAGATATAGAATCACGCGTACCTTTCGCTGTTAACACGCGATTCGCAATCTATTCGTGAAATCTTAGAAAATGAAACGTGTTAGGTACTAGTCTCACCAATTTATCGATAACAATCTATTGTTTTGTAAATCTATACAGCTATCAATTAATAGAAGGTACATTAATAGATATTAATCTGCTTATAGACGTATTTTTTTATTATTATGTCGTTTCTTTAAATGGTTTTCCGTGTATCTAGAATATTTTTGTAATAATTACAGTTACCTACATATATGTACTTGTAAATATTTATAAACAACTTTCATTATGGATCCTACTGATAACTTTAGGGCAAAAATGGATAAGTTTTTAGACCTTATTTTGACGCGTAGGTCTTTCTTTTTTACTGTGTGGGCAGTAAGGTCTTACGACCCCACACACTCTAGTCACTCTAGTGTCAGAGTTTCTAAACCGCCTCAAGGGCCTCTGACATGGTTTGAGTGGAACAGTAAAGTCCAGGTTTCCTCACGATGTTTTCGTTCACCGATGCCAGTGACAGTCAGCAACAAAAGTCGATTCATATTTCAGTTTTATTCATCCTTATTATTGGGCACAATATCGAAGGCAATACAAAATGGATGTAAAATAAAGATAAAATAAACTCTTGAAATGAAACCTATAAGCTTAGAAGAAGTGCAATGTGTTAATTCGTATCTATTTAAATGATATGTTAAATTAACAGTGTTAATCGACTTTTGTTGCTGACTGTACAAGATAAACTTTAGAAAGTTTACAAAGGTATGAATTCAAAATGTCACCTGGATGTAAACCCAATATCTCAAGCATGAGAGGCGGGCGCCTTAACCACTGGGCCATTACGACGCGTAGGTAGTTTCATAAAAAGGATAATTATTTGTTACTCAGTCATGCCAGTACTGGATGATATTTAGCACAAAAATAGACTAGAGTCTGGAATAGTACATAGGCTAGTTTTTATCCAGGAAAAATTTACGAATATGTCAACTTTGACGCGCAACGTCGCAGGCGGATGCTAGTATCTAATAAGTAATAGTTAGATTATAAATTGCCGCTACATCTATTACGAACATCGATCAATTAATAGCGTTATCTAAATACCTAGATATACGTCAATTTGTGGGAAAAGCCGGGTACCTGTAGGCAAATCTATTTGATAAGAAATAGGTGACGAACGTGACGAAACCATATGTTTCAAGATACAAAAAAGACACACGTGAATACGAATATTAGAAGTTAATTATTTATGTTATCTATCTCTTTATAGGTTCATAAAAATCGTTCCGAATCGTCCTAAATTCGTTCTGAATGAATGACTGACGGATCAACGCATATAATAAACTGCTGATCGTAGAGACCTGAAACTTGGAGTGTGTTCTTTGTATGTCGTAGGCATTACATGAGAAAGGATTTTCCACAATTCAACCCCTAAGGGGATGAAACGGGGGGTTCAAAGTTTGTATGGAGAAACCAACTTTGATCGACGAACCTGTGGGCAGAAGCTATTTTTTTATTTTTTACAAAGTAGTCAACTGTAAACCGCCTACAGCCTACTTCTTATTATCCAAATTCATGAAGAAGCGGTGAAACTACGTTAATAAACAAACAACGTGTTTCATCTTCCACATGATCCGCTTTTATTGAAAGGACAGTCAACAAAAGAGATAGTTATGCAGGTTCGGCAGATATAGTTGAAGTTTTCATAGAAACCGATGGATGTTTACAAATGTAATTTAATATAAAAAGTAGGTAATAAATAGTTCATTAATTAAGTTACGTTTCAATCGAAAACATCCAACGCGTTTTATAAAAAACTTCAACTAAGTATATCTGACGACCCTGGATGTGTTGTTCATCGATGAAGAGTTTTTCCATAGACAATTTTATAACAAAAACTTTTACTAGCAATGAAAGCTTTATAACTTTCACCCTTAGGTCCCCTTAATAATTTTTCATTTCTGTTTGTCCACAGCAAAGTTTCTGACCATCGTGTTGCTTCTGAACGTGGCTCTCACTGCTGAGATACCGCAGAAGAACTCCACAGAGGCTGCCAACTTCAGGGCCTTTGAAAATGTAGACCCTAACGACTTGAGCTGCGATCCTGCTGGACATGTAAGTGAAACTCCTCGCTTACTTTCGCACTCTGCCCGTACTTAACGATCTCTTGGATTCTAATCCAACAAACGATCTGTTTGCGGATGAATGGACGAAGATTTTGTCGGTATGTCAGAAGTACTGTGAGGTGAATTTATGAAAGGGATGACGTTGTTTTGTTTTGAATGTGTTTTCTTTATAATATTTTTTATTTTTATCTGTGTCTTTAAGTATTTTAATTGGTTCTGTATTCCGTTATAATTAAAGTAAAAAATAATACGTCTGCTCTAACATTTTAAAGAGGAATGATTAATATTTTTGTGTATATTTGTAACGAATTAGTTCAAAAACTACTGAACCGATTTAAAAAAATCTTTCACCGTTAATATGCTACATTATCCCTAAGTAACATAGGCTTTATTTACTATAAGAAAAGATTAGAGTTCCCTATCAAAACTTCAATAATGTAACCCAAGGTATTGTCGTCACTGTGGCGTGACGTGGTACCGAAATCGCCTCTTGGATATATGGGGCCTTTCGCAGGGCACAAATATTAATTGAAACGAATCATTACTTACTTTTGACTCTACTGCTCCCTGCCGAGCGAAAGACCAAACAATTGTGATCATAGAAAATACTTTATTCTAATTTTAAATACGAATGATTTGTCAGAGAGTTTAGAACCTTCACAGTATCATTAATTTCGAAATGCCTGTAAAATTCATTATTTTACGTGCGCCGCGGATTGTATGGGTATCGGGTCGCGGGAAAAGTGCTAGTCCTTAATCATGTCTTCCTGACCGAATTTCGGCCATGGCAGCCAATCTGGACGGAGACTAGCCAAGTATGCAGAAGATATCATAGTTCACAAGTGTGTGCGCAAACACAGGTGCACTCTCTCTTCTGTCACTCTTATAGTGCGATGGAACGGCAATCCGACAGGACCAACGTATTTAACGTGCTTTTTGAGGCACGGAGGCGTCCCAAAGCCGAAACCAGAAATAAGCCGAAACCCGTTTTATTGCCGATAGTAGGCCGATAACAGTACGTATGGAGTTTCTTGGCTATTCTTCACCATACAAAACTATCTTTTGAAAGGGGCAACTAGATTCAAATCTTTTTTTTGTAAGACGTTCATTGTGCGGGATTTTTAGGGACTCTTCAAGGAAACTCCAAAAATGCTAACTTCTAGTCAATAGTGTATTGTCTCGAATACGAACAAAGATGAAGTGGCGAACATGACATGCAAATACAGAGATCCTGTTATCTACTTAAAAGCTAATTACATGCACTGTTGATGTGCTCATTAAAATCGAGCAGGCGTTGGGCTCGAACATGCCCCCGGACGTTGAAAGCAGCAGAGGCGCTTTCAACCAGACGCAGCATCAACGGGCAGTGGGCAGATCCTGTTGAACGCTCTTCTGATGATACCAGTTGAAGTTTTGATGTCTGCCACACGAACAATTCCATCTGACCCTGGATGGACGGCGACGATTCTCCCGAGCCTCCACTTAAGAGGTGGAAGATGGTCCTCCTTTACAATGACCAAGGAACCTAACTTTAGTTGGTCCTTGCACGTATTCCACTTGGTTCTTTTTTGGAGTTCAGACACAAACTCCTTGCTCCAACGAGTCCAAAAGTGCTGGCGTAGCTGCTCAATTCGTTGGAAGCGAGACAACGAAGAAGTGGAGTAGTCCTGAAGGTCTTGCTGAGGCAGTGACGTCAACGGCCGGCCAACAAGAAAATGACCCGGAGTCAGTGGGGTGCAGTCCGCTGGATCAGATGATAATGGAGTCAGTGGACGTGAATTCAGAATCGCCTCAATCTGGACTAACGTGGTGTTAAGCTCTTCAAAAGTTAGGTGACAATTTCCCAACACTCGCCTGAGATGATATTTGGTCGACTTAACACCCGCTTCCCAGAGTCCGCCAAAATGAGGGGTATACGCGGGAATAAAATGGCAATTAATTCCGTCATTAGCCAATTGTTCGCTCAAGAAACTGCAATTAGATTTAAGGAACCTCGAAAGTTCGTTACAGGCACCGACGAAAGAGGTACCGTTGTCGGAGTAGATGTCACTAGGTTTTCCCCGTCGCGAGATAAATCTAGATAAAGCCAATAAATACTTGTTGCTAGTTAAGTCACTCACCAGCTCCAAATGAATAGCCTTGGTGGTAAAACACACAAAAATAGCAATATACACTTTTACCAACCTACATCCGCGACCTTGCCTATTAGCAGCCATGATGGGACCAGCATAGTCCACACCAGTGCTTTCAAAAGGATAACCACCTGGAAGGAGACGCTGCTGCGGCAAATTACCCATTAAAGGAGAAACCGTTTTACCCGACATGCGACAACAACGCACGCAACTACGATAACAACTCTTAGCTAGGCGTCGTCCGCCTATGGGCCAGTATGAATCCCTAATCGAAGCCAGCAATAGCTGAGGGCCTGCATGCATCAACTTTACATGTTCATATTCAAAGAGTAATTTAGTGAATTTGTGAGTGGACTGTAAAAGAATAGGGTGCTTTTTATCAAAAGAAAAGTTCGAATTTGCTAGACGTCCTCCAACGCGCATTATTTTATTATTGTCTAAGAATACGTTGAATTTTATAAGGGCGCTTTTAACAGGCAATTTCTGATTATTTACTAGTAATTTATATTCAGGAAAAGACTCAATTTGGCTTATAATAAGACTAACATTTAATGCATTCTGTAACTCTGTTTGTGATAGAAATTTAGTTATTGGAGAGATTTTTCTACACAGTTTTATAAACCTTAAAACGGTTGCTACACTACGGATAAGCCTTAAATAACTAGAAAACCGGTTAAAATCTATAATTGCATCACAACGACTATTATTATTGACACTAGCGCTTAATACAAAAGGTCGAGTTTCAGGCAACTCGTCTGACTCGAGTGATTTATGTCGAGAAGGCCAATGAGACTGAACTTGCCTTAAAAAACTGGGACCACTCCACCACAAGTCCAACGATTGCAGAACACTAATATCCACACCGCGAGATATTAGGTCTGCAGGGTTCTTGCTGGTTGGGATGTGTCGCCAAGTACAGTGTCCCGCCTTATCCAAAACTTCAGCAACGCGATTGCGCACAAACGGCTGAAGCTTGGAAGGTAACATCTGCAACCACCCCAACACAACGGTGGAGTCAGTCCAGCAATAAATATGACTGAACTTTAGTCGCAGAGAGCTCACAACCTTTTCGCATAAACGAGCTCCTATTACGGCGCCACACAATTCCAGTCTTGGAATGGTGGTCGGCTTAAGCGGCGCCACCCGACTTTTAGCGGCTAACAAACGAACCATGTATTCACCCTGATCATTGACACTGCGAACATAAACGCACGCGCCATACGCACGCTCAGATGCGTCTGTGAACACATGTAGTTCCAGTGAAGTGTATGCGTTACATAGAACCAGTCGTGGAACACGAAAATTATTTATAAGCGGCAATGCCTTGACAATAACATTCCAACTAGCATTAAGTGACGGCGCTAGTGGCTCATCCCATGACAGCTTATCTAACCACATGCGTTGTAAAAACATTTTCATTGTGACTACGCAAGGAGACAAAAGTCCGAGAGGGTCAAAAATACGTGCAATGGCAGAAAGTATGTCACGCTTTGTCACAGAATCTTTAGGAAGTGACGAGGAACTTGAAAACCCAAATTCATCGGAATTAGAATACCAATCAAGCCCTAACAACTTATTGGGTTCATTAGATCCCTTATCTAAATCTAATGACAAATGAGAATCTCCAGTAACTAATTCAGGGACGTTAGACCTCCATTTTCTAAGTGGCATGCAAGCAGATGCTAGTGCACTAGTGACCTCAGTGCGAATAAACATAACCTCATTTACATCATCAGCTCCAGTCAAAAGATCGTCGACGTAGAAGTCGTGCTTGATGACGTCAGCAATCTTATCTCTCCTACCTGGGAAAGAATCACCTCCAGAATACGAAGGGGTATGGATACTATTATTTTGATAATCTATCCCTAATTGCTTAAGGCAACGCGTGGCAAGAAATGGTGCACTAGCCGTGCCATATGTGACGGTGTTCAACTTATAAACTTTGACCGGATCGCATACATTATCACGCCACAGAACCTGTTGCAGGTACCTATCGGATGGGTGGACGTATATACATCTATACATCTTCGCGACGTCAGCTGACAAGACAAACTTATGTTGTCGAAACCGAAGAAGTATAGATATTAGATCGTCCTGCACTGTGGGACCCACCATCTGCACATCATTAAAGGATACTCCTGACGAAGTAGCACAACTTGCATTAAAAACTACCCGGAGTTTGGTAGTAGTGCTACATTCACGAAGTACCCCGTGGTGTGGTATGTAGTAACCATTGGGCCTACCACTATCCTTAGTTTCGGTCATATGTCCTAACGTCTCATATTCAGACATGAAGTCGCGATATAACATACCGAACTCAGGCTTAGACTTCAGTCTACGTTCAAGAGAAAATAGGCACTTAGAAGCCCTTTGAAAAGATTCTCCTAAAATAGAAGGGTTTTGTTTACAAGGAATACGAACACAAAAATGACCATCCTCTAATCGGGTCGTATTCTTAACAAAATGTTCCTCGCATAACTTCTCCTCAGGTAAATAATGTGAGGATTTTGAGGTAATCTCTTCCAGATTCCAAAATTTTGTTAAGTCCGTGTGAATTTTATTTAAATCACGGTTATTAGTAGAATCGATTTCAGTAAAATTACATAAAATATCGTTCGATATTACCTTATCATTATTGAAGGTAACTGGGCCTGAAACAATCCAGCCTAACAATGTTTCACACAATACTGGTTTACCTACGCCTAGTCTAAGTCTCTGTGAACCAACCAAATCCCAGAAGAGATCAGCACCTATTAGGACATCTACTTCTGAAGGCTTATAAAAAGTGGGGTCAGCTAAACAGATATTATCTGGAATATTTAAGTCTAAAATGTCGACTTCACGACAGGGCACAACAGTCGTTAATGATGGCAAAACGAAACAATAAAACTTGGCAGTATAATTATTATTTAATGACGTCATTTTAACATGACACGTTTTACCTACGCGAGAACTTACGTTATTAATGCCATAGACTGAACCATTTATTTGACTAGTATTTAAGTTAAGCCGTCTACATAATCGTTCCGTAATAAAACACGATGTGCTACCGCTATCAAGCAGGGCTCGCACAATATGCTCACGATCATCCTGATCACATAACTTGATAAGAGCGGTGGACAATAACACGCCGCGTTGTTTACGCTCACCACAAGACGAACTCAGATCCGCAGACAACGTAAAATTATTTGCACTCGCATCAGTGCTAGCCACGGCGTCTGTGCGTGATGACGTTGGTATGTTATGAGACGAGCTAGTTTGTAAGTTGTTGTCATTACTCATAGAATTCGTAGTACCTTTATTTTCTGACGAATGTATCAATACGTTATGACGGCGCTTGCATATCTTGCATCCCGGCTTTTTGCATCGGTTAGCAAAGTGACCTGTACGAAAACAATTATAGCACACTTTATAATTAGGCATCAATTTAACTCGAGCGTCTACACTTAGTGACAGAAATTGTGAACAACTACTAAGAACATGATCACCGTTACAGTGCGGACATAATTTGTTTAATTCAGTAGCGGAATTATCAGTACCTCGTGATGCAACCATAGACTTCACCTTGTTAGAATTAGAACTAGGCCTAGCGGGAGTGGAATTATTGCTGTTACGTGTAATTTCCAATGTTTCTAACAATTCAGCGCGAGAGCGAATAAATTGAATGAACGCATTAAATGTTATCGTGCTATCTTTATCGATATGAACTTTATGCTGCTCCCATTCACGATACGTTACCTGATCTAGTTTCCTAGCCACGATGTAAATTAATAAAGTGTCCCAATACTTGATAGGCTCACCTAATGATTCTAACGCACGGAGATTTTTATTTAGTTGGTCGATCAAACCTTTTAACGCAACACAGGACTCCTTTCCAATACTATTTAAGTTAAACAAGGATGACACATGATTTTGAATTAACAATCGTTTATTATCGAAACGATCACAAACAAGCTTCCAAGCTATATCGTAATTACTTGCAGAAAACTCAAATGCTTGAATTACAACAGCTGCAGATCCCTCCAAAGAGGCTCGTAAATAGTGGAATTTGTTTATTTGATCGATTTCATCATTACTGTGAATGAGGCTGGTAAAAGTGTCACGAAACTCCAACCAATTACTATAACTCCCATTAAACTTAGGTAGCTGTATGGTGGGCAACTTAACCGGCTTACGTTGACTGATACGAGTACACTTGTCGCTAGTCATTGACTCATTATCATTATTGTACTTACATAACAACTCCTGCGACCTAGACAGTGCTTTGTAGTATAGTGACTCAAACTCAGCACGCTCCGAAAATTGACCTTTGACATCCTCTACCAGACATTCTAATCGCAACTGTACCTCATCGTACTGCTCGTACAAAGCCTCGATCCTTCCCATTCGTAACTGCAATTCCCTGACCTCACAACTGGTAAACTCCTTGTCACTGCATGTATCAAGGAAATTAATGAATGCAGTTAAGCGTCCCTTGTAGCTTCCTCGTTTCTTAACTAGTTCTCTTTCTTCGGACATACTGGGAATCGAGTGTTATCAACCTGGAATTTTATAATAACAACTTAGGTGTGATTTATATTAATTGATAACTTAATTTAAGTACGATAGCTACTATGGTTTACGATTTAACTAGCAATGTAAATAATGTAAATAGTTACTACTTATGATGTACGCTACTCTGTAAATAATGTAAATACAATTTCTATTTAATATAAAGAAATTCATCAAACCTAAATACTTAATGACGTAACGTCGGAATTTAAAGGCAATACACTAAATAACTTATTAAAATGACTAGTACGGTTTAATTTAACTAAACAAAGACAAAATAAGCCTTGTAATCTATTCAACACCAACAATATTAACAACACCTAGGTACCTATGCACTAATTACTATTTAAAACTATGAATATTTCACTGAAATGCAATTATACAATTATAAATGTAGCAAAATATCTACTGTACCTTTAACTTTAATAAATACAAGTACATATAATCGTATTTGCAAATAATTATCAACAAAGAAAATTATAAGGAACTATTCACATGGCAAATAGGTAAAGGTACGTTACACATATATTCAGGTAAAACACTAACCTTATTAATTAGAATCCTTAAATACTACCTGAACGAGTGTTGGGTGATGATATTCAACGTTAAATATACTTAACACCGTAAATGAGCTTGATTTCCTTTGTCCAAAATCACGTTGCCGGCTTATAACCTCCACGGCAATCTCCACGATAATTATCATATATTTATCCACTGATTTTTAGCAAATCCACTGATTTATTACCAATCCGGCTCGTAATGGACCAAAATGTGCGGGATTTTTAGGGACTCTTCAAGGAAACTCCAAAAATGCTAACTTCTAGTCAATAGTGTATTGTCTCGAATACGAACAAAGATGAAGTGGCGAACATGACATGCAAATACAGAGATCCTGTTATCTACTTAAAAGCTAATTACATGCACTGTTGATGTGCTCATTAAAATCGAGCAGGCGTTGGGCTCGAACATTCATACATGCCATAAAATAGCCTAATTGAAATAATTGATTTAAGTTGACTTCCAACTTTATTATTTAATAACAATGTTTATCTTATTCCAGATCTTCTTACTTCTGCCTCACTTCTCCGACTGTTCCAAGTTCTACATGTGCGCTCATGGTGAAGAGGTCGAGTTCCTCTGTCCTGGAGGACTGATTTTCGATTTTCAACTTCAGGTAATCTATAACAATTTTATGTTTGCTATAATTTTTTAGTTTAGTGACTGCCTCGTTGGTCTAGTGGTTGCAAAGCGCGAATGCGGTTCGATTCCCAGGTCGCGCAGTGTTATTGGTTTTTCATCAGGAATTTCTCAGCAGCAGCCTCGGAGTCTGGATTTGTGCCCGGTTGATGGCAGTAGACTCGCCCCCTATTATATGGAACTTAAACACAACTGTGCAAAATGTGGGTGTACTAATGGAGACCTCTCTGCCTAACCCTTCGGGGATAACAAGCGTGATGTTATGTAATGTTTCATAATGCTTTACAGCCTTAGATGTAAGGTACTTTACATGATACATACACATAAATAACATCACGCCTGTAATCCCCGAAGGGTTAGGCAGAGGTGTACCCATTAGTACACCCACATTTCGCCAGTTATGTTTTTTTTTGTCCCATGTAATAGGGGGCGAGCCTATTTACTTTTTTTTATTTTATTGGTGTTTTTTTTTATATTTCTATTGTAATAATTAATATTTATATATATTTTATTTATTATCAGACCTGCAACTGGGCGTGGGCCACGACCTGCCAGTTGAGGACACCTAAAGATGAAGAGGAGGGCTCCGGGGACGAGGCTGACAACCTTATAGGAATCTTTACTGATGAGCTGGAGAAACAGCCCGTTGGTAAGAATACCTTTCCTTAAAGTTACAATAAAATTTATACCTATAGTAAAGCTAAAGATTTTTGGATCTTTGGGGACGCCCTAGGAAGACCTACACTGACTTTATTGGTAAGGTTCTTCAGAAAGGTCAGGTGCGCAGTACTCGTAACCGGCGTGCTTGTGTGACGAGATGTATGAACGTAGATGAGGCGTAAGGAGTATGTAAGGATCGTAGTAGGTGGCGTTCTGTGGTTTCTGCCTACGGTCCATAAGAAACAGGCGTGAGTTTATTGTGTCTTTAGAACTGCCATGTAGCTAGAATCATGAGGAATAGCATCTATTTAACGTACGACGACTCAAGAAAGCGGAGCAGTAACCAAAAACGCTGCTCAACACGAATGCAAAAAAAAAAACCTATATGTTTGTTGCTCCATCACTTGTAAACAGCTGAAAGGATTTCAATAAAATATGGCACATTGATAGACCATGATTTGGACTAAAACATAGGATACTTGAAACCTGGATTTATGAGGTAGTTTCTTTAGGATGCAAGTGAAATCGCGGGCAATAGCCAAGGTGGCAGTCGATTGACTTGATGCAGAAACTGGTCTTAAATATTTCTAGTTTCGAAAGCCCTTTTGATGCTTTCCTAAATGCCTAATTCAGAGCAAAGCCTCATTGAAGGACCGCGAATAAATTTCTAAAAGGGACTCCATAAACTGGCCACCTAGACAATCTAGACTTTAAACGTTTTGTAATAAGATCGTTTTCACTTTGCAGACACAGTAGCGAGCGTGCGACCCATTTCCCCAATGCAAGGCAGGTACAACGGCATCATCAACTGCGCAAGAGCAGATGCTGCAGCGAGACAGGAGCCTTACAAGTAAGTAGCAATTTCACACGGTGACACGTTGATCACGAGCTGGTCTAGCGTTCTACGGAATTTTAAGAAAATAGACAAGAGGGGAGGGGCAGAAAGGAGGGAGGGAGAAAGAGGGAAGCGCCGGAAGATGCAAAACGATCTCAGGCCACAATGAATCAGGGCCTGCAGGCGGTAGACTTAAGATCAGTCTATCGCCAAAACGTTTTGCTCCTCGCTCGTCGAAGAAACTGGCAGGGGGAAGGCATACTTTTAGGAATTTATGTCGTGCAGTAGACCGGACCTATAACTATAAAAGAAAGTACCATCCTAAATACACTTAAAGGTGTCATCAAAGCCATTCGTAAAGGCTCTCTGCATGGGTATACCACAGTTTATGGCGTAGAGGGTGCAAATCTCGATTATTAAGCATTACGTATGTAATTTACCAGCAAAATGAGCTCTGAGGTGGTAACCCAGGTCAAAGGGACTAGGAGCAGGGCATTAGAAGGAACACGTATCGGTTTTAGTCACTGAGATTCTGATACTCCCTTCGGCTCTGCTCAGAGCGGAAAAAGTCATTAGATGATTTTGCATCCTAAAAAGGTCTGCATCCCAAAAAAAAAAGATCCAGCGGAGGGCAGCCGGCCCCCTCACCCCCCTGGGTAAGCCAAATTCTCCGACACCAGTCTTTTCTACCAAGTCTAACAAAATTTCTTTTGTCATCTTCAGGGGTGACTGCCAAAGATACTGGAGGTGCGTCGCAGGAGTTCCTCAGGTAGCGTTCTGCTCCGATGGACTGTTCTTCAACGACCAGACCCAACAGTGTGACTTCGAAGCCAATTCCAAGTGCGTGCTATTACAAGAAGACGAATTAAAGAGTGAATTCATAAAATACGAGCCATAATTTAATCTGCAGACTTTATAATGACTTTTAGAGCGTAATGCAGACTTTAGAGCTTTCATTATTAGACTTTTATGCAGTGTTTTATTTTTTTAAATCGAGTTAATTGTTTTTTGATGTTGGTACGGTCAAACAAGCTATTCGGTATACAGACAACAATAATTATCTTTCTACTACCGATGTAGTAGAAAGATAATTATTGTTGTTAAGTTAATTATGAATGGCGATCCATTCATTGTTATTTTGTGTTCACTTTTTTAGCTTGTGGTGTCTAATAATTTTGAAACCTATTTAGAGTGATTTAAGTCAAATTCAAAGCATTTACTTCAATTAGACCATTTACAGTCACTTTTGAATTGTCAAGGAGTCGGTCAGTTAGTCAGAAAGCTGAAGCTAGTTGCTCGTTCTAAACCGTAGGTAGGCCTCTATGGAGGAGAACGAGCAAGAAACTCCACGGCACTCTTTTCAATTAGGTTTTTACAATACAATCTGGTGGTTACAATATTCTTGTTTAAAAGAATTTACACACTTGAAATATTGTTTAAGAGTAGTTGCAAGTTAGCTGTCTGTATACCAAATAACTTGTTCGACTGTATCTACTGTTTGTTATTCTATTGTTAAACATAGAGATTTTATAAACGGTTCTAAGTGACAGATGTTACCATAATTATCTCCAAGTTCAATAAAAACCACTTCGTGCCAGATCAGAATCAGATCAGAGAGAGAATCAGATCAGAATGTATCAAACAATGTACGAAAAATGACAGTAGGCTTACTCTTGAACAAAATCGAGAATGAGATTGGAATCGACTGCATGTTTGACTACAGCGATTGACATGAGGTTGCCATACAAATGAAAACGTAAATTACCAAATTTTAAAACATTAAATAACTCGTTAATTCTATAAATAAATGTCTTCTTATATTTATTGGAATTGAAACTGGATCGGATGTACATGTAATGTCGATTCCAATCTGATTCTCGATTTTGTTCAAGTAAGAGTAAGCCTACAGCTCTTAACTGTCATCTGACTGACAGATAATTTGGCGCGCATTTTCACTTTGACATCACCTATCAATTGACGTACTTTTTATGACCTGTCAAAACGCGATTCTTCCATAGATTTTGTAGAACACCACTGTAACAACGTCACTATTACGTGTACTCCATTGACTAACTATTTATCAATTTGAAAGCAATTAAAAATCTTTACAGTTAATTGACAGTCAATCAGGTTTTCAGGACTGAAATAAAGTGTTTCTTTAGAGAAGTTATGTCTTGGAATAATTGGATAATGGTGACAATTACGAAATTCGCACGCTCGCTCTATATCACGTCTTGTTTATGCTCTAAAATAAAAAAAAATAACTGTGCATCTCTGCAATGAGTATTATTAGTGATATAAATAAGGTGTAAGTCATTTTGCAGAGTGCAGAGTTTTTTTTTTGCTGAATAAACTATTGTTATAAGTACCTCTGGTTTCTGAAAGCTTGAACTCCGCTGTCAAATCTTGAAGCAAGTGATTTGATTGGCGCTTCGGTCAACCAATCAGCTGTCATGAGTTTGACAGTGTTAGTTAAATTTTGTGCTATCATCCTTTCAGTAACTAGATGTAAAGGAGATCCGCCCAATCCCATACAAAAAATCTTTAAAAGTGTCATTTTTACTTCTAGTGTTTACAAAACTTCACAAGAGCAAAAAAAAATATGTTAAGGTAGTATTCCAGTGTTTTTAGTATTCAGTGACAACTTTATATGGAACCCTACACAACATAAGCGACCACAGGGCTTGCCTTGATTATTGTTCCTTATAATTTCATAAAAAGCAGTGAGTCGCGCGACCCGTACGCGGTCGCCTGTCGCGGTCGTCTGTCAGTCGGAGTCGCCAATATCAGAATGCTATCTTTAAGCCACTGTATTTGGCAATAGCGATACTTTACTAACTACTATTATTACTCTGAAATCTGAGACCATTTCTTTTACGCCAGGTCTGCGGAAATTTTGGCTGATCTACTTTTTCAATATGTCTGTAGATCTTCTAAATTATAGTAAGTAATTCTGTAAAACATGTGAAATTTAAATACTGATTTTTGTACCATTATTATGTTAAGCATTTTATTGTATCTTTATTTAAGTATTCAATTTTCTACCCTCTTGTACAGTACGATGTTTACAATAATGTATAAAAAAATATGTTTTATAAAAAATAAACAATAAAATAAAAATGAATTAAAAAGATTTTGTTTTAATTTATTCTGACAAACCACATTTAAAATATATCGTATAATTTGGTATTTATTTTTAATTTAATTAGAGTATAATAAAAAAGATCATTTTGTAATTATTTTTTTCGATTAAGACAATGCAGACTTCTGCAGAGTTTATATTAATTTTTTTTTTTTAATCATGGCATATATTTGTCACTTTATTTATAAAAAAAATACTTAAACGCTTAGGCGAAAGAGGAAAGCATGAAACAGTTACCAAAATATTAATACATACTTTATTTACATAAGGATTCCATTCCCAGGCCGGGCAGTGTTATTGAGCTTTTCCATTAGTAATTAATACTAAGTGGCAGCGTCGAATTCTGGTTTTGTGCCCAGGTGATGGCAGTAGGCTCGCCCTTTACTTAGACTTAAACATAACTGTCGAAATATGGGTGTACTCATGGGTACACCTCTGCCTAACTTTTCAGGGATTACAGGCGTGATGTTATAATATGCCATGTTTGGAAGGAACATTGTAAGACTATACATTTTTTGTATAAAAAATGCTGTAAATCATTCTGTGGTAAATAAAAACAATTCTATTTTTCAAATTATTTTTTATTTCTCCTCTTTAAATGTCACACATATCAGTAAAAATACAATTCCGGCATCGTTTCAGTACCGTTACGTCACCGTGATAATTATTCTATCATACATTCTGTATGAACGCGTTCACACCTATCAGTGTCAGTGACGACATAGCTCTGTGTCAGTTCCACAGCACTATAGCATTGATACGAAATCCTGCTGGAACTGCGACTTTACTGAGTTCTAAGTGTAAGTTTTTTCACTCACGTTCGATTTTATGTGGGAACTAGCTTTTGCCCGCGACTTCGTCCGCATAAGTTTCGGTTATCGCGGGCACACACGAAGTCGCGAAAAAAATTATCCACGTCATAAAATCATGATTCGAAACGACACGTGGCGCCATCTATGATCATAAGACCGTTATTGTGATTTACTTTGGAAACAGTACTTTTTTTCGGGATTAAAGGTACCCTATGTTCGTTCCTGTACATCTGGCAATGTATATGCAAAATTTCAGGATGATTGGTTCAGTGGCTTAGGCGTAAAATGGTAACAAACAAACTTATTTTGGCATTTATAATATTAGTTAGGATAAGTAATAGCGCCATCTGGTGGTCACTAAAAAAACCTTATTTCCCATACAAAATACTGACGCGCCCGCAATCGAAAGTGAGTGAAATAACTCACACTTAGCACTCTGATATTTAGCTTTTAGTCGCCATTTTGTGACACGGCAGTATTATTCGAAGGTTCATTACTTTCTTTTTTCGAGAAAAGATCGGGAGCCGGTACATCTACCAGCTCGTAGGGGTAGTACGGATGGTCTTGCCAGAAACTAGGGAACACTACCCTGTAGTCCTTGTTGAATTTGCCTGAAATAAAAATGATGGAATCGTAAGTAAGAGTGAGCTACTCAGCCGAGAGACGTGGACTGGTCTTTTTCAATTTGAAAGCTTGGTGCCAGACTGCTGCAGCTGGAGAGGTGCCAAAGTCAAAGTTAAAGTCAGAGTCAAAGTCAAAGTCAAAACATTTATTTTGATTAGACCGTCACATACAAGAAAAATAATTTAATAAAGTTGCTTCTTCCAAAAGGTAGTTTCGTATGGAGAAGAATGGACGAGAAACTCCATACGTACCTAGGTACTCTTACTAGTGCCGTACACGGACGGTACCAACCAACTAGAGAAGGGGATGGTATTCTCTAATTGGTCGATACCAGCCCGGGGGATGAATGAATTATTAAAACGTAGAATTCTCAAGTGATTTTTCTCAAGTAAATCTGTGTTTGTAGTGTTCATTCCTAGTCTGATGAAAGCTTTCTCTTAGCTCGATAGATGGCGTTACACAATTACGTCATTTCTCTAAAACTCGCTTGTAAGATAATCAGTGAAATTGATTATTACATTTTAATCTCGGAAATTTTCTGTTCCCGTACACCTACTATGTTTTGTCTCTGCATCACGCTAAGGTAGACTGGTAGAAAATGTCCAAGGCATTAAGCCTTGGATTAAGGATGTGCGGGGTGACGAGAATGGATAAGGTCAGGAATGAGTAAAGAGGAAGTTTGAAAGTGGCGCCAGTGACAGAAAAGTTGAAAGGGAATCGTTTGTCGTGGTATGGGCGTGTAAAGAGGAGGGATGAAACGCATGTGACCAGGAGAGTTATGAATAATATGTATGTGGATGGATGGAGAGTAAGAGGAAGACCAAAGAAAAGATGGATGGATTGTGTGAAGAATGATATGAATGAAAGGGGAGTCAGTGATTGCATGACGGCTGACAGGACAGAGTGGAAGGGGAAAACGTGTTGCGCCGACCCCAAGTAACTTAGGACAAGGGCAGGAAGATGACAATGTATGTATTTTTTCACATGTGCATAAAGTTTAAATAAATAAAAGGAATTAATTCAACTGGACGCTGCTAATTCAACTGCTATGGAAGCCGGGATTTCTTCCCCTGACCTGAGGTGGCCTGCAACGCCGATCCCGGCGTGAATGTGGGAAGGGTACACCACGGTAGTCTTTTTTAAGCAGTAAGAGTTTAACATACCATTCCGTCCTCCCCTAAACGGGGCACTTTAAACTTCTTGAGAACTTTAAACTTCGGAACAAACAAGAAGAAAAGGCCATCATCTGCCTAGCCTTTCCCCAACTGTGTTGGGGTCGGTTTCCAGTCTAACCGGATGCAACTGAATACCAGTATTTTACATGGAGCGACCGCCTATCTGACCTCCACAACCCAATAACTGGGTAACACGATACCCCTTGGTAAGACTGGCTGCCAGATTTTCGGGCTTCTGACGGCCTGTAACGAATGTCAAAGATCCACATATGACAGCCGGGATCAACGGCTTAACGTGCTTTTCGAGGCACGGAGGAGTCTCAGTGTGTAAAGATGGTCACCCATCCACGGACCAACCCCGACAAGCTTAGCTTAACCTGATGGAACGCCCCGTGCAGCTATTTTTACTTAACCACAAGCTCCTCTGAAACAATTAAAGTGTACTGATTTAAATTCATCGTTGCAGATTGAATAGTGTTCGACCGAACTTCCGGTTTCGGCCTAGTATCGGCAAAAAAAGGAGTTTCGGCCTAGTTTCGGTTTCGGCTGTTATCCGGAAACCGTAACAACATTCGGGAGGTTTCGTACTACGATCGTATAAGTTCGATACACTACAATCGAAGTGTCATTTTGCCGCGTCAGCGTTCACAGTTGTGGTCTTGCTTTGTTTGTTTTATTTGGGTTAATTTGTTTTGGGTGGAATAGCGAGTGAATTGTAATATTATTTCTAATCAGGTAAATTTTATTTCGCTATTTATTTGCCCTTTTTTTTCTTTAATATCCAAAATGCGTAGATTTTCGTCCGTGAAAGTTTTTGGTCAAATATGAATTTGTTGCCAATTGATGTAGGTACTAGTTCATTACTTTTGTATGCATTTTTTTGATTTGTTTAATACAAGACCCGTATTATTTTAAGACATCCATTATATCTTTGTACAATCTAAGTTCCTAGGCCCTAATTTTCGGCCATCTCCTTTGTTGTTAAAGAGCGTTTACGTCGTAGAAGCATTTCGAACAAACTTTCAAGTTCAAATGGGAAATAAATGAACCGATTTTAACAAAACTTCTTACACAAGCAGGATACATAGGACTAAAAAGTTGTTTGAGAACATTTTCAAAAAATTGTGTTACAGCTAAATTAGACCGAATTCAAGTTTTAATAAAAACAGAGATTTCCAATTTTTATTTTTTAATTTTGGACATTTTGAAAATGTTCTGAATTAACTTTTCAAACCTTGCTTATGTGTAGAAAGTTTTATTAAAATCGGTTTCCTTCATTTCCAAAAATTTGGATATGAAAGTTTGTCTGTAAATGCCGTACAGCGTAAAGGGTCAGAAAGTATTTTGAGTAAGGCATGATTCTCATTAGAGCGGGCCGTGCCCGGGCCGGTGCGTGGACGAGCCGACGTGGTATTGAAGTGCGTCGAGAGGGCCCGGACGGGACACGGATAATGCACTGTATAATATAAATTGATTCATACAAAATATATGTAACAGATTTAAAACCGTGCCCCGTCCGTGCCCCGTCCGGGCCCCGCCCCGGGCACGGCCCGCTCTAATGAGAATCATCCCTTAAGGTTCTTTTTTTACATCTTCTTTAAACGTAATTTCATTTTCTTACGCGTGATTGACCAACACATCTTCACAAATTTTCACATTTTATAAGTAGAATAGATTAAATATTTAGAGTTTCAAATTCATATCAATATACAGCATATTGATATGAATTTCGAAATCCTAGTCAGCGGCAGGTTACTTAAAGTATGTCAAATGTACAAGTTGCACAATAATAATTTTATGTTCATTCAATAGATAAAAGACTTGAATAACATTTATTAGACCTAAATAATAACATTTATTTGACTGCCTCGTTGGTCTAGTGGTCGCAAGCGCGACTGCATGAGGTGTTGGGTTCGATTCCCAGGTCGGGCAAAGTGTTATTGGGTTTTTCCATCAGGAATTTCTCAGAAGCAGCCTCGGAGTCTGGATTTGTGCCCGGTTGATGGCAATAGGCTCGCCCCCTATTACATGGGACTAAAAACATAACTGGCGAAATGTGGGTGTACTAATGGGTACACCTCTGCCTAACCCTGTGGGGATTACAGGCGTGATGTTATGTTATGTAGACCTAAATAATTGAAGGTGTAACTATTTTTTGTTTTAGTATTCAATCATCGGTAGCAGCCTATAACTATCCCACTGTAGGACAAAGGCCTCTTCTCATACAGAGAAGGCATGAGCATTGATCACCACGCTTGCTTAAGGCAGATTGGCGGAACATCGAAGAACGATGTCACATAAAAATTATATTTGGCAGTTCTTCGAAAAATGGCCGTCAGATTCGTCCAAAGCTAAATGCAAGCAATGCAACAAATTGTATTCCCTTGGAAGTCCTGAACCTAAAAGGCAAACAATTCATGGCTTGAAGCTACACTTATCGAAATTTCATAAATCAGAACATAGACAATATTTAAAACGTCAATCTGAAATCGAAGAGCTCAAATTAGAAGCTAAATTAAAGCGATGCTCTTCAGAAAAGACAGTTGCAGCATTCAACACTGACAGTGGTAGTGCTAGCGACTTTGTGCAGACCACAATCCCACAGGCGCAGGCTTCAAAAACATCTAAGTGGCCAGATCATCATGATATATCACGCAGAATTGATAAAGGCATCATGGATTTAATAATTGTTGAAATGCTTCCATATTCTATAGCACAAAGTGAGGCATTCAGAAGACTAAATTTCACAGATCCATGTGCCCCTCAAAAATACAATTTTAAATCAGAAAAATATTTTAAAACATTTCTGATGCCGCAAACATATGAATTAGTTACGAAGAAAGTACAGGACTTAATTGGGAAATGCGAATGGATTAGTTTCACTTGTGATATTTGGACAAACACTACTAAATCTTGCTCGTTTCTTAGTCTCACTGGTCATTTTATTGTTGGGCCAAAACGCTTAAAAGTAATACTAGGTGCACATGTACTTGAAAACGACCACACAGGATTGTACATTGAAGAAAAACTACAAGAGATGATGAATAAATGGAATATCAGTAACAAACTATTTCTACTCGTAGCTAACAAAAATATGTTCAGTGCTATGCGTGGTCAATACGAATCTTTAGACTGCACGTCACACACTCTACACTTAGTAGTCAAAGACGCATTGTTTTCAGTAGAAGAACACGAAAGAGTAATTAAAACTTGCAGACGAATAGTTGGACATTTTAAACTAAGCGAACAGGCTTCTAGAAAGTTGTTTGATTATCAAAAACAATGTGGATTACCAACACATTCTTTGATTGAAGATGTAAAAGTGAATCATAGTACCTATAACATGTTAGAAAGATTCTTGGAACTAAAATCTGCTGTAGATTTATACATCTTGAAACAAGGCTGGACTGACACTCTTTCTGCTTCTGACTGGGAACTTATAAAGAATCTTATTGACGTCCTAAAGTTTTTTCATGAAGCAACACTGGATCTGACAACTGATAACGCGTGCATGTCCATTGTGATCCCTTTAATAACAAATTTGAATAGAAAACTACAAACCAAAGATGGAAATGAAAGTGAAGCAATGAGAAATATGAAAACACAGTTGCAAGAATCCATGAATCGACGATTCGCATACGTCAAAGGCCATCCTGCTTTAATCACTTCAACATTTTTGGATCCTAGATTTAAAAATGCATATTTAAATTCTGACGAAATTGATATAGCTATAATGGAAATTGGGAAACATTTGAAGGCAAACGCGGATGACGTAGCAAATGAAAGCTGTTTGTCTGGAGACTTACAGCCAACTTGTTCATCTAGAATTGTGTCCTATGAAAAAGGAGAAGGACTATGGGACGCTCATGATAAATCGATATGTCAATTGATAGAAACTTCTAGAGCAGATGACAGTGACCGCTTTAAACATGTTAAAAAAACTATTCAAGCCTACTTAACACAGCCAAGATTACAAAGAAACGCAGATATTTATTCATACTGGTATTCTAGTCCATTTCTGTCTTTAAAGAAGGTTGCAATTAAATTCTTGTCAGCTCCACCGACCGTTTCAAGTGAACAACTATTTAGTGCTGCTGATGAAAATTTAGATAGAAAAAGAAATTTGCGAGACGAAAATTTAGACAAATTACTGTTTCTTAATTATAATATTAGATTGTTTAATTATGAATACTGATAACCTAGATTCAATATTATAATAATTATTTCTATTCCCTTGTAAATGACGTTCAAAAGTGCCTTTTAATGATCTAACTGAAATAAATAATTTGATTTTGAGTTTAACATAACATCGGCACAGTGCAAAGAAAAAAAAAGCGAAGTGTTATTGGGTTTTCCCATCAGGAATTTTTCAGTAGCCTTGGAGTCTGGATTTGAGCCCGGTTGATGGCAATAGGCTCGCCCTCTATTACCTGGGACTTAAACATTACCGGCGAAATGTGTGTGTACTCATGTGTACATCTCTGTCTAACCCTTCGGGGATTACAGGCGTGATGTTATGAGTTTTGTGTTCTAGAACAGTTTTTATTTATATCTTTCTTTCCTTTCTTTCGTCTTTTATTTTTTTCTTATTTTTTTTCTTAGTTTCTTTCTAGGCCATATATGAATCAGCGACGTAGACAGATGCACTTACTTAAAGTTTCCATATCCTCCTTGGTCAGTTCGAAGTCAAAGATATTGATATTCTCTTCCACTCTGGCCTTCTTCACAGACTTCGGGATAGGAACTACTCCTCTTTGTACCTGTAAATAGACATCCATCCATTATAGATGATATGTGATGATTATAGATAAGACTTGACAAGCGTCAGTAATGGGGAGCTTGCGCAGGTATGGGTGTACGAAATAGTTATTCATAATTTGTGTATCCATTCAGGAATATTTCGATGACATTTAGATTCAATTAAAATGTATAGTGCCGATTCCCTTGTTCACAAACTAAACTAAAATTAGTATTATTGGTAACTTTTTCTGTCCAAAAAATAAAAAAGGAGACGAATGTACTTAATTATTATTAAGAACTGTAAAATTTAATCAATATTACACAATTGACACATCCATGCAATTATAGTTGACATCTTAAAACGTATAGATTAAAAACACGGAAAAGTGCAAGGCGAAACTAATTTGACATAACATAACATAACATCACGCCTGTAATCCCCGAAGGGTTAGGCCGAGGTGTACTCATTAGTACACCCACATTTCGCCAGTTATGTTTTTAGTCCCATGTAATAGGGGGGCGAATCTCAAGCCATCAACCGGGCACAAATCCAGACTCCGAGGCTGCTACTGAGAAATTCCCGATGGAAAAACCACACAATTTGACATCTCTAACTTAGTACTAAAATGTCACCGTCTTTTTCTGTCACTGTATATTAGTGAGAGATACTAATTCTCTAAGTCTAGTTTGTGAACAAGGAAATCGGCACCATAATGATTTATTACGAAATACTTAAAAAGTTTATGTGGTGTGTCAAGTCTCATCTTTTGTGGCACGTATTGTACCCGCAAGTTAATCACCAGCTCAAGAAGACACTCACCAAATATCTCAGCACAATCTGCGGTGTAGTCTTCTCGTACTTCTTAGCTATCTCCAGGAGCGTGGGGTCGTCAGCCCTGGGTGCTGGTGGGCCGGACTCCTTGCTGAATAAGGACCCGAACGGAGTGTAGCCCATGACCACTATCCCTTTGCTCTTGCAGTAGTCCAGCAGTTCGTTTTGAGCCAGGTTTATGTTTACCTGGAGGTGGTAAAAAGTTGAATGTTGAAAGATTTTAGTTGCTCTTGAATAGGGAGAGAAGATTGTGATCGTATTCAACAGTACAGGGGTCGTGGGGGTATTGGAAGTTTAATTCGTTTTCGTAAGAAATCGTGAGAATAGTTTGAAGAGCCCCGCTGTCATGTCATGTGTGTCATATGTCCGTCTGTCGCAGGGCTGTTTCTTGTAAATCGTAGATACTTGAATTTATTACAGAATATGAATTTCTATGGCCGCTATAACAACGAATAATTAATAAATACAAGTGACTTTCTAAATACTTACAACAAAAGTGTTTTAATTTTATTAAAATATTAAAAAAAAAAATTGGTGAATTGTACACGTACTGTGGTACTGAATCCTTGTATGCAAGTTCGATTTTTTTGGATATGTATATTTTTTGCAGTAATAAATTATCCCACTGCAGGGCAAAGGCCTCTTCTCGTAAAGAGAAGGCACGAGCATTGATCACCACGCTTGCTCAAGGCGGATTGGCGATTTCAGATTTATATTAGTTACAAGTCCAGGTTTCCTCACGATATTTTCCTACACTGATGTAAGCAAGTACATCATAATGATTTGAATCGGTAGGTAACATTTTTACATAACCAGATTCCGAACCTGCAAGCTCATGCATGAGTGGCGGGCGCCTTAACGGATGGGCTACCATGACACATACAATTTTGTTTTTATATTATGTTTTTATATGTAGTAATTAAGATATAAGTATTATTATTAGCCAAAAACTTGTACGTCTGCATGTGCACACCGTGAGTGTAAGTTGGTTGTTTTTAAATAAATAAATAAACATCATAACATAACACACGCCTGTAATCCCGGAAAGGTTAGGCAGAGGTGTACACCCACATTTCGCCAGTTATGTTTTTAGTCCCATGTAATAGGGGGCGAGCCTATTGCCATCAACCGGGCACAAATCCAGACTCCGAGGCTGCTACTGAGAAATTCCTGATGGAAAAACCCAATAACAATTTGCCCGACCTGGGAATCGAACCCAAGACCTCATGCACAGCATTCGCGCTTGCGACCACTAGACCAACGAGGCAGTAAATAAATAAAATAAATAAATTTTGAAAAAAAATGATATTTTATTCCGCTTACCTCAACCTGCAGTACTGAAGGTTTCACCTCACAGTTGGCTAGCACTCGCTCAATCATGCTGATATTGAAGTTAGATATTCCTATAGACTTGGCTAGACCTAACTTCTTGGCCTCTTCCATAGCTTTCCAGGTGTCTAGGTAATCTATGATGTCATAACCGCTGTGGTCTGGCTGTAAAGAAAAAAAAACAATTGAAAAACGGCCCTAGAAACAAAATATACAGATTGTTTGGTGCATCGTTTGCCAAATCGAATTGGCCGATAAGAGGCGTCATTCGCTATCTCTTCACACTTCTCTTCAATAAGTCATAGGTAAGTACTTTGTCACACGGGTTTTTTTTATAATAACTTATTATTATTATTAAAACTAGCATGTACTGTCCCACAGCTGGGCAAAGGCCTCCCTCCATTCCTCACGACTTTGCGCTATGTCTTGCCAATTCACAAGGAAGCCCACCAAGTCGTCCCGCCATCTCCTTCTTGGTCTGCCGCGTCCGCGTCTTGTCGTTTCGGGACTCCAATCTTGGGCTCTACGGGCCCATAGATAGTTCGACATGCGGCAGACATCTCCAGCCCAGTCCCATTTTAGCTGCTCAGCCTTTTGAGCCTTAATAATAACTTAATAATTTTAATTTTGAAAAATCTAAAACTCAGCATTTAATTTCAAATTTAAAAAACGTTACGTGTATAGTCTTCTAATGTTTATGTGTATTGTTGTATGTTTCTATCAAATTCAAAATTACTTGCTAGTAACGTTTACTTTCATTTTTAATGACTCGTCAAGTTTTTGATATTATAGCGAAAGGTAACTCACATACTGACTCGTCAAGAAATATCTAAAACCGCTTAACGTATAAAGATGAAATTTAGCAGGGAGGTAGTTTATAGCTAGTAGACGTCCGCTAAGAAAAGATTTTCTAATATTCATCCACTAAAGGGTTGAAATGGGGGTCCAATAACTGTCTGGAGTAACGAACTTTGACGCGGACGAAGTCCACTATAAAACAAAGTCGCTTCCCGCCGTCTGTACGCTTAGATCTTTTAAACTATGCAACGGATTTTAATGCGGTTTTCATTAATAGATAGAGTGATTCAAGAGGAAGGTTTAAGTATCTACATTGCACCCGTGCGAAGCCGGGACCAGTCGCTAGTGAAATTTTAAGAGGAAACGCTGTCAGCGTGCATTTCATACACACATATTCTTCTGTTTCTTTTTTCTCCCTACCTACCTACTAAAGCAAATATCCATACTAATATTATAAAGAGAAAAAAATACTTGATTGTTCGTCTTTATTGAATAGGCTCCGAAACTACTGAACCGATTTGAAATATTCTTTCACTGTTGGGAAGCTACACTATCCTCGAGTGACATAGGCTATATTTTATTTTCATAAAAGTTAGGGATCCGTAAGAAAAATCACGCGAACGAAATCACGGGGAGAGTGTTAGTATTTAATAATGATGAAGCATTTAAGGATATTGTTTCAGGAAAATAATTAAAAACAAAAACAAGACGCAATTGAACGATAAAAAATAAAAGATTATTATCCTTACTTCCTTACCAATCATAAGTATTATATAAATGCGAAAGTAACTGTCTGTCTGAATGTTACGTTATCACGACTAAACCACTGTACCAATTTTGTTGAAATTTGGTACAGGGTAAGTTTGAACCCCAAGGAAGGAGTTCGCTACTTTTAACAAGCTTTTATTTAGCTTGCACTGTTCGTAAGTAAGTTGTCCGTTAAAAATTTGCAAACCATTTTTCGACCATTTGTTGGTGTCCGATTGAGCTGAAATTTTGCATACACCTTTAGTTCTGATGACAATACAATGTCCAATACTTAATTTAGTAATAATTTTTAATTAAAGCTTGTTGTAATTAGTTTTTCTGTAGTCTGCGTCCGAGATAACCGACATTTATGCGGATGGAGTCGCGGAAAAAAGGTAGTCTTTTTAATTAAGTATCGTAATTAAAAGATTTTTATCTACACCGGATTTATGTAAGTTAAATATGTATTAAAATGTTAACATTAAAAAATCGCATTTTAAATTAATTTCGTTCCTCATTTGATATTTTTTCTAATGAAACAAATATTTTTATCTGCTAATCTAGAATCTAGACAAGCTAAGATATGCAGTCATTAACAATTAAAACAACTGTTTTGATACAAATATAACGTTGACGACGCGTCAAATCCTCGTAGATTATAACATAACATTACGCCTGTAATCCCCGAGGGGTTAGGCAGAGGTGTACACATTAGTACACCCACATTTCGCCAGTTATGTTTTTAGTCCCATGTAATAGGGCATTTTACTAAAATATGATTAATTTTAATTATGTCATCATCTGCCTAGCCTTTTTCCAACTATGTAGGGGTCGGCTTCCAGTCAACCGGATGCAGCTGAATAACAGTATTTTACATGGAGCGACTGCCTAGCTGACCTCCACAGTCCAATAACTGGGTAATACGATATCCCTAGGTAAGACTAGTTGTCAGACTTTCGGTCTTCTGACGATCTGTAACGACTGTCAAAGATCCACGTATGACAGCCGGGACCAACGGCTTAGCGTGCTTTCAGAGGCACGGAATAATGTCAGTTATGTCTAAGATAAACTTTTAAATGTAAATATGAATTGAAAAATTCACATTGGTACTTGCCCGGTTTCGAATTTTTACGTCACAAGCTAAATGCCGTACGGCGTAAAAGCTCTTATAGTAGGTATTAAGTACAGTAAAACGGGGTGAATAGAGAGGCAGGGGTGAATCGAGACGGAATTTTAAAAGGGATTTTAAAGTCAAACTAATAAAGTTGGTCGCCAACAATGAGACTAATTTGTAAATTATAATTCAGAAAAAAAAGGAGAGTCTTTTTTGCCAACAAACTATATTATTTTAACACTAAAATCTCTTTTAAAGTTTCGTTTCGATTCACCCCTGCCTTTCTATACACCCCGTTTTACGGTAATTATAATATAAAAAAATTACATACTACATACCTTAAAAGTGACAGTGCTATGTATAAGATACAGGTCCACATACGACATGTTGAGACGAGCCAGAGAGTTCCGCAGAGAAGATATCACCTCTCGAGATTCGTGAGAAGGAAGCTACAAATAAAAACTTTAAATTAAGGAATCTATTCTGTAGCAGCAAAGGGTCATTTTCCAGGAAGCTAATAGGTACAGTCAATAAAACAACAGGTATTCAGGGTCGTCAGATATAGTTGAAGTTATCTTAGAAACTGACTGAACTTCGATTGAAACTTAAATTAATTAACTGTTTATTATCTACTTTTTAAATTAAATAAGATTTAAGATTTAGTTTCTTTCTTCAACTTTTTTTCAATCATTTTAAAACAATATACAATGAGTAATTACAAAATATGTACAATTTATAAAAAAGACAGAAAGGAGAAACCTATCATCATCAAAAAATTCGTCTGCTGTCAATGGGGCACGTGCCCAAAAGGCTGACAGCATTGCCACGTTGTATGGCAATGCTGATTCTTTGGCCTAAGAAAAGGCCGGGCTGACCTTTTCTTAGGCCAAAGAATCTGGTCGTGTGAAGAGTCGACCAGTCGCTTAGCGATGTCCCGAATAAGGTGAGCGCTCGGACCATAAAATTAAATTACATTAGAAAACACCCTCTGACGATCCTGCATATTGTTTTATTGTGTTTTCAGCATGCTGTTTTGTTGACTGTACCTTAAATAAATACAACGCCATCTATCGCAATACCACTTCAATTAATCTAAAAAAAATGCAATTTACTTATTTTTTTGACATTTATGGCACTGAGTTGGGATTGCGACTGAGACTGAGATTCGGAACAATGTTAGGGTTCCGTACCAGAAACCCGGTGCCTACGGGTACATTACTAAGCACTGTCCGTCCGTCTGTCTGTCAGCGGGCTGTATCTCATAAATCGTAATAGGTTGAAATTTTCACAGAGTGTGCACTACTATGACGTTTATAAAAATAAAAGAAAGTAAAATTCTTAAGTCGTTTACATACAAGAAACGTGGTTTTTTGTATGTTATGTTAAACGGTGGCACGTACGGATCCCTTTCTGCGCAAGTTCGACACGCACTTGGCCGTTTTTTTTATTACTATATTCCATACGTTCTATGATGATGCAGGTGACACCTGTCAGCAATCCATCTATGGATGTCAGAATCGCATAACTAGGTCAGTGATTATTTAATTTACTAGTTATTTACTTACTTATTACTGATTTCGTATTTTACGACTATGATATTAGTGTGCAGTTAAAATGTTCAATCATGATTGTAAATGTAACGTTCAAGAGTAAAAAGCAACAGTTTGACAAATGTCACCGGCACCATCCTAGAGCGTGAGGAATATAGACTTGGCCTTCTGGCATTTTCCATTGACATGGGGATGGTACTCACCTTGGTCACAACGAAGACGTTCTCCCTGGGTACTCCAGACGCTCGCACTCCTGCGCCGATTTGGTCCTCATTGAGGTAGGCAGCTGCAGTATCTATCATCCTGCCAACATAACGTAAAAACACGTTTAGTTCGCCCTATATGGTCAAATAAAAGCTGTTTATGACAAATAACAGTTGTTTTATGTTAAATAACAGATGTTTTTAGTTATATAACAGTTTTTTTTGTATTAAATAATAGTTGTTTTATGTTAAATAACAGTTGTTTTATGTTAAATAACAGTTGTTGTTTGTTATATAACAGTTGTTTTTTTGTTATATAACAGTTGTTTTATGTTAAATAACAGTTTGTTATTATTATAAATAACAAAGAGTCCACTTGTAGATGACAATGGAATGAGTTATACCTGTATCCAGCATTCAACGCCCAGGTGACAGGGTACTCGACCTCATGCTCTTCTACGGGTTTCTGACCATTCTGCAAAAAAAAAAAACATGAGTAATAGAAACATGTGAGTAATAGAAAACAAACACAGTGACCTGGGGGCCTACTCCCACCTCTTAAAACAATATTACTTTGCCTTCCGCACTGCTGGATTTTCATCGCTCGGTTCAGCGCTGAGAGTTAAAAATTCAACAACAGAAATCCGTGCAATCGTTGCAATCCGAGGTGCTTGGCAATCTGGCCCTTCTCCCAGTTGCAACCATCCCTTTGTGCCTATTGGTCTAGTTCTGTTCTGTCTCCTGCTTGTTTGGAGGGAAGTGGAAATTATATTTTTTTCTTGCTCCTCCGCTATTCTTTTCTGATTAATTTCGTTGCGGGACCCAAGACAGTAAATCGTTTTTCTGAGACTCGTCGAGCTTCATTGCCTCGGCTTTTCTGGTGGCCTCCACTGTTGTTTCTGGCTTTCAGGAGTTGTAGTGGGTGGGAACAGTGTGGCGGGCATGTACCATAATAAAAAAAATCCGACAACAGAAATTACCAAGTAACATCAAAGTAGGTAAGTTGTTTTAAGAGATGGATGGATGTTTTCGTATAACACTTTTTTAAATTCAATAAAATTAAAATAAAGTACTGTTACAAGGTCATACCTCATCAAAACCTAGGAATGTGCCGAGCCCTAACGCCGGTATCGAGTTGCCATCGTTCAAGGGTATTCTGTACGCTTTGCCGCCATCTTTGTTCTCGCACAACTGAAAGAAAAGAATTGTAAACATCAACAAAAGGGTTCACTGATGTTTTACCAAAACAGCATTGACAAATTTTCAGATGACAACCAACGTTTCGTATACTATTAATTTCACAAACAACTTGTTCCACAAATGTTTTATTTTATAAACACTCGCTTTACAAACATTTATTTGGCAAATGCTTCTCTTTAAAAATGTTTCAGATGATATTTAATCATTTTACACGGTTTTTCAGATCCTTTGCAAAAATCACGTTTATACTAAATATCATTTTATGACACATTTTTTAAACCAGTCACAAAGTGATCATGACGGTATTGTTTTGCATAATTTATTGAACACCCTCCCTAAAACTATTACTGCAGTAACATACGGTAGATGTGAATAATTTCTTTTCATATAATCTTGTCGTTTGGATTAGAGCACGATACAAGATGGCACTGCGTTTAAATACTTAGCCCGCCAGGTGTGGGGAAGCTATGAGTTTCATACATTTACACTGCACTGATCACATTGACTGCCTCGTTGGTCTAGTGGTCGCAAGTGCGACTGCTGTGCTGGTCTTGGGTTCGATTCCCAGGTCGGGCAAAGTGTTATTGAGTTTTTCCATCAGGAATTTCTCAGTAGCAGCCTCGGAGTCTGGATTTGTGCCCGGTTGATGGCAATAGACTCGCCCCCTATTACATGGGACTAAAAACATAACTGGCGAAATGTGGGTGTACTACCTGTGGGGGTACGCATCTGCGTAACCCTTCGGGGATTACAGGCGTGATGTTATGTTATGTTATGATCACATTAGTCCCGCCTCGCGTGGCGTGGAGCAGCCGACTAAATGTATGAAACCAATGTGCTTATAAGCAGCTCGTAACACTAGTGTGGAGCAACGTTTTTAATAAAGAAAACAAACTCACCACTCCGGTTATAATAGTAAAAATAATCAACACAAACGCCATCTTCTAAGCTAGTTCTAACTTCAACTGAGCCATTCACTTTACTATGAACACACTTATTTATAGATTTTTGCTATTGTTTGTGTCAAAAAAGGCTTCTGCACACGTTAGACTTTTTGTAAAAACGGATTTTCAGATCGGACGATTATTTGTTTGTTTTGCTGAACCGACTTTTTGTGTGATGCGTTGGTATTTTGGAATTCATTATTTTATTTCTTTCCGACAAAAATTGGTTACCGATTGTCTGTCGCGCTAAAGGCTGCTAGCCAATCGGACAAACGGTGACAGATTTATTTGTCGGACAGAATGGAACTCATAAATTCTAATATACCTACCAATGCAGATGTCCTATAAGAAATTGGTAGTACAGGACTATGAAACTACTAAAACTGTCCGATAATCCGTATTACAAAAAGTCTGACGTATGTTGAGGCCTAAATTCGTCAGATAACTGACAACCGATTTTTCCACGCGCTGTCAGTTGAGACAGGTTACATCTTCATAACTTTTTCAATAGTTTTATAATGCAAGTCAATTTCTTGCTCGTTTCTTTCCATAGATATTTATACCTACGTTTTGGAACAAGCAATTAGCTTCAATTTTTGACTAAGTAACTAACTTCTTGACTATTCAAAAGTTGGTTTTCGTTTTTTGTTGGAAAGAAATGGAACATAATAATGAATTAATATCTACGTATACCAATGCAGATATCCCACAAAAAGGTCGGTCGACCGAAACTACAAAAACGATCCGATAATCGGTCCTACAAAAAGTTGTTCGTGTGTCTGCATCCTTAAAATTAAAATGATAGCAGGTTATGGGAACTTTTTTAGCTTTTAACTTTAGTTGTTAGATTTTGAACTTTAATACTCAGAAATGAATGCTTAAATTCAAATGTGAGGGGTATTACAAAGGATTTGTTTGGTATAACTAAGCAGCTTTTATTTGAGCACTTCAGTTATTGCAACTAGTGTCAATCAGCAAAGAAATAAATAAATTAAGTAAATAAATCTAATCTTATCTACGAAAACAACGTAAACAATATAGGTATGAACGTGGACGAAGCGAAAGAAGTATGTAAGGATAGTAGAGATAAACTACTATAACAAGGCGCGCCCCTCCATATTACTATGTCAATAATAATGAGTAATTAATAACGCCGCTAGTCGAGTAACAATGACATGTTGATTTGTATTTGTTTCGAGAGCAGTCTCACTTCAATTCTTTCACAAATACTTTCAAACGTTTTAAATTGTGGAGGGGCGCGCCAATTTATCGTAGTTTATATCTAGCACGTGGCGTTCTGTGGATTCTGCCTGGAAAAAGGCGAGGGCTTATTATGTATGTATGTATAAAAATAAGTTCACATAGGAAGGGGTCATTGTACTCATCATTATGAATGACTTTTACTATGGGACCAAGCCTGAAATCATGAAAAAAAATCAGCTGTTCCCTACAAAAATGCTACATATCAAGATCGTAATGTATGGATCAACTGTTTTTTTTTTCATGATTTCAGTGTTGGTCCCATAGTAAAAGTTGTTCATAATGATGAGTACAATAACCCCTTTTAAGGTTTCGGGTACATTTTCAATTACCCTGTATATAGACTTGGCTCAATTATTTGCAAAAATCGCATGATCTGGGATTTAAGTGGTCGCGTTATAACAAGTCCGATATTATAATACTTCCAAGGTGAACGAGTTTCGTTACTTGTACGTGAGATTATGTTATTGTATAACGTTGTCATGCAAAAACAATCAATGTTTTGTTGCTATATATTGTTATGATCGCGTTGTTTTACTTTATTTCTTGTTTGGGTAGGCTAGTTACGACTAGTATGCGAAACATGCTTTGATTGTCAAGTTAGTATTTCCTTGTTTTAAGTCTGACATTAGTTAGTACGGGTAAATCCGGACAAAGGCTTTTTGTTTGCGTGTCCAGCCAAAACAAATGGTGTCCGGCTTGTCAGGCTTTTTGTTAGGTTTTTAATTAAAAATGTTGTCTATTTATCCAGAATTTAATTTTGGCTGATGACTTTTTTTGTCTGATTAATAATAAAGTACTTAGACTGATTTCGCATTCGATTTTATTTATAGATATTAGATGATTTATGGTAATAATAAAAAAAGATTGAAATTCTCAATAATGTAGGATGTCCGGCCTTTTACCCAAATGTTCTGCCAAACTGACTGGTCCGTCCGGCTATAAGGTTTGACGACCTGGCAATCCTACGAGTACCTAAGCCTTTTAGTAGGCAAAAATGTCGGTAGAAACCTACTAGAGTAAATAACTGATTAAAATAGGTACAAAGAACACTCCCTTTCAAGCAAAAAGAACAAAATCGAAATCGGTTCATCCGGTCTGGAGCTACGACAGACACACCCTCAGATAGTCTTTTGGCTAATTTGTTTCGGGAGAACTCAAATAAAATAAAAACAAACAAATTTTATTTAAATAAAAATAAACCTACAAAACCTACCTGAATTTATACACATTACCCAGGAAATATAATATTCACGGCGAACTATTAATAAAACATAATTAACAATTTAATACAGTAGGCAATAACGTCAAAAAAGTAAAATCTTAATTTTTTATTTCGGTCGGAGCTGATAACACCCGGGCAATGTACACAATAACCATTTTTTTGGTTTAATCAATATCGAAATTTATTCCGTTCTTCCAAATTCGAAGAGACTCGGGTATGTCCATTTTCTGTGGGACTTTGTCGAATGGGTAATTTTGATAATCTTGCCAGAAGAATGGACGGACTGTCCGGTAGCCATTGTCGAATTTAGCTAGAGTCTCTACATCAGCTTTGTCCAGGTTAAAGTCGAAAATGGACGCGTTTTCAAGGACACGCGAATTTGTTATTGTCTTTGGTACACTGACGATTCCACGTTGGTACTGAAAATGAAAGAAAAAAACTAATTTAAAAAATATTTTTAAAAACAAGCTTTAATTAATTGCAATATTTAGTATTGGACATTGTATTGTCATCAGAACTAAAGGTGTATGCAAAATTTCAGCTCAATCGGATACCAACAAATGGTCGATAAATGGTTTGAAAATTTTGATTTATTTACATCATACTTACCTAGTTACGAACAGTTTTAGATAAATAAAAGCTTGTAATTAATATTTTTTTATAAATTTTAATCAATAAAGGTGCGGAAATAAATTAGATCTGTAAATTTTAGTTAATCTGAAACTTCCATACAATTATGATCGACATGTCAGAACGCATTGATTAAAAACATGGAAAATGGTGCCGATTCCCTTGGTCACAAACTAAACTAAAATTAGACTATTTCCATCTTTTTCTGTCCAATAAAATAAGAAAGAGACTAATGTAAATAAGAGCTGTCAAATTTAGTCAATCTGAGACATCCATACAGTTATAGTTGACATCTTAAAACGTATGGATTAAAAATACAAGGCAAAACTAATTTGACATCGCTAACTTAGTTCTTTAATGTCACCGTCCTTTTCTTTCGCTGTATGTTAGTAAGAGATGCCAATGCTCTAATTTTAGTGTAGTTTGTGAACAAGGGAATCGGCTCCAATATCCACCTCCCTCTTTAACCTGAAAAATGAACCGTATACCTCCGCTTTTAAGACCACAAATCACTTACCAGGTATCTCAAAGTGACTTGAGTAACAGTCTTCCCATACTTCTTTGCTATGGCGACCATGGTCGGATTGTCGAGCTTCGGCTCGGGACTGTTCGGGGCACTTCGGGACGGCACCATGGTCCCGAATGGGGAGTAAGCAGTGATCAGCACGTTGTTCTTTTGGCAGAACTCCACGAGCTCATTTTGTCCAAGGTTTAAGTTTATCTGAAAATTATTGGTTAGGTTTCATGAGGATTTTTCTGCAAGAGGTGTGATATGAAGGGACTTTTTTTTTTTGCAAGATTTTGGATTCTATTTATTATGCCAGCCTGCCTAGCCTTTTCCCGACTATGTTGGGGTCGGCTTCCAGTATAACCGGATCCAGCTTTTACATGGAGCAAGTTTTTTTTTAAATTTGGGACAAGCCCGCCACACTGTTTCCACCCACTGCAACTCCTTAAAGCCAGAATCAACAGTGGAGGCCACCAGAAAAGCGCCGAGGCAATGAAGCTCGACGAGTCCCAGAGAAACGATTAACTGTCTTGGGTCCCGCAACGAAATTAAACAGAAAAAAATAGCGGAGGAGTAAGAAAAAATATAATTTAATAAGGAACGAAATATCTTACCTCAACCTGGTTAGTCACTGGCGGCACCTTGCAGTTCTTCAGGAGCCTGTCCATCTGTTCCACGTTGAAGTTGGACACCCCGATGGACTTGGCCAGGCCCTTCCGCAGAACTGTCTCGAAGCCGCGCCAGGTCTCGAGGTAGTCAATCTTCTCATCGACGCCATGTTGCTAGAAAGTAATTTAGTTTTGAGCGCTTGATTTTTTTAAAGAAAACAAGCTGATATTATTTTTTTCCAAGTCTTTCTTTTTTTTGAGGATTGTATCAAATCTGGGATGGTTTATAGGTTTGCTTCAGGTCCCGAAAATCCCAAAAGGTGCTAATATTCCTTCTTGGAAGCTGGATGTTTGAGCTGTTTGGGGTTGAAAGTTTGAAACAATAGGGACATGGGGTCCAAGCGTTCAACTTGTCTTTCGAACATCGCCAAGCGGCTGGTCGACTCTTCACGTGATCAGAAGGCTGACCTTTTCTTGAGCTAAAGAATCAAGATAGCCATAGAACGTGGCAATGCTGCCAGCCTTTTGGGCACTTGTCCCATTGACAATGATGATGTGGATAAATTTTTTGATGCCCTAAAAGCTTCGTCCTTTCTTTTTAATAAATTGTACATACACCTTGTTATTTTAGTATTAGGTTTTGCAATTTTGACAATTTAGATTTAAGTTTTAAAATAAATAATGGTTTCTAACTCACCGTGATAGACATAGGCCAGTGCATCAGCACCAGGTCAACATAGTCTAGGTTCATGCGACGAAGAGACCCTTGCACTGACACCTCCACATCAGCTTCTTTGTGGTAATGCTGCCACACCTGAAGAAGAACCAGAAGTATTGGGATTTAAATGGACGACAGAAAGAAATAAAGCATTTGTTTTTTTTTTTTATTTCATGGTAGAGCTGCCATCCGTCCGGGTTTCCCCGGATTTGTTCTAGTTTAGAGGGCGAACTGGGTACATCCAGAAGGGGTTGTCGAAAATTATCCAGGGCAAACCCGGGCACTTTTACTGTCAAACAAATAGACTTATTGAAATTTAGAAAAAAATATATTGTAAGTAACAACGCTATGGAATATAAACGACGGTTTATTATTTTTACTGTAAACATTTTTTTTGGGAATGACCGGGAACTCTCCATTTCACGTTTGCTAGTATAATATAATTACAGAAGCCCGAAAGTCTGACAACCAGTCTTACCAAGGAATGTCGTGTTTTTCACCAACTGTGTCAGATAGACAGCGATAGTCGTTCTATGAAAAAAACTGGTATTCAGCTACATGCGACTAGACTGGACACTGACCATGAAGCTACTTGGTAGTATTTTGCCCGCCCTGGAAATCGATTCCAGGACCCCACGCCCAGCAACCACTACTCTCAACGGAGCAGTCCATGATTCATGATAAAATTCATAGATAAAAGACCAAGTACCTTAGTTGTAATAAAAATGTCTTCTCTCTTCACGACGCCATCTTTAATTTTCTGATTGACGATCTTCCCCACTTCCGGCTCCACTCTATAGAGGTGGGCAGTGTCTATGTGTCTGTAGCCGATGTCTATGGCGTAAGAGAGCGCTTCCATCATTTTGGGCATGTCTTCGCCGCTGAATTCAAACTGTAAATATTATAATCGAGTTGTTAATTGATAACATAACATCACGCCTGTAATCCCCGAAGGGTTAGGTAGAGGTGTACCCATTAGTACACCCACATTTCGCCAGTTATGTTTACGTCCCTTGAAATAGGGGGCGAGCCTATTGCCATCAACCGGGCACAAATCCAGACTCCGAGCCTGCTACTGAGAAATTCCTGATGGAAAAACCCAATAACTCTTTGCCCGACCTGGGAATCGAACCCAAGACCTCATGCACAGCAGTCACGCTTGCGACCACTAGACCAACGAGGCAGTCAGTTATTAATTGATGTTGTGTTGATATTTTGTTACGAGTGGACCATCACCATATTTTTGTTTTATTTAAGCACCCATTACCAATTTTTAAAGAAAATATAAGCACTAAAAGAAATTCTACCAATTAAAACCGTTCAGACTAAAGACACAATCTCATCTCAGCGTCGATCAAAGATGACTTTTCGACAGATTGAGACTCAGATTTGATTGCAATTGTTTCTAAAAGACAGTAGAATTGTCATTGAATGCATGCATTTTATGTTTAAAAGAATAATACAGACTGTTAGTGTAAACACCGTTGTCACTAAAACCATAGTTACTTGATTTATTATATAAAATGTTTATCGGAATTTAAAAATAAATAAAGTTTTCTTTCAAAGATTAAAAATAATCTGTCCGACACCGTCCGTAAATTCATGGATACTATGCGCCCGAGTTACGTAATCACCGTAAAAGGCGTTGACCTGCTGCACTGGCCGTCCGTTATAACTACCTACATAAGTTTTAACTATTTACATCATTGTAATATAGGGTGAAATAATTTTGAGGAAAAATGGAGATTTTACTTAAAAAAAGAAAGATATTCTTTTTCTTTGAATTTACGTTCTATTAGTGAAACCAAACCACTGGTTTCAAGGATAACGGTGTTTACACTAACACTGTATATCGTGAAAAGAAGTTTTTTTGGACGGCGTGATGAAATTTGTTATTGAGAATGATATAATCATAAAAGGGTCAACTTCATTTATTTAATTTCTTAACGTATCGTTGGCAAATAAAGGTATAATAATGTATTTTTTTTTTTGTTTGACCCAGTATTCAGCTTGGACAACACCATCCGCTGACACAGTCATTAGGGTCTCACGATTGCAGGCGACAAGGCATGCGCAGAACTCGCACAATACCATACATAATATATTTTTTAAATTTGATTTTAGTTATAGAATTGAATACTATTTGCATGCTCATGCGACGGTAGAATATAGAGGACTTTATTATGTAAAAATAACATCTATGTACCACATACCTATGATTGTAAAGAAATAAATGATTTGATGATTTGAATACCACATTTAACGCTCATTAATCGACCCGTGTAAATTCCCCACCAAAAAAGTAACAGGAATGCAAAATACACAATTTCTTTTTTTTTTTCAGTTATTTTGATATAAAAATTAAACTTCTCAACCGATTTTGATGAAATTTCTATGGGACCAACATAAAAGTATATCTTTTTAATACAAAAAGAAATTTCTAAATCGGTTGATAAATTAAGAAGTTCTGTGGTAACAAACATAGGAAAAAAAACATCTGAATTGAGAATATTAAAATTAAATAAATAATCATTTTATTATCAGGCATCTGTGGCAACATAAATGAAAACCTTATACAAACCTTAATATAACCCAATAACCTTTTTTTAAGTCGGTTAAAAGCCGTACAACACACAGACAAAACAACATAAAGTTAGTATTATTAGTAAACTAACCTCAAACGGCTTATTCGGATTGGAGGTCGCCTAAATAACATGCAAAAGAAATAAAAATATAATACACATGCAAATAAATACAACAAAAAAAAAAGCTTTCCGACGAATTGAGAATCTCTTCCTTATTTTTCGGTTAAAAAGAAAATAAAGTCAAAGAAAGAAATAAAAAGATCTTTTATATGTACGCGGTGAAAGTAGGGTTGACAACATTTCTACAGCTGATGAAAGCATTTTTAGAATAAGCTACAAAAAAAATTGTAAAGTTAATATTAAAATATCTATAAGTTA
The DNA here is from genome assembly GCA_949774945.1 of Hoplodrina ambigua. NCBI lineage: Eukaryota > Metazoa > Arthropoda > Insecta > Lepidoptera > Noctuidae > Hoplodrina > Hoplodrina ambigua. The sequence continues at coordinate 1,497,896 of OX458991.1, forward strand.
TTACTATTTGAAAAAAAATATTTTTTTGTTCAAGTAACGAATTTGTTTGTTATTCTTAATATCACGCCTGTAATTCCAGAATGGTTAGGCAGAGGTGCAGCCATTAGTACAACCGCATTTAGCCAGTTATGTTTAAGTCCCATGTTATACCTACTTATTGAGTTGAACATAACTGGCGAAATGTGGTCGTACTAATATAACAGGAGGCGAGCCTATTGCCATCAACCGGGCACAAATCCAGACTCCAAGGCTGCTACTGAGAAATTCCTCATGGCAAAACAAAATAACACTTTGCCTCGATCCGAATCGAACCGCTCTTTAAAATTATTTAAACATAATGTTCATTACTTATCTATATGTATACGTTAGTTAAAACCAAGCGATTAGAATGAGGCATAGCTTTTGCCTAAAACGGGCAAAGTTGGCTGTGGATAGAGTTGGTACAATAGGTACGCGCCACGAAGATGATACTTGACAAGCGTCAGTAATGGGGAGCTTGCGCTGGTATGGATGTACGAAATAGTTATCCATAATTTGTGTATCTATTCAGGGATATTGCGATGACATGTAATATCTGAAATCCTTTTTCACAAACTAAACTAAAATTAGACTATTTCTATATTTTTCTGGCCAATAAAACTAGAAAGAGACGAATGTAAATAAGAGCTGTCTTTAGTCAATCTGACACATCCATCAATTATAGTTGACACCTAATGCAAAACTAATTTGTCATCTCTAACTTAGTTCGAAAAATAATGTCACCGTCTTTTCTTTTACTGTATGATATTAAGAGATACTGGTGCCGATTCCCTTGGTCGCAAATTAAACTAAAATTAGACTATTTCCATCTTTTTCTGTCCAATAAAACAAGAAAGAGACTAATGTAAATAAGAGCTGTCAAATTTTGTCAATCTGACACATCAATACAGTTACAGTTGACATCTTAAAACGTGTGGATTAAAAATACGGAGAAGTTCAAGGCAAAACTAATTTGACATCTCTAACTTAGTTCTTTAATGTCACGGAATGTCACCGTCCTTTCCTTTCGCTGTATACAGTTAGTAAGAGATGTCAATTCTCTAAATTTAGTCTAGTTTTTGAACAAGGGAATCGGCACCATTATTATAATATTTATTACGAAATAATAAAGTTTGTGTGGTGTGTCAAGTCTCATCTTTCGTGGCGCGTATTGTATTGCCAGTTTGAATTGTAACACGTGTAATCAAGTTGGGCAACTGAAGTTATCTTACTTTCGAGCCTACTCCCAACCACGTCCCGTAGCCCAGCGCTGGGATCTCCCGGCCATTGTTCAATTTGAACGATGGGATGTTTACCTGGAATTAAAGAAAATTACATTAATTAATATTAAAATGTATCTATTTTTCATATTCTTTTTTATTTTATTTCGGGATAAAAAACAGGAGTACAATGAAACGGTAATTAATGATGCTAACCTAATAAAACAGTTATTCAGTATCGGCTGATGAAAACGTTTGCCAACTATCGCCCGACTGTTTATTCACCAAACAAACTGTTTAGTTGACTCGGTGTGCGCACGAGCAGTCCACCCGACCAAACTATCAGCCGATTTATCATTGAAAGTCTGAAGTCTGTGGGGGTTCTTATGTCGATGAAATCGAGGGCAAAAATTAGTATAATTTTACCAATTGATTGACGAAACTAAATACTAAGGTGACTTGTGAAAAGATTAAACATTTGGAAAGTACAAATCATATTTTAGCGTCACGTAGAAACCTAGATATTAATTATAGGATATGATTTGAAATACTCAAATCTTTTATAATATCAGAAGTAATAACGTATTATCTACATTGATAAGTAATCAGTAGATAATTATGTACTGCTAACAGTTAATCGAATTGCTTACATGCGTATATCAATATATTACATAATATATCGACAATGAAAAGAATAAAAAATAACATAACACCACGCCTGTAATCGCCGAAGGGTGAGGCAGAGGTGTATCCATTAGTACACCTACATTTCGCCAGTTCTGTTTAAGTCCCATGTAATAAGGGGCGAGCCTATTGCTATCAACCGGGCACAAATCCAGACTCCGAGGCTGCTACTGAGATATTCCTGAAGGAAAAAGCCCAATAACACTTTGCCCGACCCAGGAATCGGACCCAAGACGTCATGCTCAGCAGTCGCGCTTTGCGACCACTAGACCAATGAGATAGTCAGGGAAAAGTATACCAAGCGATTAAGGTGGAGTTGTATTTTTTTAATTTTTTAAATGCCATCCTACGAGGTGTTGGTCGTTGGTCTAGTAGACGAAAAGCGCGACTGCTGAACATGAGGTCTTGGGTGCGATTCCCAGATCGCTGTGTCCGATCTGTCATTGGGTATTTCCATCAGAAATTTCTCAGTAGCAGCAGCAGAGTCTGGGTTTGTACCTGGTTAATGGCAATAGGCTCGCCCATTAAAATAGGACTTAAACATAACTGGCGAAATGTGGGTGTACTAATTTGTACACCTCTGCCTAACTCTTCGGGGATTACAGGCGTGATGTTATCATTTAACACCAGTTACATTAAATATCGATCTGATTATATGCTACTGTCGAAAAGGCAATGTTGATGACGATATCGACAAAAGATTACAGAATAACTCTAGTCATCATAATAATAAATCAACATCATCATTGATTCAGACTAGGGGAAGAATCAGCAGATTTTTTAAATAGCAATGTTATGAAATATATGAGTTGCGGGGAACCGCTGGATGCGAGCAGCGCAAAACCAGTCATTGTGGCTATATTTAGGGGAAGCCTATGTCCAGCAGTGGACATCGTTCGGCTGATATGATGATGTGTGATGACCCAGTGTTTAAGGCGCCCGCCTCTCATGCATGAGGTTGTGGATCCGCTACCGGGCACAGGCAAGTACCAATGTGACTTTTCCTAATAAACATAACTTAACGCCTGTAATCCCCGAAGGGTTAGGCAGAGGTGACCCATTAGTACACCCACATTTCGCCAGTTATGATTAAGTCCCATGTATTAGAGGGCGAGCCTATTGCTATCAACCGGGCACAAATCCAGACTCCGAGGCTGCTACTGAGAAATTCCTGAGGTAAAAAACCCAATAACATTTGCTCGACCTGGATATCGAACCTAAGATCTCATACTCAGTAGTCGCAAAGTGATGGGAAAGAATATAAGTAGTCTTTTTTATTCACACTTGTTATACTAACATCGGAAAAATCCAATAGCACTGTCGTAGTTTAGGTTTTAAATATTTTAGTACCTAGACGTATAAAAAACCACACATGCGCAATATATCTTTTTAAGCATGCTTTGAATAAACTAAATCAATAGTCTAGTCTACGTGAAAATTGATTTTGAGTGTTGCCGAGTGGCCTTATTAGCGTTCTGTACTCAAAAGGAACAATGTCATGATGGCACCGTGGTTATGGCACCCGTCTCTCGTGCATGAGGTTGTGGGTTCCAATCCAGGCTAACCAATGAGATTTTTTCAAATCATAATGTATTTTCTAAAGTTTATCTTGGACATCACTGACATCGTTCCGTGCCTCGGAAAGCACGTTAAGCTGTTGGTCCCGGCTGTCATACATGGATCTTTGACAGTCGCCAGAAGCCCGAAGGTTTGACAACCAGTCTTACCAAGGGGTATTGTATCACCCAGTTACTGGATTGTGGAGGTCAGATAGGCAGTCGCTCCATGTAAAATACTGGTATTCAGCTGCATCCGGTGAGACTGGAAGCAGACCCCAAACATAGTTGGGAAAAGGCTAGGCAGATGATGACTATTTAAAAAACTGCTGATTCTACCCCTAATCTGAATCAATGATGATGTTGATTTATTATTATGATGACTCGAGTTATTCTGTAATCTTTTATCGTTATCGTCATCAACCTTGTAATAATAAGGGGCGAGCTTATTGCCATCAACCGGGCACAAATACAGACTCCGAGGCTGCTACTGAGAAATTCCTGACGGAAAAACCCAATAACACATTGCCCGACCTGGGCATCGAACCCAAGTCCTCATGTTCAGTTGTCGCGCTTTGCGACCACTACACCAACGAAGCTGTCAAATTAATCTATACCTACATCTATACATATAAATAAAATTGGACTGTCTGTTTGTAGGTAATATTAACTTAACCGCTTTTTACTACATGCATCATATAAATGTTTATACGGTACTTATGCCAAAATAACATTTTTTCAATTTTTGTCTGTCAGTCTGTCTGTTTGTTCCGGTTAATCTCTGGAACGGCTGGACCGATTTTCGACGTGACGTTTAGTGACGTGACTTTCACTGGCAGATAGTTGATGTAATAAGGAGTAAGGAGTAAGGCTTACTTTTATTTTAGAAAAAGAATTAGTTTCACGCAAAAAAATAAAACTTCGCAAAAAACCGACAATTACGCGGACGAATCCGCGGGCATAAGTTAGTAAATTATAAAATGCACGTGAGTGCATTGCATAGTTTGAATCTACGTAGGTACCTATCTACATCTTCATTAACTAGTTGAGATACAGCCTTCGGCGTAATCGCACCGATTATAGTTAATATCTGCATAATTAAGCACTTATCAAAACGCTAGCTGCGTCCAATGATTTTGCTCGGGCAGATTATTTCACTTATGTTAAGTTATGTCTTTGGTTACCTACTGCTCCGCTCCTGTATGTCGTGGCGATGTTATATAGCCTATATTATTCCTTATGAATATGGCTATCATATCCAAAAATATTATTCCAATCGGACTTGTAGTTCCAGAGACTAGCGCGTTTAAACAAACAATTTTTTTTTCTTCTGTTTTATTACATTAACGTAAAGATATAGAAGACTAGTACTATCGCCGCGACTTTCGCGCGATTTTCCTTACGGATCCCTAATTATTTGAAAATAAAATATAGCCTATGTCACCTGGGGATAGTGTAGCTTCCCAACAGTGAAAGAATTTTTCAAATCGGTTCAGTAGTTTCGGAGCCTCAATGCAAACAAACAATCTTACATACATAACATCTCGCCTGTAATCCCCGAAGGGTTAAGCGGAGCTGTACCCGTTAGTACACCCACATTTCGCTAGTTATGTTTTTAGTCCCATGTCCCATGTAATAGGGGGCGAGCCTATTGCCAACAACCGGGCACAAATCCAGACTCCGAGGCTGCTACTGAGAAATTCCTGATGGAAAAACCCAATAACACTGCCCGACCTGGGAATCGAACCCGAGACCTCATGTACAGCAGTCGCGCTTGCGACCACTAGACCAATGAGGCGGTCACAAACAATCTTTTTCCTCTTTTTAATATATTATAAGTATATAGATATAGATAATAACACGATACGTTAGGTATACACAAATTCAAGATAGATATCTTAATAAATATTTTATATTCAAAATAAATCCAGTTTTGAAAACCAGTTTCAAAATCATGGCAACAATTTGATGCCCAAGCTTTTGCCCGCGACTGCTTCCGCGTATACGGAACACCGTTTCATCCCTTTAGGGGGTGGATTTTAGAATTTTTTTTAAGCGGACGTCTACTAACTATAATCTACTACCCTGCCAAATTTCATCCTTATACGTCAAGCGGTTATCGATATTTCGTGATTCTAAAGTTTTATTACAAGAAAAAATATAATTGGGTTTTTGACGATATTAACCAAAAATTCTAAAAACATAACTATTTTAAATAAATACTTTATTTTAGCTCAGAAATCTCGATAAATTTTCAATTAACAATATTTGCTTTTTAATTACCTACATACTTCGAAATCGAACTACATACTTGGAAAAAATGTGACGTCACAAATCATTTTTGCCATACCTACAAATTATGTGAGAAACGCGTTTTTACAGGTCTTAAAAAGTACCTATGTCAATTGATTCATAGTGTCAAGACTACGATATAAAATTAAAAGTACTCACGCGCGCCATTTTGTTAGAAGCTCCCTTAACGACGTCTCACAAAACACTGGCCGAGCAGCCGGCAAGTTGCCGCAGATTATAAACAAGTGACCATAGATTATGTAACGTAGATATGTTATCATTGAACTTGAACGGCGCTTATCGCCGCACGCGCGCCGGTCGCGAATGTTGGCTCCAGTTTCGCTAATACACAATCAACTTTAAATTCACAAAAATAGGGTATATTTTACAATATTCAATTGATGCGAAAATTTGGACAAATATACTAAATGAAGTATGGCATTTAGATTAGGCATTCTCACACAAACACAACAGAAAAGCTAAAGATTTTGTTCCTAGATTAGATTTCTTGGAATGGAGCAACTAGCTACAACTTTCTGACTAACTGACCGACTGTTTGACAATTCAAAAGTGCCTGTAAATGGTGGATGTAATGTTTTGACTTTGACTTTGACTTCGATTTGATTCACGGGGTGTCTAAATTTTTGTTTCGTTATTCAATGAATATACATAAAAATATTTTAATTTTTGGCGCGATTGTAAACGTTTGAACAAAAATAAAACAAAAAATAAAAGACTGCCTCGTTGGTCTAGTAGTCGCAAAGCGCGAATACTTAGCATGAGGTCTTGGGTTCGATTCTCAAGTAGAGCAAAGTGTTATTGGGTTTTTACATCAGGAATTTCTCAATAGCAATCGTGGAGTCTGGATTTGTGTCCGGTTGATGGCAATAGGCTCGCCCCCTATAACATGGGACTTAAACATAACTGGCGAAATGTGGGTGTAGTAATGTAACACCTCTGCCTAACCCTTCGGGAATTACAGGTGTGATGTTATGTCGTACAGAGAAGAAAAAAAAACATAAGATTTGTTCTATAGGTAAAGATTAATGGCGAAATGTGGATGATTCACGTCTGGGATCTTTAATCTATGATCAGCTATTCCTGTGCCGTGCCATGTTGATTAAATAGACTGGTACTATTTTCATAGCACGTTGAGTGTGATTGTTAAGACAATAAAATTATAGGTATTGTACCTACAAGCTGTCATTATAGCATAGTACCTTGGTAGCAGTAAGGTCATATGTTTTTCTTTTAAAAATATTAGAAATCATTCTTCAATTTCAAAGTATCATTATGTAATTTAGGTATAAAGCTTTTAAAAATAAATTCAGGAATGTAAAACTATGGTAAAAAATAGAACAATTGTTTAACAATAGAATTATTGTTTGCCAACGCCATCTGTCTTCTTTTTTATGTACTAACAACATATTACAGTTTATAATGTTAAAACTGATAATGCCACTCGCCGCTAGATGTCACTTTACAAAATTTTGCAAATTGGACATTGTGACTAAAATAGTTCATCTACTCGATACTAGATGACGCTGCAAGTACCAATTCATTCAACAAGCTAGATCATTATCTAGGAAATTGCCTGCTAAAGATACATATCTGAACAAGTCGGCGAAACGTTTCATTGAATCACATTATACACAATAATACACTCTTTATTGCACCATTTTTCTTTTATTTTCGCTCTTATGCATTCCTCATTAGGCCTTTGCGTTGAAGAGTAACAATTACTGCTAATTGACGTTTATTATCGGGTGTTTCTTGAAAAACCAGGCGTAATGAGAGTCTAAGCAGTAATTTTGAAGCAATAGTCATGAGAAATAAAGTTCGTACTTAATTTTTTTGAGATTTATTTTATTGTTTCTGTGCGTAACCGAAATTGGTAGGTGAGACTTCCTGTTGGAGGTTTAAATTAGGTAGGTAGCTATGAGATTGGTTATAAATAAGTATATATCATTCTAGAGAACCGCTTGTGTTCTACTTATGTAGGTAAATGACAAAAGGTCTTGAGAAATAATTTTCTGTAGTAGGTAATTGATAGTGATCTTTTATATCGATTATTTGCGGAAATGGAGTAATCTGGAAGCTAAATGAATACAAGATAAAATGTATTAGCATGTTTATTAAGAACATATCAATTAAAACACTCTTGTTTAGCGAATTAACGCTTTAATTGAATGCAAAAACATCAATTCATTTAATCAAAATAAAGTCAAACTATAGTTAGGTTTTGATGGAGAAGAACGAGCTTGAAACTGCGTAAATACTCTTTTCAAAATCAATAAAGATTCCTGTAACAGGTACCTATCTAATTATATTCAATGAAGTCAGCAAAAATCACAAAAGAAAATGTCGAAAAACAATTTCAAGAAACAAACAAATTGAAGTAACGCGTCATTAGGTAGGTACACGCAGTCTCAAATGTACCAAAGTGACTTGTAAATTAAGTTTTTTTAATTAAAAAAGGGAGCGAACATAACTATGTTCTAACAAACGCGCAGAAAGAAAACATCGTCTTTGTTTTACGAGAAAATAAGACTTATTCGCAACTAGCTAAGATATTTGGGATCTGTTTACACTGGGCGAGTTACTGGCGCTAGTAGATAAAAAAATCATATGACTTTAGAAAATTATTTGGATAATATATCCGTTAGAGGGAAGTCGAAGTAAAAATTGTTTAATTTTAATAAGAACTGATTTTTCAATAATAATCAGATAAAGTTTATTCAAAAAAGTAATGACAGTTTGACATATTTTCTATTAAAGAGTTGTCAAATCGCCATATTTATACCTTAGTTAGGAATTATCTGACGATTGAAAAATTTGATACAACAGTTATACAAGTACTAAGTACAATTAAATAATTAGTTGCCATTTAAAAAATTTTTTCAATAGCCGTAAAGTAACTTACTGTTGTACCAAACTTCCGAAGGAAAGCCGGTAGGAACCGAGTTGTATGTTAATTGTATCACCACTAATAATTTGACAATGCTATTTAATTAAAGAACTAATTAAATTCACATCAACCTAGGTTTATTACCTACCTACAGATTTTTGACGATGATTGCAGCGAAGCAATTCTACTACCTTTCACGAACGATCTCGACGAGTCAGTTTGAATCTATCAAAAATGCCTCTAATTTACCTACATATTTTGACATTGATTGTCACTAAGATAAAATTGCGCCTTTCAGGGTGGAGGCAGGCGAAGACGAGGAGAAGCAGTGTTCTCCTGTGAATAAGCTTCAAAATGAACATAAGTAAGTACCGCAATATAAAAACACTTTTCAATGTTCGTGTTTGCTTGATTGTGTTAGCGATGCCACGTTAATTAGTAGAAGATTGCGAGCTGATTAATTATTATTAGGGTGTTAATGAGGCTGTTGGAGTGTGTTACAGCTGTACATAAGAGGTTATGGTAGGTACGCTTTATTAATTACTTTATGATATGGCAAACAGAATTGATTTCATCATCATATTATATGAAAATCTACTGCATATTTAAATCTTTGTTATATTATTGAAATGTAACGCTACTATCCTCTCTTACTTCCTACTGAATGCGAAAGTTTGTGAGGATGTGTGGATGGATGTTTGTTACTCTTTCACGCTTAAATGGCTGAAATAGAATTAGTTGAAGTGTAGCATATAATACCTATATCTAGATATTGATCTTAGGATAATACCTAATACAACAGATAGTTTTAGCTTAACTAGTTGATCCCGTGGGATAATTTAGATCTTTGGTTAAATTCTAAATTTTACGCAGACGAAGTCACTGGCAAAAGCTAGTACTTAACAAAATATTTTTAACAATTACGCTTTCAGAAAAAAAACATATAAAAAACTACGCTATTTTGATTGAATTATAACTTCAACCAATTTTATAGTGTTACATCACTTCAAACTTGTTAAAACATTTATTACAATACATAAATAAAACTATTTTGAAATATATAATACAAAAAAAGTAGTTTCACGACTATTCGATGCATATTAAAATATAAAATTGGTTTTCATAAAAACTAATTCAATTTTCAACAATCACGTGCCAATTTAGTTTATTTATAACTAGTTGTTTAGGTGTTATATTGTTATGTAAGTGGATTGTTATTATGGTTATTTAACAAGCTAATATAACAATAAAAAGATGGCTAGGTACCTTTTGTAATTTATAATTTTATAATGGCATTGTAGTGGCAAATTGTAGGTAACACACGAAGTCGCGACTGTATTTTGTTTTGCGAAACGAATCAATACACTAATCAAAATTTCCCCAAATTTTTAAAAATATTTGTAGTAATGATTTTACAGATTTTAAGCTGATTAATTTTCACTTTTCACTTTTTACCGTTGATCTAGTGGTCGCAAGCGCGACTGCTGAGCATGAGGTCTTGGGTTCGATTCCCAGGTCGGGCAAAGTGTTATTGGGTTTTTCCATCAGAAATTTCTCAGTAGCAGCTATAGGCTCGCCCCCTATTACATGGGACTTAAACATAACTGGCGAAATGTGGGTGTACTAATGAGTACACCTCTGCCTAACCCTTCGGGGATTGTAGACGTGATGTTATGTTATGTTAATTAGTCCCACGAGGCGGACCAACGACTTGGTATCTAAAGGTTGCGGGAAGCCGCTAGATGCGGGCAGCGTAGAACCAGTCATTGTGGCTATTATTAGGGAAAGTCCATGTCCAGCAGTGGACGCCATTCGGCTGATAAGATGATAATATTACCTATCTATCGACTGCACGACTGAAAATTGACAGTTAATTTTACAAAAACAAACACACACAATTTAAAAATTTATCGATCACTCGACTTGCCGAACCCTCAGTTTCAAGTCTACTCTCCAGTTCAAACGCAGCATCCGTCTTAAAAACACTTAAAAAAGGTGACTAATTAAAAAACTCCCTTCTTTTGGGGTGGTTTTTTATTTTTCTCATCCCTCTTTAACCCCCCTCAGGTGGATAGGAATGCAGGGGATGATACTTCTAGCCGATATTATGTTGCTTGTAAAGAAACGGTTTTTACTCTGTGTTTTATTTTTACGAATAAGACGTTTTGTAGGTGGTTTAAATGAATATTTGTTTCAATGTAATTGACATCACTATTATTCCTTATTTAATTATTCAAGCCCACTGATTTTCTATTGTTCTGACTTACCGGTAAGTCAGAACAATAGTATAATTTATATATTTATATATATATAAAAGTATATTTTTTTATAAGTCAGCCGGTGCTTAACATTTTTGAAAAACATTGAAATAGAATATAACAAAAAAACTGTATTGAATTGGCTGCCACGTTGGTCTAGTGGTCGCAAAGCGCGACTGCTGTGCATGAGGTCTTAGGTCCGACTCCCAGGTCGAGCAAAGTGTTACAGGGTTATTCCATTAGGAATTTCTCAGTAGCAGCCTCGGAGTCCAGATTTGTGCTCGGTTGAAGGCAATAGGCTCGCCGCTATTACATGGGACTTAAACATAACTAGCGAAATGTGGGTGTACTATTGGGTACACATCTGTCTAACCTTTACAGGTGTGATGTTATATTATTTTTGTTATGGCCGTCCGGGAAAAATTTCAATTTCACATAAATGTCCTAGGTTTTCGTAATTTTGGTAATGGCTACTCTATAGGTACATACTTACCTGTTGACACTCATTATAGTAGATATATAGGTAGGTATCAAAGGAAACATCTATCATTATCATTATTATAACAATTAGTATGTATTGTACATGTCGCTCTAATAAGGTACGATAAGCTACGAATTTGGGCATAATTATATCCCTAAAGTTAGTTAAACATACATATTTTTTTCATTTGAAATTGTTACTGCCTTTTTCTTTTTTTAGGTAGGAGACTAACAGTAACTGAAAAAAGAAACAGTAGGTAGGCTATGTATAAAAAAAAACCTTTAAAATAAGGCTAAACATAGGTCTATAAAAATAATTCAGTAATCGTCGACATTAAAATTATAATTTAGCTACGAATTAAAAAAAAATTTCGTTCATCAATATAAATTATTTAACTCAATCTTAAACATGTATTATTAATTAATATCAGTTATTACAAGTTTTACAATAAATAACAATCAATATTGCAAACAGAACCTAATCAACTATTAAATAAAACATTTTCATTTATCAAACCTATACATTTCCACAAACAACCAAAAATAAAATTTTCCAGACCACAGATAACAAAACCAACAGTATACTAATTAAAGCCACCCAATGCTTTAAACTTAAAATGGCGGCAAGCTTGTCCTATCACAAAAAATGTTACTCAATTAAGACGCGCAAAATCACGGAGTCAATACAATGATGAACAAACAGTCAGACACAACAATATAATAAACTGCCAACGAATATAATAAAACCAAGAAAGTATAAATAGGAAAAAAAATATTCAGAGCCCCGCCCCGCTGTGGGTATGCTCAAGCCACGCCTATAGAGAGGGGGTGGGTAGACTCATTCGCCAGTCGCTGCCGATTCGCGTATAGAGTTAGCGTTCCAAACGTTAAAACCTCTTTTGTAAAAATTCAATTAACTGTCAAAAAAGATTTTTTATCTGGATTTATTTTTTGTCTATGTTATTGTTCCCGCGCGATTTTGACAATTTTGTTTTTAGATTTTTTAAGCGCGTTCGGTTTAGTGTCTGTGTGTTCAGTGTGTGTGTGGACTGTTTTGTTCAGTTTTCTTTGGTAGGAAAATTATTGTTATTATGAAGGATTTATTTAGTGTACCAAGTGGAATTTTGTAGAAACGTAAGTATTTTTATATTTTTAATATCTTAACGTTTACCAATATACCTAGGCCTGCTAATCAAATTAGAAAAATAAATAAAACTGTGAATTTCTTTAGACTATTTACATAAAAGTATTAAAGAAATATTTTACTTCAAATTTAAAAAGCTATTGCCAAAATATTATCTCAAAAACCATGATTCACGGACATCTATTAGAATTCCGTAATAAATGACAACATTCGCGTTCTGTAAATTAATTTATTACCTACGTTTTTGATTTATAGTTTTTGCTTGTGTGGGCTTATATTATGATTTATTAATTCACAAGACAGATTTCACGATGCGTCGCTTACACGAATGGCAACAGATACGCAAATTTATAAGTTTGTTATATCTATAGATACTCCATGCAAAATAACCACTAAAAAAATAACGTTATCTAAAACGCTATTGTTGTGTTTTTATACAATAAACATAATGCAATGTAGATTAGGTATTAGGTAGACATTCACATAAAAAAAATATTAACAAAATCCAGTCATCTAAATAATACAAGATTTTGCCCGCGACTTCCTCTGCGTATAAATGTCGGACGGCCGTTGCATTCCCATAAGCTGTGAATTAAAAAAAAATCCGTTCTTAGATGTGTAGGATGTCTACTAACTATAAACTACCTCCCTGACAAATTTTATCTTTATAAGTCAAGCGGTTTTCGATGTTTCGTGATGAGTAAGTTAGTGACCGTTCGTTTTTATAAATCATTTAGATATATTAGATTAAATACGGTTGTTTTTCTAATGCGGAAATTGCATATAGATTAAAAAAGTATTGCATATTTTTATGACTAAGGAGTCTAAGGCTAACACTGAGAGACGAACGCTTAGTGTCAGGCTAAACGAATTAAATGTATGTAGAGCAATTTTTAAGTCGCGTAATTTTCGCTTCATTGCTTTTGTATACAGAAATCCTGTTTCTGACTCACGGCGACGCAAAATGCGTTATCAATTTCAGTTTAATGTCAAATCAAAATTACGATAATTTGGTGTTAGTATCTATAGGTGCAGATAAGCGTCGATCTGTCAAAATGTACAAATTTTGACAGATTAAATCTACATAGTATAGGACATAGTCGCTTCCCGCCGTCTGTACGCTTAGATATTTTAAACTACGCAACGGATTTTAATGCGGTTTTCATCATTGTAGGTTTACACGTAATTTGTATATTCATTGTACCCGTGCGAAGCCGGGGCGGGTTGCTAGTTTACCTACGATATTTTCATTTAGTTTCGTTTTTAAATCTTAACATATTATATTTTTTGGCATAACTATACTTAATTGTAAAGAGGAAAGATTTGATTGTTTGTTTGCATTAAATAGGCTCCGAAACTACTGAACCGATTTGAAAAATTCTTTCACTGTTGGGAAGCTACACTATCCTCGGCTGACATAGATTATATTATATTTCCAAAAAGTTAGGGGTCCGTAAGGAAAATCACGCGAACGGAGACGCAGGGAGATTGTTAGTGGATTAATAAACAAGTTATGCAAATGACGCATTCATTTTCTTTTCGCTAAACAAAATATCATTGAACAATTTATTATCAAGCATACTGCCATTAAAGTAAAACCATAAAGTAACTATTCGATATGATTTAGCCTTTTTAGACTTATATTTAAAATAAAGATGGCCATCTTTCCAACTGTCATCAAATTGCATTGTTAAGAAATAAATAAGATTATAATTGAGACGTTTTTCTTAATAACGAAAACATTTTTAAATATTCAGAAACTGATAATTTACAATAAACAATAATTTATTGTGTTTCATTTTAGTATTGAGATTAAACAAAACAGGTTTTTAAGCTTTTGTTCAAATTCTAATTTTGTTTATTGTTTGTCACAGGTGGAAATTTAGTTATCATAATCTATCTTATATCTATAATAATAATATCACGCCTGTAATCCCCGAAGGGTTAGGCAGAGGTGTACCCGTTAGTACACCCACATTTCGCCAGTTAGGTTTTTAAGTGCCACGTCGGGTCGAGCCTATTGCCATCAACCGGGCACAAATCCAGACTCCGAGGCTGCTACTGAGAAAATTCTGATGTAAAAACCCAATAACACTGAACGGATTGCGCTCTTTGGCACGCAGATACCTAGTTATTAAGTATGATGTGGGCATGTGCTAAAACAGGGTTTTCCAAAATTCATCCCCTAAGGGAAAATATGTAATAGGGGTCCAAAGTTAGATCGCCAATAACCGATATTTACACGGACGAAGTCGCAGGCAGAAGCTAGCACATAATACATACATATTTAAATAAAATCATGCGTAAGCAAAAATAATAAAATAAAACATGTATAATAATACATTTTTAAAACAAAACATACGACGGTCTATTATTTATTCATGAATAAATAATGTTTTTAACCAATTAATCATTTTAACGCATTAATTAATATTTAAATCGCACGTTAATGTGTATACAATTGTGTATACATAATGTGTCATACAATAGGGTACAAGCACCAGTTGTCGGCCTCAGAATATTAAAAAAAATAACTTAAATAATAACATAAAATATGTTTGACCTTAATATATTATTCTGTGGGTGATAAATCCTTACTATAACATTTTAATGCGAAAGTGTGTGTGTCTGTATGTGTATGTTACGCGTTCACGACAAAACTACTGAACCGATTTCTATGAAATTTGGTACGAGGTAAGTTTGAACCCCAAGAAACGACATAGGCTACTTTTTATTCCGCGATTTCGTCTGCGTGAGCGATAACCAACATTTTTACGCGGAAGAAGTCGCGAGTAATAGCTAGTAGTACCATAAATAATGGTTGGCCTTAATATTTTAATCTGTGGGTGATAAATAGTTATATAATGAATTAAACTATGCATTATTAATTAACTGTTAATAAATAATTAATGAAAATATAAGTAAACACATCGTAATTCTAGACTTAACACTATAATATGCATTTATGAATATATCTTAGATAACATAACATCACGCCTGTAATCTCCGAAGGGTGAGGCAGGGGTGTACACCCACATTTCGCCAGTTATGTCTAAGTCCCACATAATAGGGGGTAAGCCTATTGCCATCAACCGAGCACTGAACACGACCTGGGAAACTAGGAATACCTCCACCACCCAGCAACTGGGTAATACTAATACCCCTTAGTAAGACTGATTGTCAGACTTTCGGGCTGCTGACGTTCCGTGACTACTGTCAAAGATCGACCAAAGGCTTAACGTGCTTTCCGACTTTCTGACTAACTGGCCGACTCCTTGACAGTTGTAATGTGCCTGTAAATGGTTTAATTTAAATAAATATTTTGACTTTAGTTCAAACTAAACCTTAGCAGCGTAGCTCTGCACCTATTTGTAATGGTTGTCAACTCGCGTTCAGTTGGACTCAACGGAAGGAAGTGACTCATACACCACAAAGAGTATAAGCACCAGCTTATTTAATGAATTATCGAGTCTTTAGGTACGTACGTACTGGCTCATAACAACTGTGGACTTGTGGTGTTAATAAACAGTCGTGTTATTGAAATGGAATGGTACTGACCGATTATTTGGCGAGACTGTCGAACAATGGCCGTTGGTACGCTGGTTTTTTTTAAAGTACACTCTTATAACATCACGCCTGTTATCCCCGAAGGGTTAGGCAGAGGTGTACCTATTAGTACACCTACATTTCGCTAGTTATGTTTAAGTTTCATGTAATAGCGGCGAGCCTACTGCCATCAACCTGGCTCAAATCCAGACTCAGAGGCGGCTACTGAGATATAACCACTGCATTACATGGTTACTGTAATGTCGATTTAAGATGTTACTTTATTGAATTTGTATGTGACTCGTCAGTTATGTTTAAAGCAGGCCGCAGACGTCCGGTTTCCGAATCAGGTTTACGGATCACACATACATAAATAACACATACTTTTGTTTTTTACATGCTTGTGTGTGTTTGTACATATACGCTACCGGAACGGAAACCTGATTCGGAAACCGGACGTCTGCGGCCTGCTTTAGTCCCATGTAATAGGAGGCGAGCCTACTGCCATCAACCGGGCACAAATCTAGACTCCGAGCGGCTACTGAGGTATTCCTGATGGAAAAACGTAATAACACTTTGGTCGACGTGAGAGTCCAACCCAAGATCTCGTGCTCAACAGTCGCGTTTTGCCAGGAAACCAATGAGGCAGTGTTTTTTTTTAGCTTATTTATCATAAACAAACGGAACCACGAAAAAAGTAATCACTAAACAAATTATTTTGAAGGGTAACTTCACATGTTTTGTAAACTACGTTTGTGGTTGCTTACGCAAAGTTAATTTCAATGAATGGGTGTTTTTACCGCAAACTTATTTGCAACGATTCACTTAAAATATAGCTTTAGGATCGTAAAGAAGTATGAATTGTAATTCTTCTCATGTATACTTTTGTACTTAAGTTTTGAAGAAGTAAAGTTTGTTTGTTTTTTTTTAAGAGGTAATCTCTGGAAGTTCTGATCCGATTACAAGATTTTTTTACTGATAGAAATCTCCATTATTAATGAGTGTGTGCTGTGTGATAGTAGTTTATATGCTATTCCAGACTTATATTCTATTTCTGTGTCAAATTTCATTCAAATACGTTTAGCCGTTCTATTTAATCCTTCCTCAAATTGTAATATTCTATAGTAATATTATATATTATTACTTAGCTATGTTATATATAAAATACCAGCTTTTGCCCGCGACTTCGTCCGGACGCAGACGAAGTCGAAGTCTAATAAAAAGTAGCCTATGTCCTTCCCCGGGTCTTAAACTATCTTCATGCCAAATTTCATTAAAATCGATTCAGCGGTTTAAGCGTGAAGAGGTAACAGACAGACAGACACACTTTCGCATTTATAATATTAGTATGGATTCTAAAAGTGTCGGCTATGTTATGAAAGAGCGGAGCCTCTTAATACAGACATTGGTGCCGATTCCCTTGATCACAAACTAAACTAAAATTAGACTAAAATACGAAAGAGACTAATGTAAATAAGAGCTGTCAAATTTAGTCCATCTGACATATCCATACAGTTATAGTTGACATCTTATAACGTGTGGATTAAAAATACGGTGAATTTCAATGCAAAACTAATTTGACATCTCTAAGTTAGCTCTTTAATGTCACGGAATGTCACCGTCCTTTCCGTTCGCTGTATGTTAGTAAGAGATGTCAATTCTCTAAATTTAGTCTAGTTTGTGAACAAGGGAATCGGCACCAATGTTTGCTAAAAGGAGGCTTCTAACACGTCTTATGTCAAAATGCTAATATGACAATAAATTATTTTGTATTTGCATTTGTTCTGGAGTAATTACAAACATCCATCCAAACAAACTTTCGTATTTATTAATTAGTGGTAAGATTTGTTTTCCATGTTTTGTGGACTGACGCGAGGAATTGCAAGTTTTCTAAATATATTAATATTAAAAAAAAAAAACATTATTTTTAATGATAAAGACGTTAGTAAAAACTAAAAGGATGATTATACCACACAAATAGAGCATTTTAACAAAAAAAAAAACATTTAAAATTCCAAAAAGGAAAAACAATTTTCGAAAATAAAATTACACCCTCCAACTTAAAATATTGCTCCTTATAAATTACACCCTTTCTTGTAAATATGAATTGATCGAATGAAACAACAAAGGAAAAACAAAGAAAATAATTTTCCTTTTTCCCAAATAATTACTTTAACCATTAATTGGGCTTGTCACCCTAATTTAATTTTGTTTACACAAATGCTGTAATTAAGTCTAAAAAGTAATTAATATGTCTTTTGTTACAATTGAGTCTCATTTGGGAGTTTTCTTCTGTTTGATGAAATTTATTATGATTTTTTACAAAAATAAAAATATTTTAAATTTAGACTTTACATAATTATGTACATACTTAATAATTACATAATTGAACTCATTGATGAGATTCTTCAGAAAGGTCAGGTGCGCAGTACTCGTAACCGGCGTGCTTGTATGACGAGATGTATGAACGTAGATGAGGCCAAAGGATGTAAGGATCGTAGCAGGTGGCGTTCTGTGGTTTTTCCCTCCCCCCATGGGAAAGAGGCGTGAGTTTATGTATGTATGTAGAATTTACGTAACGATTTGGTATTTTAAAAATACATCGTGTAAAAAAGCACATTTCCGTTTATTTCACATAATAAATATATAGTAATATCAGCCTATTACTGTCCCATTGCATGGCAAAGGCCTCTTCTCATACAGAGAAGGCATAAGCTTGATTGACCACCACGGTTACTCAAGGCGGACTGGCGATTTCATACTTATATTAACTACTAGCTGTCGGCCGCGGTTGCACCCGCGTCTTTGGTTACTGCTGCGCTCCCGTAGGTCGTAGCGTGATGGTATATAGCCTATAGCCTTCCTCGATAACTACTCTATCTAACACTTAAAGAATCATTCAAATCGGACCAGCAGTTCCAGAGTTCGCGTTCAAACAAACAAACAAACACTGTAGCTTTATAATATTAGTATAGACAAGTCCAGGTTTCCTTACGATACCATGTCGGCGGCGCGTTGTGTTCCACGTGCGCCTTAAATAGATGTCAGCATAGGAGACGAGGCTTGCTACGGCCAGTGCCTGTCAGGGTTGCGGATTTGGTTCGAAAGAGTTAACTTGGAAAGGGAGGAACACGGAGGGGTTTTTAGTCAGTAATCTGACACTCCCTTCTGCAGAGAGCGGAAGAAATCATTTGATGATAACCTTAAAACAAAAATGGTTTTCTTATGTTGTTTTCCTTCACTTTAACATTCGTCAAAAACCCGAAAGTCTGACAACCAGTCTCACCGAGGGGTATCGTATTACCCAGTTAATGAGTTGTGGAGGTCAGATAGGCAGTCGCTCCATGTAAAACACTGGTATTCAGATGCATACGGTTGCATTCAACAATACGGGGATCATTGGATATTTAAAAATTGGTTAGAACATTTCAAAACCTTTTTTTATATAAAATCGTTATTCCGTCTCTGTCAGCCATATTGATTTTCACGAAAACTCATTGTATTTCTTTCCTTAATGCAGATTCATTAATTAAAAACACCGATATTCTTTCGTTCAGATCATCGAACATGGAAACAAAGCACGAATTAGCATAAACTGTTCATAATTACCATTTTAAATGTGTGACGAATCATATATTTTATACTAATAAGACAATTTATCGTTTACCTAGCCAGCCAGAACCTAACCAGTCTTACCTAGGAACCAGTCTTACCTAGGGGTATCATATTACCCAGTTACTGGGTTGTGGAGGTCAGATAGGCAGTCGCTCCATGTAAAATACTGGTACTCAGCTGCATCCGGTTAGACTGGAAGCCGACCCCAACATAGTTGGGAAAAGGCTAGGCAGATGATGATGAAGACAATTTATCGTTTCAAATATATATGGCAGATCATAATGGGTACCTAATACGTGATGTTTAAAACCTTGATATGTTGATTGTCCAGGTGGGAGCTCCACGGTAGCCCGCAAAATTCTTTTCTAACTTTTTTCGCAATTTGCGAGTCAGTATTAGGTTTAATTTTGATTAAAGTATGATTCGCGGGCGTATGAAGTATGTATTTTTAGAATTATAACCATTAAAATCAGTATAATAACTCCATAAGTCGGTATAATCCTAAAATGTCAAGATTTCATGAAATAATCATTCTTATTATATCGTATTACCCAGTTACTGGGATTGTGGAGGTCAGATAGGCAGTCGCTCCATGTAAAATACTGGTATTCAGCTGCATGCGGTTAGACTGGAAGCCGACCTTAACATAGTCGGGAAAAGGCTAAGCAGAAGATGATGACGATTGAAATAAATGATTTGAATTTGACTTTGACTATTAACGGGATTTTATTAACATAAATAATATAACCTTTCCCAAAAAAAAGCAACATAAAAAAAGAAAAATAACAAGAAATCTAAATTCAAACTTCGACCTGTCAAATTTTGAATCGTCAAACTCTCGCCTCGGCCGCTAGATGGCGCTAACGTCCTGGAGCGTCGCACGCGCATTGTTTATCGCACATCTAACAAATAATGGAGGTCGTGATGATACGCTGTTTGTAGTTATTAATGTGAGGTAATTTGAGAATTAATCATGAAAATATGAAGTACTTAGGTATCTATATAAACATTGTTTAATAAGCCTAAGTACTATTTAACTAATTTAATAACACAGATTTTTAGGTGGTCTCCTCGTTGGTCTAGTGGTCGCAAAGTGCGTCTGCTGAGTATGAGGTCTTGGGTCCGATTCCGAGGTCGGACAGTGTTATTAGGTTTTTCCATCAGAAAATTTTTCAGTAGGAGTCTGGAGACCCGGCTGTCATACGTGGATCTTTGACAGTCGTTACGAGTCGTCAGAAGCCCGAAAGTCTGACAACCAGTCTTACTTAGGGGTATCGTATTACCTAGTTAGTGGGTTGTGAAGGTCAGATAGGCAGTCGCTCCATGTAAAATACTGGTATTCAGCTGCATGCGGTTAGACTGGAAGCCTCAACATAGTCGGGAAAAGCATAGGCAGATGATGACGATTGAAATAAATGATTTGAATTTGATTTTTGACTAGTATTTTTTTTTCATAAACAATATAACCTTTCCTAAAAAAAAGCAACATAAAAAAAGAAAAATTTAAAAAAAAACTAAATTCAATTTTCGACCTGTCCAATTTTGAATCGTCAAACTCTCGCCTCGGCCGCTAGATGGCGCTAGCGTTCTGGAGCGTCGCACGCGCATTGTTTATCGCACATCTAACAAATAATGGAGGTCGTGATGATACGCTGTTTGTAGTTATTAATGTGCGGTAATTTGAGAATTAATCATGAAAATATAAAGTACTTAGGTACCTATCTAAATAAACATGTGTTTAATAAGCCTAATTACTACTTAACTAATTTAATAATACTGATTTTTAGGTGGTCTCCTCGTTGGTCTAGTGGTCGCAAAGTGCGACTGCTGAGTAAGAGGCCTTGGGTTCGATTTCGAGGTCGGGCAGAGTTATTAGGTTTTTCCATCAAAAATTTTTCAGTAGTAGCCTCCTAGTAGAAGTTAGGAGTCCCGGCTGTCATACGTGGATCTTTGACGGTCGTTACGGGTCGTCAGAAGCCCGAAAGTCTGACAACCAGTCTTACCAAGGGGTATCGTATTACCTAGTTACTGGGTTGTGGAGGTTAGATAGGCAGTCGCTCCATGTAAAATACTGGTATTCAGCTGCATCGGGTTAGACTGGAAGCCGACCCCAACATAGTTGGGTAAAAGGCTAGGCAGATGATGAGCCTCGGAGTCTGGATTTGTGCACGGTTGATGGCAATAGATTCTTCTTACCATAGACACTATTCTATTCTGGAGAATACTACTAACCTGTGGCAAAGTTGGAACTTTGCCACAGGTTAGTAGACAAACTTAAAATTTACGACAACTTTAACTTCCATTGAATCCATTCAGAAATTAAATGCGTAAACAGACTGCGAACAACCAACTGTAAATCCGATCTTGCATTTGAAAAACTAATTAAAAAAACCAACTGCAACGATTTCAAAATCATAAATCTTGCTTTTAGTAAACAAATAGTCGAGACTTTACTACGCATTATAAACGTCCGTGTGTTTGTCTGTTTGTAATTTATTTATAATTGTTTAGGCATGTTTTATTAGCGACTAGCTTTCGCTTCGCGACCACGTCCGCGTGGAACTTGTTTATATCGTACTTGCATACAAACTTCCACCCTCCTTTTCATCGCCTTTGGGGGTGATTTCCGGGATAAAAACTATCCTATGTCCTTCCTCGGATCATAAATTAACTCCATGCCAAATTTCATCAAAATCGATTCAGCGGTTTAAGCGTGAAGATGTAACAGACAGACAGACACACACTTTCGAATTTATAATATTAGAACGGATTGTTTGGGCATGTTTGAATAAAAGTTACATAATTATTTGAAACTGACTGTATTTCGATTGCCTCGTTGGTCTGGTCGCAAAGCGCGACTGCTGAGCATTAGGTCTTGGGTTCGATTTCTAGGTCGGGCAAAGTGTTATAGAGTTTTTCCATTAGGAATTTCGCAGTAGCAGCCTCGGAGTCTGGATTTGTGAACGATTGATTGCAATAGGCTCGCCCTAATTATATGGGACTTCAACATAACTGGCAAAATGTGGGTGTACTAATGGGTACACCTCTGCCTAACCCTTCGGGGATTACAGGCGTGATGTTATGTTATGTTAATATTACCTGTAAAGAGGTAAATTTTGTGAGGTTGTAGGGGGTAATCTCTGGATCTACTGAACCGATTTTGAAAATTATTTCGCAATGGTAGCTGCGTTATCACTGAGTGCTATAGGCTATATTTTATTATAAAAGAATTAGGGATCCGTAAGAAAAATCACGCGAAGTCGCGGCGAGAGTGCTAGTCGAATGTAGAGTTAACATGACACCTTCAAATAAAGTTAGGGGAACACTGCTCGCTCCCTCACACATTCTTTTTCACGCCAATTTATTCTAACGCCTTATATTTGGCTATTAAAATACTTTCTTTCGATTCGTCGGGTAATAACGTTAGATCAAAAATTCGTTTTAATACCTAATGTTGCCGTGAGTGCATTTAATGCCTAGCAATGTTTTAAGATGAGAAATTAAAATTTTCTTACGTTTTTTGTAATTTGCAAGTGAGTATTAGGTTTAATGTTGATTAAAGTATGATTCCCGGATTTAAGAAGTATGTATTTTCAAAATTATTACTGTTAAAATCAGTATAATAACTCCTTAAGTCGGTATAATCCTAAAATGTCAAGATTTCATGAAATAGTCATTCTTTCGGGTTATCTGGCCCTATGGAGTTTTATTGCTGACTTAAATGGTTATAATTCTGAAAATACAGGCGTAAGAAGTATGTATTTTCAGAATTATACTGCAAACTGCAAAAATCCTTAGAAAATTTAAAATTTTGCGGGCTACCGTCACCGTGTAGCGTCCACCTTAAGTATAGATTGGCCATCGTGCTACTATTATTGTAAATTCGAAAAGGATGGATGTTTGTTACGCAATTACTCCAGAACGGCTGTACAGATGTGGATGCGGCACAGAGGTACATTATAGTCTTCACTAGCTCTAAAGATTCAGAAGACATGTTATTGTGATTTCTCTCGGGAACAGTACTTTTTTCGGGATGAAAAGTATCCTATGTTCTTTTCTGTACACCTGACGACGTATATGCAAAATTTCAGGATGATCGGTTCAGTGGTTTAGGCGTGGAAAGGTAATAAACAAAGAAACAAACTTACTTTCGCATTAATAATAAAATAAATTAGTTAGGATAGCATACAGGCTAACACTGTACTGTTCTCGTGGGACAATATTATTTTAATTTTGTCGCGGATGAAGTCGCAAGCAGTATAGATCTACATACATAAACTCACGCCTTTCTCCCATGGGGGTAGGCAGAAATCACAGAACGCCACCTGCTATGATTCCTACATACTCCTTTCGCCTCGTCCACGTTCTTACATCTCGTCATACAAGCTCGCCGGTTACGAGTACTGCGTACCTCAAACTCAGAACTGCATGGTCAGTAGTCGCAGAGGCAGTTGGGCCATACCGAAACTATTGCTGAAATAATAAAATGAAGTCCAAATAAAAATAAATATTCATGAATATTCATAGGTTGAATTAAAATCAATTTTCACACTTTTATATCGTTAGTGATTCAAATAGGATATTGATTAAAACATTTAAAAACTTTCAATTAGCGAATTTTATGATTTTATTTTATAATTTGATGGTGAATTTTTTATTAGTGCCATAAAATTTATGGTGTTCAATTTTGTTGTAAAACCATAGATTTTCCGATCACCGTGTAATTAATTGATTCAGAAAAATATGATTTTTAGGGTACCGCTGGCTCAATATAAAAACCATTGATGTTCTAGCTGTAACCTTCTGTATATTATATCAATTTTTTTTTAATACTTTATGTATCTCGGGACCTTGAGGGCCCGAGCCTTTGTAAGGCGTACGAGGGGCCGAAACCAACTCGCAGAGGCCCTTTTTATTATTATTATTATTATTGAGCACCAAAAAAAACTTAATTTCTAACGTTAATTTAGTAAGGACTGCAAGCACATAAACTTTAAAATAAAAAAGGCGCGTTCATATTACTAACAACGCGCAAAGTTGAAATATTAAAAAGATAAAAATTATGGATAAAAGCAATGACATAAAAATATCTCGTTCTCACTAAAAACTTATAGAGAAACAGCTGAAACATTTTTCTTTCTAAAAAAAAATCATATTATTTAAAATTAGCAGTAATAAAACCTACCATGTTTGTTTAGCAACAGGACACAGGCTGAATGTGGGCATTCCATATAGGCAACTTCATAATGTTTCCACTACACATTAGCACGGCGAACGGAACGCGGGCGCGGTGGTATAAAAAAAAAGTTAACTGTCAAAGTGACGTTTGCATTTTTCCCCGCCAATTTAAACGTCAAATGAGTCTATGGTTGTGTGTATGTGACCGTTATTGCCCTTTTTGAGGTCTGTAGTGTCGCTAGGTGTTGCGTTTTACACATTAAAGTAGGTTGGGTGTGATAACATTTTATTGTGTCTACTTTTTTTGTTTTCTGCCCGTTTTCCTTTAGTTAATGTCGGACTGAATTTAATGTCATCAAGATTAGGTTTTCGCACTAGGATAATCTTTCGATTTTATTATAGCAATATTTTTCTGCTACCGTATGTTCGAGGGCCAATTTTGAAGGCATGATTATCTTTACGAATAAATACAATTGAACCTGTCAAAATAACAATAACTTTTTACAGTATTTAAAAGATTGTTTGACGGGACTGTACTAGTTTCTCTGGCAAATAATTGACGTTATAAATAGTAACTTAGATTACTTTTGTTCATGAAAATGAATTAAGCTTTCATGCAAAAAAAGAAACTCGGTGAAAGTCGAATTTCTCGTGAACGAAGTCGCGGGCATATCTATCAGCTCTAAATTAGGGTACTGTTAAGGAAATGTGATCAGAAAGCCTTCTTCTATCATGAAAGTAAATAAAATACACAACATAGCTCCACATAAACATAACTTAGTCAGTAATACTTATTTGTAGCGTCGGCGCTGCCTACCCAGGAAGTTTCTGACACATAGATAGGTCTAATCGACCTCGTAATTTGCTTTACCAACCTAAACTTAAACGTCACTTACACAAGGTCCATTTTTACTTTAAAACCAATGATGTGACAGATAGATTTAGTAAAATATATATTAACTGATAAAAATTTCCTAACCAAAGAAATTACGAGGTCAATTACGCCTCGGAAAGTATTGCCACTTTAAAGTAAAGCTTAAAAATAAAGGACTTGTTGCCAATAAAAAAATACGTGACAAAAGAAAATGGCGTGTCACAATACAATAACTATTTAATTAAAATGTTCCACCTACATGTGCAAAAAGCGATAATATGTAAATAATCCGGTGACAGCCGCCATTTTAAAATGTCATTTGCAATTAACTTAGTTGAACGGTGTCAACTTGTCCTTAATTCAATCTGCTTTTATTATGAATTGTGTGACCAGCTGTAATAAATTATTAATCAGTTATGACAACCTAATGGAAGAAAAGGCGAGTTAGGTTTGTTTGACGGGCCTGTTGGTCTAGTGGTTAGTGGTCCTGACTGCTAAGCCGGAGGTCGTGGGTTCGATTCCCACCCAGGACAAACTTTGTGTGATGAGCATGATTGTTAGTTCTGTGTCTGGGTGTGATTTATCTATAATATGTATGTATTTATAAATTATATAAGTATGTATATCAGTTGTCTGGTTTCCATAACACAAGCTCTGCTTAGCTTGGGATCAGATAGCCGTGTGTGAGTTGTCCCAAGATATTTATTTATTTATTTATTTATTTTATTTTGAGGTGAAGTTGCGTTGACCATTATTGTGTTTCGTCACGGTTATGGTGATGAAAAACATTGAAGACATTGTAATCTTCACTTACACGCAATGAGAATACGTGGTGGGTTACACCCCATACAAATTAAAGACAAAAGAATAAAATTTAGAAATAAATGCAATATTTTTGCTTAATCGTTTACATTAAGTGTTATTAGATTTGATTTTATGAGAATTAAAGAATTTTGATAGTAAGAATTGGCATTTAATAACTTATTATGTTTTGTGGGGAATATTGTGTTATGTGTCATATACAAGTTGTAATTAAAAAACACAAAATCCTGACATAACTTTAAAAACATACACGCACAACTAAAATCTTAAAATGACGTTTTGTTGAATTATGTCTTTATTAGTTATCTATAAAATACAATTTACTGAATCACATTCACCCGATTTTTAATATCAACTGCAATTATGATCTCTATTAGAAAATGTTATAGGTTATTTTTTCAGCAGTTTTAAGATTCAAGGGATATTCTACCTTGGTTACTTAACAATTTAAAATGGTCTAAGAAACCTATTAGAAATTCGTGATACTTTCAGTTTTAGCACAAAGTTTAATTCAAGCATAATCGGATCAAGGTTTCATAAGAAAAGAGTGCTTAGATTTAAACATAACATCCCGCTTGTAATGTGTTTAGGCAGAGGTGTATTAGTACACCCACATTTCGCCAGTTGTTTCAGACCCATGTAATAGGGGACGAGCCTATTGCCATCGAATTTACACAAATCCAGACTCCGAGGCTGCTACTCAGAAATTCCTGATGGAAAAATCCAAAGACACTTTGCCCGATCAGGAAAAGGAACCCAAGATCTCATGCTCAGCAGTCGCGCTTTGCGATCACTAGACCAACGAGGCAGTCTTAGATTATTTAATACAAAATCGTCTTGAAAAAAATCCTACACCCTGTATAGTGTTAGTTGCCTACTCAATTTAAAAGCCAATGATTGGTCAGTAAATATGTAGTTTTTGTAACCACAACACATACATACATAAACTCACGACTTTTTCCCATGGGGGTAGACAGAAACCACAGAACGCCACCTGCTACGATCCTTACATACTCCTTTCACCTCATCTACGTTCATACATCTCCTCATACAAGCCGGTTACGAGTACTGCGCACC
The DNA here is from genome assembly GCA_949774945.1 of Hoplodrina ambigua. Classification (NCBI taxonomy): domain Eukaryota; kingdom Metazoa; phylum Arthropoda; class Insecta; order Lepidoptera; family Noctuidae; genus Hoplodrina; species Hoplodrina ambigua. The sequence continues at coordinate 1,525,568 of OX458991.1, forward strand.
TGACCTTTCTGAAGAACCTCACCATTATGGCCACAAATCAGTGTTATTACGTTAAAAACTTACCTAATAGAATGATTTATTTAGCTAACTATTGATCGAAATAAACCTAGAAATACTAGCAATAAGTGTGATAACTGATAATTTTCGAGTTAGCAACCTTACAAACACTGATATACAAGTAACACCTCGAAAATTGCGAAATCGTGATACTAAAACAAAAAAAAAATACAATTCGCTACACTTTGAACGCGTAATCTTTTACCAACTTACCTTTACGTTTCATAGATACCTTGTTTTCGTTACAGTAAGGTCGGAATTCCATTAATTTAAGTAGAAAAATATCGTGGTATCGTCTCGTGCTTCGACAAATTTAACTTTGCGGTTGAATAACTGCATAATGTAGGCGCGGTTCGTACAGAAGTGATTTTGTGGACGGTAAATGTAAGTTTGCGGTCGGATTAAACGAATATCTGGTTGGTGCGCGTACGTTCATCGTGTGTGGTCTCAAGATGGTACGGTGGGAAAGTGACTCTACTTAAAATATTCGGAAGGAATTATTTTTTTAAGGCCGTAATTAGTTTAATTTATTTCGAGTCTGTTTCCTTCAAGTTTTGGTGATTCATATTTTTTAAATTGATTAAAAATCTTTTTGCAATTTAAGACGTACGTTTTTTTTTACAGTGGAAATTACTACGATTTTGTTCCTTGTAATTTGCTTTTTAAAATTAAAAATAAACTTTGTGATTTATGGCGTTATTATAAACATCATACTATTAAAGAATTCATTGCTTTGATATACAAGTAATAATAATAATAGGTAGTCCCGTAGTATTCGAAATTCAACTGTAATTCATTAATTATCAAAAAAAAAAAAAATATACCTTTTTGCATTCCTCCATATAAACATTTATTTGCAAGCAGCGCAAGACCGGTCACTGTAGCTATCTTTAGGGGAAGCCAATATCCGGCAATGGACGTCATTAAGCTGATATGATGATGATGATAAACTTTAACTATATGCCAAATCTCACACTTCTCTGTGCATGCTTAAAAGTCGTATAAAATTTTCTCGTCACGTATATAGGTATCTATAATATCTATTATACATAGATTAATTATGCTTACCTAAAAATAAACTGCCAGTAATATGATTTAGCTTTTACATGACTAATTTGTAAATGCGACTGCTTTTGATTCATTTCTACGAAATAAAGTGCTGTGTTAAGTGGCGTGTCAATTAATCATGTCAAAATAATTCTAAGAGTATTCTCTGAAATCTTTAAAAGCATGTCATTTAAATAATTTAGATAGGTACCTAGTTTTCTAGTGTTTTTAATATTATCTACGGTTTTAATGAGTCACATATGAGTAAGTCTGAAATCACCAATTTGATTTGAGCAAGCGTGGTGATCAATGATCAAGCCTTTTCTAGGTGAGAAGACGCCTTTGCCCTGACCAATTTATTTATTTAAACTTTTAATACAAAATAACTGCCTTAGGTATTCTTTACTAGTCAACTAAGTTGGTGAAGAGATGATATGGCAGATGGAATTGTGCGCTAGCGTCAACCAAAGTTACAGAACACAAAAAAAAAACAATGATAGGCTTATATTATTCTTATTATGCTAAATTATTACAATTTAAATATTTCATGGTGTCGTGATATTGCATTTGTTCTAAAGATATTTGTATGTTTAGAGTGAAATAAAAAAATAATAAATTATTTTCGTTTATAATCAAACAAGAAAAATATCGAAATAAAGTAGTCTTCCTCTGACTTAAATGGTTAGCCATCATCCGGTATTTAGGGTTACCCCGTCAAATCGTTAAGCTAATGCCATTTAGTGTAAGCACATCGGTATTAACTTAATTGCTACCATTAATAATTAACAGTTGAGCCGTAGAGTTCATTTTGAATAACTACATACTACCTTAGAATGTTGTAAAAAAGAAAAAAAATATTTTTCTGTAAATGTAAATTTTTTCTTTAAAATAGTTTTTATTAAGGCGGTAACCATCTAAATTTAAACATTAAAAGTGCAAATTGCCATAATCACTTTGCATGTAAAACAAATTGATGACTTGGGCAAAAAAATTGCTTGCTATTATTTTCAATTTACTTAGTTTCAAAATTGTTCATTGCGATTGAAGACGAACTGCCTTTTACAAAATACGGTTTGAAGTCATTTATTTATTAAGATTACAAATCACTTTTACAGAAATAAATACTAATTATTGGTGATTTGACTTTGACCAAAACAGAGCATCTTCCATCCCATATCGCATGCAGCAAGTTCCGCGGCTGGCTGCTACCGTCACCGCGATATGTAAGGTTTTATCATTATTTGCTCAGTCGACCTGTGCTCTGATTGGCTACTTCAAGTGCTTGCTTGTAGACCTAGAAAACATTATGGAATAACTTAGGTTCAATCGCCACGGAGTTAGTCGAAGTAGAATCTAAATATGTGTATATTTAAAAGCGAAAGGTTACTCACTCATCACGAAATATCGAAAACCGCTTGACGTATAAAGATGAAATTTGGCATGGAGGTAGTTTATAGTTAGAAAACGTCCACTAAGAAAGGATTTTCCAAAAGTCACCCCTTAAGGGGATGAAATGGAGGTCCAAAGTTTTTATACAGAAACAAGATGAAATCGCCAATAACCCTTTACGCGGACGAAGTCACTAGCAAATGTTTGTATCCACATATTAAATTCAGACGAAAGGTAACCCTACTCATAAGTAGTTTCTTTAGAAAAGTAATTTCTTCGCACATTTTCCCAATTACACATATGTTGGAGTCGGCTTCCAGTCTAACTAGATGCAGCTGAATACCAGTATTTTACATGGAGCGGCTGCCTATCTGACCTCCACAACCCAGTAACTGAGTAATACGATACTTCTAGGTAAGACTGGTTGTCAGACTTTCAAGCTTCTGACGACTCGTAACGACTGTCAAAGATCCACGTATGACAGCCGGGACCAACTGCTTACTTAACGTGCTTTCCGAGGCACGGAATGATGTCAGTAATGTCTAAGATAAACTTACGAAAGTATATATGAATTGAAAAAGTCACATTGAATTGGAAAGTACATTATTTTTCAAAATATATTCAAGGATAAAAATCTTCTTCTTTATCATGAGAACAGTAAGGTCTTACGACCCTACAAATCCTAGTGTCAGAGTTTCTAAACCGCCTCAAGGGCCTCTGACATGAGAGGGACTGTAATAGGCTTGGTATAAGTCCAGGTTTCCCCACGATGTTTTCCTTCACCGATGCCAGTGATGTCCAAGATAAACTTTGGAAAGTACATAGGTATGAAACGAAAAAATCTCTTTGGTACTTGCCCGGATTTAAACCCATAAGCTCAAGCATGAGAGGCGGGCGCCTTAACCACTAGGCTAACACGATACAACGTACAACAGAAATGGTATGAAACTATGGTTAAACTGTTCGTTTAAATTGTTAAAATATGACAGGTAAACAGCTTCCTCGTGAGATGAGCTCAGTAATAAGATGTTGAGAGAGATAAGGCGTGAGGTATCTCCACGCGTTCCGTTCTAAGAGCGTTTACGCCGCACGGCAAAGTGTCGTGATGGCTATGGTTAAGGCGCCTGCCTCTCATGATTGAGATTCAAACCCGGGCAAGTACCAATGTGAATTTTACAATCCATATGTACTTTCTAAAGTATAAAACAGTCTTACCTAGGGGTATCATATTACCCAGTTACTGGGTTGTGGAGGTCAGATAGGCAGTCGCTCCATGTAAAATACTGGTATTCAGCTGCATCCGGTTAGACTGGAAGCCGATCCCAACATAGTTGGGAAAAGGCTAGGCAGATCATGATATACTTTCTAAAGTTTATCTTGGACATCACTGGTATCGGTGAAGGAAAACAGAGTGAGGAAACCTGGACTTACTGTTCCACTCAATCCATGTCAGAGGCCCTTGAGGCGGTTTAGAAACTCTGACACTAGGGTGTGTAGGGTCGTAAGACCTTACTGCGCACACGATAAAGAAAGAAAGCCACACGGCATTTCCTACAAGCTTTCAAGTCCTGTTGTTGGATTAGTGGACGCAAAGCGCGACTGATTCTTCCACAGATCAAAAAAAAAAAAATTAACATAACATCACGTCTCCCCGAAGGGTTAGGCAGAGGTGTACCCATTAGTACACCCACATTTCGCCAGTTATGTTCTTAGTCCCATGTAATAGGGGGCGAGCCTATTGCCGTCAACCGGGCACAAATCCAGACTCCGAGGCTGTTACTGTGAAATTCTTGATGGAAAAACCCAATAACACTTTGCCCGACCTCGGGAATCGAACCCAAGACCTCAAAGGTGTCAAAATAACTACACAATCGCAAAAAAAGAAGAAAATTTTAATTTCGCTAGCTACTCAAGCGCTTTCATCAATCAATGTCTTGTTTGTCATTATTTAGGAGCAATTCGTAAGCTACAGCGCTGCAGCGCTAGATTGTCATGCAATCAATACGTGATGCAATGCAAGTCAATGACCCTTGATCCTTCTTAATTTAAATGCTAATCGTAGCTCTAAATAGCAATCAGACACGCTAATGTTAATTAGATACCTATGCTTATATATTTAGGGATTTAATTTGTGTGCAGTTTTGTAAAGGACAAGTTTATGTTAGGTTATGGGAAAAGTTTTTGAAATTATTTGATTTTAAATTTCGAATGCTTTATTTATTTGTTTACTAGCGTATCCCGCGAGTTCGTCCGCGTAAATTTCGGTTATTTATAATAATAAATATAAAATAAAAATAAATAATAAAATTTTATTCCAAAACAAAAGTCCAAATTACTCCTTATAACATTAGCTATATGCCAGTGAAAATCAATCCAGCCGTTTAGGAGATTAGCTAGAATAAACAGATAAACTTTTTTTATTCATATACTTAAGTGGCATTTAGTAAAAAGCTTCTTACTTCTTTTTTTTCCACCCAGACCCAATAGAACTTTGCCCGACCTGGAAATCGAACGCAAGACCTCATGCTCAGCAGTCGCGTTTGCAACCACTAGACCAACAAGACAGTCATTAGTTATTCTAAAAATGAGTTCTAATTTCAATCTTTCCTCGACAGATGGCGTAAATTTCCCAAAACAAAATGGCTGCGGTATCCTCAGCCCACCTTCAAGATTCCAGAATCAAAATACAAGACCACAGCGATGACGAGCCTTATTCCCCAAACACTAGAGACACAACCAGTCCAGAATACCACGACGAAGAAAAAGCAGAAGAACGACCCGTACTGTCATCCTCTTTCGCCATACACAACGTCTTAAAGAAGGAAAGAGACAGCCACAGTCCAGAAAATGTCTTCTCAACTGACAAGCTGTTACAAAACACGCCGAATTACGAAGATTTACGAGAAGTTAACGAGAATTCCCGAACTTCTGACCTTATTGATGATGACGATGATAGGACGAATGAATCTAGGGCAGAAATTAGTATAGATGATAATTCTTGTTGCAGCGACGATACAGTACTGTCAGTTGGCAATGAAGCATTGCCTACGTTTGAGCAGAAAGGTCCAGAAACATCGCAGAATCTAACATCATTTAAGCACATACAGACCCATTTGAATGCAATATCACAGTTAAACCAAAATATCAACATGAACCAACCGCTTCTACTAAGGCCAAGTCCAATAACCCCAAATCCTTTATTGTTCCTAAACCAACCTCTTCTCTTCCAAAACCCACTAATCAACCAAGTAGACCTAAAATCAGGGCTTCAAAATCGAATGCCAGTTCCTCAAAGCAATTTAAACTTAAACCCCCAACCTTTCGGCTTAAATTTCGGTTTAAGGATGAAAAGTCAGAATCAAGAGTTGAGAAGAACGGACGAAAACAGAAGAATGAATTATGTATCCCCAAAATCACCAGAGAATGAGTCGGGGAGGGATTTTATTAACCAGAATTGTCTGAAATTCAGCATAGATAATATTTTGAAGGCCGATTTTGGGAGGAGGATTACAGATCCTTTGAATAAGAGGAAATCAAAGTCGAGGGTTGAGGCTAAGATGTCTCCTGTTAAAGAGACGTCTCCTTCTAAGCCTGAGGAGGCGAGAGTTCCTGAGGTGAAGCCTGGAGAGAAGAGTGGGGCTATCGACTTGTCGAAAGGAGAAGATAGTGGCAGCAGTCAGAGTTCGGCTACCGGTAAGAGATTTGCTAATAATCACTCTTTTTCTACACTATTTTAATCTTCATTAAAATTGAGCTTGGTTGAAAGAATACTTACTCTTGTCTAGAGTCATAACTTCGACTGTTCGAACGACAAATGAATATGACGAATTGTCAAGTGTGTCTAAGCTAGTTTGGTTGACTGTATCATCAACAACCATATAATTACAGCAGTTTATGCGCGATTGACAATTTGCCACATTAACTTTGAGTCGCTTTTTATTCGAGAAACTAAAATATTATAAATGCTAGATAATAGAAACACTCTGTAAGCTCAATCAAATTGAGTTTCTCATCTTTTAGCCGGTCTATTGTCAGCTCGATGAAACTATACTAATATTGTCAGTCTATCTGTGTAATCTTTCTAGATGAATCAAGGTGTGCTGATGGTTAGCTGTCATTCCACATCACCTAAATTTACCTAGGGAATACGGAATAGACTGGCAGATCAATATAGTTTTGAATTGACAACTGATCACAACCGTCACCGCTTGTTTTAACGAAGGTTTGAATAGCACCGAATTATGGATTTAATGAATGAACACCACAAGAATCAGAGTTCAATCAAACATTTTTTTAATTCCAAAAAAATATAAAAATGCAGGTTATCTTGATTTTAACGTACGATTTCTAAAGCTTCTTGCAATTTTTTTTCTATGAGATACTTTGTCTTATTGTTTTCTTTGATTTGTTTCTTTGCTAATGTAACCATGATGTCTGCAGGTACCACCATGGCAGACGGCGCGATGGTATGGCCTGCGTGGGTCTACTGTACACGGTACAGTGATCGTCCCAGTTCCGGTGAGTCAAAAACAGTTACTATTACCTATTAATAGCGTTCAAAATACTGCTTAGCTTAAATGGGACTAGTCTGGACATGTCTGCCGTAGGTCGGTTCGTAGAACTCAAGATTGGTGCCCCGAAATAGAACGGGGATGTGGTAGACCATGAAAGAGATGACAGGATGACATGGTCTTCTTCTCTTTCATGGTGTTCTTGAGAAATGGTACGACGTATCGCAAAGTCGCGACCGATGGAAGGATTGGTGGGATGCTCAGCTTTAAGCTATGATTCCGAACCACGCTGCACGCAGCAGTGCAGCCGCAGTAGTGCTGCCGCTGCATTACTGGTTTCCATAATTACAATCTCTCATTATATGTCTTATAGGCTCATATTATTATTAAGATTATTTTGTATCTCATTGTTATCAACCTATCATAATTTCTAGTAATAAGTCTTTAGTAATAAGTTTTTAGGATATAATCTACCTTCATATTTTACTTTTATTTTATTTCTTAAGCCTTATTGGCAGTGTGTATACTTTGTTCCACAGTACTTTATACTACACAAGCTCTAGACGTGAAGACTTGTAATTGGCTGGCAGATAATCATGCTGTTATTTATCACCATTGTATTTAGCTGTAAGTCTTCCAAAGTCCTTAAATAAATAAATAAATATGAGATTACATTCCAAGCCAGGCAGAAATGTCGCGACAGCACTGCTGCGTGCAGCGTGATTCGGAATCATAGCTTTATGATAATCATATTATTATGAAAAATTCAAAAATCAAATACTTATCACTGCACTCATGCTAGTTTTTAAGATGCTTACTTAAAACGTCTAGGTAATAATCTGTACTTGTGGACGAATTTTATTTTGAACACAATCCTTAAGGACGACAGCGCTTTAAGTTAAACTCTTCAGCATCTAAGCGGTTGTGATAGGAGCGATTTTACAATAAAAAGGTATTGTCTGATGTGCTGACGACTGTACATTTAGCAAGGATACTAACCGATGAATACAATCTAAACGTTTCGTGTTCATTTCGTATGATATCTTCGTCCAAATCTAGCTTTAGATTGAGATTCATCGTTCCAGAATACGGTTTGAAAACTGTTTTCAAGGTTAATGTATATAAATTATTAGCTTTTGACCGAGTGGAATTCAAAGACAAATCCGTTCTTAGATATCGTCTCTTACCTATGAACTAGCTACTTACCAAATTTCAGCTTTATAAGTGTAGTAGTTTTCGAGACTTATTATTTAGTCGGCGAGTTTTCGGTTTTATACATTTTACCTGTGACTTAAACTCGTGCCGCTCCATGTAAAATACTGGTATTCAGCTGCATTCAGTTAGATTGGAAACCGACCCCAACATAGCTGGGAAAAGGCTAGGCAGATTGAACTTAAAGCATGAAAGAGCCTTTACCATTAGGCCAAATAAGCTAGGCATTAGGATTTAGGATAGAAATTACATATGAATAATGAATGAATGGAATGTCGTGATGGCCTAGCGGTTAAGGCGCCCGCCTCTCATGCTTGAGGTTGTGGGTTCGAATCCGGGCAAGTACCAATGTGACTTTTTCAACTCATATGTACTTTCTAAAGTTTATCTTAGACATTACTGACATCATTCCGTACCTCGGAAAGCACTTTAAGCCGTTGGTCCCGGCTGTCATACGTGGATCTTTGACAGTCGCTACGACTCGTCAGAAGCTTGAAAGTCTGACAACCAGTCTTACCTAGGGGTATCGTATTACCCAGTTACTGGGTTGTGGAGGTCAGATAGGCAGTCGCTCCATGTAAAATACTGGTATTCAGCTGCTTCCGGTGAGACTGGAAGCCGACCCCAGTGTAGTTGGGAAAAGGCTAAGCAGATGATGATTACATATTATAATCTTCTTAATTCACAAGATCATGTCGTGATGGCCAAGTACCAATGTATTTTTTTCAATTCATATCAAATCTACTTTTTAAATTATCTTGAACATCACTGACATCGGTGAAGGAAAACATCGTGAAGAAACCTAAAACATAAACATAACATCACGCCTGTAATCCCCGAAGGGTTAGGCAGAAGTGTACCCATTAATACACTCACATTTCGCCAGTTATATATGTTTTTAGTCCCATGTAATAGTGAGCGAGCCTATTGCCATCAACCGGGCACAAATCCAGACTCCGAGACTGCTACTGAGAAATTCCTGATAGAAAAACCCAATAACACTTTGCCCGACCTGGAAATCTAACCCAAGACCTCATGCACAGCAGTCGCGCTTGCGACCACTAGACCAACGAGGCAGTCAAAATTAAAATTAATATAAGTCTGAAATCGCCAATCCACCTTGAGAAAGCGTTTTGATCAATGCTCGTGCCTTCTCTGTATGAGAAGAGGCCTTTGCTTTACAATGGGACAGTAATAGGCTGGTATTATTTATGTCACAACTCACAACAAACAACAAATTAACAAGCTACCCTAAAATTCAACCCCTCATACCAAGATTAACTAAATCTTTCCGCACTAAAATCATCCCTTTTGCCACAATATTCAATGTAGCAAAACCCAATAATTTGATAAGTACCCCCGTGGGATGTGCGGGGTTAGATAAGAGGGGCGGACCCTATGGCGAGGGTCGATTTACGCAGTAAGAAGATTGTAACATGTGTTTAGTTTTGAAGATAGAGGGAGGGGGGTATGGCTAAAGTAATAGGTGGAAGGGATATCGTAACAAAAACTTTTATCGTTGGACTGGCTTCTGCCCGCGACTTCGTCCATGCATAAACTCACGCTTTTTTCCCATGGGGGTAGGCAGAAACCACAGAACGCCACCTGCTACGATCCTTACATGCTCCTTTCGCCTCATCTACGTTCATACATCTCGTCATACGAGCACGCCGGTTACGAGTACTCCGCACCTGACCTTTCTGAAGAACCTCACCAATAAGGTCAGTGTAGGTCTTCCTAGGGCGACCCCCTTCGTCCGCATCAAAGTAGATTTTTCCATACAAACTTTAGACACCTTTTCATCCCCATAAGGAGTGAATATTAGAAAATCCTTTCATAACGGATATCTACTAACTATAAGCTACCTTTCTGCTAAATTTTATCTTTATATGTCAAGCGGTTTTTGATATTTCGTGATGAATCAGTGAGTAAGCGACCTTTCGCTATACAAAAGTCTTCTCCTTCTTTTCGAGTTTGATTTGACTGCCTCGTTGGTCTAGCGGTTGCGTAGTGCGACTGCTGAATATGAGGTTTTTGGTTCGATTCGCAGGTCGGGCAAAAAGCGTTAGGTTAGGTTTTTCTATTAGTTCTCAGTAGTAGTCTGGAATTTGGAAGTCGGTGGTCTCGTGCCTCGGAAAGCACGTGTCACCGTTGGTTCTGCGCCTGATCTCTCCCCGGTTGTGTCGGATTGCCGTTCCATCGGACTATGAGAGTGAGGGAAGAGGGAGTGCACCTGTGTTTGCGCACACACTTGTGCACTATAATATTTTCTGCGTACCTGTCTAGTCTCTATTAAGATTGGCCACTAAAAAATTATCTTAAAACAGACCAAGATATTTTCACCAAATAAACGTTTTTCATGTTTCGTAGATCAAAACAAACAGACGGAAACACTGTTGTAATAGAATTAAGGATCATTAAGCATCGTGCAATGCAGCTGATAAATATGTATACGGAACGCCGAAGGGGAAGAAAATAAAAATTGATTTTTAGAGATGGGAGATGTGTCGATAAAAATTTTCTTGTTGTTGTCGATAGATTTAGTGAAATGTCGACTGTAGCTGTTGGGCTAGATTTTTAGACAAATAAAAATTTAAATGTAGTTTTTTTGTGTAATTATCATGTAAACATTCATAATCTACACTTCTACAGTATAATAATATCTTAAAGAGGAAAAATTTGTATTTTTGTTTGTAATGGATAAACTCAAAAACTACTGGACCGATTTTAAAAATTCTTTCACCTTTACAGCTAGCTACATTATCTGTGAGTAACATAGGCTATAATTTATTTTATTTTTGCGCGGACGAAGCCGCTGGCAAATGATAGTTATTTATATTTTATTTTGTTTTAAATTTTTGTCTATCTGTTTGTTTCGGCTTACCTCCGAAACGGCTAGACTGATTTTGAAGGGACTTTCACTGGCATATACTGATCTTATGAGGATTGATTTAGGCTTTTATTTTTGGAAAATAATTAGGGTTCCACGTAAAAAAAAAAAGGAAAACCGTCATTCATTCGAACATCGTTAGGGGCATAACCTAGTACCCAATAAAGTCACAACACTTTAAATACACTAAACAGTTGAAAGTACATCAGTGATAGTGTATTATTGTTTAATAAAGGGTCCATTATTAATAATAGCACGTAATAATACGACGTGACAATAAGCATGATGAACAAACACAATCAATTACTCACAAATGATAATTTTGTGAACACAAAAGACACTTGTCGGTGTTCCAAGATAAGTAAAATTTACCAGTTTCTAAGATGATACTTATTTCTAACTTAGCCTAAGATAAAATAGGTACGTGCCACGAAAGATGAGACTTGACACACCACACAAACTTTATTATTTCGTAATAAATATAATAATATTGTTAAGAATTTTAATCTAAATGTTATCGAAATATCCCTGAATAGATTTACAAATTATGGATAACTATTTCGTACATACATACGTACTACTTTTATATATACTTACTTATAATATTAGCTATTTGTCATTGCAAGTTTATCTACGTTTTAGAACGAGCAACTAGCTTCAACTTTGTTTATTTATAATCCATTTATCTGAAATATAAACATCATAAACATCTAATCTGTATACCTACATTATTGGCAAATAAATGATTCTGATTCTGATTCTGAATAAACTAATTATTATTCAGTTAATAAAATAAAATGCTTTGTTCTGAATGAATGACTGACTAACTGACGGATCAACGCGCAGTCTAAGCCGCTGATCGTAGAGACCTGGAACTTGGAGGGTGTGTTCTTTGTATGACGTAGGCATCCGAAAGAATTTTTCAAAATTCACCTCTTATGGGTATGAAACGCGCCGGAGTCGCGGGACGTCTTAAGAGGATACCGTAGCCCTGGAACGCAAAGGCCAACAGAAGGAACAGGGTAGTTTTTTAGTCAGTAAAAGTCTGACATTCCCTTCTGCCCCGCCCAGGGCGGGAGGAGTCATTTGATGATTTTTACCACCTAAAAAAAAAAGGGTATGAAACGCGGGTGCATAGTTTGTATGGTGAAATCAACTTTGACGCGAACGAAATCGCAGGCAGAAGTTAGTTTAGTTAATAAAATTCTATTCTACACCTATCTAGCAGAGGTATCATCAACGAACAATACAAACAATCGATTGGTGTGAACAATCGATTAACATATTCGATTCTATTTGATTGGTCGGTAATCGACTAGCGTGGCTAATTGGTCAAATTGGGTATGTATGAGTCATATTGTTTACAATAGGGTTATTCTTTGTTTGTTGTGTGAACTATTCAAGTGATCAGGTGTCATACATTTCATACATACTTTCAAGTCCTTATTTTTTTAAATGAATGTGCCGATATTCATAAAACTTCCTACACATCATCAGGATAGGATAGTTCTAAAAAGTTAGTTGCAACATTTTTGAAATGTCCTATTTTAAAAATAAATTGAGTTCAGCTCAGTTTCTCAGAATTTCTCAAGCGTCGGAGTCTGGATTTGTGCTCAGCTGGCGGCAATAGGCTCGCCCCCTATTACATGGGACTTAAACATAACTGGCGAAATGTGGGTGTACTAATGGGTACACCACTGCCTAACCCTTCAGGGAGTACAGGTGTGATGTTATATGAATAAAAGATAATTCGAAATCTCTATTTCTATGAAAAATTGAAATTCGATCGAATTTTGTAAGACAATTTTTCGAAAATTTTCTCAACTAATTTTTCACATACGGTGCTGAAACCTGAAAACCCGTATTTTTTTTACTTACCCTTTCAGAATAATATAATTTAAGTTCACCTCAGTCCGAAATGAATGATATTAAATCATTATTCTACTAATTACGTTATCTCAAGTAAAATCTCACCGCTGCTAAGGTTATATTGCTACGAATTAGTGTAATTACTATATTAATTAATTAATATGGTTACGGAGCACGGTACGTAAAACCAAACTAAACGCTTCGTTGGTCGTAACAGCTCAGGATTAAGATTCGATTCCTGTTTCTGTCTATAAAAGAGATTTTTAAAGAGTACTGTATGGAGTTTCTTGCCCATTCTTAACATAATATCACGCCTGTAATCCCCGAAGGGTTAGGCTGAGCCGCTTCCATTAATACACCCACATTTCGCCAGTTATGTTTAAGTCCCATGTAATAGGGGGCGAGCCTATTCCCATCAACCGTGTACAAATCCACACGCCGAGGCTGCTACTGAGAAATTTCTGCCCAATAACACTTTGCCTGACCTGGGAATTGAACCCAAGACCTCATGCTCAGCAGTCGCGCTTGCGACCACTAGACCAACGAGGCAGTCAAAATAATTTATTATTTTTACTTATTATTATAGTTTTTGTGCCCAATAGGTGGATAAGTACATATGAATTGAAAAAGTCACATTAGTACTTGCCCAGTTGTGAACCCACAACCTCGAGGCGGACCGCCTGGGCCGCCTTAACCACTGGGCCATTACGACACTTCTCAATCTTCTTCTTCTTCCTGTATCTATTCTAAAAACTATATAAAAATAGCTCAATCTACGATAATTAATCGTTTGAAGTGCGGCGGCGCGTGCGCATCTAATAGTGCAAGATAGGCATCGCGTGTGACGTGAGATATAATGAGAGATGCGGGAGTGTGTCTTCATTTTATTGTCTGCTAGCTTTTACACGCGTCTTCGTCCGCGTCGAACTTGATTTTTTCATACAAACTTTGGACCTCCGTTTGATCCCCATAAGGGGTGAATTTTAGAAGATCTTTTCTTATCGGATGCCTACGTCATACAAAGAACACACCCTCCAAGTTTCAGATCTCTACGATCAGCGGTTTCGGCTGTGCGTTGATCCGCCAGTCAGTCATTTAAGACAAAGTCATCATCATCTGCCTAACCTTTTCCCAACTATGTTGGGGTCGGCTTTCAGTCTAACCGGATGCAGCTGAATACCAGTATTTTACATGGAGCGACTGCTTATCTGACCTCCACAACCCAGTAACTGGGTAATATGATACCCCTAGGTAAGACTGGTTGTCAGACTTTCGGGCTTCTGACGACCCGTAACGACAGACAAAGATCCGCGTATGACAGCCGGGACCAACGGCTTAACGTGCTTTCCGAGGCACGGAGGAGTCTCAGTGTGTAAAGATGGTCACCCATCCACGCACCAACCCCGGCAAGCGTAGCTTAACCTGACGGATCGACCAGTGCGGCTGTTATTACATAGCCACGAGCTCCTCATTGTCCTCATTTAGGACAAAGTATTTTACTATATCAAATATCAAGAAAATACCTTATTATTTTAAAAAACCATTTAAGGTATCACTAATTCAATTAGTACACAAGTAATTTAAGTTTTAATCAGATCGTTACAGCTTATACCCATAAAAGTATATTAATCTAAAAACACCACCAAATTTTAGACATTTCAAACAGAATTCGTACTAGACTGCACTCATTAGCAGCAATTTGAAATTAGAACTCCGAAGTTCGAAATACGAAATACAAAATGGCGGTTTGACATTATAAACTTTATTCCGAAGCACTAGAGGTGTGCACAGTCGATGATTTCAAAGTTAATCGATTGGAAATGCTGTTAATTACTCGATGTAATTAACTTGACGGTTAATTATATCATGTGAAGCCAATTAGCTGTTGGTTTAAGATGTAGTTTGTTTTTTTTTGTCTATGTTTTAAGTTTTTGCTAGAAAATGTTTGTTAGTTTAGCTATTAGGTGAGTAGGTTTTGTTACGGTTTCGCGTGATTGACTTTGCTAGTCTAGTATTCATGATAATTTCGATATTATTATGAACTTGGGAAACTTTGGTAACAATTGCTAATTATTATAATGCTAAAGAGTTTTACTGATTGCCTCGTTGGTCTAGAAGGAATAAGGTATAACCTTATTACTTACGGGACCGTTGCGAATTAAAAGAGGATGCAGTGACAAAGATAGAAAAGGGTATGTTTTGATGGTTCGGTCATTTTGAGAGGATGAGTGAAAGACGATTGACAAAAGGGATTTATATGGCAGAGGTGGGTGGCAACGTAAGGAGGGCTTGTCCTAGGAAAACCTACACTGACCTTATTGGTGATTTTCTTCAGAAAGGTCAGGTACGCAGTACTTGTAACCGGCGTGCTTGTATGACGAGATGTATGAACGAAAGGAGTATGTTTTGTAAGGATCGTAGCAGGTGGCGTTCTGTGGTTTCTGCCTATCCCCATGAGAAAAAAGCGTGAGTTTATGTATGTATGCATGAAGTCTTGAGTTAAGTCGAGCAAAGTGTTATTGAATTTTTCCATAAGGAAATTTCTCTTTCAGACTCACAGAAAACCTACATTAATAAATACCAAATATAATAAATAAATACTATCTTCTGCATTTCAAGATTATCATACCTTACCCCGCTTAAAAAAAAAAGATTTATCGATATCCTCCCCTCTCTACTGACACCCCTAAACATATGTTTTCACGCTCAAACTAGAGATTGCTCTTAACTTATTGACTATAGTGTAGTCACTTATCGCACCCTAAGAGTATATTCGATTGAATTAGTCGAATAGAGGGGCAAACTAATATGTTGTTTTCATTATTTAAAGTTGCCTTGACTTTGAGGGTGAGCTTAAAAAAAATATAAGTATCTTGACTTGGCTCGCGAGCTTGTAGACATGTGGGATGTGAGTACAGCAATCATTGTGCCGATAGTTGTGACGGCCAATGGCATAATAGCCAAGAGCCTCGACCAACACCTAAGGAGGCTCTCGTTGGGCGGTTGGATCAAGGGCTTGGTTCAGAAGCCCTGACCACCGGTAGCTTGGACCCTGTTCCCGATGCCGGTGGGCTACCAATCTCAATGGAGACCAAAGAAGAGCTAAGGAGATATTATAGTGTAAAAGTAGGTGCGACACAACTAGGGAGAGATCCGGTGTGGGACCAACGGCTTTAGGCTATTAACACACGGCACAGCGCACCGCCGCGGAGGGCGGTGGCGGTAAAGTGGATTGCACCGCTCGACCGCGCTTTCGGGCGGTGTACGTGTGTTAGGCATCAACGTATTTCTTAGAGGCCAATGCGACACGAGATCCGCTTCACCGCCAACCGCGGCGGTGCGCGGTCCCGTGTGTTAGGGCGAGACTCCACCAAAGCGGAGACGAGAAGAGATCTGTCTCACAACCAATCAGCTTGCGTCATTTTGACAGCTCAGCGCTCAGCTTTAGCACAATACAATATGCTATGGTTAATAACGAGACATCTCCTCTCGTCTCCGCTTTGGTGGAGTCTCGCCCTTAATCGTCTTACGTGCTTCCAGAGGCACCCAACTTCAAAACTCCGGGCTGCTACTGAGAATTTTCCAATGACAAAAACCCACACACATTTTTGACCGACCTGTATCGAACCTACCCCACGCTCATCAGTCACGAGATCAGTCACAGGACAGTCAAAACATTCATTTATCGATATAATGACATCTAATCGTAGTCCCAGCACTGTTTCGAAGCATTTCATTCCAAACGATTAGTTCTTGATGTCTTCGCATTTTTTCTCTTCAATACATCTGCAGAAGCCGTGAAAATAGTTGAACAAATCGTTTTTTACACTCAACAGTTTTAGAGGGAAATGTTCACAGTGTAATGTATTTTTAATGTCGTGAGTTTTTGTTTGGAAAAATTGCTTTAAATTTGTTTGTTAAAGGGAATTGGAGTATCATTACCAAGTACGGTTTTTCAAAGTCAAAATCAATTTTTTGGATAGTCGATCGCGGTGAAAGAATTTATTTATTTATTTTATATAACAGAAAATAGAAAAACAGTAAAAAATTTCACATATGATTGAGCAAAAATTTTAAAAAAAGAAGAGTTGAGTAGTATGTAGGTAAAGACAAACACAGATTAATACGAAGTTATAAAAAGACATAACTTCACGCCTGTAATCCCCGAAGGGTTACACAGAGGTGTACCTATTAGCACACCCACATTTCGCCAGTAAAATTAAGGTCTAATGCAATAGGAGGCGCGCCTATCGCCATCAATCGGACATAAATCCAGACTCCGAGTCTGTTAATGAGAAATTAATGATGGAAAATCCCAATTACACTTCTATACTTTGTTCTGTACTGTAACCATACCTATGTTTTACAAAATGAATGATCGATTGATTGACTTTGACCGACCTGGGAATCGAACCCAAGACCTCATGCTCAGCAGTTACACTTTGCGACCACTATACAGTCAAGAAACCTAGTGGGATACATAATAATATATTTCTCTCATAATTCTTTGATATTTTAGGTATACCCCTATCAATTTTTATCAACTAAATTTTCTACATAACATAAACATAACATCACACCTGTAATCCCCGAAGGGTTAGGCAGAGGTGTACCCATTAGTACACCCACATTTCGCCAGTTATGTTTTTAGTCCCATGTAATACGGGGCGAGCCTATTGCCATCAACCGGGCACAAATCCAGACTCCGAGGCTGCTATTGAGAAATTCCTGATGGAAAAACCCAATAACACTTTGCCCGACCTGGGAATCGAACCCAAGACCTCATGCACAGCAGTCGCGCTTGCGACCACTAGACCAACGAGGCAGGCACTAAACTTTCAACCAAAAAAAAAAAAAAACATCAATTCCAATCACTCGAACTTGGCGTGTCACGCTACATTTTCCTTCTACAATTCGGCTAATAAAACCACATTACAATTACAGTGGCAATCAGTAATTATTTCTTAGCAATATGTACCTCTAATGAGTATAACTACACTAGCTTTAATTAAGAAAGGCTCATTATATATAATGATGAGTTTGCTTGTAATGTAGGTGCGAACTAGGTAGGAGTTCACACCTGGCGTGTATTTAAAGTGTAGTGTGTATGTACGTGTATGTAATTAGGTGTTGTGTATTTATGTTTAAAAAAAATTGGGGCAGGAAAGTGTAGTGTTAATACTGACAGGTTTTGCCCGCTGTTTTGCCTGAGTGGTCGAGAAATTTAGGGTTTTATCACACTAACGGTTTGCGCGTGGCTGCGGGGCGGGGCGGGCGTGCAGCGTACACGCTGCGGCTGCACAGCGAAGACGTCGCGGATGCGTTGCAAATTTACATCGTGTTTGTAGCAAGTCAACGACCTAAATACACTCCACGCTTGGCGTCCACGCTAGAATTAGCGGCGATCTCGTCGCGCGCCCGCTACGCTTTGAGGGCGCTCGCAATTCGCTTGTATGTTATTGCCTTAATGGTTTTTGATTTCCACGTGAGCGAAGTCGCGGGCAAAAGCTAGTTAGTTATAATAAAATGATGACATTTCCCGAACGCTCAGGTAACGCAGCGGGCAAAGCCTGTCAGTTTTAACACTAAGTACATGGAAGAGCTGACATATGTTTAAAAACCGACAAAGATTATTTTAGCAGTTACTGAGTAAATGTCTCTTTTACATTGTCCCTTTCACAGTTCCACCATGTATACTTAGCTACAGACAAATAGATTTTTCTACCCAAAATTCCACCCACCATTCGACCCTCCGTTTCCGTGGCCCAACTCAACCCCTCGGCTGCAGTGAAATTTCAATTGGCGCAAGTTTACCAATTAAAAGTCAGTCAAACGTCGTGAAGCGAGCGCTTAATAAAGCGATGAAAATAATTAGAATTGTTATTGTTTTAACTTATTTTATTAGTTAGTTACAATTAGGTGAGGCTGTCTTGATAAGAGTTGGGTTGGGGCAAGATTTTGGGGGCAAAACGGTGGGCAAATTGGTTGTAATATGATTTTGGGTGTCAATTTTAATTTTAACGAGACGACATTTGTCATGATTATGCCTTTTTAGACTATATTTACTTAATTTATAGTCTATCAATAATTATTATTGTCCAGCTTTTGCCAACGACTTCGTCTGCGTAAATGTCGGACATCCGTTTCATCCCTCTTAGGGGGTTAATTTTCAAAAATACGTTATACCATCTAAGCATACCCTTTTCTATCTTTGTCACTCACTTCTGCCACCTTTCAACCTCTTTCTCCTCCTCCTTTCTCCTTTCACCTTACTGACCTTATTGGTGAGGTTCTTCAGAAAGGTCAGGTGCGGAGTACTCGTAACCGGCATGCTTGTATGACGAGATGTATGAACGTGGATCAGGCGAAAGGAATATGTAAGGATCGTAGCAGGTGGCGTTCTGTGGTTTCTGCCTACTCCCATTGGAAAAAGGCGTGAGTTATGTATGTGTATGTTCTTAATATAAAATCATTGACAATTATTGTTAGAACGACCTCATTTGCTAATAAGGAACTTAATTAACTGCGATTCATGTATTGTCACGACAAATTTATTTTATGCATTAATAAAACGCAATCCTTAGTTTAATATCTTATTCGTCCTTCTTTCGAAGGCTTTATAGCTTCAATTTTCTGACTAGCTGACTGACACACATGACATCACGCCTGTAATCCCCGAAGGGTTAGATAGAGGTGTACCTATTAGTATTAGTACACCCGCATCGCCAGTTATGTTTAAGTCCCATGTTATAGGGGGCGAGCCTATTGCCATCAACCGGCCACAATAGTGCATACAGGGATAATTTTCGGTTGGTGTCTCATTTCATTTTAAGTTACCTAGAAACCGGTTCACCAACAAGTTCTCTGATAACTTTTTAGACCTATGTATTCTGCTTATGTTTAAGTTTCAATAAAATCATCTCGTCCCTCAATTATTTTGTTGTATTTTACCACCTATGTATTTTCGACTCTCTCTACTTTACATATTTTGTTTGTATGTATGTATATATGTATTTATTATTACATTTCATTCTCGAAAATTGTCTGTATCAGTGCCTATTATGTTTTGTCTCTGCATCACCCTAAGGTAGACTGGTAGAAAATGTCCAAAGCATTAAACCTTCGTACAGTGTATTTCTTTTTACATGTGCATAAAGTTTAAATATGCAAATAAAATTCAAAATTCATTCAGTTTCCATTTGGACTTGAAAGACGGCATTTATTGTAGGAAATGCCTTACGCTCAAATCTTCTTAAGTGAATTTCGGCACATATCGGTTTTTTGAATCGTAAATAGCGCCATCTGACAATTATAAGCTGGTATTGTTATTAATGAGGAAGGTCACAGGTTCTCATAGAGGTGTTATAACAAGTAATTTCCCGCGAGTATACCTTACTATTAACGTAATAAACTTGCGGTTTATAATGTAAACGGCGATGTGAATGTTATAGAAGAAGATATGATCGGTTTTATATCACCTAAGAACAATTTATTTATTTATTTATTTATTATTTATTTATTTATTTATTTACACACATAATTATAATGCCTTTACAGTAAATAACCAAAACGATGTTATCCTAACTATCCTAACTTCCTAACTAATATTATAAATGCGAAAGTAAGTTTGTTTGTTTGTTTGTTACCACTTTACGCCTAAGCCACTGAACCGATCATCCTGAAATTTTGCATATACGTTGCCAGGTGTACAAGAACGAACATAGGGTACCTTTAATCCCGAAAAAAGGTACTGTTTCCGAGGGAAATCACAATAACGTTCTTATGATCATAGATGGCGCCACATGTCGTTTCGAATTGAAATGACAGGACATGGGTAATTTTTCCCGCGACATCGTCTGTGTCCGCTATAACCAAAATTTACGCGGACGAAGTCGCGGGCAAAAGCTAGTAAGTAATATTAGAAAGTTTTTTAGCATAGTTATACAGTTTTCATGTATAAATACTAGCTTTGGACCGCGATTTCGTCTGCGTAAAAGTCGATTATCGCGGATGCTGAGGAAGTCACGAAAAACAAAAAGTATCCTATGTGCTGTGTTAAGGTTCAAACTTACCCCGTATCAAGTTTCATCAAAATCGGTTTAGTGATTTAGTCGTGAAAGTGTAACAGAACTAACAGATAGACATACAGTTACTTTTGTATTTATTATATTAGTGTGGATTATCACATAAAAGTAGAGTTATGTTTGCTTAAAATAATTTC
Organism: Hoplodrina ambigua; assembly: GCA_949774945.1. Lineage (NCBI taxonomy): Eukaryota > Metazoa > Arthropoda > Insecta > Lepidoptera > Noctuidae > Hoplodrina > Hoplodrina ambigua. Next base: position 1,546,764 of record OX458991.1, read on the forward strand.
GCGGAACATATTTTTGCTTGCACTAGATTCAAAGCTAATATACAGGGTAATTGAAAATATACCCGAAACCTTAAAAGGGGTCATTGTACTCATCATTATGAACAACTTTTACTATGGGACCAACCCTGAAATCATGAAAAAAAAAACAGGTGATCCATACATTACGATCTTGTTATGTAGTATTTTGTAGGGAACAGCTGTTTTTTTTTTAGATTTCAGTGTTGGTCACATAGTAAAAGTTGTTCATAATGATGAGTACAATGACCCCTTTTAAGGTTTCGGGTATATTTTCAATTACCCTGTATATTATCCCACCGGAACCGCACATAGTTCCGAGATTAAAAAAAGCTTAACTGCTATTCTAGTTTATTATCTAAGTATCTCTGTGTCTTTCATATCTCTGTGCTAAATTTCATCCAGATCTGTTCAACAGTTTACGCGTCAACATCATCATAAACTTTCACATTTTTAAAATTGGTAGATTATTTTTTACTTGACTGCTACTCAAGCAAAGTCGCCGTCAAAACCTAGTCCCAACTAATTAACACTAAAATAAGTTATTGACGCGAACACAATAGAACACAAATCTAACAAAACAGACAATACACATCGTTCGCACATTGTAACTCGATATTCTCGTAAACAAATGTGTAATTAAAGTCAATGCGCTTGCCTCCTTACCTTTGACTTAGGACCTTAACGAGGGCCGCATTCACACCGAAGCGTAACGAGATAGTTTCGCTGTTAAGATTGTATCGTGTCCGGATGTAAATAAGTTGTGTTTGAGATTATCTTTAAGCGTGGAATGTTTATTTTGTACTTGCATGTAACATAACATAACATAACATCACGCCTGTAATCCCCGAAGGGTTAGGCAGAGGTGTACCCAATAGTACACCCACATTTCGCCAGTTATGTTTTTAGTCCCATGTAATAGGGGGCGAGCCTATTGCCATCAACCGGGCACAAATCCAGACTCCGAGGCTGCTACTGAGAACTTCGTAATGGAAAAACCCAATAACACTTTGCCAGACCTGGGAATCGAACCCAAGACCTCATGCACAGCAGCACTGCACTGTACTTGCATGTCTTTTTTAATTTTGACTTAAGTATTTATATACTACCTCGTTTCGTCTTTGACTGCCTCGATGGTCTAGTGGTCGCAAGCGCGACTGCTGTGCATGAGATCTTGGGTTCGATTCCCAGGTCGGGCAAAGTGTTATTGGGTTTTTCCATCAGGAATTTGTTAGTAGCAGCCTCGGAGTCTGGATTTGTGCCCGGTTGATGGCGATAGGCTCGCCCCCTATTACATGGGACTAAAAAAAAAAAACATAACTGGCGAAATGTGGGTGTACTAATGGGTACACCTCTGCCTAACCCTTCGGGGATTATAGGCGTGATGTTATGTTATGTATTTATATACAAAGATAGAAAAGGGTATGCTTAGATGGTTCGGTCATGTTAAGAGGATGAGTGAAAGACGATTAACAAAAGGTATATGGTTAATATGGCAGGGTGAGTGGCTATACAGGGAAGAATCGCCCTAGCAAGACCTACACTGTCCTCATTGGTGAGGTTCTTCAGAAAGGTCAGGTGCGCAGTACTCGTAACCGGCGTGCTTGTATGACGAGATGTATGAACGTAGATGAGCCGAAAAGACTATGTAAGGATCGTAGCAGGTGGCTGTCATACCGGTATGTCAGAACAATAAATAATCAATTGTGTCTTATTACGTGGGACTTGAAGTATTAATGATTAATTTGCGCCCGTACACAAAGGCACGAAAGCACGGCGCTGGTTTACAGTGTAAACCTGTGTGTCGCTGTCTCAGAACTATAAGTCTAGTGGTCGTAAAACGCGACTACTGACCATGAGGTCTATGGTTCGATTCGCAGGTAGGCAGTGTTATTAGATTTTTCCATCAGAAATTTCTCAGTAGCAGCCTCGGTGTCTGGATTTGTGCCCGAATAATGGCAATAGGCTCGCCCCCTATTACATGAGACTTAAACATAACTGGCGAAATTTGGGTGTACTAATGGATACACCTCTGCCAAACCCTTCGGGGATTACCAGCTTGATGTTTGATCACGTTATAAATAATCTGATATATAAATATATATGAATTAATGATAATATTATTTATATCATTCGCTTTTTAAAATTTACTACCAACATTAAATACTTTGTAATGATCACAAGTAGCAAATGCCACGCTACCATTTTTTTGTCGTCACATAAATGGTCTAATTGAAATTAATGATTCGACTTTTATAAACAAACTCGATACACGACATTGTAACATACATCCGTCTTAAGACGTTTGACTAATCGTTCAAGTAATTATCCCAAGGGTTATTGGCAACGGACACAGTTTCAAGATGGCGGCCTGTCAAATTTGACGTTTACAAGTTTCGCGCCATTTGAGCGCTTGTAAGCGTTAAAGATTATAGAGTTATTTGTTAGTTTTGTTAAGATTACTTCATTGTTTCGTAGATGGAGAAGAAGGATGTGTGTTTGACAATGTTTAATATTTTATGTTTAACTGCAAATCTATGATTTTATGACGGGAAAGTTTTTAATTAAGAAATAATTTAGCATCCCTCGACTAACATTTTGAAATTTGTTTGCTTTTTGGTTTGGACGCGCTAAACTCCGGAATTACTGGCCCGATTCTTTTGCTAATTGAAAGCTACATTATCTCTAAGTGTTTTAAGCTGTATTTTACTATCAATAAAGTTGGGAATCCGTACGAAACTGCGAACAAAGATGCGGGCAAAAGTTAGTGCATGATCTCTTACTAAGATTTCATATGCTTTGAATAGATGATTGTTTCTCAATTACGCCTGTACGGATGTGGATGGAATTTAGCAAAGACATAGATTATATCTGGAACAGCATATCCCTAAAAAATACGGTTAATTTGGGATAAAATAGCAGCTTTAACGCGGACGAACTCGCGAGCCAAAGCTACTATAAAATAAATTACCTTGTAGATATCAATTGCTAATAAAAAATCATCTAATTTTTAACAACTATGTACCTACCTTAGTAAGTAATAATTAAAAAAAGAAAAACACATTCATAATAATAATTCCAACAACCTGTATAAATAATTCGCTGTCATAGACAACGTAAGAATAAAAAATACCATAGACAAATATAAAATATAGCTCTGACATATCACAAGTGTAATTAAATCAATTATAAGTTAATGAAACTCGTATTTAACACCTAGAATGTGATAACTGGGCACTGACAACTGTAATTATCATGTTTTTTTTAAACCCACTAATTAGCAAGAATAAAGGTAATAGGTAAGAAATAAAACTAATATAATATAAGGCTTTTTCAGATAATTGTGTACAGTAGAATATAATCTGCCTCGTTGGTCTAGTGGTCGCAAAGCGCGACTGCCGAGCATGAGGTCTTGGGTTCGATTCCCAGGTCGGGCAAAGTGTTATTGGGTTTTTCCATCAGGAATTTCTCAGTAGTAGCCTCGGAGTCTGGATTTGTGCCCGGTTGTTGGCAATAGGCTCGCCCCCTATTACATGGGACGTAAACATAACTGGCGAAATGTGGGTGTACTAATAATGGGTACACCTCTGCCTAGCCCTTCGGGGATTGCAGGCGTGATGTTATGTTATGTTGTAGAATATAATCTAGACTAATCTTTATCAATACTAATAGAGGAAAGATTTTTAATTTTGTTTTTTTTTTGTGTTTTTGGATGTTTGCAATAAATAAGCTCAAAAGCTACTGGACAGATTTTAAAAATTCTCTCACCATTACTATGCTACATAATCTCTGAGTAACATAGGCTATATTATATTTTCAAAAATGTTAGGAATCAGTAAGGAAAATCACGCGAACGAAGTCAGGGGGAGAGTGCTAGTGTTATTATAAAGAGGAAAGATTTTGACAAGCTTTTTTAATTTTAAATTTTTGTACTTTGCATATTTTTAACTTGGATGTTTGCAACGAATAAGCTCAAAAACTACTGGACCGATTTTCAAAATTATTTTACCATTATAATGCTACATTATCCTTGAGTAACATAGGCAGTATTTATTACTAGAAAAAATTTGGGATTCCTACTAAAACTTCAATAGTTTAACATAAGGTGTAAAAAATAGACGTATCCGAAAATGTAAAAAAAATGTCGCTAGTCTATCTTCATATACATATAAAATGCTTTGTCCTGAATGACTGACTGACGGATCAACGCACCGCCTAAACCGCTGATCGTAGAGACCTGAAACTTGGAGGGTGTGTTCTTTGTATGACGTAGGCATCTGATAAGAAAGAAATTTCCAAAAATTCTTCCAAAATTTTCTAAAAAAAAGGTTTTAGCTTCTCAGTTTAAAAATGGACGTGCCAGTCATCAGTATTTCTATCAGATCAGCTGTAGATGAAGTTAGAGGGGGAAGTGAGTTCCCCCTAAACCCTGAGGGTGTAAAACAAATGTTTAATTCAAATACATCCCCTCCGTGATCACAAGTGTAGAGAATAGATATCCTGAATTTCGTTTCGAATCATTAGTTATTTGAGGGGTTGTGTTTAATATTGTAAAAAAAAAATCCTCGTTGGTCTAGTGGTCGCAAAGCGCGACTGCTGAGCATGAGGTCTTGGCTTCGATTCTCAAGTCAGGAAAAGTGTTATTAGGTTTTCCATCAGGAGTTGCTCAGGGTTTCATCGGAGTTTGGGTTTGTGGCCGGTTCATGGCAATAGACTATTGCATTGACCCCTATTACATGGGGCTTAAGCATAAATTGGGAAATCTGGGCGTTCTGGGTACACCTCTGCTAATCCTTCGGGGATTACAGACGTGATGTTATGTTATGTTTATCAAAAATTTCTTAGTAGCAGCTTTGGAGTCTGGATTTGTGCCCGGTTGATGGCAATAGGCTCGCCCCTATTACATGGGGCTTAAGCATAACTAGCGAAATCTGGGTGTGCCGGGTACACCTCTGCCTAACCCTTCGGAGATTACAGGCGTGATGATTCGTAGATTTCTATCTTAGTCTGTAAAAAAAAACGCGTAAAAAGCATTACTAATAACTCAAAAAGATCGTTGTTCTGCGTGCGAACGAGAGGTCTGTGACGTAACGTGTTGCGTCTCGCTCGCACGGCGCGTTGGTTTTATTTTAGCTGCCACGGTATCGGACGCAAGGGCCACCCAGATGTGATGCTAGGGCTGGCACTAGACTGAAAAATATGACTAATTTATTTTTTATGTAATTTTTTGAACTCGAGTCAGTTTTTGTATTTCGTACTTTATTTGGATTAAGATAAAGTTTGTAACACAAAAATTGACTCGATAGTTTAACCTGGTTTAAGTAAAAATTTTGTTTAAAATATAGAATTTATTTATCTTGCTTTAGTATAACAGTGTAAAAAAAAAAATACTCGTACAAAAACAAAACTAAAATTAGAGAATTGCTATTCTCTTACTAACATACAGTAAAAAAAAAGTAATAAAAAAATATTTTTAAAATCAAGCTTTATTTTAAAATTATAACAAAATTTTTCAAAACAAGCTTTAATTTAAAATTATTACAATATAGAGTATTGGACATTGTATTGTCATCAGAACTAAAGGTGTATGCAAAATTTCAGCTCAATCGGATAACAACAAAATGGTTTGAAAGGACAACTTACACACATACATACGAACAGTGCAAGCTAAATAAAAGCTTGTAAAAGGCCTGTGTCGCCTTAAAACTAAGTTAGGGATGTCAAATTAGTATTTTCTTGAATTTTCCCTTGAAGTTTAATATTATGAAAAATTCTGACCTAAACTAAAATTGACAGGTTTTGTTTATATCCGTCCCTTTCCTTTTTTATTGGTGAGAAAAGGATAGAAATAGTCTAAAGTCTAAGAAGTCTAAGATAGACTCGTCGGGATAGCTCTTAATTGGATGGACTGACCTGGTAAAGGTTGCGGGAAACCGCTGGATGCGGCCAGCGCAGGACCAGTAATTGTGGCTATCTTTAGGGAAGGTCTAAAGACTCCAACAACTGTCTACAACTGTCCCACTCAAACCATGTCAGAGGCCCTTGAGGCGGTTTAGCAACTCTGACACTAGGGGGTGTGGGGGCGTAAGACCTTACTGTCCACACGATGAAGAAGGAGAAGGGGAGACCTATGTCCAGCAGTGGACGTCATTTGTTTGATATCGTAATAAGGAATAAACGAACTAAAAAATAAAAAGCGATAAATTTTCACAAGCATAACTTACGTGTGACAACCCTAGAACAAAATATAATTATCGGTAAACTCTTGCGCAGAATTAATTTGTCAAAACATAAGTCGGTTTCATTATTAATAAAACGACTTGCTTAGGGTCACTTGCGGCCATTGTTACATGAAAATTTAATGTTGTTGAAAGTTAACCGTTATTTAGTCATCTCCTTAATTTAGGCATTACCTAATTAGGCGACGCTTAACCTGAAATTAGTGAAAGAGTGAATTATAAACCTTATATGGAGTACCTTTCAATCTAAGCAAAAGTTAACGGTTTCAATAAACAACGATTCGTAAGAATAAACATTAGTTACTAGTAACTATTACGAGGCGTTTTGTATGAGTGTGAATGTAAAATTAAATAATATGCGCTGTACTGTTGTCGTGTTTTGTGTGTTTGTTGCGAATACATGCGTGGGCGCACATGGACGGCGGTTTTTATTGTTTTTATATACAGGCTGTTGCTGAATTTTGGCAGTTAATTTTGCGATAACTTTTGATTTGTTGCAAAATAATTATTTTTAATTAAATGCACGCAATTTTCTTGTCACTGACGTTTCATTGTCGGAAAAAGATAAAAAAGGTACCACAAAAAAAAATAAGTTTATCAAGTTCAGTCAGTTGTAAAGTTTGTTTGTTTAAACTCGCATATCTCAGAACCTACTAGTCTGATTTAGAAAAATCTTTTTGCTTCTTAAAGTCTCTTTATCGGGGAATATTATAGGTTATATAACATTACACTACGACATGGGAGCTGAGCAGTATTCAAAGACGTAACTTAAACCTGTGCAGTATTGCTAAATAATTAATTAGAGTAAGGAGAACACCATTATAAGTAACTGCCTCGTTGGTCTTGTGATCGCAAAGCGCGACTGCAAAGCGTCAGATCTTGGGCTCAATTCCCAGGTCTGGCAAAAAGTTGTTGTTGTTGTTGTTCCCAGGTTTTTCCATTAGGAATTTCTCAGTAGCAGCCTCGGAGTCTGGATTTATGCTCTTTTGATGGCAATAGGCTCGCCCCCTAGTGAACTGAAACATAACTGGTGAAATGTAGGTGTACTAATGGGTACACCTCTGCCTAACCCTTCAGGGATTACTGGCGTGATGTTTTTCTGTATTTTCATCAAAATACTGGTACTCAGCTGCATCCGGTTAGACTGGAAGCCGACCCCAACATAATATAGTTGGGAAAAGGCTAGGCAGATCATGATGATTCTGTATTTTCATGACAATAAGTAGTTGATCTAATGTATATACTTAAATATAAATGTCTCCAACTGTAAGTACTAGGTAAAGAAATAGGTAGGTATCCAGGGGGCTTAGACAAAGTAACATCGCTTCGAAGCGAAACGATATTTAAATTCGTCATCGTCTCTGAGATAACGACAAACATTTCATAGCCAATGTAACACTATGGTCGCGATCACGATCGAGGCGAAGGCGAACACTGAAAGCGCTGCTTGTCTACGCATTTGTATGGGATGACCACGATAACGATTCGTTACTTTATGGTTTCGTTATGAATTATAACATTGTCTAACAAATTGCGATAACGATTTCGATTGACCACGTGACTTAACGCGGCTTATGTCAATCTCATACATTTTAGTATTTTCTAACTTCGTTATCGTTTTGGAATTATTACTTTGTCTAAGCCCCCAGGGTAGTCAGATATAGTTGAAGTTTTCTTTTAAATTGATGGCTGTCTTCGATTGAAACTTAACTTAATTAACATGACATCACGCCTGTAATCCATGAAGGGTTAGGCAGAGGTGTAGGTACCCATTAGTACACCCACATTTCGCGGGTTATGATTAAATTCCATATAATAGCTATTGCCAGGCACAAATCCAGACCCCGAGTGTTAAGCATTGCCATCCAATGTGGCAATGCGGCCAGTCTTTTGGGCATATTTAAAAGCCTTAGTACAATAGAGATCACTTTGATATGACGTTTCTTTTATACCATGCGCCCGCGCCGCGAGAGTAATTTTGATCACGTATCGATCGATGTGAAATAATATATTCATGGTATGCTTTGATTGCGAATCGTACGACTATTGTAATAGTCCCTATATACAAGCTTTTGACCGCGACTTCGTTTGCGTAGATTTTAAATTTACGCCAAAGTTCTTTTCATACACATACACATACATACATAAACTCACGCCTTTTTCCCATGGGGGTAGGCAGAAACTACAGAACGCCACCTGCTACGTTCCTTACATACTCCTTTCGCCTCATCTACGTTCATACATCTCGTCATACAAGCACGCCGGTTACGAGTACTCCGCACCTGACCTTTCTGAAGGACCTCACCAATAAGGTCAGTAAGTTCTTTTCCCCGCGGGAAAACAGAAGCGGGATAAAAATTACATACAAACATACATAAACTCACGCCTTTTTCCCATGGGGTTAGGCAGAAACTACATAACGCCATCTGGTACGATCCTTACATACTCCTTTCGCCTAATCTACGTTAAAAAAAAATATATAAAAATATATATCGTATGTGTTAAATTAAAATATCTATAGGTATGTCAAATTTTGACGAATTCTTCCGATTTGCTGGTAGAAACTAGCCTTCGAACATAGGGTTCTCCATGACTGTTTTAGTACCTAGGTACTTAATAATAATTCGTATCTGAGATCTAGCCAAGTCAGACCTTAGGCTTCAATATAAGCGGGGTTGCGGAACGTCTTAACAGGATACCGTGGCGCCGGAACGTAAAGGGCAACAGAAGGAACAGGGTGGTTTTTTAGTCAGTAAAAGTCTGTCAGTCCCTTCCGCTCCACCCAGGGCGGAAGGACTCATTTGATGATTTTTACAACCTTAAAAAAAGCTTTAATATATCATCATCTTAAGTTATAAGAAGAAATTATATTTTAAGTTGTTAAAAAACATTTTATGTTGTTAAGACTGACCATTGAACTGAGCACTCATTTAGATAGCACTTCTATTGTCGATGTAAACAACCAAGGCATATAATTATTATAATATTGAACTTGGCTCTCATTTTACATTTATATTTTTGATGGAAAAGGTATAAAGAATATAATATAAAGGAGATATATTTTTAAACTAGCTTTCGCCAGCGATTACGTCCGCGTGGAATTTTTATATCGTACTTGCATACGAACTTCCACCCCCCCCTTTTAACCGCCTTAGGGGGTGATTTCCGGGATAAAAACTATTCTATGTCCTTTTCTGGGTCTTAAACTATCTCTAAACAAAATTTCACCTAAATCGGTTCAGCGGTTTAAGCGTGAAGAGGTAACAGACAGACACACTTTCGCATTTATAATATTTTATTAGTATAGATAGAACATAAAAGCTCATCGCTTGTCGCATTCGCTTCAAAAGCGTTTAAACACAAGTAAAAATGCCCAAAGAAAAAAAAAACAAAGTAACAATAACCTAATTCAAAAAACAACCATTAGCAACCATAACAACCCACTTCCCAACCTCAGAACCAGTTTACAACCCAGCAGGACCAAGATAAACAACAAAACAACTTGTCACCACCCTGTATAGTGCAACAACGGGATTGACATCTATATCATCATCGTGTGAGGTCTATAAAGCCATTCTGCCCACGCCCACGCGTGGACATACGAGGTAATATCCTCGGACAGACTTTTATACAGCTGATGTGTGGGAAACTCGCATGCATTTTTGAAGGATTAAGTCGTTATTTGGTTTTCAATGTCGCGATGGCTCAATGTTTGAGATGCCCGCCTCGATGCATGTGGTTGTAGGTTCACTACAATTCATATGTACTCGTTTATCGTGTGGGCAGTAAGGTCTTACGACCCCACACACCCTAGTGTCAGAGTTTCTAAACCGCCTCAAGGGCCTCTGACATGGTTCGAGTGGAACAGTATCTATGGATTCGCCTGCCGGGGTTGCAGGACGTCTTAACAGGATACCGCGGCCCCGGAACGTAAAGGGCAACAGAAGGAACAGGGCGGTTTATTGATATTTACCACCTAAAAAAAAAAAAAGGGCCTCTGACATGATTTGAGTGGAACAGTAAGTCCAGGTTTCCTCTCGATGTTTTCCTTCACCGAACATTGAAGCGGCCAAAGTCGTAGGCAGCACTTAGTTAAAAATATCTCGATAATTTTAATGACCGGTGAATGAATGGACCAATCCGTATGCACAAGCTATTCTCAGATAACAGGTAATAAATAGGGTTTTAAAATGTGTGAGATATATTCAATTTGTTAACGGACGATGTGTTAAGTGTGGACTGTTTTCGGTTGGTGGGTTCTGTATGTTTTTATATTGATTAATTCTTGTTGGTTACTACTAATCGTATAGAAAATTTAAACACACTTTTTTTGCAACGGAAACATTTGAATGTGCATTGGTTTGAAACTTTGAAAAAGGCAGCCTAGGTCCCTTTAACATTAGCTATCTGCCAGTGAAACTCCCGTCAAAATCGATCCCGCCTTTTCCTATATTAACCGCAACAAACAGACTTTTAATAATTGTTTATTTTTCCTGTATTTTTTTTTTTTTTTTTTTTACAAATACATATAATATATCCATATTATAATCATTGTAAGAAATTTAACAAAAAAATATTTGCTGTCAAGTCAAGTCAGTCGGTCGGTCAGTTAGTCAGAAAGCTCAAGCTAGTTGCTCGTTCTAAAACGGTGGTAGTATGTATCGATTCGCCTGCCGGGGTCGCGGGACGTCTTAACAGGATACCGTGGCCCCGGAACGTAAAGGGCAACAGAAGGAACAGGGTGGTTTTTTTTAGTCAGTAAAAGTCTGACAGTCCCGTCCGCCCCACCCAGGGCGGAAGGACTCATTTGATGTTTAAAAAGGCCTTTAGGGAGAAGAACGAGCAAGAAACCGGTTACGGAATCCTAAAAAGAATCTCTCAGACCATTTATCTTAGCGACTGTTATTAATTACAGTATTATCCGTTATCCGTCAGTTTTATACTTATCAACGTTCGAACCGTGTAATTTTGATAGGAAAAAAGTATCACCAATTTGTCAATGGTAGCTAAGTAGGCTGACAGTATTTTTTGCCTTTGCCTCCAGAGCGAAAGTAATTAACAAAAAAAAAGTTAATTGGAATAGTTTTTGGTTCGATGGTACATTCTTAATTTTTAATGGATTTTGGAATGTTGAAGCTTGATTGATCTGGTTGATTAAGATAATTTCGAAGTTCTCGAGACTGGCTCGATGGTCTAGTGGTCACAAAGAGCAACTGCTGAGTAATCGATTCCCAGGTCGGGCAAAGTGTTATTGGGTTTTTCCATCAGGAATTTCTCAGTAGCAGCCTCGAAGCCTGGATTTGTGCTCGGTTTATGGCAATAGATATGCCCCCTATTACATGGGACTTGAACAAAACTGGCGAAATGTGTGGGTACACCTCTGCTAATCCCTACGGGGATTACAGGCGTGATGTTATGTTATGTTCGAAATACCCAATGGTACCGATTACCTTGTTCACAAACTAAAATTAGAGAATTGGCATCTCTTACTAACATACAGCGAAAGAAAAGGACGGTGACCTTTTAGAACTAAGTTAGAGATGTCACATTAATTGTGCCTTGAACTTTTCCGTGTTTTTAATCAATGCGTTCTGACATGTCAACTTTTGCATGAATGTTTCAGATTGACTGAAATTGACGGTTCTTTTATATCCGCTCCTTTCTTGTTTTATTGGACAGAAAAACATAGAAATATCTATTATGTCCCATAGGAGGCAAGCCTATTTCCTTAAACGGGCAGAAATCCAGACTCCGAAGGTGCTACTGAGAAATTCCTGATGGATAAACTCAATAACACTTTGCCCGATCTGGAAATCGAACCTTTGCGACTAGTAGACCAATGAAAAATCAGCTCTAGCATACATTTTGATCTTAAAAGGTAAGTAAAAAAAGCATTGCCGTTTTGACCGCCATTGACCTCGAAAGGTCAGGTGCGCAGTACTCGTAACCGGCGTGCTTGTATGACGAGATGTATGAACGTGGATGAAGCGAAAGGAGTAAGGATCGTAGCAGGTGGCGTTCTGTGGATCCTACCTACCCTCTTGGGAAAAAGGCGTGAGTTTATGTTTGTATTTCATTAGCTATCAAAAAGATTATCTTTAAAAACAGATATACGTTTATCTTTTACAAATTTCCTAACAAAGTGTATTCGCCACTTGTACGTTCATAAAATAATTCTTAAATACAAAAACAAATTCAAATAACCATTTCTCTATAACATCCAACTTTCACACACCATTTAACAGCACAAACATCAATGTATTGTCACAAAGCTGTCATTCATATGTCATCGCATCTAATGTCAAAATGACTTTGACAGTTTTGTGGCGCGAACACTAATTTGTCAGTAAGTTATCACTAATTATTGCCGAGTGGCTGCCTTCTCGTTTCTCGGCGATTTGTTAAACATAAAACACACAGAAACATTCGGAGATATAAATATGTCTGTGGTGTCATTCATTTTGATGTTAAGAGGTGGGACTATATTTAGAATTTTAGTGTTGCTAGTTTGAATTTAAATATTGTGGGTCTTTGTTTTGTAAAGAGGTTGTATAGAATTTATGGGTAAGTTTTAGACTGTTATTGTAAACTAGTGTTTGTTTACAATTGGGTAGATGACATTCATCATCTGCCTAACCTTTTCCCAACTATGTTGGGGTCGGCTTTCAGTCTAACCGTATGCAGCTGAATACCAGTATTTTACATGGACCGCCTGCCTATTTGACCTTCACAACCCAATAACTGGATAATACGATACTCCTTGGTAAGACTGGTTGTCATACTTTCGGGCTTCTGACGACCCGTAACGACTGTCAACGATTTACGGTTTTACGTGCTTTCCGAGGCACGGAACGATGTCAGTGATGTCTAAGATCGGTTTAAAGAGCGGAAGGGACTGTCAGACTTTTACTGACTAAAAAACCACCCTGTTCCTTCTGTTGCCCTTTACGTTCCGAGGCCATGGTATCCTGTTAAGACGTCCCGCAAGATTAGACAATTAGATTTTTAATTGCTTTTTAAAATTACATGATTAAGTGACGTCAGAGTAATTTTTGCCATACAAAATCGATGGGAGAATCGCGTTTTGACAGTTCATAAAAAGTACATCAATTGATTGGTGGTGACATCTAGCCTAGGTATTATATGGAGGGATCTGTGCACTATAGCAGAGCGTACCATGACCGGACTATGAACGTATCACGCAAGGAAATAAACTTGACATGGACTCCTATGCCAAGTGGAACGTATCAATTCAATAGCGTATCAATCGACAATTGGTGACGGTCAAAGCATGTTACGCGACGGTGATGGTCGGTGACGGAATGGTCTAGTGCAGGGGTCGGCAAGCTTTCATTCCGACTTGTAGTTTCAGAGATTAGCGCGTTGACACAAACAAAAATCTCTTCAGCTTTATTATATTAGTACAGATAAACACAAAAATATTATATTTCTTTTTGCGTGTAAAACTCTGGCAACACTATATTTTCATCACGGCGGCGTGACAGCATCGTGCAGTGTCACACACACAGATATGATTTATAGCGAGGCAACACCAGAAATAAATGTACTGATTTAGGATCGGCACACAGTACTGTGCGAAGCCATAGCTATAAGTCGGAAAATTATTGAATATTTTGGTATGCTTTGGTATATGAGCCCAGTTGATGGCAATAGGCTCGCCTTAAATTACGTGAGACTTCAACATAACTGGCAAAATGTGGGTCGACTTATAGGTACACCTTTGTTTAACCCTTCGGGGATTACAGGCGTGATGTTATAGGTATAAAGCTTCTGCACTCTAATTAAATTTTCCGCCACACTTGTCACACCTGATTGCCACATTTGCCATCCGTTCAGTTATTTCCGGTTATAATAATATTTTGTTAAACTGCATCGCAGCAGGCATAATATAAATCAACTTGCGCGGGCGCAAGACGCGTTACGCCGACAAATAACGTTGCAAATGTCGTGTAATATTATCGGGAATTACAGGCGTGATGTTATGTTATGTATTTCGGGTGTGCCGGTTAAAAAAGACAACCATTGATTATACTTAATTAGGTCCAACTCATCGTGGACAGTCAGCACCCGTGCCGCTACCAAACTCACAAATTGACCATTATTTTTTATATTTGACCCGTTCCAATAAATAAAATATACATTTAAAATGGCCACAGCATCAAAGGTGTTTTAACAACCTGAGAAACAGTAATAAATATCTTATCTCTTTTCCTTTCAACTTTATCAAAGTATAGCTAACTAATAGCGCCGTATATTTTATATCTCCACCTGGACGATTTCCTTAAGATATAAAAATGTTTTATATCAATAAAATTTAATAACGCTGGCCACACACAACGTTTGAAGACTTAAATAAAAATTCGTCCACTTTCGTTGGCGCCACTTTAAGAAGTGACTTAATAGATCACAATTGAATTTGAGATGCGCCATACTTATGATCTAAATAGAGAATGGGTATTAAAAATAAATAGTCGGTTGTAAATATGGATTGGTTTATTAACGACTAGGTTATGCCCGCGACTGCGTTCGCGAGAACAGGTTTTTTTTTGCACGGAACACTATTTTTTTCTAAAATAAAGCCTAAAGTTACTCTTTATAATATTAGCTATCTGCCAGTAAAAGTCCTGTCATAATCGGTTTAGGTGTTTCGGAGATAAGACGGAACAAACAGACAGAGACAGACAGATCAATTTTTTTAGAAATTGGCTTTTAGCTGTATAGATAATATATAATTTTACTGTGTAAATATTCATATTTATTTTGTTAAAAGCTGTTATTTTGATAGTTTAATTTTATTTATTTGTACAGATATAGGAACATACTACTGCCCGAAAGTCGTATCTGATAAGACTTAAAGTTTTAAATAATCCCACACACAAAAACGGGAGCTATATCAATATGCTATATTATATAATATGCTAAATTACAGCTAATTCTGTTCAGTCGTTTAAGCGTGAAAGACTAACAAACATCCATACATTTATCATACAAAATTTTCACGGTTAGAATACTCGTAAGCAGCGCGTTTCTGGAACGAGTTATTCCAAATTATTTCTATTATTTTTCAAAAAATAACCTAAAATACACATTCACGTTAATTTTATAACCTAAATTAAACTTTAAAACCTATTTTAAAAAACCAGATTCAAATAAAAATACCCATTAACCCATTAGGACCTATTAAAATTACATCTTGTATTGTGACTACCAAATGCGAGCCGTCAAAGCGACCGCCATATTGAAAAAGTTTGACAGATGTCAAAATAGCATTTTAATGTATGATGGATATGTATGATAGTTTAATGGTTTGAAGGTGTGAGCTACTGTTGTTTTTTATTTCTATTTAAATAAGAAATAATATCTTAAGTAGTGTTACTGTGAGTCATTTTTAAAATATTTTGTTTTGATATTAGTGTGATGGTTTTTGTTTTGTCTTAAGTTCGATTCAAAGTCAAAGTCAAATCATTTACTTCAATTGGGCAATTAATTTGAACGTCGTTTAAAAGTGTCGAAGAAAAAAATTGAATTGAATCTAGTTGCCCCGACTAAAAGATAGGTTTGTATCGAGAAGAATGGGCAAGAAACTCCATTCGTACTCTTTTATAATCCTGGGTCTTACTTCTCAGTAGGCTTGGAAGTTCGTGGTGTGACACCACCGTGCCTTGGAAAGCACGTAAAGCCGTTGGTCCTGCGCCTGATCTCTCCCCGGTCGTGTCGGATTGCCGTCCCATCGCACTATGAGAGTGAGGGAAGAGGGAGTGCACCTGTGTTTGCGCACACACTTGTGCACTATAAAATGTTCTGCATAATATGTCGTCTCTAGGAATTAATGATAGGTGATTTAAATACTCTTTAAAGATTTCCATATGTATTTTTCCATAATATTTTTAAAAAATCCTAAAATTAAAACAACAACCTGACCTCTGGCAACCTCAAAAAATATGTCATAAAGAAACAACGCAAATAAAAGTGTTGCCATCAAAATAAACACTACTGTCAATCCATCTGAAATACAATATCACGACACAATATTTTTTTTTAACAGACCACACCGAATAACCTTTAATACTTAAAAAAAGAGTTTGATATAAAAAAAAGTATGCGCTATTAATTTTCATCAACTGAGGCTGGCTATATTCATCATTTTGCTTTTAATATAAGGCTAGGCCATAAGTCTTGGGCTAGTGTGAAGAGACGATATATCACAGAGTTCGGTTACAGGATAGGTACACCTACAGGCAAGACTAATACTCAGTACTCAATATCTTTATTGCTTTTCCATATGTATTCTTAGGTGGTAACTTATATAATTGACGTCATTATGGACCCTGTAAGGCATAGCAAAAGGGTAGGAGAGAGAGAAAGTAAATAATTGATAACTTGAGATTTTTATTTTGTTGATTTGACATTCATAAATTTGTATCAACGAGTGTATCTGGTCGGTTTTTCTTTCAGTATTTAAAAAGCCTTAAATCACATACTAGCGACCCGCCCCGACTTTGCACGGGTGCAATGTTGAAAACATAAACTAACCTCTTGAATCACTGTCTATTGATAACAATCCGTTGCGTAGTTTAACAGATCTAAGCGTACAGACGGCGGGAAGCGACTTTGTTTTAATTTATTATAGTTGGGAAAAGAAACAATCGTACGTAGTATATTATATCTAAATAGACAGTATGCTATAAGTAAATATACAATCTTCTACGTTTCCACATGTGCCACACTACCTTATATTAGATAGATACAGTTCTGGTAAAGTGTAAAAAAAAAACACATTTTTTTTATCTTTTAATCTAACAATGTTAAGCCATTATCCCCGGCTGTCACATGTGGATCTTTGACAGTCGTTACGGGTCGTCAGAAGCCCGAAAGTCTGACAACCAGTCTTACCAAGGGGTACCGTATTACCCAGTTACTGGATTGTGGAGATCAGATAGGCAGTCGCTCCATGTAAAATACTGGTATTCAGCTGCATCCAGTAAGACTGGAAGCCGACTCCAACATAGTTAGGAAAAGGCTAGGCAGATGTTGATGAATTTAACAATAAAGACACACTTAGGCACATACTACTTTTTATACTATGTAGAGAGGAATAACCTTCTGATCAGAATCTATTCCTTAGTAGTAGGTCTCCCCCTCTAATCCCCTAGTCTCTAGTGAGGTGACAATATGTCTGTGACGTGTACAGTGTCCGGTTACCAGCCGTTCTAAAAATTAAGTCATCACTCACAGCATATTCGTGGGTTTATTTTTTTTTTGTAAATGCCACGCGGGATGGTGTTATGCGATATAGGATATTGTTAAGTAACTAGCGGTGGCATGGCTTGGCCTAGACTGACCGTGAATTATTTGTAGGGGAAGGCAAAAAGAGGGTGAAGATTAAAAACATAACATAACATAACATCACGCCTGTAGTCCCCGAAGGGTTAGGCAGAGGTGTACCCATTAGTACACCCACATTTCGCCAGTTATGTTTTTAGTCCCATGTAATAGGGGGCGAGCCTATTGCCATCAACCGGACACAAATCCAGACTCCGAGGCTGCTACTGAGAAATTCCTGATGGAAAAACCCAATAACACTTTGCCCGACTTGGGAATCGAACCCAAGACCTCATGCACAGCAGTCGCGCTTGCGACCACTAGACTAACGAGGCAGTCGAAGATTAAAAAAAAGTAACAATATATTAAATAATATACAGGGATATACTTTTACTATGGGACCAACCTTGAAATCATGAAAAAAAAAAAACAGTTATTCCATACATTACGATCGTGTGGTGTAGCATTTTGTAGGGAACAGCTGATTTTTATCATGATTTCAGAATTGGTCCCATAATACTTACAAGTTGTTTATAATGATGAGTACAATGAGTACATGTACAGTAACTGAGCAATATGATACCCCTTGGTAAGACTGGTTGTCAGACTTCTGGGCTTCTGACGCCTGTCAAAGATCTAACAGCCGATCATCCGATCATGACAGCCGGGACCAAAGGCTTAATATGCTTTCTAAGGCACGGAACGATGTCAGTGATGTCCTTATGAATTTAATTATTATTTAGAACAGGTCTAGGCCTCCCAGAGCCTCTAGGGCTTCTCTTATCAAGATCGGAAGGATTGCCGCGACTTTAACAATATCCAAATATTATTTAATACGAGTAAATTAGCAGAGAGTAAGAAAAAAAAAAACTCTTGCATAACGCCATCCAAACTTCTTTTATAATCCTTATTTTGACAGCAAACTCTTCAATGGAGAAAAAAACGAGTGTGCGAGTAGGACACCGCTATTCGCGAGACAGAGACAGCGCTATTTCACTCTTTGGGTGGCATAGTGACTCATGCGCAAGGGATTAAAGTGACGTTTTTTTTGTTTTTAGAACCACGTGTCATACTTTTAGTGGGCAAGTGGGTTGGTAATGAAAAAGTGGATAAATATTGTTAGGTTAAGTGTCAGTTGGCAAGGTTTGGAATAGGATGGGTGGGTGTCAAGTGTTGTTTTTTCATTTGTTGTTGTTTTTTTTGTGGTTGTGAACAGTTTGTCTAGGATGATGAGTCAATTAAGTGCGACCTGGGAAACTTTTGGTGTGAAAAAAATTTGTACGTGTCATATAACTCTACTATTGCCTTACCTATGTCTGTCTCGTGATGGCCCAGTTGTTAAGGCGCCCGCCTCTAATGCATGAGGTTATGGGTACAAATCCGGGCAAGTACCAATGTGACTTTTTCAATTCATATGTAAGTACTTTCTAAAGTTTATCTTGGACATCACTGACTGTAAAGGAAAAACTTCGTGAGGAAACCTGGACTTATACCAGCTTATTACTGTCCCACTCAAATCATGTCAGAGGCCCTTAAGGCGGTTTAAAAACTCTGAAACTAGGGTGTGTGGGGTCGTAAGACCTTACTGCCCACACGATAAGTAAAGCCCCTACTCGAGTATACACTAGGTGGATCACCACCTAGTGTAAGCTCGAGTGCTAGTATGCTTGTTCGTTCTTCTCCATAGAGAACATTCCTACGTTTTGGAACGAGCAACTAGCTTCAGCTTTCGGACTAACTGACCGACTCCTTGACAATTCAAAAGTGCCTGTAAATGGTCTAATTAAAATAAATATTTTGACTGCATTCAGTAGCTTCTGGACATATTCTAGCAGCCTCGGCTATTTTTTTTTGTATGGTTTTTAATACCGTTAATATTTTTAACGCTTTTAACGTGTACGACTTGTTTCATTGTTCCTGTATTTCTAGAGATTAAGCGCGTTTAAACACACAAACAAATTAAGTGTCTCCCTCGTTGGTCTAGTGGTCGCAAAGCGCGACCGCTGATCATGAGGTCTTAGGTTCGATTCCCAGGTCGGGCAAAGCATCTATTATTTATCCTATTATGAATTTCTCAGTAGCAGCCTCGGAGTCTGGATTTGTGCCCGGTTGGCAAAAGACTCGCCCCCTATTACTTGGAACTTAAACATAACTGGTGAAATGCGGGTGTACTAAATGAGTACGTCTCTACCTAACCCTTCGAGGATTACAGGCGTGATGTTATGATGCTACAAACAAAAATCTCTTGAGCTTTATAATATTAAGTACAGATTCTACCCACATTGACTCACATTGACTTCCGACTATATAAAATGGATGAGTAGGTAGTTTATCTACGGTTTTATGTGACATTATTTTTATGACTTTTTCTTTCTTAAAGTCAACGATGTCATGCCTACTTACTTCTTAACTGTACTTAAAGATTTTAATATCAATCTTTAAACCAATATTATAAAGTAGAAAAGATTTGTATTTTTGTTTGTAACTCAAAAACGACTTAACCGATTGTAAACATATTTTCACCTATGGAAAGCTAAGTTATTAGCGAGTAACATAGGCTATAATTTATTTAAAAAAAAAATTAAGGTTCTTAAGAAAATTCACACGAATGATGTCGCGAGCAAAAGTTTCTCCGCTATTTTTTTCTGATTAAGTTCTGAATCGTTTCTCCGGGACTCGTCGAGCTTCATTGCCTCGGGGCTTTTCTGGTGGCGTCCACTGTTGATTCTAGCTTTCAAGAGTTGCAGTGGACAGGAAAAATGGCGGACTTGTATAAAAAAAAGAATAACACAAAAATCTTCTCTTTTTTGGTGCTTTTTAATTTTAGTTTCATTTTTTTATTTTGATTGTTTTTTTTTATTTTGATTGTGGAAGTTGGGTAGGCCTTTAGTGTGGGACGCTACATGTGTCGATACTCTTGCGCCATCCCATCTTCCTAGTTCGGCGTGCTGTGCTGGCGCTGCTGCTGCGGCTGCAGAAAACCTCAAACGGCGGAAGTTTAGTACCCTTTCTGGTAACTATATTTTCGAGCCGTTTGGGGTGGAAACTCTCGGGTCGTGGGGTCCGTGTGCCCATGGCCTTTTCAAGGAGTTGGCCAAACGATTGGTTGATTCTTCCCGTGAAGGGCAGGTTTTTACCTTGGCCAGAGGTTAAGCATTGCCATTCAACGTGGCAATACGGCCAGTCTTTTGGGCACATTTCCAGTAGACAGCGATCCGGATGAATTTTTTGATGCCATTTAATTTTAGTTTCTCTTTTTTTTATATTCTGGTTGTTTTTTATTTAATTTTTTTTTATAATAAAGTCTGTAAATATAACTTAAATAAACATTTACAATTTTAAAATACTAATAAATAACTTTTTATTCATTCTATAAATGTTGTTTTATTTTTTATGTTTTATTATTTATTATAAGATTTTTTTCTTTTATAATACAAGATTGAGTAAGATTTCGTTTTGGAATACAAACAAAATATCACCCCACAGCTAAACCACTTCATCCCTTAATAAATTCCGTTTACAAACTTAAAATTATTACAAAAACGTGTTTGTCACAAACATTTTTGGATTCACACCATTTTATGGTAACAGGATACTGTAACAATAAATTGAAAACGTGCAATTTTATCGCCCATCTGTTAAGAGTAAAAAGTTTATCACCTATCACTATTAATCCATACTTATATTATAACTGAGGAGGTGAGTGGCAACGCAGGGCGGGGTCGCCCTAAGAAGACCTACACTGACCTTATTGGTGAGGTCCTTCAGAAAGGTCAGATGCGGAGTACTCGTAACCGGCGTGCTTGTATGACGAGATGTATGAACGTAGCTGAGGCGAAAGGAATATGTAAGGATCGTAGCAGGTGGCGTTCTGTGGTTTCTGCCTACCTCCATGGGAAAAAGGCGTGAGTTTATGTGTGTATGTGCATAAAGTTTAAATAAATAAACTGTACTTGGACAAGGTGCAGTTTTGTGTCAGGTTTCCTTCCGATATTTTCCTTTAAAGACACAGGTAGCAGTTCCATGACGCATAATACCGTATCCCTGACACTAAGGCAATGAGCAGAGCCCCAGGCGATGTTACAAACACTAAAGGAATGCCAGCAGAGCAGAGGTAGTCAGTTAATTGCGATTCGTTACACTGTGAGCTAAATTTTGATGATTCAATCTACAGATTAGGGTTCAGTAGCGTCTATTTGAAATAACCAAATTAAAGTTTTCATTAAAAACTCCGCCTCGCCTCGCCTCGCCTTCTGCCTCGTTGGTCTAGTGGTCACAAAGCGCGACTGCTGAGCATGTGGTTTTGAGTTCGATTCCCAAGTTGGGCAAAGTGTTATTGAGTTTTTCCATTAGGAATTTCTCAGTAGCCGCCTCGGAGTCTGGCTCAGTGCTCGTTGATGGGAATAGGCTCGCCCCCTATTACATGGGGCTTAAAGATAACTGTCGAAATGTAGAATGTAATAATGGGTACACCTCTGGCTAAACCTTTGGGTATTACAGGCGTGATGTTATTTCATTAAAAACTTGAGCTGCATCGGAGTAAAATGGAAATAAAAGAATTCGTGCAAATTCGTTCTGTGGTTTCTGCCTACACCCATGAGAAAAAGGCGTGAATTTATGTCCTATGTATCCGTATGTATGTATATTAATATTTATTTATTTATGATCTGTAGAAGACTTACAGCTAAATAAAAGAAAATAATGAATAAATACAGGTAACACCCACATTTCGCCAGTTATGTTTTTTTGACTGGCGAAATGTGGGTGTACTAATGGGTACACCTCTGCCTAACCCTTCGGGGATTACAGGCGTGATGTTATGTAATGTGTTAAATAAATATAAATAGAAAATAAATATATAGAATAGAATACCACGGGACCGTTTCATACTAGAATTTCATCTTAATTCTCTGTAGACCCAACCATTAATTAAGTGTGAAGTTAATTAATAAAATAACGCGGTTCACGGTCTAATGGCCGACTCGCGCATGACCAGATTTTGTTATTAGTGAATATTTTTTGTCTGCGCGTCTGTCTGACCGTTGCTAACAAACGCGATTTTAATATAGCTATTATTTTCCGCTAGCTTTTGCCCGCCACTGCGTCTGCGTGAAACTTGTTTATATCGTACTTGCATACAAACTTCCACCCCCCTTTTCATCGCCTTAGGGGGTAATTTCCGGGATAAAAACTATTCTATGTCCTTTCCCGGGTCTTAAACTATCTCTATACAAAATTTCACATAAATCGGTTCAGCGGTTTAAGCGTGAAGAGGTAACAGACAGACACACTTTCGCATTTATAATATTAGTATGGATACTTTATAATAATATTATAAAAAGGAAATATTTGATTGTATGTTTGTTTGCATTGAATAGGCTCCGAAACTACTGAACCGATTTGAAAAATTCTTTCACTGTTGGGAAGCTACACTATCCGAGGGTGACATAGGCTAAATTTTCGGGATCCGTAAGGAAAATCACGCACGAAGTCGCGGAGAAGTGCTAGTATTTGATAATTATGTTTGTTTGTTTGTTTGTTTTATGATTGTTGTTTGCTTGTTTGGGCAAAGTGTTATTGGGATTTTCCATCAGGAATTTCACAGTAGCAGCCTCGGAGTCTGGATTTGTGCCCGGTTGATGGCAAGGCTCGCCCCCTAATACATGGGACTTAAACATAATTGGCGAAATGGGTACACCTCTGCCTAACCCTTCGGAGATTAGAGGCGTGATGTTATGTGTTTGTATTTTTGTATAATATTTTTTATTAGTAGTTTAGTAGTCAATTAGTACCTTTAAAGATGAACTCGCTATAAAAAATAAATAAAAAAAATATCTTTATTTCAGACCTATATCAGTCCATACGTTACCCGCTAAAAGATTTTTTTTTGTCAGATTATAAGTTCTTTAGATTAACGCGTTCAAACATACAAACAAACTCTTCAGGTTTTTAATATTAGTTATAGAGATCGAACAGAATTTGTTCAAAATGACACGCCAAATAATTTCATCAAATCTTATTTGAACTTTTAAAAATAAAATATGACACAAGCAAAGCCGCGGCTAACACTGTAGTCGTTTCTTTTTTTCTGTTATTCCCACATTAGTTTTGAAGATTTTTAATTGAATAATCAGACTTGAATGTTTTGCTAACGTGTTTTTTTTTTTAATTCACTGTTTCTCTTCGTTAGATTTTGACATTTAAATAATTAATTTGAAGTATTCACTTCCTTAGTTTTGAAGGAAGCGGGAAATTAAGAAGAATCTTTTAATACTTACATAATTACCTCGTTGGTCTAGTGGTCGCAAAGCGCGAATGCTGAGCATGAGGTCTTGGGTTGAATTGCCAAGTCGGGCAAAGTTTTATTGTGTTTTTCCATCAGGAATTCTCAGTAGCAGCCTCGGTGTCTGGATTTGAGCCTAATGGCAATAGGCTCGCCCCATATTACATGGGACTTAAACATAACTGGCGAAGGTGTACTAATGTCTAGACCTCTGCCTAACCCTTCAGACATTACAGGCGTTATGTTATGTCATAATTAGTCTAGTTTTTTTATCATATATTATGTAGTTCTGCTGACTTTAATCTCGTAGTTCCAAGCCCGTCTGCTGACCGTGTTTGATTCCCAGGTCAGGTGAAGTCCTGCCAGGGTTGCGGATTTACTTCGAAAGAGTTACCGTGGCCCTGGAACGCAAAGGGCACTAAAAGGAACACGGATGGATTTTAGTCAGTAGTAATCTGACACTCCCTTCCGCTCCGCCCAGAGTGGAAGAAGTAATTTGATGATTTGACTGTCAGACTTTTACTGACTAAAAAACCACCCTGTTCCTTCTGTTGCCCTTTACGTTCCGAGGCCAAGGTATCCTGATAAGACGTCCCGCAACCCCGGCAGGCGTTGGTCCTGCGCCTGATCTCTCCCCGGTCGTGTCGGATTGCCGTCCCATCGGACTATGAGAGTGAGGGAAGGAACACAGCGTGTAAAAACCTACCTACCATTTTACAATCCTAGCCTTTTCATACTTAGGATAGCACCTAACCTAGGCAAAATTTTCAGTCCAATTTAAATTTTTTGCGGACACTGACCCTGCGCATGCGCTGGTCATCGTTGATTCACGAGGCAATAAAGGTCACTATAAATGGTCTTAGGCCCTAAGGTTAAATAGTGGCAGGTTGCCAACCCAAACATAAAACATCCAGACGGACAGACATACAAAAAGATGACTACGGAAGACATCTCAATTAGTTCTCACAGTTCTTCAAATAGATAACTTATTAACAAAGGAAAAACAACTTTAGCATCATCAAAACAAAGTCCAAAATCGAACGTCTTGAAACACCATCTCAAATCCCAGAATAAAATCTTTTAAAACTACTCTCAATTAAAAATAAGTCTTAAAACAATTGAAATAAAGTATAATTCTCTTTGCACGGATTACGACAAAGAAGAAACGTCGATATGTTATGCAAATTCCAAGCTTATTTACATAGTTATAAAGTGTGTTTTCGCTTGTAATGATGTAAGTACGCGGGCAGTCGGGCTTGAAATGTTTTGGTGACATGAGCGAACGGCTAGCGCAGAGGAAGATGTGGAGACGGTGTGTTTTATTTTTATTTGTTTTTTTTTTCTTTGTTTAATTTGCGAAGTGGTATGCGAATTATAGAAAAACGTGGAGTATGTTGCTATATTTTTAATTAAAGTATTTCTGTGTTTGCCATTTGATTTTCAGCTTAATTCCTTTGGAGTTTGTTAGGATATTGCTTGACTGTCTTGTGTTGCAATACTAAAATTTTCTTAAACTTGAATCATGCTGTACAAATAAAATATCTTTTATCTTTTGACCAGAATACGATTATAATATCCTCCAGATACATAAGTCTATAACGACGCCATCTTAGAAATTACGGAAATAAAAAAATTGGGAGAAAAAATTCTTACATTAATGCTTATAATACTAACTACTAGTTTCTGCTCGCGTCTCCGTCTGCGTAGAAGTTAAGTATATCATAAATCATATCATAATATGACACTCAGCAAAAGCGTAGCTTTCTATCAGAGAAATATTTTTTGAAATCGAACCAACACTTCCGGATATTGCCGCTACAAAAAAAAAAAAACAATTAACTGTACCTAAGCAACTTTTTTTCAGAACTATGTCTGTAGTTTTATATTCCATATTTTTTGTATTATTTTTTTCAAATTATAATGTTTTATAAATAAGTACTTATTACCAATCAAAACTATATACGCGTAAGAAACTTCCTACAAAAAATCTAGGTACACGAAAAAATAATATTTCAAAAAATCTTTATAAGCAATTCGACTCCACGCCTCCGTATCGTGGGTGGCAGACCACCCAGCCTGGTACTTTCCCCATGTGTTTGTACGCCTCAAATTAGGCGATACCATTCTCAATTCCTAATTCCGGCTATACGCAAGCTAGCCGGTTAAAGGGGTAAGCTGTATTCATAGAATCCTGAACATTTGGACGGTTTTAAAAACAGTTTTAGCCTTGCGCCCATTCATGGACGAACTGCGACCTTCACTTGTTTGTAAGACGGTCTATTCTGTAACAATCCAATCCTATCTGATACTAGGAATGGACAGCTCACCTCAAGCTCACTTCAATCTAGAATTACCACTGAGATATTCACGACGACGCCAATCAGGGCAAGTACCAATACGACATTTTCAACACACATGTACTTTCTAACTTTATCTTAGACACAATTGACATTCCGTGCCACGGAAAGCACGTTAAGCCGTTGCTCCCGGCTGTCATACGTGGATCTGTGACAGTCGTCACGTGTCGTCAGAAGCCCGAAAGTCTGACAACCAGTCTTACCAAGGGGTATCGTATTACCTAGTTACTGGATTGTGGAGGTCAGATAGGCAGTCGCTCCATGTAAAATACTGGTATTTAGCTGCATCTGGTAAGACGGGAAGTCGATCCTGACATACCTAGTTGGGAAACGGCTGATGATGACGTTAATAAGTGCCTTTTAATGACCTAATTGAAACAAATGATTTGATTTTGACTTACTCTTCCATAAGGTAGAGTAGTGTTATTGGGTTTTTCCATCAGGAATTTCTCAGTAGCAGCTTCGGAGTCTGGTTTTGTGCCCGGTTGATGGCAATAGGCTCGCCCCCTTTATTACATAGGACTAAAAACATAACTGGCGAAATGTGGGTGTACTAAACCGCCTCAAGGGCCTCTGACATGGTTTGAGTGGAACAGTAAGTCCAGGTTTCCTCACGATGAAGAAGAAGAAGAGGAACAAACACACAAACAAATAAACTGACTGCCTCTTTGGTCTTGGGTTTGATTTTTCGAGGTCTTGGGTCGGGCAGAGTATTATTGGGTTTTTCTATAAGGAATTTCACAGTAGCAGCCTCGGAGTCTGGATTTGTGCCCGGCTGGCAATAAGCTGGCCCCCAGGTTTCATGGAGGTTAAACATAACTGGCGAAATGTGGGTGTACTAATGGGTTCACCTCTGCCTAACCCTTCGGGGATTACAGGCGTGATGTTATGTGTATGTCTTCCATAGAGACATTTATTTTCCTTGACAATTCAAAAGTGCCTGTAAATGGTCTAAATGAAATAAATGTTTTTGACTTTGACTTTAAAAAAGTACAAAGGCGGACTTATTGGGCTCGTATTATTATCATCACAATTAACAAAGCTAAAATGTCCCACGTGTTACAACGAAAATAAAACCTTAATTGCTATTAATTTAGACTTGTAATTCCTTACAAATGAATCGCAATGCTAAATATATGCGTTGAGTTCTAAAAATAGGCGTCGTGGTCTCATTCGTTGAAATAGGTACAGTGTGGTCTATGTTCCACTTACATACACAACATAACATCACGCCTGTAATCCCCGAAGGGTTAGGCAGAGGTGCACCCATTAGTACACCCACATTTCGCCAGTTATGTTTTAGTCCCATGTAATAGGGGGTGAGCCTATTGCCATCAACCGGGCACAAATCCAGACTCCGAGGCTGCTACTGAGAAATTCCTGATGGAAAAACCCAATAACACTTTGGCCGACCTGGGAATCGAACCCAAGACCTCATGCACAGCAGTCGCGCTTGCGACCACTAGACCAACGAGGCATTCGAGGGTTTTTACCTAATTAACAAAAGCAAATTAATTTTTAAAACAAACTATCAAAATTTTAAAGCGGACTTTTCAAAAACATTTTCACATATTTACTTAATTAAGCAATAAAAATCTTTCATTACGTCTTAGGGTGCAAACCACAGTTGTCGTCCACACAAAATTAAAAAAAAAAACACAAATTAAGTAATCCAGGTGCTCGTACGATCTCGATAAAATACCGCTTTGGTATAATTGTTTAATTAACTAAAATGTTGTATCGGCTGCGGTATGACAAAAATGAAACCTTTTATGTTTGCCGACATGGACGATAATTGGGCAGTTTACCTTACCGTTCAATAAAAGGAAATAAATTAATTGTTAAGACTTAAGGGTATAGTGGTTAACATGGAATTCGGATCGTTAAGGACTGGGTTCGGATCCCGGTTGTAAACTTTTTTTCGTATTTTGTCCTTTACGAGACAACTAGCTTCCGTCCGCGAGTTCGTCTGCGTCAAAGTATATAGGTATAGATTATTCCATTTATTTATTATTATTTATTTAAACTTTATGCAACAAAAAGTACAAAGGCGGACTAAAAAAAACACAATGGGTACACACCTCTGCGTAACTCTTCGGGAATTACAGGGGTTCGATTCCCAAGTCGGGCAAAGTGTTATTGGGTTGTTTCATCAGGAATTTCTCAGTAGCAGCCTCGGAGTTTAGATTTGTGGCCGGTTGATGGCAATAGGCTCGCCCCCTATTACATGGGACTTAAACATAACTGGCGAAATGTGGGTGTACTAATGTGTACACCTCTGCCTAACCCTTCGGTTATTACAAGCGTAACGTAATGATTTATATCGGTAACCTTAGTTATTTTACGGATATCTTCATTTCGTTGCGCATGAGCACTTTTAATGTTCACAAATTATTTTAAAACCCTATATCTTTCTTAGACCATCAAAGTCAAGAATGTTACCATACTCGAGTCCACATAATTATGCGTACAGAAACGAAATAAAATTATTAATTGGTAACACTGGCATAAAAACTATCATGGAGTCGGTTGATGAAGCAATTAATGTCATTTTGCTATATTTATGGATATGCTGTGTTATAAAATTTGCATAGCTTGGCTGTGTCTGTGTGTGTACCCACACACACAGACACAGCCAAGCTATAGAATACGCCTTATAAGGATGGCGTGCAAACCATTTTGGTTAACATAACATCACGCCTGTAATCCCTGAAGAGTTAGGTTAGTACACCCATATTTCAGATAGGTGGACAGACGATCTGATGAAGACCGCGGGATTGCGCTGGATGCAGGCCGCTTCCATCCGGTCTTATTGGAAATCTGTAGGGGAGGCCTATGTTCAGCAGTGGACGTCCTACGGCTGATATGATGATGATGATGATGACCCATATTTCGTCAGTTATGTTCAAGTCCTATTGCCATTAACCGGCCACAAATTCAGACTTTGAGGATGCTACTGAGATATTTCTGATGAAAAAATTCAGTAACATTTTGACTAACTTTCACTAGTCCAACGAGTCTGTCAAAATTATTTCAATTAAGTACTTACGGCGTGATTTTTTACGGATTTCTGATTTTTT
Source organism: Hoplodrina ambigua (assembly GCA_949774945.1). NCBI lineage: Eukaryota > Metazoa > Arthropoda > Insecta > Lepidoptera > Noctuidae > Hoplodrina > Hoplodrina ambigua. Next base: position 1,576,081 of record OX458991.1, read on the forward strand.
GATAATAGAACATAATAGATATAGTCTATAGTACTCAGTGATAACGTAGCTTCGGATTTGCGAAAGAATTTTCAAAATCGATTCAGTAGATCCAGAGATTACCCCCTACAAACTCACAAACTTTACCTCTTTATAATATTAGTATAGATTTTTAATGTGTCATTATTGCAATTTTATTCGAATCAAGATTTTTGTATCCATACTTAATATTATAAATGCGAAAGTGTGTCTGTCTGTTACCTCTTTACGCTTAAACCGCTGAACCGATTTTGATGAAATTTGGCATGGAGATAGTTTAAGACCCGAGGAAGGATATAGAATAGTTTTTATCCCGGAAATAACCCGCTAAGGCGGTGAAAGGGGGGCTGGAAGTTTCTATGTAAGTACGATATAAACAAGTTCCACGCGGACGTAGCCACGGACAAAAGCTAGCTAGAAAGTAATAAATCTTTGCTTAAATTTGTTATTTTTATTGCCATTTTATTCGTCCGTGTGTCCCATTCAAAAAAAACTAAACCGAAATTCGTCAAAATCAACATATTACGGCTATTAAAAGTATACTTAGTTAATTAAAATTATACAGTCTACACGTCCATTTGTAGGAAGCCCCCATTGGTTGCCAGCATACTTTGAATTTTTTCACTAATGAATATGTACTAAAATAATTTTAAATAGTTATTTACATATTTAAAATAAATTACTCATTATTACCATATTATTATGCCTTTGTATCTATTATTTTAAAACTATTCTAGCTGTTTTTAAACAGCTGTGTTTTTTACGCATTAGAATAATAAAGTCATAGCCAAATCATTTATTCCAATTAGACCATTAAAAGGCACTTTTAAACGTCATTTTTTACAAAAGAAAATACTTTTTTTTGTAATATTGAATCTATATTCCATACGTTCTAAGATGGTGCGGGTGACACATGTCAGTAATTCATCTATGGATGTCAGAATCGCATAACTAGGTCCGTGACATTATTTAATTTGCTAGTTATTTACTTACTTATTACTGATTCCGTATTTTACGACTATGGTATTAGTGTGCAGTTAAAATATTCAATCATGATTTTAAATCTCCGTAACGTTCAAGAGTGAAAAGCAACTGTTTGACAAATGTCACAATAAATGATTTGACTTTGACTTCTCAATAGTTGACAACCCTATGTGAAGGTCAAATATCTGGTATTCAGCTGCATCCGGTTAGACTGGAAGCCGGCCCCAACATACTTGGGAAAAGACTAGGCAGATTATGATAATGATTATCACTTCCTAAATCAAATGGTGTCGAAGTTTGAATTCTAATATTCATATTCATATTCGATAATCCGCGATGGTTCCGCTTTCGAAACCGTGTGCGGTCATCTGGCTTTAAGTTCGAAGTAAACATACATAATATTATCACGCCTGTAATCCCCGAAGGGTTAGGCAGAGGTGTCCTATTATTACACCTACATTTCGCCAGTCATGTTTAAGTCGCATGTAATAGGGGACGAGCTTATTGCCTTCAACCGGGCATAAATCTAGACTCCGAGGCTGCCACTGCGAAATTCTTGATGGAAAAACCTAATAACACTTTGTCCGACCTGGAAATCGAACCCAATACAAAACGTTTAGTATTTATACCCTTTAATTTTATCAAAGTTTCACTTTTATCGACTAACCAATTCCATATCAGTATATTTATCGATAATTTTGTATCGATATCAGATAGTAAGAAACGTACGTCGAAAGTTTGTTTAAGCCAGGGGCTTCCAAACTTGAGACTCCCTTTAATATTGTAGTTAATTTTGCGACAATTTTCTTAAAGCTAGATATTTGTGTGAGACATTAACGACGGGCCTGTTGGTCCAGTGGTTAGTGGCCCTGACTGCTAAGCCGGAGGTCGTGGCTTCGATTCCCACCCAGGACAAACTTTGTGTGATGAGCATGATTGTTAGTTCTGTGTCTGGGTGTGATTTATCTATAATATGTATGTATTTTTAAATTATATAAGTATGTATATCAGTTGTCTGGTTACCATAACACAAGCTCTGCTTAGCTTGAGATCAGATAGCCGTGTGTGAGTTGTCCCAAGATATTTATTTATTTATTTTTATTAAGAATAATATATTAATTATTTTCATATTATTCGCATTGCCACATTTAATGGCAATGCTTAGCCTCTGGTCAAGGTTATAACCAGCCCTTGGGTCACGGGAATTGTCAACCAACCGTTTGGACAACTCCTTGAAAAGGCCATGGGCACACGGACCCCACGACCCGAGGGTTTCTACTCCAAACGGCTCGAAAAAAGTTACCAGTAAGGGTACTATACTTTCGCCGTTTGAGGTTTTCTGCAGCCGCCAGCAGCAGCGCCTGCTAAAGAGTACACAATGGTTAACAGTGAACAGCGCCAGCAGTCAAACACTAACTATAGTTGCCATAGACAAGTTTTAAGTCTCCATTTTGTCAAAGACATCCATAACACAGCTGATTAGTCCCTTCACAAAAATAAAAACAAAAAAGAACCTACTGAACCCAATTTGTGGACCCCTGCTGGGTTTTAAACAAGTCACCACCAACGAAGACCTCACAATTAAGACATTTAGCCTTAAAACATGACTGCTCACTGTATTTTCAATGATAATCAACTTAATTTTGTTGTGATAAGAGAGTTTGAACCTTATTGCTTCGTCTTAGAGAGCTTAATAAAGATTTGATCTGGTTAAGACTTTGTATATGAAAAAAAGACAATTATAATGCGTTAAAAAGTTCTTAATTTCGAGATGTTGTGAGTTGTCTCGTGTTGGCACGAGTTTTACGAGAATTTTTCAAAGCAAAAAATCGTAGAACATACATGGGGGTGGTTTGGATAGCCCAAGAAGAGAGGAGTCCAAAATTTTCGTTTGGACGTCCTTATCTGGGACACCCTGTATAATACGAATATGAAGACGATGTACCTAAAATAAAAGTCATATAAAGTACTACAATACGTACAAAGAGCTACAAAATTAGAAATTAAAATCTTAGTGACTCTAGTTCTCTGACGGACTTCAAGCTGACACAAAACCATCAAAATCTTATCCTGCCTACCCTTTTAAGAGCGACCCGTGAAGATACTATAAAGCCCATGTTTTAAACACATAAAAACACCAAAAAAAAACATTTAAAAAATAAACAAACATGGTACAATAACACCGAATGTCTTAATTATCGGTCAGCATGGGTGGTCTGTGACGTCACAATTCTTCCTAATCAGTAGTTACGCCGACCAAAATGTCTTGATTGCGGCGAAATTTGGAACTAAAGAAATGTACTGGATTTTTGACGTTTGTGTTTGCTAGTGGCGCCACGTGAGGCTCGAAGTATAATGGTTGGTTTTGAGTTCATTCTTTATTCCCGACGCTTATTAATTTATTGGGTAGATTGTCTGATTGGCAATAAAGTTTAGCAATGATAGCAATAATTATAAAACTCGATGATAGTTGCTTTAATTTGCAATTTATTGAAGCGTACTTTTTTTGCAATTATGTTTTTTAATGCTAGGGAAAATTTAATGAGAGGCGGTAATTTTTTGTTACGATGTTTTAATAGTAAGCAACGTTAAAGCGAGTTTACATTTGAGTGCTTATAACCAACCATTTTAAGCGACTTCTAATTCTTCTTAAAAGTGAAAAATAAAAATATTTTTGACAAAAAAGAAAAGTGCCTTCAAAAACTAAAAAAAAAATGTAGTTTTGGAAGTCGGCGGTTTTGGTTTGTTGTTTGTTGTTATAATATATTGTCACCGACTTCTAAAACAAAAGATTTTTTATTTATTTCCAGTTTTTAAGGGCGGTTGTCTCTTTTGAAAAATATATGTTTTTTAATGTAAACGTACGAAACGAAAAATAATACAAAGCAGAAAGTAATTCTAAAGAGCATTCGCTATACTTTGCAAGATAGGCTATGTGCTATTCCAGACTATCTATTTCTGTGTCAAATTTCATCCAGCTCCGTTCAGCCGTTCTGGCGTAATTGAGTGAAAAATATGTCTATTAAATTTTTTGCGTTTAAATTAGCAGTAAGATTATGTATTTTATTGTGTGTTATTAATTCAATGTTTTCTTTTGTTTCAGGAAGAAGTAAGTACGGGTCGCGCTCACGGGAAGCACGTGAGATAATTCCATTTATTTTTTATTATAATTATCTTTTTATTTATCTCCTTACATAAAAATTCTATTTAAAAAAAATACAACATTTTGAAATATAAAAAATAGTAGCACACTGGTAATGGAAACTGGGTCCAAGCCACCGGCGGTCAGGGCTCCAAAGAGAGAAACCTTTTAACTTCTATATATCTCTGGACCCTAGGGTCCCTAGCCTATGGAAGGCATATGAGGGACCGAATCCAGAAGATCAGCAGATATAGCTTGCTCAGATTTTTCTTTTTCGTTATCGAATTTTATCGGCATATTTTACATAGACATTACATCACGCCTGTAATTCCCGAAGGGTTAGGCAGAGGTGTACCCATTAGTAACCCCCCATTTCCCATTTTTTTGTCATCACTATTTAATCATAAAATACATTATGAGTAAGTCAAATTTGACAAAAAAACAAAATGCAAACTTGGATCATATTAAAAATATAAGATACAAATAAAAATTTTGTTTTTTTTTTTTTATTAAATCGAAAATAAATACAGTGCTGTTATATAACTGTCAAAATCAGTCAAAATATAATTTTAAATAGCTGTTTTAATATCGTATTAATTAAATAGATGTTTGGATATTATTTTTTATTTGTATAATTAAAGATGTTTTTCTAAACATTCTTCTAATATTATTTGTGGAAAGTAAATTCTAAACATAATAAAGTAAGTTTGATGGCTTTATTATAAAAAAAACAGGTTATCAACTAAACTTTCTATTGCTTAGATTATTAAGAAACGGTCAAGATCGATCTTTATGACGATTTGACCAACCACCACCTTTTTCCCGTGACTATGTCCGCGTAAATGTCGTTTATCGCGGAAGCAGATGAAGTCACGGGAAAAAAATAGCTTATGTCCTTCCATGAGGTTTAAGCTTACTCCGTACCAAATTGCATCAATATTGGTGCAGTGGTTTAGTCTTGAACGAGCAAATGTATCATCTATATTCATTATTAACAGATTTTTTACGTATCCTTTACCTACCTTTTATATTTATAAAAAATAAAGAAAAATAGTCAACATAAGATAAATAATAATATTTTTTACATGTTTTTCTTTTTACTTACTAAATTATACTTATATTGATATTTATAAAAAATATAAAATGCAATAAAAGTAAGATGAATAAAAAAAACTAAATAAGATTTTTTCATTGGACCAAAATTAGGCTTCCAATTTGAAGTTTCGATACTTTTTTTATCAATAAATACTTACTGCGCGTTCAGTCAATCATATTAGATACCGAAATTCGATTACCTTCCCAGAACCCTAATTGGATTGTCACAGCATCAATCCACTGAGATTTCGTACAAAAACCAGTCTATTTTCGTACTACAATGGTCAAACTTGTAAAAAACATTTACAAAAAGCAACTCGTGATACTGCTAAATAATGAAATGAAATTGATTCGTTGCGCGTAAATTGAGAATACGTGGGCTTATTCAGTTTTTTGGTCAAAGTGGAAAAACGGTTATTGTTGATACTGGCCGGTTGATTTGATTAACGGGTAATCTACAGAATGGAATTATGGCAGGGGTTACCAATCGTTATAATATTGCGGCTTGTGGATTGTAATTTTTTTGTGACGTTTTTATTTAAGAATATATTTTTGTGTAGCTTTAACAGACATTAAAAATATTTTATTTATTTAATTAGGGTTAACGTAGTTCACTCTAAACAACTCTCCATATATCTTTATACCCCTGTTTCATCCCTTCGAGGGGGTGAATTTTGGAAAATCCTTTCTTATCGCATGCTTACGTCATTATAACTATCTGCGTGCTCTTCAGCGCAATCCTTTCAGTGGTTTGAGCTGTGTGTTGATTTATCAGTCAGTCAAAATTCATGGATATTTAATAAGTTAAAAAAACTCCAATGAATATCATCGTAATTATTACTAATAATTAGACAATACAACAATGGTGCCGATTCTCTTGTTCACAAACTAGACTAAATTTAGAGAATTGACATCTCTTACTAAAATACAGCGAAAGAAAAGGACAGTGACATTAAAGAACTAAGTTAGCGATGTCAAATTAGTTTTGCCTTGAACTTTCCCGTATTTTTAATCCATACGTTTTAAGATGTCAACTATAATTGTATGGATGTGTCAGATTGACTAAATTTGACAGCTCTTATTTACATTAGTCTCTTTCTTGTTTTACTGGACAGAAAAAGATGGAAATAGTCTAATTTTAGTTTAGTTTGTGACCAAGGGAATCGGCACCAATATAATGATTATACTACAATCAAAACGACTAGCGCGTACCGTCGTGTTACGTTCTTAGGGTAGATTCACAACACCTCAGGGCATCACGACGCGCAGGTTGGAAACCCCTGGTGTATGGTTTTTTGTGACTAAGTAGTAAAAAAAAAAACATGAAGTTTTTAGATAAAAAAATAAATTGTATTGAAATAAATCTTCAAAATACGTTAAAAGTTGAAACATGACTATTATAAAAATTATTAACAAAAATATTGTTAAATGTAATTTTGTTTGCGTTTTTTCTTCATTTTATTTCTGAAATTAATGCATCAAATATTCAGAAATGGAATGCATTTTTGTATATATACAGCATGTTTTAAATGTTTGTGCTAAAATTTGTACCCAATAACAGTTTGTGCAACCACAGTTTTTGTGCAACATTTTTGTTTTAACTAACAGCTTTTAATAACAAGTTTTTGATGTGCAACTCAGTTATTTCCTTATAATAACTTAATCTGAGTTGCACAAATATTTTTAGATACAGTTCCAGTTAAGAAGATACTTCAAATCATCACTCTTGACTTATCATCATCATCATCACCAGCCCGCCAGGCGGTCGGTGAAATATTTTGACCAATTTTATCATTTAGGTCTTCGATGCTCGTTTGAGCTCGGAACTGAATTGGTTAAGATATTGCATCGTCCGCTTGGCTCGGGGACTTCAACGGGGGACGTTTGTGCAACGTGTTCTTTTTTAAATATTATTTATTTTCGTGTGTGTTTATTATATTTTAGAACTATTAACGGTTACTTACACTTACTTGGTTGTATTTGTATACAGGGCACATTTTAATTGTTTGTGCAACTTTTAGGAGGTGAAAGGCCTCATGATTACGAACAACTTTTACTATAGGACCAACTCTGAAATATGAAAAAAAACAGCTTTTCTCTAAAAAATTAACAAAATAAAAATCAATATTTTTTTAATTAAAGTTGTTCGTATTTTCTCCCACTCTGAAAGACGTGCAGAGATTAAAAAAATTCTGGCCATGTTTGTGGACTTAAGTGCTTATATACAATCCAGATAAAACCCTCGTGAGTGTAGCTAGCCGTTAATATTCATAAAGGTAAAGGACAGACTGATCATAGGCGCCGCGTGTTAAACTTTTGCATTTTAAACCTGGAGTGTGATCAGTTTGTTCATGCCTTTAAAAATTGTGCTATGTGTGTTTGTTTGTTTGCTGATACATGTTTTGTTGCTGTGTTTGTGTTACAACGTTATATTCTTAGTTGCAACAGTGTTTTTGGCATATGCACCTATTGTGTTAATGTTTTTCTATTTGTGTTTTTGTTATTGGAATGATATTTTTATTACTTGTGTTGTGTTTGTTTTGTAATTTTACGTGGTCATGTTTCAACTTTCGGTTATGAGTTTGATGTTTAATTCCTAAACCCGATTACTTGTATACCACAGGCATTTAAGCTATTCGACAACATTTATCACTAAAAAGTAGGTAACATAACATCACGCCTGTAATCCCCGAAGAGTTAGGCAGAGGTGTACCCATTAGTACACCCACATTTCGCCAGTTATGTTTTTAGTCCGAAAAAACAAAAAAGTAGATTCCGGGAATATATACTAAAACTCGCTCAAAATGGAAAGAACGCCGGCCAGTTCAGGTGATGTGGATTAAAGGAAATCTGCTGTCCTACACGATGTTAGGAATTGATAGCACACCTCCAGCCCACTTCACCAATATAACTAAGATAAATTTTAACTTAATAGCACTGCAGTACCCTGGATTTGCTAAGATTATCACCTAAAAACTTAGGTAGACTCATTATAAAGTCGTTAAACCATAGCAGTCCCCTGCCAGATATAGACATCTCTTCTCAGAAATAAACTATCTATTATAACCAATATTAACCACTTTAGGCTGAGAAATTCGTCCTCCATTTTAGTTTGTTTCTGACCAGGTCCCCGAACGCGAAGGCCGAAGAAACCTCCTGGGGACAATGCTGTACCTGATGAAAAGAGACCCCGCACTGCATTCTCTGGACCACAGCTTGCAAGGTTAAAGGTATGGGATAGCTTTTTACCGAATTAAGTAGTAGTAGTGTTTGACCAAATAATTATTTCTATGCGATAAACCTCGAGTCGCCACAAAGAAGGCAACTGACCAGCCACTTATTTGTGTTGTAAAACCTTTTTTATTTTTTAAAGCAACATTACCAATCCTTACCTTAAACATTTCATAAACATTCCCTACCTGATAAACATAAAGTTTAAGATAAAATCGCTTACCAAAAATCCTCACAGCCAGTCCCATGGTCTATGAAACCCACGAGCAACCTCATGACTTGTCTATTAAAAACACCATACTACGTCGCTGAGTGGCCAATATTTTACTAGGCTGAACGAAACGAAATGAAAGCGAGTACGGAGTTCTCTGGTCGCCTTTGAAGCCAATCAAGCAACCACTAAACGACTTCCATCAGTCTGCATCCTAAAAATCCTTTTTTTCTCCACAGCACGAGTTCGCCGAAAATCGCTACCTAACAGAACGAAGACGTCAAAGCCTGGCAGCAGAGCTGGGTCTAGCCGAAGCTCAGATCAAGATCTGGTTCCAGAACAAGCGGGCAAAGATCAAGAAGGCTTCGGGTCAGAGGAATCCCCTCGCGTTACAGCTGATGGCACAAGGCTTGTACAACCACAGTACCGTTCCTCTGACGAAAGAAGAGGAGGAGTTAGAGATGAAGGCTAGAGAGAGAGAACAGCAGTTAAATAGAGTTTAGATTTTGAAGGGTTGTTGAGTTTTGATGGTGTAGTTTTGTTTGGTGATATTAAGCACGATAGTGTGTTTCGTCCAAGCTTAAATCTTCGAGTCAGTTATTGTATTTTAAACTTTATTCTGACTGTAGTAAAGTTCTTAATACAACATTGAGTCCTTATTCATGGCCTGTCTAGTGGACGCAAATAAAGCTCTTTAAGATTACGCTGTTTTCGATGGAGCAGCATATTCTCATACCTCACTTTTCAATCAGTTGAGCAATCCAGAAATAATAGAGAGACTAACGGCTAAATTCTTAAACGTAACTCAATTTTAAGTCGTTTTTAAATCTTTTGCTATTTCTGTCACTTGGTAGTGAAGGTGTGATGTAGAGACAGAGATACATTTAAGAAAGTCTTAAAATTAAGTGTCGGTTGAGAATTTAGGGGTACAATAATCAAAAGAAAAAATCTGCGAAAGTGTCTCCCAAAAAATTTAGTTCGTCATCAAAACTCAACAGTAACTGCTAATGTTAAAAGAGAACAGCAACAATCCTGCGTCCCTCTCGCACTTGTCAATAGTTTAAATAAAACAATAACCATACAACTTACATGACACTTGATTTGTAGATGTTTTTACACGTTTTGTTCACTTCTTCGTTATATCGTCGCAATCATATCCAGTCTCTATTCTACCATATAGCAGGCCTAACAAGAGCATACTGACGATAGAAGTATACTATTTGAATTGGAAATACGACAATCCTATAGTATTTAGGTTAAAAATAAAAGGGAAACAAGTTTAATATGCGGGCTTCTGCTAAGCCCACTATTCTAAATTAGGTACTTACTGCTTTTTATTTAAGTATCACCGTATCTTAGGTTGTTAACTTACAAAAAATTGACAAAGATTTTCAATATTATCATAAAATAGTTGCCAAAAATGCCATTAAGTCGAAGATATTTCATAATTTTGTGCAATAAGTATGTTATTAATGAATATTATGATAAAAATTCTAAAAAAATATGGTTAATTTCACATGATATTTGACTTAAACTTAAAACAAATATGACTCTCGACACAAAATGGTTACCGTGATATATTATTGTTACTATCCTAGCAATTGTTACGAATGCTATTTTTTATGATAAAACAAAAACAATGTGGTCTTTATACAGTGTATATTACAAGTTACACTTCTCAAATTGAATTATAATTACATATTCTTGATGCCAATATCAACACACTCTAGCCAAGTACACATTAAATATTATAATGCACAAATATGTGCACAAACAGGTGTACTTCCTCTTCCGTAATTCTCCTAGTCCTGGATGGCAATCCGACACGATTAGAGAGATACCGATGGCTTTATGTGCTTTCCGATACACTACGGTGTCACTCCACCAACTTCCAAGTCTGAAAAATCTCTGATGGAAAAACCAAGTACCCTACAAAACCAACGAAACAGTCCAATTAAATCATAGTGTATCAACTAGGTAATAATATCTTGAAAATTACTAATGTCATTTGCAGTATATTATCTTACATAGCATTCCGTAGCAGTAATATATTACATGTAATAATAGTTATTGTTATTTTATTGCGACGATATAACATATAACACATACAGGTTGTATAAAGACACTTCACGTGTCCGTTAACTAAGCTTACTGCCCATCAAACCAAGTAACAACGAGCAAAAATTATTGCTGGGAAATGAATTTTATTTTGAGTGTCAATAATGTCTATTTTTGGTAGTATGCACTTAAAACATTGAGCTTATAGAGGAACAATACACGCCACGAAAGATGAGACTTGGCATACCACACAAACTTTATTATTTCGTAATAAATAATATATTATTGTTAAAAAATTTAATATAAATGTCATCGAAATATCCATGAATGGATACACAAATTATGGATAGCTATTTCGTACATCCATACCTGCGCAAGCTCCCCATTACAGACGCTTCTCAAGTCTCATCTCTCGTGGCGCGTATTATAACTTGGAGCAAAATATATTGCAGGAACCGACTTTTTAATATGAAAAAATACTTTTTTTGGTAGTACGCATGTAAAACATGGTGTTTTCGGAGGCTCAAACTTTATAAGACCCCTGACCCATGACCCCTCGTGGGGGTATTCAAAGTTTAGTCAGAACATTTCAAACTTATTTATGAAAAAAAGTTGGGACTTTGACCTACAATATCTCCGTAATCAAAAAGTTCCCAGGTATAGTCCAGAACAAAAAAATGATCGCAACGATGGGTAGAACACGTGACATACGGCTACGTTAAGTGTCTTTTAACGCCCTGTATAATTCTTTGTTGTTTTCTGGTCATATTATACATTTGAAGATTACCATAGCATTTTACTGACTAATTGTGAGGTCAAACAAACGTAATTTTGTGAGTGAGTCGCGTAATTTACGTTCAATTGAAACTGACATCTCTTTTTGCGTCGCTGTGCAAACAGGACTTTTGTAGGAAAGGAATGCATCCACAATAAATTCAAGTAGATAGTGCTAGTCATTCTTAAAACGAAACAATGGTGCCGATTCTCTTGGTCACAAACTAAACTAAACTTAGACTATTTCCATCTTTTTCTGTCCAATAAAACAAGAAAGAGACTAATGCAAATAAGAGCTGTCAAATTTAGTCAATCTGACACATCCATACAATTATAGTTGATATCTTAAAACGTATGGATTTAAATACGGAGAAGTTACAAGGCAAAACTAATTTGACATCGCTAACTTAGTTCTTTAATGTCACCGTCCTTTCCTTTCGCTGTATGTTAGTAAGAGATGTCAATTCTTTAAATTTAGTCTAGTTTGTGAACAAGGGAATCGGCACCAATAATAAAAAATAATACATTTTTTCTTTAGTATTTGATTTTCGAATTCGAACAAGCCATCTTGCCGCTAGGTTTAGGCAGGGGGCCGATGAACCCGCACGCACACAGCGATATAGTCGCGCGACACTGCCTACCGTATACGCAACGAGGCGATTCTGTTCTTTGAAAGAGGTGTATTCTAAAATACTGTCAAACATAATTAAAAAAGCATGTATTTATTAATTTTTTGACCAGGTGTTGTAATTTTTGTAAATTATTTATGTCTTATAATGCAACTTTCAAAAAATTGTCGAGGCTACAATATTACACCTTGTATAACGCGACTTACAACTCACAAAATAATGTTTATATTGGACTAGCGCTAATTGTAAACTTGCATTTCTTATTGTTTATGTACACAGGGGCTAATGTAGTCTCATTACGACAACATAAGAAGCTTAATTCTGCCAGAAAAAGTCAACCCACAATCTGATCTTATAAACTAGCTCCTGAACGCAGTTTCGCTTGCGTAAAAAAGTAAGTTGAAATGTTACCGGGGTAAAAAGTATCGTATGGGTTTTAGAAGGAAATGGTCTATCATTGTTCCAATTTTCATTCAAATCTGTTCAGCGGTTTACGCGTGATTGAATAACAAACATTCAAACATCTTTACAACTTGGTAAGATTTCGTGGGTTGATTAGTTTTGGCAGAATTAAACTTATTTTTGGCACAAGCGTTATTTTAATACTGACCTAATAAGGCTATGTGTACATATCCCTTAAAAATAATCCCTTTGTTAAAGCCATTTATTAAAAAAAAACTTTTTGTAAAAATTTTAGTCGAATCTCCCACTCGAATTGTATAAATAAAAAAAAAGTGTAAATAATTAAAAAAACTTAACTTTAAGAACTTAATTAACAAATTATTATTAAGTTATTTATTGTGCAATGTAGCAGTATTAGTCATTTATTATATTTTGACAACATTTTGAAAAAAATGGGCACAAAGAATCTTTATTAGTGGCACAAATTTTTTTTTCCGATTTTTTTTTTGTATAATTTTTCCGATTTTTGTTTTTGAGTCTCAAAATGTTGTCAATTTATAAATGTGAAAAAAAGTAGCGATTTATAGACAAATCTTATTAAAAGAAGTTAAATGAATTTTGTTGTTTTATTTTTTTAACAAATCAATGACGTCACTGAATGACTAAGTAAGTACTTGTAATACTTCTTTTTAATACAGGGAGGTATTAAGGACTTCGTAAGTTTGAAGGCTGGATCAGCAACTATAAAAAATAATTGCATTAAATTGGTCATTTTAACACGACAGCCTCTATAAAAGAGTGCTATATTTTTATATTGTAATATTTTTTTTCAAAAGTTTTCAAAATAAAACCACACTTACAAAACAAATGAGAACTCAGCCTGTCTGTCTGTGACCTTAGAACAACAAATTACTGAACCGATTGTAATGAAAGACAAAGAGGTAGCTTGAGACCCAGATAGGCTACTTCATCTACGTCCCCGATAACCGATACCTAGGCAAAAGCTTGTTCTGTCAATGACTAAACATTTCGAACCAATCAAGTTGTTTGACAGATTGAGATAGGTAGGTACAGATGGCAACGTTTTAAGGTAAACACTGCGGCATCTTATGACGTTGTAATAAGAGCGATTTTACAACAAAAAGGTGTATGGCTACTGTAGTTCTTATAATTTATAAGTGGAAGATGTCAGCTGACGCATATTTCCGTCCAGGGCATTTCTTTTTTGTCTTGTTTTATAAAATATATGCCCAATTGAGTAAATACAAGTGTATTTGATTTAGTTTTATGTAAACATTTTTTTAAAATTTGCTTCACTTTCTCGTGAATAAACAGTTTTTCTTTGTTTCTTTTCTTGACTACCAGTCAAAGAAGAAGCGGGCAAAAGCTAGATGTATCTCCTTCAATGATACGATTCCAAATAAAAGTTCAATATAGTTCACTCCTATAAAATAGCATTCGTCTCCACAACCACGCCAATCGTTCTCACTTCCCATTAAAAAACGCAATAAAAAAAAAAAACACCCGAAATTAAAGTTTAGCACCCGAGAATCGAACCCGCATTCCCGATTCGCGATGCCGCCGCAAGTATTTCAATAAAATTCACCCCTCTCGCCCCCCGACTGTCAGTTCATTCGCAAGACACCAAATTAAAAAGGGGTGAGTTTAAGAAAATTCGTTAGAGGGGTGTTAAATGTTTTTTTTTTTTGGGGTTGAATTTGTTCGGTTCAGTTTTTATTGGGGGTTGAAAATAAAAATGTAGCAGTCAGTACCTAATATAAGTAATTTTTGACGGCCTCGTTGGACTAGTGGTCGCAAACCGCTACTGCTGAGCATGAGGTCTTCTGTTCCATTCCCAGGTCAGGCAGTGTTATTGGGTTTTTCCATCAGCAATTTCTCAGTAGCAGCCTCGGAGTTTGTGCCCGGTTGATGGCAATAGGCTCGCCTCCTATTACATGAGACTTAAACATAACTAGCGAAATGTGCGTGTACTATTGGGTACACCTTTACCTAACCCTTCGGGAGTTACAGGCGTGATGTTATGTCTATCTGTCAGTACCATCAGACACCGAACTGTGTCATTATGTAACTGATTCATTGGCAATCTGATTGCTGCGAAATATCAATCTATTTTTTGTTAAGTTCTCAATCAATAGACGCACCTCTGCATTAGATTAGTTTACCGTAATACTCCGTCCTTTAAAAAAGTGATGAAAGTAGCCGTACAGGGGATCAATAACTTTTATTCAACCCCTTGTGTCTAACAACCCTCTTACTAAAGAATTCAACGTCAATTAAATATGTAAAGATATTTTTATTTAAATCTTAGGATATGTATATTTATACATTTAAATAAAATTCTAGTCTCATATTTATACGAAATAATAAATTGTGTGTTTGTCCGGCTAATCCCCTAAACGGCTTAACCGATTTTGACGGGCCTTTCACTGGCAGATAGCTGAAGTCATAAGAAGTAACTTAAGCTACTTTTATTTTAGAAAAACAATTAGAATTCTGCGCAAAAAAAATCACTGCAGACAACCAAAATTTACGCGGATGAAGTTACAGGCATAAGTTAGTATGTAATATCTATTTCTACGAATCCAACATAATTAATAGGTATCTATGTATCACTACACACCATAACCCTCCTCTCTACCAAATCAATTCGCAACAACAACAGTTGTTCACTGTTGTTTACTGTTGCTAACTGTTGTTCTGTTGTAAAAAAAAAGTAGTTAATTTGAGAACATGCTCGAGGCACGCGCGCCTCTGGCTAAGGAAGAGTTTACATGGCGATGTCACATGAATAAATGTATGATGGAATTTTAAATTGAAGGTTTTTTAGAAAAATGCCAAAGAAACATTTACAGGCATTTTTGAATTGTCAAGGAGTTGGTCAGTTAGTCAGAAAGTTGAAGTAGTTTCACTTTGCCCCATCAAGCCGTCACTCTGCTGTGGCAAAGTATAAATAGGTATATAGCAAAGTATAATAAATATAAATATACACTAATTCTGATATGTCAACCCTGGTGGGGCAGAATCTACCATGATTTTATACTAGTGGAATGTGCCCCATCAAATCGTAATAGTGGGGCATATCCCACTGCAAAATTTAAGGCAGTCTACTTTGCCATAGCAGAGTGGCGGCTTGATGGGGCAAAGTGGAACTACTCACTAGTTGCTCGTTCCAAAACGTAGGTAGGTCTCCATGGAGAAGAACAAGCAAGAAACTCCACGACCACTCTTTTTAATTATGTTATTACAAAATACTAGTTAGGTACATATTCTTGTTGCTTCTTTAAGTGAAAACAATGTAGCTAGGGAGCAACATACATACACAAAACCACGCCTGTAATCCCCGAAGGGTTAGGCAGAGGTGTACTCATTAGTACACCCAAATTTCGCCAGTTATGTTAAAGTCTCATGTAATAGGAGGCGAGCCTATTGCCATCAACCAGGCACAAAGCCAGACTCCGAGGCTGCTATTCAGAAATTTCTGATGGATAATAAGCCCGAAAACACGTTCCCCAACCTGGCAATAGAACGCAAGACCTCATGCTCAGCAGTAATGCTTTGCGACCACTAGACCAACGAGGCAGTTTATAAAATCAGATTTTAAATAGGTATCTAGTCCAAAATAATTCCCACATTTTCCACCCATACAAACCCTGCTCAATCTACAGTATGGGTGTCGAAATTCTTGACAGGAAGCTATCGAGGGGTTGAAAACACCCCTATCGAACTGAATTTGATTACAGTCGCGACTTTATTTTTCACATCCCCCTGTAGGTGGGGGTCCAAATTGTGTTATTGCGATTTTTTACGGTTGATACTTAGTGACGTCATACGGCAGGTCTAGGTACTGTGAAGGGTACTTATAGACATTGTTTTTTTGTTCATTGTTTACTCTAAAACAATGTCTTGATTGAGTGTTAGGGGGCGAGCCTTTTGCCAACATCCGGGCACTTAACCAGACTCCGAAGCTGCTACTGAGAAATTCCTGATGGAAAAACCTAATGACACTTCGCCCGGCCTTGGAATCGAGCTCTAGACCTCATGCTCAGCAGTCGCGCTTTACTACCAATAGACCAACGAGAAAGTCATCTTTACAATACCTACCTGAAGTCCTGTCTTGAGAAAGAAACTAAAAAAATATGCTAAACATAGCATCGACTCAAAAATGTCGCCTTAATACTCTGCCAAGTCTACAAACCGTAAGCTTGAACATATTAATTAAGTACCAATTAATCAACGTTCGACTATAAGAGGAACTATTCATCACAATTTCAATAACAAACTACAAAAAAAGCTATACAGGTGTCAAATATTAATCGGACTGAGGTGAATGACCTTTTGACGTCAGAATAAAAATTACCGACCACCCACGACGAACGCAATGCACTAAACCACTTCGCGACAGCGTGTATCCCCATCTCTTTCCCCCTTAAAACATTCCTTCGTACAACAAAAAGAGATGGCTACACTTCGCTGGCTTGCGTTCAACATTCGAATATCGTTCGAAAAGCATCTAACGTAACTTGAACTGTCATTAAGAACATTCATTCAATAAAATGAGGCCTAATGCAATGGATTATTGTCTATTTTATTTTGACCTGTTCTACGGAATATTTAGTTAGTTTTCACAGTTCTACTTATGTTGGCAAAATCCAGTTTCAATTGACCTGAGCTTTAGAACTTTGATGGTGAACTGAGAGGTCTTTTATATTGGTTTTTAAGGTTAAGACAGATTGTGTAGGTTATTAGTATGTCGTTTAGTTTCGCTCCAAGTATCGGCCATCACATAATCCTTGTCTATGGGTTTCTTAAGATGCTATTAAAGAGGGTTTTATCAGGTGGATAGACACAATTTAACTGGTAGTAAAGAAATATCAATCGGTAAAACATATTTAACCAATGTTTTTATAGTTAATTGATTTTATTTAACTGCTAATTGTTTAAGGGTAAATTTTTCACTAGTCAGGGTACACTTATGTAGTACAAAAATATTTCATTTTTCGCCTTACCATGTTCGAGCTTTAATTGCTAATAAAATACTAGTTATTTGCACTGTTTTAAAGAGCTGAGGCTCCGTCGAAGTTTTTAAAATTACTTTAAGGTAATTTGGGCCGATAGTGTGATTTTTCTTTAAGAGCCGAAAATCTGCAACGAAATTTAAAAAACAACATTTTTGCTTTTGTACTAAGTTTAAGTAATTTCGGGTGGCAATAAGACAGACAGTTGTTTTTATCGATCGTAGACCATACTTTCAGGATTAATTATCAATAAAAATATTTCCAAAAAATACGACACAAAAAGAGAAAATCTACAAAATCTGATGTAAAGAAGGATATCCCAAAAAAATATTAAAATGTCGTCTAGCTCCTAAACCGCAAAAAATCGTAGAACATACATGGGGGTGGTTTGGATAGCCCAAGAAGAGAGGAGTCTAACATTTTCATTTGGACGTCCTAAGCTGGGCCATCCTGTATAGGCTATATTTAAAAAAAAAAAAAATAGAGATCCGTAAGAAACATCACGCAAATAAAGTCGAAAGGGAGGATGATAGTTTTTAAGGTGCTCCCTCACCGGGAGCATTCACGTGTATTGTAACATTATAGATTCAACTTTGAGCTACAATACAATACTACCTCCCTGACTAACGAGCATTTGCGTGTAATGTAACATATAGATTCGACTTTGAGCATTACATTGGAAGTGGAGCGCATTGATGTTACAAGTTGTATCAAGATATTACACATTGTATCATTACAAGGTGCGCATTGTAATGCTCGGTTCTCCTCCTTCACTGATGTAATGCTCAAATCTGTAACGTTACATTACACGCGAATGCTCCCGGTGAGGGAGCACCTTTATAAGAATTTGTATAGGGACATTAAATAATATTTAATTTAACCAAATTTTATTCCGTGCGTCCGCTATAACCGACATTTACGCGGACAGAGTCGCGGCAAAAGTTAGTATTACTAGTATAGATTTAAGCTCAAACCATTAAAGAAAAATATGATGACTGTAATATCTCTGGACATGAGTACTCTTTGTGTGGTCTACGATACAATATATTAAAAATATTTTTTCTTGTGTTAGTTTATTACCTATTTGCATAAGCAAAAATATTTATTAATTCTCCCGTCTGCCGCTACGTACTTGTACCAAAGTAAAAGAAAGAATAATCATTTTATTCTGATTTTTTTATGCCCTATGAGCTTCTTACCTCGCCTCCAACCAACACTTTTAAAAAATTGCACTTTATAATTATGTTATCATAACACAACATTACGCCTGTAATCTCTGAAGTGTTAGGCAGAGGTGTACCCATTAGTACACCCACATTTCGCAATTATGATTAAGTCCCATGTAATAGGAGGTGAGCCATCAACACAAATCCAGACTCCGAGGCTGCTACTGAGAAATTCCTGATGGAAAAACCAAATAACACTTTGACTGACCTGGGAATCGAACCCATGATGGTCATGCTCAACAGTCGTCCTTTGCGACCACTAGAACAACGAGGCAGCGAGGCACTGAGGATATTAAAATGGTAATAAGTTTTGTATATTATAATATTTGACAGTGCATTAAATTATAATTGAAACTGTTACAAGTATATTGACATTTTATTTTTTATTTGTACTGAATGGTACTGATCCTGTTGTTAAACGAGTGCTGTCAGTTGGGATTGGTCATCTCTTAACTGCTATGGCTTACATTTTTATTATTTTTTACTACTGTTTTATATTTATCTTTTTGTGATCACATATAGAATCAACAAGAATAATGTAACCAGAATTTTGTAAAAACCTGATTGGAAACAGTGTCCGTGGAGTTTCTTGCTCGTTCTTCTCCAAAGAGACTTACCTACGTTTTGGATCGAGCAAATAGCTTCAACTTTCTAACTAACTGACCGTCTCCTTGACAATTCAAAAGTGCCTGTAATCGGTTTAATTGAAATAAATTTGGCTTTGATTTTGACATCGATGCCTCTCGAATTCCCAAGGATTCCCAGCCTTCTGTGGTAGGCCAGTGTTACCAGACTTTCAACTGGAAGCCGACCTCAACATAACATACCACAGATTAGAATGCCAGAGATAAAAAAGCCTAATTTGACAGCTGACAGAAGCAAACTAACCTCTTTTATAAAAAATGCGAACGTATGCAAAATATATGTGGGAAAATATATAAATAATAATTATTTATTTAGACGTGTAGTATCAATGCGTGGAATTTTTGTAAATGCGCTGCGCAAGCGCCAATCAGCAAGTAGGGGTGGCACGGCTGGATGAAAATTTTTAATTTAAGATTACAATGGTGCATTTTTAATTTAAGATTACAAAACATGGAAATAGTCTAATTTTAGTTTAGTTTGTGACCAAGAGAATCGGCACCATTGTCTATGAATTCTTGTCTGCTTAGTAGGTTTCTGATATTTTTATATTTTCACTTTACGGGGTATAACAAAACAAATTATATTAGCCGTTATAGAACAACGCAAACTACCCACTAAATTATTTAACTTCTAGCAAAATTATTGCTGGAAAAAAAACAACTTTTTTTTTGGTGTGATAAAATCACCAATAGTATACCATGCAAATGATTGTGCTTATGGGTGCATACAGAAGTACAGGGGTCGTATCATGGGGGTATTTAAAAGTTCAGTTACAATATTTAAGACTATTTCGTAAACAAACGTACCTAGTGAAAAGTTGTAGCTTTGACCTTCCATAACTCTAGAACCAGTGGATTCTCAGGTATGATGTAGTAGAAAAAAATATCGTACATACATAAACTCACACTTTTTTCCCATGGGGGTAGGCAGAAACTACAGAACGCCACCTGCTACGATCCTTACATACTCCTTTCGCCTCGTCCACGTTCATACATCTCGTCATACAAGCACGCCGGTTACGAGTACTGCGCACCTGACTTTCTGAAGGACCTCACTAATAACGTCAGTGTAGGTCTTAGGGCGTCCCCTCCCTGCGTTGCCACTCACCTCTGCCATATAAATACTTTTTGTTAATCGTCTTTCAGTCATCCTCTCAACATGACCTAAAAACTTATCGTAATAATACCAAATGAGACCAGTTATAACTAAAATCGTTATATTTTTTGTTGGCTTCAGTAATTAGTAGAACTTGACATATTCACAATCACTAACAATTAATCTGCCTAGCCTTTTCCCAACTACGTTGACGTCGGCTTACAGTCATGCAGCTGAATACCAGTATTTTACATGGAGCGACTGCCTATCTGACCTCCACAGCTCAGTAACTTGGTAATACCATTGGTAAGACTGGTTATGTCAGACTTTCAAGCTTCTGACGACCCGTAACGACTGTCAAAGATCCACGTATGACAGCCGGGACCAATGTTTATGCTTTCCGAGGCACGGAGGAATCTCGATGTGTAAAGATGGCCACCCATCCACGGACCAACCCCAGCAAGCGTAGCTTAACCTTATAAATCGACCTGAACTGCTGTTTTTACTTCGCCACGAGCTCCTCAACAATCAATAAACAATAATAAGACTTCACAGTTCCATAACTTGACAACCCTACACCTCAACCAATCAGCGTCGCCGGCGCCGATCTATCACCGCGGCCGGCGCGAGCGCAACCAAAATAAAAACAAACAGCGCGCGATCTGGGTGGCCCACGGTTTTATATATCAATTTACAATATTCACTTTTAATCAGTTTAAGTTCGGTTAGCAAACGAGTGAGACAGTTAAAGTTAACTTTTTGCGATGTTAATGCAAGTTTGTGTGAGAAAATTATGGTGTTTAACCGTTTTTCACCCGACTGCGCCTACGCTCATAATCAAACAAGTCCGCTTATCATAACATCACTCCTGTAATCCCCAAAGGGTTAGGTAGAGGTGTAATCTGTGTTCGTAAATTAGTAAAGCTACTTAGGTACCTATAAACAAAATCTTTAGTTGGACACCTAAGTACTTTATGTTTTTAAGATTAATTCCGTAATTAGTTTACATGAATAACAAATAAAACATACCGTATATGACATACAGTATATAATAAAACATAACTGGGCACTAATCCAGACTACGAGGCTGCTACTAAGAATGCTCCTCCTTGGTCTAGTGGTCGCAAAACGCGACTGCTAAATGTGAGGTCTTGGGTTCGATTCCCAAGTCCGGTAAAGTGTTTATGGGTTTTGAATCTCTCAATAACAGCCTCGGTGTCTGGATTAGTGCCCAGTTGATGGCAATGAGCTCGCCCCCTATTACATGGAATTAAACATAACTGGCGAAATGTGGGTGCACTCAAAAGTTTACCTCTGCCTAACCCTTTCAAGATTACAGGCGTGATGTTATGTTATAAGAATTAAGTTTATAAAACCCCGTGATAATGACATTCACGCGGGTAAAGTCACAGATAGGAACTAGTCGCTCTTATCTAGCTAATGTAGCTTGAAGAGAATACCTAATTAAGTTGAATTCAAGTTCCATTTTAAGCTTAAACCATGACTGTTACAAGTATGAATTGTGCTGACCATTGATTTACTAAAGCCGATGTCACACTAAAAGCTACGTTAATCTACACAGTGAAATATAAAAACAGTATTTCTACTACATCGTGTTAAAATATGACGGTGCTAGGAACGTGCCAGACAAAAATAACACTTTGGCGCTTTGCACATAGAGCAACTATTGCAGCAACTGACAACTAGCTGGCAATTAGCTGTTTACATAATTATATTTCAATTGGACTGCGCACTTATAGCAACTCGTGTATCGAGTTCCGGTGATCGTCAACAGTTTTCAGTTGCTGTAATCGATGACTAAGTTAGTTGATGAAGAAGAAGATGAAGGTCGCAGATTAAAAAGTAACTTAGTCTGTTCTAAATTGTATCAAAATCGATTCAGTGGTTTAACAGTGAAAGCTTAAGAAAAAAACTCACTTTCGAGTTAATAACAATATTAGTCAGGACTGGACTTATACCAGCCTATTTCTGTCTCACTCTAATCATGTCAGAGATCCTTGAGGCGGTTTAGAGACTCTGACACCAGGGTGTGTCAGGTCGTAAGACCTTACAGCCCATTCGATAAAGAAAGAAGTCAAGATTAAATGATCGCCTCGCTACCGCGTAGCTTTGACTACGCACAATCTCAAGATGTTATCTCAACTTCAGATCAATTAGATCGATAACACACCTTTGACAACCTCCATATTTGACACGTTTGACAGTTTTGACAGACTTGACAGTGTCGTGACAAGCGCGTGCTAGCGTGTAAGCAATTATTGTAACATGTTCTGTGTGTTTATGACTCTATGAGAGTAAGCAATAGGTGGGTCAGGCTTGGATTTTGATAGGTGACCGGGGTGATGGAATTGGGTCAGTTATTAAGGTTTTTATAATTCCATCAAATGATATAGGCCATAAAAATTAGGGCATAGGCATTAAGTTCGCCTTTATACAATGAATTTTTTACATGTGCATTTTAAATAACATAACATCACGCCTGTAATCCCCGGCAGGGTTAGGCAGAGGTATACCCATTAGTGCAGCCACATTTCGCCAGTTATGTTTAAGTCCCATGTAATAGGCCCTACCCTATAGTAATTTAAATAAATAAATAATTTTCGCTTATGAGGTCATGTTTGTCCTTCATGTTGAGGGTTCAACACCGGGCAATACTAATGTGACTTTTTCAATTCATATGTATTTTCTAAGTTTATCTTGAACATCACTGACATCGGTGAAGGAAAACATCGTGAGGAAACCAGTAGGCTTACTCTTGAACAAAATCGAGAATGAGATTGAAATCGACATTACATGTACATCCGATCCAGTTTTAATTCCAATAAATATAAGAAGATATTTATTTATAGAATTAACGAGTTATTTAATATTTTAAAATTTGGTTATTTACGTTTTCATTTGTATGGCAACCTCATGTCAATCGCTGTAGTCAAACATGCAGTCGATTCCAATCTCATTCTCGATTTTGTTCAAGAGTAAGCCAACTGGACTTGTAATTTATTTAAGTCTAAAATCGCCAATCCGCCTCGAGCAAGCGTGGTGATCAATGCTCGTGCCTTCTCTGTATGAGAAGAGGCCTTTGCCCTGCAGTGGAGCAATAATAGGCTGGTATTATTACCACTATTACTTCTGTCAAACATTTTATAAAATAATAGCCTTAAGGATGTAAAATTTCATTTTTCTCACCCTGTCCTAATTTTATATGAAAAATCATTTCAAACAAGGACGAGCGAGACTACAATAGCTTTCTTTGCGATTAGAAAGAGAGGCACCACGCAGAGGTCATAGGTGGACGCGTGAAATAGCAACATACAAACTGTACGCGTGTGAAAGGGACAGATATTGCGAAAAGGATAATGACAAATGAAAAGCATAGATTATTTCGGTGACAGAAGTGATTTTTGATTAGAAATGTCAAAGTGAAATTAATAAAACTAATGCGTAGTGTCTGCTTTTAGAGTAATCAGCTTCTGCCCGCTAGTTCGTCCGTGGCA
This sequence comes from Hoplodrina ambigua, assembly GCA_949774945.1. Lineage (NCBI taxonomy): Eukaryota > Metazoa > Arthropoda > Insecta > Lepidoptera > Noctuidae > Hoplodrina > Hoplodrina ambigua. The sequence continues at coordinate 1,600,142 of OX458991.1, forward strand.
AAATTGATATATTTATCACATTATCTTACGGTAACAGAACATTTTTTCCAGTATAAAAAGTAGCCCATGTGCTATTCGATAATGACTATAATCTATGTCTGTGCCAAATTGTATCTAAATCCGTTCAGCGTTTCTCGCGTGATAGAATAACAAACTTCTATTCATTCAAACAAAATGTAGGTATGTTCTTACTGAGATACAAATTCTTTAACCATACGAGTAGTAAAATTATCATGTTGTCTATCTGTTTGTCCGTTTAGTTCTTCAAAACAATACAATGGGTCATTTTGCGGATTTATTCCGAAAAAAATATGTGTATTTTTTACATTCATTATAACAAAATAATCTTGATATTTTTACTCGCCGCCATATTAGTAAATCGCACCAAAGGCAAGGTAAAATAACAGCTGATATTAAACACATCATAATCATATTCATAACAAAGCCGCTGTATTTATAAAAACATCCATAAACAAACATTCATCCCCCGTCCCTAAATACCGGCACGTGCCGATGTAAAGCGGTCCCTAAGACCGTTCACTACCGTTACCGTCTCTAGGAACGCCCCAAATTACGGTTAGAGATCCATGCACTACAAGTATCAAGAATTTAGTATAATTTTAAGTCAAAAAAATTATATCAAAAATCATAATTTAAAAACTAGATGAGATCATCTAGTTTTTAAATTATGATTTTTGATATAATTTTTTTAAATAAATGTAAGTGGTACAACGTTCACCAGATGGTGAACGTTGTACCACTTACATTTATTTTACTGTTTTCTTTAATCTCCTCTGTATTAGTGTAAATTGCAATAATTAGGTATTAAAATCGGTCGCGCCATTTTTGAGATTTTATGAGACTAACGCAGGACAATTGTTCTTATATGAATCATCAGCTGGATGAGGGCAGCACAGACTGGTCATTGTGGCTATCTTTAGGGGAGGCCTATGTCCAGCAGTGGACGTCGTTCGGCTGATATGATGATGATGGTGATAAATCATATAAAAATCAATTGCCATTAAAATCCAGTAAAAAAAAACGAGTAGGAAAGTCAGCAAATTAAAAAAAAAACCATTGGGTCCTTCTCCAATCCTCCTTTTAATCAATCAAGTAGGTTATATCTAGGTACTCATCTTGTAGACAAAACAAACAACTTTCCACAAAAAAAAACTCTTACAAACAAACGCATTTTGTATACAAACTCCTTTCCCTACACGAAAAAGTACTTAAAAACCAGAAAGAAACTTCAAAAAGATCTTCAATTCAGCACTCAAGCGCAATCATAAGTACTTCCGATCAGTCTATGATAGTACAAATTAAGCGAATCCTCTACACTTACTCTTTGACAGCCAAACTTCGCGAGGAAAAGAGAGGGCAATACTATAGAATGTTTGTGTTGAAGCGAGAAAGAATACTCCGTTTAGACCACCCAAGTCGACGCTTGGTATCCGACAAACTATTCGACTGCGCCATTATAATCTTGATAGTTTTTTTTAATTATATTTTTTTATCGTTGTTTATTTAATAAGCGAATTTTGATGTGCAATCAAGGCGCAATTGGTGATGGAGTTTAGGTCCGGGTTTGATTCCGGTAGCGAATTTATTTGTTTTCAGTGGTTGGTAAATTAATTTTTGTTTTTGAGATATCACGTTTATCGGTAATAAGGGCCTAAATGAGCACTAAGCCAACTTAAAACCTAGGAAAAAAGAACACACTAGACAAGGTCAAAAAAAAAATAGTTTGCAATTCGAAGTGTCAAACTATTTTTTTTTATTTACTTTTTATTATAAAGAAAAAAAATAAGAGTATTAAAAATGACTGGCTTATTCCTGACTGCAGAAATAAACTAAACAAATTGCCTTAACTAGTCGTTATTCAATTGTCGCCTGCGGGTATTCATTAAACTTATGCAATATTTATCACGTACACAATAATAATGAGATCGTTTGAGGAATAAGAATATTAATAAAAATAAAAATAGGTAAGCTTAGACTAACTTTTACAAATATCTGATTTTAATACGTTGCCAATAATATTAACATCATAATAGTAATAAAAAGTTTGGTTATCAATATTTGCTAACGATATTTAAAATAATATCAAGCATTGTTAAAAAAATATTCTTTAATTTAACTTTATAACATTATTTTTATAAGCACCGTTTGATTACAGCAACACACAATGATCACCTGATATATTTATACAATATATTATAGTATAACACGAGTCGTTTAAAAAAATGGCGGTGCTTATTATACCCTTTCATTGAACCCAAAGTTTGTAGCCTCATAAAATTATTATCATAAATTATGTTTGATGAAATGATTAGTCATTCAATTTGAGTCAAGTATCAAGTAATGTAGGTCCTAGTAATACGGTTGTAATAGTCTCGAGGTTTGCACCAATACATTTTTTGATCTCAACCAATGATTGTACTTGTACAGAACGATTTAGTGTGAAAATACACGCGTGGAAATTTGGTGCAGGCCTTTTGGTAGCTGGATAGAGATATGCTGAAAGATTTTGCATGACATAAACTAAAAAATAATACGGAGTACTTAATTCATACTTTTTTTTCTAATTTAGTGTTAATATTAAGTGTAGGTACTACTATCCCACGGGAACCGTAAGTCTTCCGGGATAACAAGTAGCTAATGTGCAATTTCAGACTATAATTTATATGTGTGCCAAAAATTCAGATAGTTTTTGCGTGAAAGAGTATCAAACATCCATACATCCTCACAATCTTTCGCATTTATAATAATATTATTGTATTACTTTTGCACCTACCATCAAGACTGCAAGGTAGACTGGTAGAAAATGCTCAAAGCATTAAGTCCACCTTTGTACAGTGTTTTTTTTACATGTGCATCATCATCTGCCTAGCCTTTTCCCAACTATGTTGGGGTCGGCTTCAAGTCTAACCGGATGCAGCTGAGTACCAGTATTTTACATGGAACGACTGCCTATCTGACTTCCACAACCCAGTAACTGGGTAATACGATACCCCTTGGTGAGACTAGTTGTCAGATTTTCGGGCTTCTGACGACCCGCAACGACTATCAAAGATCCACATATGACAGCCGGGACCAACGGCTTAACGTGCTTTCCGAGGCACGGAGGAGTCTCGGTGTGTAAAGATGGTCACCCATCCACGGACCAACCCCGGCAAGCGTAGCTTAACCTGACGGATCGACCCATGCGGCTGTTATTACTTAGCCACGAGCTCCTCCGCTCTCGTATTTTTTATATGTGCATAAAGTTTAAATAAATATTATAGTAGGATTTTTAATAAAATTATAGGTTATGTAAACATGATTTTTTTCCGATCTATCGATAAAGAATAAACGCCACAATTTAACCCCCATATGTTTCCATAACCCAATGTTTGCTTAGCGCCTCTTTAGTAGATTTTTAATCCAAAGTATATTATTGATAATCGATTGATGTAGGATGCTGAGTGGTCCATCAGATATTAATGGGATGCATCCGCTAAACATTTGATATGTCTGTGGCTATTTTTTTATTAATAGTAGTCGTTAATGATGGGCGTAAGCTTCGCTGAAGACAGCGCAGAAAGAGAGGAAGAGATGATCTGGATCAAGGTGGGAAAGAGATCCTGGAAGGATTGAGGGGGGGCCTTGCCCAATGCCCAGCAGTGGGACAGTTCGGACTAATTATACATACATAACATACATACATAACATAACATCACGCCTGTTATCCCCGAAGGGTTAGGCAGAGGTGTACCCATGAGTACACCCACATTTCGCCAGTTATGTTTAAGTCCCATGTAATAGGGGGCGAGCCTATTGCCATCAACCGGGCACAAATCCAGACTCCGAGGCTGCTACTGAGAAATTCCTGATGGAAAAACCCAATAACACTTTGCCCGACCTGGGAATCGAACCCAAGACCTCGTGCTCAGCAGTCGCGCTTTGCGACCACTAGACCAACGAGGCAGTCACTAGACCAACGAGGCAGTCGAGGAACTAATTATAATAATATTATTAACCGGACAAGTACAATACACGCCACGAAAGATGAGACTTGACAAGCGTCAGTAATGGGGAGCTTGCACAGTTATGGATGTACGAAATAGTTATCCATAATTTGTGTATCTATTCACGGATATTTCGATGACATTTAGATTTAAACTCTTAACAATATTATAATATTTATTACGAGATTATAAAAGTTTGTGTTGTGTGTCAAGTCTTATCTTGTTTGGCGCTTATTGTACCCATGTAACTTTTTAATTTACATGTACCTACTTTCTAAGTTTATCTTGGACATCACTGAAATCGTTAAAGGAAAACATCGTGAGATTGACATTTGATATAAACTGAGTATGGTTGCTAACCGCTCCCCTGAATAGTAGCGTGATGCTGAATTCTCAAAAAATATTTTTTTCCCCATCCTACTGATAGTTTGTGTGCTTGTATGACGAGATGTATGAACGTAGATGAGGCGAAAGGAGTATGTAAGGATCGTAGCAGGTGGTGTTCTGTAGTTTCTGTCTACCCCCAATGGAAAAGGCGTCAGTTTATGTATTTAAATGTATTACATAACATCACGCCCGTAATCCCCGAAGGGTTAGGCAGAGGTGTACCTATTAGTACACCCACATTACGCCAGTTATGTTTTTAGTCCCATGTAATAGAGGGCGAGCCTATTGCCATCAACCGGGCACAAATCCAGACTCCGAGGCTGCTACTGAGAAATTCCTGATGGAAAAACTCAATAACACTTTGCCCAACCTGAGAATCGAACCCAAGACCTTATGTTTAGCTGTCGCGCTTGCGACCACTAGACAAACGTGGCAGTCATACCTACATACATAAACTCACGCCTTTTTCCTTTAGATGTATGAACTTAGATGAGGCGAAAGGAATATATGTAGGGATCGTAGCAGGTGGCGTTCTGTAGTTTATGCCTACACACATTGGAAAAAGGCGTGAGTTTATGTATGTATTAGTACTCATAATCATTTTTAAAACGACCCAAAGTTCAGCTCCTCGTTCCTCTCATCAAAATTAGAATTAATAATAATAATATAGGTAAGTTAAGTTATCTGAAGTTAGAAATTATATTAGTTTAGATTTATTTACAATGGTGCCGATTCTCTTGGTCACAAACTAAACTAAAATTGGACTATTTCCATCTTTTTCTGTCCAATAACATAAGAACGAGACTAATGTAAATAAGAGCTGTCAAATTTAGTCAATCTGACACATCCATACAGTTATAGTTGACATCTTAAAACGTATGGATTAAAAACACGGAGAAGCTCAAGGCAAAACTAATTTTACATCTTTAACTTAGTTCTTTAATGTCAAGGAATATCACCGTCCTTTCCTTTCGCTGTATGTTAGTAACAGATGTCAATTCTATAAATTTAGTCAAGTTTGTGAACAAGGGAATCGGCACCAATGTCTAATTTTTAATAGGTTTTAGTTTATTGATTTAAATTTTTTGTTTATGTTTTTTTGTATTAGTTTGTAGTAGATAAGTCTAGATTTAATTATTTTTTTGGAAACACTTTTTGTTTTGGGCAACCTGTAAAATAGTGTGTGTTAGTTAAATAAATAAATAAAAATATTATCATGGCGCTTCTTCAGTACATTTGAACTACTAACAGTTATTGATAACTTTGATTGATGTGGCTAACGGTAAGTTACCACTGATGGGTTATTAAACATCCGCTCAAATACTTAGTGGCTTCTTAACTGAGGGTAAACTATTATCGTTTCGTGTAATGGTTGAGGGATCGGTGGTGCGGCAGCTAGACTGCACTGTGTTGGGTTCGGTTCGGGGCCGTCTCTATGATGGATGTTCTTGAAGTGTTTTGAAAAATGACAATTTGAATTTGCCTCGTTGGTGTAGTGGTCGTGAGCATGAGGTCTTGGGTTCGATTCCCAAGTCGGGCAAAGTATTTTTAGATTTTTACATCAGGAAGCTCCGTAGCAGCCTCGGAGTCTGGATTTGTGCCCGGTTGTTGGCAATAGGCTCGCCCCCTATTACATGGGACTTAAACATAACTGGCGAAATGTGGGTGTACTAATAAGTACACCACTGCTTAACCCTTTGGAGATTACAGGCGTGATCTTAAGTTATTTTAAGGCACGCCGCCGGGGCCCCACGACGTACTTTGGGACCCTTAGCCAAAGTGCCCAATGGAGAAGAGGGGCCCGATCTGGTTACAAACTTTTTAAAGTAAAAAATAGGCTGTCATGGCGAATGCCGACAGAAGTGAAATCTTAACATTCTGTGCTACTCAAAAAATCCTATTACACTTTACTCAGCCTGGGAATCGAACCCAGGACTACGCTCAGCAGTCGCGCTTACGACCACGATATCAACGGAGCACTTAACGCATTAACCGCACACCTTCACAAAGCTAATTGCCTATCATCACCAATCACTAATCACCAGTCTACAGCAATCACCGCAGTACTACGGTGTATATGCGATTGTTTGTCAAATCTGTCACTCAGGAAAGTTTATCTTTTTTGCGTTATTTATTGCTTAAACTGATCACCAGTTTAGTAAAGTCTCATCACCGTTCACTAATCACCACGTCTCCTAAACTCTGGTCGATGTCTATTTAGTTGTGAACTCTGTCACTAGTGTTGTCGCCACTAATCTAAATAAGCCTTGTCATCACCGATCACTAATCACCACTCCGCTCACAATCACCGTAGAACGGTGTGTGTGCGATTGGTTGTCGACTCTGTCGCTATATAAAGTTTATTATTGTTATTAATACTGGTCGTTTATTGCTTCTGGACGATTACTGTGGTGGTAAAAGGGGGGAGTAGTGTGGATAAGACTTTGAGGAAAAGTATTTTTTTGAATAAATAATAATTAGGAGCATATTATTTAACTAAGTTCCGATTACAAAGATGAGTGAAAGACGATTGACAAAAGGTATTTATATGGCAGAGGTGAGTGGCAACGCCGGGAGGGGTCGCCCTAGGAAGACCTACACTGACCTTATTGGTGAGGTCCTTCAGAAAGGTCAGGTGCGGAGTACTCGTAACTGGCGTGCTTGTATGACGAGATGTATGAACGTAGATGAGGCGAAAGGAGTATGTAAGGATCGTAGCAGTTGGCGTTTCCTAGTTTCTGCCTACCCCGATGGGAAAAAGGCGTGAGTTTATGTATGTATGTAGGTTCCGATTAAATTATTTGACTACTGTCTAATTTTTTTATAATATTACCTTGGCCAGAGGATAAGCATTGCCATTCAACGTGGCAATGCGGCCAGTCTTATAGGCACATTTCCAGTAAACGGCGATGCGAATGAATTTTTTGATGCCATTTAGTTTAAGTTCGTTTTTTTTTATTCTGATTATTTTTTTTATAATTACGTCTGTATATTGTAAAATTATTATTGATAAGAACATTATAGAATTTATTTTATAATATTAGATGAATACCTTTTATTTAGATTTAGTGTAGGTAGTTCTAACAAGATCTTGGAAGGCATGGTTGTTCATCATATTTTTTTTACATTGCCAATCAAGTGGATAGCTCGATTTGACTTTTATATGAATGGCATTAAGGTACAGAATACATTGTACTTTTTTGTCATAATTTTCCATCATAGAGAATGCAACCAATTAGAACATAATATTTTAATTATAATTTCGCAGTCACACAAAAGCATTAAGCGTTCTAATCATCTATCTAATCTACGTTTTCTAAAAATGAATATTCCAAAAAAAAAAAATGCAAAAAATTGTGTTTGTGGAATTCCAACAAGAATTCCAATACAACATTTACATCGGCCGCATCCACTTTATTCCACCGCTGCGCAAGCGCACGCGGCGGCCGCGTCGTGTGTGGTCCAGTGGAACGGCTCGCAGTATGCTCTACATACATTTTAGTTTTCATAGGAATTTCTATATTTGGGAAAATTTTGTATAATTCTCATAGGAATCTTGTTGGCCTGTTATGCTTATTATTTTGACAGGGTGGTCGGGTTATCTTTATATTATAATTGTTTGTACGTATGTGTGTTACTGAAGTCCTAAAAGGCTGGATCGATTTTTATGTTTTTTTTTTTATAAAATGAAGGACTTCCTCGACTCCCTCGTTGGTCTAGTGATCGTGGTATAGTTTTGAGTTCGATTCCCAAGTTGAGCAAGGTGTTATTGGGCTTTTCAATCAGGAGGTTCTCAGTAGCAGCCTCTTTTGAGGTGGTAAAAATCATCAAATGCGTCCTTCCGCCTTGGGTGGGGCGGAAGGGACTGTCAGACTTTTACTTACTAAATAACCACCCTGTTCCTTCTGTTGCCCTTTGCGTTCCGGGGCCACGGTATCCTGTTAAGACGTCCCGCAACCCCGGCAGTAGCAAACTCGGAGTCTGGATATGTTCTCGACTAGACTGACGAGGCAGACATATATATATATATATATATTACATTATAGGTATATTATATAATACCAAGTATTTTTTTTTTTTGCATAAATATAATCATAGGCTTGGTAAGTAAAATAACTGCCTTAACGATGATTAAAAAAATACAATTTGCGAGCCAATCACCATCATTTGAAGTTATTAAACATAAACATAACATAACATCACGCCTGTAATCCCCGAAGGGTTAGGCAGAGGTGTATCCATTAGTACACCCACATTTCGCCAGTTATGTTTTTAGTCCCATGTAATAGGGGGCGAGCCTATTGCCATCAACCGGGCACAAATCCAGACTCCGAGGCTGCTACTGAGAAATTCCTGATGGAAAAACCCAATGACAATTTGCCCGACCTGGGAATCGAACCCAAGACCTCATGCACAGTAGTCGCGCTTGCGACCACTAGACCAACGAGGCAGTCAAGAAGTTGAAGTTATTAAAGTCTTTATAATTATATCATTATTATTATTATTTTTCGCAACCGCTTGTTTAATTTTTTATTACCTAGTTTTTACTCGTGGTTTCGACCGCGTGAATTTTGTTACGGATCCCTAATGTTTTTGCTATTAAAATATAGCCTACTAGCTTTTGTCGGCGACTTCGTTCGCGCAAAAATAAAATAAAATATATCCTATGTTACTCGCACATAATGTAGCTTTAGGTGAAAGAATTTTCAAAATCGGTCCAGTAGTTTTTCAGTTTATCTATTACAAACAGACAAACATAAATACAAAATTTTCCTCTTTATAATATTAGTGTAGATTACCTAGCTTTTACTCGTGATTTCGACAGCGTGAATTTTGTTACGGATCCCTAATTATTATCATAGTTAATATAGCCTGTAGCTTTCAAGGATAACGTAGCTTCCTTTTGACGAAATAATTTTCAGAGTTGACACCAGTTACCATTAAAGTATTCAAGACACAAGTTTTCATTAAAAATATACTTCATTTCAGCAAAATCCAGATTCATTTTCAATTTACTGTAAAATTAGATATTTTTTTGCTTTGAAATAAATATAACGTCGCTGTGCTTGCAAAATCCGATTTTTCAGGATAAAAACCCAACTTTTCAGGTGAAAGGAAAGGCAAAAAACTGTTTATTTTCCGAACTGTTAATAACATTTTGAAATTAAATAATTAAATAGGTAGGAAGTCAATTAAGTAAGCTAATAAGTGACGATAGTGGTGCCGATTCTCTTGGTCACAAACTAAACTAAAATTAGACTATATCCATCTTTTTCTGTCCAATAAAACAAGAAAGAGACTAATGTAAATAAGAGCCGTCAAATTTAGTCAAACTGACACATCTATACAGTTTTAGTTGACATCTTAAAACGTATGGATTAAAAATACGTAGAAATTCAAGGCAAAACTAATTCGACATCGCTAACTTTATTCTTTAATGTCACCGTCCTTTCCTTTCGCTGTATGTTAGTAAGAGATGTCAGTTCTCTAAATTTAGTCTAGTTTGTGAACAAGGGAATCGGCACCATTGCCATACAATCTCAATCTAAGCAGTTAAAATAAATGATTTGATTTGAGGGGGACCTAGGCGCCACGATTGTCCATACACAATCGTGGCGCCACATCTCTTAAACATGTTTGTTACGTATAACATGTTTGTTTGTATATATTTGTAAAAATATTTTTTTAGCGGTAGACATATTTGTTTATCGCTTATTTTAAACATCGTAGCCTGAACCTTCTCCCACCGATCATTTTGAACTCCTTCCCTTCAATTTTAATTGTAATAACTCAAAAACAACCACCATTGCTACAGTTTTCAAATTATCACCAATTTACCACTATTTGCTATTAGAAGCCGATGTTTGCCGAACGCTCCCGATGTTTACCGAGCACGTCCGATGTTTGCCGATCATGATCGACCTAAGAAACACCATCAATATTTACATTCTTCATGTAATACTTTTACAAACTTAACTTTGCGGTTTTGTCTCAAACGTTTTCTTCAAACTTAGTACGTTGAGAACCGCAAATTTAATTTGGTATTTTAATATGACGGTTACAAATTTGAATTTGCAGTTCGATAGTCAGGTAGTTGGAACATTTTGTTTGAGTTTTAGAGTTTCGCAGCCGCATTTAGTAAGTTTGTTTCGTGTCAATATTAGGTTTAGTCATGACGATGCATTGTAATGATGATTATGACTCTTAAGGAGGTGAAAACGTGAACTAATATTTGTGCGCAGTATTAAATGTAGTGCACGATGTATTTTTAGAAAGTTACGGTCACATAACATCACGCCTGTAATCCCCGAAGGGTTAGGCAAAGCACCCATTAGTACACCGACATTTCGCCAGGTATGTTTAAGTCCTATGTAATAGGGGGCGAGTTTATTGCCATCAACCGGGCACAAATCCAGACTTCGAGGCTGCTACTGAGAAATTCCTGATGGAAAAACCTAATAACACTTTGCCCGACCTGAGAACCGGATCCAAGACCACAAGACCACAGCGACACTTAATAAAAAATACATTAACACAACCTAATATTTTCCAAATATGTTCCAATATTTAGTTTCAGCCATCTTTCATCAAATCCCTCTCAACATCGTCTAAGTACACTCCGTAGCTTGAACTAGAGCTTATGCGCACGCGCATAGTGACTTACATTAATATCTTAGCGTCTCCGTATGACGGATGGGGTGAGATGACAGATTTACTTGCGTGCTACATCATCGATGCGTTTTATTGTTGTTATACTAGTTGAAGCACGTGGATTTGCTTGGGATAAAACTTATAAGAAAAAAGAAAATTTAAAAAATGCAAAATTTCGACTTCGTAATTTTTTTTTTTGAAGTTTAGTCTACAGTACTTACATACATACATACATACATAAACTCAAGCCTTTTTCCAATGGGGGTAGTCAGAAACCACAGAACGCCACCTGCTACGATCCTTACATACTCCTTTCGCCTCATCTACGTTCATACATCTCGTCATACAAGCACGCCGGTTACGAGTACCTACTGCGCTTTTTTTATTTTACTTTTTTTTGTTAAAAATCTGCCATTTTGATTTTTACTGAGACACAATGAGGTTGTAAAATATCCTCCATAGAAAACCCCTTTTAAAACTAATAGACAGACAAACTTTTAAAAGTTTATTATTAGATATTAAAGTAACACCAAAATGTATTTATAATGTAATGTTTTAGTTCGTTTATTGACAGAATCTTTCTCACGAACTATTAGATGTAAGTAATGGGCAGTTTATTTTTGTCTAAATTATTGTTTTTAAATATACTGTTGTGGAGAAATTATGAGAGGGTAGTGTTATAACTACTTTTCTCAACAAGCAACGAACAACTAGCTTCAACTTTCAGACTAACTGACCGACTCCTTGACAATTCAAAAGTGCCTGTAATTGGTCTAATTGAAATAAATGTTATGACTTTTTTACTTGTGATACCGCAGCAGTACCGTACGGTAAAAATCAACTTTGGTGAAAATAACATAACATCACGCCTGTAATCCCCGAAGGGTTAGGCAGAGGTGTACCCATTATTACACCCACATTTCGCCAGTTATGTTTTAAGTCCCATGTAATAGGGGGCGAGTCTATTGCCATCAACCGCGCACAAATCTAGACTCCGAGGCTGCTACTGTGAAAATTCTAATGAATCCAATAACACTTTGCACGATCTGGGAATAGAACCTAGGACCTCATGCTCAACAGTCGCACTTTGCTACCACTAGACCAACGAGGCAGTCCCCCAAAAAAAAACAACGTCAAATTACTTTTTTTTTATTCTTACTAATATTATAAAATTAAATGCAAAAGTAACTCAGCCTGTCTATCTATATGTCTGTAAAACACTGAACCATTTTTTATGAAATTTGGTACGGGGTAAGTTTTAACGCCAAGAAAGTCCTTCGTCTGCGTCCGCGATAATCGACATTTATGTGACCGAAGTCGCGGTCAAAAACCAGTCTCCTAAAATTTAACTAGAGCCGAAAAGTCCATCCCTATTTCTCATAAGTCACACCACAACTTCACAGCAACCACGTCCCCGTCACAGACAATTTCTAGCGTCAAATATAATAAGCAAAAACGCCAATTAGCATCAAAGACACAAATAAACGTTCTCCATAATCTATTTCGGTGCAAAGTATTCGGCGGCACATTCGCGGGAACGCTAAACGGCCATGATGGATGGCCGAATACCGGCCTAATTGGTGCCTAATATCGTACGTCATAGCATTTGAATTATGAACAGTTTGGTGTAAGTTTAGTTGATGTTTGGTGCTGTGAGGGATTTTTGATTGAAGATTGTTTTGAAATAATTTTAAAATTGGAAAAGAGAAATAACGATTTCTGTGTTTATTTTCTGCGGTCATTCAATTAGATAGCTTTGCAGCTTTGATCTAGTTGTCTGTAGCGCAAAAACTAGCTTTTACGAAAGTCAAACATTTTTCTAGATTTTGTATTTAGTGGCCTTATGGTTTTATAAATAGACTAACTTTTAGATTTTTTGTTTGGAAATAGTATTTAGTATATTTATTTAAATATGTACTGGACAATATACTTGTCTTTTAAACCATAAGACAAAGAGTGTATTTAACATGACTTTTTGAATTCGTTCACATAGTAAACAAGAAATCCTTGAGAAAATCTTTTTTCTTTGCTCTAAAAATCTAGAATAAATATATGTTTAGGTGTCAAATGGTACTTGATACAACTAACCATTAAGTCCAAGACACGACTACTCTGAGTAAACACTATATTGTAGCCATGTAAACCCGATTATTTTAGAATTATCTGTGAAAATAGATTTTTAGTTACTTAGAAAATCAATTTAATAGTTAGTCGATTGAATGGGAAGTCACAGTGTACTATTCCATACAAAATCTATGGAGGAATTGCGTTTTGACAGCTTATTAAAAGTATGAGAATTGATTGGTGGTGTCTAGTACCCAATTTAATACACACAAAAACATTTTGACACTAAGCCGAAAGCCGAAAGCCGAAACCGATACCAGATACCATACAATGATACAACGCACATCACTATTTCAAAACCTTACATCACACCATTTCAAAACGTACTCAAACTCAAACTTCAAAGGACACCAAGGCTCAGTAGTTAACAATTATCGCGACATCCGCACTTCGATTCCCGGTAGAATACATTTAAATCACGCGGTTCGCTGCGCGTGAGTTTATTTTGATTTATAACGAGTTTTATTGTACATTCTTTGAGTTGTTATAAATCAAAGTTGTGTTTGTTTTCATGGAATTAAAAGGGTGTGGTATAACTAGTACTGCATTGACTTATAAAGTACTCCAGACTTCGATGGTGCTACTGTGAAATTACTGATTGAAAAACCCAAAAACACTTTGCCTGACCTAGGCATCGAACCTGATACCTCATGCTCAGCAGTCGACCTTTACGACTACTACACCAACGAGGCATTGAAATAAATAGTTAAAAAAGGTTTTTTACAAAAAAAGTCAACCGCCTTCAAAAACTACAAAATAAAAAATAAGTTTAGCTTGGAAGTCGGCGGCTTTAGTTTTGTTTCTTGTTAGGTAGGTATTGCCACCGACTTCCAAACTAAAGTTACTTTTTTTTTAATTTTGTAGTTTTGAAGGCGGTTTTCTTTTTTTGTAAAAAGCTTTTTATTATTCACTTTTTGGCCTTTGTCCTGCAGTGGGACAATAATATGCATATATTTATAAATAGAAATTCATAAAACATAACAAATTGAGCGGGTACTTCAATTTTTAATCCAACAAAATGTACCCTTAAAAATAATAACTCAACGACTGAGCATCGCGCGTCAGTTGTTTGGAATCGTTCAAACAATATCACTTTGAAATTCGAACGGTGCGTATTGATTTTAAAAACAAATGAGTGTTATTCGCATTTGAATTAAATTCTGTGGTATTTTAACGGATTTGTTCAATAATCATTTTGAAATTTCGAACGATGCGTATTGTTTTAAAAAACAAATGAGTTTAGTCCTCGTTCGAATTTAGTGCGGTCACTTAAGTGATATTTGTAGTGAACTTTACAGAAGAGATACTAAGACTAATACACAAGTATTTTTGTGCAAATCTTCCTGAAATTACAGTCATCAGCATCGCCCTAAGGTAGACTGCTAAATAAATAAATAAAAGTAAATATTAGTTTATGCCCGACTTCGTTCGCGTGAATGTGTATTATGTCACGGAGCACTAATTCTTTTTCTGTCTGTCTGTTTGTACCGGCTAATCTCCTAAATGGCTGAACCGATTTTGACGGGACGGAGTTGGTTTGTTTTTCTATGCTGACTGTTAGTAATTTTATAGTTTTGCGTGTAGTCTTATGTATTGAATTAGTTAATTGCACTGACTTGGAATTCTTTTGTGCTTTGGTGAGGGCAATCGTCCCAATGGGTCGTAGTGAAGTAAATGTTTTGTGTCTTGTGTTGTGTGTCGCCTAGCAGCTGTGGCGGTAGAGAGCCTATAGGATAAGGTAAGTCCCTACGTGATTCTTACTTACTATTAATTTTCCCCTTATTTTAGTATAGCATAACATAATACTCTCCCGTAATCCCCGAAGGGTTAGGCAGATTACGCCAGTTATGTTTAAGTCCCATGTAATAATAGGGGGCGAGCCAACCATCAACCGGGTACAAATCCAGACGCCAACGCTGCTACTGTGCGATCCCTGATGGAAAAACTCAATGACACTTTGCTTAACCTGGGAATCGAACCCAAGACCTCATGCTCAGCAGTCGCGCTTTGCGACCACTAGAACAACGAGACAGTATATATCAGTCTATTGTATATTTTAGTATAGGTATAATATTTAACAATCTTATCCTTAATAGGGCGACTGGATATATTTGTAACCGATAAGACTGGTGGTCCACGCCCCCCTTTTGCTGGTCCCTGCACCCCCACCTTTTAAAACCTGGTTTAGGAGATAGGGTATTCAATTCTGGGTAGTAGAATAAATTTTCATTCCCTTTTTTTCCTCTCTTTGGTAATAAATTTGCCCTATTACGTGTGATCTAAACATAACTAGCAAAATGTAGGTGTACTAAATGGGTACACCTCTGCCTAACCCTTCTGTGATTACAGGCGTGATGTATGTTATGTTTTTCCTCTCATTCAGTGATTTAAGAAGAAGAATTTAAATAAAACAAAAAATAATAATTTTATAACGTAATATAATTTATTTATTATATTCTACTCTTACATTTAAAAACTAGCACAGTCACAAAAACTACCCGGATTATAATATTTTAATAAATATTTACAAATAATAATAATAAGAAAAAAAAAACAGAAAAAAAATGGAAGAAATGAAATGACTAAAGACAGTGTTTTTCTAGAAATTAAACATTATTTAACTATTTTTTTCCTATTTACAGAACACACATAAATAATTAATTATATACAAATTACTTAATTCTATAATTTTATATTAAATAACAGTTGAAGTTATTATGCTAAAATAAAATTGCAATAATGTTGCTTAAATGAGGAAACTTAATTACATAAATTTGAGGAATTTTTCTCGTGACAAAAAATCTTCTACGGTGCCTTAAAACAATATCTCTCAATAAGAAATCTTTCCTCATTTTAGAAATTTCTCCTCATTCTGACATTTTTCCTCATAACCTCATTTTAATGATTTTCTTGTACAATGCCTCACCAAATTACTAAATAACATTATTATTTTAATACATTATACCCTAAAAACCCTTACAAGCTATTTGGTTATCATATCGCATCATTTTATCAGTACTTTTTAGTTTTAAGCTATTACAGAGTCTGAGATTCAAGGTGTAAAGTTAAAATATTGAAGCCAAACCAGTATTAAAGTCTTACAAAAATCCGGTCTCTGAGGTCCTGAGATGAACTCTCAATATGTACGGTTTAACAAATTCTTTCTTCAATCGGTTTCCCGATATCTTTTGTATTTTTTCAATTTCTAGCAAACCTAGTTGAAAATGACACTATTTCGTGAATGCGTTTTCGACTAATTATAACAAGGAAAATAGTAAATAAACTCCGTTTAAAAACACCTCAGAGACCAGTAACTTTTCAGGAAAAAGCCAAAAAATGCTAGCAATATTTTAATATTAATTGGTTGTCAAAACATTAACTATTTCCTACATTATCAGCTAATTTACAATTCCTAAAATAACTACGTTTTACTCAATAGGAATAAATACGTTAAATTCTATATTATTTACACTACCAGGAACATTTTCTTTATTTTGCAAAGTACCATAAATCTACGCTATTTCTTTTTTAAATAACATATTTAATTAGTCTCAAAATGGCGTTTTATTTCATTACACATATTCACGAGTAATTGGACGCATTTTTTAGGCAAATCTTATTAACGATATATTTTCTCAAAGAGCCGTTTTAATTGAGGAATTTTATCACTATTTTGAGGACCATAGAGAGGATAAATGAGCTAAATTCTGCCGAAACGTCAACATTTTTTCTGATTTTTTGAAGTATTGATTTCATATATTGATATATCCCAAGTAAGTTACATATTTAAAAATTAGTTTACTTGTCGAAAAATTGTAGGTTCTCATGTTTTAGCAGAACTAAACCCATATGGTCCGTACAGACTCCAAAAATCAACCATTATATAATTATTCTCGCTCTCATTAACGCCCAAACTATGTGACATTAATCTCTTCCTCCTCATCACTCTCCGTCACTGTACTATGGTTATACAACCCCTGAGCCATCAGCTGTAACGCGAGAGGATTCCTCTGACCCGTAGCCTTCTTGATTTTGGCTCGTTTGTTCTGGAACCAGATCTTGATCTGAGCTTCGGCTAGACCTAGCTCTGCTGCCAGGCTTTGACGTCTTCGTTCTGTCAGGTAGCGGTTTTCGGCGAACTCGTGCTGTGGAGAAAAAGGATTTTTAGTTTCGGAAGTAGGGTTCGGATTGAGAGAATTCGTTTTATGCCTACGTCATTGAATACTAAGGCCTATGTAAAGAAGCTACACTCAAACCAAACATCTCGTCAATATTCTTTCCGCGAAACCTAGTAGTAGGGCTGGCAGTATTGCCGTGCCAGGATTGGCTAAATTCAGGCATTAGGATTATAAGTTAGTAAACCTAATTCATATGAACAATAAAGATAATAATGAAAACCTCTTCGGTAGGTTCGTTGGAAGGGACATTGTAACGAAAACCTTGACCAAGGATTCAGAAGAAAAGTGAAACTTGATACTTGAAGGGATTCTTTACAGCAAAGTGTAAAGGACTGCCTTTTCCTTATCTACTATAATGGGGTACGTCTCCATATTAAATAGAGTACCTGCCTATCTGATCTCTAAGACCCAGTTACTGGGTACCACAATAATGCTTGGCTTAGTAGTTATTTACCTTTAGTCTAGCGAGTTGTGCAGCACTGAACGCAGTTCTTGGTCGCTTCTCTTCTGGAGCCGCTTTCTTCTTCATCCTTCTACTTCTGGGACCTGTTGGCAAAGAGAAGAGAAGATTAGTTTATGAGATGTCATAAATCTTCCATTTTAATTAGGGACTCTCGTTTATGTTTAACTTTCGGAAGACGATTATTGTTTAAGCTTATTCTTTAATGCGATTCTATAAAACTTTTCCTCAATGAATTTTGCTAAGGTGAGCTTAAAGTAAGCCTTCAATCCTTAGCATTAAGTGGGACGGCACACTTCACCTAAGTTCACCGAGATAAATGTCTATAGAATAGACCGGAGTACTCGTAACCGGCGTGTATGAATGTATGAACGTAGATGAGGCGAAAGGAGTATGTAAGGATCGTAGCAGGTGGCGTTCTGTAGTTTCTGCCTACCCCCATGGGAAAAAGGCGTGAGTTTATGTATGTATGTATGTAGAATAGACCGGGTAATTGTACATGACGTAACATCACGCCCGTAATCCCCAAAGGGTTAGGCAGTAGGCAAGAGATAAGTTTGAAACCCAAGAAAAAAAAATAGACTACTTTTTATTCCGCTACTTTGTCTGACCGAAACCGAAATTTACACGGCAAGATATTAATAATACTGAAATGAAATGAAATGATATTTATTCAGTAAATTGGTTATAAATAACACTTTTACACGTCACATTTTAAACTAGATGAGTCCAGTGTTTCCTAGCCGACTGCTCGGAGAAGAAACACCGAAACAAACTCAGAGGTCAAAGTCTCTTTTAAAGTCCATACAATTACTTGTAATGGTCAAATCATATGCGAACCAAGTAGGTTAATGTCCGAGGTGGTCTCTTGAGGAGAGAGGCACACTACTTTCTGCCCATCCCTTTAAAACATCCGGTATTCTAAACATTCCCCATTTTCAAAACCATTATTAAATAACCAAATGGAAACTTCGACATCCAAACTACTCGTTAATTTAATAACTTTAAAAGACTTCTTAACCAATCGTGTCGTAACGAAATCATAAATACAATAAAAGGGGGCGTGGCCACGGAACCCTTTCGTTCGTAATTGTCCTTAATAAATTATTTAACGAACCCTAATAATAGTTGTTGTGGTAGGAAATTTTGTACAATAGAGTTTTTTAAGTGGTGTGTGTTAATTAGTAATTAGATTATGTTTACGGACATATTTTTTAAAGAAATTCGTTTGATTATTTTGATAGCATAACATCACGCCTGTAATCCCCGAAGGGTTAGGCAAAAATGTACCCATTAGTACCTACACCTACATTTCGTCAGTTATGTTTACGTCCCATGTAGTAGGGGTCGAGCCTAAAGTAGATTAATTAAGGGGTCAGATAGGCAGTCGCTCCATGAAAAGTACTAGTATTCAGCTGCATTCGGTTAGACTGGAAGCCGACCCCAACATAGTTGGGAAAATTCTAGGCAGTTGATAAATAGGGGTCGAGCCTATTGTCATCAACCGGGCACAAATCCAGACTCCGAGGCTGCTACTGAGAAATTCCTGGTGTAAAAATACAATAACATTTTGCCCAACCTGGGAATCGAACGCAACACCTCATGCTCAGCAGTCGCGTTTTGCGACTACTAGGTAGGTTCAAGTGTAATGACAGTTCAACTCGAGTTCATTTCATCTAAATTCACCAAAAGAGATTTTTATAGAAATTAATTGCTTTAATCAAATTACATTTTGAGCATACAACATAATATGTTCTTAAACAGACTCCAAAAACCTGCAGGCAACCACAAAACCAAACCATTAATAAAATCTTCAGCAACCAGAAAACCTACAATTTCCTGTAAAACAAAAAATACAAAATGAAGTGTCAAATCCAATATGGCGGCAGTACAATCGCGGTCAGAAGTGTTAACTGTGAATATTTTACTGGCATTCGCGTGTTGGCATGCCACTCTATGATTTATTATGCCATTCGTGTGCCAGTACTTTAAATGTTAGAGAAATAGCTATTTTAATTGGTTGTGTTCAGTTTTATGTCGTTCCAGGATCCTGAGAGTGTACGTTTTAATGACGTTTATGTAATGTCATTACTAAAATAATTATTATTAAGTATGATTTGTTTTGCTTCTGCATTTTAATACATAAAGTATACATCCTTACTAACATTATAAATACGAAAATAACTTTGTCTGTCTGTCAGTCTTTCACGACTAAACCACTGAACTGATTTTGATGATATTTGGTACAGAGTAAGTTTGAACCCCAAGGAAAGACATAGGCTGCTTTTCATTTCGCGACTTCGTCTCCATTCGCAATAACCGACATTTACGCGAACAAAGTCGCGGGCTAAAAGCTAGTCAATTATATACGTGTTATAGGACACATGTCAGAGCCGTAAACTACGTACTTATTCTTCAAATTTTAGTTTTAACATTTAAAAAATCATTTTGGTAAAAAAAAAAAACATGAATAAGTTTGAACTTTGACCTCTATGACCGTAACCAGAAGATTTCAGGTACCTACTGCCTAAAAACCAAGTAACTTTCGACTTTATGAAGCCGACATTAGGTTTTTTTATCTTTTAACAAACCTAAGATAATAAG
The DNA here is from genome assembly GCA_949774945.1 of Hoplodrina ambigua. Lineage (NCBI taxonomy): Eukaryota > Metazoa > Arthropoda > Insecta > Lepidoptera > Noctuidae > Hoplodrina > Hoplodrina ambigua. The sequence goes on from OX458991.1 coordinate 1,620,553, forward strand.
GGACCCTAGCTATTCAGTATTATAATATTCTTATTTCCCGTGGTGGCAGAAACTGTACCTAATTACCGTCTAGCAAATTCATTTCACAAAGAAGTCTTTTAAATACTAAATTACTAGACTAACTGTCAAATAAAACACCAACCAAAGATATCACAGATAGATAACAATTAAAACTACTAAAAAGAATTTATATTCTTCCTGCCACAGACAATACAATACCAGAAACAATCACACGGAGGAACATTTTTAAAACGGCGGCCATCTTGCTCACTAGCGCCAAACATTGTTCCCACACTGAAGCACTAAATTCCTTTGCGAAAAAAAAAAGGTACAAGTACAGGAAAGCAGAGAAGTGTTTACGGCTATACGGCTACTGTACGCGATAGTGTTAAAATGTTGTGAATTTATAGCCGTTTTCTAGATCTTTGTGATTGTGGTCGATTTTGTTATTCGCGTTTTAAATTGTAATGGGGTGCTGATGGGTTTTGTGGGGCTGTGTTGTGGTTTCTGAGAATTTGTGGTTTGTTTTGTAATTAGTATTGGTTATTGGAGGTTTTAAATAGAATAGGCCTGTCACTGGAGGTCTTGGGTTCGATTCCTAGGTCGGGAAAAGTGTTATTGGGTTTTTCCATCAGGAATTTCTCAGTAGCAGCCTCGGAGTCTGGATTTGCCCGGTTGATGGCAATAGGCTCGCCCCCTATTACATGGGACTAAAAACATAACTGGCGAAATGTGGGTGTACTAATGGATACATCTCTGCCTAACCTCTCTGGAATTACAGGCTTGATGTTATGTTAGGTATGTCACTGTAGTTTTATTATGGACAAATTTTTTTAATCGTCAGATAACTCTCGGAGGGATAAATATGGAGGTTTGACAGCTTTTGTATAGAAAATATGTCAAACTGTCATATTTATTCTTCGGATAAAAGATTTTATGTCAAAGTAAAAATATTTTATTTATTTAAATTTGACCATTAAAAAAGCACTTTTGTACGTTACATACAAGAAAAAAAGAATTGAATCTAGTTGCCCCTTCCAAAAGGTAGTTCTGTATGGAAAAAAATGGGCGAGAAACTCCATACTTAGGTACTCTTTTAATTTAAAATAAATGTTTGTATATAGAATTATATGATTACAAGTAAATACAATGTACCAACAATAAAAACAGTTATAAAAGCAATCAAACCTCTATTCACAAATATAATATTACAGTTAAAATAACAAAATCACAATATTTTTGTATAATATAAACAAAAATAATAAATAAAAGTTAAAAACTGTTTGCTTTTGAACTGAAATAAATAAATTTAAATCGTTACATTTATTAGTGTTGGCAACACACCAGATTCGATCAAAGAAATAATAATTTAATCATGATTTTATTAATTTTTAAAAAGAGAACGTAAGTTCGGAATGTTCGGATACACACATCGTAAAAAGTAATAATCTTTTTTGTAGTTGTTAGGGTTTCGTATACGAATTGAGCAAATAGTACCGTATTACTAAGCCCCTGCTGTTCGTTTGTCTGTCTGTCAGCGGACTGTATCTCATGAACCGAACTAGGTGCAGAGTTAAAATTTTCACAGAGGACGTATTTCTAAAACAATTTTTTTTTTATTTTTTTTTAAATATACGTTTTTTTTCGTTTCCTGTTACGGAACCCTTCGTATGTAAGTTCGACTAGCACATGGCTGGATTTTAGCGATTTTCAAGATTCGAACCTACAAAAAACATATTTCGAAAAATGGCAGCATAATATTTTATCTGTTAAAAAAAAACTAGTAAAACCATAAACATCTGTCAGAAGGATCAAACACATTTTATGAATAAAGCCTTTCATTCATAAAATACTTAATATTCTGCTCATACACCAAGAAAATAGAGCGTAAAGATTACAAACGAAACTCCGAGAAACAAACGGAAAATCACTTTCAAATCGAAACAATAACGCCGCAATCAAAATTCTATTTTATTACCCTCAAAATAGAACAGGAAATCGTAAAACACTGGACATCTGAAAAAGAATACCGTAACACTAACATTGAAAAATGCGTTTTATTTCCTAGAAAATACAGTTTATTTTCGTGTAGAAGTTTAAAAGGCCATACATCAAGGTAATAAAGGAGGCGAGCTAAATTTTTATTCGCGTTTTTAATTAAACAAGTGTTGAAAATGTTTCGGACATTTTCTGTTACGGGAATGGCGGGAGAAAATTGCTGGTCACTTTAAAAAAGGAACGGCGGCCATGTTTCTTTTTTTTTTCTCTAAAATTTACGCGGCAATGTAAGAAAATGTATTGTGTGTAATATGTTCTGTTCTTTTTTTAAACTTTGTATTGTAACGACCATTTTGTGTAGGAAATTGGATTGTATATTATTTTACTTAATTTGAGATAATTATGGTGATTTAATGCTATAATTTAAAATGACTAAAACTATTTTGGGGCTCCATTTTGAAAAGTGTAGTATGCTAATATAATAAAGCTAAAAAGTTTTTGTGTGTTTGTTTTTAATTGCGGTAATCTCTGGAATTACCAGTCTGATTTGATTTGTTGAAATTATTTTAGCTTATGATGCCAGATTCATGAGGAATGGTGTCCATACTTCACTAATATTAGCTATAAATGCGAAAGACACTCTGTCCGTATGTTACACTTTCACGACTAAACCACGGAACCGATTTTGATGAGATTTGGTACGGGGTAAGTTTAAACAGCAAGAAAGGACATAGGCTACCTTTTATTCCGCGATCATCGACATTTACGCGGACAAAGTCGCGGGCAAAAATTCTACATTAAATAAACTTATAAACCAGTAAAGCCGTGACTACACTTAGTTCCAACTTCATCGTCATAATTTCACCCCTCTTCGGATTTCAACCCGTTATACATTTCAACCCGCTATACATTTCAACCTCGATTCATCAACTACTAAGTACAAAACAAAACAAATTAAGGGACATAAAGCAGTTAAAAGACATAATTTAAATGCCCCAACCCTAAGTTGGGGCCATTATCATTCCTGGCAACCCCATAGGGATGTTAACGGGACAAATGAGGTGATATATCTATACACTGTTTAGGAGATAGATTCATTTAATCATTTTTTTTTTAACTATTTAAGATACATACAAAAAAAAGTTCTTAATAATTAAAATTTCTCCTTTCTACTCCACAGCCTACCACATAATTACGTAAATAAAAATAGCAGTTCCCGACAAAAATGGTGATAGACATACAAACAACCTCTCACTTCAAGTACCTGCTTATAACTAGTTTAATACAAGTTTGGTGTAACATTTAACTGTTAGCATTAGAGATTCTGATAATAACTTAATTAATTTGAACTTAGTTCAACAGTTTAGGAAGGGAAGTTTTGATTAGAATTTAAAATTAATTTGGACTGCTTTGTTGGTCTAGTGGTCGCAAAGCGCGACTGCTGAGCATAAGGTGTTGGGTTCGATTCCGTCGGGCAAAGTGTTATTGGGTTTTTTCTCAGGGAATTTCTCAGTAGCAGCCTCTGAGTCTGGATGTAGTAAGTAAGCAGTAACAAATACACAGACAGGACAAACTTTTAAAAATTGTCATTTTGATACTAGTACTGTATATGCTTTTTAGTATAAATCTGTGTCGTGATGGCCCAGTGGTCAAGGCGCCCGCCTCTCATGCATGAGGTTGTGGCTTCAAATTCGGGCAAGTACCAATGTGACTTTTACAAGTCATATATACTTTCTCAAGTTTGTCTTGAACATCACTGGCATCGGTGAAGAAAAACATCGTGAGGAAACCTGGACTTACTGTTCCATTCCAACCATGTCAGAGGCCCTTGAGGCGGTTTAGAAACTCTGACACTAGGGTGCGTGGGGTCGTAAGGCCTTACTGCCCACACGATAAAGAAGTAAAAATCTGTTATTTTGACATTACTAATATAAAATGATTAAATTAATTAATTAATACTGGTGCTACGGCGTAGCACACATTGCTACGCCGTAGTCCAAATTTTTTCTATCTTCATAAATTAGGAGAAATTAAGCAAATTTTATAAGCCAATAATTAACTTCCTAGTACATCAAAGTGAACTATTTTAGACCATTCAAAAACACTTTTGAACGTCATAATAAAGAAAAGAAAAATTGAATCCCCCTTCCAAAATAAAGTTTCGTGTGTCAAAGTCAAAGTCAAAGTCAAATCATTTATTTCAATTAGACCATTAAAAGGCACTTTTGAACGTCATTTACAAGAGAAAAGAAAAATTATAATATTGAATCTAGTTGCCCATTCCAAAAGGTAGTTTCGTATGGAGAAGAACGGGCAAGAAACTCCATAAAACTTTTCTATAAAACTTTTCTTTTAAAACTTTTTAACTCTATGTAGAATAATCAGCAAAACACTCCATACTTACTCCACTCCTACATAGTCTATCCACCCCTTTTATAAGTAGCAAGTCGTGAGGATAATCGGTACACGTGCGATTACCTAATTACTGTAATAATGAGCTTACTAAGTAAGAATCGATTACGTTTAAAATATCGGTAAAAAAGAGTCGTTTTTTGCAAGAAGGTTGATTACTCATGTACTTATTGTGGTTTGCGGTTGTCTGCCTTACAATACAGTAACAATTATTAGGGTTCGGTACCTCAAAAGGAAAAACGGAACCCTTATAGAATCTATTTGTTGTCCGTCCATCCGTCTGTCTGTCTGTCAATACCACACATCTTGGGAACGCGTGGAAGTATCGAATATATTGAAATTACAACGATACGTTCAGGTCTACAGTCTCTTTAAGCTAAAAAAAGAACTAATTAAAAAAAAAACATCTTTATACACATTATACATAACATAACATAACATCACGCCTGTAATCTCCGAAGGGTTGGGCAGAGGTGTACACATTAGTACACCCACATTTCGCCAGTTAGTTTTTAGTCCCAAGTAATAGGGGGCGAGCCTATTACCATCAACCGCGCACAAATCCAGACTCCGAGGCTGCTACTGAGAAATTCCTGATGGAAAAACCCAATAACACTTTGCCCGACCTGGGAATCGAACCCAAGACCTCAAACACAAAAATATCTGCTAAGCTTGATGACTAGGTACGTACAGCAGACTTTAACATTGTAAGAAACTACCAAACACTCCGTTTACACTACTTTGCTCAATATTGAGATTGTTTTTTTTTTCCACAGATGTGTAATAAATAGATGCGGCATTAAAAGGGACAACAATTAATGCGCTCCGTGTCAAAATATTTCAAGAAAAGTCGTGTTCTAGTTAATTTATTTGTGAGAAAATATGGATGGATTATGTGAAAAATGATTACTATGAAAGAATTATTTTGTTGTTTCACGCTCGTACTATTTGCAGTTATGTTTAAGTCCATGTACCTAATAGGGGGCGAGCCTATGGCCAGCAACTGGGCGCAAATCCAGACACCGGCTGCTACTGAGAAATTCCTAATGGAAAAGCTCAATAACATTTTACCTGACCTTGGAATCGAACCCAACACCTCATGCTAGACCAACGAGGCATCAAATCGTTTTGTTATCAATAATAAGCTTCCTTGTGTATCTCCTATTTTAATAAAATCCTCATTTTCGTTCAATAATTAAATAGTTTAATTTTTAAATCGTATGTCTCTAATGGCGCTTCCATTTCTAACACACCCTCTTATACATCCACGTCCCTATTACATATTCAATACACGCGCACTCAACCAAATTCAAAACACATGGCCTTTATATTCTCAGCAATAAAGCTTATAATCGCTTGCACAACTTTTATCATTTCCTTAGCAAACACATTGAGCGTTTTTATATCTTATCCTAGAAGATATAGAGTTGATATTTTATTGTGAGAAGTGGGGTTTTTTTTATGGTAGTATAGATTTTTTGTCTTTGATTTTTAGAGGGTGCTTAAGGGGGGATCTTATTACATAAGAAAGCTTTGTTTTTCACACCCTCTTGTGGAAATAAAAGATTTTGTTGCTCAAAGAAAATGTTAGGAACATAAAATAACTAACGTTAAATGTAAAAGATTGAAATAAAAGGGGTTTATTTCAACCCTTTTTATTTCAACCCCTACGGACTGCAGAAAATTGTCATACAATTATTTTGTTACATCAAAAAACATTATAATTGAGATAATAACAACGTAATTACCTACTTGGTAAAAGCAGAAAAAAAATCATGTCATTTTTTTTCGTGAAAATAAAAAAATATTTTACGTCAGCCGGAAATCGAACTTCAATCCTCACTGCTCAACAAATACCGACCATCAATAAAAATACCTACAGGTACTCGCAATAAAGTAGGTATCAAACATTTTTATAGTAACGACTTAGAATTCAGCTTACCCCTGTATCGAGAACAATCTGCGATAAACAGACCAAATCAAGTTATTAGGACATTCTTGTAAATAAAAACTCTTGCACATGGTGGGCTGTTCTCAGTAGCTAGGGATGGGAGTTGTCGATGATTTTTGTCGATATTACTAATTTTATCGACAGAAATGGGATTGTTCTTCGTTAATTATGTTTTATATAACCAATTATTTATTGAAATTGTAAATAATACGAACAGTTTTTAGTCTTGGTGTGATTTTAAATAATACAAAATAGTTAAAAAATAATAGAATTGTACTAAATGGTTTATTTACCTATGTCAATTTAGAAGGTATTTAAAAAGTTATTTTCCTAGTTTTGTGTTACCAATATTATTTTTTATTCAGAATTGTTGTTGATTTTTACTTTCTATTGAACTTACTGACTGGTTTGAGGTGGTGATCAGAGGTGCCTGGAAGGACTTAGGGAATGCCTTTACCCAGCAGTGGGACAACATAAGCTAAAAAAGAAAGTCAATCGAATTTAGTCGTATAATTTATAAACTACCATGATCTGAAAGAGCGTTTTACGATTATAAAAACTTATTTTCATTAAACTATTTATCTACATACTTAAAAGACCTTGATATTTAAAAAAAAACTCATAAATTACCTGACATTTTATTATAATTACTCAATCCCATGAGAATCAAGTAATTAGCGACAACCAGAAACGTTAAATTAATCGCCTTTACAATTTATTAAGTCGTCTTAATTTATCGATATGCCTACCCAAATTAGTGCACAATAATAAACCCATTCTACAGAAAAATCCAGACAAACCCGTAGTATTGTAGACTAGGCTAAAAAAATCGATAGTCATTCTTAAGGATGGCATCTGTTATTGCCTTTTACAATACCGTAAACGGTTGCCATTAAAAATAAAGACGTATTGTTGACTAGGGATGGGACATTGATCGTTGTCGATAAGATTTTATCGATATTTTGAATACGTCATTTGAGAACGAAAGTGTTGTTTTTTTTTGTTATTTTTTTTTTTAATTTTTATTATTGTAAAGATTGTTTATTTTTGTATTGGAACACAGCTGACGTTTATTTCGTTACTAGCTTAAAAAAAGTGAGCAGTAAAAAAAGTAGAACCAAAGAATAACAATAGGTTCAAAGAACATAACCTAAAAAAAATATATCTATAACAGTGAAAGGTCACTCACTCAACACGAAAAATCAAAAACCGCATGACGCATAAAGATGAAATTCGGCAGGAAGGTAGTTGATACAGTAGACGTCCGCTAAGAAAAGATCTTTTAAAATTCACCCCCTGAGTGGATGAAACGGTGGACCAGAATTTGTATGGATAACAAGATGAGATCGCAAATAACCGACATTTACGCAGACGAAGTCGCGGGTAGCAGCTTGTTTATTATAAGAACAATGTTAGTCATACAAAAGCGTTTTGTCTTGATTTTATCTAGTAATTTTACTGCCATAATAAAAGCTCATAATTTTTATTCGCGCCACCCATGCTGAATTAAACTAAAACAATAGCAACATAAAACTAAGAAAATGACTTTTAAATACCTCTAAGAATGACTTACTCAAGAAAATAAACCATTTATCTAACATATTTTTTTTTAGGGTTCCGTATTCGAAGGGCATCAAATGGAACCCTATAGCAAAGACTACGCTGTCTGTCCATCTGTCTGGCATAGAACTGAAACTTCGAATCTTTTGAACAACAACAAAAAAATATAAAAAATAGGGAGCCTCCACAGACTCCGCGCTACATACAAAAAACTCGATTTTTGTATGCAGTCCTAAATATTTTACAGTAATACGGACCCTACACGGGCTTGCAGACGGCGAACGATGGGTAGCTCGCCGACCGATCAAGGACCAGGCCCAGGTAGACAACGCGTTTAGTTCCACGCGTGCCTCAAAGAGCTGTCAGCATAGGGACGGGGCCCCAACAGGGCCAACGCCTGCCGGAGCCGCGGGACGTTTTAACAAGATACCGTGGCCCCAGAACGCAAAGAGCAACAGAAAGAGACCCTGCTCCTTCTGTTGCTCTTTGCGTTCTGGGGCCACGCGGTATCCTGTTCTTTTAGTCAGTAAAAGCCTGACAGTGCCCCACCCAGGGCGGAAGGACCCATATGATGATTTTTACCACCCCAAAAAAAAAGAAGTAATACGGACCCTTTTGTGCATGAGTCCGTCTCAAACTTAGCCAGTTTTTAATTTAAACATAGTTATATCAAACAGTTTAGTAAATAATAACTGTTTTGATATAAAACAAGTAACAATTTAGTTTATACCTTGCCTTCAGAAGGAATTATTTCAACAATTATAAAATTAAGCAATTAGTTTTTCAATTGGCCTTTTATTGGACATAGTTGTTGAATAACTAGTTAAGTTGTTACTATTAGAAGTTGTTTACTTCCTGAAGTATTGGAAAATTGTATAATTTATACGAGATTTTATTAAGTAATCTTTTGAACATATAATAACTAGCTTCTACCCGAGACATCATCCACGTCAAAGTTGCTGACTTTAGATCCCCATTTCGTCCTCTTAGGGGATGAATTTTGGAAAATCCTTTCTTATCGAATGCCTACGCCATACAAAGAACACACCCTCCAAGTTTCAGGTCTCTACGATCAGCGGTTTTGGCTGTGTGTAGATCCGTTAGTCATTCATTCAGGATAAAGCATTTAAATGTATAGATTTATAAAGCCTATGTAATAACTGCTTATGTGGCGTTATCTCAACGTTAAATAATGTCGATATGTAATAATAATAATAATACAGATGAATGAGTACAGCAATCACTGTGCCGATAGTCGTAACGGCCAATGGCATAATAGCCAAGAGCCTCGACCAACACCTTAGGAGGCGCTCGTTGGGCGGTTGGATCAAGGGCTTGATTCAGAAAGCGGTACTCCTGGACACGGCGCGTATTGTTAGAAGATTCCTTTCTCAGGAGCCCTGACCACCGGTAGCTTGGACCCTGTTCCCGATGCCGGTGGGATACTAATTTATAATTGTTTTTTTTTATATTAGTATTTAAAAATGTAATTAAATATGTATATAAAATAAATAAATAAGAATAATAATACTATTCCCGACCGATTGTCGGACGCGGCAGCGGGCATCTATCAAAATCTATCGTAAACTAGCTTTCGCCCGCGGCTTCGCTCGCATGTTAAGATTAAAATTGGATCATAATTCTAAAGACACGTGGCGCCATCTATCATCATAAGAACGTTATTGTGAGTTCTCTCGGGAATAGTACTTGTTTTCGGGATGAAAAGTACCCTATGTTCGTTCCTGTACACCTGGCAACATATATGCAAAATTTCAGGATGATCGGTTCAGTGGCTTAGGCGTAAAAGGGTAACAAACAAACAAACAAACTTACTTTCGCATTTATAATATTAGTTAGGATTAGGATATTTATCGACAACTAACGCACATCCCTGCTTTCCCTGTAATCCCAATTGACACAGTAGCGAGAAGGTCTGCACTAATTAGTTGCGATGGGTGGTACTTATAAACGATGTACAGGTGTGTGCTCAAGTCTAAATTAAATCGGAAAATAGTTTTTATTTATAATTTTAGTTTAATAAATTTTTAAAAAAAATATTTGTCTTAAAGTGTGTATAAACATAAACTCACGCCTTTTTAGGCAGAAACTACAGAACGCCACCTGCTACGATCCTTACATACTCCTTTCGCCTCATCTACGTTCATACATCTCGTCATAAGCACGCCGGTTACGAGTACTGCGCGCCTGACCTTTCTGAAGGACCTCATCAATAAGGTCAGTGTAGATCTTCGTAGGGCGACCCTCCCGGCGTTGCCACTCACCTCTGCCATATAAATACCTTTTTTCAATCGTCTTTCACTCATCCTCTCAACGTGAAAGAAAAAAAAAAGTGATTATATCTAAAATATGGTAAAAAATCTTTGTTTTAAATTACCATCATTGTTACTATCTGCAAACTGACAATGCCACGATAACACTAGCCATAGTGCAGATAGAGCAATAAATATACAAGTATTGTTAAGTCTTAAATGTTGTCCCAAGATGGCGTTCTAAATTAGGTTTAAGGAATGACATTTCATGCAATAAATGTACTCAAAATAGCAACGTCTTGTTTTATTATCAAAATTCTTCAATCAAAATCTTGGTTTGGCTTTATTAAAATATTATAGAGGACAAAAATAAAATGACGTTCTATTTTATATTTGTCCATTACAATCTATTTTTAAAATAAAAAAAATAAAGAAATATCACTTTTTTTTTTTCAATTCCTAATTTCATAAACCATAAAGGTGTTACTTTCCTTTTTATCTAATTTCCGGAGCCATTAGTATTTATTTATCATTTAACGTGAATTCTGTATGTGTTACATACAAAATATGGTACCTAAAACATTTATTTTAAGAGAGTATGGAGTTTCTTGCCCATACTTCTCCATACAAAACTACATTTTGGAAGGGCCAACTAGATTCAATTATGTTTTCTTGCATGAAGTTAAAGAATAAAAGATTTGACTTTAACTTTGACTTTAGGGGCTAACGAATAACTTTTGTTCATGATAGTACTGACATACTTGTCATACTGACAAAATTGTCCTTATACTGAAGCGATTCTGATTTCGCTTTTTATAAAGACATTGAAGCTCATCAGGTGGACGCAACACCTTTATATAATTACGACGGTTTAGGAAGAGGAGGTGGGCAGAGAACAAGGTAGAAATAGGATGATGAATAAGATAGCAGGATAGGGGCGAGCAGTGGTCACGGTACCAATGAACTACTATTGGAAAGACAACTCTGAAATGTTTTTGTGTCTGTTTTGTTCAACCGACATACATACATACATAAACTCACGCCTTTTCCTATGGGGGTAGGCAGAAACCACAGAACGCCACCTGCTACGATCCTTACATACTCCTTTCGCCTCGTCCACATTCATACATCTCGTCATACAAGCACGCCGGTTACGAGTACTGCGCACTTCTGACAGCCCTCACCTATAAGGTCAGAGTAGGTCTTCCTCGGGCGACCCCTCCCAGCGTTGCCACTCACCTCTGACATATAAATACCTTTTGTTAATCGTCTTTCACTCAAACAACCAACAACCCAGTAACTGGGTAATACGATTCTCCTTGGTAAGACTGATTGTCAGACTTTCGGGCTTCTGACGACCCGTAACGAAGGTCAAAGATCCACGTATGACAGCCGGGACCTATGTTTATGCTTTCCGAGGCACGGAGGAATCTCGATGTGTAAAGATCACCCATCCACGGAACAACCCCGGCAAGCGTAGCTTAACCTGATGGTTCGACCAGTGCGGCTGTCATTACTTAGCAACGAGGGCCTTAACTTGTTAGTTTAACATAACATCACGCCTGTAATCCCCAAAGGGTTAGGTAGAGGTGTACGCATTAGTACACCCACATTTCGCCATTTTGCATTTTTGTATCACACTTTTATTGCAAGAAAAACTTACTTTTACCGATCACCCATCCACAAATTAACCGCGGCAAGTGCAGCTTAACCTCAGTAAACCGTAACAAGTTCAATTGTTACAAAAAGTTGCATTATTTTATCCGTCTGTCAGCCATTATCTATTAAACAAAAGGTTACACGGCACACAGTGTATTGTGAAAAGAGTATTACTTTGTTGGAATGTTCGTATTTCCATTTTGGGGCATAAGCAGCAGTTATGGTTCAACGGTTAGTTTACTCGGTTTTCCAGCTTAATGATTTTTAGGGGTCCGTAAGAAAAAATATCGTGATAAAACCTTTTGTTTATTTTATACTAATATAGGTGAGTATTAGGTAGGTATTTTATATTTTCATCATCATCTTATTATTGACTGTCTTGGGTTCGATTTTCAGGTCGGACAAAGTGTTATTGGATTTTTCCAGCAGGATTTTCTCAGTAGAAGCCTCGGAGTTTGGATTTGTGCCCGGTTGATGACAACAGGCTCGCCCCCTATTATTACATGGGACATAAACATAACTGGCAAAATGTAGGTGTACTAATGGGTACACCTCTGCCTAATCCTTAGGGGTGATTTTTCTAACTCTTAGGTAAGTACAAAGTATGAGCAAAATCATACAATAAAAAATTCAGTAGAGTTACTATTTTAACCATTTTTTTTCCATTTATAGATAATAAAAAGGCCTCAACTGACTAAACCACAGACAAAACACGAACCAACTCTTCCCTCCATTGTACAGAACCATAGAGCAGAAACCACGGTCGATTACACACCTCATTCTATTACAAACATAGACAACAAACTGACGATATACTCGTTTGTTTCATTAATTCTCAGAATCGTGGTTACGGCTAAAAAGTACTGCGTTAATTGATTAATTGCTACTGTAACTGCGCATGTGTGCGTGTGTGCGAATAAACTTGTTATAGTCTATGGTAAGGGAATAGAGAAAGAGTATTTTTGTTCTGTAATGCAACTTTCATCTTGCTTTTGTTTTTTTTTTTTTATTGTGCGTCACTTGTTTATGGATAGAATGAGCGAAAGTTGATTGTACCTAAGTACTGGTTATAATTAAAATTTCTTTTGTAATTTATTTTTATAATAAACTAAGTTTGGTAGATTGATAAACTGATTATTTGGTGCACATACATGTCATAGTAAAATAGACGAAAACACAATTCAAAGTTAAAAAATAATATAACCTAAATATAACTAAGAGGTGCCAACATAAAAAAATAAAATAAAAAAGTTAGTGTTCACGCCAATATAAACCCATTAATTGTATTTAATAAATATTCGTCAAGTAAACAGGTTACTGTTACTGTCCCACTGTAGAACAAAGACCTCTTCTCCTAAAGAGAAGGCACGAGCATTGATCACCACGCTTGCTCAAGGCGGATTGGCGATTTCAGACTTATACCAAATATAAGTTCGGGTTCCCTCACGATGTTTTCCTTCACCGATGTCAGTGACGTCCAAGATAAACTTAGAAAGTACATATGAATTGAAAATATGAAAATGCAGCTATGGATAATGTGCTGTAACTGTTTTACAATCATTTTCGTGATTTCATTTAGGCCAAAAGCCTTTTTATTACGTAATGGTGCCTATATTGTTAAAACTTAATTACTTATCAACCTTTAAAAAAAAAGGGTGTGTGAACTTTTTGAATTAAGAACCCAATAAAAAGCCACTTTAAACAGTTCTTATCGACACCGAAAATATTAAATGGCTTTTAAAAGTTCAATGCGTAATAAATAAATATTATGAACTTCACATTTCACACCTTAAATACTCATAAGTAAAAGAAAACGTTTTATCCAACCAATATTTTATTTTATAAATAATTATATTCCACCACGGAATCTCACCTTAAATGCTACTGGGCGTTGCCAACATAACGCGAGTAAGCCAAAATGGCGGACGTTCGAAAAAAGAATAATTGCACGATATAATTGAGCTAAATTGTTTCATTACTTCACCTGTTAATTTCTACAAACATACCCAATGCTGTTCACTGAAAAAAAATCAATCGATTTACTGTCTTATCACAATGGAAAAAAGACTTAATTCAATAAAGCTAACTGTAAACGTTAAATTGCCTACGCTTATGGAAAAATAAAGGCAGTGTCAATGTGTTAAGGGTTTTCCGTCAGTATTGCGAAATTAAACTCTATACTTTGTTGCATAGGGTTGAATAGTGATTAAAAGGCGCGTTTTTTGTAATTGGTGAGGTATAATTATGTTGTCAGAGCATTTTTTTTAATAATGAGGTCTTTATTTATTTATTTATTTATTTATTTAAACTTTATGCACATGTAAAAAAATACACTGTACAAAGGCGGACTTAATGCCTTGGGCATTTTCTACCAGTCTACCTTAGGGTGATGCAGAGACAAAACGTAGTAGGTGCAGAAAATACAGAAAAATGTTGATATAAAAATATAAAAAATATATAAATAAATACATATATACATACATACAAACAAAATATATAGGGTAGAGAGAGATAAAAAATATATAGGTGGTGAAGTACGACAAACTAATTGTGGGACGAGTCTGCCAACTTCTTACGTAAGTGTTCGCGAGCTTTTACCTTAAAAGTGAACCGACTGGTGGCCATCCTGATATTCTGAGGGAGTTCATTCCATAAGAAAACCGCCTGGACTAGAAAAGAAGATTTGAGAAAACCAGAGCGGTGGGAAGGACATCGCAGAATACGATTATTAGAGGAACGAAGATTCTTGGTGTGCGCAGAGCATAAGTATTGAAAGTGAGATGTCAGGTAAGAAGGAGAACTAGGTTTTTCAAGGAGAGAAAATAAGGTTGTCAAAGCCCTTAACGCTCTGCGCTGTCTGATGGGAAACCATTTTAAGAGTAATCGATGTGCGGACACATGATCATACTTACGGAGATTGAATACGAATCGAATGCAGTTATTAAGAAGTCGGTCTAATTTATTGAGAAGATCTGCATTCAGGTCATAGTAACACACATCGCCATAATCAAGTATAGGGAAGATAAGCGACTGAACCAGCATAGCCTTAATGTGTGATGGGAGAACATTTTTCAACCTATAAAGCGACCGCAACGTCCCGGTGACTTTTTTGCTCACAGTCGCGACCTGCTTACGCCAGCTCAGGCAAGTGTCAACATACAAGCCCAAATCCTTGACGTCGGAGCTAAACGGGATGACTGTGCCATCAAAGGTAACCGGTGGTACCGCCAAGCTATTAAGCCTTCGCAGGCTATGGGCGCTCCCTACAATAATAGCCTGGCACTTGGTTGGGTTAACCGCTACCCCGAAACGATCTGACCAATTTTTCACCGTTGTTAAATTCCGGTTTAGCTCCTCAATCGCATCGGACAAGTTGTCAACGCTCGCCTGACTGTAAAGCTGCAAGTCATCAGCGTAGAGATGATACGCACACTGAAGTTCGGTAGTGATAAGATCTATAAAAATAGAGAATAGAAGTGGAGATAAGATACCGCCTTGAGGGACGCCAGCATCAAGAACACACCAGCAGGAAGTGGAGTTTCCCACAAGAACTGACTGCTGACGCCCCCGAAGATAGGAAGAAAACCAATCCAAAACCTCGGGAGAGACCATTCGATAGGAGAGGATGGATAAAAGGACTTCATGACTGACGGTGTTGAAGGCATTGGAAAAATCAATTAGTACTAAAACGGAAACTTTACTGTCTTCCATTCCCCGCCTTAAATCGTCAGTCACTTTGAGGAGAGCTGTGACGGTACTGTGGCCAGGCCTGAAACCGGATTGGAATGGACTAATGAGGGCTTTAAGCAGCGGTCGCGATGAAAGATCGAACCGGTTTCCTACTTGAGCTTAAGCGAGTGATTATGAAATTCTACTAGATTTTTATTCAAGTCCATTAAAACATTTTTTCATGAAATTGTCTCTGAATAACAACATGGCGACTAGAACAGCTAACTTTTATAATAAATGGTAATACCAGCCTATTATTGTCTCTCTGCAGAGCAACGGCCTCTTCTCATACAGAGAAGACAAAAGCATTGATCACCACACTTGCTTAAGGCGGATTGGCGATTTCTGATTTACTGTTACAGTCTAAGTTTGCTCATCACAGTGATGTTCAAGATAAACTTTGAAAAGTTACTTATAAAATAGAAAAAGTCACA
This sequence comes from Hoplodrina ambigua, assembly GCA_949774945.1. Classification (NCBI taxonomy): domain Eukaryota; kingdom Metazoa; phylum Arthropoda; class Insecta; order Lepidoptera; family Noctuidae; genus Hoplodrina; species Hoplodrina ambigua. Next base: position 1,636,566 of record OX458991.1, read on the forward strand.
TTGGTACTTGCCCTTGCATTGGCCATAGACAATGGACCTTCACAACAATATAATATACTTAGCTGAAAAGATTTCTGTTTGTTTGTTTTGTTGTTTCGGATTGGAAAACAATCTTATTGTTATGATAGCGAGATTCTCAAGGAGTAGTAAAGGTTATATAACATCATGCTTTGACACAGGGGAGCGGAGCAGTATCCATAGAACATAACGCGGGCGAAAAATTACAAGTCCAAGTCGCAAGCAAAAGCTAGTCTTTATAATTTCCAAATAAGAAAATTATATTTCCAAGAAGACTATTAACAAACCAATAAGTTTCTATCTGGTTATAGGCGTATCGTATCAAGTACTTACAAAAGATTAATTATTGCCAAAGTACTTATTAAATTAATTCAGTCAGCTATAAATTAATTTTGACAGAAGCTTGAGTAGGTGTGTTAATACATTTTATTAGGCAGCGAACTTTAACTCAAATAATTCGCCTATAGGTACAATGGCGAATTGTCAAAGCAGAGCCGCAGCTACCGCCGTATCAAGGGCCCCACAGCCGCAGGGGCCTCAAAACCGGTTATATAAAAAAATCGTAAAATATTATCCACTACCTCACTTCTAGACTAAAAAATTAACTTATATTTATTGTTACTTTTGTGGAAAATCTTTTAGGCCCCCAACAAATTTTGATATAAGGCCCGTTTAGGGCAACCTACGCCACTGTGTCAAGGAGTAGGTTCTTTGAAGAAGAAAAATGAACGAAGAACTCACTAAAATTACATACATACATACATAAACTCAGGCCTTTTTCCCATGGGGGTAGGCAGAAACTACGGAACGCCACCTGCTACGATCCTTACATACTCCTTTCGCCTCATCTACGTTCAGACATCTCGTCATACAAGCACGCCGGTTACGAGTACTCCGCATTAAAATTAAAATACTTTTTATGTTACAACAATTAGGCTAGAATCGCCAATCCGCATTGAGCAGACGTGGTGATTAATACTAATGCGGTCCTGTCTTCTCTGTATGAGAAGAACCTTTGCCTTGCAGTGGGACAATTATAATAGGCTGGTTTTCACGGCAATGTAAACAATTTTTTGCCGTCGGGTGAACTCCTAGACAATTTTAATTCCTTTAAAACCGTCAGGCTACTGTAGCCTAACTGTCAAGTATGATAAGATGTATGTTTGTTTTGTCTCTGCATCACCCTAAAGTAGAAAATGCCTAAGGCATTAAGTCCCCCTTTGTACAGTGTTTTTTTAACATATGCATAAAGTTTATATAAATAAATAAGAGTCTCATAAGAACTGACTTATCTAAACTTATAATATGAAGAGAAAATATTTGTATTTTTGTTTGTAATAGATAAACTCAAAAATTCCTAAACCGATTTTAAAAATTCTTTCACCTATGTAAAGCTACACTACCGGTGAGTAAGATAGGATTTATAGCATTACGCTACGATCCACAGGAGCAGAGCAGTAAGCTATGACGTAACTTAACACGGGTGAGACGAGGGATTTCTACTTTAAATGTGTTTTTTGGAAATACTTTTTTAATGAAACCTAAACTTATTCATATCATTAAAAAGACTTAATGATATGTTAATTTAGGTTATTAGGTAGTTCATTGCTAAAAAAAAGGAATTGTATGTTAAAAAAGTGACAGGAGAAACTTAAAAAGATCACAACCATGACCGTCAAAGGTCTATTTTCACAATCAATTCCAATGTTCATTCACAAAAACAAACATTTTAAAACAATAACACTTTGAAATTACCCACTTCCATTGTTTTCCAGTGAAAATTCACATTCGGATAGCTTCCGTCATTTTCTCGTGTCACTCCATATGACAGCTGTCAAGGCGCCATCTTGTTGACATGGAATGTCAACGATTTATTGTGTTCCCTTCTAACTTTGAATTGGTGATGATTTTCTTTTGAATTTATGCAAATTGTTTATTGTTATGTTTTTTTTTTTAAAGTGAGTTTTGATTTTTGATTTTTAAAACTTTTTGTATTTAGCAAATAACCTCAGTAAGTCTTGTAGCTGATTATTTAACTTGCAAATGTTATAAGTTATTTCTATTCTTATTACTTACTGTTATTATTATGAATTAGCTAACGTCCGCGACTTTTTCTGCATTAATGTCGTTTATCACGGGTTTTATTTTTTTGCGCGGAACACTAATTCTTTTTCTTAAATAAAACTTGCCTAGGTTACTCCTCAAAATATTAGCTATCTGCCGATCACAAATTCAGACTGAGAAATTCCTGATGGAAAAACCTAATAACACTGTTCGACCTGGGAATCGAAGCCAAGAAATCACGCTCAACAGTCGCTCTTTGCGACCACTAGACCAACAAGGCAGTTAGATACCTTATATTCTTAACAAATTCTTGTGTAAATCGAATAAGACTGCCACATTGATTGTTTCCTGTTAGTATTTTAATGAGAAACCTAAAATAGGTAACCTTTCTCTTCTGCTGAGTTTCGTAATGTTACAGGAGACACTCCGTTGTACGTATTAAGTACAGTCAACAAAACAGATAGGTATCCAGGTTTGTCAGATATATGTGTTAACTTAACGATCTCTTGGATTCTAATCCAACAAATGATCTGTTTGCGGATGAATGGACGAAGATTTTGTCGGTATGTCAGAAGTACTGTGAGGTGAATTTATGAAAGGGATGAAGTTATTTTGTTTTGTTTTTAAATGTATATTTGTGTTTTCTTTTTTTTATATTTTTACTTTTATCTGTCTTCTGTGTCTTTAATTATTTTAATTGGTTATTTAACCGTTGTAGTTAAAGTTAATTAAATAAATAAATGTGGAGTTTCTTGGCACCTGATGGATGTCCTCGATTTAAACATAATTAATGAACTGTTTATTATCTCCTTATGTGCCTATGTACTATTCCAGACTGTAATCTATCTCTGTGGAAAATTTCATCGAGATCTGTTCTGCCATTCTGACGTGATTGAGAAACCAACATCCATCCATCAAAACTTTCTCATTTATAATAATGTCCTACCTAATTATCCTACACTTTTTTTATAAAAACAAAAATCGATTTATTTCATTTAAAAAAAAATCTTTCGTTATATCCAAACATTTACTTTGCCTTTGTAGGTACATATTTAAACAAACCCGGGGGAGATAACTAGTATTTAATCCTACATATGAATTTGACGGGCCTGTTGGTCTAGTGGTTAGTGGCCCTGACTGCTAAGCCGGAGGTCGTGGGTTCGATTCCCACCCAGGACAAACTTTGTGTGATGAGCATGATTGTTAGTTCTGTGTCTGGGTGTGATTTATCTATAATATGTATGTATTTATAAATTATATAAGTATGTATATCAGTTGTCTGGTTACCATAACACAAGCTCAGCTTAGCTTGGGATCAGATAGCCGTGTGTGAGTTGTCCCAAGATATTATTATTATTATATCAACTATTATCTTAAGCATCTCATTCTTCTCCTGCAGTTTTAATTTCGTCCCTTGCCTAATCGAAATTCACAAAATTAACATACAATGCAAACAAAAAACAATTATGTGTGAAACATGATGACAGACATACATACAATCAGTGTTTGAATATATTATTAACGCTCAATATTAATAGATAAAATAAATATTTATTGTGTAAATAAATATTGGCATGACAACATAGATAATTATAAGATGGGCTTTTTTTAAATTTCACTTTGTTAAATAAATTGGCTTTTGTAGCAATTTCGAATTTAAATTTAGAATATATTTAAAAAAAAAGTCTATGGTCGTTAGACAAAACTTTTTTTATTTACAGCAGATCCTATCAAAAAATCTTTAAAAATACGACTAAACCCAGGTCAAACAATTACTCAGAGTAGTACTAATCAATAATTCATACGTAAAATCTCTCTGTCATTTCAGAAAACATTAAACATTTACAACATTCGACCCCTAAACACAAGAATTTGTCAAAATACTCTCTCTGAGAGAAAGCAGATTTTATTTATAAAGGTGACATTTTTTATCTAATGTCAATTTGACAGTATTCTAAAATGACAGTTCCGATAAATTATAAAAAAAAAATGATTAAAGTATTGCTGTCTAAAGGATAGATACTCATTCTGAAACGTTAAAATGGGTAATGTACAGTCACGAGCAAAAACAAGTATACACTTAGCAAAAGCGATTCAAAAGCGATTTTCTTATGAAATAATGGTTGTAACTTTGACATAAGACCTATTTCATAGTAGTATACATACATACATAAACTCACGCCTTTTTCCCATGGGGGTAGGCAGAAACTACAGAACGCCACCTGCTACGATCCTTACATACTCCTTTCTCCTCATCCACGTTCATACATCTCGTCATACAAGCACGCCGGTTACGAGTACTTCGCACTTGACCCTTCTGAAGGTCATAGGTCAATAGGTTCATAGTAGTATTTAATTCAAAATACTATATTTCTAAAAACAAGACATTTCAATCAATATAATCGAAGAAAATAGCTTCGAAATTTTGCTAAGTGTATACTTGTTTTTGCTCGAGACTGTACAGCAAACGTTAAATAACTATCGTAATTGTCGGACTTCCATTTCATCCCCTTAGGGGGTGATTTTGAAAAATCCTTTCTTAGCGCATGTCTACGTCATAATTACTATCTGCGTGCCTTTCAGCGCAATCCGTTCAGTGCTTTGAGCTGTGTTTTGATAGATCAGTCTGTCAATGAATTTTAAAAATAATTCTAAATATCCATCCTTTACCCACCATCCATTTTACAGTATTTACACTACAGACACACACACAGTACTTACAGTAGTATTACAGTACTTGTCTTATTATTTATACTGTAAAATACTATCCAAACCCTCTCAAACTCACATAACTAAAAACAAAAAGACTCGATTGATGATTAAAAAAAAACGATTTGAATACTATCAAGATGTCAGTATGCATAATTAATTACAGGATAAAACAAAGTGAATATTTAATATAAAAATCAACAGTATTTAACACCAGACTAGTACTGACTCACTGCAGAACAAAGGCCTCTTCTCATGCAGAGAAGGCACGAGCATTGATCACCCCGCTTGCTCAAGGCGGATTGACGAAAATCGGTATAGGTATGGGTGAATGACGTTTTACCTAGGTCAGAGACAGTAACACGCGGCCGGCTTACGCTAAAAAATCAGCGCTGTGGTTTTAGTGTCTTCGTGCACGGGCCACGGTATTATGCTGAGCGTAAGCCGCGCCCGGTAGTGGCGCATATTTATTTTAAATATTTGTATTTATCTGTTTTTTTTTTTACTAAATACTAACTTGTTTCTATTTTGCTTTTATATACATTTTTTTTCTCTCTTTTTATGATATAGGACAGCTTTTCTTTCTCTGTTTCTTTGTTATAATAATGTTATTATTTACTGTAGGTACGCGAATTAAATGCTTTTTCAAAACGACCCGAAAAAATAAATCATACTTTATTAAATAGAGCATTTTACCCAACCAATGAAAAATGATCATAAACCGCCGGTGTATCAATAAGCCTACGTGTAACACTGCCCTAATTCATGTTCTTTTTTTTTGTTATGTTGGCACACCGACGGCCCACCTGCAGCGGTATTCTGTAAAATTCCGTCGATGAATTTAGGCGATTTCGTAGTGAGTTTTCGGTGACCTTCAACTATGATAAGGATTGAAATCTCGCCTCAATCTCACTTTGTGAGATTTTGTACAGAATACGTCGGCTGGTGGAATAATTAAAAACTGACGAAGTATCTTGAAACTTAAGGGTGTTTTCCAATGCAATGCTAACCTTAAATATATTGGATTTAAGGTCCATTTCGCCTGTTTTTCACCGGTGCAGCTTTAAGCTGGCTCAGCAGTGTAATAATTATGGTACACGTAGTAATTGTTACTATGTGTATAAAATACTAACTTTTGTTACTAACTCTGTCCGCATCAAAGTTCCGTCCCTCGGAAATCGTACATATTTCCAAAATAAAAAGTAGTCTACGTGCTATTCCACATTATTGTGTGTTTGTCAAATTTCATCCAGATCTGTTCAGCCGTTCTGGAGTAACATTTATATTACTAGTAAAACAGCGTGGATAAAAAAAAAATATCGGTCTTTTTCGTTGGTGGTCTAATAATAAAAAAGGTATAAACAAAACAGTTATAGACCATTTAAAATTCAAAAGTCTATAAACAAACAAACTTCTATTTAAATTTTAAATGCAATAAAGATGTCCTATCCATTAGAACTCCCATAAAGGACACCGCATTCAACCTAAAATTAATTCAAAAAAAGAAAACAATGTTTTGAATAAATAAATACGAAAGTCATTACATTTGTAGTGATGTGTCAACAGACACAAAATATACCAGCATGTGTTACGGATCATTTGCTATAATATATTCTAATACATACAACAATACTTCGAATCTCATTGTCAAAATATTTATGTATGTTTTTGTCCGAATGGAATATTTTACTCGTTTTAAAGTTGTGTAATGTCGATGTGGCGCGACGTTTCGTTTTTAAAGTTGCTATAATAGAATAGGAAATGACAAAAAAGGGTTTTCTTGCTGTTAAAATAGAGATGGTGTGATAATGTCGTCAAAGTAAACTATAATGTAATGTTTCTGTAGAAAATTTTAGTAGGTAAGTGTGATAAAAAATACTGAACCAAATAAAAAAAGAACCGTAAAATAATACCTCAAAGTTAATAATACTAATTAGCTTATAAACTGTAAGTTAAGATCAAAATCGTGAATCCATTGCTACTTGATAGAAAAATACTATGTTTAAGTCAAGTCTTTTTCCAATTAATCAGAAATAAAAGATGTCAAAAATAAACTCGTAAAAAATTAAGCTTCTGTTCCACGCATAGCAAACAATTTCCTCCAAAATAAACATAAGGAACCGCCATAATTGAACAGAAAAATAAAATACCTGACTTACGCCAAATAAACGACACTACCACAAAAAAGGTTAAGAAAAAAAAGTGTAACCACTTACCGGAACTGGGTCTGTCACTGTATCTGGTGCAATAAACCCAGGCTGGCCATAACGATGCATTGCCCGACTGGCTGTTCGTATCAGTGCTGCCACAGGTCGACAAAGCCCCGCTTGAAGTCGAAGAAACAACTGAACTTGCAGAATCTGGCCTTTTCTGATTCTCTATCACTTTTGGCATTTCTCTCTCTTTTGGTACTTGCTCCCCGATTTGAGAAACCGTCTGTCTTAAACCCCCAAGAGGTGGTAAAGATCCAAATTCTGATTCTTTCGATTTCAAGTAATCGAAGCTGTATTTTTGGAAATCATTCTGAGGCTTTGATAAATCGTAGGGCTTGTATAAGATGCTGTGATTTGGCCCAACTGGTTTGGGGCCCTCGATTTTGTTTGTTTTCCTTAACGCGTTCAAACCAAATTCGGGGTGTAAAATATTGCTTATGGAAAAGGCTATGGGTACCGACGGCTGTTGCCTCTGTGTTCTTAGTTTATCATTCTCAAATCTTTGATTTTCAGGATTTATTTGAGGTTTAACATCAGGTGTTTCTGGTCTGTAGTAATTCTGGAAACCGTCCATCTCGTTTGGGTTTTCAGGGCTGGGTGGAGGAGAATTTGGTTGCACTTTGACTATCGTCATGTTTGGGGACGTTCGCTCATATCTTGAGTCAATTGTGGTACAAGTATACTGACTTGGTGGAGAGTAGTTCATTGGGTTCTCCGCATGGGGGGCAGGCACTCTTCCAGTGACAGGTCCAGGACTGTTGGCCTGGTTCGGACTGCAGCGATCTTCAAAAGCCATCTTCACACAATTTTTCAAACCGATTTAAAGTTTAATAGAGTCAGTACATTATACCAGCACAGTCCACAGTATAAAATAATGTCAGTTAATTTGAATGAGACACAGTCTTCACATTAATATTTATCGAAATCGATTAGCATGATTTCTTAATTCTACCGCACTAGTTTTTTGATGCAAAGGGCGCGTGATGGACAGCCACGGCTGTCAGATTGAAATGTCAGTTGCGTGTGACACGGGCACTGGTTCCGGCGGCGGCTGCCGAGTGACTGCGCCCCTCGCCTCGTCAGGGGGACACGCCCCCGAACAAACAAGCTTTTTACCCGTCCCCATTCGTTTTGTAGGCGTTAACCGTTCGCTTTTCATTGCTCGACAACATCTTTTATGTCTTCTATCCTTCTCTAACTTATGGAGTTTGTTAGTATAAAAAAGAGATGGATGTACGACAATTGATTTAACCTGAGTGTGTATTTAGTGGGGCTTCGTCCAGATTTGTAATTCAGTTGTAAATTGCTTCTATGGCTCTTTCGCGCACTCATAATGTATCAATAATACTGCGGTGCGCTTTGTACAGAATTTCAATTAAACTTTGACAGAATTATTATATTGATAGACGTGCGCCATGTTGAATTATTGATCGGATATCGTTGTAGTAGGATTTTTTAAAGAAATTATAACATAATACTGTTGTAATTAAGTTGTGTTAGTTAATATTAAATTGTATGAACGCGATAAAATCTACAATTGTTGAAGTTTTATTACTGAATGTAATTACTGTTCAGGGTTCTGTAAAAATGTTGCGGATTATCCTTTTGACCTAACTATACTTACCTTTTCGTGTCATTTCTTTGCGCATTCAACTTAGTTATTTCCTATCTCGTCATTTTGGTATCTCATTAAAAAAAAACTCTCTTGTGATATGGATCTCATGAAAGGATATTAGTAAAAAAAAAATGGAAAATTATAAAGCTTCCGTTTTTAAAGTTTAAGTTTTTTTCAAATATGCATTTCCATAGCTTATTATGTCAATAAGTATTTTTTAATAATTAGGTACCTATTTTATAATTGTATCTCAGGTAGGTAGGTAGATATAAATACCAAAAAAAAAAACTACAAAGATTATTAGCATTGTGACTTTCCTTTAAAATAATTGCTTAGCCTTTCCTAGGTTCAGTGCACAAAGATGTTGCTAGAACTAAAAAAAAACCATACGGAACATCTTTCAATAAAATTAGACTCGCCAATCACATATCTGTATTATGTTATTACGATTTTCCACATACATCTTTTTATCGTTTCAATTATTTTTTTTATGTGATTAGTTTCACACTTCAAAATCATTGCATTCCTGTACTTAAAAATAATTAATAATAACTAGTTAATAATCTCAGAATGAGCGTGTCAATCTTACGTACTTATTAATTATTTCTTTAATCAGTGAATACTAACTAATTTTCATTATTAATCAATCAAGAAATCTTTCTAATTATAATTTACAATCTGTGGCCTAATTGGTTTGGATATAAGTAGATATATTAATTATAAATGTGTTAAAATTGTAATTGAGTTTTGTGGAGAAATAATGAAGATTAGTCTGCAAGCCTCATTAAATTTGCAATTATGTGGCACGATAAATACCTATGAGATGACGAAAATGATTGTTCTAATCGCATTTTAACTATCTTTGACATAAATGAATATGGATTATATAGGTACTTACCGTCTTATTTCAATGAAAACTATTTCATTTTGTTATTTAATTTTGATTTTTTGTTAATGTATGTAAGATATTGATTTAAATACGCCCTACGTTTTGGAACGAGCAACTAGCTTCAACTTTCTGATTAACTGACCGACTCCTTGACGATTCGAAAGTGCCTATAAATGGTCTAATTGAAATAAATGCTTCGACTTTGAATACGAAGAAACTTTTAGATCTTTTCTACGCTTTCTTGTTTACTCCAAAATAATGATACGAAAATATCTAATAAATACTATGTAGGTATGTATTGTTATCTCACAACAGCAGGTCAAACCACATAAAAAATGCCCAAACTTATTTATTTACATAGATAATAAGGCCAATTCCTTTAATTCCATGGTTGATCTAATTACCTTAACCAGAATAATGACACTACAAGTACTTCCAATGACATCACATTTTATTTGATTCTGCCAAACAATCTAATTGGTATTGAATACATTGACCGTAACGTGACTTCCAAAAGTTAACCAATTGTGACAAAGTGAGGTTGTGTAATAGGGAGTATTCGACCGGAAGATTGGAATGAACAATTGTGTTTATATACCTACCTATTTAATTGTTAGGACAGTTACAGTGGTGCCGATTCCCTTGTACACAAACTAGACTAAATTTAGAGAAATGACATCTCTTGCTAACATACAGCGAAAGGAAAGGCCGGTGACATTCCGTGACATTAAAGAACTAAGTTAGAGATGTCAAATTAGTTGGACAGAAAAAGATGGCAATAGTCTAATTTTAGTTTAGTTTCTGACCAAGATAATCGGCACCTATTTCCATCTTTTTCTGTCCAATAAAACAAGAAAGAGACTAATGTAATTAAGAGCTGTCAAATTTAGTAAATCTGACACATCCATACAGTTATAGTTGATATCTTAAAACGTATGGATTAAAAATACGGAGAAGTTCAAGGCAAAACTAATTTGACATCGCTAACTTAGTTCTTTAATGTGACCGTCCTTTCCTTTCGCTGTATGTTAGTAAGAGATGTAAATTCTCTAAATTTAGTCTAGTTTGTGAACAAGGGAATCGGCACCGTCTACTTTTGTCATACGCATAGAAGTTACTATCCGTTGATATTACGAGCGGTTATATCAACGATCCGTTTTGGACAATATTGGAATTGAAAGGACTGCTTCGTTGGTTTAGAGGTCGGAACTGCTGAGCATGAGGTTCGATTCACATGTCGGGCAAAGTGTTATTAGGCTTTCCTAACAGGAATTTCTTAGTATCAGTTTCGGAGTCTGGATTTGTGCCCGGTTGATGGCAATAGGCTCGCCTCTTATTACAAAGGACTTAAACATAACTGGCGAAATGTAGGTGTAGAAACTAACAATGTGTACACCTCTGCCTAACCCTTCGGGGATTACAGGCGTGATGTTATATATGTGTTATGATATTCACCGTAATCTTGAATGGGTGTTTAGAAAACAATGCAACTTGCCGACAAGGTCTTAAGGTCGAATTTGTAAAGAGCCGACTATTATTACCTAAACAGAAATTATGAATGAGTTTAAAAAAATGAAATGCAAGGAAATATCATCGTGAAGAAATTTGGACTTTATATTATTTTATCAGGCGTCTGTTTGTGTGGATTTTTTTTACAAATCCCCCCTTTTTACAAGCTTTTATTTAGCTTACACTGTATGTATGTATGTATGTAAGTTGTCCATTCGTTTGCAAACCATTTTTCGACCAAAAATACGAGCAAACCTACCTACACAAATTCTGAGCTGCCAATCCTAGTGAAGCAGAATCCACCAGGATTCCATACTAGTGAAATCTGCTCCATTAAATCAAATTAGTACTGCAAAATTTTAGGCAGTCTACTTTGCCACAGAAAGATGGTGGCTTGATGGGGCAAAGTGGAACTATTCGGGTTTGTAAGGCTAGTACGAAATCTACGCGGACGAAGACAGAGGTAAAAGCTAGTAAAATAAACGCTAAACCTGTCGAAATAATGAATGAAAATCCTCCTCAATGGCGCCAAACACACCAACACCCACAGACACACGTAAAAACAGAACATCCTTTAATCTCTGCCGCAGTCGACTAATCTTCATAAGTGGAAGTGTCAGACTTTAAAAGTCACCTCAGACTTTTGAAGTCGCCGAAACGTAGTGTGCCGACAAAATAAAGGTCACAAGCTCTTGAATTATTGAAGGCTTTAAAATATGTAAATGTTGGTACACCTTAGTTATTTATTGGGTGATATGGCGAGATGATTGGGAGGCGACCTTGAAGTTGCCGCGATCGACAGACTATTTTGCCAAATCTAAGTCAGTAATTTAATGATAATTGCAATCCGCGGTGCTCGGCAATCTGGGCTTTTCTCAGTTGTAAACAGCCCTTTGTGCCTATTGGCCTAGTTCTGTTCTGTCTCCTGTTTGTTTGGAGGGAAGTGGATATGTTTTTCTTACTCCTCCGCTATTCTTTTCTGATTAATTTCGTTGTGGGATCCAAGACAGTTAATCGTTTCTCCAGGTCGCGTCTAGCTTCATTGCCTGGGCGCTTTTCTGATGGTCGACACTGTTGATTCTGGCTTTCAGGAGTTGCAGTGGGTGGGAACAGTGTGGCGGAATTTCCCAAATATAAAAAGTTTTAGTCAAAATCATGACATCACGCCTGTAATCCCAGATAATAAGGCAGAGTAGTACGTTAGTACATTCACATTTCGCCAGTTATGTTTAAGTCCCATGTAATATGGAGCGAGCTTATCGCCATCAACCGAGCACAAATTCAGACTCCGAGGCTGCTACTGAGAAATTCCTAATGGTACAACCCAATAACACTTTGCCCGACCTGGGAATCGAACCCAAGACCTCATGCACAGCAGTCGCGCTTGCGACCACTAGACCAACCAGGCAGTCAAATCTTTTCTCTTTGTAATATTAGTTTGGACAATAAAAGGTGCCTAAATTAGCATGTAAAATTAATATGAAAGGCTGTATGCGCCGCCGCCTAGACAATGTGTAAACAAAAACAAAAGAAAAATAAACCAACATGGCGACGATAACAAGCGCGCTGTTACTTCCCGCCTAAATAGCTGTCAAATGTCAAGTGAGGCTGCGGTCATACTGACAGAGGATTTATTTACAAGCTTTTATTTAGCTTGCACTGTTCGTATGATGAAAGTTGTCTTTTCTGCAAACCATTTTTCGACCATTTGTTGTTATCCGATTGAGCTGAAATTTTGCATACACCTTTAGTTCTGATGACAATACAATGTCCAATACCCAATATAATAATTTTTAATTAAAGCTTGTTTTAAAAAAAAAATATTTTAATAGTTTTTTTTAAGAACGGAATTTCGGTCACAATTTCCAATCTCAATGGAGACTAGACAAGTACGCAAGAGATATTATAGTGCACAAGTGTGTGCGCAAACACAGGTGCACTCCCTCTTCCCTCACACTCATATTCCGATTGGACGGCAATCCGACACGATCGGGAAGATCAGGCGCAGGACTTGCTTTACGTGCTTTCCGAGCAACGGCGGTGATTAAACCTAGATAATCGAGGAAGTTGTAACTCAGGACATAAATTTGCCTTACAATAGGTCAATACCAATACCGAGTTATTACATACCTTTCACCATAGTTTCACCACATAAAAAGAAAGAAAGTAAAACTAATTATTCACGCGAAAATTATCTACATGATTCAAGATCTCCTTTTTTTAGGTGGTTTAAATCATCAAATGACTCTTTCCGCCATGGGTGGGGCGGAAGGGACTGTCAGACTTTTACTGACTAAAAAACCACCCTGTTCCTTCTGTTGCCCTTTACGTTCCGGGGCCACGGTATCCTGTTAAGACGTCCCGCAACCCCGGCAGGCGAATTCTAGACCTCCTAAAGTTAAATTTTTCGTCAGTTATTAAAAAATCTTAATCATACATTTAAACCACGTAGGTGTCGCCTTTTGGACGGAACAGTTTATTATTGACGTAGGCCTCCCCTAAAGATAGCCACAATAACCGGTGCTGAGCTGCCCGCATCATTTTTAAGCGTGACTTTTACCGCAAACCCCTCTAGAAATGTTAAATTAAATAAATAAATAAAAAACCACAACTAAGTTTACGAGATCAAAACAAAACACAAACTTCAACGCCCGCCTATAATTCCCCGCTAACAAACGGCCCTGTCCTTACACCTTGTCAAAATGTCGGCCACCCGACAGTGTAGACATAAACTATTGTTTATCATAACGAATATCGATTTGTCTAGTTGTTCGTACGCAAATTATCGAATGTCGATTAATATATTATCGATTTTATATGTAGGTTGATGAATAATTTGTTGGTGATCGTGTGGGAAGTAGTAGAATACCTGATTTATATTCCGGTTCAATTATTAATTAATTACCAGCTTTTAATTGTCTTACTGGAGGAGCTCGTGGCTAAGTAATAACAGCCGTACGGGTCGATCCGTCAGGTTAAGCAACGCTTGCCGGGGTTGGTCCGTGGATGGGTGACCATCTTTACACACCGAGACTCCTCCGTGCCTCGGAAAGCACGTTAAGCCGTTGGTCCCGGCTGTCATACGTGGATCTTTGACAGTCGTTACGGGTCGTCAGACGCCCGAAAGTCTGACAACCCTTCTTACCTAGGGGTATCATATTACCCAGTTACTGGGTAGTGGAGGTCAGATAGACAGTCGCTCCATGTAAAATACTGGTATTCAGCTGCATCCGGTTAGACTGGAAGCCGACCCCAACGTAGTTGGGAAAAGGCTAGGCAGATGATGAATTGTCTTACTGGAGGGCAAAGGCCTCTTCTCGTACAGAGAAGGCACGAGCATTGATCACCACGCTTGCTCAAGGATTGGCGATTTCAAACTTTTATTTTAAGTACAAGTTTCTTTAATCTGTGCCTTTTCCTTCAGCGATTACAGGCGTGATGTTATGAGTGTCAATTTACAATGCAGTAATGTCCCCACGTGCTACAACAAAGTCAAAGTCAAAGTCAAATCATTTATTTCAATTAGGCCATTATAAGGCACTTTTGAACGTCATTACATGAAAAAAAAAAAATAGAATTGAATCTAGTTGCCCCTTCCAAAAGGTAGTTTTGTATGGAGAAGAATGGGCAAGAAACTCCATACGTACTCTTTTAAAATCAATGTTTTACAATGTTATTATAACGAAAACAACGAAAATAAAACCCTAATTGTTATTATTTAGACTTGTAATTCCTTACAAATGAATCGCCATGCTAAATATATGCGTTGAGTTCTAAAAATAGGAGCTGAGGTCTCATTCGTTGAAAACAGTATGGTCTATGTTCCACTATGTTTTGTTCGAAGGAGTTACCGCGGACCTGGAACACAAAAGGCATTAGGAGGAACACGGATGGGTTTTAGTCAATAAGAGTCTGACACTCCCTTCCACTCCGCCCAGAGCGGAAAATGATGATTTAACATCCATAAAAAAAAAGGTTTCATTCACCGATGTCAGAGATGTCGAAAATACACTAGAATAAACTAAAGTATTTATTATAACAGCCTGTTACCGTCCCACTGCAGGGCAAAAGCCTCTTCTGATACAGAGAAGGCACGAGCACGAGAAAAAGAGGAGCAAAGTTTGTATGAGACAACATGATGTATGTTAGGTACTCAATTCAGAATGTACAAATCAAAATTTGACGACAAAAACCATCATTACAAAGTATTTTAAACTCATTAATTCTATACAAATTATATACAATATTTACAAGCTTAATAATAAAAATAAAATAAAAAACAACCAGAATAAAAAAAAGAGAAATTAAAATTAAATGGCATCAAAAAATTCATCCGCATCGCTGTCTACTGGAAATGTGCCCAAAAGACTGGCCGCTTTGCCACGTAACATGATGTATTAGTCCAATCTAAAACTCTACTTGAGATTCATCCCCTAACGAGGTTAAAAAGGGGTAGAAAATTGTTTCATTTTTTTTTGTTCATTTTCGACTTCTATGCGGACATAGCCGCGAGCAAAAGCCAGTTTGGGGATATAAATTAAAACCCATCTCTTCATTCATAGCAGGCGACTTTCTGTAGTTTCTGCCTACCCCCATGGGAAAAAGGCGTGAGTTTATGTACCTATGTATGTCTCTTCTGTCTGTTTATGTGTCTTCTGTCTCTCTGACTGCCTCGTTGGTCTAGTGGTCGCAAGCGCGACTGCTGTGCATGAGGTCTTGGGTTCGATTCCCAGGTCGGGCAAAGTATTATTGGTTTTTTCCATCAGGAATTTCTCAGTAGCAGCCTCGGAGTCTGGATTTGTGCCCGGTTGATGGCAATAGGCTCGCCCCTTATTACATGGGACTAAAAACATAACTGGCGAAATGTGGGTGTACGAATGGGCACACCTCTGTCTAACCCTTCGGGGATTACAGGCGTTATGTTATGTATGTATGTATGTCTCTTCATTAAAAATGATTCCTATCTAACTACCCCGCTGAAACTCGCGATATGTAAAAGGAAAGCTCGACGCTCTCATTCTGCCGTGTGATCGAGTCTATTTATGAACGTCGTGTGTGGTCCGAGCGAGGCGCATAAACGTGCGCCGGCGCCGATAAGGGGGAGACTGCTGTAAGAATGTGGCAGGAAGGAAGTCTGTGGGAAGGAGGTGACGGTGAATGATTGTTTTGCGAAAAGGTAATTTCGACTTGCTTTTATTTCTACCTAGCTTTTGCCCGCGACTACGTCCGCGTGGAACTTGTTTATATCGTACTTGCATACAAACTTCCACCCCCCTTTCCACCGCCTTAGGGGGTGAATTCCGGGATAAAAACTATCCTATGTCCTTCCTCAGATCTTAAACTATTTCCATACCAAGTTTCATCAAAATCGATTCAGCAGTTTAAGCGTGAAGAGGTAACAGACAGACAGACACACTTTCGCATTTATAATATTAGTATGGATTATACTTCATTCAGTATAACATAGTAATTTTTATTTTTTGTTCAGTAATTATGTACAGTATTTACAGACTTAATTAATAGGATAACCAACAAAATAATTCAAAAAAATAGGCAATCCCCGGGGATTACATGGGACTTAAACATAACTGGCGAAATGTGGATGTACTAATGGGTACACCTCTGCCTAACCCTTCGGGGATTACAGGCGTGATGTTGTGTTATATTTTTTCTAGATTTAAAACTCGTTTTTTAGCTTAAGCTTTTATAAAAATAAATTGTTTTTATTTCTTTCTTTTATTATTTGCCCAGTATCAAGATAACAATTGCGCATGCGTTTGCGACATCGCCTTAATAGCCAATGGCTGGCGCACGCGCTCGCTCAAACAATTCATATCGTGTTTGCAGCTACTTTAACTTGCTGATATACTTTAAACCTACATAACAGTGTCAATAGGCTAATTTTAGCTCATCATTTTTCAGCCCTTCAGTTCATGTGTCCTTTCTAAAGTTTATCTTAGACATTACTGACATCATTCCGTGTTTCGAAAAGCACGTTAAGCTGTTGGTCCCGGCTGTCATACGTAGATCTTTGACAGTCGTTACGGGTCGTCAGAAGCTAAAATAGTTTGACTACCAGTCTTACCTAGGGGTATCGTATTACCCAGTTACTGAGTTGTGGAGGTCAAATACGCAGTCGGTCCATATAAAATACTGGTATTCAGCTGCATCCGGTTAGACTGGAAGCCGACCCCAACATAGTTGGAGAAAGGCTAGGCAGATGATGATGATCTTTCTGCGCTTGTCCCATGTTATTTGTGGTCGGCGCAACACGTTTTCCTCTTCCACTCCGTCCTGTCAGCCGTCATGCTATCACTGACTCCCTTTCCTTTCATATCATTCTTCACACAATCCATTCATCTTTTCTTTGGTCTTCCTTTTGCTCTCCATCCATCCATCTTCATATTCATGACTCTCTTGGACACATACGTTTCATTCCTCCTCATTTCATAGGATAATTTATGTGGGTTACCGAATATTCCAATAAATTGGTTTTTTTATTCAATTGTCAATTTTGGGCCAAGCGATTGGTCGACTCTTCATATGACCAGAGGGCTGGCCTTTTCTTAGGCCAAAGAATCAACATTGCCATACAACGTGGCAATGTTGCCAGATCTCGCTCGCGTCAAAGTTAATAAATTAATTACCGGGAACTGTATTTTCTTTTTATAGGATTAATAGTAGTAAATTTGCTTTTTAATTACAGACTATACCTAATCTATATCTGTGCCATATGTGTATCTTGAATGAGTAGCCGCCTGGAGTGACAAAATTGGTGGTGTGACACACCTGTGCCTCGGAAAACACGTAAAGCCTGAATTCTTCCTGGTCGCGTAGGATTGCCGATCGTTTTTTCAAACTGTTTTCTGTTGTCTGCAGCGCACGCGCTGATAGTGATGACCAGTTTGGATATAGCATAGAGAATATGAACCCTAGTCCTGTCGTTATACTAGACCAGATGAACCATCCTGAAAAACAAGATGGGTTCCAAATTTTCATACAGAGCCGTTCAACCGTTCTGTCGTGATTGATTAACAAACATCCATCTAAACTTTCACATTTCTAATTGTAATGAGATAATAATAAATCCAGTAACATTTTGCCTGACCTGAGAATCAAACCTACCACAATACCACTAGAGTAGTTTAACACGAGCGCAACATTCATAGTAACTTTAACAAAGAACACGATTCAATTTTCTTCAGTAATCACTTACGTGGAAAAGTACATAAAATCGATACTAGATGGCGCTGTACTAAATTCAAGGAACTAGTAAATTATGTTTACGTAGGCAAAGTTGCAACACAAACAACATGTTAGGTAATTGCAGTTAAATTGATAACCGTTAACTTGATAATGTTAGTGTAATCATCTTGCAATATTAAAGTTGGAAATTGTGTGGTGACTTGAGTTTTCATGCGGGTTTGCGTGTGCAATATCAATTTTTGTAAAGATTTGTTGTGTTTTGAAAAGGTATGGAGTCGATGTATTTACAGACCTGTAAAAACCTAATTTAAAAGAGTACCGTGGAGTTTCTTGCTCGTTCTTCTCCATAGAGGCCTACCTCCGTTTTGCAACGAGCAACTAGCTTCAATTTTCGGACTAACTGACAGACTCCTTGACAATTCAAAAATGCCTGTAAATGGTCTAATTGAAATAAATGTTTTGACTTTGTAAGACATATTAAACGGTTCAACTTTGCCTACTTGCAACTAATATGTTCTAAATATATAAAAGCGAAAGGTCACTCACTTATCACGAAATATCGAAAACCGCTTGACGTATCAAGATGAAATTTGACAGGAATGTAGTTTATAGTTAGTAGACGACAGTTAAGAAAGGATTTTCCAATATTCACCCCCTAAGAGGGCGAGACGGAGGTCCAAAGTTGGTATGGAGAAACAAGATAAGATCGCCAAAAACCGACATTTACGCGTACGAAGTCGCGAGCAGAAGCTAGTTAGATATAATATAATACAAGCACTCTCCGACTAGCGACTTTGTTCGCGTGATTTTCCTTACAGATCCCTAATTTTTTTGAAAATATAATATATACGTATAGCCTATGTTACTCAAGGTGAATGTAGCTTTCGAATAGTGCAAAAATTTATGAAATCGGCCCAGTACTTTTTGAGTCTATTCATTATAAACATACACACACACACACACAAAAATAAAAAAAAATCCTTTTTATAATATTAGTGTAGATATAAAGAAGATTTCTACGAAAACAATATGTCGCATTACAAATATTTTGACAGACAGTGCGATGTCCAAGCATCGAACCTTCATGAATAATAGAGCTATATTGACTGACGTACACTGCACTAGGGTGGGCACGATTCAACGAATTATTTATTCATGTGGCAATCTTGCCCTTCTGTTTGTTTTGTTAAGGACAAAGGTCACTTACTGGAAAATGTGTTGAGTTTAAATTGAAAAGAAAATGGTTTATGTTTAGGAAGAGTGGTCATAGCATAACATTACGCCTGTAATCTCCGAAGGTATAGACAGAGGTGTAAGCATTAGTACAAACACATTTATGTTTAAGTCTAATGTAAAAGAAGGCGAGCTTATTGCCATAAACCGGGCTCAAATTTAGACTCCGAGCCCGCTACTGAGAAATTCCTGATGGAAAAACTCAGTAACACTTTGCCCGACCTGGGAATCGAACGCCAAGACCTCATGCTCAGCAGTCGCATTTTGTGACCACTAGACCAACGAAGCAGTCCAGGTGTTTAGGTGGACTTTACTCCACCCTAAATTATAATAGAATAGCACTGGATAACTGCATATAAATATATTTTATTCTCTCTGAAGATATCTCTTAATATGCAGAATTCTTGGTCACCATCGCACAAAATGATATGTTACGTGGACATTCCTTATTACTGCCAATTACAGAATGATTACTGCAAATAGCAGCGTTTTATTTAACAATCAGTTGTACTGCTAAAGACATGTCATTTATTAATTCGCAGTATTGCTTTGTTGGTGCCAAAGTATATGTCCTGAACTGACTGTCCAGATGGTCTCGTTTCCAAGTTATGTTAGGTTTTCTTTTAGAAATTTCTCAGTAGCAGATTTTAAAATTGTCTTGATGGTTGAGGCACCCGCCTCTCATGCATGAGGTTTTTTTTTTCAAGTTGGTAAAAATCATCAAATGAGTCTTTCCGCTCTGGGTGGGCGGAAGTGACTGTCAGACTCCTACTGACTAAAAAACGACCCTGTTCCTTCTGTTGCCCTTTACGTTCCGGGGCCACGGTATCCTGATAAGACGTCCTACGATAAGGCTTGAGGTGGTGGGTTCGAATCCGGGCAAGTACCAATGTGACGTTTCAATTCATATGTACTTTTTAAAATTTTAGACATAACTGACATCGTTCCGTGCCCCGGAAAGCACGGTAAGCTGTGGGTCCCGGCTGTCGTTCGTGGATCTTTGACAGTCGTTACGGACCGTCAGAAGCCTGAAAGTTTGACAACTAGTCTCACCAAGTGGTAACGTTATTACCCAGGTACTGGGTTGTGGAGGTCAGATAGGCAGTCGCTCCATGTAAGATACTGGTATTTAGCTGCATCCGGTTAGACAGGAAGCCGACCCAAACATAGTTGGGAAAAGGCTAGGCAAGTGGGGCAAGCGCCCCACCATGTCCCATCGTGACTACGCCCATGAGTCCTATCTAGCCATGTAGCATGTAGCCTATTGCCGTCAACTGGGCACAAATCCAGACTCCAAGGCTGCTACTAGTAAATTCCTGATGGAAAGCCCAATAATACTTTGCCCGACCTAGGCATCAAACCTAAGACCTCATGCCCGCTGAGTCGCGCTTTGCGACCGCTAAACAAACGAGGCAGTCAGTAAAATTATGATAATGAATCTTAACCTTACATTGTTTTTCAACTCAAATAATTACTACAAACTACATATTTATTTATCTAAATAAATACTCTCGCTTAAGTACATAAATACTCCATCATCGCACGCCATCAAATTAAAAACGTGTGAACAAGCATTTATATCTTCACACGTACTGTCTGTTAAGACTGACAGTCGAATAAACGTCAAATTTGAAAAAAGAACACTCACTAGCTCATCGAAATGTCAAACTTGTCACTCTTATTGGAAAGAGATGGGAGATAGGTAATTGTATAGCGCTGTCTTGCTCTGTTGTATGAAGAAGTTTTTATGTTCAGTTTGGTAACTTTTGACCTTGTAATTATACTTTCTTTTTAGTTGTTGGTGTTAAAAAAATGGTGGATAATCGTTTGTTAATGTTTTAGGCTAATCGCTGGTAATATAATATACGGCTGTATATTGTTCCAAGAAAAATTGTTTATTATAAACAGTTTTTCTTTCTTTGTAACCCCTTTCTTTTTATATGTATAAAATAAAAATTGTACACAAAAGCAAAGGACAAACAAGTTTGTTTAAATCTAAAAAATGAGTTCTGAGTTCGGTAAATTATTTTTATATTTTTTCCATTTGGAATTTTTAGTAGTAGCACGTAGCACTCCTCATCATGATCAACATCTTCCTGCCCTTGTCCTATGTTACACGTAGTACTCATAGTAGTAAATAAAAATAGTCACATTGTCACCTGTGTCTCGTTGCGAACCTACAGCCTTATACATGAGAAGCGGGCGCCTTAACCACTGAGCCAATACGACGACTGAAACTAACAACGTCATTTTATTAATTAAGCTCATAATTTTATCTACAACCAAAAGCAAAGGTCATTAAACAATTTCGTTACTCAAACCATAAATAATATTCCAAATTCAAAACCCTCAAACGAGAACCATAAAGCAGTAGACTATTCATCTAAACATGGCGGCGGCGACAGTTGTCAAATTTCCCGCGCTCGGGTGCGGTAGCCATTTTAGACTCAGTGAGTTTTCTGTAAATAAATATTATAATAAATGGGCTTGTGTACGCTTGCGATTAGTCGAGGTCTTGGGGTTGTACGTCGGTTGATAATTTGGGTAAGCTTTTAATGTGAATTGATGATTTACTTTTGATTGTCAATTAGGTTTAGGTTTCCTTGCAATGTTTTTCTACACTGATGTCAGTATTGTCAGAGATAAACCTAGAAAGTATTAATTTTTAATATGTGTTCGTAAATTATTTCAGTAATAAAATAATGTAGTTATTATATAACACAACGAAGGATTCGACAGAGGTGTACCCATTAGTACACCCATATTTCGTCAGTTATGTTTAAGTTCCATGTAATAGGGGGCGAGCCTATTGCTATCAACCGAGGCTGCTACTGAAAAATTCTTAATGGAAAAACCCAATAACACTGCCCTACCTGGGAATCGGACCCAAGACTTCATGTTCAGCAGTCGCGCTTTGCGAATACTGGACCAACGAGTCAGTCGAGTTTTATATACATTAATCAGCTTTAAATATTCAAAATGACTTCGAAAAATTTGTCATATTTTGACATAGGCTATTTCGCTTTGCCAATATTAAACCCAATTCGAAATTATAATTAATTACTTCACCGCACCTCCTCAAATACACATAATACCTACATACATTTATATATGTACAATAACCCAACTTTGCCTATCTATAAATAATGTTGTACAAAGCGAGCGAGCTCGGGGCGTAGCATTAGTACTATTGTAGACACACCTGGCTTCTCCCATGGTAGGTTGACCATGAATTTTAGGTTTGTAGGAGAATTGGAGACTTTTCTAAGACTTGTGATTTTTTTACCTTGTCGTAATTTAATATTTTAAAGAGAAAAGATTTGTATTTTTGTTTGTAACTCAAAAATTACTTAACCGATTTTAAAAATTCTTTTACATAAGGAAAGCTACGTTATCACCGAGTGACATAAGCTATATCTTATGAAAAATGGGATCAGAAGTTATTCTTCTGATCCCATTTTTTCATTCCATCACAACAATTTATTCATTAACCAATCGTATTGTTGAAATGAGATTTGGTTAACATTGATAAATGATTTAATTAAATGTGGCTGCCACACGGCAGTACTCTAATAGAGATCTAGACAGACACCTAGATGCCTAAATTGAACGTGACCAGAGTTTTCTTCAGCAGTAATAAAAACTAATCAAAACAAAATCTATTTCTCCTACCTATTAATATATTAAATAAATAAAAAAATCTCAGAAAAACATCTGCCCCTCGCCGTCCACACAAAATCATAGTCACCCTACCCGCACCCCAAAATGGCGGACACCCATTCTATAATCCGTGGAACATTTTTCTTAATCTACTTCCATCGGCTTCAGGGCGCGCCCGTAATGGTCATCATTATTATGTTGCGGTTATATTTCCTGCTTACATCACGATATTTACATGATTTTTATTGTGTAAGCAGTAATAGGATAGTTAAAAGTTGGAGATATATATATATATATACTAGCTGACCGGTCCACGCGTTGCTGTGGCTCAAATTTGCAATAAAAAAAATTTAAGACCAATAATTGAGATAAAAACTATCCTATCTCCTAAGTTGGATCGAACTGCACATGGTGTGCAAATTTTATTATAATCGGTTAAGTGGTTTAGGAGTCCATTGAGGACAAACATTGTGACACGAGATTTATATATATTAGAATAATATATACAGAGTCATTGTACAAATACCCGAAACCTGAAAAGGGGTCATTGTACTAATCATCATGAACAACTTTTACTATGGGACCAACCTTGAAAACATGAAAAAAAAATCAGCTCACTAAGTCAAAGTCTAATAAAAAGTAGACTATGTCCTACCCCGGGTCTTAAACTATCTCCATGTCAAATTTCATCAAAATCGGTTCAGCGGTTTAAGCGTGAAGAGGTAACAGACAGACACACTTTCGCATTTATAATATTAGTAAGGATTGAAACAACAATTTTCATGTTACAAAAATCAGTACTTGACTTCTGCGTATCGGTCAACGAATTACGAACAGAAGCCATTAGGGTTCCGTCAAAAACAATCTTTTATTACTTAAAAAGCTTTTAACCTTCCTCGTACAAAATCAGCACACATATAAAATAATTATCACCCATATAAATCGTAAAATATATTATTGTAAACGAAAATATTATAATTTTTAACTTTAAAAAAAAATTATAAGGAATGTACTTTTAAAATGCAGGCATAAACAACATATCGACCAAAATATATGAGCCGATTAAAACATTATTAATATTCGTGTCTCTTTCTAACTCGTAATTGTGTCTCTTTCTAGGGTCGTTTTGAAAATCGAACGCGGCGTGAGTGCATGAAATTAGTGCTGCTTTTTCTTTCCCGCCGCGAGGGATTTGTTTTTTTTTTTTATATAGCAAATGGACGACGCCATATTGGTTAGTTTTTTTTTTTCTTAATTATCAAGCTTTGAAACATACGTTTTTGGTTTTTATAGGCGCAGTCGGTAGTGTCATTTCGGGCTGATTACTATATATGTACAGCGTGTTCTTAAATATGAACTTAAGAAAATTTTACTAAACTATTTAGTAGGCAGTGTCGATTGAAAAACTATACTTATAGAATAACGAAGCAACAAGAATAATGTAACCAGGAATTTGTAAAAACTCAATTGAAAAGAGTGCTGTGGAGTTACTTGCTCGTTCTTCTCCATAGAGGCCTACCTACATTTTGGAACGAGCAACTAGCTTCAACTTTCTGACTAACTGACTGAATTCTTGACCATTTAAAAGTGCCTGTAAATGGTCTAACTGAAATAAGTAAGTAAATGTTTTGACTTTGAAAGGTAAATGGTTTTGTTCATCAATATTGCTTCAGTTCCTACAACATTGGCAGAAAAAATTTATAAAAAGATGAATAAATAAACAATTACTTATTACATCAATTGAGTTCAAGATTTCAATTTCTTTGTATGTGTCATGAATCTTTTACCATTTACCAATATAATAAACCTGAAGAGTTTTTTTTTAAACAATAAACCCGATAATCTCCAGAACTACCAGTCGGATTGGGAAAATTCTTTAAGTATAAGATAGCAAGATTCATTAGGAAGAGCATAGGTTATATAACATCACGCTACCACCCACGGGAGCAGAGCAGTAACCAAAAACGTAACTTAACACGGGTGAAAAAAGCGGGGGCTGACGCTAGTTTTTACATATTTTTTTTTTCAATTTGAAAATGTTGAAGAAAATAACTCAAGTACAATATGTTTTTTATAGGTTTCATACACGAATTGAGCAATTCCTAATGTAAGTTACTTTATTTCAGTTGAAAAGGTTTCGCAACTATTAGCAATGAAAAACGTTATACATAATAAATATTTTTTTTATTTTTATTGTTTTTTTATATGCTATTTACACGAGCAATGGAGAATACATTTCATAAAAAAAAATATTTAGTTTCTACGCAAATATAAAATTAAGAATTAAAATATTTGTAACATAAAAAAACACTTTATTTAATACTAGCTTTTCAACCGACTTCAAAAAGGAGGAGGTTCTCAAATCGACGCGTATGGTTTTTTTTTTTTTTTTTGTTTTTTTTTTTTTGTATATTTGTTCTACGATTACTCCGCCAATTATGAATCGATTTGGATGATTCTTGTTTTGTTTGAAAGAGTATAGCTCCGAACAGGTCCCATAGGAATATTGTCATGATCTGATGATGAACTTTGGAGATATGGAACGGAACTCCTTATAAAATCACAGCAGAACCACCGTAACAAGAAAAATTGCTTTGTTTATACGTGTAGTCGATGACTGACTGAAGGAAGTGGGGACGTCAACCCCCCTCCTACCACTTTCCAAAATTAAATATATCGTGTGAGGTATTGTTTGAAAGGTCTTTATGTAAGGATTTCAAACATTAACACACAAGCACTAAAAAGTGAAAAATAAAAAGCTTTTTTACAAAAAAATATGACCGCCTTCAAAAACTACAAAATAAAACATAACTTTAGCTTGGAAGTCGGTGGCAATACCTACATAACAAGAAACAAAACCAAAGCCGCCGACTTTCAAGCTAAAGTTATGTTTTATTTTGTAGTTTTTGAAGGCGGTCATATTTTTTTGTAAAAAAGCTTTTGTGTAAGCTATAGTTACCTGTAATTGAGTGTGCGTTATAGAATAACATAACTTATATTAAGATTTAAATTGTTACAAATAAAATAATCCGCAAATAAATAAAAATGTATTTTTTAAAACTACACCCTGTGTCTCCCCACCTAACGATTTCAAAAATCCTTATTTCCAAAAATTTTGTTATTAAGTTTTTCTGTTCAACCAACAGCCGGCGGATGGGATTATTTTTTCGATATACGAAACACTACAGACATTAATTACTTCAAGATACGTACCACGATAGATTGAAATCTCCATTTTATAGATTTTTAATACGTTTTCTAAGTTTGTTTTAAGAATTAAGAATAATTATGTGTTTTTTTTTAGATAGGCAACTGTTTAGTTTTTCTTTTGGTTCGGTAGGAAAATATTTTTAGTCTAATCTGAGTTATATTCAATTATACTTCCTTCCGATTGATTATCTTCTTCTAAAAAGCCTTCTTCTAAAATACTGCCTCGATGGTCTAGTGGTCGCAAGCGCGACTGCTGTGCATGAGGTCTTGGGTTCGATTCCCAGGTCGGGCAAAGTGTTATTGGGTTTTTCCATCAGGAATTTCTCAGTAGCAGCCCCGGAGTCTGGATTTGTTGGTTGATGGCAATAGGCTCGCCCCCTATTACATGGAACTAAAAAGATAACTGGCGAAATGTGGGTGTACTAATGGGTAACCTCTGCTTAACCCTTCGGGGATTACAGGCGTGATGTTATGTTATGTTATTTCAGTAATTACCATCTCTGCCTCAGTTCATCGACACGTATTGAAGGCAATTTTTTTATTTATTGAATGTAGGTACTCCATTTAGTAGATAAAGTATTATAATTACTAAGAAATGACTGCATTTTGATGATATTTATTGTTATGATAGTCAAATAGTCAACGCTTCTCTTAAAATAACAATTTGTTTGAATAGAGTCTAATCAGCAGTCAAAAAACGGCTTTCTGTTTTCATTTCAGCAATTAATTGCCAAAAACACTTTAATTAAGTAACATTAATTAATATTAATAACAAGTCTTTTAAGCCATGACCGTTTTTAAATGACCTCATTTTTCAAACATACCTTTACTCAGTATTTCCTACCTCAACAATTCAAGGAAAAACTTAAAAGAGTCCTACATAACACTAAAAACCGGTATTTTACCGAAATTCTTATTCTTAGTACCGAAACCAACGCTAACGACCGAAAGAATTAAGTTTTTAAAAGTTAACTCTGCCGCGTTTCCGAACGGTTCCAAGATGGCGGTTGTCAAAATATTTTTTTGTTGTTGCCACCATAATTATATGGTAGGTCCTGATGTAGGGTTCTGTATAACAAAGGCGTTAATACGAAATTTTACTTTAGTATTTTTTTTTTGTTTTTTATTGACCTCTTGTTTTTGAGCATCCTGTATGTATATCATAGACGAAATAGAAACAAAACACTGAAAGCAAAAAATAAAAATGAGTTATTCTCTAGTCTATGCTGCATATAGGTATCAAAGACAACTCATCATCTGCCTAGCCTGTTTCCAATCATATTGAGGTCGGCTTCCAGACTAACCGGATGCAGCTCCACAACCCAGTAACTGGGTAATACGACCGAAGACAACTATATTCCTCACGCTCGAGGATGGTGCCGGTGACATTTGTCAAACTGTTGCTTTTCACTCTTGAACGTTGCGACGATTTACAATCATGATTGAATATATAAACTGCACACTATCATAGTCGTAAAACACGGAATCAGTAATAAGTAAGTAAATAACTGGTAAATTAAATAATGTCACTGACTGAGTAATGCGATTCTGACATACATAGATGAATTGCTGACATGTGTCACCCGCACCATCTTAGAACGTATGGAATATAAAAAACGTAAATTATTAAATCATTGACTAAATTAAATATAGAATGTCATATTAGAATGTCGTGTATGTGATAGCCAGATTCAGATGTCAGATAGGCTATATAATATCATCCTATGACCTACGGGAGCATAGCAGTAACCAAAAAACGTAACGCTGGTCGCAGGGAACAGCTAGTCTTTTAATAAAGACTGCAACCAAAATCTCAATAAAATAAAAACAAAACAAATACATAAAATAGCGTAAAGAAATATTATGACAGCATATAAAAGAATATATCAACAACGTTCTTAAATTAAAAATCTTTAATCTATTTTTGAAATGAGATCGAATTCATAAAAGTCTATGAGTTGGCAACCCTGTTTATTCGTAAGACATAAAAACTTTCTAAGCGTGGGTGTTGAGATTAACATGTGGGTTCCGTCGTGATAATAAAAAGTTTTTTTTTAAGAATTTAATTATACCATACTTTACATATCTGTAAAGTAAAATATTGTGACTTATTATTATACCTGGACTTGTTATTAATTATAGTATTAATAATTAATTTGATTGCAGATTGACACCACTAATCAATAAAATTGACATACTTTTTATGAATTTTGTGTAACAATCGTAAATTGTGTCTTCTTTTATTGCTAACTAGATATCGATCAAAAATAAATTTCAAAATCAAAGTCTGAATTATTTATTTGCGTTAAATGTGGTATGTACAAAGATGGTAAATATAAATTAAAGTTCAAACACATTTCGCCATAAAAATGGCTTGTAAACATGACAGCATTTTTTATTTTTTATTTTACAGCTAATTAAAAATTAGTCACGGTTTCAGGGCTAAAATGGACTGTTCCTTTAGCAAAGTTACGTCTTGTAATTATTGCTTCACAACGCCTAATACCCCATTCAGTTACGTTCAAACTGTATCCGAATCCTGACAATTTCCACATACCGACTTCACAAATCAAATTCAAAGTAGGCTCGTTCATTAATATTTCTTCAGTTCCTACAGCGGCAGGAAAAGTAATAAAAAGATGAATAAGTAAACAAGGACTTATTTACATCAATTGAGGTCTGAGCTTTTAATTTCTCTGTATATTTATTATTACTGCTTAAGAGTTTTCCTGTGTGTTTGTTTAAACTTGCTAACCTCTGGAACTACGAAATCGATTGGAAAAAATATCAAAAACATAGTGAAATGTTTCTCATGGTCTTACCGAGTCTCCCCACTACACCGTGTCATACCATGCTCGTGATAATTATGAATGTATCTATACGAATATATCCAATAAAACAGAAGATATATTTTGCTTTTTTGTGTTTTTTTTAAACGCTAGAATCTTCGAAACTTTCAGGCGAATTGGGCTAATTATTTTTTTATATGATAGTCAGACTCATGAGGAATAATATAGGCTATGTAACATCACGCTATAACACACAGGAGCAGAGCAGTAACCAAAAACGTAACTTTCTCGGGAAACAAAATACGCGCACGAAGTCGCGGGCTGCAACTAGTGTGTAATGAATAAAGAATAACTGCCAAGTACGTTTGACACAGTCATGTCATACACGCTCGATAATAGGGGCGCGCCCGTGTCTGTCAATTTGTGTAATTCAATTAACTGAATTGAATAAATAATACTTGGGTGTTAATAAAACTTTTGATGTGGTAACACCGACGATTGCTTCATAATGGTAACTTTATTATTGTATTTATTTGTTACGTTTTATAAATTTAATACTACCTATTTTTTTTAATAAAAAGTTATTAGCCCACCGTTATCAGGAATAGAGTCCACATCAAAAGCATAATATTTTGGAATTTAGTATTTCTTTATATCTTTTTCGTATTATATTTAAAAACTAAAAAAAAAAAAACAAATACCTGTGTCTCGTTATCTAAAGCATCAACACCCTGATAAATACGAGCAAAGCCACATGAATAGCAAGTTAACATACGCATTGCCACAATATCCTAGTCATTTTCATAAAAATAATAATTAAAATAAAATAAAAGCTGCCCATATTTTCCACAGAACCCTAAATCTTTTCAAAGCCTATATAATCAAACCCAGTGATTAAAAAAACAAATCCCTTCGCATAAATTAATAACGTCATCCCGTAATATTCATTAGCTTTAAAAATAGAACGATCCCCCTGTAAGACAAAGACAGAAACACTGACAAACAAATCGTTCCACACTACTTTTGCACACGCAAGAAAGAGATAGCAACACATTTCTTTGTAGTGGCCGAATAGAACAGGCTACGCGTCATTGGCTGATATTTCCCGCGCGCAGGGCGTCGCCAGTTTCCCGCCATAAATTGAGTTGTTGACACATTGATAATGAGGTTATGTTATAATATTAACTTTTTTTTTTCTCTCGCGCGAAATTATATGCTGGGGTAAAATAATTATTGTTATGATTCGTGTTTTAATGAGCTGCGTGTGTGGTCCGTTCTCGGGTTGCTTGTAATTAAACTGTTTCGGTTTTGCGCAAGCCGCCATATTTAAATTTTCATTGCCGACCCTAGTGTTAGCAATAGGATTTTACGCACTGATGTTTTTAGACGCTCATTGTGTAGGTTTGTTCTGTAATGTATGGTTTTAGTAGCGTGGTAAAATAACTATTCATTTTGATTATGTTTCGTGGTTACAAAATATATTTTAAATATGCAATGACGTAGATTGTTTGTAGCTTGAGTACAAAGGAGTTTTGAAGAGACCAGAGTTTGTAATGTCTATGAATGGAAACTGAGTACTTACTGCTCTTGTGACTAATAGACCGATTTTGTCGAGAAAGGAGTCGATATTAGTTAGACAATTTGTTTTAACTCATTTTAAAACTGTTTATATGCTATGAGCAGGGACGGACTGTGATTTTGTGGGGCCCCGGGGGAGACACTACTTGGGGGCCTAATTAATGAATTAAACTTATTATCATTTTGTTAAAAAGCTGTTTGCTATGATGTATACGGTACGTTTATGAAACAAATTAGGAAAATAATAGTCCAATAATACTTACAAGTCAGGTAATTTTTCATTACAGTAGAGGTTCAATTGACTCGAAGGCGAAAGCGTAATGAAGCCGAGAGTGTAGTGATACAATACACACTTAAATTTTTAAAATTTCGGGGGCCCTTTGGTTTTATGGGCCCTGGGCTGCAGCCAAAAAAGCCTATATATAAATCCGTCCCTGGCTATGGAGCTGTGGTCGAGGCCTCTCTATTTCTATCCGTAAATGCAGTAGGGTAGGTAAAGTGAGTTTCTTAGTAACAAGATCGCTGTAATTGCTAAACCTCTGTTCTATAAGAATCAAGAAGTCTATAGATCGAATATTATTATGTTAATTGCGCATGCGGCGAAATCAACAGCCTGGCCTTTGATGCTCGTTTGAATTTAGAATGCGTTAATAAGTTTAGATAATGAAGACATTTCTTTCAGATTTTTTTTTGTCCTGATTCATTGAAGGTCATAGTATGGTACGGTGTACTAATGGGTATACTTCTGCCTAACCCTCGAGGATTACGGGCGTAAATTCTCCGGAAAGGCGCAAAATTACTACAGAAACATACTTAGGTACTACCTACATACTATTTTGCATCCCGACGCCATCTACATAGTCATAAAATGATTGGTTCAACGCCTCAGGATCTAGACCAGTCTCATTAAGTCTTAATGACCTAACCACAAAGATATATAGCTTAATATACATAATGATTTACTTTTTTTTATAAACAACGTCATTATATTTTTTTATTGCAAGTAAATTACAAAAGATGCTAACTTATCCAGAAGTCTCAATTTTCTAAGATTAGATTTTTAAATGAGCCGTTAAATTTAAATTGTAGTACGTAGGTATTTAATTGACGAGCTGGCCGTGTGTGAGTCGGGATTGGGCACTAATAATTCCGTACCTTATTCAAAGCCAAATCATTTGTTTCTATAAGGGCTAATTTTTCAATTGTCAGATAACTCTTATCGGAGAAATAAATATGGCATTTGACAGCTTTTGCATAGAGAATATGTCAAACTGTCATATTAAAATTTATTCTTTGGATAAAAGTTGTCTAGACCATTAAAAGTAGAGTTTGAACGCAATTTATAAGATAGAAAAAAAAATTGAATTAGCTTTTGCCCGTGAGTTTGTCCGCGTAAAGATTGATTAAAGCGAACGCAGATGAAGTGGCTGAAAAGTAGCCTATGTCCTTAGGGTTACGACTTACCCCGTGCCAAATTTCATTAAAATCGGTTGATTGGTTTAGTCGTGAAAGCGTAACAGATTGACAGACACACAAAGTTACTTTACATAAAGATTTTTTTTTAAGATATAATTATTATTTTAGATAAATATTTAAAAAAATGGAATCAGACAGAGAGAGATTATCCCATTCAAACAAATAAACAAACTCTTCAGCTTTATAATACTAGTTTAGACAGGGTTTTGTTTAAAACTTGGAACCTTTGTTTACGGAACCCCGAAAATAAAAGAATAATCTAGGAATTAAGAGAGATTATGATTTATTTCTTGACTCTTGTAATTGGACAACGCTGTAACAGCTTATTTTTTCAAACTCATAAAAATTAATTGAGCAGAACGTTCATTTGTAATAGATAAATAAAGATAGATAGGTAGGTGGGGATAGGTAGATAGATAAATGATATTCTATTCTATTCTATTCTATTCTAGATTCTTAAAGATCTTTTTTTTTTAATAATAGTTACTGCAAGATTTGAATACTCATTAACCGTTTTTTTTCCAAACAACTGCTTTTTAAAAACTAGATCTCAACTGTTTTGCCAATGGCCGGTACGCAGTGTCGTAGATTGCCGGGGGCCATGGACCCGGTCGGCATATGACAGGGGGCCAAGGCAAGCGTCACGATTTTTTTAAAATATTATATACTAACTTTTGTCAGCGACTTCGTCCGCGCAAAAATAAAATAAAATATATCCTATGTTACTCGCAGATAATGTAGCTTTGTAATGGTGAAAAGAATTTTTAAAATCGGTCCAGTAGTTTTTGAGTTTATCCATTACAAACAAACAAATTTTTCCTCTTTAAAATATTTTATTGTATTTTATTGTAGTGACGGGCCTGTTGGTCTAGTGGTTAGCGGCCCTGACTGCTAAGCCGGAGGTCGTGGGTTCGATTCCCACCCAGGACAAACTTTGTGTGATGAGCATGATTGTTAGTTCTGTGTCTGGGTGTGATTTATCTATAATATGTATGTATTTATAAGTTATTTAAGTATGTATATCAGTTGTCTGGTTACCATAACACAAGCTCTGCTTAGCTTGGGATCAGATAGCCGTGTGTGAGTTGTCCCAAGATATTTATATTTATTAACGCAACGGATTTTAATGCGGTTTTTATCAATAGATAGAGTGATTCAAGAGGAAGGTTTTTGTATCTATATTGCACCCGTGCGAAGCCGTGGCAAGTCGCTAGTGAAAGATAAAATCAAAGCCAATAAGCTCCCCCCCTATTACATGGGACTTAAACATAACTGGCAAAATGTTGGTGCGTTAATAGGTACGCCTCTGCCTAACCCTTCGGGGATCACAGGCGTGATGGTAAGTGATAAAAAAAAATACTATATAAAATATGCCTACCAATAAAACGCCGCGTTTTATTCTCGAGCACAGTAACAATTTCCTCATAGCGCACGCGCAGTAAAATGTACA
Organism: Hoplodrina ambigua; assembly: GCA_949774945.1. NCBI lineage: Eukaryota > Metazoa > Arthropoda > Insecta > Lepidoptera > Noctuidae > Hoplodrina > Hoplodrina ambigua. The sequence goes on from OX458991.1 coordinate 1,670,185, forward strand.
ACAATCTCACATAAACAATATTATTGTTATTGCGACCTGCCTGGTCGCCGGTCGTTGGTCGCTTATTTATTTCATGCCCGAATTGACGCCCAGTCAACAATAATGCGACCACTTGATTTTATAATGAAAAATATCGAGTTATATGAGTTATATTTCCTTGCGTTTTGATTTGCTTCGGATTTACGTGAGAATTTTATGCGAAGTTAAAATATAAGTATGTAGGTATTAACTGGTTAAGCGATAATCAACTTTATTCGTTTGACTATAAGAGATATGCTCTACGTTCTAAATTAGAATTATTTGACAGCCAGCCACGCAACAAGAAGTTTTTAGCATATTAAAATATTATAATACAACCTATTAACAGCTGTCCTATAAATTCCTCGCAGCTCTAGTGGTCGCAAAACGCGACTGCTGAGCATGAGGTCATGGGTTCGATTCCCAGGTCGGGCAAAGTGATATTGGATTTTTCCACCAGGAACATCTCAGCCTCGGAGTCTGGATTTGTGCGGTTGGCAGTACGCTCGCCCCCCATTACATGGGACTTAAACATAACTGGCGAAATGTGGGTGTACTAATGGATACACCTCTGCCTAACCCTTCGGGGATTACAGGCGTGATGTTATGTTATGTTAAATTGATACCTGCATGACAGGCGAGAGCCCCTATTGAAGTAATTGGGCACGCGTAACATACCCAGTAGTACCTTTAAACAATAAGAAAAATAACAACAATAGTACTTTACAATGTGTTTACCACAAAACAAACTACAAAAACTTTTCACACAAAGAAGGTTTATTCAAAACACAAATTCGCGACGGTGTAAACACACCATTGTCTATGGCCAGGTGACAGAGACAATTCGGTGTTCGTTTTTCAAAGACCTGTCAAACTTTAACGTCAATATTTTGGCGCGATTTGTGACGCAGTGGGTGTTTGTAGTTTGACTAGTAATTTCCTGTGGATTCAACGGGATTTTTGGAATCTTTTGATACGGTGTTGAGGTATGTTCACGCTTCGTTCTTAATTAGGTTTTTGTGGAACTGTAAAGTATGCGCAAAGTTTACCTTAGATAATTTTAACACGAAATTATTTGCCATGCATGACAGTCATACATATTTTAAACGCTTTACTTTTTTACAAGCCTTCTTGGCAATAAAAAGCAAACAAATGTTTCGATCTGGAAGATCCCTTGGTGTTAAGTAGGTACTTACTTATTGATCAGTAGGTAAAGATCTGTCGATGTAAATTATTCTTAAAATAGATGGAAATAACGTACATATCCCACTACAAATATTTAGTAATGAAAAAGTTCAAGTGATCTCATTTCATTTCATCATTTGCCTAGCCTTTTCCCAATTATGTTGGGGTCGGCTTCCAGTCTAACCAGATTCAGCTAAATACCAGTATTTAACATGGTGCGACTGCCTATCTGACCTCCACAACCCAGTAACTGGGTAATACGATACCCCTTGGTAAGACTGGTAGTCAGATTTCAAGTTCAAGTGACTTGATTGATGAAAATGAAAAAGATCACCACTCCACATCAATATAAAATAAGGAAATTCAGGTCGTCACAATATCGACGTAAGGTTAGACGTCAGCAACTAAAAATGTACCTAATATCTAAGATAATAATGATAAACTAACAAACAAAGAGTCTTTTTAAGCTGTATTTTGACTTAAAACTGAAGTTAGAAAGTTAAAGAACTGAAAGACTTATGAAAGTTTTTTGTATATTAGAATCTAAAAAAAACGCTTCCCACATAAAAGTAAATAGTTTTAGTAACATACAAATAAAAATACATACTTATATTAGATACTATTAAAGCACAATTTAGGGCTGATTTTTCAATAGTCAGAAAATTTTTATCCACAGAATAAATATGACAGTTTGACATATTTTCCATATATAAGCTGTCAAACCGCCATATTTATCCCTAGCTCCGCTATGAATTACCTGACGATTGAAAATTTTTCCCATAGAAAAGAAAACTATGGTAGGTAACGTCAAATAATTTGACCACAAATACGTTGTACTTAAATGGATCACAAACATACCAATTCACACACGGAAATATAGCATTTTCTGTCAAATACAGATGGCATTGTCAATTTTGTGGTGCATTCATAAGCCTAATAAGCTACGCCTGTCGCTAATGTAACAGATTTAAAACTCACGGCGACTTTTCTAAGAAGCCATTTTTGTTACTCGACAAAATTACCAATACAGTTGTCAAAACGCTTAATCTACGGGCTGTCATAACAAAAAGCATTTCGTCAACCGCAAAAACAAGTATGTTACATATTTCGGCGTACAATTTTCGCGGTAAAATTGATTATCAAGTGTTTTGACGTTGTTTTTTTTTTATTTGTTGACGGGCACGGTTCTTAAATGATTGGGTCTTGTTATTTTTTTTTGTGAAGTGTTTAGTTGGGTTTTAAACTTTATGGTTAACAATTGATTGTTATTGTGTTTACGTTAATAAAAGTAAAATACCTGTTGTGTGACGAAAAGTGTTTAGGAATTTAGCGTAACGATGAAGTTGCACTTACTTTTGAATGTCACAGACATTTAACAAGGTTTTTTCTTTTCTTTGATATTTAATCTAAATAACGTCAGACCTAACGAAGTTATTACAAATCATTGTTACAATTATTAAAATAATCAAACTTCTACGCGCGGCTTCATTCAAGTTTCAACTTTCTGACTAACTGACCGACTGTTTGACAATTTAAAAGTGCTTTTAAATGGTATAATTGTTAATATGTAAACGTGTAAATGTGTAGTTTTTGCCTACCCCCATGGGAAGAAGGCGTGAGTTTATGTATGTAAATGTGTAATGTGGCTTTGACTTTGACTTTGAGTCAAATATACAATATCTTGTATATTTGACTTTGTGTAGCTTTCTATCAGTAAAATAAATTTTATTATCGAACCAGTACCTACTTGCAATGATTAGGTCTTTATAATATTAGTATACAATATTATTGTATTTCATAAATAACTACTTGTAGTTAATCTAAGTACATTAAAAAAAAATCTTTTTTAGCAAATCTTCAACTCCGTCCAAATTTCAAAATAAAAAAAAAAAACAAATCTTCCATCTCTACAAACCAAACAAATTCAAATAAAGAACAACCAGACAATATCACTGCGGCATGCAATCGAGAACAAAGTGCACTCGAACGTTTGACAGCCGAGAACGTTCCTATTTCAAACGTAACCCGCCAAATTGAATCTGGGCAAAGGAAAAATGTCTCCGTTGTCTGTGGAATTGTCTTTGAATATTTGATGAGAGGATGTAGTGGGTAAAGGATTGATCTTTGACACGAAATTCTCTATGAAATTATATCCTTTGCATGAGGTCTTGGGTTTGATTCACAGGTCGGGCAGTGTTATTAGGATTTTCTTTCAGGAATTTCTCAGTAGACGCTTTGAAGTCTGGATTTGTGCCCGGTTGAAGGCAATAGGCTCGCCCCCTATTACATGGGACTTAAACATAACTGGCGAAATGTCGGTGTAGTAGTGGGTACACCTCTGTCTAATTCTTCGGGGGCAGTCGTGACGTTAAGTAAAATCGGAAGACGTTAAAAAAAATTAAATCTGCGTAGAATGTAAGGAATGAACTAGGTAGGTACTACATCTAGGTATATCTACTAATATTATAAAAAAAAAAGATTTGTATTTTTGTTTGTAACGGATAAACTCAAAAACTACTGAACCGATTTTAAAATCTCTTGCACCTATGGATAGCTACATTATCGGCGAATGGCATAGGCTAAATATAAATTTTAAAAAAATAGTCCCGAAAGAAAATTTACGCTAACGAAGTCGCGAGCAAAACCTAGTGGTCTATAAAACATTCAGGCCCCTATGTTCTCTAATATATCAATGTAATATTACATCAATTTATTAAAAAAAAAACACAAAATGCATAGACAATAATATTCCCGCCCTTATTCCTATTATTTGCTCTTTAGAATCCAATATGGCGTACAATAGCATGCGCTATGCTACCCGTGGTGAGTTAATTACTTAAATAACGGAGATGTGAAAGTATTCAAGGTGTTTTGAACACCATGGGCTGGGGAGAAGGCATGGTGATAGGAGGCAGCGATAAGCGGCAGCGATTTTGAGTTGAACATAGATTTGATTCATGGCGCAGAATCCAAGAACAAAGTTCTGTTCTGAGTAACAAATTACTAAGAAAAATTATGAAAAAACGAATTTAAAAAAGTGGAATAAAAATATATTTTTTTCTTAATTATTGTTATTTTACACTACTCTTTATGATCACTACTAGCTTGAGCCCGCGACTACGTCCGCGTGAAGCTTGTTTATACCGTACTTGCATACAAACTTCAACCCCCATTTTCACCGACTTTGGGGGTGACTTCCGGGATACAAACTATTCTATGTCCTTCCCCGGGTCTTAAACTATCTCTATACAAAATTTCACCTAAATCGGTTCAGCGGTTTAAGCGTGAAGAGGTAACAGACACACAGACACACTTTCGCATTTATAATATAAGTATAGCTTTTGTTTTGCAAGTAGAAGATAAGATGATAGACTAAAATAAAGTTGATTACATAACTATGTCCGGCTGATGTTAATTATTTAGCGAAAAACAAATTAAATAAGACATCACAGAAATTCAAATCAAATGTTATCTATATCTATACTTTATTAATATTATAAAGCTGAAGAGTTTGTTTGTTTGGTTTAACGCGCTAAACTTAGGAACTACTAGTCCGAATTAAAAAAAAAATTTTGTGTTGGATAGTCCATTTATCGAGGAAGGCTATAGGCTATATAATATCACGCTACGACGGAAAGGAGCGGAGCAAAAATGAAAAATGTTGCTATAACTGAAATACACTTTTGAAAGGTTCCGTGGCATGCGCTGTGTAAACGGTTAAAGTTAGGCAAAAATCATGTGTGACGTAATTGTTCCCATTCAAAAGTTCTAATAAAAAGTCGAAGTCGCGTACAGAAGCTAGTATAAAATAATAATTTAAAAACATATTTACGTAGAAAATAAAGTTGTTTTCCCTGTTCAGCTAGACATTTTATGTGTCTGCTTATAAATTAGTTATTACTAATAAATATCTACATAACCAAAGATCGGTAAACATACCTACTTTCCACCTTAAATAACCAGGATTTTGTAAAAATCTAATTTAAAAGAGTGCCGTGGAGTTACTTACTCGTTCTTCTCCATAGAGGCCTACCTCCGTTTTGGAACGAGCAACTAGCTTCAACTGTCTGACTAACTGAGCGACTCCTTGACAATTTAAAAGTGCCTGTAAATGGTCTAATTGAAATAAATGTTTTGCCTTTGACTTTTACATAAGCAAAGAAGGCAAAATGACGTGATGGTCTAGTGGTTGAGGCGCCCGCCTCTCATGCATGAGGTTGTGGGTTCGAATGCGGGCAAGTACCAATGTGATTTTTACAATTCATATGTACTTTCTAAGTTTATCTTAAACCGTTGGTTCCGGCTGTCATACGTGGATCTTTGACAATCGTTACGGGTCGTCAGAAGCCCGAAAGTCTGACTACCAGTCTTACCTAGGGGTATCGTATTACCCAGTTACGGGGTTGTGTAGGTCAGATAGGCAGTCACTCCATGTAAAATACTGGTATTCAGCTGCATCCGGTTAGACTGGAAGCCGACCCTAACATAATTAGTAAAAGGCTCTGCAGATGATGAATCAAAGAAGGTAAACATACCTACTCACGTAAGAAAAATTCAGTCGCAAGAATGACAAAGAAAAAATAAAATTTAGACCCAAAAATTAACATACACAGGGCCTAAAACCGATTAGATGCTCACACGCAGCGCGTTACGAGGTCTCCTATTGTGTTACCTGTCAAAATAATTCTTGTTTTTTTTTTCTCTTTTTGTTAAAAAAACGTTTCTTGTTTTTTCCCGCCCGCCGCCGGCCAAAATGGTGGCGGCGAAAATTGGATTTCAAAAGGAGGTTTTAAGCGTTAAGATTTGGTTGATAACGTTATAAGAGACTGTTTATTTTATCTGTGGTCATTTTGACTTGGAGTGTTGCTAAAATACTGTTATAATAAAATTCGTATTTCGAATTTGATGTTTTGAAAGTAAAATGGCCGATTTTTTTTAAATGATAGGAACTTTTTTGAAATTCGAATGGGTAACGGTTAAAACGTGGCCTCACACTAGGAATTTCTCCTGTATCGAGGGTGCGTTTACAAACATATAAACATTATATACACAAACATTTACCAGAAACAATATGTAGGCCATTTAGTCATGTTCTGTGCTTGAATCGAACCCGCAATACGCAGCGCAGAGGCCAATACCCCAGCCTACACCATTTGAAGACAGACTCAAATAAATTTATACTAATGTAATAAAGCTAAAAAGTTTTTTCGATTGTTTGTTTAAACGCGCTAATCTTTAGAACTCATCATCATCTGCATAGCCTTTTTCCCAACTATGTTGGGGTCGGCTTCCAGTCTAACCAGATGCAGCTGAATACCAGTATTTTACATGGAGCGACTGCGTATCTGACCTCCACAACCCAGTAACTGGGTAATACGATACCCGTTATCTCTCTAACTAGAAGTCGGATTGAAAAAATCTTTTTTATATGTTATAGCCTGATTCATAAGGAATAATATAGGCTATATAACATCACGCTACAATCCACAGGAGTTGAGCAGTAACAGAGACCACTGAATACGGGTTAAACCGTGATTTACAGCAACAGACTTCAATCTTAATATAAATTACGCGTCACGTTGTTTGTTCAGCATGGACTCCTAAACTACTCAACCGTTTTTCATAAATTATGGCTTACTGTGTGTAATTTAAAAGATAGGATAGTTTTTATCTCGATTATTGTCCTCAATATCTTTACTTACTTCAAGCCACAGCAACGCGTGGTCGAGTCAGTTAGTATAATACATAACGTACATATATAAACTCACACCTTTTTCCCATTGGGGTGGGCAGAAACTACAGAACGCCACCTGCTACTATCCTTACATACTTCTTTTGCCTCATCCACGCTCATACATTCAGTCATACAAGCACGCCGGTTACGAGTACTCCGCACCTGACCTTTCTGAAGAACCTCACCAATAAGGTCAGTGTAGGTCTTCCTAGGGCGACCCCTCCCTGCGTTGCCACTCACCTCTGCCATATAAATACCTTTTGTCAATCGTCTTTCACTCATCCCCTCAACATGACCGAACCATCTAAGCATACCCTTTTCTATCTTTGTCACTACATCCTCTTTTAATCCGCAACGGTCCCTTAGTACATAATTACATATAATACTTTGTATAACTACTACTACTAACTACTTTGACTACCTCGTTAGTCTAGTGGTCGCAAGCGCGACTGCTGTGCATGAGGTCTTGGGTTCGATTCCCAGGTCGGGCAAAGTGTTATTGAGTTTTTCCATCAGGAATTTCTTAGTAGCAGCCTCGGAATCTGGATCTGTGCCCGGTTGATGGCAATAGGCTCGCCCCATATTACATGGGACTAAAAACATAACTGGCGAAATGTGGGTACACCTCTGCCTAACCCTTCGGGGATTACAGGCGTGATGTTATGTTGTATAACTACTCAAGTACTCAAATTACTTAACCAAATCATGGCTACCACATTAACAACGTAGTACTTTATCAAAAGATTGACACCTGATATCCTGTCTTGCACATAATTAGTAGCAGATGTTTGGCGACAGCTGTATCCTAACTAATATTATAAAAGCGAGAGTAAGTTTGTTTGTTTGTTACGTTTCCACGCTTAAACCACTGAACTAATCATGCTAAAATCCTGAAATTTTGCATAAATTTTGTCTGGTGCACAGAAACGGATATAGGGTACCTTTCATCCCGAAAAACACACACATCATGCACACATGGGACTTAAAACATAACTGGCGAAATGTGGGTGTACTAATGGGTACACCTCTGCTAACCCTTCAGGGATTACAGACGTAATGATATGTATGTATGTATGTATGTCATCCTGAAAAAAAGTATTGTTCCTGAGAAAAATCACAATAACGTTCTTTTTATGATAGATGACGCCACATGTCTTTCGAATCATGATCGAATTTTAGATTTAATTTGCGAGCGAAGCCGCTGGTTAAGGCTAGTATCTGTAGGTACATATGCAGGGTGTAGAAAGACAGTTAGCGACGCCGAAAGTTACATAAAATGTTGTTCCCATTGCGATCTCTGCGATTTTTTTAAATTCAACCCTTAAGGGATTGAAAAGGGGTGAGTTCGAATATGTGAAAAATCTTATTAATTGGATTAATTACCTCCAAACTTGGCACGACCGAGATCCTTGGTTAATAATAATGTTTTTCGTTAATAGTTTTCTTACTACCCTACAAAGAGGGGCGAATTTAATAAAAGTGATATTACATAAAAAAATAAAACTTTTACATAATAAAGTGTTTTGTTAATAGTTCTTACAACCCTTCAAAAGTCGGCGAATTGAATAAAAAATTAGGTATTTCATGATATTTAAAAAAATAAAACTTTCGCATAATAATGTTTATTTTTTAAATAGTTTTTTTTTGTACTACCCTTGGAAGGGCCTTTAAAGTTAAGTACTTCATGACAGTATTAAAAATAAAACTCACATCCCTAAGACTTGGACAACAACGCGAGTAAACCCGCGAGCAAAATACAGTTCAAGCAAAAAATAAAGCAATTTACCTGTTACAACTTTAAACATCAAAATTACCACAGCGGTTTTTAATGCAACACGCACAAGACAACACATACGTACTGACACGCCTTCCCTCTTTATAATGATGATTGAAGTTACTAGTCTAGTCATGCACTCTTTGTTAAGTCGTAATGAGGTGTTTAATTAGGGTTTATAATACATGATAAAAAAAGTTTAAAAACGTTTTAGGTGCTGTGTTAGCGAAGCCAATCACAGCACAGCAGTACTGCCAGGCGTACTGCTGCGTTGACAATATTTTTTTATTGTTGCACTCTTTGCTCGTACGAAGCATGAGAGGAGATAAAGGCACATTACCGAAACGGCAGAGTCGAGTTAGCTTCCGACTCAGAGCATTTTAGACTTTATCTTCATTAATAATAAACATGAGTATCGCTTGAATGGCTGTCTTGTATCGACACTTTGGCAGGATGCAAGACTGCTCGCGACGTCGCGGGCGGCCGAGCGATCCTTCTAGCCATTTAAGCAATACTATGAATTGTTTCAATGATGATAAGGTTTTTGAGTCCTAATTTTCTGTTTAGGTGATTAATACTAATAGCACACTACACATACATACATAAACTCACGCCTTTTACCGATGAGGGTAAGCAGAAACTACAGAACGCCACCTGCTACGATCCTTACATACTCCTTTCGCCTCGTCCACGTTCATACATCTCGTCATACAAGCACGCCGGCTACGAGTACTGCGCACAGCTGACCTTTTTGAAGAACCTCACCAATAAGGTCAGTGTAGCACACTAGACACTACAATACTAACAGCTCTCCTATTTAAATAGATTATTATTTACTCGAGGTAGGCATCCTTTAAACGATATCTTTTCACAGTCTATCCATTAAAAAATACCGGTCAAGTCCGAGTCAGAATCGCACGCGAAGGGTCCCGTACAATGGTGCCGATTCCCTTGTTCACAAACTAGACTAAATTTAGAGAATTGATATCTCTTACTAACATACAGCGAACGGAAAGGACGGTGACATTAAAGAACTAAGTTAGCGATGTCAAGTTAGTTTTGCCTTGAACTTTTCCGTATTTTTAATCCATATGTTTTAAGATGTCAACTATAATTGAATGGATGTGTCAGATTGACTAAATTTGACAGCTCTTATTTACATTAGTCTCTTTCTTGTTTTATTGGGCAGAAAAAGATGGATATAGTCTAATTTTAGTTTAGTTTGTGACCAAGAGAATCGGCACCAATATCTAACTCTAAATTAAAACAAAAACACTATTAAAAAAAATGTGTCTACCTGATCAATCAATCTGCCTAGCCTTTTCCTAACTACATATGTTGGGGTCGGATTCCAGTCTAACCGGATGCGGATAAACACCAGTATTTTACATGGAGCGACTGCTTATCTGACCTCCACAACCCAGTAACTGGGTAATACGATACCCCATGGTAAGAATGACTGTCAGACTTTCGGGCTTCTGACGACCCGTAACAACTGTATCTACCTGATACAGTCTAAAATATCCAGCTCAGTGACAGACGGATAGACAGACAGAGTCTTACTAACAGGTTTCCGTTTGCTAACCGAACCCCAAACGAAAGAATTCCACAAACAGGCGCAAGCGCAACTCTAGGCATTTCAATTATTATACATGGTAACCCCGCCATCTTCGCCAATTATCTGCACAATAATTACTTGCCACGCTTTAAGCTGGCAACACTATAATTATCCTATTACTCTGACGTGTGTGTGCAGGCGCAGGTAAATGGTCGTAAAGAAGTTATATTTTATAGGAGGTATTAGGCTGTTAATACTGGGACGCCATTTTGGGTTTGGTGAAGATATTTTTAATTACTCTTGTCGGCTTAAAATGGTGTCTCCTTTTATGGAAGTTGGTATTTCGTGAGACTGGTGGCGTTAAGGCTATTAGTAAGCGGGTTTTGTTCACGACTTCGTCTGCGTAGAATATCAAAGTCTAAGGCAAATTCATTTTTAGCTAATGTCTCTTATCTTTGGTCGGGGCATGAGGGTCACTTTGAGTATTCTTCCGAACCCCGGCAGATATTGACCCGAAACAAGGCACTTTGCACACAGAGCAACTTAAGTTGAGGCAACTATCAACTATTTAAAAGTTGATAGTTGTTATAACATTGTTCTGTTGTCTGGTTGCCGCAAATTTATGGCAATCTATGAGCAACTTTCACAGCCGAGTTGCCGTATGCCGTTGCCGTAGCGACACTGGCATTGCCGGGCACACGGAGAAGGAGGGAGGGTGTGAAATCACCCGACGCGTTGCGATTGACGATTGAAGAAACCGGCATCTTTAAAAACCGATATAATATTTAACAGTTGCTAGTTGAGGCAATAAGCAACTAACTAAGTCATCGATTGCCGCATACATGAATGTAATTTACCATAATATATAAGAACTATACTATATTATAATCGTTACTTAACATAACATCACGCTTGTAATCCCCGAAGGGTTAGGCAGAGGTGTACCCATTCGTACACACACATTTAGCCAGTTATATTTAAGTCCTATGGAATAGGGAGCAAGCCTATTGCCATCCACCGGGCACAAATCCAGACTCCGAGGCTGCTACTGAGAAATTCTTGATGGAAAAACCCAATAACACTTTGCCCGACCTGAGAATTGAACCCAAGACCTCATGCTCAGCAGTCGCGCTGTGCGACCACTAGACCAACGAAGCAGTCAGTATTATAATCTTTAGTATCTCAATATCTCCATATACAGCAGAGAACCGTCTCCAAATATCAACAATACTGTCATCATCTGCCTAGCCTTTTTCCCAACTATGTTGGGGTCGGCTTCCAGTCTCACCGGATTCAGCTGAGTACCAGTATTTTACATGGTGCGACTGCCTATCTGACCTCCACAACCCAGTAACTGGGTAACACGATACCCATAGGTAAGACTGGTTGTCAGACTCTCAAGCTTCTGACGATTCGTAACGACTGTCAAAGATCCACGAATGACAGCCGGGACCAACAGCTTAACGTGCTTTCCGAGGCACGGAATGTCAGTAATGTGTAAGATAAACTTTATCAAGTATATATGAATAGAAAAAGTCACATTGGTATTTGCCCGGATTCGAACCCACACCCTCATGCATGAGAGGCGGGCGCCTTAACCGCTAGGCCATCACGACTGTAAATGTCAACAATACTGTAAATGATTGAAATTGAACCTTTTCGGTCGCTCAATAATCATTTATCTCCATTGATTACCTTGTCTGTGGTCGGTGGTGTCAAGTTGCGTTCCGACGGAGGGTAAGCTTCTTTTTTTTTGGGTGTAAAAAATAATTTGATAAAAAAAAATTGTTAAAAAAATAGTTTGATAAAAAAAATTGTTTGTTAAAAAAAATAGTTCGATAAAAAAATATAGCAACAGTTTTATTGCGATAAAAAAAAACTGTAATGTTTTTATTTTTAATAATATAATTTTATTTTTGTGTGTGAGTTTATTTTTATATAGTGATGACCCAATGGTTAATGTGTCCGCTTCTCATGCAAGATTGTAAGTTCGAGATTACCAGACAAATACCAATTTGACTTTTGAGGCTAAATATCTTCCAACGTGTAACTTTCAGACGATTTTTTCAGGTTGAGGTCCAAATTATTAAAAGTTTTTTTTTTTAATAAAAATAAGGCCTTGTTTAGTGCAGTTATCAATTTGGTACAAACTGCGCCATCTGTTGGGAAGTTAGGAATAATCACTTGCAAAAAAAAATCTGTATGATTATGAAATTACCTGCCTCGTTGGTCTAGTGGTCGCAAAGCGCGCCTGCTGAGCATGAGGTCTTGGGTTCGATTCCCAGGTCAGGCAAAGTGTTATTGAGTTTTTCCATCAGGAATTTCTCAGTAACAGCCTCGGAGTCGCCCCCTATTACTTGGGACTTAAACATAACTGGCGAAATGTGGGTGAGCTAATAGGTACACTTCTGCCTAACCCTTTGGGGATTACAGGCGTGATATTATGTTATAATAAATACAGGTATCTGAAAAACAATCCTGCAACAAAACAATTTATTAAACAATACACAATAACATCCCATATTGAGTCATACAAAAATTAGAAAAGTCAAAACACACGGCACCCATACAAAACAAAAAATTACATACAATTTTCTACCAATTAAGTTCTTCAAAAGTTCCAATATTCATACATACTATAGAAAAACATTTCTTTAAAACGTTTACACGGGAAAACCAACCATAAATACTTGAAAATAGAATTCAATTTCGAAAATTTTAAATTCTATCGGACCACACACGTCGAAGGTTTTTAAAAAAGGAACGCGCCAACCGCGCCTCGTTCGTTACCTCATCGTCGGGTGGTTTTTTTTTTAATTTTCTTTTTTTAAGAGCAAAGGCATCGAGGCTAGTTATATACACGCCTTCTTGTGTAGAGGGGAGTTAGTAGCAAACGATTGTGAGAACTTCCAATTGATTTTATAATCTGTGGATTTGTATTGATTTGTGTGTTTTTGAGTTTGTGCACAGATCTACAGTGGCCTAGGTCTGCTAGAAGAATGTTTGGCCCACTGTGCCAACTGTTATTAAAAAAAACAATGAAACCCGGAAAAAAATGGCGGTTTTTTTTTTGCGTAGAAATTATTTTATTTGATTAAAAAAAATTATTAAGTCGTGATGGCCCAGTGGTTAAGGCGCCTGTCATGCACGAGTCTGTGGGGTCGATAGTACTATTGTCACTTTTTAGTTTTCATGTATTTTCTAAGTTTATCTTGGACATCACTGACATCTGTGAAGGAAAACATTGTGAGGAAACCTGGACTTGTTAATAATATATGTGAATCGCCAATCCGCCTTGAGCAAGCGTGGTGATCAATGCTCGTGCCTTCTCTGTGTGAGAAGAGGCCTTTGCCCTGCAGTGGGACAGTAATAGGCAGGTATAATTGTTAAAATATTTAGAAGTAAATACACATACACATAAACTTACACCTTTTTCCCATGGGGGTAGGCAGAAACTACAGAACGCCACCTTCTACGATCATTACATACTCTTTTCGCCTCGTCCACGTTCATACATCTCGTCATACAAGCACGCCGATTACGAATACCTCACCAATAAGATCAGTGTAGGTCTTCCTAGGGCGACTCATTCCGGCGTTGCCACTCACAAAAAAAAAAAACAAAAAAAAAACATAAACATAGAAAAAAATAAAAAAAATCGTCAAATATTCAAATATTATTTTAATAATAATGTTGTTCTCAAACGTTTTCATGAAATATTCAAAATCTCACTTCACTGCTCGTTTTCCATGAGGCTGCATACCATTGCTACGGCCGGCCGTCGGAAAATAAGCGAACCACATCTGTAATATCGAAAATCTCTCAGAAATATAACAATATTAAACGTCAAATAAATATTAAGTAAATATTAGTCTTAAAAATATATTATTTATAACAAGATTCCGACAACGATGTATAAAGAGGACTTTTTTGACGCACGTCTCTTTTAAAATAATAGGTACATAATATTAAAAATGTTTATTTATTTAAGTTTATGCACATGTAAAAAATACATTGTACCTACAAAGGCCGACTTAATGCCTTGGGCATTTTCTACCAGTCTATCAGTCTACAGTCTATTTATAAGTTTTTATTAAGTATTTCATTACATAATTGAGTTAAATGAAGACGCTAGTTAATAGACAACCAATCAATTGACGTACTTTTTATGAAATGTCAAAACGATTATCTTATAGATTTTGTATGTCAATATCGAACTGTGACGTCACTTATAACTCAATTTAATAACTATTTATTGATTTCAAAGCCCCAAAACATCTAATTTTACAGTTAATTGAAAATTAATCGAGTTTTAAGGGCTTAAATGAAATGATCCTTTAAAGAAATTGTGTCTTGAAATTATTGGTTAATGGTGTCTACCTACTATCAAATTAGACCATAAACCTAACACTATGATCTACTAGAGCCACAGATAACTTATGACTTACACCTGTTCAAGAAATTTACATAAAACATCAGTTTTCCATACCCCATGCGAGAAATAATTTGACTGAGCATTTTAAGACACTAAAATGCATTGCTAAAATGACAGTAACAGGATATGCAAAACTGATTTCAAGTTATCATAATTATGCTTATATGCCCATAGACTATACCTAGATTTGTATTTGACCACCAGCCTGCTATTGTCCCCTTACAGGACAAAGACCTCTTCTCATACAGAGAAGGCACGAGCATTAATCACCACGCTTGCTTAACGCGGATTGACAATATAAGACTTTTATTATTATTTTGTCAGTAGCAGCCTCCTCACGCCTGTAATCTCCGCAGGTACATCCACATTTCCCCCAAACTCAAACTCAAAACTTTTATTTCAATTAGACCATTTACAGGCACTTTTGAATTTTCAATAAGTCGGCCCAGTTATGTTTCAGTCCATGTAATAGGGGGCGAGCCTATTGCCATCAACCATGCACAAATCCAGACTCCGAGACTGCTACTGAGAAATTCCACTTTGCCCGACCTGGGAACAACAATTTAAGATTTTAAAATCTGAAGCGTTTAAGAACTTTTGTGACTAATCGTACCGCCGCGCGCCGGTAAAAATTAATCGTTCCTAACCACCTCGAACCAAAGTCCGCTTAAATCGCCAATCAAGTACAAAATCAGACTACCTACCTACTTCCAATCACACCTCCAATATACATATACTCGTATAAACACAAACGGGTCCACCGTAGCTTAGACCTGACCATAAATAACAATGTTTTATTACAAAGATCCACGGTTCTTAACAGCGCCGACATCACCAGTTTTACTTTTTATAGTTTTTTAAATACCCACGGTAAGTATGTGGTTCGGTCTTTGAAGATTATTTTGTTATCTGCATGTAATAAAATAGGTGTGGTTATATGGCTTATTTTTGTAATCGTTTTTCGGTTTTTCGTTACGTGGAACGGGGCGATATTTTTTTTCTTCTTTTACGGGTGATTTGTTCTTTGCGTTTGATTTTGACGTTTGCTTTTTGGCGGGAATTGTTTTGTGGTTTTTAATTTAAATTATGGTGTTTGAAGTTTGTTTTTCTGAATGATGACGGCTCACTGACTAAATATTGTCTTGGTATGAGCTATATTAATTAACTAGCTGTTCCGTGCGACTTCATACGCATAATTTTTGTAACCGATATTAAGTTACGTCTTTGCTTACTGCTCCGCCGCGCCGCCGTGGGTCGTACAACGTAACAAATCGTTTTTCCGTCCAGCAGTTGCAGAGATGAGAACGTTTAAAAATGTTAGTACGCCTCATCATTTACTAGTCATACTAATATTATAAATGAGAAAGTAACTCGTGTCTGTCTGTCTATTACACTTTCACGACTAAACCACTGAAGCAATTTTGATGAAATTTGGTACAGGGTAAGTTTAAACCCCAAGAAAGGACATAGGCTACTTTTTATTCCCCGACTTCGCCTGCGTCCGCGATAACCGACATTACAAAATCGCGGGAAAAATCTTGTAGACAATAAAACCGATTATTCTTGATACAGAAACCGACACTAAGTAACAATAATACACTCCCCACTCCATTATAGAGTAGAATAGGCAAAAATGCACCATCACGCCCCCACGGGCGCTTCGTAACACCAATAATCTGTTACATTCTCCCCCGAGACGAGGAGATGTGGGTAATTTGGACTAGTTAGCGTCTAATTGTGCCGCTTCGCCCTAGTTTGGTATTGTTAAGTGATTTATATCATTTTTGGGGTATTATGTGTCTGTAGGGAGTAAGTAAACATGGTTGGGGAGAGAGGGGATATTGTTCTGTAATATCTTTGGAAATGAAAGTACGGACTTACTGTTTATAAACTTGTACTAGCTTTTGCTCGCGGTTTCGTGCGCGTAAAAGAAAAATTAAATAACTTTCTACGCTTTTTAAACCCCCTTAGGGGATTAATTTCAGTAAAATACGAAGCACGTCTTCCATCGATTTGGTTAAAGAATGTTTATGCAAAATTTGAAGTAGATCGGACCAAGGAATCACGTTGTCCCATACAAATTTAGGCCCCCTTTTTCAACCCCTAAGGGGTAGAATTTCGGAAAATCCTTACTTATCAGATGCCTACGTCATTCAAAGAACACACCCTCCAAGTTTCAGGTCTCTACGATCAGCGGTTTAGGCTGTGCGTTGATCCGTCAGTCAGCACGTTAAGCTGTTGGTCCCGACTGTCATACGTAGATCTTTGACAGTCGTTACAGGTCGTTAGAAGCCCGAAAGTCTGACAACCAGTCTTACCAAGGCGTATCGTATACTTAGCCACTGGGTTGTGGAGGTCAGATAGGCAGTCGCTCCATGTAAAATACGGTATTCAGCTGCATGCGGTTACACTGGAAGCCGACCCCAACATAGTTGGGAAAAGGCTAGGCAGATAGATTGATATTTAAACGCTACAAAAAACCCTGTTAATTAAACATTATATTTAAGTAGCTAGATGCATTAAAAACACTTCACACTGTAAGCTTATCGTTTAAGCAATCTTTACATTAATGTGTAATAAGGACAGGTGGTGCTACTTAAAAGCGTATAATGTTTAATAATTGTTAATAATTCTGTCAGTTTGCACGTCATAATTATGTTAAGTGACAGCCCTGGGCTAAGTTGTGCGAGGGCTGCCATACGTCCTTGTTTCCCCGGATTTGTCCTTGTTTAGAGGGCGTCCGGGTTGTCAAAAAGTGTCCAGATGAAACCCGGACACTTTTAGTGTCAGGGGTATACCGATTAATTAGAAGGTAGGCGATAAATCAAAACAAATCTTAGTTTAAAAAAGTTTAAGTTTACATTTTTTTTTTTAATGTGGACTGCCCAAGACCTGGATTGTTGGCGCTTGGGAGACGCCTTCGTTCAGCAGTGGACGGCCATAGGTTGATATGATGTGATGATGATGATTTCTTTTAAATTGTTTTTAGTATGTCCGGGAAAAAAAAAACTCTATTTCACCCAAATGTCCGGGGTTTTTGAAGGTTTTGTCCGGCGTCGGTAATTTAGGTGATAGCAGCCCTATGCGAGGGTAAAAATGGCGGCCTTGTACCACAATGTCATTGAATGATTGAGTAGGTACACTGGTGAGTGTCAGTGGAGTTTCTTGCTCGTTCTTCTCCTTAAAGACTTACCTATGTCTTGGAATCGGCAGCTTAAACTTTCTGACTAACTGGCCGACTGCTTGACAATTCAAAAGTGCCTGAATGGATTAATTGAAATAAAAAAATGTGGTAGTAGCAGCCTCGGAGTCTGCATTTGTAGCGAAATGTGAGTGTACTAATGGGTACATTTCTGCTTAATCCTTCGGAGATTAGAGGCGTTATGTACAAAATATTAAGCAATCGGCAAGCGGGACAGCTGAATACTGGCCTACTCCGCTGGACGTTATGAAAACTATTTAATTTTTTTTTAATAATAATACCAGCCTATTACTGTCCCACTGCAGGGCAAAGGCCTCTTCTCATACAGAGAAGGCACGAGCATTGATCACCACGCTTGCTCAACGCTGATTGACGATTTCAGGCTTTTATTAATATAAATCTAGGTTTCCATTTTTTTCCTTCACCGATGTCAGTGATGTCCAAGATAAACTTAGAAAGTATCGGATTTGTTATTGGTGAGGTTCTTTAGAAAGGTCAGGTGCGGAGTACTCCGGCGTGCTTGTATGACGAGATGTATGAACGTGGACGAGGCGGAAGGAGTATGTAAGGATCGAAGCAGGTGGTGTTCTGTGGTTTCTGCCTACCCCCATGGGAAAAAAGGCGTGAGTTTATGTATGTATGTATGTTGAACTCACAACGTCATGTTTTTAATTTTATCCTAGGTCTAAAACGTTGCCTCGACCTCTGAACAAGTTTATTCCACCTAGCACCTCAACCTACCTTTGTATAATATAGAACAATATAATCGTTTGCGCGGCGTGCCTTATCGCGCCACGGCCACCGTACTTGACAAATAACAATTTATATGTTAATAATTCGGGTTTTACGAGCGCCTGTATACGGGTAGTGACAGGAGGAACCTAACTGATGCTTTTTTGTGTTCTTTTTTTAAATAATTTTGAAGGTGGAATTGGTGTTCGGTACTTAAATGAAAGGAGATTCTTTTAAGGAGGTTATGATTGAGATAAAAACCGTTATCTGTAAGTAACAGCTTCAAAGCAGATGATATTAAAAAGTCAAGATATTTTCTTCGTAGAGTAACGTCAAGTAGAAGATTATGATGGCGGATCTAGAATCAACATTTGGGTATCAAATGCTTGCAATAGAGTCCCAGCGCAGCAAGACCTACGTGTTTTAAGCCCGGCTTTGCTTTTCATTTGGTCATAAAAGTATATAAAATTGAGCAAAAATTATTGTTGGGGAACGAATTTTTTTTTTTGTTGGAAAAAGTCACTTTTTATTGAAGCGCGTCGACGTAATTAAAACACATAAGGACAAGGTTTTGTCTTGATTGTCTTGAAAACCGGTATAATATTAACAGTTGCTAGTTGCGGCAATTAGGAACTAACTTAGTCACCGATTGCAGCAACTAAAAACTGTTGACGATTGCTGGAACTCGGAACTCGAGTAGTTATGTGTGCGCAGTCCAATTGAAATATATGTAAACAGCTAGTTGCCAGTTGCTGCAATAGTTGCTCTGTGTGCAAAGCGCTTTAGAAAACGCATCTACTTATTTACTCATTTATTCGCTTGATTAGCAAAATAAACGTTAGTATTTTATACATTCTTCTATTTAGTATTCAATACACGAACAGTATTCACCTCTATCATGACTGCTGACTATAATTTTCACACCATTAAGTTTCTCGTTTTACATAATTATTTATGAAACAATATTATTTACACGTTACGCTTTGCTTAAGTAACTAGGTACTTTTTTTTAGGTGGTAAAAATCATCAAATGACTCTTTCCTCCCTGGGTGGGGCTGAAGGGACCGTCAGACTTTTACTGACTAAAAAAACACCCTGTTCCTTCGGTTGCCCTTTACGTTCCGGGGCCACGGTATCCTGTTAAGACTTCCCGCAACCGCGGACGTCCCGCAACCCCGGAGTAACTAGGTACTTACGTCTGTTTTGCGTGAGAGAACATCGACGTCCCCGAGGAATAAACCGGTAATCGCAAAAATCAAATTTTACAGGAAAAATGATTTAGTGTTTTTGGCGTATATCTCTTCAACAAAAGGTAATTATGAGAACATTGTTATATGACGGAAAAGCTAATTTTTACGTGTAACTATTAAATATACACAGAATAAGTTATTCACCAAAGTACATATTACCGAAAATGGTTTCATAAATTTTTTAGGGTATTGATATCTTACGATCCTGACTTATCAATATTATTCCAGTAATGTTTACTTACCGATTTATTCTTGTAAATTTCTTAAAACTTATTGGCATAATATTGCTTTACTGGATTATTGAACGTTTTTTTTTCATTACGGAGAGAGAGAGAGATTGATACTCAATTACTTTTGAGGTGTTTTTAAATTCTATCTATGCATTGGGAATCTCCTCTATGAGCCGAAAATGTACTTGATTCGCCGAGCGCGACCAAGTTACCGCCAATACGCGAAAATGTGTACCATAAAATTTACGATAATAAACCTGTAATCGCATTAACCAAGATTTTTTTTAAAATATTTTACAGTAATATTACTTTACCGAAATGTAGCCACAGAACTTAAATTGTAATAATGTATAACGTTATTTTTCTAGTAAATAAAAAATGGAAAATTTACAAAGAACAAAAGTGTTATAAGGAAAATCGTTGGAAATTACCGCAGAAAAAATACGAAAAAAATTGCATAGGTGTATCCCGACCCATAGATTCCGAAAATGGAATAACAGTAAAAAGTCAGTAATAGTATAATACAGGTTTATTCCTTGGGGGCGTCGACATCATCATCATCATATCAGCCGTAGGACGTCCACTGCTGAACATAGGCCTCCCCTACAGATTTCCAATAGGACCGAATGGAAGCGGCTTAAATTAACTTTGACGCAGAGGAAGTCACAAAGCTATATAGTATCTACTTAGTATTGTTTGGGCATAAAGAAACACGAAAAAGAGTCGAAAGTTATAATTATGTTCTTCTAATGCTTTTCATATTCTTTTTTGTTCTCTCTCTGTGTAATAGAAATCTTGTGGTTAAGTAGGTATCAAGGGTCAAAGTTAGGCTTTTATGTTTTTTTGTAAGGAAAATAGTTTAATATTTTATATAAAACGACACCTGTACTGTTGTATACACCTATTAGCATAATAATTTGCGTGTGTTACATTGTATGGCAACATAAACGGTGATATTACACAACAAATAAAGAAGTTCGTTTCCCGGCAATAATTTTTGCTCAAAGTACATAGAATAATGTAACCAGGATTTTGTAAAAACCGACTATAAACGAGTGCCGTGGAGTTTCTTGCTCGTTCTTCTCCGTAGAGGCAGGCCTCCGTCACTCCATGTACCTGCGCGCTATAAGTGCCTACCGCCCAGCCGAGCGGTCTCGGTCCGCCGGCGGATCAAATTCAGTGCGGTTTTCGCAAGCGAAGCGCGCGCACGCCGTTCAATTTTAATAGTGCTGTTCGTTCGTACGCGTATTACGATGCCGTGTTATAATGTTTTATCTAGGTTTCTTCCACAGTCAGCACCAATATATAAAACAAAACAAACTTACAAATATAATAAAACAAACTTTAAAAAAGAGAACCGACTTCAAAACAATAAAACGTAAGAAATAATTTCGTCTTTGATGTCGGTGCTTTTTCGATTCGTAATTACCAGCTGTTAGCACTAACATAAAAAAAAATATATACATATATTTCTTACGGCTTAGTGCTTTATTTGAAGTCGGTTCTCTTTTTTTAAGGTTTTTTTTTTCATTTCTAGTGAACATCTCCGAAGATCATAATCAAACTAAGAAGTATTATACTTATTTTAAAACGTTCTCCTAAAGGTAACAAATCCTTTTCTGAAAACCGCATCGATATGGGTTTAGCCAAACGCGAGATTATCGCGCACAAACATACATACCTACAAACCATACAAGTCAAACTTCTCAGTTTGGCCTGTATGTCACCTCCTTTTTGTTAAGTTGGTTAAATATTTTATAAATGATAAAATTTTTAACTGCCACGTAAAAGTCAGAACATATTCGCTGTTCTCAATAACATAGATAAAAAGTTATGTTAATTTAATTTTATCGAAGACGCAGCCCTGCGATTACTGTGGAATCGCGCGGTGCGAAGCAATCACTGCTGTACGCTTGAGCATTTAGGCGCATTTTAGCATACAGTGGTTGTTGACGCGAGGGAGTAGGCAATTATCGTAATAGGTATTGGAAATTTTGTACTGAGTGAAGTATCTGTTACGTAGTAACTATTCAGTAATCTGTGGTAGAGGCCTACCTACGTTTTGGAACGAGCAACTAGCTTCAACTTACTAACTGACCGACTCCTTGATGATTCAAAAGTGCCTGTAAATGGTCTAATTGAAATAAATGTTTTGACTTTAACTTGAGTAGTTTGCGTAGTTGACTTGAATGTGATGTGTAGGTTTTTTTTACAACCGTATTTCTCTTACCTGTTCCTGTATCAACGGTCATCGAAATCCATTAATACAACAACATTTACGTAAAAACAAAACCAAACGTTTCATTTCCCATAAAATTCCTTACAAAGTAAACACTAATACGTTACCCAATTAACCGTAAACATTACATTTTATTGCAACACATAAATACGTAATATTACCGCTAAAAATATGGCGCGAAACAATATAAAGATGACAGATGCGGCTAATGTCCGCCATGACACCGACCAATGACAACGCGCCTAACTTTTTTCATAGCAACAGCAGCTGCATGTATTCAGCCAGCATTAACGCATGTTATTGGTTATTTTTATAAATATAAGTAGGGATGTGTTGGGGTGTTTTTTTTTTTCATACAATGATGATGTTATTTTGAATAAAGAATTGAATTTTTGTAATGAGGTTGCGAGATAGAATTTTGATGGCCGCGTTCGATAAAGATGAAATGAGTTTTTGTTGTGTTAAATGGATTCTTGAGATTCTGTTTGCGTGTATTTTAATAACTTTTTTTACGTCGAGTTTTATTATCTATTAAGATCTGAAAAAAAAGTTGTTGTTTCACATTTTATTTAATATGTTTAGTGTTGTGCTATTTTGTTATTCGTATTAATTCTTAAAAATATGTTAGTAGGTAGTAAGAATTTAATAATTTGTTGCAGTAATTTATTGTTACCAAAAAAGAAGAAGGGACAAAAAGACAAAAGGCCTAAGGAGAATTTTCAAAAACTGTAAATTATCTTCTACACCATTCATGGATTCAATTCCATATTTATTGTTATAAATTATATTTAGGTTGAAGTCTCTATATATGATACAGTTCATACAAGAAATTCGAGAGAGCAGTTAGAAAACACACCTATATAATTATAATTTTAGATATTTTCTCCCCTCCCCCCCTTTTTTTATTCACGGGGCCCTGCTGGACTGCGGCCCAAGAAGCCTATTTTATAGATCCGCCCGTTTTTACTTAATTTTAGGTTTTTCCACCCCGCTCCCCCTCTTTTTATTCACGGGGCCCAGGGCTGCGGCCTAAAAAGCCTATACATATATGGATCCGTCCCTGTTTTTACGATTAACACACTCAAGGCATGCTCCTAAAACAAATCACAGTTAAAATCTCTCCAATCAGAAAAATATCAATAGGTACGCATTTCTTTATCTCACAAAAATCCAAATAAAACTCATCCAACTTTTATTGTTACACTTACTTTAAACCAGAGGTTCTCAACCTTTTAGTACTGAGGGACCATTTGTAAATGTAAAGAAAGAAAAACTGTTTAATCACGTGAAAGTGACACACGTAAAATAAAAAATGTTGTTTACAAAAGCCCAAAATAAAAACAAGTTTGTATTAAATCCAAAAAAAAAACATTGTCCTAGAGGGAAATATGCACCACTACCGCGCGATGCCAATGGCGAATGTCTTACCGTAGACCAAACGTTTTGCAGTAATTATTCGCTAGCGAACCGATTTCGAATTCGAAATTTCTAAAATTTCCGGTGGTAAATAAACGCAGAAACATTGCTCGTAAAATAACGAACACAACAAAAAAAAATACCAGCCAAATCAGTCTAGCCGTTCCCGGGCTTTGGGCTTAGCAACACATTTAGCTATTCATTTCTTATTTATATGGATAGACTAGCTTTTGCCTGCGACTTTATCGGCGTAAATGTCGGACCCCAATTTCATCCCGTAAGGGTGTGAATTTAGGAAATTCCGTTCTTAGCGGACGTCTACTAACTGTAATCTACCTCTCTGCCAAATTTCATCTTTATACGTCAAGCGGTTTTCGATATTTCGTAATGAGTGAGTGAGTGTCTTTTCGCTTTTATACACCGTTACTTTTAGGTCGTCCTGGAACCGAAAGCCATAAACTCGATCCAGGACGACCTAAAAGTAACCGTGTATATTTAAATGTTGAGGTCGCGAACTACTTCTGGTGCTTTCAGTGGTCAGCGGACCTCTAGTTCACCACCACTGTTTTAAATAATTCACAGCGTAAATTATTTGACTTTAAACCAAATAGGTATTCTTAAACTTTACGATCTATAAAAGTTTACGGTAAAAACTTTATGGTAACGTTCCATATTTAAATACTATTGAGAATATGAATTATTCATAAATTGTCTATTGAATGGGTATCGAGAAAATTGTTACCAATGATTACTCTCAAAATAAGACTGTAGTCATCAACTTACGCGCCACGAAAGATGAGACTTGACAAGCGTCAGTAATGGAGAGCTTGCACAGGTATGGATGTACGAAATAGTTATCCATAATGTGTGTATCTATTCAGGGATATTTCGATGACATTTAGACAAAACTTTTTAACAATATTATAATATTTATTATGAAATAATAAAGTGTGTGTTGTGTGTCAAGTCTCATCTTTCGTGGCGCGTATCTTACTACTAATTTAAATGCGAAAGTTCAGATGTATGTTTGTTACTCAATCACGGCATAATGGCTGTACGAAACTGGATGAAATTTAGCACAAAGTTAAGTTATATTCTGGACACATACTTAACATCACGCAACAGGGTTAGGCAGAGTTGTTCCCATTGGTACACCCATATTTCGCCAGTTATATTTAAGTTCCATGTTATAGGGGGCGAGCCTATTACCACAACTGGGCACAAATCTTCGAGGCAGCTACTGAGAAATTCCTGATGGAAAAATCCAATAACACTTTGCCTGACCTGTAGGCTTACTCTTGAACAAAATCGAGAATGAGATTGGAATCGACATTACGTGTACATCCTATTCAGTTTCAATTCCAATAAATATAAGAAGACATTTATTTATAGAATTAACGAGTTATTTAATATTTTAAAATTTGGTAATTTACGTTTTCATTTGTATGGCAACCTCATGTCAATCGCTGTAGATTCCAATCTCATTCTCGATTTTGTTCAAGACTAAGCCTACTGGACCTGCAACTGGGACTTTTTCCTTAACACCTAACTAAGTTTAAATACACCAACCAGTTAAGGCAGAAACGGAAGTAATAACTTTAAGTCTTCAACGAATCGCGTGTGTCCGTTTGTGTACAAACGGACAAGACAACCGCATCGTATGCATATGTAAGTGGCAACGATAGTACTGAGGATTAAAAATGCATTGAATAAGGCCTGTTTGCACCGAGACCTTAACTTAGACTTAGTTGCTAGCACGGGTTTAAATTACTAAATGACAAGGTATATTATTTAGTCAAGGAGTATCTGGATGACAAATTTTGATGAATTTTATATATCTTTGTAATTGTTATTCTTTTTGTTTATGTGCATTTTTTTTGTAGACTTTTGACATTACGTATTTTTTTTCTATTATTTTCATGGCATTTTATTTTATTATGATAATTTTATATCTTGACATGCTTGCTTATATTTCACATTGTTTATTATTATTTCCAATCAAATTTTGTATGCCTATAGACATTTATATTGAAAAACACCTGTAATCACCTATATTCACAAAATAAATAAATTGAATTGACAAAATGACAAATTCAAATTCATTTATTGCGAATATAGGTATAAGTTTAGATGTTATACAAATATTTCGAGCAGCTATATTCAGCTCTTCAGCGTGCAATATAGTTGTCATTTTAATTCTACTTTCATTTAATTTTGATTGCACACATGCTGAGACAAATTGTCAGAAATTAAAATATACATTTATGTTACGTCATACAATTACATCATTCATTAAATGTCATTCAAATAATTATACTTTGAACGAGCAATTACCTTCAGCTTTCTGACTAACTGACCGACTCCTCGACAGGTCAAAAGTGCCTGTAAATGGTCTAATTGAAATAAATATTTTGACTCTGACTTTTACTAAGTTTTTGGTGCAAGTGGGCTTAAATACAACTAAAGGATTAAACAAATCGATTATGATCATTATTGCGTGCTGCACATTACATATCGAATTAAAATCGATGTTTGTGTAATCGATTTAAAATCTATCAAGCCTTTTATATTAAACTAGCAACCAGGACACACACGAACGCCACTTTTTTAAAATGGAGACTTTCATATTATATTTCCATCCAAATTTTCCTATTTTTCTCGTATTTGCTACTGGCACACACACATGTTAAAAATATAAGCCAATCGGAAAGACCGAGCTAAAATCTATTGTATGCTAGATTTAGGTAACTAAAACCCCAAATCGAGGTACTTTTTTTTACCATAAATCGTCTTCTGTGGTATAAATACAAGCAGCCGCTGAATACAAGAAAAGCAGAACTGCAAAAAACCCTATTATTAAATTATTTACGTAACCTCAAACAAAACAATCCGCGCCCAAAAATTAAAATTCCTCAATTCACACACTGGACATATAAATACTTAATTTCAAACTCACTCCATAAAAAAATACAGCAACCATAAACAACAAACTTTATAGTTATCAATTAACCAATTATTGTCTTTGGATGCGCTTGTTAAAAAAAGAAGAATAAGAAAAAGGAGTTTGAGGTTAAAAAAGGTTATAATCAGTAGGGGATTAACCAATGGTTATCGTTTGACGTTCATTAAGCTGTGAATACAGTCTTAAAGTTCAAGCTTTACGTTTAGCACCCAACAACCTGCTTTTATGACAATTTTATGAAGGCAAAGGGGGAATACAAAATGGCGCGCACTTAGTTGACTAGGCCCTTTTAGTTTTAATCTTTTTAATGAGATTTTATCTAGGTTTGTCTTCTTTATTTTTTCTTGGATGTTTGCGGTAATTAAAGGTTAAATTCTTATACCTTATATACTGAGGAAGATGAATCCAAAAGGACTATTTTGGGAGTTGGTTTATTAAGCTTTAAATTCTAAACTACTAAACATAAAATCACGCCTGTAATCCTCGAAGATTTAGGCAGAGATACCCATTAGACCATTAGTACACCCATCACAATTTGCAAGTTATGTTTTAGTCCCATGTAATAGGGGGCGAGCCTATTGCCATCAACCGGGCACAAATCCAGACTCAGAGGCTGCTACTGAGAAATCCCTGATGGAAAAACCTAATAACACTTTGCTCGACCTGGGAATCAAACCAAGACTCTCAACAGTCGTGCTTTGCGACCACTAGACCTAATGTAGTATTCCATAAAACGTTTGTTTTTTTATTGTGGGAATAAGAATACATAAAACGTGGATTACCAACTCATTTCATAACTTTAAGGTAAAAAGGTAAAACGATCGTATTATCGTATCGATATCATTATGAACGTGTCCTATTCATTTGCAGCTCATCTGGCGGCGAATTCAAAGCTTGTTATATACTTTTTATAAGTAGTTATATAGGTATGCAAGTTTTACTAATTAAGTGACTTTTGCAGACGAAGTCGCGGGATTTTGTCAGCGCGATATTTCTTACGGATGTGTAATTGGGTTTTTGTCACCATAACCAATAATTCAAAGTAATAATTCTTCTTTTAAAAATCGCTTTAACTTAGCCTAGTACTTAATTTACTTTAAATTTATATTTTTAGTTGCTTTTAAATTCTTCTTCTTATCTTGTGGGCAGTAAGGTCTTACGACCCCACACACCCTAGTGTCAGAGTTACTAAACCGCCTCAAGGGCCTCTGACATGGTTTGAGTGGAACAGTAAGTCTCAGGATTCCTCACGATGTTTTCCCTCACCGATGCCAGAGTACAAGACAAACTTTAGAAAGAACATATGAATTGAAAATGTCAAAGTAATTGTTGCGATAGCAAAATATATTGAAAGATAACGTAATTTCTTATCGAAAGAGTTTTCAGAATCGGATTGATAGTTCCGAACACAATAACAAACTCTTCAGCTTTATAAAACCTACTAGCTTTTGCCCGCGACTTCGTCCGCGCAATAATAAAATATAATATAGCCTATGTTACTCGCAGAAAATGTAGCTTTCTAATGGTGAAAGAATTTTTAAAATCGGTCCAGGAGTTTTTGAATTTATCCATTAGAAACAAACAAACACACAAACAAAAATACAAAATTTTCCTCTTTATAATTTTAGTGTATATTAGTAGACTAACTTATACATGCGACTTCGTTTGCATAACTGGTTATCTACTCTACTGGGTTTTTAATTTTTCTGCGCGATTTACTAATTATTTTTCTAAATCCTAAGTTATCTTATTTGCTGTCTAAATGCTCTTCTTGTCCTCCTCAAAAACCTACTCTTCCCCCTCCCCCTAACCACCATAGGTACTCTCTCCCCATTTATCTAAAAACATAAGAGCATTACAGACCACACAACTGACCAATAACCCTTCAACCACACCAATAAATTTAAACCCTAAAAAACCCCAACACAAACTCGCCCCCACAGACGCAACACTTTTACCAATACCCCTTGAAACCGACGCGTAAAATATAAATAAATCTATCCAATAATCCAACAACAGCTCACAACAACACGTTTAATTGAATACGAAAGGGAGGCAACAAAAAAATTGCCCGTCTACAAAAAAGAATTGCCCAGCAACAAAAAAATTGCCCGCAACAAAGGGACGACAGTCGCGACACAAATTGCGCAGGTAATTTACATAGAAAAAGTGACAAGAATACGACTCGCTACATTTGTTACGGGCCCCCATTGTGTTGAAGAGTATTATATCCGAGGGGTTTTAGGGGTCCGTAGGCTCAAACGTCTGTTTTTGGAGGTGTTGGTTACCTTATATGAAAAAGTACCGGGTACTGCGCTCGAGATCTATTTCCAGCAATTTATATTTGTATTTCGACTAAGATTATGAAAGTTTTTGTCAAGTCGGAGTATTAAAGCCTAAGGATAAAAACAAAGCTTCTAAATTTAATTTTTTTATAGCATTTTTATTTTACAGAAGAGGATCACTGCATATTAAATTATATGAAAATAATGTTGGCTCTTAAATCTTCAAAACGATCCATCAAATTCACAAGTAAGAATAAAAATTGTTTTGAAATATTAACAAAAATTTAGAAACACCCAATAATAAAATATTATTTATTTAGTGTCCTTATGTTTATTCAATAAATTCAAGCTTTATATTTACAAATTACAAACGCAATTAATTTAATTTAGCTTGAAACCTTAAAGTAAATGTAAAATATGTACAATAAAAAAAAAAAACTAAAATAAGGCAGAAAGGAGAAACCTCATAGGGCATCAAAAAATTCGTCCGCGTCGCTGTCAATGGGGCAAGTGCCCAAAAGGCTGACTGAATTTTTTGAGGCCCTATGTTTCTCCTTTCTGCCTTATTTTTGTTTTTTTTTTTTTTAATGAAATTGTGTATAGTACATTAAAATAGAGAGGAACTCATAGGGCATCAAGACCGTTAGTATTAATAAATTAAGAAGCCATGCATTACATAACAAAAATATTATTACGCAGAACCCACCACAACAATAACACAAACGCACTCACCAACTTTTTTTACACCTTATTTATATTTATAAAACTACGTATTTGGTACAGACTAACAAGATGTTCGTGTCAAACAAGCCGCCTAAATGTACCGCCATGTTTTTCCATAGACAATCTTTCCACTTTCTTTTCGGCAAAGGCGTTCGTCGCTACAGCCTGCGGTAGATTGTATGTAATCTTTTTTTTTGTTATTAGATTTGAAATTGTGATTAAATTTGACGGAAAATTGTTATTGTGATAGGATTGGAACCAAATTGGATGTTTTGGTTTAGTTCAAGTGGTGTTGGGAGTTATTTCATGGTAATCTGTGACGTGACATGGGATTAGGTGGTTTTAAATTTCGAAGGGGCAAAAAATTCGTTGTTAGAGGATTTTGGCGGGACAATTTAAATCTTATTACGCAAACTTGTTGCTTATTGTACGAATAGAATACTCAGTGAATTTCTGTACAGTGTACTTTGAAACTCAATAAAATAACGTACGTATTTATTTCATTGGATTTTGAAGTGAGCATAAATCTTTATAGAACGATCGCAATTTAATTTCGGTTTCAATCAGTTATAAATAGTTTAACTCGCTGTTTTTTTTTTTTGACATTTAAGTTACTGAGATGAAAGAGCAACTAGATAAATTGGTGCCGATTCCCTTGTTCACAAACTAGACTAAATTTAGAGAATTGACATCTCTTACTAACCTACAGCGAAACGAAGGGACGGTGACATTGAGAACAAGAACTAAGTTAGCGATGTCAAATTAGTTTTGCCTTGAACTTCTCCGTATTTTTAATCCATACGTTTTAAGATGTCAACTATAACTGTATGGATGTGTCAGATTGACTAAATTTGACAGCTCTTATTTACATTCGCGTCTTTCTTGTTTTATTGGACAGAAAAAGATGGAAATAGTGTTATTTTAGTTTAGTTTGTGACCAAGGGAATCGGCACCAGTGTAGGTTTCTAATTAGTAGTATTGGCCTTCTGATAGAATAACTAGAAACTGGAAAAACATTCGACAAGCAATATTTTCAGTAAGGCTAATTTTTCAAAAACGAGATTGTTCGAAACTTACGCTTAGATCTGTCAAAATCAGTGCTATTTTTAGTGATTTGTAGAGTAGGATTAGAATGACTGTGTTAATGTTAAAATATTCCATTAAAGTTGAATTTCAAATCGGCAATAAGACTATCCTACAGTCCTTTAATTTTTTACTGCTTGCACAAATAGTATTGCAAGGTTTGATTAGTATCATTTACTAATCTTAAAAAAAATTTGAACATATTTTAACTTTTAAATTCTTAATTTGTGCCTTTTCATTATTATGATTAATTAGTTTTTTTTTTATAGGGTACATACATTGCTTTCACGTGCCATGTCGTGTATGATTCTGTAAACAAATATTGTAAACATTGATTTTAAAAGAGTACGTACGGAGTTTCTTGCCCATTCTTCTCCATACAAAACTACCTTTTGGAAGGGGCAACTAGATTCAATTCTATTTTGTTTTTTGTGTTTGACGTTCAAAAGTGCCTTATTGGCCTAATTGAAATAAATGATTTGACTTTGACTTTGACTTTGACTTTAATCAAACCTTGCAACTAAATATTTTTTAAGCTTCTTTACTTATTATAACGAGATATAGTTTGTGAGGTTGTAGGGGGTAATCTCTGGATCTACTGAACCTATTATAAAAATTCTTTCACCAATTGGAAGCTATGTTATCACTGTCTGTTTTCTCAGTAGCAGCCTCGGAGTCTGGATTTGTGCCCGGTTGATGGCAATAGGCTCGCCCCCTATTACATGGGACTAAAAACATAACTGGCGAAATGTGGGTGTACTAATGGGTACACCTCTGCCTAACCCTTCGGGAATTACAGGCGTGACGTTATGTTATGTTATGTTATCACTAAATGCTATAAGGCTATATTAGATTATTAAAAAAATTAGGCGTTAAATATTGTCACGCGAACGAAGTCGCGGAGACAGTACTGGTTTTATAATATTTCTACTACTTACCTTCAGATCTAAGGCCTAAGCATAAGACTACGCTAAGCCGCGTCTCCGTTGAGCCTGAATTTCAAGCAAAACCCAAAATGCAAACCATAGAGAACGAGACACACTTCAAGTCTATAAGAAAAAGCAATAACGCACCTCACAAACTATATTCTCACTTACCACATACTTAACTATCCCCACGAACAGGCTAAGCATCATATCTTACATTTATGATATTTATCTGCTGCCCACAAAACTTATGACATCCCATTTTCCAATAAAAACGACAATATCCGAACGAGAACTTAGTCAGCGAATACATCCAATAAACGCCTTTGCCCATCGACAGATAAAAAAAAAACTTTGTCATAGACAAACCGCGGGAACATTTAGAACATGTGTCGTGGCAATATGGCGTCTTTTTATTGCTTTTGAAGATATTACTGAAACTGTTTTCTTTGTTGTACGCTTTCTGTGGTTTCGCTTGTGGTATTATTGTTTTGTTTTGTAATAAGATTAATATTTGATCTTTGTTTTAAATATTTGCTGTGGTTTGTAATCTAAATATTATGTAGAAAAGCGAAAGGTCACTCACTCATTCACCACGAAATATCGAAAACCGCTTGACGTTTAAAGATGAAATTTGGTAGTAGTTCCGAGCGCTCCGAGAAAACAAAGCCAACCGGGCACAAATCCAGTCTCCGAGGCTGTTACTGAGAAATTTCTGATGGAATCCAATAAACTATGCTCGACCTAGGAATCGTACCCAAGACCTCATGCTCAGCAGTTGCGCTTTGCAACCACTAGACCAACGAGGCAGTCAGATGTTATAATTTCAATAAAAAAAAAATAAAAAAAAAAACAAATTCAGCACTCACCATCCAGAAACATATCTCCCCAATTACTAGACACAAACACAAGACAATCTCGCCTCGTCACAAAGATTGTGATTAGCATTCAATACATGTGACAGGGGCCCAGGGGCCCTGCTCACCCTCGTGATATTAACAATCACGGGGCCACACCTTGCTGGAAAGGTTATTGGTGCAATTTAGAAGAGAGCAGCGTAGACTAAGATGGCGTCATTTAGTTACAATTCGATTTGAAATTTGAGACAGTTTAATAAAAATGTCAGTTGGACTAACTTTTGCCTGCGATTTTGTCCGAGTGAATCTTCTTAAGGATTTCAATTTTTATTCTATAATAAAATAAGCCTACCAATTCTAAGTGTTGTTCGACAAAATGACAATATTTTTACTAATATATTTTACAGTTTACAGTTTACAGTTTTACAGTTAATTATATATTTCTATAAAATTCATACAATTACAAAATTCAACTCTTAACTTGTTTAGTTCTATCTTAATGCTGATATTTATTCACATTATATTCTAATCAATAATAATTATGTCCAATATTTACAAACCAAATCATAATAAAAAAAGAAACTAAAACAAAATGGCTTAAAAAAAAATCTTCCGTATTGCCAAAAACTGGAAATGTGCCCCGAGCTTGGTGGCATTGCCACGTTGGATGGCAATGATTAGCCTCTCGCCAGCCGTCGGGTCACAGGAAGCACCAGCATTGTAACATCAAATCTAAATTATAAACCCGCTATTCGCCACTACCTCGAGAGCTCGGAGGAGCTGGGTCGGGAGGAGCTCGTGGCTAAGTAATAAGAGCCGCATGGGTCGATCCGTCAGGTTAAGCTACGCTTGCCGGGGGTGGTCCGTGGATGGGTGACCTTTACACACCGAGACTCCTCCGTGCTTCGGAAAGCACGTTAAGCCGTTGGTCCCGGCTGTCATACGTGGATCTTTGACAGTCGTTACGGGTCGTCAGAAGCCCGAAAATCTGACAACTAGTCTCACCAAGGGGTATCGTATTACCCAGTTACTGGGTTGTGGAGGTCAGATAGGCAGTCGCTCCATGTAAAATACTGGTATTCAGCTGCATCCGGTTAGACTGGAAGCCGACCCTAACACAGTTGGGAAAAGGCTAGGCAGATGATATCCGCCACTGCCTATATCTTGTTCCACACCTCACAAAATCCATTACCGCCCGGGTCGGGGGTGAAAATTCGTAAACAGCGCCATTGTGGGGGTTGTTCTGTTTATTCGAAGCTCATTGTTTACAGGGGAGGCTTAACCGATGTTATACATGTTTCATATCGAGCAGGGGATGATTTTTGAAGAGCCGTTTTTCTAAGGGATGTGTGTTATGTGATGTGGTGGGTGTTATAATATTGTCTATATGTGTTCTTGGCCTTTTTTGGGTACATGTTAGGGTTGAGATTTAGTCTATGGTCTGTATAAGGTAGATAGATCATGGGTTCTGGTCGTGAATTGGAATTTATGAGACTGGTTTTTGCTTTGCATAGTTTTGTAAATATGTCGCTTTTGTATTGGATTTGACTAGGTCTTGGCGTCCATTTCCAGTTCGGGACAAAGTGTTATTGGATTTTTCTATCAGGAATTTTTCAGTAGCAGCTTCGGAGTCCGGATTTGTGCCCGGTTGATGGCAATATGCTCGCCCCCCACATGGTATACTTCTGCCTAACCTTTCGGGGATTACAAGCGTGATGCTATGTATGTTTATGCTTTAGTTAGTTATTTAATAATAGTAAATTAACATGACCCCACCGGTAGCAATCCAATTAATGTTTTCCCTGCCCCAAATCACGAAAATTACAAATTAACAATAAGAGAAATATTATATTAGTGATCATAATATCAATTAAGCAGAACGTTGCGTAACATGAAAACAGTGGTAAGTAACAAAACGGCAATAATCCACCCGAGAGGGTGCTAAAATACAACCCCTCGTGTTAGGGCTGTCGCTAAACCGATGATAGGAGTTTTTGAGGGGTGAATTATTTGAGAACTGTCAGTTAGTGACAAGATCTCTCATTTTTTAATTACTGGACTTAGTAGTTAGTTATTTGACCACTTCTCGTGTAAGTATTTGTATCGGGTTTTATTGAAATTGTAACTGAAAAAACCATATGTTTATGATACTACAATTTTTTTTCAAGTTTTGTTTTTATTATTTTTGTGCACATAGTCTGTGTCAAACAAACTTTTTTTCTTTCTTTCTTTCATTACAATTTGTTAAAATATTCCAACGTCTGTAAAAAGAAAGAAAAATAAACCGTTTCACATGAAACTGACGCACAAACATGAGAATTGTAGTTTACATGAGACCAAAACAAGAATAAGAGTAATATAAGTCTATAAAATCCGTCTCAGTTTAATCCGTCTATCCGTGCAATTGCAAAAACACCTACTTATAGGTATCATGTTAATGATAATAATTCTCTAAGTCATTGATTGCCTACATTTTCAGTAGAAAATGATTGACATAACCAAACGGTTAAGCAATAAATCCATTTTTGTTGTGAAATTGACATCTTAAATTCAAAGATTTTTTCCTTTATTTCAGTATTAATTGGATTAATTTCACATGTTCTCAATAAGAAATTATCTACAACAAAATAAAATAGACAACGTACCGTTGACATGTCCGTATTAACATAATTTGTTTTTGTTTTAATTTTATGTGACATATTTAATATCTCGAACATAACTGACGAAATTTAAGTGTAATAAAGGTACATCTCTGCCGAACCCTTCAGGGATTACAGGCGTGATGTTATGTGTTATGTTAGTATTTCGACACAAACGTCTCCTCTTCAAATCTTTTTTCAGAAATAAATCAATCAAGCAGAACAATCCTTAACAAACAAAAGCCAAACTTCAAATCTTCAACACATTGCCATCCCTAGCGCATTCCCCGCATCACGACCCCCCATTTTGTAAACCGAACACCATAAACAGATTATGGTACGTTGAGAGGCTGCGGTTCATCTGTTTGTACAGGGGAATAATTGTTTTATAGCACCCAGGGGACTGATGGCAACCCCAATCATATTTTATGTAGTTAAAGATTACTGCCTCGTTGGTCTAGTGGTCGCAAGCGCGGCTGCTGTGCATGAGGTCTTGGGTTCGATTCCCAGGTCGGGCAAAGTGTTATTGGGTTTTTCCATCAGGAATTTCTCAGTAGCGGCGTCGGAGTCTGGATTTGTGCCCGGTTGATGGCAATAGGCTCGCCCCCTATTACATGGGACTAAAAACATAACTGGCGAAATGTGGGTGTACTACTGGGTACACCTCTGCCTAACCCTTCGGGGATTACAGGCGTGATGTTATGTTATGTTAAAGATTAAAAATTGCGTTGCTGTGAACGCGTAGTTTTGTTTATCAATTAACACAATTAAACTAGGTAGTAACTGCTTCATTGGTCTACTTCAGACTAAATACCCCTACTAGTCGCAAAGCGCGACTGCTGAGCATGAGGTGGGTAGGTACTTGGTTTCGATTCCCAGGTCGGGCAGTGTTATTAGGTTTTTCCATCAGGGATTTCTCAGTAGCAGCCTCGCAGTCTGAATTGGGCCCCATATTACAATCAAAAAAAAAAAAAACAAAGTGCACTGAAAGTTTTAGTATTGTATAATTTAATATCATTTATTTCAATTTTGTAAATGTGAGTACCATGGAGCATTTTTTATTTATTAGGTTACTATGTGTTTTGACCTAATAATCATGGCAGTTGAGAGCTTGTCATGCTCACTCAAATGTCTCGCTGATGGTGGCGCGTGTGTTGGATCATTTGGCTCCCTCCATAATGGTTGAGCTAGGTGGTGCTGATCCATGCGTCATGCTCGTGAACGAGTGCTGTCAGTTGGGATTGGTCATCTCTTAACTGCTATGGCTTTAATTTCTTTATATTTTTTTTTACTACTATTTTATATTCATCTTCATTGTGATCACATATAGAATCGACATGAATAATGTAACCAGGATTTTGTAATAACCTAATTAAAAAGAGGGCCGTGGAGTTTCTTGCTCGTTATTCTCCATAGAGGCCTACCTCCGTTTTGGAACGAGCAACTAGCTTCAGCTTTCGGACTAACTGACCGACTCTTTGACAATTCAAAAGTGCCTGTAAATGGTCTAATTGAAATAAATGTTTTGACTTTGACTTTGACAAACAATCTGCCTAGCCTTTTCCCAACTATGTTGGGGTCTGCTTCCAGTCTAACCGGATGCAGCTGAATACCAGTATTTTACATGGAGCGACTGCCTATCTGACCTCCACAACCCAGTAACTGGGTAATACAATACTTCTTGGTAAGACTGGTTGTCAGATTTTCGGGCTTCTAAACTAACTGTTAACAACAAAATTTTTAAACCTATGTATCCCGATTATGTGTAGGAAGTTTCATTAAAATCGGTTTAGTAATTTCAGAGAAAAATGACTTGACTTGTATGAAACGTCGCGTCGTACGGCGTAAGCGCACATAAAAGCGACCCATTAACATTTAAAACCGCAACAAGTAACTTCACAAGTTGCCACAATAAAAAAATAAAAATCATCGTCTTTTTTTTTCACTGCGAGTAACACCGGTAGTTTTATTTATTCAAACAATCCGTCAAAAGGCTGTACCCGTGTTTACCATTGTCTGTCTCCGAACAATTGACGCGAAAAAAAAATTACAAACATTTTGGTAATACTATGGCACGCGACATTTTTTCAAAAGAAACCATTTTATCTTTAACTCTGCTTTATTTCATTTAGTTAACAATTACAGGTCTTTATAAAGTGGATGGTTTTACCGTCCAGTTTTACCTGAGCTTTGTTTTTTATATATTTTCTAAGCAGTTTTAGGTTAAGTAAGAATGGTTTTTCAAAGTAGACCCAGATTTCTTTAACATTTCGCCTCATTGAGAGCTTTTTATAAAATGCTGTAAAGCATAATTCATTTTGACTGATTTTGGAAAGTTATATCCTAAGTTTGCTTTACGTCAAAATCCATTGCTGTGTTTGTTATAAGAAAACTAGCTTTTGCCCGCGACTTCGTCCGAGTAAATATTGGATCTCCGTTTTGTCCCCTTAAGGGTTAAATTTTGGGCCATCCTTTCTCGTCTTCTCACTATAAACTACTTCCCTGCCAATTTTTTTCATTATTATACGTCAAGCTGTTTTCGATATTTCATAATAAAATAACCTTTCGAGTGACATAATGTACAATCGTTTGTTTATTATGTAACTAGATAGTTACATAATAAAAATAGGTTCACGTACAGTTCGCTACGTTTCCATATATTTAATTAATTTAACAAATTTAAAACTGCCTCGTTGGTCTAGTGGTCGCAAGCGCGACTGCTGTGCATGTGGTCTTGGGTTCGATTCCCGGGTCGGGCAAAGTGTTATTGGGTTTTTCCATCAGGAATTTCTCAGTAGCAGCCTCGAAGATTTGTGTCCGGTTGATGGCAATAGGCTCGCCCCCTATTACATGGGACTAAAAACATAACTGGCGAAATGTGGGTGTACTAATGGGTACACCTCTGCCTAACCCTTCGGGGATTACAGGCGTGATGTTATGTTAAGTTATGTAAATTAAAAATTAAAAAATGCACTTATTAACTAATTAATAGGGCTATGACCTCTAAAAATAGTTGTAATTTCACTTTTTACTTTGCTTTGATCAGTAGAGCCAAACTGTTGTTGCTGTTGTTGTTTTTGTTGCCAAACTGTTGTTGCTGTTGCTGTTTGTTGTTGCTGTAGTGTTGTTTGTTTTCTGTTTTTGTTGGTGCCAACCAAGCAATGTAACGATGAGCGAGCGCCTGATAGATATGAGCAGGTCAAAAAGTGCAATGTAAGGTAAATTCGGACCAACTTTTGTGTACGACTTTAAAGAAAGGAATTTTGACTTTTACAATTGTTTTCAAACAATACAAAATTGTGTGCATTGTGCATCGGTCATTACTGGTCACTTTGTGGTCGACAGCTGACGCGTGTGATGTAAACTGTTACTGTGTCTTTTTTTTGTTATTTGCTAAACAAATTCGTCGACATTTTTTTCTTTTTACTTTTATTTAGGGTTGGGCTTCGTTGTCGGTTTGAAAAGTTTGTTTCCTAATTTTTGTTTTCATTTTTATTGTTTTTTTTTTACTTTTAATATTACTGATGATATCTAAATACTTTAAATTGTTTTTTTTTCTCTGCCATATGTTTTCTTTTAATTTAACATACGATTAAATTATAAAATGTCATATAAATACACAATTTTTAATTTAATTTGCTTAACTTAACTCTCTAGTTGGGGATCAATAAAGATTTTCCAGACTGACTACAAAAACAAAAAAAAACTTTAACCTAACTCAAGTAGGCTTAAGTCTATACCTAATTAACACATAACATAACATCACGCCTGTAATCCCCGAAGGGTTAGGCAGAGGTGTACCCATTAGTACACCCACATTTCGCCAGTTATGTTTTTAGTCCCATGTAATAGGGGGCGAGCCTATTGCCATCAACCGGGCACAAATCCAGACTCCGAGGCTGCTACTGAGAAATTCCTGATGGAAAAACCCAATAACACTGCCCGACCTGGGAATCGAACCCAAGACCTCATGCACAGCAGTCGCGCTTGCGACCACTAGACCAACGAGGCAGTCCTACCTAATAAAAGTCATACCTAATTAAATAAAACTTAATACCTAAATTATAAACACCGACCACCCACAAACAACACAGCATGATAATCAAATAAAAATAACTACAAACCACCACTTGCCCATCCCTAATTCAATGAAAACGCGATCCTTTGACGTTTCCCGCGCGCGGGAAAAATGACAGCTGTCAAGTCTTGACCATAAATTATCCGGGGGTTTTTTTTAACAAGAACGCCGCCTGGCGAAGGCTTTGTGGCGGTCAGCCGTTTCCTGCCAGGGTGTGATATTGTTTGTATTGTGTAGACTCGAACAGACACGTGTTATCAAAAGAGTACAAAATTACGTGTATTATAATGTAATGTGATTACATGTTTGCTTTGAAAAGTACTGGTTTTTGTAAGTATTATGATTGTGGAGTCCATATGTAAGTGTTCTATGTGGATAGGACTATTTAATATATTTGTGACATTTGATTAGGCAGTGACGGATCCCGACGCCTGCCGGGGTTGCGGGACGTCTTAACAGGATACCGCGGCCCCGGAACGTAAAGGGCAACAGAAGGAACAGGGTGGTTTTTTAGTCAGTAAAAGTCTGACAGTCCCTTCCGCCCCACCCAGGACGAAAGGAGTCATTTGATGATTTTTACCACCTAAAAAAAAAAGGAATGTCGTTAGGCCCCGTTTTTTATGTTTATGATACCCTAGGCGGGGTGAAGTAAACAAAAAAAGTTTATTAGAACAATATCTATCTAGTTTACTTCAAGATTTGTTACAAAAGGACTCGGATGGTTTTCGGGGAGGCTTGAGCCCCTCCCAGAAAATAGGCTCCGAAACTACTGAACCGATTTTAAAAAGTCATTCACTGTTGGGCTACACTATCCGAGGGTGACGTAGGCTATATTATAGGCTATAATTTATTATAAAAACTTAGGGTTCCGTAAGAAAAATCACGTAAACGAAACACTAACTACCTAACCTCTTTCTTCCATAAAAATTAACCATTGCCATTGCTCAAAAAGAGTACCGTTATAGCAAAAACAAAGAAAGGAAAAGAAAAAAAAACTGAGCCAGTTTACTCTGCATCTTCAATCACACACGACCATTACACTCGGCCACCCCCACAGAACACACAACACCGGCATTCTATTACAATCAACACGAGAAAAGGCATAACACCTTTACGTTTGCCGATTTTCGAAAAAAAAAAACAAAAACCATCGACAATACGTCAGTGCAATGTCAAAGAGGGCTATTAATGTCAAAATATTTTGAAAATACGCTCTCGGCGCCCCGGGGGCGTACTTTGAGATACCGCGGCCTTAAAACCTTAAATATTATTAGGGTTTCTGGTCTATAGAGGTTTTTTTTTTCATTCGACTTGTGAGGGATTACGTTTTGTAGTTGATTGTGCAAATTGGTTTTGGCGGGTGTTTGAAATTCGTCGTCTGTGGAATATTTTTTGTTGTTATTTAGGTTACAATTTTGATTGTACATTAAGGACATTTTTTGCCACAATGTTCATAAGAATAAATACCTAATATTGTGTAATATTTACAGACTTAATGTATAAGATAACCTATAAAAACAAAAAACTAAAATGGCATTAAAAAAGCTCCTTCGCATCGAGCCGTCGTGCATACAGGGATAATCGTCTCAATCTATACGTCTCTGCAAGTTGGCTTTGGCTCCTTTTACGTCTTCCAAAGGCCTGGGACTCCAAAACCCCGAGATATATTGAACAAAAAATATAATGACAAACTTCAAAAAAAACCATTCTATTAAATTCCAACCGACAAATACCTAAAACAACATAAAACATTTATTACCACAATTACATAACACAAAAAAAAATACAACACAACAAAAAATCTTACAACATACAACCTAAATTTAAATAATAGAAACATTTAGTCTAAACAACGTAATGGCTTCCAAAATATTTTGTTGTAATTTAAACAATTAATTGTAACAACAGTTGTTCGGCTACCAATTGGTTTAATCGCTTTATAAAAAAAAAATCGGTCAAGTGCGAGCCCAGCGGTACCGGCGAAGGGTTCCGTATTGTCATTATAGTGTGTGTTCGCAGATCGGTGAGCTTTGCCGATGATGCAGAGGTGGATGCATCTCCAAGCTAAAGTGTAGCTATATATTATAGTTTAATATGTCTGTTTGTAAAATACTGGTATTCAGCTGCATCCGGTTAGACTGGAAGCCTACCCCAACATACTTGGGAAAGGCTAGACAGATGATGATGTCTGTTTGTACCTACTAACAGTAGTTTTTAAGTAAATAATTACTAACCCTATGGACTCTGTCCGAAATAAAAGTTTTATATATTTTGATTATAGTAGTTTATCTTGGACATCACTGATATCGGTGAAGGAAAACATCGTGAGGAAACCTGGACTTACTGTTCCACTCAAACCATGTCAGAGGCCCTTGAGGCGGTTTAGAAACTCTGACACTAGAGTGTGTGGGGTCGTAA
Organism: Hoplodrina ambigua; assembly: GCA_949774945.1. Classification (NCBI taxonomy): domain Eukaryota; kingdom Metazoa; phylum Arthropoda; class Insecta; order Lepidoptera; family Noctuidae; genus Hoplodrina; species Hoplodrina ambigua. The sequence continues at coordinate 1,711,929 of OX458991.1, forward strand.
GACCTTACTACCCACACGATAAGAAGAAAATTATAGTATCAAGCCAAAAATACAATAAAAAACAGGTCTTTTGTATGGGGACACCCTTTCATTTTTCTTTTTTATTATCTACACTATAGAGGAAAATTGTGTATTTTTGTTTGTTTATTTGTAATGGATAACTCAAAAACTGCTTGACCGATTTTAAAAATTCTTTCACCATTAGAAAGCTAAATTATCTGCGAGTAACATAGGCTATTTTATAGCATACTTGACTTCCACGCGGACGAAGTCGCGGGCAGAAGCTAGTTTGTTAGTATAGCGGCAATAGAAATTACACATTCTATGAAAATTTCAACTCTCTAGCTTACGGTTCATGAGATACCTACTGTCCACTGACAGATGGACAGCGGAGGCTTAGTATAGGGTCCCATTAGCACCCTTCGGATACAGAACCCTAAAAATTACTGCTGTCTATGAAATTATACAACTACATATTAAATATTAGGGTCATCGAAGCCTAAAAAATTTAAACATGGACGCCATTTAAACAAGGGCTGGTAGACACAGAACTAAGGAGAATCCATACTAATATTATAAATGCGATAGTGACTCTGTCTGTCTGTTGCTTTCACGACTAAACCACTGAAACGATTTAGATGAAATTTGGTACGGGGTAAGTTTGAACCCCAAGGTAGGTCATAGGCTACTTTTTATTCTGCGACTTCGTCTGCTTCCGCGATAACCGTCATTTACGCGGATGAAGTCGATGGCCTGAAATCGCCTGTAACCTCCGAAGGGGGTTAAGCAGAAGTGTAGCCTTAAATACAAGTGGTGAAAATGGGTGCATTTCACCAATTGTATTTAAGTCCCATGTAATAGGGGCGAGCCTATAGCCATCAACTATGCACAAATACAGACTCCGAGGCTGCTACTGAGAAATTCCTGATGGGAAATCCCAATAACACTTTGCCCGACCTGAAAATCAAACTCAAGACCTAATAACTCAGCAGTCGCGCTTTGCGCCTGCTAGACCAACGTGGCAGTCAATTATGTACAAATTTTTCAGTGTTCATAACATATCAATACGCTTCTAATCCCCGAAGGTTTAGACAGAGGTATACCCATTAGTAGACCCATATTTTACATGCATCACCCACATTTTTTTAGTTTTCATAGCTGAATTATGTTTTAGTAGCTTTAAAATTGATCGTAGTTACTAAAAAATAACATTTTAAAACTGAAATAAGTTGTAAATAACGATAATCATGAAATTGTTAGGCTTGCGTGTTCCTCAGTAGTTAATCTTTACTTTAAACTATTATAAAACATTGTCGAGTGGTTTGAGTTGTCGATGAAAGAAAAATATGGCCGCAATACTGAATGACTGACTGACGGATCAACGCACAGCCTAAACCGCTGTTCGTAGAGTCCTGAAACTTGGAGGGTGCGTTCTTTGTATGACGTAGGCATACGATATTATTAAGAGGAAAAAAATGTATTTTTGTTTGTTTTATTGTAATGGATAAAATCAAAAACTACTGGACCGATTTTAAAAATTCTTTCACCATTAGAAAGCTACATTATCTGCGAGTAACATAGGCTATATTTTAAGTTACGAATAAACAGACAGACTATAATTTTATTTATTTGTAAATGTAGATAACTCCAGGTAACCAAAATCATAATCCGATTACGCATGCGCTAAAAAAAATACTATAACAGTAATAAAATGACTTATAGCTGTTACAGCCCTACTATCCCTATAACCGAACAATTTTCTATTACAACCGGATGTACAGAACCATTACGCCATCAAAAAACGCAACTTCCGCTCCTAAAACTATGTGACACGAATATAAATGGAAGAATTAAAATTAATCGCTTGGATTTTTCAACCCCCGATCTGTGCTATTGTGGTTGTGAAAAAAAAAGATTTAAACCCTTTATCTATGGTTGCAGGAGCGCGCGAAATGTTATGTCAGCGTGACATTTAAACAAAATGGCGACGATTAGTATGAAAAAGTGACGGATTTATTTTTAACATTGATAAAATATATAGAGTACTATGTTTTAATTTATTCTAGGCACATTTTAGCTGTATATCATTCCTTTTCATTGCATACTTATTTGTTTAGAGCCATTTTGAAATATGAATTTATTTTGTCAACGTTTGATTTTTATTTTGATTTTTTTCCCGCGTCTTCGTCAGCCGAAATGTCGGTTATCGCGGACGCAGACGAAGTCGCTTCATTCGCGCAGTCGGCTTGGTCTGTTCGAAAAGTTTGTTTTCTTTTTTGTACATAACATCCGTCCATAATCGCCGAAGATTTAGGCAGAGATGTAAAATACAGGTACATTTCGCCTGTTATGTTTTAGTCCCATGTAATAGGGGGCGAGCCTATTGCCATCAACCGGGCACAAATCCAGACTCCGAGGCTGCTACTGAAAAATTCCTGATGGAAGAACCTAATAATACCTTGCCCGACCTGGGAATCGTCCCCAAGACCTCATGCTCAACAGTCTCGCTTAGCGACCACTAGACAACTTTTCAAAACATCAAGTGAAAAATTCGAAAGAATCCTGTTTATTTTTCCAAAGGATTTTTGCTTTTAAGTAAACTCGCGAAAAAAACAAAAAAAAAACACAATTTCTTTATATCAAGAAAAAAAAAACAAATTGTTATTTCGGCATTTTCAACGCTACTTTAGTTAGAGTTTGTCATCTGAACTTAATTATGATCGCGTTACCTGTGAACTTAGCCAGCTGATTTAGACGGTGCGAGTAATATCGTGCAAGTTGTGGTACATTTACGTCGCTGATCAGTCAGTTATGACACGACAGCCGCGCGGTCCCGCAATGTACGGCAAATCGCACGACATTTCTCGCATCATCTAAACCAGGCTTTAGGAGATCGATGTATTTAATCAGCAACAAAACCACATAATAGAAGTTACTGCTTTTACGTTTAGCTATATATTGTACCTAATAAAAACTTTAACTCCTTCGTAAAAGTTTGTTTACATATACACATGGTCCAACAAACACATGTTACATAAAACAGATGTTAATAGTACATAAAAGTATTTTATTTAACATTAACTGCGTGTCTATATGCTAATAAGTTTAGTAGATGTATCGATAAAATGGTAGGGTGTAGTATATTGTGTTTTTCACGAAACGGGTTAGCTTTTCTTTGTTAATAAGAGGTGTCATAAATTAATGGTAACTTTTTAAAACAAGGCTTTTTAGTGTTATGTTACTAACTTTATCGTTTTCTACTCTTCAAGCCCTTACATTTGATACCCATATCAAGGGCATTTAGATAAATAATTCGCCATCTTGGAACGGCGGCCATATTGAAATTATTACAATATTGAGTATTGAATATTGTATTGTCATCAGAACTAAAGGTGTATGCAAAATTTCAGCTCAATCGGATAACAACAAATGGTCGAAAAATGGTTTGCAAATTTTGAACGGACTACTTGTTTACATACATACTTATATACGATCAGTGCAAGCCGTTATCTAAGCATACCATACCTGCCCATCACATGGTGGCTTAGGCGCTTTGTACATGGAGCAACTGTAGATGAGGCAACTATCAACACTTTAAAAGTTTCCCGTAAAAGTTGATAGTTGCTATAACATTTACGGTTGCCGCAACTATTTGCTAATCTGTGAGCAACTTTCATAGCCGAGTTGCCGTATGCCGTTACCTTAGCGACACTGGCATTGCCGGGCACAGGGAGAAGGAAGGAAATCGCCCGACGCGTTGCGATTGACGGTTGAGGAAACCGGCAACTTTAAAAACTGGTACCTAATATTTAACAGTTGCTACTTGCGGCAATTAGGAACTAACTTAGTCATCGATTACAGCAACCGAAAACTGTTGACGATCGCCGCAACTCGAAACTCGAGTTGCTATGTGTGCGCAGTCCAATTGAAATATATGTAAACAGCTAGTTGCCAGTTGCTGCAATAGTTGATCTATGTGAAAAGCGCCTAAATATGCGTTCATCTAAATACAAATCAATATTCTCTCAAGTAAAGCTAATTAACTAGTAACAGAAGCACTTATACGTGCTACCCACACCGAATCCGCGACGTGACTGATTGGCGATAGCGCGGATTAGCCACGTGTGAGGTCCGCTAGCGCCAGCGTTCCACGTTCCATGTTTGAATTTGAATAATTCCAATTTATTAGCGGTTTACTAAAAGTTTTTCTTTTTATTTATTTTTAGGGTCCTTAGTGTTTATGGTAAATAAAAGAATATAGGTAATAGGCTTCTTTTGAATATGATTATACCTACCACCAATCGATAAGCAATAGGCTCGGCCCCTATTAGGTACATGGGACTTAAACATAACTGTCGAAATGTGGGTGTACTAACTAATGGGGACACCTTACTCTTTGGGGATTACAGGCGTAATATTATGTATTTTTTATATATATAGCATACAGGTTACTTTTTATCCCGGAAAATTTTACAATTCCCGCGGGATAACATATCAACTTTGACGCGAACGAAATCGGGCAGAAGCTAGTAAAAAAAGCCTTCGACGCCCAAACACTCCTCACACTGGCAACATCAGAAGAAAAAAACACACAATCGTTCCGAAATTCGAAATTCAAAATTCAAAAAAGTCGTTACTATTCTTCCGTAGATGTTTATCAACGCGCCTAATGGCCCATTGTTACGGGTGCATTCCGTGTTTTTCTAAACAAATTTTAATTATAGCAATTTTTACTGAACGCGACCATAGATACTGACGGCCATTTGATTGCTTTGTCTTTTAAGTTCAAATGTTTGTTTATATTCTGATACCGTTGAGTAGGACATATTTCAAAGACAATCTTTTAGCTACACACACTGCTTGCCACTGTTTTCATCTTTTGCTTTCTTTTATCTTTTATGGGTACGCCTCTGCCTAATCCTGCGGGGATTACAGGCGTCATGTTGTGTACCTAATCTTTAGCTTGAGAGTTAATGGTGCCGATTCTCTTGGTCACAAACTAAACTAAAAAAATTAGAACTTGACTATTTCCATCTTTTTCTGTCCAATAAAACAAGAAAGAGACTAACGTAAATAAGAGCTGTCAATTTTAGTCAATCTGACACATCCATACAGTTATAGTTGACATCTTAAAACGTATGGATTAAAAATACGGAAAAGTTCAAGGCAAAACTGACAAAAATTTGACATCGCCAACTTAGTTCTTTAATGTCACCGTCCTTTCCTTTTGCTGTATGTTAGTAAGAGATGTCAATTCTCTAAATTTAGTCTACTTTGTGAACAAGGGAATCGGCACTTTTATGTATCTGAAATTTAACTTAGTTGGAGTTCGATTCATGGCTGACATTTGGACTCAAAAAGACTACAAATTTTGAAACTAGGTTCCGCCCGCCACGCTACCTCTACGCTACTACGTCTTTGGTTACTGCTTTGCTCTCGTGGGTCATGGCGTGATGTTTTATGGCGTATACTATTCCTCTTGAATCTGGCTATGAAATACAAAATATATTTTTCAATCCGACCGGTAGTTCCTGAGAATAGCACGTTAAAGCAAACAAAAAAGTTCTTCAGCTTTATTAAAATAGAAGTTAAAGTTCTACAATTTTAGTTACAGTATGTGTTATTAAGTATTCGCTTTTTATTGGTTGATACTTGATAAGATTTAGACATAAATGCATAAGGATGACACAAATCATATCGCTATGCAATAAAATATATTTTAAAAGATATTTTATTTATTATGTGAAATAAGAATATTTATTTACATTAATGTCGTGATAGCCCAGTGGCCTCATGCATGAGGCTGCCAGCTCGATACCGGACAAGTACCAATATGTGTGTACTATCTAAGTTTGTCTTGGACATCACTGACATCGGTAAAGGAAAACATCGTGAGGAAACCTCGACTTTTAATTAATATAAATCTGAAATCGCCAATCCGCCTTGAGCAAGCGTGGTGATCAATGCTCGTGCCTTCTTTGTATGAGAAGAAGCCTTTACCCTGCAGTGGGACAGTAATAGGCTGGTAATATTGTTATTACGCTTTAAATTAAAATAAAAACAGTCATCTTCTAATTTTGAAAGCAAGTTAAAGAGACTGGCCGAAAATAACGGTCATAATATTTAAAAATAAAACCGCACGTCAGTGCACAATCACGTATGATCAACAAATAAGTCTGCAAGTTGTTTATCGCGCGTCGCTTCACATTTGAATTAAGAACGTCCTTTCGGCTCACTTCGGTAGAATTCGGTGTTCTCTTATTTTGAATTTCGGCTGCAATATTGCACGGTTATAACTGGTATAGAGTTGGTATTGTTGTTTAGTTTGTGTTTATTCGTCTCGCCTCGACTCACTCGTTGGTCTTGTGGTCGCAAAGCGCGACTGCTGAGCGTGAGATCTTAGGTTCGGTTAGGGGTTGAGTTTATGTACTTGTGTACGATTAAACTAGTTAAGATATTTGTTTTCAATGATTTTAAAATTTCTTATCTGATTATTTCCTCATGTACAATTTTTTGGACCTACTTTGTTATCTCTTCACCACCTTTGGTTGACTGGTAGAGAATGCCTAAGGCATTAAGTCCGCCTTTGTACTTTTTTGTTGCATAAAGTTTAAATAAATTCCAAGGTCGGGCAAAGTTTTACTAGGTTTAATTTTTTAGCCTATTGACTAGTTGATACCACTGATCAATTGACATACTTTTCATGACCAGTCAAAACGCGATTCTTCCACAGATTTCCTATGGCAATACCGGCCTGTGACGTCACTGATTTGCCAACTTATTTAACTAACTATTTATTGATGTCAAAGCCACAAAAAAATTAAATTTTACAGTAAATTGATAATATTCGGGTTTTCAGGGCTATAATACAATTTTTCTTTATAGAAGTTAAGTCAATGGTGTGAAATACCCAATTTTAAAAAAATACTTTTCAAACCGACTCCATTCCTTACTCAAAAATCTCCAATTTCAAAATTCGGTAGGACATTAAGCATCAGGACCTCTCATTGGTCCGTTCAAAAAAGGAAAACTCTTTTTTTAAAGCAACGACATTAAGTTACGGAGCAAAGGGATTCTTTATAACACGCGGCCTTTTTATATTATGCATTTACTTAATTGAGTTTTTTTTTTTTTTTTTTCTGGAGATAACAATATATTTTTGGTTTAGGTACCGAGCTTTAGAGACTTAAATATTTGAATCTCAATTTTGGGAATAAATGTTAGTTATGTTATGTATTTTGATAGCATATTTGCGTTTTGCGGTTGAGATTAGCTTATAACGGTTTTGTAAAAGGAATCGTAAATGGTTAATTTTATATTAATAGCAGCCTCTTCTCATACAGAGAAGGCACGAGCATTGATCACCACGCTTTCTCAAGGCGGATTGGCGAATCCAAACATATTATAATAATACGTTCAGGTTTCCTCGCGATGTTTTTCTTCACCGACGTAAGTCAGAAAATTCAAGCTATCTCGACCCAAAATGTAGGTAGGCCTCTATGGAGAAAAACGAGTAAGAAACTCCACGGACACTCTTTTCAATTAGATTTTTACCAAATCTTGGTTACATTATTATTGTTACTTCTACAGCTCCTACTTGTGAGAAGAGTGATCAGGGCAATATTTAACAAACGATAGATACAAATTGTAAACTGTAATTGTATTATTTTTACAAGTTTACAAGTTTCTGTGTTCAAAGAATACGACTTACAAATTTACAATGGTGGAAAAATTTCATTTTTTTTAAATTGTACCTACAATTTTACATATTCCTGTTTAATAAAAAAAATCTCTTTGTAGGTGACAATTTGTTAAATTATTATTTATTTTTTATTAAACAGAATTTGTAATGGTAATAATTGTAATGTTTTTACTTGTAAAATTCTTACATAATTAAACGGTTTATTAACCAGCACTTTTGAGGAGCTCGTGGCTAAGAAATAACAGCCGCACGGGTCGATCCGTCAGGTTAAGCAACGGTTGCCGGGGTTGGTCCGTGGATGGGTGACCATCTTTACACACCGAGACTCCTCCGTGCCTCGGAAAGCACGTTAAGCCGTTGGTACCGGCTGCCATACGTGGGTCATTGACAGTCGTTACGGGTCGTCAGAAGCCCCAAAGTCTGACAACCAGTCTTACCTAGGGGTATCATATTATCCAGTTACTGGGTTGTGGAGGTCAGATAGCCAGTCGCTCCATGTAAAATACTGGTATTCAGCTGCATCCGGTTAGACTGGAAGCCGACCCCAACATAGTTGGGAAAAGGCTAGGCAGATGATTAAACAGCACTTTTACATACAATTTTACAAATATGTCACTTATTTACAAAATTGTCACATTGTAAAGTTTGTTAAATAAGGCCCAGATTTGTCCCTAGTGTTAAACCGATTTTTACGACAATCCCAGCTAAAGACGCGGTGGCCTATCATAGCCCTCAACCTCACGCTACCTGAACCAGCTTTTACGGAAGAAAAACTTAATGATAATATACACAAAATAGAGATAAAAGTGCTCTGTGAAGCCGATTAGTCGCGGTGCACAGTTTTTATGGAAATCCCACGAGTTTTCGACAATCATTTCAGTGCTTGGTTCCGTAGACTAACATAGAACATTATTTATTTGAAAAAAGGTAAAAAAATAACATAACATCATCACGCCTGTAATCCCCGAAGGGTTAGGCAGAGGTGTACCCAATGGTACACCCACATTTCGCCAGTTATGTTTTTTTTGTCCCATGTAATAGGGGGCGAGCCTATTGCCATCTACCGGGCACAAATCCAGACTTCGAGGCTGCTACTGAGAAATTCTTGATGGACAAAACCCAATAACACTGCCCGACCTGGAAATCGAACCCACGATCTCATGCACAGCAGTCGCGCTTGCGACCACTAGACCAACGAGGCAGTCCGAGCGAGTGGTAAAAAAATATGAATTAAAATACTAGTCTTAATTATAGCCTCGTTGCATGGTCACAAAGCGCGACTGCTAAGCATGAGGTCTTGGGTTCTTCCATCAGGAATTTCTCAGTAGCAGCCTCGGAGTCTGAATTATTTATGCCCGGTTGATGGCAATAGACTCGCCCCCTATTACATGGGACTTAAACCTAACTGGCGAAATGTTGGTGTACTAATGGGTACATCTCTGCCTAACCCTTCGGGGATTACAGACATGATATTATGTGTATAATATTATTTATAGTAATTTTTATATAAGGTACATTGCATTCACGTGTAATTATGTATGCAAATATTGTAAAACATTGATTTGGAAAGAGTACATATGGAGTTTCTTGCCCATTCTTCTCCATACAAAACTACCTTTTGGAAGGGGCAACTAGATTCGATTCTTTTCTTGTTTAAAAACTGCCTTGAAGAACTTGAGAACTTGTTTATATCGTACTTGCATACAAACTTCCACCCCCTTTTCAAAGGGGATGATTTCCGGGATAAAAACTATTATATGTCCTTCCCCGGAAATTAAACTATCTCTATGCAAGATTTTACCTAAATCGGTTCAGCGGTTTAAGCGTGAAGAGGTTACAGACAGACACACTTTCGCATTTATAATATTAGTATCTATGGATTTTCAAATTCAGTTTTTTTTCGCAACTTACAAGGCACATCCTGATTTCAACCCACAGTCGGTTAAAAAACTCCAAAAAACTTAGGGATTTTAAATAACACACACATAGCAAGGTACCCTAATAATATAGTTGGCCTATAAATAAAATCATAACTCCGTCTGTCTGTATGAATGTGTGCGTGGTCTCGGAAACTAAATTATCACATTTGTTTGAACCCGAAACTTGTATACAGGTTGTTTGGGATTTTTACTAGCTCTAGACCAGAAGTAAGTAATTAAAAACGATTAAAATTTAGTCGCAATTTTATGTGTGACAGTAAATGTCAAAAATATAGGTAAATTACAGACATTTTAAGTTTATCTTAGACGTCACTGACATCGGTTAAAGAAAACATTGTGAGAAAACTTGGACTTATAATAAACCTAGCTTTTACCCGCTACTTCGTTCACGTAAATCGTATCGCGGACAAAGATAAAGTCACAAAATAAAAAATAGCCTATGTCCTTTCTTGAAGTACAAACTTACCCCGCACTAAATTTTATCAAAATCGGTTTAGTCGTTTAATCGTGAAAGAGAGACAGAGTTACTTTTGTGTAAATTATAATATTAGTACAGATTCATGTTTGGAATTTACCAATCCGCCTTGAGCAAGCGTGGTGATCAATGCTCGTGCCTTCTCTGTGTAAGAAGAGGTCTTTGCCCTGTACTAGGACAAACACGGACTGCCTCGTTGTTCTAGTGGTCGCAAGCGCGACTGCTGTGCATGAGGTCTTGGGTTCGATTCCCAGGTCGGGCAAAGTGTTATTGGGTTTCTCCATCAGGAATTTCTCAGTAGCAGCCTCGGAGTCTGGATTTGTGCCCGGTTGATGGCAATAGGCTCGCCCCCTATTATTACATGGGACTTGAACATAACTGGCGAAATGTGGTTGTACTAATGGGTACACCTCTGCCTAACCCTTCGGGGATTACAGGCGTGATTTTTATGTTATGTTATGTAGGACAAACAATAGGCTGGTATTTTAATGTAATAAAGGGCGATCATATCGACGTACGTTTATTCTAAAATGGCGCCATTTCGTTGCCAACACCTTTCCACACGTAATCACGCCATTGTACTAATTAACTCATTCTTAGTAAAGCAACGTTTAACTGAAATAGTTTTCACTAACTGGAATCTTTACAAAACATAAGGTGTTTAAAAAAAAAAACACACAAATTACATTCATAAAACACGAACACCCTGTATATAAAAACAATAATCACCAAAGCACACCGCCCATGCACTCCGATATAATAAAAAAAAACATTCTCTATCTCTTTCTAACACACACTAATAGCTACACTCGTCTCTTTCACACCCAAAATGGTAAAGAAATTAATAAGTTTTAGTACCAGAGTAAGTTGAGCTCTTGTTTTGAGTTGAAAGGTTTGGTGAAGGGGTCAGGTTATGTTGGTAGGAAGCCTATTTTCTAGGCACGATGGCTTACATATAATTTACTTGGAGTAGGTAAAATAATAATTATCTTCGGAATCATTTTGGTCTTTTTTGGTTTCGAAATTAAGTGTAGGGTGACCACGTTGAAAGGAATATTGGGATATAGGGCTATGGCGGATAGTTTATTAAAAACACAACCATCAGTAAAAGATTTATTGTTGTACTATTTATTTATTACTAGCCTTTGCCCCCGACTACGTCCGCGTGGAACTTGTTTATATCGTACTTGCATACAAACTTCCACTCCCCTTTTCACCGCCTTAGGGGGTGATTTCCGGGATATAAACTATGCTATGTCCTTCCCGGGGTCTTAAACTATCTCCATGCCAAATTTCATCAACATCGATTCAGCGGTTTAAGCGTAATGAAGTAACAGACAGACAGAAAGACAGACACACTTTCGTCGCATTTACAATATTATAATATTAGAATGGATAAGGCTATAGCGGATGTTATATGTGTGTTGTGTATATAAAAAAATAAATAAATAAATATCTCGGGACAACTCACACACGGCTATCTGATCCCAAGCTAAGCAGAGCTTGTGTTATGGTAACCAGACAACTGATATACATACTTATATAATTTATAAATACATACATATTATAGATAAATCACACCCAGACACAGAACTAACAATCATGCTCATCACACAAAGTTTGTCCTGGGTGGGAATCGAACCCACGACCTCCGGCTTAGCAGTCAGGGCCACTTAACCACTAGACCAACAGGCCCGTCACAATATCAATACCTACTATAATAAATTATAGAGGTAAAGTTTGGTTGCAGGCGGTAATCTCTGGAACTACTGAACCGATTCTGAAAATTCTTTCACAAATTGGAAGCTACGTTATCACTGAATGCTACATGCTATATTTTACTATAAAAAAATTAGGGATCCGTAAGCAAATCACGCGAAAGAAGTCTCGGGAGAGTGCTAGTTAGAAATACATCCGTCGGTAAGAGATTTCTTGTTGTTTATTTACTTAACTGCCTCGTTGGTGTAGAGGCTGCAAGCACGACTGCTGAGCGTGGAGTCCTGGGTTCTATTCCTAGGGAGGCAATAATTGTTACGTGATATAAGCCTATGTGCTATTCCAGACTATAATCTCTCTTTTTTATTTATTATGGCACTCCAACGACAAAGTCACAAAAACATTCACAACACTCTTTGTGCCAAATTTTATCCAAATCCGTTCAGCCGTTCTGGCGTGATAAAGGAACACACATCCATCGAAACTTTTAAATTTATGAGAATATCAGTCTTATTAGGGTATATTTAGGTTGTAAATGGTTTACCTATGAACTTATAAAAAGAAAAGATTTTTATTTTTGTTTGTAACGGATAAACTTAAAAACTACTGAACCGATTTAAAAAATTCTTTAAAAAAGCTACATTATCAGCGAGTAACATAGGCTATATTTTATTTTCAAAAAGATTAAGGATTCGTAAGAAAATATGTGCGGCTGCAGTCGTTGGCAAAAGCTAGATTGAAATAAATAATTTGAGTTTATTTTGGACCTACTGTTGCTTGGCAGACATTGGTGCCGATTCCCTTGTTCACAAACTAGACTAAATTTAGAGAATTGACATCTCTTACTAACATACAGCGAAAGGAAAGGACGGTGACATTCCGTGACATCAAAGAACTAAGTTAGCGATGTCAAATTAGTTTTGCCTTGAACTTCTCCGTATTTTTAATCCACACGTTTTAAGATGTCAACTATAATCGTATGGATGTGCCAGATTGACTAAATTTGACAGCTCTTATTTACATTAGTCTCTTTCTTGTTTTATTGGACAGAAAAAGATGGAAATAGTCTAATTTTAGTTTAGTTTGTGACCAAAAGAATCGGCACCATTGTTCACTTATCCAGGTGTTCTTAAACTTTAATAATCTATATCCTAACCTATATAACTTGTGCTTATCATGAAAAAATACCAAAACAAGCCCTTAAGAATTATGGTCACCATACATGAACCGTCAGCCATATTGGATTTTTTCCCTCCAAATAATAATGGCGGCGGCAATCTGTAGCCGCGGGATGACTTCATATAATCTATGGTCGGCCCGATGACTCTATATTATCTATTGCTTTTTTATTTTTTTTCTAACCATAAAATTATTAGGTAATATAATATTTTTTTGTGTGGGAATTAGAGAGAGATGCGGAATGCAACCTTGTCGTCACAGATGAGAAGTTAATGAAGGTAATAGAAAACTATAGGTACCTATATGGTGACTGGTAATTAGAGAACAATAGTTAAACAATTGAAAAAGTCAAAGTCAAAACATTTATTTCAATTAGACCATTTACAGGCACTTCTGAATTGTCAAGCAGTCGGTCAGTTAGTCCGAAAGTTGAAGTCTGTACTCATGACAACAAACAAATTACCTAAATAAATCATTTTTCTTTATTTGCAAAACTGCATGACCCTAATCACCAACCTGGCGTTTGGAAGTTAGAAGACAGTGTCACCTCCGTGCCTAGGAAAGCACATAAAGCCGTTGGCCCTGCGCCTGATCTCTCCCCGGTTGTGTCGGATTACCGTCCCATCAGACTATGATAGTGAGGAAAGAGGGAGTGCACCTGTGTTTGCGCACACACTTGTGCACTATACACATAATTATCTCCTGCGTACTCGGCTAGCTGATGTGTCCGAAATCGGTCAAAGTCAAAGTCAAAACATTTATTTTGATTAAACCATTTACAGGCACTTTTGAAATGTGAAGGAGTCGGTCAATTAGAAAGTTGAAGCTAGTTGTCTAGTGAATATCATCTCAAAGCGACAAAAACCACGTAAAAAATAATCGCATCAACACACAATTGAGACCGATTCAAATATTTTGACATATTTACAACAAAAGCATGAAATTTATCGTTTTTCGGTAACTTTGAGGCGGCGACTTTTGAAAGTCAATAGGAGATCTACCTACCTGTTCCTCCACTCATATATCACTGTAACAGTCGGGCGGTAACTTTAAACCTGGGTGGTCGAAGTGACAAAATACTACAAAGGACCAGATTTTTTTTTTGGTGAAATATTGCGCTTTTTGGTCCTTTTTGGTCGAAGGTAATTATTTTGATAAATTAATTGTGGATCGGTGGAGTGGGCGGTTTGTTTTGGGTTAGCTTTGAAAGATTGCTGGTAATGATAGGATTTAGGTATTTTTTATCACTTCTCAAGTAATGGATTTTTATAGAAAAATATCTGCTTAGCCTTGATCTCAATTATCTTTGATAGATAGAAAATTCCGTGGAACGTTAACTCCTCGCGGCTTCATTCGTGTGTTTTTTTTTTTTTGTTAGCCTTTTCTGTCCCACTCCTTGGCAAAGGCCTCCTCAAATCTATGATTTTTCTTACAGATCCCTATTTTTTTTTTAAATATATATAGCCAATCATAACGTAGCTTCCAATTTGCGAAAGAATTTTCAAAATCGGTTCAGCAGTTCCAGAGATTACCCCCTACAAACTCACAAACTTTACCTCTTTACAATAGTTGTATAGACAAGCTTCTTCTCGCGACTTCGTCCGCATAAACGTCGGTTATTGGCGATCTAATCTTGTTTCTCCATACTAACTTTGAAGCCCTGTTTCATCGCCTTTAGGGGTGAATTTTAGAAAATCCTATCTTAGCGCATGCCTACGTCATAACTACCTATCTATAAATATAAATATAAATTCATGAGCAACTTCATTAATTTATTAAAACTTTTATTGTAATGTCTATGATTTGCATGCACTTGCTTATTTTATTTTTTCTACACCAGCAATGGTAGTATATGTGACTCTATGTTTAATTTAAGACCTCAATGTACCATATACTTAGAAATAAATTATTATTATTATTATCTGCGTGCCAAATTTCAGCGCAATCCGTTCAGTGGTTTGAGCTGTGTGTTGATCAGTCAGTTAGTCAGTAACGGTTGCTTTTTATAAGTATGTAGGTACTTATAATTTATATCTAAGACTAGCTTCAATCCGCAGCTTTGTCTACATAGTCTTTAGAATTAAGTCAAAATCCTAAATTAATGTCACTGACGGCCAAGATAAACTATGAAAGTTTAGTCAACAGAATAGGTATCCAGGATCGTCAGATATAGTTGAAGTTTTCTTAGAAACCGATGGATGTCTTCGATAGAGACTTAAATTAATTAATGAACAGTTTATTGGTGCCGAGTTCCTTGTTCACAAACTAGACTAAATTTAGAGAATTGACATCTCTTACTAACTAACAGCGAAAGGAAAGGACTGTGACATTAAAGAACTAAGTTAGCGATATCAAATTAGTTTTGCCTTGAACTTCTCCGTATTTTTAATCCATACGTTTTAAGATGTCAACTATAACTGTATGGATGTGTCAGATTGACTAAATTTGACAACTCTTATTTACATTAGTCTCTTTCTTATTTTATTGGACAAAAAAGATGGAAATAGTCTAATTTTAGTTTAGTTTGTGACCGAGGGAATCGGCACCATGGTCTACTTTTTAAATTAAAATAAATTTGAAAATATGCAACGGTTAAAAAAAGATAGGTATGCAGACCTATCTCTTTTGATGACTGTTTATGACAAACATACATACATAAACTCACGCCTTTTTCCCATAGGGGTGGGCAGAAACTACAGAAGTTATTGTTTAAGACATATGAATTGAAAATCACCATAAAAGAACTTAGTCTGTATCAAAACCACAATCTCAAGAATGGCAGGCGGGCGCCATATTTTGTTTTCTTTTTGTATGTCCAAGACTCCTAATTTGCGTGATATTCTATACTTATCCTGCTCCAAATTATGCTGACCACAGCGACATCTGTTGTCCGCAGACGTAATTACAGGACAATTTGTTACACATTGTCATTGGGAGACTGTCGTACTCTGAGAGCAGGTGATTTTTAGAGATCTTTACAATATTTTTTTACTGCCTCGTTGGTCGGGTGGTCGCAAAACGCGACTGCTGAGCATGAGGTCTTTGGTTCCCAGGTCGGGGAAAATGTTATTGAGTTTTTCCATCTTGAATTTCTCAGTAGCAGCCTCGGAGTCTGGATTTGTGCCCGGTTGATGGCAATAGGCTCGGCCCCTATTACATGGGACTAATAACATAACTGGCGAAATGTGGGTGTCCTAATGGGTGCACCTCTGCCTAACCCTTCGGGGATTACAGGCGTGATGTTATGTTATGTAAGTTAAGAGATGTCAAATTAGTTTTGCCTTGAACTTTTCCGTGTTTTTAAACAATGCGTTCTGACATGTCAACTGAAATTGCATGGAAGTTTCAGATTAACTAGAATTCACAGGTCTAATTTATTTACGCCACTTTCTTGTTTTACTGGACAGAAAAACATAGAAATAGTCTAATTTTTGTTTAGTTTAGTGAACAAGGGAATCGGCACTAATATCAAGATACATGAATTGACGGAACCATCAAATTTAATCTTGAACGTGACCACAAAACAAACTTTCTTTGCGGAAGGAATGACCTAATTTCTTATGTCCGTGTGTTGACCACAGCTAACACAAATTATACGCATTACACTATTCCTTGTATTGTTAAATAAATACTTGGTTTCTATAATAATTATCTTGGACAAAGGTATGTAGGAAGTCCGAAAAAATATATAATAACAAGTAAAAAAAAATTCAGTAAAATTTGATTTTTGAGTTGTGGTCAGTCGCGGTTTTTTGAAAGTGGATCGAATTCTTTTTGTTGTTCATATTTATACTGTACTACCGAATATAATCATACAGACCTACTTAGGAAGTATCATCCATACTAATATTATAAAAGCGAAAAAGTGTCTGTCTATCTGTTACCTCTTTACACTTAAACCGCTGAATCGATTTTGATGTAATTTGGCATGGAGATAGTTTAAGACCCGGGGAAGGATATAGGGATATACTTTTTATTAGACTTCGACTTCGTCTGCGTCCGCGATAACCGACATTTGCGCGGTATCAAATATAGCTAAACACCGCGGTTTTTGGCGAGATTATGTCAATACTAAGTATGTCATCAGTGTATCACAATCCTCCAAATATTCTGTTTTAAAGCAATCAGAACACAAATATTTTTTATCAGCTAATAGCGTGATAATACATAGCCTACCAGCTTTTGTCCGCGACTTCGTCCGCGGACGCAGATAAAGTCGTCGAATATAATGTAGCCTATGTCCTTTCTTGGGTTTTCAGCTTAGACTGTATTAAATTTCATTACAATCGAATCAGTAGTTTTGCCTTAAAAATATAACAAAAATAAAACAAACTGACTTTTGAATTTATAATAATCTTAACCACCATTTTATATTAGCAACAAATAGTCTTATAAGTAATCATAACTAAGCGAAATTACCTACCTTGTTAATAAATTAAATTGGCGCCATTAAATGACATAAAAGATCGCAAAAATAATTGCACGTCTCGTTGCGGTGTTTTGAAAGTAATATAACGTATCAACACCAGTGTTTGGTTCCGTTCAAAGCCGCAATTAAGTAGCAATAAGGTGGAAGATTGATATTATACATTAACAGTTGAGATGGATCGTTTTATCTAGAATTAACTACGATGAGGCATTTGAGAGAATTTCCTAATAAAATGTTAATTATGAGGGATTTGACTAGCAAAAATAAATTATCAGATTGGGTAGACTCTTGTCAGTTGATGCTTTTGTTTTTTAAATAATTACGACGTTGAAATAATGGTGTTTTAATTATTTTCAAACAATTTTGTAAAATAACACATACGTTCGTAGCGCTATCTAGTATCTAAAAGGTAAACTCATTTTAAAAGTACGTGCTGCCATCTCGTGTCGAGTAGCAATACTAGCACTTCGACCATTTTACTAAGGTGATGTCGTTGTTTAGATTTGAAAGTAGATGGCGCTGATTTCAATTTTGACAGATATAGAGCGCCATCTGTCACTGCAGCTAACTATTATACTAAAACAAGCATCGCACTGCCATCTCGTATATTTTGGTAGAACTAGCACATGGTCTTCAAGATTACAATAAGTAATCGCGAAGCGAAAGATGGCGCCTACACCAATTTTGGTACAAATAGTTTAACTTTGGTTTCTTTCTGTTGCAAATAGAACTCTTTATAGATTAAAGAATAATTTTATTCGTTTTGTGTTTAGATTTCGAGAAAGTCACCCAGTGTTGGCAACTTCGTGGAGTGAGCGCCATCTGTTATTGACGACCGGAACTACAAGCGCTAGCCGTGATGTCATCATCGGACAACGGATGCCGTCGTGGTGGGGAGAACTGCTATATTGGCGCGCACGGACACTATTTAAGGACTCTTCTTTGGACCGCACGGGAGAATGATCTCTAAGCTTCATTGTTTGGAAAAGATTGTCATTTTATTTTGTTTATAGTTGTATAATTTATCAAGTGATTTAACTATTTAGTTCGTTACCTTAATCTGCTTTCTAACAGGTTTTGCTTTTAAGTGTTTGCTGAATTTAACCTAATAATCTGATTTATTTGCGTGATTGTAGTTAAAGTTTTAAATACCTACATCTGTGCATCAATATAGCAGTTCTCCCCACCACCACGGCATCCGTTGTCCGATGATGACATCACGGCTAGCGCTTGTAGTTCCGGTCGTCAATAACAGATGGCGCTCACTCCACGAAGTTGCCAACACCAGTCATATTAATTGGAACCAGGGATGAAATATGAACTTTTGTAAAAAACCTAATTTAAGAAGAGTGCCGTGGAGTTTCTTGCTCGTTCTTCTCCATAGAGGCCTACCTCCGTTTTCAACTTTCGGACTAACTGACAGACTCTTTGACAATTCAAAAGTGCCTGTAAATGGTCTAATTGAAATAAATGTTTTGACTTTGACTTTGAACATTAGAATGCCAGCAACACAAAGACCTGTAGCCAAACAATTTAAAATAAAACAATCACACATGTAACATAAAATATATATTTCTTATTGCCTAAATACATAATTATATGATAGTAAGCTATATTTAAGTCTAAATCGCCACACAGGCGCCATGTGAGCCATAAAATCAAGATTTACACAAATTCCACGCAGTGATAGAAGGAATGTTTTAAAAATACTTAATTTTAATTTGATAATTACAATAATCAATGCATCTATATAACGATTAATAATAAGCTTTTTATCTACTTAATCTTTTACATACATTTATTTATTATTTTGATGTCTATTTATTTTATAGATAATAATTATGCTGGTAGATATAATTTTTCTTTAAGAGAAATATCCTTCTTTGCAGTCGGGTTGAAAGAGAGCTATGTTCTTATGCTGAGTTATAGCAAGAAATTCATAATAACAAAATTATAACATAATCATGAAATCACCATGCAATGTGGACGCTGCCTGTTGAATTAGTTCCACCTAGATGGCGCTAGTGTTTGCAACTGTCATTTAACTGTCAAAAGAATTGGCCAAGCCATTTTAAAATTTTTGAGAGTCTAACCGCACTATCGGCTATTGGTTTCTAGTAAGATATCTATGACTATTTGTCAAGTGACAAACATTTAGCGCCCTCTAGCGGCAAAGTTTTCAGCAAACGCCCCATTGTGGCAATTAACAATATTACAAAGAAACAAAAAAATATTCAGTCAATTACTGGGAACCTTAATAAAGGCCCTCATTACAGCAACAAATTTTGATTACGGAATATTTTTGTATGAAAGCTAAAGATAGGAAATGTAATAGAAAAAGATATGTTTAGTAGACAGTACAGAGATGCAGAGTACATAATGTATTTTTAAACTAAATCCCGGAGCGTTTCTGAAGATTTCTGAAGACACACAACACCTAGTACGCACAACAAATTATATTTAACTAGCGACGCGCCCCAGCTTCGCACGGGTGCTATGTAGGTACCTTCCTCTTGCTACTTATTGCGACTACATAATTATGCCTATTAGGCAGGACATATTCGAACTTTAATTTATTGTTTAGACCTGTGACTAACATATGCCCACAATAAAATATTTTGAATTTCAATTTGAATTTAAATCACTGCCTATTTATTGATGAAAACCGCATTAAAATCCGTTGCGTAGTTTAAAAGATCTAAGCGTACAGACGGTGGGAAGCGACTTAGTTTTATACTAGGTAGAGATTTAGCTGGGTCAAAAAATGCAGAAGGCGGTTGTGTTGGACACGGCACGCATAGTGAGGAGGTTCCTCTCTCTGGATCCCTAACCTCAGCTTGGGTCTTACCACCTTGCTGCGGGCGGAGCACATATTTTTTTTCTTGCATCACGCCTGTAATCCTCGAACGGTTGGGCAGAGTTGTACCCATTAGTACACCCACATTTCGCTAGTTATGTTTAAGTCCCATGTAATAGGGGGCGAGTATTTTTTTTTTATACATTTAAAAGCGGATCACTATTTTTATATATATATTTCTTGTTAAAATATTAAAAAAAAAGATTATATTTCAATATGAAATTACCAGATTGGGGATAAAATTTAATTTTCTACTTTTTTTTCGAACATAGGTTAGGTGAAGTTAAAATTCTCTTTTTTATTTAAAGTACTTGGGCCCAGCTTACTTGTTCTTCTCCATATGACCTACAGAGTGCTAAGTGTGAGTTCTTTGATTTTATGTAAAATAAAATTCTCCTAGTGACCACCAGATGGCGCTATAACTTTTTTCTACACTATAAAGAGGAAAAATTTGTATTTTTATTTGTTTGTAATGGATAAACTCAAAAACTACTGGACCAATTTTAAAAATTCTTTTACCATTATAAAGCTACATTATCTGCGAGTAACATATATTTTATTTTATTTTTAAAAAGCTAGCCAAAGCTAGTCCTATATAAAATTCAACGCGCTAGCTATCGGACGTGAGTGAAAAACTCACACTTAGCACTCAGGTAGCTATTACGGGTCTGTCTGTTTGTGTATGTCAGTTTATATGTTTGTAAACGCACCCTCGATACAGGAAAAGTTCTCAGTGTGGGCAACTAGATTGAATATTATTTTCTTTTTGTTTAGTCTTGTAAATGTCGTTCTAAAGTGCTTTTTTAAACCTTATTAGGGCTTGTACAAACTGCGATGCGACGACGCAGTGCAAAAACCTGCAAGCTCGCACCTCTACTCAACTTCAATTTCAACAAACAGTTCAATTTCAATTCGTCAACATTTTGCGTTGCGGATACGCATCACAAGCCCTGCCCAACTGTGTCTTTATTATTTTTTTAAAATGTTATAGTCAAATCATTTATTTTAATTCGACTATTTAAGCTGATTTAGACGATGCGAGAAATATCGTGCAATTTGTCGTACATTGCGGGACCGCGCGGCTGTGGTCTCATAAGTGACCGATCATTGACGGAAGTGTACCACAACTTGCACGATATTTCAGATAATCAGCTTCGAATTGGTCGAATTAAAATAAATTATTTGACTTTAACATTTAAAAAAAAAAACAGATTTCTCTATATTCCTCACGTTCTAGGATGTTACCGGTGACATTTGTCAAACTGTTGCTTTTCACTCTTGAACGTTACGGCGATTTACAATCATGAGTGAATATTTTAACTGCACACTAATATCATAGTTGTAAAATACGGAATCAGTAATAAGTAAGTAAATAACTAGTTAATTAAATAATGTCACTGACCTAGTTATGCGATTCTGACATCCATAGATGAATTGCTGACATGTGTCACCTGCACCATCATAGAAGGTATGGAATATAGTATGGGAGCGATTAAAGAAAAAAAAACAATCCTATTTTTTACCCCCCTTCTTTTTCTTCTTTCTCTTTCTAACTTCACTATAATCGTACTCAACAGTGGTCCCACTCAAATCCTGGTAGCCATCCGACTTCTGACTTTCGTAATTAGGAAAATTCACCCCCTCCGTCTGTTGATAGTTTTCCGAGAACGTTTCCGAAAATTTCGTGCTCAAAGTTTCGGAGCCGAAAAACTTCGTAGTATAAGTTTCAGCTGGCCGTTGGAGATTTTGATACTTTTCATTGTGCGGGTAAATCGTGTTTAATATGTTGGTTGCTATGGCGACCGGCGTGGCGGGGTAGGCCCCCTGCTGTATCGGTCAGAACTTCAGGTCCTGGAACACAGATTAAATATTTAAGTTATTTTAAACATTGGTGCCGATTTCCTTGTACACAAACTAAACTAAAATTAGACCATGGTGCCGATTCCCTTGTTCACAAACTAGACTATATTTAGAGAATTGACATCTCTTACTAACATACAGCGAAAGGAAAGGACGGTGACATTAAAGAACTAAGTTAGCGATATCAAATTAGTTTTGCCTTGAACTTCTCCGTATTTTTAATCCTTACGTTTTAAGATGTCAACTATAATTGTATGGATGTGTCAGATTGACTATATTTGATTTATTTAATTTTATTGACAGCTCTTATTTACATTAGTCTCTTTCTTGTTTTATTGGACAGAAAAAGATGGAAATAGTCTAATTTTAGTTTAGTTTGTGACCAAGAGAATCGGCACCAATTTCTATCTTTTTCTGTCCAATGAAACAAGAGAGACGAATGTAAATAAGAGCTGTCAAATTTAATCAATCCGACACATCCATAGTTGTCATCTTAAAACGTATAGATTGAAAATACGAAAAAGTTCAAGGCAAAACTAATTTAAAATCTCTAACTTAGTTCTTAAATGTCACCGTCCTTTTCTTTCGCTGTATGTTAGTAAGAGAAAGAGATATAGGGTTAGGCAGATGTGTACCCATTAAAATAATAAAACTTTAATTATTCCATACATGCAAAAGTAATAATCAATTAAGAAAAAATTGTAATAAATGTATTAGGTGTACCCATTAGTACACCCAAATTTTACCAATTAACATAAGTTTAAACATAACTTAAGAGGATATGCAAGTGATATTAAATAATATATAAAATCAATTATCTATAACTCATCTGCCTAGCCTTTTCCCAACTACGTTGGGGTCGGCTTCCAGTTTAACCGGATGCAGCTGAATACCAGTATTTTACATGAAGCGACTGCCTATCTGACCTCCACAACCCAGTAACTGGGTAATATGATACCCCTAGGTAAGACTGGTTGTCAGACTTTCGGGCTTCTGACGACCCGTAACGACTGTCAAAGATCCACGTATGACAGCCGGGACCAACGGCTTAACGTGCTTTCCGAGGCACGGAGGAGTCTCGGTGTGTAAAGATGGTCACCCATCCACGGATCAACCCCGGCAAGCGTTGCTTAACCTGACGGATCGCCCCGTGCGGCTGTTATTACTTAGCCACGAGCTCCTCAAAATCAATTATCTATAACTAATTAACCTAAATACATAATAGATATTGTTGATTCTACTATTATAATATTTATGTCTTATTCAATTAAACATTATATACGTCCTTACAAATACTATAAATGCGAAAGTAAGTCTGTCTGTCTATATGTTACGCTTTCACGACTAAACGACTGAACCGATTTTGATGAAATTTGGCAGACGGTAAGTTTGAACCCCAAGAAAGGAATACTATACTATACTCCGCTATAACCGACATTTATGCGGACGAAGGCGCGGGCAAAAGCTAGGTACATAAATAATAAAGTATCAGTCTAACAATTATGCCAGTTCTGCAGTAAATTTGATAAGGAATTTTTACGTTTATACGAATATGAGCCTTATGCGTGAGAAAATAATGTACATATTCGTGTAACGTGGACAAAGAGTTTATGTCAACCTTATGAGTTTAAAAATAAAGTTCATAATCGTATGAACAGCTTATTTTACGCACTGAGACCTACCTAGTAGGTACTGCTAACTTCTTGATATCGAAATCTATTAGACTCTAGTTTATATTATTGAACTGTAATAAATTGTGAATTATCTCGTACACATCAATTACTACTGTTATAAACGCGAGAGTTTGGACGGATGTTTGTTACTCAATTACACCAGAACGGCTGAGCGGATCTGGATGAAATTTGGACAGACATCGTCGTAGTCAAGTTTTGGTTTTGGGTGGTACAATAGCAATACTGACAAATATGTTTAATTCTTGTAATACTGACTGCCTCGCTGGTCTAGTGGTCGCAAGCGCGACTGCTGTGCATGAGGTCTTGGGTTCGATTCCCAGGTCGGGCAAAGTGTTATTGGGTTTTTCCATCAGGAATTTCTCAGTAGCAGCCTCGGAGTCTGGATTTGTGCCCGGTTGATGGCAATAGGCTCGCCCCCTATTACATGGGACTAAAAACATAACTGGCGAAATGTGGATGTACTAATGGGTACACCTCTGCATAACCCTTCGGGGATTACAGGCGTGATGTTATGTATGTATGTACTTGTAATACCTATATGGTATTCAAAACGATGGTATAATTTCTGGATTGTAAAACACACAGAGTGTTAGTGTAAACACCGTTATCCTTGAAACCAGTGGTTTGGTTTCACCAATAGAACGTAAATTCAATAAAAAAAAATATCTTTTTTTTTTTAAAGTAAAATCTCCATTTTTTCCTCAAAATTATTTCACCCTATATTACAATGATGTAATAGTTAAAACTTATGTAGGTAGTTATAACGGACGGCCAGTGCAGCAGGTCAACGCCCTTTGCGGTGATTACGTAACTCGGGCGCATAGTATCCATGAATTTACGGACGGTGTCGGACAGATTTCTTTTTAATTTTTGAAAGAAAACTTTGTTTATTTATTATTAAATTCAGATAAACATTTTTTATAATAAATCAAGTACCTATGGTTTTAGTGACAACGGTGTTTACACTAACAGTCTGTTTATATTTTTTTAAGTATTTTTTTATTTGCCTATATTTCTACATGAAACTACCTTTTGAAAGCAGCAATAATTTTTATTTTATTTTCTCTTTGATGAGTTCAATAGTGCCTTTTATTAGCCTGACACTAACACAAACACTGAAATAATTTTTGAAATTTCTTTAGTTTAGCATATTAGTTTTGATAGATAATTCAATTTAAGTATTAAATAAGTCACCCATGAGTTAGTCAGGGTGGGGCAAGGGCCCCACTCTGTCTCACCGTCCATGAAGATAGATAATAGTCTGGAATAGCACATAGGCTACTTCTTATCCCGGTAAAAAGTACAGTTCCCGTGGGAAATAAATCAACTTTAACGGACGAAGTCGGACGCATAAGCTAGCTACAGTAATAAATCTAATTATCTAGCACGACATATCTAAATTCTAAAGTCAATATGATTTGAATGTTATCTCGTCTCCATTTAATTTGTTGTTTAAATATTTTTATCAGTAGAACCGCTGCAGTTGAGTGCTTTAGACAGCATTGAGTTTAGGGATCCATACTTTTCTGGTGGTATTCATTTAAATATTATTATTGTTTGATTGGAGTTAGTTTTCCATGATGGCCTAGTGGTTGAGGCCCCCGCCTCTCATGCATGAGGTTGTGGGTTCGAATGCGGGCAAGTACCAATGTGACTTTTTCTTTACAATGTACTTTCTGAGTTTATCTTGGACATCACTGACATCATTCCGTGCCTCGGAAGCACGTTATGCTGTTGGTCCCGGCTGTCATACGTAGATCTTTGACAGTCGTAAGAAGCCCGAAAGACTGACAATCAGTCTTACCAAGACATGTCATATTACCCAGCTACTGGGTTGTGGAGATCAGATAGGCAGGCGCTCCATGTAAAGTTCTAGTGTTCAGGTGCATTCGGTTAGACTGGAAGCCGACCCCAACATAGTTGGGAAAGGGCTAGGCAGATTGATATAGTAGTATTACTTAGGAAAACTAATTATATCGAATATTTTGTTTTTTTAATTCTTTTATTAACAAAGATATCTTTTTTATATTCCAGGTCACATGTCTGGTAAAGACGACAAAGAAGACCATTTTAAATACAGAAAAAACACGAAAAAGAAAAAGCCAAATTATAAAAGATTTTTATTTATTGAATGACACCGGTTAATTTTTTGACTTATTAATATTTACAACGGGTGTCTGTATAATATACAGAGTAGATTATGTGGTTTTCGGATATGTGTTTGTATATTATACATATCATACATACATACATACATTATCACATATCCGAAAACTACAATTCTACTCTTTATTACGATCATTTTTTTTTTTACAACTTCGAACTCCAATGGTGGGAATCCACTGGTTCCGGAGATATTGAACGTCAAAGTCACAACATGTCACTACGTTTTTCATGAAAACTAGTTTTAAATGTTCCAACTAAACTTTAAATACTTCCACGACCCCTGTACTGCTGTATGTACCCATAAAGCTCAATAGATTTTCAACGTTATGATCTACAGCATAAAGTTAAATATCCACTAAACACAAACTGTGTTTTTAAAGAAGCGCTTCAGCGGCGCTGTTTTTAGAAAATAGCACTACTGGAACTCAATCCAGCTTGAGCAAGCGTGGTGATCTATGCTCATGCCTTCTCTGAGGAGAGCCCTTTGCCCAACTGTGGGAAAATAATAGGCTGGTATTTCTTTGTTAATATGTTAGATGTTGTGTGGTCACTTTGTGAATGTTCTAGCTTGAGTATGTATTTCGTCGTTTTGTGTGTGGCCATGTCAGCTTCATATCTAGCAAATCGGCATCTTGGCAAGTACCTAGTTCTCGCCACTTTGATATTTTCTATAGGAATTTTTATTTAATACCTTGTCGGCGTATACAGTTGGCATTTTAGCATGCCCTGTCGGTGTATTTATTTATCCAGTCGGTACTTTGGCGTATCCAGTCGACATTTGGATATATCCAGACAGTATTTTGGTTTATCTAGCCGGTATTTTTGTATTTTACAGTTAGTATTTTCATTTCGAGGAGCTCGTGGCTAAGTAATAACAGCCGCATGGGTCGAGCCGTCAGGTTAAGCTACGCTTGCCAGGGTTGGTCCGTGGATGGGTGACCATCTTTACATACCGAGACTCCTCCGTGCCTCGGAAAGCACGTTAAGCCGTTGGTCCCGGCTGTCATACGTGGATCTTTGACAGTCGTTACGGGTCGTCAGAAGCCCGAAAATCTGACAACTAGTCTCACCAAGGGGTATCGTATTACCCAGTTACTGGGTTGTGGAGGTCAGATAGGCAGTCGCTCCATGTAAAATAGTGATATTCAGCTGCATCCGGTTAGACTGGAAGCCGACCCCAACTTAGTTGGGAAAAGGCTAGGCAGATGATGACAGTTAGTATTTTCATTTATCTAGTTGGCATCATTATCTATCCCGTCGGCATTTTGATTCATGCCGTTGGCATTATGGTATATCAAGCCGGTATTCTGAAATGCATATGCAGTCGGCATTCTGGTTCATCCAATTTGGTAAGAGAAACGTCATAATTATGCATTTTCTTTCCACAAATTGCACACATGAAAAAGTTGCATATTTTTTATATGTGTGTTTTGTTTAAATTACCTACTAGTGCAGCGACACGGGATAATCCTGGAACGCGGGTTTTATAAACATAAATAAATAAAATAACAAAATGGAAGATGTTTCGTAAAGCCTAATGCATCACTAATCACATATGTGTCTGGGTGTGATTTATCTATAATATGTATGTATTTATAAATTATATAAGTATGAATATCAGTTGTCTGGTTACCATAACACAAGCTCTGCTTAGCTTGGGATCAGATAGCCGTGTGTGAGTTGTCCCAAGATATTTATTTATTTTATTTATTAGATTAAAACACAAACATTTTTAAAATTACAACCAAAAAAAAACATGTTTATTGTATTATTATTTAATTACCATCTTTTATTTTTGACTTTTAATTTTATTATTTTTTGTTTTAGAGGCACCTTTATGCAATTCATATTTTATGCATACTGGCCATAATTTAAATTTCATCATTGTTCCAAATTTAAATGCACAATCATTTAAAAAGTTATATACCAACCTTTTTTTTAGAAAGATCTGTAACTTTCAAAATGAGGGGAGTCCACCATGGTCTGGCAATATACACATAAACTACCGCAATTTTTCCCACGGGGGTAATAAGAAACCACTGAACGCCACCTGCTACGATCCTTACATGCTCCTTTCGCCTTATCTACGTTTATACATCTCGTCATACAAGCACGCCGGTTACGAGTACTGTGCACCTGATCTTTCTGAAGAACCTCACCAATAAGGTCAGTGTAGGTCTTCCTAGGGCGACCTCTGCCATATAAATTCCTTTTGTTAATCGTCTTTCACTCATCCTCTCAACATGAGCGAACCAACCAAGCATTCTCTTTTCAATATTTGTCGCTACATCTTCTTTTAATCAGTAATTAATATTAATATTAACAATTAGCTAATCACCTTGATTGCCTGCGGGAGGTCGGGGAGCTTCATGTCCCTCAGCTGTTGAGGCAGGTTCATACTCTTCACTGCAGACACCGCACGCGCAGGCGCAGCTGATATACCCGCCTGGAAGACAATGGAAATATTTTTTTATTATTATTAGTAGACACTAGCACTCTCCTCGCGACTTCGTTCGCGTGATGTTTCTTACGGATTCTTATTTTTTATAATAAAATATAGCCTATAATATAGCATAAGTCACCCGGGGATAGTGTAGCTTCCCAACAGTGAAAGAATGTTTCAAATCGGTGCAGTAGTTTTGGAGCCTATTCGGTACAAACAAACAAAAAAGTTAAGTATAGATAAAGTAAGCGATGGTAGTATGCTGAACGTGGAGCCCTGGGTTCGATTTCCGGGTCCGGCAGTATACTTTTTTTTTTAACTTAGTCTCACACTAGGAATTTCTCCTGTAACGTTGGATGCGTTTACAAATATGTATGTAAACTTAAATACACAAACAGCCAGACCCGACAAAATGAAATTGCCTGATGGTCTTGTGGTTGTAAGCAGGACAGCTGGGTTCGATTCCCACGTCAGGAAGAGTGTACGTTTTTTTCCATTAGGAATTTCTCAGTAGTTTGTAAATTGGTGGTGTCACCCCCGGGTCTCGGAAAGCACGTTAAGCTGTTGGTCCTGGCTGTCAATCGTGAATCTGCGACAGTCGTTACGGGTCGTCAGAAGCTGGGAAGTCTGACATCCAGTTTTATCAAGGGGTATGGTGTTACCCATTTATTTATTTTATTTTATTTGAAAATAAACATAATTATTACTTTTTTACTTTATTCTATTTTATATTCCTATAAATTACTTTTTTAAGCATAAAAATGCTTAAATTAAAAAAAAAAATGCCCGTCGGTTTTGGGAACAGGGTTTCTTTAGAAATAAATAAAGAAAGAAAAATTATTTATTCACATGAAAGTGACGCACATAACATAAAAATGTTTGTTTACAAAAGCCCAAAACAAAAACTATCTATATATACTAGAGATAAACTACTATAACATGACGCACCCCTCAACAATTTCAAAACGTTTGAAAGAATTTACAAGAATCACTACGCATGCGTGCGTACTGACACAGCTCTCAAACCAATGTAAATCCAGCGATTTGTTGCTCGACTAGCGGCGTCATTAATTGCTCATTATTATTAGTATGGAGGTGCACTGACATTCTCTATGAAAATGACGCGTCCGTTGTCTTGCACGGTCTTGCTAGTTATGATTAGACGACGAACAAATCTCGGCTTGCTTCTGAAGACGAATACATTAACATACAAACTCTTTCTTAAGGATGTCACTACATTTAATTAGTAATATGGAGTAGTAGTAGTTAATCTCTATAAGAAACAAGATTTCTTTAACGTAGTCGTCCCTGACAAAGTCCTAACCGTTTTTATTTAATTTTCCTTTTCATATCTCCTACTAACCTCAGCTTTCTGCATCTTGTTCTGTTCCTGCAGCCTGCTTAGTATATCTGCCATGTTGGTTTGTAGCACCATGCCTCCCATGACGAGCTCGTCCAGGACCTGATGGGCAGCATCCGCGTGGAAGATCAGGTCCAACTCGCAGACGTTCTCAAAGCATTTGTCTAGGGTTTCCACGAATACCTGGGGACGGTGAGTAAGTTAAGGGTTAACTTGTTGCTTATATTATGGGGTACAAAAAAATACCACTGCTGAGCAGAGATCTTGAGTTCGATTCCCAGATCGGGCATTGTTATTGGGTTTTTCCGTCTGGAATTTCTCAGTAACAGCCTCGGAGTCTGGATTTGTGCCCGGTTGATGGCAATAAGCTCGTCCCCTATTACATCGGACTTACACACCTTTGCCTAATCCTTTGGGGATTACAGGCTTGATGTTTTATGTTAGGTAAAAAGACAGCCGAAAGTCGTTACGTCTTTTCCCATCATTGCGATATTTTTTTTATCCTGACCACACCTGGCCAAAGTTTCAATTTTTTCTATGTCATCATCATCATCTGCCTAGCCTTTTCCCAACTATGTTGGAGTCGACTTCCAGTCTAACCGGATGCAGCTGAATACCAGTATTTTACATGGAGCGACTGCCTATCTGACCTCCACAACCCAGTAACTGGGTAATATGATACCCCTAGGTAACACTGGTTGTCAGACTTTCGGGCTTCTGACGACCCGTAACGACTGTCAAAGATCCACGTATGACAGCCGGGACCAACAGCTTAACGTGCTTTCCGAGGCACGGAGGAGTCTCGGTGTGTAAAGATGGTCACCCATCCACGGACCAACCCCGGCAAGCGTAGCTTAACCTGACGGATCGACCCGTGCGGCTGTTATTACTTAGCCACGAGCTCCTCAATTTTTTCTATGTATTTTTACAAAAACGAATTTTAAAAGTTATAACTAAATTTGAAATACCCTCAACAATAAAATATCTCTGTAATGAGAAAATTCCCATATACTATAGTCCAAAGGCAAAAAAATATCTGCAACCCGTTATGATGAGAAGGTTTTCAGAATATCTGGATTCTTACCTGTATCAGATCTAGTATACCAAGCTCGCTTTCCGAGGAATCCACGCAGAACACAAAGTACAGCGTGGCGTAGTGTCTGTAGATCAACTTGTAGTCTGAACCACCTATTAGGCTGAAATAAATACAAATAATATTTATTTATTTAAACTGTATGCATAAACAAGTTACTATAATTTAAAAAATTCAAAAACACGACTGCAAAATTGCACTTATTTGTACTTTGTTTACTCGACAGTTTTTTTTACGAGGTTTTTTATTTACAGTGTTATATATTTTTTAAATCTACTTGTCAAATTCTAGACGATAAACATAGACACGATCGGATTCATGAAAAAAAATAATTGAGGCTGGTATTATTTTACGTTTTAAAGTGACCACACAGGATTCTTTTTATTTTTAACTAGCCTATGTTACTCGGAACGATGCAAGGATTGTAACAATACCCCATACATCTAAATCGGTTCAGGCGTTTAAAAGTTATGGTGGAATAAAGAATCTCACATACATACATACATACATACATTAACCCTGAACACATAACACTCCTTTTTTTGGGGCAGTCGTGTAAAAAAAAGTATTATCTACCAGTCAACCAAAGGTGGTGAAGAGATAACAAGGCGGGTGCAAAAAATTGTACATGAGGAAATAATCAGATAAGAAATTTACACCATTAACCAAATAGTCAGAAACATAGCTTCAACTAAAGAAACATGAAACATTTATTACAGTTTTGAAAACCCTATTAAGTAATATTCAATTGAGTATTTTAACATTTTTTTTTTTTGTGATAATTGGAAAGATCATAAAATAATTATATAAGTTTTATACTAAACTATTTTTTTAATTTTTTATTTTCGCAATAGTCTAAAAGTTATTTCAAAATTAAATATCAATATAGTTAATAATAAAGTATGGGACTTAAGATAACTGGCTAAAATGTAATGTAGTAATGGGTACACTTCTGCCTAACCCTTTGGGGATTACAGGCGTGATTTTTTTTTATTATTTTAATACCTAAAATTTCACTATTTTTTTCTCAAATTCCCAATAAATTGTGTTTTTTAATTGCTTTCGAACTAAAAAATAGTTAGTCAACTGAGTTGGCAATAGGTGACGACACAGTTCGATATTGCCATACAAAATCTATGGGAGAATCGCGTTTTGACAGGTCATAAAAAGTATGTCAATTGATTGGTAGTAGCCTATTATATTATCATTATAGGTATACCTTCCGCCTTCAAGAAAATTGCACACGTTATCGTCCCGTTTTGAGACTAGTTGAAATGTCTCTTTTATTATCTGTTGCTGCATGTCTTCATTCTGAAACAAGAATACACAAAATGTTAACATAAAGAAATATTTACTAAATAGCTACGATCCTACGGCTTTGACTTCATGTGAGTGTATGACGATATTCAGCATGATTTTTTTTGAGCAGTACCTTAATTTTTTTTCTAAAAACATACATACATACATACCGGTTAAAATCACAACCCCTCTTTTGGCTTTGCCGTAGTCGGGTAATAAAAGCCTAATATACTCCTTACAACAGGTGCCTGCCAGAGAAAGTCACGTCAAAACATACAGGGAACAACGCAGGGCTCAGGGCTGGTTCGTTTGGAAAAGCTTGGAGGGTTACCTATGTCCAGCAGTGGGTCTTTTCCAGGTTAATAAGATTATGACAATGTCGCAGCTAAGGCCCATGCTTTTCCAATTTAAGCTATCATATTCATTTTTAAAATAAAAGTTATTTAACTATTGAAAATTTAGATCTAAATATGTATACTGATAGCATTATTCCAACTGGTTTTGTGATGTGTTGTCTTATCATCTCTTATTAACATAATATATTATAGTTGTTTAAATGTAGATACCTACTTATGTTAATTAAATTACTTAATTAATATACACATTATGTTGCTTGGACAGGTGTTAATGTGAATGGTTAAAAAAAACGTTAGACAATTTCTTATGTAAATATTAATTAAGATGACTTGTATAATTCTTCTTTTTCATGTCGGCAGTAAGGTCTTCCGACCCCACACACCCTAGTGTCAGAGTTTCTAAACCGCCTCAAGGGCCTCTGACTTGTATAATAATTCCAATTGCCAAGTGTATTTGGCATCAAAGACGGGACTGACCGTAAAGGGTGCTGGTAGGCGAAGCAGGCACTTCATATGAGATACTATAAGCTCACTGACCCGAAATTCTGACAACCACTCTTACCAAGGGGTATTATGTTACCCAGTTCCTAGGTTGTGGAGGTCAGATAGGCAGTCACACCATATAAAACACTAGTATTCTGCTGCATCCAGTTACTTAGTCTGGAAGCCGCCCCAACATAATCAGAAAAAGGTTAAGTAGATGAAAACTACAACAGCAACAGCCTCTCTGCATATGTTTGTGTGTGTAGGTAATGAGTGTAGAATCAAACTGTTGTCATTCCGAAATTCACACATACATACATAAACTCTTTAACATTTTTTTCTAAACACTTTTCCCATGGGGGTAGGCAGAAATGCACAGAGTGCCACCTGCTACGATCCTTACATACTCATTTTGCTTCATCCACATTCATACATCGTGTCATACAAGCACGCCGGTTATGGGTACAGCACATCTGACCTTTCTGAAGAACCTCACCAATAAGGTTAGTGTAGGTCTTCCTAGGGCGAACCCTCCCTGCATTGCTGTTCACCTGTCATTTAAATACCTTTTGTTCTCTCAACATGACCAAACCATCTAATCTAAATTCATTTGAGGCAATATTGCAATATCTTTTTTACTTTTCTATACCTAATTGTAGGCACCTAACATTTTTCAAGTGTTAATTCACAGAATATTAATGAATCTAATTATATTATCACTACTTTTAACTCGAGTAACCTCAGTTATAGCATAAATAGGTCATTATGTGAATCACATGCATACTGAGCAAAATACAACAGGGCAACCGGTGTGCTTGTATGACGAGATGTATGAACATAGATGAGGCGAAAGGAGTACGACAGGATCTTAGCAGATGGCGTTCTGTGATTTCTGCCTACCCCCAT
Source organism: Hoplodrina ambigua (assembly GCA_949774945.1). Taxonomy (NCBI): domain Eukaryota; kingdom Metazoa; phylum Arthropoda; class Insecta; order Lepidoptera; family Noctuidae; genus Hoplodrina; species Hoplodrina ambigua. The sequence goes on from OX458991.1 coordinate 1,745,887, forward strand.
GGGAAATAGGCGTGAGTTTATGTACGTGTACAACTGGCATGCTGTGGGGGAGCAGTCACAATAAATTGATACGGAAGGCAGAGATTGTCACTTCTTAACATAGTAATCTATACTAATATTATAAAGCTAAAGATTTTGTTTTTAAAGTCAAAACTTCTTTAACCTCGTTGAGTGATTTTTGATAAACACAAAACTCATGGGTTTGTTTCACCAACATGCTGTGTTGTGATGTGCCAGACTGATAACAGTTATTCCAAAATTTGAAGGTTTCTCTTCTGTCAGAAGTTGCCATAAGTACAAATTTTTGAACATGTTAATCCCCAGAACTGCTAGTCTGATTCAGAAAATTCTTTTGCTAATAAGAAGTTATTTTATATCTGAGTGCCATAGACTATATATTATTAACAAAATAATTAAGGATCCATGAGAAATGATATGCTTACGAAGATGCGTATTCAGCAATCTTTGAAGCAGTGAGTCACTTAAGCACATCTAATTTAACCATTTTGCTCTTAGAATAATATTTCTTACTGGAATTTTGCTAGTTGATAAGCATAGTAAATGATTGCCCACTATAATGTTTAATAATGTAATGAAAACTAAACGTATTTTTTTTTAAAGATAGCTTTGGTTAGGTAAGGGATAATTTGATTATCGAATCTTATATTTCTAATTATTCTGTTTCATCAAGCCGTCAACAAAAATATGAAGAGGCGTTCATAACAAACACATTCCTTTGTGGGCAAGAATATGTATTGTGTACTTACACAAAATAACAAAATAGACAAAAAAAACTTTCACTCACAAAATATTGGTAGAATTTTGATAACCTCGGCTTCCCATGATTGTTAAACACCAATATGGCCTTAATCATTGTGCTAATTATTTACAAACTTAACTAAGTGTTATATTTCATTTATTTTGATAACTGTATTGCAATCCAACCAAATCATGAATGAAAATCGAAAATTATCGATTTTGATTATGTTTAGACAGTGACAGTATGACACTATGACAGTGATATAAACAGTTTCGTTTGGAAAGAAATGAAAGTGAAACGTGGCAGAACATAAACTACAAAAATAATGAGCTTAAGAGTTGCTTTTTCGTTTTATTGAAGATAACGTCTTGACTATTATTTCTAAATTATAATAATAAACGTGCATATGTAGCGACAAGTGACACGTCTGCCGAATTTATTTGTAATTTTTTAATTTTATTGCCCAATTTAGTAGAAAGTAATAGTAGTTAAAAAAATGGAAACCTGGCAACATTCAAAACTCGCGAACGCGTTGTGCTGTCTGCTGTACCCGCGAGTGTCACAATAAAAAAAATCGCAAAAACTGAATGATTATTGTGTGAAATAAACATTTATTGTTAACTTTCAAGTTCTGTACAGTGTTAAATGTTTGATGGAAGCCTATTTGCGGGCCGCTGATGCTTCAATAACGAGATACAGGTCAGTGTAACTGATGATCGACATGGTATATTTTGTTGTCTTTATTTGGGTGTTCGGAGGTTTCTCGCGGTGTCGTGTAGCTTATTATGATTCTCTGTATCTTTGAGACTTATTCCGGAGCTGTACGTGCCGTTGAAACGGCTGGTCGTGTGAAAAAATTCGGTTAAAATATGGTACGGCTAGTTGATACGTCTCGAGAGTAAATTAAAATTTGGAAAGTGCCTAACTGGCCGATTAAGCGCAGTTGTTACTTGATTCTCGCTGTTGCCGCTACCGATTCGAATGCCGGTAGAAGGTTATATCGCTGAAAAATGTGCGCTTTCATAGAACCGTGAAGGATTTATATATTGTTAGGAATTTGTGGGAAAATAAAACATTTTATACCATGGAATTTTACGAATTTCGGTGATTTAATTAATTATGTGAATGTTCTTGAATTAATGTGCGTTAATATTTATTGAGATAGTTACACTAATTAGGTTTACTTTTTATTAATTGTTTGTTTTTGAAAGCTCAATATTATTGTTGTTATTTTATATTTAAATTTATTTTTTATCAATGGATGTTACATTTTAAATACTAAACAATCTGACCTAAATTGTACAAGAAATTGTAATGACAGTATTGCCCAATTTTTAGTAATAGACAGAAAAACAATACTTATTTAAATATTCCATATTCATCTTAGACTTACTAAATTCATCTCCAATATATAAAATTCTTAATTTTGTTTCTGATAACCTCAGAAAAATCCAAAATGAAGTTATAGGTCAAGGATAAATTATGCATTCTTACCTCTCTAGGTTACCATTTTACATCAATTGAATCAGGCAGAATAAAAAATATACAGGTTGATTGAAAAAGTACCAGAAAACGTTTATTGATAAAATTTGTGTTATAAGCCTGAATAATATTTTTTTAATTAGTAATATTAATAATTAATATTTAGGTCTATAACATTATATTAATTTGAAGTGACCACAAAACTTAGTAATTTAATAAAGAATAATAATCTGCAACAAAACATCGTCATAATTTTTTTATTAGCCTTTACTGTCCCAATAAAACTGTCATTAAACATATGTAATTATAAATATGTACTGCTTGATCTCAACATAAAGATTAATACCATTGTTACATCTGCAGCTATGCTACTTCAAAAGAATAGGTAATATTAATCAATCTTTAGTTCCATTAATTACAATTACTGTCTGCAATTTTTCAATTGTTTTTCTTAGTTACTTTGGGTCTTAAATGACATGTTGTATATTACGTAGAACGCAGTATGTTCCATAATGACAGGCTGTATATTACATTCGTTTTATGGCCAATAAACAAGACTATTATTTGCATTTTTATGATGTCAAAACAAGGCCATCTTGATGCAGTAGGATAAATGTTGCTGTAATTATCGTCATCACCTTCATATCAGCCGAAATACGGCCACTGCTGGATATAGGCCTCCCCTAAAGATAGCCACAATAACTAGTCCTAAGCTACCCTCATCCAGTGGGTTCCCATGACCTTCTTCAGGTTGTCGGTACACGTCATGGGACGGTCTTCCTACTACTATGTATAATACATACCATCACGCCTGTAATCCCCAAAGGGGTAGGCAGAGGTGTACCCATTAGTACACCCACATTTCGCCAGTTATATTTCGTTGCATGTAACAGGAGGTAAGCCTATTGCCATCAACCGGGCACAAATCCAGACTTCGAGGCTGTTACTGACAAATTCCTGATGGAAAAACCCAATAGCACTTTGCCCAACCTGGGAATCGAACCCAAGACCTCATGCACAGCAGTTGCGCTTGCGATCACTAGATCAACCAGGCAGTCAAGTACTATGTATAATATTATTGATAAACTATAAACATAAGAATGGCTGGTTAGAATGACGGCAAACATGGCTCACACACAACAGTCTGGTCTACCATCAAAGACTTAAGTTTGAACATCCATGGTATATATGAGCATTTTGGTGCAAAGTCAGGCAACTGATAACTAAAAAGATCATTTCTATGGTTGAAAGGAATGTTACTGATTTCGACCTACTGTACCTAAATAGTTGAACTATTATGTATGTATCATTGATACGAAAAGATGAAGACCAATAAAAAAATTACTAAATTTAATAAGCCTTGGACTTACATTATAGAAAAACATCTTACTCGAATCTATTTATAGTAAATAGTAAACAGTTTTATCTGAGTTTATCACAAAACAGCAGTAATAAAATATAAGTACTACTTAAACTATCATCATTTTTATGTAAATTCATATTTATTTTCATTGCATTATGAGTTTTAAAGATATTACATAAGGCTTAAAATACAGTTGTGGATCCTGTTAGGGCACAGCAACATAGTATTATCTTAAAATTCAATTGCAAATATGGAAAATAAAACATCTCGCATTTGAATTTTTGGTTATGGTGGCCTATCGCAATGGTGGCTAGCAAAGTACGCAGGAGATATAATAGTGCACAAGTGTGTGCTCAAACAGAGGTGCACTACCTTATTCCTTAGGCCTGTTGGTTTAGTGGTCATAAGAGCGCTTGCTAAGAGTTGAAGCCTTGGGTGACTGGGCAAAGTTGGGCAAGGTTTTCAAACGAGTAATTCTCAGTAACAACCTGGAATCTAAATCTGTGATTCAGATTGCAGGATTCATGCATTTTTTTAGGAACATTGCCCCTCTCTAGTCTCTACCCATTTTTTCTGTATTATGGGTATGTTTACATTTTTACAAACATACAAACTCACATACACACACACAAGCAGACCCGGTACAACTACCGAAGTAGATATCGAACCCGCAACACGCAATGCAATCACCATCCCCAAAGCCACTGCACCAGTAAAGATATCTGGTGAAATTTGGGTCAAATATCTGCTTACCCCTCAAGGGAATAAAGTTGTTATGTCATAGATTACATTGTAGTTCATAAATATTGACACATCCTTGCCATCAATATGATTGATTGAATTTGATTGGTAGCAATGAGGGTAGACATATTGATTGGTTCATAATTAAAATGTTATTGAGTGGTTTGTTGCACTTTAAATGTTAGAATGTTACTACTGTTATAATGTTTGTGAGGATGGATGTTTGGATGGATGTTTTTTCCTCTTTCGTTTAACGGAATTAGCTGAGACTAACAAATAGAATAATTTTGTGTTGTGTGTTCTTGTATTTCCGTCTGATAATTAAAGATCTTGGTTTAATTCCAAATCCTATGCAGACGAAGTCGCGAGGCAAAAGTTAGTGAAAATATAATTCTACCATTATTTTTATTGTTACCATTTTCTACAATATTCCGAGTTTATTTTTTTTCTTAGCAACACTAATATACAGGGTGTTATTATTTTGGCTTAATTAATTTGTCACGTTCGTTTTGATATTCTGACATGAATTATTTTTCCTGTATCCTAATCTGAATTGAGTTCATTAAAATTCGTTTTTACCCTGTTTAGTTGTTATTTTTAGCTTTTTTACTAAGAAATAAATAATATATTTATTTTATTAATTATTCAATTAAAACTACATTAAAAATAATCAGTTGATTTGATCTGACATTTGTGTTTACATAGCCCAACAAAATTCATCAGATGATTCTTTTTTTTTCATGATTTCATGGTTGTCCCATAGTAAAAGTAGTTCTTCATCTTTTTATCATATTAATGGCAAATTTAATGATATATACGTTCGTTATATTTATTGATTGGCCCAGTATTTAGCTACGACAACACCGTCTGCTGACGTAGTCATTAGTACTAGTGCAAAGTAGTTCATAATTATGAGTGCAATGACCTGTTCTCTGGTCTTCATTTAATGCAAATACACCTTGTATTTTATTACAACTTTAAACATAACATCACGCCTGTAATCCCCGAAGGGTTAGGCAGAGGTGTACCTATTAGTACACCCACATTTCGCCAGTTATGTTTAACTCCCATGTAATATTAGCGAGCCTATTTTCATCAACCGGGCACAAATCCTGAAATTAAGAAATTCCTGATGGAAAAACCCAATAACACTGCCTGACCTGGTAATCGAACCCAAGATCTCAAGCTAAGCAGTCGCACTTTGCGACTACTAAACCGACTAGGTAGTCTCTACTTTATCATATCAAAAATTGTAACATCGACCTTAATAATCTTTTTTATTGCCATGACAACACAAAATTATCTTTCTTATACAGGCCTAAACGATCACCGTTACAGTGCCATGCCACTAAAGGTAACGTTGTCTAAGGTCAGTTCCGTGCTACTTGTTATGCCAATGAAACAGTATTAGGTCAATCACCAGTACACCACGCAACCACCTGCTTTTAAATGCTATAAAGCCGCTAACACACGAGTGACGATTCTGTGGATTTTCGGTACCGGGTTTGCAGAAAAAACCTTAATAAGTTTTAAGTTTTTGTACCCGAGGGTGCGACTACATGCTATATGCTCCTGTATGGTTCGGACCTCGATTCGATCGTAACGTTGCCTGTCAATTGAAGCAGAGCGCAAGAAGCGGAGAAATATTAACCAATGGGATTATCCACTGGAGGGGACCGGAGATTTTATGCAATCCTATTGGTTAATATTTCTCCGTTTCTCCGCTCCGCAGCCTCGCTCCGCTTCGATAGACAGGCAGCCTTAGGCATCGATGGGGGAGGAAAGCAATGAGACAGGATTGGATCTTATAGCTGATAGTTAGTTTAAATACACTATCAAATGTAAACATTATGAAACTAGTGTTTTTGTTGTCTTTTTGTTAGATTAAAGATGGTATTAAATCCGTGAAGGTAAAGTAGCTACATAACATAACATCACGCCTGCAATCCCCGAAGGGTTAGGCAGAGATGTACCCATTAGTACACCCACATTTCGCCAGATAAGTTGAAAAGTAATTAACATAATTATTATTAAAGAATTTTTTGACTTATGAAATTTGACCTTTTGCCACTGGTACCTAAGTTCAATTTGGTTTTGGCTTAATTTCAATTTGTCTAAAGCGCCCAGCAAGCGTGTTGGTTATTGCTCTTCCCTTTTCGGTATGTAAAAAGGGCTTTGCCCTGAAATTAAAGTAGGTTGCTATAAGGATATCTACCCTACACAAACATTTCATGTGATTACGGTCGCGTCAATAACGTATTGCGGAATTTAATTTTCGCAGCTCCGGAGTCCTTTGACTATCGTCTAAAAGTCCAAACTCAAGATTTACCAACGTGAGGAAACCAACCAACCAACGGAGCGCAGCATACTTGATGTTAAACTAACAGATCTCGTTCCAAATACCATTGTCGTGGCTCAAAAGGCTACCCAGCTAAAATGGGACTTTGCTGGACATGTCTGCCGCATGTCGAGTGACCTATGGGCCCGTAGAGACCAAGATTGGTGCCCTAAAATGGTGGGACGGGGTCGCTGCAGGCCACGAAGGAGAGGGCGGGACGACTTAGTCGGCTAGCGGCTTCCTTAAGTATTGGCAAGACGTAGCACAAAGTCGCGATGGGAGAAATAGAAGGAGGCTTTGCGAGAAGCAAACATAGATGTTCAGCAATTTAATATTAGAAAGTTAATATCTTGCACCGTGAATGAACCACGACTGCACGAGGTACAGTCAACGAAAGCTAAAAGTAACTAGGGCCGCCAGATAGAAAAGCCTTTTCCCGACTATGTTGGGGTCGGCTTCCAGTCTAACCGGATGCAGCTAAATACCAGTATTTTACATGGAGCGACTGCCTAACTGACCTCCACAACCCAGAAACTGGATAATACTATACCCCTTGGTAAGACTGGATGTTAGACTTTCGTGCTTCTGACGACCCGTAACGACTGTCAAAGATCCACGTATAACAGCCAGGACCAACGGCTTTATAACGGACATAAAAAAGCTGGTATTTATCCGTTCTTTAATTATATTAAAAAACTATTGCACGTAGCGACCACGGCTACTTATCTACGTGGTCGATTGTACCTGGTAAGAAAGTTCATTTCACATAAATAGTACAATATTACTTGCTACGGAAGAACTGACGTACAAAACTAAACTCTATGCCATAACCCTAATGTCATCTTTTTCAGTGTAGTCGGCTGAAAATGTTTGACGTATTAAGGTATTGTTCAAGTCTTGGGCAAACCGCTGGGCGCTTCGAACTGTAACCTTTTGATATTTTTAAATGAACGACGTCCATCTTTACTTTTTTTCTTGGATGTCGAGAACACTGCAGGCTTATTTGCAACTACCTTGAGCTGTCGCCAGGTCTTGGTCGCGTAAATGGCCGGCATGACCCTGCAAAGCCCCTTCACCAACTCAATATTGAAGAGAAGATTTAGCGTCCTTTTTGCTTTGCTTTTCGGCTAACAATTTTCTCCAGACCGATTTCGGTCACGACGGCTAATCTGAATGGTGCACAAGATATTATTAGACTGGCCTGTTGGTCTAGTAGTTACTGACCCTGACTGCTAGCACGGAGGTCGTAGGTTCGATTCCCACCCAGGACAAATCTTTGTGTGTTGAGCACGATGATTTGTTCTGTGTTTGGGTGTAATTTAGATATAATATGTATGTATTTAGAAATATGTAAGTATATTTATCAGTTGTCTGGTTACCATAGTACAGCCTCTGCCTAGTTTGGAATCAGATGGCAATGTGTTGATTGTCCTAAGATATTATTATTATTATATTATATTATTATAGTGCACAAGTGTGTGCAAGTGTGTGTGCGCAACGACAGGTGCACTCCTTCTTCCCTAACTGTCGGGCTTACCTTGTTTTGACCTAGGCGCGCCATCCCCCCCAGACCAACGGGTCAGGACAAGAAAGTATCAAACGCATCAACAGACCACACCAGTTGACACCAGTATCAACTCAACAGATATTTATACAACCAGTATATAAATATATCATTATTATATCCGATGACGAGCCACACAAGCACTCATTGTACGTACGTAACGACCGCTCACAATTGTTGTAACGATCCCTCGTTACGCTAACGACGTTCCGTTTTATCGTTACATGTACTTATGTACTTGTAGAGAAATACTTTTGGTATTTTTTGTATGTTGGAGTCTTTTATACTGTCCTGGAGAACATCTTCTTCAAGTATCCTATCTCTTCACCTTTACGTGACAAAAATCTTTAAAATTACACTTCCGGGTTCCTAAACTGATCCACCCTGTATATTTTTATTTTGTTGAAATGTTTTTTATTCCTCTTTTTAAAAGGTTGTGAATTCAAATTTGGAACATGGAACACCAACATAATGGCCAGTATGTTGGCTCTAAAATAGCATACAAACTTTTTGGCTCTTAATCAATTGACATACTTTTTATGAGCTGTCAAAACACTATTCTTTCATAGATTTTGTATGGCACTGGAGTGTAGTGACGTCACTAGTTTGCCAACGCAATTGATGTAACGATTTATTGATTTTAAAGCAACTGAAAATGAATCGGATTTTTAGGGCTAAAATAAAGTATTTCTTTAGAGAAGTTATGTCTTGGAATTGTTTGTTAATGGTGTCTACTACCCCAAACGACGGCTAAATTACGTACTGACGACAGCGCTTTAAAGATAAACACTGCGGCATCTTATGCGGTTGTAATAGGAACGATTTTTCAACAAGAAGGGTCTAGTGGTCGCAAAATCCCCAGGTCGGGTAAAGTATTACTAACATTTTTCATTACCAATTTCTCATTAGTAGCCTCGGAGTCTAGATTTGTGCCTGGTTGATGGCAATAGACTCACCACCTATTACATGGGACTTAAACATAACTGGCGAAATGTGGGTGTGCAAATACACCTATGCCTAATCCTTCGGGGATTACAGGCGTGATGTTATGTTAGGCATAGTCTGATGTGCAACTACAAAGAAAACTGTCAAGAAAATGCGCAGTGGGTAGATTTCCGTGTCCGGCAGTGTAAAAATTGATATTAAAAGTCAGCTTTCAGTCACTTTCCACTTTATGGAGTTTCTTTCCCATTCTTCTCCATACAAAACTACCATTTGGAAGGGGCAACTAGATTCAATTCAATTTTTTTTTATCTTGTAATGACGTTCAAAAGTGCCTTATAATGACCTAATTGAAATAAAAGAAGAATTTAATTGAAATAATTTAGAATCACTCCTGGCAACAGGACCGCCACCTTCGAGGAGGATGTTATAACCTAACGGGTAACTCGACCCCTTGGGGTCAATCGCCTCGAGGGAATACTGGCTATTCACCAAGCTGGTCTAAATTGGTGATCATTCAGATGAACCTTACCAACAAGGGTGGCATTCGACAAAACATTTCTGAGCACATCAGCACACAGCAAAACAATTAAATGATCAGTAATTAATATAGTAGAAATTATTTGACTTTGACTTTGAGCCGTAATATAGTAATGACACAATGTGTATATTATGATAGTATGAATATGTTATGTTGATGTTTGAACTAACACAAATATCGATTTGGTTCGTCATTGTACGTAGTAATCGTATACATAGAAGTAAATTGTTGTTTGTCTAGATTGACAGGGAAGGTTCACCTTGCTTTTACTTAGAATATTGTAGGCATTAAGGTGGATAATGGTTTTCCAAGTATGTGCCTAATGACGGAATGAAATTGGTCTGTGTTGGAAAATTATGATTTATTTGAATACTAGCTACGTCTTGGTTTACTGCTCCACCCCCGTGTGTATTAGCGTGATGTTATGGCCTATACTACCTAAAGTATAAAGCTTGCTTATTTTTTTTCACTGCTCCATGGGGTAGCAGACCTGTGCATTTAATAATAATTTCAGCTTGATATTTACTTATTTATTTAAACTTTATGCAACAAAAAAGTACAAAGGCGGACCTAATGCCTCCTCGCATACAGACACATACATAAACTCACGCCTTTTTCCCATGGGGGTAGGCAGAAACCACAGAACGCCACCTGCTACGATCCTTACATACTCCTTTCGCCTCATTCACGTTTATACATCTCGTCATACAAGCACGCCGGTTACGACTTTACGAGTAATGCGCACCCGACCTCGCGTTCCCGCAAAAAAGGGTCTTGAAAGACGGACACACGGACAACAAAGTGATCCTATTAAGCTTCCGTTTTTGCCGTCTAAAGCACGGAACCCTAAAAACGAAAGGGTCTCCTTCCAATCTAAATACGCAGCTAGGTACTGCCGTCGAACCTGCCCTAATTACCATAATTAAGCAAATACAATTTTAAAGGTCAATTATAAGCTTGATCATACTTGATATTGGATGCCTTCCCTATTTTTCCCCATCACAAAAAGGTTAAGAATACGCTTTTGTGTTTGTCGGAGTGGGCAGACCACAACAATGCTTACTTTAGACCAGGGACTCTCGACCTTTTTTGTCTACTGCCCACTTTGAGAATAAATTATTTTCTGGCGCCCCCATTTTTTTACCTACTTAAAAAGCACCTAGGAGATGAAATTATAAATTGCTACCCAAGCCGCTACACAGGGCCCTGAATTTTTTTGTTGGGTCTTTTAACGCCCCCCTTTAGGCCTGCAGCGCCCACAAGGAGGCATATCGCCCACTTGAGAAAGGCTGATTTAGGGACTACGCTCACTTATTCAGCTCCATTCAGCTTTTGTCCATGTCTGAACGCATGCGATACAAAATCGTTGTTTTCTATGGACAAAAGCTGAATGCAGCTGAATAAGTGTGCGTAGTCCCTTAGACGATGTTTTTCTATCTCCCTCCCACCTCTCGCTTCTAACTAAATTTTGCCCTTTGGCAAATTCTGTGACAAAAACCATTGTTATTTGCGATTGCTCATAATGCTTATAATACTAGCTTTGCCCACGACTTCTGCGTAGACTTCAGAATGAAGTCTTAAGTCCAAAAATATTTCACGGGCATAAAAAAATTAAATAGAATAAGATAGATCAATAATAATCTATATCTGTGCCAAATTCCAGCTAATTCAGTTCAGCCATTACAAGCGTGAAAGTGTAACATCCATACATCCTCAGCCTCACATACTGGCGTTTATACTACTATTAGCTTCCGTCCACGACTGCGTCGGCGTCAAAATTAACTGTACATTATTCCGGGATAAAAAGTAGCCTCATTTCATCCAGATTTGTTTAGCCGTTCTGGCGAGGTTTAGTTACAAACATCAATCAGTCCAAACTTTTGCATCTATTATAGTAGTAAAATATAGGACCGCGCGAAAATTGGGATTTTGAAAGTCAACGTCACTTCATACAAAAAAGGGGAAAGAATCCGCACCTTTTGAAAGTCAAAAGATCTTATTAACGGTACCAAAAACCCCGTTCAACATTCCTCTGTATAGAAAGAAGAATTGGAAGACTAGAACTAGCAAGAAACTCCACAGCTTCTAGCAGCCACGGAGTCTGGATTTGTGCCCGGTTGATGGCAATGAGCTCGCCCTCCATTACATGGGACTTGAAGGTGTACTGGTACACCTCTGCCTAACCCTTCGGGGATTACAGGCGTGATGTTATATACAGTTTCTGCACTCTAATTAAATTTTCCGCCACACTTGTCACATCTGATTGCCACATTTGCCATCCGTTCAGTTATTTCCGGTTATAATAATATTTTGTTAAACTGCATCGCAGCAGGCATAATATAAATCAACATGCGCGGGCGCAAGACGTCGTTACGCCGACAAATAACGTTGCAAATGTCGTGTAATATTATCGCGGAATAAATATTGGAATCAGATTCTGTTTTTTAGTTGTTTTTTGTTTTCAGAGTGGATAGGATTTAAAAGCACAAGCAAGATGGCCTCTTCAAAAGGTTAATTAAGGCAATATTGTATAGTTCTTGCCATGTCAGACATATAAAATTATTTTTTTGGTTCCGCCGAAAATCCTCGTGTTTGTACACTGTCCTTTAGCCGAAATTCGGTCGAGACAATTATTATTATCATAACAAAACCTTGTAGTTAGTCGGGTCGTAGATCTTCTTTTATGTGAAAATTCGACCCTAAATTGTATCATATTTTTTTTTAATTTATCTAATGACCATATCACACGGTTCAACCAAATTGAAAATGTCAATTTGGTTGCTTCACCCAAAAGTGAACAAGATTCCGGCGTTACCAGAGAAAACAATTCATATTTTAAGAAAGGACTCATTTCAGAGTACGTCCCATAGTGAAAGTGGTTCATAAATAATGAGTACTAAGACTTATTTTCAGGTTTCTAAGAAATAGGCTTGTGTAGTCTGTCCTTGTCACTCAATTTTATATTGATTTGTTGTTATTAAACCACCGCCGAAGGAACGTCAATATTATTACTGTGTTTATTATTAAACCATAATCGCGTGGGTTGTTGTGTCGATGAATATTAATCTTCTTATAGGGGTAAAAATAGAATTCCTCGTTATTTCGTTTGTTCATTTCGTGAAAATTGGAGCCTAAAATGTATCTTCAAACATAAAACATTTTATTTATTGGGAATCTCCAACAAAGGATACACGGACACATAACATTCGGTAGAATTGGTCTGCTCCTTCAATTATAGAAGATAAAAATATAGTTGTAAATAATATAAACTAATACATACATAACATCACGCCTGTAATCCCCGAAGGGTTAGGCAGAGGTGTACCCATTAATACACCCACATTTCGCCAATTATGTTTTTAGTCCCATATAATAGTGAGCGAGCCTATTGCCATCAACCAGACACAAATCCAAACGCCGCGGCTGCTACTGAGAAATTCCTGATGGATAAACCCAATAACACTTTGCCCGACCTGGGAATCGAACCCAAGACCTCATGCACAGCAGTCGCGCTTGCGACCACTAGACCAACGAGGCAGTAATATAAACTAAATTAAATTAAATAAAGCTATTACTACTTCAGACGAAGTTAGAATCGTAGCGACTTCATCCACCTGGTATTTTTCAGCCGCGTTATGTCTTTGGTTACTCTCCGCTCCCGTCGGTCGTAGCGTGATGTTATGTAGCCTATACTATTCTTCGTGGATCAAGCTTTCATATACATGTTATTTTTTTCTGATTCGTGTGATAATTTCAGAGAATAGCACGTTTAAACAAACAAGCGTACAAAATCTCGTCGGCTTTATTACATCAGTTTAAAGACAGTATAGATACTTTTGTCACATTTCTGAAAGATAACAGATTGCATGTGCTTTTTGTACTTCGGAGCCGAAACAATGATGTCCAAGCTAGACCGCTTCGAGGGGTCAATGTACTGGCAAAGTGACCTAGATTTGTTTTGGGTCTGTTTCAATAACTGTATAAACTTTTGGTTCTGCCTAATGACCATATCACACGGTTCAACCAAATTGAAAAACTCAATTTGGTTGCTTCGCCCAAATTGAAAAATAAAAGTGAACCTAATTCGGACGTTACTAGAGAAAACTGTTTACATTTTAAGTAAATGAGTCATCATTTCGCTAAAACGACATTTTATTTTGAGAAGTATTAGTCATGTTTTATATTAGTGAAATAAAAACAGTGTTTTAGCTGTAGGTAATAAACATGTGTTGCGAATACAATGTCACAACTATATCCTACTGATATTATTAATGCGAAAGTGAGGATGTATGGATGTTTTTTATTCTTTTACGTCAAACTACGGAACGGATCTGGATGAAATTTGGTACACATATTGATTTTAAAGTCAAAGTCGAAACATTTATTTCAATTAGACCATTTACAGGCAATTTTGAATTGTCAAGGAGTCGGTCAGTTAGTCCGAAAAATGAAGCTAGTTGCTCGTTCCAAAACGGAGGTAGGCCTCTATGGAGAAGAACGAGCAAGAAACTCCACGGCACTCTTTTTAAATTAGGTTTTTACAAAATCCTGGTTACAATATTCTTGTTGATTCTATATGTGAAAACAATGAAGATAAATATAAAACAGTAGTAAAAAATACTAAAAATAAAGATGTAAACCATAGCAGTTAAGAGATGACCAATCCCAACTGACAGCACTCGTTCACGAGCATGACGCATGGAAAAAATTTAATCTGGAATGGCACATAGGCTACTTTTTATCCCGGAAAAATGTATCGATATAAACTCACGTACATAAACAGCGAGACCCGGGACAACTACCTGTAGGCCAAACAAATATTTGTTCTGTGCGAGAATTGATCCCGCGCCATGCAGCCACATGAGTAGATGCAGCGCAGCATTCATTAGCTTGACGGCCAATACGCCAACCATGCCGTGTCGTGTTTTTTAAAGTATATTATACTAGCTTTCACCCGCGGCTTCGCTCGCAAATTAAGTTTAAAATTCGATCATAATTCGAAAGACATGTGGCGCCATCTATCATCATAAGAAAGTTATTGTGATTTCTCTCGGGAACAGTACTTTTTTTCGGGATGAAAGGTACCCTATGTCCGTTCCTGTACACCTGGCAATGTATATGCAAAATTTCAGGATGATCGGTTCAGTGGTTTAGGCGTAAAATGGTAACGAACAAACAAACAAACTTACTTTCGCATTTATAATATTAGTTAGGATATATCGTATTTAAATACAAATACCAGCCTATTATTGTTCCACTTATATTACTTTTACCATTCATTCACTTACCGTGATACCGGTGCCCCGGAACGTAAAGGGCAACGGAAAGAACTGGGTGGTTTTTAGTCAGTAAAAGTCTGACAGTCCCTTCCGCCCCACCCAGAGCGGAAGGACTCATTGGATGATTTTTACCACCCAAAAAAGAAAGCCCTTGATCCAACCGCCTAAAAAGACGCCTCCTGTGTTTTTACTTCTTATTATTAAATCATTTATTTCAAGTATCAAGACTCATAGTTTTACAATTTATATTTACGTCTCTTAGATTTTGAACGTTCCGCTCAAAGCGAAGAGTTGAAAATCAAACAATGAAATTCACCATTAATTGTGGTAGACCCACTAACCGCGGCTTAAGCATTTTCGACAAACACAAGTCTGTTGCTCCTGTTTTGCACCCGAACGTGTGGTTTCCGAATCTAAGATTAAGCGATTGTAAATCTGGCGTGGCAGCTAGAAATTGTATCTGACGTAAAACACAGCTTCCTAAAGGAATTGTGTCAAAAGAACGGGTCTGCAGTGAGGAGCTGGGTTACGTCAGAGCACGGCTGATAGTGATTTACTACTGTTCTTGAATACTACTGATGTTGAACCGTGTCTGGTGGGCATAACATTCATTACTTGTGAAAAAAGATGTTTCGACTAGTGGTTTTTCCAAAAAAAATCTTTCATACAAACCTTGTCCGAGAAACAAAAAAAGCAATATCCAAATCGGTCGAGCTTTTCTCGAGTTTTAAGCTTAGTTACACATTTAGCCAGTAATTTACCAAGTAATGATCTAACCTATATTTTTCTACTAATTACAAACCACAAACAACCTTAATCTCATAAAAAGACGGCGTGAATAACGTCTATGTAAATATATAACCCGTCGGGGATCCGAACATGCGGCCGTTCACGTGCGTACGCGCAGAAATAGACCCGGTTACACCACGACAACTGGTATTTTTGGCATTTTTTTTATTATGAAGCCAACGCTGGAAGATTACGCGAACGGCGGAGTGCAATCTTAAAATTTCAGTACAGTCTCGTCTTACGAATATATTGTGTGAAAATTGTGCTGGGGAATCTGGACTGGATTTCCATTTCGTGGTATTATCATCCCACTGACTGACGCGGTTAGAAGCTGGTTGAAGGTTACAGTAAACGTTTGCATGTTCATACTGAATTCCCAAATGACCATATTTCGACTGTCTCTGACCATGGTTAAGTCACATTGTAAATATTTGGCACCTAAAGTGTCTACGTCAGGCAAATATTTGGTTAATTATTCATATTCTAAAAAATGGTCTGACCCGCTGTCTGGTATAGTACAATGACTGGGTTAGCTATTAATATACTGTTTAAAATTAGATCTACCATTTTAGATTCACGTTTCTGATGCACGGCAAATCAATCTGCCTAGCCTTTTCCCAACTATGTTGGCGTCGGCTTTCAGTCTAACCAGATGCAGCTGAATACCAGTATTTTACATGGAGCGACTGCATATCTGACCTCCACAACCACAACCCTGGTTAATACTACGATATACCAGTCTTACCAAGGGGGTAAGACTGGTTGACAAATCAAAACATAAACATAACATCACGCCTGTAATCCCCGAAGAAGGGTTTGGTAGAGGAGTACCCATTAGTACACCCGCATTTTGCCAGTTATGTTTAAGTCCCATGTAATAGGCGGCGAGCTTATTGCCTCGACTATTGGGACTGTCTCGTTGGTCTAGTGGTCGCAAAGCGCGACTGCTGAACATGAGGTCTTGGGTCTGATTCCCAGGTCGGGCAAAGTGTTATTAGGTTTTTTCACGAGATATTTCTCAGTAGCAGCCTCGGAGTCTGGATTTGTGCCTGGTTGACAATTCAAAAGTGCCTGTAAATGGTCTAATTGAAATAAATACATTGATTTTAAGTGGTCTTCTTTGCTCAGCAGTAGTCTCGGTGTATAATTATATATCTTGGGAGCAACGTCGTAAATATTTTGATGATGATTGAATAATAAGTAATAAATTAGTTTTACGATCACACAAGTTTATGAACTGCTCACTTGTCAGCATTAGTGAGTAGGCGTAACTGTAACACGTGTATATGAATATAAATAGCTAGTTAATTACCGCGACTTCGTTCGCGTGAAACCGTGAATGTTGGTTATCTGGGGTGGTTTTAATTAGGCGGAACAGTTATTTTTTTTCTAAAATAAAAGTAGCTTGAGTTACTTGTTATAACATTAGTTATTCTGCTAGTGAGTCCCGTCAATATTGGTTTAGCTGTTTCAGAGATTAGGAATAAACTTCATAATTCGTTGTTTTTTTTTTTTTATAAACGATGCATTCTGTAAAACTCCTGCCTCGTTGGTCTAGTGGTCGCAAGTGCGACTGCTGTGCACGAGGTCTTGGGTTCGATTCCCAGGTCGGGCAAAGTGTTATCGGGTTTTTCCAACAGGAATTTCTCAGTAGCAGCCTCGGAGTCTGGATTTGTGCCCGGTTGATGGCAATAGGCTCGCCCCCTATTACATGGGACTAAAAACATAACTGGCGAAATGTGGGTGTACTAATGGGTGCACCTCTGCCTAACACTTCGGGGATTACAGGCGTGATGTTATGTATGTATTCTGTAAAAACTTTTATTTTGTCTCAAGAAACAGACACTTAATTTTTGTTTTTCATTTGTTTGTATGGATTATTTGTATAGGTAAAGATATAAATCTGCATGCACACAACTTCTTGGAATAACGCTGTTCAATGCATTGTAGCATCAAAAAAGCATTATCGATGCTACCATCACATCATTTCAGCTTTGAAAATGGTAACGCGCCTGCAATGCCTCTGATATTATTGTCCATAAGTGGCTCACTGCCACTTCTTGACAGGCTTTACTGTCAGAAAGTGGTCATTGCCACCTATGGACATACCTATGAATTATTTCGTGAATCGAGCTGCTTACAGCATCTTTTCCTTAGCGTATCGATGGCAAATCCAAGACCTTAATGAGGCCAATGATAGGTATAGCTGTACAGGTTGCTCAATATGAGTTAGACAAAATTTGAGTAAATCGACACGAGAACAAGGAGATGGAAAATATAGTTACTAAATATGTTGTTATTTTTTTTTGTGTTATGCCGAGTATTCTAGCTACGGCAACACCATCCTCTGACGCAGTCACTAACGGCGAGACTCCACCAAAGCGGAAACGAAAAGAGCTGTGTCTCACAACCAATCAGCTTGCGTCATTTTGACAGCTCAGCGCCTAGCTTCAGCACTATACAATATGCTAGGTATTTGGTTAATTACGAGACATCTCCTCTCGTCTCCGCTTTGGTGGAGTCTCGCCCTTAGTCCTCACTGCGCAGGTGACTTCTTCTTTTCGAGTCGATGATTGTGGACAATCCCATTTTTTTTTTTGGTTTTTAATTTATAGTTTTTGTGCCCAGTAGGTGGCCACGTTTATCGCGGCATCAGTAGCATTGTCAACGTCCTCTAGGGTACAGGTGTAGGGACACTTTGGGCAATGCAGTAAGTGGGCCATCGTTTGGTCAGGAGCATCACACTCACACTGGGTATTGGTGGGATCTATAATGCCCCAGTTTGCTAGGTTATGTTTGCAGCGGCCTACTTGGGTGCGTAGTCTATTGAGCGCTTTCCATATAGGCCACTGCAAATCACAACCAAGTGGCAAGTGTTCCTGGGGTTGAACGAAATTGGGTGGTGGTGGATGCGCAGGTGACAGTGACAACACATTAGTTACCACGAAATACGATGATTCAACTGTATATCCACAATCAGTTACCTACGCTTCTAAGTTCTATAAACAACCGAATATCGCTACAGTTTCACTGTACTACGTCGTTATTGATACAAACTAAACAACTGATAACGGTTGACCTTGTCTCGACAGTCGCATATTAAATCGACGCCGACGAGACGCGACGGGGTCGTGTGTACAGGCCTTAATGACAAACGTTCATTACTACCATGTAAATGAGGATGTCGACTGACATAATAGTTGATAGTCTTATCTTTAGACGTGTGTACTATTACAAGACTGTTAGCTTGGCCGCAAACGGGCCACCGACCACGAGAAACGCCGCCACCGACGTATTTCCTGCTGTCGGTTCACATCTGACGGAAGATACGCCGCGTATCTTCAGTCGCGTAACGCAGAAACAGTCAAATGTCCAACAGTTCACACATAACCGATGATGCGTTAGTGCGTCGACCATACTAAAGACAATACGTTCGACGTATCTTCCGTCAGATTTGAACCGACCCTAAGAGGATAACTGACGTTAGAAAACATGACGTTTTTGACATCTGTCACACTGACAGTTCGACCCCGAGAAGCAGACTGATCCAGGTGACAGAGAACTGAATTAGCTTGCCTAACGAACTAGGGGTTAGTTTTTATACATTTTATATGGACTCGCCGCACACAGTTGGCGTCGGTAGTCGCCACAACGTAGCTCCAGGCGGCGGCGTTTGTGGCTGTCGCGTAGCCCGTGTGCGGACACAATTAGTTAAATCAAGTGGAATAAAACACCGTTTTTTTTAAGAGAAAAGCCCAACAGAATGTCCTCACCTCCTGACCTTCAGTGCAGTGATTTAGAAAGGAAAGGTTAATGAGTACTACTTTAGGCTAAATAAAAGGCAAATATGATATTTAATTACATTACGAACATAAAATACTGATAGTTAAAATAGTTGGAATGAGGAGATCAATCAGTTTTTCTAGTTATGTTGAGGAGGTCAACCAATTTTGCTAATAGTTTTGGGAGAAGGTTAACTGGAGAATCTAATATAATTGCTGTTTGTTCATGTGAGATTATACATATGTTTATAATCACACTCACGATATAGAAGAAACTTGTGTGGAGATGAATTTGTTTTAATTAAAAAAAAATATAAGTGTTTTAATTGACAAGTTCAACTGGTGTCTTCAACAGTTCGACTGCTGTCACTCATCAAGTTTAAGAGGATATTCAGGTGTCTTCAATATCTGAATTTCGAAGATTAAGCGCGTCTTAACAGAATACCGTGGCCCCGGAACGTAAAGGGCAACAGAAGGAACAGGGTGTTTTTTTTTTAGTCAGTAAAAGTCGGACAGTCCCTTCCTGTCAGTCCCGCCCTGGGTGGGGCGAAAGGGACTGTCAGACTCATTTTAAAAAAAGGGGTCACGCTAAGATATTCAGCTACAAAATGGACCTACATAATGATAACTAGTAATAATGAAATATAGGAGTAGAATGCTGTTTAAAAGTACTCAAACGTGAAATGATTGTTATATGAATGCGGGTTTTCATAAGTCATTTCAATAACAGATTGTCGCCGCAGCAGAGACAATATTATAATAACATGCATACTTAATTATTTTGTTGTGTGTACTTTACGTTTATTTTGATTACCTCATCATGTTGCCGAGAGTGTACTTCTACAAGTGCACTATAAAGTTGGTTTCACATCGGCGAGGCGAGGAATGGATAGAATGAGCGAGAATTTAAAATTTGTAAAGTAATAAACAGGGACTAATGCCGAATCACAGTTGAATGTTGTCCGAATAAATATTTCGATTCTTGTCTCGCCAATCTTTGGTGTGAAAGGGTCTAGATGCGCGTGTATGTTAGAATTGAAATAATAATATTGGTTTGTACAACATTGAACTATATTGCTGCACTAAAAGAGTATTTATTACTCTATACTATTTATTAATCAGTACAGCGGTACGGTTTATCACTGTGATAGGGTCAGCGTGATTTCAATCCTCGCTTCGCCTGGCCGCTTTGAAATCCCATTGATTCTAGCTACTGAAATGACATCTATGTTACTAGGCAAACATGTAAAAGAAGCGATGTAAATTTATCGCTAGACGCGGTCCATTGACGCGTAGGTGTGTCATTTGAACTGCTTGTAGGTCAGTGGGCCAGCAATGTACGTCATGCGTTGCGAACGCGTCGCGCGTAATAAATAACGATAATTTTCGCAGTAGTTTATAAATAAAGTGACAACGCAGAAGGGTAATTTAAAACAGTTGTGTAATGTACACAAGAGCAAGAAAGCCTAACATATACGCGCGGAAAAAACGAAACATAAATAAGATAAATTTTGAAATTGGAAATACCCGTTTAGCATATAATATTTACTAGCATCCACCCGCGACTTCGTCCGCGTCAAAGTTGATATATTATCCCACGGGAACCGTGGAACTTATTTTGTATTCCATATTTTATCAGTGGCAAATTTTATAATAGCATTTAGAATAGTAGTTAGATTTAGTTTGTAGTCTTTGTTCTAAAAATATACTTATAGTGCTTGCCTTGCCGAATGAAATTAAATCAAAATGTTTTAAAAAATTCCCAATTCCAAAATCGAGTCGAATCAAATATGTTTGAGATAACAGATTTTACGCACGTATGCATACGCGCGTAGCTACGACCTTGAAATACTAGAAACGTATTCCGCGCGTAAAATTCCCATAACTACACATGCTCTGTTATTGGTCAGTTTTTAGGTTAGTTGTTGATTACCATCGCAATAATAGAGATATTACAACAAATTGGTCACGTGTTTGATTCAGTGATCATGTATGTATGTTTGTGTGTGCATTGTTTTGTGCGTTGAGTAGGTCAATCGTGCGACTCGTTTATGTAAGAATACGTCATGTGTTTTTATAAAAACAGTTTGTTTTTCATTGATAAGACAAGAATTTGAATTAGTTTTGATTGTTGACGTGTTTCGGAGAAAGATGATTAATTTGTACAAATAAATAAGTACCTAAAATTTTAATTTCTGTTTGTAATGTCAAAAGAGATTTTACTAAATGCATTTAAATATTTACATGGTAGGTAATTATACCAAAAACACTTTTTTTTTGTGTCAGTCTGTTTGTTTTCGCTCTGAAACGGCTGTCCCTTTTTATCGGGACTTTGACTAGATAGCTGATGTCATGAGGAGTAAGTAAGGGTACTTTTAAATTAGAAAAATAATCCACGTGGAATTTAACATTTATTGATACATTCCACGCGGACAAAGTTCTGGGTAATAGCTAGTTTTATAATAAGACAATTTAATGCAGCGATTGCGCTTGAAAATTTAACATAACATCACGCCGGTAGTCCTCAAGAGCTAGGCGGAGATGCACCCATTAGTACACCCGCATTTTGCCAGTTATGTTTAAGACCCATGTAATAGGGGGCAAGCCTATTGCCATCAACCGGGCACAAATCCAGACTCCAAGGCTGCTACTGAGAAATTCCTGATGGAAAAACCCAATAACACTTTGCCCGACCTGGGAATCGAACCCAAGACTTCATGCTCAGAAGTCGCGCTTTGCGACCACTAGACCAACGAGGCAGTCTTGAAAATTTAAAACCTTTAAAACTAAAGGCTCAATTTAGCAACACTTAATTAAAATCGAAATTCTGTTTAAAGGTGAACTTCTGACATTTACCTACATAATACAGATACGTAAATAGAATACTTGCGTGTAATTTAACCAAAGATTTATCTTATTTTAGGAGATCGCACACACACGCTCGCGTTATACAGTCCTGTGTTGCCATGTCAAAATAATTTCTACCATTTTAGTAGTTTTCTTCGTGTGATTGGGGGAAAACAAAACGGGCGTTTCATTTGATTGAAAGCAGAAAATTCCGATGCATTTCATATAATTATTTTGAGAATGCTATGCTGAAGGTCTTCTACGTCGTCTATGTGTAAGAGTCAGGGTCGCGCGAAATATCAGAAGAAATTTTATTGTTCTACTGATAGGTATTATTTATTATTATTTATACTTTCAAACGTTTAGAATTGTGGAGGCGCGCGCAATCTTATAGTAGTTTATCTATACAGAGTTAATTCTCTCCAATAAAAACAAATCATTTATTCTCAATTGCACACGTACATAATAAGCATGTAAAATGCTTGACCATAACTAGAAATGCGCCGAGCATCCTTTATCGATACGGCTTGACTCGAACCCGCGACCTCGCGGTCACGGATGAATCAATGCCGCTACTTGTTATTCAACGAATGTACATGTTACGACATGTTACTAGTTGAGGTGAGGGTAGGGCTGTCACAACGTAAATAAATATCCGATGCAGGACAAAAAACATTAAAAATCCCGGTCAATTAGGTGAAACAAAATCATTTTTCTCGGATACCCCTGGAAAAATTATGTTTACCTTAATTACAAAAAAAAAATGTAAATAAATGTTTTTTATTTATTACATCGTTTTGCGTTATTTTAGTTTTTGTTTTGAATTGCTTATTTCAATTTATCACGATTTGCCGTGTTTAATCCAGTCACTTTTTAAACACCCTTTCCGGATGATCCAAATAAAAAAACTACAAGTCCGTGGAACCCCGGACGGATGACAGCCCTAGGTGAGGACGGAATTTTGATTTATGTTTG
The DNA here is from genome assembly GCA_949774945.1 of Hoplodrina ambigua. Classification (NCBI taxonomy): domain Eukaryota; kingdom Metazoa; phylum Arthropoda; class Insecta; order Lepidoptera; family Noctuidae; genus Hoplodrina; species Hoplodrina ambigua. The sequence continues at coordinate 1,769,290 of OX458991.1, forward strand.
TGAAAAGTTTAAAAAGGGTTTTCCACTTCATTGAATCTTCAATCATCCATCACACGCTTTTTGACTTAATAAATTAACCGCTAAACACATTTGAGACGGATACGGGTCGGACGCGGGTCAAGTCGACAACACATCAAAATGAGTGACCCGCGCCTGATCCGCTCTCTCGTTTCATGTGTGAAGTTGTCGCCTATCCATACTAATATTATAAATACGAAAGTAGCTCTGTCTGTCTGTTAATCTTTCACGACTAAACCACTGTATCGATTTAGAAGAAATTTGTTAAGCAGGGAAGTTTGAACCCCAAGAAAGGACATAGGCTACTTTTTAGACAGACTTCGTCTGCGTCCGCGATATCTGACATTCACACGAACGGATTGTACCACAATCAAGCGACGTGAGTACCGTCGCGCGACGCCTTCAGGTCAGGATTGCTCTACGACGCTCCAGGGCACCGCCGCCGCGACGCAGTTTGGGAACCATGGACTTCCTCCGTCGTGGGGATGACGGAGGGGCATGACTCTTACCGGCTAAAATCAGCGCAGTGTTCCACCTCTACCTATGGCCGGGGGTGCGGGATTTGCAAAGGCATTCACCGCTCCCCCGGCAGCCTTTTACCCGCTGTTCCTAAGCGGGTCCCTCTTCCCCGTGCAGCCATTCCCAAAATGGCCGCACCCACTCTCCGAGTGGCGCGTGTAGAACACGGCGACGCCAACTCGGGCCTTTCATTGTGCTAAGTGTGAGTTTTTACGGCTCACGTTCGATTGAGACCACGTTAGTATTTTGTATGGGGAATAAGGTTTTCCTAGTGATCACCAGATGGCGCTATAAGTCGGGCGATGGACGCCTCTAGTCCGCAGCCCGTTATTGGGAACCCCTTGAATGCACAATGTAACAATGTTACTGCATTTAATCGTAATAAGCAGTGGAATTATTTCTCAATCGTTTTTAATGATAATTTCTATCAATTTTGTAAAGCACGTAGGTAGGTTTAGAAATCGCTCACATCAACATAATTTGTTTACCGTATTTGACACGCAAACAAGTTTGTGTTCGCTGTAAGTGTTTTGTTTGCATGTTGTTTTGCACTAGCCACCTGCCCTGGCTTCGCATGAGAGCAATTTACTCTAAACATCTATTTTTTTTATGACTGACTGGTATGAGCATGCCCTCTTGGGTTTGATTCTCAGGTCGGGCAGTGTTATTGGGTTTTTCCATCAGGATTTTTTAGTAGCAGCTTCGGAGTCTGGATTTGTGCCCGGTTGATGGCAATAGGCTCGCCCCCTATTACATGGGACGTAAACATAACTGGCGAAATGTGGGTGTACTAATGGGTACACCTCTGCCTAACCCTTCGGGGATTACAGGCGTGATGTTATGTTAAATAGAGTAAAAAATTAAGAAAAAATAACCGTTTAAATTATACAATTCTTTTTTAGCTATTTTTTTTTCTGTTTTGTTTTTTTAGTTCACTATCAAATAATCAATGAAAACTATCATTTTGCTGTTTTGTTTGCGCTTATAGTTACCCAGTAGATACATATCAGAATCTGACCCTCTTTATTAACCGACTTCAAAAAAAGGAGGGTTTTTTTATGTGTGTACACCGATTACTCCGAGGTTTCTAGTCCGATTAGTGTGATTCTTTTTTTGTTCGACGCAGTATACTTGCCATTTGGTCCCATAAATTTTTATTTATTTCATCTAATTTGGTTTAGTGCTTCTTATATTGTGAGCATTTTTTTGATTAGGTACTGCTAAATGGACGATGTAATTATCTTTACTACAGATCACAATACAACAAAATATAGATTAAATTACAAAATACGTGTAGACGATGTCTGACTAAAGGAAGTGGGGGAGGAGGTACGTCAACCCCCTTTTTGGGAATAAGGTTCAATATGAATAATGATTATGTTTTTATTGTTACAGGTATGGAGTTCCTCGCCTTGTAGTGAAGGTGAAAAAAATGCAACAGGTGTGTCCATAGTAGCCAGCATTTACTGTTTTATTTAATAAGAAAACCCCTTTAAATCGTCCCATCGGACAATGAGAGTGAAGGAAGAGGGAGTTTTTTTTGAGTTGGTAAAAATCATCAAATGACTCCTTCCGCCCTGGGTGGGGCTGAAGGGACTGTCAGACTTTTACTGACTAAAAAACCACCCTGTTCCTTCTGTTGTTTTTACGTTCCGGGGCCACGGTATGCTGTTAAGACGTCCCGCAACCCCGGCAGGCGTTGGCCCTGTTGGGGGCCCCGTCCCAGTGCTGACAGCTCTAAGGCGCGCGCGAACAGAACGCGCCGTCGACCCGGGCTTGGTCCTTGATCGGACGGCGAGCTACTTATTACTCGCCGTCCGCAAGCCCGCGCCTACTGTCGCCTCGCGACGTCTTCTGTTGCCCTTTACGTTCTATTTGCGTACACACTTGTGCACTATACACCGTGACTTTTATTGTATTGTTGCAACAAAGTTACAGATTTAAATAACTTGAAATTATAAAAAACTATTTCATATACACTTACACATTTCAATCTTCCAAATAATCTCTTCTTCATCATCCTCTTCACGCCGCGACCAAATCTTGCACAGCACTTTGAAGAACTTGGCAGCTAGTGACGTCATCTTCTACTATATCTGTCCTTGTCACACACTGAACGGTTATTAGTCCCGATTACCCCACAATTGGTTAATAGGTTTTAATCCCAAAGTTATGTTCGATTTTGGGTGTTAGTTGCCAAATGCCTCCTACACTATTAGGACCAAAACTAAACGTTCTAACTATAAATTTGGCTAGATAGCTGCCATATTTGACAAACTATTTAGTTTAGAAAACTTTGAAATCGCTCCAAAAACGTCTAGTTGTTTGGCGATTTAGACCGGCACTGATTTCATGTTACCGTCACCACGACAAAGAGATAACTGACAATGCTTCGTTTTCCTGCAAAAGTAACGTTTTCTTTCATAAAAAACGTCATAAAAAACACATGCAAATATGACAGAACTTTTTTTATGCGAATCTCAATTTCAATTAGAATGCGATAAAAAACTAATCTTCACTCAACAAAGAGCGGGAACAATTTGCCTAATGGAGCGTTCGAATTTCAAATTGGAACGTTATAAAAACGCATCCTTCCTGCTTCCGTATTGGTCGGTTCGTTTTTCCCGCGTATTTTGTGTATAAAATGGTGATTTGTGACGTAGTTGTCGTCAGTGTCGGGATGACAGTCATCCCCTCAGGTTGTTAGTTGTGTTTGATTTGGATTGCCTTTACTGATTTGGTCCAGTCTTGGTGAGTCAACTTTCATTTTTTTCTAAGACTTTAAGTTTATGTTCTTCTAAATCGATTTCGCAATTTACGCAATCGACTATTATAACATATTTAAAAACTTTCTTGTGAGAAAGTGCATATATTAAAACTGATATTTAAAAAAAATCTACGTTGCTAAAAATGCCTAAAAATCAATAAATCACTTCATTATCCATAGCTACGGTTAAAGATATACCTGTAATTACTGCCACTGATTGACCTATATTTTATTTTGTCTCTTTCACCTAATCTATTTTAAATATGTAATGTTAATTTATTAAAATAATAACTAATATTGTATGTCTCAAAGATATTAAAAAGACATTAAAGATACTTAAAAATATTTTTTGTACCTATGATCCACAATAAACTCATTGATTGATCGATTGATATAAAGAAAGAAAGAAAAACTAAAGAAAGAAAGAAAGAATTACAAATTCCACTGTCGAACATTATTATCACCAACTTATATAAATCCACAGGCTGTTCCAATTACAGGCCATCATTGACCACACTCGTTCATCTAAAACCAGCCTTAACTGTCCCACTGCAGGGCACAGGCCTCTTCTCATACAGAGAAGACACGATTGATCACCACGCTTGCTCAAGGCGATTCCAGACTTGTATTAATTACAAGTCCAGGTTTCCTCACGATGTTCTCCTTCACCAGTCTTATTTTGATCAATTTATTTCTTTACATCACCCACTACTTGAAGGTCAGAAGTATTTCTCCATACATTATGTGGCTACCGTGGCAGTACCATTAGCTACAGCCACACAAGAATGGGAAAACAATGGCATAATGGCATTTTACATTGTTCTTTGATAAGGCTTTAAAACTACTAAGACGTAGCAGTGTTTATAATTTTATAATACTGTTTGTTTTTGGTCATTCACATATATTACATCACGCCTGTAATCCCCGAAGGGCTAGGCAGAGGTGTATTTATTAGTACACCCACATTTTGTCAGTTATGTTAAGATCACCGGGCACATCACAGACTCCGAGGCTACTACTGAGAAATTCTTGATTGAAAAACCTAATAACACTTTTGCCCGACCTGGGAATCGAAGCGAAGACCAAGATGTTTGGTCATGTGTTAAGTTTTATCAGTTAACTACCGTTTTTCCATTAAACGAAGCCTTCCTAGAAAACTTCCAAAAACAATTATAGACATGATCCTAAATAAAAACTGCCTCGACTGTCTCGTTGGTCTAGTGGTCGCAAAGCGCGAGTATTGAGCATGAGGTCTTGAGTACACTTCCAGTTCGGGCAAAGTGTCATTGGGTTTTACCACCAGGAATTGCTCAGCCTTGAAGCCTGGATTTGCCCCGGTATATATTCGCCGCCTATTACATGGGACTTAAACATAACTGGCGAAATGTGGGTACACTACTAATAAGTAGGTACACCTCTACCTAACCCTTTGGGGATTACAGGCGTGATATTATGTCGTCAATAAAAATAACATGCCACTGAAATTCTACCTGCCTCTACGAATTAAAGTGGACACCACAAACGAAATCATTATAACAAATAGCGCCACTAGAGTATCTCGTGACAGTGTTTACGATCTATTGTTATGATATTACGTGTAATGATGATGCTATTAGAAGATCATTTGACACACATGTGGCTGACAACGTGACTGTACAAGGTGGGTCGCCCTTCGACTGTCATTTTGGTTGGGCGTGGGGTCCCGAATTCCCGATCTAGCTATAGAGATGCCCCGGAAAAATATTCGTCGCCCTTTACACTAACATCATTCTTCTTTCTTCTTCTGTATCGTGTGGGCAGTAAGGTCTTATGACCCTACACCCCCTAGTGTCAGAGTTTCTAAACCGCCTCAAGGGCCTCTGACATCGGTGAAGGAAAACATCGTGCGGAAACCTGGACTTACTGTTCCACTAACATCATTTATTTAAGTCATATTGTTTTAATTGTATAATATTCACATACGTTAGTCTACTACGGCTTGGTAAAGCTAGCTTGCTTAAGTACTGTGCTGCCAATATCAATCTCCCTAGCCTTTTCCAAGCTATGTTGGGATCGGCTTCTAGTCTTACCAAAAGCAGCTCAATACTAGTAATTTACATGAAGCGACTGCCTATCTGACCTCCACAACCCAGTAACTGAGTAATAGGATACCTCTGGTTGTCAGACTTTCGGGTTTCTGACGACCCGTAACGACTGTCAAAGATCCACGTAGTACATCCGGGACCAACGGCTTTATAATAATAAATGTATGTTTAATCTTTATCACTTTTTTTGTCCGAAACGTCTGGGCCGATATTGACGGGACTTTTCACTGTCAGAGATAAGATTTGGGGACCGCGCAAAAAAAAACAACCTCGCAGATAACCGTCATTCATGTAGACGAAGTCGCCGGTGTAAACTAGTAATCTATCTTCTTCTTCTTATTATTATACTATAAAATGCTTAGTTCTCACCTGAATGACTGACGGATCAACGCTCAGCCTTAACCGCTGATCGTAGAGACCTGAAACTTGGAGGGTGTGTTCTTTGTATGATGTAGGCATCCGATAAGAAAGGATTTTCCAAAATCCATCCCCTAAAGGGATGAAACACGGGTCCAAAGTATGTATGGAACAACCAACTTTGACTCGGGGCCAGAAGCTAGTACCTAGTACATATGTGTCGGATAGAGATGTATTTGCTACAACGCCATCTGTTATTCAAAAGAGTAACTGAAAGTACAACGACATTGAATTGTCCGATCTGAAATCGGTCCGATATTCGGTCGGTAAAAAGCCTGACGTGGTTGGAGGCCCCTAAGGAGCTTTGCACACGGAGCAACTTAAGTTGAGGCAACTGGCAACTCTTTAAAAGTTTTCTGTAAAAGTTGATAGTTGCTATAACGTTGCCAGTTGCCGCAACTTTTTGGCAATTTGTAAGCAACTTTCATAGCCGAGTTGCCGTATGCCATTGCCGTAGCGACACTGGCATTGCCAAGCACACGGAGAGGGTGGAAGGGTGTGAAATCGCCCAAAGCGTTGCGATTAACGGTTGAGAAAACCGGCAACTTTAAAAACCAGTACAATATTTAAAAGTTGCTAGTTGCGGCAACTAGCAACTAACTTAGTCATCGATTGCAGCAACTGAAAACTGTTGACGATTGCCGCAACTCGAAACTCGAGTTGCTCTGTGTGCGCAGTCCAATTGAAATGTATGTAAACAGCTAGTTGCCAGTCGCTGCAATAGATGCTCTGTGTACAAAGCGCCTAATATGTACCTACTCATAAGTGTCGCATCGCATGCAATTTTTCAGTACCATTTATGTCATCATTTCATAATAATTTATACATGTTTGTAATATTAGAAGTTCAGTATTGATAACATTATTGCATTGTGTCATATTATACCAATGTTTTTACACTTATTCTAAGGAATTGTTTCATGATATTTTTATGTCTTGTTAGTCTCGTGGTTGCGAGCGTGACAGCTGAGAGTGAGGTCCTGGATTTGACTCGCAGGTCGGGCATTGTCTGCCAAGGTTGCGGATTTGTTCGAAAGAGTTACCGTGGCCTTGGAACGCAAAGGGTATTAGGAGGAACACGGATGGGTTTTAGTCGGTAAGAGGCTGACACTCCCTTCTGCTCCGGAGCGGAAGAAGTCATTTGATGATTTCCAATCCCTAAAAATGAAATATAAGGTCAGGCAAAGTGTTATTAAGCTCTCGAAACTAGGAAGCAGGAGTGGTGTGACCCCCCCGTGCATCAGATAGTTGAAAAAGCCGTTGGTCCTGCACCTGATCTCTCCCCAGTCGTGTCGGATTGCTATTTCTCTCGGCATTTCACGAGTTCTGCTATTACCACTATCATAAAAACGAGTCATTTATCTCATAAAACAGCGTTACTCAAACATTTTTGGACTGTCCCCCCCATAAAATCATTAAGTAGGTATAGCTGGTGGCTGGCTGGTGGTAGCTTCTGCGCTCGCGTTGTTTATTTCACCCATGATAAGTTACGTCTTTGAGTACTGCTCCGCTCCCGTCAGTCACAGCGTTATGTTATATAGCCTATCATGTTCCTCATGAACCATATACAAAAAGATATTTCCCATCCGACTGGTAGTTCCAGAGATTGGCGCGTTTAAACAAACAAAAACACTATTAAACGAGTAGCTGCTTTTTTTTCACCCGTTTTAAGTTACGTCTTTGATTACTGCTCAGCTCCCGTGCGTCGTAGCGTGATGTTATATAGCCTATAGCCTTCCTCGATAATTAGACTATTTAACACAATAAGATTTTTTCATGTTGAGCCATTAGTTTCTGAGATTAGCCTGTTCAACCAAACATACTCTTCAGTTTTAAAATATTGACGGGTGGCCCCTTATTAGGTCACTATAAGGCCTTAATAGGCCTTACTATCTTCCAGCAAATCCAATAAATATTTACTAATACAAATAAATCTTTACTGACACAATAGTTTTACTGTAAAACATTTATCTTATAACTTGACCTATCTGACTTACGATTCGTAATTCGTTCCTAACGACGCCGGTAGTCGTTCGAGTGGCCTCGTATTATTTCGCGAGCGTTCGTCAATCTTCGGGTCGACGAACTGTTTGCGATTTTTTTGTACCATTGAAGGACATAGTCGCAGACGAGATTTTTTGTTTGTATAGTAATAACAACGGCGTTATAAAAATGTTATACAATATTATTTAAGCAATATAAAGATTTTTTAGGGTTCCGTGCTAAAAGGATCAGACTTCACCGTCTGTCCATCTGTCACAGGTCTGTATTGCTTATAAACGGTAATTTAAAGACACTTTAATTGTTCCCAGAATGTGTATTATTTTGCTAGCTTTTACAATAAATAATACAAATAAAATCATAACATAACATCACGCCTGTAATCCCCGAAGGGTTAAGCAGAGGTGTACTCATGAGTACACTCACATTTAGTCAGTTAAGTTAAGTCCCATGTAATGGAGGGCGAGCCTGTTGCCATCAACTGTGAACAAATCCAGATTCGGAGGCAGCTATAGAGAAAATTAAAGAGAATTAGTTTTGGCTGTGTGTTGATCCGTCCGTCAGTCAGTCAGTCAGTCAGAACAAAGTCTTTTATATGTATAGATAAGTACCTAATACATACATACATAACATTACGCCTGTAATCCCCGAAGGGTGTTTTTAGTCCCATGTAATAGGGGGCCAGCCTATTGCCATCAATCGGGTACAAATCCTGACTCCTAGGCTGCTACTGAGAAATTCCTGATGAAAAGACCCAATAACACTTTGCCCGACCTAGGAATCGAACCCAAGATCTCATGCACAGCAGTCGCGTTTGCGACCACTAGACCAACAAGGCAGTCAAAACCTACCTAATACTTGCCTGTACCTAATACGTACAGGCACAACGTTCCATCTAATTTACACATAAGTAATTAAAACAGTCGATTAAACTATTTAATTAACATTACATGGCCTCTGTTCACAAGGTTTGTGTCTTCGCGTTTTCCTTAGCTCGTCACGTGGTGTGACTGTGATGAGACAGCCGTAGATGGTCAGGTAGGCAGTTTTGTGTGTTGCCTCACTGAGGAAAGGTGTGAACTGTGAAGGTGATTGTTGCTTTGTGATGTGTTCATTGGTAAATGTTTTATAGTCAAGTTCTTTAATTTTAATGAAAATACAAAAATTACTTGCACCGCTGTTTATGAAAATGTTCATGTTTTCTTGCATTTGAAGATACAATCTTACCAGGGGCTTAGCTACCGTACCACAGATACGCCACTCCCAAATGAAACCGTGTATGCAAAAAATCGTTTAAAAAATATTATACGATTTTTTACGCTAAACCGGAAAAAGTAAACGTATATTATTTTGAGAAAAATCTTTACTCTGTATTCGAATTGATTTTCTATTGATTTTGAAAGAAGCCCCCTCCCAGGGGGGGGAGGGGGCTTCTTTCAAAATCCTCCAAGAAATTGATAAAGGGCCCGTCTAGGCAAGCTACGCCACGGAATCCTACTTTTGCTCATAGTTCGTCGGTTTCCCCTTTCATAGAACAATAATTTTCACCTTAATCCACGTTAATTCTCGTCGTCATCGCTGACTAACAAACTGCATGATTTATCAGACATTATCGCCGGGACCGAGCCAAATATTCTGCACAAGACGCACTCACCGAGTTTTGAAATAGAATCATTATTAATTGAAGTATAATTTTAATTGTACGACCTCGAGTCTGAAGATGAAGGAATTATTTTTAGATTTTTAGCGAGAAAGTGATAAAATCAACTTTGTGTATGCCAGAAATTGCTTTGCTTGGTTTTTTTAATGCACCAAACCACCCGCTATCTCTCCACGTCTATTTTTGGGGTTCCGTAGGTACCTACTTAATAAATTAAACCTATTTAATTGTTTACCTACATCTATCCTTAATTCATCCTTATCAAAAACCCTGTACTTAGAGGACATTAAGTACGTTTATCTTTGACATCACTGTCATCGGTAAAGGAAAACATTGTGAGAAAATGCGCCTTGAGCAAGCGTGGTGGTTCCTCGTGCCTTCTCTGTATGAGGAAGAAGCCTTTGCCCTGCAGTGCTGCTATTATTATTACTTATTTATTTATATTGTTTTTTCTTGTGAGAATATCATAGACCCCACCCACCAATCGCATCAATAGTCATGTAGTCTCAATCACACAGAATTAGGCAACAAACTCATACCACTAAAGGTATTTATATCAACTGTGACCTCTAACATCACATACTCTGGTCTATGGCATCCTAACGACATCGTTATAGCGAGTGGTAGCGAGCGAACGAACGTAACGGCACGTTATCGACGATAGCTTATCGGTTCGCGCCGTTTGACGCGCTTACAACGTACTTACCTGCGCGGGCGCATACAAGCGGGCGGTGTTCTAATTTTAAAAGTGAATTTTGAAATTGTTTGGTGTTCGCTGGGGTTTTTTGATGTGAGTTTTTTTTTTACTGCTTTTATTTTTGTAGAGTATTTTTTGTCTGTATTTTTCCAAGTATAGTTTACTATTTGTTTAAAAAATTCTATGTGTAGGTGTTAGTTTGTGAAGTACATTTCCGAACTGGTTTATGATGTTTGTGCGTGTGACGTACAGTGTTACGTCAGTTTCACAGTTTACATAACACAAAGTTTGTTATTATGTGTTTTCTTTTACCATGACTACATATTATTATACACGGTGTAAGGGATATTGTAACGAAGAGTTTTGCCATGGACTCTAGTACATATTAATAGATCTAAATGTAAATCGATTGTAAATGTAATGTTGTCGATTCTGTTCTTAGAAAGAGATGTATTCTGAAATAAAACTAAATATACAAGTATTTATTCATAACTGACCAAATTTTCGTAATTTTATTTGGTTATAATAATATGTATGTTTTTGGTTCTGACTTCCTTGTTTATGGCAATACCTACTTAGTTATTTATTTTTCCAGACTGCCCCGTCAGTCTAGTGGTCGCAAATTGCGACTGCAGAGCGTGAGGTCTTGGATTCGATTTCCAGGTCGGGCAAAGTGTTATTTGGATTTTTTATTCAGGAATTTCTTTTTAACAGCCTCCGGAGTCTGGATTTGTGCCCGGTTGATGGCAATAGGCTCGCCCATCCATCAATTTTAAGACTTCAACTATATCTAACGATAATGGATACCTATCCCTTTTGTTGACTGATCATTAAGACTAATAAAATTATAATGAAGAAAGATTTGATTGTTTGTTTGTTTGCATTGAAAAGGCTCCGAAACTACAGAACCGATTTGAAAAATTCTTTCACTGTTGCGTAGCTCCGCTATCCCCGGGTGACATAGGATATATTATATTTTTTTTAAACTTAGAAATCCGTAAGAAAAATCTAGCGAGCGATGTCGCGGGGAGAGTGCTAGTAAGTAATATTTCTCCCAGCAATTTTAATTTATTTTGGCTTCTCTCCTAAATCCGACGTAATTATATCTCTTTGATATATTTCCAGAATATTTTTTAATTAACTGTCTGCGAAATTAATGCGGGAAGCCATTATTGCATTTATAAAATTAATTAAGATTTTTTTTTTGCTTGTAATTATTTGACTTATACTGACATCGGTGAAGGTAAACATCGTGAGGAAATCTAGTCTGGAATTAGAAATCTAATAGCGTAAAGAATTTTTTCAAATCGTTCCAGTAGTTTCTGAGATTGGTGCGTTTAAACAAACAAACAATCTTTTCAGCTTTATTAATATACAGGATAAAAATATGCTGACAAAACTAACAACAATAAAAGCATTCAAGTGACCATACCTATAGCCAAAAAGACAACAATAACTTACTTCTTGGCAGCGGTCCGGCGTTCGATTCTCCGCTGAGATAAAGCATTGTTTAGTTCCATGTACGACCCTGGTTTTTGGAAGTCAAATTCTTTAGATTATTATGTTTTGTACATTTCAAATTAGGAATGCGAAAAACAAAAAAAATGACTGAAAGATATTTGCTTTTGTTGTACATATTAAGCATTGCGCCTTCTGTTTATTTTTATGTCTTGTTTTACATAATGTCTTGGTTTCGATTCACAGGTCGGGCAGTGTTATTGGGTTTTTCCATCAGGATATCGGTATCGGCCTCGGAGTCTGGATTTGAGCTCAATTGATGGCAATAGGCTCGCCCCCTATTACGTGGGACTTAAACATAACTGCCGAAATGTAGGTACACTAATGGGTACGCCTCTGGCTAGCCCTTAAGAGGCTGATATTAAAAAAAAAACAGTACTTAAGTGAAACACAGTACCTCTCTGTAAGCAGATAGGACGAACAGTTACTCTTTCATACAACTAAAAATATATCATACTAGCTTGTGCCCGCGACTTCGTCCGCGTAAATTTCTGTTATCGCGGACACAGACGAAGTCGCGAAAAAAATTACCCATGTCCTGTCATTTCAATTCGAAACGACAGGTGGCGCCATCTATGATCATAAGAAGGTTATTGTGATTTTCCTCGAAAACATTACTTTTTTTCGGGATTAAAAGTACCCTATGTTCGTCCCTGTACACCTGGCAACATATATCCAAAATTTCAGGATGATCGGTTCAGTGGCTTAGGCGTAAAATGGTAACAAACAAACAAACAAACTTACTTTCCCATTTATAATATTAGTTAGGATTCACAATATCATATTCATGTCATTTACAATTACTTATAAAAGCGTCATTGTGTAAACGTTAAATACTTTTTGTCTTAAGTACCATTGAAATATGATTCGTTAATGACTGCACTTAAAAATAAATGTGCAGTGTTTGTCAAACTTTTATTTAATACTATCTTCTGCCCCCGGCTTCGTCCACGTGGTTTTTTTTTACTTGTGTTAAGTTACGTCTTTGGTTAGCTCTCGTGGCGTAATTGATAAATGGCGTATTGACATTGGGCCATTTTTTTCTTCTAAATACATGGTGTATTCATTCACTTACAACATAACATAACATCACGCCTGTAATCCCCGAAGGGTTAGGCAGAGGTGTACCCATAAGTACACCCACATTGCGCCAGTTATGTTTTTAGTCCCATGTAATTGGGGGCGAGCCTATTGCCAACAACCGGGCACAAATCCAGACTCCGAGGCTGCTACTGAGAAATTCCTGATGGAAAAACTCAAAAACACTTTTGCCCGACCTGGGAACCGAACCCAAGACCTCATGCACAGTAATCGCGCTTGTGACCACTGGACCAACGAGGCAGATTACGACAACTTACAAGATTTCCTATTTTCATTTATTTAAGTAAATAACCTTTGAAATTACTACCTGTATATATTTTTTTACAGAAAGCTCTTTCATAAAATCTCAATACTCAATACATTTTTATTTGATAAAGATATAGGAAGTCGATAAAAGTTATTACATTCATGTTTCTCCGATAAAATTGGTTTTACACATGATTCCATTTGATACCATAAGCTCCAGAAGGAATACGGGGAAATGCAATTTGATAAAATATCATGTTTTTTTTCTATCTAATGTATTTTATTCTACCTCAAATACATCATAGCCTAGCCTTTTCCCAGCTCCCCATGTTGGGGTCGGCTTCCAGTCTAACCGAATGCAGCTGAATACCAGTATTTTACATGGAGCGACTGCTTATCTGACCTCCACAACCCACTAGGTACTACGATACCCCTTGGTAAGACTGGTTGTCAGACTTTCGGGCTTCTGACGACCTGTAACGACTGTCAAAGATCCGCGATTGACAGCCGGGACCCACAATCTACCTCAAATACATTAGATGGAAATAAACCACGATAACTCTAACATAGTATAAAACAAAACCTTCCTGCCGTCTGTACGCTTAGATCTTGTAAACTACGCAACGGATTTTAATGCGGTTTGCGTCAATAGATATAGTGAAAAGCCTGATTTAGACAATGCGAGAAATATCGTGCGATTTGTCGTACATTGCAGGACCGCGCGTCTGTCGTGTCACAAGTGACCGACATCGACGAAAATGTACCACAACTTGCATGATATTTCTCTCTCGGCCAAGCCAAGTCACAGATATCAAAATAAATGTTTTGAGTTCGGTTCTCGGTTCTAGAGTTAAGTAAATATAAACTTTGTCTAGTCAGGCAGTATGATAGGTAGGTAGGTGCTGAATAATAAGTACCTCTAGTACTGATTATTCAGCAGCATCTAGTTACCAATTAGTCTGGAAATTGACTCCGACATAATTCGGAGAACGGTTGTAATCAAATCGCAAACATGTAATTATGAGACAAACAATCTTATAGAAATAAAGACATATAACATTACGCCTGGAATCCTCGAAGGGTTAGGCGGAGGTGTAGCCATTAGTGCACACACATTACGCCAGTTATGTTTAAGTCCCATGTAATAGGGGGCGAGCCTGTCGCCATCAACCGGGCTCAAATCTCCGAGGCTGCTACTGAGAAATTCCTGATGAAAAACCCAATATCACTTTGGCCGATCTGGGAATCGCACCCAAGACCGGCTCAGCCGGCGCGCTGGGACCACTAGTCCCAAGGCAGAGCTCATGATTTATTATTGCTTTCATTCGTAGGTCTTCTTTATCGTGTGCCTACACGATAAAGAGTAAAGTCTTATGACCCCACACCACACACCCTAGTGTCAGAGTTTCTAATCCGCCTCAAGGGCCTCTGACATGACATGGTTTGAGTGGGACAGTAATAGGCTGGTATAAGTACAGGTGGTCAAGAGAGATTTTCGTGCAGGTGCTCATCTGGAGGTGACCATACTCATTATGCCTAAAGGTGCTCCCTCACCGGGAGCATTCGCGTGTAATGTAACGTTACAGATTTGAGCATTACATCAATGAAGGAGGAGAACCGAGCATTACAATGCGCACCTTGTAATCATACAATGTGTAATATCTTGATACAACTTGTAACATCAATGCGCTCCACTTCCAATGTAATGCTCAAAGTCGAATCTATATGTAACATTACACGCAAATGCTCGTTAGTCAGGGAGGTATTATTGTAATGTAATGCTCAAAGTTGAATCTATAATGTTACAATACACGTGAATGCTCCCGGTAAGGGAGCACCTTAAGACTAAACCCAAAAGACCTCATAATCAACAGTCGCGCTTTGCAACTGCTGACTACATCAAACGAGGCAATTTTTTTTTCAAATAAACTAACTTCAATACTTCTCAATATCGCTCGTACAATATCGCACATTCTTCATTCGATGACGTACAACGAATCACACAACTTATCTCCTGTTTATATTTCATGTATAAATATTATATATTATGCATGTAAAAATGTGTGAACTCAGTCTGTAATCTTTTGCTGTATCTCTGATAGTGATTTTTTTTTATGAATAAAAGAGTCTGGGTATAAAAAAATGCCAGACTTTGATATAAATTGTGGGGCGAAGACCTGACTGGAAGTTGTTCGAAATAGTCACCGCGACCCTGGAACGCAAGGAGGAACTCGGAGAGGTTTTAGTCAGTGTCTGACACTCCCTTCCTCTCTGCCCAAAGCAGAACAAGTAATTTGATAGAAAAAGGGCAAAGACCTCTCTCTCCTTCTCATACAGAGAATATAGTCATAAATAAGGTTAGAAATTAATAAGTTCCATTAAAAGAAACGTGTTTTTTTAAATGTAGTGTTAAATATTATAAAGAGGCCGGTTTTTATTTTTCACTATGTGGAGTATTTTTATCATGTTTGTGTCGTGATAATCAGTGGTTAAAGCGAGAGGGGGAGGGGGGGTACTGTGACTTATACAATTAATAATACTTCCTATGTTCCTATAGGCTTTACACATATTTGTTCCGTGCAGGAATCTAACCCGCGACACGCCACGCAGTAACCAATCGTTTAATCACTGCGCCAAAACGTGTCGCCGTTTTAATACTGCCTTGTTACTTATTTCTCGCCTCGTTGGTCTAGTGGTCGCAAAGCCCAACTGCTGAGCTGTTCATGGGTCCGTTTCCAAGGTCGGTCAAACTGTTATAGCGGTTTTCCATCAGGAATTTCTCAGTAACAGCCTCTCAGTCTGAATTTGTGCCCGGTTGATAGAAGTAGGCTCGCCCCTTATTACATGGGACTTAAACATAACTGGCGGAATGTGGGTGTACCTCTGCCTTATTCTTCGGGGATTACAGGCGTGGTGTTATGTTATATTTTGTTATTTAGTTCAATTAGTCAGCCATAGACACGGTCTGTCATTACCATCTTATTAAAAAAGTATTTATCTCATAGCATAAAGTAAATTAATTAGGATGTGTACGACTCATCTAGCCAGAGAGCCTAACAGTACATAGTTGGTCAACTGCAAATATTTGAGTGTTATTCGGTGTACGTTTTCACCATGTGCCACGAGTCGTGAGGAATTCATTAGTAGCACAGTTATAATTAGATTTCAGTACCGTCTAGACATGGTTCTAGCATTAAGGTTTTTTTACGTGTAAAAAACCGTTGATGTTCAACTGTTTCGGTTTTTCGAGAACGTTCGGAGTTTGATCGTAAAATTTGAAGCCTATTATTATCCTACTGCAGCGCAAAGGCCTCTTTTCATACAGAGAAGGCACGAGCATTGATCACCACGCTTGCTCAAGAATTTGTGATTTCAGACTTTCATATATTAATTTTTATTATAAGTCCAGGTTTCCTTATGATGTTTTCCTCCACCGATGTCCGTGGTATCCAAAATTAACTTGGAATATACATTATTAATTGGAAAAGTCACATTGGTATCGACCTTTCACTACTGGGGCTATCACGAATTGCTAGCTAGATTTCACCATAAAAAAGTACTCATGTTTTAGTTAATAAGTGATTAATAAACTCAATTAAACTTTGTGGATGGAATAAGGGCACTGATATAATAATGTGTAATTAAAAAGAGTAGTTTTAAAAAATATGGATTAGCTGGCTTTTTTGATCGCATCATAATAATAGTTTTATTATCCAAAATCAAGTTCTAAAGTATATATACATAGACATAAACTCACGCCTTTTTCCCATGAGGGTATGCAGAAACCACAGAACGCCACCTACTGCGATCCTTCTTACATACTCCTTTCGCCTCATCTACGTTAACACATCTCGTCACGCCGTTTACGAGTACTAAGCACCTGATCTTTCTGAAGAAAATCACCAATAAGGTCAGTGTAGGTCTTCCTAAGGCGACCCCTCCCTGCGTTGCCACTCACCTCTACCATACAAATACCTTTTGTTAATAGTCTTTCATTCATCCAAAAAAAAAACCGTTTTATTAATTAATTTCCTTCAAATTCTAAGTGTTTTACGTAATAGAGATGCTAATTTTAGCTATCGATAGACAGCAACAAGTCCACAACTTGACAATTTCCATGCAACGAAAATGAGTTTTTCCTGTGCCCTTATCACGCTCAGCCAAACATTTTCCCGCCTACAGCCTGCCTTATGGGCGCTTCCATGGCCGCGTAGCAACAGAATTTGAATTTAAATATTCTAGCCTATCTGCTCCCTGCGACATCGTATGCATTGTTTTTCCACCCGTGTTAAGTTACGATTAGGCGTTTTGGCGTTTATATCGTACTTGCTTACAAATTTCCAACCCCTTTTTGCCGCCTTAGGGGGTGATTTCCGAGATAAAAACTATTCTATGCCCTTCCCCAGGTCTTAAACTATCTCCATGCCAAATTTCATCAAAATCGATTCAGCGGTTTAAGCGTAAAGAGTTAGCAGACAGACAGACGCACTTTCGCATTTATAAAATTAGTATGGATGTTTATACCTTATGAATCTGGCTACGATATACGAAAAGAATTTTCGCAATCCGATTGTTAGTTTCAGAGATGAGACGCCAATTAATTTGATTGTACCTACAACAAATTATCAGCTTGACATAAAATGGCATTTTATCTAAAGCTTTAATAAAGTAATATAACTTTAAAACTGACTAAAGCCGTCAATAGTTTAAAGCCTACGTGACTACCATTATCAAAAGTAGCACATAACACGAATAAAGGTGCCAACACACCTGAAACGCCCACGCAAACAACTCGTGACTCGTAACGTGGCTAACGTTACAAGTATCTTTCCGCCCTAACGAATCGCTAATCGCCGCGTTTCGTTATTTCGTTTAACGACGCTGAATCATGCGCATACAAAAATAGCCATGACGTAGTTTTAAAACATTTCCTGTCACGCTAAACGGTCGAATATAACTCTTGCGCACAGCGTACAGAGTCGCATTTCTATTGGAATATTCTAATCTAGTGTCAGAATTTGAAATAGTTCTATGCAATTCGCGAAGTATAATTCATAATTCGAACGTTTGAATTTAGAATGTGTGTTCTATTCTTGAAAGTTTAACGTTTGTTTTTTTGTTCTTTATTTGAAATTACTTTTTATTGTTAATTTAGACTTTGTCGTGTTGTTTTTAGGTATATTTTTGCATGATAAGTGTAATCTGATTATTCGTTCGTGCGTTCTCATTTCGTTCATGTAGGTATCGTATAACGGGCGCTATCCGTTAGCGGCGTTCGCCACTTAGAGATAAAAGTGATAATATTCGTTTATCATTGTGATAAAACCGTTATCTTTTCAATATAGCCATTGTTTGTGGCACTGTCTTGTCTATGCTTGAGACAACCGACTTGGAAAAAGAAGGTATGTATTTATATATTGTGCAATATTTTTGTATTTTTTCTTGTACCAATAGTAGTAGTACTTAGTAGGTACTTACTTTTTGACTTTCAAATATTTTATAATTATTTTTAAATTGTTTATTCTTTACTAACTGAGATTAAAGACGTTTTTTTTTTTTTAACTTAAATCAAACGGCATTTGCTAAACGGTCAATTTTAACTCTCGGTTAAATATATTAGTTTAATTTTACCTACAGTTCATTTCCTTTTGTTTTTTGACTTCAACAATCAGCGCGGATAGTCACGGATAATACCTAGAAAATTAATGTAACAATATAGGACAAAAAAATAAGTCATTATTACCTACTAGTTATAACGCCCCCTTGTGGGCGCTGCAGGCCTAAAGGGGGGCGGTGAGAGACCCAGAAAAAAATCGGGGCGTTGTGTGGAGTCTTGGGGAGCGATTTGTAATTTCATCTACTTACTAGGTGGTTTTTAAGTAGGTGAAAAATGGGGGCGCTAGAAAATAATTTATTCTCAAAGTGGGCAGTAGACAAAATAAGTTTGGGTACCCCTGTTTTAAACTCCAGAAGGGATTTTAATGCAGATAAAGTCATTCAGAGCAAGGCTTATATGTTTAGTTAGTATTGTCGTCACTGTAGCGTGACGTGGTACCGGGATGTACTTATTTATCAATTTACTTGATTTAAACACTTAATATTCTTTAAACTTTGTGCATTCGCTTTAAATTAAATTATATTTGTTAATACTCAAATGTTATTCTAGGCTTGACAACCGCATACACGCGGTCTGCTTCTTTTCTAAAATCAAAGTCATATTTATCTCATATGACTTTCATATGACTCAAATAGTTTGCATATGGCTCAACCAGCCAGGGTTTCTACAGTATCTACGTTGTACCCCTGCGAAGTCGGGGCCAGTCGCTAGTATTTCCATAAAATTATGGAACAAATCTTTTAATAATTAATAAACAGTTTAATAAGTCTTAACAATACTATACAACTAAATAAATAGCTCACACGTGATTACAGTTCAATGACCCTCTGAATTAGGTCGCGAAAATTATGTAGAGCCAACCGCTAAAGTCGAGTTATCGATTTTTTTTATCGATGAACGAATCGATTAAATTATAAGGAGTGTAAACTATAACTGGACAACTTGATTTGAGGCGCTCAAATTTGTTGGAATTAGGTCAGTGACAGCGAAAATGTTTACAAGATTTTTCTTTGTCGCTTTTCCGAGTAAAGTGTGTGGCTGTGTGGTCTGCTGCGATAGGATTTTTTTTTTAAATATCCTTTTGCTCGCGTTTGGACTTTTACAACGTTACATCGCGCCTGAAATCCCCGAAGGGTTAGGCAGAGACCATTTATAAATAGAAATGCACTTTCTGTGAAAATTTCAACTTTCTAGCTATTACGGTTCATGAGATACAGGCTGTTATCAGACTACAGTCGTTAGCACCCTTTGGGTACGGAAACCTAAAGAAGAAAATTAATTACATTACGCCTGTAATTCCTGATGGGTTAGGCAGAGGTGTAAACCCATTTTTCGCCAGTTGTTTAAGTCCCATGTAATAGGGGCAAGCCTATTGCCATCAACCAGGCACAAATCCAGACTCCGAGGCTGCTACTAAGAAATTCCTGGAAAAACCCAGTAACATTTTGCCCGACCTGGGAATCGAACCGACCGACATGCTCAGCAGTCGTGCTTTGCAACCATCGACCAATGAGTCAGTAAAATTCTAGAATCGTTACAATATTCGTTATCATAAACATGGTTATCAGTAACGAAATCAAAACAAGGCGATACTAGATAATGAGCACACGTTTTGTCTCTTCAGTTGCCCTAGAAGCAGGCACGTTTATATATTTAGTCATGACTTATTTCAAAAATACATAAAACGGAAATCGTAAATGAGAAAAGCAAAGAAAAACCTGTCAAAAAACGACACACGTTTTTGGCAAACCTGAATTAGAATCGTTAGTGAAAAAAATATTATGACACAATGACATTTAGCGTCCGCCATATTGGATTTCATGTGACGTCATATATAGTAGAAGTCGTACTCTGGCCAGAGATAATTTCAACGATATTATACCTATCTGTAGTTTTTAGTTTAGTTAGATTTAGATTAGGCAGTACAAAGTTACAAGTTAAGTCATTTAAATATTTAAAATGGCTGTAAGATGCTTGTAAACAAAAAAATAGGTATATTACTTTCAGACAATTGCTTGCTTATGGTTGCAAAGCGCAACTCCTGAGCTGGTTTTGGGTTCGATTCCCACGTCGGGAAAAGTGTTATTGGGTTTTGCATCAGGAATTTCTCAGTAGCAGTCTCAAAATCTGGATTTTTATAGGCTCGCCCCCTATTACATAAATGGGACTTACACATAACTGGCGAAATGTGGGTGTATGCCTGTACCCTCTGCCTAATCATTCGAGGATTACAGGCGTGATGTTCTGTTATGTTTGTAATAACGATCCTAAAATGTAACGAAGTTCTATCTTCATTCCGCGTTTCAGAATTAAGCCAAAATTCTAAAATGTCTCACGGATAAATACAATCGGAATAAAAGTATTTTATATTTAGCTAGACCAGCTAGTAAGTAGTAGCAAGGTGTTCATCCATCCATCCACAGAAACTTTCAGACTCCGAGGCTGCTAATGAGAACTTCCTGATGGAAAAACCCAATAACACTTAGTCCGACCTGGGAATCGAACCCAAGACCTCGTGCACAGCAGTCGCGTTTGCGACCACTAGACCGAAGCAGTTCCAATCTTCTAAATGTTATTCAATATTTCAAATTGTCTTTCTAACGCCAAATTCATAATGTTTATTTTCACAATTTCATCAAGTATTTACTTCCTGCGTGTTATCATGAAGCCACACCTAGAGCGCCCAAATAAAACCTGTCCATTTATATTTATAATGGATAAGTAAACAAACTAATCGATGGAACACGTTAAATCGATTTATTTTATCTATTTCCTTCCGATGTTTTTCGCAACCTTTTTTATGTATTTAGGTAGAGGAAGTTTGTACTGGCGTTATTTTTTTAGGGTTCAGACTTTCAGTACGCAAAATGTAAAACGGGACCTTATTGCTAAGACCTTGTCCGTCCGTCTGTTACCAGGCTATATCTCGTGAACCGTGTTAGACTGTTGAAATGAATACATCATCTGTTTTCACACATGATGTATTTCTGTGGCCGCTGTAACTAATACTAAAAAAACAGAATAAAATAAATATTTAATAAAAACAATAAATAATTATGACATCTTCAGACTAATACATTTTAAATATAAACAAACTAAAAACTACTGCACACGAAAAGACGACGTCGTGTTACGCTGCGAGGTGTCACGTAGTCTTCCTCTTCCACGAAACCGTCGAAACATTACAACAAAAAATTTAAGGGGGCTCCCAAACAAGTCATACAACAGACATGACATTTTAGTCGTTTTTTTTATAATGGTCAGAACCCTTCGTGCGCCAGTCCCACTCACACTTGGCCGGTTATTTTTTAATTTATTTATTTGCCCGGCCATGTAAGCTTTTAGTCTAAACTTTTTTTTGTTTAGTAAAAACTTTTTTACCTTCCGACTTTACTTTTATTGGATGTTAATTGTTAGGTTTCAATTGAAAGTTTTTTTCGTTCAGGAAATTCGATGTGAATGTTTTATTTTCAAGCTTCGGTGATTTTAAACAAGTCTGGCCTATACATCGTTCCATGCCATGAACGTTGTTTTGTTTGAACGCGATTATCTCCGGAACTACTGGTCAGATTCTGAAAATTCTTTCGATAATAGGAAGCTAACTTATCCCAGTGTGCTAAAGGCTATATTTCAGTACCAAAAATTAATGATTACATTAATTTATTTTTCTTTCTGTATATCTACATATACACGGTTACTTTTAGGTAGACCTGGAACCGGGAGCCATAAACTCGATCATCAAACTCGAAACGATTGGGACCTTTTTTTTCAAAAAAAAACAATAAAAAATAATCAGCTGTTCAGTACATTTATATTCGTCTAACTCGTCAAAGTGTATTAAACAGCTGTTTTTTTTTATTGTTACTTTTTGGAAAAAATGGTCCCAATCGTTTCGAGTTTGATGATCGAGTTTATGGCTTTCAGTTCCAGGACGACCTAAAAGTAACCGTGTATTATAAATATACTAATATAATGATGAGGTTAAGTTTGTGAGATTGAAGGGGGTAATCTCTGGAACTACTGAACCGATTTTGAAAATTCTTACGCAAGTTGGAAGCTACGTTATCACTGAGTGCTATAGGCTATTATTTGACTTCTTTTTTAAGGTGGTAACAATCATCAAATGACTCCTTCCGCCCTGGGTGGGACGGTAGTGAGTGTCAGACTTTTACTGACTAAACAAGTTACTATAATTTAAAAAATTCAAAAACACGACTGCAAAAATTGCACATATTTGTGCTTTGTTTACTCGTCAGTTTTTTTTACGACGTTTTTTATTTACAGTGTTATATATTTTTTAAATGTACTTGTCAAATTCTAGACGATAAACATAGACACGACCAGATTCATTAAAAAAAAATTGAGGCTGGTATTAATTTACGTTTTAAAGTGACCACAGAGGATTCTTTTTATTTTTAACTAGCCTATGCCTATACTCGGAACGATGCAAGGATTGTAACGATACCCCATACATCTAAATCGGTTCAGGCGTTTAAAAGTTATGGTGGAATAAAGAATCTCACATACATACATACATACATTAACCCTGAACACATAACACTCCTTTTTTGGGGCAGTCGTGTAAAAACCACCCTGTTCCTTCTGTTGCCCTTTACGTTCTGGGGCCACGGTATCCTGTTAAGACGTCCCGCAACCCCGGAGACTATATTTGACTGTAAAAAAACTAGTCACATCCAATGCTTCCTACTCCATGTTCTTGATAAGTAAATCAAATTGAAACCTTGAAGGTTAGGCGCGTCAGGAATACGACTCGCGATGTCTCCGGGTTGCACTTGTTTTTGATATGTATAAGTAGGTTTTGTATGGTATAAGTAGGTCTAATAAACTTCAAAAACAACTAGCACTCTCCTGCGACTTCGCTCACGTGTTTTTTTTTACGGATACCAATGTTTTACTGCCTCGTTGGTCTAGTGGTCGCAAGCGCGATTGCTGTGCACGAGGTCTTGGGTTCGATTGCCAGGTCGGGCAAAGTGTTATTGGGTTTTTCCATTAGGAAGTTCTCATTAGCAGCCTCGGAGTCTGGATTTGTGCCCGGTTGATGGCAATAGGCTCGCCCCCTATTACATGGGACTAAAAACATAACTGGCGAAATGTGGGTGTACTTCTGCCTAACCCTTCGGGGATTACGGGCGTGATGTTATGTTATGTTTTATTTAGCAATAAAATTGTCCACTTAGAAATAACGTAGTGTCATCACATCAGTATAATAATACCCATAGGCCATAACCCTTTAAACAGAAACATAGGTACAGTCAGCAAAACAAATAGGTATGCAAGTTCTTCAAATATAGTTAAAATTTTCTTAGAAACCGATGGATGTCTTTAACTGAAACTTAACTTAATTAATTAACTGTTCATTTTCTACGTTTTAAATTAAATTACATTCGAAAAAATCTATCGGTTTCTTTCAAAACTTCAACTATAATATACCTGAAGACCCTAGATGCCTATCTGTGTTGCTGATTGTACCTATGCCGTTTGCTTAAGAACTTTTTTATTTATTTGAACTTTATGCAACAAAAGTAGAAAGGCGGACTTAATGCCATAGAGATTCTCTTACAGTCAACCAAAGGTGATTCTTCTTTATCGTGTGGGCAGTAAGGCCTTACGACCCCACAAACCCTAGTGTCAGAGTTTCTAAACCGCCTCAAGGGCCTCTGACATGGTTTGAGTGGAACAGTAAGTCCAGGTTTCCTCACGATGTTTTCCTTCACCGATGCCAGTGATGTCCAAAATAAACTTTAGAAAGTACATGTGAATTGAAAAATTCACATTGGTACTTGCCCGGATTTGAACCCACAACCTCTTGCATGAGAGGCGGGCGCTTAAACCACTGGGCCATCACGACGATCAAACCAAAGGTGGTGAAGAGATAACATGGTAGGTGCAAGTTATTGTACAAGCGTCAAAACAATTAAATAAGAGATATAAGTAAAAAGTACACAAAAAAACATAAATAAAATGAAGTGTACACAAGTACAAAATCATCATGAGCTAGTTTGCCTTCCCATCTCTAAAAGTTCTCCCAAATAATGATTTGTTCTTGTGACGTCACAATCGCGGTCACCGATCAATTTCTAGACCTTGTAAAACGTACGTGCAGGCACGTGAAAGTGTTGCACATCGACATACCTGGTTGGTTAATCAAAATATTATTTACTAGCTTATGTCCGTGACTTTGTACGTATACAAGTCATTGATATCTTAAGACGTATTCTATGACACTTGACCAGTGTAGCTTTCTATCAGTAAAACATTTAATATCCGGACCAGTACTTCTAGAGATTACCTCTTACAAACAATTTTACATTATTTTAATATGAGGATTATTTAATACTATCTTCTGCCCGCGGTTTCGCCCTCGTAAAAGTAACTTTCCGTACAGTTGAACTATTGTCCTAAGGGGAACACATTACCGTTATAAAAAGTATCCTATGTGCCAATTTCCGAATGTTTGAACACATTTGGATAGAAATTCAATATGGCGGACACCCAAGATGGCGGACTAGTTATTTTTAATGCACTCCTATAATATGGGTATCAAATGAAAGGGCTTGCTGAGAATAATTCATAAAAGTAAAAAAAAAAATTTTTTTAATACAAGTTTTTTTTAAATGCGATAAAATAAACTCCTATAAAACTTTTATTATCAACTTATAACGACATTACACAATTTATAAAACTACTTAGATTGTTTGATAAAAGAGTTAGGCAACTGTCTATCATCATCATCATCTGCCTAGCCTTTCCCCAACTATGTTACGGTCGGCTTCCAGTCTAACCAGATGCAGTTGAATACCAGTATTTTACACGGAGCGACCGCCTATCTGACCTCCATAAACCAGTAACTGTGTAATACGACGGGTATCTGTTTGTCTGTGCCAACCCATAAATAAACTGCCAAAACAATAAAACTTCAGTCTATCAAGTAAAACCAATGTTTTGTAAGGTCAAGGTTAAATTTTATTTATTCGTCGCTACTACCCAAGGGCGGGGATGATACAAGGGGGTCTATTTAGGGGTTCAAAGTCATGGCGCATCGATTTTAAGGCACGCGACATGGATTTAGGAAGTGATATTTTTAGTGTAGGTACCTGGAAAAGGGGAGGACAGCTAAGAATATTTTTCAGACTAGCGAATTCGTTCGCGTGATTTTTCTTACAGAACCCCTAATTTGTCGCGGGACGTCTTAACAGGATACCGTGGCCCCGGAACGTAAAGGGCAACAGAAGGAACAGGGTGGTTTTTTAGTCAGTAAAAGTCTGATAGTCCCTCGGGGACCCAGGGCGGAAGGACCACTGCCACTGTCCGGGGCGTGTCGAATATGAGTGTCGCCAATCTTCCTCAAGCAACCGTGATGATATGACAATACCCGCGCCTTCTATATATGAGAAGAGGCCTTTGCCCAGCAATGGGACAATAATATCTGTAACTTTTCCACGCATAATATAACATCACGCCTTTACAGGCGTGTGAGTACAAGGGTTAGGCAGAGGTGTACCCATTAGTACACCCACATTTCGCCAGTTATGTTTTTAGTCCCATGTAATAGTAGGCGAGCCTATTACCATCAAATCCAGACTCCCGAGGCTGCTACTGAGAAATTCCTGATGGAAAAACCCAATAACACTTTGCCCGACCCAAGACCTCATGCACAGCAGTCGCGCTTGCGGCCATCGAGGCAGTCTTTTCCACGCATATTAATATCGAATGAATTTCTACGGCCTTGGCCGCCCCAAAAATAGTCCCATACATAAATAATGGTTATCGATTGGATAGTAGACTTGTAATATGGCGTATGGAGAAGTAATGGATTAGTCAATTATTTGACTGCCTCGTTGGTCTAGTGATCGCAAAGCGCGACTGCTGGGCATGAGATTTTGGGTTAGATTTCCAAGTCGGGCAGTGTTTTTGTGTATTTCCATCAGGAGTTTCTCAGTAGCAATCTCGGTGTCTGGATTTGTGCCCGGTTGATGGCAATAGGCTCGTCTCCTATTACATGGTGCTTAAACATAACTTACCAAATGTGGGAGTACACCTCTGCCTAACCCTTCGGGGATTACAGGCGTGATGTTATGTGATGAATCTCTCAAGTTTCTCGACTTTTTAGAAATCCTTGAATCATTTTTATTTTCTTATTTTTTGTCTACTCATGAGTCATGACGTAAAATCTCATACAATGTAATAAAAAACGTAATCTTGATCACTTTCTACGCCTTGAACTTGTCCACGTGCGCACGCGTCTTATATTTAGACTGTTTGTGTGTTGCCTTACGTTTTTACTGCCGGTGCGGTTGAAACAATTGTTATTGTGTTATAGTAACCCTGTTTTTTTTTATTGTACAATTGAAGTAATTTTGTACTAACTTTTACCCGCGTCTTCGTCTACCTTCATTTTCTTACGGGTCCCTAATTTTTTTTAAAAGAATTTAGCCTATAGCACTAAGCGATAATAAAAATAAATTTCAAACTATGTCATGCAAAACAGGACCGCCATTTTGAATCTATGACGTCATATATCTCATAACCGACGGACAATCGTGACGCTTTTAACGATACCTCATTAGTTAATAGTAAAGGAGATCATTATGCACATTCAGATGAACATACATACACAGATAGACTGTTAAATTTCCTAAATTTTATAAAAACTAAAATTAAAACATTATTATGATAAATCAAGACATTTTTAAAAATGGTTTAGTTTTTATAACGTAATAATCTTACTGCTATTATAAATGCAAATGTTTGGATGGATGTTTTTTACTTAATCACGCCAGAACGTCTAAACGGATGTGGATGAAATTTGACACAGAGTTAGATTAAGTACTTATAGTCTGGAATAGCATAAAGGCTACTTTTTATCCCGAAAAAATGTACGGTTTTACACACATAAACTCACACCTTTTTCCAATGGGTGTAGTCAGAAACCACAGAACGCCACCTGTTACGATCCTTTCGCCTCATCTACGTTCATCGTTCTCGTTCGTTCGTTCGTTCAATGGGATAAAATATCAACTTTGATGCGGACGGAGTCACGGGGAGAAACTAGTGGTAGTTAAAACATTAGCCATTGATGTTTAACACGTTTTTACACACAATTGACGAGAATTCGACATTGTGGCGAATCGATGTCGATAATTTGACGTGTTCCTATTAGTACTACTACTAAATGTGAATGACGAATTAATTCAATTTTCTTTTTCATATGAAGTATTTTAGTTTTCTTGATTTTGTACCGTTTTTTTTATCAAAAAGTATTTATTATTCACTAGCTGTTGCCCGAGACTTTATCCGTGTAAATGTCAGTTATCGTGGCCCCAGACAAAGTCGAAGTGGAGATTGAAAAAAAAGTAGCCTATGTCCTTTGTTGGGGTTCAAACTTACCCTGTACCAAATATCATCAAAAGTCAAAGTCAAAGTCAAAACATTCATTTCAATTAGACCATTTACAGGCACTTTTGAATTGTCAAGGGTTCGGTCAGATAGTCCGAAAGTTGAAGCTAGTTGCTCGTTCCAAAACGGAGGTAGGCGTCTATGGAGAAGAACGAGCAAACTCCACGGCACTCTTTTTTCAATTAGGTTTTTACAAAATCAGTTCAGTGGTTTAGTAAGCAAGTATTCTATAAATTCAAAAGTCTCATTTTACAAATTCCCTCAAAATATTTGATATCAGAGTAAAAATCTTTGTCAATAACGTCGTTATTCGCTGGCATTTTGCCAAAATATGTTTTCGTCGTACTACTATACCATAGATATAGTGCATGGGACTTGCGACCATTGTGCATAAGATAATGGCCGTTTTAAGCCAAAATGCTTTACATAGTGTTTTGGCCAGCGAGAATTGTGATGTAAGTAGACATTTTTATGGGAATTGAATAATGGACTGAATTCTTAAACTATCTTGTGCCAAATTTCATCAAAATCGATTCAGCGGTTTAAGCGTGAGGAGTTAACAGACGGACACACTTTTGCATTTATAATATTAATATGGTTAATAACTATATAATGGTGCCGATTCCTTTGTTCACAAACTAGACTAATTTTAGAGAATTGACATCTCTTACTAACATACAGCGAAAGGAAAGGACGGTGACATTAAAGAACTAAGTTAGCGATGTGAAATTATTTTTGCCTTGAACTTTTCCGTATTTTTAATCCTTACGTTTTAAGATGTCAACTATAATATAATTGTATGGATGTGTCAGCCCGAAAGTCTGACAACCAGTCTTACCTAGGGGTATCATATTACCCAGTTACTGGGTTGTGGAGGTCAGATAGGCAGTCGCTCCATGTAAAATACTGGTATTCAGCTGCATCCGGTTAGACTGGAAGCCGACCCCAACATAGTTGGCAAAAGGCTAGGCAGATGATGTATGGATGTGTCAGATTGACTAAATTTGACAGCTCTTATTTACATTAGTCTCTTTCTTGTTTTATTGGACAGAAAAAGATGGAAATAGTCTAATTTTAGTTTAGTTTGTGACCAAGAGAATCGGCACTAATACCAAGGAAAAGAAGAAGAGAAGGTCACTGTGTTAATACCAACCTCTAAATTCTAAACAAAAAAAGGGATTCAAAAACCGGTAAAGTAATAAAATATGAAACTAAAACAAATAAATTAAAGGTACAATCAACAGTCCTAATTGGAACAAACATACTACAGTGACTATCTAGCACGAGGTTACGGAGAGACGAAAAACAACAGCATAGACAAGCCGTAGTTATGTTTCTTTTTTTTCCTTAACATTGGTGCCGATTCCCTTGGTCACAAACTAAACTAAAATTAGACTATTTCCATCTTTTTCTGTCCAATAAAATAAAAAAGAGACTAATGTAAATAAGAGCTGTTAAATTTAGTTAATCCGACACATCCATACTATTATAGTTGACATCTTAAAACGTATGGATTAAAAATACGGAGAAGATCAAGGCAAAACTAATTTAACTTCTCTAACTTAGTTCTTTAATGTCACGGAATGTCACCGTCCTTTCCTTTCGCTGTATGTTAGTAAGAGCTGTCAATTCTCTAAATGTAGTCTAGTTTGTAAACAAGGGAATCGGCACCATTATCGATCGATTGAGTTGACTTAGACAAAAAACAATTAATGATCTACCATGATAGCCCAGTGGTTAAGGGCTTTCGGCTTTTATGCGTATGGTGGCGGCTTCATTCTTGGGCAAGTACCAATGTGACTTTTTCAATTCATATTATCGATCATTAAAATGATCGATAATTCAGTACTTTTTAATTTTATCTTGGACATCACTGACATTGGTGAAGAAAAACATCGTGAGGAAATCTGAATTTAATATAACATAACATCACGCCTATAATCCCCGAAGGGTTAAGCAGAGGTGTACGTATTTGTAAACCCACATTTTGTCTGTTATAACCAAGAATAAATTCAGACTCTAAGGCTGCTACTGAAAAACCCAATAACAGTTTGCACGACCTGGGAATCGAACCCAAGACCTCATGCTCAGCAGTCGCGCTTTGCGACCACTAGACCAACGGAGGCAGTCAAAGTGTTATTGTTGATTCAAATCAGTCTTATGGTTGATTGGCTTAGTACTTATAGGCTGTATAACATCACGCTGCGGCCCACAGGAGCGGGGCAGTAACTAAAGACGTACCTAAATAAAACTGCGGCGTGTATGACTGTATGACATTTTACCCCTCCCCCCTGCACACTACTACTGCAACTACCTCAGAACATCAACACGATAAGACCAAAAACAACGTACCTTTAAACGTAAATAAATGATAAAAAACACATAACGCCGAAAAAACATGACTTTTATCATTATAATTAACAGTTTAATAAAAACATTTTAGACTTTACACCAATTAAATATTTTTTGTATAAATTTTGAATTTTCTTTCATTCAGTTTCATTCCATTTTTCGTTTTGGTATGTGGTAGTGCTTGTGCCTCTTAAATTTTATATCTTTTCGTGTTATTTTCTGTGTAAACTTGTATAGTGCTAATCTTTATATCAATAATAATAGTTGCCGAACCGAATTTCGGTCACGGTGGCAAAGTACGCAGAAGATAGTATAGTGAACAAGGTGTGTGCGCAAACACAGGTGCACTCTCTCTTCCCTCACTCTCATAGTGCGATGGGACGGCAATCCGACACGACCGGGGAGAGATTAGGCGCAAGACGAACGGATTTACGTGCTTTCCAAGGCGCGGGAGTGTCACATAACATCCAAACTCCGGACTGTTTAAGAACTTCCTAAAGAAAAACCCAATATCATTGTGCCCGATTTGGGAATTGAACCGAAGGCCTGTCATGCTCAGCAGTGACGCTTGCGATATTGCAGTTACCGCTTCATCGCAACATTTATTGAATAACAGCGTACCAACATTTCGAAATTCATCAAATACCTTAGCTCTATTGCAAGGGCGGATCCATCATGGGGGACATTACCCCCCTCTGAGCTTATTATTGCCTTTAATTCGATGTTTTTGTAATCGATACGGTTAACCCCGACTAGACCAAGATTATATGACCTCCCCTCAATTGAAAGCTGGATCCGCCCTTGCTCTATTGATAAATTATTGTTTTTGATGCCATAACTAACCATCTTTCTCCTTGTCCAC
This sequence comes from Hoplodrina ambigua, assembly GCA_949774945.1. Classification (NCBI taxonomy): domain Eukaryota; kingdom Metazoa; phylum Arthropoda; class Insecta; order Lepidoptera; family Noctuidae; genus Hoplodrina; species Hoplodrina ambigua. Next base: position 1,800,565 of record OX458991.1, read on the forward strand.
AGATCAACAGCACCCAATCACGCGCCGCTACACAACAAATGGATTAGCTTTATATTATAATATAAGCCAATCATATTTAGCCTAAGAATAACAATGTCGCACCACATAGTGACAGTTTGCATGTTCTGCCTCCTCTGCGCAGCTCATTCGTGCGGCTCGCACATAGACATACAGAACGACGGCATACTTAAATACGATGGAAATATTAATGATGTAGATCATTTGAATATAGATATAGAAGAGAAAAGAAAGCTCCCTTCAAGGTACCAACAAAAATTACAGAAAATAAGACAAGGGAAAACGAAAAGAGAGGTTATAGTCAACCCGGGAACGTACGTGACGGAGATATTTAGGTTATACGGTGATGCTGACAGTATGACAATGAATTTGACTGGCTTCAACAAGATGCTTGAAGAGTTGGATCTTCACAAGCTGGTGGAGGGCGGAGAGAACAGTGAAAGCAGGAGATATTTCCACGGACAGAATATCAAAGAAGATGTTGTTAATGTGAGTATTTCTTTGTTACTTTTAACAAATATGCCGACGGTCCTTCTGATGTTATGTCACCGGTGCCTGTACTAGAGGCCTTATAGATGCTTTACCATCCCAAAGACCACAAGAAGATAAACGAGAGAAACATCAATATAATTTTTCAAAACTTATCAATTCTTGACTGCCTCGTTGGTGTCTAGTGGTAAGTATTGGGTTCGATTCCCAGATCGGGTAGCGTTTTTGGGTAATTTCATCAGGAATTCCTCAGTAGCATCCTCGGAGTCTGGATTTGTGCTCGGTTGATGTCAATAGCCCAAATTACATGAGACTTAAACATAACTGGCTAAATGGGGGTATCTACACCTACTTTTGATTTATAGTAATTCCTGACAGACATCCAAGCTTGATAATTATTTAAATTCTCTATAAAATGTCCCTAACAATAATCTTTTCAATCTTTCCAGTGTATGAACAGCTCAGACCTAATCACAACAGTGAACACTCGGTTAAAACCACAACACAATCATTCACATTCAGAACATGGTGATCACAACCATGACTCAGAAACAATCCATCCACCGTCATCTATCATCACGGAGGCCACTCTCCAGACAATATGCCCAATCCTCCTCTACCAGAAACTAGCAAATACTTCCATAGAACGCACTGGATGCGTCAAGGAAACCAGCATAGGGAGAAGCACAGACGTGACGATACAACACGCGTCAATGAAACATATACCACAAGAAATGGCATATACGAAAAATATGTACGCAGTCTGGTTATATTCGTCCCTGTGTATATTCGCGATTAGTGCCTGTGGTCTTCTAGGAGTCGCTGTCATTCCAATCATGCATAAGACTTATTATAACCATCTACTGCAGTTCTTAGTAGCTTTAGCAGTTGGTACGCTGTGTGGTGATGCCTTGCTGCATCTGATGCCTCATGCGATGAGTCCGGAGCATGACCACGGTCACAGCCATGGACACACAGAGGTCGAAGTACGAGCCTCACATGATGATGGAATGTGGAAAGGGCTCGCTGCCATGTTGGGAGTCGTGTTCTTCTACTTCACAGAAAAAGGCTTAACGGTAGTAGTTGAATGGAGGAAGCGTCGCCAGAAGCTTGAGGAAGACAAACTCCCCACTAGAGTCCGCGTGCTAAAAGACGAGACAGTAATGAGCGGTTCCGGCGGTTCAAAATCAGCTCAGAACTCCACTTCAAATTCTCTGCTGAAGATTTTCAAGAGAGACGAGAAGGGGGACCCTACTACAAAAACGTGCAAGCACAAATATTCCGAGTACCCGTATTGTTACGACGAAATTGACACTGATACTCATGATGACCATCATTTAAGAGATGGTATACCAGCCAGTCCGAAGCATGGGAAGAAACACAATAACTCTGTGAGTGTGGTGTCTTCGAATGCCCTCAATGCTGAGGGTAAGGAGGAGCCTACGGCTAAGGATTGGTTGCTGAAGGCAGAGTCCCAACCAGCGGTTGTGGAGATGAATAATATTAAACATAAGGACGATGGGGTCAAGGATCTGAAGGATGGGGACAGTTACACAGTTATTTTGAGGTTAGTATCCATTTTTTCTAAAGGACAATTCCCATAAACGTTCGAAATCTAGTTACAATTTCATCTCATCAGTACTTCTAGCACATTTTGACTGATATTAGAATGCGAACGTTCTTACAGATAAGGAAATTGTCCCTCAAAATTTTGAGTTTTTGACCTAACAATTATATTAGTATATGAAATGATAGTGTCCAAGGTCTGTGGCAATCGACGAGGTCTATGACCAGAATATGACCGCCAAAGTGGGTGTAAAAAAGCCAAAGTTACATGAGCTAGAAATTCATGAGTCTAACTGTATGCAGCTGAGTACCAGTATGCATGGAGCGACTGCCTATCTGACCTCCTCAACCCAGTAACTGCGTAATACCCTTTGGTAAGACTGGTTGTCAGACTTTCGGGCGTCTGACGACTCGTAACGACTGTCAAAGATCTACCCCCTAATATCAACCTTATTAACTACACGATAAGGTTTCTTACTAACCGTATCCCCCCTACCCCACAGAGAGCACTCGCGCGCCCACCACGGCCACTCGCACGCACACGGTCATGTGCACGCGCCGCCGTCATCCATCGCGTCTGTCGCGTGGATGGTTATCATGGGGGATGGGCTACACAACTTTACCGACGGAATGGCTATAGGTAAGTGTCTTTGGTATTCTGTACTAATATTATAAAGCTGAAGAGTGATTTTTGTTGTCTGTCCGTCTGTCACCAGGTTGTATCTCATGAACCGTAACAATTAGACAGCTGAAATTTTCACAGATGATGTTTGTGAAACCAAATTTTTAGGACGACCAATCTTTTTGTTTTTGTTGGTTTGGCACAGACTGAAAAACTAAGTGATTACCTACTAATTATTTTGTGCTTTTCAGTGGGTCAGTTTTTTTAAGGCTTTTTTTATTAAAAAAAAAAGAAAGAATTATCTTTTTTGTTTTGTTTTTTTTTTCCGTTATTCAATATTCTGTTGAATTTGCCGATGTGAATACGAAAAAATAATTCGTTGATGGAATATTCTTATTACAGTCTAGTAGCATTTATGATTTTTTTTCTATTTCCAGGTGCTGCCTTCGCTTCAAGCATAGCAGGCGGCTTCTCCACGGCCATTGCTGTGTTGTGTCATGAACTGCCCCATGAGTTAGGTATGTAAAAGACCCCATACGACCACATATAAGTCGTCGCTTCATTCATTCCATCAAACGGATGAAAATCGTGACGATCGATCGCTTTCTCGCTACCTGAGGCGATGGATGGATGTTTGGATTAGATCGCTGGCTTTGTGACTGCACTGTGTTTGGTCACTGCTTAGGTGGCTGCGCGACTGCTGAGCATATGGTCTTGGGTTCGATTCCCAGGTAGGACAAAGTGTTATTGGGTTTTTCCGTCAGGAACTTCTAAGTAGTTAAGTAGTCTTAGTATATAGTTTAACATCATCATCTGCCTAGCCTTTTCCCAACTATGTTGGGGTCGGCTTCCAGTCTAACCGGATGCAGCTGAATACCAGTATTTTACATGGAGCGACTGCCTATCTGACCTCCACAACCCAGTAACTGGGTAATACGATACCCGTTGGTGAGACTAGTTGTCAGACTTTCGGGCTTCTGACGACCCGTAACGACTGTCAAAGATCCACATATGACAGCCGGGACCAACGGCTTAACGTGCTTTCCGAGGCACGGAGGAGTCTCGGTGTGTAAAGATGGTCACCCATCCACGGTCCAACCCCGGCAAGCGTAGCTTAACCTGACGGATCGACCCATGCGGCTGTTATTACTTAGCCACGAGCTCTTCAGTATATAGTTTAACATAATGTATTTATTTACTCATTGACATAAAACTTTAACTAATTATTGGTTGTTAACGTCAAAATTCAGGATTTTATTCTTTCTACCCTTTAAAATATTTTATCTAGAGTTGTCATTTTTGAACATTTTTGTGTTTTGTATAGTCAGTTTGTCTAATCACATAGATAAGTATTTTAGGTAATTAGTTCAATTGTACACTAAATTCACCTGTCAGTTGAAATGTCAATGTCAAACTTTTGTAACGGTTTTTCGTGTAATACCGGTTTTTTTTTACTATCTTTTCAATTTCAGATTAGTACACGTAATTGTTAATGTTCAAGTTTGTAATTAATTTAGAAATATTGTATTTGTTTTTTTTTTTTTTTGCTGTTGAAAACGTTGCCTCTTAATTGCTCACAGCTTCAAGAGACTGAGGACTTGAGTATATCTTGATTTCAACTCGATACCTCCACGCGTTCTTGAGATAAAGGGTTTTGACAATCAGACGGACGGACAGACAGACTACAAAGTGATCCTATAAGGATTCTGCTTTTTCCTTTTGAAGTACTACCATCACGCCTGTAATCCCCTAACGGTTAGGCAGAGGCGTACCCATTAGTACACACACGTTTTGCTAGTTATGTTTAAGTCCCATGTAATAGAGGGCGAGCCTATTGCCATCAACCGGGCCAGTTAGTGTAATGCTCCCCCCACTCTGCCTCACCGTGGCTACGCCCATGACAGGACTAACTGTCCCTTTCGAAGTCACCATATTTAACCATATTTTACCTTTTAATTCATATGTACTTTCTAAAGTTTATCTTGGACATCACTGGCATCGGTGAAGGAAAACATCGTGAGGAAACCTGGACTTACTGTTCCACTCAAACCATGTCAGAGGCCCTTGAGGCGGTTTAGAAACTCTGACACTAGGGTGTGTGGGGTCGTAAGACCTTACTACCCACACGATAAGAAAAAGAAGACCATATTTAAAAATCTTTCGTTCCCAGGTGACTTCGCAGTGCTGCTAAAGGCAGGCATGTCGGTGAAGCGCGCGGTGTGCTACAACATCCTGTCGTCGGGGCTGTGCCTGCTCGGCATGGTGTGCGGCGTGCTGGTGGGGCACGCGCCCTCCGCCACGCGCTGGCTGTTCGCGGCCGCCGCCGGCATGTTCCTCTACATCGCGCTTGTTGATATGGTGAGTTGGTAGAATACTAGGCTATACAGGGTCATTGGAAACTTACTCGAGACCTGAAGAGATTTACATTACGAAAACATGAAAAAAAAATCAGCTGTTCCACACATTATAATTTTGTTGTGTTGTAAAGCATTTTTGAATTGTGCAATCTGGCAAAGAATTGTGCAATTTGGCAAAGAATTGTGCAATCTGGAAATGAATTGTGCAATCTGCCACTGAATTGTGCAATCTGGCACTGAATTGTGCAGTGTATTCAACGACTGCTAGGTATAAACCACTTCAAATTATAGTTTGTCTCGTTTTCAAACCCTTTTTTTGCTGTCTGTGTAATTTTTACTTTAAAATTCCTAACTTAAAACCACCTTTATTTTACAGATGCCAGAACTAAGTACATCGCACAGCAAAGAGGGCACTCTTTGCCAATGCATACTGCAACTGATGGGGCTGGCCACTGGCATCGGAATCATGCTGGTCATCGCCCTATACGAGGAGGATCTTAAGAGTTTATTCGGTTAATGTGCAAAGTGGCCAAGACCTGTGCAAAATAGTAGAATCCTGTGCAAAATAGTAGAATCCTAAACATGACCTGTGCAAAGTGATTTTTTGATGACCCAGTGTTAAGTGCCAATCGGACTTAAATGGCTTGATTTACAAGTGTTAGTGGCTATAAGCAAAACTTTGTTTATGGTCTGTGGACCATAGTGTACAGAAAATGTGAATTTAAAAAAAATTGTGAGTTTTGATAAATGTCATTGATGGTTAGATCTCGAATAAGTAGATCGAATAAATACTTGATTTATTTTTGACCTTCTTGGTGCTACACCTGTCACCTATTTTTGAGTATTTTTTTTTTGAGTAAATTCACAAAAAAATGTGTATACGTAATTTTGAAATTTCTTCTAGTACAATAAAAAAAAAACACGATGTATTCACGAAAAAATTACGTTGCTTTTTGATTTTTAAATCTTTTTATTTTAATTGAAAATAAAAAGGTTTGTGTTAATTATAGAACTCTATAATTAAAAATGAAAATAATTTCAATTTCTTTGTACTTATAAATGTAAATAAAATTAAATTGTGATAAAATTAAAACGAATACTTAAAATTGTGTTAATTTTAAAAACTCGAATATATAATTTACTGTAAACTATTGTAAAACCGACGATAACTATATTGTATAAGTATAAAATTAAATGTATATTTTAAAATGGCTTTTTCGAATTTTACACGAATTTTCAAAATAGTTATACGGCTGTAAACACCATTGACCAGTAATTCCAAGACTTCTCTAAAAAAAAAACAGTTTTTTTAGTTCTGAAAATTAGATATTTAGTTCCTTGGAAATCAATAAATAATAAGGCACCGCGCACCGCCGCGGAGGGCGGTGGCGGTAAAGCGGATTGCACCGCTCGACCGCGCGGTCGGGCGGTGTACGTGTGTTAGGCATCAACGGATTTCTTAGATGCCAATGTGAATGAGATCCGCTTCACCGCCAACCGCGGCGGTGCGCGGTGCCTTGTGTTAATCGCCTTAGTCAATTGAATCGGCAAATAAGTGACGTCACATTTTACAATTGCGATTGCGATACAAAATCTATGAGGGAATCGTGTTTTGACAGCTCAGTCAATTAATTGATGGTGTCTGCACTCGTATTTTAATATGACGTATTTTTTATGTTACTAATTGTTATCTAGTTTTCTTCTTACCTTTAAACCAATAAAACAATTCAACGCACAGTGCCGGCAGCAGCGCCGCCGGCTTTTGCCGCAGACAGCTGAGAAGCATCATGTTACTTGTTTTGTCCATAGCGTTTACTGTCCTTGCAACCCGCTCGGCCATACCGGCGGCTTGTTTGTGCGGCTTTTTATGTCGCTGGTCACACCGCGGCTTTGCCGGCGGTCCTGCCGCCAGCACTGTGTGTAGGAGCTTTAATAGTCGCTCCATGTAAAATACTGGTATTCAGCTGCATCCAGTTAGATTGGAAGCCGACCCCAACATGATTGGGAGAAAGGTTGCGCAGAGAATTGCAAGGAAAACCCTACCTTCCCTACCTGCCTTCTGTTTGTCAAGAATAAAACTGCACTTCGGGAAAGCCCTGCAAACGCTGAAGCCGCTGAAGCGCTTTCCATCCACCCTAGTTTGCATTTAGCAATTAACTGAAGATTTTTATTTCCTCTTAAGTCACTTTTCAAAAAAATATTATAAGTCATAAATTGATTAAACTTAACATTCATATCAAAAATTCAGTGACTTTGTAAATTGAATAAAAATGTTATGTACTTACATGAAAAGCTCAAAAAATCAACACCCGCGTGCAAAAAAATGGGGCCACTCGGCAATATTTACGAGCAATTTCCTCTTAGACTATTGATTAAATTTATTTAACTTATGCTTATGAAGACATATTGTGCAAATGTGCATGTCTTTATATGTATACTTTTAAAATATAGGATGACTCGTACCGATACTAATCCACATAATTATACTCATGATAACAAACAACTTTTCCAATGAAACAATTTTTTATTAGCAAAGCGTATGGCCTTAATAGAATAATGATGAACAAAAATAACACACAAACAGCTGTAATTTAATTTAGTTATTTATCCCCTTTTGCAAACACAACTATTCAATTTTTCCACGTGCATTTTTTTTTCTTATTTAGCTTTTAACCCCTTTGGGGTGATTGGGGTCATGCTCTTTGCAAATTAAAAAAAATTGTTTCTTCCGGAAAGTTGGTTTGCTATCATGAGTCACTGATTACCCAGTCACCCTATTCGCTATTAAATTTTGCCAAGTGGCCTAATTCTTGCAAGCAAGTATATTATGAATTCCTACAATTACGAGAGAAACTGGTTGACTCAGATATAACAATAGTAATAGAGAATTGTTGTAATTATAATCTAAATAAAATTGACTGCAATATGTTTGTTCTCAAATGTTTTTATCGCTTCATAGTTTACAAAATATTCACAAACTTGGTTTGATAGTGGCGTAGAATTAAATCACAACTACTGCCCAATATAAACACTAGATACTTTATCTTCATTATGTTAAGGTCGAATTTCGCCAAACTACTAAACCTAGTAAAAATCTTTTTTTTTTTTAATTTCCATACAAATATCGACTGTCAATTTATTTAACGCTGCCAGAGAGTCTTAGAACAAATTTTTCAATCGTCAAATAACTCACGGAGGAATAAATATGGCGGTTTGACAGTTTTCGTATTGACAATAATTATGTCAAACTGTCATATTTATTCTTTAGAAAAAAAAAACAGCCTTTACTCTTAGTGACTAAAAACAGCGTACGCGCCTACCGCAAACCCCGACTGCGCCCTAACCTAACATAAATAACCAAGATTTTATGCCACTATCAAACCAGTCTTCCTAACAGAAGCTAATAACTACCTAACCATGTAAATAAATAAATATTATATAAATACCGAATCTTCCTATTGTATATGCTTTAATAAGCTGTCACAGTTACAACCATAATTAAATACACATCTTTAGCACTTCATGGCCCATCGAAGTTTGCCGAAATACGAAACTTATGCTTTGAAAAGATAAATATTTAGAATTACAATTATGGGCGCCGGCAGCAAGGGAGGGAGTGCACTTGCGGGCCCTGTCAGGAATGAAATTACATAGAAAAGATTAGGTACTTTTTTTTTATTAACATAGATATTGGTGCCGATTCTCTTGGTCACAAACTTAACTAAAATTAGACTAGTTACATCTTTTTCTGTCCAATAAAACAAGAAAGAGACTAACGTAAATAAGAGCTGTCAAATTTAGTCAATCTGACACATCCATACAATTATAGTTGACATCTTAAAACGTATATGGATTAAAAATACGGAAAAGTTTAAGGCATAACTAATTTGACATCGCTAACTTAGTTCTTTAATGTCACGGAATGTCACCGTCCTTTTCTTTCGCTGTTTGTTAGTAAGAGATGTCAACTCTCTAAATTTAGTCTAGTTTGTGAACAAGGGAATCGGCACCACTGTTCGACTAAAAAATTTAGGTTACCTACTGTCCAATTTGATTTAATTGGCATGATATACACGTTTAATTAATCATATCTATATATTTTTTAGGTATATTTAAATGCTACATAACAAAATCATAATGTATGGATCAGCTATATTTTTTTCATGATTTCAGAGTTGATCCCATAGTAAAAGTTGTTCATAATGATGAGGACAATGACCCCTTTTAAGGTTTCGTGTAAATTTTCAATTACCCTGTATAATACTAAACCCTTAAAACGAATGCAAAAAGTTAAAAACAAATTAAAGAATGTTTTTAATGTGGTTGTAACTTGACGTACAAAAAAAAACTGTAGATTTTGTAATATCAAAACGTTTTCTATGTATCATTAGTTGGATTGTTAGGCAGATTGAGGTGTGTGCTGTGCTCACTGTGATGCTCTTGTTTTGACATGTCCGACAGATGCGACAGACACGACAAATGCGTGCGTTTTCAATTAACTCATTAATTATAAAAATACTAGCTAATGTCCACGACTTCGACCTTGTGATTGTCGGTTATCACGGATACAGACAAAGTCGCGGATTAATATGTACCTTAAATCCAAAATTTCGCCAAAATCGGTTCAGTAGTTTAGCCGTAAAAGCGTAACAAACAAATAAACTCTTTTCCACATTTATTTACATAACTATGGATTTAGCGAGTTCCTAAAGATTAAAAGAAACCATTTATTCTAAATAATAAATGACATTATCTAAATCAATATTTTCAGTCTCTCGCTTGTTCTTCTTCATAGAGACCTACCTCCGTTTTGTAACAAGCAACTAGCTTCAACTTTCGGACTAACTGACCAACTAACTCCTTGACAATTCAAAAGTGCCTGTAAATGGTCTAATTGAAATGAATGTTTTGACTTTGACTTTTTGGTGTACTGTTCCAAATTTAAATTCGAGGCCATTATGAATAATATTTGATATAATAATCTGATTTGAAAAAAGAACAAGGTATATTCTTATTTCAAATTAATTAGATTCATGTCGGCTGGTCAAAACAAGAGCAGTGCTAAAAAAAACAACAAAAATTGGCGCAACGATTTCTCCTATTCGTATTTTGTTCCTAAAATTGTACTTATATTATGTGAATAAGTGTTTATATTATCTCCATTTAATATACCTCCATTGTATCGGATACAAATCACGTTAACATAATTTTGTAATACTGTAAATATATTTTTTTCATTTTTTTGTTGCTATACAAAGAAACCCGCTTTCCCTATGATAAAATCTTTGTATATCGGATACAAAAGTGAGGACGATGAACTTAAAAACTCAAAAAAAAAACTAAGGTGCGTACTTTATTTTACAATAAAAACTCTTAAAATGCATTTCACATTTGAATAAATTGGATAAGTTTGATATTTTACTCTAGTAAGTTGCTTTTTGTCGATAAAATGCTATGCTGTTGATAAATTGTGATGTCGATTCGAGAAATATCGATATGGTACAACACTATCGATATTTATCGATGTCGATAGTGACGTAATTATTGAGGCTAATTTAATTGAAATTATATGGACCATTGGATGCTTGGAGTTCATTTTTCTAATTACATATTTGTTCATGATCAGATAAAATTTTGATATTTTGAAAATATTCTCAGATTCATGAGAAACTAATTAATATCTGTGATGCTTAAGGCCTAATTTTTATGCTTCAAAAGGTCACAATCATTTTTTAAGACACGAATTAATGCTTTGTTTGCTCTTATAATGTGTAATATAAAGTTAAAGTTATAAAAAATATCTAATACAGCTATATCTCAGCTGTCTCAAAGAATGTCAAAAGGTACTTAACGAAGTTACATGTTTTTCCCATCATTCCCAGTATTTTTTTTTTCTGGACCATGCCTGGGAATTTTATGGTAACGGAGATAATGAAAGTGCACCCGTAAGCACAATGTATTGCGTACGTAACAGTCCTACACAGTGGTCGTTTTCCAGCAATAATTTTCACAACGTTTGTGTGTCTCTGTTTGCGTTTGAATGTGTCTTTTTAGACCCTGTATCTCAACGGCCCATTTTCTTTTATTTAGTATTATTATTGTAATCGAAACGGAGCCTTTTCTGACTAGACCTTATTATATGACACCTCCCCCCCCCACTGACTTAAATGCTGGATCAATAAGTCTTTGTAATAAATTGTGTAAAATCTCGAACCACGATACCCACTGTTCATGAACAAATGTTTAAAAGTTGAATGAAAACAAAATAATATAGAAACAGATCGTATAAGTTGTTATTTTTAAGTGATTTTTGATTTTATTTGTGTTTGCGAATCATGTAAGGAGTGTAAATGTCGCCGGACTGACGAGGACTGTCAGGCAAAACTGACAGTCGTGCTCAGTTCCAGATGTAAGGAAAATGTGTAAAAATGTGATCGCTATGCGAGATGTGTGATACAAATGAAAATTGGACATACTTTGCTATATATTGTAATAAAATATAATTCAAATTCATAATTTTTAAAAGGTTTTTATTTTCCCCATGATAATAATTCTACCGACCAAATATCGGTCTCGAGTCGGCTAATCTCAAAGTCTGCTACTGAGAAATTAATAATGAAAAACCCAATAACCTGCCAGACCTAGGAATCGAACCCACGTACCACGTACCACCCAAGTACCACGCGCTCAACTGTCGTGCTTATGGCTAATACCCAATTGCCCCCAAGTATTTCCGTTTTTACAGAACTAAAAAAACTGCCTCGTTAGTCTAGTGGTCGCAAGCGCGACTGCCGTGCATGAGGTCTTGGGTTCGATTCCCAGGTCGGGCAAAGTGTTATTAGGTTTTTCCATCATGAATTTCTCAGTAGCAGCCTCGGAGTCTGGATTTGTGCCCGGTTGATGGCAATAGGCTCGCCCCCTATTACATGGGACTGAAAACATAACTGGCGAAATGTGGGTGTACTAATGGGTACACCTCTTCCTAACCCTTCGGGGATTACAGGCGTGATGTTATGTTATGTTAATGTAAAAAAAAACACCCTACATTTATAAACATATATTTTTATTATAACTTTGTCGACAGTATAGCGACAATGGTGCCGATTCCCTTGGTCACAAACTAAACTAAAATTAGACTATTTCCATCTTTTTCTGTCCAATAAAACAAGAAAGAGACTAATGTAAATAAGAGCTGTCAAATTTAGTCAATCTGACACATCCATACAGTTATAGTTGACATCTTAAAACGTGTGGATTAAAAATACGGAGAAGTTCAAGGCAAAACTAATTTGACATCTCTAATTTAGTTCTTCAATGTCACGGAATGTCACCGTCCTTTCCTTTCGCTGTATGTTAGTAAGAGATGTCAATTCTCTAAATTTAGTCTAGTTTGTGAACAAGGGAATCGGCACCAATATACAGTTATGAACACATCAGGGGGTCACCCTCTTGGGGTCTCGCGGGAACATGGAGGTCTTGCGGATGTTGTCGAGACCGAGGTACAGCATCACGACGCGCTCCATGCCGATACCACCACCTGGAGGGAAAGAGAATTTTATCATAACATAATAAAATAAATATAAATTATAATAAAATGAGCTAGCTCACGCCTGCGACTTCGTCCACGTGAATCACGACACATGACACGGATGGCGCAGTGCCTGAGCGATTTAAGGCTGATCTGATAGTGATATCAGTGAAGAGACAGTTCTTTCATACATTCTCTATGAACGCGTTAACACTTGTCAGTGTCAGTGACGACACAGTGCTCTCAGTGTCAGTGACGACACGGTGCTCTCAGTGTCAGTGACGACACAGTGCTCTCAGTGTCAGCGACGACACGGTGCTCTCAGTGTCAGTTCCGAATATGTGTAAATCATTTCCTAGTGTGGGGTAACGTTTTTAATTTATTTTAATAAATTAATATTGATCATCGCGAACGCAGATAAAGTTGTGGATTTATGTCCCTTCTTGGAGTTCGATCTTAATCTGTATCTTTCATAATCAAAGAAAGATGAGAAAAATAATTAGTTTTTCATTATTGTTGTATAACTCACCCGCATGAGGCGGACAACCCAATCTAAAGGATTCGATGTATGCGGCTATCTTGGATATATCTGAAAAATACGAAAATAAAATATATAATGCCTCGTTGGTCTAGTGGTCGCAAGCGCGACTGCTGTGCATGAGGTCTTGGGTTCGATTCCCAGGTCGAGCAATGAGTCATTGGGTTTTCTCAGTTGCTACTGAGCCACGGAGTCTGGATTTGTGCCCGGTTGATGGCAATAGGCTCGCCCTCTATTACAAGGGCCTAAAAAAAACATAACTGGCGAAATGTGGGTGTACTAATGGGTACACCTCTGCCCAACCCTTCGGGGATTACAGGCGTGATGTTATGTTATGTAGTATATATAATATTGCTATTAAATAAAAGTGTAATTGATAACCTTATCCTTTTTATTGATGTCGGTTAGAAATATCTGTGTTCTTAATAATAATTCTTTAGACCGAATTCCGGTCGCGGCGGCCGGTATATTCAGACTATTCAAGTACGCAAGAGGCATTATAGTGCATAAGTGTGTGCGCAAACACAGGTGCACTCCCTCTTCCCTCACTCTCATAGTGGTAACGGGCCAACGGCGTACCTAGCCACACCATCAAATTCCAAACTCCGGGCTGCTATTGAGAAATTTCCAAAACACTATTCTCTCAGCAGTGGCGCTTGCAAACAGGACCCGTTACGATGTCCTTTCCATTATCTTATATAATAAAAATGAATGGCTAAATGTGTTGCTAAGCGCAAAACTCGAAAACGGCTGGACCGATTTAGCTGATTCTTTTTTTGTTGTGTTCGTAATTTTCCGGACATAGTTTTTATAAAAGAATTTGTTTGGACAATCCACCTGAAAGGTTGCACTCGAGCGAAGCCGGGGCGGTTCGCTAGTGTATAATAAAAGCGCTCGGTTTTGCTCGACTCACCGATGCCGTGGTGCTTCGCCCTCTCCGTCAGGAACTCTGGGTCGTGTATCCTCTGCGCGCCGCTCAGGATCTCTTCTCCACGCATGAACATATCATACGAATTCGACACTTTCTGCAAAAAAAAAAAAAAAAAAATTAAAACCCCCGACGGCGTCCATCTTGGACCGATTTTCATCAAACATAGCTAAGAACAACCCGGAATAATTCACCTTTCAAAAAAAAATCAAATCAAAATCGCTTCATCCGTTCGGGAGCTACGATGCCACAAACAGACACACACAGACACGTCAACCCCGTCGTTTTTGCGTCGGGGGTTAAAAACTAAGAAAAATTAAATGTTAATTTGATTATGAATTATATATTCTGTGTAATTTTTAACTTTGTAGCTATTACTGTTCAAGAGATACAGACCGCTGACAGACGGACGGACTTAGAAATAGAGTTCCGTCAGCATCCTTTGAGATATGATCATCTCCATTTTCCCATCTATGTTGGGACATCCAGTCTTATCGAATGCAGCTGAATACCAGTATTTTACTTGAAGCGACTGCCTATCTGACCTACACAACCCAGCAACTAGGTAATACAATACCCTTTGGTAAGACTGGTTGTCAGACTTTCGGGCTTCTGATGACCCGTAACGACTGTCAAAGATCCACGTATGACAGCCGGGACCAATGGCTTAACGTGCTTTCTGAGGCACGGAACGATGAACGAGAAATAAAAAGAACTATCAAAGTCAAGTCAAAGCCAAATCATTTATTTCAATTAGGCCAATATACAGCACTTATGGTTTGAATCTAGTTGCCCCTTCCAAAAGGTAGTTTTGTATGGAGAAGAATGGGCGAGAAACTCCATACGTACTCTTTTAAAATCAACATTTGTACAATCCTAACTAATATTATAAATGCGAAAGTAAGTTTGTTTGTTTGTTTGTTACCATTTCACGCCTAAGCCACTGAACCGATCATCCTGAAATTTTGCATATACATTGCCAGGTGTACAGGAACAAACATAGGGTACCTTTCATCCCGAAAAAAACTGCTGTTCCCGAGAGAAATCACAATAACTTTGTTATGATCATAGATGGCGCCACGTGTCGTTTCGAATGATTTTAACCGAAATTCACGCGGACGAAGTCGCGGGCAAAAGCTAGTATTATATAGAACATAAATAGCCTACTTACCGGGTTCGTAGGATCAGGCATGGTATAGAACGGTCTGACCGCCAGCGGATACTTGTCCAGGATATAGAAGTCAGTATCGTATTTCGCCCTGACCAGTCTGCCCAGGAGCTTCTCGTCAGGAGTCGACAGATCATCTTCTTCACCTACTGTAACTCCTGAAATATATAAAAAAAATATTTTTTAAAACAAGCTTTAATTTAATATTGTACAATATTGATATTGGACATTGTATTGTCATCAGAACAGCGCAAAATTTCAGCTCAGTCGGATAACAACTAATGGTCGAAAAATGGTTTGCAAAATGTTGAAAAGACAAGTTACATACATACATAATACATACGTACGAACAGTGCAAGCTAAATAAAAGCTTGTAAAAAGTTGAAAAAAATTCAGATGATATTCTGGAGATCACAGGCATCAGACGAAGTGATAAAAAGACATATCACAAAGTTATTATTCATAAGAGATTTATGTAACATAACATCACGCCTGTAATCCCCGAAGGGTTAGGCAGAGGTGTACCTCAAACTCGCCAGTTATGTTTAAGTCCCATGTAATATAGGGCGAGCCTATTGCCATCAACCGGGCACGGACTCCGAGGCTACTACTGAGAAATTACTGATGGAAAAACCCAATAACACTTTGCCCGACCTGGGAATCGAACCCAAGACCACATGCTCAGCAGTCGCGCTTTGCGACCAACAAGGTTGTATAATATAGATAGATTATTGTATGTTACCTGCTTCCTTGAGCATCTGTATGCCTTGCGGGAACTCCAGCCTCAATGGTGGGTCCAAGAACTTGAAAGGCTCCACGCGGTACTGCTGCCCCACCGTCGCGATCTCTGTCGCGAACCTAGAATTTATTTATAAAAAATCTTTTTAATTCTTGGAAATTTTCTGTATCTGTGCACCTACTACGTTTTGTCTCTGCATCACCCTATGTTAGACTGGTAGAAAAGGTCCAAGGCATTAAGTTCGCCTTTGTACAGTGTATTTTTTTACATGTGCATAAAATTATGTTCTTCTTTTTTACCGGGTGGGCAGTAAGGTCTTACGACCCCACACACCCTAGTGTCAGAGTTTATAAACCGCCTCAAGGGCCTCTGACATGGTTTGAGTGCATAAAATTGAAATTTACAGACTGTTAGTGTAAACACCGTTGTCACTAAAACCAAAGGTACTTGATTTATCATAAAAAATGTTTATCTGAATTTAAAAATAAATAAACAAAGGTTTCTTTCAAAAATTAAAAAAAAAACTCTCCAACACCGTCCTTAAATTCATGAATACTATGCGCCTGAGTTACGTAATCACCGCAAAGGGCGTTGACCTGCTGCACTGGCCGTCCGTTATAACTACCTACTAAGTTTTAACTAATTACATCATTGTAACATAAGGTGAAATAATTATGAGGAAAAATGGAGATTTTACTTAAAAAAAAAAAGATTTTTTTTCATTGAATTTACCTTCTATTTGTGAAACCAAACCACTGGTTTCAAGAATAACGGTGTTTACACTAACACTCTGTATAAATGTTTTACTTACTGGTCCCTCAGTCCTCTGAACATGTCGGTGAGCGTGCCCGCGATGGTATCCACGACCTCGTGGTAGTGGTGCTTGAAGGACATCTCCAGGTCCAGCCCCACGAACTCCGTGAGGTGGCGGTGCGTGTTCGAGTCCTCGGCGCGGAACACTGCGCCTACTGTGAACACCTGCGGATATTCAATCATATGTTTACTAGCCCGGCGAACTTAGCGTCCTAAATATTTTTTTTTTTCTTATTTTTCTCCTTATAATGACAAACACAACAAAAAAAGAATCATAATAAAAAAAAATTAAAACAAATATTTTTTTGTGGATGGGTCATCCTTACCATTTAGGGGTTAGAAAAATAAATGTTGGCCAATTCTTAGACCTCGCAGACCGATTTTTATGAATTTTTGAGTGCATAAATGCACAACATTTCACACAAAATTTCAAAAAAATTGGTTTATCCGTTTCAGAGTAGTTTGATAACAAACACTGCGATACGAGAATTTTGTATATTAGACTAGCTGACCCAGCGAGCTTCGTCCCGCCACACCGCTTCATAACAAATACTTAGAGAATAACTTATCAATAAATGTAAAACAAAGGAATAAAGAATAACAGAGACTATTTTTTTTTTTTTTAAGAAATAATGAGAGTACCTCGCAAAAATTAGCGCCCATAATTAACTTTCACGCGGACGAAGTCGCGAGCATATAAAACATTTATTTATTATTATTTATTTAAACTTTATGCAACAAATAAAGTACAAAGGCGGACTTAATGCCTTAGGCATTCTCTACCAGTCAACCAAAGGTGGTGAAGAGATAAACAAAGCAGGTGCAAAAAATTGTACATGAGGAAATAATCAAATATGAAATTTTAAAATGATTAAAAACAAATATCTAAACATGTTTAAACGTACATAAACCCATATATACCATATATAATATACAATATATATATGTATATATATATAATATATACATACTCATAAATACATACATATTTTATAATAAGAATAGAAAGGATGTTTATGATAAAACATCAACAACAACAACAACATTCATTCATTTAACATACATTCACTAATCACCAACCTTGTCAAAGTCAGCGGCGATGGCCATCTGCTTGTAGAGCTGCGGGCTCTGCGCCAGGTACGCGGACGACTTGAAGTAAGACACGGTGAACACGTTGGCGCCGCCTTCTGACGCCGCCGATATTATCTTAGGCGTGTGGATCTCCACGAAACCTGGGGATTAATGGTTTGTGGTTATTTACCCGCTAACAAATCAAATCAAATCATTTATTGCAATCCATGATGTACACATATAGGTGGTAAAATAAAAATAGAAACAATCATGGACCCTGTCGGGCACAGCAAATTTTTAAATAAGTAAGAGAGAGGAAGAGCGCTTTATTAAATTGTCTTATGCTTGAGATATATTATATATTTAGGATTCAGCAGCAGAAATCATTAAAAAAAAACAATTATCTTACACGTAGAAAAACATTTAATAACAAAACAAAAATACAAATTAATAACCTCACTTTATTGAACTTTTACATAATCTTAACGCAAAAATAAAGCACCAATCACATATATAAGCAAAATATTATGTACTCACAGAGTTTTTAAAAGACTTCTAACAACTTAAAATACAATTGTAACTACTCACAAATCGCGTCGACAACTACCTATCCGTACCGAAGCCCAGGAGCAAATGAATCTTTTCTGAGCGCGCACCGCCTTTTATAGGCATCGTTCTAGAGTAGGAATCAGTTCCCTAAATCGGCCTATCCCGACGAAGCGTCGTCCTCGACGCGGTCTTCATGGTGTTTGGCTGGTGATGGAGCCAACTCTACAGCTGGAGAGTCGCCACTGGGCCCAGCCATCTTAGTACCGGGTTCGAGGGATCTGGATGATGGCCCTGTGCTGGGGTCACATACTTCGTCATCTGAAATATGAACACGTCTTAGAAATTGCTATAACAGTTTCAACAGTGTTTATCTCACACACACAACATGCAATTTTAATATAAGCAAACGTTAAACTTCGTGAGAGCTCTCATGATTGTTCCTGTCTTCGAAGAACTATGCGCAGCGGGCTTTCACCGATCCGAAGCTGCACCTGTGAACAGATCAGACAGAAGGCGTCCCCTCTGTCTGCGGTTGACGGAGGCATCTCTGAATCGCACATCAACGCTACAGTTCATAGACCATTACCTCTCACTATAGGTACGTCTATCTGGACGGAGGCATCTCTGAATCGCACGTCCATTATGCAAAACCACAAAATAATAATCACATATCAGTTATTAGTGCATAAATGGTTTCATAAGTGTGGACGGAGGCATCTCTGAATCGCGCGTCCTTTATGCTAAGTTAGTAACCACTAACATGTTTGTGGGGATGGAGGCATCACTGAATCGCACATCCAACACAAAAGTTCCTCATTTAGTTAAATGCATCTATCGATCAGCGAGCTGATCCGCCACAACTTACTCATTTAAATAGAAGTTATGCATAAGAAAGTTAATTTGAAATAAGTCTATATGTAACAGTTTTTAAATAATAAAAAAAAGAAAAACAACGAAGAAAATAAAAACAATGTGCATGTGGAAAGTTTATGGCAAAGCAACACGCCCATTCGCAGCATAAAACTAATTCATTACTCACCCTCGAAAAGGGCCGCACATGAATCTGGACACCACTCTCCGTTCCAGGGTACCATGTACTCGGCAGCTGCTTGTGTGGTTTTACCATATGAGCCACTGATGAGTTTCAGCTGGTAGCGACCACTGGGTAACACTTTAATCACCCGATACGGTCCGCGCATGCCAGGGTCTAATTTTCCTGTAGACTGGGAATATTTGATTACGAAAACTAGATCATTAACGTTATATGCGCGTGGTGTTCGCCGCTGCCGATTGACATGAAAATCTTGTTTGGCTTGATTTTGTGCCAGCAGTTGATGAGCTCTTGTTCTGCACAGCTCTCGCCAACCTTCGTGGTTGTCGGACATCTCGATGGCGACGTCACGAATTAGTGTAGGAACGATAGGTGTCGTGGCGTCAGTGCCCACTAGGAGCTTCAGCGCTGAGGCTTGTGTGGTCTTCTGCTTAGTAATGTTAAGGATGAGTTGAAGTCTCCATAGTTTTGCTGACCATTCCGCATGTTTATGATTTGTTTCAATACGGATCATATTCAGAACGGTTCTGACATATCTTTCGACTTGTCCGTTGGCATTGTGCATTTCGGGTGTTATAAAATGAATATCACAACCGAACTCAGTTAACAGAGTAGAGAACTCGGAAGATTCGAACATTCGCCCGCGGTCAGCTACTAATAGCTTAGGAACGCCAAAGAGCGATATAGCGTTTGTAAACGTGCGTTTAAGCTCACTTACATCTTGCTTACGAATTGGATATAGCAAACAGAACTTTGTAAACGCGTCTACTATTATCAAAACAAATTTATAGCCGTTAGATTCGGGTAGTGGACCAAGTGCATCTATATGCAATGTCTGGAAAGGGAGACTAGGTTTTTCCCAAGATGTGATCGGTTGATGAGGGGCTCTAGGTACACGTTTATTGGATACACACACGAGGCAGTGTTTTATATATTTTGCTACGAATTGGCGAAGCCCGGGAAACCAAAAATATTTGAGGATTAAGTCTACAGTTTTCTCCGCACAAATGTGATCGTGTTCATCGTGAAAGATTCTTAATAAACTTAACCGATGTCCCTTGGGGATAAAGCAAAGAAGCCTGACCTCCTCACCCACTGGTGTATACCGATAATAAAGTACCTCATTTTGACGGACATATCGACTAGAATCTAATTCTCCGTCCTGTAATTTCTGTAAAATGCCTTGGGTCTCATCGTCTGCCGACTGAGCAATTTGAGCCCAATTGCGTGGCCTAGATATCTGATGTACTTTGGTAATGACTGGGTTTCGACTAAGGTAGTCCGCATGTGCCATCATGGTGCCTTTTCTATAATCAATACTGAAGTTAAAGTCTTGTAAATAGATCCACCACCTGGCAACGCGTGGGAGCAGGTCCTTCTTCTTTTCAGTGGCCTTGAGAGCATTGCAATCGGTGACTACTTTAAAATTTATCCCTACTAGATAATGACGAAAGTTTTGCAATGCCCTTACAACCGCCAAAGTTTCCAACTCATAAGAGTGGTACCTACTCTCAGCGCCCTGAGTGGCTTTACTAAAGTAGGCAACCACGTGCTTCGTACCATCAGCCTTCTTTTGCATCAGTACAGCACCATAGCCAATGCTGCTAGCGTCGGTGTGTACTTCTGTAGGTAAGGACTGGTCGAAAATGGACAATATAGGTGAACTAGTTAGGCAACTTATTATCTCTTGCCTAGCTTTCTCTTGTTCCATACCCCAACAAAAACTTACGTCCTTTTTCATCAAACGTGCTATGCAAGCGGTCTTTGTTGCATAGTCTCGAATATACCTCCTAAAATATCCCGCCAAACCCAGAAATTGTCGTATTTGTTTAACATTACGAGGTACCGGCGCATCAACTAGGGCTTGGATTTTATGTGGGCTCGGTCTAACCTGACCCTGACTAACTACGCGCCCCAAGTACTCGACCTCAATTGATAGAAATGAGCATTTTCGTAAATTTATCGAAAAACCCGAAATAGTTAATGTTTTTAACACCCTTTTTAACAAACAAATACCTTCGTCTACGCTGTTACTCATACATAAGACATCATCAACGTAAACTAGGACGTTACCAGCCTCAATGTGACTGCGAAGGGTGTCGTTAATAATTCGCTGATAAACTATGGGCGAGTTCGTTAAACCGTAGGGCATCCGAAGGTACTCAAAATGTCCCTCCGGTGTGACGAATGCCGTTTTATGGATTGAACTGTCTTCAATGGAAATCTGGTGGAATCCTGTGGCCATATCAAGGCTGGTGAAGTATTTATAGTTGCCTAACCTATCTATGTGATCGTCTATGAGTGGCAGGGGATACCGGTCCCTAACAGTCAACCGATTAAGTGCTCTATAATCGACGCACATCCTATCACTTCCGTCCTTTTTCTTAACCAGTATTATGGGACTTGCATACTCGGAACTAGACTCGCGGATAATACCTTTATCTTTTAAGTCGCGCACGATTTCTCGGACTTTAAGTTTTTCCGAGTGTGAGAGCTTATAAGGTCGGTAAGCGACGGGTGTATTGTCCGTTACTTTGATCGACATCTTGCCGGTGGTTACAGTAGTCGATGCAGTACCCGAAATGAAGTAACTAGAGAATTGTTTTATTAATGTTGTTAGACATTCAAGTTGAGCACCCTTAAGGGGTGTATTGATCTGCGAGATCTCATCAACAGATGCTGCATGAACGTCCTGCCCGACGGCTCGAGTTAGATACTGTTTATCCTTAGTCCGCACGTATGTGATACCATCCCGGTTTAGAATATCAGTTCCTATGATGACGGGCGTAGTCATACAAGACCCCGGTACGACTACAAAATCGGCCTCAATAGAGATATTATCGAACTCAATCGTTAACGTGACAAAAGAATCGGCAAGTATAGTAGTGTCGCTAATTCCCTTCAAAATACAATGCTTGGGCTTTCGTTCACATGTAAAATGTTTCAATGCCTCAGAGGAAACCAGTGAGATGTTTAAGGCGCCACTGTCGATTAGAACATCCACAGGGATGCCTTGTATAATGGCAGTTTTAAGGTCATTATTTTGCGGGGAACCAGCCACGTGCTTGCTACATAAATTAATATTTTTCTTATTACGTGAGCCTGACCTTTCCTTAGCAAAACACACGTCTTCGCTATGTCCCGGTTTTTTACAAAAATTGCAAACTACTTTATTAGCATCGTTAGTTATAGTGGGATTAACTTTAGAAGTTTGATCGGTTTTTGGCTTTTTGGGGCAATGATGAGCCTTATGCCCGTGTTGTCGGCAGATAAAACATCTCAGTTGCAACGAACGACTAGGAGGCACCGGTTTAGACGTAGAATTTCGATTCTCAAGTTTAGTGCGGGTAGGTTTCACATAAATAGATAAAAATGAAACCAAGTCATAAATTTGTAAGTTAGCGTTGGCGGCGGCCGCCCTAACTTGAGGATCTGTAATGCCACGAATAACTATCAGAGTTCTCAGTTCGTCACTTAATCCCTTAACAATTTTAAGACGCAATAATGTCCTTCGCGCATATTCGGCGTACGTGCTATATTTATCAGAGGTAGTGTGCATCGTATCATATAGGATATTCGCGTAATCGAGCTTTCGTGGACACAAAGGTTTGAATTCCTTAATGAAATTACTCCATGTTCGGTCACTAGTTACCCAGTCGTTTAACCAAGAACGCGCGTCTCCTTTGAGGCATATTGATACGCGTGATAGACATTCTGAATCGCCCCAGTTATTAGAAGACCTAGCCCGTTCGACTTCCTCACACCACACGTCTATATCATGAATAGTTGGGTCAAAGTTAGATACGAAATACTTTTGAGTTCTATCCGAGTTTATGGACCTAATTGCTTCAGCTAATATTCGTGCCGACTCCGATACTACTTGTACATCGTGGGCATTTGCATTAGCACTCGATCCTTCGGGGGCTGTAATCTCAGACACGGGTATATTTAACGCGGTGATAGAACTAGGTAGTGGTGTTTCAGACAACGGCGCCTGAGGGGCCTGATCATTCTGCGGCTGACCTAGCGGGGGCGTGTATGATCTTAGGGTCGTACTATTTTGAACAAGCTGGTTATTAGTCGCATTACATAAGGGAGACCGTTCCGTTTCTAGTGTATTTAAACGAGACAGAATTGATTGTAATGCTAGCTGCATAGCCCCATTTTGATCGCGAGGATAATGATTTGACCGTGAGCGCGTTCTACTTCTTGATCGTGACCCGCGAGGTGAATAAGTTCGACTCTTAGAACGAGCTCTGTTCCGAGAGCGAGACCTATGCCTATGACTACGATCCCTATCGTGTCGACGCGACTTGTTGCGAGAATTATGCTGTGTATCGGCCATAATTACAGACAACCAACGATTAGATACAAGGAAATAAAAGGTTGATTGGTGTTTTCTTTTTACAAATCGAGAGGGTACTACGAAAATAAAACCGTGAGCGTGTTTTTACGAAAGAATCCCACTTCTGAATTTAGGATTCAGCAGCAGAAATCATTAAAAAAAAACAATTATCTTACACGTAGAAAAACATTTAATAACAAAACAAAAATACAAATTAATAACCTCACTTTATTGAACTTTTACATAATCTTAACGCAAAAATAAAGCACCAATCACATATATAAGCAAAATATTATGTACTCACAGAGTTTTTAAAAGACTTCTAACAACTTAAAATACAATTGGACGTAGTTACACGAAAAGGATCCAATCCACACAAAGTCACTTTAGAGATATTGACGTTTGAAGTTTGGAAGATATTTCTTCATTGGTATTCATATTAAAACTAATGAAAGTATGATGTTGTGTGTGGGATTATAAAACTGTTTTTATTGTTAATAGTAAAGTCAAGCATAGCTATTATATTTTCCGAGATATATGTAAATTTATATGGTTGGATCCTTTTCGTTATATGGCAGTTTCTATAGTGCATGCTCTAGTCTTAATTTCGTTAAAACGCCCCAAATAGTAAATTAACCTTATTTCATGAAATAAAATACATTTATTTAAAATTTCGGTCGGTCGGTAGCGTCTTGTACGTTATTTTCGTAAAATGTAAGTACCTAATAATATGACAATGTGTTTTATTACGGTAGGTACCCATTAAATTAAGATTGTCCGATAAGTCAACATATCTTTCAGGTGATTGTTTTTAAAATGGAAGCAAGACCAGTGGGACGATTCTCGTACTTTTAAGAACGTTCACAAACTGTCAAATATTCCTTTTTTTCTCTTGACATTTTTTAACAACACACCCTTTTTTCCTATAATTTCTTTTTTAGTTATTGTTCAGATGAGATTGCGCCTAGATTCGAAAAATTTGTAATTATGGAAATTGACTTTACTTTATTTCTAAGTAGCGCCCCTAATTCTATCAATCCTCTTCATGTTAAATATAACAACATTAAGATCACAGAAAAATCTAGTGGGTACATATCAGAATATCGAAAATTTAAAATATCTAAAATCAAAATGTCGAAAATCAAAGTATCGAAAATCAAAATATCGAATGTTCAAAATATCGAAATTTTGTTTTTCGTGATAAAATATGTGCCGTAGGGCTCCTTTTGCAACTTGCGTCAGTACCATAGACTACTTACTGTATGTATTTTCTTGCCCATTCTTCTCCATACGACACCACCTTTTGTAAGCTTAGGTTTTGTAAGGATTAGGTACACCACCTTTTGTAAGGATTAGGTTAGAAGGTCATCCGGCCCGCCATCCCCTTCGTGGTTATTTTTTTAAACCGCTCAGAAGTAGGAGCACAGCTTGGCTCCGTAGACCGGGGTTCTGTTGACTACGCCAAAACTAGATTGTCCAGGTATTGTTTACCTACCCGCACGTCATCTCCTTCTCTACTCCCGTCTTTTACACACGACTAATTTTAAAGAAGTTGTTCCAACCTAACCTGTCCGAGTCGGAGTGCCCCAAATCCCGAGCTCGCTTCGCTCGCTTACAAAAGGTGGTGTCGGTCGTATGGGTAAGAAACTCCATACAGTAAGTAATCTATGGTACTGCCACGCAAACGCAAGTTGCAAAAGGCGCCACACGGCAAATACGTTATCACGAAAAACAAAATTTCGATATTTTGAACATTATATATTTTGATTTTCGATATTTTAATCAGTCGATTTTAATAGGCCTGGATCGTTTTCGCAAATTAATTTAAATTGATTTTGGATAAAAATCTAACCAATAAAAATGTACCAAGCAATCTGGATCGTTTTCGTTGACAGATTTATTGGAATACTAAATGAAAATCAATTTATAGAAAAGGATCCAAGCATTCTGGATCGTTTTAGTGTTTTTATTAAAGTGTCGGTGATGAACAAATTGTAATTACGTTAAAAGAATCCAGACTCCTTGATTCGTTTTACTGAATCGGTTGATAATACTGGTTAAGAACCAGGAAGGTTGGATTATTTAAGGTGATTTTGTTTTTTAACGTGCCATACATGTGGATTGGTTCTGAGGCTGAAAAAAACGTGAAAGACAGTTGATTTTGCTGGGATCTTTTTTACTGGCTGATAGTATTGATATTTAGTATCAGTTTTATGCACTTAACTCATTTTTGACCATGTTGTGGATTGGATCCTTTTCGTTTAACTACGTCCAATTGTAACTACTCACAAATCGCGTCGACAACTACCTATCCGTACCGAAGCCCAGGAGCAAATGAATCTTTTCTGAGCGCGCACCGCCTTTTATAGGCATCGTTCTAGAGTAGGAATCAGTTCCCTAAATATATTGTATTTTATATTCCTATTCATTTACTTATTATATTAAAATTTTATTTATTCATTTACAATTTGTTTAATTATTTTATATTTAATATCGCTTATTTGTTTACTTAGATTACAAGTCTTGAACAAGCGTGAATAATTTGCACCACTCATGTTAATTTTTTACCACCTTTGGTTGACTCAATACCAAAGGTATGTAGAATAATGGGCAAGAAACTCCATACAACCATAAAATCAATGTTTTACAATATTTGCATACAGAATCATACATTAATTTCTTCAGTGAAGCAAAACATCGTGAGGAAATCTAGACTTGTAATTAATATAAGTCTGGAATAGCCAATCCGCCTTGAGCAAGCGTGGTGATCAATGCTCATGCCTTCTCTGTGTGAGAAGAGGGCTTGCCCTGCAGTGGGACAGTAGTAGGCTGGTATTATAATAACAGAACCTGGACTTACTGTTCCATTCAAACCATGTCAGAGGCCCTTGAGGCAGTTTAGACACTAGGGTGTGTGGGGTCGTAAGACCTGCCTACACGATAAAAAATAAAGAAAATTATTATAATTTTTCGATTAGAGCACGGTACCTCTCTGTGTCAGTAAGTCTCTAAACAGGCGACACACTCCAGCCTCTAGCCTGAAGATGGCCTGGTTGGCGGGAGTGCGCAGGTCTAGCACACGGTTGTCCAACCGCGTGTCTTGGTGCACGCGGATCCTTAGAGCTTCTGGGTCCTGCGAAGTAACGTAAATAAACTTTTTACATCTTTTTCACTACATAGTAAAAAACTAATTTAAAAAAATAAAATAAAAACAACCAGAATAAAAAAAAAAGAGAAACTAAAAGTAAATGGCATCAAAAAATTCATCCGCATCGCTGTCTACTGGAAATGTGCCCAATAGACTGGCCGCATTGCCACATTGAATGGCAATGCTTAACCTCTGGCCCAGTTAAAAACCAGCCCTTGGGTCACGGGAAGAATCAACCAATCGTTTGGCCAACTCCTTGAAAAGGCCATGGGCACATGTTTTTATTTTATTTTTATTATTAAGCTTGTAAATAATGTATATATTAATTAAGTCTCTTTTAAATAAATAAAAGCATTTTACTCATTAAAAAAAAAATATTTTTAAAAACAAGCTTCAATTTAAAATTCTACAATATTGATTATTGGACATTGTATTGTCATCAGAACTAAAGGTGTATGCAAAATTTTAGCTCAATCGGATACCAACAAATGGTTGAAAAATGGTTTGCAAATTTTGAAGGGACAACTAACCTACATACATACGAACAGTGCAAGGTAAATAAAAGCTTGTAAAAACAAAGTCGCTTCCCTCTGTCTGTACCTATGTATGCTTAGATCTTTTAAACTACGCAACGGATTTTGATGCGGGATTTTTTTTTATAGATATAGTGATTTAAAAGGAAGGTTTATGTACCTACATAGCACCCAAGCGAAGCCGGGGCGGCACGTTAGTAATATTTACAAAAGCAAAAGGTCTAGTGGTCGTAAAGCGCGTCTGCTGAGTATGAGGTCTTGTGTTCGATTCCCAGGTCGGGCAGTGTTATTGGGTTTTTCCATCAGGAATTTCTCAGTAGCAGCCTCGGAGTCTGGAATCGAGTCTGGCGTGAAAATATATTGATATTCGAGTATACGAGTCCAAAGCAAGAATCGAGTCTGACTCGAGTCAAGCCGTCTTTTTAGACCTATGTATTCTGCTTATGTGTAGGAAGTTTTATTAAAAACGGTTCATCCATTTCGAAGAACAAGGACTTGAAAGTTTATAAGAAATGCTATACGGCATAAACGCTCTTAATTCTTTGTAAATAACGTTCAAAACTGCTTTTTAATGAATTTGATTGTGAGTTCCATTTCGCCGCGCATTATGTTTACCGATATCGCACTCACATCGTTCTTCTCCGGCCTGGCGGCGTCCTCTATCTGCAGCGGCAGTTGCGCACGCGCAGCGGACACGAGCCACACTTGCGTCGCCACCAGCTCCACGTCGCTCACCGTACACGACTCTATGGGAGCTGCAGTCTTTACCACAGTTGCGTATACGTCGATGATCGATTCTTTGGTTATGCTGGAAAGAGAAATATAGAATAGTTTTGAATAGGGAATGATTTTAAATAGGGAAAAGTTTTAAAATAGAGAGTGGTGTTTAAAAAAAGAGAATGTTTTAAATAAATAATGGTTTTAAAATAAGGAATAGTGTTAAATAGGGAATGGCTTTAAAATAGGGAGATTTTAAAATTAAATTTGGGAATGGTTTTCAATAGAGAATAGTTTTGATATTGAAAATAGTTTTAAGTAGTCTAGTACTTATTAGTATTAATCTAATATTCTTAGTGTCGTGATGGCCCAGTGGTTAAGGCGCCCGCCTCTCATGCATGAGGTTGTGGATTCAAATCCGGGCAAGTACCAATGTGAATTTTTCAATTCATATTTACTTTCTGTAGTTTATCTTGGACATCACTGGCATCGGTGAAGGAAAACATCGTGAGGAAACCTGGACTTACTGTCCCACTCAAACCATGTCAGAGGCCCTTGAGGCGGTTTAGAAACTCTGACACTAGGGTGTGTGGGGTCGTAAGACCTTACTGCTCACACGATAATGATGAATATTTGTATTATAATACATACTTGCCGGTAAACTTGACCATCTGCTTGCTGACCGCTCGCTCGTCGCTCACACTGATCAGCAGCTGCACCGTGCTGCTGCTCTGACGAAGCACAGCGAAGCACTGCTTCCCTTTAGCTCGAGAGGTTTGGAGCCGAGCTGGAAGACAAGGAGAGATGATAAGATTAACTTGTGGTAACGAGTATATCAGTGGTAGGATGTGAGATTTCAAAGTCAAAGTCAAAAGTCAAAGTAAAATTAAAGTCAAAGACAAATCACTTATTTCAATTGGACCATTAAAAGGCATGAAGTCACTTCGCAAAATTAAAGGCGATTCTTGCACTATTCTACACGGCGGAGAGGTCAGGCGCAGCATCAACGGCTTTAGGTACGTGCTTTCTGAGGCACGGCTGCATCATCAACATTCTTTGCTACGAAATAATCAGAAAATAATAGCGGAGGAGAAAGAAAAAATATAATTTCCACTTCCCTCCAAACAAGCAGGAGACAGAACAGAACTAGACCAATAGGCACAAAGGGATGTTTACAACTGGGAGAAGGGCCAGATTGCCAAGCACCACGGATTGTAATTACATTAAACTAGCTTCTGCCCGCGACTTTATCCGTGTAAATCTCGATTATTGGCGATCTGTAGGCTTACTCTTGAACAAAATCCAGAATGAGATTGTTGGAATCGACACTACATGTACATCCGATCCAGTTTCAATTCCAATAAATATAAGAAGACATTTATTTATAGAATTAACGAGTTATTTAATATTTTAAAATTTGGTAATTTACGTTTTCATTTGTATGGCAACCTCATGTCAATCGCTGTAGTCAAACATGCAGTCGATTCCAATCTCATTCTCGATTTTGTTCAAGCCTACTGATATTATTTCTCCTTAAAAAGCCCCCTTTTTTGCTCCCTAAGGGATAGAATTTCGGTAAATCCTTTCTTATCGGATGCCTGGTTTGAAGTCTTAACGATCAGCGGTTTAGGCTGGTTGATTCGTCAGTCATTCAGGACAAAGCATTTTATATGTATAGATTACTGGTTCCTAATGTGAGCTGTTGCATATTATGAACCTATATGTATATCACTTGTATCTTACCTCTAACCCACACATTTTGTCCGTTCAACTTGACAGTTAAATCCTTCACATCAGTGTAGACTCTGTCGCGGTTCTCTCCGGTTGACTGGATTAACTTAAGGACTCCATACCGGCCTTCCGACACGTCTCCTTCGGGGGCTTCGGCCTCGCCTTGCGGTTGACCTGAGGCAGCCTAGAAAATGGATAATAATAAAACTTTAATATAGAGATAAACCGCGCCCCTCCACAATTCAAAACGTTTGAAAGTATTTACAAGACTCACAACGCATGTGTGCGTACTGGGACGGCTGTCGAAACAAAAACAAATCAGCGATTTGTTGCTCGACTAGCGGCGTCATTAATCACTCATTATTATTAGTATGGCGCTGCACTGACATAATCCATGAAAATGGCAAGTGCTGCATCGGGCGGTCGGCTATTTATGATTAATTGACAAACAAATCTGCCTGCTACTGAAGACGATTACTTACAACTGCATACAAACTCTTTCATACGGATGTGACTACACACATTGAAATGGTAATATGGAGGGGCGCGCCATGTTATAGTAGTTTATCTATACCAATAACATTAAGAAAAGAGGTACAATATTTATGTATATTTTTTTATGATGTTGTTATGGGGTAAGATTTAACCCCAAGAAAGGAATTAGGATACTTTTTATTCCGCCACTTCGTCTGCGTCCGCGATAATCGACATTTACGCGGACGAAGTCGCGGGCAAAAGCTAGGAAAAAATAAGCAATTTTCTCTTTAACTACCTTTTACAAAAATTGTCCATTCGAAAATGCTAGACAGAAGATGACAGCTAAACCGACCGAGAATCATTACCTTATGTTCTGCTTTCTTCTGCTGCTTCTCTGCAGCTTTGGCAGCTTTCTTGGCTGCCTTCTTACTAGCGGCTGCGTCTCCTTCCACTGTGGGGGCTTGCTCTTCTGATACTACCATTTTGTGATGACTACTGGAACAAAAGATCAAATTATTGTCAAAATACCAGCCTATTATTGTCCGGCTGCAGGACAAAGGCCTCTTCTCGTACAGTGAAGGCACGAGCATCGATCAACACTCTTGCTGAAGATGGATTGGTGATTTTAGACTTTCCTCGCAATGTTTTTTGTCAGTTAGGTCAGTGATATCCAAGATGAAGTTAGAAAGTACATACAAATTGAAATGTCTGCCCGGTACCACCGGTGCCCCTTAGGGGGTGAAAAAAGAGGCAAAGATTGTAAGGAGAAATAATTACATCGCCAATAATCGACATTTACGCAGATGAAGTCGTGAGCAAAAGCTAATATTATATCTATATGCGAAAGTAACTCTGTCTGTTTGTTATGCTTACACGACTAAACTAGTGAATTGATTTTGATAAAATTTGGTACGAGGTAAGTTTGAACCCCAAAAAAACACATAAGCTCCTTTTTTACTCTGCGACTTCATCATATTTTCGCGGACAAAGTCACGGGCAAAAGCTAGTAAATTATAATTGTATGAAAACCTGGCCTGTTTTGTGTAACTCTTTTATGAAAAAGTCACACAGCATAATTAATTAATTAACCAGCAAACAACCATGTCAAATCAAGTACGTAACATGCAAAACGTTGATTGAAAAAATTGCCATCACTAATTCAAATGAGAGAGAAACTAAGATAAGGCGGATGATGACTTTTAGTTTAGACAAAAAGAGTTGGAACTTTGAATAATTTCTCAGAAAGTAGATAGTTCCCAGGTGTGGTTCAAAACAAAAAAGATACGTTCAGTTTCATCAAATGTCTTTTTATTCATTATTTTAATACCAGTGTTATTAATACTTCTAGTACAGTGGTCATCAATTAGGTTTAATTGAGGTAATTGCATTTAAAAATTATCAGACAGTCGCGGGCCACCTAGTGATAATAAATAAAATACATATGCATTTTTACCGAGGTAAACTAAAATGCCACAGGACTTTGTTTTAAGTATAAAGTTTACTGATTCTTATGGTCCGCGGTCCGCTATTTGGTGACAACATTCTAGTAGAATGAACATTAGAAATGATAAACAATACAAACAATATTCAAGTGGTATCATATCGCACTTGTTAATAAAACAACTTCATGTTATAAGGTACTGCCTACTTCTGATAAGACAATGCTATAATGCTATGCGTAAAGCAGATAGTATTCAGCTGAACACATTGAGCTAAAATCAACTTTTTACTCTCTTTACCATGTGGGCAGTTACCCGGTTTCCTCACAAGGGGGGGGGCAAGCTGGAAAAATTTAATATGGAATAGTGGACGATTGGAGTAGGGGGTTTTTGTGTAGGAATGGAACAGAGCAGGATATTTAAAAAGTGTTATTATTTTGTTTATTCAGGGGAGAGTGTAGTGTTATTAAATTTAAGTACAACATTAATTGTTATTTGTTAAGCTTAGTTTACAGCTAATTAAGATTCATCATCATATCAGCCGAACAACATACACTGTTGGACACAAGCCTCCCCAAAAATAGCTACAATGACTGATACAGCGCTGCTCACATCCAGCGGTTTCCTGGGACATTTACCAGGGTGTCAGTTCACGGTTGTGGGGGGCCTTCCCACACTGCGCTTTGCGGTACAACAAGTCATTCATTACAACTCAACAAGTCAGCAATAAAACTCCATAGGGCCAGGTAACCAGGAAGAATTACTATTTCATGAAATCTTGACATTTTAGGATTATACCAATTTATAGATGAAGTTATTATACTGATTTTAATGGTTATAATTCTGAAAATACATGCTTTTTATGCCCACGAATTATACTTTAACCAACATTAAACCTAATACTGACTTGCAAATTGCAAAAAATGTAAGAAAAATTGAATTTCGCGGCCTACCGTGGAGCTTCCACCTTAGGGACTACGCACACTTATTCAGCTCCATTCAACTTTTGTCCATAGAAAACGCCGATTTCGTATGAGACGCGTACGCGTCCTTTCAGCTGTCCGCGTCTGAACGCATGCGGTACAAAATCGTTGTTTTCTATGGACAAAAGCTGAATAAAGCTGAATAAGTGTGCGTAGTCCCAGCTAATTATAAACACATGCATACCGGTTAGTACCAGTTTACCGGTAGGTAGGTAGGTACTAAAATTGCATCATCTGTTTTGATGCAATTTTCAAATGTGTTACAATGTAATAAAAAATACTGACATCAATTACGATATTATCAATGAAACCGCAACAAAACCGACACCGCGCACAGGTTATCAGCAAGATAAACTACTTTTTAAAAAGTTTTCGATTTTATTTCAGCAAGTTTTTATCAACTAAAATAAAGGGAAAAGTAGGGTGCTGAATAAAATTGTATCTTTGGAAAACTATTACAAAAATTTAATACGTACCTAAATCAAGATAAAGGAACAGGCTAAACAAATAATATTGTTGTTACAAGATTGCAATTTCTCGGCACAAACTTGCATCATTCACTTTGTAAAAAGTATGAAATTGTGCAAAAAATGCATATTAAACTCACCGTAATTTGTTTTTAAATAGTTAATAAACACTTCTTATACACTGTTTCACGAAAAACTAACTGAATAATAAATACAAACAACGTGCAAGCAGCTGAACAGGTTATCTCGATAACACGGTCACAAATGCCAAACTCAAATGATGTTTATGACAATTTCAACATTTTGCTCGCTCGCAAGAAGTAGCATTCAGTGTTGCCGATGGTAGACACGAAAAAAAAGGTGGTATTTTGAAAATACGTATCTATATTAATAAAAAATATACTTCCCCTTCCGTCAGAAGGCCCGTGTTGCTTTATGATACAGCCCTAAAGAAAGGTTAAAGTGTTCGTAAGTAATATTGCCGTCACAAAAAGTCCTAAAATGGTTAAAACAATTCTCATTGTTGGGTAAGGCCGTAGATTTTGCCACTTTTCGAAGTGAAAAAAAAACTGAAGTTTTGATTGCTTATAATAAACAATATAGTGGGTGAACTGTGCTGAAGATATTTTTATCATGTTATATATCTCGTACACTCTTAGACCATATTTTTTAAATAAATTTAAGTTGTACAATAAAAAAAATACAACGAGTTTAATGCGTCCAGACCCCCAAATTTAACGAAAAACATGCTGTCTTTTTGGCACTTAGCACTATAAAAACTTATATTTTTTCTAATGTACATTTCATTAATTATGATATCTGAAATGTGTCAAAGTTAAGCTGCTACATCGTGCTTTTCGTGTCTTAAAAAACGCGTCCTTTATATTCTTATTACTAGCCAAACTTATGCTCCATTGTTTTGCTTTTATGTTACTATTTTCTATGTTACCAAAATTTTTCCCTAAAAAGCATTGAAAACAGTTTGGTAGTATATTGTGATTGCAATGGCAACAACAAATATTCAGGCAGCGCAATTAAAAAATAAAAAGACGCCTTCTTTTCGTCTCTGGAATCTGTCAAAGGTGCACGTATGTGTTTCGTCAGTGAATTAAAATTGAGAATTTTGGCGATTTCTAAGGTAAATAACTGTTTTTATAGTAAAATTATTTTATAGAATTATGCGTTATGTATCTTATAACAGCGTAACGATGTGTCTTTGTTTAAAATTTACCTCGATGTCGAGTTATGGATATTATAACTTTGAAAAAGCGCGCTTTTACGTTACTTCTATGTAGCTTTGATGTCACTGGTAACGTTGGTTGTATGTTACGTAACGTTTTACCGTTGTAAAGGTTTGTGCATAACGTAATTGATTAAGTTTTTTTTTTTACATAGCTCAGGAGGAACCTTGTTAAAAAATATCAATTTTTCAGTTTTGACTGTGGAGTAACGAATAATCTGCCGTGCTATTCTGTACATATCACGCCGTGAAAATATAGGTGATGTGAGCAAGAAGTGAGCTGTCATTCCACCTAATGCTATGGATATATAATCTAAGATATTGTTCTAATTCTTGTGATTGAAAAATTGCTGATCTCATTGTGTAACTAATTTTTTAGGTTTATACATAATAATGTATGTTATTTAGTTTTTTTTTTTTGTTTTAGGAGACTAAGAGTTTTTCTATGTCTAAGATAATGTTCTAATTTTTGTGGTTTAAAACTTGCTGATCTCATTGTGTAGCTTATTTTCTAGAATTAAACATAAAATTAAACATAATGTATCTTCTTTATTTTTTTGTTTATGATAGAAGAGTTTTTGAGAAACTCTATTTTTCACATTAAATTTTTTTGTTATTTCACTTGTAATATAGTATTATTTTCCTGATAATATTGCTTCACTTGGCCGGTTTTGTAATAATTCTAAACTAAACTAAAAATTCTAAACTTGATATTTTTAAACATTTTTAGTCACGTATTCTTGCAATTAACATTTTTTTTTTTTATGTCACTGCATTTTTCACCGTCGGCGAACTGAACAGACTAACTGTTCAGTTCGCAAACTGTGAGCTTAGCTTAAATACGTTGAAACTTCTTCTTCTTTGATGTCGGTTAAAAATAGCGCATTATGTAATCGGCCTTAGAAACATTATACGTTAATTTTGCGTTACTTCTACGTTACCGTAACATAGAAGTGACTTGTTACTCTATGTTACTAAGTGGAAAAATCTACGGCCTTACCCTGTTATGAAACAGAACTAACCTAAACCTAGCAGGAGTGCGCTGATGTAAAAGAATTAAATTTAGTAATGCGTCTATCCTATAGCATTTTGGTTTTTATACGATAGAGTAGGTACATGTAAAATACTGGTATTTAAGACTGGAAGCGGACCACAACAAGGTATAAGGCTAATGATGAGCAGATGAAGACAAAGTAAATAAATATTATGTGCAAAACTCGTATTTCTAATTCAAAAATCGATCTAATTTATGTTACCTTAACACCGCACAATCCCGCGAGACTCTCAATAAAATCAACTTGCTAAATACTCCATGAAAAAAAGTCGCCAATAAAAAACAAAGAACAAAAAAGAAGTAATGAGAAGCGAGGCTTGCGTCACGTTGGCACGAAACGTCAATTAATTATAACCATAAAATTGTCTGAGCCTCCAAAACTTCAAAAACATTCTACCAAACACTATTGTGTAATGTTTAAATTTGTCGTTCAAAATGTCCATGTACACAACTGGCCCTGACTTAGAGATCACTGGGGCAGGCATATATAGATATTTATTAAAGTATAATTGGAGAAAATGCCCGTTTTCACTGCAAATATCCCTGGAACCCTCAAAGTTGGAGACAGAATCGAAATTGGGGGTAAAATCAAAGAGAATGCTCGCAAGTAAGACGTGGTTTCACGTTATATTAGTTCTAGGATCGTGGGTGTCTGACACCGTGGTGGTGGCCATAGGTCGTGGGTTCGAACCCTATCAGTTCCAACAATATGACAGTTCTATGTGAATTCTCTAAATAATGACCAGCATAAAACGGTCCACCATATGATACCACCATTTAAGTGATGTTGTGATGTGGGGGTCTTCCACAAATGCCTGGTCAGTGGGTCATCTTAGAGCCTTAATGATAAGTTAAAGTTGAGACTGTTTCAAGTAAAACCTGCATTTTAATCAACCAAACCGAACGCTCAGTTCCTGCTGTTTGAAAGTCTAAGGGCTGGACTCGTTAAAAACAAAACGACTGTTCTATTTTTAAAATCAAAGTACTTGATTGGTTTACTAGTGTTGTTTTTTATTATATCCAAATCTGTAAAGTGTAACCTCACGAACTGTCCTCCTTTAGAATGTCGGTGAATCTATGCGCGCAGGAGGGCGAGGAGCCGCGCGACGTGGTCCTCCACTTCGACGTCAGATTCCATCGAGACAACATCATCTCCTTATCGCGGAAGAACGGCATCTGGATCGGTAGCGGCAACTATGATACCAACTATAATATGTTTGTGCCAGGTTTGTTTAACTCTTGAATATTTCTTTAATACCCTTCTTTACTTTTTAATTTTCACTCAGCTGCTACAGCCAACCTGCGATGATTCTAACAAACTAAGTACCATGCTGATTTTTTCCACTTATGAGCACGTTACACACTCACAAAAACAAATCAAATATGGCGGCCAAACTTAAGGATGGTCATGCCTTTTCACTCGCACAATATAGCGAGTAAACGAGAGGACGATACGTGCCGCCATTTTGAATTAGTTACCTTAATAACACGGTGATGTATACATGTTTAATTCTACAAATTTGCGTATCCCTCAGGCACAATATTCCGGATAATATTCGAGATAAAGGACACGGATGTGATTACGATCTACTGCCAGGGCAAATTCCATTCTAACTTCCTGCCGAAGATACCACTGACAATGGCGCGGTTCATCGTCGCGTGGGCAGATATCGATAGGGTCACTCATTGCTACTTCCAATTCGCCAATAAGGTCAGTTGTAAAATTATGGAATAAAATAATATTCCATAGCATTTCGATCACGGCGGCCAGTCTCAATGGAGACTAGTTAAGTGCGCAGGAGATGTTTTAGTGCACAAGTGTGTGAACAAACATAGATAAAAATATTGCATATCGATTTTATTGGTTAAAGTTCGAGCGCTATGTATACGTCATTATTGCGACGACCCCTAAAACAATGTCAAATGGCATCAGTTTTCTCCATAGAGATATATCTATGGAGATGCCGTTAACTTTTAAATGTGTGAAGAAAGAAAATATCTGTCAAAATGTGGCATGCCCGCCATTTTAAGTATTAGTTATCTAATTGTAATAAGGTTCTTATTCCTGAGAAACGCGTCAACAAAACGCATACTATTTGGCGGCCATTTTGTGTTTTGACCGAACATTTAAATAAAAGATCTTAACAGACAGACGGACGGACAACAAAGTGATCCTATAAGGATTTTGTTTTTTTCTTTGAGGTATAAAACCCTAAAAATGTTGTAAGCCCTGGTACAGTGCCGCGATTATAATGTCAATTTGTCCTACCAGGCGGTCAGTGGGGACGAAGCTGGTGCGCCAGGCGCCTTCCAGCCACAATCTCCTCGACCCACCATGGTCGCCGGCATGGACATCAAACGATGGTGAGAAGCTTTCACAGTTTATATTTTCACGTTTGTGACGTCATCCTGACGGTGCCATTTTATGGGCTTACACAGATGACAGTCTATTTGGGCCACCAAACCTCAAGTACTAAATGATAAAAATCGCATAAAAAAAAAAACACCGAACCTTGTTATTAGAGGCCTCACACTGTTTTACGTTTTCAGTTGATCAAATGAATATTATTATTGATATTCAAAAATTAAAAACATCAATTTGCTTGTAAATGTTACTTAGTTTGACAGGCTTTATACATGGTCAACTGTGCTATGATGAGTCTGCTCACACTTCATATTTCCATGCATTTCCAGCCAAAGATCGATGCACAAAAAGCAATCGCCTGGTTCTCCACAACTGCACTCCTCGAACGATAGCTCTGATGAAGAACAGAAACACAAGCAGAAGTTCGATGGCCGAGCCGACAGATATTTCTACGAGACACTCATGTGCCAGCCGCCCGACCATCCCAAGTTCGGCTCACCAGAATCTATGAAGCGGCGAGACGTTAACTTACCTAGAAATAAAGTAGAATTTAATAGAAAGTTTAGAGAAGTATCAGATACAGAAAAGAATGATAGCGAAGATTATTCCGAAGATATTGCTTCCAAGAACGTCGATTCTTCTGTAGTTGAATCTGACGATGTTTTGCAGGAACTTAGCCTAAAAAAAAGGGGGAGGCGAGGTAAATTCGCGCCATTTGCACAAGTCGTAAATTTTATGGGAAAAACGACAAGAAGAAATTAATGTTGTGCCGCGGTGATCAACTAATATTAATTTCAACTAATAGATACTTAGTCGATATTTTGTGTTTATTTGTTTTTGTAGTTATGTTTGTATTTGTAATATGGCTGTCGCAGAACAACTCGACTCGAAGTAATGAAATGAATAATGTGACTTTTATATTGTGTGGTGAGTAATATAGGTGATGCGCTGTCGTAGTCTTGTATGTTTGTCTGTTGGAAAATGGACCGTAACTAATAGACATTATAAAGATCACATTTCATTGCTTACTTGGGGTCGAATTGTAGAAGTGTCTGCGGCAACATTAATAGTGATGTCTTTTATTGGAGTTGGCTAGCGGTAACAAGTTTGAAAGTTTTCGATTGTATCTTAATAATTAATGTATTATTAAAAGGATGTGTATTTATAGCTATCGTCTTTGTGAAGTAATGAGGCATCAAGGTAAACTTGTAATATTAGAAACAAACCGCTTCGGTAAAAAAAATGTTTTTTTTTTGTAACAGTGTTAAAAATAAAAGTTTGAAAATATTATTAATATTCTTTTTATTTCGTTTAATATTTACACTCGATAGAAAAATACAATGACGTTAAAATAATTAAAATATAAATAAGTAAATCACTAAGCGTATTAACTATACAAAAACATTCGTTTTGAAGACGATTAAATCGGCTCAATTCAGAAATTTTGTAAAGTAACATTAATTTTAAAATACATTTTACTTAAAATTACAGTCAATTTATTAAGATTACAATCGTTTTATACATTGATTTAACTTTGTTATCGATAAAAAGTGTCCCAACACTATTCCAAGGATCGTTCCATTATTTAAAAACTGACATAATGTAACCGTTTTTATAAAAAAAAAATCGTTGAGCAAGCAATAGACTCAATTATTTAAAAAATAAATAGAAAAAATAGCTCACTAATGTTTAAATAAGGGTAGGTATCTACTACATTTTACAGGTTTTCCTTAAAATGGTATTACACCCTGTCCATACACATTTTTTTAAGTAATTAGGTGCCCACAAGG
This sequence comes from Hoplodrina ambigua, assembly GCA_949774945.1. Lineage (NCBI taxonomy): Eukaryota > Metazoa > Arthropoda > Insecta > Lepidoptera > Noctuidae > Hoplodrina > Hoplodrina ambigua. The sequence continues at coordinate 1,840,291 of OX458991.1, forward strand.
AAAGGTAGTTACAATAAAGTACCTTGATTGTACATTAAACCCATGATAGGGTATTTGACACTACCAATCAACTGACGGACATACTTTTTACTAGCTGTCAAAACGCTGTTCCCTCCATTTATGCATGACATTTATAAAATTTAACGTCACTTTTTTTTCAATTGATTTACTATTTACTGATTTCAAAGCAACCAACAATCGAATTTTACTGCTAATTAAAAATGTATTAGATTTTCAGGGCTTAAATTAGTTGATGATGTCAAATACCCAATTCTTGTAAAAAGAAATGAGCTTTGCATTTGGTGACTCTAATGATGTTGTATTATACAAATATGTAGGGATACACACACAAATACAAAACTCATTTAATTTCACGATAGACGTTTTCTGACGCCACATTTTGTGGAAAGTTTGCACAAGTTTATCTCGGTTTAATAAAAATCATCTTGGGTATTGTAATTAAAAAAAAATACTTTCCACAGTAAATAAATCTTGTTAATGCCGTCACATTTCGTGGCAACTTTGCCCGACTTTTACCGTATTAAAAAAAATACAGATTAGGTAGGTACTGTGTTTGTTTTTAAAAATAAAAATAAAAACATTTTCACAAAAAACCTAAGTAAATTTTCTTACATACTTATTACAACTTTATTTAACAAAAAATATTGACATAGGTAGGTAATATTAATTTTGCACATAACGTGCTGCATGGAAACTTTCCAGATGCGCATAAAAATAAAAGAAACGATTACAAATTCTGTACAATCTTATTTTTATCACACATTTAATACCGATTTGTGGCAATAAACAATTATTTGTATTATTTCAATAGTGTTTGTGTTTGTCTAATCGCAAGAGTTGTCATGAGAATGACAACTCTTGCGATTTACATATTGTTACTTTGAACAATACCTATTGTTTACACAATAGCTGTCACCAGATTTTCAAACTGTCAAATATATCCGTGAAAACTTAGGTATTGGTATAGGCCTATTTTAATGGTCATAAATGAAATAACTGTACACCTATATAACTAAATTTTAAGATTCTTGTTGCCCGAATTCTTAAACGTCACGTAGTTCTTAGAAATCTTTCTGTTGCTAGTAACAACTTGAAATAAAATTGTATTGCATTTGAGAATTCGGCCGTTAGAGTTAGGCTCTAGAGGCCTATAATATTTACAATAGAATTTTTCTATCTGATGCTTCCATTAAATCGAATCCTAACCTATTTTCTCGTACTTACATAAAAGTCTGCATTTCATTATGGTACCCAAAAATCGGATCCAGTTTTAATGTACAAAGATTGCACTTCAACTGGATGTAAGTTCTTGTTTATCTATTATTAGATATGTAGAAAAGCTATATTAAATTGTTTATTTAAATTCTTAATTCCAACAACCAGAGAGAAAAGATAAAAATCGACATTAATGGTTAACCTAACTTGCACGCGGTCCCGCTTGGCGTAGGCCTATTTCATTCCCGGCTGCAATATTACCATTCCGTTACTGTCGTTTCGTTTCATTTTGACGTTAAAACAATATTCATTACGTTATTTTCGTTGCCGTGTAGACGGATTTTTTAAACATATGAAGCAATGGATTTGGATCATTATTAATCTACTTAAAATTTTCTTGGAATTGTGCGTTGAATATGCGGTGTAGTATAACAATGCGCGCCACGATAGATAAGACTTGACAAGCGTCAGTAATGGGGAGCTTGCGCAGGTATGGATGTACGAAATAGTTATCCATAATTTGTGTATCTATTCAGGGATTTTTCTATGACATTTAGACTAATATTCATAGCAATATTAATGATGTTTATTATACGAAATAATAAAGTTGGCGTGGTGTGTCAAGTCTATCATCTTTCGTGACGCGTTTTGTAACATTTGGTCATTTTTATTTTCTTGAACTTTTTTTTTTGCGTCTTTTTGAAATGGCTTCTTTTATTCCAAAACTTACCAACCCTAGTCAACATTTTCAAAATAATTGTTTTGTTATTAAATATTTAACGATGATATATTTGTTATGACTCCCAGTTCAATTTTGGGGGACCAGGGGCCTAAAATTTTGGAGTTGAGACAAGTTACCTTCGCCGACCCCACGAAAACTTGGATTAAGACTAGTTGACCCCTTTGACCCCAAAAAGCTTGGATTGAGTCTAGTTGAACCCCTAGCCTTTAAAAACCTCAATACCTATATACTCATTGACCCCGGCCCCCCAAAATTATAAACTTACACTAGTTGACCCCCTGGACCCCCAAAATTTTAATCTGATAAAAATGACCCCCAAAATCTTCCGACTGCAACTGTCCAGCATTACTGTAGCCTTAATATTTTGAACCTTCTCCTCATCAACCCTTTCCTCAAGAACCCTCTCCTCACTTACTCAAACTCCACCAGCGTTCCTCAATTTCCTTTCGAAGACCCACTCTGAATAAAATCACTGATAACATCAGCTTGCTCCTCATCTACTCCAATGATCATGAGCTGTGCCTTCGTCACGAGGAACAGGGAGGCGCCATCTATCTCGTTGTCGTGGAGAACGGATGCTGTGTCGCCCCAACAGAACTTCAGAAGATGATTTGCTAGATCTTCGGCCTGTGGGGTAAAAGAGGAAATGTTTGGTGTTGGTATAATTGAGATATTTTTGGTAGATAGGCTAAAAACTATGATTAAATATACATATACAAAAGTTGTAAATAAGAACAATAGGGGGGTGTACAATAGGGAGGGGGAGGACTAATAGAAAAGTGCCCAAAAGGCTGGCAGCATTGCTACATCCTTTGACGAACGCTCTACTTGTTGGGGTGTCAATTACGAAGCCAAATCATACCACTGAATGGATTGTGCAGTTTCGCACGCATAGAGTTATGACGTACGCATGAGTTAAGGCTTTTCAAAAATCAACCCCCTATTAGGGGGAACTACAAAAGCTAGTTATAAATAACTTACCGTCCATGCTTCGACAGTGGATTTCTGTAACCGCGCAAATGGATTTAGCTCTCCATATGCTGGACCCTCTATTTCTAATTTTTTCTCTTTTTCTTTCCCTTCTATTGAAACAGATTCTCCTTTTCTACATTGTTCTTCGACTATCTTCTTTTCTTCTTTAATTTCTGCGGGATTGGGTTCTTTTGTTAGAGTAGGTTCTTTTGGTTTATATTCTTCTTCGATAATTTTCTCAATCAATCTTTTCAATGTTGGAGTGGGTTGCTTTGGTCCACTTTTTTCTTCGACTGTCATGTGTTCTTCTGCAACTTTTGTTGGTGTGGGTTCTTCTTTCTCTTCTTCTTTAACTACTGTTTGAGTAGGTTTTTTTGTTTTATTGTTTTTAATTGCTGTTGGAATATGTTCTTTTGTTCTATTTTCTTTCTTGTGTTTGTCTATAACTTTTGATGTAGTGGCTTTTTCTGTTGTAGTTTCTTCTTTAGCAATTTTCTTTTTATCTTTAAATTTTCTTGGAATAGATTCTTCTTTGTTGGAGTTCTCAGGTATGGGTTTTTGATTCTGTCGTTTTCTGATCTGTAACCATGAGAAGTTAATTAATAAAACAGGAAAGAAGCCATTCTTTGAAGTCGCGATGCTGCCATTAGATAGGAACTGTAGACTCTGGGTAGTAAACATAAACATCACGCCTGTAATCCCCGAAGGGTTAGGCAGAAGTGTACCCATTAGTACACCTCTGGTGGGTCTCACCCTTTACTCTGGGTAGTAAAGTAATATTTTACAGCATTATTTTATTCGAATATTCTTATAGACTTCACAGTCCGCCACAAGGAGTGACAGTAATATTTAAGTAGACTTAAATATAATTCAGTTTATAATATACGTGAATCTTTACTAAATTAATAAAGCTGAAGACATTTTTTGGTTGTTTGTTCTCTGAAAATATCAGTCGGATTTGGAAAAAATAAAAGTATATGGTCATGAGGAAAGATATAGGCTGTTTAACATCACGGTACGCCCCACAGGAGTACAGCAGTAGCCAAAGACGTAACTGAATGCGAAAATCAAGGGCAGAATCAATATATAAATTCTTGTAAATCGTATTTTACTTGAAGGAGTGGAACTCTCTGCTTGTGTCTGTATTACCGAACGCATTCGACTCTTTAACATTAGAGTAAGCTCACTCCATTCTAGACTTTATCTATATCACTTCTGACCTAGACTAGTGTGAAGAGCAAACCTATATTGGTGCCGATTCCCTTGTTCACAAACTAGACTAAATTTAGAGAATTGACATCTCTTACTAACATACAGCGAAAGGAAAGGACGGTGACATTAAAGAACTAAGTTAGCGATGTCAAATTAGTTTTGCCTTGAACTTTTATGTATTTTTAATCCATACGTTTTAAGATGTCAACTATAATTGTATGGATGTCAGATTGACTAAATTTGACAGCTCTTATTTAAATGAAAATGAGACTAATGAGTCTCTTTCTTGATTTATTGAACAGAAAAAGATGGAAATAGTCTAATTTTAGTTTAGTTTGTGACTAAGAGAATCGGCACCACTGTATATTAAAAAAGAACTTACCGGAAAAGCGTAATTGGATTCTTGAATAATATGTCCGCCAACAACATGAGTTAATATAAACTGTGGTTGTTTTTTCGAAACCTTTTTCCTCTTTAAATGAGTTACTTTTTGCGGCACTTTGAAATTATCAAATAGCGGCACTTTTGCTGTATTTTCATTATCTGATTTGTTGGTCACCTCAACTGGTTCTTCTTTAGATGGTGTATTTTCTGATGTAGTCTCATTTATTTCAGGAGCAATATTTAGTATTTGTCCAACTTCTAAATCTTCATTTGCTTCTTGGAAAACTATTTCATGATTTGCTTCTAACATTTCATAGTTTTCACTAATTTGTTCATCATTATTACTATTTTCAATTTCATGTGAAAAAACATTTACTAATTCATCGTTTGAAATATCATTTGCTACTTCTATAACAATTTCATTACTCGCTTGTGGTATTTCATAATCTATGTAACTTGCAGGTTTAATAATAATATTTTCTAGGATTTTAATCTTACTATTATCATCAGTTTCAGAAACAGTTTCATTATTTGCCTCTAAAATTTCAACATCTTCAATGATTTCTTCATTTTCATTGCTATCTCTAACTAGTGTAAATTCGCTATAGCCTTGCAATTCATCTTCAGTCTTTTCATCGATTTCAAACACGTTATAAAAGAAAAACTCTTCTCCAACATATTCTGTGTAGTTTTCATTGACTGCAGTCTCAATTACAATATTTTCAAAATCAGTTTCAGTATTTTCTGTACTGAAATCAAGTCCAACATCTTCTAAAGTGATTTCAAAGGTTAAAATATCGTTTTCAACATCTAGATTATATTCTGGGTTCTCGAATTCTTCTTCATCATTTTCTGTACGAAAGTTTATCTCGTCTGGTATATTTTGAATATCTATTTCTTGTTCAGTATCCTTATTAGCATAGTTTTTATGTCTTATGTGTTTCTTTTTTCTATGTCTGTATTTACAATTAGGTGCAAACTTTGTAATATTTTCTACACCAGTTCCTATAGCGCTTTCAAGTTTCATATTCAGTACATCATTTGTTGTATTATATAGTTCAGTATTAAATAAGGCTCTCGGGTATACTGTGCGTCTAATAGATCGGTGGATTACAGAACTTCTTATACGTACTTGTCGGCTGTTTCTCAGCCATCTATTACTGGAGAAGCGATTATAATAAGATCGATTAATGGACCCACAATTGCAAAATCTAAAATACGAGTAGCAGGACTTTCTGGAATACCGATTATAATAGGACCGATTATTGTATAACCGGTTTTTGGAGGACCGACATATGGAAGTTATTTCAATGAAGTTTGATTTAATTTCACTATCATAGTCTATAAGAATCGGATCCTCCCCAGCTACTGATGATCAGCTCCTGACGAATGCACAAATGGCATCTGCATTTTCCTCAGTTATTCCTATGCTTACTAGTTGAGTCTTTGAGACCAGGAATAGGGATTCTCCATCAATTTCGTGGTCTTGAAAGACTGATACTGTTTCGTTCCAGTCGTATTTTAGTAGATGATTTGATAAATCCTCGACCTGTGAATTTTAGAGAAGGCACATTTCTAATTAGATGAAACAAACATAGAATAAGTTAGCAAAATCACGGAAGGTGCGTACGTATCGGGATCTAAGGTGTAAGAATAGAAACGAAGGGGAACACCGAACTGATTTTTAGTCAGTTAGAGTCAGGCAAATCCCTCTGCCCCTCTAGGGCAGGAGATATCCATGAGGATTTAATATTACTTTGCAATTTCAACTCTCGGCGCTGACTAAAGAGTTGATTATCCAACAACTAGAGCGATTTGTTAGATGGTGGTAGGTTTCGAGGGCTCCCTTTATTGAATCAATATTGAGATCCGTATTATGCAACAAAACTCAATACAACCAATCAAATGACTCTATGCTCTAGACAAGATGTGCGCTTGAGTATCATTCTCTAGTACTGGAAAAGTATCTTGCTTAGTATCAAAGTGTCTTACCGTCCAAGATTTAACTGTAGTGTGCAATAAATCAGTAAATGGATTCAGCTTTTTACTATCCTCCATCTCTTCTTCTTCTTTCTTCTTCTCACAATGCAGAAGAAGATAATGGAAAGGCAGCAGCTGTACATCAACTCCTGTATTTTTCATTTCTTCTTTCATACATTCTTTTAGAGCGTCCATTGTTTCAGTTTCTGCTTTCGGATTGGCTTGTGTTTTTTCTATTAGAGGTTTTCTGATCTGTAATGAATTGAACATGAGTAATAAGTGTTCCGGCCTTGCAACACTATAACCATAGAGCAGGGGCGGAAGTTGGCAACACTGTGTGCGTCTCTTCCCGACGATACACCGGCGCACTCGCCAGACAATGTAAGCGATTGATTTTTATATAATTATAAAAAAACCCAATTAAAGTAAACGTGGTTTTATTGTTGATATTCTCAACAATAAGAAAATGGTTGTCATGATGCATTAGTGGTTAAAGTTTATGTTTATGAGTTTATCAATACATAATGTACTTTTAAAGTTTATCTTGGACATCACTGACATCGGTGAAGGAAAACATCGTAAGGAAACCTGAACTTATAATTAATGTAAATTTGAAATCGCCAATCCGCCTTTAGCAAGTGTAGTGATCAATGCTCGTGCCTTCTCTGTACGAGAAGAGGCGTTTACACTGTAGTAGGACTATAATATTATTAAGTTCAATACAAAAAATACTGGTATTCAGCTGCGTCCGGTTAGACTAGAAGCCGACCCCAGCATAGTTGGGAAAAGGCTAGGCAGATAGATTGATACTTACTGGGAAGGCAAAATTAGATTCTTGAATAACATAACCGTCGACCACATGAGTTAATATGTCCTGTTTTGTCACTATTTTCTCAGTAACTTCTATTTTCTCATCTTTCACTTCACTAGTTTGCTCTTTGACCTCTGTCTTTGCATCTTTTACTTCAGTTATTGTTTTACTAACTTCGGTTTCATTTGTTTTAACATCTTCCACTTTAATTTTATGACTAACTTCTTCAGTTTTAATATCTACGGGTTTCTTTTCAGGCGTTTCGATATTTTTATCAACTACAGGTTTCTTTTCTGGACTTTTATTACTTTTAGCACCACCAAGTTCATTATCTGTCTGTGTAGTTTTGCGTTTTGGCATACTTTCAAGAATTTGAATTATTCTACTTTCTATTGATTCAGCCTGGGCTTTTGTAACTGACGCTCCATTGTCAGACTGAATAGTGACTGTTATAAGTTTGTCAGTCGGTACCTCAGTCATAACTGTATCTTTATCAGTCTGTGCCTCAATATTAGTCTTATTTTCAGTCGTATTTTGAACACTTTCAGGTGCTTTATTTTCTATAGGTTGCTGTGGTAAGTTATCACTTATTTTATCTTGTAATAATCTGCCTCGAGCTTGGGTGAAAACTGTGTTCCTAATTAGTTTATCGCTTTCACTTGGCGCGGGAGTTATCACATTTCTTGTTTCTGTAACATTTTTGATTTGATTACCATCTTGTTTGTTTTGCTCTACATTTTCTACAATCACCATCGGTGCGGTTGTGTTCATTGGAATTGCTTGGTGGCTTGGGTTACTAGCTTTTAAACTAGGTTTGTGTACAGGACTTGTATTCGTTCCTATTTCACTACACAGTTTAGTGATAACTATACCCTGTTGATTTTTGTATATTGGTTGTGCAGCTGGAAGGACGGCCATTTTATTTTGGATTTCATCTGGAGATTCACTCTTTCTTTTTCGACTCATATTTGGATTATTTAAATAGGAGTGTAGGGTTAGTGGTGCTGTGTTAGCAGCTATGTTTGTTACTATGTGATGGCTGTTGGTCTTCTCCTGGTTATATTGGTGTGGCTGCTGGGTTGGTGGAGTTTGAACCGGTATGTGCTGCTGCTGTGGCTGTTGTACAGGGATATTTTGCGGTTGCATTTTTGGTACATTAGCGTTATTATCAACGAATCGACGTCTTGGCTGTATCGGTCGGCAGTTATAGTTTTGAGCGAAGTTTCTTACATTTGGCACGGGACTTCCAGCATTGCTGTTCATCGGTTTATTAACTTCTTGAGGAGGAGGTGGTTTGTTATTAACATTTTGTACATTCATCACATTGTTGGGCAAAATCTGTGGCCGTACAGTATTCACATTCTGAGGCATACGCTGTCCAATATTCTGCACAAATGTTTGGCCAGCATTTGCTTGTTGTATCTGTAGGTTTTGCATGTTGGCCATAGCTTGCATGTTCTGGAGTTGGTTCAGAGACATCACAGGCCTCGCTATGTTCATCTGTTGGCTCATCTGTGGCCTCACGTTCATGAACATTTGTCTTTGGACTTCAACTGTTTGGTTACCCTGGTTCGGGACCTGTCTAGCGACAGTCATTTGGCTTTGGATCATGTTCTGTGCATTTGGTTGCATCTGACCTGTATTAGAATTCTGGTTCATGTTTCTTTCGTTGTTCTGTATGCTTTGCTGTACGCTCTGAACCATGTTTGGCACAATGTTGGCCAATTGCATAGTTGGTCTTATTTCTTGATGGTTTTGCGCCAACATGTGCTGCTGGAGTTGGAAGTTGGCGAAGTTTTGTTGGAGATACAGTTGGTTCTGGTCCATCTGCGGTTGGACTGGCTGTATCATGTTGTTTGGTAACTGCTGGACGTAGACCACAGGGTTGGGTGCGGGCCTGTTCTGCATCCATGGTGGTGGGTTTTGAGGGTTGATGAAGAATGTCTGGTTTGGCTGGATCTGGTCTCCTGGAACAATTTATTACTAGTTACTAATTGCACATTCCATGTCCTTTAGTCTCTAACCCCACCATCTGGTGGGTATAGAAAGATCTTTATGAAAGTCTTAACCAGCTGTATTATTCTGTAAACATCTTCCCGCTATGCATCATCATCATATCAGCCGAACGATGTCCTCTGTTGGACATAGGCCTCCCCTAAAGATAACTTACGAAAGCAGGCAAAGTCGCGGAATAAAAAGTAGCCTATGGCCTTTCTTGGGGATCAAACTTACCGCGTAAAAAATTTCATCAAAATCGGTTCATTGATTTAGTCGTGAAAGCGTAATAGATAGACAGACAGAATTACTTTCGCATTTATAATATTAGCAAGTATAGATAATACTAATCTAAAAACATTGAAGATCATTCGATATCTCTGATATCTTTCACTAGAAGCGATCTAGATAAAACAACAGATATCGTTATCACTAATCTATCTCTCAACCAGTATGAAAAAGCAGTCTAACAAATAATCCAGTGGCCATAATGGACCATTGTGTAAACAACACTCACCAGGTTGTACCAACACCTGCGTCTCATACACAAATCGTACCGGACACAGTACCATCTGTTGTTGCACCGCTTGTTGACCCCTGCAGACAAAAATATCATCATGCTATTGTCTATAACATAACAGTCTAAGACCTAAGTCTCTAAATCTTCATTACTAATGTATGGATGAAATTTTAAGGATAGATAAGATACTTTTACACTTAATACAGGAAGATAAAACAATGGTATTAAAAGTAGAGAGTACCCTTCTTAAAGCTAATAAGTACCGTTCATAATGACAATATTCCTCTATCTTCAAAATTTCAGCAATGTTGAAAATATTTTGGCGATTCTGGGATCCATAAGACACAATTATAATTCTATCGGGAGAATATTATGCATCTATCTGCTTACTACTCCAAGTATGTTAGGTTCGACTTCCAGTCTAACCGGATGCAGCTGAATACCAGGATGTTACATGGAGGGCCTGCTTATCTGACCTCCACAACCTTAAAGGGTAACACCGTACCGCTTGGTGAGACTGGTTGTCAGACTTTCCGGCTTCTGACGACTCGTAACGACTGTCAAAGATCTACGAATGACAACCGGGTATAAAGGCTTTTTGTGCTTTTGGTGATGTCACACCACCAACTTCCAAAATCTGGGGTGCTACTAAGAAATTTCCTTATGGATATACCCAATAACACTGCGGTACCTGGGAGTCGTACCTTAGGGGATCAGCAGTCGTGCTTGCGACCAGGAAACCAAAGGAGCAGTATCATGCAATGGAAAAGATTTTGAGTAAGTAAACCAAATTTTTCTGCTTACCCAATAGGCTCTGCCTGGTTCATCGGCTGCTGCATCTGGTGACAAACAAACACAAAATGATGTAGTTAGTTCGTATATTTATCGTGATGACACGAATCAATTTTTTTTTAGTAGGTGATTTTCGTATTCGAACTAGCCATCTTGCCGCTTGGTTTAGGCAGACAGGGCGATGAACCGATACGCTCACAGCGATGTAGTCGCGCGACATAGGCAGTGTCGTGCGACTACATCGCTGCAGCATACGCAACATGGCGATTCTGTTCTTTTTCGATTTTTGTACACCCACATTTCGTCAGTTATGTTTAAGTCCTACTTAATAGGAGTCGAGAATATTGCCATCAACCGGGCACAAATCCAGACGGGTTTGACGCATTTGGTGCACTTCTCAACTTGTACACCATGCTCAAATGGCGAACTTAGCAACTGGTGCACTTCTCATATGGTACACTTCGCAATTAGTGCACTTCTTAATTGGTGCAATTCGCATAAGGAACACTTTTTAAGATGAGTGGAGAATTTGAAAAATTGAAAGAAAAAATGATATGTAAAAAAAATATGAAAAAATTAAGCTTTTTTTAATTAATATAATAACTATAACTAAAAAAGTACAGTTTAAATTATAATATTATGAAGGTTATTGATATAATATGATATTATATCATGTCTTTATTATGATAACTTTTTGCTGTAAATCTAATTTTTTCTTACATAATTATATTTTTATTATTTCCGAGTGCCATTTATTTCATTTTTGAAAAAATAAAAATGTTATAGTGAATAGAGAAGCAGAGTTTAATTAAAATTAATTTATTGATTGTATTTTTAAGAAAATTACCTACGCAAAACCAAAGATTCTATCATTTTTAGACAATTCTTCCAAATCTCCACTCATCTTAAAAAGTGCTTCTTTTGCGAAGTGCACCAATTGAGAAGTGCACCAGTTGCGAAGTGTACCATATGAGAAGTGCACCAGTTGCTTAGTTCACCAATTGAGCATGGTGTACAAGTTGAGAAGTGCACCAAATGCGTCAAACCCATCGAACCCAAGACCTCATGCTCAGCAGTCGCGCTATGCGACCACTAGACCAACGAGGCAGTCATATTACTCCATGCTCATAAATTTTGTTTAAGTAAGTACCTACCTACCGACTAATTTGTTTACACAAAATTATTGAACAAGTTTTTTATGATTTAGTTTGGTTAGGTTTGGGGTTCGGTCAAGTTAGCAAAACAAAACTTTAAAAAGGGGTCACCCCTTCCTCCTTTTAACAACCCTTTCCCAACACAGATAAAAAAAATCGATAGGGGAGACTCGGAACAAAATGGCACACTTCTAATAACTTAGTTTTTTAAATAAGTTTGATTGTTTGGCTAATTTAAATTAGAGACTGTATTCAAAATAAGCAAGCGTACCGTGTTGATTAACGCTCGTGCCTTCTCTGTATGAGAAGAGGCCTTTGTCCTGCAGTGGGACAGTAATAGACTAGTAAGTATCTACTATTGTTTTTATATATCTCGGGACTTAAAGCCCCGCAGTGCTATTCTCTAAGCATACAACCTTGCGCACAGCCCTGCCGCAGAAGAATAGAAAATAGCGAATACCTAATAGAAGAATAGAGAATAGCACCGCTGGGACTGACTGACTGACGGATCAACGTACAACCTAAACCGCTGATCGTAGAGACCTGAAACTTGGAGGGTGTGTTCTTTGTACGACGCAAGTGTCCGATAAGAAAGGATATTTCGAAATTCTACCCCCTAGGGGGTGAAAAAGGGGGGCAAAGTTTGTATGGGACAACGTGATTCCTTGGTTCAATCTACTTCAAATTTTGTATAAACATTCTTGAACATAATTGATGGAAGACGTGTTTCGTATTTTATTGAAAGTCACCCCCAAACGGGGTTAAAAGGGGATAGAAAGGTATTTCTTTTTTTTTTGTTTCATTTTCGACTTCTACGCGGACGAAGTCGCGGTCAAAACCAAGTTATTATTCAAAACGATACCATGACAGCTGCTTAGCAGTTAAAATGTAAAAAAAACCATATGCACTTGAACAAGTGTTATAAAAACAAAAAAACATTGATGGCATACAAAAACAAAAACAAAATTGCATGCAAAATGCAACCCTATGGCTTCCGGGTAATTATAGACCACAGAGGAACAGAACAAACCTTTTATTACCAATAATGACTAAATAACATTGTACAGTACAGTCGACCGTGTGTCCATTGTTACCGTCTGTCACTGAAAGCAGTACCTTTTGCAGTGGGAATAAGGGTTATTTTCCTTCCCTTTCTCGTTCAAAAATTCATTACGGATTTGCCGTTGACCGTACCCGCCTATCCGCGTTCAAAGCATGGTGATTATTATTCCCTAGAGTTTCGACATCGGTCAGAAGGGAAGCAAGTTTTTGACGGGGGCTTTTTGCGAATAAAATATGTACCGAATTTATGCATTAGTCTGCGTCAAAGATGACATATGTAATCCCACGGGAATTGTACATTTTGCCAGGATAAAAAGTAGTCTATGTGCTATTCCAGACTTTAATCTATCTCTGTGTCAAATTTTACCCAGATCCGTTCAGCCGTTCTGGCGTTATTGAGTAACAAACATCAATCCGTTGAATCTTTCAATATTGTCTTGATTAGCCCAGTGGATAAGGCACCCGCCTCTCATACATGAGGTTGTGTGTTCAAATCCGAGCAAGTACCAATGTGACTTTTACAATTCATATGTACTTTCTAAGTTTATCTTGAGCATCAATAACCTAGACTTGTACTAACATTATAAACCTGAAGAGATTTTCTGTTTGTTTGTTTAAACGCGCCAATCTCTGGAACTGCCAGTCGGATTGGGAAAAGTCTTTTAATATATGACAGCCAGATTTATGAGGAAAAGCATAGGCTATATATCATCACGCTACGACCAACGGGAGCGAAGCAATAACCAAAGACGTAACTTAACGCGGGTAAAAAAAACACGCGTTCGGAGTCGCAGAGAGCAGCTAATCCATACTAATATTAGTGGTAATATTATAAATGCGAAAGTGTGTCTGTCTGTCTGTTACCTCTTCACGCTTAAACCGCTGAATCGATTTCGATGAAATTTGGCATGGAGATGGTTTAAGATCCGACGAAGGACATAGGATAGTTTTTATCCCGGAAACCACCCCCTAAGGCGGTGAAAAGGGGGGTGGAAGTTAGTATGCAAGTACGATATAAACAAGTTCCACGCGGACGTAGTCGCGGGCAAAAGCTAGTCTGAATTAGCAATGTGATCTCTCGTGCCTTCTGTATGAGAAGAGGCCTTTGCCCTTTGGACAATAATAGGCCGGTATTATTATTTTGATGTTTAGCAAAGAATTTAGGGCAGGTGGTAAGGGATACGCCGACATTTTGTATAAAAAAACTGGATCAATGTGATTTAAAACGCCGGCAGGGACGCTGTAGGGCATATTGTAGGGCGTAGGGTGGCTTTTTTTTCAATGGGTGGGCATTATCATCTCTTTTTAATTGGTATTTCTAATATGTTGATATTTTTGTTATCAAATCTCTCCTATCTTGTTGTACACGTATGCTAGTTGTACACATACTATTTGTTTGTCTTACCATAGACGAAACATAGCGCACTGTATTTATCTGTAAGATCTGTATTTTTTTGTTACCTACCTATGTTTTACAAATAATAAATGATTGATTGATTGATTGATTGTACACTATATCGCGTATTTTTTCGAACTCAGAATATTGATTCTGAGTATTCTAAGCAATTGTGCTTGAGGCCTACCCCCAACTGTTAAAACAATATGACTTTGTAATTTCTGTTGTTAGATTTTCAACTCTCGGCGCTGAGCAGAGCTTTCAAAATCCAACAGCGCAAAAGGCTGAATTTATTGAAAAAAAAAATGGTGTTTTCACACCCTCACAACATTTTCGAAATCTATCCAATGACACCCCCCACAATGGTATATGTATGAGAGGTAGGTACCTACTTAAACTAAAAAAAAAAAAATAGTTTATCACATTATTGTCGTGATTAACTGACAAACAAATATAGTTTACCTGCTTACATAAATTCTGATACCTGACCCTGATGGAGTAGAATCCACCAAGATTTTATACCAGTGGAATCTGGCAAATCAAATTAGTGGGGCATATTCCACTGCAAAATTTGAGGCATTCTACCTTGCCGCAGCAGGGGGCGGCTTGATGGGGCAAAGTGGAACTACTCCTGGAACTCTCCATACAAACTATGTCCCCTTCTACACCTCCTAAGGTGTAGAATTTCAGAAAATCCCATGTTATAGGTTGCCTTTTTTTTTTAGTTGGTAAAAGTCGTCAAATGACTCCTTCCGCCCTGGGTGGGGCAGAAGGGACTGTCAGACTTTTACTGACTAAAAAACCACCCTGTTTCTTCAGTTGCCCTTTGCGTTCCGGGGCCACGGTATCCTGTTAAGACGTCCTGCAACATCTTATAGGTTGCCTACGTCATACAAAGAACACACCCTCCAAGTTTCAGGTCCCTACGATCAGCGGTTTAGGCTGTGCGTTAATCCGTCAGTCAGTCATTTAGGACAAAGCATTTTATAGGTATAGATGATACTTGCTTGTGCTGGTGGTTTTTCAACAGCAATCAATCTGCTCAGCCTTTTCCCAACTATGTTGGGGTCGGCTTCCAGTCTAACTGGATGCAGCTGAATACCAGCATTTTACATGGAGCGACTGCTTATCTGACCTCCACAACCCAGGACCTGGATAATACGAAACCCCTTGGTAAGACTGGTTGTCAGACTTTCGGTGTTCTGACGATCTTTAACGACTGTCAAAGATCCACGTATGACAGCCGGGACCAACGGCTTAAAGTGCTTTCCGAGGCACGGAGGAGTCTCGGTGTGTAAAGATGGTCACCCATCCACGGACTAACACTGGCAAATTTCAACAGCGTCATAACTTATTGACATTCGATATTCAAACAAACGTTGAGAAAAGGTCGACCATTTTTTTTTATGGAAAAAAAAATTTTATTCATTCCTAACATTCGCCATTGGCATTGTTAAGAAAGAACATTGGATATATATATTTTGCTGACAACGACTTCAAGACTTAAACCCAAAATACCTTTAGGAGAGAATATCAGAAACAATACCTCATTGGTCTAGTGGTCGCAAAGCGCGACTGCTGAGCATGAGGTCTTGGGTTCGATTCCCAGGTCGGGCAAAGTGTTATTGGGTTTTTCCATCAGGAATTTCTCAGTAGCAGCCTTGGAGTCTGGATTTGTGCCTGGTGTATGTCATAGGCTTGCCCCCTATTACATGGGACTTGAGAATTACTGGTGAAATGTGGGTGTACTAATGGGTACACCTCTGCCTTACCCTTCGGGGATTACAGGAGTGATGTTATAGGTATGCAGAAACATTTGGGTACCTAGTTGACACAATTAACCAATATTTCCAAGACATAACTTCTTTAAAGAAACATTTTATTTTAGCCCTAAAAACCTAACTAATTTTCAATTGACTAGATAATTAGATTCCTAATTGCTTTCAAATTAATAAATAGCCAATTGAGTCGCCGCAAAAGTGACGTCACAGGTCGATATTGCCAAACAAAAAATATGGAAGTATCGCGTTTTGACAGCTCATAAAAAGTACGTCAATTGTTTAGTAGTGTCATCTTACCTTTTGAGAAACGAACTCACGATTTCACATACAGCAACCGCGTACTTAGAATCAAGACCAAAGTTAAAAAAAATAAAAACAAAAATTTCCATAATCACCTCATAAACAACATAATTCAAAACACAAAACAAAAAGTCATTAAGACGAAGCAATAAAAACACAATGAAGTAGTTAACGACATCACCAAAATCGGTCCTGCTATTTCGGAGAAAGGCACACACAAACAGTATCCCAACGTGGATAAAAACGTCGAAATAAGCTTTCTTACCAGCCACCATCTTTAACCCCTCGTAAATCAACAGAGATATTTCAATAGAATCCTGCTATTTGCTTTTATTATTAAACACTTTTCAACATTCCAAACCTTAATCCAACTACTTAAAGTCCAAATTTCAATGACATAATCATTATCCCTCCGTCGACAAAGGTATTCATGTACACCAATAGAATATGGACTTTAGTACTTAGTAAATAAGGTTTATTATGTATATAAGGGCTGGGAGTAATAATAATCCCTACGCAGCGGATGGCGGCAGACATTTTATTTTTTTTATCTTTGATAGTGATGTGGTGAATGTCGATAGACATTATTATTGTTATTTTTGGAATTTTAAAAAGTTTTGAATTTTTTGTTTCAATATTTATGGTTAAAAACTTTCTTATATTATTTCACATAGCTAAGATACTTCATATAATCTTACAAAATTTGGATGGACAGATGTTTGTTATTCGAGTACGCCAGAACGGTAATTAACAGATTTAGATTGGTTAATTAAAAACGTCCAAATAATCTAGTCACAATACTCGCAATGTCATCTCAGTGACAATCAATGTCAAAAAATTTAAGCTAGAATAGCGATCGTTCCTAAAAGATAGTTCATCTCATCAATAAGACCATTAAAAGGCACTTCTAAGAACCTCATTAACAAGAAAAAAGAATAACGTCTAGTCGCCTTTTCCAAAAGGTGGTTTCGTGTGAAAAAGAATAGGCATTAGATTACGATTATTCCTAAAAGTAACTAGATAGCCCCCTAGATTAAACAAAAAACGTGAGTGATCAGTCAGAAAGAAGATTTTCCATGACCAAATGGCTTAGGCGATTAAGACACGGCACTGTGCACCGCCGCGGTAGGCGGTGAAGCGGATCTCATGTCGCATTGGCCTCTATAAAATCCGTCGATGCCTAACCCACGTACACCGCCCGACCGCGCGGTTGAGCGGTGCAATCCGCTTTGCCGTCTCCGCCATCCGCGGCGGTGCGCGGTTAATCGCCGAGAGTTCATCGACACAAAATGCATTATGATGCTACAAATTTACAACATGAGACTTCTGTCCCTCTTACACTAAGCGTCTTTCATACCCACGGGAAGAGCAGCGGTGGTTTTGTTCCCGATAGCTGCACAGGGTAACTAAAGATAAAATGGAATATTATGCTTTATTACTTAGGCCAGAAAGCTTAAATTGAAGCGTAGTTCACCTATACGTTATACGACTCAGGTAGTTTTTAATGAGCTGTCAAAATTAATAATCTGCTCATTTTGTGTAACTAATTAAGTACCTAGTGTTTATTTGTAACGAATGTGAGCACCCATTTTTTTTTTACAGGTACTTTTGTACCTGTGTACAACTCCAAAATGTTATCTTTGTGAATAAATAAATCATCATCTGCCTAGCCTTTTCCCAACTATGTTGTGGTCGGCTTCCAGTTTAACCGGATGCAGCTGGATACCAGTATTTTACATGAAGCGACTATAGTCCAGTAACTGGGTAATTAATACGATACTCCTTGGTAAGATTGGCATTCAGGCTTTCGGGCTTCTGACGACCCATAACGACTGTCAAAGATCCACGTATGAGAGCCGAGACCAACGGGTTAACGCGCTTTCCGAGGCACGGAACGATTAATAAATAAATTAATGAATGTGAAGAAAAAATATCTAAGACATGAATTGATTTTATGTCTTACTATTGCCCCAGAAATATACAATGACACTCAAATTGTTCATTTTGTTGTTTGTGATTTAAAGTCCATTAAAATACGGTAAATTATTCACAAGGAAAATATACGCCATGTATGAAACTTTATGTGTAGAAAGGACAAACAAGCTATTTGGTTAACAGACAACAATATTTATTTTTCTGCTACATTGCCATTCATTGTTATTTTGTGTTCACTTTTTAAGCTCGTCGTTCGTTTTTGTGGGTGTACTAATGGGTACACCTCTACCTAACCCTTCGGGGATTACAGGAGTGATGTTATGTTATGTTTTTAAGCTCGTGGTGTTTAATAATTTTGAAACCTTTTTAGAGTAATTCAAAAGAATTGATATATTCAAAACATTGGTTTAAAAGTAGTTACAAGTTAGTTGTCTGTATACCAAATAACTTGTTCGTTTGTATCTCCATAAAAGGTAGGTAGGTGAAGTATCGAATAATACGTGAGAAGAAACAAAACGCGAATAAATAACAACAAAATAACGCACGAACCACATAAAAACAACAAAAGTTATCGATAACAATAAATTATGTCGATAAAACGACACGTCAAAATTACAACACTATCGCAAATGTAGGGCGCCACAGGGGAACGGCATACACGCCGCGTTCTCTATAAATAAGTCGCATGAGCTAGAAAGAGACGCAAACACAACAATAAACACTGCTAGAAAGAGACAAAACATAATTTCCAATCAAAATATGCAGCAACAGCATTTTAGTCTTTACTGTGAAGTAATAAGAAACGATGTTATTGATATCTCAGCGCAAATTGTCATTTGAAGCCATCTTACATGCTCAAATTATATGTTAGTCACTATATCTGTACAAACTTATATGTCAATAAACAAAAATAAACGTCAAAAATCAATTTCTAAAATAAAATAAAAATCATAACAAATAAATCTTTAAAAAAAACACGATTTTTTAAAAGCAAATCTATAAAAAAACTAACGGAATCAGTAATTGAATTCCAATTTCAAATGGCCGTGACGTCACGCTCAAATTTCGAAGTTATTTCAGTGTTACAACACAGTTCTGGTACTAAAATTGGAATTTTTGACGTTTTCCTTCCAAAATCTCAGTTGAAATACAATTTTATATGAATATCTTTATGAAATATGGTGCAAGCGACTTACCGTCACAAATCCACAGCAATGGTGTCTTCTTAAACGTCAAAAAACTATAGAAAACGTATCAAAACGTCACGATTAAACTCACTCCGGACATCTTTCGAAACGAAATGGCTGCACGAATAACATAAAAGATACGAACACAGTGTATAGCTTGTCTACCACAAAACTCGCAGCGACAGCGTAAAACGACAGCAAAGCGATACCCACGTACAAATCCGTATCGATTTTATTAAACGCTGAAAATTATGGTACGGGGGTCGCCTAACCAATGATAAAACAGTGAATAACAACGCACGGTATTGGACGGAACGTGTTTCGAAATTCAAACACGTTCCATGACCCCAATATCCTCTCTAAGAGACGGGTAAGCTTAACAAATATACATGTGTCTCTCTCATACTTATGTGGATTAGACACGAGCTAGAGTGAGATAACAAATACTTTTTTTTCAGATTTAAACGGAAAGACGACTTATGAAATTACTTTTGACTAGTAATCGATTTATAATCAGCTTTATTTAAACTGTATAAGGTTGATTATCAGGTAGTGAGTTTGTGCTCTTAGCACAGTGATGTCATTCAAATAGAATGGCCGATTTAATGAATTATTCACATGATTTGGGCCTATTTGCTGAATGTGTGGCTCATGTTACATTGTCAAACTACTATTTATAATACGTCAGTAAACTTGTGTTTAAATAAATATTGAATTTTAGAAACCATGTCTTTTATTTCTTTAGAAGTTTTGGTGTTTTGTTAGCCAAAGTAATTGAAATGAAGTTTACCGTCGGAAAGTTATGGTGAATTTTGGTCAAGAAATACAGATTTTTTATTTTTTATTGATTTTTTTTTAGTTGCTATTTACGATTAAATAAAAAAATACGGGAGTTATTGAAAACTGTAGGAATATGATTTCATTTTTCTCGTATCTAAACATTTTCCAGTATCTTGCTTTAAATGAATTTGCGTAAAAAAAATCTTTTGTTCAAATCAGATAAAATAAGGTTTTTACATTCAAAAACTATTCTATCATTGTAACTATGACAAGCTCTTGTAAGACGACGAAAAACAAAATACGAAAACAATCATGTCAAAAAACACAACTCCGATTTATTTAGGGCCAAAGTTTCTATTGTTACATAACAATACGCCTGTAATCCCCGAAGGGTTCGGCAGAAGTGCACCGATTAGTACACCCACATTTCGCCAATAATGTTTAAGTACCATGTAATAGGGGGCGAGCCTATTGCCATCAACCGGGCACAAATCCAGAGTCCGAGGCTGCTAAGAAGAAATTCCTGATGGAAAAACCCAATAACACTTTACCCGACCTGGGAATCGAACCCAAGACAGCTCAGCAGTCGCGCTTTGCGACCACTAGACCAACGAGGCAGTTGATTAATGGAATCGTAAATATTTTTTTAATTGCACCCACATAATAAAGACCCATGTCCATTTAGTCCCCAACTCCCCTTCAAATGATGTGGTAACTTTTAAAATGGCCACGTTTATGTACGAACGCCCATTAACAACGGGGTTGAAATTATAACGATTTTGAATATAATAATGATAATAAAATATTCTCCGCACCGATTTCGGCCAGTCTCAATGGAGACTAGCCAAATACGCAGGAGATATTATAGTGCACAAGTGTGTGCGCAAACACAGGTGCACTCCCTCTTCCCTCACTCTCATAGTCCAAAGGAACGGCAATCTGGCGCAACCGGGGAGAGATCAGGCGCAGGAGCAACGGTGACACGTGCTTCCCGAGGCACGGGGGTGTCACACCACCAACTCCGGGCTGCTACTGAGAAAATCTTACTGAAAAAACCCTAAAACACTTTTTGTTACGTTTAAAACTTTTACAAGAAAGAAGATATAGGAAAAAAGAGACTCGCTTTTGCGTTGTACGTGAAAATTTATCTTATTTTTTTGGAGACAAGTCCGCCCCACTCTATTCCCAACCACTGCAACTCCTGAAAGCCAGAATCATCAGTGGAGACCGCCAGAGAAGCGCCGAGGCAATGAAGCTCGACGAGCCCCGGAGAAACGATTCAACTGTCTTGGATCCCGCAACGAAATTAATCAGAAAAGAATAGCGGAGTAGTAAGAAAAAACATAATTTCATTTCCCTCCAAACAAGCACGAGACAGAAATCAGAACAGAACTAAACCAATAGATACAAAGGGATGTTTGCAACTGGGAGAAGTCCAGATTGCCGAGCACCACGGATTGAAATTAAAATTAAATAATGGATCCTAATACAAAAAGGTAGGGTAAGGTATTTATATGGCAGAGGTGAGTATCAACGCAGGGAGGGGTTGGCCTAGGAAGACCTACACTGACCTTATTGGTGAGGTCCTTCAGAAAGGTCAGGTGCGGAGTACTTGTAAACGGCGTGCTTGTATGACGAGATGTATGAACGTAGATGAGGCGAAAGAAGTATGTAAGGATCGTATCAGGTAACGTTCTGTGGTTTCTGCCTACCCACATGGGAAAAAGGCGTGAGTTTATGTATGTATGTAAAATATAATCTACGTGACTGGAAAATGAGTGCACATCAAGCGATTTTGAATGAAAATAGTCAAAGAGTCTTTTCTTTTTCGGAATGGCTTCTCGAAATTCAACCTGGAAGACTGCTTAACCGGACTTTTCTGTGGGGCCTTCATAATTAAGCCTTCTAGACAGAGCAACTAAGCAAAAAGCATGATTAACATTTTCATACAAATCGCGTTTATATGGTTTGACTACGGTAGTTCAAGTAGTGCTGTGTCTACAGATTAAGATTATTGAATCGTCCTATCTACGTCAAGAGCTTGGGTGAATTGAAAACAAAATGAATTGTACTCAGTGACAGTTGATTGCTAAAAAGAGTTTACTTTTCTTGCTGCCTTTACTTGAAAACAAGTTATAAATTAGTTAAAAAGGTTGGTATCAGGTAAACCCGTGTTTTCCGATTGAAAGAAAGTTATTAAGCATTGCTATTCTGTAAAAAATCTCGCTACTATCTCACCGATCGATGCTACAGATTGACAGCTGCATTATAATATATAAATTGAGTTTAATTCTAGCAAAACGACCCAACACACAATCTAAAATAATGAATTGATGATTGAAATTGTAATTTTGTTTTTGCTACATTGCTACATATTTGTTGTTATTTTGTGTAGCTAATAATTTTAAAACCTATTTAGAGTGATTTAAAAGAATTGACACACTCGAAATATTATTCAAGTTAGCTAGCTGCCTGTACACCAAATAGCTTGTTTGATTGTACGTGGAATGAGTTACAAAGCTACCCAGCAATAACCGTTCATTATAAACAAGTACATTCTAATGTTAAGATAGAATAGATTTACCATTAAAACGTTACAATAGCCAAAATCATTAAAATTACTTCGATAAATCGAGGAAAATTCGTCGAAAATTCGTCGTAAATAAACCCATCAAACAATCGGCAAAGTTAATAAAAAGTATTACTCGAGAATTTAAACAAAAAACCTCTTATGCAAATGACAGTTGAATAACCGCCCATTGCATACAATTCAATTCAGTCGGGTGCATTCAAATAATCGATACCGATATGACCTAATTATCTACCTACCTGTAACTCACCTGTACAGAATGACAGGCGTGGGACAGCCCTATTGAACGATGCCAATTGAGTATTTGACACCATTAAACAATTCCAAGACACGTAACTTCTTAATAAAACATGTCATTCTAACCGCGAAAACCCGATAAATCAGTGACCATTAAAATTAGATTTTGTGTTGCTTTAAAATAAAATAAAAAGCTTGTAATAGTTAATCAAATGAGTTACCAAATAAGTGACGTCACAGTTCGATATTGCCATACGAAATGTATGTAAGAATCGCGTTTTGAGAGCTCATAAAAAGTACGTCAATTGATTGGGTGGTATCAACCCAATTAGGATTTTAAGACCAACATTCAAGACCTCTTTTTAACCGACTTCAAAGAGATTCACAATTCAATCATATTTTTCTATGTTTGTTAATAAGTACACTCTTGCTCTTATTCCACAAATTATGAATTGATTTTGGTGATTCTTTTTTTGTTTTTGTACCTAGATTATATATATACTCCTTAGGTGGTCTCATATGAATTTAGTGAAGATCTCATGTAGACCTTCTGAGATAAACAATGGAACTCCCAAATAACGAACAGTATACGTATTGTAATTTGATTAAAATACTACTGACGATCAAAGATAATTTGCTGGTTAGTTCCGTGGTCACCTAATCATTGTCTTCGAACATAGTCCATGGAACTTATCATCGATGAGCATCACATGTAGGTACTTAAAGTGAATGGGAATCATGCGGAAGATGGAATGATACACATTTTCAAGCGACTTCAAAAAGGAGGAGGTTCTCAGTTCGGCGGTATGTTTTTTTTCTTGTAGTAGTAGTGTGTAGAACCGTTTCTTTATGGATTTTGATAATAGGAAGTACCTACTTAGGTATTAAAAACTACTTAATGATTAAAATAAATAAATAGTTACTAAAAATCTGGTTTTCAGGCTAAATTAAACTGTTTGTTTTTATATATATGTCTTAGAATTGTTGGTTAATGGACTCTAAAATCATTTAAATCTTACAATTGCCAGCTCTGCGTAACCCTTCAAAGAATAGGCTTGATGTTAGTATAAAGTTTAAAGAAAAACACGATTTTTTTCTAATTGTTTATTAGTATAAAAAAATCAACAAAAAAAAAAAAACTAAAAGTATTGAATTTCAAATCGTTTATTAATTAAAATCAACATTATTCGTTCAAAATTATAAAAAAAAAATTCAACAAAATATATTATAGTAGAAAGGCTTTTAAGCTTTCGCGCTAGGCTTCATTTTTGGCTGTTTAATGATTGAACCAATACTTTTTCTTCTCATCATTCCCTTCTTCTTTATAGGAGTCTGCATATTCTTTGCAATCCTCACTTTCTTCACCTTCTCACCGCCATCTTTCTTTTCTTTCGGCTTCTTCTCTGCTTCCATCTTTTTCTTTCCTTTAACTGGTTTTTTTTCTTTACTTTCTTCTGTTTTTGCTTTCGGTTTCAATTTTTTCCCTTCACTTTTCTTAGATTTTTCTTTCACTGCCTTTTTTTCTGGATCTTTTTTCTTTTCTGCCTTTTCTGCTTTTTCTTTCTTTGTTTTCTTTGTTTTTGGTTTCTTTTCTTTGACGGGGACCAGTTTGAAAGATCCTGAGGCCCCAACTCCTTTAGTTTGTACGATAGTACCGTTTTCAACGGCTGATTTTAAGAATTTCTTAATGTAATAGTTGAGTTTGTCTGGATCCACGTTGTGTTTCGCCGCCATATACTTTTTGATAGCATATAGGGACACGCCTTTTCGACTCTTCAGATCAACGAGAGCTTCTAGTATCATAATCTTCGTTGTTAATTTCTTATCTTGTTTTTTCTTTAGTAAATAATGCGTTGGACTTGTTGAAATCTTTTTATTTGCAGTTTTCAGTAACGCTGATTGAATTTTGATGTCTGACCCATCAGATTCTGATCCATCGGACGGCATTGTGAACGTTCGAAATTTAAAATCTTGTGTAATTTTAAAAAACGTTAGTGTTAAATTTCTATGAGGTTAGGTAAGCGAAAACTTTACCTTAATGACGACCAAGAGAGATTGTTAAAAAATGTGGGTAGATTGTAAATCTTTTGTGAATGATATAAAAGATGACGTTGCTTTTAAAATGGTTTAGTTGTTTATGAGCTAGAGCTGTTAGTTGGTTGTGCTGTTAACGAATAGAAAATATTAATTTGTATGTTATTATTGAAATAATACCAACCTATTATTGTCTCACTGAAAGAAACAATCCTCTTCTTATACAGAGGAGGCACGAGCATTGATTCCTGATTAATATTCATTATTTTAAGTAATTTTATAAAGTACTTGCTTCTGCCCGCGTCTTTGTCCGCGTTGTTTTTTAAGTCGTAGCGTGATGTTATATAGTCTATAAATAATACCATTCCTGATGAGCCTAGCTTATTATGCACAAAACAAAACAAAACCAATACGACGTTTTGCCCGACTTAGAAATCAAACCAAAGACCGCACGATTAGCCGTCATTTACCACCACAATAACATATTACTTAAGTAATGAAAACACCAATAAAAATTCATTACAAATAGGTACCTATTACGTTCAATACCTACTTCACAAAAAACGCAACATTTTACGACAAAAAAAAATGTCGACCACAAAAAGTTTAACCCTGCTATACGCAAGGTATAGGTAGCCAACACACGACCTGACGCCCTACAGGAAACGGCAAACAGCCAACAGGTGCCTGTGGTTTGTTAATTAGACTTAAGTACACCATATAATTAGTCTTTACACGCCACCTCGCCCGTAGTTAGCAACACGCGATCTGACGCTTTGTGGCGCAGAGGTTGGTTAGTCATCATTAGGTACCTACCTAGAATTTGTGTACTTTATACCTACTTTTTTTTAATACTGAAACTATATTAGCGGGCGAAGATTTGTTACGCGTTGGCGCGCTAAAACATCGTGTATGGTCCATACGCGATGTTCTTGTTTACATTAGGCTGGCGAATATTAATCGTGCCAGATTGTGTTGTTCTCTGTTGTGCCGCGTAACGTAGGTGTAGCCGCCTAAGGCGCTTAGCACACAGAACAGCTATTGCAGCAACTGGCAACTAGCTGTTTACATATATTTCAATTGGACTGCGCACACAGAGCAACTCGAGTTTCGAGTTGCAGCAATCGTCAACAGTTTTTTTGCTGCAATCGGTGACTAAGTTACTTGCTAGATGCCGCAACTAGCAACTGTTAAATATTATACCGTTTTTTAAACCAACTCAACCGCCAATCGCAACGCGTCGGGCGATTTCACACCCTCCCTCCCTCTCCGTGTGCCCGGCAATGCCAGTGTCGCTACGGCAACTGCATACGGCAACTCGGCTGTGAAAGTTGCTCACAGATTGCCATAAAGTTGCGGCAACTGTAAACGTTATAGCAACAATCAACTTTTAAAGAGTTGATAGTTGCCTCAATTTAAATTGCTCCGTGTGCAAAGCGCCTAAGCGAATATTGTCGCGATAAATCCCTTTGATGCGCGCCAGTTTACCGACAACGCCGCGATAGTCTTCGCCCGAAAACTGCGCGCTGCAAGCGACGATCTACCTGGTCACACTCAGCGCGTTTACACGAATATTTACCGTAACCTGCTAATGTAGCTCCAGCATGAGGATATGATGTCATCAAATGACTTCTTCCGCTCTGGGCGGAGCGGAAAGGAGTGTCAGACACTTACTGACTAAAACCTATCCGTGTTCCTCCTAATGCTCTTTGTGTTCCAGAGCCGTGGTAACTCCTTCTAACAAATTCCGCAACCCTGGCAGGTTCCGCAACCCAGTAATCGCCTTTGCCGGGGTTGCGGGACGTCTTAACAGGATACCGTGGCCCCGGAACGTAAAGGGCACCTGAAGGAACAGGGTGGTTTAGTCAGTAAAAGTCTGATAGTCCCTTCCGCCCCGCCCAGGGCGGAAGGAGTCATTTGATGATTATTACCATCTAAAGAAATAAATAAAAGGGGTTGAATTTTGAAAACCGTTCTTAGCGGACGTCTACTAACTGTTCTATCTTCTTGCCTTTCATCTTAATACGTTATGCGGTTTTCGATATTTCGTGATGAGTGACTGTACGACATTTCGCTTTTAATGTATGTAGTTATCCCAATCGTTGATTGTTTTTAGATTCGAATCCTAAATGGAATTCGCCTGAGTAAACTTGGATTTGAAAAAGTTTCGGCCAAGTCGCCATGACATGCAATCTTCATAGTACATAGGTATGTATGTAGTTACTATGGTCGTAACCTAGTAGGTATTATCAACGCATGTAAACATTGTGTATGTCGTGGTAGGTACCTATTATGTACCTACTCAGATGGCACTATGATTGGTCGCTAGTTTTAGGTGACCATTCGCATATTTTTTTAAGAACGATCACATTTTTATCTTAGTGTCAATGTGTCAAAAATATCTACGACAAATTTTAACTATCTACATTTTTATTTATTTATTTAAACTTTAGGCAAAAAAAGTACAAAGGCGGACTTAATTCAATTTTTGACGTTGATTGTCGTTGAAATGTGTTTTTTTTAACGTTTGCAATAGTGATCCAATTAAATTTTTATGAGCTATCAAAACGGAATTTTCCCATAAATTTTGTATGGCAATAGTATCTACATAGATTGTGACGTCACTTAGAAGACAATTCAGTTGATTAAATTTGCTATTAGTTGATTTAAAAGCTAATACAAAACTCAAGTAAGGTTTTTTTTATGAAGTTGGGTCTTGAAATAATAACTTTATTACGAGAATTGGCTTTCTGTTTTAAGAATTCTATTTAATTTCATAACTACCTGATAATAGGTAAGTACCTATGTCTGGTGCATACCGTAAGTAAATTTACGTAGCTGTAGTAGGAAGGTACCCATTGAGAATAATAAAAATACCAGATTATCCTACTATTGACAAAGGCCTAACTGCCTTGTTGGATTAGTGGTAGCAAGCGTGACTGCTGTGCATGAGGTCTTGGGTTCGATTCCCAGGTCGGACAAAGTGTTATTGGGTTTTTCCATCAGGAATTTCTCAGTAGCAGCCTCGGAGTCTGGATTTGTGCCCGGTTGATGGCAATAGGCTCGCCCCCTATTACATGGGACTAAAAACCATACCTAACTGGCGAAATGTGGGTGCACTAATGGGTACACCTCTGCCTAACCCTTTGGGGATTACAGGCGTGATGTTATGTATGTATGTGACAAAGGCCTCTTCTCATACAGAAAGCACGAGCTTCACCACAACGTTTGCTCAAGGCGGATTAGTAATTCCACAGAAAATAAGTCTTAGTTCCCTCACGATGTTTTCCTTCACCCATGTCAGTGATGGTCAAGATAAACTTAGAAAATACTATGAAATAGAACAAGCCAGCACACAGACTGGTACTGTATAAGAGACGGCTTAACCACTGGGCGACTTAACTATACCATTAAGACGCGGAAAGTTAAAAATAACTGCAAAAAAACAAACCTATATTTAAACCACATAAACACAAAATGTATCAATGGAATATTCCTATAATTTTGCAAAGAAACATACTTAAGATAATCTCAAGTAAAAACTTTACTAACTACCCACAACATTTAAAAAGTGGAGACTTCGAAAACTATATAAGGCAACGCGCCACCAATTCGAGTCGCATTTTGTCACTTGTGGTGGACCTACAACAAAAAATGGCGCGTACAAAGCAAACTGCTCGCAAATCAACCGGTGGAAAAGCTCCCAGGAAGCAACTGGCCACAAAAGCAGCAAGAAAAAGTGCTCCAGCCACCGGCGGAGTGAAAAAACCACATCGATACAGACCAGGAACCGTAGCCTTACGAGAGATTAGGAGATATCAGAAGAGTACAGAACTCCTAATTAGGAAGCTCCCTTTCCAACGTCTGGTAAGGGAGATCGCACAGGATTTCAAGACTGATCTTCGGTTCCAAAGCTCTGCTGTCATGGCTCTTCAGGAAGCCAGCGAGGCTTATCTAGTAGGACTGTTTGAAGATACGAATTTGTGCGCGATTCATGCGAAGCGAGTTACTATTATGCCTAAGGATATTCAGTTGGCGAGGAGAGTGCGCGGCGAACGCGCGTAGATGCTCACGTGTCGTTTCTATGTTGTAGGTAAGGTATTTATTGACAAAGCCCTTTTCAGGGCTGCAAGGTTTTCATGTTTCTTTGATGGATGTCAAAATCAAATGTCGTCAGAAACACATCGTCAAGTTGTCCAAGGAATGCCGCGTGTAAACCAGTGAACATCGCGTGTTCAACGAGCTTAGGGGACGTTGTGTTGTCCGCGAATAGATGAGTAGTCTGCAGGGAGTGTCAGGGATCATCAACATCCATTCGGGACCTGCACGTGAGCCATGCAAGGCAAGCGTGCGAGCAACGGCTGATGGTCACTGGCCGACGGCGCATGGTCAGCCCGCAGACGATTCGTATACTTTTTGTTCTCAAGGTATTGTATGTAGGTACCTACACATTTAGCATTAACAAGTTCTCCAAATCAAACCAACCGTCAATCTGTTAACAATGAAATAAATTACACAGAACGAACTACTCAATAAATTAATATTTTTAATAAATTTCAACATAACCGATGTTAAATAACCAAAATAGTTTCAATTTTTACATTAATTTGTTCATGCCAAGTCAGCTGATTTTATGTAGATACCTACATGAGCAAATAAAGACTTCTATCCATTTCTGTTGCATTAGCCCAATACGGTTTTCTTATTGTAACAGTGAATAATATCTAAATGTATTCTTATTTTTAACTAGCTTACAACCGCGACTACGACAGCGCGAAATTCTTTTTGTAAAATGTAAGTTACCTACTTTCATAATCAGCCTAGCCTTTTCCCAACTATGTTGGGGTTGGCTTCCAGTCTAACCGGATGCAGCTGAATATCAGTATTTTGAAGCGACTGCGACAGAGTAACTGGGTAATACAATACTCCTTTGAGAAGACCGATTGTCAAACTTTCGGACTTCGACACATAACGACTGTCAAAGATCCACGTATGACAGCCGGGACCAACGGCACATGCTCTCCGAGGCACGGAGGAGTTTCGGTGTGTATATAGATGATCACCTATCCACGGACTAACCCCGGCAAACGTAGCTTAACCAGATGGATCCGTGCGACTGTTATTACTTGGCCATGATAGGATCGGCCCGTGCGGCTGTTATTACTTAGCCATGAGGTCCTAGAAAGGGTTGAGTAAAAAAAATATTGGTATACAGTATAAAAAATCATTTATTTAACTTAAATCTAAGATACAATATTACAACTATGTACTGTGTTGCAGTAGCAGACAACTTTCAATAAATACATACTTAATTTTATATGTATATTATACTTAATTCGTATTCTTCAATTAGCAATCTTAACTTAAAGTTATATAGTTCAATTTCCTTTGCAGCATTCTTTGTAGTCGATTTTTTTTATATTTATTAAAATTGGTCTTTACAGCAGCTAGCCTCAGATTTCTGTAATGACGTCATTATTCCTGTGCGAGAGGGAGATACAAGACCGATAGCGCTATCTCTTTTTCGCAACGGAACAATGACGGAATTAACACATTATTATACGGAACAGTAAATCTGTTGTCAAATATAATGTTGGCTGTTGCTTGACTGATTGATAACATCAATCACTAAACTCGACAAGAAATCTGAAGAATTGACTTTCAGATTCAGCATCATAATTCAGAATAACAATCTCAATAATTTCGACACTATAACAAAATCCATTGCTTCATAATTATGTTTGAGACATTCATACAAACATACATACACAAACTCACGCCATTTTCCCATGGGGGCAGGCAGAAACACAACTCAACCTGCTACGATCCTTACATACTCCTTTCGCCTCATCTACGTTCATACATCTCGTCATACAAGCACGCCGGTTACGAGTACTGCGCACCTGACCTTTCAAACAATGGATTTTATCAAATTGTCAATAAACATTTTTGACACGCAATTATGATGCAAATGTTTGTTATTTTAAAATAAGCTTTTGCTTGCATTTAATTGGTACAATCGGTTCTAGCGTATTGATACTACTTAAGAGTTTGGTTTACCCCCCAAAATGGGGGAGGGGTGAAAGGTGTTAATTGCAAACAGACCATCAATGCTATATTAATTAACTAGTTTATAACCGCGGCTTTATCCGCGTATATGGTTTTTTTGCGTGGGCCAAAGTTTTGTAAAATCTTGTGACGGACAGCGAAGTTTTTAGGTTCCCATTTTATTCTTTGAGTACGGAACCCTAAAAAATTAGTTTCCCAGCAATCATTTCTGTTCAGTTTGACGGTCACCATACGTTATCAACGGCTGTCATGTGTTTTGTTACACCTTGTATATTATTTTTACGTTTCAAGGGTTTTTTTATCATTTACTATCTAAATAAATACTAAGCTGGTCAAAATTTGTACAATTTAATCTGCGTTTTTTGCATAAAGCATGCAGCAGTTTATTACAATACCGGGTAGAAGGTACATCGTATTTAAAACTTTTAGCACAGATTTACAATTTCACAGTATAGTCAACAAAACAAATAGGTATGCATTGTCGACAGATATAGTTGAAGTTTTCTTAGAAACCGATGGATGTTTTCAAATGTAATTTAATTTAAAAACGTAACAATAAACAGTTCATTGATTAAATTAAATTTCAATTGAAGACATCCATCAGTTTCTAAGAAAAAATCAACTATTATGACTATGAATGGTTGAATCTAGATTCACTTTCTGTCGTTCCCCGCTTACATGGTTTGTCTACGCCTCCCCCCCTTAATAAAATCCTAGCTACGCCCTTGACACTATTTATACATTAAAAAAAAGCTCAATCATTCACTCGTTCTTATGATTATCATTCAGCAGGTCTTTTATTGACAAACACTAGCGTTTAGGGTGAGGTTACCAGTCCGCGATAAAAAATATATTACAAATTTTACATTATATATACATACTTAAATACAGCCTTATCGAAGTAGAAAATCAATTATAATTTGAGTATTTGACACCATTAACATTCCAAAACACAAATACTAAAAAAAAATATTTCTCAGTAGCAGCCTCGGAGTCTGGATTTGTGCCCGGTTGATGGCAATAGGCTCGCCCCCTATCTTAAACATAACTGGCGAAATGTGGGTGTACTATTGGGTACACCTCTGCCTAACCCTTCGGGAATTACAGGCGTGATCTTATGCTGAATTTAAAAAAAATACTTTATAACATCACGCCTGTAATCCCCGAAGGGTTAGACAGAGGTGTACCCATTAAGTACACCCACATTTCGCCAGTTGTTTTTTTTTAATTGATTGGTGATGTCAAATACCCAATTCCTTACAAAACTTGTTATTTTCACGTTACTAATTGGAAATTTGCTAATAATACGAAGAAATGAAGGATATCATTCACTCACTCATCGTTCAATCAAATGAACGACACTTTTTGTCATGCAATTTAATATTGGAAGCCATATTGAATTGCTCGACTCGATTCAATTCCTAAGCCGCTTACCATCTCAATTGTTAGTTGACACCACTAACCAATCATTCCAAGACATAACTTCTTTAAAGAAACACTTTAGCCCTAAAAACCTGATTAATTTACAATTTACTGTAAAATTAGATATTTTGTGGCTTTGAAATCAATAAATAGTTAAAAAAAAATTGGAAAATAAGTGATATCACAGTTCTAGATAGGCAATACAATCGGTGTTTTGGGATAAACACCCGATTACCACCCAAATGTCAGGTCTTTATGATTTTATATACATAAACTCCCGCCTTTTTCCCGTGGGGGTAGGCACAGTAACCACAGAACGCCACCAGCTTACGATCCTTACATCCTTTTTTTGTATAATAAATAACATTTAGTTTCAATTATAATTCTTTTATCGAAACATAATTAGGTGAAATAAGATAATGCAAGAAAATACCTCTTTCTGATGCAAATCAAAAATCGCCATTTTAGTTTTCCGTACAATTTTTTATAAGGTTATTATTAAATTAAAGAAATGAAATAAGTATTAAATTACGTGTCTTCAGACATAAATAGCATCTAAAGTGGAAATCGGGTGTTTATAGTTTCAGTTCGATATTGGTGCCGATTCCCTTGTTCACAAACTAGACTAAATTTAGAGAATTGACATCTCTTACTAACATACAGCGAAAGGAAAGGACGGTGACATTCCTTGACAATAAAGAACTAAGTTAGAGATGTCAAATTAGTTTTGCCTTGAACTTCTCCGTATTTTTAATCCATACGTTTTAAGATGTCAACTATAACTGTATGGATGTGTCAGATGGACTAAATTTGACAGCTCTTTTTTACATTAGTCTCTTTCTTATTTTATTGGACAGAAAAAGATGGAAGTAGTCTAATTTTAGTTTAGTTTGTGTCCAAGGGTATCGCCACCATTGCCATACAAAAAATCAATGTAAGAATCTCGTTTTGACAGCTCATAAATAGTACGTCAATTGTTTGATGGTGTCAACTAGCCTAAAGATGGCGATAGCGTTGAAGCTTATAGATACTCCTTCGTAAATATGAAGTATTTGGTTAAAACAGTCCTTGTGCTTTGGCTTCAGCTGCAAACTTCCTCACGTGCACTATATAATCTAACATTACAGTCGCGAACGCCGCGTCAAGCACGAACTGAGGTATTTTACCTGGAAAGTAGAGAAAAAAAATATCTTACTACTAGTTTTATTAAAAATATCGTGTGGGCAGTAAGGTCTTACGACCCCTCACACCCTAGTGTCAGAGTTACTAAACCGCCTCAAGGGCCTCTGACATGGTTTGAGTGGAACAGTAAGTCCAGGTTTCCTCACGATGTTTTCCTTCACTGATGCCAGTATGTCCAAGATAAACTTTAGAAAGTACATATGAATTGAAAAAGTCACACTGGTACTTGCACGGATTTTAACCATGAGAGAAGCGGGCGCCTTAACCACTGAGCCATCACAACAAGACGAAAGTTTCAATGTCAACTATCTCCATGCCAAATTTCATCAAAATTAAGCGGTTTAAGCGTGAAGAGGTAACAGACAGACAGACACACTTTCGCATTTATAATTTAGTATGGATTAACCCCCCCTCCATTAGTACGTACCTTTAAGATCACAGCACATGAGCCATTGGAAGGTAGTGTGAGTTTCTATCTTACCGCCGGGAGTCTGTACTGTCCGCGGTTTCAGGTACCAGCAACCGACCTTATTTTGACCTCTGAAAAAAAGAAACCACGAGTTTTTAGCCTATCTACGTTGTGTAGAGATAAACTGCTATAACATGGCGCGCCCCTCCACAAATTCAAAATATTTGTAAGTATTTATGAACGACTTCACACATTGAAATAAAAAAACATATTTGATTATTTCCTCATATACAATTTTTTTGCACCTGCTTTGTTTATCTCTTCACCACCTTTGGTTGACTGGTAGAGAATGCCTGCGGCATTAAGTCCGCCTTTGTACTTTATTTGTTGCATAAAGTTTTAATAAATAAATAAATTGAAATAGTAATATGGAGGGGCGCGCCATGTTATAGATGTTTATCTATAAAAAGACACATCACATACCCGGTATCTATGCATACTGCCCATTAAACTAAGTAATATTCATTGCAGCAAAAATTCTTACTGGGAAAAGACTTTTCTGTGTCAAAAATCTCTTTGTATGGTATTGCGCAACGTAACGCATGCAAAACGTTGTACATTTGGGTAAATACAACAGTATAGGGGTCGTGACAGTATTTGGAACAATTAAAACTGATGCAGGCGTAATTTTCTCTTTATCGTGTAAGCAGTAAGGTCTTCCCTAGTAATAGAGTTTTAAACCGCCTCAAGGGCCTCTGACATGCCGGGGTTGCGGGACGTCTTAACAGGATACCGTGGTCCCGGAACGTAAAGGGCAACAGAAGGAACAGGGTGGTTTTTTAGTCAGTAAAACTCTGACAGTCTCTTCCGCCCCACCCAGAGCGGAAGGAGTCATTTGATGATTTTTATCAACTAAAAAAAAAAGGGTTTCTGCCATGGTTTGAGTAATAAACAAGGCTAAAAACGTGTTTTCTTTTTCTTGTGTGTGATATTCAAAAGCGCCTTTCAATGGCGTAATTGAAATGAACGATTTGACTTTATGAGTTTAACATGCGATCTTACCTCACGAGGTCTCTATGCGGCGGGTACCCCGGCACGGTGACGCTGACACCGCTGCTGATGTAGCTGTAGGGCTCTGACGTCACGACCTGCCCCTCGCGCGAGAGGGGGGCGGTGCAGCGCAGGATCACGAAGTCCCGCGGCGCTATGATGCCGCGTCCCCCTCCCGCTGTCACCTGGTAAGACAGGTCTATACCTGGACCTACTTCCTGGAAATAAAAAATGAGTTCTTGTCAGTATCTTGTGAAACGTACAATTTTTTTAGAACAAGCCCGCCAGACTTCCCAACCACTGCGACTCCTGAAAGCCAGAATCAACAGCGGAGGCCACTAGAAAAGCGCCGAGGCAATGAAGCTCGACGAGTCCCGGAGACACGATTCAACTGTCATGAACCCAGCAACAAAAAAAAAAGAAATGCGTAGGAGTAAGAAAAAATATAATTTCCACTTCCCTCCAAACAAGCAGGAGACAGAATAGAACTAGGCCAATAGGCACAAAGGGACGTTTAAAACTGGGAGAAGCCCAGATTGCGAAGCACCACGGATTGAAAATATCATTAAATTAACGGGACCTGAAGTCCCGTTGTCCTGCCGGGTCAAATCCCTGGCGACCCAGGGAAGGCCTGGCAAAGGCCGATCGAGCAGCGAGGGCGCCGAATTTAGTTGGCGCTTACCCACGGTTAATGTCAAAGCCAAAACATTTATTTCAATTAGACCATTTACAGGCACTCTTGAATTGTCAAGGATTCGGTCAGTTAGTCCGAAAGTTGAAGCTAGTTGCTCGTTACAAAACGGAGGTAGGTCTCTATAGAGAAGAACGAGCAAGAAACTCCACGGCACTCGTTTAAATGAGGTTTTTACAAAATGTTGGTTACATTATTCTTGTTGATTCTACATGTGATCACAATGAAGATGAATATAAAACAGTAGTAAAAATATTAACAATAAAGATATACGCTTCACATACAACATGATCAGTAGGCTTACTCTTGAACAAAATCGAGAATGAGATTGGAATCGACTGCATGTTTGACTACAGCGATTGCCATGAGGTTGCCATACAAATGAAAACGTAAATTACCAAATTTTAAAATATTAAATAACTCGTTAATTCTATAAATAAATGTCTTTTTATATTTATTGGAATTGAAACTGGATCGGAAGTACATGTAATGTCGATTCCAATCTCATTCTCGATTTTGTTCAAGAGTAAGCCTACTGGTCGACCCAGTAGCAACCGCCAATGCTCAACACGTACCTTTATAAGCTCACTCTTCAGTATGGTGGGGTTCCACTCTGGAAGTTTAGTGATGTTGTCCTTGAACTCTTTGTATAGAAACTTCGGTGGGGCATCCACCATTCCCTGGAAATAATGAATAAATATTTTAGGTAAAAGTGTAGAACAGACGGCAGAAATATCGAACCGAAAATATCGATCGAACGAATCGATCCCGACATTTTTTTGCATACCCTAAGAGGAAATGCGGTTGGTCTTTTCTCCATACTAACGCTCTCGTCTGTTTTCTTTCAGGTTTATGACTTTAAAGCAATGGTTTCTGAGAGAAAAGTAAGTGTCAACTATTTCTATGCCCTTATGTTTTCCTTTTGAATGAAACATTATTTTTATAAGTACTAGAACCTACAGAAAAAGCTCAAAATTGCCACTGTGGGCCACTGAGGCATAGTGTATAAATTTGAAACTTTTAATGAAAAAAGAAAAACATAGGGGCACTGCATACTTCTTATTAAGTTTATAAAAATCTTTTAAAATTGTTCAATATTAAAAAAGAAAACAGGCGAGAGACAAACCCCAAATCATGACTTTTTACTTAGGCTATTCAGTCGGATGTAGCTACCGGCTGAATAGCCTAATTTTCAAGCCCGCATTTCTTCTTAGAAACAGTAATCTTATTATTTAAGTATGTTAAAACTAGCTTCTGCCAGCGACTTCGTTTGCTTCAAAGTTTGTTTCTCCATACAAACTTTGGACTCCCTTAGAGGGTGAATTTTAGAAAATCCTTTCTTATCGGATGCTTACGTCATATAAAGAACACATCCTCCACGTTTCCGGGCTCTATAATCAACGGGTTAAGCTGTGCGTTGATCCATCAGTCAGTCAGTTAGTGAGTCATTCAGGACAAAGCATTTTATGTGTACTTATAGAAATTTTTATTTATATCAAAATAAAAAAATGTGGTCATTTTGATTAGCCCGAGATTTATCTTTCGCAATTCATCATAATCAATGAATCATAATTTTCGACATCGGACCTCTGCTATGGGAGTCCCAATTTTTCTTTGGAAGTACGGAACCCTAAAAATGTAATACTTACAGTAAATCTATACACTTTGCCGAACTGTTCTGTCCGCTTGGACTCGACGATGTCCCCCCTCGAGCCCTTCTTCTCCACGCTCCAGTTGGGCAGGTTCACTATCCGCCACGCGTTGTGCATGCTCTCCTGCGCCTGCGCTTTGTACTCGTCTATCTGAGGACAAGAGGAAACTAAAGGTATTACAAAAAAACTGGTCAAATGCGAGTCGGAATAGCATATTATAACATACTAGTTGTGCGGCCCACGCGTTGCTGTGGCTCAGGTTTGCAATCAAAAAATATTAAGACCAATAATTGAGATAAAAACTATCCTATCTTTCAAGTTGGATCAAACTGCACACGGTGTGCAAATTTGATTAAAATCGGTTAAGTCGTTTAGGAGTCCATCCCGGACAAACAACGTGACGCGTTATTTATATTTATATTAAGATTATTGAGCTAAAAATGCAAAATAGCAGGTCTCTTGTATGGAGACCCCCTTTCATTTCAGACAGCGGAATCTTAATAATAGAGTCCCGCCAGCCACCCTTTGGCTACGGAATCCTAAAAAAAATGCAGGGACTCAAAGTCAAACAAGACAACAATAACATATAATTATTATGAATTAGCGAACTACCCCGTCTTCGCACGGGTGCAACGTAGATACATAAACCTTTCTCTTTAGGGATGATTCTCATTAGAGCGGGCCGTGCCCGGGCCGGGGCGTGGACGAGCCGACGTGGTATTGAAGTGCGTCGAGAGGGCCCGGACGGGACACGGATAATGCACTGTGTAATATAAATTGATTCATACAAAATATATGTAACAGATTTAAAACCGTGCCCCGTCCGTGCCCCGTCCGGGCCCCGTCCCGCGCACGGCACGCTCTAATGAGAATCATCCCTTAATCACTCCTATCTATTGATGAAAACCGCATCAAAATACGTTAAATAGTTTAAAAGATCTACGTACAGACGGCGGGAAGCGACTTTGTTATATTGTATACTATGTAAAGATTACTATGAATGACAGTATCTTATTCTTATTGACTTAAGATATAAAATATTTACTAAAATACAAAGGAAGAACAAAAGGTTAGATTGTCCTATCTAAATCCATGTAGACAAGTGTTGATAAAGTAATTACATATTTAAATTAATTATGTATTTATAATCCGTAGGTTATCGTTTTGTGTTTTTTAATATAATAATAACATGCAAAGTCAAAGTATTTATTTCAATTTGACCTTTTACAGGCACGTTTGAATTGTCAAGGAGTCGGTCAGTTAGTCAGAAAGATGAAAGTAGTTGCTCGTTCTAAACCGTAGGTAGGTCTCTATGGAGAAGAACGAGCAAGAAACTCCACGGCACTCTTTTTAACCAGGTTTTTACAAAATCCTAGTTACATTATTCTTGTTGCTTCTATACAGGGTGTCTGGTAATTAGTGATTGTACTCATGATAACAAACAATTTTCCCAAACAAAAACGGTTTTATTTCCACACGCCAAATTTTTTTAACGAACTGCTGCTAAATAACTTATGGTAAAAGATGAACAGTTGCGATTGTAAGAAAGGATGGCATGGTTAGCGCAGTGACTTAGAGATTGGCTGCTGCATTGCGTGTCGCGAGTTTAATTCCCGCATGGAACAAATCCTAACTAATATTATAAATGCGAAAGTAAGTTTGTTTGTTTGTTACCATTTTACGCCTAAGCCACTGAACCGATCATCCTGAAATTTTGTATATACGTTGGCAGGTGTAGAGGAACGAACATAGGGTACGTTTAATCCCGAAAAAAAGTTCTTTTTCCGAGGGAAATCAATCTAAGAACGTTCTTAAATTCATAGAGTGCGCCACGTGTCGTTTCGAGTCATGATTTTAACTAAATAATTGAAATGACAGGACATGGGTAATTTTTTCCGCGACTTCCTCTGTGTCCGCGATAACCGAAATTTACGCGGACGAAGTCGCGGGCAAAAGCTAGTATTTGTATAAACCTACAGATAGTTCTCGAATGACGATTAACAAAAGGTGTTTATAATATGGCAGGGAAGAGACGCCTTAGGAAGACCTATACTGACCTTATTGGTGAGGTTCTTCAGAAAGGTCAGGTGCGCAGTACTCGTAACCGGCGTTCTTGTATGACGAGATGTACATATGAACGTGGACGAGGCGAAAGGAGTATGTAAGGATCGTAGCAGGTGGCGTTCTGTGATTTCTGCCTACCCCCATGGGAATGAGTATCGGTCACTGAGCATCAATGAACTTATATTTAAAAACACTTACAGTCAACCATTCCGCGTGAAACTCCTCAGGCGGAGCGCTATTGAACAATAATTTCATCCAATTAGCGACCGAGTAGCCAATCTTGCTCAGTTTACTCTCATACTCCTCCTGATTCTTCGCCTTCTCCAATTCTTCAACATGTTTCTCTATTTCAGGATCGTTTATCGGTGGCAGGGCAGAGGGTGAAGCCGCCATTTTGTTTTTTTTTTGCTCTTTTTTTAAACACTGACACTTTTTTAAAATTATTTTTTAGAATTTTAAATTCAGAATCACGTTTTTGAATTTGTAACGGTTTTGCTATGTCGATGTCGGTGGAATCACTGCGTCGAATGCAAAGATTTATTGTTTTTGTTCTTTTTTTAAACACTGACACTCGTTTTTGATTATTTTTTTTAATTTTTATATTTAGAATTACGTTTTTCAACTCGTAACGGTTTTGCTATGTCGCGGTCGGTTAGAATCACTGCGTGAAATAACAAGATTTTTTATTTTGTTCTTTTTTTAAAATGTGACACTTGTTTTTGATTATTTTTAAATTTAGAATCACGATTTTGAACTCCTAACGGTTTTATTGTATTGGTGTGATCACTGCATCAAATACAAAGATAAACTGTCACAAATTATCTTTGTATGTTCTATGTACTTGTGTTTTTGCGTTATCTTTGCGTCGTGTAGGCGTTAGTCGATGTATGCTTAAGTAGACAAGTGTTTTTTTATGCTTATACAGGTTGTATTTTATTTAACAGTCAATATTTTAGTGGTTGAAAGAAATTAAAAATATAAGCAACTTTTACCTACACAAGGTGGTAAAAATCATCAAATGAGTCCTTCCACCCTGGGAGGGGCTGTCAGACTTTTACTGACTAAAAAACCACCCTGTTCCTTCTGTTGCCCTTTACGTTCCGGGGCCACGGTATCCTGTTAAGACGTCCCGCAACCACGGCAGGTACACATACTAATATTATAAAGAGGTCAATTTTGTGTGGTTGTACGAGGTAATCTCTGGATCTACTGAACTGATTTTGAAAATTCTTTTGCAAATTGTAAGCTACGTTATCACCGAGTGCTATATGGTATATTTAATTATCAAAAAATTAGGGTTACATAACATAACATCACGCCTGTAATCCCCGAAGGGTTAGGCAGAGGTGTACCCATTCGTACCCCCACATTTCGCCAGTTATGTTTTTAGTCCGATGTAATAGGGGGCGAGCCTATTGCCATCAAACGGGCACAAATCCAGACTCCGAGGCTGCTACTGAGAAATTCCTGATGAAAAAACCCAATAACACTTTGCCCGACCTGGGAATCGAACCCAAGACCTCGTGCTCAGCAGTCGCGCTTTGCGACCACTAGACCAACGAGGCAGTCAAAATTAGGGTTAATGTAAGAAAAATCACGCAAAC
This sequence comes from Hoplodrina ambigua, assembly GCA_949774945.1. Lineage (NCBI taxonomy): Eukaryota > Metazoa > Arthropoda > Insecta > Lepidoptera > Noctuidae > Hoplodrina > Hoplodrina ambigua. Next base: position 1,881,534 of record OX458991.1, read on the forward strand.
AAAGTCGCGAGGAGAGTGCTAGTGTTGAAATAATACTGTTCTAAAGCATTACTGCACTGCAATGCTCGCGTAGGTTAATGACCTCCAAGGTCTTTGATGACAATATTTACTATACTATAAGGAGGTATTTACTATTTACATTGATTCGTGTTTCTGTTTGACCTAATTTGTAATTTGATTCGTGTAATTATCGCCTGACCTTTTGCTACGTTAAAGAGGTTTGCAATCTGAGTCATGTACTATTGAATATGAAATATACTTTATAGTATGTTATGAAGTATAGATGTATTATAATATAACATAGCAAACAAAACATCACGCCTGTAATCCCCGAAGGCCCGCCTGTAATTGTAGGCAGAGGTGCACCCATTAGTACACCCACATTACGCCAGTTATGTTCTAAGTCCCATGTAATAGGGGGCGAGCCTATTGCCATCAACCGGGCACAAATCCAGACTCCGAGGTTGCTACTGAGAAATTCCTGATGGAAAAACCCAATAACACTTTGCCCGACCTGGGAATCGAACCCAAGACCTCATGCACAGCAGTCGCGCTTGTGAACACTAGACCAACGAGGCAGTCAAATATAATATCTCTCTTCAAAATATAATAAAAGTGAAAGGTCATTTCTTTCACCTGGACCATACTTGGGAAGCTAATAGATACCGAGATATTGTAGGTCAAAGTTTCAGGCTTTTATTTCAGAAAGCCAATTTTTTATTATGTTGTGACTAGCTTTTGTCCGCGATGTTGTCCACGTGAATTCCTAATTTTTCGATTATAAAACAAAGCCTTAAGCACACAGGGATACCATAACTTCCTATTAACGAAACAATTTCCAGAATCGGACCAGTAGTTCCGGAGATAAGCGCGTTTAAGAAACCAAACCAACAAACTTAGCAAACAAAACTATAGCCTTATAATAGCATAGATAAACCAACACTTTGTCCACAACAGTACTGATAAGTCCAAAAATCTTAAGATAATTCAATACGATTATTATTTTACTGTATTATGTTCAGATTTCTTTATAAAAATCACGTAGTTTTTCCACTCGTTTACTTATTACGATAAAGACACCGTATTTGGTACGCGGTAGATTCGCGACTGCGCAGCCACGCGTGTTCGTACGAGTTATATGTTAATTGTTTGTACACTTGTGTGCACAATAAAGGGAACAGTTTTGTTTTTTGAGCAGGAAAAATGTGTTTTTTAGTTGGTGCTTTACTGGCAGACAGAAACAAACATGTGAGTAAAATAACTAAAATCGGGCCAATGAAAATAATGACAACAAAAATATACAAGGTGTAGGTATATAAACATTGATTGCATATCGATTGTTATCATTTAGTACATGATTAAAAAATAACAGCTGTGACACACAAAGGCCGAGTCACATACAAAGTTACAATAGTATTGAAGTGCATTTTTTTTATGAAAAGCAACCTATTTTTTAGGTGGTAAAAATCATCAAATGACTCCTTCCCCTCTGTGTGGGGCGGAAGGGACTGTCAGACTTTTACTGACTAAAAAACCACCCTGTTCCTTCTGTTGCCCTTTGCGTTAACCTAATAACCTTAGGTCAAGTTTAGCGGCAGGCCACAAATGATTCATCTTTCATCAAAATCGGCTTAGTGGTTTAGTCATGAAAGTGTAACGGACAGACATACAGAGTTACTTTCCCATTTATAATGAGTGAGTATGGATATATAACTGTTATATTTATTCTTTGCATATAAATTATTTGACCATAGAAAAGCCGAACCAAACGATAGCAGACTAAACATCTAAATAAAAAGAAAACTTAAAGTAAAACTGTGCGTGTTTTATTTCCGCGTTAGACTGACACACAAAGGTATCTTATCAAATGCGTTATCGCCACACGTGGATATTTAGAGCAATACGTTTAGAATGTAGACCGAACCGAGTTTCGAAATTCAGCTCATCTATACATTTATTATCCTCATCATACATTATCTATGTCCACATAACTCTAAAATCAACTCAACAATAACAACCAACATCCATCAACTGGTTTCATGTTGGTTCCATATTTAAAATTATTCATAATGATGAGTCCACATAACATACATAACATCACGCCTGTAATCCCCGAAGGGTTAGGCAGAGGTGTACCCGTTAGTACACCCACATAACACCACCACACAATAATGAGTACAATGACTTATTTTCAAGTTTCTACGTAAACAAAAAAATAGCTTGTATAAATGCTAAGTTGTCTGTCTGTCATGTGTGCCCAGTCCTATTTTAGCTAGGGTAGCCTTTGGCTTTTGGGTGAATGGCGAGACGGGAACGCGTCAGACCAAGGAGATGGCAGGACGACTTGCTCGCCTTCCTCGAGAGTTGGTAAGAAGTAGATCAAAGTCGCGATAGATGGAAGAAATGAAGAGAGGCCTTTGCCCAGCGGTAGGACAGTACGGGCTAGTTACAATATAATAGATGCCAAACCGCTTATTTTTTTAAATAAAAACATTGCCCCACACTAGGAATTTCTCCTGTATCATGGGTGCGTTTACAAACACAGAAACTTACATACACAAACAACTAATATGTTTCAGAAACATGCGCGCCTAATTATAATGCACGACAGTGTACTTGTGTGAACTGTTTTGACCTTCGCAATAAACAATCGAACTTATTTCATTGGCATAAGAACGAAGTACTTAGCTATTGCTAATAATTATCGTTTGAATTGATGAGATAGATTCTTACTACATATTCTAAAGTATCCATCCCCATGAACATTATTATACAGGGTGTTAAAAGACACGAAATAACATTGAGCAAAAATGTTTGCTGGGACACGACTTAAAAAAAAAAGAAAATAATATATTTCTTGGCATACTTGGAATGCAATATTGTATTGTGTTGGTTTAAGATTCACCTAAACACAGTTTCCCAGCAAACATTGAAAACACACGCAAATTATTGTGCTTATGGATGCATTCAACAGTACAGGGGTCGTGGGAATATTTAAATTTTAGTTAGAACATTTGAATTTCTTTTTTTTGTAAAAAAACGTTACTCAAAATTGGAAAATAGTCCTTCGATATCTTCGTTACCAGAAAGTTCCCAGGTATGGTCCAGAACAAAAAAATAATTAAAATGATGGGAACAACATGTAACTTTCGGTTTCTATAAGTGTATTTTTACACCCTGTATATGAACGGAAATTATATAAGGATTAAAACAATACGTCATAATATCAAATTACTTACAAATTAGTTAATTGGCTTAACTACAAAACCAAGTCGGCTTTGCGGTTTACGTAATCAATATTTATAATACTGACTGCCCTGTTGGTTTTGTGGTCGCAACCGTGATTGTTGACCCGAGGTTCGATTCACATAACGGACAAAGTCAGGGCCGTATTTAAACTGTTGGAGGCCCTGGGACCCTGCGTTTTTTGCGAATTTTGATAGTTAAAAAATTGAGTATATTTCAATGTTCAATTGAACCGAAAAAAATATATAAAATCAATAAACAAAACATAATAATAATACTCCATAAGCTTTGGGCTAACCAACTTATCATAAATCCCATTGCAAATTAAATATTTTGTCATTAAATCTGGTACTAATTTTAACAAAAGGTATTTATATGGCAGAGGTGAGTGGCAACGCAGGGAGGGGTCGCCCTAGGAAGACCTACACTGACATTATTGGTGAGGTTCTTCAGAAAGGTCAGGACATGCTTGTATGACGAGATGTATGAACGTGGACGAGACGAAAGGAGTATGTAAGGATTGTAGCAGGTGACGTTCTGTAATTTCTGCCTACCCCTACGGTAAAAAGGCGTGTATGTATGTATCATTTTTTTAGGGCAGGCCGGGGCCCCGTCTTTCTTGGGGCCCTGGGCATTTGCCCTTAATGCACAATGGAGAAGAGGGGCCGGGATTGTGCCTATTTAAAATTAATCATCGTAACTATTTATTAATCCGCCATAATGGGCCACTAATCTACATCAACTAGTTCTAGATTGGCATAAAGTCGCCGCCAGCCACCACTTGACTTTAATTCATGTAAATGACTCGTCCTTGTGTCTGTTCGCATTCAGCCTAGTACAGGGGTCGGCAACCTTTTGAGCAGAAGAGCTAAAACTTGCAATCCTCGTTAGTCTAGTGGTCGCAAAGCGCGACTGCTAAGCATGAGCAAAGTGAGCAAAGTGTTATTGGGTTTTTCCATTAGTAATTTCTCAGTAGCGGCCAGCGGCTTCAGTCTGGATTTGTGCTCGGTTGATGGCAAATAAGGTCGCCCCCTATTACATGAGACTTTAAAACATAACTGGCGAAATGTGGGTGTACTAATATACACCTCTGCCAAACCCTACGGGGATTACAGGCGCATGTGGCTCGCGACTCCGTCCGCGTTGAAGTGGGTACTATCCTTTTTTGGAGATTTATTTATTTATTTATTTAAACTTTATGCAACAAATGTACAAAGGCGGACTTAATGCCGATCCGACATAAATAAATATTTTAAATGCTTTTTTTCTAAGAAATAGAGTACCGAGCAGAAAAAAACCACGCCGATAACCGACATTTAGGCGGATGAAGTCGCGGGCAAAAGCTAGTTATAAAAAAAAAATGAAAATTTTCACCACATACCTGTTCTTACATCAGTGAAGGAAAACATCGTGAGGAAATCGCCATGAGCTAGCATGGTGATCAATGCTCATGCCTTCTCTATATGAGAAGAGGCCTTTGCCCTGTGGGACAGTAATAGGCTCGTAATATTTATTTTATTTACCTGTTCTTGCGTCAATATAATCTGCTCCCCGGGCCTCCGCGGTCGGGGACTGGACTCGGGCGTCTCCATCGGGGAGAAAAATTTCACGGTGGACTCCGCGTACGTGGACTGGTGGGACGTCTGCGGCTGGAGGAGGGGGGTGCGCTCTGACGCTCCATGATGGACTGTGGGGGGAGGAAGATGGTTAGACTTTCAGCTGCAGTGGTTTGTGAGGGAGGAAGCTACTGTTTTGAACGAGCAACTAACTTCAACTTTCTGACTGACCGATTTCTTAAGAATATTTCTATTTAGTTCTGCCAAGACACCCAATAATCTCTCAGTAATCTATTTATTATTCAAACATAACAATGGGTACACCTCTGCCTAAAACCATTAGGGGATTACAGGCGTGATATTGTGTTATGTTATTCAAACAAAACGTAACATAACATCACTCCAGTAATTACACACAAAAAACACTACAGCAGTCGCATTTGAAAAATCTTGTATACAGAGTGTTAGTGTAAACACCGTTATCCTTGAAACCAGTGGTTTGGTTTCACTAATACAACGTAAATTCAATGAAAAAAAATATCTTTTTTTTTAAAGTAAAATCTCCATTTTTCATCAAAATTATTTCACCCTATATTACAATGATGTAATTAGTTAAAACTTATGTAGGTAGTTATAACGGACGGCCAGTGCAGCAGGTCAACGCCCTTTGCGGTGATTACGTAACTCGGGCGCATAGTATCCATGACTTTACGGACAGTGTCGGACAGATTTTTTTTAATTATTTTAAAGAAAACTTTGTTTTTTATTTTTAAATTCAGATAAACATTTTTTATAATAAATCAAGTACCTATGGTTTTAGTGACAACGGTGTTTACACTAACACTCTGTTTATGAAATCAAGATACATGAGGAATAGTATGGCTATATATTATCACGCTACCACTCACGGGACGGAGCAGTAACTAAAGACGTAACTGAACGCCAGTGACATCATGGTGTATGACTAGTCTAGTAGGATACAATATTACAGTCGGTTATAGCTGTTCCCCTACCACCTAACTGGCTCAATAAAGTTACGCGAATTTGAACCTTGTGCAATTAGCGGTAGATAATATATAGCGACGGGCCTGTTGGTCTAGTGGTTAGCGGCCCTGACTGCTAAGCCGGAGGTCGTGGGTTCGATTCCCACCCAGGACAAACTTTGTGTGATGAGCATGATTGTTAGTTCTGTGTCTGGGTGTGATTTATCTATAATATGTATGTATTTATAAATTATATAAGTATTTATATCAGTTGTCTGCAACACAAGCTCTGCTTAGCTTGGGATCAGATAGCCGTGTGTGAGTTGTCCCAAGATATTTATATTTATTTTATATGAATTCTCAAATTCAATAACTCTTAATATTATTAGCAGAGGGTTCAAATTCGTTTGTTTTAAGGGTGGGTCAGAGGACAGCTATAACCGACTGTACATACCTATCGACTCCAATATCGTCTTAGCCTGCAACTCCTGCGGCAGCACCCTGAAGTCCAAGAACCAGGCCTCGCCCCACGAGAGGGTGAATGACGTCAGGATCAGGAACACTTCGTAAACTGGCTCCACTGCGTTGGGCCACTGTTGGGCAAAAATGTGGGCTTAGATGGTAATAAAAAGTTAGTGGCAAGTTCGTGCCTTCTCTGTATAAGAAGAGGCGTTTGCTCTGCAGTGGGACAAGAATAGGCTGGTATTATTATTATTGGTGGGTTTACGAAATGTTTCAGAATAAAAGTGTCGAAATTGTGTGTTCGCAACAAGGCATAGCCTACTACCAATATGACTTGTTTTGTTTTGTATATAATAAAATAACACTGATGATGAACCAAATACTAATGGGTACGCCTCTGCCTAACCCTTCGGGGATTACAGGCGTGATGTTATGTTATGTAAAATAACACTTACATCAAAAACAAAAACTTTTCCTATTAATAACGCGCAGGTGCCTCCTGTCGACAACTGAAACAAAGAGAAATGGTTTTAAATAAAAATATTGGAACTGTATGTATGTATGTTACTAATTTACTGTGTTTGTATTTTACTATGTGTGTATTGTACCGTGTCGTGTAGGTACTGTAGAGACCCTGGCTCACAGAGTAGAATAAACGGACCAGAGATAAAGCTTCTTAAGAACGAGCAAAATTGTTACCTATTTTGGTAGGGTTGTCACAATAAGGTAAGACAAATGAAACAAAACATTTGTTAAATAGTTTTATTATTCAAAATTTTCATGGGACCATTCAGGAAGTATACCCTACATCCTGAATGATTTTTTATGAGACCAAACGACAAGTGTATTGCATTGAACAAAAAAAAAGAATCATCAAAATCGGTTGACACCGTAAACTAAACAAAACAAAACAAAATAAATAAAAAAAACTCCTATAATCCAGTAGCAAATTAATGTTACTGCTTTTAAACAACAAAGGGCGTTTATTATAAATTTGGCAAATATTCTAAAAAATCTAAGATTTTTTTTTAAATCTACTTGTCAAATTCTAGACGATAAACATAGACACGGCCAAGTCATTAAAAAAAAAAATTGAGTGGTATTAATTTACGTTTTAAGGTGATACATCTAAATCGGTTCAGGCGTTTAAAAGTTATAGTGGAATAAAGAAACTCACATACATACATTAACTCTGAACACATAACACTCCTTTTTTTGGGGCAGTAGTGTCTAACATTATGATGTACGTCACTTTCGCGGGTGTTGAAGTCCACAATCTTATCTCAATGTAATAGTTATGTTGTCATGGAGACGACATAATGACTTTTAAAAACGATGATGTCAAAATAACAAAAAAATACTGCGTTGCACTAACCCTGAGATTGTCAACTGGCGGTGTAAGCGTAAACCGGTTTTTTCCAGTCTCGCCGCGTACGTGACAAGCAGCCAGTGGTCACGCACATATGCACCGCGTGCTTGTAGTAGTGCAATCGAATCGCGCGGTTGTTCGAAGCTTTGTCTCTGGTCCGTTTATTCTACTCATGTGCCTGGCTGGTTGAGCCATACGCAAACTATTTAATATGAGATAAATATGACTTTGATTTTAGAATAGAAGCAGACCGCGTGTCAGCGGCTGTCAAACCTAGACTAAGAACTAGAAGTAACAAATAAAATTTATTTAAAGTGAATACAAGAGTATAAATGAATAATAAGTCTTTCAATCAAGTAGATTGAATAAATATATCCCGGTACAAGTGACTACCCACTTCGGGGGGTCACAGTACTAATAGCATGAAGTATTAGTTACGACGTCCCTTCCATTGTGTTTATGAATTTATTTGAAAATTAAAAACATTGATTTTAAAAGAGTACGTATGGAGTTTCTTGCCCATTATTCTCCATACAAAACTACCTTTTGGAAGGGGCAACTAGATTCAATTCTATTATATTAATTTGTGTATGACGTTCAAAAGTGCCTTATAGTGGCCTAATTGAAATAAATGATTTGACTTTGACTTTTGACTTTATTTGAATGTATATAGTTATTTATCTCTGCCTAACCCTTCAGGGATTACAGGCGTGATGTTACGTTATATATTAATTTGCTATTTGGTGATAATCTGCTCCCGCATGAACATCTACATTGATTATTGCGGATACGGAAGTTCCGCAATTGCGGATGCGGGTGCGAATATTCATAACAAACTTTGTACTTTGTTTGTAGTTTTTCTTTTTTTTTGTTTCTGTATAAGTACTTACCGCGATAATACTCCAGTTATTTATATACAAGACCGCGTAGAACAGCAGTAGTACTACGAACCGACAGACAGCCACCATTACTATATCGAATAGTGAGGATTTAACATTGTACTGTAAGATCTCTGTGTTCATTATCTGTTGTAGTGTCTCGCCTCGCATCTGAAAAAAATGTTCTGGTATTAGCCTATTTGTAAAGCATAAACATTTTGGAAGAAAGAAAAATACATTATGTATATGTAATTTTTTTAATCGTTATACTCCATTTTTTGAAAAACGGCTTAATTTTGGCCGTTATTATGTTACTGCCTCGTTGGTCGTGATGTTATGCTAAACTTTATGCAACAAAAGTACAAAGGCGGACTTAATGCCTTAGGCATTCTCTAACAGTCTACCTAAGGTGGTGAAGAGATAACATGGTAGGTACAAGTTATAATAACTAATACGTTATACATAACATCACGCCTCACGTCAATGTCATCACGGCAGAGGCGTACCCATTAGTACACCCACATTTCACCAGTTATGTTTAAGCCCCATGTAATAGGGGGCGAGCCTATTGCCATCAACCGGGCACAAATCCAGACTCCGAGGCTGCTAGTAAGAAATTCCTGATGGAAAAACCCAATAACAAAAAAATAAAGTAAAATAAAGTATGAAAATTTTAACAGTTCCTTCAATGTACATATACCAGACATCTATGTTCGTCAAAAATAATATGTATAAATTTGACCGAGTAGGTAGTCAGCGTCGAGCAGACCGGCTACAAACTGTTGGTTCTAAAACTGCTTTACACAAGAACAGTATTTTCGTAATGGCTTCAAAATTATACAATAAATTGCCAAAGTGTATCAGAAGTGAGGAAAATGTCAGCCATTTTAAAAAGAAGTTGTTCCTATTTCTAGTTGAAAAGACGTATTACTCGATTGAAGACTTTTTAAATGACAAATTATGACTAAATTTAATTTTCTTTGACATTTTTAATAATTAATACCACTGCCTCGTTGGTCTAGTGGTCGCAAGCGCGACTGCTGTGCATGAGGTCTTGGGTTCGATTCCCAGGTCGGGCAAAGTGTTATTGGGTTATTCCATCAGGAATTTCTCAGTAGCAGCCTCGGAGTCTGGATTTGTGCCCGGTTGATGGCAATAGGCTCGCCCCCTATTACATGGGACTACAAACATAACTGGCGAAATGTGGGTGTACTAATGGGTACACCTCTGCCTAACCCTTCGGGGATTACAGGCGTGATGTTATGTATGTATGTATGTAATAATTAATATTGAAATTCAGTTACTTTATTTTATGCGGCTCATGACATTTTTCAAGTGCTTCATTTATTTTATCCTAGAATTTATTAATTATGATAGTAATGTTATATTTATATTTGTATGCCGATTATTGGCCGAACATACAGATCAGCCAAAATGTATAAATAACACCTTTTTGTACTTATGTTCACAAATAAAGTTTGATTTGATTTGATTTGATTTTAACACTTTGCCCGACCTGGGAATTGAACCCAAGACCTCATGCTCAGCAGTCGCGCTTTGCGACCACTAAACCAATGAAGCAGTCACTACAACTATATTTTTTTTATTTATTTATTTATATGTTATAATGAAAAGACAAGTTATTAGGAATTATAATAAACGCTCACCATGACACATATAAGCCACATGAGACTAGTAAAGAGAAGGTCGAAGGTCACGAACAGACAGAAGAACCTCCTCACGGTGGACATCTTGCCCTGGGGCCTGTGGCCAGCCACCAGGTCATCTGACACCAGGTTCAAAGATGTGGAATGTGCTGGAATAGGAAAAGAGTATGTTAGTCTTTGCTATTCAAGTTAGGGCTTTAAGTCGTGTGAGTTAAAGTATATTTTTAAATGGCAAGGTAAAAAGGTGACGGCTCGCGGGCGGCGTGTTAATAGCTAATGTGATTGTTCAAGACGATTCCGGTTGCTGTGACGGAGCGGTGTAATAGTGAGAATAGCTCTAAAGTGCGATACTTGTACAAGATTAGACTTTTCCAGGTCAATGTGACAGTCACCACAAATGGCTCAGATACTTTTGTTTATCTACATCTACACTTAATATTATAAAGAGGAAAAATTTGTATTTTTGTATGTTTGTTTGTAATGCATAAATTCAAAAACTACTGGACCGATTTTAAAAATTATTACACCAAGTCGCGGGCAAAAGCATATATGCATAATGCAGACCATATACGAATTATGACATGGGGATAAATATTAGCCTAACTATTTGAGTCATTTGTAGGCACACGGTGTCATTGACTTGTGCAAGTAAATTAATTGATAATGCACTAAAACTGTATAGAAATAAAGTTGAATATTACCTGATTTTGCATCACCAGGTTAACATCGTGCACACAATTTTCAACCTTATTTGTAACACATTTTAGTTAATTATCAATTAATATAAGAAAACTGTTCTGTTTGCACTGACTGTAAATTTTTCGAAGGAATATTTATTTAATTTGGACAGATGAAGTAGTTCTCTTAAAATACGAGTAAAACCATAGGCAACAACTAGTAAATAACAAATTAAACTCACTTAGCGTCCGGTGTTGGGGGCTAATACTGTGCAGAAGCGATTCCGCCGCCTCCCTATAGTGCGGGTTCGACATCCTGACCTCTGGAACCATTAGTTAATGAGTTATTAACTAAATATGTAACAATAATAACTAACACAACTACTAATTAGTAGTCCATTTGATAATGAATAAAATGTTATGTACAGGCGACAAAACGGATAGGTATGCATGGTCGTCAGATAAAGTTGAAGTTTTCTTAGAAACTGCTGGATGTTTTTAAATGTAATTTAATTTAACCCTTTGACTGCGGACGAACATTCGCTACGCCAAACGCAAGTGCGGCTAGCTACCAATGTTCGCGTGTTCACCATAGAAAAACACATGTATTTCATCACAACCATGTATTTCATATTCAGCCTAAAACTGCCGATTTTCAGTAAGGAGTACTAAGTCTTTTGAGACAACCATAACTTTAAAGGTATCTTAGACTTATTAATTATTTTTTTTTAAGTAGAGGAACAGTTATTTAATCAATGTATCATTCAATCAATGACATTCTTAGTAGTTAGGTCAAATTTATTCTCCATAACATGACATCTATATGCCCTGAAGGATGCCTATTGCCATCAACCAGGCACAAATCCAGACTGCGAGGCTGCTACTGAGAAATTCCTGATGAAAAAACTCAATAACACTGTCCCCAGCCTTTTTTTTTTTTTTTTTTTTACCGATGGGAAATCATCAAATGACTTCCCCCGCCCTGGGCGGGGCGGGAGGGAGTGTCAGACTTTTACTGACTAAAACCCATCCATGTTCCTTCTTGTGCCCTTTGCGTTCCGGGGGCGCGGTATCTCTTTCGAACAAGGCGCGGTATCTGTTTTCAAGTGTCAATTAATTAGCTGTCAAGTTTGACATTAATGTAATGGAGGGAAAATGCAATAAACAGTTTTGCTTCTGATCTCGACTTGGTTGTATTTTTTAAGTTACAATCAATGCTTGTGCCTTCTCTGTATGAGAAGGGGCCTTTGCCCTGCAGCAGGACAATAATAGGCTGGTATAATTTAACAAACAAGTTGTAAAACAGTATAAATCAATTAAACCAGCCGCAGTTCAACGAGTATGTTTCTTATCTATGAAACCAATGCCTGATACAGTTATTTGTCAATAACACTGATAACGTTTATTTAAAAACAAATATTATGATGCATGATTATTTATATTTAATATCTAAGTACTTTATATTAATTTCCATTTTTTTTTCCTTTTCCCTTATTTTTTTTTTTTGACAGCCTCGTTGGCGAATGTTGTGCATGAGGTCTTGGGTTCGATTCCCAGGTCGGGAAAAGTGTAATTGGGTTTTTCCATCAGGAATTTCTCAGTAGCAGCCTCGGAGTCTGGATTTGTGCCCGGTTGATGGCAATAGGCTGCCCCCATGGGACATGGGACTTTAAACATAGCTGGCGAAATGTGGGTGTACTAATGGGCACACCTCCGCCTAACCCTTCGGGGATTACAGGCGTGATGTTATGTTGTGTATATTAATTTAATTTGAATGGGTATGGAAAGAAAATACTTAGAAACAAATGAGATACCTATATGTAGCTAAATATGGTGAACCAATCACCTAATTAGTGACCAATATATATACATTATTATATTCAAGATAACAAACAGCTTTTCCAAAGAAACAATTTTCAATAATTTGAAACAGGCTAAGTTCTTTTACCACAATAAAATATCAAGTATCAAAAATAACACAAAATCAGCTGTAATTATATACATCCTTTCAAACAAAACTATTTAACATTTGCTATGCATTTTCTTTTGTATTAACCATATGGCAAGGGCACTTGTATGCACGTGTGGGCCTTTGGGGTGACTGGGGTCATGACCCTTGCAAATAAAAAAATATTTATTTTGTTTGTTTGTTATCTTAAGTACAATCATGTGTTTAAGTATCGGTCACTAAGTACCAGAGACCCATTACTGTATCACTGCAGTTGCTTGATTTGATTAATTATTTTTAAATTTATGGGTTTGTGAGTTACATCCAAGCATACACTGATAAAACTCATTACCCCGTCCTTTGCTTCACTATAAGCAAGGAGAATTTAACTAATTTTTAGGAACAATCGCTATCTAATCTTAGTCTAAATCTGTCAAAATTCCCTCTAATTTACCTACATTTTTTGACATTGATTGTCACTGAGATTGTGACTAGATTTTGAATATTTTAAATGAATAAATATTGCACTTCTAGGAATAAATAAGTAAATCGAACCCTAGAGATAAGACTGCAGATTGCAATGTCAGGATTACAATTTTAAAAATAATAAAGAGAGTCTAAAAAAAATCAAAATAAATGTAAAAAAAGTAATTAATTCTATTGTATAAGCATAATTAGTTACTTAAGAGATTAGTTATTTAAGATCAAAAATTTGTACACCAGAAATGGTAGAATATAAGAAACTTAATATAAAGTTAACATCTATTGTACTTTCTTTCTTTCTTTCTTTCTAAGATATCTTTAAAGTAATGGTTGGCTCAAAAGACTAAGTACTCCTTACTAAAAGTCAGCAGTTCTAGGCTGAATATGAAATACATGGTACAGAAAAAAAAACCATAACATGAATTAACTATGAATTATTAAATTATAGCAGTTCTAATGTCAAATTGGTAACAAAAGAAAAATATAAAAACTCACGATGAGCAATCCATTATTTACACAAAGAACACTTGTAATGGAGCCTGATTGACTGTAGGTAATGTAACTATGCAAGGATTCTGTTAAATAATATTATAGATAACATAATGGGGCCAGCTAAATAGGTCTGTAGAATTTCAGACATTGTTTATCATATTAACTGGTACTTATGTATTATTCTGACAAGCATTTAGTTATAATAACAAACTAAAACACGTAATTACTGACAGATGGACACTTTATAGTCACAATGGATATGAAAATAAATTTATTTTTCGACCTTCACTATAGTTTATTTATACTTTTTTAAAAGACCTTTGCATTGCAGTCTATAGATCTTAAAAAAAAAACAACAATTTTTTTTTAAGGGCACAACAAACAGGGCGATGTCGCTCTTATTCATCCTAATAAAAAAACATAATAAAACCATAAAACAAAGACTTTACTTACATGTTTGTACTATCAACAACACTTTAACAACTTAAATTACGAAATGCATAACTCGCTGGGCGTTTACATAAATGCAGCTGTCAGGTTAAACGATAATAATCTAAGCTACATCTCGTTTTATAGTTACTGTTATACCAATTAGAAATTGTTATCAAACAGTTCAATTGTTATCGAATTAGCACAAAAGCTGAATAGAAAAATCACAGTCGAAACTTGTCGAGAGGTGAACAATCGGGTATCTCGTTCCTGGTTCAGGACAGCAGGATAGCATAATAATGTTATACGCAAGATAGAAAAAGATAGCAATATAGCAATGCTATTTTCTGTATTACTTAAATAATGGAACGTTTCTGGTTGACGCATAACTTGACAACTACTTTTTACGTTCCATTTTACATGTTTTTGTTAATAATTCATAAAATGCAGTTAATTATTACCTTAAATTACTATAATTGTATTTAGAAAGTACTATTAAAATAATTTAAAAACTTACAAGTACTTTAAAAGTTACCTGATTAACAAAATTGTAAAGGCAAGAAGAACTTCTGAAAAGTTAGCTAGTTGACTACGTAATCCGTAACGTTTAACGGGTCTGTTTCACTATGAAGCGAGGACGTCCAGGGGGGAAATCTCTGTTCTTATCATTTTTCAGAGAAACCATATGTTTTCAAATAGTTAGCTCGTATGAAGTTGTTATGAGGTCATCGTAGCCTATTCATTCATTCACAAAAACAACAAAGCTTCTCACATAGCAATGTTGACGTGGAGTAATCTTAGACTGCTATTAAAATTACGAAAGTTTGATGATTGAATGTTTGTTACTCAATCACGCCTGAACAGCTGAACGGAACTGAATGAAATTTGGGACAGAGATAGATTATAGTCTGGAATAGCACATAGGTTACTTTTTATCCTAAAAAAAAGTACGGTTCTCGTGGAATAAATTTTTTAGTATGACACGGTCGAATTCATCAACTTAAAATGCAAATATGTGAAATAAAACTGCCAGGTCAATAACAAGAGGTTTTATTACGAGATGTTGTTTAAAATAAAACATAATACACATAATATTCATCCAATTTTATTAATATTTCACAACAATTACATAATAAAATACTTACAATCAATTTTAAATTTGGACCTGCTTTGGTATATTATTATCTAAACTGTAATAAAACATAATTTATAACTTATAGAATAAATCCATCGTCGAGAAAAAAAAATAATGGGAAATAAACTTAAGAATAATATTATATTTTTTAATGTTAATGGAATGAACCCTTAACCCTTCTTTTTATTACTGCACAGGTTAAAAAAATATATAATGTTTGAAAAAATAATTAACATAATACCTCATTGCTTTGAAAAGTAAAGTGTGAGTGTTTATAGTACTTTCTGTAATTGCTATGGGATAAGTTGTCTGTAATAGCACGAACAAAATATACAAAAATGAAAATAAATATTGTATTTTTTCGACGATCATTACTTAATAGTTCGTATACAAAACAAAAATCAACTATAATAAAATCATCTTAATCTGTCTGTCGCTAAACTTAATTATTCCTTGAAATTCATATTCCTTTTGATGTTTTAGGCACTGAAATAATTGAACGAGTAGTAAAATAAGTCCTTGCCTACATAGGTGCCTACAAATTGTAGCATAGCAATGTTGCTTAGCGTCGTTTGGTGCTATATAAGTTTCAAAGGACTTATTTTTTTTTACTAAACATTTAATTTGTAATTTCATTCTTACATTGGTTGCATGTGTCTTTATTCTTATAACCAATTAATACAGACTCACCCTAAGCTTTCAACCCCGATACAACCCAACTACATAATACGGTTCAGCATTCTCAACACAACTTTTGTAAAGGTGTATTGAAAATGCCGAACCAAATGTCCCGACGCGCTTTTGTGTAGAACGTTCCTAACTAACCAACTCTGCCGCTTTAGGCAACAATTACTATATTACTGTCATGCAATGTGAATATGTACTCAAAATACCAGCTAAATCGAATGCCGGGAAGTCGGTCAAAAACTTGTAAGATTTGATTAAGTTCCTATAGCCACTTTCATTTATATTGCATTGTCATACAAACTGCTCATTTGCGCACAATTTCAGCTCAATCGAACATCGGGAAGTAGGTCAAATTTTACTTGTAAGATTTAATTAGCCACAGACACCGGGACAGGTGAAAGTATATAAAAGATTGCAAAAGGGGCGGGGCGCAACTGTATCTCGACCAATGCTAATCAATGATAATTGTTCACTTGTCCTACTCCTTTTTGAAGACCATCTAGTTGCCCCATCTCCATTTCAATACCACCTAGTAGTCCCAACCCTATTATCAGGCGGGTCCTTCACACAGCAGTAGGAAGCCAACACTCCAACCGTCGCCAGGCACAGTGACAGGATGCTGACGCCACAGACAGCTCCTGACGTGATGTCGTTAAGTGGGGTCCCCGGTTTTGGCTCCACAGATAAGAGAACAAGTAAGCCGAAGGCGCTGAGTAGAGAGAAGGAAGAGAGGACAATGTAGCCTGTAAGAGAAAGAGAATTATGTTAGAAGTACATCTTATGTTCAACGCAATAAGAGGCAATTTGTTCGAGCAGTTTTAATTTATTTATTACCGAACTTACTACCGCGGCTTCGTTCGTGTTAATGAAGCAAAGTAAAAATAGTATCAGTTATCTGCCAGCGAAAATCGTCTCGAAAAAAAGGTCCAGCCATTTCCGAGAGGCGGAACCATTAGACAAACAGACAAAAAAAAAAATGTTTGGTTTAAGTACCTACCATGTTTAACAATCATGTAATTTTAACACTTATTAAAAACATTCGTATGCGTTAAGTCTTATTTGTATTATTGCAGGCGCCTATGGATCCATCATTATTAAATACTGCACATGCGCTGCGCATACGCTCCCATGGATTGTTATTGCTACCGTAACATACAATATTGTTTCTAAACTAAAGGTTTTGTTCTATGACGCATTTTATTTTATTTTTTCAATGCAGAGTGCTAAGTCACAAAAAACAACAAGCTAATAAAAAAAGAATATTTTGTGAGGACCAATTTATTGAAAAACTTACCTGAGATATAATTCCTATTAGGCAATAACTGTTGTCTCTTTGTCCTGAAGCCTAGTAGTCCTAGCAAGAAGCAGGTGAACCCAGCAAGCACGCCGAAGTCCAAGTAGTAGCGCCTACCAATCTGGAATAGCAAAATGTAGCTGAATAAAAATTTTGCTCACGGAAAAGTTAAAGGAAAAATTGGAGGTGTTTTTTTTAATATATTTTTGTGTTTGGCCACTGGTTCTAAGCTATATTTAATGCTAGACACCAGTAAGAGCAATTCTATTAACTTTTAGGGACGATCGTAATGTAATGTCTGTGTCAATCTGTCAAAAATGCCTCTTTAAAAGACTGAAATCGCCAATCCGACTTGAGCAAGCGCGGTGATTAAGAGGAAATGCGGGCTTGAATATTAAGTATACGAAGAAACTATCTCTGTCGCCTTAAGCGCTGTGCGTGCGAAAAGGACAGCTGTAGATCCGACTGAATAGCCTTAGTAAAAAGTCATAATTTGGGGTTTGTCTCTCGCCTATTTTATTTTCTAATATTTAACAATTTTAAAAGATATTTTATAAACAAAATAAGAAGGATATATACAGTGCCCCTATGTTTTTCTTTTTTCATTAACAGTTTTCAAATTTATACACTAGGCCTCTGTTCAAAGTGGCAATTTTGAGCTTTTTCTGTAGGTTCTAGTACTTATAAAAATAATGTTTCATTAAAAAGGAAAACATAAGGGCACAGAAATAGTTCACACTTACTTTACTCTAAAAAACCATTGCTTTAAAGTCATAAACCTGAAAGAAAACAGACGAGAGCGTTTGTATAAAGAAGAGATTACCCGCATTTCCTCTTAATGCTCATTGAATGCCTTCTCTGCTTAAGAAGAGGCCTTTGCTTTGCAGTAGGACAATAATAGGCTGGTATAATTATTATTTCAAGCAAGAATACTCACAGCATACATCATATAGAAGCTCAGGCCGGCAGTCAGGCCGCCGCACATCGTCAGCATGACAGCAGCGATCAGCAGGGAAGCTGTTGCTCCAGATAAAGTCTTGAGGCTTGAGAACGACTTGTACGTCTCTTCGGAGTACACGGATGGTGGCGCAGCTACCCTGGGGTGGGAAATAATATTATAAATAAATACAATTGTTTGTTTGCTACTGTCCTGCTGAGTGCCGATTAATGTTTAAGATAACAAAAAATTGTAAAACAATCAAAACCTATTAACAAGAGTTAAAAAAAAACCATTAAGTACCGCACTAGTGTTTGTAGTACAACGTAAAAAGCACGCGTATAAACAGGGTAATTGAAAATTTACCCGAAACCTGAAAAGGGGTAGGTCCATTGTACAAGTTGTTCATAATGATGAGTACAATGACTCCTTTTCAGGTTTCGGGTAAATTTTCAATTACCCTGTATTTAATGATCTCTAAAAGTAGTGTAAATAATAGCAACTGTGTTTAAAATAACATTATGTCTGTAAATATTCACAACCTTTATGCGTGTGACTTGATTTAATAATAGTATCTTTTCAAAATTGGCAAGTATTGATGGCACAGTAGTAATCGGGAGTAAAACTATTAGATTTAGAATGGTAAAGAACCAGCTTGTTTTAAAAGCGACCTTTCCAGAAGGTCTTATCATGTTCATCTTATCATGTTAGCAAGCGAGCGCCTTGTAAAAAATTATGTTTCTTTTTAACGCAAAAAATGCAACGATTCTAGCGGCGGGTGTCAGGCGTTGGACAATGCCATACAAAACAGCTGCAAACGTCCTTTTAATAATTATCGCTGACAACAAACTATGTATTTGTAGTTTATAGAGTGTTTCTTGCTCGTTCTTCTCCATAGAAGCCTACCTCTTTTTTGGAACGAGCAACTAGCTTCAACTTTCGGACTAACTGACTGCCTCCCTAAATTGTCAATTTGACAAAAACAACAAAAGTGCCTGTAAATGGTCTAATTGACATAAATTATGTTTTATCTTTGACTTTGACTTAGTTGTGAACTCTGAAATCATTCAAAAAACGTAATCTTAAGACATTATAATGATCAAGCCCTTAAAATAATTGCCGCAAGATCATCACTTTAGAACGGCGCTAACGATTTGTTTGGCTGTTTTTTTTTTGTGGTGTACCTAATTAAGTATCAGGGCAAAGTTTGTTTTCGTATATACGTAATTTTTTAACGCGCTAATCTCTGGAAATAACAGTCAGGTTGTAAAAAATCATTTTGCGTTATTTAGCCCGTTTATCGAGGAAGCCATTACGCTACGACCCGAACGATATTTTTACTGTAATGTGTAGGTAATTACTTAGAATTTTGTGTGCCATAATCAGTAGAACATAGTGACACTGTGCATTCACTCAACATCTTGTAATGTATTTATATAAACTGTGTTCAGCAATAAAGATTTGATTTGATTTGACCCATGGAAGCGGAGCAGTAATCAAATACCTACGTAACACGGGTTAATACGCGGGGCTTAGATATAAAAGTACTTACCGTGGAACAATAACAGCCGTATTCTTATCCTTCCTCTGACTCTCCCTCTTCCTGTCGTAATCCCTCCTCTCTCTACTCATCTCCCTCTCCAACTCAAAACTCCGATCTCGACTCTTATCTCTAAAGCTAGTAACAAACACGTCATGTCTATCAAATCCGGGCAAATTTTCAGGCAAATTCTCAGACAAACCGTAGCTCAGTTTCTGCTGGGCTTTCGGAGAAATTGGAGAAGTGTGGGCACTGGTTCTGGAAGTCAGGTTAGCACAAGACTTGGATGGTGTCACACCGTAAGTTGGGGTGCTTGATATGAATTTTCTTGGAGTCTCCGTGTGTTTACTATCTACGGATTTATTCGGTGTGATTCTTACTGATGGCTGGCTGGCATAGCTCTTCAATTTCCGTGGTGTTGATAGCAGTTCGTGTAGTTTTTGCGTTGCTATCAAATTCTTCTTAGACATGACAGGAGATGTGAATGTAACATTGCACTTCCTCGGCTCCTCATCTTCTGTTGGAATGATGGCGTATCTCAGTGTCCTCCCATTCACAGTTTTGACTATCTCCGTCGGTATCTCCTTCAGCTCATTCTCGTCTGGTCCATCAACATTGTATTCTTCTATTTCATCAGCTTTTGCTTCAACTATCCTCTTTTTTGTTGGAGAATAGTCAACTATATCGTCAAAATCTTGGATGACTTCGTACCTATGTTTTGTCCTGCTGCCTTCAAGCTCATCATCGCTATCAACATTTCTGTCATACCTCGAACGTCTTTGCTGTTTAAGTTGAGCCATTTCTAAGTCCTCACTCCTCGTCCTGCATCTAACTGACCGAGAAGGTTTGTATACTAAAGAAGATTGGCGTTGAAAACTTCTATTTAGAAACTTGGCAGGTTTTGGAGGTAATTCGGGAGGTTCCTCTCTGTATCTTGGAGCACCAGCCGGACACATTCTCAAAGGATTATCAGATATATCTGTCCTCATGATTCTGTTTCCAATTTCGATCTTTCGCGGTGAATTCGCGCCTAACGGTGGCATCCGTTTCCTTTCTGGCGACACAATTTTTGTCATACATGTTTTCTGTGCAAAAACAACCTCGCTTTGTGAGCAAAAAGCTGGGTTTGAGTAATATTTGTACACGATTTTCGGTGAATCCATTTTTGTAAGCGTATTTTTTCCCCGGGGCAATCGTTAGTGCATGATTCCTTGTTATAAGAAAAGGGTGAGCTGCAACCGTAACCGTTCAAGTTCAGTGCTTTTCTTGGACTTCTAAATACTAGGTTTATTATGGAATTATATTCACTTAAAGTAATTATATCTTTATCTACACTTAGATTAGGTATAAAATTGAGATTTTAGGAAGTTTGTTTTCAAAGTGATTTTTTATTTAATTTTTTTGAACCATTTAAAATTGGTATTTTTAAAACTTTTCGTTCACTTGTAGACACTTCACACTTATCCACACTAGAATTACACTTAATTTAAAAGTAAGCTATTAATATTCTATTGATAACACACACACGTCTATCCAGTCCCACGTCTAACCGTCAACTGTAAAATTATTCCTTTTTCAAAAAAACACCGGGGTCGGAAACGGCGGCGCGGCGTTTGCGCACCCCTGCTAATGGGCACGCGCTGTTTGAATTCCAAATTCAAACAGTTTACACACACCAAACAGGAACTTACGTTTTCGTATTTAAAGTTCAAAATCCCTTGTATGCTTCTTTTAAATTGAATATTATACAATAGAAAACTGGTTCACTGTAATTTTAACCCTAATTCAACCTCATAGAGTTGTTAATTAAAAATTTATTAAGTTTTATAGTAAAACTGGTATATTTACCTTGTGCAATTGTTGAATGAGCTTTCATCAGAGGTCTTTGTATCAAGGGTTAGTAGTTAGGGCTCCCCTGGTTAGATCAGTAGCTAGGTGAAGAAGTAGGTTCATATTTTTTTTATACGTATCTATCCTAGACGTAGGTAAATAACTACCTACCTACTAAGGCCTCTTCCTCTCTCCATATTCATCTCTTCTACTTTTTTATATACCTAACTAGCGAACCGCCCCGGCTTTGCACGGGTACATTATGACATTTCCGGCGTATTTTTCATTTTTATTTTCATAAAAACCTTGTGCTAAAAATTACGAACACTATAAAAAAAGAATCAGCCAAATCGGTCCAGCCGTTCTTGAGTTTTGCGCTTAGCAACACATTTAGCGATTCATTTTTATTATATAGATGTATGTAATAGGTTTATATGGAATGCAAAATTAGTTTTTCAGTTGCTTAAATAAATCAATAAACAGTTGGTCAATTGAATTAGCGAATAAATGACGTCACAGATACAACATTTTAGAGGATTCGTGTTTTGACAGCTCATAAAATGAAATGTGTCGTGATGGCCCTGTGGTTAAGGCTTCATACATGAGGTTGTGGGTTCAAATCCGGGCAAGTAGGTACCAATGTGAATTTTTCAATTCATATGTACTTTCTAAAGATTATCTTTTACATCACTGGCATCGGTAAAGGAAAACATCGTGAGGAAACCTGGAATTTACTGTTCCACTCAAACCATGTCAGAGGCCCTTGAGGCGGTTTAGAAACTCTGACACTAGGGTGTGTAAGGTCGTAAGGCCTTACTACCCACACGATAAGAAGAAGAAGCTCATAAAAAGTAATTCAATAGATTGGTTGAGTCTAGAACTTACTCGATTACTGTCAACCTAAAATTTCACCTTCCCATATCACTCGAAAGTTCAAAACATGTGTATAGTGTACCTCTCTGCCTTCCCTACTTTCTACTCAATAATAATAATTATTATTATGCAGGGGTAGCACGTGCCGTCGAGTGTAACGGTCGATGGCAGCTGCTGGTCGCGCTCAGAGGAGACAGCTGCGAGGTGGGGCGCTCAACATTTTCATAACGACGATTATTAAAAGACAGTCGAGGTGAAAAATCTGTTTGGCGCATGAACTGTTAAACGCATACATGTCTATATTATAGTGGCGACATGCTTAGCGCAGTGGCTAAGCGATTGGCTGTTGTGCTATGTGTCGCAGGTTCGATTTCCACACAGAACACATCTTTATTTTGCTTAAACTTAAAGGTGTTTGTTTTGGGTCTGGATAGTTGGTGAATGGAGTTTATATGTTTGTAACGTGCCCAGTTCAAGAATTTCTGTGTGTGGTTGACTAATCAATAAAACATAGAACCTACTAAATTAATTACCAGCGGTTTCCCGCGTCCAAGCCGTCAAATAATTATCCGGTGTAGAAATTAATTAACATCTCCGTATAGGAGCTTACTTGTAAAGATATTTATGTACAGGCTACATAGGTCATCAATTATTACTTTTAATATAATTATAATAAGAAACTGTCTAGCCCAATTTCTGGCATTTCATTGTGCCCTCTCTGCCGCATTTCATGCTGCCAACAAAATGTTGACAACACCTGATGGCGTGCGCGCCCCTCCCTGCGCCCGTATCTTAGAATTATTGACATTATTGTGATCCACGCAAAAATCGATAATGTATTGACCTTCAAACGTACTATGATGTAATGTATTATGTTGACAGTAAAACGTTGATCTAGGCACATAACCTATGTTTTGTCTTTTCATGTATCAGCCTAGATTATGTACAGGAGAGAAAACAATACCTAGTACTTTGCCCTGTTAAGTGGTCACAAGCACAACTGCAGAACGTGAGGTAGTAGTGTTCCATTCCCAAGTCGTGCAAACATCTGGAATTTCTCCAATCGTGCAATCGAATTTCACTCGAAGTCTGTGAAGCTATTGCATTTTTTGTGATTGTTTATCTATATTTAGCTTCTGCACACGACTTCGTTCGTGTCAAAGTGCCAATATACTATTTCACACTATAATCTGTCTTTGTTCCAAATTTCATCAAGATCCGTTCAGCCGTTCTGGCGTGATTGAGTACGAAACATGCATCCAAACTTTGGCAATTATAATAGTAGTTAGATTCGCAGGCGTCACTTTTCAATCTTTTTTTAAGGTTTCATAGTTCTCCACAGATAACCTAAGTGATGCTGATGACTGCCTCGTTGGTCTAGTGGTCGCAATGTGCGACTGCTAAGCGTGAGGTCTTGGATTCGATTCAAAGGTCGGGCAAAGTGTTATTGAGTTTTTCCATCAGGAATTTCTCAGTAGCAGCCTCGGAGTCTGGATTTGTGCTCGGATGATGGCAACAGGCTCGCCTCCTATAAATGTGGGTTTAACTAATGTATACACCTCTGCCTAACCCTTCGGGGATTACAGGCGTGATGTTAGATAACCTAAGCTAAAATACATGTACACTTACAAGCAAAAAAAGATAAGATAAACTTTTAAAAGCTTCCGGTTTGTTTCCATTAACTAATAAAACTTTTAGAAATGTCAATAGCATAGAAGGTATTCAACGGACGTGGGTTAGTTGGAGTACCTACGTACAGTACGTACCTACCTGTGCAATTACCGCATCAAAAGTTCTTCAGAAAGGTCAGGTGCGCAGTACTAGTAACCGGCGAGCTTGTATGACGAGATGTATGAAGGTGGACGAGGCGAAAAGAGTATGTAAGGCAGTAAGGATCGTAGCAGGTGGCGTTCTGTGGTTTCTGCCAACCCCCATGGGAAAAAGGCGTGAGTTTACGATATATGTATGTACGACAATATTGCAGTAATGGATATATTTTTTTAATTTTGACAAAGAGTTTTTAGTTAATTTTTTTGTATCAATGTATTCATTATCCAAGTTCGCCCTTCACTAGTGTGTTGAAAAACGTCGTAAGCATTCCAATATTACACTAGTATCATAATATTTTATTGTCCTACTTATTCCTTAAAAATATTCTCTTTCGATATCAAATCGAAGATGTTATGTTGTGACTTGTTGGTAGTTTTCGATTATTTTAGTAAAAAAATACCCGCGGTAATGAATTATTATTTTCTGCTATAAAAAATATACAATTACCTATCAAATTTTGTCAGGATCTAAAAATGACTAAATAGACACTACACTAGGTAGGTCATAACTCCAGGCTAGCAAGACTTAAAGCCATTGAGATTATTATGTATCGATGTTTTTAGTATTTTTATCTACTGGTTTTACCCTTTTTAAGTTACGTGTTTGGTGCGGTGATTGCTCAGTTCCCTTAGGTCGTAGTGTGATGTTTTATAGCCGATAATCTTCTTCGATAAACAAGCTAAGGTGGGTGGACCATGGAAGGCCATGCTCCTTCGAAGGCCAATTATTAAAATTTCGTAGTTATTGCCATGTGATGACAAATTCCTTCTATTTACATAAACACCCATCGAACTGGAAATCACAGACGCGGCAGTGAATCGTTTGCGCTACTATTTTGGCCGAACGGTCCCTCGTGTCATTGATATCGGAAATCGGCGACGTTAAAATAAGCTGGGTGTACCACAGAAGGCCTCTCTAACAAATAAACAGTTATTATTCGTTTATTTACTGGATAAATGAAACTAACAAATATTTAAGTAATACTTTGTTTTATTACGTAACATATAAACCATTTCTTTTTATTGTAGATTTAATCGCTATTTATTAATTTTTAGTGTTAAATGACTGATTTCTTATAATGGCCGTCTAAGGAGCCTTGTTCCTAGCAAGGCCATTTGGAAGAGTTCCATGAAACTTAAGTTTTATCAATATTGATCAAATCTGAAATTCAAAAAAGTGGTTTATATGTTACGTAATAAAACAAAGTATTACTTGAATATTTGTTAGTTTTATTTATCTAGTAAATAAACGACTAATAACTGTTTATTTATGTGAGTGGCCTTCCATGGTACACCCACCTTATATAACACAAAAGGATTTTTTCAAACTGATCCAGTAGTTCTCGAGATTAGCGCATTCAAACAAATAAAAAAAACTTCATCATCAGCTTTATAATACAGTACCTATGATGATGAATATAGTTTAAATAATAAAAAAAACAACAGACAAACTTTACAATCATTTATTAATCAATCAACAATAAAAAAAATCAAAATCATAATAATCGCACTTAAAATCTACACAACTACTAAATTGACATAAATTATTGTCACATCTAGATCAGTTTTTAAATTTTACGTCAATGAACACAATGTCACAATTTTCTTCGCTACGACGCGGCCGCATCGCGCTCATGGCTCTTGTGGTATGCATTGACAGCTTTCACAGCTTCAATATTAGCGTGCGTCGCCAATTCTCCAGGTATTGTGAGTTTGACAGCTGCCTGGACTTCTCTGCTAGACATTGTCGACTTCTTGCTCAACACAGCCAGCTTCCCGGCTTCAACAGCAATTCTCTCCAGCATATCGTTGAGAAAATTGTTCATAATGGTCATAGATTTTCTAGAAATTCCAAGGTTTGGTGGCGCCACCATACGCAGTAACTTGTAGAGGTAAATGGAGAAGCTTTGGTAGTTCTTCTTCTTTATTTTCTTCGTCTTCACTATTGGTCGCGACATAATTTTGTCCTTAGTTGGTGTCGGATTCAAAGCCTTCTTTGGTACTTTTACTGGCGCCATTTTGATTGTCTCTGGTTAAATTTTGGTACGATCGATTTTACTTTTGTTTGCTGCACGGATTAAGTAATTTCTTTGTTGTGTGCAAGTAGTGGGTGATTGTGCGCGTTTTTAGTTATAACGATGACCAATCACGTGTCGATGTGATCAAGCCCTTAAATGATAATTATAAAAATAGGTAGTCATAGAAAGAAAAATCATCAATTATTTTTTGATCTACCCCCGAAAAAGAAAATAACAGCAACTTCCTATAAATACTCCTTACGCACGCACGAGGCCGCATTCCCTATCTCATCATCGTCACATACGCATACAGAAAAAAGTTACTTGTGTCAAAATGACAGGTCGCGGCAAAGGCGGGAAAGGATTAGGAAAAGGAGGCGCCAAACGTCACAGGAAAGTTCTACGAGATAACATCCAAGGAATCACGAAACCTGCCATCAGAAGATTAGCAAGAAGGGGAGGTGTCAAGAGAATATCAGGATTAATCTACGAAGAAACTCGTGGCGTGCTAAAGGTGTTTCTAGAAAATGTCATCCGAGACGCCGTGACGTACACAGAACACGCCAAAAGAAAAACCGTGACAGCGATGGACGTTGTCTATGCTTTGAAGAGACAAGGGAGAACGCTGTACGGTTTTGGCGGGTAATCTTTTGAGGTTATACTGAAGTGAAGAAATGGAGTGATTTACCTAATTTATTCATCAAATTGTTTTGACAAGGCCCTTTTCAGGGCCGCAGGTGTTATATTTCTTGATGGATGTTCAAAACGTTTAAATTAAAAACAAGTTTTCTTTGCTAACATAATATTTTAATACTAGATAGCCGTTTTTCTTAGAAATCTTCGAAAAATAAAAAATAAATGTAGGTTGGTTCTAAAAAACTTACGGATGAGGTGTTTTTTTAGGTTTACCTAAGCATTTAAATAGGTATTCCTTTAGATTTTGCCATAAACCTACATTATTTAAAAAAGTTAAAAAAAAAACAAAGATTAAACTTAAAACGTTTTAATAGCAAATGTAATAAATTATCGTATGTGGGTAATTAGCTAAAGATTTACTTAAAATAAATTACAACGGATCGCCCGACATATAGCTTCACATTTGAACACTTCTAGCATGGGTTTAGTACCTATAGTGTAAAATTGTATTCGTAATTACATATTTCTAGACATATTGATGCGTTAAAATATCTGCTACACAATAATAACCTATCTTTTGTCTGCGACTTAGTCCGCAAAAATGTCCTTCCTTGGGGTTCGAACTTGCCTCGTACCGAATTTCATCAAAATCAGTTCAGTGATTTAGTCGTGAAGAAGACTAAAAGTTTTGAGTAGACAAAGTAGGTACTTATATTTTTTTAGTGTGACAGATTTTTTACTAGAAAAAGATATCATTTGATTACTTTTATAATAATTGTAAAGTGACTGCCTCGTTGCTCTAGTAGTCGCAAAGCACGACTGCTGCTGCATAAGGTCTTGGGTTCGATTCCCAGGTGGCAGGGGCAGAGTGTTATTGGGTTTTTCCATCAGGAATTACTCAGTAACAGCCTCGGAGTTTGGATTTGTGCCCGGTTGATAAATAAATCACACACGATTACTTTAATTAGATAGGTACTCATCATAATAATCAGCAAACAGTCCTTCATGGTCCCCTAATAAACTCCTAGATTATTAAGCATATGCGTTAGTATGATTTGGTGAACGTCTCTGAACACGGTCCGAACGTTGTCGGTGTCCGTGGCCGTAGTAAAGTGGAAGTAACATTCGCGTGCACGACGCGCCTCCGCGACCACGAAGCGTTCAGCCGACGCGTCGAGACGACGATCCCGCTTTTTTGTTATTCGTTCCTGGTAATAGAAAGAAGGATATCTTATTTATTCTTTGGTTAGGTTAAGTTAGCCATATATTACGAGCAAAATGTCCATTGAAAAGTTAAAGTTTTTTAATCAAATAAATAAAATTAAAGTGTCTGTTATAATGTCAAAATAACAGTTTTTTGTTATAATCCAATCGTCCTAGGATGGTGCCGGTGACATTTGTCAAACTATTACTTTTCACTCTTGAACGTTACGGCGATTTACAATCATGATTGAATATTTGCAAAAACGGAATCAGTATAAGTAAGTAAATAAGTAGTAAATTAAATAATGCCACTGTTATAATTATGCGATTCTGACATCCAATGATGAATTGCTGACATGTGCACCCGCACCATCATGGGTCGATTGGAATATAATAAAATTTGAAATGTTTGTCTTTCTGTTTGTTCCGACTAATCACCGAAACGCCAGACGGATTTTGACGGAACTGGGACTAGGAGATAGCTGATGTAAAAAGGAATAAGTTAAGCTACTTTTATCTTAGAAAAAGAATTGGCGTTCAGCGCATATCAAATAAAATCCTTTCATATTAATAACCAATATTCACGTAGGCTTGTAAATTAAATAAAAACAAAAACCACGTACCACAAACAAACTCTTGATAAACATCTTGGTCCTGGTATATTCATCTCCTGACGCTCGAAAGTCTTGGTACTGAGGGAAGTAGGGGGCGATGCTGCGACCCTGAGCCACCTTGCTCTCCAGTATATCTTGTTTGTTCAGAAACAATATCAGACCCGCTTCTAGTAAAAATCTGTAAGAAAAATGTTAGCTATCAATGTTGTGCTTACGTTAGATTGCGGCGAAGAAAATGGTAGGCGCTTAAGTTTGATATGGGGCCTAGTTTGCTTGAAAGAAACTTGGTGAACTAAGTACCTGCTTTGCCAGACGTCTTCAAACAACGCGAGCGCTTCTTTGAGTCTGTTCTGTGAGCTATCTTCTCTCAACGTCTGGTCAAAGTCACTGCATGCTACTAGGAACCATATGGCGTGTATACCTTCGAATACCTGGAGTGAAATACAATATACATAGTTATATGAAAAATACTATCTTGTTATTGTCCCACTGCAGGGTAAAGGCCTCTTCTCATACAGAGAAGGCACGAGCATTGATCACCACGCTTGCTTAAGACGGATTGGCGATTTCAGACTTGGTCTAGGTTTCCTCACAACAATCCTTTATCGATGTCGGTGATGACCGATACATAAAAATTACATATTTAGTAAATAAAATACCACTAAATATGAACTGACTATATGAAAAAACGGTTAGGTAGGTAAGGAAAATGATGATCCAAATCACAGACAGTCAGATTCTTCCTTATTTTTATTAAATCAGATGATTGAAACTAAAAGTGTTGACTACCTGTATCCATTTCTTTCTTTCTCCTCTTTGGCCACCAACGTCAAACATCCAAAAGTCTTGTACACCACCGTGCATTGATTTTGGGACCTAGAAAGATAAAAACTTGAGCATTACCTAAATAGATACCCACAAATAACAAGTAGGTTTGTGTACCACAATAATTTTACCTTCACTTTGAATTCAATTTTTTGAATGCCTGTCGTTTTCTGTCGGCACCTCAATATGTCAGCGTCTGATGGTATATAATCGGGTTTTTCAATAAGATCTATTCTATCTAGAAAACTGAAAAGATATTTATTTAATAAGAACAATACTTTTCTAAAGTAGCATTAAAAATAAAATTAAAGCTATTTATGATAGTGACATCTATTATCAAAATTTAGGTTTATTTCAGTTTAATTACGCTACTCGACACAAGATGGCAGCAATTTGAATTTCTATTAGCGACATTTCCACAGATTTAGGACAATTTATGAAAGCGCCATCTATTGTTAAAATTTCGATTTAAAGTAATTTAGTGATGCTATTCGACACAAGATGGCAGTTTTTTAAATTTTGTTAACATGTTGCAGTAAATGTTAAAATTCCGACAAAAGCAGAATGTCTGTGTAGTTTTTCTATTGCACGACAGATGGCGTGATCCTAAAATAGGGGTTATTTTTACTTACTATTCAGCGCTGTCAATTAGTTGATATTCATTAGATCTTCGAAAACATTCTCTGACTCCACCATCTCGCCATAATGATCTTACATGGTCAAAATATTCCTGAAAACAGAAACAGCTTAATTTTATTCAGATTGTATGTACGCAAAAGAGAATACGGAACAAGCCAGAACAGAATCCGGAACACCACATTGTGTTCCAAAACGGGCATAAGTCATAACAGACTTTACACAAGAAAAGGCTGCCATGCAGGGGGCTTAGACAAAGTAACAATTTCAAAACGATAACGAAGTTAGAAAAGACTAAAATGTATGGGATTGACATAAGCGATGTTACTTTGTCTAAGCCCCCAGATGGGATTAGTGTGATAGAAAACGGTAGCGAGATAATACAAAAGCTAGTCACGATGAGTGGTTCGAGGTAGCGTGGGTAAACTAAAGACTTCCTCAAAGCACAGATAATATAATTCTACGTCTCGAAGGCATTGGGGAAGTCTTTGCCTAGCAGTGGGACAGCCCCGCAAGGACAAAAAACATAGGGAGGAAATTTTTGTTTCTATTCTACAAAAAGACATTAAAACACTTACTTCTGTATATTCCTTAGGCCCATCATCACCAAGCTTCAGAATAAATTCTCTTGAACGATTGTTATTAGGTTTCTGTAATGGTATGTTCAACATAGACATGCTGTCTACAATATCGTGAATAGATTCATGAATATTGTGACGAATATGCTTCGCTTTTTCTGCTCGTTCGCTGAAAAGTACAAAAAAGGCATCATAAACAATTTTTCTTCCTTAATCAGTAGACATTTTGATTTTGTTTTAGAAATATAAAAATATTCCAATTGCTTTTTGTTTGAATGCGCTTATCTTCAGATCTTTTAATCTAAAAATTATTTCGCTAATAGGAAGCTACGTTATCCGTGAGTGCTACATGCGTACATATATTCATCAAAAATAAAAATAGGGATCCGTAAGAAAATTCACACGGAGGAAGTCGCGGACCAAATCTAGTGATCCAGATAAGACAGTGAAGAAACATTAGGCAGACATTGGTGCCGATTCACTTGTTCACAAACTAGACAAAATTTAGAGAATTGACATCTCTTACTAACATACAGCGAAAGGGAAGGATGGTGACATTAAAGAACTAAGTTAGCGATGTCAAATTAGTTTTGCCTTGAACTTCTCCGTATTTTTAATCCATACATTTTAAGATGTCAACTATAAAAGTATGGATGTGTCAGATTTACTAAATTTGACAGCTCTTATTTACATTAGTCTCTTTCTTATTTTATTGGACAGAAAAAGATGGAAATAGTCTAATTTAATTTAGTTTGTGACCAAGGGAATCGGCTCCAGTATCAATGTTTAGCATAAATTATTATGTATGGAATACGATGAGATTTACCTAGCAGAAAATCCTTGGACGTGCAAAATTTTCATTTGTTTTATAATGGTTGTCTTTCCACTCTCTCCCGTGCCGAGCAGTAACAGTTTTATTGCCTGAAAACATATTTCATTATCATTAACACGGCTGCATGAGAAAAACACTGTAAGGAAATGATGTGGCCAATTCTAATAACGTTTAGAATCGATCTCATTCTAATCTGCCGCTGCGATGAGTCATGAGATTGTAACTAGATTTTAACATTGTTTATTAATTAAACTGACCATCTTAGAAGGCCATCTTAGCGACAAAGTAAAAAAAAATTATAAATTAATTGACAAATCTAGATTGCGAGTGTCACCAACTGGCCTACCGTGAACTCATTACAGGAAGCACCTATAATAAAGACACAGCAGGCCACGATGGTAATGACGGGACGAACTAGATGGACCCCTCCAAATCTGAAGGGATAAAGCACGGCATTATGAGACATTGAGGGAGTGGAGGTCCTTTAGAAGTTTAGAAGTGGGACAAAAAGGCAAATAAAAAAAAACTCACTTCATTGTAAGACTTGATCCATTGTTTGATCTCGCGATCGATCTGTTTGGAGTGTTCCTCTACTTCATCTTTAGCTCCGATGCAGGGAATCCAAACCATTGTTGTTCACATGAAATGCTCCTGGCTATATATATAAAAACATTCAAAGAATAATTACCTAATATAGTTTACATGCAATTGAAACTGGAAACTCGTTTTGCGTCGCCTCCTGTGTGCCATAAGTCTTTTGTGTGATAAATAATGCAGCGTAAATTACGCGACTCAAAAAATGCAGCTCACAAATTATGTTTGTTAGGCCTCACATTTTAACTTATCTTGTAGGTACATATAAGCAGAAAGGTTAAGCAGTAAGGTTTAAGTTAGTTGAGAACAGTTTCGAAAAATTGAATTACGGTAAAATTCGATCGATATAAACTTTGCCATAGAAGGAGTTTACCAATTGTCTTTTTTTAAATAATACATTTCGAAAATACGTTCAACTAACTAACTAACTTTTTAGACCTATGTATCATGCTTATGTGTAGGAAGTTTTAAACAAATCGGTTTATTCATTTAAAAAAATAAGCACTTGAAATATGAAAACCAAAGCCGGCATTATTCGCCATTTGTATAAAACTGAAATAGCGCCATCTAGTGGCAATAATAGGAACCACAATTATACCATATTAATTGACCACTCACACTAGGTAACCAGTGGGTAACTGGGCTAAATACGCACTATCTAGTTGCTTCCAGTATTACTACAAGAAATTCCCATATCAATACAGCTATGAGCTCTAGAATCAAGATAAATATTCAGATTTTTATCTTAGGAGATACTGCTAAAACATTTTAAATGTTTTTATTTATTATCTTTTTATCCAAATACACTTAGAATAACTTAGATAAACATTAATCCTAGCGGTGTTGTAAAGGGAGTTATCTAAATAACTGGAAATATCGTTTTATTAAATTAATCAAACTATACCAGATTTTAATTTTGGACAAATCGGAATTTTCAAATCCTTCGAGCATAAAATCGGGATTCATAATAAATACACTAAACTAAGAAGTTTATTATTCATAAATTCTTGTAAATTAAACTGCTTTTAAAGATTTCTTCGTTCTTTTTTTATTATAAATCTCGGTAAATGAAAACTTTTAATTCGTGCTGCATCGTTAAAAACTTACAAAAAATGTATCAGCGATTGTCCCACTCAGGATGTTACTTGGAAAGTTAGAAATCGGGACGTTTGGCAAAACTAATTTTAACACATAGTCATGTTAACAGCAACTATGTCTTATATTCCTGACATAATCCATATCTCTGTGCCAATATCAAGATTCGTTCAGCCGTTCTGGCATGATTGAGTAATAAACATCCATTTATAATTCCGCATTTTTATTAGTTGCAAGATTAATCAAAATAAACTGTACCTACCCAGTTTTGTTAACATACTGTTTTTAAACAATAATTATAATTAATTAATTAAAACAATTAAGTAAAAAATCACACACCTTTAAGTTATTTTTATGAAATGTCGACACCACGAAATCACTGTTACTAAATGTGTTTTTATCAAAATATAATCATTATAATATTGATATCGCATTCATTATCAGATATTTAATAACGCTAATCTGACTTGATTATATACTATTAAAACATAACATTAAAATTTATTAGTACGGTACTATGTTTTTAATTAAATTCCGGGAAATGTTTGAGGCATGTAGCTTAACAGATACACTAGCGACACGTCCCGGTTTCGCACGGCTGTATGTAGATACCTAACCTTCTTGAATCACTATCTATTGATGAAAACCGTATAAATAAAAATCCGCTAAGAAGTTTAAAAGATCTAAGCGTACAGACGGCGGGAAGCGACTTTATTTTATACTATGTAGAAATTCTTGTAACATTAAACATTTTTCTTTAATCCCAACTATAGGATATAAATATACTATACAATTCGTGTTATAGGTAATGTAGATCGGCTTCCCCTTTGTGCACAGGTAGGCATATATTATAAAGAGAACATAGGTATTGTGATTACCGATAAAATTTTATTATTGATACTTACAATTATAAAATCTCATAAAATAACTCAATGCCTGAGCCAAATTGTTTGCTCAGAATAAATCGAGTACCTAGATAGAGACATTAGAAGTACAGTAATTATGTACTTTACAATTTTTATAACACAATATTTCTGATTAAATACCTACCAATTTTCCCGCCAATTTGTTGTAACAGTAATCTACATCAAAGAAAATCGATAAAATATTAAAAAAAAAACACAAAACATAACTTCCTAGTTTTCAAAAATAACAAAAACGAATCATAAAATAATACAAAAAGAAATCGCCCCCGGGTGGGCTTGAACCACCAACCTTTCGGTTAACAGCCGAACGCGCTAACCAATTGCGCCACGGAGGCCTTGATATCTACTGGTGAAAATAGCGATAGCTAGGTACAACGAGTATTGTTATAGAAATACAAGTAACAAATATTTTATTATAAAATCTTGCTAAAAGGAATAGAATTTATAATACAAATCAACGTTAAAAAAAAACCGTGTGTGTTTATGTAAGGTCACTTCTTAAAAACGTCTTGAGCGATTTGAGCGAGTTCTTTCATATTGTGTTCATTTGTTAGGACAATATTAGCAACAAAACAATTTTTTTTTAATTCACCAGAACGCCGCGAAATTTTGTATAAATTGCACTCGTACGAAGACGGGACGAGTTGCTAGTGTTTTCATATTCACATATTTAGCTTTTTTTTAGTCAGTAAAAGTCTGACAGTCCACATCCAGGATGGAAGGACTCATTTGATGATTTTTAACACCCCATAAGAGAAAGGACCCCTGGATCCGCTATTGGAACCGAGTGAAACAAGCCAACAACTTTGTGTCAAACAAAATATAACAACGGGAAGCAAAAATAAAAAAGGAAACTTATAAAATCAAAACGTTTTATTAGTAAATAAAATAAGAATACTAACCACTACAGAATTGCACTTAAAAATAATAACATTAGAATGAAGACCAATTAGAATACAATCATACACGTCATTAATATATCTATACTAATATTATAAAGCTTAAAAGTTTGTTTGCATGCGTTTATCTCCGAAAATACTAGTCCGATTTTGAAAATTCTTTCGCTAATAGGAAGTTACGTTATCTCTGAGTGTTATCTACACTAATATTATAAAGAGAAAAAAATTGTATTTTTGTTTGTTTTGTTTGTAATGGATAAACTCAAAAACTACTGCACCGATTTTAAAAATTCTTTCACCATTAGAAAGCTACATTATCTGCGAGTAACATAGGCTATATTTTATTTTATTTTTGCGCGGATGAAGTCGCGGGCAAATGCTAGTATGGTATATTTTAGTATAAAAAATCCGTGAGAAATTTTAGGCGGATGCAGTCGCGGGAAAAGCTAGTTATATATAATATATTATATATACCAGAAGAGTTTCTCTTGTTTGAACGCTATAATCTCTAGAACTACAAGTCCGATTGGTATTTTTTTTTTGGTAATTTTTTCCGATTCATGAGAAACAGTATAGGGTATATAACATCACGCTACCACCCACGTGAGCGGAGCAGTACCCAAAGACGCAACTTCACGCGGGTGAAAAAAACAAGGGCGCAGAAGCAAGTTTTTAACTAAATTTCCTCCTTGATGGGTTATAAGAATAATAACATTCTCCCAACAGC
This sequence comes from Hoplodrina ambigua, assembly GCA_949774945.1. Taxonomy (NCBI): domain Eukaryota; kingdom Metazoa; phylum Arthropoda; class Insecta; order Lepidoptera; family Noctuidae; genus Hoplodrina; species Hoplodrina ambigua. The sequence goes on from OX458991.1 coordinate 1,917,432, forward strand.
TTTCTTCACGGCCGTCAATCTCAATGGAGACTAAGCAGTCACGACAGTGTCACACCACCAAACTGGTAATAGAAAAACTAAATAACACTGCCCGACCTGGATATCGAACTCAAGACCTCATGTTTAGTAGCTCGCGCTTGTAATCACGAGATCAACAGGGACAGACGTGCTGGGTGATGCTCTGGTATTTTAAGTCCGAAGGTGGTGATTAGGTGGTGATTATGTGGTTATTCCATCAGTATGTGGTCGTCTAGTTGCAGCTGAACCATCTGGCTGCCGTTCACGAGCACGCCGTCCCGCAGCAACAGTTGCATGTTCAGATCGGAGAGCTCCTGGAATTTGAGAAATATAATTTATAGTTTTTATTCATTATCGTTTTTATTACAGTTTTAAAACTTGAGGAGCTCGTGGCTAAGTAATAACAGCCGCACGGGTCGATCCGTCAGGTTAAGCTACGCTTGCCGGGGTTGGTCCGTGGATGGGTGGCCATCTTTACACACCGAGACTCCTCCGTGCCTCGGAAAGCACGTTAAGCCGTTGGTCCCGGCTGTCATACGTGGATCTTTGACAGTCGTTACGGGTCGTCAGAAGCCCGAAAGTCTGACAACCAGTCTTACCTAGAGGTATCATATTACCCAGTTACTGGGTTGTGGAGGTCAGATAGGCAGTCGCTCCATGTAAAACACTGGTATTCAGCTGCATCCGGTTAGACTGGAAGCCGACCCCAACATAGTTGGGAAAAGGCTAGGCAGATGATGATTACAGTTTTAAAACTGTTGTGTTTTTACTAGCTTTCGCGAGTTCATCCGCGTAAAAGTCTAAAATGGTTCTAATAGAGTTTTAAATTGATTTTTTACGTTATTAATTTTGTAAGTGAATGAATTTCAATAAAATACGAAGGATCAAGGGATTACGTTGTCCCGTACAAACTCTGCCCCTCTTTTTCACCCATTAAGGGGTAGACTTTCGTAAAATCCTTTCTTATCGGATGCCTACGTCATATTAAGAACACACCGTCCAAGTTTCAAGTGTCTACGATCAGAGGTTTAGGCTGTGCGTTGATCCGTCAGTCAGTCAGTTAGTCATTCAGGACAAAGCATTTTGTATGTGCAGATTGATTACGGTTCAAAAGGTACATAATTATACGTTTGTTGGTTCGTTTTGATGAAACTAAGATTAATTGAATTCCATGCGCAAGAATATGACGTCACAACTTGTTCATGTATAGGTACCTACAGTTGCATAATTTAAGTTGTTTTTTAAATGTTGTTGTTCTTTTCGCCTTTGCCTAGCTAAGGCGCCATATTTTATCCTTTTTAACCCCATTTAGGAATAATTATGCAGACGGTTAAAGAAAACCCATATTTAAAGTACAGTAAAGAAAACAAAAACTGAACCATATTTTGAAGCTACATCGGGGCCGGTCACTGTGCTTAGATAGGTGAAAAAGAAACGGCAAAAAGCCAACGTCACGCGGTGTTCCCAGGCGGTCACCCATCCAAGTACTGACCGCGCCCGATGTTGCTTAACTTCGGTGATCGGACGAGAACCGGTGTATTCAACGTAGTATGGACGTTGGCGATAGCTACAACTAAATTATACAACTGTATCCACGAACATGACGTGACGTCAAATCTATTTAATACAATTTATATTCATACTGCCTCGTTGGTCTAGTGGTTGCAAGCGCGACTGCTGTGCATGAGGTCTTGGGTTCGATTCCCAGGTCGGGCAAAGTGTTATTGGGTTTTTCCATCAGGAATTTCTCAGTAGCAGCCTCGGAGTCTGGATTTGTGCCCGGTTAATGGCAATAGGCTCGCCCCCTATTACATGGGACTAAAAACATAACTGGCGAAATGTGGATGTACTAATGGGTACACCTCTGCCTAACCCTTCGGGGATTACAGGCGTGATGTTATGTTATGTTACGACCTAATTTAAATTGGGTTTAACCGCTAAAACGAATCAACCCACGTCAAAATTTCTGCAAGTTTTCCAAGTACTTGTAAATGGTTATATACAGGGTAATTGAAAATTTACCCGAAGCCTGAAAAAAAGTCATCATTATGAACAACTTTTACTACAGTCTTTTACTACAACTTGTACAATGTCCCCTTTTCAGGTTTCGGGTAAATTTTCAATTACCTGTATATTTAACGCTAGATAATTTTAAACCTATTCCAAGCATAAGTTTTGAATATACATTGAACAGTTTTAGAATTTGACAAAATTTAATATTTTGATGTAAGTAATTAATTTAATTATTGTGAGATTGTGGGGCTGGTTTGGATTGGCCGAATAAAGTTTAATAAAATTGTGGGAAGGAAAAACATACACCGCGCCTATGTTCCTTCATGGGGTAGGCAGAGGCAAAAGGACACATACATTTTAAAAAAACGCAGTGTGAAATATCTACGAATATGACGTCACCTCATGTTCGTGGATACAGTTGTATAATTTAGTTGAGGCTGTCGCCAACGTCCATACTACGTTGAATACACCGGTTCTCGTCCGATCACCGAAGTTAAGCAACATCGGGCGCGGTCAGTACTTGGATGGGTGACCGCCTGGGAACACCGCGTGACGTTGGCTTTTTGATATTTTACGATATATTTTTATCATGTGGGTGTTCCTTTTTACACGACTGCCACAAAAAAAGGAGTGTTATGTGTTCAGGGTTAATGTATGTATGTATGTGAGATTCTTTATTCCACCATAACTTTTAAACGCCTAAACCGATTTAGATGTATGGGGTATCGTTACAATCCTTGCATAGTTCCGAGTAACATAGGCTAGTTAAAAATAAAAAGAATCCTTTGTGGTCACTTAAAAACGTTTATTAATACCAGCCTCAATTTTTTTTTTTAATGAATCTGTTCCCGTCTATAATTATCGTCTAGAATTTGACAAGTAGGTTTAAAAAATATATAACACTGTATATAAAAAATGTTGTAAAAAAAAACTGACGAGTAAACAAAGTAAAAATATGTGCAATTTTTGCAGTCGTGTTTTTTATTTTTTTTTAATTATAGTAACTTGTTCTTCTCTACTTTTCACCCTATGGCAGAATAAAGCATGATCTTTTGTTGCTTAAGACGCTTCAAAACGCGCCACGTTCGTGGCAACGTGTGGCTGCAATATATTGCCGACAATACATATTAGCAATTCTGGAGTAAAATTTATTGCCCGGTATTCTAAACATATAACGTTGATTAAAGCAGCATTTTCTTTTATTGTTTTAAATTAAAAAAATCTAAAAAATATTTTATTTAATACTTTTTTTATTTTTTTTGATCTTTATGTACTAGCTTAATAAATATGAATATGTAATTATATACAACAACAAAAACGGCGCCTATATTCTCAAAACGGGTAGGCAGATGTGTAAAGAACGCCCACATAAAAAAATTTATCGTAAAATAGCAAAAAGCCAACGTCACGCGGTGTTCCCAGGCGGTCACCCATCCAAGTACTGACCGCGCCCGATGTTGCTTAACTTCGGTGATCGGACGAGAACCGGTGTATTCAACGTAGTATGGACGTTGGCGACGGCTATATCTAAATTATACATCTGTATCCACGAACAGGGTGTAACGTCATAATAATATTCATACGACCGAATTTAAGTTGGGTTAAACTGCTAAAACGAACCAACCCACGTCAAAATTTCTGCCACTTTTCGAAGTTCTTGTAAATGGTTTTATATATTTAACGCTAAACAATTTTAAACCTATTCCAGGCATAAGTTTTGAATAAACATTGAACTGTTTTAGAATTTGACAACATTTAATTTTGATGTAAAATAACATCACGCCTGTAATCCCCGAAGGGTTAGGCAGAGGTGTACCCATTAGTACACCAACATTTCGCCAGTTTATTTTGATGTAAGTAATTCATTCAATTATTGTGAGATTGTGGGGTTGACTCGGATTTGCCGAATAAAGTTCAATAAAATTGTGGGAAGGAAAAGGATACATCGCGCCTATGTTCCTTCATGTGGTAGGCAAAGACGGAAGGAACACCTACATTAAAAAAATAACGCAGTATTAAAAATATACACATTTGACGTCACTTCTTGATCGTGGATACAGTTGTATAATTTGGTCTTAGCTGTCGCCAACGTCCATACTACGTTGAATACACCGGTTCTCGTCCGATCACCGAAGTTAAGCAACATCGGGCGCGGTCAGTACTTGGATGGGTGACCGCCTGGGAACACCGCGTGACGTTGGCTTTTTGATATTTTATGTTTTTTTTTTTAATTGGGTGTTCATTTTTTATATTCTACTTACCACCATAAAGAAGAATAAAAGCGTGATGTTTTGTTGCTTTTGACGCTTAAAAACAAGCCATGTTTGTGGCAACATGTGGCAGGTGGCTGCAATACATTGTCGACAATACATAATATTTCCATTATTTTGCAGTAAAATATTGATCGGTATTTCAAACGGGCAATAATATTTTTTAATTGTATTTAAAATATTATTTTATATGTATACCTAATACCTGTATACAGGTACCTATATCGCTTTGGTTTTTACTGTAAAGAAGTTATTATAATTATGTGTAATAAATAAATAAATTATAGTCGCTAGAATGATTGCCATATCGGGTAGGTAAATGCGTAAAAAAGAAGCACATAAAAAATGCACAAAATATCAAAAAGCCAACGTCACGCGGTGTTCCCAGGCGGTCACCCATCCAAGTACTGACCGCGCCCGATGTTGCTTAACTTCGGTGATCGGACGAGAACCGGTGTATTCAACGTAGTATGGACGTTGGCGATAGCTATGACTAAATTATACATCTGTATCCACGAAAATGGGGTGACGTCATATTAATCCTATTATATTTTTGTAAAAAAAAATATAAAATTCGTCGTGTCGCAGTGTTTGTTACCAAACTCCTCCGAAACGGCTGGACAGATTATTATGAAATTTTGTGTGCGTATAGGGTAGGTCTGAGAATCGGCCACCATCTATTTTTCATACCAAAAAAAGTTCGATAGGTCAGCTAGTAAAACTATAAAAAGCCGTTTTTGCGACCAGGTTCTGGTTTCTGGCTATCAGTGCTCACCTCTCCGCTGGGGTAAGCGTTATCATCGGGCGGCTCCGAGTCTCCTCGCTGTAATATCTTGGGTCGCCGCGGGTTTTTAGCGATCCCGCGACCACGGCGTGCTGGTTGAAACTCGTCTACTGAAATTGACAGAAAAAAAAACAATTTAGATAATTGTTTTCAATGATTTTTAAATCTCGGCAATAGGCTCGCCCCTATTACATGGGACTAAAAAAACAGGACTGGTGAAATGTGAGTGTACTAATTGGTACACCTCTGCCTAACCCTTCGAGGATTACATGCGTGATGTTATATTAATGTTTTATGGATGTATGGTTGTATGTTTCGAATTAATTCAGTGATATTTATTAAAGTTATGTTATTAGTTCTGCTTCGTTGTGATACATACACATCCTAGAGGGTGTAGGCTTGATGCACGCGACGTGCGTTCGCGGCACGTTGCTGAGAGCTGAGAGTGCGCGGGCGCATGTCGGTATCACACTCGTCGAACCCTGTAAAGTCAAACCATTTATTTCAATTAGACTATTAAAAGACGTCCAAAAGTGACGTCATTTACAAGAGAAAAATAAAATTAATAATATTGAAACTAGTTGCCCATTCTAAAAAGTAGTTTCGTATGGAGAAGAATAGGCAAGAATCTCCATACATACTGTTTAAAAAAATATATATATGTTTTACAATAAGTGTTACAATACGCGCCACGAAATATGAGACTTGACAAGCGTCAGTAATGGGGAGCTTGCGCAGGTATGGATGTACGAAATAGTTATCTATGATTTGTGTATCTATTCAGGGATTTTTCGATGACATTTAGATTAAAATTCTTAACAATTATTTAATATTTATAACGAAATAATAAAGTTTGTGTGGTGCGTCAAGTCTCATCTTTCGTGGCGCGTATTGTACAAGTAAGTGAATATTGGCAATACAGTAGAAACACGAAATCTTTACCTGACTACCAATTAGCTTGTCCAAGTGTACCTAAATGCTCAACATACCTTTGTGAACGACATCTTAGTGATTTCGATAAGCTTGTCGTGTGGTACGTTCTGTGACGCGAGCACGTCCAACACTTCCTCGGGGGTCGGATTTAGACCTAGCATCTGGAAGTTATAAAAAGTCAAAGTCAAAAAATTTATTTCAATTAGACCATTTACAGGCACTTTTGAATTGTCAAGGAGTCGGTCAGTTAGTCCGAAAGTTGAAGCTAGTTGCTCGTTCCAAAATGAAGGTAGATCTCTATGGAGAAGAACGAGCAAGAAACTTCACGGCACTCTTGTAAATTATGTTTTTACAAAATCCTGGTTACATTATTCTTGTTGATTCTACATGTGATCATAATGAAGATGAATATAAAACTGTAGAAAAAAATAATAGAAATAAAGATGTAAGCCATAGCAGTTAAGAGATGACCAATCCCAACTGACAGCACTCGTTCACGAGCATGACCGAATTAGAGCCAGTGAATATTACAATTAAGATGCAGTCTGACAATGGATGGAAAAGATCATTAGATCCCAAGTCAAATATAAATAAATAACATCATAACATCACGCCTGTAATCCCCGAAGGGTTAGGCAGAGGTGTACCCATTAGTACACCCACATTTCGCCAGTTATGTTTTAGTCCCATGTTATAGGGGGCGAGCCTATTGTCATCAACCGTGTACAAATCCAGACTCCGGGGCTGCTACTGAGAAATTTCTGATGGAAAATCCCAATAACACTTTGCCCAACCTGGGAATCGAACCCAAGACCTCATGCACAGCAGTCGCGCTTGCGACCACTAGACCAACGAGGCAGTCATATAAATAAATAAATTTGAAATTTTTGTTTGTAATATCAAAATAACAGTTTCTGTCTGACTGCCGGCCCGTCTGTCTATTAGTTCTAATCTCCGAAACGGCTAGACGGAATACTATTTCAATGTGTGCTTAATGACGGCGCTAGTCGAGCAACAAATCGCTGACTTGTTTTTGTTTCGAGAGTCGTCTCAGTACGCACACATGCGTTGTGAGTCTTGTAAATACTTTCACAAACATTTTCAAACGTTTTGAATTGTAGAGGGGCGCGCCATGTTATTGTAGTTTATCTATAATTACTTAAGCTATTTTTAATAAAAAAAAAAGTTTTAGGCTTTCGTACAAAAAAAGCCCTTGATAACTGACGTTAATGCGAACGAAGTCACGTGCAAGAGCTAGTAATGACCTCAACAACAACGATGGTGGCGGGGTGCTTGAGGCGCAGGTGCGTGCGCAGGTCGGAGCGGATGCGGAAGCGCTTGGGGCAGCGCCCGCACGCCCACGCGCGCACGCCCGTGTGGATCAGCCGGTGGTTGCGCATGGCCGTGGACCTGGGGGCGTTGAAGGCTTTTACATAATACATATAACATCACGCCTGTAGTCCCCGAAGGGTTAGACAGAGGTGTAGTCATTAGTACACCCACATTTCGCCGTTTATGTTTAAGTCTCATGTGGTACCTATTGCCTTTAAACGGGTACAAATCCAGACTCCGAAGCTGCTACTGCGAAATTCCTGATGGAAAATCCCAACCATACTTTGCCCAACCTGGGAATCGAACCCAAGACCTCATGCTCAGTCATCGCACTTTACGACCACAAGACTAACGAGGCAATCTACTCAATCAACTAAGGAAGAACTTTTTAAAAGTCGCCTCCTAAACTGGTTGAATATGGGATTAAAGTTTCCAATTTCTGTTGTTCTGTTTGTCATCCACACTCACCTCCTAAACGCTACTCCGCAAACGTCACAGGGAAAGGGTCTTTCCCCCGTATGCACCCTCAGGTGTTCGTTGCGCATGGACAGCGTCCGGAAGGCATGTCCGCAAACCGGACACGCGTGCGGACGGCGCGGACACGCCGTCTCTGAGCTCGAGGTCTTGTTGCAGGATAAACATGACCCATCATCTTTGCCATGGACTTCTCTGAGATAAATAAATCCATATTAATAATATTATAAATGCGAAAGTGTGTCTGTCTGTCTGTTACCTCTTCACGCTTAAACCGCTGAACTGATTTAGGTGAAATTTTGTATAGAGATAGTTTAAGACCCGGAGAAGGACATAGGATAGTTTTATCCCGGAATTCACCCCCTAAGGCTGTGAAAAGGGGGGTGGAAGAATATTATAAAGAGGTAAAATTTGTGAGGTTGTGGGTGATAATCTCTGGATCTACTGAACCGATTTCGAAAATTGTTACGTAAATTGTAAGCTACGTTACCACTGAGTGCTATATTAATTATAAAAAAATTAGGGACCCGAAAAATCACGCGACCGATGTCGTGGGGAGAATATTAGTAATACAATAAGCTAAAGAGGTTTTTGTTTGTTTAAACGAGCCAATCTCAAGAACTACTGGTACGATTTGAAAAAATTAACACAATAAATTGACAAATTTATCTGTAATGAATTTCAGTTCATTATCGATTAAATGTTGAAAATTGTTAGAGCATATTGTTGCTCGATTTGCGCTAACCCTTACTTGACATGTTTGTGCAAGTCCGCCGCGTGCGTGAACGTGGCGTGACAATGCGCACACGCACCATCCGTAGATTCCGACTCCGCACTTGCGTACATGCCTGTGGCAAAGAATAATAATTATACCTTTTGGAACGTAGCAGTACGCCTGGCAGTAACTGCCAAGCCAAGAATAGCCAAGATAGATTTTTATCAATACAAATGAAAAAATATGAAGTGTCTATTTGTACAGACACAACAGCTTTTAAAAAAACAGTTACACAAAAAATAAACCTTTTTAAATGCTTTTGTATATCTGTTAGTTTCGGCTAATCTTCAAATCGGCAAAACCTATTTTGATGGGACTTTCATCTGCTTTTAACAAGCAAGGCTATATTTATTTTAGAAAAAACATTTAGGGTTCCGTGCAACGAAATAAAAACCCCGTGTTAACAGACACGTGAACGAAGTCTCGGGTAAAAGCTAGTATAACATACGAGTAAGCGTACAATTCGTGCCACGAAAGATAAAACTTGACATACCACACAAATTTTATTATTTCGTGATATATATTATAATACTGTTAAGAATTTAAATCTAAATGTCATCGACATATCCCTGAATAGATACACAAATCATGGATAACTATTTCGTTCATTCATACCTGCGCATGCTCGCCATTACTGACGCTTTTCAAGTCTCATCTTTCGTGGCGCGTATTGTAACATACCTGGTTTAGAATAGGCTCGCGTTGTGACATCGCTGTGTTCTTTCTTACGATGCTTATATAAAGCTGTTTTATTCGGCAGCACCTCGTCACAATCTCGACACGGTATCCTGAACAATACATACTAATATTATAACATAACATCACGCCTCTAATCCCTAAAGGGTTAGGCAGGGGTACACCCACATTTCGCCAGTTATGTTTAAGTCCCATGTAATAGGGGGCGAGCCTGTTGCCATCAACCGGCACAAATCCAGACTTCGAGGCTGCTACTAAGAAATTCGTGATGGAAAATTCTAATAATACTTTGCCCGACCTGGGATTCGAACCCAAGACCTCATGCTCAGCAGTCACGCTTTGCGATCATTTAAAGTCAAAGTCAAAACATTTATTTCAATTAGGCCAATAAGGCACTTATGAACGTCATACACAAAAAAAAAGATTGAATCTAGTTAGACCTACTAAATTTAGTTGGTGTAGACATTAGACCAACGGCTCTTGGAAATAATTAAACAATTTGTTTATTTTTATTTTTTTTTGTATATCCTAATTAATTAGGTTCATTTAATATACGTATAGCCCACACTTTTGTCAACGGATAAAAAAATAAATACTTAAAAGAGGAAAGAACGGACGCTCGCTTATCTAAATAATTAATAAAAAGAAGATCTTTATCCATTGTAAATAAATAAATGAGAAATTTAGAAGGAATAGTCAAGGTTACCTGTAGTCCTCCCTGCTGCTCTTGCTAGCGGCTCCAGGGTCATCAGTTCCTGATTTGCCGTGCACCTTCTTACGATGATACGCCAGGCTCCAACTGTGTTTGAATTGATATATGAATATTTCGCCATTCTTTAGTCCGCCTTTGTACAGTGTATTTTTGACATGTGCATAAAGTTTAAATAAATATTTTAGCCGTCTTGTCAAAAGGAGCTGCAGTGTGGCGAAAAACGCAACATATCAAAAAAGCAGCAAATAATTCCAACATACGCCGAAATCATTAATATTGCAATACTGGCTTATTATTGTACCATACAGAGAAGGCACCAGGGCTCGATCTAGCTATTTAGCCGCTCCGGGCAAAATAATATTCGCCGCCCTTTTCACTTACATCATAATAACTCATGAGCTTGCTATTCCAAACATGGGATGATGTATTGGTGCCGATTCCCTTGGTCACCAACTAAACTAAAATTAGACTATTTCCATCTTTTTCTGTCCAATAAAATAAGAAAGAGACTGATGTAAATAAGAGCTGTCAAATTTAGTCAATCTGACACATCCATACAATTATAGTTGACATCTTAAAACGTGTGGATTAAAAATACGGAAAAGTTCAAGACAAAACTAATTTGACATCTCTAACTTGGTTCTTTAATGTCACGGAATGTCACCGTCCTTTCCTTTCGCTGTATGTTAGTAAGAGATGTCAATTCAATTCAATTCAATTCAATTCAATTCATTTATTGCATTCCACAATGTACATGAGTAGGTGGTAGTGAACAATATTGTTGACACAATTGTGGACCCTGTAGGGCACAGCAAAATACATTATTATTATATAGAACAAAAATTACTTATAGACTAATACTTATCCTAATTATACAATTTCATTAAACATTCATTCATTAAATTATTTTAAAAATACATTACATAAAATTATACATCCATTACATTAAATTAAACATTAATAACAATCTATTTACAATCAATTATAATACAATGTTTCATATGGTTATTGTTTATATTGTATATTATATATTATTTTTCAAGTTGTATAAATTTGTCATTTAAATATAATATAAATATATATATATACATAATAATATATATAATATATATATTTAATTCTCTAAATTTAGTCTAATTTGTGAACAAGGGAATCGGCACCATTGTTTTATTTGTATAATATTCAAATACGTTAGTCTACTACGGCTTCTGAACAAGTATACAAAATTTCATGGAAGTATGTTGGACTTGGTGCAACCGCCCGACAGACTCATTATTGCCGCTCTGGGCATTTGCCCGGCCAGCCCCGACTTAGATCGGGCCCAGGAAGGCACGAGCATTAATCGCCACGCTTGCTCCAAGACTTATACTAAATATAAGTCCAGGTTTTCCTTACAGTCTAGTAAATAGCGTAAATAATGATACCTACCTGTTAGGAAAGGTAAGTTCACACTGATTACACTTGTATAGAAAGTTGTCGTTCGCGTGCTTCATGCGTCTGTGTACTTGTAGGTACGTCCAGTGCAGGTACGAGCGGCCGCAGTCCTGGTATAAACATATAGTATTATACAGGGTAATTGAAAATATACCCGAAACCTTAAAAGGGGTCATTGTACTCATCATTATGAACAACTTTTACTATGGGACCAACCCTGAAATCATGAAAAAAAAAATCTGCTGTTCCCTACAAAAATGTTACAACCATCGTTAATGTATGGATCAGCTGTTTTTTTTTTCGTGATTTCAGGGTTGGTCCCATAGTAAAAATTGTTCATAATGATGAGTACAATGACCCTTTTTAAGGTTTCGGGTATATTTTCAATCACCCTGTATACTGATAGTTTGTTTAGTGGTAATCTCTGGAAGTACAGGTCGGGTCAGTAAATTTCTTGCTGTGTTATATTGTATGGAGTACTATAGAGGTACGGAACCTTGTCAATTCAATTAACTCACCATTTATTGACTTTAAAGCCACATTTTTTTTGTCAAGTCAATTGAACATTAATCGATATTCTGCTTAAACAAATAGTTTTTTTATTTTTTTGAGAAGTTGTTTGATTGAAATTAATGTTTGAAGGTGTCAACTACCCACTTTTCTCACGGCGACATCAGCAATATTAAACATGGCTCCCAATTTCATAAATAAGTTTTTTAAAGGATTTAATCCTTTAAAATTGTCATCTACATTTAAAAATAATGTCTGCTTACCTCGCATAAAAAGTGTTTGACGACGGGAAAGTCTCCGTATCCGAGTATCCCGGTGGCGGAGGGGGCGGAGGGGGCGGAGGGGGCGGAGGGCGCGGCTGCGTCTGCGTCAGCGCGTGCGGGAGCGTCCGCGTGCTTCTTGGCGTCGGCCAGCGAGCGCTTGTAGAAGCCGTGAGTCGTTTTATGGGTTGTACATCTAAGGAGATGAGATTTGTAAAAGTTAGCTTCAACCTGTTGAGTGCCGGGTTTTTGTGCGCGTGCGCTTATTTACAGCTTATTTTAGTTAAAGTTTTCTTTTCTTAGAAACCGATGGATGTCTTTCTATTGATACAAACTATACTAAGAACTAATTATTATCTACTTTTAAATTAACTTAAATTTAAAAATATCCATCGATAAACATTTTTTTTTATTTTGGTTCAAAATAATAAACTAGTGAAGAATTAAAAATTTTAAAAATCCCCAACGGCGGCCATCTTGGATCGATTCAATCAAACATGGCTAAGAACACTCCCGACTAATACACCTGCAAAAACTACAGAGTATTATAAGTTTGACATGTCTGTGTGTGTGTCCATCTGTGGCGTCGTAGCTCCTAAACGGATGAACCGATTTTGATTTTGTTTGAAAAGTAAATAAGCCGGGAGTGTACATACCTGGAATAGGTGGCGAAGCTAACTTTACAGATGTGGCAGGTAAAGGGGTTCTTTACCCCCTTGTGTATAGTGCGGTGATTGTTCAGCCCGCTCTCCAAGTAGAACACGCTGCAACAAAACAATACATTTGATATTGCTTCTCTTCCGACCGAATTTCGGTCATGACAGCGAAGTACGTAAACCAATTGGCAGTACTTGAACGGAACATTTTTTTTTTATCTATACATAACATCACACCTGTAATCCTCGAAGGGTTAGGCAGAGGTTGGTACACCTTTGCCTAACCGTAGTACATCCAATTCCAAATCCGGCCCCTATTAAATGGGACTTGAACATAACTGACGTACAGTTATGTTCAAGTCCCATGTAATAGGGGCTGAGTGAGTGTGGATGATCTCTGTTGACCGAAATCAGCTTGTAAGGCTATTTTAAGAGTACAAATACTAACTCTTCACAGTACTCGCATCTGAACGCCTTCTCGATCTCGACGACTCGTATGAGCGCTCTGGCCTCGTCCGCCAGCTGGCTCAGCAGCGGCTCGCCCACCTCGCTCGACACCTGCCGCTTGATCGGCTTCGATAGCTTCGGCGATTCTGGAAGAAAGATAGAAGTTTGACTATAAAAAAATTGATACTTGACTAGTTTGGTAATCAAGTATCAAAATTTTAGCTTTTTTTTCGTTTTTGATTGTATCAAGATTGTTAGTCTAACAGGCGTCGTCCTTTTTAAGTTACTCTTTATAACATCAGCTTTATGCCAGTGAAGGTCCCGTAAAAATCGATCCATCCGTTTCCGAGATTAGTCGCAACAAATAACAACAGACCGACACCGAAATAAAAAAATTGTTTAAACTGATTTTTTGATATTTATTATTATTTTTGTCTGCACATGGTCTGTCTCAATAAACATTTATTTCTTTCTTTCTGTCACAATTTGTCTAAACTCCTCCCGCCCTCGCAAATCCCCTGTCCCTGCGCTCGCGCATGTTAGTTGTAAACTCACCGGCAATCTGCACAGTGTGCCTCACGAGTCCGCTGGTGGGCGACAGCTGCACGGACACCTCCTCCGCTTCCTCTTTCAACTCGTTCGCGAACGCTTCGATGCACTCCGTCGATTTGGACGCGTGTTCCTGTGGAAAGTAAATGCTATTATTGTCTCACTCATGGCTTTACCAATAAAAAATGGCGCCTAGGCATGCATAAAAAACAGATGTAAATATGTATAAGTAATATTACTGCCGCGTTGGCCTAGTGGTCGCAGAGCGTGAGTCGTGACTGCCTAGCATGAGGATTTGGGTTCGATTCCCAGGTCGGGCAAAGTGTTATTGGGTTTTTCCATCAGGAATTTCTCAGTAGCAGACTCAGAGTCTAGATTTGTGCCCGGTTAAAAGTAATAGGCTCGCCCCCTATTACATGGAACTTAAACAAATGAGGGTGTACCATGGGTACACGTCTGCCTAAACCTTCGGGGATTACAGGCGTGATGTTATATATGTACATAAGGTGTATTTTTGTAAGTTGTGTTAAATATTCTACAGAACCTTTTGTGTGTGAATCCGCCTCGCATTTGGTCGATTTTTTATTGTAATTTGAGCAGCAATTTCATACTAAAAGTCCGATTTAAGATGTTAACACAGATGTTAGTTTCAAATGTATGTGACAGTGCTGTTGGTAAGTTTATTATTAATAAAAAAAAACACAATAATAGTTATTATATCCTAGTCCATAAAACACAACAAACCTGTGCATGCCGATGATCTCTAAAGGCCCTCGTGCAGACAGCACAGACGCGCACGAGTCGCGGCGCGAGCTCCTCCTCGTGCGCGCGCACGTGCATGCGCAGGCGCGAGCGGCGCGTCAGCTGCTTCAGGCATATGTGGCATTGGAAGGGTTTGATCTGAGTGGACAATTAGCTAGATTTAGTTTTTTTGAAGTATTGAAAGAACGAAAAAGAAAATGCAAAGAGGAAAGGACATCGTTATTACTACTTTTATAATGGACTAGCTTCTGCCCGCGACTTCGCTCACGTGATTACGTTTTTACCCGCCTTAAGTTACGTTTTTAGTTTTAGTTACGGGTTTACTTTATAAAAAAAATAGGCATTTAGATAGATACTAGCCAGCGGCTTCGCTCGCAAATTTTATTTAAAATTCGATCATGATTCTAAAGACATGTGGCGCCATCTATCATAAGAACGTTATTGTGATTTCTCTCGGGAACAGTACTTTTTTTCGGTATGAAATGTCCCTATGTCCGTTTCTGTATACTTAACAACGTTAACGCAAAATTTCAGTATCATCGGTTCAGTGGTTTTGGCGTAGAAAGGTAACAAACATACAAACTTACTTTCGCATTTAAAATAGTTTTGATAGATTACCTGTAAATGCGTCACTCCATGTTCATCCAGCGTCTGCTTGTCTAAGAATCGTTTGTCGCACGTGACGCACACGTACCGGCGCGTGTCTGTGTGCGTGCGACTGTGCTTCGTGAGGGTTGCCCTGTACAAAATAATAATAGTGTTACCCGCCAGTGTCGTGATGGCCCAGTGGTTAAGGCGCCCGCCTCTCATGCATGAGGTTGTGTGTTCAATTCCGGGCAACTACCAATGTGAATTTTTCAATTCATATGTACTTTCTAAAGTTTATCTTGGACATCACTGGCATCGGTGAAGGAAAACATCGTGAGGAAACCTGGACTTACTGTTCCACTCAAACCATGTCAGAGGCCCTTGAGGCGGTTTAGAAACTCTGACACTAGGGTGTGTGGGGTCGTAAGACCTTACTGCCCACGCGATGAAGAAATAAAGAAGAAGAGTTGCCCGCTGAAGGTGGTAGCATTCGAGAGCTTTTGTGACCAAAATGATTTCAAATAAAAACAGCCATAGCCCAGGGCTTTATCGCGAAAAAAGTTTTAACAAGGAATTATTTTTATTATTATTTTTTGTTAGTCTGTTCTATCCCACTCCTGGGCAAAGGCCTCCCTCCACTCCTTCCATCCTTCCCGTTTTAGTGCCTCATCGCTCCAGTTTTGGAGAATAACATTAAAATAATATTGGTTTAAGAGATGTCTTGCCTGAGAAAAAAGGTCTTCCCGCAGCCCTCGACTGGACACTGCCACCTCTTCTGCTTATCATGCTGGAAGTGCACGTGGTCGAACAGCTCCGTCTCCGTGGCGAAGGTGGCGTCATCACACTCGGAGCACGAGTAACGACCGTCTGACCGTGCCAGGTTTGAGGTTTCGTGGAACTGCCTACGAAGAAGGTAGATAAAATATTGTGCGTCAGGGGACGACTGTCACAAAGGGTTAGGCAGTAATTTCGTCACGAATTTTTCATCTAATAAATGTTTTGACTATGACTTTGACTTTTCTTAGTAGCAGTCTCGGAGTCTGGATTTGTGCCCGGTTGATGGCATTAGGCAATAAACATAACTAACGAAATGTGAGTGTGCTTATGGCATTACGCCTGTAATATCCGTAGAGTTAGGCAGGCACACCTCTGCCTAACTCTTCGAATCACGACGGCTTTAAAAGTGATTAAACTTTATTATACAAATATAAATCACAAAACACAAATAAAAAGGCTGCCCAGCTAAAATGGGACTGGGCTGGACACGTCTGCCGCATGTCGAACAATCTATGGGCTCGTAGAGCCCAAGATTGGTGTCCCGAAACGACGAGACGGGGACGAGGCAGACCAAGAAGGAGATGGCGGGACAACTTGGTGGGCTTCCTTGAGAATTGGCAAGACGAAGCGCAAAATCGCGAGAAATGGAAGGAATGGAGGGAGGCCTTTGCCCAGCAGTGGGACAGTACAGGCTAGATATAATATTAATACAAATATAACACATGGTGATACGATTAAGAAATTTGATTCGATTTGTTTTTTTTTTCTTTTTATGTTTTAAGCGTCATTTTCACGTGAATGAATAGTTTATCTTTCATTCTTTCCTTCTTTCAGGAGTCAGGGAGTGTGTGCAAAATACTCACATGTGAAACTTGAGTCTAACTTTAGACGTAAAAGATTCGTTGCAGTTGTGGCAGGTCACTATCTGGGGGTTTGAGGTCGGTTCCCGGTTGCGGCGTTTCCTGGGACGCTGTAAATAAACAAATATAAATAACACCACGCTTGTAATCCGCAATGAGATAGGCAGATACATATTTAACTTACAGTTTCTTATTGTATAATAGATTTCGGCCGCGATGCAAACGAAATCGCTAAATAAAAAGTAGCCCATGTCCTTCCTTGGGGTTCAAACTTACACCGTACCAAATTTCATCAAAATCGCTTCAGTGGTTTAGTCGTGAAAGTGTAACAAATAGACAGACAGAGCTACTTTCGCATTTATAATATTAGTAAGGATTACGTTACCATCACTAGGAGATCATTGTCTATTGATGAGTCAGCTGGTCGGGGCCGTCCTTGTGCTCTCTGTTTTAAAAATAATAATATATTATACGAAATGTAAAAAAACATTATATTTCAAAAATATGACAAAAAGAAGATAATAAAAAAACTTTATTATTTAAACCTATGACCCCACGGGGTCTCTATACCCTTATGATTGCACCATGCCCCCGCGGGGTCATTACGCCCCCATGGATTCACTACGCTCCCAAAGCGGCCTGCGCCACATTGGTTTGGACCTTGGATTTAAATACATAATTATGTAAATGAAAAGACCACGTACTTTCAAGAAGTCTTCCTCAGTAGGTATACATATCAGGTTCACCAGGTCTTTGGATTTCCGCTTAGGATTGCGTCTTCTACAGCGATGGCTTGAGAGAGCATCCGAGTTCGGGAATATTTGACTGTTTATCAGAAGAAAGAATATAGACACAAAATTAAGACTAATAAAGTCTAAAATTGCGTACAAGCTATAAATGACACGGAATTACATTCTGCACGCAATTTTCATCTCTGTTTCTGTTGAAAATAAGTTTACTTTTAATTAAACACTGCTTCTTTGCAGACTGTTATGTGATGTGCCCAGGGCTTCCAATAGGTGAAAGACTGCCCTGACTATGTAGGGGTGATTGTAAGGAGGGAGGGGGTGCATGTTTGTTTCTAATAGATGTATGTTTAAATGAATAACATGTACCTGCAATTAAAACATTTTGGCGTCTTATCTGAATCGCCATCTTGCCTCTCTTCTGTAACCTGAAATGGTCAGTTTACATAACATAACATCATAACATCACGCCTGTAATCCCCGTAGGGTTAGGCAGAGGAGTAGCACACATACATTCAGCTAATTATTTTTAAGTTCTATGAAATAGGGGGCAGGCTATTGCCATCAACTGGGCACATATCAAGACTCCGAGGCTACTACTGAGAAATTCCTGATGAAAGAACCCAATAACACTTTGACCGACCTAGGAATCGAACTCAAGACTTCATGCTCAGCAGCTTTGCAACCACAAGATCAACGAGGCAGACGAGAAAATAAATAAAAGCCTATTGACTGCCGGCGAACATTCACTACGCCAAACCCGTAGTGCGGCTGGCTACACAGTACGTGTGTTCGCCGTAGAAAAATGGATACGGTGTATATGGGCCGGCGCCGCACGCGCATTCTTAGTAGAAAAACAACAGATGTGTTTTCCCGCAGTCAACAGGTTAAAATGCTACCAACCTTGCCACTACAGAGTAATTTCTGCAGCTCCTGCGTGGCTTCAGCATCAGCAGTCTGGACAATCCAGATCTCATCCTCACTGCTGTCCAGGCATTCTTGCTTTACCTCTGTTTTTATGATGGGTGGCTCCGTCTGCGTAGAAAATAAAAACTTTAGTTTATATACATTCAAATAAAAAATAAGAATCTTTATTTCAAGCAACCACCATAAACAGCTGATAAGATGATAATAAAAATTTGACGCAATTTACTAAGAAATTGTGGGTTAGACCGTTTTGACAACACTAAGCTCGGAATTTTAAATATAAATGGAAAAAAAAAATGTAAAGGTATAGATAAATTACAATAACACGGCGCGCTCCTCCACAATTCAAAAGCTTTGAAAATATTTACGCATGTGTGTGAGATGGCTCTCGAAATAAAAACAAATCAGCGATTTGTTGCTCGACTAGCGGCGTCAATAATTACTCATTATTATTAGATGGTATGGCGCTGCACTGACATTCTCTATGAAAATGGCAGGTCTTGAGCGGTCGGCTAGTTATGGTTAGTTGACTAACAAATCTGCCGGCCTGCTACTGAAGAAGAATACATACAACTACATACAAACTCTTTCATAAGGATGTGACGACTACGCACATTGAAATAGTAATATGGAGGGGCGCGCCATGTTAAAGTAGTTTATCTCTACTTATACACAAATGTAAGTTTGCATCAAATGAAAATATCTACATAATATTCTCGAATTGAAGAAAGTAATCTAAAATGATATTTATGTTGAAAATATAAAATGGTATCTTTAGAATAGAATGAAATATTGACTGAATGAGAGAAAACTAATTACTGTTACTCCTAATGACACAATAAGAAGTTACAATGTAAATTAAACCAACCGCCTCAGTATTAGAATCTGTTTTAGTATCTTCCGGTGAATCATTCTCTAGAATTTCAACAGAAAAAGATAAATTATTAAAAGCTATCGTTTTCTCGCGACTTCGCCCGCATATATATATATAGTACAGTCGGCCATAGCGTAGCTTTATATCAGTAAAAGATTTTTTGTAATCGGACCAGTACTCAGAGATTACATCTTGTAAAAAAAACAAAAGTAACAAGCTCCATTTCTTTATAATATTAGTAGGTATAGATAATTATAGAATATTGATTTGTCAGGTCTTTACATAATATAAAACCAAGTTGCTTCCCACCGTCTGTACGCTTAGATCTTTTATTAAACAGCGCAACGGATTTTAATGTTAATTTTATCAATAGATAGAATAACTCAAGAGGAAGGTTTACGTATCTATATCGCACCCGTGCGAAGTCGGGGCGGGTCGCTAGTTAAAATAATTATATAATCATTACAGTATATTCACTAAAAATACCTTTTCTATCGCCCTCTCCCTTCTTATTACTAGAACTTCTAGTCCGTGTAGCAATAGGTGATGACGCTTTAGGAGATTTTTCATCATCATCTGAAATGATAAACCATCACGCTTAAGTTATAAGTTAAGTTTTATAAGCTTATTTAAGTTGTAAGTCCCATGTAATAAGGGGCGAGCCTATAAATCCAGACACCAAGGCTGCTACTGAGAAATTCCTGTTGAGAAAACCCAATAACACTTTGCCTGACCTGTGAATCGAGCCCAAGACCACACACAGCAGTCCCGCCTTGCGACCACTAGACCAACGAGGCAGTCAATCTTAATTTTCTGCAGTGGTAATTTTTAGGCTCGGTACCCTAATTATTTTTCTTAAATAAAAGAAGCTTAAGTTACTCCATAAATCATCAGCTATCTGCTATTGGAAATCTGGTCAAAATCGGTCCAGCCTTTTAGGAGATTAGCCGGAATAAACAGAGATTTAGATTAAAATTTTAAATGTATTTTAATTAGTCTAAGACCGCACCACATATCCACCAGGAGGGATGGTTGGGGGTATTAATGTTTGACCCCTAAAGAATGACAATGGGAAAAAAAATGTTGCTATGTTTTGTCAGATTTTACCTTTGTTTTCCTCTTTCATTGTTTCAATTACTTCTTTTACTACTTTATCTGATTCAGTCTTCTCGTGGGCCGCCTTCATATGACCTTTCAGCCATTTTAAATTTGCATAACCTGAAATAATGGGTTTCTTACAATCTTTGCAATATATTGAAATAGCGGCCGCTTCCTGAGTAGTCAACTAAGCCTTATTAACTGGTTAACACAAGGTAAAATACCGGATATGCGGATTGTAATAGAATAAATAAAAAAAATTACATTAAAAATTTAATAAACCCCCGACGGCGGTCATCTTGGACCGATTTTTAACAAACATTGTTATGTTAGAATTAAGAGTAATTGTACATTTTACACCGCTGCTATTTAGAATTATATTCACTTAGGTTATGAATTTATTTCTGTTTAATTTAAAAAACGGTCATTAGAGTACATATTAAAAGTATGTAATTTGACTACAATTAAAAGTGAAACAAAATATGTTTATTAAATGTAGGAATAATCTAAAAATTGTAAAGGTGTGTCCAAATATCGAGCGGCAATCGAGCGCGGCTGCCGCGCGCGGCCCGCCGCGCTGTGATTAGACGACTGCCGCGCGCGAACGCTTCTGGCTACCTGCCGCGCGCGAACATTCTTAGTAAACATTCGGCAGTAATTGTGTTTGGACGTATTTCTGCGCACAAACATGGACAACGAAACATCGATTCGTTTAATTGAAATGTATGGATCTTTTAAAGTGTTATGGGATCCTCGACAAAAGGAATACCATAATAAAAATAAACGTGAAGACTTGTGGAATGAAATAGCCAACAATTTTGATCTTCCCAAGAAGGAATTAAAGGCTAAAATGAAAAGTCTTTTAAGTTCCTATAGACGAGAAAGGAATAGAGAAAAAACAAGCAATACAACTGGATTGGGTTAGTTATAATCTTTTAATAATTAATATAATGTATACCAATATTGCTGTAAATCTAGACCTACTTACTATACTCATAACAATGATATTCAAAAAGTATAGATGGAGTATAGTCATACTTTACACGTCAAAATAACATGCCATGTAGGTACGCCATTTGCATTGCACTGAATGCGATAGACATATTCGGCAATCACAAGAGGGAATTCTTCTTCTTTTTTAATATGTGACTCAACCAGGCTATGTAAATGTTCAAACTCTTCCAAGGTTAGTCTTAAAAACTGTGGTGTCCGGTAATTAATTTCATAATTGATTGACTCAATATTCTGTAACCTCCGTTGAAAAAGTGGTTTCATCCAGCATTTCCTCGTTAAAATAAATTTCTTCTTAGCTCTTTTACGCAATTTTTTAATAATAAGCAGAGCTACGACACATGCGACCGCTTTCATTTTAGTTCTGATGCCAACTGAAGCGCGCGGCATATCTTGGTTGTGCCGCGCAGTACTGCCGCGCAAACATTAGTTGGCTTTGTCCAAACTAGAGCGCGGCAGAAATGTGTCCTACAAATGCCGCGTGTTGCTGCCGCGCTCTTGCTGCTCAATGTTTGGACACACCTTAGGAATCATATTTGGATAATTATTTCTTGTTTATTTATCTTGTTTATGATTAAGAAGTACTGATAACGGATTGTAATAAATAAGTGATGAGTTGACAGAATCGGAATGGAGAGGGCATTCTTTGGCAGACCGTCGAATAGGACGGACGTAACCTAAAAAGTGTATCCGCTGAGCTTGTAATATAAATAACTATAATATCTACTTGCTTACATTAATTTGCCACCCTGATTTTAATAGTTAAGAACACTCCCGACTTATTCATCTTTGAAACAAAAGAAAACGAAGTCAAAATTGGTTCATCCGTTCGGGAGCTACGATGCCACAGACACGCAGACACGTCCAACTTATAAGACGTCGTTTTTAAAGAAATTATAAACTCATAATTTCAAGTACAATATAAACTATACTTAAAATTACGATTATTCGTTTTTGCTTGGCGAATCTATATTAAACTTTTGTCATGGACAAAAGATTCTATACCCTCAGGGTTATTTCGTCGGTTATTTTTAAAAATCAGCAAAATATTTTTTGTATATTTTAGCCAGATTCGCGAGTATAATATAACATCACGCTACGACCCAAACGAGCGGAGCAGAAGCTAGTAAGATCAAGAAAGAAACGTACCATAATTACAGAGTGGACATGGGAACACCTCGCCGTCCTCAAGGTCATGCTTATGAGTCTCACAATGATCCGTCAC
This sequence comes from Hoplodrina ambigua, assembly GCA_949774945.1. Lineage (NCBI taxonomy): Eukaryota > Metazoa > Arthropoda > Insecta > Lepidoptera > Noctuidae > Hoplodrina > Hoplodrina ambigua. The sequence goes on from OX458991.1 coordinate 1,940,163, forward strand.
CTCCTGCAGATCTGAGAATATTTGCTCACAGAACCTGCAAAAAAAAACAATAATAATACATACATAACATCACGCCTGTAATACCCGAAGGGTTAGGTAGAGGTGTACCTACATGTCGCTAGCTATGTTTAAGTCCCATGTAATAGGAAGCGAGCCTAATGCCAACAATCTGGCACAAATTCAGACTCCGAGGCTACTACTGAGAAATTCCTGATGGAAAAACCTAATAATACTTTGCCTGACCTGAGAATCGAACCCAAGACATAATAATGTGTTTTTTTTACACAGTACTTACACGAAATATCTTTATTTTTTTGGATGTCTGTTTAAACTCCTAAACGGCTACACTGATTTTGACGGGACTTTTACGGACAGATAGCTACTTTTAATTTAGAAAAAGAATAAGAGTTCCACGAAAAAAAAACGACCTTTAGGTGGGCGAAGGTGCGGGCAAAACTTAATAATTATAACATAATCACCTGCATTTCAATTCAGTGACGTCACTATTATCACACTGATATTTCCCCAAAAACTCTTTCACCTCCTCATCAGCTTCCTCCAAATTGTCTATGATATGATCTATTTCCGGTTCCGGCTCTACAATCTCTACGTCACTCGAACTACCCTCCTTCTTCTCATCCTTCACAATAATGACGTCATCAGACCTTGGATCATTGTCTATGGGCTTCGTTATAATTTCACCGTCAGACCCAATTTCGACTTTAACAAACTCTTCCTTGTCTATCTTCTTCTCTACTTTGTTTATGATATCTTTGACTTTACACAAATGATTGAAATTGAAGTTTTTGACTTTTTGAAAGATGTATTGTTGGTTGTTTCTTATGACGAGAAATTCGTCTGGGTTTAGAAATTGATGAGCACTTTTCATTCGGCACGGTGTGAAGTTTTCGTTCAGACAACATTCGCAGATAATTTTTAATTGAGTAGACATTTTTTTCTGTGGCGAACACCTGTGTAACTTTTGATCTTCATTGTCAAAAAGGTACAGCTTATCCACGTTATTATCAACATGCTTCCCACAAATAAAACAGATTTGGCTTTCACTCTCCCCAATCAACACTCGATCAATATCGACGTAAGACAGAGGCTTGCTCCAATTCTTATGAACAAGTCTCGTCGGATCCGTCTTCCGGACATGTCTCCTTTCGCTGTAACCCTGGTCGTAAGGCAATGACGTCATCGGGGAGTCTTTGAACATGTTCAAAATTTCCTCCCGAGTGTACGATAAATTGTCGTTCCCCTGATAACTATCATCGTAATTTTTAAAATTGTCTTTTATCAAGCTTTTTGGAGACTTATTGCGGGTAGTAACAGGGTTTAAAGTCGCGTACGTTTTCATTGTATTCGCTTCTAGATATTTTGTGAATTGTGCTTCGAATCCGGAAGTGTTATTGCATACGAGTTTAAAAGGAAGAGTGTTAACGAAACTGCATTTTGGGCTAGAATTTTTACTAGACCATCGAGAGACGGGACTTTCAACTATATTAATCTTTTTCGTCTCCTGCACATTGATATCATCTAAATCTATATCATTTACGTCATCCGCATATTTCACAAAAGGTATTTTCTCCGCCGTCAAATCGACTAAAGGGTCATCATTATCAAAATGTATCTGTGACGCACGTATTTGTGTGCCATCATCCAATATGTAGACCAAATCGTTGGCTCCATCGTTGGTGTCCAACATTTGATCAAAGTTTTGTGTCAACTCGTCTGCTTGGAGGTTTTGTTCGGCGTTAATAAGGAATTGGTAAACGTTTTCTGATAGAGAGACCGGTTGGTTTCTGGTGATGGAATTTAGGTCCACGTCAAAGCCTAAAATTGATCTGTAATGATAGATTAGTTTTATGTAACTGCCTGGTAACGATCGCGAGGAACCGATGGATTTGGGCAACGCACCGGTCATCTTTAGGGGAAGCCTATGTCTAGCAGTGGACGTCGTTCGGCTGATATGAAGGGTAGCGGACTGCGATGTTGTATTCAGTGATTTAAATCCTATACACAAGGTTATTTTTTGTTTGGCAGGCGGGGCGGAACTGGCTCGCACACGCTATAGTCGCTCACTATATCACTCCGCGCTGCAGCGTGGCGATTCTGTTCTATGAAAGAGGTGTATTCTGCAATATTGACTAGGTGTCGTGTTTAATTTAATTATCTAACTGTCCTTCTTTAACTGTATTTTAGGCAGTTGCGGATTCGGGCTAAAGGGGCTCCCCCCCATAAAGCATCTAAGTTCTCATCGTTTTTGTTGCATAAAAGTTAAATAAATAAATAGAACTTGATATTATTCTAATTAAACAACAACCCTTGGTCCACCACTGGCTTTTACGTGTTTCTTTTTGCGCTATAACCAACATTTAAGCGATGATACCCTCCTGAAATTTGACAAGAATACATACAGAGCCCGATCTAGCTACTTAGCCGCTCCGGGCAAAAATAATATTCGCCCCCCCTTACACTAACACCATATAAGTCATGAGCTTGCTATTCCAAAGACGGGATGATATGATATAGTAATATGTGATATTGTTAATTGTATAGTATTCAAATACGTTAGTCTACTATGATTTCTGAGCAAGTATACAAAAATAATTGCCCCTAATTTTTGCCCAGCTTGCCCCCCCCCCCCCAGATCGGGCTCTGAATACAGAACACCTTGTATCATACTATGCCGAAGTTACGTTCCACTGCGCCACTAAAACTGTCGAAGACTTACCTAGCTTTATCGAGGAACATCTGGAAGTTATCATCCGGCTCTATCCTGAGAGCCACATCCTCGCCCGTCGCATTCTCCATGCATAGGATCAATGGTGGTTGGGTCTCCATCATCTCCATCTTAGCTGAAAATAAAATAGAAGTGTAAAAAGTTACATAATGACCTCACGCGTCAACTGTATGAAATAACTGTTCAAGTGAGAGTCGAATTAGCATACGAAGAGTTCCGTACTTATAAAATATATAACTTTTAACAAACTTTCGTAAAAAAAATAAGAGAGGCACTAAGCAAATAAACAGGTCTCTTATGAGGACCCCTTCCAGTATTTTTTATTATGTGTTGTTTATCGGCAATAAAATACTAATTCTGTGAAAACTTCAACTTTCTAGCATGAGATACAGCCCGCTGACAGACGGACGGATGAGCAGGTTGATAATAAAATCAATATATTATATTTCTTATTACTTTAATTGTTGTAATCTTTCCTAATATTACTGAACCACTGACCAGATTCTGACAGGGTAAGCTTGAGCCTTTGCTGGTCTCTGGCCCTGCACTTTGAAAATTCATGGCATAAAGAGCCCTAGCAGCTAGCTGTATATGCAGCAGATATAAAGAGGGGGATGTACTGGGTGTTACACCATAGAATACAGAAATGTGCGGTCCAGTTGAATTTACAATGAAAGGGAAGAAGAAAAAGTCATTGAAAAGATGCCTTGTAAACTTCAAGACATCAGAAAATGGCATAAAAAAGAAATACATTTGGTGTCTTAACTTGCCGTCCCTAAAACCTGCCCTAGGCTCAAGCCTGCTTAGTCAGCTGGTAAATCCACCACTGATTTCAGAACTTATAAATCTGCAGTGTAAAATAGTCCAATTAAAAGCAATAATAAACTAAAATAACTTTAAATTATTTGCAATTTATTGTTACAAAATTATATTCTTTTAGTACCATTTCAGAAGTCATAAAACTACAGAATAAAGTAGTCTAATTAAAAGGCAATAATAAACTAAAAGGACTATAAATTATTTGCAATTTATTATGATACAAAATTCGAGACAAAACAAAGATCTAAAGTTTCAGGCAGGAAATGGCAAAATAGGAAATTATTTTTTTTATATTCGAAATTAAAAGTTTTCGTCAAGTAGTTTATTTATTTATCTTTATTCTAAATAATAATTTCCAGCCTAGCCATTAAAAAACTAAAGCGGGATTATGAAAACTGACACTGGCCGCCAAATAAAATAAAACCAAACGGCCAGTGACAATTTATTACAGGCACACATTTTTGACCATTTGGTCCATTAAAACGTAATAAAATTGAACAAATACTTAGTAAACGACAAATATCTTACCAGATCTTCTTTTTCAACACAAATATCGTCACTTTCTAAGAACAACTGGCACTTCTTTAGAAAAAAAACAAATGAAACTATATTTTTATCGCCATTTGTGTCAAATTTCAAAACAAAAACATTCCAATTTATTCCACAGACAACAGCGGGCACTTTTTAACAATTTTGACATTTTGGTCTACATTGCTGTTTTAATCAAAAATTAGTCATACCGCAATGTATACAAACTCTCAAGGATTGTAAAAATCGAAAATCTAATAAATAATAAGTCATTATAATTCTAAAAACGAGAAAGCTTATCTATTACGCGCGTATGATTATACTTTTTATATCACAATGGCTGTAAGTGCTACAAAATATTACTTTTTTCTTATGTTTTTGCTGATATTTTGAAACAAGCCCTACCTTTATTTTAAATTATAGGGAGTGCCAAGTGCAACTAAGTCTTAATGTGTCGATTTATAACAATGAGGTTGAATGTAATTATTAATAAGTTAGGCCGAATATTTTTTGTTTATGGAAATGCCCTTTGTTTTGCACTTTGCAGGAGAAATAATTTGCAAGAAAAGGATAGATAGGGTAGGGTCGATAGGGTTGCTACCCATTTTTTATAATAAATAATTTAAATATAAACACGAAGAATTTAGCCAGCAAAATCGGTTATTTTAGCGGGGATCCTAGACTAAAAATACATATATGATTTATATCCCCGCGCTGTTTCAAATACATGCAATGCCACGAATTACACATCTTAAAATATTGACTTTCAAACCTTTTCGGTAAGTTTACAGAATAGACAAGTTGTTTTAGTAATTTTTGTACGATTAGTGATACCTACACTATTGAATTTCAGCCATACTTATAGGTTCGATTTGTTGCATTTTGGACCCTCTATCTCCAGCTCCTGACGGATATAAGTCAAATAATCGAATTACAATTATAATAAACTTTAATTTACGATAAACCGTAAAAGAAATAAATGTTATTAGATAATAAAGGTGGATAGAGGCCAACAACGTTTACGTACTCAAGTGTTACACAGCCCTGTTAGTGTGAAAGAGATAGAACTATCTTGATTTGTTGAATGTTGATTGACAAGTGAACTGTCATTCATTCGCAATATGGCCGATAGTTTATCTAAATACGGAACTTATTATTTGTGCGCGAATATATAATTTGCTAATCAAATGATAATTTGTTTATATTGATGACTTAGCGAGTGAAGTGCCGCAGCATGTTTCCCCTAACTCCACCGGTGGTGAAACGGCTGTTAGGGTGGAAAAAGGGCCCTGAGGGTTCGTCTGCAGCCGAAGATAAATGGTCCGAGAAGGCAGTGAAGAGTTTAGTTAAGAAATTAAAGAAAAGCGGAGCTCTCGAAGAATTGGAAAAGGCGATTTCTAGCCAGAACAGTCATACTAAATGCGTAACAATTCCCAGGTTAGTTCATTATTGATTAATTTTTTTCGTGATAACAATCATTTTGGGAATTATGACGTTTCCGGTGGCTAAAATATCCTTGCAATGTTTTTAGACCTTATCTACATAGAAATAGAAGTTTGTTTCGCAAACCACATCTGTTGCAAAAATTGTTGAGCTAATCAAAGAGACGTTCGTAAATCTCGTAAAGAAATTTTATTGCTATCAAATTCTTGTATCTCGAATTTTATTATACTATCAAATAAGAATCTTGTAAGTCAACAAAATTCATTGTTTATTAAAATTTCCCCAGTAATTCGGTGTGAACGAATATTTTCTTCACACTTTCGGTCATACTTATTACCCGGCCAAGTTCGATGGTCGCATATTGTTATTGACCCGGTAGAGTCCGACGACCATCCCGTTTTGGTTGCATAATAACATACAGGACGCAAAATCGGAAAGGTCAAGACACCGCGCACCGTCAAAACAAATCGAATCCTCTTGTCAATATGGCGGTCGTGTTTAGAAGATTGCAATTTTTTTAATTGCTTTATTCCGCAGTGGCATTAGAAGAAACGTGTGTTTTGTTGTTATTATTGTGTTCAGTGCTCATTTTGAAGGACATCCGTGTATCCTTTCGTCCTTGAAGACAAATACGTCAGGAATGGTTCCGTTTTGTGTATGAGTTTTTAGCACTGCTAATTTATGCGAAAATTACGGTTACTGGATATAAATACGCGTTCCGTGTGGTTATTTTGTGAGTTCACATTTATTTTGCGTCATTTTATACTAAAATATTTATTGTTTATGCATTAGTGTTATGAAAGAGGATTTCCGTATACTATTACTTTACAATGACTGATGACAATCATCTGGAAATCGTTTGCCGCCAAATGGATACATATTCCAATAAGACCTTCAAATAAGTTCCCATTCAATAACTTTAATACAGATTTTGTTCCATTTTTAAATATATCTGATGTACTATGTCAAGTCGGAAATGGTAAAAGAGGCTTTTTTTTTTTACTGTTCCACAGAGTAAAACCCAACGAGAACGTGATAAATGGTCAATACCGAAAGGGATTGCCGCATGTTGTCTATTGCAGGCTGTGGCGCTGGCCGCAGCTACAGGTACGAATTCATAATACTATTCATTTATTTACACTCATTTATTTAGGTTCTGGACAGACGGACTGCTTTTGAACTGCACTCTGACTGCTAACTGCAGTTTGAATGCAGTAAGCACGACTGCAGTAAAACTTAACCAACAGCACTTCAATTGAAATCGGGCTGCACTTGGTGTGCGCATAGTCGTTGAAACTGCACTCGCAACTGCATGGTAGATCGGTAGTCATGGTAACTGCATTGAAACTGAATTTTCGCAGTCAGACAGCAGTTAAAATGCCTTACTGCTCAACTGAATTATCGATGTTCAGGGCACTTAGAGGGTATAACAGACTGCCATTGGGGTTTTAAGGCTTTGGAGTATCAAAAACGTACCGGAAGGCGCAGTGAGAGAAGCCCCCCACAACCAGACACCAGCCTCGCTATACAATACTTGTCTCGGTTGATTATACCACTGGCAAATGACCAGTTCTAATTATTTCCTATTGTTTCAGAGCCAACATGAACTAAAGCCAGTTGATCACTGTGAATACGCATTCCAGTTGAAAAAGGACGAAGTGTGTATCAACCCTTACCATTACAATAAAATCGACTCACCTGGTAAGTCTTGTTCTGTGTTACTTGGTACATTTTTATGCGTCTTATCTCTCCTCGTTTTTGTCAGATTGCCGTCCCATCGGACTATGAGAGTGAGGGAAGAGGGTGTGCACCTGTGTTTGCGTACTTGTGCACTATAATATCTCCTGCGTACCTAGTGCAGACTTCTATTAGGTCTATTATATTTATGTGCATAATCTACATAATATTCAGAACAGATTTATTTATTTGCTTACAATCTAGGTACCGGTTTAAGATGACTTTAAACTATACAATATGAAAGAAATGTATACTCACACTTCATAATTTTATTATTATTCATAGGTTTTGCGTTTAGGTTAATAATTGTATCCGTAACTGTTTCAACTGCATTCTATTTTACAGCATACAAAGTCAGAACTAAAAGATACAATATTATTACATAATTATACATAACTGGATCCATGATTCTCTGAAATAGTCTGCACATAGCCATATCAATGTATAAATTAGCAACGAATAGCAGCATAGTAGTCCGTTTCATATTTCGTTCCATACTTGATACATTCTGAACACAGTCATATCATGGTACGGTGTTTTGGGTACGTATAACTTGTTTTATTATACCCATATACTATATATTTGGAAAGAAAATATAACAGTTTCACATTATTTTGTTTGTATACAAATTAATATCAAACTGTCATATTTATTTTTAATTACTTCTAAAATGATAATGGTTATCTCTAACCCTAATCTCGATAAGAGGTCATTGACTTCACCTTGTCATTTGTCTTTTCAAGGTTAGATTGTGGCCTAGACATTTAATTTGTTACACGTAGAGATGTGTGTGTTTCTAAGTTTATCTTAGACATCACTGACATCGTTCCGTGCCTCGTAAAGCACGTTAGGCCTTTGTTCCTGGCTGTCATACATGGATCTTTGACAGTTGTTACGGGTTGTCAGAAGCCCGCAAATCTATCAACCAGTCTTACCAAGGGGTATCATATTTCCTAGGTACTGGGTTGTGGAGGTCAGATAGGCAGTCGCTCCATGTAAAATACTGGTATTCGGCTGCATCTGGTTAGACTGGAAGCCGACCCAAACATAATTGGGAAAAAGCTAGGCCGAACTTGCCCAGCTGTCAGCTAACCTAGTCTGCCTAACCTTTCAGGGATTACAGGCGTGATGCTATGAATTGGTTCTAGATCCGTAGTTAGATTTTATATGTATAAAATCCAAGAATGTAATGATTGCTCTTTGTTTTTTTCAGCGCTCCCACCGATTCTAGTCCCCCGGTGCGGCGATACGGAGGTGCGTGCGCCGCCGCCGTACACGGACTACCACGCACCGCATCAGACGCACGCACCGCATCAAACGCACGCACCGCATCAAACGCACCAGACGCATCTGACGCATCACGACCACACGGACGCGTGAGTACTGGGATCGTCTTGTGTATTATAATGTATAGGTACACTTGGCGCTACTGTCTGACAACCAGTCTTACCAAGGGGTATCGTATTACCCAGTTACTGGGTTGTGGAGGTCAGACAGGCAGTCGCTCCATGTAAAATACTGGTATTCAGCTGCATCCGGAGAGACTGGAAGCCTACCCCAACATAGTTGGACAAGGCTAGGTAGATGATGATGATGACACTTCGTGGACTCTTAAATCGAGCAATTACCCTGTTGGTCTCGTGCCCGCAAGTGCGACTGCTGAGCGTGAGGTCCTGGGTCCGATTCCCAAGTCGGGTACAGAGATTTGAAATTAAAATGATGCTATTGACTACAATAGCAGTCGTTATTTATTAATCAAAATAATAAAAGTTTATCTTGGACATCTACACTAATAATATATAGAGGAAAAATTTTTATTTTTGTTTGTTTGTTTGTAATGGATAAACTCAAAAACTACTGGACCGATTTTAAAAATTCTTTCACCATTAGGAAGCTACATTATCTGCAAGTAACAGGCTATATTTTTTTTTTGCGCGGACGAAGTCGCTAGCAAGTCTTTAATACATACTTATAATTTATTTATATGAGTCTGAAATTGCCAATCGCTCTGACCCGGATGATCAATACTCATGCCTTCTCTGTATGAGAAGAGGCCTTTACCCAGCAGTGGGTCAATAATAGGCTGGTATTAATATTCAAATAATTTGGACCTTTTACGCCAGCCTTTCATTATCATTCGGGGATATTTTAATTGTAAATCCTTTAATATCTGATCAAAACAAGTCTTGCACAATCAACTCGTCACTGATTAAATCATTGATTAGTTGCAAATAAATAAAGATAATAAAAAGGCGAAAGCATAAAACAATCAGTTGAAAGTTTAATTAGTTATTTGTTAACTAACACTCCCCGCAACTACGTTCACGTGATTTTCTTACGGATCCCTAACCTTTTGATAATAAAATATAGCCTATAGCACTCAGTGATAACGTAGCTTCTAATTTGCGAAAGAATTATCAAAATCGGTTCAGTAGTTCCAGAGATTACCACGTATAACTTCACAAAGTTAACGTCTTTATAATATTGAGTATAGACAAATAGCGATGTATTGTTGTAGTGTGATGCAGACGGGTGGTGTAGTCGGAGTGGGCGTGGGGGCACACAGCGCCATGTACCTGGAGGCCACGCTGGCCCAGCAGGTGCCAGGCAACACCACTGTACATGTGTAAGTATACTGAACTGTTTTGAAAGTTGTTGATGTTATTTCCTTCGAATGTTTTAAATAATGATATTTAAACTTTATGCAACAAAAAGGTACAAAGGCGGACTTAATGCCTTAGGCATTCTCTACCAGTCAACCAAAAGGGGGTGAAGAGATAACATGGCAGGTGCAAAAAAAAATTACAAATGATAATGATAATGTTATAAAAACATTATAAGAGATAACAATTATTATTGTTATCTCTTATATCTCCCTATATCTCCTATATATCCTTTAAGCCTCCCAAACCCATATAGTCTTGTTCCAACCGGGAGTCTTTGGATGCACTTTCATAGTGCTTACAGGGATAATTGTTGGTTGGTGTTTCAATTCAGCTCAAATCTGTCTAAGGGGCCTCTGAAAGTTTGCTTCGGCTCCTCTTACGCCTTACAAAGGTCAGAGACCTTAGGGTCCCGAGGTACATAAACTTATATTTTATAAATATATAATGTTATTTGTTTGATAGTCAGGAGGGTCAGCAATGAATTAAGAACACAACTGAGTTTTTTCTGTAATAAAAAATGACATTTTTTATTTATTTGGAATACCAAATATTACATTGCATTACTAACTATGAACTAAATTCTCACCTGTGATAAGAAAAACGACATTTAATGCTCTTATTTACAATCTGATCACAGACACCAGGCGGATGACAATGTAGTCTGCTACCGTAAAGGTGGTAGTAGCGCGGCCTAAATAAAATAAATAAAGAAAGTATATTTTCATTACAAATATATTATCATAAATGCCACTTTTGAATTTTGTAAACCAGCGTCGCGCCACAAGCACGATTGGATTGGAGGTTGGGCAAAATGTTATTGGGTTGTTCTATTAAGAAATATCTCAGTAGCAGCTTGGAGGAAGTTGGTGGTGAGATACTCCCGTGTCTCAGAAAGCTGTTGGTCTTGGTTGTCATTTCATTTCTTACCAAGGGGTAACATGTTACATATTGTCTGACTTGTAGAGGTAAGATAGGCAATCGTTCCATGTAAAACATGCAGGCGCGGGAAAATGCTAGGCTGATGATGACGTAAACCATGAGTTTTAGTTATTTAGTATATCAACGGGTGAAAGGCAAAATGATTTAAGCGACAATTTGATCGTGTTTTATTTTCAACCTTATTAGGTGTATATAGAAACACCTAATAAGGTTGAAAATAGAATACGACAAAATTGTAGCTTAAATCATTTTGCCTCCTACCTGTCGATATGTGTATGTTTAAATTTATTTAGATAATTATTTGTTTTCAATGATTTTTAAATCTATTTTTTGTTCGACCACCACCTTTGGTTGACTGGTACAGAATGCCTATAGCATTAAGTCCGCCTTTGTACCTTTTTGTTGCATAAAGTTTAAATAAATAAACCAGCGTTGTAAATTGGAGGAATAACGTTAAAAACTTGTATATATTTGTGTTCAGGAGCTCATCGACAGTGGAGACCCCGCCGCCCGGCTACATCAGCGAGGACGGCGACCCTATGGACCATAACGACAACATGAGTGAGTTTGTTGACAATTTTGTTGTATTACACCTTTTTGTTTTAAATTTTACGAACGTTTTTTGAACTGGAGTCACTTATAAGGCCTACGCAGACAAGGCATGGCAAGGGATTGAATTTTTGACTAATGGACATTCAAACGGACTAATGGATTTTAAAATGATGCCGAGGCATACCTTTCGATGCCACAAAACCACAAAGCATAGCAATTTATGTCGTATTTCTATAGCAATACGCTTCATCATCTGCCTAGCCTTTTCCCAACTACGTTGGGGTCGGCTTCCAGTCTAACCGGATGCAGCTGAATACCAGTATTTTACATGGAGCGACTGCCTATCTGACCTCCACAACCCAGTAACTGGGTAATATGATACCCCTAGGTAAGACTGGTTGTCAGACTTTCGGGCTTCTGACGACCCGTAACGACTGTCAAAGATCCACGTATGACAGCCGGGACCAACGGCTTAACGTGCTTTCCGAGGCAATTCTATAGCAATACGTTTGAATGTCTAAAATTAAATACGTTGCTATGCTGTCCTGGTCTGCATAGGCCATTATACTCATATCATATATTGCTTTTCACAATGTTTTATCGTGTTTACATACTTGTAAGCTAGGCACTACCGTGGAACCGGTAGGAAACATGAACATTTATATAAAACTAACACATTGCCCTTCGTTCGCGTGATTTTTCTTACGGATCCCTAGTATTTTGACAATAAAATAAAGCATAAATCAGACTATCCTATACAAAAAGAGTTTTTCTAATTCGACTGGTAGTTCCAGAGACTATCCGGTTTAAACTAATAAACAAAAAAAGCTTTATTAAATATAGTGATTATATGGTGAAAAAAAAACAACGTGAGGAAACCTGGACTTATAGTTTTATAAAGGCGTATGGTATTGTAAATTCCTATAGACAGCGGTGACCTCTTAACATCAGATGTCCATCGACTAAATTCCCATCCAAAATACATAAAAAAAATCTACGACTGCTAACTTTTGTTGCAGACCTAACCCGCCTAACCCCATCACCCCCAGGGCTGACGACAGAAGCCGCCCCCGTGCTGTACCACGAGCCGGCCTTCTGGTGCAGCATCAGCTACTACGAGCTGAACACGCGCGTGGGGGAGACCTTCCACGCGTCACAGCCCTCCATCACGGTGGACGGGTTCACTGACCCCAGCAACAGTGAGAGGTAATTTTGCCAAGCAACCATTATTATTGCCAAGTACTGGGTAATATTGCTAAGTACTGGTAATATTACCAAGTAGATGTTAATATTGCCCAGGAGACAGTAATTTATTTATTTTTGAAACAGGTAACTGTTTGTTGTCCCAAATAGTTGTGGCATTTTGTAGCATTTAAATGCTACAAAACGCAGGGAAATACTTAAACTAAGATTTAACAAACATGTAACCATTGTCCACGATTTGACAAAAGTCTAAAGAAGTGCAAAAGAAATGTGATTAAAAAAAAAATAAGAAAAACACAAAGAAACAATAGTCGCTGCTACGATGGCTATAACGTAGCTTAATTAGTTTACCAAGTAGATGTTAATATTGCCCAGGAGAGGGTAATATTGCTAAGTAGTGGGTACCATCGCCGTGCAGTGAGTAATATTGGCAAGTAGTAGATAGTATAGCTAAGTAGTGGAAACTATTGCCATATAATGGGAAATATTGCCATGTAGTGGGAGGTAATATTGCCAAGCAGTGGGTAATATTGAGCAATGTCATCACAACAGCGACATTAATTTATTTGTTGTTTCCACAGATTCTGTCTGGGTCTTCTATCAAACGTGAATAGAAACGAAGTGGTCGAGCAGACGCGTCGGCACATCGGCAAGGGAGTCAGACTGTATTATATTGGTGGTAAGTGTTACATAACAACTCGTGCGCATCTTCTTCTTCTTGGAATGTATCGAGAGGCTGCAGGTCGGGGAAACGGAGAAATATTAACCAATACGATTGTCTACTGGATGGGGACCCGAGATTTTATGGTTTTATAAACAAGTTTGAAACAAGTTTGTTTGTTGTTTTATAATGAGTTTTTCTATTCGGTAATAGTGCTTTGGAAAGCGCGTAAACCCTGTCAATTGGTGCTGCTCCCGATCTCTCCCCGGTCGTGTCGAATTGCCTTTTTCATCGGACTATGAGAGTGAGGGAAGAGGGAGTGCACCTGTGTTTGCGCACTTGTGCACTATAATATCTCCTGCGTACTTGGCTAGTCTCCATCAAGATTGGCTGCCGTGGCCGATGTGTCTGACGAATATTATGAATGTATTCCAGGCGAGGTGTTCGCGGAGTGCCTGAGCGACTCGTCGATATTCGTGCAGAGTCCCAACTGCAACCAGCGCTACGGCTGGCATCCAGCCACCGTCTGCAAAATCCCGCCTGGTACGTATCTCTATAATTTCGAGGAGCAAAAATTTGAAAAAAAAAAACATGGTGTACAAAAATTGTTATAGTTTGACCGGAACCGCTAGAAAAAAAGAGAATCAGTTCAATGTTGGCGGCAGACTGACGATACTGAGCAGCCGATACTCCTCCCGTGACGCTGCGCACATACCTTAGGCGCAGTACAGCGGTTTCGGTCAAACTATACCCAAGGCAAAGGTACAGCGGTTTGGTGAAACTATAAAATAATTACATTTTGAATTCAGTTGACTTCTGGTGCACCTTGATGCTTATCCAAGCAACTGCCCGCGACTGACTTTCTTAAAACTGAAAGTAAATTGTGTATGATTTTTTTAAAGCCTTGAAAAGAGAGTCTGTTGTGTTGCTCATTCTTCTCCATAGATGCCTACCTACTTTTTGCAACGAGCAACTAGCTTCAACTTTCTGATTAACTGATTGATAATTTCAAAAGTGCCTGTAAATCCTAATTGAAAAATAAATACTTAGACTTTCTTCATTTTCCAGGCTGCAACCTAAAAATCTTCAACAACCAAGAGTTCGCGGCGCTGCTGTCGCAGTCGGTGTCGCAGGGCTTCGAGGCGGTGTTCCAGCTCACGCGCATGTGCACCATACGCATGAGCTTCGTCAAGGGCTGGGGCGCGGAGTACAGGTGGGTCCTCGTGACTATACTAGCTTATTCGCGCAACTTTGAACGTGTAAAAATCGGTTAACGGTGTTGCTATTTTATTCGCGCGGGTCCTTAGTCTTTTTCTAAAATGAAAGGACGCTTAGTTACTCTTTGTAACATCAGTGTATCATCGGTTTAGCCGTTTAGTAGATTAGATGGAACATTTAAACAGACAGAAAGTAACAAAAAAAAATGTTATACATATCTTTATATAATTTTAGTAAATAGCTATTATTTTTATATTACAAACAGACACTTGAACCAATTTGGTTTATTTGTAACCCCGCGACTTCGTTCGCGTTATTTTTCTCACGGATCCCTAATTTTTTAATAATTAAATATAGCCTATAATATAGCCTATGCCACCCGGGAATAGTGTAGCTTCCCAACAGTGAAAGAGTTTTTTTGAAAATCGGTTCAGTTGTTTCAGAGTCTATTCAATGCAAACAAACAAATATTTTTCCTCTTCATAATATCAGTATAGATAGATAATACATCAACGTCCTGACTAACCGACAATTCCAAAGTGTCTGTAATGTAAAGGTTTACTTGAAAACACATTTTGTTTGTCCACAGACGTCAGACGGTGACGTCGACGCCATGTTGGATCGAGCTGCACCTGAACGGTCCGCTGCAGTGGCTGGACCGCGTGCTCACGCAGATGGGCTCGCCGCGCCTGCCCTGCTCCTCCATGTCGTAATCTTATAGGTAACTTCTAATTTTTTAATCATATTCTACCGATCGAATTACTGTTCCACTCAAACCATGTCAGAGGCCCGTGAGGCGGTTTAGAAACTCTGACACTAGGGTGTGTGGGGTCGTAAGACCTTACTGACCACACGATACAGAAGAAGACCGATCGAATGTCGGTTGTGGCGAAAGAAAAAGAAAGAAAGAAAAAATGTTTATTGACACAGACTATGTGCACACAAAAATAATAATAAAAAGGCAATAAAAAGAATAGAAAGTAAGAAATTGTGTGCCCCACAGCTGCCAAGCAGACCCAGTTCAGCATAAAATGCCAGACCACTTGTACCTGACGCTGGTTTTCAACTGGGCCTTTGTGTGTGGCGGCCAATCTCAACGTAGCCAAGTATGCAGGAGGTATTTTGTTTGGAAGTTAATATGACACTCGCTGGGACACATCTGGACCAGGACTAACCAACCGACCAGAAGTCCTGTTTGCTCGAACCTACTATAACTATATTTCTGTCTCTTTCAGATCCCCATGCAAAGAAAAAGAAGTTATACTCACGCAACACAAATGTACAGAGATAGCTCAAAACAATGAATACCTCCATTTTGAGTCGTAGGTTAATAAGTGACAGTGCGTCGGTGTTCATAGATTGTGTTGTTAAATGGAGATTTTACACGGTGTAGAAATTTGAACCTTATTGATGCACTTTAAAACGTATAGTTGCGGAATGAAAGCGGTAAGTGCTTACAAGTCCTATTTTTTCTTGCATTGGTGCCGATTCCTTTGATCACAAACTATACTAAAATTAGAGTATTTCTATCTTTTTCTTTCCAATAAAGCAAGTAAGAGAGAAATAAATCGCGACTTTATTTGCCATGACAGAACATATTGATTAAAAACACAGAAAAGCTCAAGGCTAAATTAATTTGACATCTCTCTCTAACTTAGTTGAAAAAGGTCACCGTCCTTTTTTTTCGCTGTATGTTAGTAAGAGATGCCAGTTCTCTAATTTTAATGTAGTTTGTGAACAAGGGAATCGGCACCAATATCGATTTTTGAAGTTTCAATAAATTCAAAAGCGGTTAACTGTTTTGTTCCGCAATTGTACGTTTTATAGCAAACGTTAAAAATATATTAATCAGAAAAAAAAAAAATTTGCACGACATATTTTATAATTAAGATAAATATAAAACATAATATAATCTATGAATACCGTTACGACAGTCACACGCAATATTTGATAATAAACAGTACATATAAATGTTTAAAAATGAGTTTACCATGCAAAGAGTATTTGTTTTCCTGTTATATGAAGAGTTTACCTTTCTGCCGATAGATGGCGTTAGTGGGGCATGACTTTTTTTTTACGAAGAAGTTTTAGAAGTATTTTTTTTCACCTTTTAATTGACAGATAAACACATTAAGTCACAATTTTTAAGTTCATTAACGTAATTATAGTTAAAATTCAATTAAAAACTTAGTCATCAGTCTGTTTATCTTTATCGCCTTTTCGTTATAAAAAAGCGGATATACGTCATAGCAAAGTTGATATCTCTATTGCATCATTTGGCTACAAAAAGTTTGTTCTTCATTGAAAACAGTTATGTATACTTTTTGCATGGAATCAATGTAGAAATAAGTCTCTGGCTCTGTTACACCATAATTAAATTACTTGGCAGATCAAAATTTTGTTCCATTTTTGAATATATCAGTGTGGCAATTCCCGTAATTTTTTAAAAACGTTTGCATTCTAATCTTTATCTGTCAAAAATAATTTTTCCGTCCGCGTTGTTGTTTTCACCTGCATTAAGTTATGTCTTTACTGCTCCGGTCTCCGTTGGTCGTAGCGTGATGTTATATAGCCTATCAAATGCGAACAGCTATTTTTCTGATCTGTC
The DNA here is from genome assembly GCA_949774945.1 of Hoplodrina ambigua. Lineage (NCBI taxonomy): Eukaryota > Metazoa > Arthropoda > Insecta > Lepidoptera > Noctuidae > Hoplodrina > Hoplodrina ambigua. Next base: position 1,957,283 of record OX458991.1, read on the forward strand.
TGGTTGCTCCAGAGATTAGTGCGTTTACACAAAAAAAGCTCTTTAGCTTTATTTTGTGGTTTTGGTCAGAGGTTCGCAAACCTTTTTTCTTAGAGACCACTGGCAAAGTTGATAGTATAGTTGTGAGTGCAACAGGCCATGAGACTCCATTTTGCATATTGAAGACGAGAATCATAATTAATATGCAATTTAAAAAAAAACAGCCCCCTTTTATACGAATACGAAATTATTATTTTTTTTGTTACATAAAATTATAAAAACAAAACCAATTTATTATGATATAGAATTTACGAACAGTTTTTTTATTGGGCACCTTATCACGGTTACTTGTGTAGAAATAATTTTGGTCTACTGAACACTGAATTTTGTTAGACAGGTACGGTCATAAAATATGGGAGTGAGATGAAAACTTAGAATAAACTTACGCTAGTTATAGTACGGCGTATCTTGGCGGTCTGAAGATAGCTGTTTGGCTGCGCAATAGAATTTATAGAAACAAAATTGTTTACTGCGCAGCAATCGGCTAACTTCAGGGCCGCCAAGATACGTCGGCCGTATTGTACCCTCACCACCTTTGGTTGACTGTTAGAGAATGCCTAAGGCATTAAGTCCGTCTTTGTACTTTTGTTGCTTAAAGTTTAAATAAATAAATATGGAGTATCCTACTTTCGTTTATCAAGAGCTTTAAATTTTCGTCGCGGGACTGTATTTTTTTTTTAAATCAAAGTACTATTGGTAGCCAAACTTACTTCCTTATAAATCAGTTAACTGCCAGCCGTTTTAGAGATTAGCCGTAACAAAAAGATTTATGGACAAAATATCTAATTTGTATTGTATAAAAGTGTTATTTTGACGTTATAATCAGAAACTTAAGCTTGACAATCTAGGTATGCTAACATATGCTGGGTGTCTGTGAGATCTATAATCCTTTTGGTAGGTGACCCTCCTCTCACTAAAGCACTAAATATTCACCGTCTCACTCACACTTTTTATGACAGCGACTGCCGCGTTTTGGATTCAAGTATAATAATGATTGTGAGTATCATTCGTATATTCTATATTATTATAAAAAGATAATTCTTACGACATCAAAACAAATACCGTTTACTCATTTTACAATAAATATTACTATTTGATTAGTTTCGCCATTGCATTGTGCATTTATCAAGTTTATTATGTTATGAACACAGTGTATTGTATACATAGTTGTTTCTTTTTTTTATTATTATTCGTCAACTATAGTTGTGTGGTTAATTAGCCTTGTGTGTTTTGTGTGAATTGTTTGATTATCGGGTGATGAAAATTTGTTAAAAAAAAAATTGACTTGTTATCTTCAGTTTAAGCGCCTCAGTCCACGTCAGATTTTTTGTAGGACCGATTATCAGATCGGTTTATTTTATAGTTTTGTACGTCCGACTTTTTGTAGGTGTGCGTTGCACTATTGCCATCAGTACGTTCCTCTCCGACAAAAAATCGGTCACCGATTGTCTGTCGCGGGCGCTCTTAGGGTATGGCAAAGTTAGTCTATGACAGGGATGGTAAACCTTTATTGGTGAACATGCAATTTTTTTTTTTATAAAATCTAATAAGAATTTTGTCTTTGTGATTGATAAAGAAAAATAAACCTAAGTGCTATTTATTTTAAAGACTTCATTTGTTATTCGAAATGTGTACAATTTTATTTAACAGAAGAAAATGTTAGTGTGATTTCTGCTGTTGCAAATTAGATTTCACTGATATTTTTGTTTCGGTGGTTCACCGTCTCTGGTCTATGATATAGAAGAAAACCACCACAGACAAGCAATTTTTTAAAGATTATCTTTCTACTTAATGCAATAAAATCTAGAAATATTTTCATGTGATGAGTTGAATAGTTGTTTTGTTTTAATAATTATAATTCACACAAAACATACGAGGAGATGATAAAAAATAATGTAAATACTTTTTGATTTAATGTTTTTTTTTTTCTATAAAATATTATGTAATCCTAGTTATATCACAAGTTATTTATCTACAGATTTGTACAATCGTTTCGGTGTTTCGTTGACAGATTTGACGATGTTAAACCTTGAATTATTCATGGCAAAAAAAAAAAAATCCCCTTAGAAATGGCGGTAGTATAGAGTAGCGGTTCCCAAACATATTTTGTCTACTGCCCACTTTGAGAATAAATTATTTTCTAGCGCCCCCATTTTTTCACCTGCTTAAAAACCAACTAGTAGATGAAATTACAAATCGCTCCCCAAGCCCCTACACAACGCCTCGTTTTTTTTTCTGGGTCCCTTTTCCACAAGGGGGTATCGTGCAGAAATAAAACAAAAATTAAAAAAAACATTTCTTCCATGAATTTTACTCACAAATTAAACACACGGGTGTAGCGTCTGGTGGGCTACTGCCCGACGGCTGCTAACGTCGCGGCAAACTCTGATAGCGCGATGTAGGAATTGTCAGTTGTAGCTCACATGCTGAGCGATAAATGTGGCTACGATACATTTTATTTAAGCCCAGAAATCTCGTTATATTTTCAGTCAACTGTAAAATTTGAATTGGCAAATAAGTGACGTCATATTTTTATATTGCCATACAAAATCTTTGAAGGAATCGCGTTATGGTAGCTCATAAACAGTATGTCAGTTGATTGCTAAGGCATTAAGTCCGCCTTTGTACTTTATTGCATAAAATTTAAATAGACAAATAAAAAATAAATTGTTAGTGTCAACTGTCCAATTGAGAAAGTCTGTAAATCAATCTTCCTTACTAAAAATTCTAGAACATCGTCAAATCTGTTCACGAGTTATTTTTAAGATACGCGCAGGGGACACACGGACACTCTTACCCTGGCACGTAGACAGTAATCAGCACATAATATATTTAATTATTGACTTTAAAAGCTAAAAGAGAGGTTATTTTAGAAATGTTTTAAAAATGTACACATGACAAAATTGTTTAGTGTGTAGGTCGCTGACGAAAGTACTTCAACCAAGCAGAAAAGTCATTCAACCTTTAAGTCGAGCGTATATGGTGTCGTGATTGGTTAACTGAATTATCACAGAACCTTACTGATGCCTGATAGTTTTTCACTTTATATTTTTTTATTTTATATTTATACACTTTATATTATTCCTCACGTTTTAGGATGGTGCGGGTGACATTTGTCAAACTGTTGCTTTTCACTCTTGAACGTTACGGCGATTTACAATCATGATTGAATATTTTAACTGCACACTAATATCGCAGTCGTAAAATACGGAATCAGAAATAAGTAAGTAAATAACTAGTTAACTAAATAATGTCACTGACATAGTAAAGCAATTCTGACATCCATAGATGAATTGCTTACATGTGTCGCCCGCACAATCATTGAACGTATGGATTATAAATTAATCTTTTGAGACAGTGAGGAATAATTTTCTCTATTATGCTCATGTTTTTATTAACTATGTCAAAATCTTATTCAGTGGTAAATTACATCAGCAAGGTGGTACATGAGCTAACAGAACAGAGTCCTTTAGATGTCAAATATTAACATCGTAGCTCTCCATTGAACAACAAACGAATAAAGACCGGATGCGGGCAGCGCAATACCGGTCATTGTGGCTCTCTTTAGGGGAGTTGTTTGGCAGATGATGATGCATAAAAAAGATTTAAATATAGTCAGTAGCCTACATACATAACAATTTTGCCGTTAGTACTAAAAGTAATGGAATTTAACGTAGATTGGTCGGATTGAATATGAAAGACGGTGGCTTTGAAATTTAAACTTTTAAAATATTTCTTTAGAATTATTATCGCTATAGAATTTTCCAAGATTAAAAATGTACTATTAACTATAAAATTACATACAATATTTCATCCCTTTTTACCCCTTTAGGGGATGAATTTATCTTCTTTATAATATTAAGTTTAAATGTGTGTTAAACAAATCATATAAAAATAATAATTTAAATGGTATTAATAATTTTGTTTAATTCTCAAAATCGCCGTCTTTTCATAAAAGCTTAGTGAGAATGTATCTTTAGAATTTTTTATAATATTATAATTATATAATTATTGTTGTTTTTTTTTTCAAATCAGTAACATCGAATTCATGTTGTATAAAATTTATAAAAAAAATTATTGATTTTTCAAACGTTGTAATTAAGGAATTTAGTTTCAATTATGGGTCAGTTATCATCTGACGGAAGATACGTCGAACGTACCGTCTTTTGTATGGTCGACGCACTAACGCATCATCGGTTATGTGTATGGTTGGATATTTTATGATCTATTTGACTGTTTCTGTGTTACGCGACTGACGATACGCGGCGTATCATCCGTCAAATATGTACCGACCCTAACTCCTACCGCAAAGGATTAAGAATTATAAAAAAAAATTCTTCCATACATATTGACGGTGTAGGTGTTGAATTTGTATGGAACCCGTTGATTGCGGGCTACGCCAAGCCCATAGTGTAGTGCCGCTGGCTACACAGTGTGTTCTCCGTAGAGAAACACATAGGGCGAGACTCCACCAAAGCGGAGACGAGATGAGATGTGTCTCACAACCAATCAGCTTGCGTCATTTTGACAGCTCAGCGCCTAGCTTCAGCACTATACAATATGCTATTTGGTTCATTACGAGACATCTCCTCTCATCTCCGCTTTGGTGGAGTCTCGTCCATACGGCTATGTGAGCGACGCATGCGCGTTTTTTTTAGAAACAATAGGTGTGTTTTTCCTCAGTCAACGGGTATTAAATATAAATTTTATCGCGGTGTGGTCTAGAATCATACTGAATTCATGATAAATACTTACGTAACAAATTCCTCCACATTTTATTATGTATTTTTATATGTATGTAAAAAAATATTGTTTTAAAAATAAAATACATTCTCGAGGTAAGGGTTAATATCGTGGTACGGTGCTAGATGGTTGGTTAGACGTGAATAGATGTGAGATCGCTTCTTGGGACACACGGACTTACAAAAATATAAGCTCCGTTTTTTCTTGTATACGGGATTATTGTTAATTGACATAAAACATTGAAAAGGGGTATTTCTGTCATAATGTATGGAATAGCAGATTTTTTTTCATGATTTCAGGGTTGGTCCCATAGTAAAAGTTGTTCAAAATGTTGAGTAGAGATAAACTACGATAACATGGCGCGCCCCTCTATACAACGTGGCGCTACCATGGTGACATTAATTTAACACACGTATAGGGTTACGCATTTTTGTTTTATATAAAAAAGAAAAAGCCATAAAACGTTATTAATTAATGAGTTATTTCAAATTTTAGAAAATAGCATCTTGGAGCAACCTGTATTTAAAGAACTCTAGCCCAGCGGTCATTTGCCGGGGTCACGGATACTAGCATCGTATCAATGAAATTAAAACGAATAAGCAATACTAAAAAGATGAAACAAATGCAAAGAGTAGGCTAATTGAAGGAAAGAGAGATCCCTTTGTCGGCGAGTATCGTAGGCGACGCAGACGCAGGCGTCGGGTGTCGTCGTCCCTTCCCCCGCAACCTGCGGATCCTTTTTATTTTTTAGTGCTCGTCGGACCCATGCCCTTGACACACTTATTGATGTGATTACTCGTGCGCATAATAATAGTATTTATTTTCGTGAATGTTTCCGCGAAAAAGACGCTTGCTTATTTTATTTATTTATTTTTGTGTAATTAGTATAATTGTTAGATCATGGTACTGCGATAAAGACGCTTTGCTTTGTTTTCGTTAGTTTTCTTTCTTATTACGATAGGTACTTACATCTTTGGCAATAAGGACGTTTTTATTTGTGTTATTAGTGCTTGTGTTAACCTGTGATCGTGATGGCAAATACTCATCCTAACTACACGGCAGCTCCACCTACTATTGTAGAAGCTCTTTAGCGCATCTGCGAAAATCAGCCAGTGGATCCTAGGTCTCAACGCCCATATCAACCGTAAGACCCAATCCAATAAAATGAAAATGTGCTACATTATTTTCAAAATCAGCCCAAAACTAGCCTTCGTCAGAATGCGGGAAATGGCTGTAAGGGACAATTTATTTTCAAAAGTGCGGGAGAACATGAAGCGCCCTTTAGCCCTTTGTAGGTATCCGCCAACAAGGTGGTCTCCTTGAAAATTTAAAACACTAAGACTATTAAATAAAAGTGAATTTGATTAGTGATGATGGTGATAATAACAAACAGTAATAAGAGAAGGTGATATGTGATTAACTACGCTCGGTTTCTTTGTTATTATTATGTCGTCAAATTACAATCGGACCGATCTCAAGTACCAGGCGCAAGCGAGGTTGCCAGCGCGCAAAGCGAGACGTTGCCGCTTCGAGTAAACGTAATTCAACCAGGTGATAGTATTCTAATTTCATGAATGAATTTTTGTACAGAGTGATCCCAATTTTGGTTACTTTTTTATTATTTAGTTTGTTCGAAAAAAAAATTTTTTCAATTAACGTATTTCTGTAACCTTTCCTATTGAATATGATTTATGGACACTAGCCCTATTCGTGTGTTAATTTAATGTCACCATGGTAGCGCCACGTTGTATTACTATTTCAATGTAGTCACATACTTACAAAAGAGTTTGTATGTTTTTGTAAGTGGTCTCAGTACGCACACGTGCTATGTGAGACTTTCAAACGTTTTAGATTTTGGAGGGGCACGCCATATTGTCGTAGTCTATCTCAACAATGACCCCCTTTTTTTAGATTTCTCGTCAATTAACAATCATTCTCTATTACAATACACTTTTGGATTTAGAAAAAGCAGGGGTATTCAGCCGGGAGAAGTGAATTTATAAATTTTGGGTCTATTTGGTAGAGTATGAAAGAAAAAGGACAATTTAATTGTCTAAATTGTCGATAAAAACTCATTTGAGAAAAAGGTTGAATATCTCTGGCCAGTGGTTGAAAACCTATTGTTATAAACATATGCAAATTGTAATTTTATTTAATGAAATGTAATGACATTATGAAGAAAATTAGTTACATGTTATTTAAAAAAATATTATTTTATTCTTTATGCATACAATCTGCGATTTTATTTTAAAATTAAAAAAGAGGAATTTAATAGGTGACTCTTGTTGTTTTTTCAACGAATTTGCTTGTTATTTTTCTAAGTTACATAATGATAATGCATTGTGATGATATTTTACAGTTATTATTGGAATGAAACAATGTATAAAAATACAGTTTAGTATTTAATTACCGTTTTACAATACGGTGTAAAAAGGGACACGACAAAATATAATGACAGAACAAAAAACGAACACATATTTGAATGACACAATTCTAGATACTTCTTAAAAGTAAAGACAATAAGGTTTACGTTATAGAAACTGTTTGGTTTACGTTCAAATTTCAATAGTTATTTTGAAAATAATGCAACGGCAGTCACTGCATTTAAGATCTTGCTTCTCTGTCTTCAAATGAGTACCTATTTGAATAAATCCACCGGATAAATAGATAAAAATGTAATCTTTCGGCAAAATAAAAGAACTCATTTGATTTTGAAAATTATTCACCAGATAACCGAAACATATCTGGCAGCAGTAAAACATTCATGTTCTAGAACCAAGTTCAAATCGATAGTACAATGGTTGAGTATCGAACTCAGATCATTTCTATTGCCAGCCCGACAACAACCGTTGGGCTATAGTGATTTTAAAAATACCTGTAGAATATTGTCACTTTGTGTGCAGCGTTGAAATATTTATAATAAATACTGGCTCTTTTTTTATGTAGTTAAAAAGTTGTTTGTTGTCTTTTACATAATGTAATTTAAAAATAAGTATATACCCTCTTGGACTTTTACCTTGAAAATACAGTTAGGTTTAGATCTAGAGCACACGTGCAAGTAACTTGCACAAAAGTATGCAAGTAACTTGCAAGCCATTGTACCAATAAAATGCTACTTGCAAACTTCAGGTCATTACTCATTTAATAGCATCACTTTGACACGGCAACGCCCCAGCCGAAACTGTCTCGTAAAATTCAATCGTTAGCTGCCGTAACGCCGCCCCTGAGCTGTCACCTTAATTATCATGTCATTATACAAAAAACGGATCATTTTGTTTTATGTAACGTAATATGGATCGAGCAACTAGCTTCAACTTTCGGACTAACTGACCGACTTCTTGACAATTCAAAAGTGCAGATAACTTTTATCCAAATAATAAAAATGACAGTTTGACATATTTTCTATACAAAAGCTGTCAAACCGCCATATTTATACCTCCGTTAAGATTTATCTGACAATTGAAAAATTAGCCCTAATTGAAATAAATGTTTTGACTTTGACTTACGCCGACGGGCCCTTCGGGTGCGAGTCCGACTCGAAATTGGCCGGTTTTTTTTATACTATATATTGTTCAAGAGGTTATAAACATTTTTTGGTATATTATGTAAAAGAGAGCCAACACACACTATAGTATATTTAATTATAAGTTTACGTTATCACTAGTGTAAGTTGTAACATATTTATAATATGTTTTTTCTCTATAACACTTTGTTCTATGGCTTCCAGACTGTTTGCAGCGATCTCACTGCGTGGGATGTGTTAGGAATATTATTATAAAAATAACTACAATAAACATGTGTGGTTTTTTATTGTAATTGTTTTATTTTGTCATCTTGCATTCTTGCTCTGTTGATGTAGTAACTGATGTTTTGAGTTACGGCAACGATTTTCATGAAATTTTATAAACTGCGCAAGCGCAGTTGCTGCTCCTGACCTTTGTCGGTTGCCGTTGACGTAACCACTCCATTTCTCTCTTCGACAAAAAATCGGTTACAGATTCCAGACGTCAGAGGCCCTTATGCAGGCAACTCTTGCGCAAATAAACAGTGTATTACATTTTTTTTATTGGTTTTAGGAGATTGGCTTCTGTAATCAAAGTTCTTGCTGCGAGGACTTAAATAGCCATTTTCTTTTTATGTGTGAGCGTTTTGGGCTGGTATGATGATAATGAGCGTATGTATCAATGTTATGTATATTTTGTAAAACTTACAAGGTGAAAGGGACATGAATACAATTTATTTAAAAAAACGGCTGTTCCATACAAAAGTCCATTATCTACAAGGTTAAAATGTATGGAGAACAGCAGGTTTTTTTTTTCAAGAGTTTGGTTTTGCACCCTAGCTTTAGAACTCATGAAGAAAATTGTAAAATAAAACAAAAAAACTGGACTTTTCACTATATTGACGAAGACACAATGCCACTTCACATAGCACGCGGACTACACACGAATAATTTTTGTTCCCGGCTCCCACTTATAACTGTTGAAGCCGCTTCGTACCTTTTGAACGAGGTTGTTGACCATTGAAGGCTTTTTCACGGTTTCCATGGAAGTGTAGTACACAATATTCGTTGACGGATCACAACTTAAACTCTCTTCTGACCTTCTTCGAGAAATTTCTGAATAAGTTTCCTGACTTAATGAGGAGGTGGACCTTCTTAGCCCTGAACGGGACCTGTCGATGCTCTGGACGTTGATCTTGCCGTCTTCAGAGACCATGTCGACCCTGTTCTGGAATCTATGGTTTAGGATGCCAGCACAACTGTGGAATTTGGAGAATTTGTCGTGGACACGGTGCTCCAAGTCCACGTGGAGACTTAGTTGGCGTCTGAAAGAAGAAGCAGCAATATGAATGAGCAATTCGGGTATTGGCACTACCAATCAACTGACATATTTTTTATGATCTGTCAAAACGCGATATCCCCATAGATTTTTGTAGGGTAATAGCAAACTGCCGTCACTTATTTCCCAAGTCAATTGACTTACTACTTATCGATTTCAAAGCAAATAAAAGTCTAATTTTACAGAAAAAAAGAAAAATTGTTTATTCACGCGAAAATGACGCACACAATATAAAAAGTAAAAGTAAAAAAATGTACATAATAGTAAGGTAGAAAAAAGTAAAAAGTAAAAATCAAAAAAATACAAAAATAAATATGCGCCATTACCGCGCGAAAGGGCTTACAGTTAAATGAAAATATAATCGGTCTTAAAATAAAGGGGGTTTTTTATAGAGAAGTTGTGTCTTGGTATTATTAAATAATGGTGTCTACCTAACTTCCTCTTACCTGTAATTGAATGTTTCGCCACAAATATGACAAACAATTGGTGAACCGTGCTGTTCGTGTTTCAATGTCATCTCAGATTCGACGGACGAACCATTCTTCTTAATTTTCCGATGAAGGTTCACGCAGCTAAGCGTCTGCTTGTCAGAAGAATCCGAAGATTCCTCTACAGTGTCAATCTCCGTCTTAGATGGCGCTAAATTACACTCAGAGTATCTATTCTTCTTGATTTCCGTTAGCATTTGTTCCGGATCAGAAATTTTATCGAAAAACGAGACGATTTTCTTTAGCTTATCTTCTGGGACTTCGCATTTCGATAATTCTGGGTCCGTTTGGGTGTTGCTGGCTTTCTTGAAGGATTGTCTGGTGGTTGAAGGCACGGAAAGGTTGGTTGCTTCTAATTTAGATATACCAATATGTTCGTTCTCATGAACGAATTTGTCGTACTGTCGTTCGAATCCTTCGTGACAGTAATGACAGAAGAATTTTCTGTCAGCAAAGTGGCAGAGATTTAAGTGGTCGTTATAGTTTATGATGCCTGAAATAGAGAAGTTAATCAGTGGTATGTTTGGTGAACGAGGGATCTGCAAATGTGCCGGGGAGCAGCCCTGATATATGTTAAAGTTACTCCACGACACATTTGACTGTGAGACTTTCAGGGAGTAAAACCAACCTAGTGGTGGATCCAGGAATGTCTTATAAGGAGGGCTTGACCCTGTTTCTTTGGTCACAACATTTTAATTAATTACAAAAGTACCCTAGGTAAGGTATGGTTTGCAAGTTTGATTATAATAATATCATGTTCACCCTGAAGATTTGTCAGATGCTTTTGGGGCCATACGACTTGTCTTAAAAACTTACCGTAGGAAATCATGAGGCATCCCATGATCGGGCAGTGGCGAGGTGTCGTGTCCGCCAAACAGTTCCTCTGCACCGATTGCACGTAGGACAAAATCACTGGAGTATTCATATCCCTCAGTGCAATCTCAGAGTGTATCTTCTTAGGGCGCCGCAGCCTCCGAAACCTCAGCCCCCTGCGCCGTCGTTTATCACAATAACTGTCCGAGATATTGTTATCGCTGGCAGCATAAATGTGACCATTTGGCAGAACATAGTTCTTGTAAGGTCTCTCTTGACGGATACCGAATAGTCGTTGGATGAAGCATTGGAAGCGGGTCAGCTTTAGCCGCGTCCTCTTCTCGTTGATCAGGAGGTACGGGACCCGGTGGGGTTCGCTCGTCTGTGTAAACTCGCACTCCTGACGCTCGCGTTCCCGGTCGCCCTCTGCCGACATGTTCCGTTCCAAAATCAAGTTTTCTCGCGAGTCTTGCGTGGCTGCGTACTTGTACTCCTTGGACGCTTGAGACTCCATCTGCGTGGATGTGGACAAGCACTTTTTGATCTTCAGGTCTCTAATGACAGCTGTTGCTATAGAATCTTTTTCTACGTCAGAGTGAATGGAAACGTCTCCGCTGGACAGTTCAGTGGTACCGGCGCACGCGTCTGTCTTCGTGCGGTGAGAGCGTTTTTTCCTTTTCTTGTTCGCGTCATTGTCCTCCTCCAAGTACCCGTCAGGTCCGTTGGACTCTGGCAGGATACCAATGACGCTTGCATCGTAGATTTGGAAAAGTTTTTTCAAGCATTTGTACTTAGCTTTGAGGACCTCATGTTTTTTCTTTGGCACCCATTTGTTTGTGAGGTGCTCGTCTTCCGCTTCATTACGTTCTGGTATGCTCGTTAAAGTCGGTTGCTTTTTATACATACCGCGATACCAGATAGCCAAACTACAGAAAATTTTGATGACAAAAAAGAAAATGACACTAGCGAATACTTCGCAATTTCGATATGGTATCATAACTGTACCGCTTTACAGTTATTAAGTATAGGTTTTTCAAATAATGTTGTCTTGATTCTGGTAAGTGCATGGTGTAGTGACATATTTTGATCAGGCCTGTCAACTTTGAAAACGGAAGGCTGATGAATAAAAAGTGTTCTTTTTATTTCTAGAAGAATGTTTTTCGGCCAGTTTTATAGAATATAAAGGCCGGTATCACACCACTACCTTCGAAACTCTGGACTGCTATAGAGAAATCCCTAATGGAAAAATCCAATAACATTCTTATTCCCCGACCTGGGAACCAAACCCAAGACCCCACACTCAGCAGTCGCGCTTGTGACTGCTGAAAACTATAGTAAAAGAGTTCACATTTATACAACAAAATAAAATCCAAAATATTACTAAAATCTTTTAATTTAATAATAAATAACAATTGTATAAAATTAAGTAGGCCTATTTAAATATTTTTATTAAATAAATATCACTTTTAATTATCCAAACGCGTTTTCGGGCATCAGTAAACCTGCAAAAATAAATAAGACAAAATTATTTAGAAATTGCTATTTCCATGATCTATTTTGTGAACGACAACATTTTTATTTAGTATAGCTTAAAAGGCCAAGGGTTAAAGATAGTACGCTCGCGTCTAACTTTTTAATAATGGCCGTTACGTAATTATTCAAATTTAGAATAGTGATGACCAGAATGTGAGCTTCAAAACTGCAAAAACGGTATTTTTTTTATTTTTTTTCTTGTCTGGCTTCGCACGGTTTGTGCATTTAGCCAATGTCAAGTAATAAGCAAAAACGGTTTTTCTTGATTCATCATGTTATTTATGACATTTTTTTGACGTTTCTTTAGGAGTCCGTGATAGTAATAGTAAGAAAAAGGGTTCTGTATAATTAATGGCAATTTTTTCATCGTCAGATATAATATATCATAACGGAGAGATAAATATGGCGGTTTGACAGCTTTTGTATAGAAACATGAAACCCACCTGCTATGCACGCGGTCATAAAACATATTCCGCATCCCGCGAAGAAGGCTCTCACAGCAATCTGTTAACAAAATATTATTTTCCATTAGGGTGTCGTGAAAAATTCGCAAACGTTCAGCAGTCACGCAAATTATCCAAAGCACGCGCCATCTTCAGCGAGAAAGAGTGAGTATAACAAAGCTCTCAAACGCCATGCTTATTACATAAAACAGTCTTTATACTCACACTAGATAATACTTCTCTCTGGTTGGGCGCCATGGCGGCGATAGCCCCAATCATGATGCCTGCAGACGCAGGGTTCGTGAACCCGCACAGAGAATATGTTGCTATCAACTCAGCTCTCGGCTAGAAACGAATAATATAACATGGCAACATTACTGGTTATAGACAGGGCCGGATTAAACATGTTAAAAATATTTTTTGGTAGTCAGGTAGGGGCCCATATTTTTATTCATGAAAACGCAATTTTATTTGTAATTACGCAGTTTTTGTTGATTACATTACGAAGGTATGCCATTATCCTATTCAATAGAAAAAAAAAATGAAACAAACGAAAAGAAATAAAATACTTTTAACGATTTCCTTCAAAAATGTATTAATTTTCTTTTGGGCCCGGAGACCTGTTTTGGATGTGGGACACCTAGGCAAGTGTCTACATTGCCAAATGGATGCGGCCCTGGTTATAGATTAGAATAGTCGTTTCTTAACCTACAACGATCGGTTATTTTAAATAAGAATAGTCAAATTACAGGTCATAAATAATAAATTTTGCCAATGAAAATATTCCTATAAAAATATTTACCGATAGCAATCCGTCCCTCTTCATCTCCCCCATTCTCTGGTAGGCTACAAACTCGTTGACTACAGTCTTCAGACCTATCAGAGACCCGACCAGCTCGCACTCCTCCCATGGCACTCCTGAATTAAAAATAAATGAATATAAGACAAGGGGGTAAAAAGTAACAGGTGTTAAAAGATACGGTACCAAAAGTCACATGTTTTTCCCATTATTGCAATCATTTTTTTGCTTCTGGACCATAACTAGGAACCGGCTGGTTATGTAGATATTAAATGTTAAAGTTCAAAGTTTTTAAAAACGTCTTTTTGGGATTAAACCAAACAAAACTCTTCTCTGATCTGTCAACCAAGGGGTACTTATCGTATTATCCTAAGCTGTTACTAGGTTGTAGAGGCCAGATAGGCAGTCGCTCCATGTAAAGTACTGGTATTCAGCTGCATCCGGTTAGACTGGAAGCCGACCTCAACATAGTTGGGAAAAGGCTAGGCAGATTGATTGAAAATCAAACAAAACTGTGCCAAGACTAGCCTTTTCCCAACTATGTTGGGGTCGGCTAAGGTAAGACTGGTTGTCAGACTTTCGAGCTTCTGACGACCCGTAACGACTGCCAAAGAACCACGTAAGACAGCCGGGACCAATGGCTTAACGTGCTTTCCGAGGCACGGAGGAGTCTCGGTATGTAAAGATGGTCACCCATCCACGGACCAACCCTGGCAAGCAGAACACAACTGACCACAGTAAAAACAAAACTCCAAAGTCTGCAACGCTTAGCGAGCGTAGCAGCCACCGGATGTATGAAAACCACTCCATCAGCCGCCTTAGAGTACCTCCTAAACTTGAGACCTCTAGATCTTATCATACAGGAAGAGGCTAAGATAGCCGCCTTAAGATTAAGGTCGCACGGACTGTGGAAATTAAACGCAGACACAACACACTCCAAAGTTCTGCAAGGGGTTCTAAAGGAAATACCACTCCTTGAGGCACCCATGGACAGAACTTCATGTCACCACATCTTTGATCGAAGATATGATATCCAACTTAAGGCGGAAGCCGAAGACTACTCTGGCATCAATGAAGTTCGGATATACACAGACGGATCCAAAACCAATTATGGTACTGGAGCTGGCGTCTTCTCAAACGACCTAAACATCAAAATGTCAACAACTTTAGATAAACTTAACACGATCTTCCAAGCAGAATGCATTGGCATCACCAGAGCGGCTCAAGCAGTTGCAGCCAGAGACGTCAGAGATCTCAACATTAAAATTATCTCAGACAGTGCATCGGTGCTTCAAGCGCTACAAAACAACACTATAAACTCTGCCCTCGTTTTGGAATGTCATAATACACTCCAACACATTGCGAACACAAACAAGGTAACCCTGCAATGGATAAAAGGGCACAGTAACTCACTGGGTAACGATGCAGCCGATGAATTGGCTAAAAGAGGTATGAAGACAACAGTATACGGCCCGGAACCGCTGCTTCCCATACCTCAAGCCCAAATCAAATCATGGCTACGTAAGAAAACCGAGGAAACACACCATACGGAATGGAGAAACAGTGTAACCTGCAGGCAAACAAAGAATGCAGTTCCGGAAGCATCAAAAAGATTTGCCCGCAGCCTTATTAGATTGAAACGGGACGAAATTCGGATGATCATAGGCATCATAACCGGCCACTGTCCCCTAAACAAACACCTATTCACCATAGGTGTGACAGACAGCCCTCTGTGCAGAGGATGCATGGAGGCGGAAGAAACACCACAGCACGTGCTCTTGGAGTGCAGAAGCGTGGCAGATCAACGGGCACGGACTCTCCAATCGCCGGTATCGCTCCCCGAAGCCTGCAACAGTCTGAAAAGACTGCTGGCATTCTGGGAGGATCTGGGATGGTTGGAGTAACTCCTCAAGGATATCCTTTTCATACGTACAATGGCCCAATAAAGAGGCTAAGTGCGGAAACAGCCCAGCTAACCTAACCTAACCTAACCTAACCCTGGCAAGCGTAGCTTAACCTGACGGATCGACCCGTGCGGCTGTTATTACTGAATATGACCCATAAAACAAAAAAACCGGTAAATGCTGTAATATAATGTAAAAAGTACGCATGCGTAATTCACTTTTTTTTTTTTATTTGAAAAACTGTTTTCATCGGAATATAATACTACTTAACAGAACATAAACAAATAAATTAGTTATGCCTGAGTGCAACAATAGAAACTAAATGGGTAACATAATATTAAATATACAATGTGAGTCTTATGTGAACATTAGATATACTTAATATCTAATGTTAATGATATTTAAACGTGACAATTCTTGCAGTGACATTGAAATAATGCAGCTTGTCTCCGTATGTAAAAAATACAGATAATAAATATTATAATGTTTGTTTCCCTTTCAATTTGAAAGACGACATGTCGAATCGTTTTAATTTTATGTGTTACAAACTCCATTAACATAATTGTTAAGTCTGTTTACTTACATAAAATCTAATACTCATATTGTAAGGCTGAAGATAATTATGTTTGTTTAGAATAGAATATTTATTTGCGTAAAACATGATATACGAGGGTTTTAAATATACAAATTGAGGCACAAGCATGTTTAGCTAGGTTATGACAAAGCATGCATAATTTGAAAGACAAGTTAAGGTAACAATAATCGGTATTTTTTTAAAACCTCAACATTTTTTATCTATTAATTCTTTTAAACTATCTCATAAACGGTTGGACCGATTTTGACAGGACTTTCACTAGCAGATAGCTGACGTTTTAAGGGGTCGCTTTACTTTTATTTATTTATTTAAACTTTATGCAACAAAAGTACAAAGGCGGACTTAATGCCTTAGGCATTCTCTAACAGCAGACCAAAGGTGGTGAAGAGATAACATGGTAGGTGAAGATTACTTTTATGTAAAAAAACCTGTTTCGATTCGTTAATTGATTTACTGATCTGTTTTACTTAGCAAGAGTTTGAGTTTGTTAAAAATACCATAGGTTTTATCCGCGACTTCGTCTGAGACCGCGAAACCCGACATGCACGCGGACGAAATCGCCGCCATTTTATGCCAATAAAAACTGCTCAAGAATATTGTTACTCTGTCTGTATACCATATCTCTAAAACTTTTACTCACCCATAATCCAAGACAAAGGTATGAACACCTTGCCCAAAATCCACTCCAGGTTGATGTCAGGATTGCCCAGCATCCCCCCACAATAGCCCAGCGCGCCGTTGATAAAGGCTATGAAGGCCACAAAGGCTATAATGTTGGCTACGATGTTCAGGATTAAGGCTATGCCGTTGGTGGCGCCTCTGGTGGCCGCGGAGAGAACTGATTGGTCTTCACTGTGAAAGAAATAGCAAATGTTGATTTATTTATATCTATACACCTCGACTGCCTCGTTGGTCTAGTGGTCGCAAGCGCGACTGCTGTGCATGAGGTCTTGGGTTCGATTCCCAGGTCGGGCAAAGTGTTATTGGGTTTTTCCATCAGGAATTTCTCAGTAGCAGCCTCGGAGTCTGGATTTGTTCCCGGTTGATGGCAATAGACTCGCCCCCTATTACATGGGACTAAAAACATAACTGGCGAAATGTGGGTGTACTAATGGATACACCTCTGCCTAACCCTTCAGGGATTACAGGCGTGATGTTATGTTATGTTTTATATCTATACAATGAAGTAAAATTGAAGAGTCTGTTTGTAATATGAAAATAAAAGCTTCTTACTGTTTACGAGGTAATTGCACTTGATAAAACCATAGGTATGTTTTACTGTCTATCTGTTCGTTTGTGCGAAGTAATCCCCTAAATGGCTCGACGAATTTCGATGCTATAAAAGGTAACTTAGGCTATTTTTATTTTTACTAGCGTCCCGTCCTGGTTTCGAGCGCGGTGGAAAGCGACTTTGTTTTTAACCCCCTACGCAAAAATGGCGTCGTGTTATAAGTTTCACGTGTCTGTATGTGCGTCTGCCTATGGCATTGTAGCTCCCGAACGGATGAACCGATTTTGATTTTGCTTCCTTTGTTGGAAAGGTGAATTAGTCGGAAGTGTGCTCAGATCACATTATGTTTGATGAAAATGGTCCAAGATGACCGCCCGTCAAGGATGTTTTAAATTTAATTTTTATATACTAAGTATGTAGAGATTATTTGAAAAAAAAAATGTATTTTCGCAAAAAAAGAACCGTAACAGTCATTTAAGTAAGCAGATGAAGACGCGGGCAGATGCTAGTACCTTTATATGTATGGCTTGTATGGATAAGCACTTACCACTGCACAGGCTGAATATTATCCACTGTGGTCAGTGACCTCTTAGTCTCTGGCATCAGAAGCTTGGAGTAGCAGATGGCGGCTGGCGCGGACATGACACTGGCTGTCACCAGATGAGCTGGTTCCGCGCCAAACCCGATGTAGGATGCCAGGATCGTGCCTGATGATGGACAGGTTCGAAGGTTAATAATTATTGCTATGCCCGACAGGGTCCATGATTGTTTCTATTATATCTTATTTTTATTTACCACCTATGTACATCATGGATTGCAATAAACGATTTTGATTTTACAGACTGATCTGTTTTGATTGTAGTGATGGCCCAGTGGTTAAGGCGCCCGCCTCTCATGCTTGAGGTTGTAGGTTTAAATCCGGGCAAGTACCAATGTGACTTTTTCAATTCATATGTAGGTACCTACTTTCTAAAGTTTATCTTGGGCATCATTGACATCGGTGAAGGAATACATCGTGAGGAAACTGGACTTATACCAGCCTATTAAAAAATGAACTAACAATTTTAAATGTAGCCGGCATGACAGAAGCAGATACCTACTTAGAAACAGTCTGTAAACGAAGGCTCAAAGTAACAAAATTGTCATCCCATAATAATACAATAAAAAGTCGACTATTATTGTTGACTATAACCATCGCATTATTCTTGCAACAGTTCAATGCTACTTTAAAATCTCCTTAATTAACAAAAAATCATGGAAATTTAAACCAATTACGACCGTTCGGATAAATCCAGACATCTGAGATAACAACGTCAGTTAAAAAAGTATATTTCAAAGTAATTTGAGGAAAAAAATAAACAATAGACAATTGAATTTGATGGATCTTTTTTTTACTCACAATAGAATTGTCATTTGACACTGACAGGTTGCTAATTTGTCACAGATAATAAACAATCTTTGACCTTGATAAAAAATAAACATTTTAAGATTAAAAAAACGGGGTCATTTCAAGCATAATTTTAATTTTATTAATTTATTGCACTTATTTATCTAAAGTATTTATTTGAAAGATAACGTGTTGTTAAGATAAGAAAAGAATTTTATTACTTGATAGCGCGAGAGATTAAAAAAAAATTTGAATGTTGATAAAAATTAAATCATTCTGAATCATTCTGATTGTAAATATGCGTTGTGTGTTGGCTTATCTGTATTAAGAAATACTATAGAGGTAAAGTTCGTTTTCTGTTTGTTTGTAAGCGATAATCTCAGGAAGTACTGATCCGATTACAACAATTATTTCACTGTAAGAAAGCTACACTCTTCTCGAATGTTTTATGGTATACTGGACTTCCATGCGTGCGAAATCGCGGGCAGAAGCTAGTATTGAATGAAATAGTAGATACAGGCAGGGCCCGATCTAGCTATTTAGCCGCTCCGGGCAAAATAATATTCGCCGCCATTTGCACGAACACCATAATAAGTCATGAGCTTGCTATTTCAAACATGGGATGATATAGGTATTTGACTATTTGTGATATTGTTTTAAATTCAAATACATTAGTCTACTACGGTTTCTGAACAAGTTTACAAAAATTCATGAGGGTATGTTGGACTTAATGCAACCGCCCGGCACACTCAATTTTGCCGCCCCTCATTTTTGCCACTCTGGGCATTTGGCCGGCCGGCCCTAAGGCCTCATTTACGGAGACGCGGGGCGTCGCGTAGTGCGGCGCGGCCCGCGCTTAATTCAAACATATGGCGTTGTATGAGTGCGTTTACGGAGAAGCGATTTTTGACGTACTAAGTAATTTTCGCGCCGCTTGACGCCACGCCGCACGCGACGCGCGACACCCCGCGTCTCCGTAAATGAGCCCTTAGATCGGGCCCTAAGTACAGCCTACTAAGCTTTAGAGATGAGATTGCGACAAGATTTTGACTGTTCTAAATTAGTACTACTGGTTTTCTCATTGCGACTTGAATTTGAACATCACTTAGCAAAATAAAATTAGCTTTCAGGCCTCTCTGGTAGATTTTTCTCCAGATTTTTCGGATCAAATAGCTGAGCCAGTTCAAACCGGCTGTCACTAGATTTGTCCGATAACATTCCCCTATCTATAATGTGACGATAATGCCACTTGATCAGAAAGTCTTTTGAAACCTATCTACAAGTACTTACTGTTGTTAATGGTGATCATATCTAGGTATTATCTACTCATAATCTAAGAGCTCGAAGTCGCGAGGCCTACGTTATGTATGGCTGATTTTTTTTTAGGATAGAGAATTTTGTACTTGCTAGATCTAATGCTTGGCCTTTTATCGGGTATCAGGTAAGGTAAAGGCACCTAATTCCGCGCTGTTTTTAACATAACACGAAAGAACATTATAAATTAAGTATTTATCGGACCTTTGTGTACAATTTTATATTTTTATCAGAAGTGTTAGCTATCAAATTTTTGAAAAATATTTGCAGTTTGTCAGTAGAAGGTTATTGAAGCTGATAAAATAAATAAAAATATAAAAAAGTCCGAGGTACCTTATTCCGATTTAAAAATCGTAATTCCGATGCATTTGGTTCCTAATTCCGAGTATAAAAATAGAAAGGGAACTATGTAGGGAGAATTATACATGATGTTTAAAAGTCAAATCTGTTTATTTTTTATATTAAATCAATTCTGTTTTTATTTATTCTAGTTTTATTCTAAACCCTGTTTTTTATTAATATTATTCCTTAATCTTATAAAAATATAAAAATGAATTAACAATATCAACATTAAAATCTAATTGTTGCGAAATAGCGACCCGTAGTAGCACCGGTAAAAAGGGAAAATATCTAATATGAATATTCTTAAGAGTCTTCTAAAGTCATTTTCTTTAATATAATAAAATAAATAAAATACATGCAATTAAAAAAAAACTAAACGTAAAAAAAATAATTTTATTATATTTTTTTACAAACACACACTCCAATTTTATGTATTTGTATAGATGATTAGTATTCTTTCAGTTACTAAACGCGTATCTACTAAGCACATAAAATAATGAACACTCTGTATTTAAACAGGGTCTTAACTAACTTCGGAATTAGGTTCTCATGTAATCTTATTCCGACGTAAATACATCGGAATTAGGTTCTCATGTAATCTTATTCCGACGTAAATACATCGGAATTAGGTACTCATGTAACCTTATTCCGACGTAAATACATCGGAATAGCGTTTTATGATGCTAAATCAAAGTTTCTAATTCCGAGTACTAAAAAGTAAAAGATTTTTTAATATTATGCAAATAAAATAATGTATAGTTACAATATGAAAGGAAAACAAATATAAAGTACATACATATAATAACAGAACACTTATAAAACCTAATGTCTTCACTAAAATCTTCTATACAACGTATTAATAAAGTACCTGTACAAACAATTTTTGACCTGCTATAATTAGTAAATGCGACGCCACGGTGTACCTCGGAAATAGATTATTAAATGTATGAGTTATTCATTAAGTCAGAACTAACACATTAAAGTTTATAATCATAAAACAGACACCGAAATTTAAAAAAACTAAATGTCTTTAAATTTGTTTTTCCGTGGTATACATCGGCTTTTAGGAACACACTAAAATATTTTGCACCTAATGCCGCGGTATTTTAAACACTTATTTTCTTGCTAATTTGCAAATAAAATACTCAAATCTTAAGTGTTTTCGATAAAAAATATTATCCTTTCAATATTTCAACCTAAACGAAAACTCGCGTTGTATAAAATTATTACGTAAAACACTATTTGGCAAATCGTAATACTCACGTGCATAAGGTCCCAAATGTATGAAGTGTGCTTTCGACGCCGCTCCCCGCGGCAAAATGACCGATTATTTTACAGTGTGACCATACTAAACTCTCCTTTGTATAAATAAATATGAACAGATAATTATTAATTCATTATTTTATCATGCAGACCATAAATAACTAGTAAATTGCTTTAAAAAACTGTTTTTCTAAATACATCGGAATATGATGCCATTTTTAGAACCCCTCGGAATAAGGTGCATTTACCTTATATCTATTATATAAAATTCTCGTGTCGCAGTGTTTGTTACTTAAATTCCTCCGAAACGGCTGGACCGATTTTTATGAATTTTTTTGTGCATATAGGTAGGTCTGAGACGATTCTCAGACCGAGAAACAGACCGTTACCGTTTCTCTATTCCTGATTTTCTTTGTTGGCCGTTGCTAACATCTATGTTTTATACTAAAAAACTGACTGTCAAAAAATGTCGCTAGATTAGCTAGTAATATAGGTATAAAACCAGTCTATAATTATCACCATTGGTCAATGCAGCCATGCAAAGATGACGTGGGTCTCGCGACATCAGGTTCTTGGACTATAAAATTCTATCTCAACTTACCGGATACTGTAGCAAATCCAGAAGACATGACCACGTGCAACTCCGAAGGTGTCTGCACAGCGAGGTACGGCTTAACCAGCAACACTGACTCTGTCTGAAACGAGCACGTTTTGAGGATACTGCACGAGGTGGAAGAGACCTCGTAATTAAAACTTTTACTATGGACCCTCAGATAATTTTATAGGTATAGGTACGATCGAAAGTTTTCAGTACGTTTTCAGTTCGTTTTTGCGTCGGGGGTCAAATATTATTCAAGAGAACATCAGGAACGGACTGAGCATGAGGTCTTGGGTCCGATTCCTAGGCCAGGCATAGTGTTATTGGGTTTTTACATACGGATTTTCTCAGTAGTAGCCTCGGAGTCTGTATTTGTGCCCGGTTTATGGCAATAGGCTCGCTCTCTATTACATGGGCCTTAAATATAACTGGCGAAATGTGGGTGTACTAATGGGTTTGCCTCTGCCTAACCTTTCGCGGATTACAGGCGTGATGTAATGTAGAACATCAGGAGGAATCAGCAGTATACACTCACCATTCCCAGGAACACGTTCCCAACAGCAATAACACTCTCACAGACTGTAGTGCCAGTGGCCGCCCTCAGGACCAGCCCCAACTTCAGACAGAACCACTGCAGCGCCCCCCAGTAGAACAGCATCTCCACCAACATGCTGAAGAAGAATATTACTGGCAGAGTCTGGAACGAAGAAGGAGAATATATATTTTTTTATGTTATTTTAATTCCGATTCCCGCATGGAACGAATATTTGTATGGCCTACAGATACTAAGAAGTGACGGGTCTTGCTGTAAATTTTTAACTGGTGTAGAAAGACGCTTAACGTAGTCGATAGTTATATTTTTTCCAATCATTGCGATCATTTTTTTTTGTGTAGACCAGGGGTACCCAAACTTATTTTGTCTACTCCCCACTTTGAGAATAAATTATTTTCTAGCGCCCTTTTTCACCTACATAAAAACCACCTAGTAGATGAAATTACAAATCGCTCCCCAAGCCTCTACACAACGCCCCGATTTTTTTCTGGGTCTCTTACCCTTTAGGCCTGCAGCGCCCACAAGGGGACGTTATCGCCCGCTTTGGGAAAGCCTAGACCATACTTGGGAAAGTTTTACTTACGGAGATATTGAAGTTAGGAGAGTAGGATTAATGCTGTGGAAATGCGTTCCTTGCGGAGTACTGTGTGGTGTAACTTTGAACGATAGAGTGAGGAATGAGGTTATACGGGACCGTTGCAAAAGAAGATGTAGTGACAAAGATAGAAAAGGGTATGCTTAGATGGTTCGGTCATGTTGAGAGGATGAGTGAAAGACGATTGGCAAAAGGTATTTATATGGCAGAGGACCAGAGGTGAGTGGCAACGCCGGGTGGGTCGCCCTATGAAGACCTACACTGACCTTATTGGTGAGGTCCTTCAGAAAGGTCAGGTGCGGAGTACTCGTAACCGGCGTGCTTATTAAATATGACGAGATGTATGAACGTAGATGAGGCGAAAGAGTATGTAAGGATCGGAGCAGGTGGCGTTCTGTAGTTTCTGCCTACCCCCATGGGAAAAAGGCGTGATCGAGTTTATGTATGTATATGTATGTACCTATATTGAAGTTACAACTTTTTGACATGTCTTTTTACAATAACCAGTTTTAAATGTTAACTACACTGTAAATACGGTCACGAAGTACCACAAAGTGATAATAACAAAAGAAAAACGTTTCCCAGCCAAAAAAAATGCTTAGAGTTGCTTAGTTTCTCGTATGTCGTGCCGGGATTCGTAACAAAACACAGACGTAGTCGCTGGCAAAAGCTATAGTGTGTAATAAATGTTTAAACTCACACTGAACGCGAAGACTCCTTCAGTCCTCACGAGCAGGTCTCCAAACGCGAAGGCAGCTCCTTCCACACCATATGACAGGAACGTGGCTACCTGGGGAGAGAAAAATAATTGATTAAAGTGGGACACAAGAAGAGGAGCTCGTAGAACTAAGCATTCTGTCAAAAATACCTTTCCAATAAGCTACTCTTTAATACGTCATCATCAATACATATGCTTTGTCCTGAATGACTGACTGACGGATTAATGCACAGCCTAAACCGCTGATCGTAGAGACCTGAAACTTGGAGGGTGTGTTCTTTGTATGACGTAGGCATCCGATTAGAAAGGATTTTCCGAAATTCTACCCCTTAGGTAGTGAAAAAAAGGGGCAAAGTTCGTATGGAGAAACCAACTTTGACACGGACGAATTCGCTGGTAGAGAAGCTAGTCTACCATTAAATGTATAGTGTTCAAGATTACCTTATCAGAGAAGCACTGTAGCGCGACCCTCCCAGGGGTCCATCTGATGAATAAAATTCCAAACACGAACTGTATGAGTAGACCAGTGGACACTGTCCGCCAGTTCACACGACCAGGGTGAGCGGAGAACACGAAACCTGAGATTAAAAGGATTTTATTTTTGGAGTTATAGTCACTATAAGGCACGATTTAGATATTTGATTTGTGGCCGCAAAGTGCGACTGCTGAGCATGAGGGGTTTTCCATCAGGAATGTCTCAGTAACAGCCTCGGTGCCTGGATTTGTGCCCGTTGATGGCAATAGGCTCGCTTGCGAAATGTGGGTGTAAGTTAACATCCCTGCCTATCCCTTCGGGGATTACAGGCATGACACTATGTTTATTTTATGAAAAATCAATTTTAACTCAGAAAACCAATATTCTTGGATCCACCATGTTTTTTGGGAGGGTTAGAAACCCTTGGCTTGTTAGGAATCCATCCTCTAAAGCCACTTTAAAGCAACAATGTCAACTTACCTAAAAGCAGTATGATACATAGTCCAAGCAGAGATATGAGCCTCCCAGGGTCGTGTCGCGTGTCCAGGAACAGGTACAACGCTACCAGAACCAAGACCACCACGCAGACACCCCACCGGAACCAACTGTGGTAAAAAAAATTGTTTTTCCCAAAATAAGTTAACTCACAATAACATAACAACATCACGCCTGTAATCCCCGAAGGGTTAGGCAGAGGTTTACCCATTAGTACATCCACATTTCGCCAGTTATGTTATAGTTCCATGTAATAGACTGATTGACAGATTTTCAGGCATCTGACGATCCGTAACGGCTGCCAAAGATCCACGTATGACAGTCGGGACCAACGGCATAACGTGTTTTCACCTACATTTCGCCAGTTAATAAGTCCCATGTAATAGACACATTGTCAGATTTTCAGGCATCTGACGATCCGTAACGACTGTCAAAGATCCACGTATGACAGTCGGGACCAACGGGCTAACGTGCTTTCCGAGGCACGGAGGAGTCTCAGTGTTTAAAGATTGTCACCCATCCACGGACCAACCCCGGCAAGCACAGCTTAACCTGTTGGATCGATCCGTGCGGCTGTTATTACTTAGCCACGAGATCCTCCTACCTCCGCCTCCGCTTTACGTTTCATTGTCAATCAATAGTCTGGTTTTTAACATATTACCAATGACTTGAATCAATACTAGGCTAGATGACACACCACCATCAATTGACGTACTTTTTATGACCTGTCAAAACGTGATTCTTCCATAGATTTTGTATGGCAATATCGAACTGTGACGTCACTTATTAGCAACTCAATTGACTAACTATTAATTGATTCGAAGTCGCAAAAAATCGAATTTTACAGTCTATAGAAAATCAATCTGGTTTTTAGTACTATTAATAAAGTGTTTCTTTAAAGGATTTATGTTTTGGAATTATCAATTAGGGGACAAGAAACTGTAGTTCGTGTTCAGTAGATTGTCAATAGTCGCAGAATATCAAACAAACAACACTTTATATGAGTAGTGATTGTCGGCAAGCTTCAAAAGCACATTAATTGTATCAATTTGTTCTCGTATGAGTACCTAAAATCATTATTAGTTGAGTCAATCATTCGGTCAATGCTTCTCTTTAATAACGGGCTTATAACACGAACTCTCTGACGTAGATTATAAGCCAACAAAAACATGCATACATAACTTCACACCTGTAATCCCCGGAGGGTTAGGCAGAGGTGTACCCATTAGTACACCCACATTTCGCCAGTTATGTTTTAGTCCCATGTAATAGGTGGCGAGCTTATTTGCATCAACCGGGCACAAATCCAGACTCCGAAGCTGCTACGCTGCTACTAAGCAATTCATGATGGTAAAACCCGATAACACTTTGCCCGACCTATTAATCGAACCCAAGACCTAACGCTCAGTCGCGCTTTGCCAACAAAACATAAATGTGAAAGGAGCCAAGTTCGGTAGAGAAACGACTTTCGGAATAGTTGGTATCACCGATAAAGAGTACCGATCCTCTGATCCTTGAATGTCATAACGTTTAGAGGTATGAGAAACCGGGAGTTAAGTTTCTCATCCTCCATTGAAAAGACAGGATCCTCCGACCAGACGGGTGTTGTGTCTGGTGGGCTACTGCCCGACGGTTGTTGTTGGGATTTTGTAGGTATATAGGAATGCTAATGTCGGGGCAATCTTTGATTGCGCGATGTAGGAATTTTGGCAACTGTAGTTCACATGCCGTGTAATAGATGTCACTACATACAAAGTCAAAGTCAAAACATGTATTTCAATTAGACCATTTACAGGCACTTTTGAATAGGGATGATGACTAAAAAATAATAATTAGTCCATCTTTTAGAACGCCAGAAAATAGTAGATACGTATTTTTTCTTTTGCTTCTAAAACTTAAAATAACAAAGTTACAGAGCGGCGAAAGTTCGCGCTACGTCATTATTTCGTAAAATTTTTACTAAAGAGTGACGTC
The DNA here is from genome assembly GCA_949774945.1 of Hoplodrina ambigua. NCBI lineage: Eukaryota > Metazoa > Arthropoda > Insecta > Lepidoptera > Noctuidae > Hoplodrina > Hoplodrina ambigua. The sequence continues at coordinate 1,984,426 of OX458991.1, forward strand.
ACGAGCCCCTACTCCTGAATTTGAATGTGCTGTATCTTTGTCAATATTATTCGTATGGACAAATAAAACAATACGTATCGAGTATTTTTCTATAATCTAACTGACGGACTAATTAGAATCTTGTTGTTTTAACCCAGGAGACATCCCTATTGTCAAGGTGTCGGTCAGTTAGTCCGAAAGTTGAAGCTAGTTGCCTCTAGCCTCTATGGAGAAGAACGAGCAAGAAACTCCGCGACACTCTTTTCAATTAGGTTTTTACAAAATACTGGTTACAATATTCTTGTTGCTTCTGCATGTACGTCTAGCCCAATTAGAATTATTCAATGAGGCCTATTGGTATATCCAAATAAAAAAATAGCTCGTATAATTTACGTTTACTTCGAAGTTAACGACTGCTAATTCCTTCGTTAATGAGATGTTGCGAAGTAAATTGCTTTTTTTAATTACTTCGATTACTTACTCTCATTATTGTTGTCTCACAATTTAACAGTATTTTCTAAGTGGACGATTTAGTTAATTTTACAATTTCCCTAATTAGCTTCACACTATTACGGATATTCAAAAAAAAATACCAATTTGTTAGTCGAAAATGATTATCTAATCGCTTTCCGTCCATTTGTCTGCATGCTTGTTAGCTCAGAGACTAAATGGAAAGCTGTAGTTATGCGTCAAAAATAATACATAGGTATTTATTTAACGTGTAACATTGACTGTATTTTGTTGACTGTACATTGATTTGTAATCGCGTGTATGATCGCGCGATACCGTTATCATTAGTATCAGTGTTAATAGTACATATTGAAATAGTTTGACGTAGGTAATTAAATTAATTATTATTGAGAAATAGATTTGTGCCCGGTTGAGGGCAATAGGCTCGCATCCTACTACATAGGACTTTAACAGAACTGGCTAAATAAGGGTGTAATAATCGGTAAACCTCTGCTTATCACTCGTCGATTATTAATTGAAAAGCAATCAAAAATTAAATTTGACAGTTAATTGAAAACTAATCGGGTTTTCAGGAATAAAATAAAGTATTCCTTTAGAGAAGTTAACATCATAACATCTCGCCTATAATCCCCGAAGGGTTAAGCAGAGGTGTACCCATTAGTAAATCCACATTTCGCCAGTTATGTTTTTAGTCCTATGTAATAGGGGGCGAGCCTATTGCCATCAACCGGGCACAAATCCAGACTCCGAGGCTGCTACTGAGAAGTTCCTGATGGAAAAACCCAATAACACTGCCCGACCTGGGATCGAACCCAAGACCTCATGCACAGCAGTCGCGCTTGCGACCACTAGACCAACGAGGCAGTCAGAGAAGTTGTCTTAGAATTATTAGTTTATGGTGTCAAATTAAAATTAATTATGGACTGATTATTTCAATCGTCAAATAACACTCAACGGCGGGAAAAATAAAGTTTGACAACTTTTGTGTAGAAAATAATTTGAAACTGTCATATTTATTCTTTGGATAAAAGTTGTCAGATTATTAAAAAAGGGTCTTGACAGAAAGACGGACGGACGGACAACAAAGTAATCCTATAAGGGATCCGGTTTTTCCTTTTGAGAAAAATCAGCCCTAAAAGGATTTCCATTATCACAAAAATATCATCAATTTACTCACACCATGGCCCACATCTTCGTGAAGAACGCTTCGACTTTACTCCACACGACCCTCTCGAACCAAGCGGCACAGAACCTCTTCACCACCAGGAAGTAGATGAGGAAGAAGTATATGATGCTGAGGAACGCTATCAAACTGCCGAAGCCATGGCATAGCTCTAAAGGGTCATTGCCTGCGAAACAAACAAACAAACGGGGTATAAAAACACCGTTAGCTACGCATATTGCTCATTAAACTAAGGCGATAACCACACACGGTCTCCGGTCACCATGAAATGGGGCCAGCGGGCGGCGGACTTAGGGGCAGTCCGTGGCCCGAACAGAGACAGACCCGGCAGTAAGGCGCGCGTGGTGTTCCCCGCACGCCTTACTGGAGTCAGTGCGGCCGGTGGGCGACTGTCGCACCGGGTGACGGGACCCGCCTTGTGGCGGTGGCGTGTCAATACCTACCGGGGTGCGGAAGAATGCTCTGAGCGCCCCCGTGCCCCGGCCAAAGGAAATTGTTGGAACAACGTGGGTTTTTATTCGGTAAGAGTCCGACACACCCTTTCGCCTTCCCCGAGGTGGGGACGTTCATGAGGAAGCATAAACCCAGTCTGACTTGTACTTCCACAGACTAGCGCGTTCAAACAAAAAATCTCTTAAGCTTTATAATATTAGTATGCATATAATAGATTATGTACTCACTGTAAGTCATCCAATAATACATGCAACCGAAGAAAAATCCTAATACGATTCCATTCAAAATGAATATTGTCACAGTCTTCATTACAGTACGGTTTTCTTTGATGAAGTCATCTGTGGAGCTGCCCACGCGCATTAGCGTGGTCTCGAGCCAACCAGAGGGCTCGTAGTCTAGAAACTCGTGGGTTATCTGAAACAAATAATACTCTTGGTAGTAGAGGTGCATCCAGGGTAGTTATTTGGAGGAAGGCTTGACTCCGCTGAGTGTATGTTTTCAGCAAAGTAAACACTAAAAAAAGCAAAAAGCGGAAGAACTCAAATGCTTTTGGGGCAGGGCTTGAGCCTCTTAGCCCCTCCTCCAGATTCTGCCATTGATTACTAGTTAAATCTGTCATTTTCGCTGAACTGGGCCCATTTGGCGCAGCTATGGATCACATAACCAGCCACATATAATAATATATATAATATAACACAGAGCATATAATTGTCCCACTGCTGAGTAAAGGCCTCGGATCTTGTCATACAGAGATTGCATAAGTATAAATCATGTTTATTTTTCATTTGTGTGGCTACCTACAACATGAACTGTTTAGATACTTAATTTCTTTATTTTTAAATTTTTTGTTACTATTCTATTACCGATAAGAGCCGTCTGAGGCCTCCCTTTTCAACGGAGGATGAGAAATGCATATTTCTTATACCTCTAAAAACAAATTCGGTTCAGTCGTTTTTGAGCTACAATCCTTCATTTTCAGTAGTAGGAATCCTTCATTTTCAGTATTCGGGTAAAAAATATGTTTTACTTACGTTTCCATTCTTCCCATTTTTCCGCACATCGGCCATTTCGACTTCATTAGCTTCAGACTGCAAAAAAAAACAAAATTGCTAGTCAGTAACTTGCCTGTAGTAACTATTTACTATAGCTACATGATACAACATAAGTCCTTATGTTTCGAAATGAATGAATCGATTTTGATGAAACTTTCTACACATGCAGGACACATAGGTCTAAAAAGGTAGTATAGAGCATTTTCGAAAAATTGTTTTAGATACAGCTAAATTCGGGCAAATCTAAGTTTCAATCAAAGAAACAGAGATTTCCATTTTTTTTTTAAATAAGTCATTTCGAAAACTGACGACCTGGTTGTGGTGCTAGAAACTAGTCTAGTAAAAATTAATAATTACCGATCTGCTCTTAATTCTTGATTTTTTTATTGAGATACTGAACTGTCATTTTTTTTTAAATTTTCTAGTAGGTCTCGCTTATCTGGTAAATCAACAGACAGTCCTACCGTTGGACAATAACAGGCTGGTACATTATTTTCAACCGACTTCAAAAAGGAGGAGGTTCTCAATTCGACGCGTACGTTTTTTTTTTTTTTATATTTGTTCTACGATTACTCCGCCAATTATGAATCGATTTGGATGATTCTTTTTTGTTTGAAAGAGTATAGTTCCGAATAGGTCCCATAGGAATATTGTCATGATCTGATGATGAACTTTGGAGATATGGAACGGAACTCCTTATAAAATCACAGCAGAACCGCCGTAACGAGAAAAATTGCTTTGTTTTGTTTGTTTGTGTAGTCGATGACTGACTGAAGGAAGTGGGGAGGGGGTACGTCAACCCCCCTCCTACCACTTTCCAAAATTTTATATATCTTGTGAGGTATTGTTTGAAAGGGCTTTAAGTAAGGATTTCAAACATTAACACACAAGCACTAAAAAGTGAAAAATAAAAAGTAAAAAAGCTTTTTTTACAAGCTTTTATTTAGCTAGCACTGTTCGTAGTACATGTTGTTCCGTGCTAGAATTGAACCCTCAACACACAGCGCAACAGTCAATCTTTTAGCTGCTGGATCAACCGTGCCGTCTTTTACTTGCTATAATTTAATAGCATACATAACATCACGCCTGTAATCCTCGAAGGGTTAGGCAGAGGTGTACCCATTAGTACACCCACATTTCACCAGTTATGTTTAAGTCCCAATTTAATAGCATTTATTAATTTATAATTATGTTTGTCAATACGTTTAGTTTATTGTAAACAGCATGCCATTGCCAATGATTGTCAATAATATTAAATCATTTTAAGTGCGTAATAAATATTAGCAATGTGTTATCATTAATGACTTGTTTTGTTTAATATCTTGAAAAGAAACACAATAGGTATCTACTTGTCATTTAACGAATATTCGTTACTATAGCGACCTGCCCCGACTTCGCACGGGTGCAGTGTACATATGTATATCATATGTGTATCATGTGTATATGGTGTGCGAAACCGGGGCGACTAACTAACTAACTATACGTGATTACGTATAGATAGGGTGGTCCAGCTCCCTACGGTTGAAAGTTTTTTTTTTTTTAAGCATTTTTTCTTTATGTATATACTAGCTGACCCGCCACAACTTCGTTCGCGTGGTATCCTACCCCTATCATAACCCTAGACTACCCCTACCCTACCCTACCGTACCCTACCCTACCCCTACACTTGAAACAAAACAAAAAAAAGATAAAAAGTATCCTATGTCCGTCTCCTGGTTCTAAGCTTCACCAATTTTCAGCCAAATCGGTTCTGCCGTTCTTGAGTTATAAATAGTGTAACTAACACGACTTTCTTTTATATATATAGATTGTATTTTTGGGAGTCTTTCATTACCCTTCTCGAATTTCGAAAAAAATATTTTTTTCTTCCATTAACAATTTAAATCCATAATTACGCGGTTTTTTTTTGCTAATCGTTTTATTGATTAACAGTTCTTTACATACAAATCTTTAGCTTCATAATGTTTTTTTTTTCGGCCTCAGGGCCCCTAGCCATTACGGGGCCAATTGTATAATCCGTCCCTGCCTAATAAATAATCCGTCCCTGTCTTGTGACTACAATGTGCCATTATCCATGCTTTATCCATTATATATCACCTTGGTTTACTTATAGACGTTTACAACGATTTACTTAGCTAATTACACTGTCAGATGAGCATGACGACAGACAATAGCGTCTCTTTGTACAAATGAGTACCTAGTAAATGTATAAATGTAAAAACATAAGAACAACAGCAATTTACAGTTGGTGTGTTATAAGGGGAAAAATAATTTTATTTTTAGAAGCTTTTTATTTTACTTTTTAGTGCTTGTGTGTTAATGTTTGAAATCCTTACATAAAGAGACCTTTCAAACAATACCTCACACGATATATTTAATTTTGGAAAATGGTAGGAGGGGGGTTGACGTACCCACTTCCTTCAGTCAGTCATGGACTACACGTATAAACAAAGCAATTTTTCCTGTTACGGCGGTTCTGCTATGATTTTATAAGGAGTTCCGTTCCATATCTCCAAAGTTCATCATCAGATCATGACAATATTCCTATGGGACCTATTCGGAGCTATACTCTTTCAAACAAAACAAGAATCATCCAAATCGATTCATAATTGGCGGAGTAATCGTAGTACAAATAGACAAAAAAAAAAAACAAAAAAAAAAAAACATACGCGTCGAATTGAGAACCTCCTCCTTTCTGAAGTCGGTTGGAAACACTAATAATATTGGATATTTGAAGCTTTATGTGGGTGTGAGTGAGGGGGTGTAGTAAAGTGAGGGTGTGTAGGTGTGTGTTAGGTGTTGAAGAGAGGGTGGTGTAAAGATGTTTGTGTGATTATACGTGCCACGAAAGATGAGACTTGACAAGCGTCAGTACCCGGGGTCGCGGGACGTCTTAACAGGATCCGTGGCCCCGAAACGCAAAGGGCAACAGAAGGAACAGGGTGGTTTTTCAGTCAGTAAAAGTCTGAAAGTCCCTTCCGCCGTACTCAGGGACGGATAAACTCATTTAAGGGTTTTAACCACCACAAAAAGAAAACATGCGTCAGTAATGGGGAGCTTGCGCAGGTGATGATGTGCGAAATTGCTAACTATAATCTGTGTGTCTATTCAGGGATATTTCGATTACGTTTAGATTAAATTTTTTTACAATATTATAATGTTTTACGAATTAATAAAGTTAGTGGCGGTGTGTCAATTCTCATCTTTTGTAACGTGTATTGTTACAGCCTTTGACGACATTTTGCATTGTAACTTAACAATTTTACAATGCATATAATACGTGACAAACTATAATGTTACTTCGCTACGGGCGGAGCACCATTTTTTATGCTGGTTAGGTACTTATATATCTACATATAATTAACTTGTAACTAGCTACTTTTTTTTGAGGTGGTAAAAATCATCAAATGAGTCCTTCCGCCCTGGGTGCGGCGGAAGGAACTGTCAGACTTTTACTGACTAAAAAACCAGCCTGTTTCTTCTGTTGCCCTTTACGTTCCGGGACCACGGTATCCTGTTAAGACGTCCCGCGACCCCGGATCCGGATTAATTAGCTACTGGCCGCGCGTCACTTACTCGCGTCTTTGGTTTCTGCACAACACCCGTCGGTCATAGCGTGATGTTATATAGTCTACGGCCTTTCTCAATACATGGACAATCCAACACAAAAAAAAACAATTCGAACCAAAAGTTCCTGAGATTTGTATGTTCAACTAGACAAACAAATAAACTCTCAGCTTAAATTAGTATAGATTAAATAATAAAATATAGTTTAGTGCAGTCAGAGATAACGTAGTTTCCTATTAATTATTTGCGAAAGAATTTTCAGAATAGGACCAGTAGTTCCGGAGATAATAACGTTTAAACAAAAAAACAAACACTTTTCAGTTTTATAATATTAATAATTATTTAATTAATGTACCTGCACAAATGTTAGTAATTTATTTTTTATTTTGAGAAGCAAATTTAATGGAGTTGCCCATTATTTTATAGAAATTAAGCCATCTAAGAATAATTCCTCTGAAGACACTAGATTATTTTTTTTCTTGTTTAGGTTCAAAAGTGCTTTTTAAACGTCTAATTAAAATAAATGTTTTGACTTTGACTTCATATTTTTTGCTTCACCATTTACATATCTACATATTAATACAAAAAAGCTTTGCTAGTTTGTTTATACGCTCTAATCTCCTAAACTTCTAGACAGATTGACAAAATTCTTATTGTTTAAGATAGCCAGATTCATGAGGAATAGTATAGGTTTTATAACATCACGCTACGACCTACAGGAGCAGAGTAGTAACCAAGGAGTGCCCAAGACGTAAGAATCTAATTCTACTTTTTTAGTTTTTTTTTTTAGGTGTTAAAAATCACCAAATGACTCCTCCCGCCCAGGGTTTTTTTAACTGGTTAGGTTTTATCAAGTAACAATTTAAATATACAAATAATGTACTTTAAAAATGCATTAAGTCATATTTGAAAATCTATGAAAATGAGTTTTCAAAAGTTTGTTTCGGTCGAGATTTTCTGGTAAGGATTTGAGGGCCCCCTGAGCTTGAGGGCCCCGCCTAGCCCCTGGGTAGCTACGTCACTGCTCGTGACAGTACACTGTAAAACATAACAACGTGCCTTCTTATCGCATTCTACGATTTCTTACATGCATCGACTACAATTCAAAACAATGGTACAGTTAGATGTTTACATAGAAATTGATTGTTAGTTATCAATTTAGATGAACCGAAACGAATTTAATTGGATACGTTAAAATCTCGCTTAAGTCGTAAAATAATAAATTGTTTCAGTCGATAAATAATTTAATTTCAGCCTTGTTATTGATAAAGTAACTATGCTAGTGATTCTCAACTCAAATCTATACATACATATAAAATAATTAATTATAAAATATGTACAATTTATAAAAATTACAGAAAGGGGAAACCACATTGACAGCGACGCGGAAGAATTTTTTAACGCCCTATCAAAAAAATTCGTCCGTGTCGCTGTCAATGAGGCAAGTTCTCAAAAGGCTGACAGCATTGCCACGTTTTATGGCAATGCTGATTCTTTGGCCTGTAATTAATAATATTTAAATAATAAATTAGTTTAGTTTAATATAATAAAGTGACATTTAAATTGCAGAAAAATAAACCTAAATACATATAAAATGCTTTGTAAACGACTGACTGACTGACGGATCAACGCACAGCCTAAAACCGCTGATCGCAGATATGATGTATGTATGATGTATGAAACCAAAACCTTTCCCAGGCGTGGCGACAAGCGGGACATGTGCAGCTTAAGGGACTACACACACTTAATCAGGTCCATTCAGTTTTTGTCCATAGAAAACAACGATTTTGTATCGCATGCGTTCAGACGCGGAAAGCTGAACGGACGCGTACGCGTCTCATACGACATCGGCGTTTTCTATGGACAAAAGCTGAATGGAGCTGATTAAGTGTGTGTAGTCCCTTAGTATAAACGCAGCTCAATTTTGTATGGACCGCACTTTTTGGGGAAATCCTCAAACCCGCGAAGGTCATAACAATCATTAAAACTAGGTTGATGCAATTGATTTTCATGAATGATTAACTGACCCACGCCAGGGGAGTCCCCTAAAACATAAACAAATAATTTTATCCTTGTTTTTGTTGATAAAATTATCATTAACATAAGTTTAAAATAATCTAGATTTATTATATCTAATCTAGGAATGCTAATTACTTTCAAAAAGACATTTTTCAAAACATATGACGTTGTTTTAATACTTATGTTAAGAAGCTACTTGAAATCTAAAAATACCTAAATTACACGCTTTCAAGTAGAGATAAACTACTATAACTTGACGCGACCTTCCACAATTCAAAACGTTTGAAAGTGTTTGTAAAAGTATTGAAAATATTCACAACGCATGTATGCGTACTGAGACGGCTCCCGAAACAAAAACAAATTAGCGATTTGTTGCTAGACTAGCGGCGTCATTAAATCTGTAATTATTACTAGTATGGCGCTGCACTGACATACTCTATGAAAATGACAGGTGCGTTGTCTTGCGCGGTCGGCTATTTATGGTTAGTTGACAAACAAATCTGGGGCCTTACCACAATCTTTTACAAAACATTCTTATTTCGATAACGTTTTGTTTCAAGCTTATAATAACATTACTCATATTCGTACCATGAACTTCAACTTTCAATATTGTTTTATTCCTGCTAAAGTGCTGGGAAAGAACGAACTACTTCTAGGATTTGTCTATTGCCTGCTATAGTAGAAAAGAAACAACGCTATATGAACTGTATAACGCTGTCCCTTTCACACATCGGTCCGAATTCCTACTATGACGTAAAATTGAGTAAATTATTATTATTTATTTATTTTAAAACATTACTTTGTAGTAGGATCTAATTGTTACGAGTAATTTCCATAAAATGAACCCAAGTATTAAAAGATTTTGCTTTTTAAACAGAAAAAATAAAATAAAAAAGAGGCTGCGGCTAAATTGTGACAATAAGAATCGGAAAAATTCTGTTCTTGTCAGCAATGTCAGCTGTCTAACACGAACGGAATTTAAAAGTCAAAAATTTTAAAATTGATTTTTTGTGGTTAAACTTATTTTAATTCCGGCTTGCTTGTATGACGAGATGTATGAATGTAGGAGGTGGCGTTCTTTGGTTTTTGCCTACCCTTTAGGAAAAACATGTGCTATGTGTGTGTGTTAGCCCTGTCGGCAAAGAGACCCGTCGGCGAAGAGACCCGTCGAAGTAAAGTCTTGTCAGTGTTCAGTCTATCGCCGTTTAGTAATACACTCTTTAAATTATAAACAAAAAATAAAACTTATTTTGTTTCAGGATCTTAAATGCCGTCTTCCCCACAGCCGCTGTACAAGAGTTTCACAAGTAACCAAACCCTGCTGCAGAGTGTTGTTGGTACTACGTGGCTGTTCGCTCGCATTGTTTTGTGGCTGTGATTAGGCTTCCCGAATCACATAATTGTTTAATGGTTTTACAGATATTATGTTAGCCCTATTGCAAGTGTCATATTTATAATATAACTTAACAATTGTATACTCGCGTATATTATTATTTGAGTAAAGAAATTTTATATTTTTGTTTAAACTTATTGGTCTCTATTTACTTTTGCTTATTTCCAATACCCGTATACTAAAATCTCTAGAAATATAATTCAATCGGCAAGTTTACGTAAATAAACACATTTTACTTATCCCTTATAGGATTATTTTGTTATCCGTTTGTCTGTCTGTCCGTCTATCAAGACCCTTTTTCTCAGAACGCGTGGGGGTATCAAGCTGATATTAATTTCAAATATTTAGGTCTACTACCCCTTGAAGCAGTGAAAAAATTAAACTTCTGAGTAAATGTAAAATACATATTTAATATAAACTAGCTTCAAGCAAGCACGTCGTATACACGTCTCATCGGCCGGCGTCGTGTTTTGCTGCGAGGTGCTACGTAATCGATCTCGGAAACATCGGTATACGACACTCGGCCAAAAATCCTCTTCTTATCCTCAAAACCACAAACGATCTATAGTTGATGTCGTGGACCCTCCAGAGTCCAATTGATCTTCACTCTGATAGACTCCACGACTTCCTCAACCTTCGTGGAGCATTGTAGACGTGAAACTTACAGCTGCGACGTAGCCACAGCAGGACCCAGCAGCATGTGCAGCTTTTTTTCGTACGTAGTTCAGCATTGGATTCTTCTGAAACCTCTATTCTGGATTGCACCTTGGTTATTTCCACTTTCAATGTAGTAATGTCCTTTAGAAGCGTATATATAACGTCGATGTGATCTAACGTGACGGGGCACTTTACTAAGATTTCTTGCCACGAATTATTGCACGCCATCCGGGTCTGTCCTCTTCAACATGTCAATGACATCCTGAAGGCTCTTCTCATTTCCATCTCTGCGGCGAGACGGCATCTGGTACAGCTTTTCAAGCGACTGGAACAGCAACAGTTTACCACTGCTGATCTTGTCCTCCTTGAAATTGGACCTAATATCTGCAGGACGCTGACCTCGTGCATGTAGTCAACAGCATGAACTAAAAAAACCACAATGGAAAACCAGCATTTCATTGACTGGTTGAGTTGTTTGGAACTAAGTTTCTCCGGTCAGCGGCGATGGCCGCGCAACATGCGAATAAAATTCGTTACGTGCAACGCACTGCACTCCAAAAAACTACATTTAAATATATAAATTTGCAAAACAATAATACTTCCGTCGAGTCCGAGGAACTTTTTTATAAATGCTAAATTTGACATTAAAACAATATTGCTGGTTGTCAAAAGTCACGTCGTGGTAGGAAAATGAATGAACTTTTAGGGGTGACGTCACCAAAACTGCTAAGAAAATAACATTATTTTAACCTTATTATAAGCTTATTTTAAGGACGTCATGGTACGAAAAGTCAAAGTAATATTATAATAACATTGTTTTAAGAGCTTGTGGTTGGCCCCCTGAAGACGATTACTAACAACTACATACATACAAATTCTTTCATACGGATGTGACTACACACATTGAAATAGTAATATGTAGGGGCGCGTCATGTTAAAGTAGTGTATCTTTTACCGTCTGTGAGTACTAGGCGTTGTAGCGCCATCTGTCATTCAAAATGTGGAATACAAATGACGTTTCCTACATAAAAACATGCAAATTTCAAAAGCAGAACCTGACAATTATAGAATCTGTCAAGTGTAGAATCTGTCAGTTATAGAATTTGGACTATGGAGTCAAAAATAGAATATGTCGAAGAAACGCAGTCAGTTTTTCCTTTTATATGTATTTACAAATCTAATCTGTACATATAATTGTTAATATTAATGTTTATTCAAAACAAACAAACTATTTTTTTACATTTTTGTCTGTTTGTCCTGGCTAATCCCCGAAACGGCTGAACCTATTTTGACTGGTTTTCACTGGCAGATAGTTGATGTTATAGGAGTAACTGAGGCTACTTTTATTTTAGAAAAAGAATTAAGGATAAAAGCCCGCAAAAAACCGACTTTAACGTGGACGAAGTCGCAAGCATATAAGCTAGTATAATTATAAAAATAACACTCACCGATTCCGGTTTAGCCTCAGGATCCATGATGACTATTTATAAATACTTAATTTTAATAAATACTGACTAGAACTAATATCACTTAATCAAATATTTTTTTAGATTTTAATTTACTGTTTATAAATGAACCAAGTCTCTGTGTGTTGCTGAGTAATATTTTAACTTGATGTGCACCATTTTATCTGAAAATAGAGAAAAAACAGAGTTAGTAAGAGTCTATCAGTTAGTCAGAGTTACAATAGGCTCGCCCCCTATTACATGGGACTAAAAACATAACTGGCGCAATGTGGGTGTACTAATGGGTACACCTCTTCCTAACCCTTCGGGGATTACAGGCGTGATGTTATGTTAGTAAGAGTCTATACTAATAACTCATACTATCACGCCTGTAATCCCCGAAGGGTTAGGCAGGGTGTACACATTAGTTATGTTTTTGTTTCATTTAGGTCTGACATTATTCAAGTTTTAAATAATATTATAATACTTTTGCAATTATTCTCTGTTGCTAATTAAATACCATATTTTTGCATGATTTCAAATATATTATTTTAGAAACTTTAAACTGTAATCTTAAACTAGATGCTCACCATATTTGTAAGCCTACTACTGGCATAACATAGCGCTCGGTTTTATCAATCATAATATCTGTATTTCTTTACCTGTGTTAACAAATAAAAGTGATTTGATTTGATTTGATTTGATTTTAAGTGTCCGCTTTATGGCAATTGGCTCGCCCCCTATGACATGGGACTTAAATTTACTGGCGAAATATGAGTGTACTAATAGATACACCTCTGCCTAACCCTTCGGGGATTACTGGCGTGATGTTATGTCTAAGATGTGCGGAGGCCCTAATGTTTACTCCGCGAGCACGTGCTTCGCTCTGTGCACAACAAACGATTTTATAACCTATGTGATTATGATTAAGGTAATCATGACTGTCGGCGCTGACGCACACAATGATAATAATAATAATACCGGCCTATTATTGTCCCACTGAATACCGAAGGCCTCAACTCATACAGAGAAGACATAAGCATTGATCACCACGCTTGCTCAAGGCGGATTTGCGATTTAATAAAATTAATTACTAGTTTCCTGCTCCGATTTTTTTAATTTTCTTTTATACATTTACAAACACTGTCCGGAAAATTACGAACACGACAAAAAAGAATTAGGTATCAAATTTGGTGCAGTCGTTCGAAAGTCGCGTAGGCATACATTGCCGCGATTCATTTTTATTCAAATAAGAATGTATGGAAAAGTCAAGGTTTGCTCACGATGTTTTCTTACACTGATGTCAGTGATGTCCAAGATAAACTTTCATTTTGAAGTGAAAAAGTTATTTATTACTGATCCAGCACTGAACCCAAAACCTCATGCATGGTTGTAGCCAAATCATATTCGTTCCTATTACTTTCTATACTTGTTAGGTTTATTATGTTTTCACAGCTCAACGCAGGTTACAATAAACATAACAGGTATAAGAAAACACTTAACAAAGAGACATGTTTTTCCCATTATTGTGATTTTTTTTTTGTACCGTACCGTACCTGGGAACATGTTGGTTACGGAGATTTTTTTTACGACAATTTGTCTATATTAAAATATTATAATTAAAGAGGTAAATTTTGCGAGATTGTAGGGGGTAATCTCTGGATCTACTGAACCGATTTTGAAAAATCTTTCGCAAATTGGAAGCTACGTTATCACTGAGTGCTATAGGCTATATTTTATTATCAAAAAAATGTCAGTCGGTCATGTTGCATGCATCCGTAAGTACAAAGTATTGCATGCGTTTTGATACACAATATAAAAAAATAACACTATTTTTCTGTTAATAAACTGGTTTAAAAACACTCAAACTACTGCAGAGCAAAGGCTTCTTTTCATACAGAGAAGGCAACGAGCATTGATCACCACGCTTGCTCCAGGCAATTTTAGACTCATTCCAAGTCCAAGTTTCCTCACGATATTTTCCTTCACCGATGTCAGTAATGTCCAAGATAAACTTAGAAAATACACACCTACATGTAAAATATCTACAGAATAATTTATCTTAAGTGTTAGGTACCTACCTATAATTTATTATTGTGAATAGGTACGCGAAGTGGACGACTAACCGCGTACGTACATCGCGTTGTTTTATAAAAACAATTGCATATTATTTTAAAGCCTCGTTATTGAAACAAAGACAGTACTCACCGTTTGCTATCTGGACACACACTAGCAGAGCATTATGATATGACTCGAGATAATATCAAGGAAATTTAAATAAGATAACCAGTTTTGTGTACTTTTTCACGATACATTTGGTCTGAATGTGAAGATATATTTGCTAATTGGTAGGTACAGTCAACAACAAAAGTCGATTAACAATGTAACCTTTTTATATCATTTAAACAGACACTAAACACATAATGTACTTGCTTTCAGAATTTCACGTAATAGGTAAGGGTTTTGTATCTTATTTTATATTCGTTGCGTTTTACTTTTAATATTTAAGAGATTTCAAAATCGGAAATGTTAATTGACTCTTGTTGCTGACTGTACATAACATTCCGAATGGGTGTGTTGCCTGTGTGGGTCAGTGCTTGCCATGGTTGCGGATGACGTTCGAAAGAGTCACCGCGGCCCTGTAACGCAAAGGGCATTAGGAGGAACACGGATGGGTTTTAGTCAGTAGTAGTCTGACACTCCCTTCCGCTCCGCCCAGAGCGGAAGAAGTCATTTGATGATTTCCCATCCTTATACTACTCATAGTCTATGACAGAGGTTCCCAAACTTATTTTGTCTACTGCCCACTTTGAGAATAAATTATTTTCTAGCGCCCCCATTTTTTCACTTACTTAAAAACCAGCTAGAGAAATTACAAATCACTCCCCAAGCCTCTACACATTGCCCATTTTTCTGGGTCTTTTACCCGCCCACAAGGGGGCATTATCGCCCACTTTGGAAAAGGCTAGTCTATGGTAACACTATTCTAGAACAAGGGCATTGCACAACTCTGTGTGCATCTCGTCAGATCACGCGACCTTCGCGCTATTTTATTTGTTCGTTCACGCCTTGTTGCGCACGGGCAACACGCTGTAACAACTAAACGATGCCACCGAACTGGGAACTAACAGTACAATGTATGTGAAGTCGCCGCACACAAACAAGGTTGTCGCTACATAATTATAAACTAACTTCTACCCGCAACTTCGTCCGCATAAATGTCGGTTATTGGCGATCTATATACATTTTGGACCCCGTTTTCATCCCCTTAGGGGGTGAATTTAGGAAAATCCTGTCTTATTAGATGCCTACGTTATACAAAGAACACACTCCAAGTTTCAGGTCTCTACGATCAGAGGTCCTGTTCAGACTGTGTGTTGATCCGTCATAGATAGATAGATAACAACAAAAATTACATAACCTAACATTTCTTGGGTGTGATGTTATGTCATGTCATTTTTGTAAAATGTTCTCTGATAACTTTTTCGACCTACGTATCCTGCAAGCGTAGGAAGGTTAATTAAAATCGGTTCAATAATTTCGAAAAATAAGGACTTGTAAGTTTGTACGAAATGTCATAGCATTTCTGTGTAATGCAACGTTCTTACGAATGGTACAATACAGGTAATAGCTCAGTTTCCAAAGCATATCCATGTAATGTAACGTTACTGCGAATGCTCACAGCGAGTGTACATTTACCCGTAACATTTTGAGTCTGGCGGGGTCTAATTATTTGTGTGACGGGTGTCAAAAACGTCATATTGTCTAACGTCAGTTGACCTCTTCCCTCCCATCTACACTTGGCAACTTTTTGTAGACGATGCGAGTGTCCCGTGTGCAGTAACTAACTTACAAAAAAATATTCGTCTCATTTTTCGTTACTGCGTAGGTATTCTTAGTTCAAAACCTTAATTTTAAAATGTCAAAGTCATTATTGTCGATTGTAGTTTTAATTAGGAAAAAACTGGTTATTAATGATTTTTTAAATCGCATCACAAAGGATATTAGTTAGTAAGACTTGGCCGTTTTGGTACAGATAATTTGCAATTCGAATACAAAGTAGACTATCCTTTTTATAAATATATAAAATAATAAAAAATAATACCAGTCTATTACTGTCCCGCTACAGGGCAAAGGCTTGCCGGGGTTTCGGGACGTCTTAACAGGATACCGTGGCCCCGGAACGTAAAGGGTAGCAGAAGGAACAGGGTGGGTTTTTAGTCAGTAAAAGTCTGACAGTCCCTTCCGCCCCACCCAGGGCGGAAGGAGTCATTTGATGATTTTTACCATCTAAAAAAAAAAGGGGCAAAGGCCTCTTCTCATACAGAGAAGGCAAGTTTAACTTGTACATCACTGACATCGGTGAAGGAAAACATCGTGAGGAAACCTGGAATTGTAATTAATATAAGGCTGGAATCGCTAATCCGCCTTGAGGAAGCGTGGTGATCAATGCTCTTTCTTTTTATATATATTTGATTTTAAATGTACTTTAATTTAATTTACTTTAAAATTAAATTGTTTGTGGCTTTGAAATCAATAAATAGTAAGTTAATTGACTTTCAAATAAGTGACGTCACAGTTCGATTTTGCTATGTAAAATGTATGGATTATCGCCTTTGACAGTTCTTAAAAAGTATGTCAATTGATTGGCGATGTCACTTACCCCATTATTATCAAGAAATAAAGAAATTAAGTTTTAAATGACAACACGCGTAATGAGGCCGTGTTAGCAACTAACTCGGTGTTTAAAGATAATATGCAAACCGGTTTTTTAGATAAAAACAAATAAATAGAAATAATTTAGTTTATTTAATTCATTTGCAACATTTTAATTCTATTTGATAAATATAATCGTGTGTTTATTCCGACTTGTAATGGCCTGTTTATATCTACAAACACCGAGCCGTGACAAATAAAATAATATTATCCATACTAGGTCAGGTGCGGAGAACTCGTAACCGGCGTGCTTGTATGACGAGATGTATGAACGTAGATGAGGCGAAAGGAGTATGTAAGGATCGTAGCAGGTGGCGTTCTGTAGTTTCTGCCTACTCCCATGGGAAAAAGGCGTGAGTTTCTGTATATATGTATGTATTATCCACACTATCTATATAAATAAAAATGAATGACTAAATGTGTTGCTAAGCGCAAAACTCGAGAACGGCTGGACCGATTTGGGAGATTCTTTTTTTGTTGTTTCCGTAATTTACCGGACATGGATTTTATGAAAGAATTTCTTCGGAAAATCTCCTGGAAGGTCGGAAATTTGCACCCGAGCGAAGCCGGGGCGGTTCGCTAGTAATTTTATAAATGCGAAAGTGTGTCTGTCTTTCTGTTTGTTACCTCTTCACGCTTAAACCGCTGAATAGAATTTGATGAAATTTGGCATGGAGATAGTTAAAAATCCGAGGAAGGACACAGGATAGTTTTTATCCTGAAAATCACCCCTAATCCGGTGAAAAGGGGGGTGGAAGTTTGTATGCAAGTATGATATAAACAAGTTCCACGCGGACGTAGTGGCGGTCAAAAGCGAGTTTTTCTTTATACAGGATCATAGAAAATATACCACAAACTTGAAAAGGGGTCATTGTACTTATCATTATGAACAACTTTTACTATAGGATCCCTGGAAACATGAAAAAAAAATTTTTCTTTTACATACATTATGATCGTGTTGAGTAGCATTTTTGTAGGGAACAGCTGTTTTTTTTTTTTCATGATATCAAGACTGCAATACAACAGCTGCTTGTTAGGGTTCCGTACATCAAAACCATCAAACCTTTATTTAATTATTATTTATTGACTTAAACTTTATACAACAAAAAATTACAAAGGCGGACTTAATGCCTTAGGCATTCTCTACCAGTCAACCAAAAGAGGGTGAAGAGATAACATGGCAGGTGCAAAAAATTTTACACGAGAGAAAAATTAAGAAAGAGATTTAAAAATCATTGAAATCAAATAATACCACCACCATATGTACGAAAACTGCTAACAGCAGAACCCTAGGGGGCCTGTCAGAATAATAATAAATATTTTAATTATCTCACATAATCATATAGATTATAAAAATCTTTATAACAAGTGATAAAAGCTTATAATTTACATAGGTTATCTTATCTGAACTAATCATAGAGTAAAGATATTTTTGTTAGTTTGTTTGTAAGTGGTAAATCTCTGAAATGACTGGTTCGATTACTGATAAAAAGCAAAAGCATTGCCAAGTGTCATAGACTATGTATTATTGTAATCATGAAACTTCTTCCGCGTCAAAGTACGCCGACACAGCGGACACGCACGCGCATACGCGGACTTTATACCACGGGGACATAAATTTTTCCGGGATAAAAATCAATCTAAGTGCTTTTCCAGACTACAATCTATCTCTGTGAAAAATTTCATCCAGATCCGTCCAGCAGTTCCGGCGTGATTGAGTAACAAACATCCATCTTTTCAAACTTTCTATAATAGTAGTAAGATTAATTCTACCTACCTACATAATAATATAGTTTAGTAATTACTGATAACCAATCTGTAAAACGTGAATTTTATTGATAGTTGATTGAGCAAATTAAATATATATTTTTTTAAAATAAAATACCTATTTAATTTCTTGTTTTCTTCGTTGTTCTAGTGATCGCAAAGCGCAACCGCTGAGCATGAGGTAGGCCTAAGTGAGTTATTCCATCAGTAATTTCTCAGTAGCAGCCTCAAAGCCTGGATTTTTGCCCGGTTAATTAGGCAATAGGCTTGCCCCCTATTACACATAACTGACGAAATGTGGCCGAATTGTTGGGTACACCTCTGCTTAACCCTTCCGGGATTACAGGCGTGATGTTATGTTATCACTAAGTACCACGTTATAGAAAAATAACAACAAAACTGTAGACGATCCAAACATTGATTTTAACACTCACTCGACCGTAACCAATCTCATGATTCACGCATACTACTACATATTATGATATAACGTATAAAAATATTTGTATTTGCATCGCAAACAAATAATATACAACACAATATACAGTGTGGTTATCAATTTATCAGAAACCTGAAAAAGGAAGGTAATATTTTAATGTGGTACTCTAAGGGCATCAACCTTTGCTGCTAAACGCATAGGTGCTCAAAAAATAGGTGCTCAAACAGAAATACTTCAAAAGGTTACTTGGTCAGGCATAAACATTAAAGAATAGGGTACCGTGAAATACGCCAACATTGCCACTAAGGGTATCCTTGCCCAAATATCTATTTATAAGCAAATTTTTAAATTGCAAAAATACTTTCATAGTGTGGCAACGTTAATAAATTGTGGTAAAACACAGATTATATGTCTGACAATACTGCCTTTATGCTGTAAGTTGGCATGTTTCACGGTAGTTGACTAAGAAAATATATTTAGTCTATCAGATATATTACTAAAAAATTATGTATACGTATTTTTTCTTTTGTCCGGCAAACAAAAAATTACGAAGACACAGGGCTTGGAAATTTCGTATGACGTCACGCCGTGCTACAAATTTTACCACGTTATTACGTCAAAGCCCCCCACTTCTAAACTTTGATGTGATATATCTTTGTAATTTTTTATCTAATTGATAAAACAAAAAATACGTGTTCAATATTTTTTAATAATCTTACTGAGGGACTAAATCGAATCGATTTATTTTTACCCAGGCAACATCCCTATTGTTTGGGATTGCATCAAAGGAAAGGTTTTTGACCTGAGGTTTTCAAGTATTATTACTCCTACCTTAATTAAAATACTGGATACGAATTTTAACGACGTAATTTCGTCCCTAAAAAGTTGTCAATCTCCTTCAGTCAGACAGCAGTAGACCGGTTTTAGGGTACCTGTTGCAATCATTAAAACCAGAAGCAGGCAAGCCGATTGTTTCGCCACTGCACCAAACGTATCACCAATTTAAAAATACATACCTACATAACATCACGCGTGTAATCCCCGTAGGGTTAGGCAGAGGTGTACCCATTAGTACACCCACATTTCGCCAGTGATGTTTAACCGCTCAAAGAACTATATTTTAATAAAAAAATTAAGTACACAAGTACAAAATAATTAGAATTCTCTCTAGAACATAATATTCTCTTCCTTCTATATAAATATAAGAATCATTGTTTTAAAATTGTATATAAATAATTGCTACATAAATATTGTATCATAATATGATAATATTTTCTTATAGAATCATTGTGTCGTGCTGCCAAAATATTTTGTTTTACGACAGTAAATAATGTACGGGACCCGGACATCGTATCTGCTAGCATAAACATACAAAATGTGTTAGTACATTGACATTGTCATTTATTTTTCCTGTACCTTTAAAGGTGTGTTTAAACTTTGCATGTATGTTGATTTACAAACAAAACAAAAAAGAAACAGGTCTCTTGCTTAGGGAGGGATCCCCTTTATTTATTTAAAAAAAATCTAAATGTCATCGAAATATCCCTGAATTATAGATAACTATTTCGTACATCCATACCTGCGCAAGCTCCCCATTACTGACGCTTGTCAAGTCTCATCTTTTGTAGCGCGCATTGTACTTTCTAAGTTAATCTTGAACATTACTGACATCGGTGAAGGAAAACATCGTGAGGAAACGTTCTCTAGCTCGAGCAGATTTCCTAGCTCGGGGGACATTCCCAAGTTAGGGAATGTCCTGTATATACTAAAGGCTATTAACATTTTGATAGATTTACTTAGAAGCATGATCTAAGAATCTTACTAGTTACTTACGCTTTTTTAATTCATGTAAATGACGTTCTAACCTGTCTTTTAATGTTCGAATTATAATGAAATATTTGACTTTGACTTTAAACAGACTTCAATAAAAGCGAACGGATCTAGATGAAAGGGGTTTGAGTAATTTTGTATGGATTTTAACATAACATCACATAACATCATGCCTGTAATCCCCGAAGGGTTAGGTAGAGGTGTACCCACTAGTACACAGATTTCGCCAGTTATGTTTTTAGTCCCATGTAAATAGGGGGCGAGCCTATTGCCATCAACCGGGCACAAATCCAGACTCCGAGGCTGCTACTGAGAAATTCCTGATAGAAAAGCCCAATAACACTTTGCCCGACCTGGAATCGAACCCTAGACCTCATGCACAGCAGTCGCGCTTGCGACCACTAGACCAACGAGGCAGTAATAATTAAATGTTTAATATTCTTTGTAACGACGATTTTTGAAGGTTTTATGAACATTTTATGATCTCACACTAAAATTGCCAGCATTGTATGCAATCTTTTCCTTATCTAAACAATAAAAACTTACCTACCTAACATATTATTTACGATTTTCCTGTTCTCGATTTTGAAATGACGAAAGCACGATTTAAAAACTTGTTTTTTCCCCTTTAGGGATTGTACAAGAAATCCACCAGTTTTTGGCAATTTTGCTGTTGGAGCGAATTAATGTTGCAACAATTACGCCGCGCCCGCCGTAACGAAAAAAATAAATAGCTCTTCCTTACAAAAATGCAATATTTATACAGTCAAAATGCCTCGTTGGTCTAGTGGTCGCAAGCGCGACTGCTGTGCATGAGGTCTTGGGTTCGATTCCCAGGTCGGGCAAAGTGTTATTGGGTTTTTCCATCAGGAATTTCTCAGTAGCAGCCTCGGAATCTGGGTTTGTGCCCGATTGATGGCAATAGGCTCGCCCCCTATTACATGGGACTAAAAAAATAAAACATAACTGGCGAAATGTGGGTGTACTAATGGGTACACCTCTGCCTAACCCTTCGGGGATTACAGGCGTGATGTTATGTATGTTATGTCAAAATGTATGGAACACGAACAGCTGTTTTTTAGAGTCATGGAGACCTACCGCCATCTCTTAAATCAATATTATATATTTTAATATTACTTTGTAATTTCTGTTGTTGTATTTTCAAGTCTCGGCGCTGAGGCGAGCGTTCAAAATCCAACAGTGCTAAAGGCAAAGTAATATTAAAATAATATTGTTTTAAGAGGTGGTGGCCCCCAGTACCTCAGTCGGCAAAAGCCAGACGAGCGCATTTTATTCAGTTAGGTACTATCCAACGCTAAGATCCAACGTGCGTCGGCCCCCTCGCCCCTCGCAAACTCAATTCAGTCGGAATAATGCATGTGAGTCGGCAGACAACTCATTTTGCGTCGCCGTGTGAATCAAATAGAACTTTTATATGAAACCGAATGCAGCAGAATTTTTGCGACCGAAATTCTGCGACTCACGACTCACAAAATTATGCTCTTTTGGCCTAATCCTTATGGATGATGAACCGTCATTTAGTGCAAATTGCAATGATCGGCTGTATAAAAAATAAAAAAATTGAGTCGTCAAATTCTTAAAAATAGAATTTGAATACTAATTTATTAGACTATTTACTTACGGAGATAGTGCCAGGTGGAATTTAACAACAGGATGGTGGTGAAAACTGAAGGGATTGTCATTACAGGTATTTAGTCTGAACGGCCCAAATTACGACGTAAGAGAAAATCGTCTACGTTCGAAAGGCAAATCAGTTCCCAGTTCCTGTTAATACTGTTCTAACTAACACATTCTGTCCTCCATTCTGTCGTACTAACATCGGTGCCCATGGTCCGCTCATTACAACACTTAAAGAATATAATATGCTCAACAAAAAATTAAATTTTAACCTGGACATATTTCACGACGCTTTATGAGGTATTCGAAAAAAAAAATACTAGATAGCTTTGTCTCTGTTACCTAATGTTAGTAATTTTCTACATTTTTCTTTGAATAATAATTTTTTGTTTTTTCTTTTCACAGTTTTGTCCTCTACATTTTTCTTTGAATGATATGTATGCTTATAATTGGTGTGTACATTAGATATAATAATTTGTAACAAGTACATTGTACTTTATTTTTCTCAATGTATAATGTATTCACTGTTAGTGTACTTACTTAATAAATCAATAAATAAAGGCCATATCGATAGAAATACCGAAGAATGAGACCGCTTTTAACCAGTAGGAAGTGTAGGAACACATTTTGATGTGAATCGTATCAGAGACTGTGTTTTATTCTCCAAAATTAAGAAGTTTCTGGGTACGAATGGAACAAATTAAGATTTTATTGCGACAATTAAAAAAAAAAATTCGTACGCGGTAAGTTTGAACGTCAAGAAAGGACATAGACTTCTATTTATTCCGCAACTTCGTCTGCGTCCGCTATTACTGACATTTACGCGGACGAAGTCGCTGGCAAAAGCTAACATATTTTATGAATATTGCATTATGCATTTAAATTGCATAAAGACTCCTTTCAAATAAAAATCTAAAAGAAAAAGTCAAACAGGACATACTTTCTACCTCTCTAACCACATAATACTACGATTTAAAATCCTTACCCTAAATCCATAAATAAAACCACTAAAACACTCATAAAACGTCAAAAACTAAATAAAATAAAAATGAACGCACCTCTTTCATAAATCCAATTTCAAAATAAAATATTTCTGTCACACAATTTAAAAATTAAAAAGTTTTTAACACACGTTTAGTCTATGGCAAAGATGGCGGACGCGTCCGTTTCGCGCCAATCGTTAACACACTACTGACTGATGTTTTTAGTACAACGTGTCGGTAAACGTTTTGAAATTGTATACTTATTTTATATACAGTTGATTTTGCGCGTCAATTAAGAGGAAACGCGGGGATTTTCGCCATACAAACACTGTTTTTTTTTTCTGGTAAGATTTTAATGACATATTTTTTACTTTTTAAAGTAAGTAAATATCAACTATTTGTTGGTATACCTCTATGTTTTCCTTTTCAATGATACATTATTTTTAAAGCACTAGAATCTTTAGAAAATGCTCATCATCATCATCATATCAGCCGTAGGACGTCCCCTGCTCCACTGCTGAGCATAGACCTCCCCTACAGATTTCCAATAGGACCGGCTTGCATCCTCATCCGATCGTCTGTCCTGGTCCACCTTGTGGGCGGACGTCCTACGTTGCTCTAGCCGGTGCGTGGTCTCCACTCGACAACTTTACGGCCCCATCGGCCATCAGTTTTGCGTGCTATGTGGCCTGCCCAACGCCATTTCAATTTGCGTCACTTTCTTGCTTATAAATGCTTTAATTTTCCTATTTATACCGCTGTCAACAGAAGTCTAATGTAATTTGAAACCTACCTATTAATCAAAAAATAAAAACATATGGACTCAGTGTATGTCATGTCCCTCATATTCTTGTTTAAGAAATATATACAGCCGCCGCCGCCGCCTTTGTACAGTGTATTTTTTTTTTACAAGTGCATAAAGTTTAAATAAATAAATAAATAAATATTTTATATTGGTTCAATTTTAGAGAAGGAAATAGGCGAGAACTAAACCCCGAATCATGACTTTTTACTTAGGCTATTCATTCGGATCTGTAGTTGTACTTTTCGCACGCCGAGGCTGGCAAAGCGACAGCGATAGTTTCTTTTAATACCTAATTTTCATCAAATCTCTTCGCCCGCGTTTCCCTCATAAGATATAGCGATGTTTTATAAGAGCTGCATTATCAATGGCCTATAAGACTGGCTTTTTTTTCCTTCCTTTCAATAGAATCATTAAGAAAGATTTTCTTAGATTTATTGCAGTTTAATCGTAGTAAAGTTTTTCTTTTTTGTTTTCAAAAATTATACTTCTAGATTAAACATTGTTGTGAAAATTATAATTATCTCGTCATTCTTGTCCTGATTTCTTTGCAATTACTAAGAATTTTTTTACTAAGATTTATCATTATTGAAGTTAAAACTCAACCTAAAGGTCAGCTGCGGAGTACTCGTAACCGACGTGCTTGTATGACGAGATGTATGAACGTGGACGAGGCGAAAGGAGTATGTAAGGGTCGTAGCAGGTGGCGTTCTGTAGTTTCTGCCTACCCCAATGGGAAAAAGGCGTGAGTTTATGTATGTAAACTCAAGGTTTGCCAACGTGCTATGGAGCGCAGTATACTTGGTGTTAAACTAGCCCAGCATCAAACTTTCATCCCTTTTTCTTCATAGACTTCCCCCATCGTGGGGGTGACGGAGAGGCATACCGGTCTCTTACTGGCTAAACACCGCAGTGTTCCACCTCTGCCTATGGCCGGGGGTGCGGGATTCGCATAAGCATTCACCGCTCCCCCGGCAGGAGTCCTCATACTTGAGCCCACTCTAACCACTGGGCCATCAAATATTTAAAAAAAGAGTAAAGTATAAGTTTTCCTTAAAAAGATCTCGCCATTTCTGCTTAAGTTTGATTATGTTTGACGCGGAAACTGGTACCGTATTATGTTTACCAAATAAGACTTGTGAGATAAAAAAACCCGGCGAAGTGTGAATCGAACTCGCACACGAAAGGTACCGTATAGAGTTGCCAACCCTGCTAAATCTACGACTAATATTATAAAGAGGAAAAATTTGTATCTTTGTTTGTTTGTATTGGATAAACTCAAAAACTACTGGACTGATTTTAAAAATTCTTTTACCATTACAAAGCTACATTATCTGCGAGTAACATAGGCTATATTATATTTTATTTTTGCGCGGATAAAGTCGCGGGCAAAAGCTAGTAATATATATTATAGTATCCTACTGTATTAGAGGCCGAATAAAGACCTATTCAGAAGTATCAGCGTAAAATTAAACGTTAACAGTTGACAGTTTATATTTTGTTATTTTTTAAAAAAATTGTTTTTGTTTGTTATCATGAGTACAAGCATGTGTATAAAAATCGTACACTAATTACCAGTCACCTTATATATGCGGCTGTTATTACTTAGCCACGACCTCCTACGGAACCCTAAAGAAGCAAATCTACACGACATTGTTTCACACGGGTTCAATCATTGATGACATTACCGTGAGACGTTAACCAGTAACTGTGTAAACTGTACAATGGATGCTATGCCATCTGCGTCAATATTTAAGTTTATTATAATGTTACTGTGGCTTTTCTCAACCGTTGTTCTCTTAGTTAATGAAAACTCGACCTTTGTACGTTCTAAGCAATAAGTAAGTACTAAGCTATATTATTTAGTGCTTCATTAGAAATCTGGCAGGCTGTAGGCAGGGGGACCCCTCCCCCCAATGCCTACAGCCTGCCAGATTTATATTTCGTTATTACGTTTCTCAATTTAACTTCGAATACTGATGATCGCTTACCAACGTACCTAATTGACCGATAAACAGCCTAATTTAAGAATACTGAATATTTTAATAAGAACGCATTATGTTTGACCAAAAAGTTTGATATTCATTGAATATAGGTTTGATGTTAATTCAATTAGGTATTCACAACAAAAACCATTACAACACTAGTATGCTAATGTAATGTAAAAAGCACACGTGCGTAATACGTAACATTATGATCCTAGAAGCAGTGCAATAAAAGCCATTTTATGAGTGAGTGTTGGAAAGTTCAAGAAAATTCTAAGGCTACGAATTACGCGGCGCGGCGGTGTGACCTTACGTCAGTGCATTCATTACCTTACTTGGAAACAGATTAGCTAATCGAGCAAGATAATTACTAATCAATTATGTTAAACTATTTCTCAAAGTGGTTTTACACCGGCGAGGCATACAATACCTATAAAAATTACGATAAAAGTAACAAAATTAAATACACTACTCAAGACGTTATCCACAGATTACCTTACAGAATAGCTAGCTGTTAGCAGAACAAATTCAAAATTAACTTATTAACTAATTACTAGGGCCATGATCTCTTAAAATAGTCGTAATTTCACTTTTAAATACCGCTTACTTTGTAAAACCATTGTAAATGGAAGAGTAAAATGTGTTGCGCCGACCCCAAGTGACATGGGACAAGGGCAGGAAGATGATGATGATGATGATTTACTTTGGAAAGCGGATATACAAATCTCGCCTCGGCCATCAAGGCTACTGTATAGCGATGGACATCTTTCGGTGTAAACAGGTAGACGTGATTTCAATTAACGCGCCCATCCCATAAACGCCTCGTAATTTAACTTAATTGATTAAATATTATTATGTTGTCTAATGTTCGGGTTTATTTTATTAGGTTGTTTTAGTAAGTTACCTACATTTTTTGGTATATACCTAATACTTAATTATTATTTTGTGATGTCACTAGGTACTACGTATTTCGGATTTCATCTCTTTTTTATCATTTTATTTAAGGAAAAACCAACAGTAACATAATTGGTGTCGATTCCCTTGTTCACAAACTAAACTAAAATTAGACTATTTTCTTTCCAATTAAAAAAGAAAGAGACGAATGAAAAAAAGAGCTGTCAAATTTATTCAATCTGACACATCCATACAGTTATAGTTGACATCTTAAAACGTATGGAAAAGTTCAAGGCAATACTAATTTGACATCTCTAACTTAGTTCTAAAATGCCACCGTCCTTTTCTTTCGCTGTATGTTAGTAAGAGATACCAATTCTCTAAATTTAGTCTAGTTTGTGAACAAGGGAATCGACACCATTACATGTTTATATAATGGTGTATCATTAAACTAGAATTTTATTATTTACTAGCTTATGCTAGCAAAGTCCGTAGGTACGAAGTCGCAGGGCAGCAACTAGTGTAGGTAACATATTTGTCTTATTAAATTAGTTTGACATATTTATTGAGATATCGTGGGTCGGTTCTTTATGGTACAATTAAGCTCTAAAATGGAAGATGAAGGCGTAAGAGTGTGGAAATACTACCTTAATGAAGATGTGATCGTTTGAAGTCAGGTAGCGTGGGTAGTCGGTCAAGGCAGAACCAAAAAACAATTTTATACGACACTTGTATTGTTAATTTGGAGTTGAATATTATTTATACTTAATACTTAGTAGAAAACTTCAGTTAAAGAGTTTGTTTGTTCGAACGTTCAAATCTCCGGAATTACTAATCAAAGTCAAAGTCAAAGTCAAATCATTTATTTCAATAAGGCCAATAAGGCACTTTTGAACGTCATATACAAAAAAAAATAGGATTGAATCTAGTTGCCCCTTCCAAAAGGTAGTTTTGTATGGAGAAGAATGGGCAAGAAACTCCATACGTACTCTTTTGAAATCAATGTTTACAACATTTGTTTACAAAATCATACACGACATGGCACGTGAAAGCAATGTATGTACTTACCTTATAAAAAACTAATTAATCATAATATTTAAAACAAATTGAGAATTTAAAAGTTAAAATATGTTCAAATATACATAGTTTTCACGTGTTGGAACTACAGACGCCCACTCTTAACATCTCAACCAACATGAA
Source organism: Hoplodrina ambigua (assembly GCA_949774945.1). Taxonomy (NCBI): domain Eukaryota; kingdom Metazoa; phylum Arthropoda; class Insecta; order Lepidoptera; family Noctuidae; genus Hoplodrina; species Hoplodrina ambigua. Next base: position 2,012,896 of record OX458991.1, read on the forward strand.
ATAGTGTGTGAGTCCGCGCAATCTATAACATACTTTAAAATCAATAAATAATCAATTAGTAATCAATTACTTATTACTGCAGGTCCAGGGCCCGATCTAGCTATTTAGCCGCTCCGGGCAGAATAATATTCGCCGTCATTTACACTAACACCATATAAGTCATGAGCTTACTTACTATTCCTAAGCCGCTTTGCATACAGAGCAACTATTGCAGCAATTGGCAAATAGCTGTTTACATACATTTCAATTGGACTGCGCACACAGAGCAACGCGAGTTTCGAGTTGCGGTAATCGTCAACAATTTTCAGTTGCTGCAATCGATGACTAAGTTAGTTGCCAGTTGCCTTAACTTAAGTTGCTCCGTGTGCAAATCGCCTAACATTAGTCTACATTAGTCTACTATGGTTTCTGAACAAGTTTACAAAAATTCATGATATGTTGGACTTCGTGCAACCGCCTCATTTTACCGCCCCTCATTTGCCCGGCCGCGTAGGTCAACCGCGTCGTCAATTAAGGAAAAGGCTAGACAGATGATGAAAATGTGGGCGTAACAACTTGCTCAGGCGCACGTCATGCAACCGGTTTTCCACCTTCCGTTATGTCGTTCGACCAGTTGCATTATTAGGTGAGGTCATCGATCTACTCTAGATTTTTGGGAGACCCGTATCTTTGGTTTCATTGAGGAAAATCGATTCAAATTAACATAAAAATCGGCAAAGTGCGTGTCGGACTCGCACACGAAGAATTCCGTACAATATTTGTCATAACATCACGCCTGTAATCCCCGAAGGGTTAGGCAGAGGTGTACCTATTAGTTCACCCACATTTCGCCAGTTATGTTTTTAGTCCCATGTAATAGGGGGCGAGCCTATTGCCATCAACCGGGCACAAAACCAGACTCCGAGGCTGCTACTTAGAAATTCCTGATGGAAAAACCCAATAACACTTTGCCCGACCTGAGAATCGAACCCAAGACCTCATGTTCAACAGTCGTGCTTGCAATCACTAGACCAATGAGGACGCTATCACATATTAATTACCGAAGGCCAGCGATCGATATTAATCACGTATTTATGATTTCAATTTAGTAGCGATATCATTTGATATTTCGTAGTCATTTTGTTTTTGCATATAATTGCACATGACATACCTACATGTTGGATGTCACGTAGCTTGTTTTTTTTTTTTTGCTTTTAATGGTACCTACCTACCTTTTTTTTAGGTGTTAAAAATCATCAAATGATTCCTTCCGCCCTGGGTGGGGCGGAAGGGACTGTCAGACTTTTACTGACTAAAAAACCGCCCAGTTCCTTCTGTTGCCTTTTGCGTTCCGGGGCCACGGTGAGCTGTTAAGAGGTCCCGCAACCCTAGTAAGTAGCTACCTAATGATTGTCTTTGGATAATCTATTTTCTTTAATCCCTACTAACATTATTAATGCGAAATTAAATCTGTCTTCTCTCTACGTCTGTTACGCTTTCACGACTAAACCACTGAATCAATTTTGATGAAATTTGGCACGGCGTAAGTTTGAACCCCAAGGAAGGATATAGGGTTGTTCCTTCATGCAGTTATGTTGGTAATAGGTTAGTCTAATTTCTGCTGTTGCAAATTAGTTTAGATTTTCTCGCGTGCCGTTGGTTCGCCCTGCAACAGGGTTATTGAATTCTGGCTTTCATCGATTGCAGTGGTTGGGAATAGTCTGGCAGGCTTCCAAGCGGTCAAAGCCATGGCCGTCATGAAGTGATTGCAAGCCCTAGGCTAATATGGATGTGTATGACGTATTTTGATTATTGACAAATTGACTTTACTTCAATGTTTTATTGTCTAATTAAATCAATAAAATCTAATATTTTATAACCTTTGGGCTAGAAACTTATCGTAAATCGCACTGCAAATCACCGATTACTATAGTAATTGGTATAATGACTAAATATTTGATTTAGTACGTAGTACTTTTTTTTTTTAGGGCCTCCCGGGTCCCTGGTCCCTCTGGGCACTTGCCCAGAGTGCCCAGTGGAGAAGAGGGGCCTGGGCACGAAATAAAAACAACGATTTCAATAAATGATTTTAATAACATAACATCTATATGGAATGTGTGTGTAACCTAAGTGCTCACAGTAGGTACCACAAGTTAACACATAAAATAATGTCAACATTTTCTATAATTTTAAATCCAATATTATCTAAATAATCATAAGACAATTTCAATAATTATTCATTTAAATAATAACATAGATATGCATTACATTGCTTTTTATATTGATTTCAAATGAAACGACAACAGAGATCTTTTAATCTTATGTCGTATTGAATACGACAAATGATTAAAACCAATGATTTTTTGTGGAACGACAATTTTAACGGCATAGCGTTTATTAAAATGGCGTAAACACTTAATATTTAAGTCGCATTTACATAATATTTATGACACATTTTTTTTGACATTGCATTTTTTATTATACGCTGTCATATCGTTCATGACAAAGCATTAACATCTTCAATTCATAACATTGATATTCACATTTTTTCTTGTTAATATGTAGATTGTTTTTACACAGTGTTTGACCTATGGAAATTCTTTTTTGTAAAAATCAGATAAGCAACTCTTTTTTTGCCATTAATTTATCGTATTTGACTTGTTTACACTTTCATTCAGTTTATGGCTGTATTTTCTGCTTTGTCATGTGCGTGAATAATTATTTGACGTTTAGCTGTTAGCGTGACAAGCCTTATTAGACAGTAGAATTTATTGATGTTTTTTTATAGGTATGTAATTCTATCATGCTAGAATAGTTCATCAATATTTCCAATCCTGTGATTTTAATTCAAGGGATTTTTCAAAGATAGTTTTACTTTTTCTTTCAATAATTTTACATTACAGTGATATATTTTTTAACGAATTATACATTTTTATTAAATTGACGATTAAGTACAATTATTGTATATTTTGATTATATTTGGAATGTATTAATAAACTCGAATAATTTCAACTTGAGCACCTAATAAATATAATTTCACGTATATACAACACAACATACATATATTTCTCTATTTTTAATACATTAAGTACAACAAGGAGTAGTAATTAATAAATATCACACTACTACATTTTTTTATATTTATGAATACGACAATTATACATGAAGAAGAAAAAACTGATTAACATGTTGTCGTAAATGCATAACACAATAAATAAATAACGATTACATACAAAATACTGATTTATAAAATTTTCTAAATAAGTACTTAGTGCCTGCTTTGCGTATTAACGTACTATTTCAAATACTAAGATATTCTATTATTTAATATCTATTATAACATAATACCAGCTGTCATCAACACAGAAAAATTTCACTACAAACGATTAATTAGTCACAGAGAAGTAAGAAATGAAATGCTCATTATCTAAATTCGGTTCACTGAATGAATTTGCAAAATTCTCAGAGGTAAAGAAAGTCATTTAATCTTACTTTGCAGAGTTTATCCTAGGCTCACAATCATGTCGGGATGAAAACTTAGACCGAAATTATTAAACATTTCTTACCACGCGTTTTGGCTAAACATCATTGCTGTCACTATCACACAATTGTCAAATTACAAATGCAAGATAGAGACGAGAACATACTCGTAGCTAAGTCAAAATAAATGCTAAGTAACTTTTTTATATCTCGGCCTTACACTAAGTTTCTGAGAAGTCTATAAATCATATCTAATGTCAAAACTCATGTTAAATGATGTGATTGGTTGGCGGAAATAAAAATACCAATAAAATCACTTAAATGAGATTGACAACATATTATTTTCAGTTACCTTTGCGAATAAAGGATTCAGTAACAAGCCTGTATGATTTTAATTTCATTTCTTACTGCTTTGTTGTAACAACACTATTGCGACTAATATTATCCCAAACATTTCATAATATTTCAGACTACATCTTCGAATATAAAGCAAATGAGATTTAGGGAGCCTACAGACGACCGACTGTCTTCATTTTAGTAAGACACTGACAATAGGCAGCGATCGAACGGCGACAGTTATCTACATGAAATGTCTGATCGTCTATCAGCACCCTTTCATGTCATTTAATACAAAATATGCAGGTGATAAAGCTAGAATGACGTTTTACTTGTCTAGCAGCCAATTTTAACATATTACTGATACGGTGCGTAGTAAACATAACACGGTGTCTACGACCTGAGGGTAAGCAGACGTGGACAGTACAAGTACATTTTCCAATTATGATTTTGTCTCAAAAGAGGTTGAGTTTATTGCTATAAACCGGGTACAAATCCAGTCTCAAAAACAGATAGCCTACTGGTATCCATCTTATTAACAAAACTGCTTTTACTTCAATCCAAACCTGAACCTTGGAACGAGTTATTGTATTTAGAACTCTATTCTAACTGACATTAAATTTTCAAAACGTATTGAAGTCAGTTTTTGTAGTAACGACTTTATTTCAGTCGCTCTCCAGTAAGCTTGGATTAAAGTTGCAACTCATTTTGTAATTTGACGGCATTCATTTAAATACCAGGTTGATTCGATTCAAGGGTCCAGTTAAAGGCAAAGGAAATGATAAGATTGGCAGCTTAAACTAATCGTTTAAGTCGTAAATTGGTGCTGTTAATATTACTACACAGTAAAACCATCAGTATATGTTTAAACTAGTGATTATTATAATAATAAATATATTGTAGCTTCGAAAGCACCTAGCGCGAATGGTAACACTGTTTTAATACTACATTAATATTTAATTATATCCTCTATTATTTATTGAGTCCTCATATTTTTTTGGAAATGTTGCCAATATACGAAAGTTGGCTGATACCAATATGGGCACCTTTAAGATCTGTAATATACAGTGGGAGGGACATATGTGCTCGATGAGTAAACTTTTACCATGTTTTCAGTATAATTATGACTCTAGACTTCCCAGCGTAAAAATTCGTTGTTAATTAGAAACAAAACCAGCTGTTAAGTACTACCTAACATAACATCACGCCTGTAATGTTAGGCAGAGGTGTTCACCCAGATTGTGCTAGTTATATTCAAGCCCCATGGCGAGCCTATCATCATCCACCGCCACAAATCCAGACTACAAGGCTACTAATTAGAAATTCCTGATTGAAAAACTCAATAACACTTTGCCAATACCTCATACTCAGCAGTCGCGCTATGCGACCACTAGACCTACGAGGCAGTCAAGTCTGTTAAGTACTAAATTGGAATATTCGTAAGACCATGATGTGTAGAACAGTTGATTTGTTTTAAAGCGATATTTTCATAACGCTTGGTAGTTTAGAATCCACGATGCCTCGTCTACCCTGTATACAGATTAGCTGTTTCATTTTTTAAACATTTGCAACATTTCCAAAAGCAACTATAATTTTCCTATACAACAATACTCTAATAAACTTTATTTACTATAATAACATTAAATATAATGGAATGACACTAAAAACTTGTCAACGAAGCGGCTGCAGCATCTTTTGTTTAAATTTCAACGTTTTTATTCAGCATACGCAGCGCTTTTTTTGGACAAAACGACGTAAATTCACCACAATTTTTACCACATTTATTATATCAACATCTTTATATACATATAAGGAATCTATTCACGACGAACACATATGTTTTTAAAAGCATGAATCGCTTAAGGTTCAATTTCGGCAGTTACCATTACACTATTCTATGATTTTGTAGCCCCAAACTTAGAAGCTGCTAATATATTTTCGACTCTTTTAGTAAAAATTGAGTAAGATGCATTTATGGCTGTCGTAGCTGCATCGGCTTAAAAAAGCAATATTATGGATTATATGATAATACAATTACTTGATTACAACGATTGGACAATATTTTCGTAATCCCAAAAGTGATTACGATAATCTCAATTCACTTTTTATTTAACAACGATTATGAACGATATCATTACTAGAATATTTAAGGCGACTTGCAACCAGTAATCATTAGATACATTTAACGCTAAACATCATTCTGTCTCTGTCAACTTCGAATAATTTGACAGGGATGCAATGATGTTCTGGATACGTCTAGCGCTGAATGCATCTATTGATTCATTGTGCAAGTGCCTCCAAGCAAAATGGAGTTTATTTAACACACAAAATACATAAAAGTTTCTTGATTATGTTCGTTCGAATTATAAATGCATATCAGTCAAATGTGGTTTCCAAAAGTGGTGAACAATTTTTAATTAGTATAAAATATAAATTATAACAAAATTCAGCTACTATAAAAAGAATGTATAAACCCTAATTTAAAAGAAACAAACTTCGCTTTAGAACTTATTTTAAATAGGAATGGCTGAGATAGACTAATTAAAGGTATATAGTTAGCCAAGGAAAAGTTTTAATTTAGGCTAAACATAGCCTTTTCGCAAGCCGATTAAAGATTAATTTGGCTTGGAATTAAAATAAGAATTTGAAGTACGCAAAATGACTAAAAATCGTTGTTTATTTCCAAAGTATAAAAAAGGAAGACTTCTAAGGAAGCTGCAAATAAATTGTCAATTAGACAATAACAATCAAAACCTCTTTTAAACATCGTTACATTTCTTTTTAAGAGAGCTTTATTCATTTGAAGTTCGTTACGAAAAGTTTTGACAATTCAATTGCTAAACTGCTAAACATATTAAATTTAAAGATAAAAACACAGTGAAAGGAATGTATGTTTTTGATGTTAATGTGATAAATGACAAATGCAATATAGAAAAATTGAAAAATCTACACATAATAAGTCAAGGAAAGGAGTGACGAATAAAAATAAATGATTTTCTTATCATATCTCAGCACAAAAAAACTCCGAGTCAATAGAAATTAACTAAATATTCCTACACTATTATGTACTACTTATATTATTTCTGCAGTTGCTAATATCTCATTAAGCCATAGTGAACTTTAGTAATTCGTAATTTGGTCTAATTTTGAATACGATTATTTTATTTTTATATTTGACCACCGATTCATATACGACAAATGATTAATAAATTACACATTGTCGTATTGGGTACGACAGCATATTAACTGTTTGATTTTTTGAGAGAATCGGCAGTATTTTTAGATTCTATTAGTGTTTAGTGGCGATTAAAGTAGTAGAAAAAGAATTGCATTGAAAGTGATTATCAAATTCATTATTAATACAAAATATGTAAGTAAACATAATTAATTTAAATAATTAACGTAAATATATTAATAAATATTTAATAAACAGATTAAAACCCAGATCATTATAGGCTTTATTTTACAAATACTAATTTAATTTGTTTTTTAACTGTTTTTTTATTAGTAATTCAAGAAAATAATATTGTCAAGGTAATGTAAGTGTAACTCAAGTAAGAATAATAATAATAATATATAATTATTATTATATTTTAACACCGATAAATGGAATATAATAATGGCACCATATACACCAATCACTTCGTATGGCAAAAAAAAAATATAGGAACGAAAAAGTTGAGCTAAATGAATGTATAATAGGCAAGGTATGTATAATAAAGCTTTGCATCCACATCAAATTTTAGGAGACTTTCATAATTAAATAAAATTAGGACACCCAATCAATCTAAATATACAAAAGGGTTATTCACCACGAAATATCGAAAACCGCTTGACGTACAAATATGAAAATTTGCAGGGAGGTAGTTTATAGTTAAGTAGACGTACACCAAGAAAGATTTTTTCAAAATTCACCCCCTGTGGGGATGAAACGGGCTTCCAAAATTTGAGTTGAGAATCACAAGTACAGTTTACCTACTTGAATAGGCTAGTTGAGACCACCAAACAATTGATATAAATTTTATGAGCTGTCAAAACGCGATTCTTCTATAGATTTTGTGTGGCAATATCGAGCTGTGACGTCACTTATTTGGGAACTCAATTGACTGACTATTCATTGATTTCAAAGCCACAAAAAATATTGAAATTAATCGGGTTTTCAGAGCTAAAATAAAATGTTTCTTTAAAGAAGTTATGTCTTTGAATTATTAGTTAATGCTGTCTGCTACCAAATTTGACGAAGATGTAAAACTGCGCTGTTTGTCGTGGTTTTTTTCACCACTGTTAGTTCCAGAGATTAGAGGGCACAAACAAACAAAACTCGATCGAAGATATCTCGTAATAATTATGACACCAAAATGGACACATACCTTTAGTTACAGATTATAAGAAAAATAATAATAAATCTATTATTATGACGTTTCTAATAAGATTATTTCAATTATTTCTTGCGTTCTGCTCTCATAAAAACTATTAAACTTATAATCTTATTATTTTTCTGGTCTTTTCGTCGGTCTTCTAGTGAAAAGACCGATCTAGAAACTAATCTATTGTTTGAACATGTTTACTTTCTTATTTCTACGTTCTTCTCGGTCTTCTAATCATATTATTATTTCTCTTCTTAGCTATAAACAAAATCTATATAAAATAATAATCGTTGTTGACATGACACAAGCGTCTACTGCGGTCTTTTACGGTCTACTCATTATTTCAGTAGACCATAACCTCAAAGTTTATAAATAAAATAATAACAACTATTGGCTTGTTTAATAACCTTATACCGACGGTCTTTTCATGTGGTCTACTTGGTCTTCTTAAATTTTCGTGAGTAGACCCTCCAGTTCTAAGACTTCTGGTAGTTCTACGGCTTCCAGACGTATCGATGACGGATTGAAGGGGAATTGTACAGAGAATATCATCTTTGAGTCCATTAGAAGGTTTTGCTGTAAAAAAAAAGAATGAAATGAACTAATGTCTACGTAATACGGAACCCCGAAAACTAGGTATACATATAACATTCTAGATCCATCGTTCAGGTTTGTCTCGCTCTTAAGGAAGCTATTTTTGGGAGCACAGTTAGCGTTTGAAATGACGATAAAGAACTTTAATCTCGTAACATTAATGTTCAAATTCATTTGAATCGCTCGTTCACATTTGCTTAAAAGGAATAATATGTCAAAATCAAAGCGTTTATTTTTACTGGCACTTTTGAATTTTTAAGGAGAGCTAGTTGCAACATAATTTGGATTTTATACATAAAGCAATTAAAGTATATTTTGGTATATCTCACCGGTTCCTTGTCTGGGTTGGTGCCGGCTTTCTCCAGCATCTTCTTCTGTATCTCGTGGATGAACTCTCTGGTGACCTTGACCTCGTACTCCTCTGCCGGTGTGTACATATTCAGGATCTGAAGAAGAATAAGAGTAGTTTTATGCTGTGAACACCTTCGCGACACTTAGGACTTCCTTATTCTTAGTTTTTTGACTGCCTCATTGGTCTAGTGGTCGCAAAGCGCGTCTGCTGACCATGAGGGCTATCCATTCCCAGGTCGGGCAAAGTGTTATTGAGTTTTTCGTCGGGCAGTGTTTTTCCATCAAGAATTTCTCAGTAGCAGCTTCGGAGTCTGAATTTGTGCCCGGTTGATAGAAATAAACTCGCCCCCTATTACATGGGATTTCAAACATAACTGGCGAAATGAGGATGTACTAATTACACCTCTGCCTAACTCTTCGGGGATTACAGGCGTGATGTTATGTTACGTAAATAGTATGTAAATTCATTGGCGGTGTCTTCTACTTATATTGATCATTTTGATGGACATACCTTGCAGACTTGCATCGCGTTGAGGTTGGCACACATATCCACAGTACTCTGTACGTCCTGCATTGACTTGCGCGCTTGAAGCAACTGTACAGCTTGCGTTATCGGCTTCAATACACTTAGAATTTCTTCCACCTAAAACAGAAAACAATATTTTATATCTAGTCTAGCGACTCGCCCGGCTTCGAGTGCAATGTGGATACTAACTGTACGTATAAACCTTCCTCTTGAATCACTCTATCTATTGACGAAAACCGCATTAAAATCCGTTTCGTAGTTTAAAAGATCTAAGCGTACAGACGGCGGGAAGCAATTTTGATTTATACTATGTAGAGATAGTACCCGTTTTTTAACACATTCACTGCCGGGTCAAACTTCCACTAGCGTTAGTCACATGAGCCTGATGTGGCGCCTAACGGGTTAACACAAAATACACTTTAAAAAAAGTTGGAACTATGACCGTTAAAATCTCTGCAACCAGAGAGACACTTCTTGACTATGGTTCGGAACAAACAAAAAAAAAAACAAAATCATTAAAATTATGCTAAAAAAGTCACACTTCGTCTAAGTTCGGTTCAAATGGTTCTTAATAGTCTATACTAGCTCCGCTTTTCGGCTTTGCATCGACCTTCCAAACACCCTGTATAACTTTCGGCTTCATCAAACGTCTTTTTGACATCCTTTATATGCAACAGCTGATTTTAATTAAAGTATAATTAATTACAGGTGATTTTCAGTCTATATTATAAAAAATCTAATAAACTTACGCTCTTCTGTCCATACTCTGCAAGATGCTCCTTGATCCAGGTCTCAAGATGCGAGATGTTGTACCGGATCTGAAGCCCTTTGGCCCAGCAGCACAGATCCTTGCGCAGGAGCAGTTGGTTCAAGCTGTATGCGCAGATGTAGTAGAACAACTGGAACAAAGGTAAAATATTGTAAGAATAAACTTAAAACTATAAGACTGTTCAGTATTTATTTTAAGGGCAAAGCCCGCCGCACTATTCCTAACCGCTGCAACTCCTGAAAGCCAGAAATAACAGTGGCGACCAACAAAAGAAGCGCCGAGGCAATGAAGCTCGTCGAGCCCCGGAGACACGATTCAACTGTCTAGGATCGCGCAACGAAATTAAGAGGGCGTAGTAAGCAAAATTACCAATCTTTTTTTTGATTTTACATAAACAATTCTAGATTTCTAGGTTTAAAATACATATGTATGAAAACTACATGATATTTTCGAGGGTTCTCATTGATCAAAAACATAAAATAATAACATTTTCTCGATAGAAAAACATCACGAAGTAGCCTCTAACTTTTTTATTTTTTCTATTTATACACGATATTATAATGACTATTATGACAAAAATTTGATAATTAGTTATATTTAGACATAAGTGAGGGTTTTGTCTAGGCATTTTAGATAATTCCTTTTAGTTTTGGAATTATTACGATAAAACACTTTTGGCATATACTACGTTTTAATTCCGCGAAACAAGTCATCTGTCGTCGCACTTTGACAGAGCCTCAAGCATATTTTTTGTTTCACACGTCAGTCGCTGCCGCTCTGTTGAGACGAGAGGACTACACTCAAATTTTTGGCTGCTTTGGTGGTCGAAATAAATAGTAAAATGGGAAATAATAAGAAAGCATTAAAAAGATTTCGAAACGAGAACATAAAAATACAAATATAAATTGAAAGAACGGCTAATTGTCGGGGGTAATTTTGAGAGTAGGCCCCCCTACGCACTCGCGGTTAATCGCTGGGGCGGTAGCCGCTTTTCTATTATCGTACGCACGCCACATAATTTCAACCGCGGCGGTTGAACACGGGGCCGCGGCCCGCTTCTTGGCTGGCCACCATCAATATATACGCACTGGCGGTTTATGGGCGGTTTAGTCTGCAGCGTTTCTAATAAAGGATGAATCTAGTTATTTTTTATTGTGGTTTTTGGTAATAACAATAGACAATACAAGCTGTAGTTTATGGACCAACACGCCTTTCAGCGATCCAAACGCTCGATGCAGTTTCATCGCGGTTGACCATCATGGCGGTCAGTCGCTGTTTCAACGACGTCGGCGGTCAATTGCTGAAGCGTAATAGGCCTTACTTGTGCCGATAGCCGTTATCTGCGGCAGGTAACACGAATATTCAAAGTATCGTTATGTTATTTTTACATTGCTTCGTTTATTCACACCGGATCGAACTGAGGTAGTACTTAAAAGGCATTGTATTTTGTACAAAAATAATAAAGTCGTTGTGTTACATAAAAACCAGAATGTCATAGTAGAGGCACAAAAATGTAGTGTATAGTATATGCAATATAAATATATGATTTTAGATGGTCTGAGTTTGTTATATATTTATATAGGGTCACTGTAGTATTACGAATTTAATTATCCCTTTTGACAATAAAATTATTCCAATTCTAAAATTTATTATTGTTTTTCGTTCAAATATGGGGAACCGTCCCAAATTACGGCTCGTCAGTGAAAGGAAGACTCCAGTCTCCGCACTAAGTGGTCATCAGTGACCAAGTCGCGAGGAAAAGTTAACATGAGGTCAATCTTTACGCTTGTAGACTGCTAAGATTACCAACTCTTTAATATCGAAATCGCGGCAATAGTTTAGTGCGGGCCAACGTACTCTTTTTTCCAATGAGTTTTACTTCGGAGTTCATCTCAATTCAAGAAAAGTGTATTTAGCCAGTACCTGGTTGCCAGACAATTTAAGAATCTTTAAGAAATTCATACTTACCAATTTGTAACGATCATAATTCATGTTTTAATACGAGTCAATTTAAATGCGAAGGGATACCCTCACGAGATTATGGAACCTATTGTCATCTCTTACCAACGAGGTAGGCTAAGCAATCTTATTCATGCAATATAATGTGCGCGAACGGGTGTGCCCGACCTTGCTGTGTAGCAAGGCCGGTGGTTTTTGTTTTTCTCCAAAGGTTGATCTAGGAAGAGGAGCTTTCTTCCGCAGGTCACTATTGACAACCTAAAACTCAATACGCCACGACGATGTAGAGCCGTCGATGATGACTTTGGGAGGTCCAATAAAAAAGGTTATTAAAAAGTTGCTTGGAATGTTTATTTTAATTAAACTATTACTAGCCATTACTTTTTTCAATCCCTAAAACCTTATTATTTCGTTCTTGGCAACATTTTAATTTTTATACAATATACGTCGTTCCAATATTTGTTAACATGTGAACACTATGTAACTTTGAATATACATATGTATTTGTACCGTCAATTCCTAATTTGTAATATAAATTTCTTTTGCGTGTTATTATTTATTAGTTTTTATGTAAGGTACAATGCATTCACATGTAATTACGTATGACTGTAGTATACAAATAATAATATTGTAAAACATTGATTCTAAAAGAGTACGTATGGAGTTTCTTGCCCATTCTTCTCCATACACTCTCTCCATATATTACCTATTGGAAGGGGCAACTAGATTTTTTTTGGGGTATTCATTTTTTATGGATTCATGTTCAGTATCGATGGTATAGTCACTTACCTACTTTCCTGCAGTCATAGGTACCTACTGTGAATACAGTAGTATTATGTGATTATTTTACGTATACTACAGAAGAAACGTGACGAGCGAGCGCGGCTAGGTTCACTTGTTTTGGTGCACAATCGTGTCCGATGTGAGGGGAGGAAAGGGGCGCGCGGGTGAATTTTAAAATTTTGCTGGCTTACTGCCCGCTCTTAATCAGAAAATAATAGCGGAAGACTGCCTTGTTGGTCTAGTGGTCGCAAGCGCGACTGCTGTGCATGAGGTCTTGGGTTCGATTCCCAGGTCGGGCAAAGTGTTATTGGGTTTTTCCATCAGGAATTTCTCAGAAGCAGCCTCGGAGTCTGGATTTGTGCCCGGTTGATGGCAATAGGCTCGCCCCCTATTACATGGGACTAAAAACATAACTGGCGAAATGTGGGTGTACTAATGGGTGTACCTCTGCCTAACCCTTCGGGGATTGCAGGCGTGATGTTATGTTACGTTATAATAGTTTAGGCTATATAATATCACGCTACGACTCAAGAGCAGTAATGAAAGACAACTGACTACGGGTGAAAACGCAGGGCTAATAAATAAATAAAATACATAACGTAATATTACATACATACATACATAAACTCACGCCTTTTTCCCATGAGGGTAGGCAGAAGCCACAGAACGCCACCTGCTACGATCCTTACATACTCCTTTCGCCTCATCTACGTTCATACATCTCGTCATACAAGCACGCCGGTTACGAGTACTCCGCACCTGACCTTTCTGAAGAACCTCACCAATATGGTCAATGTAGGTCTTCCTATGTTATATTACCTGTTTAAATATCATAAGTCTAAGCGGCTGGTCGACGGCGAAGGTATGCAGATGGTCGTGTGTAGCGGTAAGCTCCAGCTTGAGGCGCTGGGGCCCGGCGCCGGCGGCGGGGGGCCGTGCCGGGGGCCCCGACAGGCCGGATATCTCCTCGTGCTCCAGAATGGCCGGCACTATCAGCCTCTCTAGCTGACGCTCCAGCAGGTGGATCAGACCTGACGTGATAAAATTGAATATCAGATATCGAAAGTCCAAATATTAAAACGTCTTGCTAAAGTGACACAAATAATAGTGCCGATTCCCTTGTTCACAAACTAAACTAAAATTAGAGGATTGCCATCTCTTACTAACATACAGCGAAAGAAAAGGACGGTGACATTTTAGAAGTAAGGTAGAGATGTCAAATTAGTTTTGCCTAGAATTTTTCCGGGTTTTTTTAATCAATGCGTTCTGACATGTCAACTGTAATTGTATGGAAGTTACAAATTGACTAAAATTGACAGGCTTTATTTATGTCGGTCCCTTTATTGTTTTATTGGAGAGAAAAAGATGGAAATAGTCTAACGCACGCCAATTATTGTGAAAGTGGTGCCGATTCCCTTGGTCACAAACTAAACTAAAATTAGACTATTTCCATCTTTTTCTGTCCAATAAAATAAGAAAGAGACTAATGTAAATAACGAGCTATCAAATTTAGTCTATCTGACACATCCATACAGTTATAGTTGACATCTTAAAACGTGTGGATTAAAAATACGGAAAAGTTCAAGGCAAAACTAATTTGACATCGCCAACTTAGTTCTTTAATGCCACGGAATGTCACCGTCCTTTCCTATCGCTGTATGTGTCAATTCTCTAAATTTAGTCTAGTTTGTGAACAAGGGAATCGGCACCATTGTCTTACACCCCTAATATCTGCCACTTACCCTGGTATATCCACACGGCGATGTCGCTGAGCACCTGGCGGTACTCCGACAGGTCGAAGATCCGCAGACACTGCTGGTTCTGGCGAGGAGTGTTCGCTGATTGGTAGATGGTGTCACCGCTGTACTGCCGCAGATTGTTCAGAAGTCTGCAAGAAAAAAGATAAAAAACTACAAAAATGTTTTCAACATTTTTGGATATTGCCTCCAAAATGGACATTGGTGCCGATTCCCTTGGTCATAAACTAAACTAAAATTAGACTATTCCCATCTTTTTCTGTCCAATAAAATAAGAAAAAGACTAATGTAAATAAGAGCTGTCAAATTTAGCCAATCTGACACATACAGTTATAGTTGACATCTTAAAACGTATGGATTAAAAATACCGAGAAGTTCAAGGCAAAACTAATTTGACATCGCTAACTTAGTTCTTTAATGCCACCGTCCTTTCCTTTCGCTGTATGTTAGTAAGAGATGTCAATTCTCTAAATTTAGTCTAGTTTGTGAACAAGGGAATCGGCACCATTAGCCAGTTCAAGAGTTCAAATCGCAAGAATAAAATGGAGAACACTGGAAAAGTGTTTTTTCAATGACGTACTATGACCATGGCAAGTAACTCCAGACTAACTCTTTAAATGATATTTGTTTGAAAATAGTTTGTTTATGGTTTATTTAGTAATAATGATACGAATGTGAAGAGGATGCCTTTAAAATAAAAATCAGTTTAAATACTACAATAGGTACAACACTATATTTTATTAAAATATGTATATGTATCTACTAAAAAATAATAATGCCCGGTTAATGGCAATAGGCTCGCCCCCTATTACATGGGCCTAAAAACATAATTGGCGAAATGTGGGCGTACTAATGAGTACACCTCTGCCTAACCCTTCGGGGATTACAGGCGTGATGTTATGTTATGTAAAAAAATAATAAAAAAAAATCCTAGAACCATGTATAGTCAACAAAACAGGTTTGTTAGATATAATTGAAGTTTTCTTAGAAACCAACGGATGTTTTCGATTGAAATTTAATTAATTAACTTTTTATTATATACTTTTTGGACTGCCTTGTTGGTCTAGTGGTCGCATGCGCGACTGCTGGGCAAAATGTTAATATTGGGTTTTACCATCAGGAATTTCTCAGTAGCAGCCTCGGAGTCTGGATTTGTGCCCGGTTGATGGCAATAGGCAATAGGTACATGGTACTAAAAACATAACTGGCGAAATGTGAGTGTACTAGTTGGTACACCTCTGCCTAACCCTTCAGAGATTACAGGCGTGATGTTATGTTATGATGTTATCTTTTTAAATTATATTACATTTGAAAACATTCATCGGTTTCTAAAAAAACTTCAACTATATCTGACCACCTTGCATACTAATCTCTTTTGTTCACTGTACCCAGTCTTCTGGAATATAGCGTTCAAAAATGAACCTAACGACCTTTACTTACCGAAGCATATTAGCGAGCCACAGCGCGTTGTACTCGACGCTTTCGCCGCGTTTCTTCAGCGTTTTCTTCACAGCTGTCCTCACTGCCTTCATCAGCTGATGCATCTTCGGCTCGTCGTCCACGTGGTCCATGTGGCGGAGCATCATGAACAGAATGTACGCGGGGAGGCCGGGGAGTAATGTTACTGCGGTTTTCGGCTTTAAGTCTGTGGGGTAAAGTTCAATTTTGATTGTATTGTTTTTGTTTGTCTTGGAAAAAGTAATTTCAGATGATTGTCTGTTTTGCAGTGTCCGTTAGAGAGAAATAGATAACGAATAAAGAATTTATATGAATTTTACTGTTTGATAAATAAAATATTTTATATTATATGAGTATGAAGAATATTCATTATTTTGTACTTGTATAAATTTAACTTTATTTATGTAGTTATCTGAAAGATTTTTTATTGACAACAATTTGCACCTACCATGTTATCTCTTCACCACCTTTGGCTGACTGGTAGAGAATGCCTAAGGCAATAAGCCCGCCTTTGTACTTTATGTTGCTTAGCATTTAAATGGGTGGAGGGAGGGGTGATTGTGATCTTATAATTGTAAGAGAACACCTACATTTATGGACTATTCAAAGTCAAAACATTTATTTCAATTAGACCAATTACAGGCACTTTTGAATTGTCAAGGAGTCGGTCAGTTAGTCAGAAAGTTGAAGCTAGTTGTAATATTATTTCTATATCATGATTTGTGTATATCTTTTACTAGATACCCTAAATTGTGAAGTGTAGACTCCAATAAATATTAAAAAATAATTATTTGTGGCACAATATCTCTTGTCTATGCCAAAATGTCTACGATTGTCTATTGCGGATGTATCGTTACAAGATCGATAAAAGAGTACACCATAATTATTTTCTCCACCGAGTTTTATTTAATTATAACATCAAAAACATTCTGCAAGCCCATAACTCATCACATAAATAAATAAATGTTAAGACCTAATATAATAATAACTCACCAGAGATAAGTCTCTTTATAATAATTCCTTCATCTTGTATTTTGTACTCGAACATGCCGAGGTACTCGCGTTCCTTCTTGCGCGTCACCGGCGCCATTTCTAACGTCATGGACGCGTTGGGCGGGGCTATTGAATCTGTAAAAAAAAACAATAAGTAACCACTATAGCTATACTAGATCTAACCCAGCGCGTCTTTGACCCTTATTGTATATAATCCTATGATTAATCATCATACGATCACGCCTTTAATTTAATAATTGTAAGCACACAAGTAATTTTACTAGCTTTTGTCCGCGAGTAGACTGTCCGCGACTTTTAAGTAGATTATGTGATGTGCTATTCAAGATTATAATCTATACAGACTGTTAGTGTAAACACCGTTGTCACTAAAACCATAGGTAATTAATTTATTGTAAAAAATGTTTATCTGAATTTAAAAATAAATAAACAAAGCTTTCTTTCAAAAATTAAAAAAAAAATCTGTCCGACACCGTCCTTAAATTCATGGATACTATGCGCCCGAGTTACGTAATCACCACAAAGGGCGTTGACCTGCTGCACTGGCCGTCCGTTATAACTATCTACATAAGTTTTAACTAATTACATCATTGTAATATAATATTGAGGAAAAATGGAGACTTTACTTTTAATTTTTTTTTTTTTTTTTGAATTTACGTTCTATTAGTGAAACCAAACCACTGGTTTCAAGGATAACGGTGTACACTAACACTCTGTATTTAGTGACAAACAGAGCGTGATTGAATTATAAACAACCATACATTCAAACTTTCGCATTTATCGATAAGGCAGGACTTACCGGTAAGTCAGAACAAAAGAAAATCAATTGTGTCTCATTACGTGGGACTTGAGCAATTATATTAGGAATAAGATATTTACCGTTACTGTCTAGTATATCGTTCACATCCTCGATACCGACATCCTTCAGCTTGTTGACGAGTAGTCGTATTTGGTTCTTGTATCGACGACAGCTTTCTGATAATTTGTCCACGCGTTCCTGTTAGTACAAAAACATAGTTCTAAGCTGAAATTATATGTTTTTCCTATCATTACGATCAGATTTTTTTTTGTTCTGGACCATATCAGATGCCCCATTTTACTTGTTTAAAACGTTAAATAGCCAGTCGCCACATCTCAGCGTAAACCAATGTTAAAAATACATACATAACATAACATCACGCCTGTAATCCCCGAAGGGTTAGGCAGAAGTGTACTGATTAGTACACCCACATTTCGCCAGTTATGTTTAAGTCCCATGTAAATGTTAAAAATGTTGTTAACAATTTTCGATAGATTGAGAGTATATTGCGATCATACCTAAAAGTTGGTAAAATTACCCCCCTGGGTACCTGGCATCAACCAGACTCAAATCCAGACTCCGAAGCTGCTACTGAAAAATTCCTAATGGAAACCCAATAACATTTTGCCCGACCTGGGAATCTAACCCAAGACCCCATCCTCAGCAGTCGCGCTTTGCGACCACTAGACCAATGAGGCAGTAATTAAGACATGTATATTTACCTGTAACGCCAAACTCTCAGCTGCGAGCCTGATGATCTCGTTCTGCGCAAACTCTTGAGTCTTGTTCTTAGGTTCAGCGCTCAAATCCGAACTGAGTAATCTACAACAAGGAATCATGCATCAGAACATTTTCAAGTCAAATAATTTGTAAAGTACAGTTGAACAAATTATTTAGCATACAGGCAACTTGGAATTACTTTTTAATAATTTTGTGAGTGTTATGTGTACTAAATTTTTGAATATTAGTGCCATAAGTTTAAAATGTTGATGAATAATTACACCTGTACACCAAATTCTTTGTTCAACTGTACATTATAATTAAATGATGTATGTATACATTTTTGGAAGTTTAGAATGTTGAAGATGCCCATTTTAAAATGTAGTTTCCTAAGGAAAAGAATAATTAAAATAAAATTGTTAGTTTATTTTAGATACATTTTTATTATTATGTTAGGTTTTAACTACTGCAGGAATAAAGTCTGACCTTGTTTTTTTTTCAAGGAGGGAAAAATACTTAATTTATTTCCCTTTAAAGTGAAATATTTCATATTTCAGGGTTTTAGGGTAAGTCCCAAAGCAAACGTTCACATTCATAAGTCCTTTCCCCCCTTGAAGATTGCCAAAATACTAAAAGTTGTGTATCAAAATTGACCATTACTCATGGCATTTATTCAAGAAAAGTAAGAAAAGATAATAGTATTTTAATTATTATGCTTATCTTTATCTTTTTAAAATATTATCAGATATCCCTATTCTGCTTAGATTAGTAGAATCTTCTTTCATTCACTAGTTGTTAAAACAATGTCGCTTCCCGCCGTTTGTACGCTCAGATCTTCTAAACTACGCAACGAATTTTAATGCCGTTCTCATCAAGAGTGATTCATGAGGAAGATTTATGTATTTACATTGCACCCGAGTTCGACCGATAAGTAATTAGTATGTAATTGCTATATCGCACAGGGCTTCGTCAGCAGCAGAAAGTGGATCTTGGGGTATGATCAAGTTGGCCATCCTTGGGCTAGACACTATGGAAGGCGATTCAACCTGAGTGGAGATCTAGGGAGTGACATCCTGTAATCCCTAGCATTTTTGTGGCATAACAGAACCTGAAGCTCACTTTATCTAAATTTAAAGGGAAAGATTTTTCTAAAACTCCAAGGGGAGTTTTTTTTTAATGGTTGTTTTCTCGATGTGTGTTGTCTTGGTAGAATAATCGATGTACCGTCGAGCCAGCTATTCGGTTTACAGGCACAGGCAGGCAGGCAGGTTTCATTGTTATTTTGTGTTCACTTTTTAAGCTTGTACTATCTAATAATTTAAAAGAATTTACACACTGGAAACATTATTTACAAGTAGTTGCAAGTTAGGTAGGTAGTTTCCCCATGGGAAAAAGGCCTGAGTTTATGTATGTGTGTATGTAATTGCAAGTTGGCTGCCTGTATACCAAATACTTTGTTCGACTGTACATTATTTTATTTTTATTAGAATGTTAAATGGCAGATTAACAATTGTGCAAACAATACTCGAAATAATGAATATTTTTATGAGAATTGATGAATTTGAGGTTATATTAAAATGAAAGCTATTTTGATCGTACGCGTGTTAAGCTCGGGTTATTAATTTACACCTTGTATTAATGAAAATGAGGATGCAACAACAATATGGATGAAAATGACAGTTAATTAACAAAAATACATTTATTTAAATAACACAAAAACAAAAATATATCTTTGAAATTAAACATAATGATAATAGAGTCAAAATTACAACTTAAAACTAAAAGCATATGATTTTCAATACTGTCAAAGTCAGATGTACTATAACTTGGGTGCAAGTACAAGTCACAAAGTTCGTTGAGTCGCTGTAACAATGTCTTCGGAATTCCAACTGGATATTTGTATAATCTTCGCCACTGAAATGTAGATATAAGAACTAGACATTGGTGCCGATTCCTTTGTTCACAAACTAGACTAAATTTAGAGAATTGACATCTCTTACTAACATACAGCGAAAGGAAAGGATGGTGACATTAAAGTACTAAGTTAGCGATGTCAAATTATTTTTGCCTTGAACTTCTCCGTATTTTTAATCCATACGGTTTAAGATATCAACTATAACTATATGGATGTGTCAGATTGACTAAATTTGACAGCTCTTATTTACATTAGTCTCTTTTTTGTTACATTGGACAGAAAAAGATGGAAATAGTCAAATTTTAGTTTAGTTTTTGACCAAGAGAATCGGCACCATTGACGCTGATTCTATTGTGGTCTAACTAAACTTGATGTAGGCTATAACTATCTCTTTCTGTCTAATAGAACAAGAGAGGGACCGATACAATGTGTTAATGAAATTACCCAAAACCTCGGACACACCAACCGATTTTTATAAATGTACAACCGAGTTTTATGAAAGACATTTTTGTAAATGTTGTTGTCGCGCTACTTCTGACAGATTTGTAGCTCTATCGCCGCGCCGCTGTCAAACGTTCGTTGACAAGTCACGGGACAGTAGTGTACAGCGTCGTTAAAAAGTATTAGATACGGCATGTCAAATAATTATTTTTTGGAAAAAAAATAACCTGAATCAGAAATTATTGTATTCGATTTTGCTGCCGATTCTAAACAAACTAATTTCAGGTTTTGGGTTATTTCATAAACTCATTGTTTATGTGACAATTTTATTTCATCTAAAACTTCTAAACATTATAGTCGGCTTGCCGGAACGTATCAAACAAATATATTTTTTTAGGTTATGTGCGCAGTACTCGTAACCGGCGTGCTTGTATGACGAGATGTATGAACGTGGACGAGGCGAAATGAATATGTAAGGATCGTAGCAGGCGGCATTCTGTCGTTTCTACCTACCCCCATGGGAAAAAGGCGTGAGTTTATGTATGTATGAGTTATTTTATTATTGATTCGCGTTGAGAACAAGAATAGTTAGTTACCCCTTCAATTTGTTGAAATTGCAAAACTGTACACTGTTTAAAATATTATTTGAAAAATAGCAATGTAGGTACTCACTTCTGATACTTCTCATTCTCTTCTCTTAACTTCTCAATTTCCGACTTCGACTTCGATATGTGTTCTGAATAGAATTTCTTCTCTGCCAACAATTCTTCTTGTAGCTGTCTGCGAAAGGTAAGAAGAATAATTAAATTTTAAAGTTTTAAGTTATTTCCATCTTTTTCACTCTAATAAAAGAAGAAAGGGACGGAACATGTAACTGGAAAAATTACAACCAATTAATATATTATAAGTCCGGAATCACCAATCCGCCTTGAGCAAGCGTGGTGATCAATGCTCGTGTCATCTCTGTATGAGAAGGGGCCTTTGCCCTGCAGTGGGACAGTAATGTACATTTCAATTTATTTTTGAAAATGTTGTTCGTTGTTTTTATGTTTTACGCTAGCACAATAAACCTGCCATGTTATCTCTTCACCACCTTTGGTTGACTGGTATAGAATGCCTAAGGCATTAAGTCCGCCTTTGTACTTTTGTTGCATAAAGTTTAAACAAGCTACTATAATTAAAAAAAATAAAAAACAGGACATAACATAAAAAACAAAAATTGCACATATTTGTACTTTGTTTACTCGTCAGTTTTTTTTTACAACTATTTTTATTTACAGTGTTATATATTTTATAAATCTACTTGTCAAATTCTAGACGATAAACATAGACACGACCAGATTCATTAAAAAAAATAATTGAGGCTGGTATTAATTTACATTTTAAAGTGACTACACAGGATTCTTTTTATTTTTAACAAGCCTATGTTACTCGGAACGATGCAAGGATTGTAACGATACCCCATACATCTAAATCGGTTGAGGCGTTTAAAAGTTATGGTGGAATAAAGAAACTCACATACATACATACATACATACTTACATACATACATACAATAACCCTAAACACATAACACTCCTTTTTTTGGGGCAGTCGTGTAAAAAATAATAGTTTGGTATTTTTTATACTGTCTAAGAACATAAGTTACCTGTTAATACCCTTCTGAGCTTCATAAGCCGACGCCAGTTCTCCATCTTCGTTAATAATATCGACGTCCGACCCGTAGTTTGATGTAGCAAGCGACTTCAAGTTCACCGTCTGTCGGAACAGAGTTCAAAATTAAATGAAAGTTATTTGAACATTTGAGTTAGTAGGATATTTTAGTATTGGGGTCTACTTTGTGCGTAATAAGAGTGTTTTTTTAATGACAATTTAAATAGGGTGACTGGTAATAAAACACACCTTCTGAACAGTTCAAATTTTAACGATAAAAGAAATGTTAAACGTTGAATAGTTTGCTTTGTAAAAAGGGATCTTCTTCTTTATCGTGTGGGCAGTAAGGTCTTACGACCACACACACCCTAGTGTCAGAGTTTCTAAACCGCCTCAAGGGCCTCTGGCATGGTAAAAAGGAATAATTAAATTGCCGCTGAAAAAAAAAGGGGAGCTAACAAAAATAACACTCCATGTGTTATTTTTGTTAGCTCCCCTTTTTTTTAGGAAAATTGTTTGTTATCATGAGTACAATCATGTGTATAAATATCGTACACTAATTACCAGTCACACTATACAGGGCCATACCCGAAACCTGAAAAGGGGACATTGTACTCGTTATAAACACGATCGTGTTGTGTAGCATTTTGTAGGGAACAGCTGATTTTTTTTCATGATTTCAGGGTTGGTCCCGTAGTAAAAGTTGTTCATAATGATGAGTACAATAACTACTTTTCAGGTATCGGGTAAATTTTCAATGACCCTTTATATTAAGGATCTATTCTAAAAAATAATCACTGCTGTGCTGTTAATTCATTATTTTGAATGTTATATCTTTAAAAACACGGTGGAAGGACAATTTTGCACAACCTGTTTGAAGATTAATCTTTTGTCAATAAAAGTTATTTTTAATTGCTTTCAAAAAATAGTATCAATTGATTCGGCACAACAGTGACGTCAAAGTTATCTGTCATACAAAATCTATGAAAGAATCGCATTTTGACAAGTCACAAGAAGTACAAACAACAAAGTAGATAGGTATCCAGGGTCGTCAGATATTAAAAACCGAATGATGTCTTTAGTTGAAACTTAACTTAATCAATGAACTGTTTATCATCTAATTTTTAAAATTAAATTACATTTGAAAACATCCATAGGTTTTTAAGAAAACTTTAACTATTTCTGTCGACCCTGCATAGGTATAAGAAAGAAGGAAAGAAGAAAGAAAAACTGTTTATTGACGCTAAAATGATATAAAAATTGTATACAAAACATAACATAACATCACGCCTGTAATCCCCGAAGGGTTAGGCAGAGGTGTACCCATTAGTACACCCAAACACACAAAGTTTTGTATACAAAAGTAAAGGAGAAACAAGTTTGATTAAGTCTAAAAAATCAAATGATTACAAAAATAAATATGCGTCACTACCAATCTCTTTTGTAGTCTGTACGTCAACTGACAGGTGGTGTAATCTACACACTACTAAAGGCTATATGTCGATATCCTTTCCACCATATTTTTGAAGATCACGATTTAATACTTACAACAACTATATACAAAAAAATACATATTAATCTAACTACAAAAATAACGAAATTATGTACCATGCAATAACAGCGAGAGGATGCATGGAAAAATAATAATAAATAATGGAAAACACAATTTGATGTTGAAATGAGGTCGAAAATAAATTAAAACCATTTAAAATTCATCTGCCGCTGCCTTTTCCCAAATATGTTGCGGTCAAATTCCAGTCTAACCGGATGCAGCTGAATACCAGTATTTTAAATGGAGCGACTGCCTATCTGACCTCCACAACCCAGCTACTGGGTAATACGATACCCCTTGGTAAGACTGGTTGTCAGACTTTCAGGCTTCTGACTACCCATAACGACTGTCATAGATCTACGAATGACAATAGGCTTTACATGCTTTCCGAGGAACGGGGGTGTCACACAACCAGGGTCTGCTACTAAGAAATTCTTAGTGTCGAAACTCAATAACACTGCCCGACCTGGGAATCGAACCCAGGACCCCCACGTTCAGCAGCTACACTCGAGACTACAACCAACGTGGCAGTTGTTTATAATATTATTGACAAAAAAATGGTTAAATAAAATATGGCTAACTAAACATATCTAATAAAAGCATGTGATTAACAAACATTGATCGCTACATCATTCCTAATTACTCACAACGTTTTTCAGTGCTTGGAACCACGGTTTCTGTGTTGCAATAAGAAAAAACATTTTTATTTTAGAGACTAACTCTTCTTAAGTGCTATTTAATGACAAACATGTAATAGGCTGATTTAAGGTAGATTGTACAAAGATCACATCTTTTTAAATATATCATGTGAAAATGTATAAACATGTCATTATTCTTATCCTAAATATTATAAATGCGAAAGTAAGTCTACGTTTACGTCACTGAACCGAACATCTTGAAATTTTGAATATACGTTGTCAGGAAGAGTACAGAAACGGACATAGGGTACTTTTCATCCCGAAAATAAAACTGTTCCCGAGAGAAATCTCAATAACCTTCTTACGATGATAGATGGCGCCACATGTCTTTCGAATTATAATCGAATTTTAAATTTAATTTGTGAGTGAAGCCGCTGGCGAAGGCATCTATTAAAATAATACTGTTTTAAGAGCGGTTGGCCCCCGGGGCACTTGTCCAGGAGGTCAACCATTGAATAACGGTTTCCGCTTATTACAATAACTCCCGGTCGACATCACCTCAAAAAATCCAATCGTTTGCTGCCAGCACGCCTCCCGCAAACCGTCACCTTTTTATATCTCGTCATTTAAAAAAATATTTTAACGCATACAATTCAAAGCTCTAAATTGAATGGCAAATTATTTGCTGTGTAAACCGTGATTTAATAATGAGCTAGGGTTTTAATAAGTACCTGTTTTTGACAATAATAGTAGTTGCTTCTATGTACAGGCTGATCCATGTACAATTGTTTAGATATCTTCACTCCGGTCAACGGTAGTGTCATTTTGTCACTTTTTTTACACTAGTCACTTTATAAATAATAGTTATGACACTGTCACCATCTCTGATTAAGTTTCTGATCAATAATTTGATAAAAAAAACTGTTTTAATTTTTAAATTTTCGCCACACAAATTCAATAGGAGAATTATGTTTTGACAGCTCATAAAACGTAAGTTAGTTAAAGATTGGCGGTGTCTTTGTTCTTTGGTTTCTTTGTTTGACTTTGACTTCGAAAAACACATAATCAATTTCACATTATATTTTGTTACCGTCAACTAAAATATTTAATTAAACCATTTACAGGCAGTTTTTGATTGTTTGCAGACCGGCACGGCATGACAAGAGATTTAATTTTTTACTAATGGACATTTTTATAACGTATAACGGAAAGGGTATATACATACAAAGAGTAATGCTTCTTTGGATGATAACTAACGATATGGCAAGGGTTTCGGCTCAATATAAAATACTCTAAGAATTGATACCAAACTTTCGGTTTCATACGTTTCTTAAATTCAAATCATAATAAACGTGTCAAACCGCACTACGTGGGTCAAAAACTTTCCACGTTACTTGCCTAATATCACGATAAATCTCTTCCGTAATTCTGCGCGCCTAGTACCGCATGGTAGCCTACTGCAGGCGGTGTTCTTTGTTGATCATAATTTCCGAACATGTAGAGATAGGATTGAAAAACCCTTGCCATATCGTTTGTTATCATCCAAAGAAGCCTTGCTCTTGGTATGTAGGTATATACCCTTTCCGTTACACGTTGTGTATTATCTAAATTGCTATTCTTCAAAATGATGCTCGGCGTCATTTTAGAGCATAGCAATTTATGTCGTATTTCTAGAGCAATACGTTTAAATGTCCAAAATTCCCTGGCAATACCGTGGCCTTTCAGCTACTTGCTCGTTCCAAACAGTAGGTTTCTATGGAGAAGAACGAGCAAGAAACTCAATAAACACTCTTTTCATATCAATAAAAATTACAACACAACAAACAAACACCAATATTTAATATTTCAAACTACTACTTACTTGCATACGTGTAATTTTTTCTTACACTATCTTTTAAAAGTAAGTAAATATGAACTGACGAAAAGTATTTCAATAATAAACACAGAGCTTTGAATTTCCGCTTGTTACAACGAAAATGTGTCAGATTTGATCTGTACAAATATCAACATTGCGACAAGTTAAAATATTTGGGTTTTATACTAGTTTAATTGTATGGTTGTGCTTGTTTTTAAATTCCTATTAAATATATCTTACTACTATTATAAATACGAAAGTTTAGATGGATATTTGTTGCTCAATAACCCCAGAACATCTGAACGGATCTGGATAAAATTTGGTACAGAGAAAGATTCTAGTCTGGAATAGTATATAGGCTACTTTTTATCCTCTCTGAAAATTTCAAAATTTCCTGGGATAATTGATTTTACTGATCACAAATTTTATTAATAAAAAGTTTATTTTATTCTTTAACATATGATTGGCTAATTACATTAGGTTAAGACATATTTAACATTAAACTAGTATATAGTTCAAAGAAACAACGTAGCTTACTATTACCGAAAGAATTTTTAAAATCGGACCAGTAATTTCAGATATTAGCGCGATCAAACAAACAGACTTCAGCTTTATTACATTAGTATAAATATTTTTGCGACACGATTAAATAGCTCAGTGTTATCACCACCTTATCAGAGATATGAGAGTGACAAAATACTTTTTAGATAAGCCTGTACAACATGACGTATGTTTACATAGCCTGTATTTTGTTTGTAAACGACTAGCGTACAGTACAGTGGCGGACTCAGGATTGTCGTTTGGGGCCCCCGAACGCAACATTGTCGAAAAATTGTGTTACGGCTAATTTCGTCATTTTTTAGTTAGCCATTTTAAATTGTCTATAGAAAAAGATTTCCAATTATCTTTTTTTAAAATATAACATTTCGAAAATGTTCTTTCGTAACTTTTTACACCTATGTTCAATATGGCAGACGTATCTTGGCGGCCCTGAAGTTAGCCGATTGCTGCGCAGTAGACAATTTCGCTTCTATAAGATCCATTGCACAGTCAAACAGCTATCTTCAGACCGCCAAGATACGTCGGCCGTACTATAATCTACTTATGCGTAGAAAGTTT
Source organism: Hoplodrina ambigua (assembly GCA_949774945.1). NCBI lineage: Eukaryota > Metazoa > Arthropoda > Insecta > Lepidoptera > Noctuidae > Hoplodrina > Hoplodrina ambigua. The sequence continues at coordinate 2,040,958 of OX458991.1, forward strand.
CATAAAAATCGTTTCATTTATTTCGAAAAATAAGGACTTGAAATTTTTTTTTTATTATCGTACGGCGCAAACGCTTTTTTACAAAGAACCTAACGTTTTTAATAAGATAAGGATTAATCTCTCACCGCTCAGTGAATCAGCAGTCCGGCACCAAACGCATTATTGAAAAAAGCCTTTAATATCTTGAACCTCACCTGGTTAGTAAGAACACTCTTCAACTGGATGCACTCGTCTCTTCTTCTGTCCAGCTCCTTCTGCATCACGTTCATTTGTTCTAGAAGATTAAAGAACATACATTTAAAATGTCGTTGAGACTGAGGCAGTGATAATGGCGGTGGGGATGGATGTTTGTTACTCAATCGCGTCAGAACCGCTTAAGATATCTGGATGAAATTTAGCACAGAGATAGAGTATAGCCTAGAATAGCACATAGGCTTCTTTATATAGCCCGTATAATAGTAGGGAGTAGCGGTCACGTCTGAATTTGACATAGTTGCACTGATATGACATATCATTATGTCAAATAGTAGGCTATGACGATGGCGGTTACTGGTGAGTTTAATAGTTGTGCTAATCTGACATAATATTATGTGCGATACTGGACGTTGGTGGCCACGTATGTAGTTGATATAATTTCCTAACCTGACTTAATAATATGTCAGTTTATAGGCGGTCCTTCGTGTCACTTGTCAGTTGCATATATTTACAATTAATACTAAATATAATTCAGCTCGAATTAATAGTCTTAAAGAAGTTCCTACTATTCCTGCTCAAATTCCAAAAATAAAATATAATGTTCCAATATCTTTATGATTTGTTGAGTAAAGTCATTTTCGCTAAAATAAAATGGCTGAGATTAAGCGATAAATTGCAAATTTATTAACGAGAAATTTCTCTTTTATTATAAGCTTTATATTCATTATTGATATAAAATTGCCAATTTTAAGGAGTAGAAATTTCTATTAAGGCTTAAAGAATATTTCTTTATAAATATATGCAACTGACAAGTAACACGAGTACTAATCATAAGTCAGATAAAAAGGTGCCGGTGGCAGTTACTTGTCAGCTTGTCGTACTGCCTTGACATACTAATATGTCAGATAGTAGGTGGTGTCGGTTACGTATGAATTTGACTTAATTGTACTGATCTGACAGAATGTTATGTCAGATAGTAGGCAATTATAATGACGATTACTTGTGAGTTTGGCATAGTCGTACTAATCTGACATAATAATATGTCAGACAAGCTGTGGCAGTCCGGACGACACGTCACGAGTTTTTCTTGTACTAGTGCTGCAGACTTACCTATAACTTCCTTGGAGACTAGCATGGTGTCTCCAGCAGCTCGGAGCCTGTCCAGGTGTTCCCGCAGCTTCTTGTTCTCAATTTCCAGCTCTTCCAGTTTGTAGCGGTCTATGTTCGGGTTAGTGGGCGGAGACGAGTGGCGATCTGATGGGGATAGAAGATTGGTGATTAGTTATCTTTATATAACATAACATCACGCCTGTAATCCCCGAAGGGTTAGGCAGAGGTGTACCCATTAGTACACCCACATGCCTCGTTGGTCTAGTGGTGGCAAGCGCGGCTGCTGAGCATGAGGTCTTGGGTTCGATTCCCAGGTCGGGCAGTGTTATTGGGTTTTTTCATCAGGAATTTCTCAGTAGCAGCCTCGGAGTCTGGATTTGTGCCCGGTTGATGGGAATAGGCTCGCCCCCTAATACATGGGACTTAAAAGTTATCTTTATATAGTATACAACAAAGTCGCTTCCCGCCATCTGTACGTTTAGATCTTTTTAACTACGCAACGGATTTCAAAGACAGAACCTCTTTAAAAAGAACATTTTATATTAGCTGTGAAAACTCGATTTATTTTCAACATACATACATAAACTCAAGCCTTTCTCCCATGGGGGTGACAGAAACTACAGAACGCCACCTGCTACGATCCTTACATACTCCTTTCGCCTCATCTACGTTCATGCATCTCGTCATACAAGCACGCCGGTAACGAGTACTGCGCACCTGACCTTTCTGAAGGACCTCACCAATAAGGACAGTATAGGTCTTCCTAGGGCGACCCCTCCCGGCGTTGCCACTTTTCAATTAACAGTGAAATTAGATTTATAGTCGCATTGAAATAAAAATATAGTTAGGTAATTAATTGAGTTGGAAAATAAATGACGTTACAGTTCAGTATTGCCATACAAAATGTATGGGGGAATCGCGTTTTGACAGCTCATAAGAAGTATGAAAATTAATTGGTATTGTCAAGTACCCAATAAAGACTTTATATGCATGTACATAAAGCACTTATTCAAGTAAAGAAGATGAATCTTACTCATAATCCTCTCCTCCAGATCCGCTCCCCTCTTCTGGGTCCTCGACAGCTCGCTCTGTAGAGCTGATATCCTGTTCCTCATGCGAAGTACCAGGCCTGCATCAGCCACCTGCAAGTAAACATTAAGAAGTTGAATGTAATTTTCTATATTAACACTAGCTGACCGGCCCACGCGTCGCTGTGGCTCAGATTTGCAATCAAAAAATATTAAGACCAATAATCGAGGTAAAAACTATCCTATCTCTCAAGTTGGATCGAACTGCACATGGTGTGCAAATTTTATTATAATCGGTTAAGTGGTTTAGGAGTCCATTGAGGACAAACATTGTGACACGAGATTTATATATATTAAGATATTAACATATAACGGGGTGAATAAGGATGCAGGGTTGAATCGGGGCGAAATTTTGAAATAATGTAACATATTATATAACATCCCCCAAGGGTTAGTCAGAGGTACACTTTAGTACGCCCACATTTCGCCAGTTATGTTTGAGTCCCATGTAACAAGGGGCGAGTCTATGGCCATCAACCGACCACAAATCCAGACTCCGAGGCTGTTACTAAGAAATTCCTGATGGAAAAACCCAATAACACTTTGGCCGACCTGGGAATCGAACCCAAGACCACATGCTCAGCAGTCACGCTTTGCGACCACTAGACCAACGAGGCAGGCATGGATGTAAAATTGAAATAAAGTTAACTCTTAGCTATTCTCTTATATCCTGAGAAACAGTGTATCGTGTTATATAAATAATACTAGCCGAGTCGGCCACGCGTTGCTGTGGCTTGAAGTAAGTAAAGATATTGACGTCAATAATCGAGATAAAAACTATCCTATCTTTTAAGTTTGACCAAATTACACACAGTAAGCTATATTTCATCTATCCCGGACAAACAACATGACGCGTAATTTATATATATTAAGACTAGCTTTTGCCCGCGACTTTGTCCGCGTAAATTTCAGTTATGGCGGACGAAGAAAAAAATACCCATGTCCTGTCATGTCAATTACTTAGTTAAAATCATGATTCGAAACGACACGTGGCGCCATCTATGGTCATAAGAACGTTATTGTGATTTCCCTCGGAAACAGTACTTTTTTTCGGGATTAAAGGTACACTATGTTTGTTCCTGTACACCTGGCAACGTATATGCAAAATTTCAGGATGATCGGTTCAGTGGCTTAGCCGTAAAATGGTAACAAACAAACAAACAAACTTACTTTCGCATTTATAATATTAGTTAGGAAGTTAGTATGTAAAAGTAACATTGATAATCGACTTGTTGCCGACCGTACGAGACATCGCCATGGACATGGTGACTTACCGGTTGTGTTGGGCCATTGTGTGAGCCCGCTGACCAGTTGACAGCCTCCAGCGCCGGCCGAGTACTCTCCACCGACCTGACTGAACCGTAGCCGTAATCCTATGAACAAAAAAGTATTGTTAATGACAATAAATGCGTCAAAAAGCCAGCTATTATTTATTAAAAAACTAAATAAAAATTGTCTATTTGTTGCGACTTATCTCTGAAACGGCTAAACAGATTTTGAAGGGACTTTCACTGACCCATAGCTGACTTTACCACAAGTAACATAGACTTTTATACAAGATGCAGTTTTCGGTACAAGTGTTTCTCTTTACGAAACAATAAGAAAATAAATAGGATTATTTTTATAATTCGAACTAGCCATCTTGCCACTGGGTTTTATTATAAGCTCATGAAATTTGACGAAGGTTCTTCACGGAAGGAAGGAACTTCACGTTGTATAGGAAAAAAATTAGGGTTCTGCATGAAAAAAAAAACAAATCTCTGTAGATAACCAATATTCACGTACGGTGCGTTTTAGACAGTAATTATTATGATAGATAATAGTGCCGATTCTCTTGGTCACAAACTAAACTAAAATTAAACTATTTCCATCTTTTTCTATCCAATAAAACAAGAAAATTTAGTAGTAAATAAGAGCTGTCAAATTTAGTCAATCTGACACATCCAAACAATTATAGTTGACATCTTAAAACGTGTGGATTAAAAATACGGAAAAGTTCAAGGCAAAACTAATTTGACATCAGTAACTTAGTTCTTTAATGTCGCAGAATGTCACCGTCCTTTCCTTTAGCTGTATGTTAGTAAGAGATGTCAATTCTCTAAATTTAGTTTAGTTTGTGAACAAGGGAATCGGCACCAATTTGTAAGAAACTTACATCTTCAACTGTAGTCTCTTGTTGTGAGTTGTTGCTGGCGTCAGACAACGATCTCCTATGCTCCTTGGGAGCTGGTTTACTGTAAAAAGAAAATTTATGTTTGTACAGCTTATAGTATTGTGGAATGGTTTATGAGTAAAAGAGAATGTATAAGTGGAGCAAGTGAAAGAAGAATAAGAGTAAAAGAGATAAAGAGAGAAGGAAGGAAGATGGCGGAGAGTGCAAATTAGAGGACGTACGAGGAAAGATGTATTTTTTCTGGTTTTAAGTTTATTTTTATTTGTTTACCCAAAATTAAAGAATATTTACGGAATCCATCGTTTAATTTCACCACATGATCCCACAGTATTTTGTACTTAAGTATACTTCATTTTATTTAGAAAAATACTTTTTGTGTGTTTATATTTTTTTTATTAATTTTGCTGTTTAGCGCTCGTACATTAATTAGCACCTACCATGTTATCTCTTCACCACCTTTGGTCGACTGTTAGAGAGTGCCTTAGAGCAATAGCGCACTAGCGGCTTGGACGCAGCGGCCAGGTCGCGCGGCCAGGCCGCAGGGATCGATTTGCAACGCGGCCAAAACCACGGCTACGAAGACATCGCGATAATTACAAATTACGCTGTAGCTCTACAACAAGTGCGGCCGCCACGGCTAGTGCGCGCACACTGGTGATTTTACTACAATACTATAGATCTCAGTGGCCGCAGCGACCAGCGACTGAACACTGGCCGCAAACGCGCCGCTCCGATCTCGCTGGCCGCTGCGGCTGAGTGAGGCCGCTGGTCGCGTGCGACCAGGTGCGCGCGCTCTGTGGCGATTTCATACTAAGGTATCTATCTCGATGGCCGCCGCGACCTGGCCGCTGCGGCCAAGCCGCTAGTGCGCTATTGCTCTAAGGCATTAAGTCCGCCTTTGTACTTTTGTTGCATGAAGTTTAAATAAATAAACAAATAACTGACCTCTGTAAAGAGTCGATTCTCTCCTGCAGCTCATATTGCGCTGACAACAACTTCTGTCGACTCTGCCTCTCTGCTTCTAACTCCGCGTTCAACGCGTTCTTCTCTTGCTCGTGCAGTTTATCACGCTCTGGAACAAAATAATATCAACTTACTACTAATATGGTATATGGTACACTAGTCTATAAGTATATTGCATGTATCTCATATCTTTGAATCAGTGTATTCAATTGTTGGTGAGCCAAATAAATAAATAAAAAAATATACAGGAACAAATTTTTTTCAGATTCCAAATTTAATAATTTCATGTTTATTGAAAATTTTAAAATATTGTTTATAATTGACTGCCTCGTTGGTCCAGTGGTCGCAAGCGCGACTGCTGTGCATGAGGTCTTGGGTTCGATTCCCAGGTCGGGCAGTGTTATTGGGTTTTTCCAGCAGGAATTTCTCAGTAGTAGCCTCGGACTCTGGATTTGTGTTCGGTTGATGGCAATAGGCTCGCCCTCTATTACATGGGACTTAAACATAATCGGTGAAATGTGGGTGCACTAATGGGTACATCTCTGCCTAACACTTCGGGGGTTACAGGCGTGATATAAAAGTCGCCGGTAGGTGGCTGACTCGGCCACGCGTTTCTGTGGCTTAAAGAAAGTAAAGATCATCATCTGCCTAGCCTTTTCCCAACTATGTTGGGGTCGGCTTCCAGTCTAACCGGATGCAGCTGAATACCAGTATTTTACATGGAGCGACTGCCTATCTGACCTCCATAACCCAGTAACTGGGTAATATGATACCCCTAGGTAAGACTGGTTGTCAGACTTTCGGGCTTCTGACGACCCGTAACGACTGTCAAAGATCCACGTATGACAGCCGGGACCAACGGCTTAACGTGCTTTCCGAGGCACGGAGGAGTCTCGGTGTGTAAAGATGGTCACCCATCCACGGACCAACCCCGGCAAGCGTAGCTTAACCTGACGGATCGACCCGTGCGGCTGTTATTACTTAGCCACGAGCTCCTCAAAGAAAGTAAAGATATTGAGGTCAATAATCGAGATAAAAACTATCCTATCTATTAAGTTTGACCAAATTACACACAGTAAGTCATATTTCATAAAAAAAATGGTTGAGTAGTTTAGGAGTCCATCCCGGACAAACAACGTGACGCGTAATTTATACATATATATTAAGATTAAATAAGGATTTCACGCGTTGCCGACGATATTAAACAACATTTGAATTGTGTGTATATGAGTCAGAGTCAGTTCACGCACTAGACTAAATTTAGAGAATTGACATCTCTTACTGACATACAGCGAAAGAAAAGGACGATGACATTAAAGAACTAAGTTAGCGATTCAAATTAGTTTTGCCTTGAACTTTTCCGTATTTTTAATCCATACGTTATAAGATGTCAACTATAATTGTATGGATGTGTCAGATTGACTAAATTTGACAGCTCTTATTCACATTAGTCTCTTTCTTGTTTTATTGGACAGAAAAAGATGGAAATAGTCTAATTTTAGTTTAGTTTGTGATCAAGAGAATCGGCACCATTGTCACTTGAATAAATAAATAAATGAATTATTAAAGTACCTTTCCAAAGTTGCGCCCTGCTTTTGAACTCCTGCGACCATTCCACAATTCTAGTATCATAGTGGTTATTAGGCACTTCACTGATCACTGCCGTTGACACTAACATTGTCGACATTTTTATTTAAACATTTCTCACAACTTAATTTTCTTTATATTTTGGTCACTACTCGAGTTTTCGAGTGACCAAATTACGACTTGTTATATGAAATGCATTCTACACTCCCTGTCTTTAAAATCCAGAATCAAACAGTCATCATCATCATCATATCAGCCGTAGGACGTCCACTGCTGAACATAGGCCTCCCCTACAGATTTCCAATAGGACCGGTTGGAAGCGGCTTGCATCCAGCGCGATCCCGCAGTCATCAGATCGTCCTACGCTACGCTTGCCCGTGCGTGGTAAAAGTATACAGGATGTAAAAATATATTTAAAGAAGCTGAAAGTTATATGTTCTTCCCATCATTGTGATCATTTAATTGTTCTAGACCATATCTGGGAACCTTCAGGTTACGGAGATATTAAAGGTCAAAGTCAAAGCATTTGTTTCAATAAAAACTATTAACAGGCACTATCGAATTGTCAAGAAATCGGTCAGTCAGAAAGTTAAAGCGTTAAAGGTTTTTTTTACGTTAAGATGTTATTGTTATAGCTAAGCTTTAAGCCCCATGGCACCTGTACTCTTGCATGCACCCATAAGCATTATTACATTTTGCATCTTTATCGTGTGGGCAGTAAGGTCTTACGACCCTACGCACACTAGTGTCAGTTTCCAAACCGCCTCAAGGGCCTCTGACATGGTTTGAGTGGAACAGTAATAGGCTGGTGTAAGTCTAGGTATTTTCCTTAATAGGGTGTAAAGTAAAAGACACATCACATACCTACACATACTGCCCAATAAACTAAGTAATGTTAAGCACAAATTATTGCTAGAAAACTATCCAATAAATAAATATATAATCAAAGTTTAGTAGAAACAGTTAAAACTTGTTTTTATAAATAAACGTTGGAACTTTACAAAAAATGTTATATTATTTTAAAATAATGATCGCAATGATAGGAAGATGACACTTTCGGAATAATGATGGGAAAAACATATCACTTTCAGCTCCATTAGGCGCCTCAATACACCCTGTATATCCTAAAAATTACCACTAAGCTGTTACTGACAAAATTTAAGTCCTAAACCTCACATAAACACACGGATACAAATCACATATTCTTGCGCGAACGTCAAAGTATTTGCCAACACGGCTGTATCGAAATCGTTGGAACATGGAAGTAATTAATAATTTCGTTATCTAAAAAATTATCAGCGTGTTATCTAAGCGAATGTTCCGTCGTATCAATACAATTTATCTGTTGTATTAAAGGATCGTAAATGAAAAGTGGTTTCAGTAATTTGTTGTGGCAAGTTTTGGAAGTTACAATGATTTATTTTCAATATTATTTTGGGATATATAATTTTGGCATAATTCTGTCACGAGCGTGAATCGAACTGGCTAACACATCCGTACCTTGCCAAGGTCTATCTATTAACATCTACTTCTTGTACTCGACGATGGCCCACTTGCTACAGTGTCCCTACATCTGCACTTTAGAGGGTCATTTTCAAATTTGGGGCCAAAAGTATTTAATTCGCGAATGATAACATATTTTTATAATTATCATTAGTGTAACCAAAGTCTTCGTAAATAAATCTCATATTTATCATTAGGGAAATTATGTTTCTCTTTTTTGTCACTCAAAAACTTGATATATGGTTATTATTTTAATAAAGAAAGGGAATCTTTGATAGTCATGTAGCTTTTCAGTTAGTGAATGCATTTACCAACCGAAAAAAAGAATATATCATAAATTTTAAGTTTATGAAATTCCTACTTTTTTAGCCCCAAATTTGGAAACGACCCTAGAGGACATTAACGTCATGCCGCGATAAACGTGGACACCTTAGGGGTCCGAGTACACAAAAAAAAGGATAAACTTGAACCCTCTAATCGATTTGAAAAGTAGAAGAAGGAACGTCGACTGATATCGCATATGAAGAGTTTCGTACAATATTAATAGACCTCCTTTTATTTTTTACTTCATAAAATTAGATGACACGACATGACATGTATTACAGCGGCCATAGTAAGACACACTCTGTAAATCTTTTTGTGTCCGGTTGATGGTAATAGGCTCACCTTATATGGGACAAAGACGTAACTGGCGAAACGTGAGTTTACTAATGGGTACATGTCTACCTAACTAACCATAACATAACATCACGCTTGTAATCCCCGAAGGGTTGGGCAGAGGTGTACCCATTAGTACACCCACATTTCGCCAGTTATATTTAAGTCCCATGTAATAGGGGGCGAGCCTATCGTCATCAACCGGGCAAATCCAGACTCCGTGGCTACTACTAAAGAATTCCTGATAGAAAAACCTAATACCATTATGCCCGACCTGGGAATCGAACCCAAGACCCTATGCACAGCAGTCGCGCTTTGCAACCACTAGCCCAATGACGACAACCTGTAATTAATTAAAATTATTAATTAATTCAAATTATTAATTCATTAATTTTCAACATTATTTTCTTTTTATAACTTGTTGTTACGAAGGTAGGAAATTAGGAGGATTTATCTATTGTGGTTCTAAAGATATGACAGAGACAAAAAGATAAGCGAAAGTAATAGGGAACACAGCAAATACTGCCATTCAAGTTTAAACTTTAAATCGTGTGCGGTAAATTTTTTTTTTTGACATGATAAAAAAGGTGAGGGCTGGCGGGCGGCGAGTGGGTTTTTTCCAGACATTTCTGACTGGGCCGAGCGGTGACCATTAGTCGGTCAAAAGCACGCTATCGTCTTGATTAAAAAACAAACAATAATGATTAAGTTTAGGTACATGAAGACGCACTTTAAAAAATACATTTATATTTAGTTCAAGGATAAAATTACATGTGTTTTGAAAGTAGTTTTCATTAATTTAACTCTTTGTAATAACATAACATCATCACGCCTGTAATCCCTAAAGGGTTAGGCAGAGGTGTACCCATTAGTACACCCACATTTCGCCAGTTATGTTTTTAGTCCCATGTAATAGGGGGCGAGCCTATTGCCATCAACCGGGCACAAATCCAGACTCCGAGGCTGCTACTGAGAAATTCCTGATGGAAAAACCAAATAACACTTTGCCCGACCTGGGAATCGAACCCAAGACCTCATGCACAGCAGTCGCGCTTGCGACCACTAGACCAGCGAGGCAGTCAACTCTTTGTAATTGACAATGTAATTTGTCGTTTAAATAGGCACATTTACGTATTACATTACTCTTAATGATTATAATATGACCACTAATCAATTGACATACTATTGCGACGTCACTTGTTCGATACTCAATTGATTTACTATTTATTGATTAAAAAGCAACTAAAAATCAAATATTATTATTTATTTAAAATTTTAGGTTAAAATAAAATGTTCTTTTTTAGAGATATGGCCCAATTAACAGACTAAGGGACTACACACACTTATAGCTCCATTCAGATTTTGTCCATAGAAAATAACGATTTTGTATCGCATGCGTTCAGACGCGGAAAGCTGAACGGACGCGTACGCGTCTCATACGAAATCGGTGTTTTCTATGGACAAAAGCTGAATGGAGCTGAATAAGTGTGTGTAGTTCCTTAGTGTGGAAATAGTCCCGCTAAATTACCTAAACCCGTATTGCCCCGCTGCTATCTACGCTAACCATACTGAACCGAAAACTTATATTAATAAATATATTATATGTTTTCTTTTTCCTAGAAAAGATACCTATTTGTTTTGTTGGCTTAAGCTTTTGTAAACAATTTTTTTCATGTTAGCGTTACTTTCGCGGTGAATAAATATTTTTTCTTTTTTTATAAAGCTTAAACTTAAACTCACCTTCAATCGCCAACTCATAATGCTCCTTCATACTCTTCAACTCATTAGCGAGTTTCTCACTCTCTCCCTCCCACGTCACTCTGTTCTTCTCATACTGCTCTTCTATCGCCTTCTTCTCCTGCACCAGCTGCTTGTTACTGTCTCTCTCTTTCGTTAGCTCTTCTTGGAGAGAGGATATTAGTTCGTTCTTACTGAATATGTCCACTCGAAGTGTTTTAGCTTCTATTTCTACCAGTTTTAGGAGTTCTAGTTTTGCTCTGTGGAAGAAATTATGTGTTAGAATGTTTTTATTTTTTAAATACAATGTGTAAAAATATTGCCTTGCCTGCCTCGTTGATCTAGTGGTCGCAAAGCGAGAATGCTGAGAATGGGGTCTCGAGTTTGATTCCCAGGTCGAGAAATGTGTTTATTGGATTTTTCCATTAAGAATATCTCAGTAGTAGCCTCGGAGTCTGGATTTGCCTTATTGATGGCAATAGGCTCGCCCCCTATTACATGGGACTTAAAACATAACTGGCGAAATGTGGGCATACCTCTGCCAACCCTACGGGGATAACAGGCGTGATGTTATGATATATGGATTCGGATTTAATCACTTACTTAAGATCAACGATCTGCGCCAACAAAGGTTCTATGCTCTTATTCTTCTCCATGGCATCGCCCAGCCTCTGTTGCAAGCTAATGATCTTGTTCTCCAGTCCCTTGTTGAGGGACTTCACGTGGTCTAAGCTGCGGGCCTCGATGCGCAGGCGCTTGTATTGACGGCGGGCGAGGAAGCGGCGGATCTGGGGGGTGGAAATGATAATTAGGCATCAAAAATTATGAAGACATGGTTGGTGTAGTGGCTAAACGATTCGGTGATGCGCTGGGTGTCGTGAGTTCGATTCCCGCACGTAGTAACATAAAGTATACTTTCACTAAATGTACGTGCTACGCGTTCTGCTACGCCGTAGCACACCGTGTGCTACGGCGTAGAACACGGTGAGCTTTCTTTACCGATGCGACGTTTTCAATTCACAAGTACTTTCTAAAGTTTATCTTGGACATCACTGGCATCGGTGATGGAAAACATCGTGAGGAAACCTGGACTTACTGTCCCACTCAAACCATGTCAGAGGCCCTTGAGGCGGTTTAGAAACTCTGACACTAGGGTGTGTGGGGTCGTAAGACCTTACTTCCCACACGATAAAGAAAAGGATGGAAAAACTATCTTAAAATAATATTGTACATGTACTTACGGAAGCCTGCGCAATGATGATCTGTCTTCTTTGTCTCTTGACGCGTTTGCGCGCCAGATAACCACGCGCATAGCGTTGTATTGTGATAACCTGTTACAAACAAAAAGTAATTATAAAATTCACATATTTTTTTTTATAAATTAGGGCGCGGTCAAATTGTCATCAATTAACTGGTAACCTTTTTTTTATCGTATTACCCAGTTACTGGGTTGTGGAGGTCAGACAGGCAGTCGCTCCATGTAAAATACTGGTATTCAGCTGCATCCGGTTAGACTGGAACCCGACCCCAATATGATTGGGAAAAGGTTAGGCAGATGATGGACTGGTAACCCATTTGACCTTCCTAGAAATTTAACGCCTTTTTTTTCCTGGGTGGAAAATCCTCGTAGATGTCCTTCGCCCTGGGGAGGGCGGAGGTGTCTGTCAGACTCTTACTGACGTGCCTTTCACGATCGCCGATGGTGCTGGCGTCTGCGGGCCTCCTCAGGTCATGTGGGAGAGTGGAGTGTTTAACTCCTCCCGCGACGTCAAAGAGGGTCGCTCGGGAAAGACAACGTGCTACCTGGGGTCCGGTGGAATGGTGGACGATGGACGTGGGCATTTCATGCCGTTTTTTTTGGTGCTCGGTGGATATCCTCATGGACTTCCCCGTCGTGGAGATGACGGAGGGGCATGTCTCTTACCGGCTAAAACCACCGCAGTGTTCCACCTCTGCCTACGGCCGGGGGTGCAGGAATCGCATAAGCATTTACCGCTCCCCCGGCAGAGGATACCCCTTTTTTTTTTAAGTGTTAAAAATCATCAAATGACACACATAAAAGTCTGACAGTCCCTTCCGCCCCACCCAGGGCGGAAGGGACTGTCAAACTTTTACCGACTAAAAAACCACCCTATTCCTTCCGTTGCCCTTCGCGTTCCGGGGCCCCGGTATCCTGTTAAGACGTCCCGCAACCCCGGAGAGTATACCCCTGGCCTGACCAATGGCTAGGCGATTTAACCTCTAGTCTAGTATTTAAACACTCACCGCTTTGACCTTCCTGCGGTCTCTATACAGGTTCCTAGCCATGTAACCTCTGGCGTGGGCTTGCAACCCGATGGCGAGGCGCCGCAGCCTCAGGTACTTGAGTCTCGCTAGCCAGCCGCGGACGTTGCGTTGGATTTTGATGGCGGCGCGCTTGCGACGGATCTCCTGGGCACGTCTGTTGAGAGAAAATTAAATTATATTTTTTACATAAAAGCAAATTTGAAACAATATTGTATTAAAAAAAAAAAAACAAACAAATCTACACTAATATTATAAAGAGGAAACATTTGTATTTTTGTTTGTTTGTAATGGATAAACACAAAAACTACTGGACCGATTTTACCATTAAAAAGCTACCTTATCTGCGAGTAACATTGGCTATATTTTATTTTAATTTTGCGCGGACGAAGTCACGGGCAAAAGCTAGTAAATACATAAAGAAATATGCGTCACTACCGCGCGAGAGCTTACTCTTAGCATAATGCCGTGGACAGTGCACGGAGGCACTAAAACCACAGCACTATTATTCAGCGTAAGCCGGCGGCGTGTCGCTGTCTCGGACTATAGATGAAACGTCATTCACCCACAGTCCCGAGGCACAGGACAATAACTCTCGCACGAGTACACCTACATATAAACTATTTCATAAGTAGTAATATGGAGGGGCGCGCCATGTCATAGTAGTTTGTCTCTACTAGGATTTCCGGTGACTCTATGTCAATGATTATAGCAAAATACACTCACCTCCTAGCCAAGAACCCTCTGGCTCTGGCCTGCAGAGCCTTCAACGCGGACATGATTCGCAAGTACTTGCGTCGCGCGATGAAGCGACGCACGCAGCTCTGGACGCGCACGCAGTATTCACGTTGTATGTCTGCGCGAATCTTTTCTAAATACGCCACCTGAGAATGGATTCCCAAAATATTTTACCAATCTTTTTTTTCAAGCACACTCATACACAACATTTTTAAATAACAGGTGCACGGGCCCTGGGCTATCAGGTTAAGCTACTCTTGCCGGGGTTGGTCCATGGATGGGTGACCAACTTTACACGTGGCTTAATGTGTTAGTCTCGACTGTTATTCGTAAATCTTTGGCAAGAATCTTTGGCTTTAAGCTTCACTTGCCCGGGATAGTCTGTGGATGGGTGACCATCTTTACACACCGAGACTCCTCCGTGCCTCGGAAAGCACGTTAACCTGTTGGTCCCGGCTATCATACGTTAATCTTTGACAGTCGTTACGGGTCGTCAGAAACCCGAAAGTCTCGACAACCAGTCTTACCAAGGGGTATCGTATTACCCAGTTACTGGGTTGTGGAGGTCAGATAGGCAGTCGCTCCATGTAAAATACTGGTATTCAGCTGCATGCGGTTAGACTGGAAGCCGACCCCAACATAATTGAGAAAAGACTAGGAAGATTGAAATTGAGATAAACTACGATAACTTGGCGCGCCCCTCCAGAATTCAAAGCTTTGGAAAGCATTCACAAAACTCACAACACTCGCGAAACAAAAACAAATCAGCGATTCGTTGCTCGACTAGCGGCGTCATTAATCACTTTTTATTAGTACGGCGCTGAACTAACATACCCTTTAAGCATGACACTTGCGTTGTCTTGCGCGGTCGGCCAGTTATGATTAGTTGACCAACAAATCTGCGCCTGCTACTGACGACCAATACTTACAACTACATTCAAACTCTTTCATTAGCACATGCTTGGACTACACACATTGAAATAGTAATATGGAGGGGCGCGCCATTATATAGTAGTTAATCTCTAGAAGGTATAGTGGTAATATAGGGGTGCAGTTACCTGTCCAGCTCTGAAGAAGATCTTGGTGGCTCCGAACTGGTACTTGTCGGGGTCCTTCACGTGGCGAGAGAGTATGCGGCCGCAAGTAGCCTTGATGTTGCTGCGGTCTATCTCTTTGTTCAGGCATAGGAGACGGTACCTGATGGAAGAAATATAATAATAATAATAATAAACCATTTATTTTCAGGTAACAAAGACCCATAGATAAATACCTTAACCTAAGTATATATATAATTATCAACAAAAAATGTTAGTAAATAAAACTTAAGCCTAAGTTAGTAACACTTCACTAGCACTACACTACGTCTTTGTGCTGTCGTGTGGAATTGGTCCGCGGAAGCGACGGAACACCACGTCCTGCGGCCAAAAGCTTTCTTCTAACACCAGGTTGAGGTAGCACGTCGGGATACGCACCACAAACGCCTTGAAATTGACGTTGCGGCGCGACTCTAACAGCTGCACCCTCGCCGTGTAGTTCAGCTTCCGGCGCACGTACTCAACGATGTCATCTACCTCAGTGGTGTAGTGGAGGCGCGAGATGTACACCGGAGTGTTCGGTTTCGCTGCACGCAGTTTAACGTTGGGCTCCAGAGGAGCCTGGCCGCAGCGGTTCTTACTGCTTCGTTGGCGGTGCTTCCTCCGTCGCACAGTCACAAAACCGTCATCATCATCCCGATCCATTGCTTTTACAAGCACGGGCTACCAAGCCATCAGAACTAGTTCTACAGCATGAGGAGCGAAGGAGAATAACAGCCGCACGGGTCGATTCATCAGGTTAAACTACGCTTGTCGGGTTGATCTGTAGATGGATGACTCTTACATACATAAACTCACGCCTTTTTCCCATGGGGGTAGTCAGAAACCACAGAACGCCACATGCTACGATCCTTTCATCCTTTCGCCGCATCTACGTTCATACATCTCGTCATACAAGCACGCCGGTTACAAGTACTGCGCACCTGACCTTTCCGAAGAATTTCAACAATAAGGTCAGTGTAGGTCTTCCTAAGGCGCCCCTCCCGGCGTTGCCACTCACCTCTGCCATATAAATACCTTTTGTTAATCGTCTTTCACTCATCCTCTCAACATGACCGAACCATCTAAGCATACCCTTTCTATCACTACATCCTAGTCTATAAATAATAACATAGCCTTAAATAACATATAGTCTGCACAGTTAGTTATTACATAACATAACATCACGCCTGTAATCCCCGAAGGGTTAGGCAGAGGTGTACCCATTAGTACACCCACATTTCGCCAGTTATGTTTTTAGTCCCATGTAATAGGGGGCGAGCCTATTGCCATCAACCGGGCACAAATCCAGGCTCCGAGGCTGTTACTTCCTTATGGAAAGTTAGTTATTCTGTTAAGTAATGTGTGGAACACGTAGTATAGTTGGTAATTCTAGAATTAAGAAAACAGTGTAATCTATATCTAAAGTACTGTTTGTTTTCCCTGTTGTAATAAATAAATAAATATCAATTTATTACCTAAAGAAGAAATCTTGGTACAGCCATCTGGACGGGAAGCCGGCAGCTGATATTCTGATCGTCTCCAACACACCACACGCTCTGAAACAAAGCAAAGAATAAATACGTTTATATAAACAAATATTTTTCGCACAATGAATTTAGCGCAAAAATATGGCCACCTTTTAATTCAATATGGTAAATTTAATGGAACGATCACATTCGTCAAAATAATCACATTTGGAAACAATCAAATGGACATTTTTGTCAAATAGAGACATCTTTCAAATTGACACATTCGTCAAATAGACACCTTTCAATTGGGTAAAATTGTTTAATGGTAACATTTGTCAAAGGGCCGTCCATTAATCAAGAGAGGCTCGAAAGGGGGAAAGGGTCGGTTTGGCAATAATCACAAAATATCACATGGTGTAGTAAGATATCACGTGTATTTAAGTTTTCGTCAAACGCGCGATTTCTAAATCGGAAAAATATTTTTTTTATGCCAGTCAAAACAACTTGCGACCTGTCAAAACTACTTTTTTGTCTAGACATTTTCATCATGGTCCCTAATTTCAGAATAAACTGTCACTTTCTCGGGAATAAATAGTAATTTTTCGTTTTTCTTTGTTTCTTTCTTTCTAAAGCCGGGTACTCATTAGCGAGCTGTAACCGTAACTTATGTGATACAGTAACGAGGTTCTAGTGTGTACGCGAATGAGTGCGTTGTAAACGTCGGGTCGCTGCAAGCCGCACGCCTACCGCTCGCAGCAGGTTTGCGAACCACGTACACACTATGTTTTTTGGTTACAGTACATGCAACGGTTACAGTTACAGCTCGCTAATGAGTACCCAGCTTAATATAGTCATACGGTATATCACCTGAGCTGGTTGACGGCTCTCGCACTATCGAACATGAACGGCTCCTTGGTGTCATTAGGCTTGATGCAGCGCACGTAGTGAGGAGTAGTCGCTGACAGGGTAGACATCAGCGCTGACAGTGACTGTCGGAACTGCGAACCGACTGTATGCTTCTGGCCAGACGCGCGGCGGGGGGGTTGCTGGGGACAAAAAAGGTAGTCATTTATTGAGCTTAAAATTTGTAAAAAAATTAGGACATTACGCGTAAAATTCTCGCAACGCTAACGCGCAAGATAGAGCCACAGTACTGGTTTTCAGCGACTTACGAATACTGCTAGGCGACAGGTTAATATTGCCAAGTGGCTAATATTGCCGAGTGTCTAATATTGCCGAGAGGCTAATATTGCCGAGTGGCTTACATTGCCGAGTGGCTTACATTGCCGAGTGGCTAATATTGCCGAGTGGCTAATATTGCTGGGAGACTAATAATGCCGACATCCCTTAATCCTAACATCTGTCTATGATGCTAAGAACAGCTCTGCACCTACCCACACTAATATTATAAATGCGAAAATAATGTCTGTTTGTGTGTTACCTCATCAAGGCAAAACCACTGAACCGATCGTAATGAAATTTGACACAGAGGTACCTTGGGATCTGGATAAAAAATAGACTACTTTTAACCGCGGTCTTCTGGTCTACTCACCGTCAAACTCGTCAGAGGCACAGAGGGCGTGGTCCTCCGCCTGGAAGGTGGCGGCAGAGTGGAAGACGCAGACATCTCCACCGTCCTATCCGCAAACATAGCGTGTATCAGTCGACAGCTGGTCGCTGACTTGATGCACTCCAGCTGTTCCTCGGACACCGTGTCTCTGTTCTTCTCGAGGAATCCACCTGATTGGTATTCTACGTTGTCCGCGAAATGCTTGATTATGAATGCTGTATACAGAAAAAAGTGTCTTAACATTAACATAACATCACGCCTGTAATCCCGAAGGGTTAGGCAGAGGTGTACCCAATAGTTCACCCACATTTCGCCAGTTATGTTCAAGTCCCATGTAATAGGGGGCAAGCCTATTGCCATCAACCGGGCACTAATCCAGACTCCGAGGCTGCTACTGAGGAATTCCTGATGGAAAAACCCAATAACACTTTGCCCGTCCTGGGAACCGAACCCAGGACCTCATGCTCAGCAGTCGCGTTTTGCGACCACTACACCAATGAGGCTGTCTTTACATTAATAACTTTATAATTATAGTCATGCTGCATAGTACATATGTGTACGCATAGTTTCGACCTAAAGTTTAATACTCTATGTTACCTTTATCTCTGCAATTTCATCATTATCTGCCTAGCCTTTTTACAACTATGTTAGGGTCGGAGTCGTTTTTTTACGTATTTTTACGAAATTAAGTTTAAAATATTTGACTGAACTTTAAATACCCCTACAATCTCTGTATATACTGTTGGTATGCTATGCGAACACAATTGGACCGATTTTGACGGAACTTCCGCAAGGGATCCGCGCAAAAAAAAAATAATGATTACACAGTCCAAAGTTAAAAGCAGTTGGTCTGTTCGATCACTGTTGATGACTCACCAGCATTCCCGAACCTCGGCTTCATAAAGTGGTGATAGCTGGCGCATGACTGGTGTAGCTTGGACACGAAGCCCGCGTCGCTGCCGCCGGGCACCCGGCACTGCTCGTCCAGCAGCGCCAGCACTCCTAGCCGGTCCTCGATGAGGTCTATGCAGGGCTGGTTGTCGTAGAACTCTATCATCTCCCAAGAGATTTCTTCCTGTGGAACAAAATGGATTTGAAAAATCTGGCTTTATTGAGGAAGCCAAGAGAGCCGGCACCAGTCGAGGATCGCGGAACGAACGTTCCCGGCATCCCCTGCTTAAGTGTGGGAGAGGAACACCGGGGGTCTATTATATCAGTATAAATAACACCGTAAATCGGTGTAATCCTAAAATGTCAAGATTTCATGAAATAGTCATTTTTTCAGCCCTATGGAATTTTATTGCTGATTTAAATGGTTATAATTCTGAAAATACATACTTGTTACGCCCGCGAATCATACTTTAATCAACATTAAACCTAATATTCACTAGCAAATTGCAAAAAACGTAAGAAAACATGAATGTCGCTGGCTACCGTGAAGCTCCCACCTTAAACATTTTCGCAATGAAAAACCTTTAAAGATTTTTTATTAATCTGTGTAATCTTTGATATTTTTTTTTTTTTTTTACCGAAGGGAAATCATCAAATGACTTCCCCCGCCCTGGGCGGGGCGGGAGGGAGTGTCAGACTTTTACTGACTAAAACCCATCCATGTTCCTTCTTGTGCCCTTTGCGTTCCGGGGGCGCGGTATCTCTTTCGAACAACCCGCAGCCCCGGCAGGCATCGGCCCTTAGTGGCCCCTCCAATTGTTTGCTGACATCTCTTTGAGGCGCGCGTGGAACAACCTAAAATTATATTATCTGGGCAGGGGGCGCGGATATTTTGTTTTTATAAAAAGGTTCATAAATAAGTTAGGCAACCCCTAAACTACGTTTTCATCACATACCTTGATATACTCGTCCTGCTCCAACTTGAAGACGTGTGAGTTGAACTGCTGCTGAAGCTTCTCGTTCGCGTAGTTGATACAGAACTGCTCGAAGGAGTTGATCTCGAAGGTCTCGAAGCCGTAGATATCCAGGACACCTGACGAATAATGTCACTTGAAGTCTGAGTGGCTACAAAAGAGCTGTTGCTATCAGGATCCGATCTAAGAGGGGGGAGAAGCTGGGCAAATGCCAAGAGCGGCAAAATTGAAGTTACTGGGCGGTTGCACAAAGTACAACGTACTCTCATGAATTTTCGTATACTCGTTCAGAAGCCGTAGTAGGCTAACGTGTGTGAAATTGTGAATGTTATACAATTAAAACAATATTACATATGTTTATATCATCCTTCCTTCGGAATAGCAAGCTTATGACAAAATATATGGTATTACTGTAACGAATATTACTTTTGCTCGGAGCGGCTAAATAGCTAGATCAGGGCGCTCTTATAACAATATTATTTTAATATTACTTTGTAATTTCTGTCGTTGTATTTTCAACTCTCGGCGCTGATCCGAGCGTCGAAAATCCAATAGTGCGGAAGGCAAAATAATATTGTTTTAAGAGGATGTGGTAGGCCTTGGTTTCTATAGCATAAAGGAATTTATAGAACTTTTGATGATCAGAATATTATGTTGAACAGTCAATGTTCCAGTATAACCGGATGCAGCTGAATACCAGTATTATACATGGAGCGACTGCCTATCTGACCTCCACAACCCAGTAACTGGGTAACACGATACCATATATTAACTTTGACGCGGACGAAGTCGCGGGCAGAAGCTAGTAGTAATTGAAAAGATGAGAGTGTCATACAACTAAATTTCTTATTGGGTGCTACTGAGAAATTCTTAATAGAAAAACCTAACAACACTGCCCGACCTGGGAATCGGACCCAGGACCCCCACAAAGAATAATAAATCACTTACCAATAAAATGTTTCTTAGCATGTCCAGTGTCCAGCGCCCTGTTGACGGCGTGTACCAGCCACGCGAACAGCTCGCCGTACATCCTCTTGGCAAGAGCGTCGCGGGCGAACGACGCCCTTTGGACGTCCATACGCGATACTATTACCTAAAGAAATAAATAAAAATAGTATTAGTATTATGTACTACTTTATATGAATTTTATTCTAGATACATCGTTTTCAAATTCTAATATAGTCTTCAAATATAAACATACATACATACATAACATCACGCCTGTAATCCCCGAAGGGTTAGGCAGAGGTGCACCCATTAGTACACCCACATTTCGCCAGTTATGTTTTTTAGTCCCATGTGATAGGGGGCGAGCCTATTGCCATCAACCGGGCACAAATCCAGACTCCGAGGCTGCTACTGAGAAATTCTTGATGGAAAAACCCAATAACACTTTGCCCGACCTGGGAATCGAACCCAAGACCTCATGCACAGCAGTCGCGCTTGCGACCACTAGACCAACGAGGCAGTCCAAAATAAAAGTTCAAATATAAAATATGGAATAAATGTACCTACTACTATTTTTTAAAGTGTATTTACGGAGTTTCTTGCCCCTTCTTCTCCATACGAAGCTACCTTTTGGAATGGGCAACTAGATGCAATATTATTACATTATTATTTTATCCTGTAGGTAACGTACAAAAGTAGCTTTAAATGGTTTAATTGAAATAAATGATTAGACTTTGACTATATGCGTGTTTTGTTTGTTTTTTAATAAATCGTTGCCAAACTAGGAATTTCTTTCGGGATTTCAAGGCTGGTCCCCTTTCAATGGAGAATAAGGAACTATACATCCAGTTCTTCATACTCCCAAAAAATATGAAAAAGGGGAGCCATGATATACAAACACAAACGACCATACAGATATATTATGTTTCGCACGAGAATCGAAGTCGAGATACGCAGCGCAGCAGCTAACCGTGCCGCAAAAATGAATTAATAAACAAATTCTAATTACCTCATGCGCAGACGCAATTCGCCGGTGTGTGAGCCACCGAGACAGCTCAGCTTTAGATACGCCGAGAAGAGAACACACCACGTTCAGATGTTTGTCGTTGGACTGAAACAAAATATGCAAAAAATCTTAATATATAAAAGTGAAAGCTCACTCACTCACTCATCACAAGAACTGCTTGACATATAAAGATGAAATTTGGCAGGGAGGTAGTTTATAGTTAGTAGACGTCCGTTAAGAAAGGACTTTTTTCATTAATTCCTAATTCATTCATTCATTCATGGGATGAAACGAGGGTCAAACTTAAGAGAAACATAGGAGTAAACTAAAAGTAACCCGAATTTAAATCGAGCGAAGCCGCGAGCAAAAGCTTGTTAAATATAAATAAAAAGTCCTTTGGAGTGTTTAGTTGCACTTTTGTATCGAATAGCTGTTTTATTTTTAACCCTTGCGACTTCATCCGCCTGGTTTTCTTTTCCAGTGTTAAGTTACTTCTTTGGTTACTGCCCCGATCCTGTTGGTGATAGCGTGATGTTATATTCTGAACTATACGGATTCATTTACAGTTTTAAAAATAATATTTTATTATTATTATTAGACGGGCCTGTTGGTCTAGTGGTTAGCGGCCCTGACTGCTAAGCCGGAGGTCGTGGGTTCGATTCCCACCCAGGACAAACTATGTGTGAAGAGCTTGATTGTTAGTTCTGTGTCTGGGTGTGATTTATCTATAATATGTATGTATTTATAAATTATATAAGTATGTATATCAGTTGTCTGGTTACCATAACACAAGCTCTGCTTAGCTTGGGATCAGAAAGCCGTGTGTGAAGTTGTCCCAAGATATTTATTTATTTATTTATTTATTAATATAAGTGGTCAGCAAAAACTCGATCGTGAGCCTAATCAAGTTGCCCACCGCTGCTATATAAAATCACGCTACGACTCAGGGGGGTGGACCAGTAATTATAGAGTTAAGTCTAGTGAAATCGCGGAGTACAGCTTTTTCTCATGGGGGTAGGCAGAAACCACAGAACGCCACTTACGATCCTAACATCCTCCTTTCGCCTCGTTCCACACACAGCTACTTTGATAAATCAATGATTTGATCACCAATAAACTCACACTAATATAAGCGCCGTCACTGTCGTTGTCTTCAGGCGCGTCGGGGTCGCCCGCGTTCAGCTCCACGTTGCCGAGGTGCAAGATGGTGGACAAGATTGTAAACATGTCTTGCTGCTCCGTTTCTGATACTCCTGGAATATTATAAAGGTTAAGACCGGTTAGACTTCATTGAATCTTATGCAAACTTTCAAGACTGTAATCTTGGAAAAATAATGAACCGTTAACAGTGCCGGATTCAGGATTGGGGTGAGGCCCCCGCGGAAGGAAGGTTTTTAGCAAATTAAAAAAGGACATATTTGATTTGGAAACCTACTTAGGAGCTTAATGATGAATTAAGGATAATTTTATTGTAAACTACATAAATGCTTGCAAAAAAAGTATGATATTAATTTCACTTTAAGATTTGTCATAGAAAACTCACGATGCTTTTTTTTTTGCTCTCAACACATGACCTTATCTTGTGCCATTTAGGGGCGGACCGTGAATTTGTAGGGCTCTAGCCTAACGCTTTTTGGGGGCCTACCTGATTAATAAAACATATGGCATTTTGTCAAACAAATTTTTGCTTTGCCATAATTATGTATAGGAGAATATGATAATAATAGTCCATTGGGACACAAGTGTGCAAAGTTTATCCTTACAGTCGCGGTTGACTTGGAGCCCGAACCGAATGCGAAGGCGTAATGGAGTCGACAATGTAATGATAGAATACGCCTAGGTATATATTTTCATTCTAGTTTGCTATGGGCCCTGGGGTGCAACCCAAATATAAATCCGGCCCTGCTCGTGTCGACAACTTACCTAATGTGGTGAGAGCACTTCTCGTCTCATTAAAAGTCTTCAAGTCATCAACACCGTCTATATTTGGACTCCCGCCTTGGTTCAAATAGTGGAACGATTCTTGATGATCTGTTGATGAAAGAAAATAGACTTTTAGCCTATGATGAATATAAACAGCATCCTGTATGTTATACGGGTTGGTTCTTCAATAAGGAATGAAATACAGGGTAATGGGGGGCTTTTATAGACCATTATATTTAAAATAGGGTGACAGTTTTATACAAGCTAGATTTTTATACAGGCTGATAATCTTACACAGGCTGACATTCTGATACAGGCTGCCATTCTTATACAGGCTGCTATTTTTATGCAAGATGTTATTTTTATACAAGCTCGTATTTTTATACAGACTGCTATTTGTATGCAAAATGTTTTTTTTTATACAAGGTGCTACTTTTGCACAGATATTTTTTATACAAGTTAGTTTTGTACTCAAGATACAATTTTTTACACAGCAAAAGTTTACCTACCTAGTTGTAATTCAGGCATTTGCCTGGCAGCAGCACATAGCTGGTAGAACACGTGGTAGTTCCTCTCCCCAGCACTCTGGTACACGACCCTGGACTTCTCCAGCAGGTAGGTACGCATGCTGGCGCCGGATATCCGGTACACGTTGTCGAAGTGAATCTCTATGAACTTGCCGAAACGGGAGGAGTTGTCGTTGCGTGTTGTTTTAGCGTTGCCTATTGCCTGGGTGAGAAAATAATCATTTTTTTTTATGAAATATTAATTCTTATGAAATCGCGCAATTGAGCGTTTAAGCGTCATGTTGAGCTTCTTATTGATAAGTCGAGATTTTTGTCTGGTTGTTAGCAATAAACTTGCTATAAATGGTTAAATATTTATTTTTATTGGACTGCCTCGTTGGTCTAGTGGTCGCAAGCGCGACTGCTGTGCATGAGGTCTTGGGTTCGATTCCTAGGTCGGGCAAAGTGTTATTGGGTTTTTCCATCAGGAATTTTACAGTAGCAGCCTCGGATGTCTGGATTTGTGCCCGGTTGATGGCAATAGGCTCGCCCCCTATAACATGGGACTAAAAAAAAAAAAAAACATAGCTGGCGAAATGTGGGTGTACGAATGGGTACACCGCTGCCTAACCCTTCGGGGATTACAGGCGTGATGTTATGTATGTGTTTATTTATTTTTATTGTCTTGCATGGCTTATGGTAATGGTTTTTCAAAAAATAATTTCCGCTCACCAATTTTTTTTTTTAAGTGCATCTACAAACATATAAACTGCCACACACAAACGACCACACCGGATACAAGTATGTGTAAGCCATACAAACAGTTGAAAACCAGCGTCAGGCACGTATGGTCTGCTATTTTTGCTTGAATTGAGCCTATTTGGCGCTGCTGGAGCATACAGTAACTTTTATTTTTGTGTGCCCTGCATGGTCTGTACATCATGAGGGAAAATATTTCTATCGTAAGGGAACCGATTCCGAGCCACGAAGCCTAGCAATCAATCTTTTAACTGCAGCAACCATGCCTTCAATAATTTTAAAGTAACTCCAGCATAAACTCCTGCCAAACTCTTTATTCATGATATTCATAACATACATAACATCACGCCTGTAATCCCCGAAGGGTTAGGCAGAGGTGTACCTATTAGTACACCCACATTTCGCCAGTTATGTTTTTAGTCCCATGTAATAGGGGGCGAGCCTATTGCCATCAACCGGGCACAAATCCAGACTCCGAGTCTGCTACTGAGAAATTCCTGATGGAAAAACCCAATAACACTTTGCCCGACCTGGGAATCGAACCCAAGACCTCATGTACAGCAGTCGCGCTTGCGACCACTAGATCAACGAGGCAGTCAGATATTATGTAATCAGATGTTATTCGTACATATTATGTAATCCAAAGCCATCTTACCTCCATAATAGGACTAGAAGCGAGCACTTTCCTCTCGACCTGAGTCTCGCTAGCATTCCCGCCGACTGCGGCGAAGTAACGCATCGCATACTTTGCCGATACCGTCTTACCGGCGCCTGATTCACCGCTCACTGTAAGTCAAAGTCAAAGTCAAAATATTTCAAAATAGTAATGATCTGGAAATGTCGTGATGGCCTAGTGGTTAAGGCGCCCGCCTCTCATGCATAAGGGTTCGAATCCGGGCAAGTACCAATGTGACTTTTTCAATTTATATGTACTTTCTAAAGTTTATCTTAGACATTACTGACATTCCGTGCCTCGGAAAGCACGTTAAGCTGTTGGTTCCGGCTGTCATTCGTGGATCTTTGACAGTCGTTACGAATCGTCGGATTGGAAAAAATCTTATTGCACAGATTCATGAGGAATAGTATAGGGTATATAACACCACGCTTCGACTCACCGGAGCGGAGCAGTGACTAAAGACGTAAAAGTCGCGGGTAGAAACTAGTTAATAATAGAGCCTGAATTATTTTCGACTTAATATTTTAAACTTTACCCCTCACTGAGAATCTCTTATGTATTGTGGGTGCGCTTTCAAACATTTATAAACAGTTATAATTAAAACTTACCAATAATACTCTGATCTCTTCTCTCCCTCTCTAACTTAGTGTACGCCTCTTCTGACACGGCGAATATGTGCGGGTCTAAGTCGCCCATCGCCTGACCGCGGTACGCCATTATCGTTTCATCACCTATTAAAAACGACTTATTAGAGTCAGCATCAACAGAGCAGCTTTTATTGATAATGAACTGGAAAACTATTGGAATAAAATTGATAATTGCGTACAAGACATTACGCATGCCATCTAAGTATCTAAAATCTAAATATCTTGGGACAACTCACACACGGCTATCTGATCCCAAGCTAAGCAGAGCTTGTGTTATGGTAACCAGACAACTGATATACATACTTATATAATTTATAAATACATACATATTATAGATAAATCACACCCAGACACAGAACTAACAGTCATGTTCATCACACAAAGTTTGTCCTGGGTGGGAATCGAACCCACGACCTCCGGCTTAGCAGTCAGGGCCGCTAACCACTAGACCAACAGGCCCGTCAAAAGTATACTAGTAAAATACTTTATTCTTATTATACTTATTTTTTATTATTGTTTTATATTAATCTTTATTGTTTTCACATGTAGAAGCAACAAGAATATTTTAACCAGGATTTTGTAAAAACCTAATTGAAAAGAGTGCCGTGGAGTTTCTTGCTCTTTCTTCTCCATAGAGGTCTACCTCCGTGTTGGAACGAGCAACTAGCTTCAACTTTCTGACTAACTGACCGACTCCTTGACAATTCAAAAGTGCCTGTAATTGGTCTAATTGAAATTAATGTTTTGACTTTAACTTTGAATAAATCTGAAGATTTATTTTGTTTGTTTAAACGAGCTAAACTTGGAGCTACCAGTGGGTATGAAAAAATCTTGATGAGGCTTGATTGAGGCTATGTAACATAGATTGATGAGGCTATATAACATCACGCTACGACCCACTGGCGCCTAGCAGTAACCAAATACGTAACTTAACACGGGTGAAACTGCGGGTATAGCTAGTTTAATATCTTGCACACAGTTACGCGATTCTGAACTTTATTTCTGTTGAATTTAACGCGGATATAGCTAGTTTTATATCTTGCACACAGTTACGCGATTCTGAATTTTATTTCTGTTGAATTTAAGGTCCGAGAAGCCAGCGTTAAATCAGGACGATGTCTGTCGGGTCTGCTAGTGAATATACAAAAAAAAATCTTACCGTAAATAGGTAAGTCGTAGTAAGGATTAATGGCAACTAACACGATGCCGCAGTATGTGTAGATGGCGTTGCGATCGCAGAATCTGTGGACAAAAACAACATTTTTCATAATTTATTTTTATACACCGTGTATATTTGTTTTTTTTTTAACGTTTTCTTACTGTAATTTCTTCTTTATCGCAGGTGTGATTCAAACATATAAACTTACATACACGAACATCCAGATCCGGAACTACCTGTAGAATTGGGGAGTGTCCGACTGTCCGAGTGTCCGACACTCGGACGATTTTTTTTCATCTAATTCTATTTAGGGGTTTTTAGTCACAAATTAGACCGTGCCAGCCCCATCATAACCTTAATATAATAATAACCTATACATAGTATTTATTCTAAACTAAACTATATATATCAACTATTTTATAATCTAAAATGGCTGCATTCGACAGAGGCGCTGATAAAATACTTTGGAAAATACTTTTTGTTTAATAAAAATCCTTTAGCATTTTGATTTCATATTTAACGACAATCACAATATATACATTGATTGAAATGAATAAAGTTTCGAACTAAATAAATATTATGTTCAAAACAGGCATTACCAATACTAAAAAACCGTTTTAATTGATTACTTCAATTAACTATTTTATTTATTATTTGTATTTACAGCGGCCATATTAATACACACTGAAAATATCAAGTGTGTTTTTACGTATTACGGTTCAATGATACAGCCCTGTGATAGACAGACAGACGGACGGATGGATCTTCAAACAAATTTCTTTAGTGTAGGAAGCGACCCAAGTATTTTCTAACTTCGTTCACATCAAAAGAATTTTGAACTGTATGCCTCAGGCCCTAACATTGATTATTATTAGCAATATTTATGAACATACATAGTAAGATCATAAATATTTAGAACATAGATGATTCAATGTTTGGACAAGTGGCACGTACTTATGAGATTATGAAAGTTACTGTTACCTAAATATGTGTGAAATTCTTGTCCAATCAATCTGCCTTGCCTTTTCCCGACTATGTTGGGGTCGGCTTCCTGCCTAACCAGATGCAGCTGAATCCCAGTACTTTACATGGAGCGACTGCCTATCTGACCTCCACAACCCAGTAACTGGGTAATACGATACCCCTTGGTAAGACTGGTTGTCCGACTTTCGGGCTTCTGACGACCTGTAACGACGGTCAAAGATCAACGTATGACAGCCGGGACCAACAGCTTAACGTGCACTCCGAGGCACGGAGGATTCTCGGTGTGTAAAGATGGTCACCCATCCACAGACTATCCCGGGCAACTGAAGCTTAACCTGATAGATCGACCCGTGCGGCTGTTATTAAGTCACGAGCTCTTCGCACAGGCTTGTCGCAATAATAAGCTGATATAATACAATGTAACTATCGTATAATAAATGTTCATTGAAGTCGTTTGAAACTAGTTATCTATTTCTGATGTGCTATAAAATGTACTTCTATTGTTTTGAGTCAAATGGGGTTAATTCGTCATGCGATACTGGTCTTTGAACCTGTGCGATTCAAGACGTGTAGTTTCTACGTTTTTTTTTTTAATGGGACATCCCTATTGTTATTTTTTTGACCTGTTTGCTAATTCATACTATAATCTAAGGCTCTAGACAGACGGACTGCATTTAAACTGCACTACGACTGCCAAATTGCAGTTTGAATGCAGTTAGTACGACTGCAATAAAACTGCTAACCAACTGCATGCCGACTGCAATCGGGCTGCATTTAGCGTGCGCGTAGTCGTTGGAACTGCACGCCCACTGCATACCGACTGCACGGTCGGTTGGCAGTTTCATTGCAGTCATGGTAACTGCATTCAAACTGCATTTTGGCAGTCGCAGTGCAGTTGAAATGCAGTCCGTCTGTCTAGAGCCTAAGTCTGTGCCATATTTCATCGAGATCCGTTCAGCTGTTCTGACGTTATTAAGTAATAAACATGTATCCAAACTGAGGATCATCCAAAGATAAGGTTAAAAAATTGGTATAATTTAGACTGCCAAATTTTTTTTTAATGAAAAGGGAAATATATACAATGTTGTGTTAATGAAATAACCCAAAACCTCGGACACCCCAAACGATTTTTATATTAATAAATTTATATGACGTAAAATAACACATTGTATAAGATATTTGAGCGGTTAGTTCACAAAAAAATATAAAAGAAGAATCAAATCTCAACAATTTATTTAAGTTTTTAGTCTGATCTTGCTTGCAGGTACTTTTCATTGCTCGATATAGCTTTCAGCAATTTAACAGTAACAATCGCCAAAGACCAACGTCTTTTATTGTGTTCTTGTATGACGTTGTCACAAAATGTCAAGTTTTTGAAAATACAGGGACTTTGCCAGGAAAACTTATTTTTGGATCTAGTAACCCTAGTTACACCTAAGTTACAAATCCTACATTCCTATAACAATATTCTTAGCACAGATTTCATGTACAATGACCATTGTATCATTGAAGCCATACGAGCGTTATCAGCAGTTATCTGTGTCATGATTCATGATTTCGTCATCAAAGCACATAGCACGGAAACGATTGGTTTATCATTTAACTGAGAATGTGCTGAATTATCCTGAATTACGCAGAGGAAATACCCTTTTTGAGGGGGGGCGGAATCCTTGACATGCCAATTTATAATACACACTGGAGAACTTAGTATTATGGCTAAATTTGAATGGATGCATCATCCAGTTGAACTGGAAGCCGACCACAACATGTTTGGAAAAAAGCTAGGCAGATGATGAAAATCTTTATACTTTTGACTTTTTTTTTATTTTGACTGCGTTGGTCTAGTGGCCGCAAAGCGGTACTGCTGATCTTGAGGTCTTGGGTTCGATTCCCAGGTCGGGCAAGTGTTATTGGGGTTTTCCATCAGGAATTTCTCAGTAGCAGCCTCGGAGTCTGGATTTCTGCCCAGTTAGTGGCAATAGGCTCGCCCCTTATTTTATGGGACTTAAACATAACTGGCAAAATCTAATTATAGGTACACCTCTGCCTCAGGCACTTTGCACACAGAGCAACTGGCAACTAGCTGTTTACATATATTTCAATAGGACTGCGCACACATAGCAACTCGAGTTTCGAGTTGCGGCAATCGTCAACAGTTTTCAGTTGCTGCAATCGATGACTTAGTTAGTTGCTAATTGACGCAACTTGCAACTGTTAAATATTATATCGGTTTTTATCGGCTTTCTCAACCGTTAATCGCACCGCGTCGGGCGATTTCACACGCTCCCTCCCTCTCCGTGTACCCGGCAATGCCAGTGTCGCTACGGCAACGGCATACGGCAACTCGGCTGTGAAAGTTGTTCACAGATTGCCATAAAGTTGCGGCAACCGTAAACGTTATAGCAACTATCAACTTTTACAGGAAACTTTTTAAGAGTGCATAGTTGCCTCAACATAAGTTGCTCCGTGTGCAAAGCGCTTTACCCTTTGGAGATTGCAGGCTTAACCAGTGTGCAACTAATCTCCGATGACACGTACACATGTACACCCGGTATTAACATTTTCGATGTATTTTGTAGTTAGTATAGTTACTCGTCATTTACTTACCTAACCCTAAGGTTATGCAGCACAGCTGGTTCGTGCAGGTAGGACAAGGATGTGAGGTCGTTCTGCCCGATGAGTAGCGAAGGGTTCCGAAGTGGCGGCATCTTACCCTCATCTTTGATCTGTAGGGAGACAAATTTACATTCATTTAACTATAAAGGACATAAATAAACAGTCTTTTAATTTACTGCACATTTTTATAGTGGTGAAAGTATTTATAAAAAAAAGTCACATGATTTGTCTTTGGAATGGCTAAAAGACACCTAACTAAAGAAATTAAAAACAAATGAATGACAGAACCTGTCACAACATTTTAACGTCATTTGTCATTGTTATTGTTAATGATTCGTTTTATTTAAATGAATATTCGCCTACCATTTTTAATAATATGAAGAATACTTCGTATTTTATAAGGATAATACCTGTAAGCTTTCTCTTTCCTCCGATTGGTGCATAATTAATTAATACTCTTAAAACAATAAATTGATTTCTTTTGTTATTGGTCGACATGACAGTGCATTGTCAATTTATTATTTTTGACAGGTCATCTGTCCATAGATATAGCGCTAAAATAACATAACATAACATCACGCCTGTAATCCCCGAAGATTTAGGCAGAGGTGTACCCATTAATACACCCAGATTTCGCCAGTTATATTTAAGTCTTATGTAGTAGGGGTCAACCGGGCACAAAATGAGACTCCGAGGCTGCTACTGAGAAATTCCTGGTGGAAAAACCCAATAACACTGCCCCACATGGGAATCGAACCCAAGACCTCATGCTCAGCTTTAGTGTTAGCGCCATTTTCCAAAAAAAAAAACTCGTTCGGGAAATTGCGAACACAACAAAAAAAGAATCAGCCAAACCGGTCCAGCCGTTCTTGAGTTTTGCGCTTAAATACACATTTAGTCATTCTTTTTTATTTTTAAATTGAAAGATAGATTAATTTCTTCAGAATACTGACCTTTATCTGCCGTATTTCTCCGGTCTGGTCTATCTTGGCGATGAGGACACCCGACCGGTAGTCTGATGTCACTGTGGCGCTCTCCCATACCTTCTCCGGATGCTCCACCCATATTCGGGCGCCCTGGTACAAAAAATATATGATTGTTAAAGTACTCATCACGAAATATCGATTGTATAATAGACGACATTTGGCAGAGAGGTATTTTAGTTAGTAGATGTCTGCTAGGAAAGGATTTTCCAAATTCATTCTTGAAACGGGCGTCCGAAGTTTTTAAGGACAAATCAACTGTAACGCGGGCGGAGTCGCGGGCAGAAGCTAGTAATACATACATAAATCACGCCTTTTTCCCATGTGGGTAGGCAGAAACAGAACGCCACCGATGTATGATCGTGCTCGAAGTGAGAAAAGTATGTATGGATGATAAATAACATAAACATAACATCACGCCTTTAATCTTCGAAGGGCTAGGCAGAGGTGTACACGTTACTAGTGCACCCACATTTCGCCAATTATGTTTAAAACCCATGTAATAGGGGGCGAGTTTATTGCCATTAACCGGGCACAAATCCAGACTCCGAGGCTACTACTGAAAACCTGACCTCATGCTTAGCAGTCGCGCTTTGCGACCATTAGACCATCGAGGCAGTCTGTAACAGACACAACAGACAGATGATAAATAAATATCAATAATTTTGACCTTCATTAAATATTTGAGAATGATGACTGCATTAACAAACAAACACATTGACTTTTAAGTATTTATGACATCATTAAAACAAGCAATCCTTATGTTTTTGTGATAATACATATCATTGGAAATACAACCTTAAAGTAGTGAAAATACGAGTCAACTTAACATGTCTAACTTAAATTCAATGTCTTTTCAAGTATGTATGTGTAATTTTGCTGTTACTTAGTATCTACAAAAAGAAATATATATACTAACTAGCTAAATAAAAGCTTGTAAAAACAAGTTAAAAATAAACAATTAATCAAAAAAAAAACATCCTAATTAATTAGAATAATATCTTTGAAACCCATTCCGCCTTGTAATAATTGTATTTTTAATTAAGAATAAAACAACACTCAATTAGCTATTAGCTTAATGCGTGACCTAAAAACAGTATTAATTACATATTGCATAATGTATTTAAACTTCACACTAGAAAATTACATATGGACATTGAAAGACGGTATATGAATAACAATTTATACTAATACTAGCTTTTGCCCGTGACTGCTTCTGCATAGAAGTCGAAAACAGCGGTATAGGCTGTGCGTTGATTCATCAGTCAGAGAAATAGATTGGAAAAAGAAATATTGTTGTCCCATAGAAATGTTGCCCTCCGTTCTCACCCCCTCAAGAAGTAGAATTTTGGCAAATCCTTTCTTATCGGATGCCTATGTCATACAAAGAGCAAACCATCCAAGTTTCAAGTCTCTACGATCAGTGGTTTAGGTTGTGTGTTGATCCATCTGTCAATTTGGACAAAGCATTTTATATGTAAGATACACAAATGGACAATAAAGCTAGTTTTTTGTTTGTTTATTTGTTTAAACATGCTAATCTCTGCAACTACCAGTCAAATTCGCCTAATACTTTTTTTATTTGGTTCATAGCAACTCAGCGCTAGTTCAAAAAACCTAATATTAAATTACAAGGCATGTAAACACCAACTTAAATTTTCATATCGACGGTCCCTACGTATATAAAGACATGTATATAGGAGTAATTTTTGACGTGTCTTTATGTACGTAGGGACCGTCGATATATTGAAGGCAACAAAAATAAAATATAAGTATGTCACCAATCAAATGCCGCAATTAAAAGACATATTTTTGCCATCAAGATAACAAAACAAACATCGAGACTTGATAAGTTAATTTAATAATGTATCTCAAGATAACAATCTTTATACAATTTTAAAAATTTGTTAAATGTTTAGTAAGTAGTTCATACACAGTGAGCACTCAAATACTGTGTAATTAATGCATGGCTATAAAAAATCCACTTATCTAGATAGTAAAAGTGATTATGTTAATTTATTACTAAGTCTCAACAAGAATATTATTGGAAACCATATTGATTCCTTATACATCGTAAAAATGCAATTCTGAAAAGCTGAATGAAAGAATGGTCAGTATTGGGTTTGTTTAATGTTTTTGAAAATGGAACAGTTGAGCGAAGTACAGCGACGCGACGACTGACGTCATCCCGGAACTTGCTATATTCCTTGACACGCGAAATATTTGTAAATGTTACAAAAATTTGCGGTCGCGACTAAAGGAATGAGAATGACGTCTTCTTCAATAAATTGCATGAAGAAGGTCAATCGTAAACACTCCCTGTTTTTGTATTTATTAATTACAATAATTGCCCTGTTAAATAATTGAAAAGGTTGCCTAATTAATGAATGCATGGGTCAAAAGTTCAAATAACTTTGCATTCTAAATTCGAAATAGGTCTACGAAGTACCAAAAAACAAAATACTATCAAAGGTTGAAATAGATTTAACAAGTTTTACCTTCGTGTATAGCTCCTTCGTAGTCATGTTGATATTTTTTGTAATCCTTGATTAACTGATTAAATAATTTATATTATCTCATTATTTCACCACGAGTTCAGAACTTAAATAATCCATTTTAACAAAGTAAGGTAGATTCGAAATACAATTTTTCCGAATGCGAAACGTCACTGCAATGTTATTGACATTTTATTTTCAGTGTTATCAGTTTTTTATCAATATCACAATAAATTAATGCACTAAACTGTTTGATTTCTCACTGTGGGAGTATTTCATGATTTCTAAAAGGAAGTGATTCTTATTAGAATCTAAGTGTAGATGCAACAAAAACATTTGACAACAATACAAATTGAAAGTTACGCTTATCTATAAAGTTCCCACGGTCGGTCGGGGCTGCCATGACAAAATATGCGTATTTAGGACAAATCTACGGTTCATTACGCGCAGACTTTTGAAAGGAATCGATTGATTTTTCTTGTTTCATTTTATTATTATGGCGTGCCGAACAGCATACAGACACTAATTTACTAACACATTTAATAATCTAATAGAAAAAAGCTAATCTGTATAGCATGGGATAATGTCGAGAACTTTGTGCTGTCAGATACCACAGAAATACTCACGAAGATTGGCTAAACTTTAACTTAGAAGCGAAAGGTAACACTTACTGACTAAAAATAAAATCTCAAAAATTACTTGACTTACAAAGTTGTTTGAATCATAGGTAGTTTATAGGTAGGAACACATAACATAACATCACGCCTGTTATCCCTGAAGGGTTAGGCAGAGGTGTACCCATTAGTACACCCACATTTCGCCAGTTATGTTTAAGTCCCATGTAAAAGGGGGCGAGCTTATTGCCATCAACCGGGCACAAATCCAGACTCCGAGGCTGCTACTGAGAAATTCCTGATGAAACAACCCAATAACACTTTGCCTGATCTGGGAATCGAACCCAAGACCTCGTGCTCAGCAGTCGCGCTTTGCGACCACTAGACCAACTAGGCAGTCCGGGGTCGGAGTCGAGGTTTATAGGTAGGAAACATCTAATTTCTCTAGTACCTACGTAAATACTTTAGTTAATTGATCATAAAACTACCACTCGGTCCTGTCAAACTGTGTGATAAAGTAGCAATACTGTACAAGTTCTCCAAAGGGGGTATTCCCCGTCCTTGTCACATGCACACAACAATCTTGGTATCCATGAGCATTATCCCTAAATATCCGGTATTATTACTGTTTTTAGGGTTACGTATCCGAACGGTGCCAACGGTATCCTATTAAAAGTCTACGCTGCCCGTCCGTCTGTTTGTCAGAGGGCTGTATCTCATGAACCGTAAAAGGTAGACCTCTATAAAATAATTTAGGTGTTCTGAATATAATTTAACGTTAGAATTTAAATTATCACTTAGAATAAGATGTAACTAAAATCGTTGGCCGAAAAAATTGAAATTAATTACATTAAAATGCTTTCGGCGCTTCCTTCCCCTAAGTAAATAATAATAATAGGAATTATAGGATATCAGATTAAAATGTAATAGTATTTTATTTAATACTTGTTGCAATAGTTCTGCTATGATCCCATGAGAAGTTCCATAACTTCGTAGTTCAATATCAGGGCACCTGCAGCCATCTCTTAAAACAATTTTATTTTAATGACTTTGTAATTTCTGTTCTTGCATTTGCAACTCTTAACGTTGAGCTGAGCGTTGAAAATTCAACAGTGCAAAAGGCAAAGTAATATAATATTAAAGTGAACGCAGACCTGTAGGCTTACTCTTGAACAAAATCGAGAATGAGATTGGAATCGACATTACATGTACATCCGATCCAGTTTCAATTCCAATAAATATAAGAAGACATTTATTTATAGAATTAACGAGTTATTTAATATTTTAAAATTTGGTAATTTACGTCTTCATTTGTATGGCAACCTCATGTCAATCGCTGTAGTCAAACATGCAGTCGATTCCAATCTCATTCTCGATTTTGTTCAAGAGTAAGCCTACTGGCCGCACCGCAGTCTCCGTAGTCACTGATTTTATTATCGGTACTGCGGTGAATGCGGAGCGGATGGGTGTGCGACGTTGCATAAAAGTTCATAATATGAATAATTCCAAATGCGGCGGCTGCGGCGCGTGCGGTGCTGCCAGGTCTGCGTTCACCTTTAAAATATATTGTTTTATGAGGTGATGGTAGGATCATCATGACAATATTTCTTTGAGACCAATTCGGAAATAGGTATAATCGATATAACAAAAAAAAAGGTAAGTGAGGGTAGATTTTATAAGTAAATAAAAGTATAATTTGATAATTTTAAAGCATTTATTTCTACATATTAAGTCATAATTACCCAGCCTTTAAGATACATAAATTAATAAAACGTTAATATTAATTTTAAATGGCGAAAGCATCAATGTTGCAATGCTCGATACAAAATTTCCCTACAAATTAACATTATTCTATCGCAGTCCAAAATCCGAATGCTATTGTCGTTACATTTTTGTTTTAATTTTAATCGTTCACTTGTTTTCTGGAGAAGGGAACCACGCCTGGCACGCTTCCGTAGCAATCTCGCACAAAGCGGTAAAGGTCTTGCCACGTTGGTCGTATTCTGCGAAAGAAATACATTTTTTACGTTAGAGCAATAATGGATAATTATTCTGTAGGTAATTTAATATCCTTATTATCATGGAATCACTAAATATTATTAGGTCAAGCAGCATCCAATTTACTATAATACCGCGGTTAACATAACCAAAAATACATTTTGTAATACGCCACTTGGTTGAAATATGTTATCGTTGAGCAAAAATTACTAAAACAAATGACCGACTGTAATGTTTTACTTTGGCATATTTTTCAAAACCTAGGTTTTTAAAAATTGAGGGTAGGTGTGATATGTTTACTATTTTAAATCTGCTATCAATTCTTAAATATAAGTAGATTCTGATTTCTACACGCGACTTCCTCCTCGTGGAAGTCGAATGTAGTTTCTATCAGGTACCTACCTAAATATATTTTGTAAACATAATAACAAAACATGAAAGACAGCGTGCCAGTTGCATTGTAACTTACCGGTAGGTCCCCTTTTGCCAAACATGATGCCGTTCATAGGTGCGTTCTTGTAGTTGGCTTCGCTGACTTCAGCCAGGGAGAGAAGCACCGCCACCAAGCAGACGACACCAATGGTGAAACGCATCATGTCTCCGGACATCTGAAAATCGATAAAAAGTGGTGAAATTTTAAATTTGAATCAACATCTGGAAAATGGAAAGAGTTTAAAATTGGAAGACTTTTTTTATAACTATGTTCGGAATATTCGCGAACGCGGGCGGCGGCGGCGGTGCAAGCGATGGCGGCGGCGACGGCTGCGGGGCAGCGGGCAGCGGGGAGCGAGGCGCTCGCAGGCGCGACCGTCCCACCGGCCCCTCACTCCAGCAAAACCATCAACGACGGCGGACGATACACGGCGCGTTTCCGCAATCTCTGTGCGCGTCGCGAGTCTTTGTAACGATAATTTTATTATAATAATTACTAAAATAATTATTGTCGTTATTTATAAACCAGCATCACGCCCACTACAGTCCCGAACAACTAACAATGTCTTTTTAGTTTTTGGCTTTCTTAGTAATATTATGATAGGTTTGCAGTTATTACGAGAAGTAAGAAATTAAACAAAAATATTGTAAAGTAATTTTAACGTCATCAAAATTATAATAATAATAGGTATGAATTTTAACGTGAAAGGACTATTGGTGTCATTTAAACTTGAACTCAACTCAGATCATTGAATATTAATTCACTTGATGACAAATGATGATTTTACTTTACTAGAAAAACCTGACTGATGATCAGAAAACACAAAAACCAAAAAGGATAAATTACCTTGAATTGAGCGATGTATTTCTTGCTGGTAACACTGAAGTGGACGAATGTCTACTGACTGATGCTGTGTGACGATTTTCCCGCCAATTTATACTCTGAAATGGAAAGATGGCGGCTGTCCATCCAATTATTGGATTATTGGATACTGACCGCATATTGACAGAAGATTCCCGACTATTCTCAAAGGATTATAACTTCGTTAGTGCATAAGATTAGTAGTTCGAATATGGTGAAGACAGACGCCATCTTGAATTCGTAATACGGACGTACGTACATTACCAAGGGGTTAGTAGATATCTAGAGAACTTTTAATTAATCCTACAATTGTATACATATTTGACGCGATTGGGTAGATGACACCGTTTACCAAACATTCCATTACCATTACCAGACATACCTAACAAATATTTTGGTTTTGAAAACTCGTCAAATTTTCAATTAACAGTAATAATAGATTTATTTATATACCTACACTAGCTTTTGCCCGCGATTTCGTCCGCGTAAATTTCGGTTACCGCGGACACACACGAAGTCGCGAAAAAAATTACTCATGTCATAAAATCATGATTCGAAACGACACGTGGCGCCATCTATGATCATAAGAACGTTATTGTGATTTCCCTCGGAAACAGTACTTTTTTTGGGATTAAAGGTACCCTATGTTCGTTCCTGTACACCTGGCAATATATATGCAAAATTTCAGGATGGTCGGTTCAGTGGCTTAGGCGTAAAATGGTAACAAACAAACAAACAAACTTACTTTCGCTTTTATAATATTAGTTAGGATTAGTTAGGATAACATCACGCCTGTAATCCCCGAAAAGTTAAGCAGAGGTGTACCAACCTCCGATTGGAAGACCTACGTTTCGCCAGTTATGTTTAAGTCCCATGTATTATGAGGCGAGCCTATTGCCATCAACTGGTGACAAATCCAGACTCCGAGGCTGGTATTGAAAAGTTCCTGATGGAT
This sequence comes from Hoplodrina ambigua, assembly GCA_949774945.1. NCBI lineage: Eukaryota > Metazoa > Arthropoda > Insecta > Lepidoptera > Noctuidae > Hoplodrina > Hoplodrina ambigua. The sequence continues at coordinate 2,080,535 of OX458991.1, forward strand.
GAATTGAACCCAATAACAGTAAGTACTTTGTCCGAACTAGGAATCGAACCAAAAACCTCATGCTTAGCAGTCGCGCTTTGCTACCACTAGACCAACGAGGCAGTCTATTTATTAATTATATGCTTTGAAATCTATAAAAATAGTTAATCGTGTTGCCAAAAACATTACTTCACGTTCCACCATTTTGCCATCGTGTTGCCTTAATTGTGACGTCACGGTTTTCTTTTTGCCATAATACAAAATATAGGAAAGGAGGAATGGCGTTTTGACAGCTCATAAAATTAAAAAGTATACATTGAAATTGATTGGTGATGTGTAGTACCTACCCAATTAAAAATGTTTAATTTGTCGAGATTTTAATGTTTAATTCCAATTCAAACTAACTGCTTAGTGTCAGGGGGAAGAAGGTTGTTATATTTGCGCCGTTCGAGGTTATCGGCACCAGCAGTATGCGCCCAAGGCCCCAAGCACAGCAGTACAGCACGTCATGCAGAGAGATGGGATGGCGCAAAGGTGTAATCCCGAAGGGTTAGGCAGAGGTCCATTATCACACCCACATTTCGCCAGTTATGTTTTTAGTCCCATGTAATAGGGGGCGAGCCTATTGCCATCAACTGGGCACAAATCCAGACTACGAGGCTACTACTGGGAAATACCTGATGGAAAAACCCAATAACACTTTGCCCAACCTGGGAATCCAACCCAAGCAGTCGCGCTTGCGACCACTAGACCAACGAGGCCGTCGACACATGTTGCATCTTTGACGACTTTGACTAACTTGCCACGATTCGTCAACATGTTACTTTGGCAAATCGAAACAAAATAGGCGTATTAATTTTGGATGGTCTCGACTCATGATTAATCAAATCCAAACAAGATTGGATGATATGGTTCCACTATAACCATATTTTTCTAATACAATTCCCTTTTCATTATACTCACAATAACTTCGTCTGAAGCAAAATTGCAGTAGATTGGCTGTGAACTCAATTAGGAGGGTAGTCCTGATATAAAAGGGGGTAAGAATTGGGTGGATGCATCAGTTGGTCTTCAAGCCTTTGGTCTTCAAGTCTCCTGTTTGATATCAAGTAAGTTTCAATTAATATTGGAAACTTAAAGTTAAGTTTAAAAAAAGAAATAGGTAACTTACAATTACGGCTTAAAGAGCTTCCAAAGTAGGAGTAGTAAGTACTAAAAATTTAATTATATCCTGTGAGGTATTGTTTGAAAAGGGTGTTTACTGTAAGGATTTCAAATATGAACTACAGCGCCGCGGACGAATTTTTTGATGCCTTAAGAGATTCCTCCTTTCTGCCCGTTTTTTTTTTTATAAATTGTACATATTTTACATTTACTTTAAGGTTTTATTTAGGTTTAGGTTATTTATTGTAGAATGTTATGTTAATGGTTTACGTAGAATTAAATTAAAATTACTACAAGTTATATTACACAAATAAGCGATAAATAAAAATCTTTTTTTCTAAAATATTCAACAAAGTATAAAATAACTTTAGTTCTGGAAGTTGGTAGTACATATTTGATTACGAAACTAGATTCTCTCTTTGCAGAGACAAGCTTCAACTTTTTGACAAACTGAATTCTTGACAATTCAAAACTGTCAAACTATATTTTTGTTCTTTTTTTAAACTTTTGCCCCCACACTAGGAATATCTCATGTATCTTGGATGCGTTAACAAACAAACTTCCATACACACAAACAACCAATCCGAAACCTATAAGCCATCAAATATATTTTCCGAGCGGGGATCGAATCTCGTCTGTTTTTCCGAACGCATTCGACCCTAATCTCTTCAAAGTTAGGCTTCTTCTGGGCAAGCTCACTTCATCATAGACTTGGTCTCTGTCACCTCTGACCTAGAATAGAGACAAGAGCAAACCCATCTGATATTAAAAAAAAAACTATAAATGGTTTACATACATACATACATAAACTCACGCCTTTTTCCCATGGGGGTAGGCAGAAACTACAGAACGCCACCTGCTACGATCCTTACATACTCCTTTCGCCTCATCTACGTTCATACATCTCGTCATACAAGCACGCCGGTTACGAGTACTCCGCACCTGACCTTTCTGAAGGACCTCACCAAGAAGGTCAGTGTAGGTCTTCCTAGGGCGACCCCTCCCGGCGTTGCCACTCACCTCTGCCATGTAAATACCTTTAAATGGTTTAGTTAATTGAAAATTTTAATAAATATTCTGACCTTGACACTTATTCCAGATCATCATGATGCGTTTCGTCCTAGCCCTGTGCTTCTTCGCCATCATCATGTCCATCCACAACGCTGAGGCTACATACAGGAAGCCCCCTTTCAATGGCTCCATATTCGGCAAGAGGGGAGTTGTTGGTAAGCTCTCCATAAATCCTCGTCTTTTTAGTCAGCTCGAAGTAGGTATAATAAGACAGCTCATACAAAGGTAAGCGCGGATCCGGTGTGCATTTATGTGCACGCCTTGAACACAAATTCGCATAAACAAAAAACCTTTTTTTTTTTAATTTGTTATAACAACACGCCTGTAAGAGTTAGGGAGAGGTAGGTTATAAGTTCACCCACGCGCCAGTTATATTTAAGTCTCATGCAAAAGGGGGCGAGCCTATTGCCATTAAATAAATAAATAAATAAGCCATTTATTCCTTCTCATTTTTTCATGCAGTTTACAATAAATATCAGCATGCGACAAATTAATATATATTTATTTTATTTTATTTTTTTCATTAATAGTTTGTTTGAAATACATTTACCTATTGCCATTAACCGGGCACAAATCCAGGTTCCTACCGATTCCTGATAGCGAAACCCAATAACACTTTGCCCGACTTGGGAAGCGAATTCTCTTGAATTCGCTTCCCAAGTAAAGCGCGACTGTTGAGCATGAGGTCTTCCTCATGCTCAACAGTCGCGCTTTGCAGTCACTAGACCAACAAGGCGACACTTAAGTTTGAATTTGTTAAAAATATTTTAGTAAAAACCTGTAAAAATATAAAATGTATAGGTATCTAGCTTTTAATTAAATCAAAATCAGTTCAGTGGTTTAGTCGTGAAAACGTAATAGACAGACAAAGTTACTTCCGCATATACAGACTGTTAGTGTAAACACCGTTGTCACTAAAACCATAGGTACTTGATTTATTATCAAAAATGTTTATCTGAATTTAAAAATAAATAAACAAAGTTTTCTTTCAAAAATTAAAAAAAAAACTGTCCGACACCGTCTGTAAATTCATGGATACTATGCGCCCGAGTTACGTAATCACCGCAAAGGGCGTTGACCTGCTGCACTGGCCGTCCGTTATAACTACCTACTAAGTTTTAACTAATTACATCATTGTAATATAGGTACTGTGAAATAATTTTGAGGAAAAATGGAGATTTTACTATAAAAAAAGATTTTTCTCATTGAATTTACGTTCTATTAGTGAAACCAAACCACTGGTTTCAAGGATAACGGTGTTTACACCAGCACTCTGAATATTAGCAAGAAGGGATTAACGTTTTATTCTCGATTTCAGAATACGACTCAACCGGCAGAGCATTATCGGCATTGTGCGAGATTGCTGCTGAAACCTGCCAGGCGTGGTACCAAACATTAGAAAATAAGTAAATTATGTAACTTTTCACTTAAATCTATCCATTTATTTTAAAATACAGCCTTTTGTCATGTGATAATAATCTGCTAATAATCAAAAACTTGTAATCTTGATTCAATAAAGTTTCATCTTTGATTTGGTTTGTTTTCTTCATAAATATCTTTCTATCTATACATTAAAAATGCTTTGTCCTGAAAGACATCACATGAAGAGACGACAATTAAAAAAATAACTCAGCTGAAACCTCCCAACTATAACCTGAACAAACTGAATTGATACCGTTTCATTTTCCAATTATTAAATGACTTTTTCTCAACTTCGTTAAATTCAGCGCATTTTCTATTTTATTTCACCACAGATAATGTAGTTTTTTTTAATTGCCGCGCTTTCTTTGGCCAGACTGGCTAGATGTTCACACAGAACAAGTAGATAGATAGTAGATACCTACCGAGCAACTTAGACTTGATATACCGTTGGAACGCTGCTAATTGCTTTAGGGACCCAGAGATTTCGTCGTGTTTGACTACGGATTACAGCTCTAATGGGCTCCTAAACTAACAACGGTTATTGGATATTAATGCACAAACTTGATGAAAATTTTCCGTAGATGATCATGACCAGTGAAACAGTTCGTAATCTTATTTACTTATTTTAAGTTTCATTTTTAAGAACCTGTAAACGCAAGAGCGTGGTGGCATTTCAGTTTTTCTATCAAACCTATAATATTACAAATACATCCAGTTTAAGAAATCAATTTCTTGTTTTTGCTTTTATTTGTTATAATTAAATTATTTAAAAAGTAGTGTATGCAGTAATACATGATTTAACGATAAATTATCTTAAATTATACTTATTCAAACCATCTTCATGAAACGGAATGTTTTGAGCTACATGCGTTCTATGTTACAAAACGATGCGAAATTGACATTTTGTCGACTAAATAACCTGTGGATTGACAGACGTCAAAAATTCGTGATTCTTATTGGTTGCTTATTTCTTGTGTGATATCGCACCAATAAGAATATTCTAATTAGAACCACGTTTTCCAAACGAAAACAAATCTTAATCTGTCTAACTAATGGCTGAATGGCTGCTAGATTTTTGCAATTTACGTGTGTGGCAAATTAAATTTCAATGTTGATGCTATAATTCCTAATTAATGAAGATTCCCTGTGTGTTGACTGAGTATCTAACGTGAGACTTTTACTAAAGCGATGAGAAAACATTTCGTCTACGAGAGTTATTGACATCCAAATCCGAAGTCCATTCTGAAGGTAAATCTAAGATTATTTTACTTATTTATTATGCTTATTTTAGCAAAAAACCGCATTTTTCCGGCGTGTTCGTGGAACAGACTTATTACCGGTACATTTATTTATACGTCTGACCTTTTACTACGTAAAAAACGTCATGTTTAAAGTGTTTCTAAGTGCGTTAACATAAATGGTATTATTATCAGTTTTTTGTCAACAACAGGTCGTAATTGACAAGCTGAGCGATTATCTAAAATGTAGTAAAACTGTCGTCAGGTAATTAGCGTAGTTGAATGTTGTGGGGACTGAATTTCCAACGTTTTGTACGCCAATGTTTTATCTGGACATTTTTGCGTTACAATCTTGATTATTACTGATTATGAAATACGCAAATACATCTAAGTATTATGTACAGTAATTTATTCTTTTACATTGCGTTGTACAAGTAATACATACAACACTATCTTGTTTGTTTTATTATAAATAGAATTGACGAGAGAAAAATTATAGCAGAAAAAATATCTTAACAAGTCTTGTATGAAATAAATAAGGAGTTTTTATGCTGATTTTAGCTCTAGGCATAGATAATATTTTCATCATCTGTTGTTTATGATGAAGTTTTTGTGATTATCTTTATTGGTCACATAATAGCCTAATATTTATTTTGCAATAATAAATATTCATTGTTGAATGATACTTACATAGTTAAATACTATATTTCTTTATCCATTGATGCTCTCTGCCATATTTTTCTAAACCGTTCCTAGGCAAAGGAATCTCAATATTCTTCCACATCTGTCTATTAACGGTGTATTAAACTTTGATCAGAAAAGCCTTGAAATTATTTTCAAAACAATAAAAAATACTTTTACTCATCTGTAATTAATGAATTTGATGATATTTATATATTTTAACACTATCATTTTATTTAAAGAAACCAATAATACAATAACGTTCGTGAGAAATTAAAAAAATGGCAAAAAATTGTTAAAGTTAAAAAAAAAATTATAAATGCAAAAATATTTAATATTAAAACCAAAAAATTAAGACCATAGATTAACTGTTATTTCTTTTATTATTTTTGTGAAATTGAGTTAAAATGCAGTGTGTGTAATGAATAGTGTTGTTGTTTGTTTATTTTCAGCTAACACAGAAGATAACAGGATCAAAGAAATTGGATATAACAAGAAGAATTAGGACATCTTAGAGTAACACAGGAAAAGTAACCTTATTTACAGCAGAAACTGGCTATAATACCTAAAATGACATAAACACTATTTGAGATTTAAAAAAAAGTGTAATATTCAACTATGTCAGAGACAACAGAACCACCGTTAAAAAAAGCCAAGATGGCGGAAACCATAGACAGTTTCATACAAAATATCAGGCTTTCCAAAAAGAATCTTCAAGCCGTGATAAGTGACGAATTAAGCAAACCAATTTCATTTACTAAAGTTTACGTTGGTCAAGTTAAAAATGTGAAGGAATTATCAAAGATCATTACAATTTTGAATGAGAAAATACCTCTTAAAGAATTGCAGCATCTGAAAAGAGCACGAAAGAAGGAGGTCTTACTGTGCCCAGTACGTTATTTGAATGCTGTTACTCAAGAATCAATTCAGGAGTATGTTGAAGCAAAAGTTTACGAACTAAAAGATGCTTTTGAGTACTTTAAAGTTATGGGCTTACCGTCCCTGCCTCCGAAATTAAAAAGGCAGCATGCTGAATCCAGCAGGGTCTGGTCCTGTAATTTCCACCCTAATGAGTATTTAGAAAAATTATGCGGACCTGAATTTTTTACGGACACTGAGCTTGCAACACATCGCTGTTACATGAGCATTGCGTTTGAAGTCGCAAGATATTATTTAAGTTTAACAAAAAGTAATTTAGAACTATCAGACATTATCCTAAGAGATCTTAACGCAACAGTTGTTGTTGATCCATCAATCTGCTCAATTGTGGCCATATCATTCGATAACAGAGAAAATCATCCCATACAACATTCCGCAATGCTGGCCATAGACAATGTAGCCAAAACTCAAAATGGCGGCGCGTGGAACACAACAGCTGACACCGAAAACGCGCCTTTGCCTGGAATAGACAACAATCTGATGCTGCATTTAAAAAATAAGTATCCAAATGTCAAATTTGCCGCCAGAAATTACGTCACAAAGGAAGTTTTGGACGAAAATAAAATGAGTGCTTCCGACAGCCCTTATTTATGTACAGGTTACTATATTTATATGATTAGGGAGCCATGTATCATGTGTTCTATGGGTTTAATCCATGCGCGGGCTAACAGAGTGTTTTTTTGTTTCAATAATAACGTGCAAGGAGCTCTGAGTTCAAAAACCAAGTTACATTGTGTACCATCATTGAACCATCATTTTGAAGTGTTTACAGATTTTTTATAATAATGAAGTTTTGTCTGCCTGTGTACTTGTATAATATAATATGTGAATTGAGTTATTCGTATCAATAAAATATATTTTGACTATAATTTGGTTTTATTGACGTTGGGCCTAGCTAGACCTCAAATTTAGATTAGGTCGGATAGCCTTGCCATTGCTCAAAGTAAAGTGTGTAGGGCTATGTGAGATCTAGCTTAAAAGAATAAAGGTCGGTAGTAAAGCAGCGTTAGAATGTTGCCAATAATTAGCGAGTTTGTGTTGCCATTTTCAATAAATAAAACTTAAAACTCTTAAGGTGGAAGCGCCGCGGTAGCCCGCGAAATTTAAATTTTCTTACGTATTTTGCAATTTACAAGTCATATTAAGTTTAATGTTGATTAAAGTATGATTCGCGGGCGTAAGAAGTATGTATTTTCAGAATTATAACCATTTAAGTCAGCAATAAAACTAAATAGGGCCAGGTAACCCGATAGAATGACTATTTCATGAAATCTTGACATTTTAGGATTATACCGACTTATGGAGTTATTATACTGATTTTAATGGTTATAATTCTGAAAATACATACTTCTCACGCCCGCGAATAATACTTTAATCAACATTAAACCTAGTACTGACTTGCAAATTGAAAAAACGTAAGAAAATTTGAATTTCGCGGGCTACCGTGGAGCTTCCACCTTAACTGACTTGTCAGAGACTAGGGTCTTAGTACCATAGTTTAGGACTATGAGGATGGAATTCTAGTATTGCAGAGTGGAATCTATCCTTGCTAAAAACCATATACAAGAGGATAATATGGTTAGAGAAGGATTGGGCCTACAGGGCCAGAGAGTACAGCATCTATCTTTTTGTAAAATTACACCGTCTATAAAAAGTTCTCTAGTACTTATTAGTTACTAGCTTATGCCCGCGACTGCGGTCGTGTGAATGTCAGTTATCAAGAGGTTTTATTTGTATGCCCGGAACGCTGGTTCATTTTTTGAAATAAAAGTCTATGCCTAGCCTAAGTTAGTCTTTACAACATCAGCTATCCGCCAATGAAAATCAGTCCAGCCATTTCGAAGATTTCCCGGTACAAACACACAAACAGACACATAAAACATTACAAAAATAGTTTTTTTGTGTTACAACTGTGAGTCAAAATTTAAAATTGAATTAATGTCTGTTTGTAACAGACATTAATTCAATTTTAATTTTTGTACCTATTGATTTTTCTTTTGCAAAAGTATATACAGTAAATGAAATCTATACAAATTTCAATAGCATCTCCCATTGAGCCATTGTATTTTAACAACTCAATCAAAGCCTAAAATGTCAATTTAACATTTAAAGTACGTAGGTACCGAATAATGTAACAACTACTTAAGTTCCATTGAATTTGTGCCCAATTGTGATCCCCCCTCACTGTACTGTCGGCTGTCCACTGCAATCCAGACACTTGTACGCAGCGCTTGCGCATGTATTACTGAATTTTGTGAAAAAGGGTTTTTGTTGAAGGCCGGTTGTAGAGGGTTAAAAATGGCTGTTTTTCTCTATGTACATCGTGGGGTTGACGCTTTTTGGTAAGTTTACTATTTATTGTTTAAATCGGAAAGTCGTTCTTACATTATTGTCAATAGTTTGGTAGATTTTTTTGTACAAATTAAAATAGCTGCATAATTGATTAAATATGTCATCAAAGAAAGGAAAGATTTATAATAAAAAGTTATATAGGTAGGTACATATTTAAAAATATATTTTTTAAACATTTGATTAAGTTTTTATTCGCCACTTCCCGGCTCCATCATCAGACCAGCTCTGTGACATCATTGTATTGCATTGTCACGCAAATTGTAGATTTACGCAAAATTTCAGCTCAATCGAACATCGGGAAGTGTCTTAAAAACTTGTAAGATTTGATCAGCCACAGACACCGGGACAAGTGAAAGTAAATAAAAGCTTGTAAATGAGTATTTTATCTTCCTATTTAAAAAAACCTTAACCGTTTTTAACTGTAGCTTGTCAAAATTGAAAGTGAGTGTTACCCCATACAAAATCGAAAAAGCTACCAAAAAATTAAAAATATTCCACAAAAAAATAACCGTATCCAGTTAGCAATAACTAGTTCATACTGAATCCTACTACAATATATCTTGCTTCCAAGTACTTGAACCGGATTTTAGTTGGTAATTTCCGCACATATAGACCATGTATCTTATTACGTCGGCAAAAGGTACATATTTGATTTTCATTCGTTAAATTATAAGTGCGGTCTTCCCTTCACGTGGACAATAAATTAATGGATAATGAGGTCTTGGGTATAGTACATGGTGTTTGAAAATAGAACAGATTCAGGTTTCAGGTCAAAAAATATATATGTACAGAATTATTATAAACATTACAATCTCATCAAATCATTACATTCTTTTTTTTGGGGTAGTAAAAATCATCAAATTAGTCCATCCGCCCTGGGTGGGGCGGAAGGGACTGTCAGACTTTTATTGACTAAAAAACCACCGTGTTCCTTCTGTTGCCCTTTGCGTTCCGGGGCCACGGTATCCTGTTAAGACGTCCCGTGTCCCAGGCAGGCGTTTGGCCCTGTTGGAGCCCCGTCCCTGTGCTAACATAAGATCACGCCTGTAATCTCCTAGAGGTTAGGCAGAGGTGTACCCAATAGTACACCCACATTTCGCCAGTTATGTTTAAGTCCCATGTAATAAGGGCGAGCTTAATGCCATCAACCGGGCACAAGTCCAGACTCCGAGGCTAACGGACTTAACGTTTAAGACTGAATGATCTATCAAACCACTGAACGAATTGCGCTGTTTGGCATGCAGATAGTTATAATGACGTAGACATGCGCTAAGAAAGTATAATATTTTCCAAAATTGACCGCCTTAGGAGATGAAACGGGCCGGAGTTGCGGGACGTCCGGGGTCGCGTGACGTCTTAACAGGATACCGTGGCCCCGGAACGTACAGGGCAACAGAAGGAACAGGGTGGTCTGACAGTCTGACAGTCCCTTCCGCCCCACCCAGGGCGGAAGGACTCATTTAACGATTAATACCACGCAAAAAAGAAAGGAGATGGAACGGGTTTCCGATATTTAGGCTGACGAAGTCGCGGGCAGAAGCTAGCAATGTAATATATTTCTGATCCAAAGCCACTTAGCTTCACAATATGATCGACCACGCGTCAAGACACTAGGTATAATATTATGTATCATGTTACAAGTAGACCGTACCTAGCCTGTGTATTTTCCAGTCACACGTCTTTTAACAAACTAGATTAATCCTGTTATTATAGCCAATCTTCAAAGCGTATTAGTGTTCTAGGGGGATCCTATTTTTGACGTGACAATGGAGTTTCTTGTCCATTCTTCTCCATACGAAACTACCTTTTTGAATAGGCAACTAGATTCAATATTATTATTTTTTTTCTCTTGTAAATGACATTCAAAAGTGCCTTTTAGTGGTCTAATAGAAATATATTATTTGACTTTGGCAGCATATGTAATTAGTTTAAAAAAATACTAGCTTCTGGATTAAAACTAAAGTCCTAAATTATACCATGGCAACATAAACGGGGTAAAAACTATCCTAGCCTTCTAGACTGCCTCGTTGGTCTATAGTGTACCTACTAATGGGTACAACCTCTGCCTAATTCTTCGAGGATTACAAGCGTAATGTTGTGATATGTATGGATTTTTGAAAGATTTGCGACAATCTTCAGTTGCAGGATATTCAAGTCATATCCAACGTTACGAATAAGTAAACAAGTGTTTGTTTTAAACGAGCAGTTCCTTAACGCGCAGGTATTATTTACGCGCACTGGATTTTTGAAAGATTTGCGAGAATCCTCAGTTGCAAGATATCCAAATCATATAAAAAACGTTACGAATGATGAACTAAGCGCTTGCTTTAGCGATTAGTTTTTGACGCGTTGGTTTTTTTATCCGCGCACTGGATTTTAGAGAATCCATTGCGCGGAAAATAAACTCCGCCTGTGGAAACAAGCTCTAATACAAAAGTACCGTTAAAACAATTTTAAAAATAATCTCATTTCTTCTATTACAGATAATCAACCACTTTGCTACTCCCAACTTGCAGAAAGAGAGACGAAGATACAGAAACGCACGTGTCAGAGCGAGATAGCCACACTTCGTCGCCTCCGCCGCTACACTAGAATATTAATGAAAATTATTGGTATCGGCTATATTGCACTGTAATGAAGAGCAATTTAGCTACCATCGCCATATTGTACTGACTTTTAAATATATGTTTTGAAGGACGACCATTTGTCGTTAATGGTAAGTTTATGTTATGTTTTACTAGCTTTCGCCCGAGACTTCGTCCGCATAAAGCGAAGTTGGGTTGGTGTTTAGTCAACAAGAAATAGGTATGCAGGGTCGTCAGATATAGTTAAAGTTTTCTTAGAAACCGATGTATGTTTTCAAATGTCATTTAATTTAAAAAGTAGATAATAAACAGTTCATTAATTAAGTTAAGTTTTACTGCCTCGTTGGTCTAGTGGTCGCAAGCGCGACTGCTGTGCATGAGGTCTTGGGTTCGATTCCCAGGTCGGGCAAAGTGTTATTGGGATTTTCCATCAGGAATTTCTCAGTAGCGGCCTCGGAGTCTGGATTGGTGCCCGGTTGATGGCAATAGGCTCGCCCCCTATTACATGGGACTAAAAACATAACTGGCGAAATGTGGGTGTACCTACTAATGGGTACACCTCTGCCTAACCCTTCGGGGATAACAGGTGTGATGTTATGTAATGTTAAGTTTTAATCGATGGCATCCATCCGCAACCCTGGAGGGTGGGTCCTCATGCCAAGGTCGCGGTTTGTTCAAAAGAGTCACCGCGGTCCCGGAACACAAAGGGCATTAGGAGGAACACGGATGGGTTTTAGTTAGTAAGAGTCTGACACTCTCTTCTGCTCCGCCCAGAGCGGAAGAAGTCATTTAACGCCCAATCCAAAATAAAACAACTTCAGCCATCGCGCTTGTGAACAAGAGTCCAAAAGCCTCGGAGTCTGAATTTGTGCCCATGCGATGGCAATAGGCTCGCCGCCTATTACATGGGACTTAAACATAACTGGCGAAATGTGGATGTACTAATGGGTACACCTCTGCCTAACTCTTCGAGGCTTACAGGCGTGATGTTATGTATGTGTTTTGTTGGCAATCGAACCCATGCTTAGCAGTCTCGCCTGCGAACACAAGATCGAAAGGGACCAATAAAACAAAAAATCTACATCTACTAATTATGATGGTGCCTTTGAACACTGAACTCTCAATTCACTTAGTAAGGCCGCTGATCTAAATGAACGATAAGTGGTTACTGATTGACTTAGTGGGACAAACAGACAAACATCATGGTAGGAAACTTCCATGATTTGTCATCTTTGTTTTATGAGGTTGTATTAATTCGGCGAATGGTTGTTTTTACAGTTACGTGTCATGGATGCCAATTTTTAAATCTGTCTATCTGTCTTCTTCGAGTATACTATAAAATGCTTTGTCCTGAATGACTGACTGACGGGTCAACGTACAGCCTAAACTGCTGATCGTAGAGAGCTGAAACTTGGAGGGTGTGTTCTTTGTATGACGTAGGCATCCGATAAGAAAGGGTTATCCAAAATTCACCTCCTAAGGGGATAAATACTTTTACTTTATGACCAACCTCGAAATCATTAAAATAAATTCAGCTGTTTCTTAGAAAAATGCGAACGGAACAGCTGTTATTTTTTTTCATGAGTTCGAGGTTGTTCTTATAGTAAAATTTGTTCATAACGATGAGTACAAGACCTTTTTTCAAGTTTTGGGTAAATTTTCAATGACCCTGTATTTAAATTCTGTCACCCAATCACAAGACGCAAAATTAATCTTGACAGCTTATTTACCAATACCGTCTTGGTCTCCTGCTGTTAATCCAATACAAAAACCCCTGACCTATCCACAGTTCCAGGTACGACCTTCAGCCACTGACCAAGACCAAACCCATCATTGTCCATTGAACTGACCATTGTACCGCCATGGCCTTCGACCACCATGATGTCACCACCTCGTGAACACACGACACGTGTCATTAAATTGACTACAGATCTTTATCTGTTGTGGTTTGATTGTGTGTGTCTGTGTGACTGGCAGAATCTTGAGTACTAGGCTGAGGCTAAGTACTTATATCATTAATGGGTTTGAAAATTTATGTCTTTCTGCTGAATTCAGCTTTTGGGGATGAATTTACACAACATATTTATTTATATTTTTATTAATATATATTAATACTTAAAAAAATATTGAAAATAAAAAAATAGACTGCCTCGTTGGTCTAGTGATTGCAAAGAGTGACTGCAGAGCATGAGCTCTTGAGTTTGATTTCCAGATCGGGCAAAGTGTTATTAGGTTTTTCCATCAGGAATTTCTCAGTAGCAGCCTCGGAGTCTGGATTTGTGCCCGGTTGATGGCAATAGGCTCGCCCCCTACGTGGTAATTAAACATAAGTGGTGAAGTGTGTGTGTACCGTTCACCTCTGCTCATGCCTAACCCTTAGGGGATTACTGGCGTGATGTTATGTTACAACATTCCCTTTTTACAGCATCGCCAAAAATGTGCAATATGGCAACAGACGTTCTCATGCTTTAAAAATTCGCGACACACTACGAGTGTTCTTTAATTGTGTTCAATAAGTATCAATTAAAATGATTGTGTACACGATGTGCGCTTCTTTATTACTTCTGATTGTATTTAATTGTCTTTCTGTCCTCTTAAGCTTGATATTTTGAAGATTTTTGGATTAGCGAAAATTTTTGGAGGTTAATTAGGTTGCAGAATATAAGTGCCGTGGAGTCGTGTGTGCTTATGTTTTTTGACAATTCTTTTAATATTGTTTAATATTTTTTGTCACCTTTCTTTCTATACCGATGTTAATTAGTGCGTTGAATAAAACTCGAGGTCTTGGGTTCGATACTCAGGTCGGGCAAAGTGTTATTGGGTTTTTCCATCAGGAATTTCTCAGTAGAAGCCTCGGAGTCTGGATTTGTGCCCGGTTGATGGCAATAAGCTCGCCCCCTGTTACATGGGACTTACGGTTTCCAGTCTAACCGAAAGCAGCTGTTTACTAGTATTTTACATGGAGCGACTGCCTATCTGATCTCCACAATCCAGTAACTGGGTAATACGAAACCCTTGGTACGACTTAATATCAGACATTCGGGCTTCTGACGATGCGTAACGACTGTCAAAGATCCACGTATGACAGCCGGGACCAACGGCTTACCGTCAAGGGGCAGAGACGAAAAAAAATAATTAAAAAGCAATGTTTAGAACCATATGTATACTAAACAGTACCCAACGCCATCTTGACCCTACGATTATATGACCCTGCGCCCGCGCCAGCCAAGTGGACCCAATTCCCGACATCCACACGACGTTCGCGTTCTACTCCCCCATTGGCCAGAGAATTAATGACAATATTGCGTACTTATTCGTTTGACCGTCTACGTATGTACCGTCAATTTAGCAATAGACGCTCAGAGTCTTGACGTCCGCACGCGTCGGCTGCCCGCGTTAGTTTGATTTGAATTTCGAAAAAAATATACGAACTGAAATCCGCTGTTTTAGCGCGTGATTTGAATTTAACGATTTCGAATTGTTTTTTATTGGATTCAAAATGGTGGATTGATATGATATTTTTGAAGGATTGGGACGGTCGGGGAGTAAGATTTTACATGTGTTTCGCCAATATGGCTTTGTAATAGAAATTGTGACGAGTTATTCGGACCCTCTTTGAATGCTATAATATATTTTTGTGCTGTTCTGGACTCGATATAAAGGTGAGCACACGTGGATTGTTTGTGGAATATTTTTTGTGTGACACAGGTTTTATTTCTGGAGGTATTCCTTTTTAATCTTAACCTTTTTTCGTGATCTTTTAGGTAATATGCTTTTTTATTTATTTATTACTTACACTCTTCCTGCGACTTGTGATGTTTTTTACGGGTCCCTATTTTTTTGAAAATAAAATATAACGTATAGCACTCAGTGATAACGTAGCTTACAATTTGCGGAAGAATTTTCAAAATCGGTTCAGTAGGTCCAGAGATTACCCGCTACTACCTCACAAACTTTACCTCTTTATAATATAATTAAAAAAATCGACGTAATCTATACTAATATTATTAAGCTAAGGAGTTTGTTTGTTTGAACGCTAATCTCAAGAACTACTGATTAGATTCTGAAAATTCTTTTTCTATGGCAAAATTTAGCACTCAGGGATCTCGTAATTCTCGTAGCTGACACAATTCCTAAGTGCTTTTTTTTATTAGAAAACTTGAGGATCTGTAAGAAATTCACGTGGTAGAAATCGGGGGCAAAAGCTAGTCACTAAAAACTGCGAAATGAATCTTTATTTATGTATCTGCTTAAACAATATCCTAACTATAACTACCTATAGGAATGTTGAAAAAATCGCGCTGTTCTATTCTGCGCAAGCGACCCTTGATAAAAGCTCCACCTACTACTTCTCCTACTGGGCATTACTACTACTACTTGGGCCTCTTCCTCTCTCCTAATTTTTGCTTTACCCGACAGAGTCCATATTGATCTCTTTTACTTTGTATATTACATATTTACATACTGTAATAGGTATATAAGGAATGTAATAAAAACTGAGTATTGAATAAACAATATCTGAAACAAGCTTAGGTATCCCCGCGATTTCGTTCACGTAAATGTTTGCGTGGAACCCTAAATCTTTTTCTAAAATAAAAGTGTACCTCGCAAAACATTTAGCTAAAAGGACCAACTGCACATGACTCTTAGGGGTAAAAAAGGGGTATTTAAAGTTCATATAACATAACACGCCATTATGCCTGCAATCCCCGAAGGGTTAGGCAGAAGTGTACCCGTTAGTACACCCACGTAATGTGTAATAAAGGGCGAGCCTATTGCCATTAAACGGGCACAAATCCGGATTCCGAGCCTGCTACTGAGAAATTCCTAATAGAAAAACCCTATAACATTTTGCCCGACCTAGGAATCGCACCCAAAACGTCCTGCTCAGCAGTCGCATCGTTAGAAGTGTCGGTTATACTCTTTATACTCTGTGTTACGCAAACCATTTGATTTTAAATTAAACAATATTTTTTCGCGACTTCCAATAAATTAACAACCATCAAAACAAAGTTCTGAGAAGGCAATTAACTGAGCGTGCTGTGGTAGGCTTTCAATTAAGGAATTAAGAGCATCTGGATGGAAATCTCCATGACGTTGTGTTTGGTCCTTAGGGCAGCTGATTTTGGTCCTTTGTGGCGAGGAAAGTCTGTCTGCACCTAGCATTGTAACGTGCTGTTATTGACTTTCAATATTAACTTTTTTACTTAAATTATATACCAGTTAACAGATTTTCTTTCTTTCATTCTTCCTTTTTTTCTATAATTTTTAATTACTTAATCTGTTGCGCTTTAGATAAATCCGAAAGAATAGCTACAGAATCATAGAAATCTGAATAATAATGCCTTATTGAAATTTTGGGTTTAAACATATTCCCTAAAATAAAAAGAAGTCTATATAAACATCCTCTATTATCTGTGGATCTATTTACGTGGTGAGATTGGGTGAGACACCCCCCTAAAAGCCTCTCGAAATAAATTAAAAACTATAGAAATTTTCTACACTAAGAGTATTAGTAGGCCCCTAAGACATCGCTGACCATTACTGGTCCTTTTAGGCACCACAGGTCAAGGACCACTGCGTCAGATGATCAAGGCAGATGCACCAATTACTGTACCCGAATCTTTGACCCCCCTTTTAATAAATCGTTCAGACAGCATCAATAAAACTGTCATTGACAATCTTCAACAATTGAGATGTGCAAAAAATATGATTCAGTGTACGAATTGCTTTTATAAGTTCCTACTGGTACTGGTACTCAACATCCATACTAATATTGTAAATGCAAAAGTAACTCTGTGAATCTGTTTGTCTGTTACGCTATCACGACTAAACCACTGAACTGATTTTGATGAGATTTGATACAGGGTAAGTTTGAACCCCAACAAAGGACATAGGCTACTTTTTATTCGACTTGGACTTCTTCTGCGTACGCGATAACCTATATATGTGGACACAGTCGCAGGTTAAAGATAGTCTTTTTATAAGAAATCAACGACTTTGTTTGAGTGAATATCGGTTTTCAAAGCTTTTTTTTTTAAAGTAGCTTAAGTTACTCTTTATAACATCAGCTATCTGCCAGTGAGAGTCGCGTCAAAATCGGTCCAGCCGTTTTGGAGATAAGCCGGAACAAACAAAAATACATTTTTTTTTCGTTAAGTACAGTTTATACAGTTAACACACATCTCAATAACATTTATTTGTTTGTAGTTAAGGATTGAATTGGTGACTAATTTGAGATGGAACATAACCTTTAATTGAACAAATCATAAGTTTAAGAAAAGGTGCATCATGCTTTTGAATATCATCATCAATTTAAAGTGCATTTCAGAAAAACCCCAATTTGAGTTGAAACCTTCCTCAACCTAACCAATTGGTTTATTAATTTAAATATTTCCAACGGCTTCATGGTTTTGGCACTACCCACTTCCAAACTTGTTCGACCCGGAAGTCGAACCTCGGACCCTGCAGTTGTGATTGCAACCACGAGATCAACGTAGCAGTCAGTATTTTTTAGTTTTATTGTCATTAAACATCGACTGCCTCGTTGGTCAATTCTCAGGTCGAGCAAAGTATTATTGGAATTTTTCTTCAGAAATATCTCAGTTGCAGCCTCGGAGTCTATTTGTGCCCGGTTGATGGCAATAGGCTCGCCCCTTATTACAAGGGACTTTAACATAACTAGTGAAATGTGGGTGTAATAACGGGTACCTGTACCTCTGCCTACCCTTCGGGGATTACAAGCGTAAAATGTCTTCTTTCTTAACGTGATTCAAAATGGCGGTGGACATTTTGAATTGAAAGCCACGTGATTCAAAATGTCCAACGCCATTTTGAATCACGTGTCTTTCAATTGTCGCGTATAGCAGTGCAAATAGAATTGGTGTTCAAGGTCTCGCCATGCGGACTAAGTGAACAATTTAGATCTAGACTGTGGACTATAGGAAAGGAACTGTTATGAGGGGAATGAACATGTGACAGAGTTATGAATATTGCAGGCAAGCGCTTGCTCGCATAGATAATTTTTTCCCGACTCAAAATGACGCCGGAAAAATGACGCAAATCCAATGCGCGGATTTTTTACGCGCACTGGATTTTAGGTTTTACATTGATAACTTAAAAATCATTGCAGGCGAGCGTTGAAAATCCAATGCATCTAAATCTTACTTCTGTCTATGTTTATTAATGGGTACGCCATTGCCTAACCCTTCGGGGATTATATGCTTGGTGTTATGTTATGTTTTTTAATATTTTGTGGCCATAATTTTGCAAAAGGTATAACTAATAATTATATCCTCCCTGATATGATCTTCAAGATAGAGTACGAGAGATGGGTACTCAATGAGTTATTAAATATTTTTATTAATTTCTATTTTGAATTTCAGGAGCCGTAGTACACCGCCCCACCGGCCTCACGCAACCAAGAATCGAAAGGTTCACGAGTCCACGCTTGTGACACATGGAGCCCATCCTCGCGACAACACAGCTGACCCGAGACCGTACCACAGACACCTTCCCGGGCCTCGAACCCCACACACACTACAACCACAGCAGTTCTCCCTCAAACATGCTAATGAAAATAGAGAACGAACTACTTCAAAGTCACCGCCAAAGAGAAACAACAGGACTTAAAAAGTTATACAACTCATTCTTCGTTCTATTTTAACGTGTGACCGGTTTTCAAACATATCATTCATTCATTCTCATTCATCATTAAAGTGACTTTTGTGTTGGCATGGCCATATTGTGATGGAATTTTATTCTGACTATATTATGCATGATAACCGGAAAGAGGATAGCTACACTTGGGAGTCTAGTGTGAGGTTGGCTTTGGTCGGGAGGGAGGAGGAACTCGGGATGTATTTGGAGGAAAGGGAGGGGAGGAAGCGGAAGTGGCAGGGGGATGGGAAGATGATGCGGAGGGATGATAGCGAGGAGAAAGAGCAGCGGAAGGTGCCTCCTAAGAAGGTTATGGGTGAGTTACAGTTAATTATTCCATACTAGGTTTAGGGAGGAGGGACCCGCTGAGGAATAGCGGGTCGAGGACTGCCGGGGGAGCGGTGAATGCTTATGCGAATCCCGCACCCCCGGCCAAAGGTATAATGCAAGACTGCGGTGGTTTTAGCTCGTAAGAGCCCGGATGATTTCCAAAGCCACAAAAAAAACGAAGGGTCGTCAGATGTAGTTGATAATTAGTCTTAGAAACCGATGGATGTTTTCAAACTTAATTTAACTTTTAAAGTAGATAATAAACAGTTTATTACTTAAGTCAAGTTTCAATCGAAGACATCTATCGGTTTCTAAGAAAACTTCAACTATATCTGACGACCCAAGGGTCGTCCCAGTTTTTTAAAGTATTAAAATTTTTAGTGAAACCGAAACCAAATAACCTAAGTACCTATGATAAATGGTCTCAACAGATTTATTTTTTTACTGCGACTTTACTGTTGCTGTACATTTGACAATGATGCCGGTCCCTTGTTCACAAACTAGACTAAATTAAGAGAATTGACATCTCTTACTAACATACAGCAAAAGGAAAGGACGGTGACATTAAAGAACTAAGTTAGCGATGTCAAATTAGTTTGCCTTGTACTTTTCCGTATTTTTAATTAATATGTTTTAAGATGTCAATTATAATTGTATGGATGTGTCAGATTGATTAAATTTGACAGCTCTTATTTACTCTCTTTCTAGTTTTATTGGATAGAAAAAGATAGAAATAGTTTAATTTTAGTTTTATTTGTGAACAAGAGAATCGGCACCAGTATCCCGATTAAAACTAAAATAAAAATGGTCACGTTAAATTTTAGTATAGACTAAATTTGACAGCTCTTATGTACATTAGTCTCTTTCTAGTTTAATTGGATAGAAAAAGATAGAAATAGTTTTATTTGTGAACAAGAGAATCGGCACCAGTATCTCGATTAGAACTAAAATGAAAATGGTCACGTTAAATTTGAGTATAGATCAGTTAAAAAGACACTCCTCCCACAGACAAAGCGATTACTTACTGTTTACCACCAATATGTAAATAAGAAATGTTTAGAACCATAGTGATCAATTGTTTTAGAAAAGTTTTACCCTTAGCTCGATAGATGGCGTTGGGATCGAATTAGATCGCGCTATGGTTTCGTTACCGGAGTTTAATAAGGTGTCTGACCATATACGAAATAAATGTTGCTTTCCGAACCAGCAGATCAGAGCACAATAGTTGTTTCATTTTGAACCCTATTAGTGTTCCCACTAGACCACCTATTGCTAAGCGCGGCAATAAACATTGGTCCTTCGAGCCGGATCTCAGACCCGGAACAGTCTGACTTTTTGGTGTTAAGCGGGGCCAGCTTTGGTCCGCAACCCAAGTACTCGCAGTGGATTGCTGCGGCAAAGTACTGGGCATCCCGCAGAAGCCGCGACAGCTTCGTTCAACTTGTTGGACAGCTCAGCTTTCTGGAAGAATTAATAGTTCAACGGGACGTCAATAGAGGGCGCTACTTGTAGCATCGTTCGAGTACAATCTTCGAGTTGAAGATACAGACCAGTGGACGAGGCCGGCGATAGCAGCCGGGAGTTCAAGTTCAAAGTGACGCCGCAGGGGGCGCCACTAGTACCATACCAAGTTCAGCATCTTACGTGTTTGTGTGAGTGCAGTGCAATCGTGAGTACAATTTAATTAATTAAACAGTAGCAGCAGTGACAATTCTATAAACAAGAGATCGGTTTAGCAAATTTGAACTTTATTTAAAGGAAGATTTCGACTTCAACATTTTAGAAGATTTTTTAAATACCAAGCAATTTTCAACCGTATTTTAATGAACATTTTAACTTAGTTTTAAGAGTGTGCATGTTGTTAGGACTTAGAATAGTTTTATAAAAAACGAGGGAACGGGGAATCCATGCCCGATTTCTACCAGAGACAAGTTGTTCCTCAAACACTTGTAATTTTTTTCGGATTTTTTGAGACTTAGAAAAATTTCATGAACCTTTTTATCAATTTTACACTTGTTAATTTGTTACATTCTAGTTTACCCTTTTGTTGTGTATTTCTTTACGGTTAACAACCTGGATGAATTTAAACTTAGTTTTGTTTTATTTCATTTTATTACATTTTATTTATTAGGAACTTTAGTTAAGTCAAATTTTAGTTTTTATCTTATACTGTGAATACTTGTTACTTTACACTTGTTGTGGTTTGTTTATTATCTAAGATGGAAGGCAAAATTAATATATTAAAAGACCTTCAAACTGTAATTCAAAAGGCTTTAACTAATTTTAAAAAGAGTCCAAAAGACAGACTTACATTAGAATATATCCAGACAAGACTTGAATTACTCGAAAATGATTGGTCATCATTTAAAAATACAAAAACTCAACTTTATGGCCAATATAAATTTGAAGATATAATAAGTCAAAAGGTTGCGGATATTTACGATTCGACCGAAGACACTTATATTACTTGCAAATGTCTAATGAAAACTACACTTAATAAGATTAATATTAGTGAGTCGCAATCGCAAAATAGTGGTTTTAACAATACTAGTAGTTCAAAATCATCTAATTCATTGGTAAAATTGCCAAAAATTGCAATTCCTACTTTTTCTGGAAAATACAGTGAATGGACAACGTTTCACGATTTGTTTATTTCCTTAGTCCACAATAACACATCGTTGGATAATGTACAAAAACTGCACTATCTGAAAGGCCACCTCACGGGTGAGGCTGAACAGTTGATTAGGCACACACCAATTACAGACGCTAACTATAGTGAATGTTGGTCGCAATTAGAAAGGCGTTATGCTAATAAGAAGTACCTAACCAATTGTATTTTGAAAAGATTGTTCAGCCAAAAACGTTTAAATGTTGAATCGGCTACATCATTAAAAGAATTGTTAGACACAACAAGTGACTGTTTAAGTGCATTAAAAAATCTAAAGATCGACGTGAGTACATGGGACGTTATCATTATTCATATTGTAACGTTTAAATTAGATAGTGAGACTCGTAAACAGTGGGAGTTAAGTATTTCCAACGACTCCAGCAACGAATTGCCCACCTTTGAGCAGTTTAAAGGATTTATTGAAAGTCGGTTTCGCGCGCTTGAATGTATCGAGCCCAGGAAGGCTGTGGCTCACCAGGTCAATCATAGTTCACACATTCATAGCTCTAAAACGATGTTAGCTACGAATATACGTTGCGAATTCTGTTCGGAACCCCACAAGCTCTGCTTCTGTAAACAATTTGCGAAACAGTCCACAGACTGCAGGCGCGAGTTTGTAGCAAAGAACAAAATCTGTTATAATTGTTTAGGCGGCAACCACACAGTATACGACTGCAAAAAACAAACGTTTTGTAGAGTGTGCAAAAAGCGCCACCACTCATTGCTGCATCCCAATAGGGAACCAAATGCAGAGAATGATGGTCAAGATGTGGCAGCAAAGTCCACTACTGACAACACTAGTGATGATCAGATAGTAACATGCTTGTCTACACGCAAAACCCCCAAACCTAAACAGGTTTTATTAGCCACCGCGCTAATAAAAGTCGAGAACAGGATGGGTGAATTTCAAACAGTCCGAGCCTTGCTGGATCAAGGCTCGCAAGCTTGTTTTATAACCGAGGCCACTGCTCAATTTCTTCGATTGAAGAAAATTCCAGTCCGAGGTATCGTATCAGGTTTGGGAGACGAGAGACCAACCATTTCTAAGTATATGGTTAATTTAACTATTAAGTCGACAGTGGATCACGAGTTTCAACTTAACATCAATGCTTATGTTTTGAATAACATAACGTCATACTTACCGGAACGAAGTGTGAGTACCAGTTCAATAGATTGGATTAATGTTGACAATCTATGTTTAGCGGACCCTTATTTTAGTACACCCAATAAAATAGATGTTTTATTGGGAGCAGATGCCTATTGTTGCATCATGAAGGAGGGTATAGTGAAGAGTTCATCCTGTAATCTTATAGCACAAAACACCACTCTAGGGTGGGTCCTTTCTGGTGTAGTCAGTACAAGCAAGGAAAGTTCAAACTTGCATACAAATAATATAAGCGTACATTGCGCACAGGTCAATGAAGATCAGCTTCTGAAAAAATTTTGGGAGATAGAAGAACAAACCAGTACAAAGAAAATCCTAAGTCCAGAAGAGCAAAAATGCGAAGCGCTATATACTAAAACTACTAAGCGAGATGATACAGGCAGATATATAGTATGCTTACCGTTCCATGACGATAATCCTGCATGTAAAGCCGGAGGTTCTCGTGAAATAGCTGAAATCAGATTTAAATCGTTAGAAAAAAGATTAGATAAAAACACAGATTTGAAACAAAAATATACCGAAGTAATCAATGAGTATTTACACTTAGGACATTTAAGAGCTGTAAAGAAAGACGATAATGAAAAGAATGAAGCGGTTTACTTACCACATCACGCGGTTATTAGAGACGACAAGATCACGACGAAAGTCCGGGTTGTGTTTAACGCATCTGAAAAAAATAAAAGGGGAGTATCGCTCAACGATACTCTGATGGTTGGGCCGACACTACAAGCGGACTTGAGGCATACAATTCTGCGATGGAGAGTACACGCTATTGGGATTATAGCGGACATAATTAAGATGTACCGCCAAATTAGAGTAGCTGATGAGGACGCGGTCTACCAGAGAATACTCTGGCGAGATGATCCCAAAAAACCAATAGAAGATTATGAGCTGGTAACGGTGACCTTTGGGACAGCCTCTGCTCCGTATCAGGCAGTTCGAACACTCCATCAAGTCGCGTATGATGAAGGACACAAGTACCCTCTAGCAGCCGCTAACGTCTTCGATAGTTTTTACATGGACGATTTAATGACTGGAAGTAATAGTATAGAAGAAGGCGTAGAAATCTGTAAACAAATGATACAATTATTGGAAAAGGGAGGATTTGCTTTACAGAAGTGGAACAGTAATAATCAACAATTGTTAGATAGAATAAGTTCAATGCCTATAAATGACGTAGCACAACAATTAGATCAAACGCAATTAAAAAAGGAAGATAAGGATAAGGACAACCAGGATATCATAGATAAAGATAGGAAAATAGAAGAGAAGGACATAGAAATTAAGCTGGATAGTACAATAAAAATTCTAGGCCTTACCTGGAACCGCCTTGAAGACTGCTTACAATACTCCGTGAATCTTCCGCCGCTGACCGCCGCACCTGTAACCAAAAGATCGATTTTATCAGACATAGCTCGTTTGTTCGACCCATTAGGATGGTTAGCTCCTAGCGTGGTAGTAGCAAAAATGTTTATACAGAAATTATGGCTCGCAGGGGTGAGTTGGGATGAGGAACTAACTACCGAATTAAAATCAGAGTGGAGTACTTACCGTGGAGAATTAACTTTACTTACCAAGATCCGGGTACCTCGCTGGCTTAGTACAACTTCAAAGGATGAACTCGAGTTACATGGCTTTAGTGACGCCTCGAAAGCAGCGTACTCGGCCGTTGTTTATTTGAGAACAATAGACACTGCTGGTAACATTAAGGTGTCTTTGTTGGTGGCTAAAACAAGAGTAGCACCCATCAAACAGATTAGCATTCCTCGATTGGAGCTATGTGGCGCGGTACTCTTGTCAAAGTTGTTGGTAGAAACAGCTGAGGTCTTAAATATTCCAGAGATGAGGATCTTTGCTTGGACTGATTCCACCGTAGTGTTATCGTGGCTTAGCAGCCACCCTAGCAGGTGGAAGACGTTCGTAGCGAACCGTACCTCAGAAATATTGGGCAGTATGAGTTCAACTCAGTGGTTTCATGTATCTACCAAGCATAATCCTGCCGACTGCGCATCAAGGGGGTTGCTACCCAGTTCACTTGTGAGTAATGAATTATGGTTTTCCGGTCCACCCCTTTTAAAAAAGAAGTTGATTGAGTTCAATAGGCCAACGGATCTGAAAACGGACTTAGAGCAAACCATTAAAGTACATACCAATTTAGTAGCTCCAATAGCAAGTTCATTTTTCGATAAGTATTCTAGTTTACGTAAATTGATTAGAGTTGTAGCGTATTGTCGACGATTTTTAACAAAGTACAAACATGATAGTATATATTTAAAAAACCATGAAATAGAAACAGCACTACAAACCTGTATAAGAGTGACACAAGCAAATGCATTTCAAAATGAGTACACACAATTAAAAGAAAAAGGTAATTTAAATTCCAGGTCAAGTCAATTAAAATCACTGTGCCCTTTTCTCGATAAACAGGGAGTCATGAGAGCTCGTGGTCGGCTTGAAAAGTCAGAGTTAGATGAGCCAGTAAAACACCCGATAATCTTACCACACGTGAGTCATCTAACTCTCCTTATAGTCGCAGATGCTCACGAACGAACTCTCCATGGTGGTCCGCAATTAATGTCAAACCTTTTGAGGTCAGCGTATTGGATCATAGGTGCTAGATCTTTAGTCCAGCAATATGTACGCAAATGCGTAACGTGCGCCAAACAGAGAGCTACCGTCAGGAACCAAATAATGGGTGATCTCCCATCAGTTCGTTGCACCCCAGCAAGACCGTTTTTACACAGCGGCGTAGATTATGCTGGGCCCATCAGTATAAGGACAACTAAAGGACGCGGACATCACGCTCACAAGGGCTACATTTGTCTTTTTGTATGTATGGCCACTCGCGCCATTCACTTGGAAGTTGTTAGTGACATGAGTACACAGGCATTTTTGGCCGCTTTTCGACGGTTTGTGTCTCGTCGCGGGCATTGTGCTAAATTATGGAGCGACAACGGCACTAATTTTATAGGTGCCTCCAGAGAACTACAAGAGCTGGCTTCCGTTCAGCCAGCTATAGCCGAACACTTAGAGGCAAATAACACTGAGTGGCATTTTATCCCGCCTCACGCACCTAATTTCGGTGGTCTTTGGGAAGCGGGGGTAAAATCTACCAAGTATCACTTAAAAAGAGTGATTGGGGACTCCACCCTGACTTACGAGGAGCTTACCACTTTCCTCAATCAAGTGGAGGCGTGCCTAAATTCGCGACCCATAAGCGTTATAAACTGCACTGATCCTGGTGAACCACTTCCTTTAACTCCTGGACATTTTCTTATAGGAGAACCATTAGTTAATGTACCAGACAAAAATTACGAAAGCTCAAATGTGAACTACTTGACTCGGTGGCAATTTGTTCAACGGATGTTGCAGTCATTTTGGAAAAGATGGTCACATGAGTATTTATCTAACCTCATGAACAGATACAAATGGTCATCACAAGTTCCAGAACCTAAAATAGATGACGTTGTTCTGATCAAAGAGGACGATTTACCACCTAGTCGTTGGTTACTGGGTCGGGTTATTGAGAAACACCCCGGTGCTGACAACGTAACCCGTGTAGTCACATTGCGCACAAAATCATCCGTAATTAAGAGGCCAACATCAAAATTATGTGTTTTACCCATTACAGATCAATGAATTGTTATTTTTGTAAATTTAAGGTCAGTTTTGTTTTTTATGTTAAGCTTTTAACTAGATCAAATGTTTGTTTTTAATTTTATTTTTGATCAAATGTTATCTTTTTACTTTTTTATAGTCCACATGTTTACATACAAGTTTACCGTGTTATACATTTTATGATTTTACATTTACATTTGTTTTTATTTGCATGTTTCTTGTTTAGTTAAGTTTTTTATGAATTGTTTTAGATCAACTCCGTTTGAGATGTTTTAGTTTTAAGTGCAATTTTAGAAGGCCATTCTTTCACTAAATGGCCTTGGTGGGCGGTATGTTTACCACCAATATGTAAATAAGAAATGTTTAGAACCATAGTGATCAATTGTTTTAGAAAAGTTTTACCCTTAGCTCGATAGATGGCGTTGGGATCGAATTAGATCGCGCTATGGTTTCGTTACCGGAGTTTAATAAGGTGTCTGACCATATACGAAATAAATGTTGCTTTCCGAACCAGCAGATCAGAGCACAATAGTTGTTTCATTTTGAACCCTATTAGTGTTCCCACTAGACCACCTATTGCTAAGCGCGGCAATAAACACTTACCTTGTTACCACGAGTCTAGCCAATGAAATGTTTAAAGTTTAAATATTTTACTCAAAATATAAACTGATATAAACTTCTTTATTATACGAGAAGCGACTTTGTTGATACAAGTCTACCAATCAGAGATGACTTTGCAAAGATTATGTTGATGTAGATGAGACAGAGTGGGTTAGGAATTATGCCTACATTACATAAAGATTCGTCACTTAAGTGAATTTTCGTACGGATCCCTATTTTTTTTGGATTATAAAATATAGCCTATGTTACTCGCTGATAATGTAGCTTTCCATAGCTAAAAGAATTATTGAAATCGACTAAGAAGTTTTTTAGTTTATGGATTACAAAAAAAACTAATCTTTTCTCTTTATAATATTTGTTTAGTTACACTAAACTGCTTTTATTGTACGTAGTGGATGCTTGGTAAAAATTTAGATGGATGATGATTTTCGTATGTCATTGCATGACAAACAAGTCGACGGCCCGCCTTGGGCCCATTAGTTCTACGAACTTTTAGTAACAATCCCAATCTGATCTCATCCTGTCAAATAAGCCTTTAATTTACCTTCTTTTTTTTGCCTTGTCCGCTGAGATGACATTGTGAATACATTTTGAACGTTTTTAATTATTAGAATTGACCTTCTTACACTAAGGACCCATCTTGATGTGGAAAATAATACCAGCCCAATAATTGTCTCACTCAAGAGCTTTAAGGTCTCTTCTCATACTGAGAAGTCACGAGCATTGATCAGCATGCTTGCTCAAGGCAAAGTGGCGATTTCAAACTATTAATAATTTTAAGTACAAGTTTTCTCGAGATGATTTTTTTATTTCACTGACATTCAAGATAAACTAAAAAAAAAAATATCATATGAATTGTGAAAGTAACGTTGGTACTGCCCAGTATCGAACTAGCAACTTTATGCATGAGGTGGGTGCCTTAACCACTGGGCTACGTGAAAAATGCAAGCAAAAATTGTTTTGAACATAATATTTTTTATCTTAATTGGCGCTGATGACCTCTGTGACTCCAAGCCATTGATGTAATCGTATCCCCCATATCAATATAGTGGTAAATGGCCAAAGATTAATTTGACATAATAACCACACATATAAGAGTGAGAGTCGCGTGTATATTCTATCTCACCTGCAGCAAATTTTTGTCTGCTGTTCAGAGTAACATCATAACATCACGCCTGTAGTCCCCGAAAGGTTAGGCAGAGGTGTAGCCATTAGTACACCCACATTTCGCCAGTTATGTTTTTAGTCCCATGTCATAAGGGGGCGAGCCTATTGCAATCAACCGGGCACACATCTAGACTCCGAGGCTGCTACTGAGAAATTCTTGATGGAAAAACCCAATAACACTTTGCCCGACCTGGGAATCAAACCCAAGACCACATGCACAGCAGTCGCGCAGTCGCTTGCGGCCACTAGACCAACGAGGTAGTCCACGAGGCAACGAGGCTGTTCAGAGTGTTACGCGTTAACAATGTTCTCCGCAACATTAGCGTATATGCGGCAACCAGAACAAAACCGTCGGGCAGTAGTCTACCAGACAACACCCGTATGGTCCCTCCCTCCGTGTAGTAGTCTTCCTTTTCGTTAGAAAACGAGAAACATACAATCCTATTCCTGATATCCCTCAAAAGAAAATGCTATTCTTCGTCTTAACAGCATTTTCTCAAGTTCAAAATCTTGGAAATTAACGGATCAATTTTAATCAAACTTGAAATGTATACAAATTGTCTATAGAGTACTAAGGGACACCACCAATAAATGACATACTTTTTATAAGCTGCCAAAACGCGATTCCCTCGTATATTTTGTATGCCTATAGTTAATGGCTTGAATTGAAAATTAATCAGGCTTCCAAAGATTAAAATATAAAGTGTTGTGTCTTGGTTTTGTAGTGAATGTAGAAAAAGAAACATTTTATTATTTAAAATATTATTCGCACAAAACATAACAACAAACCTACTCAAAACTGTCAAAAACCTCACAGAGGCGACCACATTATGGGCAGAATACTTTAACCCAATATCAAACTAATCTTTGACAAACACTGATAATATTATACTAATGAGTTTATATATCGTTCTTACACAAAACAGTGGTCTACTGCGCGTCGCGATCGACAAACGTATTTTTCCTATTTTTTTTGTCGCGTTTTTCAAGTGCTGTGTTGTGAATATCGAAAAACTGTGTTTTTAAACTTAAATGGTGTGTGTTTTCTTACTGTAATTGGAAAAGAAATTAATGGTATCTTTAGTCTTAATAATAATTACTTAAGTTGGGAGATCTCGTAATGGCAGTTTGTTGTTTCACTACACTTTTTGTTTAACAGTAATTGTGTTGTATACAGGGACGTACTTACCGCGGTATTGGAGATACGGGCCCCAGCGTCAGGGGCCCCGAACCCGTGTAAGCAAAAATTCGTAAAATATTACCTACTATCTCACACAAACTCTTAGGCCGTACGCTAAACTTCCCGGGATAAATTAAAAATATAATTATTGTTTCTTTTGTGATAAATATTTACCCTCCATTTGGGTTAAGAAGAACAAATTTTAATATGGGGCCCGTCTAAGACAAGCTACGCCACTGCTCACTGACAGAGCTAAAGTCCCCGTCACGAGAAGCTAGAAATTTTGTAAACACACTTTCAGAGGATCGCAACCCTTAGATCAAATACTGCCTCAGCATGAACTTACTTCAAAATGACCGCAAATGTTTACTTTTCATGTGTCAGACGCGTGCCAGTACCACAAAACATTAGTAGCGCTTTATATCGCTATAATATAACCCGACAAAGTCAAATTGCTCGTTAGTTTCGTATGTTACTTTGAGTTGAATGATTTTGGGATTATTGGTTGTCGATGGAATTTTCGCTACGTAACTTAGAAGAAGTTCTTTATTTACATAATTTATAGCATCTCGTGACGGGGACTTTAGTAAACCTTACTACTATCATAAATGCGAAAATTTACTTTAATATACCTACGTCTTACTATACTATCATAAACGCGAAAATTTGTATGGATGTATGTTTGTTACTCTATCACGCCGAAACGGATGAACAGATCTGGGTGAAATTTGGCACAGAGGTAGATTATGGTCTGGAATAGTACATAGGCTTAATCCCGGTAAAATATACGGTTCCCGTGATCAATGCTCGTGCCTTCTCTGTATGAGAAGAGGCCTTTGCCCTGAAGTGGGACAGTAATAGGCTGTTATTATATTATTCACAAATTAACATTATTTCCTAATTGTTATCGGTAACTCTTTAACCTATTTTTTTAATCAGTATCTAAAGTTTTTGTTGCTATGTTGTTAGATAAAATTAAATGTAAAAAAAAACTTCTGGCACAAACAAAATTTGATCAGACTATTAAGCTACTAGGAAATGGATAATAATCGTCAAACAGCTGAATAGATTTTCTGAAATCTCATCTTAGAATACGATCAAGTCACCTTTTAAACAAAAATAGAATAAATCGGAATTGATTCAGCCTTTTGGGAACTAAGATGAGGTAGACACACAGACAGACGTTACGTCCAAAACACCGATAGCAACGAGCGATTCCTCTAACTATCCTTAAAATTTCAGTCATAGTTACATGACATAGATGGGATTTCTGCCTCTCCTTACTATGAAAGTACCTCTGTTTGTCTGTAACGCATTCACGACTAAACCACTGAACTGATTTTGATATGTATGTACATACTAGCTTTCGCCCGCGACTTCGCTCGCAAGTTAAGTTTAAAATTCGATCATAATTCGAAAGACATGTGGCGCCATCTATCATTATAAGAACGTTATTGCGATTTCTCTCGGGAACAGTACTTTTTTTCGGGATCAAAGCCTACCCTATGTATGTATGTACCCTATGTTCGTTCCTGTACACGTGGCAATGTATATGCAAAATTTCAAGATGATCGGTTCAGTGGCTTAGGCGTAAAACGGTAACAAACAAACAAACAAACTTACTTTCGCATTTATAATATTAGTTAGGAAGTTAGGATAAGTAGTTAAAGTATACCAATTAAATGTTACTTGATGTGTTATGTCATCGTCACCAATTAGTGCAGCAATCGATTAGTAATCAAATAATCAACCAAAAACGCTGTTATCATAACCAGTTGTTATGTTTTATTATCTTAAAGTTCGACTTTATTTTTATTGCCTATTTTAGTAATATTTCGATTTTTAGCTCGTTCTTGCTCGTTCTTCTCCACAGATATCACAAATTGGAACAAGCAACTTGCTTCAACTTTCTTTGAAATAAATGGTTTGAGTTTGTGGTTTCTTATATCAACCCTAACTTCTTACTGATATTATGAATGTGAAAGTGAGTTTGTTTGTTTGTTACGCATTTACGACTATACCACTAAACAAATTTTGATGAAATTTGATACAAACTAAGCTGGAGCTCAAGAAAGGAGATAGGCTATTTTTTTATCCGCGACTTCATCTGCGTCCGTGATAATTAACCGGTGCAGTAAAACATGAAGCTCAGGCTCGTTTCAAAACGATTTCTCGATCAAGAAATTTCACGGACACTCTTTTCAATAACGTTTTTACAAAATCCTTGTTAAAATATTATTTTTGCTACTAAATATTATCTATGTGAAATGAATAAAGGTGAATATTAAACAACAAAAAAAAGATATAAGCCACGGCAGTCAAGAGATGACCAATCCCAACTGACAGCGCCCGTTCACGGACATGACGCGTAGATCAGCACCATCTTCAAGGGAACCGAAAGACCCATAGCACATGCCACTACTTGTACCCTATTAGATAGGAAAACTCATAGAACATGACCTCAACCTCGCGCGTGTCCATCTCTTAACTCTGAAACGGTTGGCAATAAAACCCTGATACTGGGTGACCCTACGGCCTTAGGCCAGCCATACTGGATGTGAAGACATTTCATAATTTATAGGTTAACGATGATAAGACCTATATTATAATTATGTGTGTTTCATTAGCTTGTGTTAAGCTGTCACGCGAGTGGCTACTGAATGATTGTTTTATTAATAACTAGCGAACTGCCCCGGCTTCACATGGGTGCTGTCTGACTTTTCTCGTGGATTTTCCAAAAGATACTTTCATTTTTTCAAATTTTAAAAAGCCCTCGACGGCGGCCATCTTGGACCGATTTTCATTCAAAAATTGCTAAGAACTCTCCTGACTAATTCACCTTTCAAACAAAAAAACAACATCAAAATCGGTTCATCCGTTCGGGAGCTACGATACCATACAGACAGACACATGCACAGACAAGTCAAACTTATAACACCCCTTCTTTTTTTGTGTCGGGGGTTTAAAAGAATCAGCCATATTTGTCCAGCCGTTCTCGAATTTTGCGCTCAGCATTTATTTAGCTTTTGTTTTATTTTTTTCTTTTAGGTAAGTTAACTATTGAATAAACTTTATAAAAGAATTAACCTAAACATGAAACCTTAAAGTTAATGAAAAATATGTTCAATTAAAAAAAAAGGCAGAAAGGAGAAACCTCATAGGGCATCACAAAATTCGTCCTCGTCGCTGTCAATGGGCCAACTAGCCAAGTGCCCAAAAGGCTTGCCACGTTGTATGGCAAAAAAAAGGAAAAAATAAGTAGCTTTTATTCATGTATAAAATAGAAGAGTATAGCTGCTCTCCTGCGACTTTATACGCGCAGTAATTTTTACCCGAGTTAAGTTACGTCTTTGATTAATTCTCCGGCCCTATATGTCATAGCGTGAAGTTATATAGCCTATATTATCCCTCAAGTATCTGGCTATCATATATAAAGAGATTTTTCTCAATCGGACTGGTAGTTTCAGAGATAAACACGTTTAAACAAACAAAACCCTTCAGAGGTTTGCCAGTTGTTACTGTTTATTATAACATCTATGTACACAGGGTAGTGCTAATATTGTTGACGTATTCGCTGTATATCTCATTGGTTCTATGTGATATTTATGTGACAATTTGTATAATAAAATGAACAAACATTTGGCTCTATTGTTTTTCATGATGTGACTGCCTCGTTGGTCTAGTGATCGCAAAGCGCGACTGCTGTGCATGAGGTTTTGGGTTCGATTCCCAAGTCGGGCAAAGTGTTATTGGGTTTTTCCATCAGGAATTTCTCAGTAGCAGCCTCAGAGTCTGGATTTCTGCCCGGTTGATGGCAATAGGCTCGCCCCCTATTACATAGGACTAAAAACATAACTGGCGAAATGTGGGTGTACTAATAGGTACACCGCTGCCTAACTCTTCGGGAATTACAGGCGTGATGTTTACAGTAAAATTAGATTTTTTGTGGCTTTGAAATCAATAAATAGTTAGTCAATTGAGTTGCGTCACTTATTAAGTGACGTCACAGTTCGATATTGCCATACAAAATCTATGGAACAATCGCGTTTTGACAGCTCATAAAAAGTACGTCAATTGATTGGTGGTGTCATCTAGCCTAAAATTAGGCTTTATCTATACTATATATTAATATTATAAAGCTGCAGTGTTTGTTTGTTTGTTTGTTTGAACGCGTTAATCTCTGGATTTCTGGAACTACTGGTCCGATTTGAAAAATTATTTCAGTGTTAGATAGAGTTGTTATCGAGGAAGGCTATAGGTTATATACCATCACGCTACGACCTACGGGAGCGGAGCAGTAATTAAAGACGCGGGTGTAACCGCGGCCGACAGCTAGTAATATATAAGAGTTAAAAAAATACGTGCAAGATAATTTCGCACGTCATTCAATTACATAATTTTGAACTCTATTTTCGTGGTAATACAGTTCTTTATCAATTAATCTGCGTTGACCGTAAGTCGTCGTTACCCTTCCTCATTCAGCATACAATTTAGATTATTATATCACGAACAATTATCACGTGTGACGTCACAACTAGTTATCTCAGTAATACGTAGGTGTGTACTTAATTATTTGCACAAAATTTTATGATATACTCCCTGCGACTTTGTAGGTACGAGTAGTTTTTTTTATCCGTGTTAAGTTACGTCTTTGGCTATTGTTCCACTCCCGGGTGTTGAGAAGAGATGAGACTGGACAAGCGTCAGTATCCATAATTCGAACTAAACTATTTAATTACAAGCCGGGGTTGCGGGACGTCTTAACAGGATACCGTGGCCCTGGAACGTAAAGGGCAACAGAAGGAACAGGGTGGTTTTTTAGTCAGTAAAAGTCTGACTGTCCCTTCATGTTCCTGTACATTGTTCAGAATTTGATTCTAAATGTCTTTGAAATGAATAGATATACAAATTATCGACGTGGCAATGCTGTCAGCTTTTAGGTCACTTGCCCCATCGCAAGACGCGGACGAATTTTTTGATGCTCTATGAGGTTTCGCCTTTCTGTCTTTTTTATAATTTGTAAATATTTTTTATTATTAATATATTTTATTATAAATATTATGGATAAATATTTCGTGATGTAGTGACAAAGATAGAAAAGGGTATGCTTAGATGGTTCGGTCATATTGAGAGGATGAATGAGGATGAGAGGTCGCCCTAGGAAGACCTACACTGACCTTATTGGCGAGGTCCTTCAGAAAGGTCAGGTGCGGAGTACTCGTAACCGGCGTGCTTGTATGACGAGATGTATGAACGTAGATGAGGCGAAAGGAGTTTGTAAGGATCGTAGCAGGTGGCGTTCTGTAGTTTTTGCCTACCCCCATGGGAAAAAGGCGTGAGTTTATGTATGTATGTATGTATAACTATGTCGCACATCCATACGGCCATACCTGCGCAAGCTGCCCGTTACTGACGCTTGTCAAGTCTCATCTATCGTGGCACTTATTATAATTATTCGTAGCGCGTATTATAATTAATGGACGCCTCCTGGACGTTTACTTATGTGCAATTCTGCAAAATCAATCACGCGCAGATCTTTTTACACCTTAGATGGCACGTAGGTGTTATGACATTTGTTTATTTGATCAAAATGGAGCTAGAAATTGATCTGAGGGCATTCCATAATAAATTCTTAACACAATAATATGTCGCAAAAAGTGTAGTGAATAAACATATTTGGTAAACACGGTGTTAGGAATATCGTAACGAAGACTCTTTAGCGCCAGGGCCGGATTAACATTGTCGGGGCCCCTGGACATTGCCTAGGGGCCTTTACCCTAACATTCTAGCATCGAATAGTTTTATTTTGCAATAACAAAGAATTATTTTTTTATATTAACGTTGTTTTTTTTTATACATAACGAAGATCAGTAATCACTGTATTCAATACAAGAAAATTGAAAGTTAATTTCATTGACAGTTTATTAAATTCAAATCTTCAAATGTAATTTTCACTTGAATAAACTTTTCATTTATTTTTTCTCGGGCTCTGGGGCCCCTAGGCAACTGCCTACAATGAGTAATGAATAATCCGGCCCTGCCCCCCGCTATGAAAATATTCGTCGGGTTAATTTTAAAATTGGGGGTTTTAAAATCATTTACTGAATTTTAAAAATCTTCGTTATCATGCTTCTTATCATGTATTCCATAGAGCAAGAAAAAGGAAGCTGCAGAGTTAAACTTTGTAGTTGACATTTTCTTTTTGATTCAGCAGTTGACGTTTACGGTTTAATAAGTTAGACCAAAAGACAATTACAAAAGTACTATGAAGGCAAGGATGAATTCTAACCAAATATTTAAAATTGTGAAGTGATTTTAATAATTAACTCAAACAAAGTGAAGTGCAACACAAGTTTTCTCAATAAAATGACACTCGAACACTTTAGGAGCGCCACAAAATACCACAGGAATATCATAGTGAGCCAGTCAAGCACATGGACGTTTAAATGCGTTTTTTGTAACTGGTACTTCTGACAGTGACTCAAAAAACCAAATACAGGCTGTGATATTTCATCAAATAGTGTAAATAAATCCACATAAAACTCCATACGATACTACCGCCCTCTGTTATTCGAAAACACAAACTAATCCTGCGAAAGCTACGCCATCTATTAGTGATATCACAAAACTTTCAAAAGTGGAACGTATTGGATGGTACATTGAGTGCCATCTAGCGGCAAATAGTTGAACTACTAACAAACTAGTGGCGCCATCTCTTGGTGTGTAACGTCAAACTGTCGAATATGGTTGAGGATACGACGCCGCAGCAGGAGCGGGTTTCCGCTGCTGCGGTGCTGCAATTTGCTGCAAGAGAAGCAAGGGAAGGGAGAAGATTCACCGAGTTCGGAGCTCACGCTTTTGCCAGCATCACTTATAATGCTTACGGTACTTTCTTTTTGCTATCTTTCTTACTTTTAAACAAAAAAAAGGGCTGAAAGATGATGAGCCCTTAACCTAATGCCATGTCTCTCTATATCAATGATTATAACTGAAAATTTATAAATATAGGTACTGGAGTGCAAAATCATTTGAACACTCAGCAAAATTCAGTCTTCAGAAAATTGCTCTTTAATGTTGCTTTATGGCCAAATTTTTTTGCACATCAGTGTATTTCGCCAACTTTTTGTATTCATCCATCAACAGTTAATGATGCAATCTCTTATTGGATTTAGTGACTTATCGAGGCCTGCGATTGGTTGAAATTATCACATTATTTTTGATATCTACTTCAGAAGTTCAGGCCAAGTCATTTTTTAACCTCCAACGTATGAAGAGAGGTGTTATTAGTTTGAGGGCTGTGTCTGTCTGTGGCGTTGTAGCTTTAAAATCGGTGATCTGATTTCGATACAGGTTTCTTTCATTAACTTGAGAATCCACGGTCCGGGCTTCTTCATTGAACTTAAATAACAATCTGTTCCAATTGAGAATAATTAAATTAGAATAATTAAAAATGGCAGCGCATATCAACTCCTCTCAATCGCTTACATTACTGTGCGAATGACATAGCACGACGAGCTCCTCTGTTTAGCCGCCATTTTGAATTCTTTACTACAATAGCACGAGCAACTCAACTTAAAAATTATCATTTTATTTACCAGTCTTGCTCAATGATGCCGGATTACTTTAAGTATTATTAAGATTTAAGACGCCATTTTGTGTCATTTAGTTCTTTTTATTCGTTAACACTTTAATTGGTGATAATTAACCTATTTTATAATCATTTAGATGGCTCCAAAAGTTCAACGATCGAATGTAGGTAGCAACAAGACACATTTAAATGTTCTGTAGTGGCACTTTTAGTGGCAAAATGGTACTTATCGATAGTTTACGTAACTGCGACTCTGTGCCAGTGCCTACAAAGATAGTACCAGCGGTAAATTTCCATCATATCAAGTGCCAGGTCAAATATTACAAAATAGTGTGCGTTGAAATAATTTTATTTTCTTGCATCTTACTTTGTTATGTTATTGGAAAAGTTTGGATGTTTTTTACTCAAAACATCTTAGCTGATTAAGTGTCTGATGTGCATGCGCAATGTTCCCAAAATAGAACAAGCAGGACTGGACCCTTTTTTTTTTCGAATTGATTTTGACGCGTTTAGTATATCGATTAGTAAGATTTGAGGACAAAATACTTTTTTTTACTACTTTAGGCATGGTATAAGGCAAAGCGTTGATTAACAAAACAATTGCCGATCGATTCGCAAAGGCAAAGCCCTCCTCCAAGTTCTTCACTCTTTACCTGCGCCATCTCGAACCAATCTTCGTGGTTCTACCTAGCCCCTTTCTGGGCCACCCTCGGCGACGTCGTCCATCTTCTGGCACCTTTTGGGTTGAATCTCTATCCTAGCGACCACTGTGCCTATTTTCTTACATTTTTTTATTATTAAAACATAGTCAGTAGGACTATGTTTTAATTTCTAAAGTACTGAGACACAGTCGCCATACATGACTATACCTTTTTATTGTAAAATAGCTCCTATTACAACCCTCTAAGATGCCGCAGTGTTTTCTTGAAGTAGTAGTTAGTCTTTTTAATCAACAATGTTGCTAATATCTATAATATACATGGAACCAATCTTTTTTAATTAAATATTAGACTTGTTTGCAAATAAAAGTCATCTTATAATTTGCTACCATCCACACTAGCATCTTTCTGTTTGTTTATAACTACTAAACCGATCGCAATGTTTTATGAAGAGGTAATTTGGGATCAGGATAAATACATACTTCTTAATCCGCACCTTTGCTTCATCTACGATAATTAATCGGCATCGAATACACGAAGTTAGGATGAATTTAAAAGTTATAAATGCAAAAGTAACTGTTTGGTTGTTTGTTACATAATGACAAAGAGGTAGCTTGGAATCTGGATAAGGACATGCGATACTAATCTGCGACTTCCTCTGTTTCTACAATAAATTACACCAACCAGATTAACTGACAAGAGCTAGTTTCAAACTGCAAGCAAAAGCTAGTTCCTGCATAAAACAGCAACAGGACACCATAATATCATCATTCAAATTAAATGAATTCGATGAAGACTCAACAGACAGATACACGAAGTAGTTACAACTAGTTCAGTACTCCGGCGCGGTCAAAGTGTAGCTGATAAGATTGTAAGAGTACTGGATTGTTTAACGTATGCTTCAATGGCTTTATTGATATTTTAATGTACTTGTATAGAAGTTGTAAGCTTGGTATGGGCATTGGGGTAATGTGTGTAGAGTGTCCGTGCAGTTTCTTGCTTGTTCTTCGTCGTAAAGATCTACCTACGTTTTGCAATGAGCAACTAGCTTCAACTTTCTGATTAACTGACCGACTCCTTGACAATTCAAGCTCCATTTTGTTAAGAATTTAAACTAAAGTTCGCTGCATCGTTGAAACGATAGTTAGTTGTCTGTCCAGATAATAAAAACTCGCAGCGCTTAAACGCTTTCGAGGTGCATTTTACACCTACATTTTAACTAAACGAGTGGTTGCCTTTTGGCAACTAAGCATGCCGTAAACATCTGGATCGCAGCGCGAAATTCCTAAAAGGAAAACCTAATTACACTTTTAGTCTGACTTGGGAATCGTACACAAGACCTCACGCTCAGTAGTCGCGCTTGCGACCACGAGATTAACGGGGCAGACAAAATCCTAGTAGGCATTTATTGTATACAGCGTAGGTGTTCGTCAAACAGTTATCGATCAGTTTGAATTCGCCATTCGTCAAAGTAACCCAAAAATCTTAAACCATTGCCAAAGATAAAGCCGCGCGGCGTAAACAAGAGCGATCCTATCGGAGGTCAAAAGGTCATGTATATCGAACTACCTCATTCTGGATACGTGAGCGTTTCATTAAGCTTACACGTTCTGTTGTCTATGGTTTCATTTGTTTTTTTTTTCACTTATATTGAGGGACGTACCGCGGACAATAATCGGATGATTAACTTATCTTTGGCCACCTACACATTATAAGGCACATTACACGGCATAAGCTAAATAATACTGAGGAATTAAGGTTTTTAAAATAGGATCAACGACAAAAGTTGTTTAACATTTCAGATGAATCCCAATTATTGAGCTCAATTTTAAAGGAAATACAGAATAGATGTGCAATCAAGAGATATTTTTAGCTAAAATTCAGAAAAGTAAAGAATAGTATTATTTTGTGTCTATTTAGTTTAGGGGTCGCCTAATTTATTTATGACGCGCTCCCTTTTTACCAGAAGTCATCCACGTCCATATAATATAATTTTAGGTTACTATAAAAAAATACACAGAAAAAAAAAACATTAAAGTTTTTTATTTCGAAATTGTTTAAATGTCTAACTTTTAAACCTATGTATGTTACTTATGTGGATGATTTAGATTTGGCAACGCATTACTAGACGCAAGTACAGGATGCAAATACATAAATAAATCACACCTTATTTTTCTTTCCACCAGCTGCCTTGAGCGACATGGGCGGCAGCGGCACCAGCTCCTCGTCATCTCACATGTCTCCCGGCTGGCAGGTCAACGACCTCGACCTGGACTTGCCCGGCGAGCTGTCTATGAAGTGAGTATCACTACAATATTTCAAATGGCGTGATTATCAATTCACTATATAATGTAGTACAGCGCCATCTGTTATCTAAACTCATTAAGCTTTCAACAAATAGTGCATTTAGTTACCGTAACGAGCTCTGTTGCCAGTAGTTTAGCGCCATGTGTTATTTGAACTTATGAAACTTTCAAGAAATGGTTTCCTTGCTTGCGGTGACGCGATGCAGTTGTTTTAACGGCCACATTAAAAAAAAAAAGAGTATTTAAACATACTGCCATCAACGACCTTTGCCCCATATATTATTAAAAAAAACTAACTTTTCTAATTCATTTCGTGGCGGGATCCAAGTAGGGCATGCAAAACCGGTTTTCCGGTTTTGCGCAAAACCGGAAATCGGCCAAAATTTTACGATTTTTGAAAACCGGTTTTGAGAGCCAAAACCGGAGCTCAGCTCCGGTTTTCCCATTATTGAGTAACAATTAACATTTTGATTTTTATCAACATTTTTTTCGAACACTTTCAAAAAATAATTAATTTTTAGGCATCAAATGTATCAAAGTAAGTTTTTGGTATCTTTGGTACCTATTAGGTACCAAAGATACCAAAAACTTACTTGTTGTTGATTTGATCTCAGTTAATTAATCTTTATACTATTATAAGTTCATTGTTATCTGTACAATTACTATGGTTTGGATTAAAAATAAATGTATCATACAATTTGTTTAATTTGTAGATATATTGGGTATTTAAAAAAATGGTGTTTTTTTTAAATTATACTACATTTGATTTTTTTTTCTAAAACCGGACCT
Organism: Hoplodrina ambigua; assembly: GCA_949774945.1. Lineage (NCBI taxonomy): Eukaryota > Metazoa > Arthropoda > Insecta > Lepidoptera > Noctuidae > Hoplodrina > Hoplodrina ambigua. The sequence goes on from OX458991.1 coordinate 2,121,716, forward strand.
AGCTCCGGTTTTCGGTTTTGGTCCCAAAAAAACGATGTTCAAAACCGGTTTTGATGACTTTCCGGTTTTGCATGCCCTAGATCCAAGACAGTTGAATTTTTTCTCCGACACTTGACGAGCTTCATTACCTCGACGCTTTTCTGGTGGTCTCCACTGTTGATTCCGGCCTTCAGAAGTTGCAGTGGTTTAGAAAAAGCGTGGCGGGCTTGCCGCATTAAATAAAAAGATAAATCTTTGAATACAGCGCCATCTCTTATCGAACCCTCAAAAAACTCACCAAGTAGTACGTTTTGTCATCGTAGCGAGGCGCTGCTGTCGCTGCCATCATTGGCTGTATTCAAGCAGGAGGCTCCTTCGCCGACTGGCGCCGTGCTCTCCCCCCCACGACGAGCCTGGCCTGCGCGAAGACCTGATGACAGACAGGTACCTAAACAATTAAGAAATGATTTTTCTGTTTTTTGACTTGCGTTATTTAAAGGTAAAGTACCGGTTCTCAGTATCGGTATTTACCTATAAAGGCAGCTTAACCGGTCATGCCTATGTGTAGTATATTACTTATAAGGTAAGTGTTAAAATTTACTTTACTCGTGTCCATATTAAGGTTGTAAATGTGATTGTTGAGGCCCGGGGTTCGATTTTCAAGTCGGGTGAAGTTTTATTAGTTGCTTTCATTAGGTTTTTATTTATTACTAGCGAACCGCCCCGGCTTCGCTCGGGTGCAAATTTCCGACCTTCCAGGAGATTTTCCGAAGAAATTCTTTCATAAAAACCATGTCCGGTAAATTACGGAAACAACAGAAAAAGAATCACCCAAATCGGTCCAGCCGTTCTCGAGTTTTGCGCTTAGCAACACATTTAGTCATTCATTTTTATTTATATAGATTACATGGACTGTTATAAAGGTATCATAGCAATTCTTAATTTGCACCTGTATTTGCGCACACACTTGTACACTATAATATCTCTTGCGTACTTAGAAGATCCGACCGAATATAGAAGACCGAATTTCGGCTTGCAAGCTATCGCTATCCCGACTACTGATACAGCATGGTTTTCTTTCTAATTCTCAGATCAGTGCGGAATATACAGAAATACAGCAAGGGCATGCTGTCACAGACAGGGATTTCAAGAATATATGGGAGGTGGATATTATATCTTCTTAGTTCTGAAATATATCTTTAATACTTACCACCCTCTCTCTCTGCCAACCCTCTGGAACTTTTTCGTTACCGTCTTATCCCTTGATATTAATCCTAAGATAGAACTGAACTTTTCTTAACTTAATTATATTTTAATCACTATTATAACTTGGCTACTGCACTTTAAAATTTCGCATTTATACTTTAATACTGTTTTTTCAACTTATTATTCTTTATATTCATATACTGTCGCACTAAAAGTCGTCTCTTACAGATGATCAATCATTTTCTCCAATTATATTGGGTACACGTGAAAAAAAAATTACTTAATCATCATGGCATGGCTGATAATGTTGTTATTTTGTTGTCACAAAAAAGCAAATTGTTTACAAAATTACATTTCAGTTTAATTTGTTTAACTATAAGCCACTATAAATTGATAGATTGTTATAAAATAATAATTATTATTTATTTATTTCAAAAGTCTGTACAGTAACAACAGATAGTTTTAACAAATGACAAATTCCAGAATGGCTCTGGCGTTCTAGCTCAGTTATATGACTAGATTTCCATAATAGGATTACAAAATTACAAAGAGTCTGCCTAGCACAGTCATATTATTATGCAAATTGAGTTGGTTATCTCATATTAGGCGTGTGTAAATATGAAATGTACATTTGTTAACCCCCACAATGAAAAACCACATCCAAGCTGATCTGAGAATAAAAGAAATAATCTGAATTTTATAATGGTTGGTAAAAACCTTGTACAATCATTGCTAGGCAATCGTTAACCCAATCATGAAAATACACTTGTACCCCAAAATTCACAATAAAAATAAAGAATTGAATCTGACTGTCCTTACCAAAAGTTTCGTATGAGTTTTTGATGGCGTCATGTTCGTGAACGGACACTGTCAGTTAAGACATGTCTTAGCTTAACTCTAATGTTGTTTGTTTCTGTCATGTCTTAAAGAACACAGTTTCCAAGCCTTTTCAATAAAACTCAAGTACATTTCAAAATCACCTACATTGTTGTACTCTTTCTATTGACACAGATTACCAGCATGGTGGTCGATGGCAACCGCGATGCCATGGAGGAGGGTAGTTGCCAACAGTCGCCGCCACACAATGGGACCATGATGGTGCAGCATGGTAAGTGGCGACATCTGTTATTAGAAACTAGAAACTGATGATTTAGTTTTGCTCCTCGCCAATAGATGGCGCTCGATCATTTTAGATCGATTTATAAATTAAAAAACGTATATTTTGATCAAATATGAACTGTCTCGTTGGTCTAGTGGTAGCGAAGCGCGACTTCTGCTCATGAAGTCTTGGGTTCGATTCCCAGGTCAGGCAAATTATTATTGCGTATAGTAGCAGCCTTGGAGTCTGGATTTGTGCCCGGTTGCTGACAATTAGCTTGCCCCCTATTACATGGGACTTGAACATAACTGGCGAAATGTGTGTGTACACCTCTGCCTAATCCTTCAGGCATTACAGGCGTGATGTTATGTGTATGTTTGAATTAAATAAAACATAATAATAAAAGGAAATAACAAGATATTTAAGCAAATAACTAAAGTTATTTTAACTAATTAACAAAAGATGTAAATTGTAAATCAAGTATTTAACAAAATATTGTGTTTCTGCTTCACAGGTAGCCCTGAGAGCATGCAATGCCAGCCGACCATGCCTCCCGGCACCATGATGCCCATGAACGGGTACCACTCGCCGAATGCACAGGAGAACAAGAGTAAGTAACGATTAAATTTTTTATCTACTAAAATTATAACGCTTATGAGTTTTTTTTTAATCTCTACGTAACAGGAAAAATTCTTGTGTCTTTTGTTTTAAAGACAACTGAAAGAAAGAAAAAGTGTTTATTCACGTGAAAGTGACGGACGCATCCTAATCCTAACTAATATTATAAATGCGAAATTAAGTTTGCTTGTTTGTTACCATTTTACGCCTAAGCCACTGAACCTATCATCCTGAAATTTTGCATATACTTTGCCAGGTGTACAGAAACGAACATAGGGTACCCTTCATCCCGAAAAAAAGTACTGTTCCCGAGAAAAATCACAATAACGTTCTTATGATGATAGATGGCGCCACATGTCTTTCGAATTATATTGAATTTTAAACTTAATTTGTGAGCGAAGCCGCGGGCGAAATCTAGTATAACATAAAAATTGTTGTTAACAAAAGACTAAAACAAAAACAAGCCGGTATTAAATCTAAAAAATACCCTACACGGAAATATGCGCCACTACCGAGCGAAACGGCTGAAGCTCAGCGTAATCCCGTGGCCCGTGCACAAAGGCGCGGAACCACGGCGCTGGTTTACAGCGTAAGCCGGCGTGTCCAGGGGTTCTGCTAACTGCTAAAAAATAATTATTTTATCAACAGATGCAGGCCTGCTGATGTGTTCTCCCGTGGGTTCTCTGGATGGATTCCTGCACTCTCCCATACAGACGCGCTCAGAGCCCAGCTTCAAAGATGACACCAGGTAACTATCCTCATCTAAACTCCAGTCAAAATTGATCCTTATATCTACTTGCGCAAGGTGTAAAAAGACACATAACATAAACTTACACAAAGTTCTTATGAATTGAAAACATATCGGGGTACCCACTACCTCAACCATGAGAGGCGGGTACCTTAACCCAATGGTTAGAGATTAGTCATGATTTTTGATAGAGTAATGAAAACTTTAATTACACAAACTTAGAAATTTCTCATGAATTGAATACCCATCGGGGTACCCACTACTTCAACCATGAGAGGCCTTAACCCAATGGTTAGAGATTAGTCATGATTTTTGATAGAGTAATGATTTCTACAACTGTTATTTAAACATCAGAGTGTTATTATGTCCATTTAAAAAAATTACATAACATATCGTCACGCCTGTTACCCCTGAAGGGTTATGCAGAGGTGTACCCATTAGTACACCCACATTAAATAAAAATAATGGGCGGGTATTCTTACAATTCAGGTTTAAACATTATTTAAGCAGTGTCAGCAGTTAGATAAATAGTTTGGCACTTTACGGTGAGGGTGCTCCGAACTTGAGGTGGGTACCTCAAGTCGGAAAAATCCATTTAGATCTGACTGTAAAGAGTAAGACGGAGCGATTATAACTGCCACTATAAAATGAACATTAGAGCCATAAAAATAAAGTCGAAAATAAAAAATATCTCTAAATGACATGACAGCTCTCGGCGTGGATGAGGCGATGGTGATGGTTTTTTCATCAGGAATTTCTCAGTAGCAGCCTCGGAGTCTGGATTTGTGCCCGTTTGATGGCAATAGGCTCGCCCCCTATTACATGGGACCAAAAACATAACTGGCGAAATGTGGGTGTACTAATGGGTACACCTTTGCCTAACCCTTCGGGGATTACAGGCGTGATGTTATGTTTATGTGATGTTATGTTTATGTGATGTTATGTTTATGTATGTATGTGTATGTATCTCTCTGCCCAAATATTCACCTTTTATGTAATATTCTTCACAGATTCCAATACGTCCTAGCTGCCGCCACCTCCATAGCCACCAAGCAGAACGAGGAGACCCTGACCTACCTCAACCAGGGACAGCCGTACGAAATCAAGCTGAAGAAGTTGGGTGATCTGTCTCATTATAAGGGGAAAATACTCAAGGTATAGTTATATTTGGGTAAAATGCTTTCTTTTCTTTCTTTATCGCGCGGGAAGTAAGGTCTTATGACCCCACACCCTAGTGTCAGAGTTCCTAAACCGTCTCAAGGGCCTCTGACATGGTTTGAGTGGAACAGTAAATCCAGGTTTCCTCACGATGTTTTCCTTCACCAATGCCAGTTATGTCCAAGATAAACTTTGGAAAGTACATATGAATTGAAAAAGACACATTGGTACTTGCCCGGATTTGAACTCACAACCTCATGGATGAGCGGCTTAACCACTGGGCCATCACGACATCCGTTAAATGCTTACGGAGGCGCGGTCAGAACCCTCAAAGAAATATGTGTATATTTTACACTGAATACTGTTATTTAGGTGCTTACTTAAAACTTGACATGCTCGTGAAATAGCATGAGATCTTGGATTCGATTCCCAGGTCGGGCTGTGTTATTGGGTTTTTCCATCAAGAATTTCTCAGTAGCAGCCTCGGAGTCTGGATTTGTGCCCGGTTGATAGCAATAGGCTCGCCTCCTATTACACGGGACTTAAACATAACTGGCGAAATGTGGGTGTACTAATGGGTACACTTCTGCCTAACCCTTCGGGGATTACAGGCGTGATGTTATGTTTGTTATGTTACTTAAAATAACAAATTTAAACTTACACAACTTTTTCAACAGAGTGTGATCAAAATCTGCTTCCACGAGCGTCGCCTTCAGTACATGGAGAGGGAGCAGATCGCGCAGTGGCATAACGAGAGGCCCGGAGAGAGGATTGTGGAGGTAAAACAACAATAACAACAAACAACTACAACTTTTGAACATTATACACGATAGGGAAACCGCTCGGCAGATAGCTTCAATAAATCTAACCTTAAGCTGTAAGCACGTCGCCCGCGAGTCGTCACCTTTTTTATCTTGTCATTACAAAAGTATTCTAACGCACACGATTTAAAGCTGTAACTTGAATAACAAATTATTAACCTTTTTGAACCAGTTTGGTGTTGTTCTAATGTGCGCCAATTCTGCTGTCAATCCGCGGTTAATCATAACTGTCGAGGCTGGATAGGCCATAATATAACCGAGCAAATATACAAACTCACTTACCGCACTTGTATCATATTGTACTATTATAATTCATTTACCGCAGGTGGACGTGCCCCTCTCGTACGGCGTCATCCGTGTCGAGCAGCCGTCCTGTCTGAACGCCTTGCACGTTTACTGGGACCCCACCAAAGACGTCGGCGTTTATATCAAAGTAAGTCATTAATAAAAATATTTTGTTTTTTTTTTCACTATACGTTTATTGTGTGCGGTCGCCATATTGAATTTTAATGGCTGTCATATCCATCGATATTCACTCGAGGTCGTGATCAGATTATGTCCTATATGCTGGAGTGTCTCAGTCGCCTATACACCTGCGCCCTTGAAGAACTGTGCAACGCCTCTGACGCGGCAGTAAACGTGGCGACCATCTAAATATAAATATATTAATATAAATATATTATAAATCTAAATATATTATATAAAAGCGAAAGGTCACTCACTCGCTCATCACGAAATATCGAAAACCTCTTGACATAATATAAAGCTAAAATTTGGCAGGGAGGTAGTTTATTTATCAGATGGAAAACCAACAGCTATTCAAAAAATGGATACAGAAATTGTATAAGTTACATTAAGCCAATTACAGGTTCTCACGGTTAGACATAATTATAATAGGTATATATAGAGATCTTAAGGATCACTAACAACAAAGCAGAACAATAAAAAAAAAAATAAGATGAAAGAATAAAGTCACAAACTTAAACGATCAATATTACAATAGTTTACACTAACTACTTATGACTATGAGAACAGGAGCACATGGCCGGAAATATAATATTTTCTTTAGTTATAGTTAGTAGACGTACGTTAAGAATGGATTTTCTAAAATTCACCCCCTAAGAGGATGAAACGGGGGTCCGAAGTCCGGGGCAAAGGCTAGTAGTTCATATTATTAAAGATGTATCATTGATACTTAATAAATAAGAAGAAGAAGTGACACGTACAAGAATAACTGACGTTAGCTCGTCGATGACGCAGCCACATTAGCACGTCGGTGACGCAGACCTATAAGTTCGCTTTAAGTTTACACTTCAAAAAATGTACTTATGCTATCTATTTTCGTCCAGGTAAACTGCATATCGACAGAGTTCACGGCGAAGAAGCATGGCGGTGAGAAAGGAGTGCCATTCCGCATTCAAGTGGAGACCTACCTCGCTAGCGACGAACACACACGGTTGCATGCCGCTGCTTGCCAGATCAAGGTACATCTATATAATACAAATTGTTGTGTTCATAATTTTTCGCAAAAGGTTTATATGAATTGGAAAATCCACCGGAACTGTCGTAAAGCACCCGTATGAAGCCGCGGCGGTTCGCTAGTGTTAATATAATAATACCAGCCTATTAGTGCCCCACTGCAGAGCAAATAAATGCCTCTTCTTTGTATATAAGAAGAGGCATTTATTTTTACATTTTCTTACGGATCCCATTTTTTATTTAAATAATAATATATTGCCTATAGCAGTCAGGGATAACATAACTTCCTATTAGCGAAACAATCTTCAAAACCGAATCAGTAATTCCGGAGATTAGCGCGTTCAAGCAAACTCTTCAGTCTTATAACATTTTTAAATTGCTGATTAAAACCAAAATCCTAAACATTGTCTACAGGTATTCAAATTGAAAGGCGCAGACAGGAAACACAAACAGGACCGCGAGAAGGTCATGAGGAGACCTCGCACCGACCTGGAGAAGTACCAGCCGGGATGCGAAGCCACTGTCCTTACTACGGTACGTATTGTTGAGACACTTCGCGCTTCCGACCGCGAATCTATCTATGGTCGTGAAGATGTGGTATGCCATTTCAAGGGGAGGGTGAGAGAGATCATTGAGCGCCCTTCGCTGCTCTTCTGATACTGGTGTCAGAAGAGCAGCGAAGGGCACTCAATGATCTTCGGCCAACGTTAGAGGTAGGGTTGATAATCCTACTATACAATACAGAGTGTTAGTATAAACACCGTTATCCTTGAAACCAGTGGTTTGGTTTCACTAATAGAACGTAAATACAATTTTTTTTTTTAAAGTAAAGTCTCCATTTTTCCTCAATTTATCCTTAGTTAAAACTTATGTAGGTAGTTATAACGGACGGCCAGTGCAGCAGGTCAACGCCCTTTGCGGTGATTACGTAACTCGGGCGCATAGTACCATGAATTTACGGACGGTGTCCTACTGAGTTTTTTTTTAATTTTCGAAAGAAAACTTTGTTTATCTATTTTTAAATTCAGATAAACCTTTTTTACAATAAATCAAGTACCTATGGTTTTAGTGACAACGGTGTTTACACTAACAGTCTGTATATTATAGACCCGACTACTATTTTTCTGACTAAAGGCTAAACTAAAATATTTTTAAATGCAGTTTCAATTTAATGTGTAGTAATTAAAATTGAAAAAAAAAAAAAAAAAAAATTAAACTTTTTTGTTGACAGCTGTCAAATGACGCGCTAATGCCGCCGCCATCTTTAGTTACCACTTCGCCTCCCTACTCGCCTGAACTATGGTACGTAATAGTGTTAATATAACTGTTACGCTTTCCCCCTTTAAATGGAAGGAATTTCCGACTAGACAGGTGCAGAGTCTATTAAGATACTGCCCGACGGTTTTCGCCGTTTTTTTTTATATAGGTACATACTATCTGACTCGACCACGCGCTGCTGTGGCTTGAAGTAAGTGAAGATATTGAAGTCAATAATGGAGATAAAAACTATCCTATCTTTTATGTTTGACCAAATTACACACAGTAAGTAATATTTCACAAAAATGGTTGAGTTTCGGAGTTCATCCCGGACAAACAACGTGATGCGTCATTTATATATATTATATTAAAATTTGATTTGGAATTTCTCAGTAGCAGCCTCGGAGTCTGGATTTGTGCCCGGTTGATGGCAATAGGCTCGCCCCCTATTACATGGGACTAAAAACATAACTGGCGAAATGTGGGTGTACTAATGGGTACACCTCTGCCTAACCCTTCGGGGATTACAGGCTTGATGTTATGTTATGTAAAATTTGCTAAAGTTACAGAGAACGAAATCGCGTTGTAGGAAACGTCAGTTTTAGTACGTCATGTTGTGCAATAGATGTCGCTACTGACTTTTTGTGCGCCATACAGACTTTGTTTCCGCCACACAGACTATTTCTGCGCCACATACTCGTAACAAGTCAATCGTCTGCGGTAGGCCGTAGAATTAACAATTTGACCCCATAACCCAATGGTACAAGTATGCAATTTATAAAATCAATGTCACATGCCCATAAATTTAGAACAATAAATAGCAATTGATATCATGTGAGGCCAATTAGGCCATTGTGCGCCACCCAGAGTTATCTTTTTAACTCCGAGCTATTTGCTAACATAGCATAACATCACGCCTGTAACCCCCGAAGGGTTAGGCAGAGGTGTACCCATTAGTACACTCATATTTCGCCAATTATATTTAAACAAAGCCACAAATTTTTTTTTAATTGTAAATTGAAAATTAAATGGACTGTCTCGTTAGTCTAGTGGTCGTTCGATTCCCAGGTCGGGCAAAGTGTTAGTGGGTTTTACATCAGAAATGTCTCAGTAACAGCCTAGAAATCTGGATCTGTGCCCGGTCGATGGCAATAGACTCGCCCCCTATTACATGGGACTTAAACATAACTGACGAAATTTGTGTACTGATGAGTACACCTCTGCCTAAACTTGCGGTGATTACAGGCGTGATGTTATGTAAGTTGTGTACTTGAAATTAATGGTTAATGTTGTCAACTACTCAATTTAATGATGAAGAACGTGATCCAAAGATTTTTTTCACAGCAAAACACAGTAATTTAAGTCCTTACGTAATAATAAACTCGTTAATTTTAATCAGTTCGTTTAGTTTCAATTTGTAACAGTTATTTTAGATGTTTCAGTAATTTATTCGCATTTTGTTTAATAAGCTATAATGGGTCTAATTTGAAATGATGAGGAGGACGAAGTCGCGAGCAGAAGCTAGTTTACAAACACGCAACTAACTTCAACTTCCTGACTATTTCTTTGACAGTGTCTGTACCTAAATAGTTTATTTGAAATAAATGATTTAATTTTTAAATTGAGATAAGAAATAAACTGAAGTTTCCTTTGTAAACAAACCACTAAAATGACGCCATAAACATTCAGTCAGATGTACTTTAGCAAAAACCGGTAATTTCCGCAAAAAACTGTCGATACCGTAACATTTTCCGTTGTAAAGAAACCGCTTAAATAACGCGCCATAAACCTTCAAGCGTACTCTAGCGAAAACCGGTAATTTCCGCAAAACTATCGACATCGCAACATCACTAGCGTTCCAAAGACAAAAATAAACGTACGTCTATTTCCGTCCGGTGCACGTAATTCAATGCTATCCCTATTAGTTGCAATTAGTATGCTGATCGTACATTAGACTAAACCTTTTTGTTGTAAAATCGCTCTTATTACAACCGCATAAGATGCCGCCTTGTTTATCTTAAAGCGCTGTCGTAGCGGACAATTGAGTACTTGACACCAACTCAATCAATTGACATACTTTTTATGAGCTGTCAAAACGCGATTCCTTCAAAGATTTTGTTTGGAAATGACGTCACTATTTTTGCCAAGTTAAGAATTGTGGCTCGTGACTAAGTAATAACAGCCGTACGGGTCGATCCATCAAGTTAAGCTGCACTTGCCGGGGTTAGTCCGTGGATGGGTGACCATCTTTACACACCAAGTCTTCTCTATGTGTCTCGGCTGTCATACGTGGTTCTTTGACAGTCGTTACGGATCGACAGAAGCCCGAAAATCTTACCAAGGGGTATCATTTTACCCAGCTACTAGGTTGTGGAAGTCAGATAAGCAGTCGCTTCATGTAAAATACTGGTATTCAGCTGCATCCAGTTAGACTGGAAGCCGACGCCAACATAGTCGGGAAAAGGCTAGTCAGATTGATTGATGACAAATAACTAAATGCCTCCCTTTATGTCTCATGTTTTGCGAGACGGACCAACGACACTTGCATAGTAATTTGTACTGCTTCCGTGAAATATCGTGTCTACTGACATAGCGTGTTAATATTATGAAGGTTTTTATGTTTCGTAATGAACACTTGCAGTTTGCACGCAATTCTAAAGATGGGATAAATAGCTGTTTAAAGCAATATTTATGCGTCACGCATTACGGTTAAAATAAAACCATTGTTTATTATGATTTAAAAAAATCCATAATCTATCTGTCTTTTTTTACACGACTGCCCCAAAAAAAGGAGTGTTATGTGTTTAGGGTTAATGTATGTATGTATGTAAGTATGTATGTATGTATGTGAGATTCTTTATTCCACCATAACTTTTAAACGCCTGAACCGATTTAGATGTATGGGGTATCGTTACAATCCTTGCAACGTTCCAAGTAACATAGGCTAGTTAAAAATAAAAATAATCCTGTGTAGTCACTTTAAAATGTAAATTAATACCAGCCTCAATTATTTTTTTTAATGAATCTGGTCGTGTCTATGTTTATCGTCTAGAATTTGACAAGTAGATTTAAAAAATATATAACACTGTAAATAAAAATCCTTGTAAAAGAAAACTGACGAGTAAACAAAGTACAAATATGTGCAATTTTTGCAGTCGTGTTTTTTAATTTTTTTATCTATACTTATATTATGCTTTGTCCTGACTTACTGACTGACGGATAAAGGCATAGCCTAAACCGCTGATCATAGAGACCTGAAACTTGGAAGGTGTGTACTTTGTATGACAAAGCCATCCGATAATAAAAGGATTTTCCAAAATTCACCCCCTAAGTGCATGAAACAAGGGTTCAAAGTTTGTATGGAGAAACCAACTTTAACGCGGACGAAGTCGCGGGCAGAAGCTAGTAATAAATGATTATAAATGCGAGAGTAGGTCTGTCTGTCTGTTACGCTTATACGGTTAAACCACTGAACCGATTTTAATGAAATTTGGCACGTAATAAGGTTGATCCCCGAGAAAGGTCATAGGCTACTTTTTAATCCGCGACTTCATCTGCGTCCGCAATTCCCGACATTTATACAGACGAAGTCGCTAGTCTTTCATAAAAGGTCAACTTCTCAACAATAGCATCATAATAAATCACCAGACTACACAATTGAACATTACACAACTCTCTGGCTCGACCATTCATCCTGCACGAAGACGGATCGGCAACAGTTACCGACCCCATTACAGTTAAATTGTACCCGACTATATTTAGAACGATAGATGCTAGCGAGTCATGAAACTGGTTCGAACCGGATCAAAAAGGATGTAATGATATTATTGGAAGCAGACGGTTTTTGTGACCTGTCATTGAGAACCTTTGACATTGTGGGCGTTGGTGGTGAGAAATATTTTTAGATGTATGGTTGACAGCGCTTTAAGAGTGTTTACGTCGTACGGCATTTCATACAAACTTTCAAGTCCTAATTTTTCGAAATTATTAATGAACCGATTTTAATAAAATTTCCTACGCGTAAGCAGGATACTTAAGTCTAAAAAGATATCAGAGAACATTTTCTAAATATTGTTATACAACTAAATTCGACCTAGCTTTCTATAGAAACGATTTTTAAATATTATCTTTTTTTAAATAAGATATTTCGAAAATATATAGGAAATTTCATCAAAAACGGTTTTTGCGGAAATCGGGATCGCGTTTTGACAGGAAACAAGTATGTCAATTGATTGGTAATGTCTGTCTAATACCTAATTGTTTCTCTTTCCTGTATTCTGATGCGCTAAACATTGCCAAGGTCTGCGCTTTCCCTCCATTTTCTCCATTAAATGTCAAACGTCAATGCACTTTCCTGCAATTTTATAGCTGTCATGTACCACTACATAACGATAGTATCTACACAAATAAATACAATTTAATGGTATGTTTATTATGTCAAAATGACAGCCTTTTAAATAACACGAAAAAAACAATTTTTTAAATGTGTTTTTTTTGTGCCGGATAATCTCCGAAACCGCTGTCCGAAAGGAGTATGTAAAGATCATAGCAGGTGGCCTTCGGTGGTGTTCTTCTTCCCCATGGGAAAAAGGCGTAGTGTATGTATCAATGTATGTGCCGATTAATCTTCGGCTGGACTGATTTTGACGAGACTTTCACTAGCATATAATTATGTAGGTGATGTTTTAAGGAGTAACTTAAGCTTTTAAGATTCCGTCCAAAAAAATAATGGACGCGAACGAAATCGCGAACAAAAGCAACTTTTGCAATACAAATCTGCATGAACGCTGTAGCACGATATCTCTGTCCTTTTCTAACGCTCTCATTGGTGAGCTCTCATCTGTGGCAACCTATTTAGAATACAGGGTCTGTTCAGGTCGTTGACTTTCATGGTTTACTGTTTATGCAATAGCAGTGTTCTACTTACGTGCAATGCTGTCATGTGTTACATTGTGCATGCAATAAAGTTTAAATGTTTCATATTATATTAAGAAAGAAAAAAAAGAAAGAATGAAATCATTAATTTTGCGAAGAATTTGGGTATACAAAATAAGATGTTGATATTTTAATAAGAATAGTTCCAGCACACCCTACCTTACGGCATGCAAAAGAAAAAAAATAAACTTACATCAATTCAAACACAATAAAATTAAAATTAAAAAAAAATGCTTATTGCCATCAACCGGGCACGAATTCAGGCTCCGAGGCTGCTCCTAAAAATTTAATTTTCCTGATGGAAAATCCAATAACAGTAATGAAAGGCATAGTAAAACGAATTACGTGCACTCTGCAAAGCAAAGGCCTCTTCTCCTACGTTGAATCGTGACTTCAAATTGTTTATTTTCATAACGCAGTTCAAAAATAAATCGTATTACAATCATAAAAAGTGCTATAACACTTGTTACAACACTTCAGCTGTTCCGAGATGATACCACTTCGATATCTCTTCTTGGAACTCCGCCAGTAGATTTTAAATCGGTGTTTGCGATTCTTTGAAAAAGAAATTGAAATGTTTTTTGGTAAAAATGAAGTAACGACTTGCTTTCATGTTTGTTTTAGCCGGGATTTTTAAACTAGCCACTCCCTGCGAGTGTTTTTTAAAACCGACTTCAAAAAAGGAGGATATTCTCAATTCGATGTATGTTCCCCGTTTACTCCAAGACGCCTAAACCGATTTAGAAAGTTCTTTTTTGCTTGAAAGGGTATACTTTCCAGGTGGTTCCATAAAAATATTGTTATGATCTGATCATGAACTTCAGAGATAAGTATGGAACGGAAGTCCTCATAGGATCATAGCAGAGCCGTTACCAAATTAAACTGTAACTTACATACATTTACTTAAATACATAAACTCACGCCTTTTTCTCAATGTGGGTAGGCAGAAACCACAGAACGCAACCTGCTACTATCCTTACATACTCTTTTCACCTCATTTACGTTCATAAATCTCGTCATACAACCACGCCGGTTACGAGTACTGCGCACCTGACCTTTCCGAAGAACCTCATCAATAAGGTCAGTGTAGGTCTTCTTAGGGCGACTCCTCCCTGCGTTGTCACTCACCTCTGCTATATAAATACCTTTTGTTATCGTATTTCACTCATCCTCTCAACATGACCCATTATAAGCCATCTACAGTAACTTTCATGTTTCGCGTTTCAACAAAACGTCTAGTCAACTTGTTAAACTCATATTCGCGCGGAATCGATTAGTTTTTTCCACAAAGTCGTGTGAAGGTGGCTTTAACCAGACTGAACCAACCCAGCAGTGGTTACAGCTAGCACCCCTCACATTGTTAATGTATTCTTGACACGACTTCACAATGTGACGTCGTCGCTTGCTGTTGGTAATTATATTTTACTACTAGCTTCTGTCCGCGGTTTTGCCCGCGTAATACGTGACTTTCTGTAAAGTTGAACTGTTATCCTAAGGGAACACATTACTGGGATAAGAAGAAACATAATATGTTTTTTTAATGCATACTTTTTAAAATTCATTCCAGAGCTTCGTGAACAGACTAGTCCAGGTTTCCCCACGATGTTTTTCTTCACCTAAGTCAGCGATGTCCGAGATAAAATTAATAAAAAATGACGTTGACATTAAACAATAGCAAAAAGTCATCACTATTTTTAATATCAGAAACAAAATCTTCACATAAAACAGCATTTAACCAGCCAAAACTGAATTTTAATTTGGCAAAACTTCAGCTCTCACAAAAACACCAATTACAATTGAACAATGCAAAACGAAACTGTAAAACTATTTTTAGTAGCATTTATCTCCGCTAATGGCCACCCGCGCAACATTACTGTCACGGAAGAAATCATTGAAAACGTTGTCTTAGGTCCGGTACCGTTCTACTATCTATGCTTAGTGCTGTACGTTATTTATTACAGACCAGCTTTTACCCACGCATCACATAAATATAACATCACGCTTGTCCCCGAAGGGTTAGGCTGAGTGGTACATTTACGAGCAAAAACAAGTATACACTTGGCAGTATTACGAAGCTATTTTCTTCAATATATTGATTGGAATGTCTTGTTTTTAGGAATATAGTATTTTGAATTCAATACTACCATGAAATAGGTCTTAAGCTAAGTGTATACTTGTTTTTGCTCGTGACTGTACCCATTATTACACCCACATTTCGCAAGTTATATTTAAGTCTAATGATCCCCTATCATTAGACTATTGCCAAAGCCGGGCACGAATCCAAAATACGAGGCTACTACTGAGAAATTTCTGATGGAAAATCCAATAACACTGCCTGACTTGGGAATCCAAGAGTTCATGCTCAGCAGTCGCGTTTTGCGACCACTAGACCAACCAGACTATTATGTATAATACATAATAGCTTCGTAATGAATGAAATCGTTATCGTTGTCAGGAAATTTATCAATAGGAAAGTTTTGTTTATTTGTATGTCAACAGAATGACACAGAAACGATTTATCGAAGTGATATGGACTCATTATCGAAAATGTTACCTTGAGATTGTATGTTGGAAACAAAAGTATATTTTATTTTTTCAATGCTTGTAACATCTAAACGTAGAAAAAAAAAAGAACTTTTGACGTACTACAGTCCGTTCTATACAACCTTTTTTTTAACCGAAAAGGAGTCGTCTTCATCATTATGAAAAACTTTTTTTTACTATGCGATCTTGTCAAAAATCGCGAAAAAAATATGAATGGAGCGCGTATGAATAGGACTGAGTCCTTATAATAGTTAACGAATTTTGCGCCCCCTTTCCATGGTTGCCCGGGGCCCTACTTGCCCCACCCTAGTCAAGCCTGTGGGCCAATTGTTATGAGCTTGGCTTGTAAGTGTCGCTGTCATAATTACGTATGGCTTCTATAAAACAGTTGTTGTTTTCGTAGCCATAACAACGCATTTCCCATGCCATTGGATGGGTCAAGAGTCAAATTCAGAAGGCGGTCGTCTTGGACACGGCACGCATAGTGAAGAGGTTCCTTTCTCTGAATTCTTGACCACCTTCAGTTTGGGCTTTACCACCTCGCTGAGGGCGGAGCACGGTTGCATGTGTATTTACGCTATCTGTGGGAATTACCTAAGTTATCAATTAAAATATTATTGGGAATAAAACAAAGACTCAAAAAATCTATATTTTATCCTTTTCTTCTATGCAAATAAATAAAATTGAAGAGTATTTGTTCCGCCTAATTTCCGAAACGGCTGGATCGATTTTGACGGGACTTTTACTAGCAAATAGGTGATGTTATAAGGAGTAACTTAAGCTAATTTTTATTTTAGAATAAAACTTAGGTTTTTAGGCCCAAAAATACCGGTATACCTAAATTCACGCGAATGAAGTCGCGGAAATAAGCTACCTAGTCATAATTAAACTGCTTTTCTAAATCATTCGAATCAAATTAAGAATACAAAATTTTTTCTGATAACTACACAAAACATTGCTAATGACAGCTAAAATCTCTTCTGTAGCCTGCTTAAATCACCGATAAATAACCCCAATCGTAAATTATGAATGTACAAATATCAAATCTACAGTACCTACATTATATTTTAAGAGGCACTCATATCGATCGCAATGATATGATAAACAAAATACTCAACCGCTGGGCTATTTTTAGTTCTTAAATTGTGTTGTTATTCGGTTTTAGGCAGTCACTACTTCTCGCTGCGAGTAATTTCATTAATTATACGTTTTAAAATAAAATTTTCGTAAAACAATACTCGACTACAATTATACTGTGCTAACAACGAAAATATGTTAATTTTAGATAAAAGATAACGATTTTTAAACATCTATTACAAGTGCGTACTTGAAAATGAGTTAACATTTGAACTTGAGTTGCTAAAACTGGATTGCATTAGTTTGCAATAAATTAACACACAATTGGGCAAAACCGAATATTGCGATTATTATATCCGGTTTGTTGCCGATCCGTTTATGTTTTAAATTAATAACACTTAGCTGTATTGAGCGCAATCTTCTACTTGTCAAAACTATCATGTATCCAATTTGAAAAAAAAAAAATGACTGACATAGAAAAGATTACAGTGAAAAAATAAAACGTAAAAACACCGAATCGATACGACATAAACATGCGTGTAACAGCACTAGCGCTTGGCGGGCGCACGATGCACCGACCCGAGCCGGCCGCAGCCTCTACGAACCGATTCCAACCGGTTTTGATCCAATCGAGGTGCGCGCCTCACTCGCGACCAATCAGCGGCCATTACGCCCAGTCGCTCGCGCTCTGCCGCCTGTCACATACTCCTTTGTTTTTATTCACAATTTTATTTTACGCTGTTACATCGTTGAATTTTTCACTGCACATCTTCAAACCGGTGTTATCCTGTGTGGAATAGCAACAGCGCATTGACAAAACGGTTATCGTGTTTCGCGTATTGTTTCCTGCGGGCAGTTGACTGTATAAATATGTTGGACAAATAAAAAGAGAGTACGAACGGTAAAAAGACTTTACAGCCGCGTGTTGTGTAGTACATAGTGTGAACGTAATCGTGACAAATGGTTGTTGAAGCAATCAGCAGGCCAGCTATGGTGGTTGCAAGCGGGCGGGCGTATCGCGTTGGATCTGGTGCATTCATTTTCTTCAACTTAACGAGGCAGGACTATAGCTGACGAGTAATATGCTCGTTCTCGAGCAAAGGCTGAGTGCGCGGCACCTGGGGCGCGGGGTTGTGCTCAGTGCTCGCCTTGTGCACGGCGTCGAGGCCCAGGGATGGCGGATGAAATTCTCCCTTTTGAAGGCCGAGGTTGAGATAGAAGCTGACCCGGCGACCTATAGGGAACTTGCAAGGAGGCTGAAAGCGGCAAATGTCCACGTCAGACCTGCTCGCCGCCCGAGACTAGTGTAAATATACATTTTAATTCAATTTGTCTAGGCAAATTTATTTTGAACATTTTTAGGTTATATCCCAATTTAAATAGCTAAGTTTCGGTCATTTTTGAAGGGAATGGAGTACAAACTCTAAACAAATGATTTGTAGATAAGTTCTTCATTGATTTATGTAAAGTTTTGTTGTTGCTAGATGTCAGTGTCATTCTGCCTCAAACCGGTAAACTGCCAATTCAGAAACTGGTTTTTATATTCACAACATCATAATTTATAAGTTTGTAAACATAACATGATCACAGTGTTGTCTTGGCATCATTGACCTTCAAAACCAGTATCTGTGCTACAGACATAACATCACTCCTGTAATCCATGAAGGGTTAGGCAGAGGTGTACACAAAAATACATCCAAATAATATTGCTAGTTATGTTTTAGTCCCATGTAATAATAGGGGGCGAGCCTATTGCCATGAACCAGGCACAAATCCAGACTCCGAGGCTGCTATTGAGATCAAGCAAATTTTATGTAACTTAGTAATTTTGCAAGCAAATAATGCATACTCCATTATTTCATTAGAAAAGAAATGGCTAAATTGATACAATTATTGAGTGTAATGATAGCCCAATGGTTAAGTCGCTAGCCTCTCATGCATGTCATGCATGGTCGTGAGTTCAAATCTGGGCAAGTACCAATGTGACTTTTTGCATTCATTATGTACTTTCTAAGTTGATCTTGGACATTGAAGGATCAACATTGTGATAAAATCTGGATTTGGGCAATGCTCGTGCCTTCTCTGTACCACAAGAAGCCTTTGCCCTATACCTCATGAATCTGGCTATCATATACAAGAAGAATTTTTCCAATCGTACTGGTAGTTTCAGAGATTCGTTCATTTAAACAAACACAAACAAACTTCAATAATATAGTATTTACATAGATGTATACAGTTAGAATCTAGTTGTGTTTATGTTTTGTAATGATGACTCATTTGATGTTTAATTCTGTTTCATTGAAAAGGAATTCGGTCATTCCATTTAGTTAGATTGTTTATGATTAGCATAACATAACATCACACCTATAATATCCGAAGGGTTTGGCAGAGGTATACCCATTAGTTAAACCCATATTTCGCCAGGTATGTTTAAGTCCCATGTAATATTGTGGTCGGATTTTTTTGTTTTCTGTATTTTTATTTGCAAATTACAATTTTTATAACATAACATAACATCACGTATGTAATCCCCGAAGGGTTAGACAGAGGTGTACCCATTAGTACACCCACATTTCGCCAGTTATGTTTTTAGTCCCATGTAATAGGGGGCGAGCCTATTGCCATCAACCGGGCACAAATCCAGACTCCGAGGCTGCTACTGAGAAATTCCTGATGGAAAAACCCAATAACACTTTGCCCGACCTGGGAATCGAACCCAAGACCTCATGCACAGCAGTCGCGCTTGCGACCACTAGACCAACCATCTACATAATTACTGAATTGATCTTTTAATCACATTGTATGATATGATGAATGTATAAAGTAAAATATAAATACATATTTCATACAAATATCATACAAATAATTAATAATTTCAACCAAAAATTTAGAATAACAAAACAGCAAATTAGTTTATCCTGGATGAAAATACAGACTAAATATGTTAGTAGAATATCTGGACATTTAGCATTCCAATCAATGGGAACATTTTACCAGACTCACGAAAAACCGGGACGTCCCGCACAAACTGGGATTCCTGGAAACACAAATTGTGGCTCATGCGGAGAGGCCCTAAGGACAACTTTACATGAGGATAAAAACCTTCCTATTTAAATTACAATGCAAAAACACTGCATAGTACTTTGTATTATCAGATGATAACAAAGATTGCTTTTCTATATTTAAAGTACCCAAGTACTTCCTCATATACTGTTATTTACGTTTATCTGACCTTCATGACAATACCTGTATTTCATGACAGTACCTACTTATTTCCAACTAGCGACCCGCCCCGGCTTCCCACGGCTGCAATGTAGATACATAAACCATCCTCTTGAATCGTTCTGTCTATTGATGAAAATCTCATTAAAATCCGTTGCGTAGTTTAAGATCTTAGCGTACAGACGACAGGAAGCGACTTTTTATACTATGTTAGAAATGAAAAATGAGAGTAAATGAGGTAATAATACGTCATAAAAAAGTGACACTCAAATTATGACCACACAGAACGCGGCAGTATGCCTAGCAGTACTGACGTGCCGTGATTGGCTTAGCTCTTCTTAGAGACGATTCACACTGCTCAATCTGAGAATGGAATGAAACCACATCGTCGGTAGCACTTGCGACCACAATACTCCACGAACCACGAAACTAAATTAATTATTATTATAAAGAGATAACTGTGTGTTTGTTTATTTAAGGTAATAAATATAACTTTTTATTTTTAAACACCTGACTTTTTTACCTTATATAGCAAATTCATTGATCTATTGAACCAACCATTTAGTTCAACAAGCATGTGTCTAATTTCCCTATCACATAAGGCAGTACATACATATAATCTTAATAGGTACTAAGTTACTTCCTGAATTATATCATAATTTGTTTTGCGCATTATCTGAGAGTGCTTTTATTTTGGTTTTTATGTAATGTACTGTAATGGGTTTGAAGTACTTAGTAAGAGTATTTACGCCGTACAGCATCATATACACTTTCAGGGCGCCTACCGCCATCTCTTATAACAATATTATTTTAATATTACTTTGTAATTTCTGTTGTTGCATTTTCAACTTTCTGCGCTGATCCGAGCGTTGAAAATGCAACAGTGTGGAAGGCAAAGTAATATTAGAATAATATTGTTTTAAGAGCTTGTGGTTGGCCCTCTGGTCCTTTTTCGAAATGAATGAACCGATTTGAATGAAACTTCCTACACGTAAGCAGGATACATAGGTCTAAAAAGTTACCAGGGAACATAATTATTCGAAATGTCTTATTTAATAAGTAAAGTCCCACGTAATGAGTGACTTACCGGTAAGTCAGCCGGGGGTTGACCTTAAAATCTCTGGTTCAATGGAAAACTTAAATCGGTCGAATGTTGCTGTAACACAATTTTTCACAAATTTGTTTGTATACATTTTAAATATATTGTTTTTGTTGCAGTGTGGCTCCAAAGAGTATTGCAAGCCCAGTGTTGGTCAACAAACCAGTATTACCACATAATGGTGAGTCTTTTAACTATACAAGTATATAAATTGCCTTATCCTGAATCACTGACTGACGGATCAACGCACAGCCTAAAGCTTAATTCACACATGTCAGTGAAATCACAGTTCCAGCACCGTCCTGTATCAGTGAAATATTATTCTTCCATACATTCTCTATGAAGGCGTTCACACTTGGCAGTGTCAGTGTCGACACAGTGCTCTCAGTGTCAGTTCCGGCGCGGTCATAGAGATTCACTGATACAGGACAGTGACGGAACTGTGACTTCACAGATTTGTATGTATCAGCCTTAAACCGGTGATCATAGAGACTTGAAACTAAGAGGGTGTGTTAATTAGATATCTCTTAATAAATAAATATGGCACTTTGACAGCTGTCAAATATGTCAAACATCCGTTATAATTCTTTCGATTTCAAAATTGATTTGGTATTTTTTTATTTCAGCAATTCTTGCCGCTAACAATCAAATGAAGCCGTCGTACTGTCAAGAGTAAGTAGTATTTAATTAATTTGGATAATTAGGCAGGTCCTAAGTATTAGTAGCCCAAAGCCACACAAATTCATCGCTCTCCGAACAGTCTTCGACCCGCTGTTCCTCAGCGGATCTCTCATCTCCGTGCAGCCATTCCCATGATGGCCGCACCCACTCTCGAGTGGCGCGAGTGCTTATGCGAATCCCGGCCATAGACAGTAGTGGAACACCGCGGTGGTTCTAGCCAATAAGAGTCCGACATGTCCCTCCGTTACCCCCACGACGGAGAAAGTCCATGAGGATAAAAGAGCCCCATAAATTAAAGGCCCCTGCTCCTTGATTCCCCCGAATTTGAAAAACACACAACACAAATTCACATACATAACATCACGCCTGTAATCCTCGAAAGGTTAGGCAGAGGTGTTCTCCTTAGTAGAATAACATTTCACCAGTTATGTTTAAGTCCCATGTAATAGGGAGCGAGCATATCGACGTTTAAAAACACATTTAAAAGATAATAGAGATAGAATGAGGTTATACGGGACCGTTGCGGATTAAAAGAGGATGTAGTGACAAAGATGGAAAAGGGTATGCTTAGATGGTTGAGTCATGTTGAGAGGATGAGTGAAAGAAGAATATGAGTTTAACCAGTTGACTAGACGTTTTGTTGAAACGCGAAACATGTAAGTTACTGTAGATGGCTTATAGATGGGTCATGTTGAGAGGATGAGTGAAAGACGATTGACAAAAGGTATTTATATGGCAGAGGTGAGTGGCAACGCCGGGAGGGTCGCCCTAGGAAGGCCTACACTGACCTTATTGGTGAGGTCCTTCAGAAAGGTCAGGTGCGGAGTACTCGTAACCGTCGTGCTTGTATGACGAGATGAAGCGAAAGGAGTATGTCAGGATCGTAGCAGGTGGCGTTCTATAGTTTCTGCCTACCCCCACGGGAAAAAGGCGTGAGTTTATGTATTTAAAAGATAATGTATGTCGGTCAGTTGGGAAGGCCGTTTGCAAATAACATAAATATAGAATTTGGCAGCAAACGTTATCTGTTCACTGTTTACATTGTACGCTGGTTGTACACTCGCGGCGCGAATCCCTACGTACGACGAGAATCGATAGTCAAAGTCGAAACATTCGTTTCTATTAGACCATAACGCTGAAGCAAGTAAATATTGCTCGGTACTACTGAGGTTGATATCCCATATTAATTTTGTGAAGATCTGATGTAGACCTTTGGAGATTAACAGTAAATCTCCTCATTAACGACAAATTTTATTATTTCGTAATAAATATTATAAAATTGACTGCCTCGTTGGTCTAGTGGTTGCAAGCGCGACTGCTGTGCATGAGGTCTTGGGTTCGATTCCCAGGTCGGGCAAAGTGTTATTGGGATTTTCCATCAGGAATTTCTCAGTAGCAGCCTCGGAGTCTGGATTTGTGCCCGGTTGATGGCAATAGGCTCGCCCCCTATTACATGGGACTAAAAACATAACTGGCAAAATGTGGGTTTATACACCTCTGCCTAACCCTTCGGAGATTACAGGCGTGATGTTATGTTATGTTATGTTATTATAAAATTGTTAAGAATTTTAAATGTCTTTGAAATATCCATAACCAATAGATACACAAATTATGGATAACTTTTTCGTACATCCATACCTACGCAAGCTCATTACTGACGCTTGTCAAGTCTCTTCTTTCGGGGCGCGTTCCCCGCTTGACGTACGGAAAGTGTGAAACGTCGGCGCGGTTCCCAGTCTGGTGTACTTACTGTGTAGTACTAGCTTTAAATGAATTTCACAATTCATTAAACATAAAAGATGAGGCTTTTAAATTAAAATAGATTTTCTTTATTTTTGTAACGGATCTTGCATATATTCTCACGACTGAATTTCAATCACGCCAGCCAATTTCAATGGAGTCTAGCCAAATACGCAGGAGATATTATAGTGCACAAGTGTGTGCGCAAACGCAGGTGCACTCCCTCTTCCCTTACTTTCATGACACGACCGGGAAGCATACATATATAACATTTCTATATTTTAATATAACATAACACCACGCTTGTAATCCCCGAAAGGTTAGGCAGAGGTTAGGTTAGGTTAGTACATCCACATTTGGACAGTTATATTTTAAGTCATGCTCGTAAACGAGTGCTGTCAGTTGGGATTGGTCATCTCTGAACTGCTATGGCTTTAATTTCTTTATTATTTTTTACTATTATTTTATATTCATCTTCATTGTGATCACATGTAGAATCGACAAGAATAATGTAACCAGGATTTTGTAAATACCTAATTTAAAAGAGAGCCGTGGAGTTTCTTGCTCGTTCTTCTCCATAGAGGCCTACCTCCGTTTTGGAACGAGCAACTAGCTTCAACTTTCGGACTAACTGACCGACTCTTTGGCAATTAAAAAGTGTCTGTAAATGGTCTAATTGAAATAAATGTTTTGACTTTTGACTTTGAGTCCCATGTAATATGGGGCGAGCCTATTGCCATCAACCGGGCACAAATCCAGACTCCGAGGCTGCTATTGAGAAATTCCTGATGGAAAAACCCAATAACACTTAAGGAATCGGACCCAAGACCTCTTGCTCAGCAGTCGCGCTTACCACTAGACCAACGAGGCACTGTATATTTTGACATTATGTATTATAATCTAACTTTTAAAGTTTTGTCTTCAGAACTAACGACGTGAAAGTGAACTCGCCGCCGTGCCACTCGCCCGGCGCGATACTGCCCGACCTGCCACAACCAGCCGAGGATCCTGAAAAGGTAACTATTGACTGGCAATTGTAAACATCTACCATACACACTAAAATCAAGCAATCTGCCTGCGTTTTCCCAACTATGTTGGGGTTGGCTTCCAGTCTAACCGGATGCAGCTGAATACCAGCATTTTACATGGAGCGACTGCCTATCTGACCTCCACAACCCAGTAACTGGGTAATACGATACCCCTTGGTAAGACTGGTTGTCAGACTTTCTGGCTTCTGACGACCCGGAACGACTATCCACGTATGACAGCCGGGACCAACGGCTTAACGTGCTTTTCGAGGCACGGAGGAGTCTCCTTAATGGTTTAGTTTAAATAAATGCTTTGACTTTTAACCCCTGACGCAAAAACGACGAGCTGTTATAAGTTTGACGTGTCTGTGTGTCTGTCTGTGGCATCATAACTCTCAAACGGATGAACCGATTTCGATTTTGTTTGAAAAGTGTTTTAGTCGGGAGTGTTTTTAGCTATATTTGATGAAAATTAGTCAAAATTTGCCGCCGTAGGGGGTTTTTGAATTTTGAATTTAATTTTTACATGAAGATAATGAAGAGTTTATTTGTACAGAACTCGGGGCTGTCAAAGGAGGCGACATCATCGGAGACACAGGCGTGGTTGGCGCGACAACGCTTCGGGCATCACGCTGCCACGTTCACCAACTTCTCGGGAGCTGATCTGCTGAGGTACCTTCAAAGTTTATCACTATACACGCTAAAGGCCAGTGGCGCCATCTATTGCGCAAAATGCTAAGTAAATTTAATATATAATGGTTTTTTGCCCATTCTTCTCCATACAAAACTAAATTTATAGCTTTTCGCGCAAGAGTGAACACACCTCAAAATAAAAAATATCTATCACTTACTTACATTGTGACGTGCAGTGTCGTGATGGCCCAGTGGTTAAGGCCCGCCTTTCATGCATGAGGTTGTGGGTTCAAATCCGGGTGAGCACCAATGTGAATTTTTCAATTCATATTATGTACTATCTAAATTTTATCTTGGACATCACTGGCATCGGTGAAGGAAAACATCGTGAGGAAACCTGGACTTACACTCTAACCATGTAAGAGGCCCTTGAGGCGCTTTAGAAACTCTGACACTAGGGTGTGTGGGGTCGTAAGACCTTACTACCCATACGATAAAGAAAGAAATACTTACATTGACGGGCCTGTTGGTCTAGTGGTTAGTGGCACTGACTGCTAAGCCAGAGGTCGTGGGTTCGATTCCCACCCAGGACAAACTTTGTGTGACGAGCTTGATTGTTAGTTCTGTGTCTGGGTGTGATTTATCTATAATATGTTTGTATTTATAAATTATATAAGTATGTATATCAGTTGTCTGGTTACCATAACATAAGCTCTGCTTAGCTTGGGATCAGATAGCCGTGTGTGAGTTGTCCCAAGATATTTATTTAGATATTAATTAATTTATTGTTGTGTTGCACA
The DNA here is from genome assembly GCA_949774945.1 of Hoplodrina ambigua. Taxonomy (NCBI): domain Eukaryota; kingdom Metazoa; phylum Arthropoda; class Insecta; order Lepidoptera; family Noctuidae; genus Hoplodrina; species Hoplodrina ambigua. The sequence continues at coordinate 2,147,840 of OX458991.1, forward strand.
GGTTGTCTCGCGATGACATCATACAGATCTGCGGCCTGGCGGACGGGATACGTCTATTCAACGCTCTGCATGCCAAGTGAGTACAGCTTTGATGATATACATTTAATCTTATTGTGACAAAACATAATTAATGGTAATTGTAATTTCTAATTGAGTGACAAGTTCTTAAGAGCCAATTAGGCATACATCCAAATATTATAAAACCTATAATTTAGGACATTGTCCTAATTTGAAAGTATTTTATATTTTATTAGGTTGATTGACCTGAGTTTATAAAGGAGTAAGTAAACCTTTCACATACATAAATAAACTCACGCCTTTTCCTATGGGGGTAGGCAGAAATAATAGGCTGTTAGACTATAATAAAAAGAAGGGTTCCACACAAAAATTAAAACACTGCAAATAACTGACATTTCTGATCGAAGTTACTTGTTAGTACATGCATACATACATAACATCACGCCTGTAATCCCCGAAGGGTTAGGCTGAGGTGTACCCATTAGTACACCCACATTTCGCCAGTTATGTTTTTAGTCCCATGTAATAGGGGGCGAGCCTATTGCCATCAACCGGGCACAAATCCAGACTCCGAGGCTGCTACTGAGAAATTCCTGATGAAAAACCCAATAACACTTTTGCCCGACCTGGGAATCGAACCCAAGACCTCATGCACAGCAGTCGCGCTTGCGACCACTAGACCAACGAGACAGTCGACACGACAACGACAACGAGTAATAAAAAATTTGGGACACACAAAAATAAAAGCACTGCAAATAACCGACATTTGTGAACGAAGTTAGTTGTTATCTGTTGTTTAGTTGTTAGTCGGAAGTAAAACATTCAATGATTTGTTGCAGACGCATCGAGCCGCGGCTCACAGTGTACGTGTGCCCGGCCGGCAGCAGCATCTACAGCGCGCTGTACCTGCACGCGTGCCGCGCGCACGAGCTGCTGCGCAAGCTCAACGCGCTCGTGCATACCTCTAAGGTACATATCACATTGCCAGGCCCCTCGTCTCCAGGGCACTCTAGGCAAGTGCCCTGGGCCCCACGAACGTCAGGGGCCCAGGGCTGTCCACAAAAAAAATAATACACAATACGTGCCACGAAAGATGAGACTTGACACACCACATAAACTTTATTATTTCGTAATAAATATTGTATAGAAAAATTGTTAAGAATTTTAATCTAAATGTCATCGAAATATCCCTGAATAGATATACAAATTATGGATTACTATTTTGTACATCCATACCTGCTAGCTCCCCATTACTGACGCTTGTCAAGTCTTAGCTTTCGTGGCGCGTATTATACTTAGTTTGATTGTCAGTATAAATAAACTACTATAATATAGCGCTCCCCTCCACAAATTCTAAACATTTGAAAGTTACAAGACTCACAAAGCATGTGTGCGTACTGAGACGACTCTCGAAACAAAAACAAATCGGTGATTTGTTGCTCGACTAGCGGCGTCAATAATTACTCTTTATTATTAGTATGGCGCTGCCCTGACATACTCTATGAAAATGACACGTGCGTTGTCTTGTGCGGTCGTCTAGTTATGATTAGTTGACCAACAAATCTGCCGGCCTGTTACTGAAGACAAATACTTACAACTACATAGAAACTCTTTCATGTGGATATGATTACACACATTGAAATAGTAAAATGGAGGGGCGCGCCATATTATAGTAGTTTATCTCTTTACGTAATTAACATCTATGTAACGTGTCTTTTTATATCTTTTTATATCTTTACAGGAATGCGAGACGGTGTTAGTATCGGGCCCGAACGGCGCTCGCGTCCGTCTGACGGACGACCTCGTCCGACACATGCCAGACAATTCCACCTTCAGGCTCGAGAGTGTTGACGACTGCAGCGCCCTGCTATTGTGTGCTACCAATAATAATTAAACAACAAATTGAATGAGATGAGATATTTCATATTACACAAGAGTTACCCCGCGTTCAGTTACCGCTTGCTGCTCCGCTCCTGTGGTGTCGTAGCGTGATGTTTTATAGCCTATAGTTTTCCTTATGAATCTGGCTAACATAAACAAACAAGTTTTTTTTTTAAACTGATTTACAGTTCAAGAGATTAGCGCGTACAAACAAAAAACTCTTCAGCTTAACTATACTGGTATATAGGGCGACTGTTCATTAGTGTACGATATTTATACACATGATTGTACTCATGATAACAAACAATTTACCGAATAAAAACAAAAAGAAAAAAGATCCCTTTCGGGGATTACAGGCGTGATGTTATGTTATGTAATTTTAATTGTAGTGTTTCTCATAAATTCGTCTATTCACTGTGCTAGCAACTTACGCTTTTGGGCATAGTCAAAGCATTTATTTTATTGGCACTTGTCAAGAAGTCTGTCAGAAAATTGAAGCTGTTTACATATTGAATAGGCTACTTTAGCTCATCTTTACACTATAATATAAAGGAATTGACAAAAAAATCAATGTAATTAAATGGAAAAAAATCAGTCTATGTACTGAAGAATAAAATAAAAATACATGCCTTTTAATGCCCCGCTGCAGGGCAAAGGCCTCTTCTCACACAGAGAAGGCACGAGCATTGATCACCACGCTTGCTCAATGCGGATTGGCGATTTCAGACTTTCCAGATTTTCTTACGATATTTCCCTTCCCGATGTCAGTGATAAACTTGCAAGGATTGAAATGGATGTTTAGAATGCAGAGGCCATGGAGTATTTCTTGTCATTAATTTCACCTCATTTAAAAATTCTTAAATATTTAGATTTTAACGAGGATCCGAGCGTAAATGTTTTAGAGAAACTACGGCTTTGTATAGCATTTTCTTTGTCATTCATATATGTGTGTCTATTTCTAAGAGCTCTTTCAATGCGTTCGATGTCGGTTTACTGCAGCTAGTGATCTGCTGACTCAAGTTAGCAGAACGAAAGCAAAGTGAACGATTTGTTATAATTATGTCGAAGATTGAAGACTAAAATCGTTGCTACAACGCCATCTGTTATTCAAAAGTGAAAATGAAACTTCTAACGAAGTTTCATGTGCGTGTGGTGTGAGGGCCACTTTGTTAAAACTCTTTGAAAATGTGCTTAGGAGTTAGTGTACATTCCCAAAGGAATGTGAAAGTTGGAATCGGATTTTGTGAAAGTCTAATAAGCGAGTTATAGACTGTAAAGTCGGGCCCTCAGTTCGCACATTGCGGATTGAGGGCCCACCTATACCGGCTAAACTACAGACACTACAGAAAATGTGTTTATGCCGAAATCTAAGCTAAAGCCAAACAAAATTTGTGGAAACAAGATATTAACGCAAAACACTGTCCTACTTCGTATATCTTCGTTCAAAATGGGCCCTCAGTTCTCTTAAACGTCAAAGTTTATTACACAAATTATAATGAAACCATTGACTTGCAGCTCCTGTTTAATATCTTATAAACTTCTAAATAAATTGTGCAAATTCGTGAAAGCAAGATCAGAACACCACTTCCTGTTGTTTGAAAGTTATGACCATTTTAAAATTTGGGCCCTCAGTCCGCCATTTTATTTTGTTTTCGTGTTATTACGCATAACATATGAGAGATATGTTAAATACAAAAGCGTCACTTCTTGTGAAAAAATTTGTGCAACAAATTCGATACCAGAAAGAAATAAGAAGGACCCTCTATTGTATCTAAAAATCGAGTTTTATTTTTGCTGTATGAATTAGGTTATAGGGTAACCACAATTTCAATTGGTTTATTCTAGAAATCCCCACCGACCTCGCCCCACCGGTGGGGATTGTTACTTAGGCACTGATTTAAAGAGGCAGTTGTAAATAGCGGTATTGGTAAGTTGAAAATTATAAAATATTAAATTAAATTAAATTATTAAAATTATAACATCTTGAATATTTAAATAACAACTCGAAGAATTAGTTCCCCTTTTTTCCAGAAATTCTCGCTAGGTATATAAGCACAGCCTAGTGGGGATTTTTGGAAAAATAAGTAAAAATCCCCACCGGTGTTGTTTTTTTTGTTTTAATTTATTAAACAAAATATGCGTTAATCAGTTACAATAAATTACAATACACACCACTTAAAAGAAGGAGAATAGATTTTAATGCATAGTTCTACAGTTTTAACAGTCGCGTCTAGGGTAGTTAGACAAAATTTTAGTTACTCCAGGGTATAAAAACAAAATATATCATGTAGGTAGCCTCTTTTACTTGACTTATATATGTGGGAAATCTGTTATTACAAGCGTGAATTACAATTATCTACTGAACGTAATATGTAAATATCTATTCTCTTTCGTTTTAGTGATGTGTATTGTAAATTATTACATTTGTGTTGTTACTGATTAACGCATATTTTGTTTAATAATATAAAACAACACCTGGTGGGGGAAGGTCGGTGGGGATTTCTAGAATAAACCAATTGAAATTGTGGTTACCCTATAACCTAATTCATACAGCAAAAATAAAACTCGATTTTTAGATACAATAGAGGGTCCTTCTTATTTCTTTCTGGTATCGAATTTGTTGCACAAATTTTTTCACAAGAAGTGACGCTTTTGTATTTAACATATCTCTCATATGTTATGCGTAATAACACGAAAACAAAATAAAATGGCGGACTGAGGGCCCAAATTTTAAAATGGTCATAACTTTCAAACAACAGGAAGTGGTGTTCTGATCTTGCTTTCACGAATTTGCACAATTTATTTAGAAGTTTATAAGATATTAAACAGGAGCTGCAAGTCAATGGTTTCATTATAATTTGTGTAATAAACTTTGACGTTTAAGAGAACTGAGGGCCCATTTTGAACGAAGATATACGAAGTAGGACAGTGTTTTGCGTTAATATCTTGTTTCCACAAATTTTGTTTGGCTTTAGCTTAGATTTCGGCATAAACACATTTTCTGTAGTGTCTGTAGTTTAGCCGGTATAGGTGGGCCCTCAATCCGCAATGTGCGAACTGAGGGCCCGACTTTACAGTCTATAACTCGCTTATTAGACTTTCACAAAATCCGATTCCAACTTTCACATTCCTTTGGGAATGTACACTAACTCCTAAGCACATTTTCAAAGAGTTTTAACAAAGTGGCCCTCACACCACACGCACATGAAGTTTCATCCCATCTATATGATCCTAATTTCGTCTTTTAACGACTTTCTAGCACCGCGTAGATACGTAAGCGTTTAGATAAACGCGCGATCGACGACTCGAATTTAAGTCAATCAAAATGCGGGACGCCACAAATAAAAATGCGAGATCTATCTTTCAAAGTATAGGGAGGCGAAAAATATAATTAAATATATTTTTAATGGCTTTTTTTAATGTTTTACTAGGCCCGTAGGCACGATAAAACGCGGCAATTGTTTTTCGCGGGCCGCTTCCTGGAAGCTCTAGAAACGGGACGTCCCGGCTCTCGCGGAACGGTTGGCAAGCCTAGTTGTGTCTATGCCATCTTAGACGGTTTTTTGCAGCAGTCCGGCACCAAACGCGTTTAATATTGAAAGAGCCCGAAGCTTGTGTCAATGATACGCTCGGAAACTCTACTTGTACGTATAGTTCTTAAACAAAATATGTATAGTTTAGCATAAAATTATGCTTAGTTTAAAATACTCTTATGTTAGTTATAATGTTAGTGTTAATTATACTTTTTTTTTGCAATTATGTAAACTTTTTATGCAAATTCAAAAATATACCAATATTAGTACTTTAAATTGGGATTTTATTCCAAGTGCAAAGTGACTAAAATTGTATAGCAAATGATTAGTTTACATTATTGAAAAAACGTCTAGGTTAGTAATTCCGTATTTTTATATATAGCTCCCGGAATCTCGAACGAAAATAATTGTGACTAAAGTCAAGCGCGTGTCTGTGTGTCCTGTGTGTCTGCGTGTCAAGGGGTCTTACATTAATCACGTGATGTTTTTTAACAACTTTAAGCCCCCCCCCCCCACTCCCCTTCCATGGTATTAGACTAACTTATCTAAGATATCAGGGTTTTTTGGATAAATAATAACTACACGACGTGTGATTTCTTACTAAGATTTAGATTAGATATTTCGTGACTTTTCTGTCATCCCCCCCCCCTAAGGGCCTGACGTGTTAAATGGACGATCCCTAAGCTACTATGATTGATTGTTAGTAATTCATTCAACCAATTCCAGCTTACGCGCGATTGACAATATTGTTACATACATTTTTTTTTCGAGAATCCAGTTTCTTTGTGTACAAAGCTGGCAACTGACCTGTGTTATTGAATTTCAAGTAACATGTGACGGAGAGAACGTTTGTATACTCTTGTAATCATTTGCCTTTTCCCAACTATGTTGGGGTGGCTTCCAGTCTTACCGTATGCTCCTAAATACCAGTATTTTACGTGGAGCGACTGCTAATGTGACGTCACAACCTAGTTACTGGGTAACACGACACCCCTTGGTAAGACTGGTTGTCTGACTTTCAGGCTTTTGACTACCAAAATGTAAGATTGATAGCCAATCAACGATTATCGTGCGTCTGATGCCTAGAGGGTGTTTGTATGAGATACATGGTTAGAGTGGCTAGACCTTATGTCTTGTATAACAATATGTACAATACAATTTAGGTCAGTCGCCAGTTTTTTTTAAATAACCTTGGGTTATGTGTGTTGATTATTGTTTAGTTGTGAGCGGGACCTAGAATCTAGTTTTTAAAACAAATTTTACTAGAATATTCCCCTATTTGGGCTCAAACGTCGCCATGTACAGTCGCGGACAATCGCGGTGAACCACTTTTCACCTTAGGTTGAAAATCGATCAACCATTATTGTCCCCGATTGTACCTAATTAATGTGCATTAAAAAAAAGGTCTCGCCACAAAAATGGATGTCATAAAATAAGGGCAGCTACACACCATATTATGTTAATTAGCTTTAATTCGGTTGTTATGTAATCACAGATTATAATTGTTATTAAATATTGGTGCCGATTCCCTTGTTCACAAACTAGACTAAATTTAGAGAATTGACATCTCTTACTAACATACAGCGAAAGGAAAGGACGGTGACATTAAAGAACTAAGTTAGCGATGTCAAATTAGTTTTGCCTTGAAGTTCTCCGTATTTTTAATCCATACGTTTTAAGATGTCAACTATAATTGTATGGATGTGTCAGATTGACTAAATTTGACAGCTCTTATTTACATTAGTCTCTTTCTTGTTTTATTGAACAGAAAAAGATGGAAATAGTCTAATTTTAGTTTAGTTAGTGACCAAGGGAATCGGCCCCATTGTCTATTAGGTTAAGCGCCGATCGGCGAACTGCATATTATTTTAAACTAGCGACCCGCCCCGGCTTCGCACGGATCTGTTGCGTAGTTTAAAAGATCTAAGCGTACTGACGGCGGAAAGCGACTTTGTTTTATATTATGTAGAGATAAATTATATTTTTTTTTATTTCAAATAAGTTTCAAGTTTTTTATTCAAATTGTGTCGTTTATAAGAACTTGCCTTTTTAAAGGATAATTACCCTATAGGCAAAGTGCGCTGGCGCATGAGACATACAACGCATCTGCGAGGCGGCTGGTATTGCAGATGTCCAAGGCAATGTCCACTTGCGTGTGGGCCGTCTTGTCGGCTTGTATGCCAATTACCCTTTAAAGGGGTAATAATAGCCTAAAAATTAGTCAGACTTGTATTTAGAAACTAAAAAATGTTTAATAGTAAAACTTCAAAACATTAATGGTCATCGTTTATTACAACACGAGCCGTCATCTTTTTCTATTTGAATACAATTTTTAACGCGCACGATTTAAAGTCGAAACTTCAATGCTGAGTTATTTCCAGCTTCGGAGACATGCTGTTATAATAATCGTTGACTCTTATAGTACAATAAAAAACACACAACTTGAAACTTATTTTAAAAATTGGTGCCTTATCGAGTGCCTGAACACGACCTCTGAGGTTAGCGCTGTTGCTTACGGAGTATTATGGATAAAGAATATTTTATAAGATTTTTTATAACATAGTTGGAATAAAATAATTTTAATATGTTGCATGATTTAGGTTAGTCAATGTATGAAATATTGTCAATAAATGTATAAAAGACGCAATTTTGAGTATTTTTTTTTTATACTAGTTACACAACCCTGCCTCGTTGGTCTAGTGGTCGCAAGCGCGACTGCTGTGCATGAGGTCTTCGGTTCGATTCCCAGGTCGGGCAAAGTGTTATTGGGTTTTTTAGCAGCTTCGGAGTCTGGATTTGTGCCTTATTTATTACATGGGACTAAAAACATAACTGAAATGTGGGTTTACTAATGGGTACACCTCTGCCTAACCCTTCGGGGATTACAGGCGTGATGTTATGTATGTATGTTTTATACTAGTTTTAAATGTTAGTGACTCTTGATACACCCACGGCCTCTGTGTTGTGACATGCACCCATAAACACAATATTTTACGTGCGCCAAGTTGCGTATTACCATAAACAGTGACAGTTTTTACACCAAAAACAAAAGTCCGGTTTCCCATCGCAAACATTTTTGCTAAGTGATGCTTTTTTACACCCCTTATGAAAAGTGGACAAAGTAGATAGGTATGCAGGGTCGTCAGATATAGTTGGGATTTTCTTAGAAACCGATGGATGTTAACAAATATAATTTAATTTAAAAAAGTAGATTATGGTGCCGATTACCTTGGTCACAAACTAAATTAAAATTAGACTATTTCCATCTTTTTCTGTCCAATAAAACAAGAAAGAGACTAATGTAAATAAGAGCTGTCAAATTTAGTCAAACTGTTTAGACATCCATACAATTATAGTTGATATCTAATAACGTATGGATTAAAAATAAAGAAAAGTTCAAGGCAAAACTAATTTGACATCGCTAACTTGGTTCTTTAATGTCACCGTCCTTTCCGTTCGCTGTATGTTAGTAAGAGATGTCAATTCTCTATATTAAGTCTAGTTTGTGACCAAGGGAATCGGCACCATTAAACAGTTCATTAAGTTTCAATCAAAGACATCCATCGGTTTTAAGAAAACCTCAACTATATCTGACGACCCTGCATACCTATCTACTTTGTTGATTGTACATACGGCGCCAGAGTTGTGAAATTTGTTCGAAAGAGTCACCGCGGCCCTGGAACACAAAGAGCATTAGGAGGAACACTGATGGGTTTCAGTCAGTAATAGACAGGCTCACCTTTCCGCTTCCCAGAGCGGAAGAACTCATTTGAAAAAAAATGTATACTTACGGCATTTTTTTGTCAAGTTAAACCCTGAAATCATGAAAAAAAAAACAGCTGATCTATACTTTACGATGGATGTAATATTTTTGTAGGGAACAGCTGATTTTTTTTAATCTGTATAAACTCATGCAATTACCACCAGACCCGGAACTGCTACTTTCTATAAATGCAACACACAATACCACAATTCTACTCCATACTTTTTTATTGATGTCAAAACTATAAGAGAGAACACAAGTCAAATAAAACAAGAAAAATTGCTTATAAAATTTATTAAATATTACAAAAGGCACTGTAACTTAATACTGGTCCTATATAATATATAGCGTTTATTTGTGATGGTTAAGACATAACTGTAGTTAGTTTAACAATGCACCTAAAATAACAGGCTAACAATTGAAGCGACATTAAAATATTTAGAAAAATATACAGTTTATTTAATGAGGAAATAATTTAAAATAATCATTTGATTATCGTTATTACGGGGTAATTATTTACCCGATTACTGGTCTAATATTACCCTTATTTTGAGGGTAGTGTTACCTTATAATATGGCTAATATTACCCCCCCATTATGAAGCAAGTTTTACCCTAATACAGGGCTAATATTACCCTTACTATGGGGCTAGTTTTACCCCACTATAGAATTACTTTTACGTTAGATAGCTAGTGTTACCCCAATTATAAACAAATTTCACAAGAGGGTGACCCCAATTCCTGCCACGATTAAAATTTCCTGGGGCTTATTATACCCCTACCACGATTTACCTATATCCCAGTCTCAAATTAATACCAGATACATTCTAATGACTATGAAAATATTTGCAAAATTAATCTCAAAAGATTTTAAAACATTTTATTCAGTTCTTATTCTATTAAATCCTGCTACAAAATTATTGTCATAAAAATGATATATTGGAATGTTATACATAAAACAGTGCCTAATATTATGCAGGTGTGTTTATATTTCTCGTGTCGTAAGTATTCTTATTAAAATCATAATATAAGGTTATGTTATAACTAAAGTGTATTTACAAGCTTTCGACCTGCCCTTAAGGGGGTAACCAGGTACTTTTTAATGTTAATTCTTAGCAAAGCTATAACAATAGTTCATATTTTTCGTATCGGACACATTTCTCGAATTTAAAATCGACATTTTATTTTTATTTTTAGATAATTTGTGAATTTTCCTTTTTTTTGAGAATTATTTTAAGTGTCCGGTACAGTTCTTACACATTAAAATATAAATACTTAATAAAAAAGTTATGCCGTAGCCTACGGCAAATCGATCAAGCCACCTAATCATAAGAAATTGGCTAGAGTATACGACCCAGAATTTGAAAACAATAGACATCGTAGTCTTTACAAAAGAGATTAAACCCTGGTTTTCCTCGAACGAAAACTTCAAGGGACATTATCAAGCGAACGTAAGCTGAGAAATTGGTTCTCTGACTTTTATAAATGCTTCATTTGCCAAGCCATAGGTACAACGTACAGTCAACAAAAAGATAGGTATCCAAGGTCGTCAGACATAGTTCAAGTTTCTTAGAAACTGATGAATGTCTACGATTTAACTGTATAATATTATCAAATATTTAAATTAAATTACATATGAAAACTTCAAGTATATTTGACGACTCTGCATACCTATCTCTTTTGTCTATTGCACGTTGTACCTATGGCTCTTTTGCTGACTGTAAAGTGACATGCCAACTGTAATCTTACTACTATTACAAATACGACAGTTTGGGTGGATGGATGTGTTATCCAAACACGCCACAGATCCGCTGAACGGATCTTAATGCAATTTAGCACAGAGACAGAGTATTATCAGGACTGCTTATAGGCATTTTTTATCCCAGAAACAAATGTTTCTGTGGGATAGTAAATCGACTTTGACGCCGACGGAGTCGCAAGTAGATGCTACTCGAATCATAATAACAAGAGTAGTCCCATTACGTTATAAAATTGCAAAAATTGCAATAGCCAATCACAGCTTACGTGCGCTTGCGAACAATTATGTTATGTTCGAGACATCAGTGGTAATCTTAATAAGACATTGGAAACATAGATTCGGAATTATACTTCTTAATAAAAAAAAAACATAGTTTAGTTATAAAATAAAAATGGAATGGACATAAAATGCTTTATATGGTCCACAAAGTAAATTTGATCGTTTGATTAATTAAATGTAAAATAAATATTTATTATAGCTATCGAGTCCTCGCCTGCGGGGTTCAGGAACGGAGGTAGGACGAGAACGGGGACCGGGAGAGGTGCGGGCGGAGGGCGTTCGTAGCGTGATACACAAGAGGCGAAATATGCACTGGACAGTTCTTAAGTTATGTCACGCCACAGTGGTTAATGATGACCAGTGTCAGCAGGCGAGAACTCAATTTAGTTTAGCTATGCGGCCATCTCTTAAAAGAATATTACTTTATTATTTATGTTGTTGCGTTTTCGACTCTCGGCGCTGAACCGAACGTTGAAAATCCAACAGTGCGGAAGGGAAAGTAATATTAAAAGCTAGGCGCCCTCGCCTCAAAAATAAAGGCCGGAATTGAAGTGAAGTTTTGAAAAAAAAGTTACATATTTTAGAAAAAGTAAGTAGTTTTTTTTTTAATATCAACTTTTAACGTTATTTCTAAGTTAGATAAATCTTAAGGCCTCTATACAGCAGTCGATAGTACAGCCTTTTACATAAGTTTTGTTTTTTTTATTCAGTCATACAGATAAGGGTCATCGCAATAAGAGTAGCAGAGCATGCATGAGCAGTTTTTAATGAACTTTAAAGCTTTCAGAATAGAGTCGAAAATTGGGTAGTTGGCATCATTTATCGATCTTTTTCTTCGATCTATCCATCTATCGATAATTCCAAGAGACAACTTCTGTAGAAAATTGAAGCAAGTAGCTTGAACCAATCAGTAGATTTCAAATGGAAAATAACGATTAAAAAATACTCTGTAAAGTCTTAAAAAACAAATAATTTATGTGGAGCCCACGGTGTTTCAATGTAAAAAAAAAATCACGCTTTTTATTCTCTTGCACGCAATTACACAATTATCAACTCAATTTCTGTTGCATTTAAGTTCATTTTCAATTAACAATGAATTGTATTTTGTTATTTTTTTTAAAATAAAATTGCTCAACCATGTCGGTACTCTTGATTAAAATATTCATGCAAAATGGCAATGATAACATAACCATGAAAAAAATAATATAAAAAAAAAGATTTAAGAATTCCACCTTTTTAAAAATTCTTGAGTATGTTTTTGAATTATTGTAAATAATTTCTTAAGAGGTGGAGAAATTAATCTCTCATACACGGTAAAAAGAGTTATCGTTATAGAAACTTTCACCATGGCGTGAAATCTTTAACCGGTTGAAGTTTTACGTGGCTAATAAAAAAAAAACCGGTATTCCATGTAAATGGTCAAAATTTTCATGGTTTATAATTATACTTTTCGTAAGGATGGCAGCGGTTAACGTGCGCACCGAGACACGAAAATCAATAATCATTTACCATGGTAAAAGTTTACTCCTCGATATGAAATTCTACCGGGTAAAATTTTAATCTTATCATAAATAAATTTCGCAAAAAGTATACTTTAATTTCTTATTATTTATACATAAAAAAACTTCTTTACATAATATAATGCTAGTGGCAATATTTAAAAAGCTAAAATTCTTTTGTATATTCTATGTAGAAATTGTGAAAGTTAGTTTTTATTATTGCCTTAATTTTCCAGTTTTAAACATTTCAGAATTGGGCCAGCCATAGGTTTACGGTGACCGCAGACGGGCCACAAACGCTGCCACAAACGCCGCTACTCAATGCGCAAATAAGTGGCAAGTAGGGCATGAGTATTGGACGCTTTTCGAAGGAGGCCCCGAAATTGCCAATAATTAAATTTTAAAATCAAAATACACAATAATAAACCATATAATTTAATACACTACATACTGTTTTATTTACTTCGTGATTTTAAGTTTCATTATTTTATTTATTGTATATGTTTTTTTTTTTATATTAAGAGAATTTACGTAGGGGCACACAATAGGCTAGTTGACACCATCAACGCTTTTTATGACCTGTCAAAACGCGATTTTTCCATAGATTTTGTATGGCAATATGGGCCGGTGACGTCACTTTTTGGCAAGTCAATTGTACGACTGTCGATTTCAAAGCCACAAAAAGTGTAATTTTACAGCAAATTGAAAATTTATTTGAGTTTCCATAGCTAAAATAAAGCGTTTTTTTTAAGAAGACACAACTCTTGTAGTTGTGGTTGCTCAACTTAAATGGGACTGAGCAGGACATGTCTGCCGCATGTCGGACAAACGGTGGGCCCAAATAGCGCAGAACTGGTGCCCTGAAACATTGAGTCGGGGCCGCGGCAGGCTACGAAGGAGATGGCGGGACGAACTGGATGGATTTCTCCAAAACTGGAGGGATGAGGCACTGAATCGTGAAAGATGGAAGGAGTGGAGGAAGGCCTTTGCCCAGGAGTGGGACAGAATAGGCTAACAAAAAAAAAAACTAGTAACTAGGAGTTTTTTTCTGAATTACCCAAGTATAAGGCATGTCTGTGGCGACCACCGACGTCAACGGTGTGCGGCGAGTCCATATAAAATTTATAAAAACTACAGGAAACACGTCGGTGGCAGCGTTTTGTAGTTGCGATCGGTGGCCCGTGTGCGGCTACACTTAAAAAATTTTTGCGCATTACAATTATTTTTTAATTATTAAAATCTACAGGCTGTAGAAATTAAAATTAGATTCATACATCGATATAAAAGTGCCGAAAAATTTATATTAAAAAAAATTGTATTGCTTTTGAATACAATTTTAAAAGTTTATACAAATTCGTGAATATATTAAAGGCACAGTCTGTGTGTGTGTATATATATATATATATATATATATATTTAGAATTTGCAATATATTGTTAATGTAAAAACATGGTTTTCAACGACTATGTTGAATTGCTTCGAAGATTTACTTTGTAGTGTATGGTTGCAATTTTATTACAGTTTTATGAGAAAATAAAATGTTAATCAAATAATTTCAAAGAAGTTAGTTGTTGATATGCATTAAGATGTATATATGCTCCCGCGGCGGTAAATCTCAATAGAGAGAGATATTATAGTGCACAAGTGTGCATGCAAACACAGGTGCACTCCCTCTTCCCTCACTCTCATAGTCCGATGGGACGGCAATCCGACACGACCGGGGAGAGGTCAGGCGCAGGACCATTTCTCAAACTACGGGCGGCTACTGAGAAATTCCTGATGGAAAAACCCAATAACACTTTGCCCGACCTGGAAATCGAACCCAGGACCCCACGGTTGCAGCCATGAGACCAACGGCGCAGTTAAAGATGTATAGTCTATAGGTAACCAACTCACCCATGATCTACAAAATTGGTTAACCAACCTCTAACTAAATGATTAACTAGAAACTCATAATTGAAACAATCTAACGCTGCGAGTTTACAGGAATAACGGAAGTCAAAAAGTTAATTACTTTAATTTAAACTTGTTTCTACTTTCCTTTATGATTTTATTTTTTATTTTTAGTATTATAAGCGTCATTTTCGCGTGAATAAACAGGTTTTCTTTATTTCTTTTTAACATTTAAGATCTAGTAGCAATCTCAAATATAATGTCAAAAAAATAAACTTTTGAAAAATTTGTGATTTTTTGACGGATTCTTGGAGTGAAATCAGTATGTGTACACACAGCAAAACACATAGGTATGCAAAGTCGTCAGATATAGTTGAAGTTTTCTTAGAAACCGATGGATGTCTTTGACTGAAACTTAACTTAATTAATTAACTGTTCATAGATGCCGTTTCTCTTGTTCACAAACTAGACTAAATTTAGAGAATTGACATCTCTTACTAACATACAGCGAAAGGAAAGGACGGTGATATTCCGTGAAATTAAAGAACTAAGTTAGCGATGTCATATTAGTTATGCCTTGAACTTTTCCGTATTTTTAATCTTGTATGGATGTGTCAGATTGACTAAATTTGACAGCTCTTATTTACATTAGTCTCTTTCTTGTTTTATTGGACAGAAAAAGATGGAAATAGTCTAATTTCAGTTTAGTTTGTGACCAAGAGAATCGGCACCAATATCTACGTTTTAAATTAAATTACATTCGAAAAGAATCTATCGGTTTCTTTGAAAACATCAACTATATCTGACGACCCTGCACACCTGTTTTGCTGACTGTACGTTGTTTAAATACGAGAACTGCCTTACGTATCTATTATAATTATAATTTGACAGAATTTACTTCAAAAATTTTACTAAATCAGTAATTAATAAAAAAACTATCCATCATTTAGTTATCCGCATCAAAATTATCTTTTTAACTGCAATACAGAAAAGTAATTTTATAAAAAAAAAACGCAGCATTAGGTCACCCGCATCAAATTTTTCCGCATCCGTACCGCAGAAAATTCCGATGCGGGTCATCGACCAAATTGACACAACCAAAAACTACAAAGTACCATCACCTGCCGTACCAAATGCTACTGAAACTGGTTAGGGGTACTAGTCACCTCATACATGGTCAGTTGTCATAATGCGGTACCACGTTCGAGGATGTCAGTTCCACGTAGTTGGCTGGCAGCATACCGGTGCGGCCGGTGCGGAGGACCTGGCCAGTCATCCAGCCGGAATCAATGGATGTCACGTTTGAGATTAGATCGCCCTCTCGGAATGATACCTGTAATAAATTATACGCTTGTAATAGATAGATTTATTTATTCATTTACACATAACATCACGCCTGTAATCCCCGAAGGGTTAGGCAGAGGTGTACCCATTAGTACACCCACATTTCGCCAGTTATGTTTTTAGTCCCATGTAATAGGGGGCGAGCTTATTGCCATCAACCGGGCACAAATCCAGACTCCGAGGCTGCTACTGAGAAATTTCTGAAGGAAAAACCCAATAACACTTTGCCCGACCTGGGAATCGAACCCAAAATCTCATGTTCAGCAGTCGCGCTTTGCGACCACTAGACCAACAAGGCAATCAAGATCAAAAGAGTATGAATTAAAGACAAAGTCAAAAAATTAATTTCAATTATAGCTAAACATGCGGTGGTAGGACGAAAACAGGGACTGGGGGACGTGGGGGGCGGCGGCCCTCGTGGCGTAATACACAAGAAGCGAAATGTGCACTGGACAGTTCTTAAGATATGTGACGTCTTAAGATATGTGAGGCCTTTGCCCTTGATAATAGGATGGTATTATTATTTTCGAGATAAGAGCTGTCAGCACAGGGACGGGGCCCCCAACGGGGCCAACGCCTGCCGGGGTTGCGGGACGTCTTAACAGGATACCGTGGCCCCGGAACGTAAAGGGCAACAGAAGGAACAGGGTGGTTTTTTAGTCAGTAAAAGTCTGACAGGACCTTCCGCCCCCCCAAGGGCGGAAGGAGTCTTTTGATGATTTTTACCACCTAAAAAAAAAAGGGCCCTTAGTAGGTCCCAAATGGTAGAATAATTAATTAAAATCTTACCTCGTCACTGTCGCTTGCTTCGTAGTCATACATGGCGACGTACACTCGCTGTAATAAGACAAAATAGTACATTATGAAACTAGTGAAGTAAGATTGTCATTACGGTCGAGGCTGGTTTATGAACAAAAATAAATAATTTGGTAAAATATTTCAATTATTAACACATAATTAGGACTATATGTAGTCTTTGTTGAAATTAAACAATAATAAGCACGATTGCGTAATTCACCGCATCGTTACCCTAAAAGCGGTGCATTAAGAGCCACTTTACGATCTAGTGTGTCACAGGTATAATTAAAAATAACTGGCGTATAAAACCAAAGATCTGCCTAGCCTTTTCCCAACCATGTTGGGGTCGGCTTCCAGTCTAACCGGATGCAGCTGAATACCAGTATTTTACATGAAGCGACTGCCTATCTGCATAAAAACAAAGATCCGAAGTAAAATCTGTAGGCCATACAAATATTTGTTCTGTACGGGAATCGAATCCGATACAGTGCAACAGCCAATGCGCAACTAACAGTTATTTACCTGATTATGATGATTAGCAGTCTGTCTTGGCAGCTCGTTGGCGAGGGGGTCCAGGTCTGTCACGCGACCGATCTGACGGCTCTGTTGCTGCTGATGTCCTGTTTGTTGGTGAGAACCTGAGGGTATAGCGTGAATATATTAAAATATAAAGTAAAAAGTAGAGATCGTGTAGCGTTTCACACAAATTTGTACCTTACACATAAAAAGTTAAGGTTCATATTCGTTTGAAACGCAAACTTTACTTAAGCAAAGTAAAGAGAAAGCGCGGTCTGTCAATCTCGTCTTTCAAAAGCGCCTCAAGTAGACAAATAGAAGAAAAAAAACTAAATTAATTTAAATTTGTAACAAAAAAACTGTTTTGGAATATTCTAAAAAATTATGTTAGAAAAAATAAGTGACAAACATTGCTTAAATACATTTCCCAAAACCAAAATACACATTAAATAAATGAATAACATAAAATGAATGACGTAACGTAACATAAAAAAGCAGAGAACAAAAAAATTATAGTTATTTAAGTTGGATATTTGATTATTTCTTTCATAATTACTCTTTTGGGTATAGTGTTATTGACAAGAAGTTAATTTTACTTAATATTCGTATTAAAAATATGGTTATTTTGACGTTTTCAAACTTACTTTATGTGTCAAATTAAGTTTGTCAATACATTGTTAATTTACTCATTTTGTCCAATTAATTTTGTCAAATTAACTCATGTATTACCATTAATGTTGTCAACCTTGCATATTGTCAAATTAATTCATTTTGTCATACACCTACTCGTTAATACACCAGCCTATTTTTGTCCCTCAGCAAGGAAAACAATGGTTATGTTCATTATACCTATTTTGTCCCATTAATTTCGTCAACCTTACAATTTTTTTTTCATAAACTGATTTGTCATATATTCATATTATATTTTTTCAAATTTACTCATGTTGTCCAATTTTGTTAAATTTAGGGATGATTCTTATTAGAGCGGGCCGTGCCCGGGGCGGGGCCCGGACGGGGCACGGACGGGGCACGGTTTTAAATCTGTTACATATATTTTGTATGAATCAATTTATATTACACAGTGCATTATCCGTGTCCCGTCCGGGCCCTCTCGACGCACTTCAATACCACGTCGGCTCGTCCACGCCCCGGCCCTGGCACGGCCCGCTCTAATGAGAATCATCCCTTAATCAATTTGTCAATTGATAAATTAACCCAAGTTTGCCAAACATAAATTTTATCAAATCCATTCATAATTTAAAAAATAATCAAATATCCAAAAAAAAAAAACACACGTTACACAAACCTCTCTTGCCATCACTAGTGCTATTATAAATAAGCGTAGCAGACGCCCTTTGCGTATTCGGAGGCGCTCTAGGTCCATCACTAATAGGATCATAATCCTGAATCCTGCCAATTTTCTGTTGTTGAGCCTGTTGTTGAGTTGGCTGATTTTGTTGTTGAGTTGGGTAATTTTGATATTGCGGGTAATATTGACCCTGATATTCTTGATACTGTGGATAGTACTGCTCTTCCTTTGGCTTGTAATATTGTTCTTGATACTGTCTGTTATGTCCTGAGGGTTGATGGGCTACAGACTGTTGTTGTTGATGGATGGGCTGTAGTTGAGGTGGTGGGGGATGGTACTGGGTTGATGGCGTCTGGTAGTGGTTCTTCGGCGGTAGATTGGGTGGTGGCACATTTGGTGGCAGCATTTCCGTTGCATAGTTGTCAATTTGTTGGTGATAGTTGTCCGATGGTAATTCTAGTGGGGGAGAGTTATTAGAAACATATGGATGAGGTGGTGGTCGGAAAAATAACATTGTAATATTGTAATTTTTTCACTATTTAAAATAACTTATTATTGGTTTTGTCATTGTATGCGTGGTTGTCGAGTGTTAAGGGCGCATGTTTACATTCAATATTAAGTAAGCGAACTTGACTACCCGTAGACTGCGGGCGAACATTCGCTACGCCAAACGCCAGTGCGGCTATCTACCAATGTACGCGTGTTCGCCATAGAAAAACACAACGGTGTGTGTGCGCCGCACTCGCGTTTTTTAGTCGAAACACAACGTGTGTGTTTTCCCGCAATCAATGAGTTAAATTCTACCTTTTTAAAAAGGCAAAAAAAAAAAACAAAGATTGCTTTTATAAATAACGTTAAAAAGTATCTTGTAATAGTCAAATTGAAATAAATATAGTTTTGCCAATTATTGGCGACAATGATTTGACTAAGACTTTAAAACTGACTTCCAGCTCAGCAACGACGCCACCAACCACAAGACATTATGATTTTTCTCAAAAGGTACATTTCAGATAATACCAGCCTATTATTGGCCCACTGCAGGGCAAAGGCCTCTTCTCATACAGAGAAGGCACAAGCATTGATCACCACGCTTGCTCAAGGCGGATTGGCGATTTCAGACTTATATTAATTAGAAGTCCAGGTTTAAAATGATAATGTTATTTTTCCGAATTACCGTTCGACATTATGAAGTTAGCAACAAATGGTCACAAACCATATTTGGACATAAAACCACATAGATACAATTGTGAACGGTGCGACATGAAACGTGTCTTTGAACAGAATGAAATCGCTAGAGCAAGACTGTTGTTACCATTTCTAGAGTTCCGTAAGTCAATAAATAAAAAACTGAAACTTTGATAAAACTCCTTTTTTTTAAGGATTCCGTACCGCTAAATACAGATCCATTATAAAATCACTTTTAATAAAACGGAATCATATAAGTTCACTTTTTAGGGTTCTGTACCAAAATTAAAAAAAATACGGTACCCATGTGTGATTGATGAGCAGTGATGAAAGAACTCGAGGCTTTTAAGTCTAAAAAGGACTCGACTCGTTTATGAGGTTTTGCGACTCAAGCGAGTCCTTAAACCTTACCCTTTTTAATAGTCTTAAGACTCCAGACTCGAGGTTTAATCATAGTACTCGTTGTTTTGCTCGACTCCTGTTTTTAAACGACTCAGGCGCAACCAAAATTACGTCTTTTGATGATCAGTATGCGTAGTGAAAGGGTGTGACATTCAAAATTCATCGATTTAAAATCCATTTATTTTCCTTCTTTTTGAGTATAATCCACTCTGTTTCCTCATCATAAAAGATAAAAAGTTTTTTGTCCTGCTCTAACAGCGATTCATATACTGTTTAGTGTAAATTGATATTTAATGCGTTTAAACCAAATCTGGATAATCCTTAATTACTTATTAATGAGATAATGCATTTAACCTAAGTCGAGTTAGTGTACCAAATCGAATATTTTATGGATAAAATATTCCAATAAATTGAGAACCTTCTTCTTTAAAGTCAGTAAAATACCTAATGTTTAACGTTGCAGTTTTTTTTTCTAGAACAGGTAGGTTTCTGTTAAACGTACTTGTCAAAAGTTTTTTTTTTTCAGTTTTGTGCTAATATTTCCCTACAGGGTTAAAATAACCCACATTTACCCGGTATTAATATTTCTATGAAAATGTACATTTTTTTTTTAATAAAAAATTAAATATCTTTTCTCTAATTATAAAATTATTATAATAATATGCACTCAAAACTGTGTGGTTATTTTCTTCAAACGACCATCTTAGACCTAAATTGTTCTCATTATGACCTTATAAAAAAAACGTTGACTTTGAGAGATTTTAAACTTGTAAGATTTGATTGAGTTCCTATGGCCACTTTGCGGCTCCATCATCAGCCCAGCTTTGTGACATCATTATATTGCATTGTCATGCAAATTACACATTAATACATAATTCTAGCTCAATCGAACATCGGGAAGTGGCTTAAATATAACTTGTAAGATTTGATTAGCCACATACACTGAGACAGATGAAAGAATTAACGTGTTATTAATTAACATAACATAACATCACGCCTGTAATCCCCGAAGGGTTAGGCAGAGGTGTACCCATTAGTACACCCACATTTCGCCAGTTATGTTTTTAGTCCCATGTAATAGGGGGCGAGCCTATTGCCATCAATCGGGCGCAAATCCAGACTCCGAGGCTGTTACTGAGAAATTCCTGATGGAAAAACCCAATAACACTTTGCCCGACCTGGGAATCGAACCCAAGACCTCATGCACAGCAGTCGCGCTTGCAACCACTAGACCAACGAGGCAGTGTTATTAATTATTTACGTATTAAAATTATCCAGATTCAGTTCAAAACACATAGTGCCAACATAACCACACAACATCAACCAACATTGAAACAAACATAACCAACATCTAAATCGGTGGCCAACTCACCAACAATTTCTCCATTCTCATTGATCTGCCGTTGTTTCTCCATCTGAGCCTTCTTCTCCAGTTCTCCGTGGTACGCCACGTTGCTTATGATTTTTGTGTTAGCTTTAATTCTTAGGGTTTCTGGGTCATCAGCGACCTGTAAATAAGATTTGTACTGGATTGAAGTTTAAAGCTGTATCTTTGTGGTTGCAACTGTTGATTAGATACTTCCAGCAATTAGCGGAAATTAAGTTTCGTATAAATAAACTAATTTAAAAACAAGCTTTAATTTAAAATTATTACAATAATGAGTAGAGACCTCACGCTCAGCAGTCGCGCTTTTGCGGCTACTAGACCAAAGAGGCAGTCTATATTTTGACATTATTATAATCTTAGTTATAAAGTTTTATCATTATTATTTATTTTCAGTTCTTTTTAACATTTAACACTTTATTTTTAGGTGGTAAAAATCATCAAATGACTCCTTCCGTCCTGGGTGGGGCGGAAGGGACTGTCAGACTTTTACTGACTAAAAAACCACCCTGTCCCTCTTTGCGTTCCAGGACCACGGTATCATGTTAAAACGTCTCACAATCCCGGCAAGCGTTTGGCCCCGTTGGGTAATATTTAACACTACGTCCAAAAATAATTTTCTGTATGGGACTCCTATATGGGAATGCAGCTAAAATTTTATTTCTACGCTCCTTAATAAGTAGAAACTTGTTCCCATACCTGTGTGAATTTCCCCTTACTCTTCTCGAAGTCAGCATGATATTTGACATTGCTCTGTATCTTCGTGTTCTCGGCTATTCGTTTTAGTTCGGGCGTTTCCGCCATCGTCGTGTGCTTCGCTTTTGGGACATGTCTGGAAATTATAAAATAGTGTTTTGATTACTTTGTGGTCAGGAGAACACGAAATATGTGAGCCGCGGTCGTAGCTCACTGCTTACGCAATTCTTGTATTGTTATTGTTATCAAATTGGCTTTTCCTAGTGACGTCTCTAGGTAGGTATATCCTTTCTTTTTTTTTAAACTAGGTAATTTCTCCTGCATCGTGAGTGCGTTTACAAACATATAAACTTACATACATAAACAGACGGAACCGGAACAACTACCTGTAGCCCATATAAGTATTTGTTCCGTGCGTTATCTGACTTTCAAAGTCAAAGTCAAAGTCAAATCGTTTATTTCAATTAGGCCAATATAAGGCACTTTTGAACGTCATATACAAACAAAAAGGTTTGAATCTAGTTGCCCCTTCCAAAAGGTAGTTTTGTATGGAGAAGAATGGGCAAGAAACTCCATACGTACTCTTTTAAAATCAACATTTGTACAATATTTGCATACAGAATCATACGTAATAACACTTGAATACAATGTAGCTTATATAAAAACTACTAAATCATAACGTGTAAAAATTAAAAGGTTAAAATATTTTTAAGTATCTACCTATACTTTGAATATGATGTCCCTTACTGTCTCTAACTTAAAAATCAATCTGCCTAACCTTTTCCCAACCATGCCAGTCTAACCGGATGCAGCTGAAGACCAGTATTAAACATAAACTGACTGCCTATCTGACCTCTACAACCCAGTAACTGGGTAATACAATACCCCTTGGTAAGACTGGTTGTCAGACTTTCGGGCTTCAGACGACCCGTAACGACTGTTAAAGATCCTCGTATAATAGCCGGGATCAGCGGCTGAACGTGCTTTCCGAGGCACGGAGGAGTCTCGGTGTGTAAAGATGGTCACCCATCCAAGGAGCAACACCGGCAAGCGTAGCTTGACCTGATGGATCAAGCTGTGCGGCCGTTATTACTTAGCGGCGATCTCCTTGTATCTCTTACTTAGAAAAAAATCTAGAAATTTTTCATATTTTTTTTAATTGAAAATTCTACTAATAAAAAAAAAATCCAAACAAAACTTAACTTGACAAGTTAAGTTTTCTTTTGTTTTTTAGAACACATGTTCAATTGAGAACGTTTAGTTAATTTTCTTTTAAAAACGATAAATATCACTTAATTGACAATTAGCGGTAGCAATTACAAAACTACGTTCAGGCGTAAATCGCGGCTTCGGTAAAAAAACGTCAATTAGCTTCCGCGGTTTGAACAGTAAAAGTGTGAATAATTTTGTGACGAACAACTTTCATTTGGTATGACAGCACGCACTGAAGAACTCAAGATTTCGTTGATTGATTATTTGTAAAAAAGAAGTAAAAATCCAAGTGCGAGTCGAACTAGGACATGAAGGGTTCCGCACAACCTAAGACAGATAACATAACATCACGCCTGTAATCCCCGAAGGTTTAGCCAGAGGTGTACCCACTAGTACACCCACATTTCGCCAGTTATGTTTTTAGTCCCATGTAATAGGGGGCGAGCCTATTGCCATCAAGCGGGCACAAATCCAGACTCCGAGGCTGCTACTGAGAAATTCCTGATGGAAAAACCCAATTACACTTTGCCCGACCTGGGAATCGAACCCAAGACCTCATGCACAGCAGTCGCGCTTGCGACCACTAGACCAACGAGGCAGTCACTAGACCAACGAGGCAGTCACTAGACCAACGAGGCAGTAACCTAAGACCGAGTAAAAAATCGCCGAAATAAACAGATATCTTATAGATAGATCCCCATTCAGTTTTTACTTTACTTTATTTTTATTATTTATTGTTATAGCAATCCTGGTAATACACATTCTGAGCGGTGAATGCTTAAGCTTATCCCGCACCCCCGGCCACAGGCAGAGGTGGAACACTGCGGCGGTTTAAGCCGGTAAAAGTCCGGCATGACCCTCCGTCACCCCCACGAAGAAGTACATGAGGAATTCCACAGCACACAAAAATAAATTACACACTGAAATTTTTCAGCTATCTACCTATTACGGTTCATGAGATAGAGGCCGCTAACAGACAGACAGACAGACGGATGGCGAAGGATAGTAAGTAGTAGGGTCCCGTTTAACACCCTTTGGGTACGAAACTCTAAAAAGCATGTCCATTACGTGACTCAGAGAACATCATATTCTATGATAATATTCATTAACAGCTAGTATGTATATTATGCCAGGGGTTGCCAAAGCTTTTCAGTTTGGGGCGCTTACAGGTTATATTCTTTGCCTTGGCGCCCTAGCTAGTCGAAATTGGGTACATTGATACTATTTGAAGCAGAGTTTTTATTAATATAATATAAATATATTCACAAAATCTATACAAATAAATGAAATTGAAGTCTTAGTGTCTGTTTGTAATGCCATGTCTACATAACTGGCGAAATGTGTGTGTACTAATGGGTACACCTCAGCCTAACCCTTCGGGGATTTCAGGCGTGATGTTATGTTTGTAATGCGAAAATGTCGGAAATTATAACTAAAACACAATTTTTTGAGTTTTCGTCTGCCTGCCGGTCGGTCAGTCTGTCTGTGTGTTTGTTCCAGCTAATCGGCAGGCCCGGTTTTAACAGGACTTTCACTGACACAAAGCTGATGTTACAAGGAGTAAATTAGACTGCTTTTATTTTAGAAAAATACTTAGGGCTCCACGCAAAAAATTACCCTGCGGACATTCATGTCAAGAAGTCTTGAAGCAGAGTTTTGTGATCTCTAGACAATTTTCCGAAGTGTAGGATAAGAATTATGACGCTCCTCTGTCCTCTCTACGGTCCACACTTTGGGAACCCCTGCACTATGTTAATTAGAACTGATTACTAGTATGTTAATATCCGTAATGTTTTGTAATACGAAACTCACACGCTTGTGGAGCAAGATCAAGGACATGAACGCGATAATTAAATATAATTGTAATTTACACTTTCTCCATTTCATTACTGGCAAAACGCAAACATACACGGTATAGTTTTACATCTCCTTTAAACAGGACGTAGTCATAAAAGACAAATAATCAAATAAAATTACGACATCTGATCAATAATGAAAAAAGGCCATTTCAAACAATACCTCACACGATATATTTAATTTTGGAAAGTGGTAGTGGTTGACGTACCCCCTCCCCCTCATCCTTCAGTCTGTCACCGACTACACGTATAAACAAAGCAATTTTACTTGTTACAACAGTTCTGCTGTGATCCTATAAGGAGTTCTGTTCCATATCTCCGAAGTTCATCATCAGATCATGACAATATTTCTTTCTATGGGAC
Source organism: Hoplodrina ambigua (assembly GCA_949774945.1). Classification (NCBI taxonomy): domain Eukaryota; kingdom Metazoa; phylum Arthropoda; class Insecta; order Lepidoptera; family Noctuidae; genus Hoplodrina; species Hoplodrina ambigua. The sequence goes on from OX458991.1 coordinate 2,173,528, forward strand.
CAATTCGGAAGTGTACTCTTTTAAACAAAAAAGGATCATCCAAATCAATTTGTGATTGGCGGAGTAATCGGGTAACATACGTATACAAAAAAAAAACACCGCTGAATTGAGAACCTCCTCCCTTTTGGAGTCGGTTGAAAATACATACTTGTTTTTTTGTAGTTGAGTTTTAGTTGAATGTCGTGATGGCCCAGTGGTTGAGGCGCCCGCCTCCCATGCATGAGGTTTTGGGTTCGAATCCGGGCTTTTTTTTTTAGTTGTCTATGTTTGACAGTCTTTATTATATCTATCTAGTCGACTATACATAATTATAAATTAAAATGAATCGCCGAAATGTGTGTACGCGCATAACTACAAAGTATTCATTATCCAATTTAATACACTAAATTGGATAATTAATATTTTTCGGCTGGCATTTAACTGGCTGGCACAAAAACCTAGCCCTCACGTCACAGGACGTGTCAGTTATTGTGTGAAATTGAGGATATTTGATAATAGCGGATATTACCTTTTATATTAACTACACACAATAATTAGAAAAGTACAGACGAATTAGCTATTTGGTATGAAGGCAGCTAACTACAGAACATCACGCCTATAATTCTCGAAGGGTTAGGCAGAGATGTACCTATTAGTACATCCACATTTCGCCAGTTAGGTTTAGGTCCCATGTAAAGGTGGCGCCTATGCCAATCGGGCACAAATCTAGACTCCGAGGCAGCTACTGAGAAATTCCTGATGGGAAAACCCAATAACACTTTGTCCGACCTGGAAATCGAACCCAAGACCTCATGCTCAGCAATCGCGCTTTGCAACCACTAGACCAACGTTAAATATTTGTATCCTTGAACACCAAATAATTTTGTCGATTGTACATTCAAGGATTTAATCGTTATCAGCAACATTAATGTACCATTATTCGTATCAGCAGCATTGTCTGATAAAATACGATATTTTGTTATCGTAGAAAACATTGGAAGCATTAAAGCGATTGACGGCTAGACACGTGCTTATTCACAATCAGGAGTCTAGCCTTTACCCAACTATGTCGGGGCTTCCAGTCTAATCAGATTCAGCTAAATGACAGTAATTTACATGGAGTAACTACCCATCTATATCCAAACCAGACTACCGCTTGGTAAGACTGGTTGTCAGACTTTCGGGTTTCTGACGACCCGTAATGACTGTCAAAGATCTACGTATGACAGCAGGGATCAACGGCTTAAAGTGTTTTCCGAGGCACGGAGGAGTCTCAGTGTGTAAAGATGGTCACCCATCCAAGGACTAACTTCGGTAAACGTAGCTTAACCTGATAGTTCGGGCCGTGCAGCTGTTATTACTTAGTCACGAGCTCCTCTGTGCTTATTACCTACTTCACAAAAGAAAGAGGTTCTGTATGTATTACGGAATCTGCAGTCTCTGAACCAGAATGCAGAAGTGTTAATTCACCAGCAAGATCAGGGCGTAAACTGCTCGACCGTACCAATGGGTACACCTCTGCCTAACCCTTAAGGGATTACAAGCATGAAGTTATTGTATAGGTAACATAACATAACATCACGCCTGTAATCCCCGAAGGGTTAGGCAGAGATGTACCCATTAGAACACCCACATTTCGCCAGTTATGTTTAAGTCCCATGTAATAGGGGGCGAGCCTATTGCCATCAACCGGGCACAAATCCAGACTCCGAGGCTGCTACTGAGAAATTCCTGATGGAAAAACCCAATAACACTTTGCCCGACCTGGGAATCGAACCCAAGACCTCGTGATCAGCAGTCGCGCTTTGCGACCACTAGACCAGTCATAAAATACTCGTCTCGTTGCATAATAGTACAAGTTGTTTACTCACTTATTTACATTGAAATCGGAACAGCCGTTATGTCATAATATACATAACAAACATGTATGTTTGTACGTTACGTCACGTCGGGAAATTCTCAGCATTGCTTTGGAAAAAGTCACTTCGTTTAAAATGCGAATAAGGGCGAATTTTAATCAAACTTTTATCAATACAATGATGCCGATTCCCTTGGTCAAAAACTAAACTAAAATTAGACTATTTCCATCTTTTTCTGTCCAATAAAACAAGAAAGAGACTAATATAAATATGAGCTGTCAAATTTAGTCAATCTGACACATCCATACAGTTATAGTTGACATCTTAAAACGTATGGATTAAAAATACGGAGAACTTCACGGCAAAACTAATTTGACATCGCTAACTTAGTTACTTATTTAATGTCACCGTCCTTTCCTTTTGCTGTATGTTAGTAAGAGATGTCAATTTTCTAAATTTATATTAAATAACTAAATTTATCTTTTTATCTATCCATACTAATTTGATAAATGCGAAATTGTGTCTGTCTGTTACTTCTTCACGCTTAAACCGCTGAATCGATTTCGATGAAATTTGGCATGGAGATAGTTTAAGACCCGGGGAAGGACATAGAATAGTTTTTATCCCGGAAATCACCCTCTAAGGCGGTGACAAGGGGGATGGAAGTTTGTATGCAAGTACGATATAAACAAGTTCCACGCGGACGTCGTCGCGGGCAGAAGCTAGTCTATCTATACATATAAAATGCTTTGTCCTGAATGAATGACTTGACTGACTGACGGATCAACGCACAGCCTAAACCGCTGATCGTAGAGATCTGAAACTTTGAGGGTGCTTTCTTTGTATGACGAAGCCATCCGATAAGAAAGGATTTTCCGAAATTCTATTATGCGAAAGATTAGATGGATGTTTGTATTGTTTATGGTATATTTGACTTCCAGGCAGACGAAGTCGCAGGCAGAAGCTAATCTTTAAATATGTATAAAGCAATAATTTAAAGCTAAAGCTTTTATTAAATAATTATTATTATAGTAGCTAAGTAGGTATTTAATGGGAATTGTATGTTATTATTGTAGTGTATTGTCTGTATTGATTTGTCAGAAATTGTTTTCATGTGTATTTGTGTATTCTGTGTGTCTATCTGTATTTATTTTTAATTTAATTTGTTTGTGTTTAATTTTTAATTAATTTTTATTTGATTGTTTTATTATTATTTTTTTTATTACGGACATTATGGATTTTAATCTGAAATAAATGAATTATTATTAATAATACCAGCTATTTCTTAAAATGTTCTCTTTACCTTCGCAGGCGCATGATTCACATGACGCAGTGTAGCGTAACAACTATGTTGTGAGTAAGCAAGTAACTGCTATGAGTAACGCCATTAATAAACACTGGTTTTGCCGTCAATGGATTAATGAGAAACGTCTGATTGTCTAGGAATTTTATTATAATTAAAACATTTATTTCAAGTATCAAGACTCATAGTGTTAAACAGAGGTGTAACCATTAGTACACCCACATTTCGCCAGTTATGGTCAAGTCCTATGTAATAGGGGTCGAGCCTATTGCCATCAACCAGGCACAAATTCCGACTCCGAGGCTGCGACTGAGAAATTCCTGATGGAAAAACCCAATAACACTTCTAAATGTTCTAACTACTTCTTCATCTTTAATGTCATACGACCCCACACACCCTAGTGTCAGAGTTTCTAAACCGCCTCAAGAGCCTCTGACATGGTTTGAGTGGGACAGTAATAAGTCCAGGTTTCCTCACGATGCTTTCCTTCATCGATGCCAGTGATGTCCAAGATAAACTTTAGAAAGTACATATGAATTGAACACACATACATATATTAAAACTACACATGTATATTTGTATGTCTTACCATAGACAAAACATAGCGCACTGTATTACCTATAAGATCTGTATTTTCCGTTACCTATGTTTTACAAATAATAAATGATTATTGATTATTATTATTATTATTGAAAACTTGCCCGGATTTGAACCCACAGACATGCATGGGAGGCGGGCGCCTTAATCACTGGGCCATCACGACACAAAATGTTCTAACTAACTTTATATACTCTCCCACGACGCCTGTGTGCCCCATAAGCATGTATACTAATACAAGTCGTTTCACAAAAACTAAATATAAATTAAAATATGCAAAACGTATTCTTATGTATGTTTTTATAAGAATCGTCGCCGATTTCCAGACAACACGCGACATTTTTGCGTAGGCGCGTTAATAAGTGATTCACGATGTTGTTCATTCATATTAGTAGTTCGGGCATACTTGACAAACAAACATTGAAAACATCCACGGGGTATAAAAAGACTAGCGTTTATGCCGTACGGCATTTCATACAGACTTTCAAGTCCTTTAATTTTGGAAATGGATGAAACTATTTGAATGATACTTCCTTCACATTAACAGGATACATAGGTCTAAAAGTTAGTAAAAAAACATTTTCGAAATGTCTTATTAAAAAAAGATAATTAGAAATCTCTGTTTTTTTGGCGAAATGTGGATGTAATGGGTACACCTCTTCCTAACCCTTCGGGGATTACAGGCGTGATGTTCTGTTATGCTCTGTTTTTTAAATAAAACTTAAATTCGGTCTAATTTTGCTGTAACACATTTTTTTTAATGTTTTCAACTAACTGGCAGAATGTAGTTTTACTTATGGGTACACCACTGCCTAACCCTTCGGGGATTACAGGCGTGATGTTATGTTTTTATTATTCGTGCAATTCTCATAGGACAAAGTTTCCCTTAGATCACGCCATTTTACTAGTAATTAACCAAAAATTAATTTCGTTAATAACCACGCAAGGAAAAGTCGGCTTAAAGCTATTAAAACTGCGCATGCGACCTTGGCCTTATGAATAAAGTGCGTGCTTTGAATATGCTGGTCAACACCTATTAACATTAGGTAATGGCTCGAATTTACATATTATTGTTGAAAGAGAAACTGGTAAACTGTTTCATCTAAACTCGATTGAAGAGGTAACATTATTAGTTTTGTATGAGGTAATCTCTAGCAATCAATCGGCTTAGCCCATTTCCCGATTATGTTGAGGACTGCTTCCAGTCTAACCGGATGCAGCTGAATTTATTTTACATGGAGTGACTGCCTATCGAACCTGCATAACCCAGTAACTAGATAATACGATACTCCTTGGTAAGACTGGTCGCCAGACTTTCGGGCTTCTGACGACCGGTAATGACTGTCAAAAATTGACGTATGACGTATGATGGAGTCTCGAGGTGTTAAGAGGGTCACCCATCCACGAATCAACCCGGACAAGTGTAGCTTAACCTCACAGGTGGACCCGTGCGGCTAATTTTGCTTGGCCACGAGCTCCTCTTCAAGCGCACTGCCCCGCGATCTTCTTAGAACTTATGTGGTTATAATGTGTAAAGAAAAAAAATGATCATAATACTCACGATTCACAGTACGGAAGCTTTCCATATCCTTTGTAGGTGCGCATGTTCAGAGTCATGCCACATTCCTGGCACTTGAAGCACCCTTTGTGCCATACCTGAAAATGTAAAAAAAAAACTATGAGTAAAGAAAGAAAAAAAATGTTTATTGACACAGACCACGTGTGCAAATAGTTTTAGTATAATAAATTAACTTACAATTTTTTTTTTGCAATACATACATAAACTCACGCCTTTTTCCCATGGGGGTAGGCAGAAACTACAGAACGCCACCTGCTACGATCCTTACATACTCTTTTCGCCTCATCTACGTTCATACATCTCGTCATACAAGCACGCCGGTTACGAGTACTCCGCACCTGACCTTTCTGAAGGACCTCACCAATAAGGTCAGTGTAGGTCTTCCTAGGGCGACCCCTCCCGGCGTTGCCACTCAACTCTGCCATATAAATACCTTTTGTCAATCGTCTTTCACCCATCTTCTCAACATGACCAGACCATCTAAGCATACCCTTTTCTATCTTTGTCACTACATCCTCTTTTAACCCGCAACGGTCCCGTATGACCTCAAAAACTATAAGTAAAAAAAAAGAAATGTTTTTTGACACAGACCATGTGCAAATAACTTTTGTATAATAAATGACTGCCGTTGGTGTAGTGGTCGCAAAGCGCGACTGCTGAGCATGAGGTCTTGGGTTTCATTCCCAGGTCGGGCAAAATGTTATTTGTTTTATCCATCAGGAATTTTTCAGTAGCAGCCTGGGAGTTTGTATTCGTGCCCGGTTGATGGCAATAGGCTCGCTCCCTATTACATGGGACTTAAACATGACTGGCGAAATGTAGGTGTATTAATGGGTACACCTCTGCCTAACCCTTCGAGGATTACAGGCGTGATGTTATATTCTGAAATTATTAATAAAGAAATGGGATCTCATTTTCAACCGACTTCAAAAAGGAGGAGGTTCTTAATTCGACGCGTATGTTTTTTTTTTTTTTGTTTTTTTTTTTTTTGTATATTTGTTCTACGATTACTCCGCCAATTATGAATCGATTTGGATGATTCTTTTTTTGTTTGAAAGAGTATGGTTTCAAATAGGTCCCATAGGAATATTGTCATGATCTGATGATGAACTTTGGAGATATGGAACGGAACTCCTTATAAAATCACAGCAGAACCGCCGTAACAAGAAAAATTGCTTTGTTTATACGTGTAGTCGATGACTGACTGAATGAAATGGGGAGGGGGTACGTCAACCCCCCTCCTACCACTTTCCAAAATTAAATATATCGTGTGAGGTATTGTTTGAAAGGGCTTTATGTAAGGATTTCAAACATTAACACACAAGCACTAAAAAGTGAAAAATAAAAAGCTTTTTTACAAAAAAATATGACCGCCTTCAAAAACTACAAAATAAAAAATAACTTTAGCTTGGAAGTCGGTGGCAATACCTACATAACAGGAAACAAAACCAAAGCCGCCGACTTTCAAGCTAAAGTTATTTTTTATTTTGTAGTTTTTGAAGGCGGTCATATTTTTTTTTGTTCAGAACACAATGCATGTTTTTGAATTGACACAGCATATTTTATCAGTCACATCTAAAATATTGAGCCACAGTCCATCGGGCGTTGCGCAAGCGCAGTTTTCGCAAACGCTGGCCCACTTCACACCGTATAATACAACAATTAGGTAACAATACAGCATTCTGCGTCGATTAGCGCTTGTGGATGCGACTGCCTTCACTGTGTTGGTTGTGACTCGAGTTTTTTTGGTATTGATAGTTTTTTTTACCCGACTGCGCTATTAGTTGGGTTATGTTTTTCGAGTGTATGTATGTATGTCTTTTTGGTTATTGGAGGAGCTCGTGGCTAAGTAATAACAGCCGCACGGGTCGATCCGTCAGGTTAAGCTACGCTTGCCGGGGTTGGTCCGTGGATGGGTGACCATCTTTACACACTGAGACTCCTCCGTGAATCGGAAAGCACGTTAAGCCGTTGGTCCCGGCTGTCATACGTGGATCTTTTACAGTCGTTACGGGTCGTCAGAAGCCCGAAAGTCTGACATCCAGTCTTACCTAGGGGTATCATATTACCCAGTTACTGGGTTGTGGAGGTCAGATAGGCAGTCGCTCCATGTAAAATACTGGTATTCAGCTGCATCCGGTTAGACTGGAAGCCGACCCCAACATAGTTGGGAAAAGGCTAGGCAGATGATGTATGTATGTCTTTTTGGTACGCTCTGTAGCCTAAAAGGCTTGATAGATTTTAGGTTGGCGTGGCGCCTAATATTTTTAAGACATGATAAATAAAAAGAAGGGAAATTCTGAACTAATACGTATATGTATCTACCCATACAAGATATGAGATATTTCGGAGTTTGTTGCTCGATCTAAATATTGTAACGGTGGTACGGATCCCTTCACGTTCGAATCCCGACTCGAACTTGGCCGGTTTATGTGTTCCTTTCTTACTCCAAGAATCTTCAATCTTATTTTAAATAATAAAGCTAAAGAGGTAACCAGGATTTTGTAAAAACCTAATTTAAAAGAGTGCCGTGGAGTTTCTTGCTCGTTCTTCTCCGTAGAGGCCTACCTCCGTTTTGGAACGAGCAACTAGCTTCAACTGTCGGACTAACTGACCGACTCTAAATAAATGGCCTAATTGAAATAAATGTTTTGACTTTCACTTTGACTTTGAACTCTGACGCGGACGAAGTCGCGGACAAAAGCTAGCGGTTCGCCGTTGAGAGCCGAACCGAATGTATTTTATGAATGGTAATCCATTTGGCAGTTATATCACCTTCACGGCGTATTAATAAACAATTAGATAACAATGCACATGACATGCATTTCGTGTCGAACAGACCGTACTGTTTTTCGTGCATTTGAAATATATAGCAGGACGAATGATAAAATTATGATGTTATCCTAACTAATATTATAAATGCGAAAGTAAGTTTGTTTGTTACCATTTTACGCCTAAGCCACTGAAACAATCATCCTGAAATTTTGCATATACGTTGTCAGGTATACAGAGACGGACTTAGGGTACCGTTTATCCCGAAAAAAAAAAAGGAATTGTTCCCGAGGAAAACAACAATGACGTTCTTATGATGACAGATGGCGCCACGTATCCTCCGAATCATTATTGAAATTATGATTTTTTTGAATGTAAAATGTTTTTAAAAATTGAAACTTTGTATGTTTAGACTAATTAGTCTATTATTGGCATCAAATCCTAAGAATATGAACTATCTAGTACATCGGAAACCAACTCTATGAGGGTTCAAAAAAACGACGAAACACTTCGAGAAAAGGTAGCTAGAGCCCTTGCGCTTCGCTTGGCTCTTCTAGGCGGGGGCACTACCGTACCTCCCGATTAACGCGAGCGAAGCCGCGGGCAAAAGCTAGTTGTAGATAAAATGTCTCTAAGTTATTTGTCAATGACCGTTTTACGTTAAAGGACAATTAATTAATACAAGCCTTTTTTATAAATTGTACATATTTTACATTTACTTTAAGCTTTTATTTAGGTTATTTAATGTATAATATAAATTACGTAATAATAAAGTTTGTGTGGTGTGTCATTAATACGAGTGAAATATTACCATCCACTTAGTCGTAACACACAACAAAGCATCTACAAGCTAAGGTAAACAGTATTTTTATCCTGACCCAGTTAGTATAAAAGAAGACAATACTTACCAACATAATACCACGGACAGAATAAAATGGAGCGCTTTGAATCATCGTTTATAAATAGATTATACTGTAGATGTCATATACGTTTTAGAATTAGAAATGGTGACAAACAAACGGGGAAAGACAAGAATATTGTAACTAGGATTTTATAAAAACCAAATTCATTCATCCAAATTGTAGTATATGGCATTTTTATAGTTTGCCACTGTGAACTGCTTGTGTAAAAATTTGAAGACTCTTAATGAAAAACATAGGGGAACAGTATATATCCCTCTTTCTTCAGTCGAATCTACAGTTGTCCTTTTCGCACGCACAGCGCTCAAGGCGACAGAAATAGTTTCTTCTAATACTTATTTTTGAAGCCCGCAATTCCTCTTAAGCACAATCTTTTCTATGCGCACTACCATCATAAACGTAATGATATAACGCACCAAAAATAAAAATCGTGCCATAAACATCCGAGTTCCAAATCTAGTCTATTCAAATAGCCTACGTCATTAAAAATGGCTGACACGCGCCAAAACTAACTGCGGGCAGTTATAGAATAACTCTCCTGAAAATAAATGGTCCGCTTAATATAATATGAGTCAGCCCTCGCAAATAACTCTTAATATAAACATTGGTCGTTTCCGTTTCAACAAGATTACGTTTAATTTGGGCTATGTTATGCAATGTTACGAAATTTTATCTGGATGTGAGCTGAATTTTAAAGCTAGAGGTTTAAAATTCAACACAAATTCTTTTTTAGCACTTTGTGTATGTTTTTAACTGTTGATTTTGTTTGTCTGTCTCAGTAAAAACCCGTCTGTACATACATACATACAAATAAATCAAATTGAAGTGCCCATGGGCGTTTGTTGACCCAGGGGATAAATTCCTGCCGGGGTCTTCTTAACAGGATACCGTGGCCCCGGAACGCAAAGGGCAACAGAAGGAACAGGGTGGTTTTTTAGTCAGTAAAAGTCTGACAGTCCTATAGAGCAGCTGCTTCCCCCTTCAACGTCTATGGAACCATGAAAATGTCTCTTTGTAATGTCAAAATATGACACAATTCAAATTATTGGTGCCGATTCTCTTGGTCACAAACTAAACTAAAATAAGACTATTTCCATCTTTTTCTGTCCAATAAAACAAGAAAGAGACTAATGTAAATAAGAGCTGTCAAATTTAGTCAATCTGACACATCCATACAATTATAGTTGACATCTTAAACGTATGGATTAAACATACGGAAAAGTTCAAGGCAAAACTAAATTGACATCGCTAACGTAGTTCTTTAATGTCACCGTCCTTTCCTTTCGCTGTATGTTAGTAAGAGATGTCAATTCTCTAAATTTAGTCTAGTTTGTGAACAAGGGAATCGGCACCATTGTCTATCTTTCTGTTTGTTACGGGTACCATTAATCTTCCGAAAGGCTAAATAGATTTTGACAGGACTTTTACTGGCACATAGCCCATGTTATAAAGAGTAATTTAAGCTTTACATATTATTATTTGATATAAAATTTATTTATATTTTACAAAAATAATTAAGGTTCCGCGCAAAAAAATATAAAACCCTTCTTTTTTACTAAATCCTATACTTGATTTTTTCGTGAAGGAAATCACGGGCAGAAGTTAGTCAAGTTTTGTAAATATTAATCTTTACTGATAGGCTTTGATAAAGGCAAAAAGATTATGTCATGTAGATAGCCATTGGCTAGTGCTAATAACAAGTTGAGATAAGCAAAAAAGATTCCTATTTGGGTTACATTTTTCGAAAAACATCACACGGTAAAAGGTCTGCTATTTTTTAACAGACTTCAAATAGGAGAAGTTTCTTAAATCGGCTGTGTTTTTTAATGTATGTTCACCGATTTCTCGGTCAATTGTAGATGGTTTTTTTTTTCATATATAATTAGATTTTATTTAATTTATACATTCATCATTACATTCTACAATAAATAAGCTAAACATAAAACCTTAAAGTAAATGTAAAATATGTACATGTGAATTTATAAAAAAAAAAGGCAGAAAGGAGTAACCTCATAGGGTATTAAAAAAATTCGTCCGCGTCGCTGTCAATGGGGCAAGTGCCGAAAAGGCTGACAGCATTGTCACGTTGTATGGCAATGCTGATTCTTTTGCCTAAGAAAAGGCCAGCCCTCTGTTCATGTGAAGAGTCGACCAGTCGCTTAGCGATGTCATTTTTAAAATTTGTTCTTTTTTATTTGAAAGAGTATACTCCCGAATTGGTCCTATAGAAATAATGTCAAAGTAAAGTGATGACTTTTGATATTATCGCTGATTTATTTAAATCTACTGTAACCGTAAACATATGTCGTGTAGGTAGGTCGGGTAGATTTGTATTTGTATTTTGCCTTGACGCCTGCCTTCCATGCATGAGTTTGCGGTTTTAATACCGGGGAAGTATCAATATGATTTTTCCATTTCTATGTACTTTCAAGGTTTACCTTGAACATCACTGACTTTGTTGAGAGGATATGGCATAGGTGAGTGGCAACGCCGGGAGGGGTCGCTCTAGGAAGACCTACACTGACCTCATTGGTGAGGTCCTTCAGAAAGGTCAGGTGCGGAGTACTCGTAACCGGCGTGCTTGTATGACGACATGTACGAACGTAGATGAAGCGAAAGGAGTATGTAAGGATCGTAGCAGGTGGCGTTCTGAAGTTTCTGCCTATCCCCATGGGAAAAAGGCGTGAGTTTATGTATGTATGTATGTATCACTAACTTCGATCAAAAAAATCATCGTGAGGAAACCGGAAACGAACGAACGATCTTTCCTTATCCCGAAAAATGTGCGGTTTCTGTAGGAAATTATATTAACTTTGACGCAGACAAAGTAGCGGGCGGAAGTTGGTATTTTCATATTGCGCCAGCGTTTTCTATGGTGACATGACAGTGATGTCACTCATAGGGGTTGGTTACCTCATACGTTTTGTCATGCAATGAATCAGCCTGCTTTAGACGGCTATTTATCCGACGTGAGCAAAGAAAGGAAGTTATGCATTTTTATTAAGGCACAAATTCTAATTTATATATAACATCACGCCTGCAATCCCCGAACGGTTAGGCAGAGGTGTACCCATCAGTACACCCCCATTTCGCCAGTTATGTTTAAGTCCCATGTTATAGGGGGTGAGCCTATTGCCATCAACCGGGCACAAATCCAGACTCCGAGGCTGCTACTGAGAAATCCCTGATGGAAAAAGCCAATACATAAGGCTTTGCCGGACCTGGGAATCAAAACCAGTACTCCACGCTCAGCATTCGCACATCCAACTACGAAACCAACATGGTAATCTAATATTAAGCACTCTATAATTCCCAAATTAGGTTTTCGAGATTTCATTACAAAAATAGGAGTAAACACTTAACAGATTTCTTTGACCCAGTTAACTAGCCCTAGTTCTAACTTTCCATTTCCTCATAGGACTGTGTAACTTTTTAATTATGATACTTAGTAAGTCATGATAGCCTAGTGGTTAAGGCGGGTTCTCATGCACACTGAGGAGGCCCGCGGAGGTCAGCACCAGTCGGGGATCACGGAAGGCACGTTTGTTCAAGCGATCCCCGGCTTCTTCTTCTTCTTCAAACACACACATCTTCCCCCTGGTTGTGAACTGCAGTGGCCAATCTGGAAATCTCTTAACAGATTGCGGACCCAGGTTGGCCGCTGTAAAACTAATCTGGTCAAATGGGGCTTTCTTCACCCATCCCAAACGGAGTGCCAGTGTGGAGCACCATCGCAGGACATGCGTCACCTCCTCAGTTGCCCGTCGTGCACTACCACCTGCACCGTCCAAGACCTTAATGAGGCCAATGACAGAGCTGTTCAGGTTGCTCAATATTGGTCGGACAAAATTTGAGTCATTCGACACTAGAAGAAGAAGAATTCCGGTCGGAATGGTGGTTGGTTTTTAGCTAGTAAGAGTCTGGCACACCCGTCCGCCCTCCCTAGGTAAGACATCCATAACGGTTCGCAATCGAGCACGGGCAAGTTATTACTTTTCATATTATTTTTTTAAAATTTTATGCAACAAAAAGGTACAAAGGTAATTATGATATTTCTAAGTTTATCTTGGACATCACTGACATCAAAAGAGTAAAAAAACAATTAGCAAACCTGGGATCATTAAAATATAAGTCTAAAATCGAAAATCGGCCTTGAACAAACGTAGAGAGTGAGGGAGGAAGGAAAGGCACCTGTGGTGCACGCCCTCTTTCACTTTCATAGTCCGATGGAAAGGCTATTCGACAAAACCGGGAGAGATCAAGCACAGAACCAACGGCTTTACAGTGTCCACCAAATTCCAAACTCCGGGCTGCTATTGAGAAATTCCTAATGGATAAACTTATTACTCAAGTCCACGTAATGAGACACAATTGATTTTATATTGTTCTGACCTACCGGTAAGTCAGCTGGGGCTTGACCGGTTAATATCCTTGCTTGACTTGGGAATCGGACTCGGAACCCCACGCTCAACAGTTGCGCTTGCGACCACAAGACCCACGAGGCAGTTAAAACCTACAGCACATTCAATTAACGGTCCATCTATTCTGTCCCTGACATCGTCAATTCGTAAGTACCCGCATGGTACGCGCATAAGCCCTAAGAGCGATCATCCTGCGCGTGCGCAATTTATACGTCGAAGCGAGGTAAATAGGTCAATTTACTGTACTTGACCGTTGGGATCTAACTAGCTATTATGTACTATTGTTATTTTAACAGGCTGTTTATTACTGGGTCTTTGTGTTGCATGGGTTAGGAACCGCCCATGGAATTTGCAATAAGGCCTCTTTTAATACAGTGTGTAATTTTGCATGGTCTGCGATGATTTCTCACTTTCGTTTTTTTTTTCATTTTTTTTTGGATGCCTCGTTGGTCTAGTGGTCGCAAGCGCGACTGCTATGCGTGAGGTCTTGGGTTCGATTCCCAGGTCGGGCAAAGTGTTATTGGGTTTTTCCATCAGGAATTTTTCAGTAGCAGCCTCGGAGTCTGGATTTGTGCCCGGTTGATGGCAATAGGCTCCCCTATTACATGGGACTAAAAACATAACTGGCGAAATGTGGGTGTACTAATGGGTACACCTCTGCCTAACCCTTCGGGGATTACAGGCGTGATGTTATGTTAGGTTATCTTATTTTTATTTTTAAAATTACTTATAGACAAAAATATGACTAGACTATGTTCTGAAAGAAGCGCGCTGTTTGTACTGTTCTTGAGTCAATCCAACTGAAATAACTATCATATCAGATATTTTTTTTGTGCGCGGTGGTAATCCACATGGATTTCCTCCGACGTGGGGTGACGAAGCGGCATGCCGAACTCTTACCGGGCAAAACCATCATAGTGTTTCACCTCTGCCTGGAGTCGGGAGTGTGGCGAACAGGACCGCTCAGAGCACAGCCACATAAACATCTTCCAATCTCAACGAGACAATCTCCGAGAAACAAAATGTATGTAGAGGTGATGGAGGCTCGAAACACATAATAAAACAAAAACAACAATCAATACATAAGTACCTACAAAAGAGTACGATACCTTATAAATTATCACAAAATATTTAACAAAGAGGTCAACATAAGTTAAATGTTTGGCTATTTACAAAGTATCCCCATTAGTAGCATAGCTGCTTACAGATACCAAACTCAAAAAACAAAAATACACGCCGTTGTTTCAGACAAGTACAAGTTTATAACGCAGGCTGGTGCAGAGCACGTACCGCCTGTCAGAATGGCCGTATCGGCGCAAGTGCATTGTTTAAAGAACCTCGTCAATTAAATAAGATGCAGCTACATCAACGAATAATTAGATTAAGAGTTGATTACAATAAATTATGATCACGAATTAATTGTTTAAAAACACAAATTATGTTAATGTAATTTATTTTAATGGTTAATTAATTATTATTGATGATTAATTAATTATAATTGCATGGTTCAATTAATTATCAGTTTATTTACTCCAAAAGATTGTAAAAATAATCATTTATTTACAAAGTTTGAATCCTAACCTAAAAACTCAAACACGTGCGCCGAGCACGTGGTTAGTGTCTATAAATACAGGCGACGGCCACAGAGCGGCTCAGTTGCGCACGAGCCGTCGGACGGAACACATCTCGGTGAGTCATATTTATACTTTTTTTTTTTTTTTTTTTTTTACCGATGGGAAATCATCGAATGACTTCCCCCGGGATTACGTCCTCGCTTCGGATTTATTTATTTATTTATTTATTTAAACTTTATGCACATGTAAAAAAAAATACAATGTACAAAGGCGGACTTAATGCCTTGGGCATTTTCTACCAGTCTACCTTAGGGTGATGCAGAGACAAAATATAGTAGGTGCACAGATAAAGAAAATTTTCGAGAATAAAATATAATAATAAATACATATATACATACATACATACAACAAAATATATAAAGTAGAGAGAGATAAAAATATAATTATAGGTGGTGAAGTACAACAAATTAATTGTGGGACGAGTCTGCCAACTTCTTTTGTAAGTGCTCGCGAGCTTTTACCTTGAATGTGAACCGACTGGTGGCCATCCTGATATTCTGAGGGAGAGAATTCCATAAGAAAACCGCCTGGACAAGAAAAGAAGATTTAAGAAAACCAGAGCGGTGGGAAGGACATCGCAGAATACGATTATTAGAGGAGCGAAGATTCTTGGTGTGCGCAGAACATAAATATTGAAAGTGAGAAGTCAGGTAAGAAGGAGAACTAGGTTTATCGAGGAGAGAAAATAAGGTTGTCAAAGCCCTTAACGCTCTGCGCTGCCTGATAGGTAACCATTTTAAGAGTGACCGATGTGCGGACACATGATCATACTTGCGGAGATTAAATACGAATCGAATGCAGTTATTAAGAAGTCGGTCTAGTTTATTGAGGAGATCTGCATTCAGGTCATAGTAGCACACATCACCATAATCAAGTATGGGGAAAATGAGGGACTGAACCAGCATTGCCTTAATGTGTGAAGGGAGAACATTTTTCAACCTATAAAGCGACCGCAACGTCCCGGTGACTTTTTTGCTCACAGTCGCAACCTGCTTACGCCAGTTCAGGCAAGTGTCAACGTACAAACCCAGATCCTTGACGTCAGAGCTAAACGGAATGACTGCGCCATCAAAGGTAACCGGCGGTACCGCCAAGCTATTAAGCCTTCGCAGGCTATGGGCGCTCCCTACAATAATAGCCTGACACTTGGTTGGGTTAACCGCTACCCCAAAACGATCAGACCAATTTTTCACTGTTGTTAAATTCCGGTTTAGCTCCTCAATCGCACCGGGTAAGTTGTCAACACCCGCCTGACTGTAAAGCTGCAAGTCATCAGCATAAAGATGATACGAACACTGAAGTTCGGTAGTAATAAGATCTATAAAAATAGAGAATAGAAGTGGAGATAAGATACCGCCTTGAGGGACGCCAGCATCAAGAACACACCAGCAGGAAGAGGAGTTTCCCACAAGAACTGACTGCTGACGCCCCCGAAGATAGGAAGAAAACCAACCCAAAACCTCGGGAGAGACCATTAGATAGGAGAGGATGGATAAAAGGACTTCGTGATTGACGGTGTTGAAAGCATTTGAAAAATCAATCAGTACTAAGACGGACACTTTACCATCTTCCATTCCCCGCCTTATATCGTCAGTCACTTTGAGGAGAGCTGTGACGGTACTGTGGCCAGGCCTGAAACCGGATTGGAGTGGACTAATGAGGGAGTTACGGTGAATGTATTGGGAAAATTGTTTATGGACACAGGCCTCAAGGACTTTAGATAAAAAGGGAAGGATTGTGATTGGTCGAAAGTGACTGGGAAGTGTGGGATTAGGAATTTTAGGTAGTGGTCGGACATGGGCTTTTTGCCATAGTGCAGGGAAATTACCAGAGAAAAGGGAGAAGTTAACTATGTGGGAGATTGCAGGAAGGAACTGGTCAAGAGCCGTCACGATCATGTGACGACTAATGTTATCACAGCCCACAGCTTTCGATTTAATGGAGAGGATAATCTTTTTGATCTCACCCGGATTGGCTGGAATGAAGGCAAAAGGGGTAATATTGGGTCGCGTCAGACCATCAAGATAGTCAATGGTTTGACATTTGGTTAGACTATCAAGAGTGGGAACAGTGGCGAAATGGCGATTTAGATCGTCCAAACCAAATGCAGTAGGAGGGTCTGAATATTGCGATCTACCGATACCTAGAGTCCGAAGGAACTTCCAAATATCGGCAGGAGAAGATGAAGTGATATTATCAAGAATGTGACGGCGTTTAGCGTTGCGTATCATCTGGTTACAACGATTGCGAGCACTTTTGAAGAGGGTCCAGTTATCATCCGAACGATCCTTTTTAAACTTCCGAAACGCGCGGTCTCTTCGTCGCATTGCCATCCGAACTCCCCGATTCATCCAAGGCGCAGGCGGGCGCTTCAACTTAATTTTCCTGATGGGAGCATGGGCGTCATACAACTTGACTACAGCTGAGTTAAAAAGGCTAACTTTGTCATCAACTGTAGTGGCCTCCTCCAGCGGTGTCCAGTCAATGTTAGATGCATCCCGTGTAAAATTATCAATATTTATCCGCGCAAAGGCACGCCGGTACTGGAATGTAGGCTTGGGTTTAGGAGGTTTAAGGATGTAAGACAGGAAAATAAGGTCATGATGGGAGAAGCCAGGAGCGACATGTTGACCATGCGAGGAGACAAGGGAAGGATTGGAGATGAGGATTAGGTCGAGCCAGGTATCATCACCGATTGTGTTATGATGAGTAGGTTGTAAAGGCAACACATGCAAACTGGCTGACTCGACCAAGTGTAGGAGTTTACAGGATCGAAAGGAGTTGTGGGCAAGGAGGTTGGTGTTGAAATCCCCCATGACAATGTGATGTGCATACTCTGAACCCAAAGATTCCAGGACCGATTCGAATTCGATGAAGTAATCAAGGGAAGGGGGACAATACACAACTCCAATAACGGCTTTAGCACCTTTAACACAAACCTCAATAAAAGGGTACTCGGCCGAGCTAGTAGAAGGAGAAGAAGCAAGAATTTTAAAAGGAAAATCAGCACGAAGGTAAATTGCTACGCCGCCCCCTCTCCTACCGATCCGATCATTCCGAAGAAGAACGAACCCTGGGAGAGAGTAGGTGGTGGATAGGAGTTCAGACTTTAGCCAAGTCTCAGAAATCAGGACGGCATGGACGTTGTTGTTCGTAAAAGTGTCATATATTTCATTGAAGTGGCTTGGAACACTCTGTGCATTGATGTGACAAACGTTAAACAGCCGGTCAGGGTTTTGGTTGAAATTTTGACGCAAAAGATCGCCAAGTGTGTCTGTAATGGAACAAAAACTATCATCATCAGAAGTGGCAGCAGATTCGTTGGCAGAGAAAAAAGACTCATTATCAAAAAAATTTGTCATAAATATAAAATAACATAAATACCACAAAATATAATATTTATACTAAAAATATAATAATTATACTAAAAAAATAAAAATAAATAAAAATTATACTGATCTAAAACACTGATATAAAATAACTACACGAAAACCTAGTATGGCGTTTGCATCTCTGCACCACCCGCCAGCTAACATCATCATAATAAAATAACACCGTAACAACAAGTAATAAGATTAAATTAAAATAACTTTCGCCTAAACATTTTTAAACAACATAAAATTTTTGAGAACTTATCCGATCATAAAACGTCGTAAAATAATACACTGTCAAACTTGACAATTATGACAACTTCAACACAATTGACAACCGTTGAGAATGTGTACTATCTTAGAAACGTCATTGATGTCAAATTTGACAATCGTGACAATTTGGCATGAGCAAAATAACGAAATGAGAAAACGAACTAACAAAAAAAAAAAATTATAACTATTGAGGGTAGACTTACTATTTTATGCGAAACTTGTAAAATGTTCAACAGAGACTTATGATGAAATAAGAATAAACAAAGACTTAAGAAATAATAATAAATAAGCAATGAAATATGACAATTTCTAATAAAGTTAAATATAATTTTCAAATAAAGGTAAGTAAATCCTACTCATTGAAGGAATCGATATGCTGTTAATTAGAAATAGTGAATTCATACCACAATTAACGCGACTTGTTTTTTAGGCCATCTCCAGAAGTTTGCACTTTGGGGTACTTTACCAGCAGCGGATTCAGTTCTTCAAATGATGTGACCTTGTGCTTGCTTCCATCGGGAGCTTTAATGACGATGACACCATCCTGAGTCCAACATGACCGCATACTGAAGTGAAGCCGCGCCTTCCCGAAGATGGATTGTCGGGTCTTTGTTAAGAACTCCTTGACAGAGATAGAAGAACCCTTTAGCCCAGTCTTCGCCCTCCAGACCGCAGATCTATCATCGTAGCTTGAGAACTTGACAAGGATGGGCCTATGGTGATTCTTGTTGGCTACACCGAGTCTGTGGCAGACCTTTATGGAGGATGCAGTAACAGTTTTGAGGGCCAGCTTCTTATTTAACACCTCCAGGATGACTGCGCTGCTGACCTCCCCGTCAGCCTCCGCTATACCCTGGAAGATCAGCGCCTTTCTCCTATGCCTGGTCTCCAACCCGTCAACCTGGCCAGCGCACTCGCTGATCTGCATTCTGAGTAAACTCAGCATGCTGAAGATGAGCTCCCTGAAGGTGCGAAACTCTTCAGCTACCCTGGCCACGGTATCCTTGGCCGGTCCGGCACTCTGAATTTGCGCTTCTAGTTCATTCATCTTCCGGATGAAGCTGTCTTCCAGGCTCTTCTGTGCAGATAATATGTCGTTGAGTTGAGACATTGTAGTGTTGAGTAATACGTTATTCACTTGTGTCCAGTGGCAGTGAAAACAGTGTTGTGTGATGATGAGCTGGCAGGTGGTGTGGAAATTATGGCTTGGGCCACATAGACTGCGGCAAACGTGAGTACCCTTTGTGAAGGGTTTATGCAGTTATAATTTACAAAAATAAAGTGAAAATACTCTTAATTAATATTTTAAATATTAAAATAGTACTTTAGTCACGTCCGTCTTTTTTTGCACCTACCGCCGAAAAAAAACCCGGATTTCGCTGAACCCTATAAAAAACGTGGCCGAAGTTAGGCTTTATCATATGCATTCTCTAACAGCAGCGATATAACATCAGCTATCTGCCAGTGAAATTCTCGTATAGCCGTTTAAGAGATTTGCAGTATAAAACATACAGCCATGAATTTTAAAAATTGGCATCATTTTTAAAAACTCCAATATTTCATGTCCTAAAATATTCCAGAGGAACACACAAACAGGACAAAAGTTATACTTTTTGACTGTCTGTGTCTAATAATAACTAAGCTATTCAGCATTACGTTTTGCTAGGTACCATGTTGTTTATCATGTATCATTTTATCCCCTTGATCTTGTCATGTCCAACAAAAAAAGCTTATTAACATACTTTTTAAATACTAAATGATTTTTAAACATAAACGTGCATTGGATGCATTTAGTCATGTCCTTTCAGCTAATACGTGAAAGAGTAAAAAACATCCATTCATTCATCCATCCCACAAACTATCCCGTTTATTAGCAGTAGGGTATCTAGTACTTAGTTCATGCTGAGAACTAGTTTACAGACTAACACGATGACATTAAATAATTTTCTAACACACAGCTATAAGAAGTAAGAACATTATTTGACCCAATTTCCAGCAGCGCAGTGGCGTTCAATTGAACAGTTTACTTAGATTCCGAGATAAAAGTGACTAACTGTATCTGTGAACGCACCACGTAAGGTTAAGGTAAGCTTAAGTTGAGCTCGGGATCGCCGGAGGCCTCCGGCTGAGGGTCACCGCCACGGGCGCCCGGATGCTGGAGGTTCCCGGAGCGGCCAGTGGCCCCATCGCCGACGCTCTGGCTGAAAGGCTCAGGGCGTCTCTGGATGCGGAGGAGGCCCGAGTGTCCAGGCCCATCAAGTGCGCCGACATGCGCATAATGGGCCTGGACGACTCCGTAACGGAGGTCGACCTGAGGGCCGCCGTCGTCAGGACTGGAGAGTGCGCTGCCGACCAAGTCAAGGTCGGCGCCATCCGCCCTGACTTCGCGGGGCTTCGAACCGCTATGGTTAGTTGCCCCGTGTCGGCGGCCAAAAGGATAGCGGAGGGTCGAAGGCTCCTGGTGGGCTGGGTTTCGGCGCAGGTCAAACTGCTCGAGCCCAGACCCCTGAGGTGCTTCCGCTGCCAAGTGGGCAACCATGCGGCATGCGTTTGCACCTCGGAGGTGGACCGCAGCGACAAATGCTTCCGCTGCGGTCAGCCCGGTCATATGGCCGGCTCGTGCGACGCCGCGCCGCACTGCTTTGCATGTGCGGCTGCTGGCAAGCCGGCCGATCACCGGGCAGGGGGCAAGGCCTGCGCCCCACCCGCCAAGGCCAGGGGTAGAGGTAGGCCCTCCGCTGCCGCCGCCACTGTCGCCGCCGTCGCCGCCGCTAGGGCGATTCCGCCCTCGAGGAGGGCCCTGGAGGGGGATGTAATGGAGGGCTAGTCACGCCCCATTGCGCCTCCTCCAGGCTAATATCAACCACTGCGCCGCCGCTCAGGATCTCTTGATCCAGAGCATGGCGCAGTGGCTGATCAACATCGCGGTGGTCGCCGAGCCGTACTTTGTCCCACCCAGGGATGACTGGGTGGCGGACCTGGACGGCTCGGTGGTCATAATCGCGTCGGCCGCCGCCGGTACCCCGTCTCTCGAGAGCGTCAAGAGAGGATGGGGCTGTGTGGCAGCACGGTTCGGGGAGATCGCCGTGGTAGGCGTTTACTTCTCCCCGAACCGAACTCTCGCCGAGTTCCACGTCTCCCTTAGGGAGCTAGGAGTCGTCGTCGCCGGGTTCGGTTCCCTCCCTGTGTTGGTCCTCGGGGACTTCAATGCCAAGAACGTGGCTTGGGGTTCCCGGTACACGGACCATGCGCGGGACAAGATGGTGGAGGACTGGGCTCTGGAGACAGGCCTGGTCATCCTGAACCGGGGTTCTGTCCCCACGTGTGTGCGGATGCGGGGCGAGTCGGTGGTGGACATCTCGTTCGCCAGCCCCGCTCTGTCGCCGCGTGTCGTTGACTGGCGCGTAGAGGAGGGGGTGGAGACATATTCCGACCACCGGTACATCCGGTTCGACGTCTCCGCCTGCGTTGCCCCTCACCTCCGCCATATAAATACCTTTTGTTCCCAGGTATAGTCCAGTAGCCGAGAAGCGGCGCCTATGCAAGCGGTGGCAAGTAACAAGATGCCCGTCCCAGAAAGCAGAGCTGAACCGTCTCGCGGAGAAGGTGAAGGCCGAGCTGCTCGCGCTCGACACCGCGAGCTGGGAGTCAAACATCGATGCCGCAGAAGGCGACTGGCCGGCAATACACAGACTGTGCCGGCGCCTCTCGAATACCCCAGCTCCGGTTCGACCGTTGATACACGCCGACGGGGAAATAAGATACTCCGCTGCTGACCGAGCGGAGATCTTCGCCGAACACCTGGAGCGTCAATTCCAGCCGAACCCGACTGACGACGTGGATCACGTCGCGGCAGTGGAGAGGCACCTTGGAGAATACTTCGCAACGCCGATGGCTCCCGAGGAAGACCCCATATTTTTCTCGCCCTGCGCAGTCAGACGCGCCATCCTCAACACGAAGCCCAGGAAGGCCCCCGGTGCCGACGGGATCACCAACACAGCGCTGCGCCACCTACCGTTCCGTACGGTCGCGGCACTGGCGCGCCTGTTCACGGGGATCCTGCGCACGGGGGCCTTCCCAAACCCCTGGAAGGAAGGGCGCGTCATAATGCTGCCCAAGGCGGGGAAGAACGTGCTGAAGCCGGAGAGCTATCGGCCGATCACCCTGCTGTCAACCATCTCCAAGGTGTTTGAAAAACTCCTGCTGCGACACCTCACGCCCCACGTGAAGCTCCGACCGGACCAGTTCGGGTTCCGCTCGGAACACAGCACGACGCTCCAGCTGTCGAGAGTACTGCACCTGCTAGCATCGTCGTTGAACAAGAAGGAGGACGCAGTTGCAGTACTCCTCGACATGGAAAAGGCGTTCGACCGCGTCTGGCACGAGGGGCTTGTCTATAAGCTATCGCTGTCGGACGCGCCCCGTCGCGTGATTAACGTGGTTGCCTCTTTTCTCCAAAACAGGACCGTCAGGGTGGTGGTCGACGGCGCGCTCTCGAGTGCGCGCCCGGTGAGAGCAGGAGTGCCGCAGGGCAGCTGCCTCTCGCCCCTGTGTTACTCATGTTACACCGACGATATCCCCACGACAAAGGACTCGACGCTCGCGCTGTATGCTGACGACGCCGCGTACATCACCACCTCGCTGAACGCGAGACACGCGGCCGTCAAAATGCAGCGCGCCCTCGACCTTCTCCCCGAGTGGCTGTCGAAATGGCGGTTGTCGGTGAACGTGGGTAAGACGCAGGCGCTCCTCTCCGGATGCGCCCACTACCCACCACCCCTGACTCTACACGGAGTCGACATCGCGTGGTCCCCCCAGGTGAAATACTTGGGGGTGACCATCGATCGTCGGCTCTGTATGAGGAGCCATGTCCGGCAAGTTTCCGCTAGGTGCAGGGCTGCCCGCGCGCAACTTTATCCAGTGCTCTCGTCACGCCTCCCGCTGCGAGCCAAGCTTGGGGTATACAAGCTGTACGTCCGCTCCTTGCTGACGTACGCCGCCCCGGCCTGGTTCGCCCTCACGAGCGAGTCATCTCGCAAGCCTCTCCGCGCGCAGCAAAGCCTTGCGCTGCGGAGAATCGTCGACGCCCCTCGCTTCGTGAGGAACCGCGTAATACAACGCGACCTGCGAATCGAGAGCCTGGATGACTTCGTCGCCCGCCTGGCGGCCACCATGTTCGCGCGTGCGGATAAATCTGCCTGGGCGCATCTTAACGAGATAGCCCCCTGGCAGACTCGCCCGCCCGACAGACGTCCTCTGCCGCGCGACCTGCTGCCGGACTCAGGCTCCTCCACCCCCCGAACTTGACCTCACGAGGAGGCCGCATACACCTACACGCGGCCCTCTCACTCAGTGACACTCCACACGCACTACATACGCCCGACGTGCGCCGCGCTCTAAGTTAATATAGGCGCGACGCGCGCCGACCAGCACACATGCACAGACTCCACTACGCAAGCATCACACGATACAGGCGCGGCGCGGACGCGCTCTGTACTCGTGCTCACTGGGCGGTGTCACACAGCACAATACCGCCCCCACACACACTCCGGTCCCCCTGCCTGAACGTAACCGGCTAGACCTGGAAGCGGGATGGCGGGGGACCTCCCTAAATCATCTGAGGGCGCGCCACTAAAGCCGACTCTCCTGTCGCTGGTCGCCTTCTGCTGGACCTCCCCCAGGTAACTGGGGGTCTCATCCGGCGGAGGCGGACCGCCGGAGAGCCGTGAAGCAGGCGGCGTTGTGCGACGAGGCACAACGCGCCGGCGCTCCCCCAGACACACCTAGCATCCACACATATGTGCCTATAAGGCAACCCAATGACGGGCCCGTTGTTACGGGCCGCGGTATAGCTTCCGCGGGCAGGGGGCCTCGCCCCGATCCCGCTTGCCGTGCCCCCGTAAGGGGACACAGCGACTACTAGTCCGATGTTCTCGGTGAGTCATATTTATACTTTTTTTTTTTTTTTTTTTACCGATGGGAAATCATCGAATGACTTCCCCCGGGATTACGTCCTCGCTTCGGATTTCGCTGAACCCTATAAAAAAACGTGGCCGAAGTTAGGCTTTATCATATGCATTCTCTAACAGCAGCGATATAACATCAGCTATCTACCAGTGAAATTCTCGTATAGCCGTTTAAGAGATTTGCAGTATAAAACATACAGCCATGAATTTTAAAAATTGTGCATCATTTTTAAAAACTCCAATATTTCATGTCCTAAAATATTCCAGAGGAACATACAAACAGGACAAAAGTTATACTTTTTGACTGTCTGTGTCTAATAATAACTAAGCTATTCAGCATTACGTTTTGCTAGGTACCATGTTGTTTATCATGTATCATTTTATCCCCTTGATCTTGTCATGTCCAACAAAAAAAGCTTATTAACATACTTCTTAAATACTGCCTCGTTGGTCTAGTGGTCGCCAGCGCGACTGCTGTGCATGAGGTCTTGGGTTCGATTCCCAGGTCGGGCAAAGTGTTATTGGGTTTTTCCATCAGGAATTTCTCAGTAGCAGCCTCGGAGTCTGGATTTGTGCCCGGTTGATGGCAATAGGCTCGCCCCCTATTACATGGGACTAAAAACATAACTGGCGAAATGTGGGAGTACTAATGGGTACACCTCTGCCTAACCCTTCGGGGATTACAGGCGTGATGTTATGTTATGTTCTTAAATACTAAATGATTTTTAAACATAAACGTGCATTGGATGCATTTAGTCATGTCCTTTCAGCTAATACGTGAAAGAGTAAAAAACATCCATTCATTCATCCATCACACAAACTATCCCGTTTATTAGCAGTAGGGTATCTAGTACTCAGTTCATGCTGAGAACTAGTTTACAGACTAACACGATGACATTAAATAATTTTCTAACACACAGCTATAAGTAAGAACATTATTTGACCCAATTTCCAGCGCAGTGGCGTTCAATTGAACAGTTTACTTAGATTCCGAGATAAAAGTGACTAACTGTATCTGTGAACGCACCACGTAAGGTTAAGGTAAGCTTAAGTTAAGGTAAACGAATAGTTATGAGGAATGCCCCGAGAACGTTTAGCCGAATAACGATTGCCTGAAGAAAAAGAAGCATTTCAACTTTGCTTTGTAAAAAAACCGTAAAAAGAAAACTTGGACCTTTAACTTTCAATATTTTCGTAAAACTAGCAGGTTCCCAGGTATACATACATAAACTCACGTCTTTTTCCCATGGGGGTAGACAGAAACTACAGAACGCCACCTGCTACGATCTACATACATACTCCTTTCGCCTCATCTACGTTCATACATCTCGTCATACAAGCACGCCGGTTACGAGTACTCCGCACCTGACCTTTCTGAAGGACCTCACCAATAAGGTCAGTGTAGGTCTTCCTAGGGCGACCCCTCCCTGCGTTGCAACTCACCTCTGCCATATAAATACCTTTCGTTCCCAGGTATAGTCCAGAACAAAAAAGAACCTCGTCAAGTGTGAGTCGGACTCAAACACGAAGGGTTCCGAAACAATGTTGAAGATAATGGTTTTATCTTCGACATTGATACAGTATCGAGCCAAAAGCGCAAAAATAACAGGTCTCTTGTATGGGGGACCTCCTTTAATTTTTAACTATTGTTTATTTTTATTATTTGTTGGTACAGCGGCAATAGAAATACACATTCTGTGAAAATTTCTACTCTCTAGCTATTAAGGTTCATGAGATACATCCCGGTGACAGACGGATAAACGGACGGACGGATAGTGAAGGCTTAGTACTAGGGTATTTTTACACCCTGTATATAATTCACGACATTCTTAAATTGCTACTCAAAATGGCCTTCTGCTCAGGCCCACATACGTCATATTGTAAAGAATGTTAAATGACAGTTAATGTCGGACATTGTGTGCGTTAAACAGCTTGCAACTCGAACAGCTGATTCACGATTCTTTTATTTTCAGTTCAATGGGGACAGGGCCGGATTAACCATGTCTGGGCCCTTAAGTAATGCACGTCTTGGGGCCTTTAACTTTTTTTAGTATAAAAATTATTTTCTTGCACTACGTTATTTTATACATTACTAGCTTCACCCTGTGACTTCGTACGCGTGTTCTTTTATTTACATACGTCATTATGAAGGTGCTACGCTATTAAAAATTAAAACAAATTAAGGAATATTTTTGTATTTTTGTAATCGTTTGTTCCATTAAAAAAATATTACATGATTAAATCTACACATTTTATTTAAACTCGATTTTTTTTCCAGTTTGTATGACTCCGGCTCGGGGCCCCACCTGATGCAGGGCCCCCTAGGCAAACCACGCCCACTCTGCCAATGAAAAGTTCGGGCCTGAACGTGGATATAACGCAGACAAATCTACCATCTGGATGTCAAACAACTACATATTTGCATCCGGATGGAGTAACAAAGCGATTTGAAATGAAAGTTAGCTCTTAATTAATACTAGCTTTTACTCGCGACTATGGCCTTTAGCACTCACTTGCAACCAAACTAGATGGTGCAAATCCTAGGTGATGATTAGTGGTCTTGGTACTTCCTCCGTCGTACAGTAATTTATTTATTCAAACTTTATGCAACAAAGTCTAACAGTCAACCAGAGGTGGTGAAGAGATTACATGGTAGGTGCAAACGGTGGGTCGGTAGGTAGGAATGACGTCACAAACGCATTTTTTTTTGGTTTTGTGTTTGTCTATAGCTAAACTGTTTAACTGAGGTAGGACGAGACCGGGGACCGGGAGAGGTACGAGCGGCAGACACTCGTAGCGTGATACACAAGTGGCGAAATGTGCACTGGACAGTTTTTAGATAGATATGTGACGTCACAGTGGTACATATATTATTTATATTCCGTTTGTAAATAAATTGTTACTAACAGTATAAGTCTTAGTACTTAAAATAAATGATTTAATTAAATATTTTTACCAGGTGAGACGACAACAATAGATCCGTAATGGGCTGTCTAACCAACGTTAGTTAACAAAAGATTAAAATTGTGCAACCGGCGCCGGCGCCACGTGAACGGGTCGCGGACTTTACTTGCTACTTTCATTGTTCCGACCATCTGTAACGCTTTATTGGCTCTGTGGTAAGCTAAAAGTAATAATAAAACCAGTCTAATATTGTTCCAATGCAGGACAAAGGTCTTTCATACAGAGAAGGCACGAGCATTGATCACCACGTTTGCTCAAGGCGGATTGGCGATTTCAGACTTATAATAATTGCAAGCCTGCGATTTGCGGTCAGTTTAAAATCTTTGGTTAATACTACGCTCTTGAAGATCCTAGTGGAATGTTATGTAGCCATATACTATTCCTCACAAATCTGGCTATTCATACAAAAAGTTTTTTTTTATATTCCAGATATTAGAGCCTTTAAACTAACAAAACATGTTTTTTGTTTCATATTGGTATAGTAGCCCAAATTTTGCTTGCTAGGAAACCCTTGAGATAATAGTTAGACTTTGTTTACGGAAAATACTTATTACGCGGGCGAAGCCGCGGGCAGAATCTTGTTTTTTACATTTGAAGTTTCATCATTATCATCATATCAGCCGTAGGACGTCCACTGCTGCTGCATTTGTCCCTTTGTGCCTATTGGCCTAGTTCTGTTCTGTCTCCTGCTTGTTTGGAGGGAAGTGGAAACTACTTCTTTTTTTCTTACTCCTCCGCTATTCTTTTCTGATTAATTTCGTTGCGGGACCCAAGACAGTTAATCGTTTCTCTGGGACTCATCGAGCTTTATTGCCTCGACGCTTTTCTGGTGGCCTCCACTGTCGATTCTGGCTTTCAGGAGTTGCAGTGGGTGGGAACAGTGTGGCGGGCTTGCTAAACATAGGCCTCCAGTACAATTTCAGGTACTGGAGGTACAGGACTAGTTGAACGCGGCTTGCATCCAACGCCACCACGCCTGCCCAGCGTGGAAATTATGGGCAAACTCCCCCTTTGACGTATGAAGCTGACAATTTAATATTTGACATTAGAATGTACACTTTAGTACACTATAAAAATATATCCTACGTTACTTGGCTAGTCTATATTGGGATTGACCGCCATGATCGAAATTCGACCGAGAATCAATAATTTTCAATTCAATTCAAATATTTTATTTTAGATACAAAAAACCAATATAAATATATAATCTTAGTAGATGAATAACTTAGGCTGATGATAATAATACATTAAATTTATA
This sequence comes from Hoplodrina ambigua, assembly GCA_949774945.1. Lineage (NCBI taxonomy): Eukaryota > Metazoa > Arthropoda > Insecta > Lepidoptera > Noctuidae > Hoplodrina > Hoplodrina ambigua. Next base: position 2,202,424 of record OX458991.1, read on the forward strand.
ATATTAAAATAACAATAAATTATATTTAATTAAATATTAAGCCGAAATTAGGTTAAACAAAAGATTAATATTGTGCAACTGGCTTTTAACCTTAGTCGCCACGAACGGGTCACAGTTATTATTGCTTTCTACATTGTGACGACCATCTGTGTGTTGCTTGCTTTATGACTGGTGTTCTGAACTTATAAGGCGTTGTTTAGCAGAGAAGGAGGTCATTTTTTATTAGGCGTTAGCATAACATAACTTCACGCCTGTAATCCCTAAAGGGTTAGGCAGAGGTGTACCCACATTTTGCCAGTTATGTTTAATTCCCATGTAGTAGGGGACGAGCCTATTGCCATCAACCGGGCACAAATCCAGACCGAGGTTGCTACTGAGAAATTTCTGATGGAAAATCTCAATAACACTTTGCCCGACCTGGGAATCAAATCCAAGACCTCATGCTCAGCAGTCGTGCTTTGCGACCACTAGAGCAACGAGGAATTTATTTCACACACTGGGTTGTCTCATGTATGAAAAGTTCAGACACACTGAGGTCTTAATTGGACAGATTTTAAAAACCGAAGAAATACTGCTTCTCCTACTCTCCACTAATATTAAAAAGAGAAAAGATTTGTATTTATGTAAATTGTATGTTTGCAACGAATCAGCTCAAAAACTACTAGACCGATTTTGATGCAACTTGTTACGGGTTTAGTTTGAACACCAAGAAAGGACATAGGCTACTATTTATTCCGCGACTTCGTCTGTGTTCACGATAACTGACATTTTTCGCGGACAATAGCTAGTATTTTAATACGTCGTGAACATACAAGTTAACGAAGAGTTGTTCTGTGACCGCAAGACACAGTGGTCTGAATTGAATTATTAAATCAATAATAGTGTTTAGGCGCGCCCGATGAAATGAGGACACCATGAGTTATTCATAATTGCGGACAAGTCCCGAATCTATACCTGTTTGAAGGCATAAGAAATAGGGTGTAAAGTTTCTCATACTCCGTTGAAAAGGAAGGATCCTCCGACCAGACGGGTGTTGTGTCTGGTGGGCTACTGCCCGACGGTTGTTGTCGGGATTTTGTATAATTGCCGCGGCAAACTTTGATTGCGCGATGTAGGAACTGTCAGTTGAAGTGCTGTGCGATAGATTTCGCTACACCCGGATCAAAAAAGCGACAAAGTGCGAGTTACGCTTGCACATAGGGTTGCGAGTTTGCCACCCGTACTTTACAATAAAGTATTGTACGTTATTTCGGGTAAATGTACTTTATACTTTATGAGGGCAATAAAGTACGTGAAATATTTTACCTATTTCGATTTTTGAACGTTTTTTAAACGTTTACAAAAAAGAAAAACAAAATGCTGAGTGAATTTTTCCGTTTAAGCAGACGGGTCGCCTCGATGAAGAATGCGTAATTGCTCATACTTTATTTTCAGATATTGTACTTTATTTTATTTACCTTGGAAGGTAAATATACTCTGTGTTAAAAAAAAGGTCGCAACCCTACTTGCACATGAGGGTTTCCGTATCACCGTACAATATTTAAAACTACATACAAAAAAAAAAAAATTGTGTTGTCACCCCCATTATTTTCAATTTTATTTAATTTTTATTTAACATAACATAACATCACGCCTGTAATCCCCAAAGGGTTAGGCAGAAGTGTACTCATTAGTACACCCACATTTCGCCAGTTAAGTTTTTTGTCCAATGTAATAGGGGGCCAGCCTATTGGCATCAACCGGACACAAATCCAGACTCCGAGGCTGCTACTGAGAAATTCCTGATAGAAAAACCCAATAACACTTTGCCCGACCTGGGAATCGAACCCAAGACCTCATGCACAGCAGTCGCGCTTGCGACCACTAGACCAACGAGGCAGTCGGTAATTTTTATTTTTTGTTTTAATTGTACAGGCGAGATGTCATGTTAAAATATTACTTTCTTACTGTCCTACAAAACGCGCACGGATCGTCACCCTACTACCGTCATTCCGTCACGGTTTTAAACATGGGCACAATGACTCTTGTCGCTTCAACGCTCACAACTCACAAATGTTGACATACTATGTTACTGCTGGGTTTGAATCAACGGATTTATCTGCTGTCTGGCTGGATGATGGGAGGATGAATGAAAGTGGTGATGATGATGATGAGACTAGTCGGTTTCGGCCACAGCGATTACTATTGGAGCTTCTCAAAGCATTTATTTGAGGACACGAGCGGAGAGTTAAAAAAATATGGTATTGGAAAAAACTATCGCTGTCGCTTGCAAGCGCTCTGCGTGTGAAAAGGACAACTGCAGATCCGACTGAATAGCCTAAGTAAAAAGGTTGTTGATAGTGGTGAATTTCAGATGGAATTACCATATTTAAACTCGCTGGCTATGTGTTCGTTTGTATAATAAATTACGAAATATGTTTATAACATTGAATTATAACTTATTTAAAATTCATAACATAACATAACATCACGCCTGTAATCCCCGAAGGGTTAGGCTGAGGTGTACCCTTTAGTACACCCACATTTCGCCAGTTATGTTTTTAGTCCCATGTAATAGGGGGCGAGCCTATTGCCATCTACCGGGCACAAATCCAGACTCCGAGGCTGCTACTGAGGAATTCCTGATGGAAAAACCCAATAACACTTTGCCCGACCTGGGAATCGAACCCAAGACCTCATGCACAGCAGTCGCGCTTGCGACCACTAGACCAACGAGGCAAATTCAATTATATAAATGGCTCATTAATAATAATAATTATTTTAATATTAATGATTTATATGAATTGCTTTTGGCTTTTCTCCAGTAAATTGTAGGCTTAAGTTTGCATGCTTTAGTTATAAGCAGAACATGTAAGATCTCATTTATTTTTATATAACACCTTGTATACCATGTTTTAAGCAGATAAAATATATTCTATTGAATTCTACTTTTTTCTCAACTTTTACACAACTTTGAAATCAGTGCAAACCCATCTTTGATTAACTAGAAATAGAACCCAACTCTCCCCTTAGATCAGGAGTTCTCAAAGTAGGGGGCGCAGAGACCATCAGACGCGGCATGGACTACCAGTGTAGTTAAGAATCTTATTTACAGATTACAAGCATTTACGCCGTATCTATGGCATTTCATAAAAAGTAAGATACGTTTAAACATTTTCGCAATAAATAAACATTACTGTTTTTTTTTTCAATCTTTGAATGTAACCTCAACTTATATTATATGGGCAGGGGGCGCGGATATTTCATCTTTGTAGGAAGGGGGCGCGTCAAAAATAAGATAGGGAACCCCTGGCTTAGATGGAGATTAATGGCCACCACTCCCCTCAGTGTTGCAACTGTTCATTGTCTAGTTTAGGGGAAGCATATGTTCAATTTGGATAGGGACAGATATTGGGGCAGAAAATGTTGGGATTACCCCATTTCATATTTCATTGAATCGTCTCGAGAGCGTTGAATAAGCGAACCTATATGAAATATGAGGAATAGAGCGCCAATCTACGAATTTACACTATTATATTTCTTACAATTCATATCAGTACTTTCTAAGTTTATCTTAGACATCACTGACATCGTTCCGTGCCTCGGAAAGCACGTCAAACCGTTGGTTACGGCTGTCATACGTGGATCTTTGACAATCGTTACGGGTTGTCAGAAGCCCGAAAGTCTGACAACCAGTCTTACCAATCGTATTACTCAGTTAGAGGGTTGTGGAGGTCAGATAGGCAGTCGCTCCGTGTAAAATACTGGTTTTCAGCTGCATACGGTTAGACTAGAAGCCGATCCCAACATAGTTGGGAAAGGGCTAGGCAGATGATGATGTAAGCGAGTAAGCAATATGTATTATGGCATGTCTAGTGTTATCTCTTTTTTCACATAATATTGTTATCAAACGACCTTGATAGTTGCTGTGTCTACAGAGCTGCGTAAACATTTTTACCAGAGCTGTGAACGTCAACTAGTTCTCTTATGAATCTCGGCTTTTCTGCTCTATTTACTGTTGTGAATTTCAATTGTATGCGTGATATTGAAATCTGCAACGTTGGTCGCATGCGCCGCAGCTGAATCTGGGGTTTAATTCCCAGGTCGGGCAAGCTGTTATTAGCTTTTTCCATTAAGAACTTTTCAGTAGCAGCTCGGAATTTGGAAGTACGTGGTGTAACACCCGTGCGTCGTAAAGCACGTTAGACTGTTGGTTCTGTGCCTGATCTCTCCCCGGTCGTGTCGAATTACCGTCCCATTAGACTATGACAGTAAGCTTAAACAAACTTACAAACTGAGCGACTACACGCTAAGGGCACCCCCTGTGGGGTACGGGCCTCGGCTTAGGGCGTCGCTGGGGGAGGACAGCAAAGGGACAGGCTGGATCTGGTTGGTATTATTTAGGGACAAATTTAAAGCTACAGGCTTAAAGACGCGGGCTGGAACATGGACGTCGCGACGGACCTCGGCGGCGAGGGCGGAATGACGGCGGTTTGTGTCTGTACTTGCGTAGAGTACTATGACAGTAAGCGAAGGAAAGTGCACTTATATACTGGAAAATATCGTAAGGAAAAAGTAATATGAATCTGAAATCGCCAATCTACCTTAAGCAAGCGTGATTAGTGCTCGTGCCATCTCTGTATGAGAAGATGGGTTTGCTCTGCAGTGAAACAATAATAGGCTGATTATTCAAATTTGTCCAAATACGAAATGCACAATTTCCAGGAATCAATAAAGTAGTTGAAAACCTGGACTGTCCATGAAAAAACCAAAGTTTTGGTTATAATACGCGCCACGAAAGATGAGACTTGACAAGCGTTAGTAATGGAGAGCTTGCGCAGGTATAGATGTACGAAATAGTTGTCCATAATTTGTGTATCTATTCAGGGATATTTCGATGACATTTAGATTAAAATTCTTTATATTATTTTTTACGAAATGATAAAGTTTTGTGTGTTAAGTCTCATCCTTCGTGGCACGTATTGTAGGTACCTCCGCTTGCAAGAATACACTTAAAAGACGTAATCAATGTTTCAAAGTAATAAAAACTTAATGAAAATATCTCAATTGGCAAATAACAAAAGATTTGACCCACAAAACAATAGATTAACAATTTCTTCACTTTAGCACGAAGTTAATGAAATCCAAATGGCTGAACCAATCCGTACATTCGTTTTGAACCGCAGCTGTAGCGAAATGTCAGCTGTATATTGACTAACTAGCGTATGCCTGCGGCTTCGTTCGCGTAAATGTCGGATTGAGGCGGGATTTTAATTTTTTTTCGCGTTACTGGAAAAAAAGAAAAACGTAGCCGGACAACATGAGGTTATACTTATTATACCAGTGTCGCGATACGATACTTGTAACAAAGACTCGTCAAAATAGGTTCAGCCGTTTCGGGGATAAGTATGAACAAAGAGACCGACAAAAAATTAAAAAAAATGTAGCCTACGTTACTCCTTACAACATGAGCTTTAAGCCAGTGTCACGATGCGATACTTAAAACAAAGTCCCGTCAAAATTTGCTCACCCGTTTCGGAGTATAGCCAGAACAAACGGACAAAGAAGAAAAAATAATGTTTTTTTTTTTTGTTTCAAATATTGTGTTACATGTATTTTCATAATTATGCATTTAGTAAAAAGCTGTTTTTTCTGTTATTACAAACAGACACTACAATTTTATTTACATATTTGTATGTTACATAGATTACAAAATACATTGCCGTGTTATTACCACCGTTTCACGGGCCATTAAAACTAAAAGTGCAATGGATGTAAATAATTTGAAATGGTTTTGTCGATACTAGATTTAAATGTTTCATAATAATAATGGTTTTCAAATAGGTTTTATGAGCGCTGTCGATACGGTTTTAAGTTTACTTGTTAAGTAAATTTTGTAATGGTTTTTAATTACCTCTATTTTTTTGTTGTTGTATCACTCTTCACTACAATGTATAAAAAATTAAATTAAATATTTAAAAACCCCCGACGGCGGCCATATTGGATTTTCATCAAACGTAGCTATAAGACCACTTCCCGATTAATTCACATTTCTAACAAAAGAAATCCCAATCAAAATCGGTTCATCCGTTCGGGAGCTGCGATGCCACAGACACACACACAGACTCGTCAAATTTAAAGTTTCACGTCAGAACGGCTAAACAGATCCGTATGAAATTTGGCACAGAGATAGTTATAGTCTGGACTCTGGAATAGCACATGGCTACCTTTTTAATCCCGAAAAATAATCGGTTTCCGTGAAAAAATACATTAACTTTAACGCAGACAAAGTCAAGGACGGAAGCTAGTTTTTTATAAAGTTAATTTGTCATAATATGCGCTTCCTAAATCGGAAACCGAGCCAGTTTATACTAACGAAAGCAACTTTCGCTTACAAAAAAGTTATGTCAAAGTCGTAACAAACAAAAATGGCTGCTAATTACCGCCATTTTTAATGTCATAATGAGTCTATGGTCTGTGAAGGTAGACTTTCACGCTTTATTTGTTTGCAATGTTGCAATAAATGTTTTAATAGTGTGGTTATTTAATACCGTATTATTATTTATTGATATTTTGTTGTTATGAGTTGCAAGACTTATAAGTATCGGAAATCGGATCTTACTACGTTTGTTTTAAGGTGCATGATCGTTAGGAATGTGGGCCAAAGTAAGTATATGATAAATGAGTATTTTTTTTAAGAGTATTTTTTGTACTAATATATTAGTTTCATGTAAACATGTGTACATTATGTATTTTTACCGTCAATTCCTAATTTGTAATAGGTATAGATAAATTCCTTTTGCGTGTTATGACATAGTAGTTTTATATTATAAGTTAGAAGAGGTACATTGCATTCACATGTATTATTTCTTTGATTTTAAAAGACTTTATGTATGAAATTTCTTGCCCATTTTCATCAATACAAAACTACCTTGTGGCAGGGACAACTAAGTACCTAGGTTTTTCTTATATGTCGGTCAAAAGTGCCTTTTAACGGCCTAATCGAAATAAAAGATTTGACTTTGACTTCTGCCCGCGACTTCATCCGTGTGAATGTCAGTTTTGTTTTTTCAGCAGAACTCTATTAATTTTGCTACATTTATTCAAAGCACTTCTGTAAAACAGTGTTGCTTGCGTTTTTGGCACTACATTGTAAATTATGAAACCACGACGCTTGTATGAAAATATCATGAAACCCACACGTGACCACCAGAGTTAATAAGATATTTTCCAGCAAACTGGTATTTGGAAACAAAAGAAAATGTAAAAAAAAAAAATTAAAAAAAAGAAGAAAAGTTTTCCTTTTAGTACCTTAAAAAAAATCAGGATTCATTCTATCAAAGTAGGACTTAATAATAACATCATCGAATGACTTCTTCCGCGCTGGGCGGAGTGGAACGGAGTGTCAGAAACACGTGTTCCTGTTCCTGCTAATGTCCTTTGTGTTCCAGGGCCGCGGCAACTCTTAAGAACAAAATCCGCAACCCTGGCAGGCACTGAACCTAGCGAGGCCCGTCTTCTAAGCTGAGATGTCGTAGCGTTATCATACTTCGATCGATTTTTTGTCATTTTCTATGCATGTCATGCAAAATTAAGCCGTATTTCCAATTCGAAAGGAATACTTTTACTTTAGCGCTCACTTTCTAGGCCTACAGATACGTAGATAGTAGATTTTAATCCACAAAGATAATTAATGTAGCACACTTTCTTATCAACAACGCATTTTAATATTACAACATAATATCGCAAGACGTGAACAAAACAGATTATTACAAAATGCATGTATGAATAGCAATCCATACTAATATTATAAATGCGAGTGTCAGTCTGTCTGTCTGTCACCTCTTCACGCTTAAACAGCTGAACCGATTTAGGTGAAATTTTGTGTAGAGATAGTTTAAGATCCGGGGAAGGACATAGAATTAGTTTTTATCCCGGAAATCACCCCCTAAAGCGGTGAAAAGGGGAGCTGGAAGTTTGTATGCAAGTACGATATAAACAAGTTCCACGCGGACGTAGTCGCGGGCTAGTAATTATGAAAAATGTTAGTCATTATGATATTATGTATTGAGCTATTTCATAAATAGGTACATAGTGACGCAATTCGTCAATATAAAAAAGAAAGCAAGTGTGTCGTACAGTTTAGTCGTGAATTTGGGGCAAACATTCAACTGGTTCCGTGGTGTAGTGGTTATCACATCTGCTTTACACGCAGAAGGCCGCCAGTTCGATCCTGGCCGGAATCATATCTTTTTGGGGTTTTTAAGATTGAGAAAAATTATTTTGTTTATTTTCAAATAGTTATTAATGTATTTTACTGTTTTGTCCCTTAAATCATTATTTCTTAAAATTATTACTATCTGTTCTTTTTTTTTATTGAAATTTAATTTCCTATTAAAAAATAAATAAAAAAAAGTAAGTAAACAGGGCTTTGTCCACTTGAACGACTAAACAGGTTTGGATAAAATTTGGAGCAGAGGTAGAATATTATTTGTATACCAAGTGAACGAAATTACAAGCAAAACTCAAACAATATTTCAGAACAGCAAGGCATTGCATACCTATACTCGGTAATGAGCAAATAATGAACAATTTTATCCCTCTACAAGCGAAGATAACACAACTAAAAAGGATTTATTCCACTCAAATCTACATTAATACGATTTACCTCATGGTTTACCCATTATTATAAGATATAAATGAGCTAAAAATGACACTTTACAGCTAAAGGTTATGAGTAATACACTTTAATAAGGATAAATCATAATAAACTACTAGTAATCATATTACTGGTGCTATTATGAGAATACTAAACCATAAAATTACTTGGCAGAGGTGAGTGGCGGCAACGCCGGGAGGGTTCGCCCTAGGAAGACCTACACTGACCTTATTGGTGAGGTCCTTCAGAAAGGTCAGGTGCGGAGTACTCGTAACCGGCGTGCTTGTATGACGAGATGTATGAACGTAGATGAGGCGAAAGGAGTATGTAAGGATCGTAGCAGATGGTGTTCTGTAGTTTCTGCCTACCCCCATGGGAAAAAGGCATGAGTTTATGTATGTATGTAAAATTACTTGCAAATAAACTATATTTTACACACATATCAAACATAACATCACGCCTGTTATCCCCAAAGGGTTAGGCAGAGGTGTACCTATCAGTACCTAACCTACACGCACAAATATCGCCAGTTATGTTTAAAGTCCCTTGTAAGAGAGGCCTATAGGCATCAATGGTTACAAATCCAGACTCCGAGGCTGCTACTGAGTTTCCTGATGGAAAAACTCAATAACGCTTTGCCCGACCTGGTAAATGAACCCAAGACCATGCTCAGTAGTTGCGACTACCAACGAGGCAGTAACTATATCAATGTTAAAATCCCTTTTAAAAGTTTGTCTCAAGGCATGCCTGCATGAGTGAAACAGAATTTGTCTAATATCTGATTCACAGACCAATTTGAATTTTGCAAAAGACAAGCGACCCGCCCCGGCTTCGCACGAGTTCAATGTAGATACATGTTACTTCCTCTTGAATTTCTATCTATTGATGAAAACCGCATTTAGCATACACATGGCGAGAAAGCAATTTTGTTTTATACTATGTAGAGATGATTTTCCTAGTTCAGTAATATTCTGAATGGTTGTCAAAGAATTCATTTAATAAATCGGTAGTTATGTATTTACAAACCAGATATTGAAATTAGCACATTCTTTGTTCCAAAAATACCTATTTGTGTTGGCGGTATCCATAAAAGTGCATATTTTATGGACTGGTCATTCAAACACTGCCTACTCAAATATTTTCTTATACCTATTGTTAAAGACTAACCTGTACCCGCAACTTTGTCTGCATGAATTCTTTTATGGATAGATATTTATTTTTAAACTTTATGCACATGTAAAAAATACACTGTACAAAGGCGGACTTAATGCCTTAGGCATTTTCTACCAGTCTACCTAAATATTTGATAAGGGCTAATTTTTCAATCGTCCGTTAACAGGGTGACTACTCAGATAACAGAGGGATAAATAATGATGGCGATTTGATAGCTTTTGTATAGAAAATATATCCAAAGTATAAATATGACAGTTTGACATATTTTCTATACAAGAACTGTCAAATCGCCATATTTTTATCCCTCTGCTATGAGTTATCTGATGATTGAAAAATCAGTCCTCATAAACTCACGCTTTTTTCCCATGAGGGTAGGCAGAAACTACAGAATGCCACCTGCTATGATCCTTACATAGTCCTTTTGCCTCATCCAAATTTGCCCTCAATAGTAAAAATTGCTTATTGCACTCAGTGATAACGTAGCTTCGTAAAACAAGATATTTTTTTGAACTGGACCATCAGTTCTGTAGATTATATTAAAACAAAAGACAAACAAATTCTTCAGCTTTAAAAACTAATATTATAATATTAGTTTTTAAGCCTCATAATAAAGATGGAATTTTCTAGATGCTGTGAATTATTAAAGTAATAAAAACACTTTGGAGTTCATTTTTTTATCAATAAATTAGAAATACTATTAAATTGGCAACCTTGGGATGGACATTGATTGCCTGTGAAATATAGATATTGTATTAATGATTATTATAATGAAATAGCTTTAGCCCGCAACTTTGTACTTGAATTTACTTACAGAACCCATTTCTTTTTTAAAAAACATATAGCCTGTTTTGTAGATAGATAAGGTATTTTGTGAAAGTATTTTTTAAATTGTTTCAAGGAGTTTTTGAGCTTATCTATTACAAACAAAAATACAAATCTATTCTCTATACGGTTGTGATGTTATGTAAATAACATAACATCACAACCGTAATCCCATCTGCCATCAACCATCCAAAACTGCCATCAACCGGGCAATAGGTCTAGTTTAAATAAATGAATAATAATGAAATACCAACATAATAAAATTAAATAGTTCTCATTTGAAATTCCACATTAAAAAATGACAGATGTTCCAAACAGGTTGTTTTGCACCCCTAATGAATGTAGTAGCATTAACAATGGGAAGTCATTGTCTATGTTTGTAAAAGAGAATATGAAAACAATATTTAGATTGTCAAAGTTTTATTTACAAAATAGCATCCTCCCCGCAACTTCGCTCGCGTGATTTTTCATACAGATCCCTAATTTTTTGGTAATAAAATGTAGCCTATTGCACTCAGTGATAACCTAGCTACCAATTGGCGAAACAATTATCAGAATCGGACCAGTAGTTTCGGAGATTAGCGCGTAACAAACAAACAAACTTTTTAGCTTTTTTGTATTAATAGTAATGATTGAGAATATTAGACTTGGTAATGACCATGATTGAATTTGTATGCCAATACGTGTCCAAAAATTTTGTAACTTCTTATATCATTTTTCATGACATTGAAAAGAATCTTAATCTAATCTAAGAGGCTAAAGTACATAATTTAAGTTCTTATCTGAAGATAAAGTAAAGCAAGCGATATTAAACGATAAATTTAAATTGAAGTGTATAAACAATTCGCGGGAATTTTAGTCGCTAATTTTATCTCGTCTCATTCAAGTAATTGGCAAAGGAATTTACTCTATTCTTCCAAGAGATATGATTAGAATACAATCGATACAACTTATCGTGACAAGGTCGAGTGTTGCCTAAGATGACTGACTCCAATTAGGTAAAAAGGTCGATGCAAGTACAGATGCGGTATTATAGAGATCACAATGATATCAGCAGCAATTTATATAATTTAATGAGTCACGCGTCCGGCTGAATGAATTGATGTGCCCGGCACATCACAACTTACGAAAAAAGTTTAGTCCGTTGAATTGAAATTTAGAACACCGAAAAGTACATTCAATGATTAACTTAGAAAACGGCATTTTGAACGCAATTCTCGTTAAAATATACAGTTAAGAAGTTACACAGTTTGTTATAAGTTTTAAAAGAAATATAAATGAAAATTACCTTGTCCAAACATTTTAATTCCTCAGTTGGATAAACTGTTTTCTCACACCTTGCGCAAGTTTTATTCATGATGAATGTTTTTTAACACAAAAACACAATAAATATATTCAAGCACTGATATTTCACAGAGCAACACGGATTTTCACGATTCACAAACAAAGTTCAAAACTCGGTATTGTAAGAAAACACTCAAGAGCACGATTTTCGTAGCATCTCCGTACGCGCATGCCAAAAAAATGACAAATGGCGGCGGTTGGGGTGGCCAAAGTAACGATATATTTCTACCAGAAAAAAACCAGTAAAAATGTTGCCACATAGTAACAAAAAATTACTTCTTGGGGCTCTAATTAACGACTAATAATGTTCTATCAGGTTGTTAACAAAAAACTCATATTTCCGAAAACTATGTAATTAAATCAAAACAAAATAAATAACGGTTAAAAATAACTACGAACATAAACACTTCTCTTTTTGAAGCACAGCCAGCGCTTCATTGAACAACTGTTTTGACGTTTGTATCATTTCAGTCAAATGGTTGTAATCGTATTGTTTTTCTTCTTCCAACATTTTTAGTTTATCCTCTAGAATTTTTAATTTTTCTTCAGTCAGCTCTAGCCTGTATTTCAAATCGTCTTTATCCAGTTCTTCACTAGGTTGAGAATCAGAACCTGTTGTGCTATCACTACGTTTATCACCGCTCCCTTCAATGGACGACTGTTTTTTAACTACCGTCGAGGATCCGGCAAAATCGAAATGACCATCTTTTGAGACTGAAGTCTTCGATATCCTCGAACCTTTTCTGGAATCTCTCAGCGATCTTAATTCATCTTCCAAATTGGAGATTCTCCGCTCCAAACGTCTTTTCTTTTCTTTGATTTTCCTGTGACTGATTTCTAAGTCATCCCATTTGCGTCTTTCGTCGTCTAACCTCGAATTTAATACCACAACCAATTCAGACAGCATTTTTATTTCGTTGTCTGTTGCTGTCTTCATTGGAGTGAAGAATATGCTTTGTAGAGAGCATTCTTCATATCTAAGAAGCTGGGCTCTAAGTTCTTCGATTTTGGCAGCTTTTTCAGTCGACTGTTTTCGTAATGCGTCTATTTTAGCTGCGGTGTTTTGTGTAAGTTTTTGGTATTCACCAATTTCAAGGTGCATCTTATTCATTTTAGCCGTATTTTCTTTCAGGATGTCTTGATAATAAAGCTCTGACGTTTTGATTTGATTCTGAAAATAAAAGAAAAATAATGAAGTTGTAACTTGTGTCCGATCGCATTTTTTTAAACATTAATCATACATTTCTATAAGCATTAAATAGATAAAAAGCTCCGAAAGAAGAAAGATGCGTAGGAAAAGCTGGCGGGATGGTTTTAAGAGACTTTTATGGGAGGCTATCTAGAGAAAGGAACACACAGAGAACAGTGGAAAACTATTGGGAAGACCTGTGCTCAGCAGGGGGCAATAAAGTATGCAAAAAAAAGAAAACAATAGAATTCAATGCACAAAAATATTTTGTATGCTCACCCTTTGCTCATTAATCAATAAATCATCATGGCTGCTCTTTTCAACAAAAGTCTGCATCTTCTGCCTTATTGTAGTAGCATCGCATTCCAAATTTCTAATCCTGCATCTCGCTCCTTCTAGCTTCCTTTTCAGATCATGATTTTCTGCTTTAAAATATTCCATGTCCTTCATCGCCTGCTCCACTTCCTTCTTCCTTCTCTGTTCTATCTCGCGAATAACCTGTGAGAGGGGACATCATATCGTTCATCAAAGTATTCGCTACCTAAATACAAGGAGGCCAATTCTCGTTATTAAAAACTATCTAAACCTAGTCGCAATCTCATCGCAGCGGCGATCTGTCAAATGTGTAGCTTCTAAAAATATAGAAAGGAACTTTTGACAACGTAATCTCTGTCAAGAATGCCTTTCTTTATGCGAATCTTACTAAAAGTTAAAAGAATTGTCCCATTTTTTATGATTCGGTCTGAAAAATTCTCATGGATGTTCTCATAGAGGGGGCAGAGGGGTCTGTCAGACTCATACTGTCTAAAAATCACCCTGATGTTTCTTTCCCAACATACGTATGGGATATCCCGAAAGCGTACGCGCCTTCCGCGATACCCGACTGGTGCTGGCCCGTCTCTGCAGGCCTCCTAAAGTCAAAGGGGAAGTGAGGTGTCGTAACTCCCCCCGTGACATCAATGAACACTACACGCCTAGCTAGAACACTACACGCCTCCGCCGAGGCAAGAAAAGAAGAAAAACATTCCCAAGTCACTATGAGGATCTAGAATCTTGATACAAAACCTTAATCTTCATCATACCTGACTTTGATCCTTTCTCTTGGAATCTGGCACATCTATCTTCGGTTTCCCATTCAATTTATCCTCAAGCTCACTAACTTTAGCTTGCAGAAGTACAATTTGCTGCGCCCTGCCTCTCCAGCCAACCACATCATTCTGTAACTCCTTAATACTCGTGAATCTATCTCCTAACTCCTGCTGTAGTATCTTCGTTGCCATGAGAATTTCATTTTTTAGCTCCAGATTTCTGTTTTTACTGTCGTAAAGCTTTTTGTTGACTGAAGATAGTTTATTGTTTAATTCTTTCAGTTCATCAGGGCTTGCATCTATTGGTTCGTCTTTACACAAGCATATATCCAGCTTTTCATGTTCCTTGTTCAGCAGATCTAGCTGCATTACTTTTCTTTCCAAAGTTGCATTCTTTGTCTTATAGCCTTCTATCTCGGCGACCAAATGGCGATTCTGTTTGCAGAGATCAGTTATCTTTGCGCTTATAATACCGGCTGATTTTGAGGAAATGGCTGGGCCAGTACCGGATATGATGTCACGTATGCGTTGGTTTAAATCTGCTATTGTTTTGTTTAGCTCTTTCGCGTTTTGGTCTTTGAGGAATACGCATTTGCGTAGTTCATTGTTGTCGCATGTCATTACCTGAAATATAAATCATTATCGTCACATATCACTGCTATCGGAGAAGGAAATCTTTGTGAGGAAACCTTCTGATTAATTTAATATACTCGTAAGTTTAAAATTGTCAATCCGCCTTGACCGTGGCGATAAATTTGGGAACCTTCCCTATATGCCTGCCTTCCTTTGCCCTGCTTTGGCACAGTACTAGGCTGGTAGGTATTATTATTGTTATTATTGAAACAAATTATGAGAAATCTGAATGATACATAGTTAGTGCTTAGTGTTCTAAGTAAATGGAATATTTAGAACTAGGTACTTTTAAGCTTAATAACGAGAAGATTATGATGCCCTTTTTTTGACTCCTTCAGCCTTGGGTGGGGCGGAAGGGACTGTCAGACATTTACTGACTAAAAAACCACCCTGTTCCTTCTGTTGCCCTTTACGTTCCGGGGCCACGGTATCCTGGAGTTAAGGTTTTCCTCAATACTACCTACGTGTTGGATTGGAATTTTGTGTTTAAATGTAACTTTCACCTACTTTAAGTTGTTCCAGCAAATGCGCATTCAGTTCAGGAGGGTACAAGCTATCACCAGGCTCCGGCTTATCTAAAGCGGCCAGCATTTTGAGTTTCATCTCGTCAGTTTCATCAATTTTAGCGGCTATATCTGCAGCATGTTTTTCTTCTTTCACGTTATGCTTTGAGCGATTCGTTTTTGCTTTATCCGTCATT
Organism: Hoplodrina ambigua; assembly: GCA_949774945.1. Taxonomy (NCBI): domain Eukaryota; kingdom Metazoa; phylum Arthropoda; class Insecta; order Lepidoptera; family Noctuidae; genus Hoplodrina; species Hoplodrina ambigua. The sequence goes on from OX458991.1 coordinate 2,218,011, forward strand.
TTTTCTCGTTATTTTGTTGTATTTGAAACATAAATAAAGTCTCAGCATTGCCTCCATGTAAGAGAACTGACATAATGTGTATGTTGTTCGACTTTTAAAAATTATTATCTGGTTGTTGAAAGATGAACCTTTTGTACGACGTTCCTCCTCTTTTGTTGGAGTCTGACCAATTGAAGGTCACCGGCGGACCGGTCCGGTGGTTTGTGTTGGTCTAAGCCGTCTTATGAATAATCATGTAATAATTGCTTTGAAAGTGGATGGAACTAAAATGATATAAAAGGCCTAGTTTTAGCACTTTTCACTTGGTTGGATTTACCTATAATGAAAAAGATGCCATTATATTAATGGCTCCATATATACCTAGCTTAATCAACATATATCCATAGGATTTCAGTTACTAGAATAATCATTTCAATCCAAACGAAATAATATAAAACATAATCGGTTATTTTCGTGTAATAGAGCAATGTAAAATGTCAAAAGTGCCAACATTACAATATCAACTATCAACGTCAAATGAAATCACTGAAATCAGCCAGCTGTCAGAAAAGTGACAGCAGAAACGATTGATTTTTGTCGCAGTATTCGTGTTTTTATTAAATTAAAATTGTCTAAGTGCATTTCAGTGCAAGTTTTGGTAGCCTCCATGGACGTTTAGCAGTGCGGAAGCTGTTAAAACCATTTTATCGGTTGCTAAGTGTACTAGGCAGGTAATAAATTGATTTGTCCTTGGGTTTCAGGCAGATGATCATATGGAGTCATGTCTTATCATATTATTATGCTAACAAAACATCTTCGCGGTACATTTATGTGTTATTTATGCTATTACCTAACGTAGCTGTATGAAATGAGATTTGTCACATGATTATGTCTTCTAAGAATCTCATAAGGATGTTAAGTTTATAGGATTGAATAATTGTTTATTATTTGTCTTTTTGAGTGCTTTATCAGATTGTGAAGTGCTTCTGAATGTATAGATTACCAAAATCTCACATCTAACGCGATTATTCTGTTGTTGTTGCCTTTTTTTAAAAGGTACCTACAAATATCTTTGATTTTTTCTCAATTAATTACACGACATTTTATTGTACATCCAGTTAACGCCTCTTTTCTAAAAAAATACAATACAGAATGGTAGATAAAAGACAAAGTTTAATCTGTAATCTGTATTTTAAATAAATTGACTCACTTAATGAAATTATGGCTGTAAAATAGTCTTGTATAATATTATGTAAAACACATTGATTAAAAAACTGACAAGAAATATTTTCATCTTTTTTTGGACAATAGACAATTTTCTTTTTTTTTGGGACTAGGGAGAGGCCTAGCAGTGGAGAATGATTACATCATACATAATAATAGAGGCTCATCCATTAACATGAATAACTATTAAAATGTATAATTTAAATTAGGGCCCTTAATTAAATGATGTATGAAATGTTGTTTCTAAATTGGCACTAATTGAGATGACAAGAACAGCCCTAATACAATAATAGTGTATAATTCTTATCAATATTTAATCTTTTTGTTAGGTTTATTATGAACATTAGTAGGGCGCAAGAGCACCCCAACAAATTTTAATACAGGGCCCGCCTCAGGCGAGCTACACCATTGGTCAAAGCATTAATTTCAAATTAAACCATTAAAAGGCACTTTTAAATTGTCAAAATTATGTAGGTTAGGTTAGGTTGGGCTGTTTGCGCACTTAGCCTCTTTATTGGGCCATTATATGTGTCAAAATGGTGTAATATTGTTGATATTCTTCAGAAAGATCAGGTGCGCAGTATGCATAACCCGTATGCTTGCATGACGAGATGTATGAACATAGAGGCAAAAGGAGTATGTAAGGGTCGTAGCAGGTGGCATTATGTGGTTTCTGCCTTCCCCCATGGGAAAAAAGACATTAGTTTATGTATGTATGTAATATAGCTACAAAATTTTTTTTCCACAGCCATGCCGGGCACCAACCTCATAGTACCGGTTGTGCTATGGGGCAAGCACGCCCCCACGCACTGCGTATCCTCAGTCTACCTCTCCCGGGACCAGAAAACCCTTGTCACCGGCTGCTATGATGGACAGATATGCATATGGCAGGTGGATCCGGATAATTTGAAGATGACACCAAGGTGTTTGTTGGTTGGACATACCGCACCGGTTACGTGTTTGTCTCGGGCTTCTATTATTCAGGTGGGTCTATAGTTTTGGGTAGTTGAAACCGTTACTAAATAATTCCAAGATACAACATATTTATGGAACATTTTATTTTAGCTGTAAAACCCCAATTAATTTTTAATTAAATGTAATAATAGGTTTTAGTTGCTATAAAATTAACGCAAACCAATAAATGGCGTAACTTTGGACAGGTGAATAGATCGCGCGGTTATTCCCCTACTCGCTTCTTTCACTCAGTTCTAAGCAAGTAACAGAATCCATTATTTTCGGGAATCCCTGAAGCAAAGACGTATACGGTTGCTATAATAATATGTCTACAAATCAAAATCGACAATATTTTGTAGAAAATCCTAAAAAGTAGTAGAAGTAGTAAAAAAAATAATAAAGCTGACATAACGACCATCCAGAAACCATGTCATCAAAAATAAGCAAAGCAAAGACATCCCCACCCCCTTTAGTGCTTATGTAATACTTGGATGGGCTTCTAACCAGCAAATGGGAGACATCTTCCGTTTGATTACTTTATGTACTTACTTGTTTGTTGATGAGGAGTTCCAGAGTTTATCTCCGAACGCTTACATGCCTACATCAAGTCTCTACGAAATGAATATGGGAACCTCAGAAGTAAAAAGTCAACAATTTTATTTTATTCATTAATACCTATTTTATTTCTGTTTTCAGGATAACAATTTCATAGTTTCATCATCGGAAGCCGGTGAGATGTGTACTTGGGATCTTGTTGATGGTAAATGCAGGGAAAGCGTGAAACTGTCTCAGGTCCATACTAATATCCAGGTTAGTATATTTATGTACAGATATACTTAAATATACTGTACATAAATATTTATTATTTATTTATGTACAGATGAGGAGCTCGTGGCTAAGTAATAACAGCCGCACGGGTCGATCCGTCAGGTTAAGCTACGCTTGCCGGGGTTGGTCCGTGGATGGGTGACCATCTTTACATACCGAGACTCCTCCGTGCCTCGGAAAGCACGTTAAGCCGTTGGTCCCGGCTGTCATACGTGGATCTTCGTAGTCGTTACGGGTCGTCAAAAGCCCGAAAGTCTGACATCCAGTCTTACCTAGGGGTATCATATTACCCAGTTACTGGGTTGTGGAGGTCAGATAGGCAGTCGCTCCATGTAAAATACTGGTATTCAGCTGCATCCGGTTAGACTGGAAGCCGACCCCAACATAGTTGGGAAAAGGCTAGGCAGATGATGATATATTTATGTACAGATGGCTAATAGTCCGTGGTTCATAAGGAATTTTGTAAAAACCTAATTGAAAAGAGTGCAATGACAATGTGGTAATGTTGTCAGCCTTTTGGGCACTTGCGGGGCTTGTGTGTGTTGACAGCAACTCGGAAGAATTTTTTGATGCCCTATGAGGTTTCTCCTTTCTTCCTTTTTTATAAATTGTACTTATTTTATAATTATTCTTAGTCGCTTTGCACTCAGAGCAACTATTGCAGCAACTGGCAACTAGCTGTTTACATAAACTTGCAACTTGAGTTTCGAGTAGCAGCAACGGTTTTCAGTTGCCGCAATCGATGACTACGCTAGTTCCTAATTGCCGTAATTAGCAACTGTTAAATATTATACCGTTTACGCTGATCGCTGCGTAGATTTAGCAACTCGGCTATGAAAATTGCTCACAGATTGCCATAAAGTTGCGGCAACCGTAAACGTTATAGCAACTATCAACTTTTAGAGGAAACTTTTGGAGGAGTTGATAGTTGCCTCAACTTAAGTTGCTCCGTGTGCAAAGCACCCTAGGTTTTATCTTTAGTTTAATTATTGTATATTGTTTTAAAATGAATAAGTATAGACAAGAGATATATAATATTGACAATATGATTATTTTCAGGCATACCACATGTGCAACAGCGAAGACCTCCGTCTATTCTGCAATGGTTATTACGCAGAGATTCTGATCATGGACCCGTTCTCTTTAGAGATACTTTTCTCTCTCAGTTCAAAGATGAATCCTGATTGGATATCAGCTTTGCATGTGAGTAACTATGTCAGTATAATTTCATTTAAATATTACATTATTCTACAGCTCTGCCCTGTTGGTTTAGTGGTTGCAAAGCGCGACTGTTGAGCATGAGGTCTTGGGTTTGATTCCCAGGTCGGGTAAAGTGTTATTGGGTTTTTCCAACAGGAATTCCTTAGTAGCAGTCTCGGAGTCTGGATTTGTGCCTGGTCAATGACAATATAGTCGCCCACTATTAAATGGGATTTAAAATTATCTGGCGAAATGTGGGTGTACCTCTGCCTAACCCTTCAGGAATTACAGGCGTTATGTTATGTATGTTTAACGTATATAATTTTAATGTCTTAGTTTTAAAATGATTGTATTTAAGTATTCATGATCCTTTGCACCCGTAAAAAGTATTTTATAAATTTTCAGGTTCTCCGTCCTTCTTCAAGAAAAGATGATGTAGTGTTAGCTATCTCTATTACTGGCACAGTTAAGGTAAGTTCAAGATAATAATTACATACTAGTATAGGTGGTCAGGAAGGTCTAAATAGAGAAGTCATAAGAAAATATGGGTTGGTTTAATGCCAGGGGTATCCGAAATAGTAATTTTTGCAATTTTCATTGTTATGTTTTATTCTTTAAGATATAAATAAAATGATCAAAAATGAGGAATTTACGTTCAAGTAATACAGAGGAAAAAGTTCTGCATTTGACTTCCTCGTTGGTCTAGTGGTCGCAAGAGCGACTGCTGTGCATGAGGTCTTGGGTTCGATTCCCAGGTCGGGCAAAGTGTTTGGGTTTTTCCAACAGGAATTTCTCAGTAGCAGCCTCAGAGTCTGGATTTGTGCCCGGTTTGATGGCAATAGGCTCGCCCCCTATTACATGGGACTAAAAAAAAACATAACTGGCGAAATGTGGGTGTACTATTGGGTACACTTCTGCCTAACCTTTCGGGGATTACAGGCGTGATGTTATGTTATGTTGACTTGATTATTATCAATTACCTATGAAGATATAGAGGCTTGAGCATCCTAACTATTTAATCTAAAGACATTTTTAGTTGGTTTAGTGCCTTAAGTTGATTAAAATCTTGTTTTCATTCGATTTGAATTGGACAATTGGTACACTGCTATTTAAACATTGCACGGTGTACCCTTAAATTTTGTTTAAGGTTCAAAGTCAAAGTCAAAATGAACTCTTTTGCAGGTATGGTCCCTCCTAGGCCACGAGAACAAGCAATCAGAACCGATCTACGAGAACGAATCGAAACAAATCCGCTGTTTGAATGCGCTCTCTCTCAACTGTTGCGCGTACAATCAGAGGACTGTGCTCATTGTGTGCGCAAAATACTGTCAGATATACGATGCTGGTGAGTTTTAGTAAATAATCTACACTAATATTATAAAGAGAGAAGATTTGTATTTTTGTGTGTGTGAGAAGGTGTGTCTATGTATGTTTGTAATGAATAAGCTCAAAAACTTCTGTGCCGATTTAAAAATTTTGTTCACCATTAGAAAGCTACATTCGCCCTGAGTAACATAGGCTATATTATATTTTCAAAAAATTTAGGGATCCGTATGGAAAATCACGCGAACGAAATCGCGGGGAGAGTGCTAGTCTTACATAAACACTGTTAATAATAGCGCGAATGCTGCTGGTCTTGGGTGCGATTCCCAGGTTGGGCAAAGTGTTATTGGGTTTTTCCATCAGGAATTTCTTAGTAGCAGCCTCGGAGTCTGGATTTGTGCCCGGTTGATGGCAATAGGCTCGCCCTCTTATTACATGGCTCTTCTAAAAAGGCTATTGTTTTTTTTTTTAAAAAACAAACTTATAAACTGTAATACACAAACAGCCAGTAAAGGTAGCCTTTCGAACTGAGCGTCACAAACGCAGCGTCTATAGCGTCACCAACATCGCACTACAACAGCGGCACTGTGACGTCACTGACGCCGCGACAGTGACGCTGCGCTCGAATGACGTTCCCTAGAATTTCATACATTTGCATAGAACATCTATCTGTCGCACTGTCGCGGCGTCACAGCCGCGGCGCCAATGACGCCATAGACGCTCAGTTCGAAAGGCTACCTTAAGAAATGTAGGTGTACTAATGGGTACTCTGCCTAACCCTTCGGGGATTACAGGCGTGATGTTATGTTATGTAAATTAAATTTATCTCTTTACAGGAGACTTCTCAGTCCTCTGTTCGATCCAAGCGCCATCTGGTGAGCGTTGGATGTCCGGTGACTTTCTCGCTCCGGACAGAGTCCTCGTCTGCTCCACGGAAGGCAAAGGATATCTGTATAAACTACCTGCCAAGTAAGTCGTTGGGAACATGGTGTTATTGAATATGTGTGTCTCCTGGACTATGTTTGTAGATGGGGAAAATTTTAATTGACTATGACTCCTTGACTACATTATTAAAGGTAATAAGCTGAACTGATCATATGGTGATTCCTCGACTATTTGTGGATGGGGAAATCTTTAACTGACTGTGACTTCTTGACTACTTCACAAACACTTTAGGTAAGATGAACTGATTATATGGTGACTCCTGGACTATATTTGTAGATGGGGAAAACTAACTGACTATGACTCCTTGACTATGTTACTAATACACTAAAGGCTTCAAGTCGAAGCGAAGCTAAGCGTCTCTAGCGACATCTCTCGGACAGAATACGAATTAAAACTGACAATTCCTACATCGCGCTATCAAAGTAAGCCGCGACAAAAGCATTTATACTAAATCCCGACAACAACCGTCGGGCAGTAGCCACCCAGACACAACACCCGTCTGGTCGGAGGATCCTCCCGTTTCAACGGAGGATGAGAAACTTTACACCCTGTTTCTCATGCCTGCTGTATCTCATACAGGAATAAAGTTTAAAATACAATGGTGCCGATTCCCTTGTTCACAAACTAAACTAGAATTAGACTATTTCTATCTTTTTCTGTCCAATAAAACTAGAAAGAGACTAATGTAAATAAGAGCTGTCAAATTTAGTCAGTCTGACATATCCATACAGTTATAGTTGACATCTTAAAACGTATAGATTAAAAATACGGAAAAGTTCAAAGCAAAACTAATTTGACATCTCTAACATTACTTCTAAACGACACCGTCCTTTTCTTTCGCTGTATGTTAGTAAGAGATGTCAATTCTCTAAATTCAGTCTAGTTTGTAAACAATGGAATTGGCATCAGTATCTTTGTCAAAAGTCTAAAGTTAGAAGTCGTTTAGTAATAAATGACGTATTATGACATAGTTAACCTTGACTTACACTGACTCTTAGACTACAATCCTTAATAACATTGAATTTATGACTTATAACAATTAGTGTAAAGTTTAATTTTAACAGAATCGACTATAGATAAACTACGATAACTTGGCACGCCACTCTACAATTGAAAACATTTGAAAGTGTTTGTCAAAGTATATAAAATACTAACAGCGCATGTGTGTGTACTGAAACAGCTCTCGAAAAAAAACCAAATCAGCGATTTGTTGCTCGACTAGCGGCGTCATTGATTACTTTATTTTTAGTATGGCGCTGCACTGACATATCCTATGAAAATGACATGTGCGTTGTCTTGCGCGGTCGGCTATTTATGATTAGTTGACTAACAAATCTGCCGGCCGGCTACTGAAGATGAATACTTACAACTACATACAAACTCTTTCATAAGGATGTGACTACAAACATCGAAATAGTAACATGGAGGGGCGCGCTATGTTATAGTAGTTTATCTCTAAGCTATAAGGATTGTTTTACACTTAAAGGGGCGCTAACGAAAGCTAGTGTTTGAAATCTTGTTACATTATGAAATTTGAATAAGGTGTGCCTATTTGGGACTCGACGCTTGAATGAGATGCTAGTATATCTAATTTTACAAAGTCAAACTTAAAAACATTACCGCCATTTTAGGCAGTCGGTTAAAACTGAATAGAATATGTAGTGACATCTATCGATCACAATACGAACTAGAATTGTGTTTCGGAGTTAAATAGCAATCTTCTTTGATTATATGAAAGAATTCTCTTTCATATAATCAAAGAAGATCGCTATTTATCGCGATCTTTGGCCTCATTTACGGAGACGCGGGGAGACGCGCGGCCCGCACTGAATTCAAACAAATGGCGTTGTATTACTGCGTTTACGGAGAAGCGATTTTTGACGTACTAATTTTCGCGCCGTCTGACGCCACGCCGCACGCGCCGCGCGACGCCCCGCGTCTCCGTAAATGAGCCCTTAGAATTCTTTCACTAAATCTTAATATGTATAAATTAAGCGTCACGTTGTTTGTCCGGGATGGACTCCTAAACGACTTAACCGATTTTAATCAAATTTGCACACCGTCTGCAGTTTGATTCAACTTGAAAGATAGTATAGTTTTTATCTCAATTATTGGTCTTAATATTTTTTGATTGAAAACCTGAGCCACAGCAACGCGTTGGCCGGTCAGCTAGTGAAATAAAAAAAAAATGACATCGCATTTTGCCGACGGAAGTGGTACAAAAAGCATACCTAGATAATGTCTCTTGATTGACATCACGCTGACACTGTGTCAAATTGGCGCCGTGGCTATGGCGCCTAAAACTGAAAATTCCTACATAGCGCTATCATAGTTCGCCGCGACATTACCATGTATATAAAATCCCAAAAACAACCGTCGGGCAGTAGCCCCCCAGACACAACACCCGTCTGGTCGGAGGATCCTCCCTTTTCAACGGAGAATGAGAAACTTTACACCCTGTTTCTGATGCCTCTGAAAATAGCAATATAGTTAAGTTCAGCTTGTGCCGTGCTTCGGAAAGCATGTAAAGCCGTTGGTCCTGCGCCTGATCTCTCCCCAGTTGTCGGATTGCCGTCCCATCGGACTATGTGAGTGAGGGAAGAGGGAGTGCACCTGTGTTTGCGCACACACTTATGCTCTATAATATCTCCTGCGCCGTAACTGAAATCTGTGTAAAGCATATTATTGTAAAATCTAATAAGAAAACTTCTTAGAACTTATCTTCAAAATTAGATATAAAAAAACATTCTCATTCAAGCGTGTGTTCAAATATAGACCTTATAACTTAAGCTAAGAGTTTAGTTTCGATTGGCATGTCATTGGTTACAGTGTTATCATCATTAGATTCTCATTGAAGCACTATATGCCTATGTAATAGATATTTATTTGGATAATTAAAGGGGTTTTTCATAAACAATGTAAGATTTTTTGTGTTTTACAAGCTTTTGCCCGCGACTTCGTCCGCGTGGATATCGGTTATAGAGGTCATTAAAAACATAGACCCAAGGGCAATACAAACGAAGTGTTGCTAGGCAATTTGGGCTTCTCGGCTTCTCCCAGTCGTAAACATTCCTTTGTGCCTATTGGCCTAGTTCTGTTCTGTCTCCTGCTTGTTTGGAGGGAAGTGGAAATCATGATTTTTCTTACTTCTCCGCTGTTCTTTTCCAATACAGTTGAATCGTTTTCCCGGGACTCGTCGAGCTTCATTGCTTTGGCGCTTTTCTGGTTCTCGCCACTCTTGATTCTGGCATTTAGGAGTTGCAGAGACTGGGAATAGAGTAGCGGGATTGCCCAAAAAAATATGTTGAAGCACTCCGAAATGTTAGGAAAAAAAATGAATACATTGTTTTTGAATAACCCAAAATTCCGTCCACTAAAATGAAAATGAATAACTGCCAAAGGCAAAGCTTTACCCTTAAGCTACACTAAAAGCTATACCATACGATAATATATGAAGATATAAATATTTCTTTTATAGCAAACTGCGAGGACGGGCTATCAGTAGGTCAGCACATGTTTGTCTGTTTATATGTATTTTGTATGTAGATAGAGTTATTTTGCTAGCACTAATGTCAGCTTGTTTTTTTTTAGGTAGTTATTAGTTTTTTTTAGCTGTAGCCGTAACTTGTACATATTGGCTAAAAGTGCAGCAGTTTGTCTTGTGCAAGTATTCGTCGAACGCAATCTTTGAAAATGCGCAAACAGTGTGCTTAAACACTGGCAAAAAAGCGTATGGGCGAGTTTTCATTACGAATTTTTATGGGTAAAGAAAAAAATAAAGCAAAATGATTTTTTTTTGTACATGAGCTCAGTGGGCCAATTCTACTAACTACATGTCGTTCAAATAATTCGTTTAATCGCTTAAAACCCGGCTGTCATACCGGTTTGTCAAAACAATAGAAAATCATCGTGTTGTGTCATTGTGTCTCATTACGTGGGACTTGAGTAATTAAATTCTTGACACAATCTAGTGTCAAGAAAGCCAAATTTCGTAACTTTCAAAATCTAGTCGCAGTGTCAAATTAAATGTAGGATAATTGTATGGAACGCACTGTCCTTTTAGTCGGTATTAAAGTGCGCCCCTTTATTTGATGCGAACGTTTGACAAACGCTGGCATAAGACAAACAGTGCTTTTTAAATGAAAAAAATAAATTATAGCTCCGTATTATCGCCTTCAGTACGACAATATCTTAGTCTGTATGTAAAATATTTGAAGCCTTGTTGTACAGGGTTATTTTAAAAACATCGGCGACCTGAAAAGGGGTCATTGTACTCATCATTATCGACAACTTTTTCTATGTAAAAGTTGTTCATAATGATGAGTACAATGACCCTTTTTCAGGTTGGTGGTTTTTTAAAAATAACCCTGTATATATATTATTCTTAATTAGAGCGTATTATTTTAATTTGCATTGCACTATCATATTATATCCATCGATTTGTGTCGTAAAAGTATTTATTTTAAAGTTAGAATTAGGGTGAGGCCAAACGAGCGTAATTTTGTGAGTCGTGACTCGCAGAATTTCGGTCACAGAAATTCTGCTGCATTCGGTCTCATATAAATGTACTATTTGATTCACACGGCGACGCAAAATGAGTTGTCTGCCGACTCACATGCATTATTCGGACCGAATTGAGTTTGCGGGGGGCGAAGGGGCCGACGCACGTTGGATCTTAGCGTTAGATAGTAACTGAATAAAATGCGCTCGTCTGCCTTCCCAACAGAATTTTTTCCAGGCAGAATTTCTGCGACCGAAATTCTGCGACCGAAATTCTGCGACTCACGACTCACAAAATTACGCTCGTTTGGCCTCATCCTTAAGGTGCGTAATACTCGCAACTGGCTTGTATGGAATATGCAAGAAAGAGTACGAAACAAAACAAAAAAAAAAAAAGCTTTTAGTATACCTCTGGTTTTTGAAAGCCTGGGAACATGGGTTGGATGTCAAAGTCAAAGTCAAATCATTTATTTCAATTAGACCATTAAAAGGCACTTTTAAACGTCATTTACAAGAGAAAAGAATAAATATAACTGCCTCGTTGGTCTAGTAGTCGCAAGCGCGACTGCTGTGCATGAGGTCTTGGGTTCGATTCCCAGGTCGGGCAAAGTGTTATTGGGATTTCCATCAGGAATTTCTCAGTAGCAGCCTCCGAGTCTGGATTTGTGCCCGGTTGATGGCAATAGGCTCGCCCCCCTATTACATGGGACTAAAAACATAACTGGCGAAATGTGGGTGTACTAATGGGTTCACCTCTGCCTAACCCTTCGGGGATTACAGGCGTGATGTTATGTGTTATGTGTGATTTTTTTAGGAAAGTTGTTTATCATCAATACAATCATATGTTCAAGTTTTAATTACTAATTTTACCAGTCCACCTATATTGAAACGGCTTTCGAAAACCGAGGTAAAGTTTCGTAGTTCACGCCTACCCTTTAAGGGATAAGGCATGATATTTTAGTTGTATTATAAAGATAATTAAACGCAAAAAAAACCGATCATGTAGAACGAATATATTTATTTTTTATTTAACTAATTATTATGTTGTATTGTACGTATATTGTTGTGTGGTTATGTAAAAGATGACTCTTTTAAATAAATCTGTGTTGTTAGGTCCCATGGGATGTTTATGATGCCTAAGGGCTAGTGTAGACAGGACAGGAATATGCTGAAGTAGTATTCGTTGATTGGGTTTGAGTCAATTTAGCCGTCGTGCCCTACCACCTGCACCATCCAAGACCTTAATGAGGCCAATGACAGAGCTGTACAGGTTGCTCAATATTGGTCGGACAAAATTTGGACAATCGACACAAGAAGAAGAAGATTCGTTCATTAAGCGTAATATATTTTTTTAAATGTTAATTATTGTTGGTCCCGGCTGTCATACGTGAATCTTTGGCAGTCGTTACGAGTCGTCAGAAGCTTGAAAGTCTGACAACCAGTCTTACCAAGGGGTATCATATTACCCAGTTACTGGGTTGTGGACGTCAGATAGGCAGTCGCTCCATGTAAAATACTGGTATTGAGCTGTATCCGGTTAGACTGGAAGCCGACCCCAACATAGTTGGAAAAAGGCTAGGCAGATGATGATGAATTGATAATTAACTTAATGATAATAATATCATTTATTTATTGGACTTAAAACAAGGTTGTACAAATGTACACGTTAAGGAGAGGCAAAACGAACGTCATTTTGTGAGTCGTGAGTCGCAGAAATTCTGCTGCATTCGATTTCATACATAGTCCTATTTGATTCATACGGCGACGCAGAATGAGTTGTCTGCCGATTCACAATTATTCGGACCGAATTGTGTTTGCGGGGGGCGAGGGGACCAACGCACGACACAAACGTCAGCTATAAACATTGGATAGCGTTGGCTGGTAACTGAATAAAATGCGCTCGTCTTGGCATCCCAACAGAATTTCTGCCCGGCAGAATTTCTGCGACTCACAACTCACAAAATTACGCTCGTTTGGCATCACCCTAATTCATACGGCGACGCAAAATGAGTTGTTAGCCGACTCACATGAATTATTCGGACCGCGTTTTATATAATTTTGCACACGCTCAATGTTAAACCTTTTACAATTTATAATGAACTAAACTGTAATAGAGATATCTATTACAGTTTAGTTCATTATAAATTAATCAATGAAAAATACTACAGCATATTACTGTTTTGGTGACGCTAACCTTAGATAGACAAATTGAAAAATAAAAAAACTTTTCCTTTAAAAACATTAAATCTTTTTATACTTACCAGTTTAAAAAATTGCATGGTACCTAATAAATACCATATTTTTATTGGAAAATTTGTATATTTTTTGCTGTTATTCCCTCTCCAAATAAAAATATTCTTAATGAAATGTTGTAAATTGATGTATTGAACAAGATATTCGTTATGTTATAGTTCAGTGCCAGACCACAAAGGATTTCATGGTCCAACTGTCGACCATGATAGTCCTGTACTGTTTGGGATTCTTGCACATCCTGATAATAAGGTAAACAAAATATTTATTTATTTATTTAACTGTTTGTTTGCTGCAGGCAGGCAGGCAAGTACCAATGTGACTTTTAATTCACGTACTTTCTAAGTTTGACTGCCTCGTTGGTCTAGTTGTCGCAAAGCGCGACTGCTGAGCATGAAGTCTTGGGTTCGATTCCCAGGTCGGACAAAGTGTTATTGGGTTTTTCCATCAGGAATTTCTCAGTAGCTGTCCTGGAGTCTGGATTTATGCCCAGTTGATGGCAATAGGATCGCCCTCTATTACATGGGACTTAAACATAATTGGCGAAATGTGGGTGTGCTAATACGTACACCTTTGCCTAACCCTTAAAGGATTACAGGCGTGATGCAAGTGTTACACATACAAATTTGAACGTTAATTTAAATCGAATAAGGTTCGTATTTGTAGAATCGTTACAAGATTGGCCAAACTTTCTCTTTCATAAATGCATACATAACCTGCTTAGACCGTCTTTCTGTCTTGGTCGTAAACTAAAATTCTCTTCCACAGCTCCTCTCGTGTCCTCCGGCCATGCGATTCGTGATAACATCAGTCGGTGGTAAACAACGGCGCTTGCTGCTACGCGGGGACTCAGCTGGAGTGGTCTCCGTATGGAATGTTGACGACGCTGTGCATCCTACGCCGCATAAGACGCCTAGTGAGTTGTTATAGAATTGGGTAATTTCGACAGTGGGGTAATTTTGATTGTGGGGAAATTTTGATTGTGGGGTAATTTTAATTGTGGGGTAATTTTGATTGTGGAGTATTTTTGACTGTGGGGTAATTTTGACTATGGGGTTCTTTTGACTATGAGTGATATGGGAACGGAAGTACAGGTGTTCTATTTTTGTATGTATGTCGCAAGCGCGAGTGCTGAGCGTGGCGTCCTGTGTTCGATTCCCAGGTCGAGTAAAGTGCTGTTGGGATTTCCCATTAGGAAGATAGCAGTAGCAGCCTGGAATAAGGAAGTTGGTGTTGTAACACACCTGTGCCTCGGAAAGCACGTAAACTTTCCCCTGGTCGTGTCGGATTGATGTTCTTTTATTCAAACTGTTTTCTGTTGTCTGCAGCGCACGCGCCGATAGTTATGACCAGTTTGGATATAGCGTGGGAGGATATGAACCCTAGTCCTGTCGGTATACTAGACCAGTTGAACCATCCTGAAGAACAAGGTGAGTTCCACATTTAAATTTAAATAAAAACCGTTATTTTTTACTTTTTTATATTTTTTAATAAGAGTAAACAACAAACTCTTCATCTTTATGATATTATTATTACTAATGTTACAAAACCGAATAGTTTGTTTGTTTGGTTGCGCTGACCGTCGAAACTACTGTAGCGATTTAAAAAAATCAAAAATTCTGATGCTGAATTTTTTTTGGATCGGAATAGTAGTTTTGGAGATTAGTGTTTTTATTCATATAGATTTATTTTACATTTAAGTATTTATAATATTTTATCATTTATTAGGAAAGATAAGAAGGAGGAACAGAGTAGTACAAAGTAGTAAGTACAATGGAAACGTTTGTTTAGTCTAACAAAGTGTTCAAATTTACCTGCAAGTGTTTAACAAGGAGTTCCAGAGTCTACTAACAGTTTTGATAATGAGTTAATTGGTAAATAACACCTACGAAACGAAGTTAAAAAAAAAATGAATCGTTTTAAAAATTACATCTTGTACAAAGATTGTTTTGTTTAAAAGCATTGTGATGGCCCAAAGGTAACAAACAAACAAACAGACAGACAGAGTTACTTTCACATTCATATTAGTGTGGATTAATGCTGATTTTATTAACAGTTTGTAATTTTTTGTGAAATTTAATGACTTGTACTACACTGTAAACAACGTTGAACAACAATTGTGCAACATTAAGGAGGCAAGGAAAGATAGTCTCAATCTGTCAAAAATCCTTATTTCAATTTGTTTTCACATAGACTGTCGCTGAAATGAGATTGTAAAAAGATTTTTAATGTTGTTATTATTTTTGAATGACTTCATCAAATTTAAAAAAAAAGTCTTGTTTCTTAAACAAAAGTTGAGAAACAATCGTAAAACATTGTTTCCGCAACACGTAAACATGTTTTTGAAACATTTTTGAGCTTTGTTTTCGGTGTATACTTTTATTTATTAAAAATGTAGTTTAGTTTAACATGCATACTAAGAGGCCCTTTTTATTTTTTGTGTAAATTAAATTTTATGTTTGTTCCAGAAATAAAGCTGACAGCTTCAATATACTTGTTAGCGGCGAACCGTTTGGTAGTCGGCAGAGAAGACGGCTCCATTGTTATAGTGAATGCAACACATACCGTGCAGCTGCAACTGTTGCATGGCAATCATCAGCAACTTGATGGTAAAAATCATGTTACACTATTATTTATCTTGCATTCCTTTGACAGTATTATGTTGTTGAGCAAGTATGGTGATCAATGCTCGTGCCTTCTCTGAATGAGAAGAGGCCTTTGTCCTGCAGTAGGACAGTAATAGGCCGGTATTATGTATTTGATGAGCTGGTATTACGTCAAAACTATATATATTTGAACATATTTTAACTTTTAAATTCTTAATTTGTCCTTTTAATTATTATGATTAAAAGGCACAAACAGACATAAACATACATTGGATTCACGTGCCATGTCGTGTATGATTTCGTAAACAAATGTTGTAAACATTGATTTTAAAAGAGTACGTATGGAGTTTCTTGCCCATTCTTCTCCATACAAAACTACCTTTTGGAAGGGGCAACTAGATTCAATCCTATTTTGTTTTTTGTGTCGACGTTCAAAAGTGCCTTATTGGCCTAATTGAAATAAATGATTTGACTTTGACTTTTTTTATATTTTTAATTGGTATTGTTACAGATTGGCCTCCACACCAGTTGCTGCTAGGCCACAACGGACGAGTAAACTGTTTGCTGTACCCGCATCACGTGCATCAAAGGTTTCATCATTATTTCAAACAAACTTTCAAGTTTTTTTTTTACGAAATAAATGAACCAATTTTAATGAAATTTCCTACACATAAGTAGGATACATAGGTCTAAAAAGTATGTTAAGAACATTTTCGAAATATCTTATTTAAAAGAAGATAATTAGAAAACTCTGTTTCTATGAAAATATTAAATTTGCTCGAATTTAGCTGTTGAGTGAGGAATGAGGTTATACGGGACCGTTACGGATTAAAATAAGATGTAGTGACAAATATAGAAAAGGGTATGCTTAGATGGTTCGGTCATGTTGAGAGAATGAGTGAAAGACGATTGGCAAAAGGTATTTATATGGCAGAGGTGAGCGGCAACGCCGGGAGGGGTCGCCCTAGGAAGACCTACACTGACCTTATTGGTCCTTCAGAAAGGTCAGGTGCGGAGTACTCGTAACCGGCGTGCTTGTTTGACGAGATGTATGAACGTAGATGAGGCGAAAGGAGTATGTAAGGATCGTAGCAGGTGGCGTTCTGTAGTTTCTGCCTACCCCCATGGGAAAAAGGTGTGAGTTTATGTATGTATGTTAGCTATAACACAATTTTTGAGGTGCAGATAATGACGATGTCAATTTTTTTAAATTGATTGTAATAATTAACAACTAGTGACAAGCCCCGGCTTCGCACGGGTGTAATGTAGATACATACCTTCCTCTTGAATCACTCTATCTATTGATGATAACCGCATTAAAATCCGTTGCGCAGTTTAAAAGATCTAAGCGTACAGATGACGTGAAGCGACTTAGTTTTTAATCCCCGACACAAAAACGACGGGGTGTTATAAGTTTGACGTATCTGTGTGTGTGTGTGTCTGTGACATCGTAGCTACCGAACGGATGAACCGATTTTGATTTTGTTTTTTTTTGTTTGAAAGGTGAATTAGTCAGGAGTATTCGTAGCTGTTTGATGTAAATCGGTCCAAGATGGCCGCCGTCACGGTTTTTTTTATTTTTTTTTTATTTTATACTATGTAGAGATTTTTTTTTTTCCATCAGATACGACAAATCCCATCTGGTGTCTGGAGGCATAGACTTTGCAGTTTGTCTATGGGATCTATTCAGCGGTGCGTTGCTGCATAGGTTCTGCGTACACGCCGGTGAAATTACACAGTTGATCGTACCTCCACATAATTGTAGCGTAAGTATTAAAAAAAACATTGACGTAACATCACGCCTGTAATCCTCCCTAAGGATTAGGCAGAGGTGTACAATTGCTAGCAAACAATATTGTGGATTGACTGCCTCGTTGGTCTAGTGGTCGCAAGCGCGACTGCTGTGCATGAGGTCTTGGGTTCGATTCCCAGGTCGGGCAAAGTGTTACAGGGTTTTTCCATCAGAAATTTCTCAGTAGCAGCCTCGGAGTCTGGATTTGTGCCCGGTTGATGGCAATAGGCTCGTCCCCTGTTACATGGGACTAAAACATAACTGGCGAAATGTGGGTGTACTAATGGGTACACCTCTGCCTAA
Organism: Hoplodrina ambigua; assembly: GCA_949774945.1. Lineage (NCBI taxonomy): Eukaryota > Metazoa > Arthropoda > Insecta > Lepidoptera > Noctuidae > Hoplodrina > Hoplodrina ambigua. Next base: position 2,235,915 of record OX458991.1, read on the forward strand.
CCCCTCGGGGATTACAGGCGTGATGTTATGTATATAATGTTTTTATTGTGGATGATTGCCACCCTTTTTAAATGGATGACGATTTTTGTTATAGCCCCGCATACAAAAATGCATCTGCTCCGTCGCTTCGGACCACAGCGTGACGTTACTCAGTAAGTACAAAATGACGTGATTAACTTGAGTTTGATGTGGCAGTGGCTGTGTATAGATAAACTACTATGACATGGCGCGCCCCTCCACAAATTCAAAACGTATGAAAGTATTTAGTATGATGAAAGTATTTGACGGGCCTGTTGGTCTAGTGGTTAGCGGCCCTGACTGCTAAGCCGGAGGTCGTGGGTTCGATTCCCACTCAGGACAAACTTTGTGTGATGAGCATGATTGTTAGTTCTGTGTCTGGGTGTGATTTATCTATAATATGTATGTATTTATAAATTATATAAGTATGTATATCAGTTGTCTGGTTACTATAACACAAGCTCTGCTTAGCTTGGGATCAGATAGCCGTGTGTGAGTTGTCCCAAGATATTTATTTATTATTTATTATTATTTACAAGACTCACAACGCATATGTGCGTACTGAGACGGCTCTCGAAACAAAAACAAATCAGCGATTTGTTGCTCGACTAGCGGCATCATTGATTACTTATTATTATTAGTATGGCGCTGCACTGACGTACTCTATGAAAATGTCACGTGCGTTGTCTTGCGCGGTTGGCTAGTTATGATTAGTTGACCAACAAATCTGCCGGCCTGCAACTGAAGACGAATACTTACAACTACATAGAAACTCTTTCATATGGATATGACTACACACATTGAAATAGTAATATGGAGGGGCGCGCTATGGTATAGTAGTTTTTGTCTAATTCTCTGCTTCGCTGTGTGTCGTGGGTTTAATTACCGTACGAAACAAATATTTGTATGGTAATAGCAAACTGACGTAATTTATTTGCCGACTAATCAGACTATTTTTAATTTTAAAGCAATTAGAAACCTAATTGTAAAAAACTTGTACAAAGAAACACTGAATAACTGCCAATATACATTTAATCAAATCGGAGGAGCTCGTGGCTAAGTAATAACAGCCGCACGGGTCGATCCGTCAGGTTAAGCTACGCTTGCCGGGGTTGGTCCGTGGATGGGTGACCATCTTTACACACCGAGACTCCTCCGTGCCTCGGAAAGCACGTTAAGCCGTTGGTCCCGGCTGTCATACGTGGATCTTTGACAGTCGTTACGGGTCGTCAGAAGCCCGAAAGTCTGACAACCAGTCTTACCTAGGGGTAAGCCGACCCCAACATAGTTGGGAAAAGGCTAGGCAGATGATGATACATTTAATCAAATACTTTACATAAATTCAAATAAACACGTGTAACGGTATTCTAACCTCCAAACATAATCACAATATTCGAACTTTATATAGAGATGTTGTGCACACTGTATTCGCCAACAAAGTGCCAGATCTCTCGACAGTTTAATATTATGCACAGGCTAGTGTCACCCCACCACTGCTCCGGAAGTTTGCAACGGACCAATGGTAGCGCGACACCAGTGTTGCCAAGCAAAATAAATAGCGTATTTAATCAGACACAAGTTTTTTAAGCAAATAAATCGACTATTACTAAAATCATAATTCCACTGACATTAAACTAATTATAACTATTTCTCAATACTCAATACTCAATACTCAATATCTTTATTGCGTACCATAATGTATTACAAGATGGAATAATTAGATTAGTCACAATTATGGACCCTGTCGGGCACAGCATAGATTAAGTAGGAGAGAGGAGATAGAGCGTTGAGTGTTTGGATTTGAATATCACCGTTATTAATTAGTTAAGGATTTTATCCTTTTTTATAAATATATTTATTTGAATATCTTTTAATGTTGATTCGTGTTATATTTCTGGTAACTATTTTTATTTTTGGATAATTATTTATCAATATTGTTTAATTAATTATTATTTACTAATTATATTTGTTGTCCTACCTGTTTTAATTCATTATTTATTTGTTGTATTTTATGACTTTCTAATATTTGGAATACTTTACTATTCATTTGAAATGAACATAAATGTACGTCCATTTTCGAAGTGACAACATAATTGAATTTTAGGTTTAAAATAAGATTGTTTTTTTAATGCTGAATTTTTCAGTAATCAGGTCTCTTTTATCCAAAGAATAAATATGACAGTTTGACATATTTTCTATACCAAAGCTGTTAAACAGCCATATTTAATCCTCCCTATTGAGTTAACTGACGATTGAAAAATTAGCCCTTAGTAAAGTTGAGTCTTGAAATTTTCGATTACATACATACATAAACGCACGCCTTTTGTCCATGGGGGTAGGCAGAAACTAAAGAATACCACCTGCTACGATCCTTACATACTCCTTTCGCCTCATCTACATTCATACATCTCGTCATACAAGCACGCCGGTTACGAGTACTCCGCACCTGACCTTTCTGAAGGACCTCCTAACCTTTCTGAAGGACCTAAATTCTCGATCAATTGCATGCATTTGCATGCTTTAGTGAAGGCAGAAAGTATAAGGACCACTCAATCTGTTACATCTCAATAATGTACCTACTTTCTGTGCAATAAACAATTATTCTATTTTCTATTCTATTCTATTCTATTGTATTGTGTCAAATATTCTAATTGCATCTGGCACACAAATTTCGACTCTAATTGTAAAGTTTTTAAGTTCATTATCAATAAATGAATAACTGACTCACTATCTTTTTTCCTGCCAGGTCTAACAGAACGGAAGTGCGTGACCCTTGCTTCCCGCCACCTGTTCCCCGTGCTGACCATCAAGTGGAGGCCGGCAGACGACTTCATGGTGGTCGGCTGTTCCGATGGCACGGTGTTCGTGTGGCAGATGGAGACGGGGCATGTCGACAGGGTGTTGCATGGTGAGTGGTTGGTGGTAGCACCACTATAAACGAGCTACTATAATTAACATAACATCACGCCTGTAATCCCCGAAGGGTAAGGCAGAGGTGTACCCATTAGTTCACACACATTTCGCCAGTTATGTTTTTTTAGTCCCATGTAATAGAGGGCGAGCCTATTGCCATCAACCGGGCACAAATCCAGACTCCGAGGCTGTTACTGAGAAATTCCTGATGGAAAAACCCAATAACACTTTGCCCCGACCTGGAAATCGAGCCCAAGACCTCATGCACAGCAGCCACAATGTGGCTGCCAGCGTAATGTGGGTGTACTAATACACTTCTGCATAACCCTTCGGGGATTCCAGGCGTGAGGTTATGATGTTATGTATTTTTTTGTTGTAACGGCCATTGTAAACGTACGGACAGACACTGGAGTCTTGGTAATAGGGTACCGCTTTGTACCCTTTGAGTATCCCAAATTGAGATTAAATTATTTCCGTTTTCATCCAGGTATGATAGCCGAAGAAGTTCTGGCGGCGTGTGATGAAGCGTTAGCTGATGACCTTGGGGGGTCGCTGTCTACTGGCTCCAGCGATGGACTTGCCAATCCAGCTGTGCACTTCTTCAGGTATTGTGGAATTGAGTTTATGAATAACGCGTTGAGCTATTTTTTGTAGGGGCAAATATTTGGTTTTGCATCACCGACATGCTAAAGGGTACGCGTTACCGATATGATTGTGAGGACGCATCACCGACGTTATAATATTACCGCGTCGCCGACATGATTACGTGTCCTTGTCACCGACATGCTAACGTGTCTCCATCACCGACATGGAAATATTGATGTGTCACCGACATCCTAATGTGTCCGTGTCACCGACATGCATATGAGGCAGCGTCACCGTCATCGTAATGAGACCACGTCACTGACATGCTAATGTGGCAGCGTCACCGTTTTTATTTCTGTCGTCAACCCTCATGAAGGCCTATTTTGGTAAATAAAGCCTAAAACTGGTTTCGTCACCGACACGCTAATGAGTACGCGTCACCGACATGCGAATGGGAATTTTTGCCCTAAAATACCACGATAACATAATGTTTTTCTTATTCCTCACAGAGGTCTTCGTCACCGTAACCTGACAGCAATGCGCGCCGCGACTGCCCGCGGGCTGGCGGCGCTGCAGCACAGCGGGCCGGCCGGGGCCGCCGGGCCGCTGGCCGAGCCCGCGCGCGCCCGCCGGGCTCAGCTCACCGTGCAGGGCTTCCGGAGCAATCCTGCTGGTAAGGCATAAGTATACAGCCCATACAATAGTGCATCAGGATAGGCACTTAACAGAGATCATATTGTATTGAAAACTTCTTAAAAGTTCGATTTAATTCATTTTTATTATTTTTTTACTGCCTCGTTGGTCTAGTGGTCGCATAGCGCGACGATTTCCAGGTCGGGCAAAGTGTTATTGGGTTTTTCCATCAGGAATTTCTCAGTAGCAGTCTCGGAGTCTGGATTTGTGCCCGGTTGATGGCAATAGGCTTTATCTATTGCATGGGACTTAAACGTAACTGGCGAAATGTGGGTGTACTAATGGGTACACCTCTGCCTAACCCTTCGGGAATTATAGGCGTGATGTTATGTTATGTTATTTTATTTAGCATAACGGCGAAATATAGAAGACTTGATGAAGATTTGCTGAAAATTTTTATGAAAATTAATTGTTTGTTTTTATTTCCCAGACCCTGAGAGCCACATCTTATTCTTCGATATCGAGGGTCTGATAGTGGAGCTCCTCAGTGAGGAGTATTCTGCCATGAGTCCTGCTAGTTTGGAGGTAAATATATTAAACTATTACTTGCTAATTCGTCCGTGTGCATTTTTGCAGGGGATCTTACGGATCCAAAATTTTGTATACTAAATATTGCCTATAGTAGTCAAAAATAACGTAGCTTCCTATAAGTGAAGGATTTTTTACAATTGGACCAGAAGTTCTGGACATGAGCGCGTTCAAACAAAAAAAAACGAACAAACAATAAAACTCAGATGAAATATTAGGATAGACTAGCTTATGGTCGCGACTTCGCTCGCGTCAATGTCGCTTAGCACGGTTTTTTTTGTACAGATTAAATTCCTTTAAATATCAGTCATTAAAGTCTTTTCAATATCAGTCCAGCCGTTTCGGTTTTAAGCAGCAACAAACAAACAGACAGACAAAAATATAAAACTTGTTTTTTTCGTGTTAGTTACCTTGTAAACATTCATATAGTAAAAAGCTGTTATTATAATAACTGACTGCCTCGTTGGTCTAGTGGTCGCAAGCGCGACTGCTGTGCACGAGGTTTTGGGTTCAATTCCCAGGTCGCGCAAAGTGTTATTGGGTTTTTCCATCAGGAATTTCTCAATAGCAGCCTCGGATTCTGGATTTATGCCCGGTTGATGGCAATAGGCTCGCCCCCTATTACATGGGACTAAAAACATAACTGGCGAAATGTGGGTGTACTAATGGGTACACCTCTGCCTAACCCTTCGGGGATTGCAGGCGTGATGTTATGTATGTATGTTATGTATAATAATTATTACAAACATACACTATTCAGTTTTTTATTTATATAGATTAAAATTATGTATTTTCTTGTAGGCCGCCGGTTTGATAACGAGCGAGTACATGAAGGTAGCAGCCCTGACGCAGTCGGCCAGCCCGGACGCCACCAAGAGGATATCAGGTGATTGTTTAAAGAAATATCTACTTTAATGTTTTGTAAACTAAGTTCATTTTTGAATGACACATAGAATTGATAAAAAACAAATTTGAATCGCAACTCATAGAAATATTATCTTTATATTCTTACATATTGTGTTCATTTTTAAATTACAAAACTATCATCAAATCTTCAAAGATCATTCAGAACGACAAATATTGTCGGAAAGAGACAGTTGACATTAGCAGAAATATCAACTTTACATCTTTGTAGATTAAGTCGATTTTTGAGTATTCAAAACATTAAATCTATTTATTTGTCAATTAAAGTCATTTTTGAATGACAAAAGAGTACCATTAAATCATTGTAACATATTATAAATAAAAATCAACTCTAATGATTTGTCATTAAATTCATTTTTGTCAAAAAGATCCACATTAAAATTACAACAAATAAAAATATCCACTTTACCGACTTGTATATTAAGTTCAATTCAGAATAACAGAAATCCATCATCATATTTAATATAGAAAACTGTTTTTACACATGCTTACACTAACGGATAGACTTCTTTGGTCGAGTCAAAGACAAAGCCGGAGATATGGAAAGGATATTAAAAGAAAAAGATAAACATGGTAGGTATATATTTAGAAAAAAAATAATTTTCATCTTTTTCATCGTGTGGGCAGTAAGGTCTTACGACCCCACACACCCTAGTGTCAGAGTTTCTAAACCGCCTCAAGGGCCTCTGACATGGTTTGAGTGGAACAGTAAGTCCAGGTTTCCGCACGATGTTTTCAAGATAAACTTTAGAAAGTACATATGAATTGGAAAAGTCACATTGGTACTTGCCTGGATTTGCACCCACAACCTTATGCATGAGAGGCGGCCTTAACCACTGGGCCATCACGACAAACAAAGTATAAATATTTTTATAAGATGATGATAAACCTCGACTTGATGACTGCCTCGTTGGTCTAGTGGTCGAAAAGCGACTGCAGAGCATGAGGTCTTGGGTTCGATTCCCAGGTCGGGCAAAGTGTTATTGGGTTTTTCCATCAGGAATTTCTCAGTAGCAGCCTCTGAGTCTGGATTTGTGCCCGGTTGATGGCAATAGGCTCGCTCCCTATTACATGGGACCTAAACATAAATTGTCAATTTCTAGATTAAAAACTTGTTTTTTGGGTTAAGCTTTTGCAAACAAATTTTATTTAATGAACCCTCACTTTCGCAGGAATAAATAGTTTTTTTTTTTTCTTTTACTAGTGGGTACACCTCTGCCCAACCCTTCGGGGATTACAGGCGTGTCGTTATATAAGGTTCATAAACATAACAACATAACATCACGCCTGTAATTCCCGAAGAGTTAGGCAGAAGTGTACCCATTATTACACCCACATTTCGCCAGTTATGTTTTGTAGTAATGTTTGCCAGTTGTGTTTGTTGTTTGTTTGTGTTGTTTTATAAGGTTCATATTCGTATGTTATGTGAAAATTAATGGAAAATTTCCTCTACAGGTATTCTGGCTAAAATGAAGGAAGGCGCGGAGAATATGCAGACTAAATTGCAGGCCAAGGCTGAACAGCTTAAGGGTCATATTGAGGCTAAAGGTAGGTTGTAGGCTTTTACAGGTGCTGAAGTTCAGGGGTTCATAGGAGGAGATAGGAGAAGATTATGCTGAAGGTAAATACGTTCATGTTTGAAATGGACTCAGGAAAAATTACGGTTACTTTTAAAATTGACTGACACCCTATAGTCCCTGACACGTGAAGCTATAATTTATGTAAATAAAGAAATTCTACTACGTTACGTAGCGACAAAACAATCGACAACAAATTATCCAAAATTGAGTAAAATTGCTTTGTTTATACGAGTAGTCGATTACTGACTGAAGGATTAGGGGGAGCGGGTACGTCAACCCCCCTCCTACCACTTTACGAAATTAAACATATCGTGAGAGGTATTGTTTGAAAACGCTTTCTGTAAGGATTACAAACATTAACACACAAGCTCTAAAACAATAAAAATAGCTTTTTATTTTTTACAAAAAAAAAGAAAAACCGCCTTTAAAAATTAAAAAATAAAAATTTACTTTAGTTTTGGAAGTCGGTGGCAATACCTACATAACAAAAAACAAAACCAAAGCCGCCGACTTCGACCTGTGTATCATGCTTATGTGTGTTCATCAAAATCGGTTCATTTATTTCGAAAAATAAGGTTTGAAAGTTTTTATGAAATGCCGTAAGGTGTAAACACTTCTAAACTATGGTTATTTTGTCCTTATCTGTAAGTTTACGTTAAATGGTCACTGATTTATGCGTCAATAATTTAAAGGCCTGAGATAAGGTAGGCCAATTTATGTACTAAATTAGATTAGCTGAATTGTAGCTGGAATTCAAGTCTTAAGTATTCGAGTACGATTTGTACTGGCGCTAGATTGTGGTAGAGATAAACTTCAGTAACATGACGCGCCCTTCCACAATTCAAAACGTTTGAAAGTGTTTGTAATAGTATTAAAAAGACTCACAACGCATGTGTGCGTATTGAGACGGCTCTCGAAACAAAAACAAATCAGCGATTTTTTGCTAGACTAGCGGCGTAAAAAATTACTCTTTATTATTAGTATGGGGCTGCACTGACATACTATATGAAAATGAAAGGTGCGTCGTCTTGCGCGGTCGGCTATTTATGATTAGTTGACTAACAAATATCCTAGCCTGCTACTGAAGACGATTACTTACAACTACATACAAACCCTTTCATACGAATGTGACTACACACATTGAAACAGTAATATGGAGGGGAGCGTCAAGTTATAGTAGTTTATCTCTACTAATAGAGCTAATTTTTTTTTAATTCATTCCGTGGCTTCCGTCGTTCGTGGGCACTTACTCAAGATGCCCAATAGACAATAATAACAAAAATATGATGGAAATAAGCAAATAGAATATAATTAAAAATAAACCTGTGGTAATAAAATAAAAAATACAATTACTTTGCTATGGTTGATGAAAATCGGACCAAGATGGCCGCTGTCGGGGGTGTTAAATTTTTTTTATTTAATTTTTCACTCATTATTTTCTAAACATTTACAAAATTTGATGACGTTTTTCCCAATCTCAAAATCTAAGGTATTTTACTTTGGACCTACGCACTAGTTGCCCAGGTAACCTAGGTATTACAGCGACAAGTCTAGACTCGTTTAGGCGTGGTTGACAGCCTTGTATTGTTACGACCGGTTTGCCCACGGTAATGTATGCGTGTTACGGTGCAAGTGGGAATGATATATGCTGGAAAGTTTGGGAAATGTCTGAGTGATTTGTGCGATTAAAAATATATGTAGAACTGCTTTATTTGTATTTGACTTACGGAGTTAGGTTTTCATGTTGCTGATTAATTGATATTAAGGAAAATAGTATGGTATTATTGTAATTTTAGCTTTTGCCCGTGATTCCTTCCGCGTTGAAGTCAAAGAGCCCATTAATTCTGCCTGGCCCCAAAAATTGATAAAATCCTTAGCTAACATCTCCTACCGAAGTAGTAATCTACCTGCCTAATTTCAGTCTCATAGGTCAAGTAGTTTTCGAGATCTCGTGTTTAGTCAGTATACGAATGAGTGACATTTCGCGTTTATAATAATACATTGATGTTATTATGATAAATAAAAAACTAAAAAAAGTTTTTGGATCAAAAGTCAAAGGTTGAAAGCATTTATTTCAATTAGACCATTTACAGGCACTTTTGAATTGTCAAGGAGTCAGTCAAAGTCAAAGTCAAATCATTTATTTAAATAAGACCATGTACAGGCACTTTTTTAATTGTCAAGTAGTCGGTCAATGTCAAAGTCAAATAATCTATTTCAATTAGACCATTTGCAGGCACTTTTGAACGCCATTACATGAAAAAGAAAAAATAGAATTGAATCTAGTTGCCCCTTCCAGAGGGTGGTTTTGTATGGAGAAGAATGGGCAAGAAACCTCATACGTACGGTCAGTTATCCTAAATCATAAACAGTTAAATCTTAAACGTCACAATTTTCTATCTTTACAATACCTTTCGCATCGTATAAAATCAAAGCTAATTATTTATTTAAATTAAGCCGTTAAAAGATACTTTTGAACAACAAGTCTAACTATCTAGTCGTTTTCAGGATCTACCGATTAAATACTTTGTCTACAACATTCATTTTCGGAATTGTAGTTTAGCAAATCGATTTTGATTTAAGGGCGCAAAGTTCAAATAATCTATGTAATATTGTGATCGCTGAATTATTGCTTCATTACTATGTTTGTTACAATATAGTTAATAATTTATGGTAAATATACTGCTATTGAAATTATTTTCTGACAGATATTTTATTGTGTTGATCTGTTAACTAAACTGTAATATTAAAATTTGTCTTCTGCCCCCGACTTCGTCCTCGAAAACGTCAGCTTAGATGACAAGCAGAAGCTAGTAATTTTTATATGTTAAAGTCTGATCGCCAATCCGCCTTGAGCAAGCGCGGTGATCAATGCTCATGCCTTCTCTGGAGAGGCCTTAGCCCTGCAGTTTTTTTTTCTCTCTTTTACTTTTCCGTTACTTGGCCATCTGTGAAAACACAATGGGCTATTCGATTGTCTTGTTTTGAGGGTTAGGGCGTATCGAATAGGAAGCTTCAATAAGCTTGCTTATGTGATGTCTACAAAACGATCCACTAGAGCAGGGGACTTAGACAAAGTAACAACTTCAAAACGAAAACGAAGTTAGAAATGACTAAAATGTATGGGATTGACATAAGCCGCGTTAAGTCACGTGGTCAATCGACATCGTTATCACAATTTGTAAGACAATGTTATAATTCATAACGAAACCATAAAGTAACGAATCGTTATCGTGTTTATCCCATACAAATGCGTAGACAAGCAGCGCTTTCAGTGTTTGCCTTCGATCGTGATCGCGACCATAGTGTTACATTGACTATGAAATGTTTGTCGTTATCTCAGAGACGATGACGAATTTAGATGTCATTTCGCTAGGAAGCGATGTTACTTTGTCTAAGCCCCCAGGGACGCTATTTCTTAGTATTGAGCGCTCCAGTGTCTTCTAGCCGTGATGCTAGTAGATTCACGTGTCCTACAGTGGGCAGTAATAGGCTGGTATTATGTTATTCTAAATTTAATTTACGTAAGCAAATCATACAGCCAGCATACGTCTATTCACGTCAAGCAATGACACAAACAGTACAGCCCACTTATATTGAAAGTGCGCTTAATATAACTGCTTTTATTTAAATATTTATAAAGGAAGTGTAAATAAAAACAGCCTGCAAACGTAATATAATATGTTAATTGTATATGCGTAATGAGATCTTGTTTTATTCATTCTGCACGGTCCCCAAGGTGATCTACATTCATAAATTATTTCGTCCAAATGTATTGTGACATACGGGTGTTGGGAATGGCGAGCTATGGTTGTTTGTTGGGTCTTATAAGATATGGGATTTCTAACCCGGTTGAAAATCCTGGATGACTAAGCACTAGGAGGTCCTCACCCCCTCCTAGGGCGTAGTGATCCACAAACTTTTACAACAACTTTCTTAAAAAAATTCTCATAACATTAATTGCTGTTTTTCGAGCCATCTGCCTAGCCTTTCCTGTATGCTAGGTTCGGCTTCCCAGTTACTGGGCAAAATGATACGTTTTGGTAAGACTAGCTGTCAGACAATACCCAAGTAGCACATGACAGCCGCATAGTGACTTGATTATAGAATTTTGTGTCACTTAAGGCTGTTTTAGTTTCTGTTATGTGGGTACCTACTGATTATCAACTGTCATAATCGTAGGGTAGTCTAGTTACGTAGGTTAAGTGAACGACTGCTGCGTCAGTCCAATAAACGAACTTGTACGTATCGGTTGTTGTATTTTGATCCACCACCCCCTCGGTTATAACAGTTTCCTGCTTAAAGGCTGTGTAGTTAGCTACGCAGCCCTTGTAATTCCAATTTGGGCCCCAAATTAAACAGCCTTGAGCATTACAGTGACTGGTTCACGGCAGTATAATCATTGAAACAGCTGTACGAGGCCTGTACAATGGCTTATACAGCTATACAACAGTTATTGCAGCCTAAGATTCAGCTACTGTAATTCTCTTCAACAGCTTTTAGATGTTTCGAGGCTTGGTAACAGCTATTATTAAAGTACAAATAACCAAACACAAAATATTTTTTTTTGTTTAATAGTGTACAGTCTGTTAGTGTAAACACCGTTGTCACTAAAACCATAGGTACTTGATTTATTATAAAAAATGTTTATCTGAATTTAAAAATAAATAAACAAAGCTTTCATTCAAAAATTAAAAAAAAAACTGTCCGACACCGTCCGTAAATTCATGGATACTATGCGCCTGAGTTACGTAATCACCGCAAAGGGCGTTGACCTGCTGCACTGGCCGTCCGGTTTAACTACCTACATATGTTTTAACTAATTACATCATTGTAATATAGGGTGAAATAATTTTGAGGAAAAATGGAGATTTTACTTAAAAAAAAAAAAGGATTTTTCTTTTATTGAATTTACGTTCTATTAGTGAAACCAAACCACTGGTTTCAAGGATAACGGTGTTTACACTAACACTCTGTATAATCTTTCCATAATTCAGTCTAAAGACTCGCCTTACCCTAGTACATCTGCATAAAAGCTGTAGACTGTAATGTAGCTTGTTTATGATCTTAAGGTAATTGAAGAAAGACCGTTTGGTTTTACTCGGTAGGAGTCCGACACACCCCTCCGCCTTCTCCGAGCCGGAGGCAGTCCATAAGGATATCTCTACAAAAATATAAATGGTCCGTCTATCACAGAGAGGTTTTTTTACAACCCCATCAAGTACACCATCCTTCCCACCCGTATGTCACGACCAACAAAAGCCTACGCCCTCACCAAGGCAGTCTAGATATCAAGTATCTCGTTTACAGCACACATACAAACGTAATTGGTTCTTATTATCATTCCCTTAAAGGTCATAATGACCTGCCATTTCTCAACAGGGCTTGGCGAAATATGATCAGAATTGCTTCTTTGTTCTTTGTGGTATTTTGAACGTTAATTTAGATCAGGAAGTTGGTTTTTATATGTGGATGAAGTGGTGTGTGTGATATGATACTTTTATTATTTTCTTTTACCATGCACTGCCTCGTTGGTCTAGTGGTCGCTAAGCGCGACTGCTGAGCATGACGTCTTGGTTTCGATTTCCAGGTCGGGCAAAGTGTTATTAGGTTTTTCCATCAGGGATTTCTCAGTAGCAGCCTCGGAGTCTTGATTTGTGCTTGGTTAGTGGCAATAAGCTCGCCTCTTATTACATGGGACTTCGACTTGAAATGTGGGTGTACTAATGGGTACACCTCTGTCTAATCCTTCGGGGATTACAGGCGCACAGCTTTTGCCCGAGACTTCGGCCGCGCAAAAATAAAATAAATATAGCCTATGTTACTCACAGATAATGTAGCTTTCTAATGTTGAAAGAATTTTAAATCGGTCCATTAGTTTTTGAGTTTATCCATTACAAACAAACAAACAAAAATACAATTTTTTCCCCTTTATAATGTTAGTGTAGATAATAGTTGTTGTATTAGTACCCGGATACTTATTTTCATGTAGCTCAAAATGCTGTTTGTTAAACGGTTATTTAGATATCCTTAAAATACTTTTATACACCCCTCTTATATACCTCCAAAAGGCCACGAGGCCTTTGAAATGTACCCTCAAAAAGCTATAATTACACACCCCAAAAAGTGACTGTCATGCAACCCACAAGGGTTTTGAAATAGACCCTCTAAAAAGCTATAATAAAGTTCCCCTAAGAAGCTACCATCACGCACCTCACGATGCTGTGAAATGCACCCTCGAAAGGCTATTTGAACACACCCCAAAAAAGCAACCTGCATGTAGAATGCACCATTAGAAGGATATTTTAACGCACCCAAATAAGCAACCTACATACACCCCACGTGGCCTTTTAAATGCACCCCCAAAAGGCTATTTTAACGCGCACCTTAAGGCTACGTTAAAGCACCTCACAAAGCGACCCTACACACCCCTCGAACGTATTTTCACACAATCCTTTGTATCAAATAGGTAAGTCACAAGCTGTTATATTAAAACCGTTTGTACTTTGTTCTTAATCGATTTATGACAAAGTACATTTTATCTGACAGAATAATGTCATGTAATTAGTTTTAATAGATTCGTATCTACTAGTTAACCGGTTTGAATTTATTCGTTTTAATTATGCACTTTGATTTTGCTGTGAACCTATGGTTAAATATACTACTAGGCTTTTGCTCGCGATTTCATATATAACATCACGCCTGTAATACCTAAAGGGTTGGGCAGAGGTCCGCATAAATGTCAGTTATCGCAAACTCGGACAAAGTCGCGGATTAAAAAGTAGCTCAAGTCCTTTCTTTGGGATTAAGCTTACTACGTACAAAATTTCATCAAAATGGGTTCAGTTATTGATTGGTAGAATCCCACTATTATAAATGTGAAAGTTTGTGAAGATGTTTGGATGTTTGTTACTCAATCACGCGTAAACCGTTGAACAGATTTGGATAAAAATTGGTACATAACATAACATCACGCCTGTAATCCCCGAAGGGTTAGGCAGAGGTGTACCCATTAGTACACCCACATTTCGCCAGCTATGTTTTTTTTTTAGTCCCATGTAATAGGGGGCGAGCCTATTGCCATCAACCGGGCACAAATCCAGACTTCGAGGCTGCTACTGAGAAATTCCTGATGGAAAAACCCAATAACACTTTGCTCGACTTGGGAATCGAACCCAAGACCTCATGCACAGCAGTCGCGCTTGCGACCACTAGACCAACGAGGCAGTCAGGCAAAATTGGTACATAGATAGACTATTTGCTGGATTAACATATAGGATACTTTTTATCCCGGTTTGTTTATTTATTTATTTAAACTTTATGCAACAAAAGTACGAAGGCGGACTTAACGCCTTAGGCATTCTCTAACAGTCAACCAGAGGTGGTGAAGAGATAACATGGTAGGTGCAAGCTATATTTACGAGAGTAAAACAACAAAATCAGAGATAAAAAAAAGTACCCGGTTATGTGTTTTCTTGGGATAATAGTTAGGAAAATTAGTATACACATATTTTATATACGCGGGCGAAGCCGCGGACAGGAGCTTGCTTCTTCAGAACATTGAAATGTGTAGAATTCGGCTTGGTTATGTGTTTTTACAGCGATTATGTACGGACGATAGCGACTTTAGGTATAGAGGCATCTTATGCCGTTGTAATAGGAGCGATTTTACAACAAAATCTTACAGCATGATGTGCTGACGACTGTATTTGGAGTCACATAACATAACATCACGCCAGTAATCCCCGAAGGGTTAGGCAGAGATGTACCCATTAGTACACCCACATTTCGCCAGTTATGTTTTTAGTCCCATGTAATAGGGGGCGAGCCTATTGCCATCAACCGGGCACAGATCCAGACAGGGTATTTGGAGTCATGAGATTTCATAAAGGGAAGTTTAATAAAATACATAGCATTTGTTTTGTAAAAACGTGTTTATTTACACTTTGGCAGTGATGGCATGTTTTATTTACTTTTATTTACAAAGAGAGTTACTATATGAGACCTTAGTTCGTTTGAGCATGTTTCTTTCCATTGAGCGGTGGTGTACAACCCTGGCCAACCACTACCTGGCAACACTGACAATATAAAAAAACACATCACCCGTGTTGCCAGATACAACCGACACAGGAACTACTAAAAACAGTTACAAAAAAATAACAGCTTTTTTTTTAAACGGTTATTTTTAAAATAACGGTTTTAGGAATCGGTTATCGGTTTACCAGCCGCGGTAGGCAAGGCCGTGAGCGCCGTAGGGTGCAGCAATGCCGTAGGGAGCGGCGATGCCGTAGGGAGCGGCGGCATAACCAGCGTAGGGGGCAGCGAATCCGGCGTAGGGGGCGGCGTATCCGGCGTAACCCGCACGGGCAGCAACAACTCCGGCTTGAGCAGCAGCGACTCCGCTTACGGCAGCGGCATGGGACTGGGCGGCAGCGACGGCATTCTGGTTGGCGGCAAGGCTTCCCCAGTAAGCATTCTCTTGGAGGTCTCGGTTGGCTTCAGCAACTTGACGTACTGCCTCAGTGTTGTATTGGACGGCGGCTTCAGCTGCGCGCGCGTTGCTCTCGCCGAAGGCGCGGGCGTGGTCTTGCGCAGCGACGGTCGCGTCGATGGCGGCGGCCTGGGCATCACCGGCGTTGACCCCGTAGACTAGGGGGCTGATGACGCTGGCGGAGGCATAGCCGAGGATGGCAACAAAGGCGATCTGGGGAAGAAATGGAGAGACATTTTAGTAAACTGTCGTGATATGATAATCTTTTTTATTCTCAGTTTGGGGGGGGGGGGGTGTCATGTTCGTGAACGGGCGTCATCAGTTAAGAGAGCATTAGCTAATTTAAATGTATTTGGAATTGTTTTTATTATCTACTAAGTTCTGGCTGCAACTTCGTCCGCATTTTATACACCCGTGTTAAGTTACGTCTTTGGTTATTGCTCCGCTCCTGTGTGTCGTAGCGTGATGTTACATAGCCTATTACATTTCTTGATAAACGGACTATATAACGACAAATATTTTTGTTAAATTCGACCAGTGGTTTCTGAGATTATCGCGTTAAAACAAACACTTCAGTTTTCGATTAAAGTGAGTCTGAAAATTTCAACTGTCTAACTATCACGGTGCGTGTGATGTCACCAGGCTGGGTGACAGACGGACGGACGAACAGCAAGAGTCTTAGTCATAAGGTCTCGTCTTACCTCTTATATGTACGAAAAAATAATCATCTGTTCTGTGATCTAAAACATATGTTACATGAAAACTAATCTACTAATCAAAAACAAAATATGTTATTAACGAAGAAATGAATCTAAATTGCTGCTAAACAATGCGTAAAATCATTATTTCTCGCTAACGTTTTATAACGTTTCGTCATCGCGTTAACGCCTTGAAATAACGTGTACGCGGATTAGGAAATAATTATCGTTTTAATAACTCAATGTTTACTTCCGTTATTTAAGTATCCGTTACAGTAACTAGTTGTTAACGTTATAATAACAGGTTTGGTCTTGCATAGCCGTTTTTTTCTCTGTTATTCGTTTATTTGAAATTAGTGAATAGCGACCCTTATCAGCTTTGCACGGGTGCAATGTAGATACATAAACCTTTTTTTTAAATCTCTCTATCTAGTATAACAGCATGTAATCCCCAAAGGGTTAGGCAGAGGTGTAGTTATGACAATTCAAAATTAATTTATTCAAATAACAATTGTTAAGAGATGACAAATTTCAGATTTTAAATTTATTCAAAATTAGCTCTCTCCCTGGAATTTTGTTCGCATGATTTTTCTCACGGATCCTTAGACTTATGATAATAAATTATAGCCTATATCACTCAGTGATAACTTAGCTTCCAATTTGCGAAAGAATTTTCAAAATCGGTTCAGTAGATCGAGAGATTACCCCCTACAAACTCACAAACTCGCAACTTTACCGCGTTATAATATTAGAATAGAAGTATATGGATGAATTATTTGAGGATGAGTTCTCGTGATGAGCCATGCTGGGCCATGTGTGTAAAGGGGCTTGGTAAAACATGGACGATTAATCTAATTGTATACAGGAGAATATTCATAAGTCATTGCATATTTCCTGTTTTTTACTGAACAGAATAATGCTGCTTGAATTTATTTCTTTCTATTACCATATTGGTAATTAAAAAATTAATCGTTTGTATCGAACAACGAAATTAGTCGAAAAAATGATATGACAACATTCTATTAGCATTGTGTTTGCGGAGCGGATACTTTCTGGCGATTGTTTGGCAACTTTTTGTGGCTGATCTAGGTGTCCTTAGAAAATGCAAAATAAAATCGTCCTATACCGGGCCAGGTACCAAAGTGACTTTTTCAATTCATATCTACTTTCTAAGTTTATCTTGGACATCACAGACATCGGTGAAGAAAAACATCGTGAGAAAACCTAAACTAAAAATCAAAATCTGAAATCGTCAATCCGCCTTGAGCAAGCGTGGTGACTGGTGATCAATGCTCGTGGCTTCTCAGTATGATAAGATGGGCTGGTATTATAATCTAAGATTGAGAACAAAAAATTGTTTCATTTATCAAATCAACACACTTTTTGTTCAGTAAACGATCTGCCCATTACTCAAACTAGAAAAGTAATAATAAATAATTCAAACCTGTCATTTAGGTGTAGCGAACATCCATTTAGTGTCAATATTAATATATGAATTGTACGTTGATGAAAACATGACTGTGTGAAAGAGATAGACGTATAGTTGTGAATGAGAGATAACGTGTCAAAGATTTGAAAGAGAGATTTGTGGGTGACGAATGGACGACTACAATCGAAATAGATCATGAAGTTTATTGTGTATCATAAAAGATGCTTTTTGGAAAGAGAGAAGAAAGAGAGAGAAATAAAGAGAGAAGGAGACAGGAAATTGTATAATCTTGAGATACAAAATACCCTTTTAATATATTTTTAGGAAGTAATACAATATCATAAAAAATAATGCAAATTGCATAAAACAATTATAAATATTTTTCTAAGCAACTTTTTTGTTGCTAACACGTTGCCGGTCTGTACAGATATTTTTTTGCGCACAACGTTTAAATTGTGAAATTGCATTTGATGTTAATTTTACTAATCGGTTAACAGGATCTACGCAATAGTACTTCTGCATTGTGTAAAATGTTTACATGTTTCTCTACATAGATCGTTCTAGATTGAGTATTTAGGTTTTGTTTCTTACGACGTGGTGTGATTATTAAACAGTTTTACGTTAGTTTGTTTGTTAGAGGAGCTCGTGGCTAAGTAATAACACCCGCGCAGGGCGATCTATCAGGTTAAGCTACGCTTGCCGGGGATGGTCCGTGGATGGGAAACCATCTTTACATACCGATACCGACCCTTCTCCGTGCCTCGGAAAGGATTAGGATTTTCTCGGAATTTTTCTTTTTTTTTCTTTTATGTTTTGTGCATCATTTTCGCGTGAATAAACAAATTTTTCTTTCTTTTCCGTTGGTCTCGGCTGTCTTATGTGGATCTTTGACAGTTGTTACGGGTCGTAAGTCTGATAACCAATTCAAATATCGCGAGACGTCAAATTTAAAAAAAAAGTCGCATCAGAATTGGTTCATTCATTTCGATGTTCCACAGATTAGCGCGTTTAAGAAACAAAAAACTCATGGTGTAAAGTTGGTTGGTCGTTGAACCTTCGATTTCCTAAACCTTTCAATAATAATAGGTTGGTTAACCTACTTACTTCAAAACACCAAAACAGGTTAAACCAAACCCTAATTTGTGAATAACTTGGAACACAATTTACAATAACGTGTAAAACTTTATCTACTTGAATTTCTAGAACGCGGCAACGCCTTAAATGTTTTAGTTGAAATTATTTCACAAGCCGCCATTTTGGAATAATAAACCTGACAGTTTTGGCTGTATGGTTTTTGACATTGACCTAAAATTTTCTTTACGTGACAGATTTGAATTTAGATTAAAAAGGTATGACATGTGCAAAGGAACGGAGGAATCGATCTGTCTAGATTTGTTGAAACTTTATTGAAAGACGCTTCGTCTGTAGGTATGTTTAGATCTAACTAACTAACTAACGAACTATGTAACAGATTTCAAAACGTTTTCATCAATTCAAGAGGAAGGTTTATGAGTAAAATTTAATATTGATTTGTTTTAATATGTCGATAATTCATTGCGCCCGTACGAAGCCGGGTCGGATCGCTAGTTTACCTATACAGTGACAGTGATTAACCTTAAGATGAGATTGCATTTTTGATACAGATTTGAGATTATTTATTGATACAAAATTTTACCATAATCAAAAAACTAATTGTGACCTTAACTTTCCAAATATAACAACCAATGATTCATTAATCAGAACAATAGTGATGCGCCTGCGTTCTGCATTACAATGAGGGGACCTTGACACCACGCATGCGCGTTATGACATATTTGTGCGTGTGCTTATTGGACGTGTCAAAAGTAGGTGTTGCGTTATGGTTGCTATAATGTAGGTATATGGTTGGATATGGAAAAAGATAGTTTGGAAGATAATTTATATAATTCATAGGCCAGTGATGAAGGCCTCTCATACATGAGGTTGTGGGACCAAGTACAAATGAGACTTTAAATTCATATAAATAAATAAATAAAATATCTTGGGACAACTCACACACGGCTATCTGATCCCAAGCTAAGCAGAGCTTGTGTTATGGTAACCAGACAACTGATATACATACTTATATATTTTATAAATACATACATATTATAGATAAATCACACCCAGACACAGAACTAACAATCATGCTCATCACACAAAGTTTGTCCTGGGTGGGAATCGAACCCACGACCTCCGGTTTAGCAGTCAGGGCCGCTAACCACTAGACCAACAGGCCCGTATATCTAAGTTTATCTTGGACATCACTGACATCGGTGAAGGAAAACATCGTGAGGAAACCTGAACTGATAGTAAATGTAAGTCTGAAATCGCCAATTGATCCTCCTTGAGCAAGCGTGGTGATCAATGGTCAATGGATTATTAATTAGTAGGTATCACCCATTGATATGTGTAGTCAAATTGAATATGTTTTACGAAGGAAACGGATGTCGGTGTACACCTCTGCCTAACTCTTCAGGGATTACAGGCGTGATGTTATGTATGTATGAAACGGATATTTCCAACTTAGAAATGAATCGAATTTGTGATCGTACTTAGTTTAATCCAAAAGATATTCTATTTAGAATGATTTCAATGCTATCATTACAAGGATTTTTCTTAATCAATTATCTACTGTCAATTTTTCAAGTTCCTTTGCCTACAAAATTTTTATCATTACTACACCTTGATTAAAACGCAAATTCGCATGCCTACCACGCTTTAATACACCTTATTAGCAAACCATAAGTTATTACCACCTCGTAAAAATAATTACCTACATATCGTTTATGGTACGATTTTTTTATCTGTGTCCTTGATAATGACATTGTGTGGAACGGAATGTGATTGACAGTTTTTTTGTCAGACGCCCGCTGATTGGTTATTTAATAATTTGATTGGTTTGCGATGGAATGAGATCACTTTTTCTATTGATAGAAGGTTTTTTTATTGTTGCTATGAAAAACACGGAAGTTGTAGAGGGCGTGGCGAGCGTTGTACTTTGGTATTTTTTAATTAGGTATACTCGACACCATAGACCAACAATCCAAGACACAAATTGTCAAAAAAATACTTTATATTTATGTAAACCCGATTAACTTTCAATTAACTGTCAAAATGATTGCATGACGGCTGAAAGGACGGAGTGGAAGAAGAAAACGTGTTGCGCCGACCCCAAGTAACATGGGGCAAGGCAGCAAGACCATTTCAAAATAGATTTTTAGGTGCCTTGAAATCAATAAATAGTCAATTGAATTGGCGAAAAAACGACGTCATATTTTACCATTGCCATACAAAATCTATGGGTAATCGCGTTTTAAAAGATCTTAAAAAGTAATTAACATAATGTCTGACACCTTGAGGAGGTAATCAGAGGTGCAAAGTACACCTCTATGGCTTGCGGTAGTTATTTTTCGTCCGATACTATAGGAATAGAGCTAATTGCCATTAGCCGGCCACGAACTGAGATTTTTTTTTGGGAAAACAATTAGTTACTTAACCATGCATCACATACAGGATATCTAGTTTTATCTAGCCTTCTATTAGTATTTAATTTGCGGTAAAAAGAGGAAATGACAACATTTGTCATAGTGTAAAAAGGCTTCGGGAATTTCGCCATTTGCAATTTGCAGTTTGGTCATTTGTTTGTAATGGATAAACTCAAAAACTACTTAACTGATTTGGAAATTCTTTTACCTATGGGAAGCTACATGATCAGCGAGTATCATAGGCTTTATATTTTTTATTTTATTAGAAATCAGTAAGCAATTCACGCAGACGAATTCGGGCAAAGTCTAGTAAAAAATATTTTCATAGAAAAATTCGTTTTAATTATGTCTAACGGAAGTATATTTCAAGAAAAAAACAAGTTCAAGTTATTTTTTAACGATATAACTCGACCACGTGCTCCAATAAAAGTTAAATAATTGTCTCTGATCACGCGAGGATACGCAAAAAGTCATTCATACGTTTCCCACATCATTCAATATCTATTGTGAAGACTTGATTTATCGATTTGATCGCGTTTTAATTTAGTCGATTATATCTCTGACGTGGGAAGTATGTTTTTACTGAAATTAATTAGATTATCGATTACTAAGAAAGAAATATGAACACGTGGTTAGCTTGGCTGTCAAATGATTCTTTGT
Source organism: Hoplodrina ambigua (assembly GCA_949774945.1). Taxonomy (NCBI): domain Eukaryota; kingdom Metazoa; phylum Arthropoda; class Insecta; order Lepidoptera; family Noctuidae; genus Hoplodrina; species Hoplodrina ambigua. The sequence continues at coordinate 2,257,940 of OX458991.1, forward strand.
AATTTGCGGGAAAGTTGAGAAGAATTATGACATTGACATATTGGAGTTTTTTTTATTTTTGATCCTTCATATCTTTGCATAGCATTATTAACAAAGTCGCTTCCCGCCGTCTGTACGGTTAGATCTTTTAAAAAAACGCAACGGATTTAAATGCTGTTTTCATCAATAGTCAGGGTGATTCGAGATGAAGGTTTATGTATCTACATTACACCAGTGCGAAGCCGGGGTGGGTCCTAAATAATGCTATAGAATGATTAACTTTTGTCGTGTTAATTTAATTTAACATTACTCGATCGGTAAAAGAAATATTATCTAAATCATGTTATTTAATCCTTCGATAAATTAGACAAGTACTCAATACCACAAACCAGATGATTGACATTCAATACACATATCTGTGAGTTGTCGCGCGCCACAGATAAACAATGCTTAGTCATAGACAACTATTATGATAATGTGAACGAATGATTATTGTTTCGCAATATAATTTTAATATTGGGACATTATTTTGAATAGCTTGTCACTGCGGGGGATAGGATTTGTAATACAAATAATGATTATATCGGCATATTGAATTGTTGTTTTGAGTAGGTAGAATTAGGTACTAGATATCACCAATTCAATTGACTATTTATTTAGAAGCAACTAAAATTTTATTTACCGAAAGAGGTTTAAAATTTAGGCGAAATGTGAGTGTATTTATAGTTGCACCTCTGCCTAACCGTTCCGGATTACAGGCATGATGTTGCCTGTATGTAATTGGATTTAAAAAACTAAAATGAAGTGATTTTAAGAGGAGTGTGTCCCAGAATTACTGGTTAATAGTAACAAATACCCTATTGAGTTATTTGGAAAAGCAAGCGACTTTATTGGGCATCATAAATTACTAAAAAATAACTACCGAATTGAGGAAGTTTATCTTTGAGACATTTTGGAAGATAGGAAGTCCTTTATGGGAAACATAATTAATGGGATTGTGTTTACCTATTAATAAGTTGATGTATGTATCATGTAGTATGTATTTTTTGGCCTTTAATAAAGTGACATTACAAGAAACAGGTTTAAAGGTGTATGATTTTAATTCATTCGGTATGCAACCTTGTCATACTAATTGAAATTGCTAGTTACTTTTAATTGGACCAATATATATGGCAAAGGTATTTAGTTATGCGTTCTTGTGCTTTTAAATACCATAGACGGAAGATATATTAGCAGTGTAAGCATTGTAATGTCAATTAAAAAGATTAATGAGGAAAATTAACATTCTAAGGGTCTTTTTTTATCTTTATGAGATGAGGAGTAATTAGTTAAATGATAATAGAAATAGTTGTAACGGAAGGCATTGATAGGCTGTTTGCTAACACTTCCTTGGTCAGTTAAATTAAAAATATTATTGGCGGGAAATTCCGATAAATAGAGAAAAAAGTTTGTAATATGATTTTGCCGCGAATTTTACTTAAACTTAAACTGTGAGGTTAGAATTTGACATGTTCGTTTTTTAAATTTCCAATTTACAAAAGAATTATGTTTTCGGCGCGAAATTTTGACAGATATAAAAGAAAATTGTAATAAGATTTTGGCGCGAATTTTATACTCAAACATTGTGGTTAGAATTTGACGTTGTTCTTTTTTTAATTGACAAAAGAAAAATATATTAAAAAACTTATCATTTTCAAAGATTATCACTGTTGCTATGTCGAAAACGTTTTGTTAACACTATTTGCGATATTAAAAAAATAAAATATTACCAGAAATCTCATCTTGCACTTCTTGTTTGACTGCAGGATAGCTACTGAATGCTTTGGTGGTGTTACACCGGTCTTTTATACGAGTACAACCGCCGTATAGTGTTATTGAAAGTGTAACGAAGTACCTGTTATATTACTATGAAGGATTAGACTAGGCTGACCAGTGATACGGACAAGGTCTCAAAAATTAAATAAAAAAAAAATATTGATGACATTTTGTTTTTTTTTTTGCTGGTGACAGTTTTTGAATTTTCGAATGTGGAAGGAAAAAGGCCGTTAAATCATATGTAGGCAAATTGGCGCGCTTTATGTTTTGTTGTTGCTAAGGTCTTCCCATATTTTTGTTGTTTATGAGTATTGATGTAACTTGGGTTTGGGTTGTTTCTGACTTAGATTTTAAAGTATTAAATATATTAGTTCTATGTATTCTTTATACTTTAATTTAAAAATATAGGTAATATAAGTATATTAAGAATTATCGATGATGCATCTCCTTATAGTATAAAACAAAGCTGCTTCCCGCCGTCTGTAAGCTTCTGTAAGATCTTTTAAACTACGTAACGGATTTTAATGCGGTTTTCATCAATAGATAGAGTGATTCAAGAGGAAGGTTTATGAGAAAGGTTTATTAATGCTAAAGTTTGGATGTGTGAATGTTTTTTTAATCAATCGCGCCAGATAGATTATAGTCTAGTAGCACATAGGCTATTTATTTCAAATCATTTGTTCAGGAAACAATTAACATTGTGTTTGTAATCATTAATAGATAAATAAACAAAATCACATTCATTAAAATTATGAAACTAACACCTTCATGGTACAATAAATTATAGAAAATAACAATGAATCAAAATCTATTTATTTAGAAAAAATACGGTTCATCTGAGTATATTGACTTTGTCTCGGACAAAGTCGCGGACGGAAGCTACACTCAGCGGCACGGAATGTGGCCCAAGCGCGCTATGTGGTTTATTATCAAAATTAAACATAAAACTGGGAGTTTTCTTCGTTGTAAAACTTAAATGTTTATTCAAATCTTAAATGCGAATGATTAATTAAAAAGAAAGTGAGTAAACTTTATAAAATCCTACAAAATTACAAAAAAGACATAAGGCTCTAAGTTTTAAAACATGTTTTTGAATGAAATTTACAGAATTAAGCTATGGCACTCAAAATTTATAGCGGGTATTTCCACCTATGGCCCTGATGATCACCTGCATGTGATCAGACATGCCATGGATTATGTCTTTAATGTCCATCTGGGGTATTTCTTCCCAGAGCAATTTTTAATTGACTGATGGTCTCTGGAGGGTTGGGACTGGATCAGATGTGTCTTTTAAGCATATCCCAGATATGTTCTATGGGATTCATGTCTCGGTTTTGTGCCAGCCACTCCAGTTTTGTGATTTTCACTTCCGAAAGGTAATCATCCACGCAAAGTGCTGTGTGAGGTCGGGCACTATCTTGCATTAAGTTGAAATCTTCGCTACCGATGCATCACACGAATGGTTAAACATGTTCCTGGAGGACCTCTACAATGTATCGCACTGCCGTTAGACAACCAGCAGCTACAGCCAACTCTGTACATGCGTTTAAACAAATTTCTTCCCAAAACAAAACTAATCCACCATGGATACTGACGTTTTGCCTGGTAGTGATTGGCAGAAACCTCTCCCCATGCGTTCTTCATACGTTCGCGGCCATCTTCAGCTCTTATGGTCACTCTGCATCCGTCAGTCCACAGAACTTTACTCCGTTACTCGTGAGTCCAATTTGCGTGTTCGCGAGCGAACCAAAGTCGCGCTACGCGATGGTGCCGGAGCAGATCTGGACCTCGAGCTGGCCTTTAAATGCGCAGATCCCGTTCCTTAATCCTCCTTCTTATTGTCCGCTCACTTTCGTTGACCCCTCTGGCCGTTTGTAGCCGCTACCGTATTTCAACCGCAGTAAGGAACCGAATTCTTAAAATTGCGAGAGCGATAAATCGGTGATCTCGCGCTGATTTACACCTAATACCGCCATTTTTTGGTCTCCTTGTGTATAGGCCGGTCTGGTCGTACAGTGTTAAGGCGTACCTGAGAGTTGTACGCGATACATTTAAAGTTACAGCAATCTCTCACTGCGTTCGCCCCTGATTCCTAAGCAACACAGTTTGAGCAACTTGAGCTGAAGTAAGAGGCATTGTGTTCCAATTCTGGAAGCATAAATGACTACAGATTAATCACAAACTAAAACAGTAAAGACTAAATGCACGACCATGTGAATATCGAGGTTCAACTCACCCGTGTTTTGTGCGTTCCGGTAACGAACTAACGTTAAGTATCACAGAATTAAACAAATTAAGTTTTTTCTGTGCTTACTCTTTTAAATTAACAAAAAACAATGTCCTGACTAACTACCATACGAAATTTTCATACGTGATATCAAAATCGCCTGTTATCGGTTTGTTTATGTTTGGGCCACATTCCGTGCCGCTGAGTGTAGTTAGGCCCTAAATGTAAAAATACGGAATCGATAGTCCCTTTATCTCTTGATACAAGTTATCATTATCAACTGGTTGATGCAATTTACGTCACAAACGGAAAGAATTTATTTATCACTTACATGTAATATTTATAAATAAATAAATTGTCAACTGGCCTATGCTTAAGAATGTCTAGATAGGACCACATATTAGAACGAGTAACTAGCTTCAACTTTCTGACTGACTGAAAATTCAAAAGTGCCTGTAAATGGTTTAAATGAAATAAATGCTTTGATTACGTAATATTTTTCAGATTTAGCGCTAATTTGTCAATCGCCAGATACTCTTAACCGAGGTATAAATATGACGGTTTGACAGCGTTCGTATAGAAAATATTTTATCAATCTGTCATATTTATTCTTTGGATAAAAGTTATGTGACTATTGAAAAACAGTATTTAAACATGTTTCATGTTTCTGAAGATTTTGCCATTTTTTTTTGGCCATATAATTCTTCTATTCTAATATAGTAAAGTCGAAGAGATTTTCGTTTGTTTGTGTAAATGCACTAATCTCTTGAACTACTCGGATTGGAATTGTTATAACATAACGCTACGACCCACGGGGACGAATCAGTAACAAAAAACATAACGCGGGCGAAAAAAAAGCGGGCTTAGTTACGGAGAAGAGTTTTTTGTTGGTTTGTTTAAACGCGCAAATCTCTAGAACTACCAGTCGGATTAAGAAAAATATTTTTGTATATGATAGCCAGATTCATAAAGAATAGTAAATGCTTTATAACATCACGCTACGACCTAAAGGAGCGGAGCTATAACCATCAAAGACATAACTTGGTGCCGGTGAAAAGACACACACACATTCATATTTTTTTTTATATATATAATATATTTTTTAATGTTGCTTGCGTCACTCTAGGAATTTCTCTTGTATCGTGGGTGCTTTTACAAACATATAAACTTACATACACAAACAGCCAATCAGCCATACTTATTACCACTGTCCCCTCTAAACCATACTTCAGTCTATACTCTTTAACAACAGCTGATCACTTGGGTGGAGCAGGAAGCTTTTTGATATTACAAATGAGAAAAAATACTGTCACAGTATGTTCTGACATTAAAGGCGGGAGGGATTCGCGGCTGTGTGTCACACCGTAACGAGCGTCATGGAATACGAAGATTTAATTTTATAGATTGACTGCCTCGTTGGTCTAGCGGTCGCAAGCGCGACTGCTGTGCGTGAGGTCTTGGGTTCGATTCCCAGGTCGGGCAAAGTGTTATTGGGTTTTTCCATCAGGAATTTCTCAGTAGCAGCCTCGGAGACTGGATGTGTGCCCGGTTGATAGCAATAGGCTCGCCCCCTATTACATGGGACTAAAAACATAACTGGCGAAATGTGGGTGTACTGATGGGTACACCTCTGCCTAACCTGTGATGTTATGTTTTTTCCAAGGATACACTTAATCTAAAATAGTGGTCTTACATTAGAAAGGCAAAAATATTTGCAATTGCAAAGCTAACCGCAAAATTATCAGAAGCTAATTGATCACATACCGATCAATGCCATTCCTAACGTGTCTGTGTGACATAAGGAAATCAACTCAATTAGTTTTAAGGGCAGCAGTTATGTTGCATTGTGAATTGTTATAACTTCTTTTTAAAAACAGTTTATATTGGTCCTTTATGAAGGCGCTGGTAACATAGAAACATGTGTACCGTAGGTATGTCTAACATAACATAACGCCTGCCATTCCCGAAGGGTTAGGCAGAGGTGTACCCATTAGTACACCCACATTTCGCCAGTTATGTTTTTTTTTAGTCCCATGTAATAGGGGGCGAGCCTTTTGCCATCAACCGGGCCCAAATTCAGACTCCGGGACTGCTACTGAGAAATTCCTGACGGAAAAAGCCCAATAACACTTTGTCTGACCTGGGAATCGGACCCAAGACCTCATGCACAGCAGTCGTGCTTGCGACCACTAGACCAACGAGGCAGTCAAACAATTGACAATTTAAATGTACCTGTAAATGGTTTAACTGAAATAGAGGCTTTGATTGTTGAAATAAAGGAATGGTTGATTTGTCTCTGTGTGATCTACGTAAAGTATATAATTATTTATTTATTGTATACCTTTGACTTTTCCTATGTCGATCATTTACAGTACCAAAGTAATTAAAAATGAAACTATCACTTAGCTCATTTTAGCATTTAATAAAACATTTCTTTCTGATGTAATTTGTACTCAATATCTGTAAGATACCTCAGTACTCCTTTCCCCTTAGAGACAAGGTGTCAGTACCTCCCCGCTTCCCCTCAAAACGCGCCCACTTCCCGCAATCCGCGGCGAGTATTTCATCAGCTTTCGTTCTCAGCGACCTTCCGAATCGTGGGCACAATGCACTACCGGCCGGTTAAATAAAGTATGCATATTTTAAAATAATTATATTAGAAACGTAACATAACATCACGCCTGTAATCCCCGAAGGGTAAGGCAGAGGTGTACCCATTAGTACACCCACATTTCGCCAGCTATGTTTTTAGTCCCATGTAATAGGGGGCGAGCCTATTGCCATCAACCGGGCACAAATCCAGACTCCGAGGCTGCTAATGAGAACTTCCTGATGAAAAAACCCAATAACACTTTGGGAATCGAACCCAAGATCTCAAGTTCAACAGTCGCGTTTCACGACCGCTAGACTAAACATAACATAACATCACGCCTGTAATCCCCGAAGGGTTAGGCAGAGGTGTACCCATTAGTACACCCACATTTCGCCAGTTATGTTTTTAGTCCCATGTAATAGGGGGTGAGCCTATTGCCATCAACCGGGTACAAATCCCGACTCCGAGGCTGCTACTGAGAAATTCCTGATGGAAAAACCCAATAACACTTGGCACCGCTAGACTAACGATCAACCAAAGATCATTTTTAAAAACTCCAATAATCTCAAGAAAAAAAAAGTTAGCTAATCCATACATCTTGTCGAGTTATTTTAAGTTTATCTTTGGCAACATTGACATCGGTGAAGGAAAACGTCGTAAGGAAACCAGGACTTTTAATTAATATAAATGTGAAATCGCAATTCTGTCTTCAGCAAGCGTGGTGATCAATGCTCATGCCGTCTCCGTATGAGTAGGGACCTTTCGGGGTAATCACAATTTCTTTCGTTTCATTTGAATTTCTTCTATAAAACTAAACCGCCCTGCGAATAACTATACATCAATATAATGAAGCTGTAGGAGTTTGTTTGTTTGAATGCGCTGAATCTAGAAACTAAAAGATCAGATTAGAAAAAGCTTTTCCGTTGTATAGCATGTTTTTCGAGAATGTTAAAGGTTATAAAACATTACGCCACAACCCACGAGAGCAGGGCAGAAACCAAAGACGAAACTTAACGCGGTTGAAACCTCACGGTATAATACAGATTATAAAAAAATTGTGTGACCTTTTTTTTCTGGCCAGACTTGTAACCAAATATAGACTTGCATTCCGACGGTCATTGTAATTTCTTTTTATATATCAGTATATTATTGAGACATTTCATATATAAAGCAGTTCACCTTTATTGAGAAAGTTGTATTACAATTATGAATCTGTCTGCAGCTTCCTTGAGGACATCTGGGGACCTTATCGCTGTTGCTCTTAAACTTTGTCAGACTCTTGTACCGAAACCGGATCATAACGGGTGAAAAGGTACTACACACAGCAGGAGCAGTAGTAGTTTTGCCGAACGGCACGTGCCGCCGGCTTTTGCCGGGCGTTTCGGCATGTGCCGCAGAAACTTGCACAAAGCCGCGGAGCATCAATCTAGTTGTTAGTTATCCATAGCTAACTGTCCTTGCAACCCGCGCGCATACCCGGGCGGACATGCCGGCGGCTCCTTTGTGCGGCAAAGCGTTTTTTTTTATTTATTGCGGTGGTACAAATCATTAAATGACTCCTTCCGCCCTGGATGGGGTAGGAGGGACTGTCAGACTTTTACTGACTAAAAAACCACCCTGTTCCATCTGTTGCCCTTTGCGTTCCGGGGCCACGGGATCCTGTTAAGACGTCCCGCGACATAAAACGTCCTTGAAGGTCATTACAGCGCTGCATCCGGATACCATTGGCATTCAATCCTTTAAGTGTCATTACAATACAAGTCGACGACAAAAAAATAACTAATTTATTCTTTATCAATCGTGTCTTTGACATTATGTTAACAAAAACATGATTGACATAGGCGCCATATTTTTTTTGGCGCTCTTTTGTCGTGGTATTTAAAAATTTGATTTGTTAATGATGAGTGTTGTGTTAAGAGATTGGATGTTAGGAACATTATGCTGGACACCTATTGGTCGAGGTAAGCAGAGATCGTATGTAATACAAATAATAAGAAATACCGCATAATACTTAAACGAGTTTTGTACAACAAAACTAATGTCTGAAGCATCCTTTTAAGCAATACTTTTGGTCGGAGACTTCATTTTATTTTAATAACTTATTACTTAGAAACTAGCTTCCGCCCGCAACTTCGTCTGCGTCAAAGATTTTATACATTCAAAACAACCATCGGTTTTTAACAAACTTCAGCTGTATCTGACTACCTATCTCTTTCGTTACCTGTAACTAAAGCAAAATTGTAAAAAGTGGTTGGTTGAAGAGATGTATGAATGTAGATAAGGCGAAAGGAGAATGTAAGGATCGTAGCAGGTGGCGTTCTGTAGTTTCTGCCTACCCCCATGGTCTACAATTTTTCCCAAACATTTTGGTCCTTCGAGCCGAATAAAATGTTAAGGTCGATAACATTTAATGGTGCTTAAAATCAACAGGAAGTGTTAGATTGGTAAACATTTTTATTAACTTAATTATAAATTAAGTACCTACTCACGCATAATTATATTTTTGTAATATTTATGAAATATAAATACCTAGTTAACTGCTCCATTTAGCACTGTAATAAATTATAATTGCCACTGTGGAACTGCCACTTGTAATAGAAAAATATCTATAACAAATTGCCCGAGCTGGGAATCGAACCGAAAACTCCACGCGAGGCACGAAGGCATTACACCACAAACTTTAAAACACTGAACTACTAGACCTAAAGAAAAAAAAGCCAATAACATATTACCCGACCTGGGAATTGAACCCAAGACTTGCAAGACCAGCAGCCAACACTTACTCACTGCCCAAAAATGTATATTACCATAAACAAATTCAAATCACATAATTCCTTACATAACATACTGTCCTGGTCACCCGATTTCGTTCGCATCGTGTTAAGAATACCAACAAATGATTCAACAAGTAACAAAAGTATATCACTTTCCTTCTTGGCTAATGTTGCGGTCGTGTTGTGAAACAAGACGTTCTGTGAAACGTCCGGATGCGTTTGTTGTGTATGCAAATTGTGCGTGTTTTAATTTGTGGCGTTTAGTTTTTGTTGTTGGTGAAAAATTAATGTGATTTTTCTTGTTTTGTAAAAAATAAGAAAAAAATATTGTAACTTTCATGCTAAAATCATCAAAATAATTTTACTACTTTTTTAGATACGAAAGTTTGGATCGTGGATGTTTGTTATTCAATCACGCCAGAACGGCTGAACGAATCTGAATGAAATTTGGCACAGAGATAGACCATAGTCTGGAATACGAAAAAGGCTACTGTTCGACACATAAACTCACGCCTTTTTCCCATGGGGGTAGGCAGAAACCACAGAACGCCACTATGCTGCGCTGCGGTACTGTTCGATTCCGGAAAAATTTACTTTATGTTCCCATAGGATAATATGCCAACGTTAACGCGGAAGAAGTCGCGGGCATAAACTAGTGTTTAATAAAAGCTGTAGACGGGAAGTGAGACTAGTAGGTAATCAGCTACATAAATCACAAATGAGACAGTTCCTTTGTTGAAATTACAATTATTGTATAAATGTATGACATTAATGTGGGATAATGATTTTGTATCAAGCTTAAGTATGAATGCAGCATAATATTGTCAAAGCGGAACGCAGCGGATGAAAGAGAGGGAAGTATGTGTGTGAGTGTAACAGCGAGATGACGCAGTCTTACGACAGACGTACGGTGTAACGGCGATCTTTTTTCTGGTGTGTCAATAAATAAAAGTTTTTAAAAGTATTTCTCGTTTATTTTGCCATATAATCCCACAAATTTGGGGGCTCGTCCGGGATTGGCAAAATAACGACACGAGTTCGAGTTTAACAAGTGAATAAACAACGGACGACGGAGGCCGGCACGTGGCGTGGTCAACGGCGACGAACGACGAACGGTACCTATTCAAAAAATCAACGGCGGCCGACGATAATTACGACGGTATCGGCGAACGGTGAGCTGACGATAACGGAGATAAAAAACTAATTCGAAAATGACGAAAGACGAATCACGTACGGGCCTAAACTCGATGTTGTACCTAACTTCGGACATAATACCTAAATTCACCGGTCAAGATAAGACGTATCCAGTGGCGCGATGGATACAAGACGTGGAGGAAAATGGAGAAATATGTGGTTGGACACCGTTACAACAGCTGCTGATGGCACGGAGATCCTTATCAGGCACCGCACAGCTTTGGATGCAAGCTGAACGCCCTCACAAGTCATGGGAAGAACTGAAGGCGGCCCTGAGTAAAGAGTTCCCCGACAGCGTCGACATCAAAACAATACACGAGCTTCTGAGCCAACGAAAGAAAAGACGTGACGAGAGTTGTATTGACTATATGTTGGTCATGAAGGAGTTGGGGAAACGGGGTAAGATACCCGATTACGTGGCTATTAAATATATTGTTGATGGCATAGTCGACCACGAGACTAACAAAATCATGCTATACGGTGTAACGACGTATCCTGATCTGAAAGAAAAATTTAAAATCTACGAGACTGTTAAGGAAAAGATGAAACTGGAACATTCTAGAAGTACCTACAAAAATGAAAAACGCGGCATCATGCGACACGAAAAAACGTTGAAAAGGTGCTATAACTGTGGTGACGGCGATCATGTGTCGGAAGACTGTCCGCAGAAGGCACAAGGTCCAAAGTGCTTTAACTGCAACGAATACGGTCATATTTCACCGAAGTGCCCGCATAAGAAAAATATGGCGGCGGTAGCCGGCCGTAAGGAAGATACGAGCTCATCAAGATGGCGTAGTTCCGGTTCCGGCGATAAGAAAGAAAACAACGGCGCATCGACAAGTGGGAGCGGGAGCGGCGAACGTACGACGACCAAGCAAGCAATGTTCGGTCAATCATCGTTCAACAACGCGGATAATACGTCACACTCACAGAATGACAGTGTCAAGATGACAGATGACGACATAGACAGCAAATGTCAAAGTCAAATTGGATCTGACATTTGCGATGTAAACAAACATTCGCGACGGGAAAAACCTTTAAAAATCGTAGAATTATGTGGAAAAACGACAAGTGCGCTTATTGATTCGGGTAGTGATGTGAACTTAGTATCTTCCGAGTTTTGTGCTAACGTCAGTAAAGTGCTGAACAATAACATAACACTGTCTGGACTTGGATCCGCTAAAGTGGAGTCATTAGGTCGTCTATCGACAAATGTTGTGATCGACGGTACGAAATACGACGATGTGTCATTCTATGTGGTACCTAAGGACTGTATGCCTTTTGATGTAATCATAGGTCACGAATTTCTTAAGAATGTTATAACGGTTATGAATGGTAGTGCTGTGTGGATGAAACCTGTGGAATGGATGAACGAAATTAATTGTTTTTGTTGCAGTGTTGAGGTTGGCCATGTAAGTAATACTTACCTTAAAGAAGAGGTTGTTCAGATGGTTGAGAGCTATCAACCATGCCAAATTAAAGAAGCTCCTATCCAGTTGAAAATAATTGTGAAAGATGATGTCCCGGTGGTGCAACGTCCACGGCGCATATCACTGAAGGAGCAGGTGGTTGTTGAAGAACAAGTTGCGGAGTGGCTCGAGCAAGGAATTGTACGTGTAAGTTATTCTGAATATGCCAGTCCATTGGTTCTTGTTCGCAAAAGAGACGGTACTACAAGGGTGTGCGTTGACTATAGAAAATTAAATAGTAAAATTGTAAAAGATGAGTTTCCATTGCCCATTATTGAGGATTACATTGACAAGTTGGCTGAGGCAAAAGTATTTAGTGTACTGGATTTAAAAAATGGATTTTTCCATCTGAGTGTCAGCAGTGAGTCGGTAAAATATACTGCATTTGTTACACATCATGGTCAGTTCGAGTTTTTGAAAGCTCCATTTGGCTTGTCTGTTTGCCCTAACTATTTCATGAGATTTGTGACCATAATCTTCAGAGAACTAATATCTAAAGGGATTGTTCTAATATTTGTTGATGATATTCTTATTCCAGCAAAAGATGAACAGGAAGCCGTTGATAGATTAAGGGAAGTTTTAAGAGTGGCGTCTGAATATGGCCTGCAAATAAATTGGAAAAAAGCACAGCTGATATGTCGAAGCATAACCTATTTAGGTCATACGATTGAGAATGGACAAGTAAGGCCTGCCAGTGAAAAGATTGATGCCGTTACAAAGTTTCCAGAACCCAGAACAATTAAGCAATTGCAAAGTTTTATTGGGTTAGCGTCGTATTTTAGGAAGTATGTCCAGAATTTTGCATCAATAGCACAGCCGCTTACAGATTTACTTAAGAAAGATGTCAATTTTGAATTCAATGATGAACAACGGTGTGCATTTAATTGTTTGAAGGAGCGTTTGACTACTAAACCAGTTTTACAAATATTTAATCCAAGATTGGAGACAGAAATGCATACAGACGCATCGCTTCTGGCTTACGCAGCTATACTCATGCAGCGATCTGATGATGACGGTGGACTACATCCAGTATATTTCATGAGTCGTAAAACCAATGATGCGGAAAAAAAGTACACCAGTTATGAACTGGAAAGTCTGGCTATTATTGAAGGGGTAAAGAAATTTAGGCACTACTTATATGGTATAAGATTTAAGATTGTTACTGATTGCCAAGCATTCCAGATGACGCTTAAGAAGAAAGACTTGAGTACAAGGGTTGCAAGATGGGCATTGCTTCTGCAGGAGTTTGACTTTGTGGTTGAACATCGGCCAGGAACGAGGATGAAGCATACTGATGCATTAAGCCGAAACCCATATGTAGCTGTAGTAACGTTGCACGATGAGATCAGAAGAGCACAACAGTTGGATGATGGTCTAAAAGCTATATTACAGATTTTACGGGAGAGAACATACGGTGATTATTATACTGATAATGGATTGCTTTACAAAGGGGTGGAAAAGCACTTAGTGATCCCAAAGTCTATGGAAAATGAAATCATTAAAAGAGCACATGCAAATGGACATTTTTCCAAAAGGAAGATGATTGAATTAATTGGTAAAGACTATTTTATTAAGAACCTTGATAAGAAAATTGAAGAGTTTATTACAAGTTGCATTCCATGTCTATTAGCTACGCGTAAAGAGGGAAAACAAGAAGGATTCCTAACTCCGATTGAAAAGGAAGAGTCACCGCTACATACACTGCATTTGGATCACATTGGTCCAATGACGGAGACGAAGAAGCAGTATAACCATATCCTCACGATTGTTGACGCATTTACGAAGTTCACTTGGATATTTCCCACTAAAAGCACCACAAGTCGAGAAACAATAGAAAAGTTGAAAATTCACCAACAACATTTTGGCAATCCAACCAGATTTATAACTGATCGAGGAACGGCTTATACGAGCACTGAGTTTCAAGAGTATTGTAAAGACGAAAATATACAACACATCAAAATTACGACGGGTGTGCCTCGAGGAAATGGCCAAGTGGAAAGAGTCCATCGCACTATAATCTCTGTACTTACCAAGATGTGCATAGAGAACCCTGCTCTCTGGTATAGGCATGTAAGTAGATTACAGCGTTCTCTAAATAGTACTTTCCAGCGAAGCATAAACACTACACCCTATCAACTATTGATTGGGACAAAGATGAGAATGAAGGAAGACATCGAGATTTATGATTTGCTTTCAGAAGAAGAAAGGGAAAGCTATTCAGAGGAGAGAGAAAAACTTAGAGAGAAAGCTAAAGAGCAAATTCTACAAGTTCAAGAAGAAAATATAAGAAATTTTAATAAGAATAGAAAAGAAAGTATGAAGTACAATGAAGGAGACTTGGTAGCAATAAAACGCACGCAATTCGGCTCGGGAATGAAGCTTAAAGCTAAATATCTTGGCCCCTATCAAGTCGTAAAAGCAAAGAGAAACAACAGGTATGATGTGAAAAAGCTCAACCCGAATACTGAAGGACCTAGCGTAACCTCTAGTTCAGCAGATTACATGAAGGTGTGGCCAGCTGTGAACTCATTAACCTAATAGGTGAGAGTTGCTTGTTAATTTTTTCTTGTTTCAGGTTTGTGTATGAAAGGTTGTGTGCAATGTTTTGTTAAACACTGTGTTTTGTTAGACGTAAGCTTAGTCTATTGTTATTAAGAGTTAAGAGATCTGTATTTGTATCTTTACTGTACCTACTGCAACGATAAATGTCAGTGTGTAAACATTTTTTTAGGAACATTAACAATGTTATGTTGTCTCTTTGAATTATTATTTTATGATGTCCCCTTTAAAATAAAACTGTAACTATGTGATGTTATGCTGTTACTCTGATGTTGTATTAGTGTATTGTTGTATTAGTAGTTCTGTTAAAAATAAGATGAAAGTTAGCGACGTATGTTCGGGTGCATGTCTGAGGACAGACATGAATCAGGATGGCCGACTGTGGGATAATGATTTTGTATCAAGCTTAAGTATGAATGCAGCATAATATTGTCAAAGCGGAACGCAGCGGATGAAAGAGAGGGAAGTATGTGTGTGAGTGTAACAGCGAGATGACGCAGTCTTACGACAGACGTACGGTGTAACGGCGATCTTTTTTCTGGTGTGTCAATAAATAAAAGTTCGTTTATTTTGCCATATAATCCCACATTAATATGAGTTGTATGTGGATGGACATGTATGTCAACTTTATTTTTCTGAAAAGGTTACAAGATTTTAAATCGATATGACTACCAGTCTCTATGCCAGTCAAAATCATTCATTTTAAATAAACCACTTACCATATTCTTCAGAAAGGTCACGTGCACAGTACCTACTCTTAAACGGCGTGCTTGTGTGACGAGATGTATGAACGTAGATGAGGCGAAAGGAGTATGTAAGGGTCGTAGCAGTTGGATGGCAGTTGGTTGGGTTGACGTTCTGTGGTTTCTGCCTATCCCCTTGGGAAAAAGGGGTGAGTTGATGTATGCATTTACCATGTTCTCAACTAACTTTTTAGAACTATGCATCCTGCTTATGTGTAGGAAATTTCATTAAAATCGGTTCATTCTATTCGAGAAATGATGACTTGAAAGTTTATATCAAATGCCGTAAGGCGTAAACGCTTGTAAGGCTCTAGAAAGACGGACCGCATTTCAACTGCACTCCGACTGCCAAATTGCAGTTTTAGTGCTGACTGCAATGAAACTGCCAACCGACCGTGCAGTCGGCTTGCAGTTCCAATGACTACGTGGACGCCAAGAGCAGCTCGATTGCAGTCGGCGTGCAGTTGGTTGATAGTTTCATTGCAGCCATGGTAACTGCATTTAAAACTGCAATATTGGCAGTTGGAATGCAGTTCGTCTGTCTAGAGCCTAAGCGCCCTGATTTTATGGGTCTTTTTGTATGCCTAGTACAATAAATCAATAAACAGCCTATTGCCTGTTTGTGCTTGATTTATATTCACATATGTAAATATTAAATAGTGACTCAATATAAAACGATTTCAACCTAGATACCTTTCGTCTAGGTTTTGATAAAGTATAGCTAAACCTAATGCGTATGAATCTTGACTGGTGCATTATATCGGAGTGTAGACATGTTTTTTGTATGGACCGAACCAGAGGATAGGTCTTGTCGGGGTAAAAATTATTAGCAGCTAGCTAAGCAAGAGCATACTGAAGAATAATGAAATTTATTTTAACTGAAAAATGAAATGGTTTAATCACAGTTGGGCAATGATGAAAAAATGATGAAAAAATAAATGGGCCCAGGTTCCATACAAAAATTTCCATCGTCCTTTTTTTAACAATTATTATAAAAAGTAGTTTGTAAAACTACTGATCTGGTTACAAAAATCTTCACTGATAGAAAGTAACGCTATTGTTCGCCATAGAATATGTTTAATGGTATCCTAGACTTCTGCGTAGACGAAGTCATGGGCAGAAGGAATATAAAAGTCTATATTTAAACCGTATTTAAGTTCATTATTCCATTATGAGTGATATAATAAGCAGTTATCGCCATTACTTGTAGGCTGTACCTGACGACCTGCCTCAACAAAATCGATTCGATGCTCTTGACATACTCTCATTAAACTGCAGTTATAATTAGTAACGGCCTGTTTCACCATCCGCTATCACCTCGCATGCACGAGGCTGTAGGTTCGCAACCAGCCACGGACAAGTACTGATATGACTTTATCTAATTCATATGTTCTTTCTAAGATTATCTAGGACTTCTTCTTCTTTTCGACCTTTTGTCCGACCAATATTAAGCAGCCTGTACAGCTCTATCATTAGCCTCATTAAGGTCTTGGTTGTGCACGACGAGCAACTGATTAGGTGACGTACCCTGTGATGGTGAAAGAAAAAATTTTGTTAGGAAATCTGGACTTATAAATAAAAGTAGTCTGAAATCGCCTAAAAGCCTTAAGCAAGCATGGTGATCAATGCTCACGCCTTCTCTGTATGATAAGAGGCCTTTGCCCTGCAGTGGGACGGTAAAAGGCTGGTATTATCCTTACTTATACTTTAAATGCGAAAGTGACTGTTTATCTGTCTGTCTTCTGTCTGTTACGCTTTCACTACTATACCAATTTTGTACGGGGTTAGTTTCAACCCCACAGAAGGCTATTTTTTATTCCGCGATAACCGATATTTATGCGGACGACGTCGAAGGCAAAAGCTAGTTAATAAGTCGTAGTCCACAACTTCCATCGCTCTTGACACAGTATCACAGCTTGCCAAGCTAATGATAAATATTATACGTAATATCTCGAAAGATGTAGCTGTCAGTTCTAGCAGGTGAACGCGATCGTGCGTGAACGCTGCGCGTGATTTGTTTTGTGCGCTTACGTCTTCGTGTTATAACCTTTTTTTTCGTGGAGATTCTTATGGAAACCCTCCGCCTGAGAAGATAGAGGTTTATATCGGATTTTTCTTTACATAGTATTAAACAAAGTCGCTCCCCGCCGTCTGTTCACTTAGATCTTATAAACTACGAAACGAATTTTAATGTAGTTTTCATTATTAGATAGAGTGATTCAAGAGGAAGTTTCGACATTTGTATATGATATGCAGATTCGTGAGGCTATAACATCACGCTATGAGCTACGGAAGCGGAGCCTACATACCTAACATAACACTGGTAAAAAAAACTCACGCGAACGGCGTCGGGAACTGAAGGTAGTATCTAAATAAAGTTAGACTTCTAAATTAATATATCTGTTGTACACACTCAAGAGTTGAATGGTTCGATTTATTGATAGCTAACTCGAATATAATTGCGCCTGCGCCTGTGGAAGTATGCGGTAAGATCACAATGGAACATACCAGTTTAACTGGGGCGTGGAGTTAAGTTTATGTTACCGTGTTTGGAAGTTCTGTGGTCAGCAGTGTTTTAAGAGGTGTCAATGTTAGTTGTAATACAGTATAAGCTTACCGCTACAATAAAAACTTGATATTAATTAACGTTTTGTAATTATTACCTGTCCTTGTCATTTTCATATCGTAGAAGCGAGACTGCAACTGATACTATTTCATGATTTAAGACGCTTTTTCTGTAATACATATATCCTAGAGTCCCGGTATTTGGTTTTTAAGTAGTAAAATCATAAAAAAACTATTCTAATGTAAGATTACACTTCCTTTCTGACGGGTAAATATAAGGAGGAGGGGATTAAGGACAGTACAATAAATAAATAAACTTGATTCATTATACCACATATATTTTTTTACGTAACAATTTCTTATTCAAGCATCAACAATCATAAAAACAATTCAAATTCAATAAAATTCCGTAATATCAGTCGGAATGTCGTGTAATATCCATATTAACATCAATGTTTGCGGTCAATACACCTAAATAGCTATTCCGATCACTGTTTTTCTTTTTTTTTTTTTTTTTTTTTTTTTTTTTTTTTTTTTTTTTTTTATGTGGTAAAAATCATCAAATGACTCTCTGTCTTCATCTGTCAGACTTTTACTGACTAAAAAACCACCCTGTTCCTTCTGTTGCCCTTTACGTTCCGGGGCCACGGTATCCTGTTAAGACGTCCCGCAACCCCGGCATTCCGATCACTGATAATGAGAAATAGTGCAGCTTCCTATTAACACAAGAATATTCAAAATCGGGCCAGTAGTTCCGGAGATAACTGCGTTTTAACATAGAAACAAACTCTTAACCTTTATAAAATTTGTAAAGCTAACCGTTCCGCAGTTCATTATGATATACCTTTTAAAACAGTAATACTTATTCGGTCTAGAAAAAAAAAAGTTAAATTAGAATGCAAATATGACATGTCCACATGAAGGCATACAACTAATTGACAAGGCAATAAATGAATGCAGAATTTCTAGCTCGAAAAAAAAATACACCTGCGAATGTTATTCCTAACAAAAAAACTAATTATTCAAATTACTGCACATTTATTTTAATTATAGCTCTAAAACTTGTCTTTCACAGTTCGCGAACACATTAATAATAATTTAATAATTATATTAAGCACTCGGCCTTGACTTAGTAAGTTGTTCAAGTGTCCTATTTTTATGAGTGACTGTGGCACTGTCTTATTTCATTTTAGTTAAAGTGTAGCTAGCTGCGTTGCTGCGACCCGGGAATTAAATCCAGGACCTCCTTATATTAGTAGTTTAAATAATTATTGTATGTATCTATTACAAGAAATTCTAGAATAAATAATAGGAATACACGCCCAGATACAGTATGTTGTGTACTTGTAACCGGCGTGCTTGCATGACTAGATGTATAAAAGTGGACAAGGCAAAAGAAGCATACATAAACTCACGCCTTTTTCCCATGGGGGTAGGCAGGAACTACAGAACGCCACCTGCTACGATCCTTACATACTCCTTTCGCCTCATCTACGTTCATACATCTCGGCATACAAGCACGCCGGTTACGAGTACTCCGCACCTGAACTTTTAAAAGAGCCTCACCAATAAGGTCGGTGTAGATCTTCCTAGGGCGGCGCCTCCCTTAATGCAATAATGCCTTTTTTAATACTGGTGACGGGGTTTAAGGTGCGCCAGCGCCGTACGTAATTATAGTTACTCTTGAAAGTTCCTTTCATAAATCTCAGTAAACAACAGTTATAATTGTAACATGGTTTTATAATATACAATATTTACAAGCTTAATAATAAAAACAAAATAAATAATAACCCGACAAAAAAAAAAAAAGAGAAACTAAAATTAAATGGCATCAAAAAATTCATCCGCATCGCTGTCCACTGGAAATGCGCCCAAAAGACTGGCCGCATTGCCACGTTGAATGGCAATGCTTAACCTCTGGCCAAGGTAAAAACCAGCCCTTGGGTCACGGGAAGAATCAACCAATCGTTTGGCCAACTCCTTGAAAAGGCCATGGGCACACGGCCATTAATTGTAACTATTAATAATTCCAAGCCTTATAAAGATTGTCTTGTATTAAAACATCGCATTGCATTAAGATATCCACTGTTAATGATTAATGACTTCCATATTGGTATTGTTTGTCGTTTCTTTTGATTTAGTTTAGAAGCTTACTTAAAACATATGTTACACTTGTAGTTGTTTAGAGGTGAAAGGAGCAAGGTTTTTTTTTTATCAGAGGGGGCGGATAAATCTGTCAAAATCTTTAATCTTTACTAAAAATCCACACAGTGTTCCCTTCGCATACTTACTCCGGGTATTCCTGGAGCGTACACGTATTTCGCAATGCCCGACTGGCCGCAACTGTGTCAGGTGTTCGACTCCCCTGTGACGGCAAAG
Organism: Hoplodrina ambigua; assembly: GCA_949774945.1. NCBI lineage: Eukaryota > Metazoa > Arthropoda > Insecta > Lepidoptera > Noctuidae > Hoplodrina > Hoplodrina ambigua. The sequence continues at coordinate 2,278,237 of OX458991.1, forward strand.
AGGGGCGCGCATGGAACACAACGCACCGCACCTCAGATCCAGTCGCATAGGCGACAAATGTCCCGAAGTCTGCTGCCCTAAACCCATTAGGGGGGGGGGGCAGAAGAGGGCGTTGCTCGCTCTCCGCTCCACCTGCGCTTGCTGCGGGCCGGGAGAGATGTAGTAATCTCCCTTTCGATTTACGCAGCCTCGGAAGAGGACCACTGGGTCCCGGGACCCTTCGCTGCCGACCATCGAACTGATTACGGCCTGGAGACAGAAAAATAGAAAATCATTGTGTCTCATTACGTAGGTCTTGAGTAATTAAACTTATTTGTGATTGACAGAAGGCTAAAGTCAATATTAAAGTCCTTTAATTACTAACCAAGAACGTTACCCAAAAGCTGCTTCCATAGACTAGAGCTTAATAGAATAAAGCTTCATAATGCATCAGCCCATATTTGAAAAACTCATACCTATATATTTTTTTAATATTGATGTACCTCAATACCTACACAAAAAATAATATATTCACATAAAATTGTTATCTTCATCGTTCATAACATCCACAGCCCAATAAAAAACATTTAAATAAATAAAAGCAATAAAGATAAAATATCACACCCTGTATTATCAAGGATCATTACTTTGTACCGCATACCGGTAAAGGTTAACGGGTATTACAATGCGTTTAACGATGGAACTGTAGCATGCTGTATAATGTGTTGCGGTCAATGTTTGATATTGCGACATTTCTGAAAATGTCTAATTTTTTTTTACATTATTTTTTTTTGCGTATTTGATTTGTCCTTTTGTTAGTTTATTTTTTTAATAAATATTCTTATGTTTTTATTTTTTAAATCAATTTAATTAAAGTTTTTAATAAAGTCCAAAGCTGAGAAAAACTGTACTTGGTCTAATAATTATGCTAATTGAAGTTATTTTTAATTAAGATAAATATACATGCTAAAAATGTTGAATATTCTTTGGTGAAATTTTAAACTACCTCTCGTTTACTTTTTGCTACTGAATTACTATCAATCTGGGTTGTGTTTTCGATACAGGACAAGTACCAATATGACTTTTTCAATTTATATGTACTTTTTAGTTTATCTTGAACTTTACTAACATCGGTGAAGGAAAACATCGTAAGTGTACCTAGATTTGTATTTCATATATAACATAACATCACGCCTGTAATCCTCGAAGGGTTAGGCAGAGGTGTACCCATTAGTACACCCACATTTCGCCAATTATGTTTTTAGTCCCATGTAATAGGGGGCGAGCCTATTGCCATCAACCGGGCACAAATCCAGACTCCGAGGCTGCTACTGAGAAATTCCTGATGGAAAAACCCAATAACACTTTGCCTGACTTGGCAATCGAACCCAAGACCTCATGCACAGCAGTCACTAGACCAACGAGGCAGTCATTGTGTATTTCATGTAAGTCTGAAATCACCAATCCGCGTTAAGCAAGCGTGGTGATCAATGCTCGTGCCTTCTCTGCATGAGAAGAGGCCTTTGCCATGCAGTCAGACAGTAATAGCCTATTATTATTTTTTAAGTTTAGGTTTTCGTCCTACTTAAAATTGATTACTTTGTATCGCTCGGTAGCTAAACTAGAGTAACAATATTTCTACAGGCGTTTGATTATATCATCATCTTCCTGCCCTTGTCCCATGTTACTTGTGGTCCTATCAACCGTCATGCTATCACTGACTTCTCTTCTTCTTCTTTCAAATCATTCTTCTTACAATCCATTGTTTATTCGAATAGCTTAGCTAGTTAGCTTTGGTTACTGCTCCGCTCTCGAGGGTCGTAGCGTGATGTTATATAGCCTATTCTGTTCCTTACGATTTTTTTTTCTAATCGTACTGATAGTTTCAGAGATTAACGCATTTAAACAAGCAGATACAAAGCTTTATTATATTAGTACTTTCTACACTCGTCATCATTATGAGTATTGTTGTTACATATTTTTTTTCAATGTAACGGTTAATAACGGCATATAAGACATTACTAAAAATGTCTAGCTTGCAGTATTTTTTTGTACGTTTAGCAACACGATCATGAGTTGACATTACTCCTGCAAAAAACTTCAACGCAAACTAGTTACTCCGACAAATGTTTTCTCGTTGGCAGTTTGGTTTAAGTTTATTTTTTCTTTGCATTGCAGGACCTGTCTCTCTTAAAATTGTTACGTACAGTATAGCAGGTTTAATGGTAATTAGTTCTTTTTTTGTTTAACCCTACTTGGTTCAATGTCAAGAGTACCTTTAAGCACTTACAGTAGGCAGTAGTAATGAGAACTCTGTGTGTTGGTCTCAATCAATTTGCCTTCATTCTTGTTAGCTAGTTGTTAACTTATTGCGCATGCTCTGGTCTCCTATAGATGAAGGAGTACACTTATATACTGGTACCGATTTTCTTGTTCACAAACTAGACTAAATTTAGAGCATTGACATCTCTTACTAACATACAGCGAAAGAAAAGGACGGTGACATTAAAGAACTAAGTTAGCAATGTCAAATTAGTTGTCTTGAACTTCTCCGTATTTTTAATCCATACGTTTTAAGATGACAATTATAACTGTATGGATGTGTCAGATTGACTTAATTTGACAGCTCTTATTTACATTAGTCTCTTTCTTATTTTGACAGAAAAAGATGGAAATAGTCTTATTTTAGTTTAGTTTGTGACCAAGGGAATCGCCACCAATATCTTTTGTTGACTATTGTTATGTCTTGTTTTGTGTATATCTTTCCTTGAAGATCCTAATAAATTAATTAATTCCGTGGATGTACCATATACCTATTTCTATCGCCAAACAGTACGCTGACAACTGCTATAAACGGTCAAAGACTATAGAAAATAAAGTGTGATAACACAATGCCTGTAATTTATTACAAAATATGAAACAATTATCGTTGTATTTCAAAATAAGATTAATATTCAGACATAATGAAAAATAACTAAGTTCTTTATTTAGATGTGTTACGTTGACTATATAGGCTGAAAGCTAATTTTAAAAAGGTTATTTACCATGTTTTTGAGGCGCAGACTAATAGATTTGCCAAAAAAATAAAAAAATAAGCCTATTTGAAGTATTCATGTCTTATCAGCGTCTTAAGATCGCCAGCATTATTTGAGGAAGAGATAACCATTTTCTATAAGGTTATCATTCATCTGTATACTAATCAAAAATTCTCCAGTGATGAGTGATCAAAGATACCATTAGGGTGTAGGCAGCAATGCCTACAAATAAAACAAGGAAACATGTCGTCAAATTACCATTTTTAATTATTCCACCTCCAATCCTTACCAAGCCTTGACAAATGTGGGAGTCAGCACTCCCTGCACGTGTTGCACTGCCGTAGCGTACTTCAATATCGGCTGACCAATCAGGTGACCCACAGCTGGGACAGCTACGTCATATCTGTACACATTAGGAAGTCCAAGAGGAGCGGTCGGGAACAGAGGCTGAGTGATCAACGCCGGCTTTTCGTTCAAATTTTCCGCGGCTTTCACAGCAGGGGACACTGTGGCTTCGACTTTTTCCTCCGACTTCTCGGCTTCAGCTGGCTCTGCTACCTGAACTGGTTCTGCGGCTTTTACTGCAGCTTCTTTGTTCTCCTCCTTGTTCTCTTCTTTGATTTCCGACTTGATCCAAGTCTGAGAGGAGAAGCTAGAAGGAGCGATGTATGGGGAGTAGACCACAGGTGGGATTGGGGCTACGATTGGCGAGATGGGTCCTACAGCCGCTACGTAGGGAATCACACCACTGACAGCGGATTTAGCGATGATGTTAGCATTGTTAGCAACAGCTCCATCGATTTGGGCTTCAGCAGTCTTCAACGCGTCAACAGCTTGCCATTTTTCATCTTCAGCCGACCAGAAAGCTTCCAAATTCTGTTCGTTGGCTACAGTTGAATCTGTGATAACTTTCTCGTTGACATTTTCAGTGGCTTGCTCTGCTAGTTCTCTGGCTTTGTCTGCTGCCGCTTGGAGTTGGTCTTGGGCTTGAACTTGGGCGTCGATGGCTGCTGCTTGGATGTCTCCGGGAGAGATGGTCGGGATGGCAGATGGTACTGCCACCGTTCTGATGACGGGTACTATGGCTGGTGCGTAGAGGCCTGAGGGAGCCGCGGCCGCGACGGCGAGGAAGGCGGAAACAATCTGGAAAGAGAGATCGTATTTTAGTACAGTGTAAATTAAAATAATTTTAGTACAGTGTAAGACTGCCTCGTTGGTCTAGTGGTCGCAAGCGCGACTGCTGTGCATGAGGTCTTGGGTTCGATTCCCAGGTCGGGCAAAGGATTATTGGGTTTTTCCATCAGGAATTTCTCAGTAGCAGTCTGGATTTGTGCCCGGTTGATGGCAATATTATACTATTACATGGGACTAAAAACATAACTGGCGAAATGTGGGTGTACTAATAGGTACACCTCTGCCTAACTCTTCGGGGATAACAGGCGTGATGTTATGTTATGTTATGTAAAATAAACCTTCTTTATAGGCAAATTAAACTTATTTAGTTTTTAGTTTTAGAAATAGAAAACCTTCCACTGGTTCTTGCCCATGACCGGTTGTGAACCCACAAGCGAGCGACTTATCCATTGGGCCATCATCAAGTATTAGGTTAGAATTAATTTAATTTTGATTTTACGTCTAATTAGCCTAGCCTTTTCCAAACTATGCTCGGGTTGGCTTCCAGTCTAACCGAATGCAGCTGAATACCGCTATTTTACATGGAGCGACTGCCTATCTGATCTACACAACCCAGTAACTGGGTAATACGATGATACTTGCTAAGACTGGTTCTCAAACTTTTGGGCTTCTGACGATCCGTAACGACTGTCAAAGATCCTCGTATGACAGTAGAAACCAACGGCTTAACGTACTTTCCGAGGCACTGAGGAGTTTCGGTGTGTAAAGATGGTCACCTATCCACGGACTAACCTCGGCAAGCGTAGCTTAAGCTGATTCTGTCAATGTATGAGAGCCGGGACCAACAGCTTAACGTTCTTCAAAAATCTAAAGTGTTAAAGGCCTTTTGTCGATGTCGGACCAGGAAGAATTGTTTAATTGAATTAGTGTTAAGTTGTTTGTCGCTATTAGCAATTACTTAATTTGTTTAAAAGGTTATCTAGTTTGGTATAGGCATCTTGTTTTATGATCTAAGGTTTTGGTATTTCCTTGTTTTAATCTTTAGTCTTTATTAACACTAGCTTCTGAATGCAACTTCGTCTGCATAGATTTCAGAATTAAGCCGAAGTCGTAAATTCCACGGGAATACAAAAACGGGATAAAAATTTGCCTATGTGCTGTTCCCAATTTTTAAACTATTTCTGTGGCAAATATTATCCAGATTAATTCAGCCGTTCTGACGTCATTAAGTAACAAACATCCATCCATTCAAATTTTCGCATTTATAGGTATTAGTAGCTTAAAAGATACACAACGACTAGTATATATTATACAAAGTTGATACGAAAGATGGGCTTTCCTTTAAACTGCCTATACTAGGTACCACATTCAAGCTCTGTACCAAAAAACAATTAAATAGGAGCAGTAGTTTAGTCGCAAATGATTTTTTGAGTTTTTGCCCTGTTTGAACACGATGTATCTTTTCTAACAGCTGATTATGTCTATACGCATAGGTCATGCACCTACGTTGCTGCTTTAATACCTAGGTATCTAAGGTCAGTTAAATTTATTTACAAAGGGTGTTTGTGTTTTACTCTGACTTGTGAGCTACTTTGTTTGATTGAAAAAAAAAACACATTTTTATTTATATTTTATTTTATACCGTATCGAATTAATACTAAACACTTATAGTATACGTAGTGTAATTTAATGCCCCTCTGTCATATCAACTCTGTATAAGATAGACGACGACGTATCAACCGTTGCTCTCGTCAGTTTCTTGGGTTCTCAAAAGGAAAAGCCGGCCAAAGAAGGGTTCCGTACTTGAACAGTACACACAAAAAAAAACACGTTTCTTCCTCCTTTAATTAACAATTTTAATTTAATTACGAATAGACAGTCGGACGGGAAAACCAACTGACAGACTGCAGAGACTTAGTAATAGGGTCTCTTTGAGTATAGCACCCTAAATGGGAACCTTTATAAGATCAATTTTTGTGTTTGCTTTATCAGAAACCATAAAAAACTACTCCAAAAAAATGATTTATTTGAAACTAGCGACTCGCCCCAACTTTGCACGGATGCAAGGTAGATACATAACTCTTCCTCTTGAATCATTCTATCTATTGATGAAAACCGCATTAAAATCCGTTGCGTAGTTTAAAAGATCTGAGCGTACAGACGGCGTGAAGCGACTTTGTTTTATGCTACGTGTTTTATTTGAAATGCCCGCGACTTCGTCCGCGTAAATTTCGGTTTACTGCGAGGTTTTATTTTTTGCGAGAAACCCTAATTTTTTTTTTTAATAAAAGGTGTCTTATTTGCCCAGCCTCAGCTATCTAAGTACCAGTGAAACTCCGTCAAAATCGGTCCAGCTGTTCCAGAGATTAGCAGGAACAAACAGACAGACAGACAAACAAAAATAAAAATAAATGTTATTTTGGTATATTATTATGTACCGTATACGTTCGTATTCAGTGTAAAGCGGTTATTTCAATTTTACAAACAGACACTTTAATTAGAAATACTATTTGATTTGATTACATAACATAACATCACGCCTGTAATCCCCGAAGGGTTAGGCAGAGGTGTACCCATTAGTACACCCACATTTCGCCAGTTATGTTTTTAGTCCCATGTAATAGGGGGCGAGCCTATTGCCATCAACCGGGCACAAATCCAGACTCCGAGGCTGTTACTGAGAAATTCCTGATGGAAAAACCCAATAACACTTTGCCCGACCTGGGAATCGAACCCAAGACCTCATGCACAGCAGTCGCGCTTGCTACCACTAGACCAACGAGGCAGACGATTTGATTTGTAATAAGTATTTATATCTGCTACTGGATTTTACATAATTTATGATTCCATCACTTAATACTGAAGGTAAACATATAATTGATTGCATATTTAAACTAGTAGCTGATAAATATGCATTGATTAGTATGTTATGAATATCGAGTAGGTTGCAATATCTATGATAAAGAAACTATGACTAAATGTTTTGCTGAGCGCAAAACTCGAGAACGACTAGATCGATTTGGCTGATTCTTTTTTGTTGTGTTCCTTATTTTCCGGACAAGGTTTTCTTTTCAGAAAATCTCAAAAAGTCAAAGTCAAATCTTTACTTTAAAAAAATATAACCGCCTTCAAAAACTACAAAATAAAAAAAATAACTTTAGATTGAAAGTCGGCGGCTTTGGTTTTGTTTCTTGTTATGTAGGTATTGCCACCGACTTCCAAGCTAAAGTTATTTTTTTTTATTTTGTAGTTTTTGAAGGCGGTCATATTTTTTTGTAAAAAAGCTTTTTATTTTTCACTTTTTAGTGCTTGTGTGTTAATGTTTGAAAAAAAAAAAACATACGCGTCGAATTGAGAACCTCCTCCTTTTTGAAGTAGGTTGATTAGATCATTAAAAGGCGCTATTGAAAGTCATTTATTTTTCATTCACGAGAAAAGTCAGAAATTTACACCCGTGCTAGGGAAGCTCGTTAGTACCTAAATAATAAATTCTTTGACTTTGGTAGGGTACTTAACACCACCAATCAATGGACATCATTTTAAGATCTGTCAAAACGCCATTTCTTCATAGATTTTGTATACCTATAACGTACGAAATGGTTTTTTCTGTTATAAAAAAAAACTGTTAATAAAAAATTTAAAAAAATTGCAATAATGAAAATATTATATTAATGGATCTGCCCTAGTAGCTGTCACTATACTGGCAATTTTTTTTTAGGTAATAATTCACTTTTAACAACTTATCCAAATATTTAAAAAGCACTTTAAAACACAACTTAAACATTGGTGCCGATTCCTAATTCCTTCGGTCACAAACTAAACTAAAATTAGACTATTTCCATCTTTTTCTGTCCAATAAAATAAGAAAGAGGCTAATGTAAATAAGAGCTGTGAAATTTAGTCAATCTGACACATCCATACAGTTATAGTTGACATCTTAAAACGTATGGATTAAAAATACGGAGAAGTTCAAGGCAAAACTAATTTGACATCGCTAACTTAGTTCTTTAATGTCACGGAATGTCACCGTCCTTTTCTTTCGCTGTATGTTAGTAAGAGATGTCAATTCTCTAAATTTAGTCTTGTTTGGGAACAAGGGAATCGGCACCATTATTGAAGTTAAATAAAAATATAGCAAACTATTAAGAGTCATTTGCATTTACAATCAAAACGATCAATCAATCGATGAAAAAAATATTTATATAAACCTAACAAAAAGAAAAGACGAAGATTTTTTTCCTAAAATTCACCAATCACTTCACAAAAATCACTAATTTAATAAAAAATAATTTGTAAACACTGACCAGAACTCTCATCTTGACCCTGGAAGCTGCTGATGGCTACTGATGACCACTGCTACCACACCTTGCTATTTATACAACGACAATATAGAGCAGCTGGGATACTCCGCTGGTTAATGTTGAAAAATAAGTAAAGAAAAAAAAAACAAGTAAAGTATTATTTCTGATCACGGCGTGGGTTCCGTAATTATAATTTTCTTGAATATGTTTTTGGTGATGTCAATTTGCGTTGTTTGTTTAGTTGTTGTGGGTGATACTAATTTATGTATAACTAGACACGTTTTCTTTTTAAAGGGCATGCTTTGGTGTCAAGAAAAATGACGTTGTTTCGTCCGTTTTAGATATCTTCTTTGTACATTATGATCTTCATGAGTAGGTGAGATTTTTTCTTAAACAAACTTTGCCCCATACTAAGAATTAGTCCTGTATATTAGGTGCATCTACAAATATCTATATAAATTACATAACATGACATCACGCCTGTAATCCCCGAAGGGTTAGGCAGAGGCGTAGCCATTAGTACACCCACATTTCGCCAGTTATGTTTAAGTCCCATGTAATAGGGGGCGAGCCTATTGCCATCAACCAGGCACAAAACCAGACTCCAAGGCAGCTACTGAGAAATTCCAGATGACAAAACCCAATAACACTTTGCCTGACCTGGGAATCGAACCCAAGACCTCGTGCTCAGCAGTCGCGCTTTGCGACCACTAGACCAAAGAGGCAGGCTATATAAATTAACCAATAATTATATAATAATTTGGCCAATTCGGGATACCAAATTGCTTTTAGATAGTACTCCCGAATTCAGAAAATGTTTTTATGTGATGTTAGCTTCGAAATCGTTTTTATAAGATACGCTTTTGAACTCTAGCGATAAAAACCACCAGTGTCAATATTTTATTTCTCCATACGCAATAGATATCCATAAATTTTACTCAAATGTATGCTGAAAGTAGACCTGTATTCATTCAACTCAACTCAGTAAAGAATTTTGGACCTCAACAACTCCAAGTCAACTTTAAAAACGTTTTACTCATCCAGTTTTCTCGCCACAGTACCCCAATCCGGGCGGTCGGGCTAGGGCGCAAAGAATGCAGGAAGCTTCGATTGACAAGCGGGCGCCATCTTGGATTTTAAGTTAATAAATTTCTTGCGTCATTATCATTAAAGATTAATGTACGTGCTACGATTAGGCTTTGGCCGTATTTGTTATTTATTTGGTACTGACTGCCTCGTTGGTCTAGTGGTCGCATGCCTGACTGCTGTCCATGAGGTCTTGGGTTCGATTCCCAGGTCGGGCAAAGTGTTATTGGGTTTTTCCATCAGGAATTTCTCAGTAGCAGCCTCGGAGTCTGGATTTGTGCCCGGTTGATGGCAATAGGCTCGCCCCCTATTATATGGGACTAAAAACATAACTGGCGAAATGTGGGTGTACTAAAGGGTAGACCTCTGTCTAACCCTTAGGGGATTACAGGCGTGATGTTATTTGGTACTGATGAGGTAGTTTTGTTTAAACATATAATAAGATTCTGCTTTTCTTTTTTTTTGTGTCTAGTATTTTGTATTTTGTTTAACATATCTATGTCAATATATGCAGTGTTGCCAAAAGTCCCGTTTTTTCGAGATTTTCCGATTTTAATTGGGTGCGTTTCGACGGGTGCGCTGGGAGGAATACCCTGATTTTAAATTTGAGATTGAATGCACTGTCTCGTTTTTTACGGTGCAGCAGGAATCTAGAGCCTTCGTTTGCTGAGTTTTGTATTTGTATATATTTGGATCTCCAACAAAGATTACACCTTACGTGCTAAAAATAAAACATAAACATATACAAATCCTTGCAGCATCTTCAATTATAGGAGACCACAACTTGCATTAAGATATCAAACAATCAATTATTAAGTAATATATGGAAATAAAGTATAAAATTAAAAAAAAACAAATAACAAAAATATAAAAATTAAAATTATAAAAATATATATATATATATATATTGATTAAACAGTAGGGAGGTCGGTCAATACCTACTTATGACCCTATACAAGCTTTTTTGTATTTATAACATTTAAATAAACTTTTCATTTAAGTTACATAATTATTTATATTATCTAGAATTAATTCCGATTTAGTTTACTTGAGGCATTCGAAATACCGATTTATTCGAAAAAAAATATCGTTATTTTTCGGCAAACTCTTTTCGGGAAATCGTTAATTCGGCCAAGTATTCTTCTGTCAAAAGTTCATTCGGGCAAATGTTCTATGAGCAAGTGAATATCGAGCAACCGTGATGCACTCGTATTATTACGGCTGAAATTCTTCTTCTTTCTTTATCGTGTGGGCAGTAAGATCTTACGACCCCACGACACCCTAGTGTCAGACTTTATAAACCGCTTTAAGGGCCTTTGACAAAGAAGCTGAAATTTGTGTGCCCACACATAATATTTTTATCCCGATTTTATGTACCCATGGGATAATTTTTGACCTTGGCTTATTGTAAAGTCTACGCAGACGAGGTCACGGTTTAAAAGTTAGTGTAAAAATAATTCAGATTCTAAGTAATCCTGTAGGCGGATTGAATTAAACCCTATTTAATATGTAAAGTAATACTTATTATTTCTTCTTTGCTCCAATTATAGCTTCATGCAAGTAACCGGTTCTGCTCTGCCACTGTCTTAATCTAGGTGTTCCTTTTTCAAAAAACTGTCAGCAAAAAGTTGTTGATTTTATTTTTTTAATGGAATCTGATAGTGCGTTGATGAATGGCGTCGCTTTATGGGAGGTGGTTTTGATTAAATACTTTTTGGTGTTATTTATTGATTTTATTTCTTTTTTTATTGGTTACTAATATGCGTTTTAGAGTCAATTGGGTACTAGATACTACCAATCGATGCGTTTTAATCTGTTCTGCTAACAGCTAGCTATTCTGTATGGTAATCTGTGGATAACGTCTTGAGTAGTGTATTTGTTACTTTTATTGTAAGTTTTATATTGTATGCCTACGGTGTAATATACTCCTGTTTGTTATTCCAACAAAATAAAATAAAATCAATAGACAGTAGCGGATCAAGGGGGAGGAGAGGGGGCAAGGGCTCAATATAAAGATCTATTTGAGAATTTATGTTCTGGAATTATTGGTTACTAGCTTTTGCCCGCGACATCGTCCGCGTCAAAGTTGATTTCTTCATACAAACTTTGAATCCCGTTTCATTCCCCTTTTTTTTTTTTTTTTTTTTTTTTACCGATGGGAAATCATCAAATGACTTCCCCCGCCCTGGGCGGGGCGGGAGGGAGTGTCAGACTTTTACTGACTAAAACCCATCCATGTTCCTTCTTGTGCCCTTTGCGTTCCGGGGGCGCGGTATCTCTTTCGAACAACCCGCAGCCCCGTCCCCTAGGGCCGAATTTTGGAAAATCCTTTCTTAGCAGACGTCTACTAACTATACTCTCTGCCAAATTTTGTGTTTATACGTCAAGCGGTTTTCGATATGTCGTGATGAGTAAGTGAGTGAGTGAGTGAGTGAGTGACTAAGTGAGTGAGTGACCTTTCGCAACGCTGACCTTTCTTTTTTTTTTTTTTTTTTTATTTAGATTAGTGTCAACTACCCAATTATAATTTTTATTTCAACGTTCAAAATAAAAAATTTCATCAGCCTTGCCACCAATGATATCTTTACATAAACTTATCATATTTATTCACACAGACGGACAGACATTTATGTTTTGTCTTCTTTATGTAAATACTTCGTACACAAGTCATTACTTGCTTTATCTGGTCCGAGTGGTAAATGTCAACGGTGCAAGATTTTAGGGTTCCTTAGTTCAAGTCGATAAACGATTTTTACACGACTGCCCCAAAAAAAGGAGTGTTGTGTGTTCAGGGTTAATGTATGTATGTATGTTAGTTTCTTTATTCCACCATAACTTTTAAACGCCTGAACCAATATAGATGGCAATAGGCTCGCCCCCTATTACATGGGACTAAAAACATAACTGGCGAAATGTGGGTGTACTAATGGGTACACCTCTGCCTAACCCTTCGGGGATTTCAGGCGTGATGTTATGTTATGTATGTAATACCAGACTCAATATATTTTTATAATGAATCTGGACGTGTCTATGTTTATCGTCTAGAATTTGACAAGTAGATTTCAAAAATATACAACACTGTATATAAAAAACGTTGTAAAAAAAACTGACGAGTAAAGGCAGAAACTATAGAACGCCACCTGCTACGATCCTTACATACTCCTTTCGCCTCATCTACGTTCATACATCTCGTCATACAAGCACGCCGGTTACGAGTACTCCGCACCTGACCTTTCTGAAGGACCTCACTAATAAGGTCAGTGTAGGTCTTCCTAGGGCGACCCCTCCCGGCGTTGCCACTCACCTCTGCCATATAAATACCTTTTGTCAATCTTCAATTTTTGCAGTCGTGTTTTTGTAGCATGTAGCTATTTTAGATGATTTGAATTTGATGTAGCACGGAACCCTTCAGTTAACACAGGCTTGTGTATTATGTAAATCACTAATTCTAGCGGGAAAACTTAATAAATACCAAAGGTGTATTTAAGTCGTAAATAATTTTTGTAACATAACCTTTTGAATATTGCTCTTAATCAGTAATTACTTTGTAAAACTGCCTTCCGCCATGTTTTAAATATTTTTGATATGCGTCGTTCTTGATGCGTAGACATTTTTTTAAGTCATGCTTGCTTGCTTTGGCTTTAGGTATGTTCATGTTTTATGTTGTCCTTATTTATTTACTAGCTGACCCGCCACGATGTCCTTCGCGTAGTATTCTTCCCCTTCCCAACCGATATCCCTACCCCTACAATACCGATACCCTACCCATACCTTACTCTACCTCTACCCTTAAACAAACCCTACATTACCCCTACCCTACCCTACCGTACCCTACCCTACCCATGAGACCGACTTAGAGTGAAGTGATTTTTGTTTGAATAGGTAGGTACCCTTGATTTCCTGACACCCTAGTACTTTTTTTTTTTTATAAACCCAGTATGTTGACCTTTCCAAAAAGTATCCTATGTCCGTCTCCCGGTTTTAAGCTACCTCCCCACCAATTTTCAGCCAAATAGGTTCTGCCGTTCATAAAAAATTATAGCCCAGTTTACATTTCACTTGTAAGGCGGAAGACACATTTAAAACAGAACGCGAAGATATTTAATATAACCTGTTCATCGCTGACGTTCACTTTCTGTTGACCTTGACCTTAAGATGCGCGGGCGCCGACCTTTGAGAGAACTTTAGATGTATGATTCATTGGTGTGATGATTTGTTGAATAGCCTAAGTTTAATAATTTGAGTCTCGAGACGATACTATCATGGCAAACTTATCTACATACTAGCGAGCTGCCCCGGCTTCGCACGGGTGCAATGCTGATACTAAATATAAGTATAATATAGCCTATGACACCCGGGGATAGTATAGCTTCCCAACAGTGAAAGAATTTTTCAAATCGGTTCAGTAGTTTCGGAACCTATTCAATGCAAACAAACAAACAATCAAATCTTTCCTCTTTGTAATTATAATATAGATAAAAAAGTAGATCAGCACATCCAGACTGTCTGTAACGCTTTCACGACTAAAATCACTGAACCGATTTTGATAAAATTTTGTACGATGTAAGATTGAACCCCAAGAAACGACAGGGTTTTCTTGCTTTCTTAGGCCCGGGAATGTCAGACCACTGACAAACTCGAGGCTGCTTATAAGAAATTCTTAATGAAAAACTCAATAACATTTTTTCCCCGAGCTGGGAATCCTAATACCCGACACTCAGCAGTCCCGCAACACCCCCCCCCCCCCCCCTTATAAAGCCTATTTAAAAGAACCACACTGACCTTTTTGGTGAGGTCCTTCAGAAAGGTCAGGTGCGGAGTACTCGTAACCGGCGTGCTTGTATGACGAGATTTATGAACGTAGATGAGGCGAAAGGAGTATGTAAGGATCGTAGCAGGTGGCGTTATGTAGTTTCTGCCTACCCCCATGGGAAAAAGTTTATTAGGTATTTAGAAGAAGAGGTTAAAATAGCAAGTAACAACGCGATCTTAAAATACTTACTTGAATCATGACGTTTTTTACGTAACGAACCGTTTTTACTTTCCGTTGATCTTGAACTCTGAAGATGCGCGGGCGCCGACCTCCGCGGGCGATGATCTTGTGACGTAATAAGTATGTTGTGTTTAGATGTGTGTGTGTGATGCGTCTTATGACGTTCGTGTGGATGTGTTTGATCGATGATCGTGACGTATGGATGATGTAATTTTTGTTTATGTGTGTGTCAATGTCTTGTTTTGATGAGTAGGTAAGTATTATGTAAGACTAGTTTCTGCCCTCGATTTGTCCACGTAGTTTTTTTCACTAGCGGTATTGGTTACTGCTCTGCTCTTGTGTGTCGTAGCGTGATGTTTACAGTTTATACTATTCTTCGTGAACATGGCTATCATATACAAACCCATATTGTGCCCGGTTGATGGCAATAGGCTCGCCCCCTATTACATGGGACTAAAAACATAACTGGCGGAATGTGGGTGTACTAATAGGTACACCTCTGCCTTATCCTTCGGGGATTACAGGCGTGACGTTATGTTATGTTATACATACATATATATTATAAAGTACAGGGGTTGTTAGGGTATTCATAGTTGAGGAAGAATATTTTTAACTTATCACATAACATGACATGAGTCCTGTAATCCCCGAAGGGTTAGGCAGAGGTATACCCATTAGTACACTCATATTTCGCCAGTTATGTTAAAGTCCCATGTAATAGGGGGCGAGTCTATTGCCATCAACGGGCACAAATCCAGTTTCCGAAGTTGCAACTGAAAAATTCCGGATGGAAAAACCCAATAACATTTTGCCCGAACCGGGAATCGAACCCAAGACCTAAGCTCTGCAGTCGCGCTTAGCGACCTATTCGATCAACGTGGCAGACTTACAAAAGAGTTGGAACTTTACCTCTTCAATAAATTCTAAAATTCACCCCTTAAGAGGATGAAAGGGGGATCCGACACTTACGCGGACGAAGTCGCGGGCAAAAGCTAGTAGAAAACATAAGTTCGTTCCAGTATCTGCCGTATTACAGTTCGCCTGGCCATTTTAACAGAGCAACGTGCTTCTATACTGTTTGCATAACCTATATAGACAGGCGTTAGTCAGCTGCTTGATGAATCAAGGATCGTTGCATCATAAAATGACTAGGCGCTAATGGTTTTTTATTTATTTAAATCTTACATTTTCAACTGCTGAGCTCGTGCTCAACAGTCGAGTTCATGACCTGGGAATCGAACCCATGGCCTCATGGTCTTGTCTTCGATTCCCAGGTCGGGCAAAGTGTTATTGGGTTTTTCCATCAGGAATTTCTCAGCAGCAGCCTCGGAAGTCTGAATTTGTGCCCGGTCGATGGCAAAAGGCTCGCCCCCTATTACATGGGACTTAAACATAACTAGCGAAATGTGGGTGTACTAATGAGTACCTTAATATCTGCCTAAGCCTTTGGTGATTACAGGCGTGATGTTATGTTAAGTTGTGTTCTTTTTTAGAGAAGCTGTATCTTGGAATTATCGCTTAATGGTTTCTACACCAGTTTTGTTTCGATTTTAATACACTTTCTCTACGTTAGATTACAGAGAGACTGGTTCTACCATCATTAGGATGCTGTGTGAATCTTAGATTAACCAACCCACTAAGAAACCTGCAAGAGTACGCACTTAGCGTCAGTAAAAGTAATGTATTACAAGCTACTGCACTTAAATTGTGCGCCTACGCCTAGTACAAACGCATGGAGCAAACGCCGACCAAAAGGCTGTTGCGCTGCATGATTAGATTCAATTAACGTACACGCTCCTAAGGGGTGTAAAAAAAATCGGGGTTGCGGGACGTCTTAACACTATACCGTGGCCCCGGAACGTAAAGGGCAACAGAAGGAACAGGGTGGTTTTTTAGTCAGTAAACGTCTGACTGTCCCTTCCGCCCCACCCAGGGCGGAAGGAGTCATTTGGATGCATGCTGAATACTAGTATTTTATATGGAGTGACTGCCTATCTGACCTCCACAACCCAGTCACTGGGTAACACGATACCCCTTGGTAAGACTGGTTGTCAGACTTCCGGGCTTCAGACGACCCGTAACGACTGTCAAAGATCCACGTATGACAGCCGGGACCAACGGCTTAACGTGCTTTCTGAGGCACGGAGGAGTCTTGGTGTGTAAAGATGGGCACCCATCCACGGAAGAACCCTGACAAGAGTGACAAGTGTAGCTTAACCTAATAAATCGAACCTTAATAAATTCATAACATAACATCACGCCTGTAATCCCCGAAGGGTTAGGCCGAGGTTTACCCATTAGTACACCCACATTTCGCCAGTTATGTTTTTAGTCCCATGTAATGGGGGCGAGCCTATTGCCATCAACCGGGCACAAATCCAGACTCCGAGGCTGCTACTAAGAAATTCCTATGGAAAAACCCAATAACACATTGCCCGACCTGGGAATCGAACCCAAGACCTCATGCACAGCAGTCGCGCTTGCGACCACTAGACCAACGAGGCAGTCACAAGACCAAAAAAAATATAAATAATAATAAATCCTCTGCCTAACCCTTCGAGGATTACAGGCATGATGTTATGTATGTAATAAATTAAAGCGGGTTTCAAAATGATCTAGGACCAAAATATACTAAGGTAAAGTAAATAATATTCCAGTTTGATTGTTGGGGTAACAATTCAATATGGCGGCCGTAATATCTAGGATGTAGTGAGCTAGACTAGACTAGAATGTAGGTAAAGACGTGACTAGACTGTGGTATAAGTTTAAGACTAAGTGGTTGGACTGTTTTACGAGTCTATAATAATGCTGTAAGAGTTTTTTAATGGTTATTGTGTAATAAATGAAATAAAATAAAAAATAATGCCAAGTGCGTGTCGGACTCGCACTTGAAGGGTTCCGTACAATCTTACAATATTTAACAATACATGCAAAAAGCACATTTCTTTAAGTATTATTCAATTAAAGGCGGTCACCCATTTTTTGTTGTTTTTTTTTTATTTGGTCTTGTGGTCGCAAGCGCGACTTCTGTGCGTGAGGTCTTCGATTCCCAGGTCGAGCAAAGTGTTATTGGGTTTTTCCATCAGGAATTTCTCAGTAGCAGCCTCGGAGTCTGGATTTGTGCCAGATTCATGGCAATAGGCTCGCCCCCTATTACACGGGACTAAAAAAACATAACTGGCGAAATGTGGGTACACCTCTGCTTAACCCTTCGGGGATTGGCGTGATGTTATGTTATGTTTATTATTTGGTGTTAGCCATAGAAATACTGACTTTCACACACATTCGTACCTACCTATTATTATTCGTTATTATTAGTGACGTCACAGTTCGATATTGACATACAAAATCTATAGAAGGTTCGCAATTTGACAGGTCATAAAAAGTACGTCAATTGAGTGGTGCTGTCTAATTGCCTATTGATACGTCAAACGTATTGACGTTTGACGTATCAACCATTGGATTGTTTCAAGCCAGTAACATTTAAAGGGTTTCCCAAAGACAATACGACATAAAAAAGGTGCAGTCAACAAAGAGGTTCACAAGAAATAGATACCTTTGCTTTGTGCTACTAGCCCATTCATTGTTGTTGAATGAATAGGAAACACTCTTAGGCAGAGGTGTACCCCCGTGTATAATAACATAACATCACGCATGTAATCCCCGAAGAGTTAGGCAGAGGTGTACCCATTAGTATACCCACATTTCGCCAGTTATATTTAAGAATGTAATAGGGGGCGAGCCTATTGCCATCAACTGGGCACAAATCGAGACTCAGAGACTATTACTGATAAATGCCTGATAGAAAAACCCAATAACACTTTGCCCGACCTGGGAATCGAACCCAAGACCTCACGCTCAGCAGTCGCGCTGACTGAGTTTGAATTCCTAAAACTAGATATCTAACTGGCGAAATGTGGGTGTACTAATAGGTACACCTCTGCCTAACCCTTTGGGGATTGGCGTGATGTTATGTTATGATGTTATGTAGATATCTACCTAAGATTGAACTTTATTACGTTATAATCTACGTCACAATTCGTTTACTCTCTGCACGCGTCTTTATATACCAGCATTTGCCATTTAGTTTAATTTATATCTATTTAGTTGGCACACTTGGACCGATTTCATAACGACTGTAATTGTTGTGGGAAGCGGCCATTTTGAATTGTGTGTTACATTTCTTAGAAGTTGGAATTATTTTGTTGTTATTATATTAATAACTATATTTTGAGCGATAGAAAAAAGGGACTGAATAATACAATGCGAAAAAAAAAAGAAAAAAGAGAAAGAAAAATCTCACTTGCCTGAGCTGGCGTAAGCAGGTCGCGACTGTGAGCAAAAAAGTCACCGGGACGTTGCGGTCGCTTTATAGGTTGAAAAATGTTCTCCCATCACACATTAAGGCTATGCTGGTTCAGTCGCATATCTTCCCCATACTTGATTATGGCGATGTGTGTTACTATGACCTGAATGCAGATCTTCTCAATAAATTAGACCGACTTCTTAATAACTGCATTCGATTCGTATTCAATCTCCGTAAGTATGATCATGTGTCCGCACATCGATTACTCTTAAAATGGTTTCCCATCAGACAGCGCAGAGCGTTAAGGGCTTTGACAACCTTATTTTCTCTCCTTGAAAAATCTAGTTCTCCTTCTTACCTGACTTCTCACTTTCAATATTTATGCTCTGCGCACACCAAGAATCTTCGTTCCTCTAATAATCGTATTCTGCGATGTCCTTCCCACCGCTCTGGTTTTCTCAAATCTTCTTTTCTAGTCCAGGCGGTTTTCTTATGGAATGAACTCCCTCAGAATATCAGGATGGCCACCAGTCGGTTCACTTTTAAGGTAAAAGTTCGCGAACACTTACGTAAGAAGTTGGCAGACTCGTCCCACAATTAATTTGTCGTACTTCACCACCTATTTATTTTTTTTTATCTCTCTCTACCCTATATATTTTGTTTGTATGTATGTATATATGTATTTATTTTTATATATTTTTTATATTTTAGTGTCGAAATTTTTCTGTATTTTCTGCACCTACTACGTTTTGTCTCTGCATCACCCTAAGGTAGACTGGTAGAAAATGCCCAAGGCATTAAGTCCGCCTTTGTACAGTGTATTTTTTACATGTGCATAAAGTTTAAATAAATAAATAAATAAAATCTCGCATTATAAATTTTTTTTTTCTTGCTTTGACATATATTTTTGTTTTTCATATTTTTTTGCTTTGTCTATGGTTTTTTATAGGTTTATGTTTTCATTCATCATTTAACTTTATCTTAGGTGTTAAAAATCATTCTTTATATAACTTGTTATTTTCAATAAAATAAGACTGGCTTTTAAAAGTTTTCAAATTCTTTTAAATGGGCCTTGAAAAGTACTCAAAAACTGTAATTATATTACTATCAAATCTAATACAAACTTGATAACGAATATATAAAATGACCTTGTAAGAACATTTAAATAACTGACCCCGTTCATATCCTTTGTCCTTATTCTGATATATTTTTTAAGCTTATCAACGTCGTATCTCATAAAAACCAACAAATATATGCTAGAACGTAAATAATTAATTTAACACGCTTTAAAGCGGAAGTCGAAAATATCTAAGCATTTAACCTTGACTGCCTTTACATTATAAAAACCTAATCACGCATTTAAAATAAGGCGTGGCGATCATAAAAAAAACCTTTTTGTGTTATTAAAAAGTTATTATTGACATTTTTGGCTGTCAGGAAGTATGCCTTTGCCTTTTTTTTGCAAAGGTATTATTTTATGCTGCCAAAGATTTATTAAACATGTCTTTGTGTTTATTAGAGCTAGATTTTAAAACTATATCAACATTATAGATAATATTTACTAAAACATAATTAAAAAAATTAGCAATTAAATGTCACTGTGCTAAGGTCGACAGCTTTTTAATTGAACTTGACATTTTGAATCGAATAAAAGCAACGCAATTATCTTGTATTTGTTTTAAATAATCGGAGCAACTACCGATTCGATACGATCGATTTTTTTATTGTTCGAAATCATTCGTGTATTGTTAAGTCAATGCGCTTGAGTTTGTGGGAAGTAATCTGTATGTATGTATGTAATGTATTGAGATAAAAGCAAACAACATTTTGTATAAAATTACTATTTCATTTATTCACACATCCTCACCTCTGTTAGCCTGTATTTTTTTTAATATAATTTATTTACAAAATCCAAAAGAATGAGTATTACTTTTTTGGTATCTAAATTTTTATCACAGTTTACCATGCGTGTCCGGCGAGTCCATGAGCGTATCCGACGGGGGCGGCATGGGCAACCGCGTAGGGAGCAGCGTGGGCAAAGGCGAGGGGCGCCACGGGGGCAGGGTGGGACTGAGACAGGGATTGGCTAGACACGGAATGGCTGGAAGCGTAGGCAGGTGCGGAGTACGCCAAGGCGGGGGCAGCACCGTAACCGGCGTAGCCGTGAGCGCCGTACACGGCGGGACCGGCGGCGACCACGGGGGAGTGTCCGACCAGCTGCTTAGCGAGAACGGGGGCCACACCAGCGGCGGCACCGTCCAACTGAGCCTGAGCGGTCTTCACAGCGTCGACCGCCTGCCAAGAGTGGTCTTCAGCGGCGTTGATGGCCTGTCCGTGGAGCTCGGAGGCCTGGTCGTGGTATTCGCGGGCGGCGTCAGACGCGGCGCGGACATGGTCGGAAGCTTCAACGTGGGCGTCGATGGCGGCACCAGCGATGTCTCCGGGGGAGATGGTGGGGAGGACGGGGCCGGCGTGGGCTACGGCGACCGGGGCGGCGACGGCGTACGGAGCCGCATGGGCTACCGCAAGACCACCGTGACCAATGAGGCCATGGCCATAAGGTGCTGCCAGCAGACCGGATGGTGCGGCTGCGGCGCAGGCGAGGACGGCGGCGACAATCTGTGAAAGAATACCGATTAAAACATCGATTATATCGCAAGCGATCCCTATATCGATATGTCGAATCACATCACTAAATCACAGACACTAAACCACGGGAACACTTCTCAAATTATTATTTTAATTAAAAACACTAAAGAGTTTTGTAAGTAAGTAAACACAGTTTGAACCCACCAGAACTCTCATCGTGCACTTCTGTGTTAGACTGCTCGAAGGCTACTGACTGATCTCGATTGGTCGCCGTACGTTTTTATACCATTGCACGTTGCCTGAGTTCTATACGTAAAAAAAGTAAGTGGTCTGTTATTCAAGGGCGGGAAGGGTGTATAGGAAGCGCGATACATTTTTGACTGATAGATTCTTAAGGAAATGGCCGGTCACTTTTTTAAAATTGGAACGACGAATGTGCAATTCGATTTTTAATTTGAATAAATTCTATGTTCGAATTTTAATTTTAATAACGGTTATAAGATTTTTATTGCGTTTTAATTCTCTCACTTATAATGTACGTGTGAAAGTTTGTATGGATGGATGTTTGTTACTCAATAGCGCCAGAACGGCTGAATGAATCTGGATGGAATTTGGCACAGAGATAGATTATGGTCTGGAATTGCACATAGGCTATTTTTTACTTCGGAATAATTTACGATACCCGTGAGATATTTTATCAACTATGTCGAGGACAAAGTCTTAGGAAGATGCTAGTATTTTATAATGTTCCTAGCGTTTGCCCCCGTCTTCGTCCGCTTATATAAAATTCAGCCTATGTTACTCGCTGATAATGTAGCTTTTCATAGATGAAAGAATTTTTTTAATCGGTTTAGTAGTTTTTGAGTTTACCCATTACAAACAAAAATACAGATTCTTCTCTTTACAATATTAGTTTAAATTTATTAAATAAGCCTTTTGAATAGTTCGATATTGGTATTTAAAATGGCGATTGAACTTAGCTGAACTTTTAAGTGACAGGATGGGACTCAAGATTTGATATTGAAGTTAATTTATTAATTTGTCATACACATGTTAATATGAATAGATTGCTATCGTAAATTATATATTTCAACTAAATTAACTAATGAAAATTAATGTATAGATAGGAAATTATATTTATACTCGACTAGCGACTCGCCCCGGCTTCGCACGGGTGGAATGTAGATACTAACTATGCGTATAAACCTTCCTCTTGAATCACTGTATCTATTGATGAAAACCGCATTAAAATTCGTTGCGTAGTTTAAAAGATTTAAACGCGTAAATTCGTAAAATATTTGTTTTGTGTTTTTTATTGTATTTTTGTGTGCACATGGTCTGGGTCAAATAAGAATGAGAAATTCCATCAGGAATTGAAGCCTCGGAGTTTTGGATTTGTGTCTGGTTTATTGCAACAGGCTCACTTCTTATTACATGGGACTTAAACATAACTGGCGAAATGTGGGTGTGCTAAAGGGTTCACATCTGCCTAACTCTTTGGGGATTACAGGCGTGATATCATGCAATCTTTTTTTTATATTTTTTTAAAAGCTGCAGTCGTACTTCTCTCTGGTTTGAATTAAATTGCCGTAATAGGAACGCACCTTAAATACGTGAAAAAAAAAAAATCAAAACGTCAAACGTCTACACCATAGCTGGTTTGTTTCGTTTGACGTAACGCCTAATTACTATTTACTTGTTTTTAGTTCATTGCCATGAGCCTCAATTAACACATTTTCTCCACTTAATATTAGGTTGTTGAGCAGTAATAGGTAGGTATCTGCATAGTTGCAAAGTTACCCAAACAAATGGTACCAAAGATAAAAAACAGGTTTTATTCACAATAAAAATTGAACACTTGAACTTAACTGGCGAAATGTGAGTGTACTAATGGGTACACCTCTGTCTAACCCTTCGGATATTACAGGCGTGATGTTATGAATAAAAAAGGTCTATGATTCGTTTTCTGTTTTGCAAAGACATTTCTTTGCATTAAAAGCATATAAAAATATACATACACACATAAACTCACGCCTTTTTCCCATGGGGGTAGGCAGAAACTACAGAACGCCACCTGCTTCGATCCTTACATACTCCTTTCGCCTCATCTACGTTCATACATCTCGTCATACAAGCACGCCGGTTACGAGTACTCCGCACCTGACCTTTCTGTAGGACCTCACCAATAAGGTCAGTGTAGGTCTTCCTAGGGCGACCCCTCCCGGCGTTGCCACTCACCTTTGCCATATAAATATACAATATATAAAAATATACTTTAGTTACTTCTAAAAAAATTGCTTTTGGGTTGGATTTGACCCCAGTTCAAAATAACTCTCTTGCATTCATAATTTATTGTAGCAGCTTCGTAGTCTGGATTTGTGCCCGGTTGATGGCAATAAGCTCGCCCTATTACATGGAACTTAAACATAACGGGCGAAATTTGCGTGTACTAAAGGGTTCTCCTCTGCCTAACCCTTCAGAGATTACAGGCGTGATGTTATGTCTTCTTCATACGAAACTACCTTTTGGAAGGGGCAACCAGATTCCATAATATTTGATCCCCTTAAAACAAACATTGGTGCCGATTCCCTTGTTCACAAACTAGACAAAATTTAGAGAATTGACATCTCTTACTAACATACAGCGAAAGGAAAGGACGGTGACATTCCGTGACATTAAAGAACTAAGTTAGAGATGTCAAATTAGTTTTGCCTTGAACTTCTCCGTATTTTTAATCCATACGTTTTAGGATGTCAACTATAACTGTATGGATGTGTCAGGTTGACTAAATTTGACAGCTCTTATTTACATTAGTCTCTTTCTTGTTTTATTGGACAGAAAAAGATGGAAATAGTCTTATTTTAGTTTAGTTTGTGATCAAGGGAATCGGCACCATTACCTCTTTATAAGTCTAGCACAGAACCATAGATTATTACGGTTAAAGATGATTTCTTCTCTCATGTACAATTTTTTGCACCTGCCATGTTATCTCTTCACCACCTTTGGTTGACTGTTAGAGAATGCCTAAGGCATTAAGTCCAACTTTGTACTTTTGTTGCATAAAGTTTATATAAATAAATAAATAGATTTGCGACGCGATTAGTGGCTTATTGGTGTGGTCCTTCAGAAAGGTCAGGTGCGGAGTACTCGTAACCGTCGTGCTTGTATGACGAGATGTATGAACGTAGATGAGGCGAGAGGATGTAAAGATCGTAGCTGGTGATGGATGAGGCAAGAGTATATAAGGATTAGCAGGTGGCGTTCTGTGATTTCTGCCTACCCCCATGGGAGAAAGACGTGAGTTTATGTATGTATGTAAGCGTACAGACGGCGGGAAGCGAATTGTATAATACCATGTTGAGATTTGTATAAAGGTTAAGGAGATAGGACGATTCCCAACGAAACACAAAAATTACCTAAACGTTTGACGATAATCATAGCCTGCCTGACTGCCTCGTTAGGCTAGTGGTCGCAAGCGCGACTCCTGTGCATGAGGTCTTGGGTTCGATTCCCAGGTCGGGCAAAGTGTTTCTGGGTTTTTCCATCAGGAATTTCTCAGTAGCAGCCTCGGAGTCTGGATTTGTGCCCGGTTGATGGCAATAGGCTCGCCCCCTATTACATGGGATTTAAACATAACTGGCGAAATGTTGGTGTACTAATGGGTACACTTCTGCCTAACCGTTCGGGGATTACGGGCGTGATGATAATTATAGCATGTATCTATGTATGTATTTAAGGTAAAATTCACGGAACTAACCTATAATGGTGTTCCTCTCTCTCGCTTGCCTAATATCCTGTAATACTAGACCTAAACCGGTTATTTTAATCTATGTATTTGCCTTTATGTACCAACGTATTTGATATCTGTGCAGGGCAATGTACTCTGGTCCTTTTGTATTAAGTGGTCCTAACTCCTAGCATTATCTGTACTAATTTTATAAAGCTGAAGAGTTTGTTTATTTGTTTGAACGCGATAACTCAAGAAGTACCAGTCGGATTAGAAAAATCTTTTTGTATATGATAGCCAGATTCATTAGGAATAGTATAAGCTATATAACTTCACGCTATGACACAGAGGAGCGGCAGAGTTACCAAAGACGTAACTAAAGGTAAGTGAAAAAAAAAACGCGGCGAAGCTTCTTTCTTTCCTCTTCTTCTTCTTCTTCATCTGCGTCGTTTTACTTCTCCGCTCCGACGTATACTATTCTTCATGAATCTAGCTATCACAAAAAAAATCTTCCATGTCTAGTGGTAGTACCAGAGAATAGCGCTGTTAAACAAACAATCTTTTCAGTTACTGAATTACATAACATAACATCACGCCCGTAATCCACGAAAGTTTAGGCAGAGGTGTATCCATTAGCACACCCAAATTTCGCCAGTTATGTTTAAGTCCTAGTAATAGGGGGCGAGCCTATAGCCATCAACCGGGCACAAATCCAGACTCCGAGGCTGCTACTGAGAAATTCCTTATACAAAAACCCAATAACACTTTGCCCGAACTGGAAATCGAACCCAAGACTTCATGCTCAGCAGTCGCACATTGCGATCACTAGTCCAACGTACAGTTTAGATGCTCAATTACATGATAGATATTAATACATAGTAGGTACATACTGTTAACATTACATAAGCATCGAAATGGTCATTAGCAAAACGTCAGACTCATAAAATTACATTATATATGTTAATATGTTCCGAGATGAATGAATTAAAGAAGATTGTAGAGAATATGAATGGAAGATTATGTATACAATCTTTTTTTTATATCGAAGTAGTATGTAGTACTATACTTCATTTTACTACTATTGTTGTAAATGCGAAAGTTCGATGGATGTATGTTTGTTACCCAATTACGCCGGAACGGCTGTACGGATATAGATAAAATTTGGCACTGAGATAGATTATAATCTAGAATAGTATATAGGCTACTTTTTTTCCGAAAAAACGTACGGTTCCCGTATCATAATCGCCGAGTTTATCTTCCATTCTGGTCGTTTTTTGCAAATTACTGTAAAACTTTGTGTTGTGTAGTCAAAAATTATCTAAACGTGCATCGATAAACTCACGCCTTTTTCCCATGAGGGTAGGCTGAAACCACAGGACCACCTTCTACGATCCTTACATACTCCTTTTGCCTTATCCATGTTCATACATCTCCTCATACAATCACGCCGGTTACGAAAAGACGATTAACAAAAGGTATATTTAAATCACTTCGTCTAAGACAAGTTCGGTTCTAATGGTTCTAAATTGTCTATACTAGCTCTGCTTTACGGCTTTGCACCGACCTTCCAAACACCCTAGATCAACGTCTAGATAGACTGGGATCCCTCGAAACTAGTTTCGAAAAGGGTCCAATAGTGCTAATAAATATATCGACTCTGTTGCAATTTTCTATTTCCTTTGAGAATGTAGTTCTATAACTTGACCTGGCGAGCAGTAAGTGCACGTTAGTTCCCTTTCAAACACGCCTTTCGTTCCTAGTTTATGATAGTAGATGGTTTTTTGTTGCGTATCTATACTAACTAACTTTTTCGACTTAAGGTGGAAGCGCCGCGGTGACCCGCGAAATTCAAATTTTCTCACGTTTTTTTTGCAATTTGCAAGTCAGTGGTGGCGATTCCCTTGGTCACAAACTAAACTAAAATTAGACTATTTCCATCTTTTTCTGTCCAATAAAACAAGAAAGAGACTAATGTAAATAAGAGCTGTCAAATTTAGTCAATCTGACACATCCATACAATCATAGTTGACATCTTGAAACGTGTGGATTAAAAATACGGAAAAGTTCAAGGCAAAACTAATTTGACATCGCTAACTTAGTTCTTTAATGTCACCGTCCTTTCCTTTAGCTGTATGTTAGTAAGAGATGTCAATTCTCTAAATTTAGTCTAGTTTGTGAACAAGGGAATCGGCACCAATATTAGTTTTAATGTTGATTAAAGTATGATTCGCGGGCGTAAGAAGTAACTTTCAGAATGATAACCATTTAAGTCAGCAATAAAACTCCATCAATATTAGTGAGATTTAGGGCCTCCGCCGACAAACAATCGGTGACCGATTTCTTGTCGGAGAAAACTGAACGTACTGATGGCAGTTGTGCAACACACGCGTCCCACAGTCGGTCCTACGAAACTGAAATAATCGTCCGATCCGGTAATCGGTCCTACAAAAAGAATGTGACGTTGGTTGAGGCCCATTTTTTTATTTTTTTTTATTTTTGAGGTGGTAAAAATCATCAAATGACTCCTTCCGCCCTGGGTGGGGCGGAAGGGACTGTCAGACTTTTACTGACTAAAAAACCACCCTGTTCCTTCTGTTGCCCTTTACGTTCCGGGGCCACGGTATCCTGTAATATGACTCATCATTGCATTCGGTTTGCGCTCCACCTATCAACTAGAACCACGTGATTCTAGAACAGAAGTCGGCCAAGGTAACTGCTTATACGGCCTACATTATTTTTTTGCGTTCTACAAAATGTAAAAGTGATTACTTATCATCTTGAAATCATATAATTCAATTGAAAATATTAGAATACAAGCCTTGTTGACTCATTATTTGTGCCCGGTTGATGGCAATAAGCTCGCCCCCTATTACATGGGACTTAAAACATAACTGGCGAAATGTGGGTGTACTAATGGGTACACCTCTGCCTAACTCTTCGGGGATTACAGACGTGACGATATGTTTATCTTTATCTTTGATTGTTTGCAATCGAACCAGTACTTTCAGAGATTGTTTCTAACAAACAACCTAAAAATTATATTTTTTTTAGAAGTTTAAACTATGATTAAAATACGTCAGTTTTTGTTTAATTTTGTAACTGTTAATCTAGTTATTAACGACACCTATGTAATTTTTTTAATTTTATTAATTACCTTACTTGTATAAAATTTTGCAAGTCACGCATAGTACCTATTTTATAATTTAAAAAATTAGCAGTTTCTACACACTTAGTATTAAAAATATAAAAGTAACTCTGTCTGTATGTTTGTTGCTCCATAACGTCGAAACCACTGAACCGATCG
Source organism: Hoplodrina ambigua (assembly GCA_949774945.1). NCBI lineage: Eukaryota > Metazoa > Arthropoda > Insecta > Lepidoptera > Noctuidae > Hoplodrina > Hoplodrina ambigua. The sequence continues at coordinate 2,306,691 of OX458991.1, forward strand.
TAATGAAATTTCACATAAAGGTAGCTTGAGAAGAACATAGACTACTTTTTAATCCACGAACTATTGGAGTGCAGTAACGTGAATGTTTTCTGTCATGATGAATTGATTTCATGAAATAAGCATAACATAACATCACGCCTGTAATCCTCGAAGGGTTAAGCAGAGGTGTACCCATTAGTACACCGACATTTCGCCAGTTATGTTTTTAGTATTTAATAGGGGGCGAGCCTATTACCATCAACTGGGCAATAAGATTATCATACATACATACATAACATCACGCCTGTAATCCCTGAAGGGTTAAGCAGAGGTGTACCTATTAGTACACCCACATTTCGCCAGTTATGTTTTTAGTATGTAATGGGAGGCGAGCCCATTGCCATCAACCGGGCTAAAAGATTACTATAATTTAGGATATTATCAAGTCAAATGATAATATAATTAGAATCCTATTTGATTTCTAAATTGTAACAAGAAATACCACGACTAATACAAAACACATGAAGTAAATATAGTATACATTATTATGAGTAGGCTGTTTTTACAAAATAAGGGGATTTGCAAAAGGTTCAGTCCTTTTCGCCTTTCCAAAGATGCATAATATGCTATATGCTGCTTAAGTGACTGGAACAGCTATCTAGTAGAAATACTTTTTTTTCTCTTTTGTGGTGTAAAATCTTTACGTATGTCCCCCCCCTAGAAGGGGGTCTGTCAGATTCCTACTGACTATGTCTAAAAACTTGTCCAGTAGTAGTAGTAGTGTTTTCTTTTCACACACTTACGCTCGGTCGTAATTATATTATACGGACGAAGTCTCGGGCAAAAGTAAGCTTGAATTACCGGGACAAAAATATCCTTTGTGTTAATCCAGGCAATAGTCTAAGTGCCAATTTTCATCCAAATCTGTTCAACGGTTTACGCGTTATTGAGTAACAAACATCCAAACATCTAAACTTCTTTACAAACTATCACATTTGTAATACTTCGTATTAGTAGGATAAATGCTGTCACTATAAGATAAGATAAGACATTAATTTACTGCCTCGTTGGTCTAGTACTGCCTCGTTGGTCTAGTGCTCGCAAGCGCGACTGCTGTGCATGAGGTCTTGGGTTCGATTCCCAGGTCGGGCAAAGTGATATTGGGTTTTTCCATCAGGAATTTCTCAGTAGCAGCCTCGGAGTGTGGATTTGTGTCCGGTTGATGGCAATAGGCTCGCCCCCTATTACATGCGACTAAAAACATAACTGGCGAAATGTGGGTGTACTAACGGGTACACCTCTGCCTAACCCTTCGGGGATTTCAGGCGTGATGTTATGTTATGTTTATGTTGACTTTGACTTTGGACCTTCTGTATCTCTCCTGGGTTGTGCCTTGTTGAGTGGCTTGTTGCTACTAGATGTAAAATCAAAGGAAATGTGTCATTATGTCGGCACAAGGACCTACTACCTGTCACTGTCATTAAAGAACTACTTGTGGTAACTACAGTTCGGTAGGTTACGTTTTCGAGACAAGGATTGAACACTATCCAGGGCCGGATTATTTTTTAGGCAGTTTTAGGGGCTTCGAATAAGGTGAGGGCCCCAAGCCCGAAACAATATTACAAATATTTTGGAGTAAAAAGCGTTTACGCCTTACGTCATTTCATACAAGGTTTCAAGTCTTTATTTTTCGAAATGAATGAACTGATTTTTTATCAAAATTCCTACGTAGGAATTTTGATAAAAATCGGTAAGTAATCAGCAGAATACATAGGTCTAAAAAGTTATCAGAGAACATTTTAAAAATTTCTTAAAAAGAAAAGGATTTGGAAATCTCTGACTGAGTCCTTGACAATTCAAAAGTGCTTGTGGATGGTCTAATTGAAATAAATGGTTTGACTTTCACTCTGTTTCTATGGAAAAAATAAAATTAGTCGAATTTAGCCGTAGGTAAGGTAACAAGAAGATTCATTAAAATCAATTCATTTCTTTAAAGAAATAAGGAATTAAAGCTGCACCTGACCGACTGCTCACATACAGTTCCGGGTGACCAACCGTATTAACAAAATGTAGCAACTTGGGAGAGGCCTATGAATCATAGGCATTTCCCAAGCGACACCAAACCCGTATCTCTGACTTCCGTGTGCCGCAACCCCACTCAATGATGATGAGGTTACTAGCATTACCTATTTTTACACGACTGCCCCAAAAAAGGAGTGTTATGTGTTTAGGGTTAATGTATGGATGTGAGTTTCTTTATTCCACCAAAACTTTTAAACGCCTGAACTGATTTACATGTATGGGGTATCGTTACAATCCTTGCATCCTTCCGAGTAACATAGGCTAGTAAAAAATAAAAAGAAACCAGTGTCGTCACTTTAAATAAATCTGGTCGTGTCTATGTTTATCGTCTAGAATTTGACAAGTAGATTTAAAAAAATATATAACACTGTAAATAAAAAACGACGTAAAAAAATTGACGAGTAAACAAAGTACAAATATGTGCAATTTTTGCAGTTGTGTTTTTAATTTTTTTATGGATTTTCTTGCCCATTCTTCTCCATATGAAACTAACTTTTGGAAGGGTCATTTTTTTTCTTGTGTGTGACGTTCAAGTACGCCTTTTAATGGCCTAATTGAAATAAGTAATTCCACTTTGACTTTACCCCGTGGTTTTACCCGCGTTACGTCTTTTAGGCTTTAGGGCTAATTTATATTCTCTGGACATTTCGGTCAAGGCTAGCCGCTACGTGCTTTCCGAGGTACGGGGGTGTCACATCACCAACTTCCAAACTCCGGGCTGCTACTGAAAAATTCCTAATGGAAATAGCCAAAAATACTTTTTGCTAGACCAGTAGGCTTACTCTTAAACAAAATCGAGAATGAGATTGGCATCAAATACTTTTTGCTAGACCAGTAGGCTAACTCTTAAACAAAATCGAGAATGAGATTGGCATCAAATACTTTTTGCTAGACCAGTAGGCTTACTCTTAAACAAAATCGAGAATGAGATTGGCATCAAATACTTTTTGCTAGACCAGTAAGCTTACTCTTAAACAAAATCGAGAATGAGATTGGAATCGACATTACATGTACATGTAATGAGGATCGGATGTACATCCGATCCAGTTTCAATTCCAATAAATATAAGAAGACATTTATTTATAGAATTAACGAGTTATTTAATATTTTAAAATTTGATAATTTACGTTTTCATTTGTATGGCAACCTCATGTCAATCGCTGTAGTCAAACATGCAGTCGATTCCAATCTCATTCTCGATTTTGTTCAAGAGTAAGCCTACTGGAAATCGAACCCAGGATCCGACCACGAGACAAACGAGACAGTTAGGCCTCTACACGCATGGATATGCACGAGGATTCGATTTAGGTAGGCGGCAGTGTATTTAGAAATAAGTAACTGAAATGTAGGTACTGATACTGACATAAGGCAGTTTATGACAACGCATTATGCAAGAACACCTACTAAGCAGCCCGTAATTCTTGCATAGTCAAAAGAAATAATATACAATACAATAATCTGATCTATAAATCTCATTAATGCCATCGCAAATCTTTAACAGACACAAATTCAATCTTTAAAAATTTCGTAACCGACAAATAATTCAAAATAAGAACACACCCAATAAAGAGGTCGAATACTCATAGACAAGATGACCACAGATAACGAAATCTAACTGCGATTGTTAACCGTCGTTCTCGCACTTAACCGTGAATTAAATGTATATAACTCATTGTGTTTTTATGTCTTATTATGTGGAATCGTGTAAAAATGTCAACTTTTATCTTTTGAAGTCGTAATGGTGTAGAGGCGTGCGAAACTTGGGCATGGCTGTTCGTGATTCTTGGTTTACATTGTCTATGGTTAAGCAGTTTCTGAGATTAGTCCTGATTGTGGTGTGCCAACGGCTTACGTGGCGTTCAAGCTTGATATTTATTCTATCTTGTTAAAGTATTTAGATTATTTATTTTAATAGTACTATTTCTTAGTAAGAATGCTTCTAAACGGCTGGACCGATTTTAATGTTTCTTTTTGTGTGTTTGAGTGGGTACCTACCTAGATGGTTTCTTTTTTTAGGTGGTAAAAATCATCAAATGATTCCTTCCGCCCTGGATGGGGCAGTAGGGACTGTCAGACTTTTACTGACTAAAAAACCGCCCTGTTCCTTCTGTTGCCCTTTACTTTCCGGGGCCACAGTATCCTGTTAAGACGTCCCGCAACCCCGGCCTCAGTAGCAGCCTTGGAATTGTGTCTGGTTGATGGCAATAGACTTGCCCCCTTTTACATGGAACCTAAACATAACTTGCGAAATGTGGGTGTATTCATGGGTACACCTCTGCCTAACCCTTCGAGGATTACAGTTGTGATGTTATGTCATAATTTTATCCTTATTATCTTGATAATTTATAGCTACCCTACAAGTCGGACGTACAAGCTTTATATATCAAGTATCTTAGGACTCTCGCAATACTCTGCTACTGACCCACTGAATAACACTTCATTGTTATACTTACACTCCAATTCACACCTTAATGCCTTCCTCCTAACGCCTATTTCCCTTTGCTTCAACATGCAGATGTGTTGCCAACGCGATTTGGACTTTAAAAGTAAAGTGGAAAGGTAGGTTTTCGGATGCAATTTTGAGTGCATGTTAGTATATTGCGTTCAACTATAATTCACTCGTTTAATATCTCGGTGAGTGCTTGAGAAGTCATAGTTTGTTTTAACTAGAACAATAAACTTACATCCAAATAAGTTAATCAATTTCGTATTATCATACCTACTACTCAAGAGGGGTAGGTAAACTTCTAAGTCAACGCAATCTAAAGATATGGTGGTTTATGGCGCATATTTTCAAACCAAAACTTAGAGGGGACGTCCCTTTTTTTTGGGGTGGTTAAAATCACCAAATGAGTCCTTGAGGAGTGTCAGAGGGACTGTCAGACTTTTACTGACTAAAAAACCACCCTGTTCCTTCTGTTGCCCTTTACGTTCCGGGGCCGCGGTATCCTTGACAATTCAATGGCCTGTAAATGGTCTAACCGCCTCAAGGGCCTCTGACATGGTTTTAGTGGAACAGTGACAGTGGTACAGTGGTGGTAAAGATACACATAACATAACATCACGCTTGTAATCCCCGAAGGGTTAGGCAGAGGTGCACCCACATTTCGCCAGTTATGTAAAGATAGTTGGGTTTAGTTGGGTTGTTCGTAAAGATATTCATATCATTTAGGTCCATGTTCGTATGACATGCATCAATACGGCAGCCATTTTATGCATTTTGACATTTCAAGACCGCGGGTTTTTTACGCAGTTACTTAAGTCAGTGTAACATCTAAATTAGCGGTCACATAACTGTTGTACCACAAACAACAGCCTCTAAAAACATAGACAATGACAAGTCCTTGTCTACATGCATGTTATAATCAAAGTACCATTACTTACGAAATGGGCGCCGATACCACGGCCGGAGGCAGGCGGCAGTAATAGCTATGTTGTCGCAATACTAAGATTATATCGGTAACATTTGCTAGTCTGGACTCACTGTGGTGCTCGTGGCTAAGTAACAGTCGCACAGGTCGAGCTATCAGGTTAAGCTATACTTGTCGAGGTTGGTCCGTGGATGGGTGACTTTACACTCCGCCGTGCAAAGCACGTTAAGCCGTTGGTCCCGGCTGTCATACGTGGATCTGACAGTCGTTACGGGTCGTCAGAAGCCCGAAAGTCTGACAGTCTTACCAAAGGGTGTCGTATTACCCAGTTGCTGGGTTGTAGAGGTCAGATAGACAGTCGCTTAATGTAAAATACTGGTATTCAGCTCCATCGGGTTAGACTGGAAGCCGACCGCAACATAGTTGGGAAAAGGCAACGCAGATTGATTTGCTAGGCTCGACTCTTTACAGTGCACGAATTTTAGTTCTCAGCCTAGAAAGATCTTGATAAGCGATTGTTACGCGAGCGAAGTCGCGAGCTTAACCTAGTGTAAATTAAATTCCTAAAGAGAACTTTCAAAGAACATGTTCAATTTAATTCTCTTTAAATTAAAACATGAATTGAAAGTATAGAAAAAGATTAATTGATTTCAAAATGTCTTGAAACACAATTATCATTAGTCTGAGATAGTTGTATTGAATGGAACTTTTTATTAATTATAATTGAATTAATTGGTAGTTTTGTGACCCTGATTTGGTCATTGGTGCAAACTACATAATACAGAAACATTGACAAGCATATCGACGGTCCCTATGTATATAAAGACATGTACATAGGAGTCATTTCTGACATGTCTTTATGTACGTAGGGACCGTCGATATTACTTTGTGATACATTTAGAGAATTTACATAAAATAGCACCTGTAATCCCCGAAAGGTTATGCAGAGGTGTAGCCATTAGTACACTCACATTTCGCAAGTTATATTTAAGTCCCATGTAAAAGGGGGCGAGCCTATTGCCATCAACCGGACGCAAATCCATACTCCAAGGCTGCTATTGAAATTCCTGATGGAAAAACCCAAGAACACTTTGCCTGACCTGAGAATCGAACCCAAGACCTAATGTTCAACTGTCTATAACTGAAAAATAAAACCAGGGATATTATCCAGCAAGACTTGGAAGTCGTTCCACCAGCTTCAATGACCTAAATCAGATCTCTAGGTACGACATAAAACCTAACTCATAACGAAATATAATACGTTTAAGTCTCAAATGTATGTAACTGTATACTTATAACTAAAACCGGTTACCTTTACATAACCTTTTGTTGAGTTGTACAGTTCTAGTTTTGTTATACAGGGTTTATTATTTTAATGTTTTTTGGTTGGTTGGTCGCATGGTGTTTTTTCATTAGGAAGTTTAAATGTTAGTAGCGTTACACCCTTGGGTCTCTGAAAGCATGTAAAGTCTATTGTTCTGATCCTGATCTCTCCCCAATCGTAGTGATATTTTTTTTTATCAGGCTGTAAGAATAGGGAAGAGGGTGTGCATATTGTTTGCAGTTGCGCACACATTCATTGTGCACAAAAATTACTCGGCGTGCTTGTATGGCGAGATGTATGAACGTGGACGAGGCGAAAGGAGTACGTAAGGATCGTAGCAGGTGTCGTACTGTGGTTTCTGCCTACCCTCATGGGAAAAAGGCGTTAAATTATGTATGTATGTAAAATATCTCCTGCGTGCTTGGCTAGACTCCATTTAAATTGGTCACTGCTCGGGAAAATTTAATTTTTGTTACTACATGTATTGCGAACGTATTCTTCTTGGTAACATTAGATGAGCGCGAGTACCTATTTTCTTATGTAAAGATTGGTCGATCAGTAAGCAACAGCAAACTGTCGGAATGAGTAGTAAGCTTCAACTTTGTAACTATTATTTCAATAACATCATTTACAGGCACTTTTGAATTTCTCAGTGGCAGCCTCGGAGTCTGGATTTGTGCCCGGTTGATGGCAATAGACTCGCCCCCTATTACATGGGACTAAAAAACATAACTGGCGAAATGTGGGTGTACTAATGGGTACACCTCTGCCTAACCCTTCGGGGATTACAGGCGTGATGTTATGTTTTGGATTGTCAAGGAGTCGTTTAGTTGACTCCTTTAGTAAATGCTTTGACTTTGCTTATTTTAAAATAAGCATTTAAATATACACACTGTATACAAGAGAGCGTGAGTTACTCGTGAACTTAGATATAGATAAGTACAAAACTACCTAAGTTCAGACGTTAGTACCTACTTACTGAGTTTTAAATAAATATTTTATAAAGCTACTGAGTTTGAGCTGACGAGATATCTTGGAATGTTTACTCACTTAGTTTTTAACTACAGAAATCGTTTGGGATGAGAACTTGAGTTCGATTCCCAGGTCGAGCAAGGTGTTATTGGGTTTTTCCATCAGAAATTTCCTGATTGATGACAATAGGCTCGCCCCTTTAATTGTTACGTTGGTATTTAACATAACTGGCGAAATGTGGGCGTACTAATGGGTACACTACTGCCTAACCCTTTGGGGAATACAGGCGTGATTTTATGTAGGTATCCTCTAAAAACAGCGGTCGGCAACCTGCGGACGTCGACGACGAAATTTGCTTAAAATTAGTTACCTATTTAAGTACTTTGTATTTTTCATTGTATGAATGATTTACAGTGGTATATTTTTCTAGCTATAAAGCCCAATCATATAAACATAATGTAAGTTGTATTTTTTTTGGTGCTAAAAATCATCAAATTACTCCTTCCGCACTGGGTGGGGCGGAAGGGACTGTCAGACTTTTACTGACTAAAAAACCACCCTGTTCTTTCTGTTGCCCTTTACGTTCCGGGGCCACGGTATCCTGTTAAGACGTCCCGCAACCCCAGCAGACGTTGGCCCCGTTGGGAGCCCGTCACTGTGCTGACAGCTCTTTGAGGCGCGCGCGAACAGAACGCGCCGTCGACCCGGGCCTGGTCCTTGATCGGACAGCGAGCTACCCATTACTCGCCGTCCGCAAGCCCGCATGAAAGTTGTATTTTTTTAATAATATTTTTATTTTTTCGATGTTTTATGACCAATTATACGTAGGTATATTGGGCTTCTAGGTTTAATATTACAATTGCTGCCCGTCTTTAGTTTATTTTGCCACCTTGTGGCCCTTGCCTGCCAAAGATGCCGACCCCTGCTCTCCAACATAAAGTATAATATAGTTTGTAATCTCTTAACCATCCTTACCTCATTCACATGCAATTTACATCATTTTACCACTCACCAGCTCATCCATCTTATTTCATTTAATAGTAAAAACGTTCTTACATACTCCTAGTTTTTAATAACAAAAAGTTAGATCAAGTTTTTACTTAAATCTATCAATAATAACAACTTGAAGCGATTGGCAGTGTTGCCATCGCTCAAAGTTTATTAGCTAAGTCTGCAAGTGACATTACACTAGGGTTGGCAACATTTCGGCTGATTAAGGTTACATACATAACATCACGCCTGTAATCCCCGAAGGGTTAGGCAGAGGTGTACCCATTAGTACACCCACATTTCGCCAGTTATGTTTTTAGTCAAATGTAATAGGGGGCGAGCCTATTGCCATCAACCGGGCACAAATCCAGACTCCGAGGCTGCTACTGAGAAATTTCTGATGGAAAAACCCAATAACACTTTGCCCGACCTGGGAATCGAACCCAAGACCTCATGCACAGCAGTCGCGCTTGCGACCACTAGACCAACGAGGCAGTCAAATTTATTTTATGGAAATAGTATGGTAATAGCGCAGAGTAATATGTAGTAAGACTTCCTTGTTTGCCTAGTGGTCGCAAAGCGCGACTGCTGAGCATGAGGTCTTGAGTTCGATTCCATCATCATTGTACTCATCATTATGAACAACTTTTACTATGGGACCAACCCTGAAATCAAGAAAAATATCAGCTGTTCCATACATTACGATCGTGTTCTGTAATTTTTCAGAGTTGGTCCCGTAGTAAAAGAAACCCATAGATTTTCAATGACCCTTTAGAGTATGCAGGCCCAAAATACAGCGCAGTACTTAGTACGATTGGTAACTGTACTTTACACAACCCAGACATCGAACTACCAAACACGAATACACGACCATTGCAACAGCGTATAATTAATTAAACAAAACAATAAAACATAACGTAGGTACTTAAGATATAATTAATTTCGAATTAATAAGATGGATTGATCTAGATTAATATCATGTAGTAATTTCAACATTAGATCGTCGAAACGTTGCCGCACCACCAAGCTCGGCTACACCGCTAGCACCACGTTGTGGCGTCACACACTGCACAAATCCAAAAACAATTTTGGATTGGCGTCTAATAAATAATAAAACCAGCCTATTATTGTCCCACTGCAGTGCAAAGGCCTCTTCTCATTCAGCATTGATCACCACGCTTGCTTAAGGTGGATTAGGCTCATTTACTCCCATTGTTCCGTCGGAAGAAACTCTGGACCCCTGGTTTTATGAGAATGAAACAGGGGAAAAGAAAGGATTTTCCAAAATTCACCTCTAAGGGGTTTTTTTTTTAGGTGGTAAAATAATCAAATGACTCCTCCCGCCCTGGGTGGGGCGGAAGGGACTGTCAGACTTTTACTGACTAAAAAACCACCCTGTTCCTTCTGTTGCCCTTTACGTTCCGGGGCCACGGTATCCTGTTAAGACGTCCCGCAACCCCGGCAGGCGTTGGCCCCGTTGGGGGCCCCGTCCCTGGGTTAGGGGGTGAATTTTAGAAAAAAAATTCTTACTGGATCCCTATGTCATACAAAGAACACACCCTCCAAGTTTCAGGTTTCTACGAGCAGCGGTTTAGGCTGTGCATTGATCCGTCAGTCAGTCATTCAGGACAAAGCATTTTATATGTATAGAATATTTTCACATCAAAACACGTAGATCATAATACAAACACATTCTTTTTTCGCATGTTTAAATAATCTAGATTTGAAGGAAGATAGCTTCAAGCTCATTGCCCATATCATGAACATCTCAATTAAGTAATCTTCGTATAAAAACTTATACATATTGTTCTTGGTTCTGCTTCTCAGATCGTAAAGACAGTAAGCTAATTACAATATTAACTCTAGCTTCTATTGTTTTCGACTAGTGGGTCAGGCCACGTGATGGATGAATGCAGAAGTCCCTTTTATTCTGATAGCAAAACATGCCTTTGGATGGGACTCATAAACTCGAGTGGCTAGAAGAAAAATAAAGAAAAATTTACAAAGGACATAACATCACGCCTGTAATCCCGAAGGGTTAGGCAGAGGTGGTTCCTATTAGTACACCCATATTTCGACATTTATCTTAGTATTGCTTATTCGTTTTGTCATTTTTGATGATTTGGGAAATCCTTATAAAAAAGGTAGGTCTCTATAGAGAAGTACGAGCACGAAACTCACCAATATTTTTCTCAATCATTTTTTTACCTAAATCTCTATCTACTTTAAACTATAGGTATTGCCAAAAAGACAGAATATTTCAAACTATTCGTTATCAGAACTAACATCGATTCTACCTTATTTTAAACTTCCGACAGACAATTATCATTACATTTCCACCTTCCTCCCCCCCCCCGCACCCTCTCATCATGCCGCCTTTCACCCCCACATTCCTCATCATGGTCAGCAGCCGGACCCAATGATATAAGCAGCGACCTCGCAAGGGGACACTGGCTTTAACAAACAACTTTATCACACGCAAAAAAAAGCAACAACAATTGAATTATCAACTTTATTTCTTTAACAATAAGAGTGAGGGTAACATTTCAAAACGCAAAATTAAATTGGTCAAATCAGAACTGTAACATTTTTTAAAAGTCTATTCTATATTATATTATCATTCAAATTTGAACTCTATTTTTATTGTGAAAAGAGTGATGTGTGCAGTTTTTGGGGTGTAAAGTAAAGTTGGCTTTAAAAAGGCTAGTTCCAAGTATTGATATATATAAGGAAGTAGGGCGTACAATGATTGATATAAGATCCGGTGCGCGAGCGCATATAGCTGGTGTATACGTCATCGAATTAATGAACGGTGAAAGGTTCCTTATCTGCTGGGTAGTCCCCTTCATCGAGGAGGTTATTGTATAGCATGAACTGAATGGAAAAGAACAGCATACCCAGAATTCCCCCTCTTTTTAGCCCCCGACGCAAAAACGACGGGGTGTTATAAGTTTGACGTGTCTGTGTCTGTCTTTGTCATCGTACCTTCCGAACGGATGAACCGATGTAGATTTCGGTCTTTTTTTTTGAAAGTTGATTTAGTCCGGAGTCTTCTAAGCTATGTTTGATGAAAGCAGGTCCAAGATGGCCGCTGGAGGGTGTATTAAAATTCTTTTTTGTTTTATTAGCCTGTCCCTAAACAAAAATGAACTTTAAGTAATTTCAAAAACTTCCACCGGCCCTCAGTTTGTTGCTAACACGAGGCTAAATCTACATAATAGATCTAAGATAGACTTACTTAGAGATAAAAGATTAGCCTGTCGCAAGAGAGGCTTAATGAATCAGATTTAATCAGATTAAACTTTAAAACTAAATTACTCTTCAGAATGCCGACTTAATTATCTTTGAATATCATCAATATTTGACATTTTAACTAGTATGCTTCTCAACTATATAACTAATGGGTTTTCGAATGATCTTAGTGTAACTTAGCTTATGTGGCTCTGTCTGTGGGGGTTTAATATTTAGGCGGTGAACCCTAATAATACTTTTTTTTAATTCCGGCTAATTTCCAAATCAGCTGGAACGATTCAAACAGGACTTTTACTAGCAGATAGCTGGGGTTGTGAGGATTAACTTATATTTTTAGAAAAAGATTTAGGTTTCCGCGCACAAGTTAGTTTAAAGTTAGGCTTCGCACTTACTCCTCCGCTATTCTTTTCTGATTAATTTCGTTGCGGGACCCAAGACAGTTAATCGTTTCTCAGGGACTCGTCGAGCTTCATTGCCGCGACGCTTTTCTGGTGGCCTCCACTGTTGATTCTGGCTTTCAGGAGTTGCAGTGGGTGGGAACACTGTGGCGGCTATTCCCATAAAAAAGGCTTCGTACGGCTGTAATGTAGGTACTATCTTTATGTATAAACCTTCCTCTTGAATTACTCTTATCTATTAATGAAATTGCATTAAAATCCGTCGAGTAGTTTAAAAGATCTAAGCGTACAAACAGCAGGAAGCGACTTTGTTTTATATGTTTTATATATTAGTATGTAGAGAAGTTTTTATTTTATTTATTTTTATATTTTTTATATTGTTAGCCTATTCTGTCCCACTCCTGGGCAAAGGCCTCCCTCCACTCCTTCCATCCTTCACGATTCAGTGCCTCATCCCTCCAGTTTTGGAGAAATCCATCCAGTTCGTCCCGCCATCTCCTTTGTGGCCTGCCGCGGCTCCGACTCCCTGTTTCAGGGCATCAGTTCTGCGCTATTTGGGCCCACCGTTTGTCAGACATGCGACAGACATGTCCTGCCCAGTCCCATTTAAGTTGAGCAACCTTTTGAAGTTTGCACGTTAATGGTGCCGATTCCCTTGTTCACAAACTAGACTAAATTTAGAGAATTGACATCTCTTACTTACATACAGCGAAAGGAGAGGACGGTGACATTAAAGAACTAAGTTAGCGATGTCAAATTAGTTTTGCATTGAACTTCTTCGTATTTTTAATCCATATGTTTTAAGATGTCAACTATAATTGTATGGATGTGTCAGATTGACTAAATTTGACAGCTCTTATTTACATTAGTCTCTTTCTTATTTTATTGGACAGAAAAAGATGAAAATAGTCTAATTTTAGTTTAGTTTGTGACCAAGGGAATCGGCACCAACATTATCCTTTCCACCTTGTATTTTAATTTAAACCTAGATTTCTAGCTCTCGCAAGACATACTAAATTTCATGACAATTGATGTAACAATTCTTAGCCAGTCTCAAATGTTCACCTTTTGTTATATTTTTTATTGTTCTTACGAAATTGAAGCAACTTAAGCCATTCAAGCATTAATACTAAATCCGTATTTCCATTTTATATCTAGTGGGATTTGAACATAACGGGCCTGTTGGTCTAGTGTTTAGCGGCCCTGACTGCTAAGCCGGAGGTCGTGGGTTCGATTCCCACTCAGGACAAACTTTGTGTGATGAGCATGATTGTTAGTTCTGTGTCTGGGTGTGATTTATCTATAATATGTATGTATTTATAAATTATATAAGTATGTATTTCAGTTGTCTGGTTACCATAACACAAGCTCTGCTTAGCTTGGGATCAGATAGCCGTGTGTGAGTTGTCCCAAGATATTTATTTATTTCCTATTATTATAACTGGCAAAATGTGGGTGTACTAATGGGTACACCTCTGCCTAATTCTTCAAAGTCAAATCATTTATTTCAATTAGGCCATTATAAGGCACTTTTGAGCGTCATATACAAAAAAAAAGGACTGAATCTAGTTGCCCCTTCCAAAAGGAAGTTTTGTATGGAAGAATGGGAAAGACACTCCATACGTACTCTTTTAAATGCTCTTCGGGGATTAAAGACGTGTTTAAGTCCTATATAATAGGGGTCGAGCCTATTGCCATTAACAGGGCTCAAATCCAGACTTCAAAGCTGCTACTGATGAAGAAACCCAATAACTTGCTCGACCTGGGAATCGAAACCAACACCTCATGCTCAGCAGTCACCATTTGCAATCACTAGACCAACCAGTTAGTCAACACATAGCCTTTAGCTGTGCTAATAAAAACACGCTTTTTCACACGACTTCGTCTGCATAGACTACAGAATGAAGCCAAAATAATATACTATTCCACGAAAACAGTCAAACGAAATAAAAATACAAAATTTCAGCCAATTCCGTTCAGCTGTTTGGCGTGAAAGAGTACTAGATCCATTCCTAAAACCTTTCGCGTAAATAATACTTCCATATAAAGTGTTATGCGTACGCGCCGAAAGACAATGCTTGTATAAAAAGGTTATCAGTCTTTAGTGGTAATGTTCTCAGTGTTGCGTCATTACGCAGCAGTAGTCTATTATGGATGGTACTCTCAAATATTCGTAATAATACACATACATGCATACATACATAGATGACGTGTGACTCATGCCTTTTTCCCATCGGGGTAGGTTAGGTTAGCTGGGCTGTTTCCGCACTTAGCCTCTTTATTGGGCCATTGTACGTATGAAAAAAAAATATCCTTGAGGAGTTACTCCAACCATCCCAGGTCCTCCCAGAATGCCAGCAGTCTTTTCAGACTATTGCAGGCTTCGGGGAGCGATACCGGCGATTGGAGAGTCCGTGCCGTTGATCTGCCACGCTTCTGCACTCCAAGAGCACGTGCTGTGGTGTTTCTTCTGCCTCCATGCATCCTCTGCACAGAGGGCTGTCTGTCACACCTATGGTGAATAGGTGTTTGTTTAGGGGACAGTGGCCGGTTATGATGCCTATGATCTTCCGAATTTCGTCCCGTTTCAATCTAATATGGCTGCGGGTAAGTCTTTTTGATGCTTCCGGAACTGCATGGGGGTAGGTAGAAACCACAGAACGTCACGATCTGCGATCCTAACATACTTGTTTCACCTCGTCCACATTCATACAAGCACGCCGGTCATGAGTACTGCGCACCCGACCTTTCTGAAGGACCTCACTAATAGAGTCAGTGTAGGTCTTCCTAGGGCGTGTCCCTGCGTTGCCTCTCACATAACATAACATTAACATCACGCCTGTAATCCCCGAAGGGTTAGGCAGAGGCTATTAGTACACCCACATTTCGCCAGTTATGTTTCTAGTCTCATGTAGAGCTCGCTCCCTAGAGCGAGCATGTTGCCATCAACCGAGCACAAATCCAGACTCCGAGGCTGCTACTGAGAAGTTCCTGATGGAAAAACCCAGTAACACGCTCGACCACTAGACCAACGACGCAGCGTTGCCTCTCACATCTGCCATATACCTAAACTCCTAATAATAACAGCTTATTAGTGTCTCACTGCAGGGCAATAGGCCTCTTCTGATACAGAGAAGGCACGAGCATTGATCACCATGCTAGCTCAAGGCGGATTGGTAACTTCAGGCTACTTTTAATATTAAGAAGGAAATATTTTTTTATCAATCAATCTGCCTAGTCTTTTCTCAACTTCACAAATCGAAACTCGACAGCCCTGCTCTTGTATCTCAAGTGCAAGTTCGAGTTACGCAACACGACGGTGCGCGGGCGCAACTTTTTTAACAACTTCATGTCTAGCCTCTGTTGCTCCAGTTATGTGACGAAACTCTTACCTTCTGCGTTTAGAAGGACTAAAATTATATTATAGTGTACTTGTTTATGGTATTGTAGAATAATGAAATTGTAATAAATGTAGGTCTCATGTTTAACAGACCTAGAAAAGAAGTAGGTTCTATGTTTGTCTGTATACAGAGCTGATTGTTAATTGACTAAAAACATGGGACTCAAACATAACTGGCGAAATGTGGGTGTACTGATTACTCACCTCTGCCTAACCCCTCGGCTATTACAGGCGTGAAAATTGTACAGGCTGATTGCTAATTTACAAAAAATCTGAAAAAGGGTCATTGTACTCATCATTATGAACAACTTTTGCTATAGGATCAACCCTTTTTTATTTATTTTTATTTATTTTGTGATTTGGTAAAAATCATCAAATGACTCTTCCGCCCTGGATGGGGCGGAAGGGACTGTCAGACCTTTACTGACTAAAAAGCCACCCTGTTCCTTCTGTTGCCCTTTACGTTCCGGGGCCACGGTATCCTGTTAAGACGTCCCGCAACCCCGGCAGGCGTTGGCCTCGTTGGGGACCCCGTCCCTGTGCTGACAGCTCTCTGAGTTGGTTGTAAGACCAACTCAAAGAGCTTACTATAGAGTAAAAGAAGTTTATATATTCTACCTATATTGCCCGCCATTTTGGCAGCCATTTTAAATGTCGCAAAAAAATCTGAACTCAAGCATTTCGTTCACATACAGTCCATTATTTTAAAAGACCATTTTAGGTAATCTCAGATAGTATCGTAAGTTAGTAAGTGCTTAGTGTCTAAAATGGTAGTTGTTAAGAAATATTACAGCTATCTTTTGTCAAAAGAGCCGTATTTTTTTTTTGGGCTTGCGGCGACTGTTACTAAGTCAGGCTGGCTATCTTGTCTAATTGAACGAATTTTTTTACCGAAGACAATATTTTCGCGTGGATAATAAATAAACTAACATAATATCAGACCTGTTATTCCCGAAGGGTTAGGCAGAGGTGTAGCCATTACTACACCCACATTTCGCCAGTTATGTTTTAGTCCTATGTAATAGGGGGCGAGCCGTTTGCCATCAACCGGGCACAAATCCAGACTGAGGCTGTTACTGAGAAATTTCTGATGGAAAATCCCAATACCACTTTGCCCGACCTGGGAATCGAACCGAAGACCTCATGCTCAGCAGTCGCGCTTTGCGACCACTAGACAGCAACGAAGCAGACAGTAAATATTTATGTCTAGATTTTTAGGGTTCCCCATGGGCTATCAAATGTTCCCCATTACTAAACTTAGTTGTCCGACTATCTGTCTGTCACAAAGCTGTATCCTTGGAACCGTAAAAGACACGACGCTAGAATTTTTTTGTAGAGTTTGTATTATTATGGTAATGACAAATAGATCTTTGACAATCGTTACTTAATCTTAACAAGAGGTATCATGTTACCCAGAGCCTGGGTTGTGGAGGTGCGATTTCCTCGACGCCAGGTGTAATATTTTTAAATCCAGTTGGCAACTTAAATCGCCAACAGATCTAATGTTTCATCACTTATAAAAAAAAACGGCTTTTCCTCACACAAGTACACTTCCAGCAAAATCAACCTGAGGTCATGATGGCCCAGTGGTTAAGGCGCCCGCCTCTCATGCATGAGGATGCGGGTTCAAATCCGGGCAAGTACCAATGTGAATTTTTCAATTCAAATTTACTTTCTAAAGTTTATCTTGGACATCACTGGCATCGGTGAAGGAAAACATCGTGAGGAAACCTGGACTTACTGTCCCATTCAAACCATGTCAGAGGCCCTTGGGGCGGTTTAGAAACTCTGACACTAGGGTATGTAGGGTCGTAAGACCTTGCTTCCCAGACGATAAAGAAGAAAGAAGCAAAATCAAAATGTAACGAACAGCGGTTATAGCCCTGTAAAAAATTAGCATAATTGCAACTAATCACCCGACGCTAAAAACAAAAAAATTAACCAACAAACCAAGGTTTTCTATTGTCACATTCTTTCAAGATTGCTACAAACTGCTCTTGTGTTAATATTATTTTAATTTTTCATAAATGGCCGTCTGATGTGAAGTGGAACGCTCCACTCCCACGCATGTGACGATTTTTTCTAATTAAATACGTATTCACATAGCTTGTATGATCTTTAGAATAATTAATGATAGATCATCTTGTATTTTCTCATAATAATTAGGGTTCTGTAGTCAAATGGTCTAAACTGAGCTCTATTACTCTCGCTCATCTGTTCCGTCGGTCTATTTATCCCTAGGCTACAGGGCTGTATGTTTCGAACTAAATAAAAAATTATAATATAAGTATATTTATAAATTACGCGTCACGTTGTTTGTACGGGATGAACTACAAAACTACTAAACCATTTTTTTATGTAATAGATATGGCTTACTGTATGTAATTTGGTCAAACTTAAAAGGTAGGATAATTTTTATCTCCATTATTGACCTCAATATTTTTAGTTACTTCAAGCTGTA
The DNA here is from genome assembly GCA_949774945.1 of Hoplodrina ambigua. Lineage (NCBI taxonomy): Eukaryota > Metazoa > Arthropoda > Insecta > Lepidoptera > Noctuidae > Hoplodrina > Hoplodrina ambigua. The sequence goes on from OX458991.1 coordinate 2,324,920, forward strand.
TATAAATTTCGCGTCACGTTGTTTGTCCGGGATGAACTCCTAAACTACTAAACCAATTTTAATCAAATTTGCATAACGTGTGCAGTTTGATCCAACTTGAAAGATAGGATAGTTTTTATCTCAATTATTGGTCTTAATATTTTTTGATTGCAAACCTGGTAATACGGAACCCTTCGTGTAAGTTCGACTCGCACTTGGTCGGTTTTTTTGTGACAATACATACTTAATGTTATTAATGCGAAAGTAACTCTGTCTGTCAGTTAGTTTGTTGCCTCATCACGTCAAAATCACTGAACCGAACGTTATGAAATTTGACAAAGAGGTAAGTAGCTTGGGATCCGACCAGAAAGGTCCGAGTTGGCGGCGCCGTGTTCTACACACGCTACTCGAGAGATTATGGAAATGAATGCACGGGGAGGAGGGACCCGCTGAGGAACAGCGGGTCGAGGTCTGCCGGGGGAGCAGTGAATGCTTCTACGAATCCTGCCCTCCGCGTCTCGCTTTTAAACCACAAAAAATCGTAAAACATACATGGGAGTGGTTTGGATAGCCCAAGAAGAGCGGCTTCCAAATTTTCTTTTGGACGTCCTTATCTGGGCTGCCTTGTGGAAAAATTCTGTTTCTTTGTTCCAGTATTTTGATTTTTTAAGGAGATTAAAAAGAAAATAGTTTATCGATTTTTTCCACCAACCAATTAATATGCTACCAGTCATATCATAACATTACGCCTGTAATCCCCAAAGGGTTAGGTAGAGGTGTACCCATTAGTACACCCACATTTCGCCAGTTATGTTTAAGTCCACCACCAGTCATTATAACTACAATTTAATAACACAAATCCCTCAATTATGATTCCTTTCAAAACCTAGTAACTATCGGAGTATGAAAAGAGCCTTGTATGTTTGGTTCCCAAGCAATTACAGTCGCTATTATCTCGATGCGAATCGATTACGTAATATACTCGATAACCTTTGTGTATCGATACATCAGTTCATCACTATGCGTTGAAAATTTTAAAAAGTGTTTTTTTTTTTAAATGAATTGTTTTGGTTTAATTGTTCTTAAAACAATGTTGAGTAATTTAATAATCTTAAATTTTCATCACATAAAATCACGCCTATAATCCCCGAAGGGTTAGGCAGAGGTGTGCCCATTTGGACACCCACATTTCGCCAGTTATGTTTAAGTCCCATGTAATAGGGAGCGAGCCTATTGCCATTAACCGGCCACAAATCCAGACTCCGAGGCTGCTACTGAGAAATTCCTGATGGAAAAACCCAATAACACTTTGCTCGACCTGGGAATCAAACCCAAGACCTCATGCTCAGCAATTGCGCTTTGCGACCACCAATCCAACGAGTCTTAAATTTTCATTTCAGGTCAGAAAAGGTCAGGTGCGCAGTACTCGTAACCGGCGTGCTTGTATGACGAGATGTATGAACGTAGATGAGGCGAAAGGAGTATGTAAGGATTGTAGCAGGCAGGTTTCTGCCTACCTACATGAATAAAAGCCGTGAATTTATGTATGTAGCTTCAACTTTCTAATAACTGACCGACTCCTTGACAATTCAAAAGTGCCTGTAATTGGTCTAATTGAAATAAATATTTTGACTTTGATTTATGTGTAGATAGTTGTCTGTTCCAAAACGAAAGTTTTAAGTTGTTGCTTTAAGTATTTACAAAATCCTGATTTTATATATCAACGAATCAATGTTGGTGTCATTGAGCATAAACCTTCCTACATATTAAAGTCAACTGTCCTATGTATGGTCTTAATGTCATAATTTTTTGTACCTTGACCACATAATCACTTATTCGTACCATAAAAGTGTAAGTTAGTATTTAAGATAATAATAATACCAGTCGTTGTCTCACTGCAGCACAGAAGCCTATTCTCATACAGAGAAGGCATTGATCACCACGCTTGCTCAAGGCGGATTGGGGATATACACTAATTATTTACACTTCTGATTTGTATTAATTAGAAATCCTCATTTCCTCACTATGTTATAAAAAATATTAAAACTAGCCTAATTTTGTCCCTCTGCTGGGCAAAGGCCTCTTGTCACACAGAGAAGGCACGAGCATTGATCACAAGGTTTGCTCAAGACGCGATTTTGCAATGTTTTTTCCTTTTCCCAACTATATTGGGGTCGGCTTCCAGTCTAACCAGATGCAGCTGAATACCAGTATTTTACATAGGCAGTCGCCTATCTGACCTCCACAACCCAGCAACTGGGTAATACGATACCCCTAGGTAAGACTGGTTGTCAGACTTTCAAGCTTCTGACGACTCGTAACGACTGTCAAAGATCCACGTAAGACAGCCGGGGCCAACAGCTTAACGTGCTTTTTTCTTCACCGATGTCAAAGATAAACTTAGAAAGTACAAATGAAATAGGAAAAGCCTGTGCTCGGTTGCGAAACCACAGCCTCGTGCATGAGAGGCGGGCGTGTTAACCACCATCGACACATTTTCGTATAAATAAGTTATTAAAAAAATATTTATCTAGTTTTCCTTTTTTATTTGAAACTAGCGAACCGCCCCGGCTTCGCTCGAGTGCAACCTTTCAGGTGGATTGTCCAAACAAATTCTTTCATAAAAACCATGTCCGGAAAATTACGAATACAACAAAAAAAGAATCAGCTAAATCGGTCCAGCCGTTTTCGAGTTTTGCGCTTACAAAACATTTAGCCATTCATTTTTATTATATAGAAGATAAACGATTCGACTTTGACTTTGTGCAATACAGTTTCTCATTCAACTTTTCGGGCTTAATTCTGAAGTTTACGCAGACAAAGTCGCTGGCAGGAGCTAGTTAGTCCATTAACTATAATTGTGCACAATGTCACCTGATATAATTTGAGTGGGTACCGTGTAGGTAGCAACTACTTTCTTAAAGTGCAAGGTCCCGCACTGGTTCTTAGGGATGGGAAAAAGTTATATCGACATTTAAAAAAAATACTTGACTCCCGCGAAAGTGAAGCACATACCATAAACAAAATCGACTTACTTCAAAATTTATTTTTGATACCCCAGAAAACTTACACTGACCTTATTGGTGAGGTCCTTCAGAATGGTCAGGCGTGGAGTACTCGTAACCGGCGTGCTTGTATGACGAGATGTATGAACGTACATGAGGCGAAAGGAGTATGTAAGGATCGTAGCAGGCGGAATTCTGTAGTTTCTGCCTACCCCCATGGGAAAAAGGCGTGAGTTTATGTATGTGTTTTTTTTTTTATTGGAAGCTTTTATTTAGCCTTTACTGTTCGTATGTAAGTTGTCCTTTCAAAATTTGCAAACCATTTTTCGACCATTTGCTGGTATCCGGTTGAGCTAAAATTTTGTATACATCTTTAGTTCTGATGACAATACAACGTCCAATATTCAATAAAATATTTCGAAATTGAAGTTTGTTTTTAAAAATATTTTTTTAATTATTTTTTTTGTTTGCCTTAATACTGGGGTGGTTTAGCAGAAAAGAAAATAATCAAAAACCTAAAGGCATAGCCGAATCACTTAGGCCCATGCGTGCGAAGCCGGGCATAGATACTACGATAATTCGATAAAAAAATTTTTTTAGAAACAAGCTTTAATTTAAAATTATTACAATATTGAGTATTAGACATTGTATTGTCATCAGAACTAAAGGTGTATGCAAAATGTTAGCTCAATCGGATACCAACAAATGGGCGAAAAATGGTTTGCAAATTTTGAAAGGATTACTTATTTATATGCTTACTATACGAATAGTGCAAGCTTAATAAAAGCTTCTAATTAATAGTTTTGGATCTGATGTAGGTAACTCATTCAAGCCTTCTCGAAAAGTTAAAATATATCGATAATGCACCTCCCTAGTCGCTGCCCTCAGATCAAGTGACAACTTGTCATATCACTTGCCGACTCGCTGGCTGGTCAAGTGAACGCATACCACTGGCATGACTACTCGCATGTAATACTAGACTTAACTATACATAATTATGTACAATCTACAAAAGAGATTATGAATAGTCGTCAGATATAGTTGAAGATTTCTTAGAAACCGATGGATGTCTTCGATTGAAATTTTACTTAATTAATGACCTGTTTATTACCTACTTTTAAAAGTAAATTAAATTTGAAAACATCCATCGGTTTCTAAGCAAACTTCAACTATATCTGACGATCCTGCATACCTATTTCTTTTGTTGACTGTACATGTATCTTTGAAACGCGTTTGGCATACATACATATGTATGTATGTATGTATGTCAAAACTGCAACAACAAAAAAACAGCCTCGAAAATATAAGTATTAAAATTGATCTGATCAATAAATAGACTGCCTCGTTGGTCTAGTGGCGGCTGCTGTGCATGAGGTCTTGGGTTCGATTCCCAGGTCGGGCAGTGTTATTGGGTTTTTCCATCAGGAATTTCTCAGTAGCAGCCTCGGAGTCTGGATTTGTGCCCGGTTGATGGCAATAGGCTCGCCCCCTATTACATGGGACTAAAAAACATAACTGGCGAAATGTGGGTGTGCTAATGGGTACATCTCTGCCTAACCCTTCGGGGATTACAGGCGTGATGTTATGATGATGATGATGCTGATCAATAACCTATTTACACTTTTTATTTATTTTTAACCTGTGTTATCCTTCTGCAGAGCGAAGGCTTTCCTTCCCTTCTTTTTTATCTTCTTTATCATGAGCTAATGTAGACCAATCCTGCAATTTCTTTTTTCGTGGGTAAATTATCTACTACCTCCTGCCTCTGGAAAGTCGGAGGAGTATGTAGGACTCTTACCGACTAAAACACCACGGTGTTCCTCTGGGATCGCTCAGATTATTCTTCCGTGCCCAAGCAGGTATTGACCCGCCACCACTATAAGGTCCCGTCAATCGGTACGGCCCCCCACACCTGCCTCACTGACACCAGACAAGTACGCGTTGTACTTGCAAACCTTACTCTAACGCCTGTCTCTGTTCCGGCGATGGACTAACTCCGATTCCGACATCTTCAAGCCCTATTTTACAAATGGACCAATCCTTCCTGTAAGCGCCAACCCGTGTCGACGGCGTGTTCTGTTCACGCGCACTCAAAGAGCTGTCAGCACAGGGACGGGGCCCCAACAGGGCCAAACGCCGGGGTTGCGGGACGTCTTAACAGGATACCGTGGCCCTGGAACGTAAAGGACAACAGAAGGAACAGGGTGGTTTTTTTAGTCAGTGAAAGTCTGACAGGCTCATTTTTGATGATTTCTACCACATAAAAAACAAAAAAGAAACAAGCTCTATTTCACGATGGGACCAATCCTTCTTGTAAGCGTCAACCCGCCCCTCCACCTTCGCCCAGGTCTACCACGATCTCGCTGGAAGATTTCCAGGACGTTTTGCTGATTTAACCCATGATCCGTTTGAACTATGCGTCATTCACTACAGTGAATTGATAACAGTGCGTAGGCGCACCTTGACCTTTAACGTAACAGGTTTAAGCGCAAACGCATGGCTGTTAAGCACATGCGTGGTGTCACGTCATCGGCAGCTGACGCGAATACCATAAATAACTTTACAAAGTAATGTTTTGTTGTGTGTCTGTGTTACGTTGATGACTTAGGTTTTTTTATCCTCTTGGATGACTTTTAACCAGGTCTTGGTGGGTCAGTCCCTGTTTTGTCATGGGCACCCACATACGGGCATCCTCAAGGTCAAAGTAAAAAAAACTCTTAAAATAACTAACTAACAAATAAAAGGCACTTGAATGTTTTTTACACGAAAAAGAAATTTAATTTAGTTGTCCTTTTCATAAGGCAGTTCAGTATGGAAAAGAATGAGCAACAAACTCCATCAGACCAGAAGGGTAGTAAGATTTTGATTCCCCTTCCCCCCGTGTGTGAGGTCTAAGAGAGGTGCGCGTGGATCACTATGTGCTACCCTCATCTTTTGGAGGCCTGTTGGATGCAGATCAATTACAGCATCTCATTTCCCGTCTCCCACAGTACATGTGCAACTAGGCTGCATCTCGCGAATTTGGGTGAAGTGATCTTGAGGTGAGACGTCAATCCCTAGAAATAGGTTGGATAACTGGGGGCTTAGACAAAGTTACAATTGCAAAACGATAACGAAGTTGGAAAAGACTAAAATGTATGGGATTGACATAAGCCGCGTTAAGTCACGTGGTCAATCGACGAAGCGATGACAACATGAAAGACTAAAATGTATGGGATTGACATAAGTCGCGTTAAGTCACGTGGTCAATCGACGAAGCGATGACCACACAAAAGACTAAAATGTATGGGATTGACATAAGCCGCGTTAAGTCACGTGGTCAATCGACGAAGCGATGTTACTTTGTCTAAGCCACGCTCACGCCCACTTCAATCTAAATTCACCGAGGGAGATTTTACAAAATTGGACTACTGTTCTCTATTTATTTTAAACTTGGCGTGTACCCACTACTTCTACCTACATAGCACCGGCCATGAAACAAAGCCAGCTATTTCTCAAACCTCAATGTCCTTTATTAAGTTAAATATACACCGTGACATAACAATTATGTAGGCAGACCGCAGTCAGATCAAGACTGGGCCTAGATTGTGTCTAGACACATGCCAGCTAGATGTAGAAGGTCCATTATACTATATATATATAAAAATCAATTGCTGTTCGTTAGTCTCGCTAAAACTCGGGAACGGCTGGGCTGATTTAGCTGTTTTTGGTCTTGAAATGTTCGTGGAAGTCAAGGGAAGGTTTAGCTTAATGGTTAGCTTTGGCTTAATTAGGAAATCTTCGTAGACGAAGCTAGTATATATATATATATTTTTTTTAATCTACAACGCATAATCCTTTGCACTAAATCAATTTAACTTACCTAATTCTCCTACTTACCTTTGTTTTGTCCAAGCGGATGGGTACACCTCTGCCTAATCCTTCGGGGATTACAGACCTGATGTTATGTTACAAGATGGGTTTGCTCTTGACTCTAGTCTAGGTCAGACGTGACAGAGACAAAGTCTATGATGGAGTGAGCTTACCCAGAAGAAGCCTGTTCACTCGTGAGTTGAGGAGATTAGGGTCGAATGCGTTTGGAAATACAGACAAGGGCAGATACAGAAATACAAATAAGGACAATACAGAGTGTTAGTGTAAACACCGTTATCCTTGAAACCAGTGGTTTGGTTTCAATAGAACGTAAATTCAATGAAAAAAAATATCTTGCTTTTTTAAAATAAAATCTCCTTTTTTCCCCAAAATTATTTCACCCTATATTACAATGATGTAATTAGTTAAAACTTATGTAGTTTGTTATTACGGACAGCAGTGCAGCAGGTCAACGCCCTTTGCGGTGATTACGTAACTCGGGCGCATAGTATCCATGAATTTACTTCGACATTTAATTTTTTTTAATTTTTAAAAGAAAACTTTCTTTATTTATTTTTAAATTCAGATAAACATTTTTTATAATAAATCAAGTACCTATGGTTTTAGTGACAACGGTGTTTACACTAACAGTCTGTATAGGTAGAGATTAGTCAAAATAAACCAATACACATTAAAATATCTCCCATTTTGCGGCACTGGCTCTCAACAAGCGTTTCAGAATAAACCTTCTACATATTTTTTTATCGTGGGCCAGCCCAGCCCCAGATAATGCTTAGCCTTCGTAGTACCTATTATTGCTATCATTCTAATGTACTGCCTATACACTATCGACATGGCGTAATGATACGTTTCGAGTTGCGAACAATTCAATTTACTACAGACTAGGTATTGCCCGCGACTTTGCCTGCGTAATTTTTCTTAAGACTTAATTTTTAGAGTTCCGTATCCATAGGGTAAAACGTGACTTTATTACTAAGACTCCGATGTCCGTCCGTTTGTCACCAGTCTGTATCTCATAAACCGTGATAGTTGAACAGGTGAAATTTTCATAGATTGGGTATGTATTTCTGTTGCCAATACTAAAAAATATTTTTTTAAGGCTCCCAACAACAAACGTTTTTTTTTGTTTTACGGAACCCTTCTTGCGTAAGTCTGTCTACTAACTATACCTTCCTGCTAAATTTCATCTTTATACGTCGAGCGGTTTTCGATATTTCATGATGAGTGAGTGTATAACCTTTTGCTAGATTGTTTGTATGTATTCGTAACGCGACCTCAGTACTGGCATGGTCCGGGTCAAGGATAACATAACTATCACGCCTTACATAATCAAATTATTAATCCAATTACGTGTATTATTGCGCTTTGACTAATTGGGGTAGGCAGAACTATCCGTTGACTATTTATCTCAACAGTTTTGATACAGAATAATTTACTTGCTTCGTTGGTCTACTGGTCGCAAAGCGCGACTGCTGCAGGTCTTGTGTTCGACTCCCAGGTCGGGCAAAGTGTTATTGGGTTTTTCCATCAGGAATTTCTCAGTAGCAGCCTCGGGGTCTGTGATTTGTGCCCGTTTGATGGCAATAGGCTCGCCCCCTTTAACACGGGACTTAAACATAACTGGCGAAATGTGGGTGTACTAATGGGTACACCTCTGCCTTACCTTTAGGGGATTACAGGCGTGATGTTATGTATGTAATAATTCACTTCCGTATTTGTTATTAATTTTGTGCGTAGTAATTAAATTATGTTAGAAGCCATCATTAATTTAGAATTAATTAAACAGTTCCGGATTATTTATATGGTAATATTGCTCGTATCTTCCGTAATATAGTAACTACTAACTACCCCGTCGGTCTTTTGGTTGCAAGCGCGACTATTGACAGTGGTATCTTAGGTTCGTTTCCCAGGTCTGGCAAAAAGTGTTATTGGGTTTTTCCATTCTTCTTTCTTCTTTATCGTGTGGGCAGTAAGGTCTTTACGACCCCACACACCTTAGTGTCAGAGTTTCTAAACGGCTCAAGAGCTTCTCCTTCTTCTTTATCGTGTGGGCAGTAATGTCTTACGACCCCACACACCCTAGTGTCAGAGTTTCTAAACCGCCCCAACGGCCTCTGACATGGTTTGAGTGGAACAGTAAGTCCAGGTTTCCTCACGATGTTTTCCTACATCTATGCCGATGGATTTTCCATTAAAGATTTCTCAGTAGCAGCCCGGAGTTTGTAAGTCGGTGGTGTGACACCCCCGTGCCTCGCAAAGCACGTGTCGCCGTTGGTCCTGCGCCTGATCTCTCCCCGGTTGTGTCAGATTGCCGTCCCATCGCACTATGAGAGTGAGCGAAGAGGGAGTGCACCTGTGTTTGTGCACACACTTGTGCACTATACTATATTTATTAATAAATCTACTGTGCAATTGCTCTTTCTGTTTATAGTTAGTATTGTGCATATTGTCTATATCACTGATGAAAGAGACTGACCTCCACAACACAGGGAATCCTAGTGTGGAGGCCAGGGTTCATTGTTCAATAATCATTGTATTTTAATAACCAATAAAGATTGTTTTTTTTTTTTTATATATCTGTTGCGTACTTGACTAGTCTCTTTTGAGATTGGCCACGAAATCTATATGGAGAATATATGTATAGACTAGCTTCTGTCCGCGACTTCGTCCGCATCTTAGTTGATAACTTTGGACCTCCGTTTCATCCCCTTAAGGGCTGAATTTTGGAAAATCCTTTCGTAGTGGACGTCTTCTAACTATAATCTACCTCCCTGCCAAATTTCATCATTATACGTCAAGCGGTTTTCGATATTTCGTGGTGAGTGAGTGAGTGAGTGAATTTTGCTTTTATATACAACTAGTCGACTCGGCCATGCGTTGCTGTGGTTTTAAGTATGTAAAGATATTGAGGTCAATAATCGAGATAAAAACTATCCCAACTTTCAAGTTTAAACAAATTATACACAGTAAGCCATATTTCATAAAAAGTGCTTGAGTAGTTTAGGAGTCCATTCCGGACAAACAATGTGACGCGTCATCATCATCATCTGCCTAGCCTTTCCCAACTATGTTGGGGTCGGCTTCCAGTCTAACCGGATGCAGCTGAATACCAGTATTTTACATGAAGCGACTGCCTATCTGACCTCCACAACCCAGTAACTGGGTAATATGATACCCCTAGGTAAGACTGGTTGTCAGACTTTCGGGCTTCTGACGACCCGTAACGACTGTCAAAGATCCACGTATGACAGCCGGGACCAACGGCTTGAACGTGCTAAACAACGTGACGCGTAATTTATATATATTAAGATTTAGATAGATTTGGTAAACAAAGACACTTACCAATAGCCTTTAAAAATATATTACTGAAGCAATTTCAACAAAATTTTTATTACTTTTACGAACAAAATGTACCACAAAACAACTTATTTACGTTCCAACTTCAAACGAATCAAGGAAGCGGAAGTTTGCTATCGGTAAATCACGATCGTAAAATAACCAGAATTTATTTTGAACTTAATAACATTTTAATTATAGATATTAATTGTGTAGTAGAGCTACTTTGCAGTACAGCTAAACTGCGAAGTTGAGCAACTTTTCCAGCGTACCAATCATAGATATAACAAAGCATGTTATTAGGTTTTCCATCAGGAATTTCTCAGTACCTCGTAATCTGGATTTGTGCCCGGTTGATGGCAATAGGCTCGTCCCCTATTACATGGGACTTAAACATAACTAGCGAAATGTAGGTGTACTAATGGGTACACCTCTGCCTAACCCTTAGGGGGATTACAGGCGTGATACGCGTAGTTAACACCTATGTGATATGTCTTTTTTATATCCCGTGTATGCCCTACAGCTAATCTTATCTAAACTTGACGCTAAATAAGATACTAACCGAACAAATTCTTCAACATTTGCAATAAAATATAATAATATACACATTCCACGCGACACCGGAGGCATTAATACTGCTTGCGACATAGGAATCACGGCGCGTAGCTCTGTGCCTACCTACTGCTCGGCGTTGTGACATTCTTACGTACTTACCATGCCGGACTATTGCGGAAAAGTCTAGTTTAGTGCTGCCTTAAGATAATGGCGCCATCTGTGTTGAGAAATTGGAACTATATTTTTAAACTTTATATTTTATAAACGTTTCATTTAATACCTACAGCCTAATAACCCTCTACAAATCCTTTATACAAAGGCTTCTGGCCAGTGTTCTGAAAATCTTACCAGTCAAGGTATTGTGGAAATGTCATTGCGCCATCTGTGTTGAAAAATTAGAACTATTCTTTTGAAAAAGCTTCATTTTTAATAGCTTATTACCGTGTTATGACATTCTTACGTACCTTCAGAACAGAAATGTCGAGAATAATGCTGCATTAAGAGACTGGCGCCATCTGTGTTGAGAAATCAGAATTAGTTTTTTTTTAAAAGCTTCATATAAGTCAGCCAATTATTGTCTTTCATTAGACTAGGCTTCTGCACAGCGTTTTGGCATTCATATGCACTTATCTGGCCGAACTATTGCCGAAATGTCGAGTATAGTGCTGCCTTAAGATAATGGCGCCATCTGTGTTGAGAATTTGGAACTATTATTTTGAAAAAGCTTCGTTTAATCCTATCCCCGTCTTCTTTAACACAAATGCAAAAAAAATAAGAACTAGGTATTTTATAACAAGTATTAAAATTGTAACTTTAAACTTCATTTAAGACAGCGTATTACTCTCAACTCGTGAATACAGAAATTTCTCTAGTTGCGCCATACATTTGGTTTTGCACCTTTGAAGCCAGTCTGTCTCAGCTGCATTTTTACGGTTTGTTATGTAGCAAGAGCTTTCCACACTACGGGGGCTTAGACAAAGTAACATCGCTTCGTCGATTGACCACGTGACTTGACGCGGCTTATGTCAATCCTATACATTTTAGTCTTTCATGTGGTCATCGCTTCGTCGATTGACCACGTGACTTAACGCGGCTTATGTCAATCCCATACATTTTAGTCTTTCATGTGGTCATCGCTTCATCGATTGACCACGTGACTTAACGCGGCTTATGTCAATCCCATACATTTTAGTCTTTTCTAACTTCGTTATCGTTTTGCAATTGTTACTTTGTCTAAGCCCTCTATTTTAAAACTATTTTAATACGACGAACTTAACTGTGTTCTGGTTTAAAAGATGTTAACTCTTAAAATCTAATATGTGGTTGCACTATCACTAAAGCTCCAAATTAAAAAAGAAACTTCTGGAAAAAAGTCAACTAACCTTCCTTTTCCATTGTTACAGATGAAGCCAACCCAGGCAAACGCCCAAGACCTCGCGATATGTCTCTTGCGGAACCTCCCCACACCATGGAGATAGCACAGATCCTGATATCACTCCTCCACGCCTGGGGACTGGATCCAGACCTGGATAGGGTCTGCGAGTCTAAACTGGGCCTGTTGAGACCTATGGTAAGTCTGTAGTATATTTATTGGAAGCCTACGAATACTATTCGTTGTAGATACGGGCAGTAGAGATCCTCCATATTATTATTTCAATGTGTGTAGTCATATCTATATGAAAGAGTTTGTATGTATGTAGTTGTAAGTATTCGTCTTCAGTAGCAGGCCGGCAGATTTATCGGTAAAGTAATAATAACTAACCGACCGTGCAAGACAATGCGCGTGTCATTTGAGATTGAAATTTGAGAGTTACTTTCGCATCTAAAAATAATAAGTGCGCAAATAAGGCTTAAATCGTCAAACAGCCTTGAGCAAGCATGATGATCATTGCTCGTGCCTTCTCTGTATAAGAAGAGGCCTTTTGTACGCTTTGACATTTAACATGTGAATGATCTTAACCGCAATGCTCATTGAACATATAATTCTAAGATGTTCGGTCATGTTGAGAGGATGAGTGAAAGACAATTAACAAAAGGTAGGTAGGTATATGGCAGAGGTAGAGGTGAGTGGCAACGCAGGGAGGGGTCGCCCTAGGAAGACCTTCACTGACCTTATAGGTGAGGTTTGCAGAAAGGTCAGGAGCGCAGTACTCGTAACCGGCGTGCTTGTATGACGAGATGTATGAACGTGGAAGAGACGAAAGGAGTATGTAAGGATCGTAGCAGCTGGCGTTCTGTGGTTTCTGGCTACCCCATAGAAAATAAGCGTGAATTTATGTATGTATAATTCTAAGGTTCTAATCACCTTACCAGGTGCCCGTCTGCTTCGGCGTGGTCTCCCGCCACGGTCACATGGCAGTACAACTGCCCACCTGGCTGGGAAGCTGGTCAGTCGCCTGCGCATCGGCTCCTGATGATCCGTTGCTGATCACCTCAGATCTGCCACCGGAACTGCTAAGACAAGAGAAATTGACCAGGTAAGGGGATAGGATGGTTTTGTGCTTTTTAGAAGAAAATTGGTGCAAGTTTAAATCCTCGTTAGGAGGTTGTCAAAGACTTAAATTATAACATAATATCACGCCTGTAATCCAGAGGTATACCCATTAGTATACCCACATTTCGACACTTAAATTGATCACATGGAATTACGTCATTTGGTCAATAATTAATGAATTTTTGATTTTTGCCTCGTTGGTCTAGTGGTCGCAAACCGCGACTGCTGAGAATGAGGTCTTGGGTTCGATTTCCAGGTCGGGCAGTGTTATTGGGTTTTTCCATTAAGAATTTCTTAGTAGCAGCCTCGTAGTCTGGGTTTGTGCCAGATTGATGGCAATGGGCTCGCCCTCTATTACATGAGACTTAAACATAACTGGCGAAATGTAGGTGTACTAATGGGTACACCTCTGCCTAACCCTTCGGGGATTACAGGCGTGATGTTATGAATTACCCCTGTAGAAAAACTTAATCTCCGCAGGGCTACCCTTGTAGCCTTGCACCCTTGTACCCTAGGGCTAGTTTTGGGACCCATGTACTAACAGCTCGCTGACCTGACCATGCCTGAACCTAATCTTCTTTAATTTCTAGGCTCTTCTCATCTAAGCTTCACTGGGAGCTGAGCACCACCTTGACCACGAACCACCTCCTCTCCATCGTGGCGCTGGCAAACACCCTCATGTCCATGAGCAACGCGAGCTTCGTGCCCGAGCAGGAGGTCATCAGGCGCCTGCACAGGTGATGATGACTTCATTATCTAAAAAATTATGATACTAGATTCTCCACGCGACTTTTTCTGCGAGAATGTCGACAGTTACGAATTAAAAAGTAGGCTATAAAACATAACATAGCATCGCGCCTGTAATCTTCGAAGGGTTAGGCAGAACAGTATAATCTGCCAGAAAACACTGATTTCTTTAAGTTAAAAAGTATCAACTTACTTCTAGATCAAATTTCATTCCAATCGGATTATATTTAGAGTTTTAATTCTATTCAGTAACTTGACAGTTAAAGGGTTATCAAGTTTTGACAAAAAAAAGATAGTGAGGTGGTGTAAGAATGAACGAAATTGAATGAACTAAAATAATGTACTTAACTTGGTATTAAACCATTCTTAACATTCGATCCTTACGCAAAATCTTTCATTACCCCAACACTATTAGTTGTAGTATGGTAACATTATTTTTATTTGAAATATAGTAGTTTTGCCGTGATGAGTTAATAAACATACAAACTGAATTACTTTTGCATTTATAATATTAGCGGCGATAATGTAATACTATAAAAAAAATTGGATTGTTAGAAAAGTATTTTTTTTACGATGTTTTTTGCTTTTCTACCAAAAACTACCAATTGGTAGAAAAAAATTGACACTGGACAAAAAATTATAGTAGAAAATTTCCTTATAATATGCATGTGTTTGTGAATAATAATCTACCCTCCCGGGACATCGACTCCTGATCTTCCCAGACCGTCAACCAGGAGCTCCTCATCCTGGGCACAAGACGAGGAGAGGGAGGAACAGCTGGCGGCCCAGCAGGCGCATATCAAGCAGGGCTGGTCACTCCTGGCAACCTTGCATTGCGTGCTGTTACCCGACAAGGTGGTTGCTGCAGGTGGGTTTTTGTTACCCTACTAATTTATTTAAAAAAAAACGCCCACCTCTTATGCATGACTTTCGAGGACTTTTTTTATTAGGTACTTCTAACAGAGTGTCGTGATGGCCTAGCAGTTAAAGCGCCCGCCTCTCATGCATAAGGTTGTGGGTTCGAATCCGGGCAAGTACCAATGTGACTTTTTCAATTCATATGTACTTTCTGAAGTTTATCTTAGACATTGCTGACATCATTCCGTGCCTCGGAAAGCACGTTAAACTGTTGGTCCCAGCTGTCATACGTACGTCTTTGACAGTCGTTACGAGTCGTCAGAAGCTTGAAAGTCTGACAAGCAGTCTTACCTCGGGGGATCGTATTACCCAGTTATTGGGTTGTGGAGGTCAGATAGGCAGTCGCTCCATGTAAAATACTGGTACTCAGCTGCATCCGGTTAGACTGGAAGCCGACCCCAACATAGTTGGGAAAAAGCTAGGCAGATGATGAGGTACTTCTAACAGTCCCGAGTCTTTCAAAAGTACCTGTACATGGTCTAACTAATTGAAATAAATGGTGTGACTGTTTTTTTGTTCTCAGGAGCTAAGAGCTTCAAACGCCCACAAGTGGAGATGCTGGCTCGTCGCTGGCAACACCACTGCTTGGAGGTACGCGAGGCGTCGCAGGCGCTGCTGCTTGCTGAGCTCGGCAGGTAAGATAACCCTATTAGAGATAAACTACTATAACATGGCGCGCCCTTCCGCAAATTTAAAACGTTTGAAAGGATTATTTTGTATGTAATTTTCCTGCCAAATATACAACATGTAACAAAAACCCTGTTGTTCCTTTTAGGGACGTATACTATTACCTACAAGCACAACATTTACGAAATTATAATTTAATAAAGAACAACATTGGCTAGTCGAGAGGTGAAAACCAATTAACTACTAAAAACGACACAGCTTACTTCCGAACGGATGTTATTGTTGACCTACCTACGTAGTGAGTGACTTGTGTTTTTTTTTACGTAAACGCTGACCTGTTCACTATGTCTTATTCTAACGTAGAATATTTTATGTTGATGTGTCTTGGAAAAAGTGACTGAGTGATGAACTTGACGAATTATGCCTCCATATCGTGCGTCGTATGTGATTCCAACAAGACGGCGCGCCGTCACACTTCTTCCGCGCTGAAAGAAGCTATTTACATTCTAGAGAAAGAGATGGATTGGTCGCGGTGGGCCCGTTAATTGGCCCGCAAGATCAGCTGGATTTGACCCCATTAGATTATTTCCTCTGGGGCACTGTCAAGCAACAGGTGTTCAAAAAAACGTGCGATACGGAGGTCGAAATGCGTTCACTTCACGCATAGTAGTAGCATTTGACCACCTTATGGCCGACACCTCCGTACTGCGAAGCGTACGTGAGGATATCATTAGTTATTGCAACAATTGAGTAGAGGTACAAGGTGGTCACATCGAACAGCAACTCCGTGGCCGTCAAGTAGACATCATAATAAATTAAAATAATGTGACAGACGCGACAACTTTGTTTTTTTGAATGTAGTGAAGTGTTAAATGTAGTTTCAATAATTATCAATAAAATTGTGCGTAAAATTACCTGGTAAAGCCACTTTTTCAAAGATTCATTCGTTAAAGTGATAAACAACAGCTGTTAAGGTCACGAACTCGTGTAGAAAAATAGGCAGATAAGCGGCGGCGGTGCAAAGGCGCAGCGGCACCGATCAAAGAAAGTGGCGGGATTCGGCGGAATCGTTCTATCTTTTTCTGGTTTCGCGTCATCGCTTCATTCATACAGAATTGCAGAGGTAAGAAACCAGTTTATCATTACAAATGTTAATAAATAAATATTTTTTTAAATTATTTTTTTTAACAGTTTTTTATAAATGACTTCCTTTATTACGTATGTATACCGATCCTTAAAACGTAGGTAGAAGGAACAACAGGGTTTTTGTTACATGTTGTATATACATAATAAATATTACAAAAAGAAAGTAAAACTTTGCAGATTTTTTTATATAATATGGGTTTGCTCTTGACTCTAGGTAGACTCTAGGTCTCGGTAGTCTTGAGTCTAGGTCAGTAGTGACACAGACAAAGTTTACGATGAGCTTACCCAGAAGAAGCGTGATCACACGAATGTGTTCAGAAATACAGACACAGGCAGAGAGTTCCACTCCTTTGTTGAGCGCATTATAAAATACATTACCGAGACTTAAACCTATTTTCATTATGTTTGACCCCAACAGGCTCGGTCCAAAAGGCCGCAAGACGCTGGTGGACAACTGGGCACAGTTCCTACCTCTATACACACACACAGAGAGTATCAACCCTCACGCCGCACACAAGGAACCAGCTGAGAAAGTACCACAAGTTGTAAGTATTAAGTACCATTAGTCTCATTACGCGCACACATATGCAGCTCCTTACAAATCATCGTCATCACTATATCAGCAGAACGACGCGCAACGTCCACTGCTAGACGTAGGCCTCACCTTAAGACAGTCCTTATAAATATTACGATGAAAACTGTAGAGTATCATCCTTTAAATTATATTTCGACCTTATTTATTCATGTAAACCTTAATTTAATGCCTTAGGCATTCTCTAACAGTCAACCAAAGGTGGAGATGACGTGGTGGGGGTAAAGTGTTGTACAAGAGTAAACAACCAAATAAGAAATTAAAAAAAAAAACAACAAAAATTCATATATACAAATCTTTATATAATATACCTAGAAACATATATAAAAAATACATATTCTATAAAAATAATAGAAAGGATGTTTATGATAAAACCTTATGCCTTTTGCATAAAGCCCTTTTTTAAACGCTTTCACCTGAATGAAATGAGTGCACATTTCACAAAAATGAAAAAACTTTCTGGTGATGTAAAAAAAATACTTCGTTCCACGTTTTTGTGACAAACAAACAAAAAGTTTTCGCAAAATGGTCCAATTTTTTTACTTTTGAAGTACGAAACCCTAAAAAATATTATATTCTCCCCACCTTTCTTCTCACAGCAAGAAGAAGAATTTGAAGAAGAAGAAGAAGAGATCATTCGCAAGCCTTCGTCGTTAGCCGAGCTCAAACGCAAGCAGACGACAGCGGTCGTGCTGTTAGGTGTCATAGGCGCCGAGTTTGGGCAAGACATCACTAGTGAAGGTACAGTTATATGTTGCTAGCTTTTGCCCCTGACTTCGGCTGCGCAGACTTCAAAATTAAGTCCCACTCAAACGTCAGCGGATCAAAATTGACCCTAAAGCAAAAAAAAAACAGTAGACCGCCACCAGATGCATTTGACGTTTATTGACGGCTCAAGGCGGGAAAATAGAAACTGTCACTTATGTCATTCTTGAAACTGTCACTTATGTCATTCTTGAAACTGTCACTTATGTCATTCTTGAAACTGTCACTTTTGACGCGTGAATGGCTAAATTATATTAAAAAAACCACAAATATACATTTAAAGACAAAACAACGTAATTGTATGTGTTATGCTGGATGGACATCAATGCAGGTTGTAAAAAAGACACATCCCATACCCGCCAGGGGGATCTAGGGGATCACGACCCCCCCCCCCCTCCCCCTAGGCTGGTAGGCCTCTGATATATTTTCTTACTTAATTTATTAAGTTTATTAAAATATTTTGTATGAAGTTATAACAAAACTATAAATACTACGATTCCTAGACTGTTCCATATAGATAAACTACAGTAACATGGCGCGCACCTCCATATTACTATTTCAAATATGAAAGAGTTTGTAAGTATATAGTTGTAATTAGTATTCGTCTTCAGAAACAGGCCGGCAGATTTGTTGATCAACTAATCATAACTAGCCGACCTTACAAGACAACGCACTTGTCATTTTCATACGAGTATATCAGTGCAGCGCCATACTCATAATAATGAGTGATTAATGACGCCGCTAGTCGAGCAACAAATCGCTGATTTGTTTTTCTTTCGGGATCCTTCTCAGTACGCGCACCTGCGTTGTGAGTCTTTTAAATACTAAAACAAACATTTTGAATTGAGGAGGGGCACGCCATGTTATTGTAGTTTATCTTTTCCTAATTAGATCTACTGCTTGCTAATAAAAACTGCTTCTTAAAAACAAATGTATATTATTATAAGCTCGCTTATTTACGTTTATATGATTTGCGTTATTCGCTTACTTGTTTTAGGCGCTGCGGGCAATAAGAGAAGAAAAGACGGCGATAGTCGGAAGAGCTCCGTCGTCGAAGGTGGGTTTGTTTTATGTAACTAGCTTCTGCCCGCGAGTTTGGCCGCGTTGTAGTATATACCATAACAAGCAACTATAATTAATGAAATTAAAAAAGACGACTGCAAAAATTGCACATATTTGTACTTTGTTTACTCGTCAGATTTTTTTATGACGTTTTTTATTTATAGTGTTATATATTTTTTTAATCTTCTTGTCAAATTCTAGATGATAAACATTGACAAGACCAGATTCATTAAAAAAAATATTTGAGGCTGGTATTAATTTACGTTTTAAAGTGACCACACTGGATTCTTTTTATTTTTAACTAGCCTTACTCGGAACGATGCAAGGATTGTAACGATACCCCATACATCAAAATCGGTTCAGGCGTTTAAAAGTTATGGTGGAATAAAGAATCTCACATACATACATACATTAACCCTAAACCCATAACACTTCTTTTTTTTGGGGCAGTCGTGTAAAAACTCGACAATAGTGAAGATTTTTTATAGTGAAAGATTTTTTTCCAGATTTGATATCTTACAAACAAACTTTTGTCCAAATTCTTAAACGCAAGTTAATTTTAAGTTACCTTAAGTCTTATGCTATTTCTGTCACTTTAAAGTGCATTGTAGCGACAGAGATACATTTAAGAATGTTTTGAAATTAAGTGTCTTTGAGAATTTGGAGGTTTATCCATTTACAATATAATCTAGATCTATTAAAGGATTATTGTAGTGCAATCAATAAATAGTCGAAGAGTTGTTGAATAAAAATACATATTACTTAAAGAAAATTACGGTTACAAGATTCGAAGTAAGTGAAAGAGAAAACAGCGATCCAAGTGGTCAAAATAGGAACTAACTAGAGGTTGCGTTCACATACATTTAACATCTATAATACACAGACAAAGCTGTAATGTCCCATGTACCTAATATAAGTGTTTAGAATTTTAGTTATACAGCTGGCCGCGCACAATGCTTGCTGCTCGAATCTAGATACTCGCACGCACACACCACCTCCCACATAGAAAGAGACAGAAAGAATAAGAGGGAAAGTCGCCTGGAAGGAGACATAACGCTTTTTCCTTACGTGACGATTTCTGCTAGTTTACTCCTACTGCAAGTCGCGTTTTCAAACTTCTTTCAAAAAGAATTTAATCTATTGGCTCCTAATTGATAAGTGACGACCCTTTTAAGGGGTAACTACTCCAGCTTATGAGTCACACTGTTATTCAGCTAAACCAGTGTAATCAAGACTTGTATCGTATGCAGGCTTCACGCTGAGCTCGTCCAACAACCTGGCGCGGCTGACGGCGCTGGCGCTGACGCACTTGCTGCTGAGCCCGGCGTGCGCGCGCCTGCCTGCGCACACGCCGCTGCGCCGCGCCGCGGTGGACCTGCTGGGGCGCGGCTTCACGGTGTGGGAGCCTTACTTGGATGTCAGCCATGTTCTGTTGGGTAAGTAAACATTTTGTGATCAAACTTCTGATTGGGTAGGAAACCAATAATTAGGTAGAGATAAACTACTATACCATAGCGCGCCCCTCCTTATTACAATTTCAATGTATGTAGTCACATACGTATGAAAGAGTTTGTGTGTAGTTGCAAGTATTCTTCAGTAGCAGGTAGATTTGTTGGTCAAATAATCATTACTAGCCGACCGCGCTACACAACGCACGTATCATTTTCATAGAGTATGTCATTGCAGCGCCATACTCATAATAATGAGTAATCAATGACGCCGCTAATCGAGCAACATATCGCTGATTAATTTTTGTTTCGAGAGCCGTCTCAGTACGCACATGCGTTGTGTGAGTCTTGTAATTACTTTCAAACGTTTTGTATTGTGAAGGGGCACGCCATGTTATCGCAGTTTATATAACTGGACAAACCACATCATGCTGAATTAGTTTGACGTAATAAATTGATGTAAGAAATTGTGAGGTGAAAAAACTAAGCTAATTGATATTGTGTCCCTCAGGTCTACTGGAGATGTGCTGCGATGCAGACAAGCTGGTGCCCTCGATGACGTACGGCCTCCCCCTCACTCCTCAGGCGGACTCCTGCCGTACTGCTAGACATGCGCTCACCCTCATAGCCACTGCCAGGTAATAGCTTGTCCGCGTTAAAGTTGACATACTATCCTACGGGAACATGAATTCAAAACGAAAATACATATATCCAGAAAAAATATATGAAAATAACCTCGACTGCCTCGTTGGTCTAGTAGTCGCAAGTGCGACTGCTGTGCACGGGGTCTTGGGTTCGATTCCCAGGTCGGGCAAAGTGTTATTGGGTTTTTCTATCAGGAATTTCTCAGTAGCAGCCTCGGAGTCTGGATTTGTGCCCGGTTGATGGCAATAGGCTCGCCCCCTATTACATGGGAGATGGGACTGCAACATAACTGGCGAAATGTAGGTGTACTAATGGGTACACTTCTGCCTAACCCTTCGAGGAGTACAGGCGTGATGTTATGTTATGTTATGAATGAAAATAAAATAAAAAACTTTTTGACATTAAAAGACAACCGCCTTCAAAAACTACAAAATAAAAAATTACTTTAGTTTTGAAAGTCGGCGGCTTTGGTTTTTTTTTTGTTATGTAAGTATTGCTATCGACTTCCAAAACTAAAGTTTTTTTTTTTCACTTTTTAGTGCTTGCGTGTTAATGTTTGAAATCCTACAGCACTTACTTTGATATAATACAAACAAACAAAAAACATACCGCCAAATTGAGGAACTCCTCCTTTTTGAAGTCGGTTAAAAACCGGGATAAAAAGTAGCCTATGTGCTATTCTCGACTATAATCTATATCAGTGCCAAATTTAATCAAGATTCATTCAGCCGTTCCGGAGTGATTAAGTAACAAACGTCTGTCCATCAAAACTTTCACATTTAAAATAGTAATAAGAATACACAGACGTAGTCGCGCGCAGAAGCTAGCTAGTAAATTTTTTCCGGTTATGCCCCCCAGGCCTGCAGCCTTCATCACGACGATGGCTCGCGAGGTGGCGCGCTGTGCTGCGGCCGCGCAGTCCGGCCAGCCCTCCCCCGCATACCTCGCGCTGCAGAAGGGCCGCGCGGAGGTGCTCAGAGGGATCGAGCTACTCATTGATAGGATGCATAATGAAGTCGCTGAGTTGCTTGTTGAGGTCAGTAAAACATATTTTCAGTATATAAATTTAAGTTGTAAAGCTGGCCGCGCACAATGCTTGCTGCTCGATTCTGATACTTTTAATCGGCACGTATTTAGGATTGAGGTTATGCAGCTGGCCGCGCACAATGCTAGCTGCTCGAATCTTGAAACTTTTGCACGTATTTAGAATTGAGAATATGCAGCTGGCCGCGCATAATGCTTGCTGCTCGAATCTCGATACTCAAATGCACTCACCCCTCACCCGTATATAATAGAAAGAGAAAAAGGGGGGAAGGTCGTCTGGAGGGGTGCAAAATTCTTCTTCCTTGTGTTCTATCTTATCTCATTCATCCCCGACCTTCGCTTGAGTCAAATAGTCAAGAACCAGCTTGTCCCCTTCCTGTTCGAGCGTTGTAGCGACGGCCTAAACCTAGGTTTGTACCCCACAGGGGGGTGCCCTTAGCGTGTAGTCGTTTAGTTTGTAAGTGTTTAAGCCTTAACTGCCTCGTTGGTCTTGGGTTCGATTCTCAGGTCGGACAAAGTATTATTGGGTTTTCCCATTAGGAATGTCTCAGTAGCAGCCTCGAAGTCTGGATTTGAGCCCGGTTGATGACAATAGGCTCGCCCCCTATTACATGAGACTTAAACATAACTGCCGAAATGTGGATGTACTAATGGGTACTCCTCTGCCTAACCCTTCGGGGATTACAGGCGTGATGATGTTATGTTTAATTTCTTAACTTGTAGGTAATGGACATAATTCTGCACTGCGTGGACCAGTCTCATCTGAAGAGTAAAGGTTTGAACGAGGTGTTCCCGGCTATCTGTCGGTACAACCAGGTGTCGCACTGCCCTGCCACTAGGAGGATCGCAGGTACGCAAGCGTTAACTTAATTTTTGTTTTATCTAGCCTATAATATCCTACTGCTGAGTAGAGGCCTCCTCAAGGTCTTCCAAGTATTATTAAATTTAATGCTTTTTGCGATTTTATAATTTTACTAGCTTGTGCCCGCGACTTCGTCCGCGCAAAAATAAAATAAAATATAACCTATGTTACTCGCAGATAATGTAGCTGTCTAATGGTGAAAGAATTTTTAAAATCGGTCCAGTAGTTTTTGAGTTTATCCATTACAAACAGACAAATAAAAATATTTTTTTTTCCTTTTTATAATATTAAGTGTAGTTTATACTCTTTTATAAGCAGTTTTGCTTTTTCCTTTAATGTTTTTAAGGTTGCGTATCAAGCGCTTCTGCTGTCCGTTCGTCTGTCAGCAAGCTATATCTCATGAACCATAATAAGTAGAGTTGGACTGCCTCTAGTTTAGTGATCGCAAAGTGCGACTACTGAACATGAGATCTTGGGTTCGATTCCCAGGTCGGACAAAGTGTTATTAGATTTTTTCATCAGGAATTTCTTAGCAGTAGCCTTGGAGTCTGGATTTGTGCCCGGTTGATGGCAATAGGCTCGCCCCCTATTACATGGGACTAAAAACATAACTGGCGAAATGTGAGTGTACTAATGGGTACACCTCTGCCTAACCCTTCGGGGATTACAGTCGTGATGTTATGTTATCTAGCCATGAAATATATGTAAACAGCTAGTTGCCAGTTGCTGCAATAGTTGCTCTGTGTCCTAAGATACCCCTCACCCTCTATTACATGGGATTTAAACATAATTGGCGTTTAGGTGTGTACTAATGGGTACACCTCTGCCTAACCCTTCGGAGATGTCAGGCGTGATGTGCTGTAATGTTATGATCTCGTGGCGCAGTGGGCAGCCACACGGGGCAGCTGGCCATGTACGAGCTGCGCGCGGGGCGCTGCCAGTCGCTGGCGGCGCACGGCGGGCCGGTCACGGCGTGCGCCTTCAGCCCCGACGGCCGCTACCTGGTGTCCTACGCCACCGCCGACAACCGCCTGTCCTTCTGGCAGAGCACTGCTGGTGAGTACCATGCCAAATTTTATTATTAATTAGCTGACCCGCCACGACTTCGCTCGGTGTAGTATCCTTGCCCTATCCTACCGATACCCCTACCCCTATCCTACCAATACACTACCCATTAGACCGACTTAGAGTGAAGTGATTTTTATTTGAATAGTTAGTTAGGACTGCGTCGTTGGTCTAGTGGTCGCAAACGCGACTGCTGTGCATGAGGTCTTGGGGTCTTGGTCTTGAGGTCGGGCAAAGTGTTATTGGGTTTTTCCATCAGGAATTTCTCAGTAGCACCCTCGAAGTCTGGATTTGTGCCCGGTTGATGGCAATAGGCTCGCCCCTTATTACATGGGACTAAAAACATAACTGGCGAAATGTGGGTGTACTAATGGGTACACCTCTGCCTAACCCTTCGGGGATTACAGGCGTGTTGTTATGGTATGCAGTTAGGTACCCTTGATTTTCTGACTTCCTAGTACTTTTTTATAAACCCAGTATGTTGACCTTTCCAGTCTGAGTAAAATTGCTTATTTCTACTGCCATAGGTCCCAAAATGGAAAAGGGATAAAAAAAAAAGATAAAAAGTATCCTATGTCCGTCTCCTGGTTCTAAGCTACCTCCCCACCAATTTTCAGCCAAATTGGTTCTGCCGTTCTTGAGTTATAAATAGTGTAACTAACACGACTTTCTTTTATATATATAGATTTCAATCTACTTAACTCTTTTAGGTTTCTGCCGTATTTTGTTATAACTGCCTCATTGGTCTAGTGGTCGCAAAACGGGACTGCTGACCTTGGTCTTGGGTTCGATACCCAGGTCGGGCAAAGTGTTATTCGGTTTTCCTTCAGGAGTTTCTCAGTAGCAGCCTCGGAGTCGGGTTTGTATCCAGTTGATGGCAATAGACTCGCTCCCAATAGGGGCGATTGGGGGATTTTCAAGTCTTATGTAATAACATAAAAGTCAAAAATAACTGTCGAAATGTGGGTGTACTATTGCGTACACCTCTGCCTAACCCTTCGGGGATTACAAGCATGATGTTATGTTAACATAACTGGCAAAATGTGGGTTGGTGTGTACTAATGCTTACACCTCTGGTTAGGCCATTAGGCGATTACAGGCGTAATGTTATGTTATATTTTTTCCAGGTATGTTCGGTCTAGGCGCGGCCCAGACTCGCTGCGTCAAGTGTTATAGCACAGCTCCGATGGCGGACGTGGCTCGGCTAAACCCTGCCCGCCTCGCTCGCCTCGTGTGGACAAATTCTAGAACTGTTACCCTCATGCTAGCAGACGGTTCAGAAACTAGATTTAACGTGTAAATATCTAGAAAAAAAATTAACTTAACGCGCAAAGGTCATTTGTATAAATATTTAGACCTTAATTTTGGGTATACTCCTTTCATTACAGCATTAGATAAATCTATACTAGAGATAAACTTCTATAACATGACGCGCCCCTCCATAATACTATTTCAATGTGTGTAGTCACATCCGTATGAAAGAGTTTGTATGTAGTTGTGAGTAATCGTCTTCAGTAGCAGGCTGGCAGATTTGTTTGTCAACTAACCATAAATAGCCGACCGCACAAGACAACGCATCTGTAATTTAATAGAGTATGTCAGTGCAGCGCCATACTAGTAATAATGAGTGATTAATGACGCCGCTAGTCAAGCAACAATGACACGCTGATTTGTTTTTGTTTCGGGAGCCGTCTCAGCACGCGCACATGCGTTGTGAATAGTTTAAATACTTTTACAAACACTTTCAAACGTTTTGAATTGTGGAAGGTCGCGTCAAGTTATATATACCTAATATTATACCTAAAGAGGTATAGTTTGTGCGGTTGTAGGGGGTAATCTCTGGAACTACTGAACCGATTTTGATAATTCTTTCGCAAATTTGAAGCTACGTTATCACTGAGTGCTATAGGCTATATTTTCTGTCAAAAAATTAGGGATCCGTAAGAAAAATTATGCGAACGAAGTCGTGAGGAGAGTGCTAGTCTATACTAAGAAAAAAAAGCTTAACATTTTTTTTGTTTGTTCGTTTAAACGTGCTTATCTCTGGAATTAGCAGTCGGATTGGGAAAATTCTTCCCGTATATGATAGCCAGATTCATGAGGAATAGTTTAGGCTATATAACATCACGCTTCGACTTACGGGAGAGGAGCAGTCTTTATATAATGCTGTAATAAAAAAGAGTATAGTTTTGTCAAAACGAACCAACCAACACATGTTAAAATTTCTCCCACATAATGTATTTTTTTAATTATTTTAGATAATTAACAATATTATACATACAAGGTACAATATTGCATCAATCATAGGATACATAAATCCTAGCTATTATAAATGGGAAAGTAAGTTTGTTTGTTTGTAACCTTACCAAACCACTGAACCGAGCATCCTGAAATTTTGCATCTACGTTGTCAGGTGTATAGAAACGGACATAAGGTACCTTTCATCCCGAAAAAAAGTACTTTTCCCGAGAGAAATCACAATAACGCTCTTATGATGATAGATGGCGCCACATGTCTTTCTAAATATGATCTAATTTTAAAATTAAGTTTTAGAGCGAAGCCACGGTGTAAAGCTAGTAATTAAATCAAATTACGAGACCTGGTCAATGGGGGTATCGTATTACCTAGTTACTGGGTTGTGGAGGTCAGATAGGTAGTCGCTCAATGTAAAATACTGGTATTCAGCTGCATCCGGTTAGACTGGAAACCGACCCCAACATAGCCGGGAAAAGGCTAGGCAGATTGATTGAATGTATTTTTTTGTAGTTTGTTATTGTATATATTTTTTTAATTTACATGAGACTTAAACATAACTGGCGAAATGTGTGTGTACTTTGGGTATACCTCTGCCTCACGCTTCGGGGATTACAGGCGTGATGTTATGTATTTATTAATTTGTTGATCAGTTGTGTGTTGGTTCGTTCTGCCTCAACTAAGCGTATTTATTTGTTGTATTTTAGTTGCTAGTTGAGTGTCGATGCGAAATTGCGGTTTGGCATTAAAGTATTTTTTTTTGTGCTGGCAACTTTTTAGCTGCCAATTATAATCTGTATGAGTATTTATATAGGTATAGATCAAATATGTCTAATTTAGGCTAAAATATATTATATTATATCATATTTTTGTTTTTCTGATGATTTTTCATCAAAATGTTTTTTTTTTGGCAAATCAAGAAGTGTCGTCGAATATATACAAATAAATAAAAATTAAATGTCTGTTTGTAATGTCAAAAAAAAGCAGCTTTTTACTTAATAAATATATGAAAGTTAACACAGTACTTGAGTAACTTACACGAAAAAAAGAAAATTTCAAAATGTTTCGCTGTTTGTTCCTTGTAATCTCCGAAACGGCTAGATCGAATTTCACGAAACTGTCCCTGACATATAGCTGATTTTATGAAGAGTAACTAAGTCTACTTTTATTTTAGAAAAAAAAAATAGAGTTTCGCGTAAAAAAATTAAACATCGCAAAATCACACGAACATATGCTATACGTTAAATTCTACTCAAACGTAAAAAAAAACCAGTTAAATTTTTCAAGAGATGAAAATTTCAAACGTTTTTTCCGTTTTGGGTCAAAATGACCCGCGTTAACGAAGTTAGTACAGGGTCAAAGTAACCCGTATTAACGACATTTATAAACTCTTTGCCAAACTGCTTTTTCATAAAATATTTGAACACCGACAATAAGGTTTCTTTTCACGAATATAAAACTATTTTAATATACATAATTATGTATGTAATCGGAATAAAATATTTTCGAAATATGTTACCTGTAATGTATATTTAGTAATTAGTTAATTTATGATACTTACTGTTATACACATGGGCGCCGGCAGTAGGGTGTAAGAGGGTGTACTTCCACCCCTCCTCTCGGAAAAGAAAATGCATAGAAAAGATTAAGTTTTTTTTTTCATTAATTTATATAAGACTGCCTCATTGGTCTACTGGTCGCAAAGCGCGACTGCTGTGCATGAGGTCTTGGGTTCGATTCCCAGGTCAGGCAGTGTTATTGAGTTTTTCCATCAGGAATTTATCAGTAGCAGCCTCGAAGTCTGGATTTGTGCCTGGTTGATGGCAATAGGCTCGCCCCCTATTACATGGGACTTAAACATAACTGGCGAAATGTGGGTGTACTGGGTACACCTCTGCCTAACCCTTCGGGGATTGCAGGCGTGATGTTATGTTATGTTATGTAATTAATCTACTGTGTGAAATCTTAAGGTTAGGGAAGGGGGGAGGGGTTGGGTTCGCTGATCAATTAACCCTTTGTAGCCCAAGATCATAAAATTTAAAAATACTTTGGAATATGACAGGTTTAAACAATTAAAAAAATACGTATTTCTCAGAATTTAAAAAATATTTATTATTACTTATTTATTTGACATTTTAGGGAGTGTAACATTACTGTAACATTGAGTTAAACTAAAAGAAAATGTACCTATGTAGTATGGAAGGATCTAAAGCAATTATTTTGTTTGTTATAACATAACGCTACTCCGCATTTTTCGCACATTGTTTGTGATACACCAGTACACTTTGGAAACTTGCACCGAACTCTTTTCTCGACCCAAATCGGCCAGTGACCAATTTGATCCTGCCTTACTGCCAATGGGGGGACGTGTTGTGCGGGACCCTTGTGTTTTTTGGCTAAGATTTCATTTTCGATCGATCTCCGGTTCTTGATATTAGGTTTCAAGCCAAGCTTGCATAAAGTCTCACCGATCTCCAGTCGAAAATCTGCTGAAGACATTTGTTTATCATTGCAGTTTTTTGTCTGCCTTACTCTTCGATATAACAGCCAAGAATTTGCCATAGTCAGATCTAATAAATGATAGAACATTCGCACTTGCCATCTTTTACTTCGTGTCAAAATTTTATACCTTCCCATGATACTATCAATCAAATCTACGCCTCCCATATGCCGATTATATTCTCCGACAATATGCGGGCGATCAATGTTGATGTACTTCTTATTGACCTTATCATAACGTCTGACTTGGGCCTTCGGCAGTTCACCAGCAAAAGATGATACGAGCGTTACAACTTTGTTGTCTTTCCATATAACGTTTGACACATCAATTCCGTCCATATTAGCAACATATTCAATGGAAAATCCCCGATCTTTTTTCATTACTTCCTTGTCAGCAGGTAGTTTACAATCTGGAATGCGATTGCGTCGTACTGTCCCAAGACTCAATATACCCTCTTTAGCTAAGTACTCCAGTAATGCCAAGGAAGTAAAGTAATTGTCGAAATAAAGACGATAATTTTGATGTCGCGGTATGCTCCGCGCCATTCTGACTACGACGTTTGAAGATGCTCCTAAATCTGGTTCTTCGGGGAGCACAACATTTTCAGCTCCTGTTTCAGGTTCAATTTTATAGGCAAAACCTGAGACCCCACTTAGTACAAAAATCTTATAACCCCATTTGTGTGGTTTTTTGGGATTATATCTTTTCAAATTACTTCTTGCCTTAGTGGAGCAAATCTGTTCGTCCACACAAAGGTATGCCTCCAAAGGAACTCCACTAAAAGTCCTATTCAAAGTTTCTACGACAGGTCTAATTTTGAAAAGCCTATCACCATTAGTTGCATTACGTGGGGGTAAATTAGAATTGTCATTGAAATGAATATACTGTCTAATTTTTTCAAACTTTTGCTTTGGCATTATTTCTTGAATCAAGGGTGTACCAATAGATGTGTTCCAATGGCTGGTTACCCTTGGCAATTGTATCAATGACATCATATAAGTTGCACCAATGAACTGCTGGATATCTGTATCAGTTATTTGAAAAGATTGATTAGGATTTTTTTGAATAATGTAGAGATTTGTTTGTTCAGTAATAAAACTTATCAATTCTTTGGGGAAAAAATAAAAAAAGAATTGAATTGGTGTATCAAGCTCAAGTAAACTAGGCGGTAAAGTAGTATTTCCCGTAAATCGCAACTGCTGGTCGTTTAGAACTAGGTTCTTTTTTTTCCATTGTAATTTCTGTTTTTGTCGCTTTTGATTAGCCAAAGTTTTATTTGATTGCTGTCCAGTATCTGCAGACGAGGGGCCAGCAATTGGCTCACTACGTTCAGATTCTTCAATAATTGCATCTACATCAACTCCAGCATTTTCTTCACAATCAGAAAAAAGTTCTAAATCTTCTAATAACGGCTGAAAATCTGGATCAATAACGCTGTCATCATCGTCCTCTAATCCGTCTTCGCTATCATATTGGTGCAATATGTCACATATTTCACCATCCCGCAGTGAATGTGACCCCATTCTGAAATAATATGAGATAATTTTACATCAATATCCACATACTTTAGTTACAATTAATATTACCATCGTCACTCAATGTAACAGAAATGTTACAAACATATAAAGTTACGTTTTTCACATAAAAAAGCAAAAATATGCTTTGGTAACAATATATGAATCAAATCATTCACTTACCTATAGTTTTCGATGAAAACAATGAAATTTTAAACACTTTTAGTATTTTTTTCAAGCAACGAAATTTTACCGACTATAAAACTTGTCACTGTCATCAACGCACCAAATTCAAACTCGCTAGAAATAATAAATTACGCCATCTATATTTTGTATTTGTTACTAAAATGTTCGGTGTGGTATGTTAAAATACAGTGACACTGATTTTATTGAGTTTAAAATGTTTAGTATATATTTTAGCGGGATTATTGAGGTTTGTTACAGAATTGTCACACGAGGCTACAAAGGGTTAACTTAATTAATATTACAAACATATATCGATACTAATATTATAAATGCGAAAGTAACTCTGTCTGTCTGTGACGCTTTCACGCTTAAACTACTGAACCGATTTTGATGAAATTTGGTACATGGTTAATTTTAACCCCAAGAAAGGACATAGGCTATTTTCTATACCGCGACTTCGTCTGTATCCGTGGCAAGCGACATTTACTCGTATTTTTTATTAATTTAAAGTAATCCTGGCGGCGCCCATTACTATACATAATAATATTAGATATAAGTTGTGCCGAGAAATATAATGGAGCTTAAAATATATTATTTAAAAAATACACTTTAAAATCGCTGTCAAAAAAATACACGTTGCAAAAAAATACACGTTGTCACAATGCAATTCGATTGAAAAATGCAGATTTATTTTCATGTTGACAGTATTCAATTTGGTTGTTTCAACCAAGTTGAGAGGCTAAAGTGAACCGTGTAATATTGCATTAATAGCAATATTGTATTGTTAAGTAACGAATGATGATATTAACATTATTGGCAGACACGCTGGCATATCACCTGGTAATTTTTTAAAAAAAATATATTGTGCAGGGGCGGACCGTGAATTTGTGGGCCCCTGGGCTACTTAGGGGTCTACCTAACTAATCGTACATAATTGCATTTTTCTTCGAAAATCCATTTGCTATATTAATGTATACTGTTTACCTATATGAAACAAATTAGGAAAATAATAGTTCATTATGATACAAAGTTTGTCATTGCAGTCGAGGTTGAATCGCAGCCCGAGCCGAAGACAAGCGTAATCGAACCGAGAGTGTAGTGATAAAATACAATTATATATTTTTACAAAACAATTTAATTACTCAAATCCCACGTAATGAGACACAATTGATTTTCCATTGTTCTGGCATACCGGCCTTGAGCAGTTAAGTTTGGAGGGGCCCTTTAATTCATTGGTCCCAGGGCTGGCCATTAGAAAGCCGCCCCTAGGTCCGCCCCTGATCTAGAGTTAAGATTATTTAATTAATCAATTTATTTTCGCAAACTAGTCTATATTACTTATATTTTTGCTATCGCATATTTCTTATTCTAAAATTACACACCTAATCGAGTAAAGAACACACTAAATTATAAAAGCTTGCGTTTAAAAATATATTTTTTAATTTAAACTTATTTAAGTTGAAGTCAGGTACAATAAGTAAATTCTCCAATCCTGTAATATAATTCACATCTAATTATAGTTAATGTATGTTTATCATGTTTAGTATTAGTAGAGCTCTTTGTAAAGGACCTCGCCAAGGGAAGTACTACCGCTATACCTATGTCTGCTTCCAAGCAACGCTGCTCGTCTGAGTGCCAGTGTAATTGGCATGGTGACTAATTTTGAAAAACTGGTTTAAATACTACTTACCTTACAACTATTACTGAATATTAATAAATTTCTATAAAAGACTGCCTCGATGGTCTAGTGGTCGCAAAGCGCGACTGCTGAGCATAAGGTCTTGGGCTCGATTCCCAGGTCGGGCAAAGTGTTATTGGGTTTTTCCATCAAGAATTTCTCAGTAGCAGCCTCGGAGTCTGGATTTGTGCCCGGTTGATGGCAATAGGCTCGCCACCTATTACATGGGACTTCAATATAACTGGCGAAATGTGTACTATGTATATGTATGTATAATGGCTACACCTCTGCCTAACCCTTCAGGGATTGCAGGCGTGATGTTATGTGCTAAAAAAAATACACATCGTTTAGTAGCAATATATTCTTTTTTTTTTTTGTCTTTAAATTTCGTACCAAAATTATGGTAAGTGTCATGGCGACATTTTGTGACGTCAATTCGTTGAAAAGGTCATCAAGCAGTGCAATGATTGGCCAGTATACAATTGTAGTCTTTGGTGAGTGGTTAAAACCATATGCAGCTGACAAGTTAAAGCTGTGTTTTCGCCAAGGTGACGTAATTCGCTCTGAGTGGCGTTTAACGCAAAATGGCGATCACCTGTTTTTCCTAAAATAATTTATAAAAAAATCATGAGCATATTACTTTTAGTATAAAATATTTTTTATTTTTTGATTCGTTGAACCTTGTTTGCAAAAAAATTATAAAATAACTGTTCTAATGATTCTTCGTTACTGTCATCATGCCTATTACGGGCGCGTTAGACATTGCAGCTTTGTCTGGGATAACAATACATCAGCGTGACCTCTGGTATATATAGGCAGATGCCTATTTACGGCAGCGAGCCTTAGTTGAGCTGCCTACAAATTCCGTCAATATAATAATTTTAAAAAAAATGTGTATTTGTAAATTATTCGATGTGTGTAAATGAATTAATTATTATTAACGTTAACAATAATAACCCCACACTGTATTAAAAATATTATATTTAAAACTATTTAGAGAGGTGGAAAGGAAAATTGTGTTAAGCGATATTTAGTCGTGTTTTATATTCAACCTTAGATGTGTTAAGACTAAGATAAAATAATATGTTTTGAACGCTTCACTCTATTCCTGTTTAGTCTTTTATTTTCTAAAAGCGGTTTGGTTCTAGAGATAAAATACTATAAAATGGCGCTCCCCTCCATATTACTATTTCAATAATAATGAATAATTAATGACGCCGCTAGTCAAGCAACAATAACACGCTGATTTGTTTTTGTTTCGGGAACCTCTGTACGCACACATGCGTTGTGAGTCTTATAAATATTTTTACAAATACTTTCAAACGTTTTGAATTGTGGAAGGGCCCGCCAAGTTATCGTAGTTTATCTCTGATAAATAAATAATTTATTGCTTACAACATTATTTTCATAGAGAAAAACAAACCATATTTTTTGTACTATTTTATAAAGTATATGACACGACCAAATTGTCGCTTGATACACTTTACTTATCCAAAGTCGATTTATTCCAAAGTTTACTGAATACTGTTTTAAACAGACTTTGCGCTGAAGTTATGTATTTTTCTTGAATGTTATTGTAAATTGTGATGTTGAAAGATTATTATGAAGTATTATTTAAATTGTGTTATTATTTGTATCTTGTAAGAAGGCACTGTAATCAATGTTATTCAATAAATATGTTACATTTGAATTTTATTTTGTTTTTATTTAGCCTACAAGCCTCTTTTACACGACTGCCCCAAAAAAAGGAGTGTTATGTGTTCAGGCTTAATGTATGTATGTAAGTGACTTTCTTTATTCCCCCATAACTTTTAAACGCCTGAACCGATTTTGATGTATGGGGTATCGTTACAATCCTTGCGTCGTTCCGAGTAATAATAATAGGCTAGTTAAAAATAGAAAGAAACCGATGTGGTCACTTTTAAACGTAAATTAATACCAGCCTCAATTTATTTTTAATGAATCCGGTCGTGTCTATATTTATAGAATTTGACAAGTAGATTAAAAAAAATATATATATAACACTGTAAATAAAAAACGTCGCAAAAAAAACTGACGAGTAAACAAAGTGCAAATTATGTGCAATTTTTTTGCAGTCGTGTTTTTAAATTTTTTAAATAGTAGCTTGTTACTATACTTACTGTATGTCATGAATCGAAACCTGCCTAGTTGGTTTAGTGGTCGTAAGTCGCGACTGCAGAGCATGAGGTCTTGGGTTCGATTACCAGGTCGGGCAAACCGTTATTTAGTTTTTCCATCAGGATTTTCTGAGTAGCAGCCTCGGAGTCTGGATTTGTGCCCGGTTGATGGCAATAGGCTCGTCCTCTATTACATGGGACTTAAACATAACTGGCGATTTGGCGAACTATGGGTATGCTAATGGGTAGGTACTCCTCTGCCTAACCCTTCAGGGATTACAGACGTGATGTTATGTCAAATTAGTAATTTCTCTCCCAGTACCACGTTAAGCTCCCCAACGGGGCCAACGCCTGCCGGGTTTGCGGGACGTCTTAACAGGATACCGTGGCGCCGGAACGTAAAGGGCAACAGAAGGAACAGGGTGGTTTTTTAGTCAGTAAAAGTCTGACAGTCATTTGATGATTTTTACCACCTAAAAAAAAAACTACTTACTACTTTTTATCCCGGAAAAATGCACACGGGATAAAATATATCAACTTTGACGTAGACAAAATCGCGGGTAAAAACTAGATATGCTTATTCTATTCTAATCAAAATAACGTTACGTTATCGTTATTCTAATAAAAGCGTTTAATAAGCTCCTGTTATTTCACGATAAATAAAAAACAGCAAAATATTTTGAAAAGATAATCATTTCTGAACTCTGTCTTGTGGGTCGATAGATAAAACTAAAATCATTAATTAAACTGTAATTGTAGTAATCTGCGCAGTGCGCATGTACAGTGATACAAGATGGCCGCCGTAATGTCATGTTTCATATTGTTTTTATTATTTGTTTCTATTTTTGCTTTTTCGGATACCGATTACGACGATTTGGACAAAGATGAACTAATTAATCTTTTGAATGATGGTAAGTTTATTTACATAACATAACATCACGCCTGTAATCCCCGAAGGGTTAGGCAGAGGTGTACCCATTAGTACACCCACATTTCGCCAGTTATGTTTTACGTCCCATGTAATAGGGGGCGAGCCTATTGCCATCAACCGGGCACAAATCCAGACTCCGAGGCTGCTACTGAGAAATTCATAAGTTAAGGTAAGATAAGGTAAGTTTATTTACTTATTATGTATTTTGCATTTTCGTATTAACTTTTACTATTATAACAGGTAATATACTACACTGACCTTATTGGTGATGTTCTTCAGTAAGGTCAGGTGCGGAGTACTCGTAACCGGCGTGCTTGTATGACGACATGTATGAACGTAGATGAGGCGAAAGGAGTATGTGAGGATCGTAGCAGGCGGCGTTCTGTAGTTTCTGCCTACCCCCATGGGAAAAAAGCGTGAGTTTATGTATGTATGTGTTTAAAACTTGTTTTTATTTGTTTCAGGTGGTTTTTACACAGTTCGTGTCAACAGACTAGCAACTAGATCAAGAATGCAAATTATTTACAGAAAGGCCATTGCCGACAGATCCAACAAAGAAGCAGACGAACGTCTATCAAATCTATTTCAAATAGACCACAAACGCAAAAGTTAGGTTATTTGTAAGACTTGGATCTTGACTCTTCCAAAGATGATTTTGTTTGGAGAAGAATGAGCAAGAAACTCCACAGGATTTTAATAAAACCAGCCTATGATGTTCTGCAGGGCAAAGGCCTCTTCTCATACAGAGAAGGCACGAGCATTGATCACCACACTTAAGACAGATTGGTAATTTCAGACTTATATTCATTACTAGCTTCAGCCCGCGAATTCGTCCGCGTCAAAGTTGATTTCTCCATACAAACTATGGACCCTCGTCTCATCCCCTTAAGGGGTGTATTTTGGAAAATCCTTTCTTATCGGATGCCTACGTCATACAAAGAACACACCCTCCAAGTTTCAGGTTTCTACGATTAGCGGTTTAGGCTGTGCGTTGATCTGTCAGTTATTCAGGAGAAAGCATTTTATATGTATAGATAGATTAGTGTGACTATACAAACAAACAAACAAAGAATATCTTGAGCTTTATTTTATTAATTAGTATAGGTACAGTAGCGGTAATAAGTGCAGTAGCATGCTAAGGTTTGAATTGCTGTGAACACGGGGTGCAGGCCATATCTACATCTGTGTGTATAAGTGATGTACCTATTCAAAGTTAAACTCAAAGTCTAATCATTTATTTGATTAGGCTATTATAAGGCACTTTTAAACGTAATAACACAATACCTACGTTCACCTAAAAATTCGCACACGAGGTCGAAAGGTCGTAAGTTTAACCAAAGTGTCAATCGATTTGCTTTGTAGATTGCTACTCGACTTATGATCGCTACTGTACTTAGTTAAAGATAAATAAAACATATTATCATTTCTTTGTCTTTTATTGGTTTTCATTCGTACATACACGTTTGCTCGCTTCATGTAAAACACTGGTATTCGGCTGCATCCGGTTAGACTGGAAGCCGACCCCAACATAGTTGGGAGAAGGCTAGACAGATGATGATGTTCATACAATAACTGACTGTCTTTGACGACCAGGGCGCCTACCGCCATGTCTTATATCAATATTATTTTAATATTACTTTGTAATTTCTGTTATTGCATTTTCAACTTTCGGCGCTAATCCGAGCGTTGAAAACCCAACAGTGCGGAGGCAAAGTAATATTAAAATAATATTGTTTTAAGAGGTTTATTTATTTATTTTAACTTTATGCAACAAATGTACAAAGGCGGACTTAATTTCTTGCCTAGAGGTTGTGTTAGGCCGTGACTACGTTCACCATCTTGTTATTGCTGTACTAGGATTCTGCCGTAAATACTTTGCATTCTGGAACTAGTCATCATACCATTATATTGTAAACTGGACAAATTCAAAGATCTTCGATATACTGAAAAAAAAATAAAGAAATTATTAAAGTGGTGCCGTTTACCTAGTTTTTTTTTTAAACTATCTTTAATTAGCTAATTGCGAGCATTTCTTGCACACAAGAGTTCCGGTACTCCGGGGTCGCGGAACGTCTTAACAGGATACCGCGGCCCCGGAATGTAAAGGGCAACAGAAGGAACAGGGTGATTTTTTAGTCAGTAAAAGTCTGACAGTCCCTTCCGCCCCACCCAGGACGGAAGGAGACATTTGATGATATTTAGATACCACCGCAAAAAAAGGGTTCCGGTACCACCGTAAAATATCCAACAAAATGAAAAAATAAAAATATAGGTAAAGACCGATCTAGGTCGCGGTGTCCATTCTCATTAGAGACTAGCCAAATAACTTCAAATAAGTAGGTACGCAAGAAATATTATAGTGCACTAGTGTGTACGCAAACACAATCCCTCTTCCCCTTAATCTCATGGTCCGATAGAACGGCAATGAGACACGACCGGGAGAGGTTATGCGCAGGATCAGCTTTATTAACATAAACACAAATCTATATTTTTATGCCAGGGCTAGGTGCCAATTTCAATCATGATTTGTGTCAGGTTTATTTTAAACTTATTCAGAATAATTTATAAATAATCAAATTGTAATAAAATAACAAAGCAGTATAGTTAAAAAAAAGGACGAAATCTTAATAACTTAGAGAATCAGCATTGCCATACAACGTGGCAATGCTACCAGAACTCGATAGTTGACACCAATAATCAATTGACGTACTTTTTATGACCTGACAGGTCATAAAAAGTACGTCAATTGATTCTCCCAAACGCGATTCTCCCATAGCTTTTGTATGTCAATTATCGATCTGTGACGTCACTTATAAATTGCCGTCTCAATTGACTTAATATCCACTATTTATCGATTTCAAACCCATGAAAAAACAAATTATACAGTATTTTGGAAATTAATCAGGGTTTTACTGAAATAAAGTGTTTTCTTTTTAGAAGCTAGGTATGTTTTGAAAATAATTCAATTGACAGCGATGAGGATGACTTACGGCTTCATTAATTACAGTGTCTATTTAGTTTTACACCCATGTAAAATACAAAAAAAAACACAATTTTAAAAACCATACTTACATAAATCATCATCTCCATAACAGACCAAAGAGAAAGCAAACACCAAAAACAATAAGAAAAATATCTTAATGGCGGCCATCTTGTACATGCGCACAACAAGAAATGTTTATAAAATGATGTCATTTATTCATTTGATGCGAGAATTTGTAATCTAACATGACCAGGGTTGGCGTCGTCCAGGATTCAGAGAGCTGCAATGCTATTCAGTAAGGCGCTTTGCACACAGAGCAACTTAAGTTGAGGCAACTGGCAACTCTTTAAAAGTTTCCTGTAAAAGTTAATAGTTGCAAACAACACACACGTTGTACATTTACGGTTGCCGCAACTTTATGGCAATCTGTGAGTAGCTTTCATAACCGAGTAGCCGTATGCCGTTGCCGTAGCGACACTGGCATTGCCGGGCACACGGAGAGGGAGGGTGTGAAATTGCCCCACTTGCCATTGACGGTTGAAGAAACCGGCAACTTTAAAAACCAGTACAATATTTAAAAGTTGCTAGTTGCGGCAACTAGCAACTAATTAAGTCATCGATTGCAGCAACTGAAAACTGTTGACGATTGCTGCAACTTGAAACTCGAGTTGCCCTGTGTGCGCAGTCCAATTGAAATGTAT
The DNA here is from genome assembly GCA_949774945.1 of Hoplodrina ambigua. NCBI lineage: Eukaryota > Metazoa > Arthropoda > Insecta > Lepidoptera > Noctuidae > Hoplodrina > Hoplodrina ambigua. Next base: position 2,363,967 of record OX458991.1, read on the forward strand.
GTAAACAGCTAGTTGTCAGTTGCTACAATAGTTGCTCTGTGTGCAAAACGCCTAAGAACTGACCTCATTACTCACTTCTGATTCCGCGGTGAAAACTGCATTTGGTATTCTGTAACTTGACGAAAACTACGCTAGCGCCACTAAGTGTGTGGAAACTTGAATTAATTTAAGTGAAAAGTTTTTTTACTTGGCAGTAATTGGTACCTATTCTGTAATGGAGATTTCGATAGTCACTTCATTACTCGTCCCTATTTTAAATGTCAAATAAAAATTTTCAATCGACTTATCGAAAACAGGTGAAAACTAATTAAATACGATTTTATTTAATCATATTTATGCGAACGGACGACTTATACATCAAGATGTATATAAGTACCTATATTGTCTAATTTAAAACATTCAAAAATATAGATTTTTCGATAATTAATACATATTTTCTTTTTAAAAAGTCCGCAATATAACGTAAATTTTGTTATAGCTAAATTCGACAGAATTTAAGTTTTCCATAGATTTTCCAATTATTTGTCTTTTTTAAATAAGATATTTCGAAAATATTCTCTACTTTTTAGACCTATGTATTATGGTTATGTGTAGAAAGGTTTCATTAAATCGGTGTATTCATTTCGAAAAATAATAATAAGACATTTCTACAGTTTTTTTTGTTTTTTTTTTTGTATGTTTTTTGGTTTTTGACAGCGACGCGGACGTATTTTTTGATGCCCTATGAGGTTTGTCCTTACTGCCTTATTATTATTTTTAAATTGTACTTATTTTACATTTACTTTAAGGTTTTATGATTAGGTTAAATACAGTATAATGTAATTTTATAAATAATCAATTAATATGTGTTAATGTTATGTTGTGCTTGATATATTTTTAAAAATAATAATGAAATAGAAAAAAAACCCACATCAAAACATTATATCATGAACACACGCCATACACGCCACACACGATACACACGCGCCACACGCTACATTTACTTGGTTTTAGCCCGTAAATGTAGCTGATGCCAGTTTCAGAGCTGAGAAAAACAACACTTCCAAATAATAAAAATGTAGGTATTTAGATATTCCTCCTCACAAGATTAGAAAAATAACAGCTCACATTAGGACCCATTAATTTAGTAATAATTGCAATCCGTGGTGCTTGGCAATCTGGGCTTTTCCCAGTTGCAAACGTCCCTTTGTGCCTATTGGCCTAGTTCTGTTCTGTCTCCTGCTTGTATGGAGGGAAGTGGAAACTATTTTTTTTCTTACTCCTCCGCTATTCTTTTCTGATTAATTTCGTTGCGGGACCCAAGACAGTTAATCGTTTCTCTGGGACTCGTCGAGCTTCATTGCTTCGACGCTTTTCTGGTGGCCTCCACTGTTGATTCTGGCTATCAGGAGTTGCAGTGGGTGGGAACAGTGTGGCGGGCTTGTCCCAAAAAAAAAAAATGATTCGAAAAAAAACATAATAATCAGTTACAATCTACATTTTGGTCAAATAATAATCAAATCAAATCGTATTGACGACTTGACAGTTTGTATGAAATGAGAGACAAGTCTCGCGTCTGTACTGGCGAAATGTGGGTGGGTACACCTCTGCAAACCCTTCGAAGATTACAGACGTGATGTTATGTTATAAATAATATCAATTTATTGGTGGTTTCTAGTAGGTACTGGCCAATGGTCGGAGTTTTTGAAGTTTTTTGTGCGACGTTGTCAACCCTGATATTATGACCCTAGACTGAATTCGTTATCAACAATGTTTACTCATTAACGGGTGGAAGTGTCAACTTAATACTTCTAGTCCCACGGAATGAGACACAATTGATTAACTATCTAGTGTTTCTGACAGCCAGACCTTTGGCTTGTCGCTTCCCTTTGTGTCAATGTTCTACATCTGACTGTGAATATGAACAATCTGCTCGTCACATCTTATGGGAGTGTATTCTTTGGCAGAACGAACGCAATATTATGCTAGATAGTGTACAGGTTACATCCGTAGTTGATTATTATGCGGACCTTGTAGAAACTAGAACTAATTTTCGTACGTTGAAGCGTTTATGCCATACCTACCTATTACTGGAATCAAAAGTAACAGCTCACATTAGGACCCAATAATTTAATGATAATTGCGATCCGTGGTGCTTGGCAATCTGGGCTTCTCCCAGTTCCAAACATCTTTTTGTTGTTAATTTTTTCTGTTTAATTTTGTTGCGGGATCCAAGACAGTTGAATCGTTTCTCCGGGACTCGTCGTTTTTTTTTTGGTTGATAAAAATCATCACATGACTCCTTCCGCCCTGGGTGGGTCAGAAGGGACTGCCAGACTTTTACTGACTAAAAAACCACCCTGTTCCTTCTGTTGCCCTTTACGTTCCAAGGCCACGGTATCCTGTTAAGACGTCCCGCAACCCCGGCAGGCGTTTAGCCCCGATGGGGCCCCGTCCTTGTGCTGGCAGCTCTTTGAGGCGCGCGCGAACAGAAAGCGTCGTCGACCCGGGCCTGGTCCTTGATCGGATGACGAGCTGACACATGGAACGTAAACATTTTGGCCGTCATTTTAGAGTAAGTTCATGCTGACGCAGTATTTGAGCTAAGGGATGCGATCCCCTGACAAAGATAGCTTCTCGTGAAGGGGACTTTATTATTATTGTTTACATTATGTGTTTTTTTTTTTGTTGGTAAAAATCATCGAAGGAGTGTCAGACTTTTACTGACTAAAAAACCACCCTGTTCCTTCTGTTGCCCTTTACGTTCCAGGGCCACGGTGTCCTGTTAAGACGTCCCGCGACCCCGGACATTGTGTCTTAAGTGTAAAATAGGTATGAATAAAAAAAACACAAGTATTTCATTTGGATTTGTTTATTTTCATTCGTTACGTCTCCTAAGGATAAAGTGTTGAATAAATGTTGTGTTTGTATGGTTTCTCTCATGAATACGTTGCATTCTGGAACCATCGAAAAGAATTCTCGAATCAAGCCTGAAAGAATAAAAAAACGGATCAAGTTCAAGTCGGACTCGCACACGAAGGGTTCCGTACCGTCGTGGAAGAAGTAACATTATAGTATCGAGACAAAAACTAAAAAAAAATAAGTCTGTACGGGAATCCCTCTCATTGTTAACTTTTATTTATTTCTATTACTAGCTTTTGCCCGCGACTTCGTCCGCGTAAATTTCGGTTATCGCGGACACAGACGAATTCGCGGAAAAATTACCCGATTCGAAACGACACGTGGCGCCATCTATGATCATAAGAACGTTATTGTAATTTCCCTCGGAAACAGTGCTTTGTTTCGGGATAAAAGGTAACCTATGTTCATTCCTGTACACCTGACAACGTATATGCAAAATTTCAGGATGATCGGTTCAGTGGCTTAGGTGTGAAATGGTAACAAACAAACAAACAAACTTACTTTCGCATTTATAATATTAGTTAGGATATTAGTTAGGATTTGTTGGTACATACATACATACATAAACTGACGGCTTTTTCCCATGGGGATTAGCGGAAACTACAGAACGCCACCTGCTAAGATCCTTACATACTCCATTCGCCTCATCTACGTTCATACAAGCACGCCGGTTACGAGTACTCCGCACCTGACCTTTCTGAAGGACCTCACCAATGAGGTAGGTCTTCCTAGGGCGACCTCTCCCGGCGTTGCCATTCACCTCTGCCATATAAATACCTTTTGACAATCGTCTTTCACTCATCCTCTCAATATGACCGAACCATCTAAGCATACCCTTTGCATACAGACTGAAAATGAACTGTAATGTAATTAAAAAGTAGATAATAAAGCAGTTCATTAATTAAGTTTCAATTGAAGACGTCCATCGGTTTCTAAGAAAACTTCAACTATATCTGTCGATCCTGCTTACCTATTTCTACTGCTGAATGTACCTACATGTAAAAATTGAGATTGGCCTCCATTGAGTTTCGAAATTAATTATGATTGCGGTTAGGATAGCGGCTTCTATTAAATATATACGTCATTCTGGTCCTACCCATATACCCTGCAACTGGATAGGAATCACGATGTCGATGAACTGGAAGAAAAATAAAGACAATTTTGTACCTACATAACATTATATCACGCCTGTAATCCCCGAAGGATTAGGCAGAGGTGTACCCATTAGCATATTGTCGTGACCGCCCAGTGGTTGTGTCGCACGCCTCTCATGCATGTGGTGGTGGTTTCGAATCCGGGCAAGTACAAATGTGACTTTTTCTAATCATATGTACTTTCTCAATTTAACTTAGACATCACAGACATCGTTCCGTGCCTTAGAAAGCCGTTAGTCCCGGCTATCATACGTAGATCTTTGACAGTCGTTACGGGTCGTCAGAAGCCCGAAAGTCGCGTCAACGACCAGTCTTACAATGGAGCGACTGCCTATCTGACCTCCACAATCCAGTAACTGGTAATACGATACCCTTTGGTAAGACTGGTTGTCAGACTTTCTGGCTTCTGACGACCCGTGACGACTGCCAGACAGCAGGGACCAACAGCTTAACGAAGCACGAAGGAATCTCGGTGTGTAAATATGGTTACCCATCCACGGACCAACTCCGGCAAGCGTAGCTTAACCTGATGGATTGATCCGTGCGGCTTACTTATTACTTGGCCATGAGCACCTCCGCGGGCATGAGCTATAAGTATTTTTCATTCCAGACCTACCCGAATGTCCATGACGGTTTCTGTTATAGTGTCTGCCTGAAAAAGAAAAAGAATATTAAACTGATGCCCATATTCATAATGCTTGGGTACGGAGCTATTGCAGCTAGAAATATTGGTCTAGCTTAACACAGGACAATTAATAATAAATAATAATAATAATCCGGGATTGTCCCGATAGCCGTGGAATACCTCTCCATCCCCTAGCACCTCAAGATATGTTGCCCCCTTGTCGCTACGTGACTTAGTGCTAGCGACTATTTTAGGGGGCCCATATAGTGAGTGTGCAAGTCACCCCCTGCCATTTTATCTATCACTTCATAGTTTTAGGTAACCATGTCATATTAGCAACCCATACCCATAGTCCAGTACTGTTAGTTTCCATGTCCTGTAATAGTCCTGCACCAACTGGGGGTTGTCCTTGGGAGCACTTGCTTAGTGCATACAGGGATAATCGTCGGTTGGTGTCTCATTTCATATAAAGCTACCTAAGGGGCCTCTGCGAGTTGTCTCCGGCCCCTCGTACGCCTTACAAAGGCCCGGGCCCAAACCTCAGGGTTCCGAGATACAAAAGGTATATAAAATAATAATAATAATAATGTCTTCTGTTACAAGTAAATGCTCTGTGAATATGAACAATCTGCTCATCACATCTTATGGGAGTGTATTCTTTGGCAAACGAACGCAATATTACGCTAGATAGTGTACAGATTACATCCGGTGTTGTTTATTATGCGGACCTTGTAGAAACTAGAACTAATTTCCGTGGGTTCAAGCGTTTTTCGTGCGTTCTATCAAGAGCTCACATTAGGACCTATTAATTTAATAATAATTTCTCTCTGTGGTGCTTGGCAATCTAGGCTTCTCCCAGTTGTAAACATCCCTTTGTGCCTATTGGTCTAGTTCTGATCTGTCTCCTGCTTGTATGGAGGGAAGGGGAAACTATTTTTTTTCTTACTCCTCCGCTATTATTTTCTGATTAATTTCGTGGCGGGACTTAAGACAGTTAATCGTTTTTCTGGGACTCGTCGAGCTTCATTGCCTCGGCGCTTTTCTGGTGGCCTCCACAGTTGATTCTGGCTTTCAGGAGTTGCAGTGGGTGGGAACAGTGTGGCGGGCTTGTCCCAATAAATAAATAAAAAAGTAAATGCTCTAGTCTATACTTACCTTCCAGCTTTTCGTGACGGGGACTGATAAAGATAACATGGCGCTCCCCTCCACATTTTCAAAACGTTTGAAAGTATTTGTGAAAATATTTACAAGACTCACAACGCATGTGTGCGTACTCTGACGGCTCTAGAAACAAAAACAAATCACCGCTTTGTTGCTCGACTAGCGGCGTCATTGATTACTCATTATTATTTAGTATAGCGCTGCACTGTCGTATTCCATGAAAATGACTCGTGCGTTGTCTTGCGCGGTCTTGCTAGTTATGATTAGCTGACCAACAAATCTGCCGGTCTGCTACTGAAGACCCTTACTTACGTACATAGAAACTCTTTCATATGGATTTGACTACACACATTGAAATATATGTATATGGAGGGGCGCGCCATTTTATAGTAGTTTATCTTCAGTAATGTTACCTCTAAAGATAGGCTTCTCAGTCGTAGGTTTTAAATGGTGAATGAAAAATAACTTGAGCCCCGATTCCGCTATGTGCTTGTGTATGGATCTTCTATCCCTTTCTCCGTGTCCGCGGCTCACTATAATACAAACATAAAGAAAATACTACATCTATCTTCTTCTTCGAGATATACAGGAATTATCAGTTCCTTTTAATATTATGATGTTTATTGAATATAAAAATACATATTTTTTTCTTTTAGTATCACTCAGTACTAAAATATTAAGATAAAGCAACACATAGTTGTCCTAAAAAATAAATGTTTGTAGACATTATGCGCCGCGTCGACCTCTTACTCGACTCGCGCGCCTGGCCCTGCCCCCAAACATTGAAAACAATCAAAACATAAGTTGCAAATTGTCCCTTCATACTTTCACGATGCAAAATTAAAATACATATAATACAATTATTTTTTAATTGTTTCTTTGAAACGTACCTACCTAATGATCCTATATAAAAATTGGAACGTGATAAAAAAAGTCTTCCGTAAGAAAAGTGAAAAGTAATTTCAATATCGAAACCCGCTCGACGTATTTTTTTTTTTTAAGATGGTAAAAATCATCCAATGACTCCTTCCGCCCTGGGTGAGGCGAAAGGGACTGCCACACTTTTATTGACAAAAAAAACACCCTGTTGCCCTTTACGTTCCGGGGCCACGGTATCCTGTTAAGACGTCCCGCGACCCGCATTTATTCTATATTAGTCCCGCAATATATCATAAATTTTACTTACCATGATTATTTGAATAGATATTTTCTTTATCCTCTACTAAATCGTCGGAAATGGAAGCTGAAAGGGTCGATATGAAAACAAAACTTAATAAGATTAAAAAATATATCTTGAAGGCGGCCATCTTTTAAAAACTCACAACAAGAATGATACTTTTAATTATGTCTTATCTCATAAAACATTAGATGCGAGTTCAGAAGTTATCTAAAAATACAATGTGTCAATGAAATTGCCCAAAACCTCGGACACCCCAACCGATTTTTATATTAATATATTGATATGACGTATAATTATTTATTTTCATAAATTATAGTAAAAGATATCTGCAAATGTTGTTGTCGCGCTACTTCTTACAGATTCGTAGCTCTATCACCGCGCCGCTGTCAAACGTTCGTTCACAGCATTGGATAGTAGTGTACAGCATCGTTAAAAAGTATTAGATACGGCATGACAAATAATAATTTTTGGAAAATAAAATAACCTATATTCAAAATTATTGTATTCGATTTTGCTGCCGATTCTCAACAAACTAGTTCCAGATTTTGGGTTATTTCATAACATAATAACACATTGGTGCCGATTCCCTTGTTCACAAACTAGACTAAATTTACAGAATTGACATCTCTTACTAACATACAGCGAAAGAAAAGGACGGTGACATTCAAGAACTAAGTTAGCGATGGCAAATTAGTTTTGCCATGATTTTCTCCTTATTTTTAATCCATACGTTTTAAGATGTCAACTATAACTGTATGGATGTGTCAGATTGACTAAAATTGACAGCTCTTATTTACATTAGTCTCTCTCTTGTTTTATTGGACAGAAAAAGATGGAAATAGTCTAATTTTAGTTTAGTTTGTGACCAAGGGAATCGGCACCATTGTATAATAAAATAATCTTTCGATTTATCTTTTCGAGAAAATAAAAGTTGCTGTCTTTATGTGACTGCCTCATTGGTCTAGTGGTCGCAAAGCGCGACTGCTGAGCATGAGGTATTGGGTCTCCAAATCGGGTAAATTGTTATTGGGTTTTTCCATCAGGAATTTCTCAGTAGCAGCCTCGGAGTCTGGGTTTGTGCCCGTTTGATGGCAATAGGCCTCTTACATGGGACTTATAACTGGTGAAATGTGGGTGTATTCATTACACCTTTGCCTAACCCATCGGGGATTACAGGCGTCATGTTATGTTATTATTGTAAATATTCTTAGGAGGCAGTTACCACTTGTCATCAGATGGGTCGCTTGCAAGGATTTTACTACTCTTTACCCCCAAAAGGGTATCAGGATTGAAATAAAACGAATCCATAAAGAATACAAAAGTAAATATATTGAAAAAAAAAATACAAAATCTTGCTTTCAAAAGTAAAATAATAAATATTACCTATAACAACTTTGTTTTTATACGAACTAGGTACAAAAATTAGGACTAAGTTACAGTCTTAAGCCCAACACACACAGAGAGCAGGCGCGGGACGTGAGCGTTCAGTGTGTCACACACATTCATATAAATACAAAGAATACAACCCGACGACACGTTAAGTCCCGCTCACGTCCCGCTCACGTCACGCTGACGCCACGCTCACGTCACGCTGACGCCACGCTCACGTCACACTCACGTCACGCTCACGTCACGCTCACGCCACGCTCCCGTCACGCTCACGCCACGCTAGTAGTGTATTATTGGGCATTCTATACCACTATCGGCAAGTAGCTCGGCGAGTGCGCCTCGCTGCCGATAGTGGTATAGAATGCCCAATAATCGACACTCGACTCGACTCTCCACTCGACCGATAAACTCGAACGAGACAGTTTGTTGTACCGTGTACTTGATTAGGAACGATTTACTCGACCAATGACTAGTAACTTGCTCCTTACCACTATCTTCCATACGGCTGGTCAGTATGCCGCGTTTCGGAGCACGATGAACAATCAACCATTTACTTACCACTGCACTTAACCGGTCACTCGAGTTGCATTTACTGTTAACATAGAATGGTGAACGAGTTGATGATTGTAACAAACCAACGAAATTACAAGTACCTAGTGAAAAAAGCGTTAACGGGTTATTATTGTAAATAAAAAACAACTGTAAGGTACGGTATTTGGTTTAATTATCATAAAATGTTGGTTTGCCTGGAAACAAGATATCAGCCGCACGCACGAGCTCTTGTAATTTTCGCCACTGAGGAGAATCCGCGTCAGTCTGGAACTTGATTCGGACGAGCGCCTTCTTCCACAGCTCGGCGGAGTCGGTAAGGCGAGCGTCGTCAGCCTTGTACACCTTGCAGTCGATGTAGTACTCTCCGTCGGTGCTCGTTGCTCGGCGCTCGCAGCCGCTGGCTACCCGGTTCACAAAGAATGAAGTTAGGTGATCCGATGCATCTTCTTTGTGTGGGATGTCGCGGTTGTTACTGATGCCGAATATGTCGATGCCAGTATTCACTTTTTTACTGAAACAATAACAGAAACTGTAATTAGTTAATGTTTAGAACGAGAGATGCATACGCCAAGAAAAACCTTCTGCTGTAACAAATATAACAACTGACTCGGCTTTAATCAATACTGTAATCGATTAAATCAATCCTTCGATTCAAACAATAACCAAGTGAACCTGCACTTGTTTTAAAATAATATGTAATAGTAATTGCACGATTATAATTTAGTCAGTAGATATGTGGCTAGAGTAAGTAGATAATTAATTTACCTGGCACGAGCTACGGTTGTTGATTGTGACTGCATCTTGCGTTTCCCATTGCTGTCTGCAGACGGTTTGCGGCTGCACTTCACTTTTTGCCCGGTGACCGATGCTTGCGAGTAATCACACTCAGAGTCTGACCTGAAATAAAGATAGGGAAAATTTAGTCACATAATTATTAATAATTATCTCAATGGAGTAGTGTCCATTGCGCAGGGCATACTATACAACACAAGTGTGTGCGCAAACATTGGTTCTCCTACATGCCCATGGGATAGCAAACCCATAGAGAGATTGGGTGCAGGATCGATGGCTTTACATGCTGTTCAAAGCACAGAAGACTGGATGAAAAATAATGACTCCTTCGAGGGATCGAGCTCGACATACTATGAGCAGCTCGGGTGATCTGTGAAGTAACACGCCCACAAACAAAAATAACTGTAAATTACAAGCGGATCACAAGTGTGAGCCATGACAACGAACAGAATATTTTATAAGACTTACATTTTTCAATCAGAAGTTCCACTCGGTTTGATGACTTGGTTGGTGATGGCGGCAGCGGGTGGCTATCGACAATGTCGTCGCTGATATTTGTAGACAACACGGACTGTTTGTATACCGATGATAACAGAGCACTTCGTTGCACTTGCAGACTGCGAATACTTTGTACCGAATACTTGTAGCTTATAAGTAAAAATCAAATTATAAGTAAAGCATGTTAAAAACACTTCAATCAATTTAGCATTGTTGTGTTGAAGTAACTTTTTCTGTAGTCGGATTATACATGCACGTAAAATGTAGACGAAGGAAAATTTTATGCTGCATCGAATGTCGATGCAGCGAAATAAGCCAGGGCTGACTAAATGATAGCGAGCACGGAATCGTTACACTACATTGATGTAATTATTTTATAGAAGTAAATAAATATTTCTAAGGTAGGTACTTATTTTATTATCTACGTTAGGTCTTGTGTAGAAAATATGAACTTATTGCCGTCAACCTAGTGCTTTTCTAGACTTCCTGAAATAAATACATAATACAGTTCTCATAACTACACTAACAGCCATGAGTCAAACCATGGAAATCCATATCTGTCGATACGCTATGATATATTTTAATCGTAATAATGCATTGTGTAAATTTTGTATTTTGCTGATACATAGAATGATACTAGGTTATTGTCAACCCTAACTAAAATAGCTGATTATTGTGAATGTGAAATAAATAATTAGGTTAAGCACACGTGTAACAATTGCGCAAAAACAAATTTTATGATGAAATACTTTTAGGCAAAAAATATAATTTAAAATATTATTTATTACTTCAAAGGTCTCTCGGAGTGAGCACCTTTCTAAACTGTCACCGAAAAATTAAGTCAATTATTAAAAATAAATATTTTATTGATCACACACCAGAAAGTACATACGAACGATTTCATCAGGAGTAACGCTGTTCGGTATATCGTGGGGGGGCCTGAAATACACCTGTTTGGATAAAGCAGATCATTTCATATTGTACAGGTAATTATCAAATATATTTTTTTAATTTCAACTAACATAATAGTATGACTCTTTTTCAACCCAGAATTTACAATTATATGTCTGATTCTTTATCGGTACCTAATAATCAATTTTTTTTTTTTTATTTCAGATACATTCTGCCTAAACAAAATATTAATTACCGACTGGTCTGTGAAGAATTATTTAATTACCTGAAATATATCTCCATATTTGGATCACGTAGATACACATTCCTATGTATAAATCATTTTACATTTTGCAGGTAATTATTATCTTTATTTTTCTCTCCAGATTATACTATTATCTATCTAATTAAATTATATGTCTAATGCACCCAATTTTTTATTATTTCAGAAACATTCTGCCTAAACATAATTACCGACTTACCTGAGAAGAAATTACACAAGGGATCTTGGAACGAACATAAAATAGTCCTGATCAAGTTGTACTAATTACCTATATAAAATATTTTGTTACTGGTATACCTAAGATCGTGAATAATAGTTGTAAGTATTATCTAATCTAATTTTATTGAAATTGTTAGTGTTCCTTTTTGTTAGTGATTTCAACAATAACATAATGCCTCACTGTTCTGATTGCAAAGTATTTGTAGATAATCGCCGATGGTCTGGTCATTTACGTAGCAATGTACATAAAAACAATAGTTCAACTCCTATTTATGATAATGTGGCCATTATTAATTCTTCTTTTAAAGAACGAATCAAAAGTTATAAAATCACAGCGACAGGCGAACAAATACATAGTTTTCCTGAAATGTTCCTCAATAGTATTAGTCCACAAATTAAACATTTAATAGATAGTTCAATACAGAAACACACCTCTGTCAAAATAAACTTCGAACTGTTTGCTTCCTTTCTTATGTTTAAAAATGATCAACAAGAAATAAAATCATTCCGAACAAAAAATTTTATTACACTAATTAATTACGATTTTGATTCTACTTACAAATCAGCTGTTAATGTACTACTAAAAAAAATTGAAGAATTTGAGGAAAGAGATAGTGGTTGGACATTTTTAAGTAATTCACATTTAGAATTAAATATTAATAAATATCAACCACTCAGCGGATCTAAATTTTTAACTTTGCCGAAATCCATAAAGGCTAAAAGAGCTTGTTTGAATATTCGAAACAATGATGAGTATTGCTTTTTGTGGTGTGTTGTGGCGGCATTGTACCCCACAAACAGACATCCCGATAGGATTTCGTCTTATCCACACTTTCAGGAAGTTTTGAATGTTAATAATTTAACATTTCCAATTACATTCTCGGACATAGCTATCTTTGAGAGAAATAATCCTTCTCTCAATATATTTGTATATGGTTTAAAAAATGAGAAAACAATTATTGGGCCGTTGTATACAACGCTGAATGACAAGTCTAATAAAAGTATCCATCTACTGTTTTTAGAAAATAATAATAATTCTCATTACTGTCTCATCAAAGATTTATCTCGTTTAGTTAGAAATCAGATGACCAAACATCATGGTAAACTATATTTCTGTGAAACATGTTTATTGTTTTTTCCAACGCTTAGTCAAATTGAATCCCACTTGTGTGGGGGGATTGTCACTGTTTTACCGGAAAAAGGGTCATTTTTAAAATTTAAAAATTATGATAGAAAACAAAATATTCCATTCGTCATATATGCCGACTTTGAAACGTTACTTGAACCAATTTCCGGCGCTGAATTCAACACCGCTAACACGTCATACTTAAAACGCCACGTGCCAGCGGCGTTCGCTTACAATGTCGTGTCATCAAATAAAAATGCCACCGTTGAGGGCTATAGAAGTTATCGGGGTAATGATTGTGTTTCGAAATTTATACATTTTCTTACTGAGGACGTAAAACAAATACATAAAATTATATCCAAAAGCGAGCCTATGATATTCACTGATGAAAATTCTCGTGATTTTAAACGTGCCGTTAAGTGTCATATTTGCGACAATTTACTCTTAACCGATAAAGTAAGAGATCATTGTCATATTACAGGTCTATATCAAGGTGCAGCACATCGACAGTGTAATTTACAGCATAAAGTACCAAAATTTATTCCAATATTTTTTCACAATTTATCCGGATACGATTGTCATTTATTTATAAAAAAATTAGGTGAAATTCCAGGTTCAATTAAAATAATCCCCAAGACTAAAGAAAAATATGTAGCATTTACTAAATTTATTCCTATTGCCGATAACGAGTACATTTGTATAAGGTTTTTAGATTCCTTCAACTTTTTGGGAACAAGTTTAGACAAGCTCGCTAAAACATTGCAGGTGGAAGATTTCGTTAATCTACGGTCTCATTTTTCTAAAGAAAGACAGTTTAATTTATTGAGAAGAAAAGGTGTTTATCCATATGATTACATGACCACTTGGGGATGTTACGATCAAACATTTTTGCCGTCTAAGGATAATTTTTATAATTCTTTGACTAACGAAGTCATTAGTGATGAAGATTATAATCACGCGCAGGCTGTTTGGGCTGAATTCAATATTAGTAACCTAGGCGAGTATACGGATCTATACTTAAAAACGGATGTGCTTTTGTTAACAGACATATTCCAAAATTTTCGGAAAACCTGTAAACAATATTACAGTCTTGACCCCGCGTTTTACATTACTGCACCCAGTTTATCTTTCGATGCGATGTTGCTAAAAACAGGCGTTCAGTTAGAGCTAGTATCGGACTTAGCTATCGTCAGAATGATACAAAGCGGTATACGCGGTGGGTTGTGCATGTGTTCCCATCGGCATGCTAGAGCTAATCACAAGTACATGCCTGAATATAATCCATCACAACCTGAGAGTTTCATAGTATACTTAGATTGTAATAATCTTTACGGTTTCAGCATGTGTCAGTATTTACCATACTCTAGTTTCAGATTTTTAGGTGATAACGAATTAGCTAATTTTGATGTTACCGCTATAGAAGATAACGCAAAATGGGGCTTCATATTAGAAGTCGATCTATTGTATCCTGAAAATTTACATAATCATCATAATGACTTACCATTTTGTCCTGAAAAATGTGTACCCCCGGGAGGTAAAACCAAGAAACTCATAGCAAATTTGTATAATAAGTACAACTATGTGATTCATTACGTTCATTTAAAAAAATGTTTGGAACATGGTTTAATTTTACGTAAAATTCATAGAGCTATTACTTTTAGACAGGCTCCATATTTAAAACAATACATAGAGTTAAATACTCAATTAAGACAAAAAGCAAAAAGTTCCTTCGAACAAGACTTTTTTAAGTTATTAAATAACAGTGTTTTTGGAAAGACATTAGAAAATACTGAAAATAGAGTAACCGTGCATTTAGTTAATCAATGGTGCGATCAGTCCAATCGAACTAAGAAATTTATATCCGCTGAGAAACTTATAGCCAACCCCTATTTCCACAGTGCATCTATTTTATCAGAAAACTTAGTTGCGATACAAATGAAACCAGACCAAATTATTTTAGATAAGCCTATCTACATAGGTTTCACTGTGTTGGAACTGTCAAAAGCACACATGTATTACTTTCATTACGATATTGTAAAGCCTTTTTATAAAGATCGAGTGCAGCTATGTTACACAGATACCGATTCCTTTGTTTATAAAATAGACACCAACGATTTTTACCATGATTTGAAATATAATTTTTTACAATATTTTGACAGCAGTAACTATGAAGCCGCAAATGATTTACAGATACCGCTAAAAAATAAAAAGGTACCCGGTCTCTTTAAAGATGAAATGGGAGGAAAATATATATCTGATTTTGTTGGCTTGAGATCGAAACTTTACTCTATAAAAACCCCTAATAATATTATTAAAAAAGCAAAAGGGGTGAAAGCAAGCGTGGTCAGGGATTTAAACTTATCAGACTATGAAACCATTTTATTTAATGGCGGAGTAATCCGGAGAAAAAATTATATGTTTAAATCGATAAAACACGAAATATTTACTCGTACTGTCAACAAAGTTGCTTTATCTAGAAATGATGACAAACGATCGATATCTGTAGATCAAATTTCAACTCGAGCCTGGGGTCATGCGTTTATTTTTAAGAATGAATTACTCTGATCATAATTTAAGTTTAGTGTTACGTAATTATCTAAGGCTACTCATGTAATAAGTTTAGTTTTAGAAAATAATAAATGTTAATAACTATTATACAAAAATTAAATAAAATCGGAATTATTGTAACCATTGACTTGTTTCATTTATGAAATTCTATTTAGTTTAAAATATAATTACACTCTTTTTTCAATCGGTAAATGAAGTAAATACCGATTGCAATGATTTCAGTTGCACTATGCACCTAGATACCTTGCATCGTACGGTTGATTTTTGAATAACTAACGTTTACGATTAAGTAACACGCTTACAAGGCACTATTCTTCATTGTATAATTATTGTCTACGTTGCAGTTCATTGGCCTTAGCATGGAGACACAAATGCTTAGATGACATGTAATTAATTATTACACGGTATTTAATTATTTTGCAATCATTAACGAAATATTATTCATCGCGAACACCTGTTTCATATATTTTTTTAACCTTCAGCAAAAGTAATCATGTCGGTGAGTATATTTTTTTTTTTTGTAACTAACAATTGTGATCGCGGTAGTGTTAATAATCAATATAATAAAGGAATATAGTGAACTCCATGGAAAACCCAATTATAACGCTTTAGAGCGCTATACTAAAGGAATAGTGGTATAATTGTTTTATATTTTGTTTCAGATGTCTGAATCCGAGATCATGTTCAGCCAGTATGCCCAGGATCCTTACGAAGGATTCTCTGAGATGTTTCGCAGCGAACCCGAGCACAGCAAACCAGTCACAAAAGATAAAAAACCAAAACAACGATGCAGGGAAAAGTCGAAAAAACTAAAACCAACCAAATCCTACGTGATGAGTCGACTACAGCGAAGAGGGATTAAATTAATAAAAATTTCAGTCGTAGATCTATGTAATAACAATCCTCAAACCATAGACAGTGATAGTGACAGTGAGAACGTTATTATAAACGCACAATATATTGTTCAAGATGCTATCGACAGTGTTATGGACGAAACTGAGTCTTTAGTTAAGAAAATATCGAAATCTTTAATAGATACTGACTTTTAATAATCGTTTGTGTAAATTAATGTCTATAATTGTATTAAGATATTTCTATTCAATTGCGTGTAGTGTTCAGTTATTTGGAGAAGTGTGGGGAGTGTTTAGCAAAATAAAAGCATGTATAACTTATTTTGATTTTTATTGAACAAACCTAAAAACTAATAATCTACATTACACACATTAGTGCATACATTTTATGCCCATTCTAAATACTTCCTTAAACAAAGCACATTTTTAAGCGCACAATGCTTCAGATGTTTATTACAATTAAAATTAGATCTTCCTTCACAGTATGTTTTATGCAAAACAGAGAAATTAGGACATTGTTCTTTACCAAGGTCTAATACTTTACAATTCATACAAAGATCCTTTATCCAATTCACCTTCTCCAAACCATTTACAATGATTTCCTTATTTTCTAGATATGGAACGATTATACGTCGAAATTCTCTGTAGTCAATATAACCTTCATTCCAATAAATTCCCCTATTTCTTTCCAACCATTTAACCTGCTTCTTTTCATCACTTGTTAAGTATTTAAACAAGTATGGTGGTTTTATTAAAAATGTTTGAGTATAATCATGACTAGCAAAAGCTAATTCTTTTATTATAAAATTATTGTACAGGTCTTTAAACCCTTGAACATCTAATATGATAGTATTCGGATTCATGATATTTTTCTCACAGTATTACTTAGAGGCTTATACTCAATTATGCAGTCGTTCAATAAAAGACAATATGCAGAAGTTTGATCTGGTATGTCCGAATCACTCTCTATTTCCACTCGTACATCCACAATAGGACCTGTCTTTACATTATCGGCTTGTCTAGAGCAATCTATGATAAAGAGCGGCGCCAAATCTTTAAATTGTTTTTCACTTAATAAGGGTTCCGGGCGACGTCCGTAATAAGACTGTTGAAATCGAATGTATTGCTAGTATAATAAAGCGATTCTGTTATTCGCGAAACTGATATTTAGGTTTTCATAGGGGAAGTAAGTTGAATTTAGGTATACTCTAACGTCACGAACATGGCAGTGATCGAACTGAGACATATCAGAACTTGAATTGTTTTTTCTATTTGTTTGTAGGCCCATAATTATGTATCTAGGTTTCTCTATTTGCGAGGAAGTTTTGATGGACCAGGTATGTTTTGTAGTTTTAGGTAAAGCTGGATATTCGTATAGATCCCAATTTCTGAATATCATCTGGAGTGGTCGATCTTTTTCTAACAGTTTGAGTAAACTTATTTTCTCTTTGTCGGACACTTTAACATGCGGTACACGCCAGATGATTTTATTTATTTGAACGTCTTCTACAAATTCACCGGTGTTAAGTTTGACCGCATTCAGGTTAGTATTACTTCGTAGCAATATCAGTTCGTGCCTACAATTTATCACGACTTTCTTGAAATCTTCAGCGAAACCGATGATGTTACTGAGTGGTATAGACGCGGAAAAACTACCCCCATTTATATTTTTTATGCCATCGATATTCCAGCCCCATGCATTAGATATTTTTGACTCACTTTCACTCATTGATATTAACGATTTCATGGTGGTAGTTATGCCAGCATTTTTTATTCTATCAATTTCCACTCCATTTAGCTCGTATCTTATATCTTGGAACAGGTAAAGTAGAGCATTATTCGTAAAATTAACACTAGTGGCTTTCTCTTTCATATCCTTTTTGCTTACGATAACAGTCCCTTCCAAATACAAGGTACTAGCTGACGGAAGTATATACAAGTCTTGTTGGTTAATGGGTATACGAATTTCATCGTTCCTATTGAAACTAGTTACGTAGGGCTTGTAAGAATGAAATTCGATTCCTTCAACCGTGTTGTCGTAAGTCGGAGCGGATAAAACGTCTAAGATATTCATTTTAGTAAACCGATCGCTTTGAGAAATGCCTTGTTGTCTTTAGTTAATTTTATTTTCTTCTTAGGGCGAGCTCTTATATGGTTGGAAGCTTGAGTGGAACTGATATTTTTGATTTGCTGATGCACATATTTATTGTAGTCGATCATTTTTTTCTTCTGAGATGCAAATACAGCTGCACTTCTTCACCGCGCAAGTTTATTAAGCGGTTATTTATATCTAACAGCCTGATATGTATGCAGCTAATGTTGTTTTGGTTGATTGGAAAGTATATCGCGTTTTTCGGAATTTCTATAATCCTATATCCGGGAGGAACGTTGAGTGCAAATTCGTGGATAATGTGACTCGGTTCTCCGTTTGTGTACGAGCCGCTTACAATATCACATTCGATCCTGATCACAGTTGTAGGTAAAATGTTGACCGGCAACTGTGACTCATGCCATTTATTTGCTTTCAAGATTTGTTTATTAAACCCTAATAAATTCCTGAAAGTACCTTCTTTATTAAAATTTATGTCCTTTGTACAATATACAGCAGCTTTTAAAGTATTGTTATTGCACTGTAGTTTGATTGAGGCATCTTTCATTTCAGATTTTAAATAATCATTAATATCTTGCAATTCATAGGTGCCCTCCGGTATTTCAATAACTTCGTTAGAACCATAATAGAATTTATTATTCGTTTTGTCAATGTTTGGAATCGAATTAAATGTTGCGAAATGCAATAAGGCACACTCATACTGTTCATATAGTTGCAACGTGTTGGGATAGTAAGTAGATAAAGTTGACGAGTTTCCAGTTATCGATAATGTGAGTGACATTTTGCAAATGATTGAAATAAAAGAAAATCATAGATTTTATATGTTTTTATTCCAAAAAGTCCACAGATATTCTAAACATAAGTGTCCACAATTTACAGTGTTGAATTTCTGATATCTTGTATAATTATAAAAAACATTACAATTCTTAAAATATCGTATTAATTCCATTGGAGGCTTCAAATTTCCAAAGCTATCAAAATATTCACAATAATTGCCTACTTTTACATAAGCTACCCAATGCGTCCCTTCGTTCTTATAATCGTCCAAGTTAACGATACCACATTCAATCGGATTTGGCGTTCTTGGTAATTGATCCCTCATGTACACTCCCCGAAAGTGAGGGATGTCGCGTGCATACCTTTGGATGTCTACATTAGTTAGAGGACGATTAGGTAGCTTATTTTTCAGTTTTTTGAAGATTTCACGAATAAACCTTTTCCATTTTTATGTGGCTTAATGTATAAACCCTGCCCTAACTTTAAAGACTCCATAGCCCTATTATGTCGTTGTGTTTCTAATAAATTTTGCTGACCAGCTTTGTAATCGTTAACAGTTTTTGCAATACCAGCCGCACCACCAGCTAAAGTTCCTAATGCTGATAAGCCCGCAAAAATCGGGATTAAGGGTAGAATACCTCCAGTCTTTGGTAAGGGTATCACTCGTGGTACTCGAATTTTCTGAATGTTAGGAAATATTTTTATTGCTGCTGAGTAAGCAGCGTTAATTAAAGTTTTACTGTCCTTTGGTTTCAGTTTCTTTATCTTCGCTCTTATTTTTGATACGAAACTTTTAAACGTTTTAACGCCGGCACCAGATTTCAGTTTGGCTTTCATAACTTTGCTCACTAACCACGAACTAAGTTTTTCACCTTTCCCTGCATCGTTCGATTTAAGTCTTTGTTTAGCCATATTAAGTAGTTGTAAATCAGCTTTGTGACGATTGGGTAAGTCTGTATGGTTTGCATATGCAATGTCGTGATGCATGCAAGCTTCGTCTAGCTTATTTACACCTCGGTCACCTCGTAGTAAACGTTTCTGGAGTTTTGTTCCCGGGCCGCAATAATTGTAGCCTGGTAAATGAAGTTCGAACGGCAGATTATTAATTAGGGTATTAACAAGTTCACCTCCTTGCATTGTCTAAAGCGTAATGAAAGAAATAATGCAAAATTAACTGTTATATAATTGTTTTATTCCACTATTGCAGTTTTGTTGATCCAACTGTTTTCTTCGTTGTTTAGACCCAACCATTTCACAAACATTTTTGTTCCTTTCCTTTTTAAAACCTTTTCTACCAAATAAATACCCGGATAGTAAGATTTTTGAAGTTCTTGCTCGTAAAAAGTTCCCAATATGGCTTGCTTTCGCTGATCTTGTATATGATATGTTACTGGTATGGTATGATTTATTTTTTTTATAGTAAATATTTCAGTTGACCAATTAGGTGTGTAACCTTTCTCAAAATTGTGTTTGTATTTACTGATACGAACAAAGTCACCTACTTTGAACTTAGGTTTTCTACGAATGGTTACATGATTTAAGGTTTTTTTAATATTTTCTTTTATAACTGATTCACTAGATTTATTAACTTCAATTGGCTTAAATTTAATAGTACGATGTTTTGTGTTGTTATAAGTCTTTAACGTAACTTCTAATGGTATACCTAACCATTTATAGTTCCCATTCAAACTAAAATATTTATATAATTTATTTTTAAGTGTTTTAATCAGTCGCTCCACGATCGAAGCTTTTTTGCTAGAAAACGTTGAGTAATGGTTAATATTATACGTCTTCATAAGCGTTTGAAATGAGTTGTTATAAAATTCTGTTCCCTTATCAGTTTGTAAATTAACAGGTTTGCGATTGCTGTTAATCAGTATTCGTTTAAATGCATGAGTAACATCGAGTTTATTTTTTGATTTTAATGACTCTGCCCAAGCGTACTTTGAGAAGCAGTCAATCACCACTAGAATGTAATTATGACCTTTATTATATTTTCTCAGGTTTTGCATGTCCATTAGATCAGCTTGCCACAAGTCATCGACCCCTTTTAGAATGACGGAACGTCGAAGGAAATTTCTTCTTGCTGCTTTGTGTAGTTCATTAACAATTTGCTGTTTTGCCATTATGGAGATTTATTTTGAAGTAATTTATCTACCTCTGCTTTAGTATAAAACTTATCTTGCAAATGAGTTAAAACCTCAGGTATCTTTGCTTTTAAAGTAGCCTGTACTGTACCCTTTGTGTCTTTTATGATTTGAGAACGCAATGATCCAATCATATTATTAAATTCTTTTAACATATTAGCATTCAAACGATCTACATAATCCTTGTCCACAGTCAAATTATTTAATTCTTTTAATGTGTTAGCATTCAATCGATCTACATAATCCTTGTTCACAGCATCGTCTGCTTCCACTGGAGATCTAATTCCTCTCAGTCTTGAAGTTTTTAAATCAAAATCTCCGTTTTCTAATTTTAACAGAGCATTCTCATTAAACTCAAATAACTCAGCAAAACGCATTCTTTTGTGAATGTAGTGTCCGAATTTGTCTACGTTCATGTTTAAGGTGTATTGTATCGAGAGGCTAATAATAAAATAAACACATTTTAAAATATTTATTAATTTATAACTTTACTTTCACGCAATTCTTCAATGATAGATATAATTTCATTATCTAATCCTGTGTTACCAGCATCTCGAGATGCAATCAATAATTTTAATCTATCCACCAGTTCATTGGGATCGTCCCAATATACAAAATCTACGTTTTTCTTCCACGTTTTTGTTAAAGGTAGTAGTCCTTTTCCCTTCGATTGGTGTTCCTGAATTGTACTTCGTAGTTGGAACAGAGGCTTTATAATTTGCAAATATTTTTGTCCTTTATTACTTTTTATTGGTTTACTGGGTTCATAGTCTCGTCGATGTGCATTTGTATCAAGTAACATCGACTTATAATGTTTCATATCACTCTCTGTAACCATGCTTAAATCTACGTTCTTTTTCAGCAGCAATTGTTTTAAACCAGGCGTATTTCGGTATTTGTGTCCAGCCACGATGATATACTCGTCGCTGATCGTTATACGCGCAGAACCTAACATCAATTTGCCGCTCTCTACTCGGACACCAAACGGAATATCTTTCAGTGCTTCTGAGGACACTGACCAGGATGACATATCACATCTCTGGTTGTTTTCAGTTAATGATTTATACGAAGAATCACTTTCGATATCAGATTCATATTCGTCTTCATTGTCGTTGTTATCATTGCTTTCTGAACTAATAGGGTCTTCTTTTTGCAGAGTTTTATCGATAAACGGAACATCGGTTTCTTCATTTTCTATATTATGCAGGAGAGAAGCCTTCTTACTGACATTAGCAATTTGGTTGAGTGGTTCTGTTACCGGCTTGAACACTGATTCCAGCACTTGCTGATTGTTATTCTCAACATCTCTCATCTTTCGCACTTTCTTTTTAACAGCCTCTGCAGCTTCAACTATTTGTCTTTTCAGTGATTTCTCCATAATAATAAAAAAAGTTCGTGACTGATTAAGCGTTGCCTGAAGAATAATATTATCGCGAGGGTACCGGTCTTAAATATTAGTATTTTTAATCAAAGACAACAAAAGTGTCAAATTTATTTCTGTAACATCCTTTATTTTTGGAGCAATCCTTATTAATTACTACATAATTGAAAGGCTCACTCCATATTTTCGAACACATTTCACGAAATTCAATCCATGACATATCAGTGTTGACATGTTCTTCATAAATATGCCGTAAATTTATTTCATCTTGTTTAAAAAGTATGATTAAGTTCGCATTGTCTCTTACTAACTGCTTAGGGATTTTACTATACGTTTGGTTTAGATAGAAACAATCAATGCACTTGTGTCTTCCCATCGCAAAATAATCACGCATGTTACTCTGATTTTCACAAGCAACATCATCAAAAATAATCACGGAGTTGGGTTTTGCGTCCTGAACGCTTAGTACTTCCTCATTTCCCTGATATTTCTGGAGGGAAACACCAGGCACCCGTTGCAAAACACTTTCTAAAAAAATGTACTTAGGTTGGTGCAGAGTTTTTGAATAAACATAAACATTTTCAAATCTTAATCCGTTTTCGTGTATTAGAAGACCAATTAATAAATTCGTTTTTCCACAATTGGACGGACCGCAAATAATACACCGTACTGAGTTAGGCAATAATTCTCCGTGACGAAAACTTGTCTTGCAAATATCATCGCAGACTGTATTAACATGCAGCGATTGCGGTTGTTTTACAAATTTCATGATTACTGTCGGAAATGAACCAATTGAAAATGAGTGAATGTATTTAGAACGCTATCATTTATAAACTTACCACAACCTCTTTTGCGTTACTGGTCAGTGATCGAGTCGATTGTTCATTATTGAGCATTCTGTACCACCTTTCAGAGCGATAGCGAGCTCGCATGATCATTGGTCGTGTACAGTATACACTACAGTCGAGTTGATAGTTGATTGTTCATACTGACCCGCCATAATATGAAAGTTACTAGTCGTTGGTTGAGTAAATCGTTCCTAATCAAGTACACGGTGCAACAAACTGTCTCGTTCGAGTTTATCGGTCGAGTGGAGAGTCGAGTCGAGTGTCGATTATTGGGCATTCTATACCACTATCGGCAGCGAGGCGCACTCGCCGAGCTACTTGCCGATAGTGGTATAGAATGCCCAATAATACACTACTCACGCTCCCGTCCCGCGCCCGCTCTCTGTGTGAGTCGGGTATATTCTGGTAAACGACTTGAGATCTCAGGTATTTAAAGCTAACCTCAAACTCGCTTCACCGGAATTGACCGGTCTAATACTAAACATCGATCACATTCTAGTTAGAACAATACTGTAGGGCCTCTAAGCACGTCCGATTTATCAGTGACCGATTATTTGTCGGATAGAAATGGAATATGTAAATTCCAATACCAATGCGCCACGTCCAACAAAAAGTCGGCCGACGAAACTATGAAAACTAATCGTCCGATACAATTTATCGGTCCGATAGTCGGTCGGTAGAAAGTCTGACTTGGATGGCAGCCGTTTTGTAGATTTAAAACTTACAATATACTTACAATTACTTACACACCTTGTCCAGATAATAACGACCACAAAAAAAAACAATCACCTAATTTGGTGCAGTCGTTCGGTAGTTATGCGCGTACATACATACATTTCGACGATTCATTTTTATTTATAAAAAAGATACATTTATTAAACTTAAAAGATTATTTTGATTATAAGTAGTTAAATAGTTTATCAGAAAAAAAAATACAATTTAGTAAATTAAAAATATTTATCATCACTCAACAACACAGCTCCGCCACGGCTACGACACAAAAATGCAACCGTAAACGCGCCGCCCGCGAGCCGTCACCTTTTTACCTTGCCATTGAAAATTATTTCTTGTGTCGAAACCGTGCTGTTGCAACGAGGGATGACCCTAAATTGTAATTAAAATAAATATAATACCTTAATTTCTTTGATTAATACAGTTTTTTTTTTTTGTGATTTCTACTTATTAGTTAAAGATAACCATTATACTTAGTTACTTACTAACTAATAACAAAAATACAATTAATATTAAGGTACCCTACCCTACCTTTCATTGACAAGCACACATTAGGCCCTGATTGGTTATTCATAATACATTCGACCAATCACAACTTACGCGCACTTGACACATTATTATTCGTACATACTTTTAGTTTTTATTTTGTTGGACATTTATTAATATTTAAATGTAGACATGCACTTAAATACAGTTATTTTCTAAATAGAAAAACACATAACCTCACGCCTGTTATCCCCGAAGGGCTGGGCAGAGAAAAAAAATCTCTGATTACCTACAATATGGCATCTTAAATATACTACTACCGACACTTAAATATATGGTACTCATGATAACAAACTAATTTTTACAAACTCTTTTTAAGCCCATGTCAATCAGCTGTAATTTCATTAATAACAATACCCGCCACGAAAGATATTTTTTCGTAATAAATATATTAGTATATTGTGAAGAATTTTAATCTAAATGTCATCGAAATATCCCTGAATAGATCCACAAATTATGGATAACTATTTCGTACATCCATACCTGCTAGCTCCCCATTAGTGACGCTTGGCGAGTCTCATCTTTCGTGGCGCGTCACTTATCTAGAACTTACTATTTAGGTCTTTTATAATTAACCAACCCTTGCGTAGCCCGCGTAGGGTAAGGGTCTCCCCACATTTATCGACGCAGAATCGGCTAACACCGGTCAAAAAAGCTTTAATGTCTACGTAATAAGGGTGCTACCAATACCATTCGCATCGGCTCGGCTCGAACGACGCGTCGCGACGCCGGCCGAGGGCGAAACGAGCCGTTTGTCAACATCCCTCGCAAAAGCTGATAGAGTGGTGATACGCACTCGGATTAAGGGACTACGCACACATATTCAGCTCAATTCAGCTTTTGTCCATAGAAAACGCCGATTTCGTATGAGACGCGCACGCGTCCGTTCAGCTTTCCGCGTCTGAACGCATGCGATACAAAATCGTTGTTTTCTATGGACAAAAGCTGAATGAAGCTGAATAAGTGTGCGTAGTCCCTTAGCCGATTCCGCGTCGATAAATTGTGGGGAGACTACAACGGCCCGCGAAGGGTCCTGGGCTGCCACCTTTTTTTAAGCAATTAAAATTATATATGCTTTCCAAGGTAAAAAAATAAAGTAATACACATGGTGGACAACCCTGACATAGTCGGGAAAATCCTTGATTATTACAAACTATAAAGTAAAGTAGAATCACAAGATTAAGTTAATACAGTTTAGCAAAAAAATATTTAGGAATGAAATTAGACTCCAATTTGCGGAATCGTGCGTGTGAGTTACATGCAACACTAATACACAACGCAAAAGGTTCAAATTGCATTGAAATTTTAATCGCATCTTCTACTTAATATACCCATTTGACCATAGTTAAACCTACTACTAATTAATAAAAAAAATATTTATTCTAATGCTACCAAGCTTAAAAGTTAGTTTGTTAGTACGCGCTAATCTCAAGAAATACTGGTCCGATTTTGAAAATTGTTCGCTAATAAGAAGCAACGTTATCCTTAAGTCTTTTAAGGTACATTTTATCATCAAAAATATTTGGATCTGTAAGAAAATGGACATAAATGAAGTCGCGAGGAAAAGTTAGGTTAAAGACTGGAATTTAGTGAAAAGATAA
Organism: Hoplodrina ambigua; assembly: GCA_949774945.1. Taxonomy (NCBI): domain Eukaryota; kingdom Metazoa; phylum Arthropoda; class Insecta; order Lepidoptera; family Noctuidae; genus Hoplodrina; species Hoplodrina ambigua. The sequence goes on from OX458991.1 coordinate 2,390,299, forward strand.
AGTGAAAACCCCCACGTCACGGCTGCGTTTGCGCAGTTAATAACAACGGTTGCACGCCTTCAATACTACTTGCCGAGTCCTGCCGAAGATAACCGAAGCTTGATTTACGTTATGTTGGTAAAAACTTTTCTAATATCTGTTAAAAGTCTCAGTAAGTAAGTGTAGCCCGAGCCAATAGAGAAATCAATTAAAAATGGCGGCCAAACACAGAACCTAATCATGCCATTTCACTCGCACCATACAGGGTAATTAAAAATAAACCCCAAACCTTAAAAGGGGTCATTGTACTCATCATTATGAACAAATTTTACTATGGGACCAACCCTGAAATGATGAAAATAATAAAACAGCTGATCCATATATTACGATCTTGTTATGTAGCAGTTTTGCAGGGAACAGCTGATTTTTTTTTCATGACACTCGCCATGACACTTGCTATCGTTTTGATACTAAAAAAGTCTTTAAAGAAAAAAGGTTTTTTTTGTTACTTAATGTTATTAGAAATTAGTATTAGTTAGTCATTAGTAAGGTAACTACCATTTTAACCAGTTTTTCAAAATTAGTCAACATGCCTATTTGACAGGCAAAAACTAAATAGTTGTTAGTTTTATAAACAAGTCTAAATACTCATTAGTAAGAATTGGTTTAGTAATAAATTGTCTACTTCTTGAAATTGTATAACTGTATAATAGAATATAGAAATAAATGAATACTTTTTTGTATTTAAAGGTAGAATTACGATGACCGCGACAGGCGACCCGTACGCGGTCGTAGGTCGCCAACATCGGAATACTACTTTAAAAAAATATCCCCCTTTAGTGTGTGTGGTGAAGGCGCCCGCCTCTCATGCATGAAGGTTTTAGTTCGGATCCGGGCAAGTACCAATGTGCATTTTTCAATTTACATGTACTTTCTAAGTTTATTTTAGACATAACAGCGTTCTGTGCCATGGAAAGCACGTTCAGCCGTTAGTCCCGGCTGTCAAACGTGGATCTTAGAAAGTCGTTACGGGTCATCAGAAAAATTTGACAACCAGTCGTACCAAGGAGAATCGTAGTACCCAGTTACTGGGTTGTGGAGGTCAGATAGGTAGTCGCTCCATGTAAAGTACTGGTATCGCTGCATCCGGTTAGACTGGAAGCCGACCCCAACATAGTTGGAAAAGAGGCTAGGCAGAAGATCTAGTGTGTCGTGTTTACTTGACCAATAAAAAAGAAATTAGTAAGTACTTAGTTTTTTATAATTTGTGCACATACCTCTAGTTTACGAAGCAGGCTTTTGGATGTTATTTGACTTGACACGTGAACCTGGTTTTCAAAAAAAGTAAAATAAACAAAAATAAAAGTGTTATTGGGATTTTGCAAAGGGTTATTGGGTTTTTCCATCAAGAATTTCTCAGCTTCGGAGTCTGGATTTGTGCCCGGTTAATGGCAATAGGCTCGCCCCCTATTACATGGGACTTAAACGTAACTGGCGAAATATGGGTGTACTAATGGGTACACCTCTGCCTAACCATTCGGGGATTAGAGGCGTGATGTTATGTTATGTTATGTTACACAAAACAAGAAAAAAACACGTAAATTAGACATATCAATTTAATTTGATCTAAAACTTCCATACAAATTATAGTTGACGTGTCAAAACTTATTTGCTTATAGCTTTTGCCAGCGACTTCGTCCGCGCAAAGTCTAAAAGTATAAAATAAAATATAGCCTATGTTACTCGCAGATAATGTAGCATTCTAATGGTGAAAGAATTTTGAAAATCGGTCCAGCAGTTTTGGAGTTTATCCATTACAAACAAACAAACAAAAATACAATTTTTCCTCTTTAAAAACCCCCTCCCCCCCTCTCTTTTTTCTCTTTATAATATTATAGTGTAGAAAAAACACGTACAAGGCCAAACTAATTTGACTTCTTTAATTTAGTTCTAGAATGTCACCGTCCTTTTCTTTAGCTAAATGTTAGAAAGAGATGCCAGTTCTCTAAGTTTAGTCTAGTTTTTGAACAAGGGAATCGGCACCAGTAAGTTACAAAAAAAAGGAAAATGTAAATGATGTCTAATTTGCACAAAACAAGGACAAAGTGGTAACAAAAAAGTTACAGCAATTTAAAGGTTTCATTTTTCAAGACTAGTATTACGTCTTTAATGACTTCTATATATATTTTTTCTCTAAGTTTCTTTTTATCATTATTCTCAGTCATACTAATTGATGAGGACGCGTTACGCTATCACGACATTTCTGCACAAATAATTGCACTTGTGCTTGAACCCCAATCATTGATGAAGTTGGGAGGTCTCTGCCGACACGAGTAGGTTCTCCAATAAACCAGAACAACCATCGAATAAATCCTCTGAACATTAGAAACGGAGAACAATGGCAACAGACCGCATTGATCATGATCTCTTTTCATCTCCAGTATCAGTTGAGGCGCACTCTTAATGAAGTGTATTGTCGAACATGTGCGGTCTGTGCAGAATGTTTTCACGTTTGAATTGTAAAAAGTTAAAGTCCCTTGAGGTTCTTTATGATGAAAGTCTTAAATATTAATTCCAACAACTGGACTGTCTAACATTAGGACTAGCTCGATGGAAATTGATTTTTATTTTAATGAGAGTAGAACTTGAATAAATTAAAGGTATTGAATAATACGCAATCAATCCTACTGCAGTACAATACTACTACACGTATTTTAAATGCGAATATTCTTAAAGTCCTCCAGAACATTGATGGACATAATATGCAGTCTTGGCATCATGTTTGTACGTTTAAAATGTAAAAGGTATGAGTACATTAGAGGACAATCCGCTATGCGTTGAGTACAAAGATAGACAAGCTATCATGGCGCTTAGTCATGTAGCTCAGAAAGTCATATCTTATCACGAAATAGTCTGAACAATGGAAACTCTTATCACGACGAGCTGAACTACGAAGCAGCAAGATGCATTCATAAAAAATCACTGACGAAGTTAGATTACAGATCAGATCTTCTCAACAATTATTTTTTTTGAGTCATAATATTAAAGCATCTCTAGTATCAGTTGAGGCGCATTCTTACAATAACAACATTGACAAAGATGAGCGATATTTGCAGCATTTTCAAGTTTGAATTGTAAAAAGTTCCTTAAGGTTTGGCTGAATACCGTTTAATAATAAACCCACAGGACAACTTGTGGCGACCTGTTGGACAGTAGCGACCCCACGGACTTGATCCGCCGTGAGCAGTCTTGTTCCTCATCTCTGGCTTGCCTTTACTGGCTGGCTGAAGTTAACCCTGACGAGGAACAGAGCTCCCACATCTCTCTTGCCTTCATTGGCAGGATTGAGTAGAACCCCGAATAAAAATAAAATATCCGCCGAGCATTACGTATAGCGATAGACAAGCTATCATGAGGCTTGGTCATGTAGCTCAAAAAGTTATATCTTAATACATAACGACCAAGGCAGTGAAAATACGTTTTAGAAGTAAAACCCGAGAGAGGTGTCTCAAGTAATGTCTCTCCAGAACATATGCAATACCAGCTGAGGCGCTCTCTCACAAAACAACAGGGTCATTGCAGAATGTTTCGATGAAAATCGTTTTCTATTTTCTTTTGAAAGGTTCACCTGATAAGGTCACAGTCGAACTTTGAACATTGATGAAGTGAGGCGGTCTTCCCGTCAGTTTCACTGAAATTAATGAAGGAATTGGAATCAATTCTTTGAAATCAAGCTGATGCGGTTAGTCTTAAGTTCATTCAAACAAGTCCATTGTACGGACGAACCTTGAACATCGAAGTAAAACAGCCGCTTGGCCCGGAACATAATTTATATATAAACCATTTAGAAAGTAAGGCGCCTTCTTAAAACAAAACATTGACGAAATGGGCAGTCTCTGCATTATTTTATATGTTCAAATTGTAAAAAGTTAAAGTAGCTTAAGGTTTAGCTGAACATTGTTAAGATAACAGACGCACCCAATATTTAACATCGTAAGCTATCATGCAGCTCAGTCACGTAGCTAAGGAATAAAGATCGAAATACCAAGACCAATATCTAATGACCAGAACGATAGAAATACCTTTGTGAGAGCCAATGGAACGTTCATAATGACCACATGGCCGGTTTTATTGTTTGTCAAATGAATAAGAAGCCATTGTCTAGCAGGTGACTTGCTGACTCCCTACCCAACATACGCTTTATACATTGATGAAGCTGGGCGTTCATTAAAAGTTTTATTTGAATGTGTACGTTCAATATGTACCATAGTATAATGGGGACAAAGCTGAAGCATTTGTACAAGCTTCATAGAACACGAACAATGGAAATTGATTGTTTCGTTGTAAAAGAGAGTGAAACTGTATACACTGGAAATATAGAATGATACGCAGTCAAACCTGCTCGAGCAGACACAGCTTCCAAAATACAAGTGACTATCATTTATGACAATTGTAGCATTAAATGCCACGAACAATCATCTAGATGATATCGCGTAAAAGTACATTTGATATTGTCATCAAAACTAAAGGTGTATGCAAAATTTCAGCTTAATCGGATACCAACAAAAGATCGAAACTGTTTTTTTATTTAACGTAGATAACGTACGGCGGTCTTATTTAAGATAATAGTTTAAACAATCCTGTACTGGAAACGTAAAAAAGGTATATCCAGTACATCTACAGTATCAGTTGAGGCGCACTCTTGATGGAGTACATTGATGAAGATGGGCGGTCTGTACAGAATGGTTATACGTTTCAAATGTAAATGTATAATTCAGCTACATTGGAACCATGTAAATGGATTTTGTTTATGAAAGGTTTGAATGAGCTGGAAATATTGAATGTCACGCAATCAAACCTAGACCCGTGTTCTTTTAAATGCGAATTGATGAAACTGCGCGTTAATTGCGACTTGTCACAACTTCAAGTCCTTTGAGAACTTTGCTCATAAATAGTAATAGTGTAGAATAATGCGGATCAAGGCAATGTATTATTACACGCGTTTCCCGTCGAGCGGGAACTTTTGCACTGTGAGTAAGGTAAAACATATCCGATGAACTGCAGAATTGTTTTTTGCAGAATGCAATAAAAGTTTAAAATACAAAATATAATTTTAGGTTATACTTATGTAATAATTAAAGGACAGAAGGCATCACATTCGGAATAGAGATAGACAAGCTATGACGAGGGTCGGCCATGCAGCTCAGAAAGTCATATCTTATCTAACATGACATTTCCCATCAGGAGAAAATAATACGCTGCAGACATAGCGCACATGTCGTAGGAGCAAGGCAAGGAAATCTTGAAAAACTTTTATTTTTACACTCACAAGCATGCTTAAAGAATAACATTGACGAAATGGGCGACCTCCGCTGCATTTTAAACGTTTAAATTGTAAAAAGTTCAAGTACCTTAAGGTTTAGCTGAACATTGTTCACATTAAAAGTCTCAAATATTTAGCATACTAGACTAGATCGATAGAAATTGATTTTAACTTTTAAAAGAGTAAAACTTGAATAAATTGAAGGTATTGAATAATACGCAATCAAACCTACTGCAGTACAATACTACACGTATTTTAAATGCGAATATTCTTAAAGTCCTCCAGAACATTGATGGACATAACACGCAGTCTTGGTGTATGTTTGTACGTTTAAAATGTAAAAGGTATGAGTACATTAGAGGACAATCCGCTATGCGTTGAGTACAAAGATAGACAAGCTATCATGACGCTTAGTCACGTAGCTCAGAAAGTCATATCTTATCACGAAATAGTCTGAACAATGGAAATACACTCTTATCACGACGACCTGAACTACGAAGCAGCAAGACGCATTCTTAAAAAATCATTGGCGAAGGTGGGTCTCAGCAATACTTGGAGATTAATATACCTCTAACACTTAACCCTTATTTTATAAATACGAGTTTTATTTTTAGAATCGAAATATTTAAGCGTGCGCGTAATATTTAATAGTTAAGCGTGCGTGCGCGTATTTAAGAGTGCGCCTCAACTGATACTAGAGATGTTTCTCTAGTATCAGTTGAGGCGCACTCTTACACTGACAAAGACGGGCGATCTTTGCAGCATTATCATGTTTGAATTTTAAAAAGTTTGAGTACCTTGAGGTTTAGCTGAATATTGTTGAATAATAAACACACAGGACAACTTGTGGCGACCTGTTGGGCAGTAGCGACCCCACGGACTTGATCCGCCGTGAGAAGTCTTGTTCCTCATCTCTGGCTTGCCTTTACTGGCTGGCTGAAGTGAACCCTGACGAGGAACAGAGCTCCCACCTCTCTCATGCCTTCATTGGTCAGATTCAGTGGAACCTCAAATTGAAGTAAAATATTCGCCGAGCATTACGTATAGCGATAGACAAGCTATCATGAGGCTTAGTCATATAGCTCAAAAAGTCATATCTTAATACGAAATTACCAGAACGGTGCAAATACGTTTTAATAAAACCCTAATAATGTGGCTCGAGTAATTTCTCGCCAGAAAATATGCAATATCAGTTTAGGCACTCTCTCACGAAACAACAAGCCAACAGAATGTTTATTATTATAAACATTCTGTTGGCTATTGGTTGGTTTCTATTGAAAACATTATTCACTTAACAATTTCGTTGTTAAAGAGAGTGAAATCAGTTGAGACGCACTCTTGATGAAGAACTCTGATGAGGATGAGCGGTCTGTGCAGAGTGGTGTTCCATTTAAAATGGATAATGTTACATTTTTTTTGTCGTTTTTAAAGAGAGTGAATCTTGAATAAAGTAGAAACATTGAACACTCACCTACCTACGGGAGATAAGCACATGTGATTAAACGCGGGTTTTCTTATTATCGAAAATTACATTTTCATCACAACTCAAGTCGAACCCGCAAAGCCTTTGAAATTAAATAGGAAACATTATCCGAATCAAGTGGATGCGGTTAGTGTACAGTGGACACAAATAAGTCCACTGCTGGACCGACACTTGAACATGGAAATATTGAAAACATGACAAGTAATAATACATTCAATATTTTGTTACAGAACGCGAGAACTATACTTATTAAAGCCAATGGAGCGTTCATAAAGACAAACGAAGAGCCATCGTCTTGCAGGTAACCTCCTGACTCCCTACCGAACATACTGTTCTTACCATTGATGAAGCTGGGTGATCTTCAGAAAGTGTTATTGAGTTTTAAAGTTTAATGGGTAAACCTTTGAGAGGAAATCCTTTGAGCAATAAGCTCATACGTAGGAACAGTTTAGAATAATGTGGATAAAGTAGAAGCATGTTAACAAGCTTCATCTGTCAAGCTCAACGTTCAAAACTTGAGCATAAGAATATGAACTGTGTGTTCATTAAAAGACAACAGGAAACGCTTTAAGCATAAAGATAGACAAGCTATCAAGAGGCTCAGTTGTGTTGTTTAGAAAGTCATACGCGTGAAAACCATATGGAAGAAATGAGCAGAGGAGTGACCAAGTCAGAATAATGATGAAAAGATATTCTCCTTCCAGAACATCTACAGTATCAGTTGAGGCGCACTCTTAATGAAATACATTGATGAACACGTGCGGTCTGTGCAGAATGTTTTCACGTTTGAATTGTAAAACGTTAATTCAGTTACATTGGAACCGTACCAATGGATATTGTATATGAAAGGAAATTTTAATGAGCTGGAAATATAGAATTGATGAATTGTAATTTGAGAACTTGTTTAGCTCAAAAATAGTAATAGTTTAGAATAATGTGGACAAGTATGGATAAAGCACCAGCTTCACCCGTCTAGCTCAACTTTCGAATCTTGAACATATGAATTATGTGTTCATTGAAGGACAAAAGGCATCACATTCGGAGCAGAGTTAGACAAGCTATGACGAGGGTCGGTCTTGTAGCTCAGAAAGTCATATCTTATCTAACACAAACTGTATCTATCATTTTATATTATATCTTAACATGAACCAATCTGAACACTGAAAATACGCGCATCAGATAGCAAACAACACGAAAGAGCAAGGCAAGGCACTCAAAAAAAAACATTGATGAAATGGGCGACCTCTGCTGCATTGTAAACATTTTGAAGTACGTTAAGGGTTGCCCGACTAACGAAATGGGCAGTCTCTTTATTTTATGTATTTTATTATATTGATTAATAATAAACCCACAGGCTAGCTTGTGGCGACCTGTTGGGCAGTAGCGACCCCACGGACTTGATTTGATCCTCATCTCTGGCTTGCCTTTACTGGCTGGCTGAAGTGAACCCTGACGAGGAACAGAGCTCCCACCTCTCTCATGCCTTCATTGGCCAGATTCAGTGGAACCTCAAATTGAAATAAAATATTCGCCGAGCATTACGTATAGCGATAGACAAGCTATCATGAGGCTTGGTCATGTAGCTCAAAAAGTCATATCTTAATACGAAATTACCGGAACGGCGGAAATACGTTTCAAGAGTAAAACCCGAGACACGTGGCTCAAGTAATGCCTCTCCAGAACATATGCACTACCAGCTGAGGCGCTCTCTCACAAAACAACAGGGTCATTGCAGAATGTTTATAAAACAAATTTATGGTACTGCCCATATTATCGTTGTTTAAGAGAGTGAAGTGTTAAAGAGAGTGAGTGTTAATAAATAATAAATGAAATCAGTTTAGGCGCACTCCTAATGAAGGGCATTGATGAATATGGGGCGGTCTGTACAGAATATATTATACGTTTAACTGGTCAAAGTTAGTTTTTACCGTTAGGAGCATTTCGATGAAAATTGTTTGTTCGTTTTTAAAGATATTGAAACTTGAATTAACTGGAAATATTGAATAATACACACCTACCTACTTGAGATAAACCCGAGTGTGTAATGCGACTTTTCTTGAAGTCTTAAATAACATTTACTGAAACACATTCTACAGTCGTTTCCCGTCGAGCGGGAACTTTTGCAATGTGATTAAGGTAAAACACATCCGATGAACTGCAGAATTGTTTTTTGCAGAATGCAATAAAAGTTTAAAATACTAAATATAACTTAGTTACATTAGAACTAGAGCGATGGAAATTGTATTTTTCGTTGTTAGAGTGAAACTTGAATAAACTGGAAATATAGTATTCTGTTACCTCCTCGAGATAAACCCGTGTGTTTTTTCTTAGAGTCGAAAATAGCATTTATACTACCCTAGACCGTGGAGAGAGAACCTATGAGCTAGCAATTCGAACATTGATGAAGTCAGCCGGCTTTGCTGTCAGTTTCACTCGAATACATGAAAGAATAATTCTCAATTCCTCAGGAATCGAGTTGGAAAGATCTACCCAGATCAAGTTGTTGCGGTCAATGTAACGTTTATCGCAGAACAAGTAAATGTTCGTTAAGCAAGCTATCATGATACTTAGTCGTGCTCAGAAATTCATATCTTAATAAGAAATAATCTGAACAGTGGAAATACGCGCATACCACGATTTATACGCTGAAAACATTTATTAAGATGGGCGGTCCCTACAGACATCTTTACTTTTAAATTGTAAAAAGTTAAAGCCCTTTGAGGTTTGGCTGAATATTGTTTAAGATAAAAGTCTCAAATATTTATCATTGTACAATTATAACATCGCACCCATACTATTTGTTGACACCGATAACCGGACTGCCTAACATTAGGACTACATCGATGGAAATTGATTTTTTATTTTTAATCAGAGTAGAACTTGAATAAACTGGAGATACACACCATCCTTCTGGAGATAGACCCATGTGTTTAAATACGAGTTCGCTAATAGTTGAAGATTACCTTTCTTTCCTTGCTATTTCTGAAAGCTTTATGCTAACAATAGAACTATGAACATTGATGAAGTCAGCAGGCTTTGCTGTCAGTTTCACTTGAATACGTGAAAAAAAATCTACAAATGCCTTTGAAATTAAGTTGGATATATTATCCGAATCAAGTGGATGCGGTTAGTGTACAGTGGACACAAATAAGTCCACTGCTGGACCGACACTTGAACATGGAAATATTGTGAACATAACAAGTAATAATACATTCAATATTTTGTTACAGAACGCGAGAACTATATTTATTGAAGCCAATGGAGCGTTCATAAAGACAAACGAAGAGCCATTGTCTTGCAGGTGACCTCCTGACTCCCTACCGAACATACTGTTCTTACCATTGATGAAGCTGGGTGATCTTCAGAAGTATTATTAAGTTTTAAAGTTTAATGGGTAAACCTTTGAGAGGAAATCCTTTGAGCAATAAGCTCATACGTAGGAATAGTTTAGAATAATGTGGATAAAGTAGAAGCATGTTAACAAGCTTCATCTGTCAAGCTCAACGTTCAAAACTTGAGCATGAGAATATGAACTGTGTGATCATTAAAAAACAACAGGAAACGCTTTAAGCATAAAGATAGACAAGCTATCAAGAGGCTCAGTTGTGTTGTTTAGAAAGTCATATGCCTATAAACATCATGGAAAAGAATACCAGAGGAGTGACCAAGTTAGAATAATGATGAAAACATATTCTCCTTCCAGAATATCTACAGTATCAGTTGAGGCGCACTCTTGATGGAGTACATTGACAAACATTGTGAATTTGGCTCCAAGATAATTGGCTATTCATTAAGTATAGAGATAGACAAGCTATCGTGACGCTGAGTCTGGTAGCCCAGGAAGTCTTATCAACAAATGTGAGACATATGCTTACATGCACGCACTCTTAATGAAGTACATTGATGAGGATGGCCGGTTTTACGTTGAAAGTGTAAAACGTTAACTCAGTTATACTGGAACCATACCAATGGGTTTTAAACAATGATGAAGCTGGGCGTTCTTTGAAAGTTTTCTTTGAATGTTTAAGTTAATGTACTGGATAATGTTGAATTTCTACAGAATGCAGCTCACAAATAGCAATAGTTCAGAATAATGTGGACGAAAAGCTAAAGAATTTGTACAAGCTTCATCTGTCGATCTCAACTTATGTATGAATTGATGTCTAACTTATGTATGAATTGCATCAGAAATCGCACTCCGATCGAGATTAGCACAGAGCGAAGATCTCTTTTCATCTCCAGTATCAGTTGAGGCGCACTCTTTATGAAGTACAGTGATGAACACGTGCGGTGTGTGCAGAATGTTTTCACGTTTAAATTGTAAAACGTTAATTCAGTTACATTGGAACCGTACCAATGGATTTTGTATATGAAAGGAAATTTTAATGAGCTGGACATATAGAATTGATGAATTGTAATTTGAGAACTTGTTTAGCTCATAAATAGTAATAGTTTAGAATAATGTGGACAAGTATGGATAAAGCACCAGCTTCACCCGTCGAGCTCAACTTTCGAATCTTGAACATATGAATTATGTGTTCATTGAAGGACAAAAGGCGACACATTCGCAGTAGAGATAGACAAGCTATGACGAGGGTCGGTCTTGTAGCTCAGAAAGTCATATCATATCTAACACGAACTGTATCTATCATTTTAACGTGAACTGATCTGAACACTGAAAATACGCGTATAAGATAGCGATAAAAACGAAGGAGCAAGGCACGAATAAAACAATCATTTTGAAATGGGCGACCTCTGCTGCATTTTATAAGTTTAAATTGTAAAAAGTCAAGTATCTTCAGATCCAGCTGAATACGGTTTAAGATAAAAGTCCCCCCAAATGTTGCTCTAGAAATAAGAAAATGTACCTATTTCCAGAACATCTCCAGTATCAGTTGAGGCGCACCCTTAATGAAGAACATTGACGAAGATGGGTCTTTGCAGAATGTTTTCGCGTTTCAAAAGGTAAAGGCAATGCACTGTTACAAGCTTTACCCGCGAAGCTCAACTTTCGGAACTTGAGCATTTAAACATGAACTATGGTTTTGTTCATTATAGAACAATCCGCTATGCGTTAAGTATAGAGATAGACAAGCTATCATGAGGCGCAGTCATGAAGCTCAGAAAGTCATATCTTAATACCTAATTAGTAGAACTTTGAAAATACATTTAAGAGCAAATACCGAGACACGTAGTCTAAGCGCTTGGTTAATTGTTACACTCACAAGCATGCTTAAAGAAAAGATTCGGCGTAAAGATTCGCGTCGGCGTGAAGATTATCATCGGAGTGAAATACACATACAAATATATTGATGAAGTCAGCGGGCTTTGCCGTCGGTTTCACTCGCATGAAGTTGCAAATACAGTCAGACGCGCAACAACTACCTGTAAGCTATACAAATATTAAATGTAATATTTGTTTCGTACGAGAATTCAACTCGCGACACGCATTACGTTGCTGGATCGAAACTTTAACATGGAAATAGGGAATATAGTTGTGTTTGTTAAAGAACTTTCTGCTATGCATTATGTGTAGAGATAGACAAGCTATCATGAGGCGCAGTCATGTAGCTCAAAATGTCATATCTTAACACATAACGACCAGGGCGGTGGAAATACGTTTTAAGAGTAAAACCCGAGAGAGGTGTCTCATGTAATGTCTCTCCAGAACATATGCAATACCAGCTGAGGCGCTCTCTCACAAAACAACAGGGTCATTGCAGAATGTTTCGATGAAAATCGTTTTCTATTTTCTTTTAAAGGTTCACCTGATAAGGTCGCAGTCGAACTTTGAACATTGATGAAGTGAGGCGGTCTTCCCGTCAGTTTCACTGAAATTAATGAAGGAATTGGAATCAATTCTTTGAAATCAAGCTGATGCGGTTAGTCTTAAGTTCATTCAAACAAGTCCATTGTACGGACGAACCTTGAACATCGAAGTAAAACAGCCGCTTGGCCCGGAACATAATTTATATATAAACCTTTTGGAAAGTAAGGCGCCTTCTTAAAACAAAACATTGACGAAATGGGCAGTCTCTGCATTATTTTATATGTTCAAATTGTGAAAAGTTAAAGTAGCTTAAGGTTTAGCTGAACATTGTTAAGATAACAGACGCACCCAATATTTAACATCGTAAGCTATCATGCAGCTCAGTCACGTAGCTAAGGAATATATATCGAAATACCAAGACCAATATCTAATGACCAGAACGATAGAAATACATTTGTGAGAGCCAATGGAACGTTCATAATGACCACTTGGCTGGCTTTATTGTTTGTCAAATGAATAAGGAGCCATTGTCTAGCAGGTGACTTGCTGACTCTCTACCAAACATACGCTTTATACATTGATGAAGCTGGGCGTTCATTAAAAGTTTTATTTGAATGTTTAAGTTCAATATGTACTAGGGAAAGTTTTGAAATTCTTTCAGAATGAAGCTCACAAATAGTAATAGTTAATAATAATGCAGACAAAGCTAAAGCATTTGCACAAGCTTCGTCTGTCGATCTCAACTTGTGAAACTTAAGTAAGTGAAAAGACACTCGATGAATTGTAAATAAGTTTTTAATGTTAAACGTTAATTTAATTACATTAGAACTAGATGTACAGAAGTAGTTATTTTTGTTGTTAAAGAGAGTGAAATTAATTGAGGCGCACTCTTAATGAAGGACATTGATGAATATGGGCGGTCTTTGCAAAATGATGTCACGTTTAAATTGACAAATTTAAAACCATTGCGGTTTAGTTTACATCGAAACAAACATATTATTCGAGATAAAAACAAAAGAATAGAGCTTCAAACATTGATGAAGTCAGCGGGCTTTGCTGTCAGTTTCACTTGAATACATGAAAGAATAATTCTCAGTTTCTCAGGAATCAAGTTGGGAATACATAATGTGACTTTTATTTCTTAAGTTTCTTTTTAAGATTATTCTCAGTCAGACTAATTGATGAGGACGCGTTACGCTATCACGACATTTCTGCACAAATAATCGCACTTGTGCTTGAACCCCAATCATTGATGAAGTTGGGAGGTCTCTGCCGACATGAGTAGGTTCTCCAATAAACCAGAACAACCATCGCATAAATCCTCTGAACATTAGAAACGGAGAACAATGGCAACGGATCGCATAGATTCATATCGACATAAGCATCGAGCGAAGATCTCTTTTCATCTCCAGTTTCAGTTGAGGCGCACTCGTAATGAAGTACAATGTCGAACATGTGCGGTCTGTGCAGAATGTTTTCACGTTTGAATTGTAAAAAGTTAAAGTCCGTTGTTAAGATGAACCGGACTTGATTGAAATTGATTTTCTTTTATCGGGAGCAAAACTGGAATAATCTGGAAACTTTAATTTTTATTGCGCTTTCTTTTGAAATGCCTTAAAATACTAAAGTGTACTTTACACATTCTAGTCTAAAATGACATATTAATGTGAAATAAATAAACCTTTTGTACTAAAAATAAGATAACACAGAACATCTCCAGCATCAGTTGAGGCGCACTCTTAATGAAGTACACTGATGAGGATGGGCGGTCTGTGCAGAGTAGTTTTACGTTTACATGTTACTTTGGTTACATTAGGACTATACCGATGGATTGTATTTGTTTAAGAAGATGATACGCAATCAAACCTACTGACTTTTACCCGTATAGTAAATGCAGTGGAAGGCGTTCTCAATACGATACAACTGAACGGTAGCAATAACCAGAAGCAAGCCGCATTCTTCGAAACAAAACACATTAGGATGGGCGGTCTTTTAGAAGTATTTGAAGACCTTTAAGAATGTTGCTCGTAAGTAGTAATAGTTTAGAATAATGCGGGCATAGCCCAAGCATTTAGACAAGCTTCTGAAGAAAAGCTTTAGAGTAATGGTTTAGTTCATTAAAGAACAATCCGCTATGCGTTAGGTATAGAGATAGACAAGCTATCATGAGGCGCAGTCATGAAGCTCAGAAAGTCATATCTTAATACCTAATTACTAGAACTTTGAAAATACATTAAAGAGCAAACACCCGAGCTCAAGTGCGTGGATTATAGTTACACTCAGAAGCATGCTTAAACGATAAACATTGACGAAATGGGCGACCTCTGCTGCATTTATAAGTTTAAACTGTAAAAATTTAAGTACCTTAAGGTTTAGCTGAACATTTTTTAATAATAAACCCACAAGACAACTTGTAGCGACCTGTTGGGCAGTAGCGACCCCACGGACTTGATCTGCCGTGAGAAGTCTTGTTCCTCGTCTCCCCCTTACGAGGAACAGAGCTCCCACCTTTCTCTTGCCTTCATTGGGCAGATTCAGTGGAATTTCAAATTGAAATAAAATATCCGCCGAGCATTACGTATAGCGATAGACAAGCTATCATGAGGCTTAGTCATGTAGCTCAAAAAGTCATATCTTAACACATAACGACCAGGGCGGTGGAAATACGTTTTAAGAGTAAAACCCGAGAGAGGTGTCTCAAGTAAAGTCTCTCCAGAACATATGCAATACCAGCTGAGGCGCTCTCTCGCAAAACATCAGGGTCATTGCAGAATGTTTCGATGAAAATCGTTTTCTATTTTCTTTTGAAAGGTTCACCTGATAAGGTCACAGTCGAACTTTGAACATTGATGAAGTGAGGCGGTCTTCCCGTCAGTTTCACTGAAATTAATGAAGGAATTGGAATCAATTCTTTGAAATCAAGCTGATGCGGTTAGTTTTGAGTTCATTCAAACAAGTCCATTGTACGGACGAACCTTGAACATCGAAGTAAAACAGCCGCTTGGCCCGGAACATAATTTATATATAAACCATTTAGAAAGTAAGGCGCCTTCTTAAAACAAAACATTGACGAAATGGGCAGTCTCTGCATTATTTTATATGTTCAAATTGTGAAAAGTTAAAGTAGCTTAAGGTTAAGCTGAACATTGTTAAGATAACAGTCGCACCCAATATTTAACATCGTAAGCTATCATGCAGCTCAGTCACGTAGCTAAGGAATAAATATCGAAATACCAAGACCAATATCTAATGACCAGAACGATAGAAATACATTTGTGAGAGCCAATGGAACGTTCATAATGACCACTTGGCTGGCTTTATTGTTTGTAAAATGAATAAGGAGCCATTGTCTAGCAGGTGACTTGCTGACTCCCTACCCAACATACGCTTTATACATTGATGAAGCTGGGCGTTCATTAAAAGTTTTATTTGAATGTTTAAGTTCAATATGTACTAGGGAAAGTTTTGAAATTCTTTCAGAATGAAGCTCACAAATAGTAATAGTTAATAATAATGCAGACAAAGCTAAAGCATTTGCACAAGCTTCGTCTGTCGATCTCAACTTGTGAAACTTAAGTAAGTGAAAAGACACTCGATGAATTGTAAATAAGTTTTTAATGTTAAACGTTAATTTAATTACATTAGAACTAGATGTACAGAAGTAGTTATTTTTGTTGTTAAAGAGAGTGAAATTAATTGAGGCGCACTCTTAATGAAGGACATTGATGAATATGGGCGGTCTTTGCAAAATGATGTCACGTTTAAATTGACAAATTTAAAACCATTGCGGTTTAGTTTACATCGAAACAAATATATTATTCGAGATAAAAACAAAAGAATAGAGCTTCAAACATTGATGAAGTCAGCGGGCTTTGCTGTCACTTTCACTCGAATACATGAAAGAATAATTCTCAGTTTCTCAGGAATCAAGTTGGGAATACATAATATGTGACTTTTATTTCTTAAGTTTCTTTTTAAGATTATTCTCAGTCAGACTAATTGATGAGGACGCGTTACGCTATCACGACATTTCTGCACAAATAATCGCACTTGTGCTTGAACCCCAATCATTGATGAAGTTGGGAGGTCTCTGCCGACACGAGTAGGTTCTCCAATAAACCAGAACAACCATCGCATAAATCCTCTGAACATTAGAAACGGAGAACAATGGCAACGGATCGCATAGATTCATATCGACATAAGCATCGAGCGAAGATCTCTTTTCATCTCCAGTTTCAGTTGAGGCGCACTCGTAATGAAGTACAATGTCGAACATGTGCGGTCTGTGCAGAATGTTTTCACGTTTGAATTGTAAAAAGTTAAAGTCCGTTGTTAAGATGAACCGGACTTGATTGAAATTGATTTTCTTTTATCGGGAGCAAAACTAGAATAATCTGGAAACCTTAATTTTTATTGCGCTTTCTTTTGAAATGCCTTAAAATACTAAAGTGTACTTTACACATTCTAGTCTAAAATGACATATTAATGTGAAATAAATAATCCGCTTGTAATTAAATAAGATAACACAGAACATCTCCAGCATCAGTTGTGGCGCACTTTTAATGAAGTACACTGATGAGGATGGGCGGTCTGTGCAGAGTAGTTTTACGTTTACATGTTACTTTGGTTACATTAGGACTATACCGATGGATTGTATTTGTTTAAGAAGATGATACGCAATCAAACCTACTGACATTTACCCGTATAGTAAATGCAGTGGAAGGCGTTCTCAATACGATACAACTGAACGGTAGCAATAACCAGAAGCAAGCCGCATTCTTCGAAACAAAACACATTAGGATGGGCGGTCTTTTAGAAGTATTTGAAGACCTTTAAGAATGTTGCTCATAAGTAGTAATAGTTTAGAATAAAGCGGGCATAGCCCAAGCATTTAGACAAGCTTCTGAAGAAAAGCTTAAGAGTAATGGTTTAGTTTATCAAAGAACAATCCGCTATGCGTTAGGTATAGAGATAGACAAGCTATCATGAGGCGCAGTCATGTAGCTCAGAAAGTCATATCTTAATACCTAATTAGTAGAACTTTGAAAATACATTAAAGGGCAAACACCCGAGCTCAAGTGCGTGGATTATAGTTACACTCAGAAGCATGCTTAAAACGATAAACATTGACGAAATGGGCGACCTCTGCTGCATTTATAAGAATAAACTGTAAAAATTTAAGTACCTTAAGGTTCAGCTGAACATTTTTTAATAATAAACCCACAAGACAACTTGTGGCGACCTGTTGGGCAGTAGCGACCCCACGGACTTGATCTGCCGTGAGAAGTCTTGTTCCTCGTCTCCCCCTTACGAGGAACAGAGCTCCCACCTCTCTCTTGCCTTCATTGGCCAGATTCAGTGGAATTTCAAATTGAAATAAAATATCCGCCGAGCATTACGTATAGCGATAGACAAGCTATCATGATGCTTAGTCATGTAGCTCAAAAAGTCATATCTTAACACATAACGACCAGGGCGGTGGAAATACGTTTTAAGAGTAAAACCCGAGAGAGGTGTCTCAAGTAAAGTCTCTCCAGAACATATGCAATACCAGCTGAGGCGATCTCTCACAAAACAACAGGGTCATTGCAGAATGTTTCGATGAAAATCGTTTTCTATTTTCTTTTGATAGGTTCACCTGATAAGGTCACAGTCGAACTTTGAACATTGATGAAGTGAGGCGGTCTTCCCGTCAGTTTCACTGAAATTAATGAAGGAATTGGAATCAATTCTTTGAAATCAAGCTGATGCGGTTAGTCTTAAGTTCATTCAAACAAGTCCATTGTAAGGACGAACCTTGAACATCGAAGGAAAACAGCCGCTGGGCAATAAACGTAAACATAAACCACATAGAAAGTAAGGCGCCTTCTTAAAACAAAACATTGATGAAATGGGCAGTCTCTGCATTATTTTATATGTTCAAATTGTGAAAATTCAAAGCCCTTTGAGGTTTGGCTGAATATTGTTTAAGATAAAAGTCTCAAATATTTATCATTGTACAATTATAACATCGCACCCATACTATTTGTTGACACCGATAACCGGACTGCCTAACATTAGGACCAGATCGATGGAAATTGATTTTTATTTGTAAAGAGAGTAGAACTTGAATAAGTTGGAGGTGTTAAATAATACGCAAGCACACCTACAGCAGTAGATACAGGAGCCAGTATTAACTACACGTATTTTAGAAATATTGTTTTAAATCGTCTAGAAAATATTAAAACATATGTTCTAGTCGAAGACGAATCAATCAATATTTTCATGTAAAACATGACCCACAGTCGATCTTAATACATAGATGAAGTCAGCGGGCTTTGCTGTCAGTGTCACTCTAATGTATATAAGAATATCAATTCCTCGGGAATCAAGTGGGGAATACATATCTAGCCGAATCAAGATGATGCGGTTAACGCAACGTTTATCGTAGATTGAGTAGATATTCGTTAAGCATATAGCAATACACAACCTCAACCTTGAGGAAATATGCACTATAGTTGTGTTCATAGAAGAACAACCTGCTATGCATTAAGTACTGAGATAGACGAGCTATCATGAGGCATAAAGCTCAGGAATCGAATCGAATCAAATCGCTGCAATGTATGACATATTAAAGCAAGGCGCATTAAAAAAAACATTGGCAAAATGGGCGGTCAAACTTTAAGAAGTCAAGTATCTTCAGATTCAGTTGAATACTGTTTAAGATAAAAGTCTTACCAAAAGTTGCCCTCGAAATGAGAAGATTTACATCCGGGACAACTCCAGTATCAGTTGAGGCGCACTCTTAATGAAGTACACGATACGTTTAAATGGTAAAAAGTTAAAGCCCCTTGAGGTTTATCTGAATATTGTTTCAGGTAAAAGTTGCAAATATTCAGCTGGTTAGAAATATCTACTGGACTCAAAATGATGCGGTTAGAGTAAAGTGAACTCAAACAAGTCTACCATAGGACCGAAATTTGAACATTGAAATAAAATATCCAGCGAACATTATTTAAAGCGATAGACAAGCTATCATGAGGTTCAGTCATGTAGCTCAAAAAGTCATATTTTAACACATTTAGCTAAACCCGAGAGAGGTGTCTCAAGTAATCTCTCTCCAGAACATATGCAATACCAGCTGAGGCGCTCTCTCACAACACAACAGGGTACGAACACGATTAAAATGTTTATAATGTAAAAAGTAAATCAAGTTCTACAAGGACTAAGGTAGATCGCGATGGAGAACAACGCTAATGATGTTTATTTTGGAACTTCGAACTATAAACATTGATGAAGTCAGCAGGCTTTGCTGTCAGTTGCGGTTAAAGTGACGTGTATCGTAGATCAAGTAAATATTCGTTAAGTATTTAGATAGACAACGTGTTACGGTTGTCAGTCACGCTGACTGATGAGATCGTGATGCGCTATCATGTATCTCTGGTGCAATAAGGAGGCTCATCATTGATGAAGTTTGGCGGTCTTTGAAATAGAAATGGAAATATCTACGTCAATCAAGTTCATGAGTAGACTGCTGGATCGAAACTTTAACATGTAAATGTTAACCATACTTGCGTACAGCGGACAATCGGCTACGCATTAAGTATAGAGATAGACAAGCTATCATGAGGCGCAGTCATGAAGCTCAGAAAGTCATATCTTAATACCTAATTACTAGAATATTGAAAATACATTTTAAGAGCAGACGCCCCAGACACGTTAATTATGTAATAATTAAAGGACAGAAGGCATCACATTCGGAACAGAGATAGACAAGCTGTGACGAGGGTCGGTCATGCAGCTCAGAAAGTCATATCTTAATACGAAATGATAAGAACGGTGCAAATACATTTTAAGAGCTAGCACCCGAGACACGTGGCTCAACCATGTGCACATTCCTTTACAAAATAGTTTAACGGAGTATAATAAAAAAATATTGACGAAGATGGGCGGTCTTTGCAAATTGTTATGACATTTAAATTGAAAAAAGTTTAAACTCTCTTAGGCATAAAGACTTCAATTACTCTTATTGCAAGAAATTCTGAAAAGAATAGAGCTTCAAACATTGATGAAGTCAGCGGGCTTTGCTGTCAGTTTCACTCGAATACATGAAAGAATAATTCTCAATTCCTCAGGAATCAAGTTGGGAATACATAATATGTGACTTTTATGGACTTTTAATTCTAAAGTTTCTTTTATCATTATTCTCATACTAATTGATGAGGACGCGTTACGCTATCACGACATTTCTGGACAAATAATTGCACTTGTGCTTGAACCCCAATCATTGATGAAGTTGGGAGGTCTCTGCCGACACGCGTAGGTTCTCCAGTAAACCAGAATAACCATCGCATAAATCCTCTGTTCATTAGATACGGAGAACAATGGCCACAGATCGCATTGATCCCTATACAAATAAGCATTGAAAGGAGATCATGAATTCTTTTTATCTCCGTAAGGAGATAAAATCATGATCTCCCATTCTCATCAATATCCTTATTGGGACATTATTAGGACATTATACATAGACATTATACATTATACATAGACATTATAGGACATTATTGAAAATGGGCAGTTTTGCTGAATTCCTTGACGTTTAAATAGTAAAAAGTTTAAGTACCTTAAGGTTTAGTTGAATATTGTTTAATAATAAACCCACAGGCCAGCTTGTGGCGACCTGTTGGGCAGTAGCGACCCCACGGACTTGATCTGCCGTGAGCAGTCTTGTTCCTCATCTCTGACTTGCCTTGACTGGCTGCCAGTTGCGAATCTTACAGTTACAACATAATCTCCTTCCAGAACATCTCCAGTATCCGTTGAGGCGCACTCTTGATGGAGTACATTGATGAAGATGGGTCTGTGCACAATATTTTCACGATTTAATTGAAAAAAGTTAAAAATCTCTTAAGGTTCAGCTTTTGTCACAAATATATCGATATCCATAAGATAAGATATCTACTTGGAAATGTCTACCCGTAAAGGGACCGGAACAAGAAGATATTCATAATATCTAGAATAAGTTGCGTAAAACTATTCGATTCGACAAAGCGACAGTGTCATTAATTATAGATTAAGTGGGACGGTCTTTGCCGCCTCTTTTAAACATTAAAGTCATTATCGTCACGTACCAACGTCATGTAACATACATTCGTCTCACAAACATATTCCGCGACGAATTTGCGCGCTCTATGCTGTTACTTAAAACTACTGCTAGCACTTTTGTAACAGCTCACACATTGTTGTGACCTATGTATGTGTACAAATGAAGACCATTGAGTGAATGACTTGTGGTCTCATTCAACCTGCTGACATTTACCCGTATATTAAATGCGAGTGGAAGGCGTCCTCAATATGATACAACTGAACGGTAGCAATAACCAGAAGCAAGCCGCATTCTTCGAAACAAAACACATTGACGAAGATGGGCGGTCTTTTAGAAGTATTTTTAACTTCGTTAAATAAATACTTTTGGAATTTATTAAAACTTTATAAATTTTGCTCATAATTAGGAATAGTTTAGGATAATGCGGATAAAGACGAATCATTGCGACAAGCGTCTTCCGTCGACCTCATCCTTCGAAACTTGAGCACAGAAATATAAAATACGTGTTCATTAAAAGATGAAGACTGGTTAGATTTAGATGAAAGACAAGCTATCATAAGGCGCAGTCGTGTTGCTTAGAAAGTCATACGCGTGAAAACCATATGGAGGAAAACCATATTATCTTGAATGACCAGAGGAGTGATAATGTTAGAATAATGGTGAAAACATATTCTCCTTCCAGAACATCTACAGTATCAGTTGAGGCGCACTTTTAACGCATTGTCGAACATGTGCGGTCTGTGCAGAATGTTTTCACGTTTGAAATATAAAAAGTCCCTTGAGGTTCTTTAAGATGAAAGTCTTAAATTTTAATTCCAACAACCGGACTGTCTAACATTAGGACTAGCTCGATGGAAATTAATTTTCTTTTATTGAGAGCAAAACTGGAATAATCTGGAAAAAGTACATAATAAGCATAATGTGCATATGTCACCAAACCATAATTTTTATTGCGCTTTCTTTCAAATTGCCTTAAAATACTAAAGTAAAGTAAATTTTATAGTCAAAAATGACATATTAATGTGTGACGAGTTTCCACTAGTTACTAAAAATAAGATAATACAGAACATCTCCAGTATCAGTTGAGGCGCACTCTTAGTGAAGTACATTGATGAAGATGAACGGTCTTTTAAAAGTATTTCAATTTTATAGTTAAACAGATGCTTCTGGAAAATTTTCAGAACTTTCAGAATGTTGCTCATAAGTAGTAATAGTTTAGAATAATGCGGACATAGCCAAAGCATTAAAATTTATATTAGCTTCTGAAGAAAAGCTTTTGAGTAATGGTTTGGTTTATTAAAGAACAATCCGCTATGCGTTAGGTATAGAGATAGACAAGCTATCATGAGGTGCAGTCATGAAGCTCAGAAAGTCATATCTAAATACCAAATTACTAGAACTGTGTAAATACATTTTATGGGCAAGACACGTGGCCCAAGCGCGTCGTATTCTTGACAGTAATGACAAAATACAAGGCACTCTTAAAAAAAACGTTGATGAAATGGGCGACCTCTGCTGCACTTCTCCTCTGTTTAAGATAAAAGTCTTCACAGCCTAAATACCGAAATGAGAAAATTTATTTCCAGAACATCTCCAGTATCAGTTGAGGCGCACTCTTAATGAAATACATTGATGACATTTATTACATGGGACTAAAAACATAACTGGCGAAATGTGGGTGTACCAATGGTTACACCTCTGCCTAACCCTTGGGGATTGCAGGCGTGATGTTATGTTATTGATGAACATGTGCGGTCTGTGCAGAATGTTTTCGCATTTAAAACGTGAAAAGTAAAGGCAATGCATTGTTACAAGCTTTACCCGCGAAGCTCAACTTTCGAAACTTGAGCATTTCAATATGAACTATGGTTTTGTTCATTAAAGAACAATCCGCTATGCGTTAGGTATACAGATAGACAAGCTATCATGAGGCGCAGTCATGTAGCTCAGAAAGTCATATCTAAATACCAAATTACTAGAACTTTGAAAATACATTTTAATAGCAAACACCCGAGACACGTGACTCAAGCGCTTGGACATCTCTAGTATCAGTTGAGGCGCACTCTTGATGGAGTACATTGATGAAGATGGGCGGTCTGTACAGAATGGTTATACGTTTCAAATGTACAACTTTAATTGAGCTACATTGGAACCATGCCAATGGATTTTGTTTATGAAAGGTTTGAATGAGCTGGAAATATTTAATGTCACGCAATCAAACCTAGACCCGTGTTCTTTTAAAATGCGAATTGATGAAGCTGCGCGTTAATTGCGACTTGTCACAACTTCAAGTCCTTTGAGAACTTTGCTCATAAATAGTAATAGTGTAGAATAATGCGGATCAAGACAATGTATTATTACACGCGTTTCCCGTCGAGCGGGAACTTTTGCACAATTGTTTTTTTTGGAGAAAGAAATAGAATAACTAACATAATAAATAAGATATATAAGACCTATATCGATAGAATTTGTTGTTTTCCCGTCGTTGAAACTTGAATAAACTGGAAATTTCAAATTCTCAGAAAAATTAACATTGATAAAATGGGCGACCTCTGCTGCATTTTATACGTTTAATTGTAAAAAGTACCCTCATCTGAGCACTTGAGTGTATTAACTAGGATACAGGTTTATTCCTAGTTCAGGTAGAACCCTGACATAGTTTACCTTTAGTGTTTTTGCTCTAATTTCAAATATTTTTGTAAATCAATTATTTCAAAAAACAATTTCAATTTCAGTCTGACTATTGTTTAAGATAAAAGTCTCAAATATTTATCATTGTACAATTATAACATCGCACCCATACTATTTGTTGACACCGATAACCGGACTGCCTAACATTAGGACTACAGCGATGGAAATTGATTTTTATTTTTAATGAGAGAAGAACTTGAATAAACTGGATATACACTCCAATCTCCTGGAGATAGACCCGTGTGTTTAAATACGAGTTCGCTTATAGTTGAACATTACATGTGAAAGATTACGATCACAAATAGCTTTAAGCTAACAATAGAACTATGATGATGAACTATGATGACATTGATGAAGTCAGCGGGCTTTGCTGTCAGTTTCACTCGAATACATGAAAGAATAATTCTCAATTCCTCAGGAATTAAGTTGGGAATACATAATAATATGTGACTATTATGGACAATTTTTTTTCTTAAGTTTCTTTTAATAATTATTCTCAGTCATGCTTATTGCTGAGGACGCGTTACGCTATCGCGAAATTTCTGGACAAATGCATGGTTTCACTTGTGTTTGAAACTCTGACACTAGGGTGTGTGGGTGGGGTCGTAAGACCTTACTGCCCACACGACAAAGAAAGAAGACTTGTGTTTGAACCCCAATCATTGATGAAGTTGGGAGGTCTCTGCCGACACGAGTAGGTTCTCCAATGAACCAGAACCTTGACTGGACTGAAACTATTATTGAGTTTTAAAGCTTAATAGAACATACGAATATTTAGAAATCCTTCGAGCAATAAGCTCATACGTAGGAATAGTTTAGAATAATGTGGATAAAGTCAAAGCATGTTAACAAGCTTCATCTGTCAAGCTCAACGTTCAAAACTTGAGCATGAGAATATGAACTATGTGTTCATTAACAGACAATAGGAAACGCTTTAAGCATAAAGATAGACAACCTATCAAGACACTCAGTTGTGTTGATGCGTGAAAACCACATGGAAGAAATGACCACAGGAGTGTTGAAGAGTGGTGAAGTTAGAATAATGATGAACACATATTCCCCTTCCAGAACATCTCCAGTATCAGTTGAGGCGCACTCTTTATGAAGAACATTGACAAACATTGTGAATTTGCCACCAAGATTGGCTATGCATTAAGTATAGAGATAGACAAGCTATCATGAGGAGCAGTCATGAAGCTCAGAAAGTCATATCTAAATACCAAATTACTAGAACTTTGAAAATACATTTTAAGAGCAAACACCCGAGACACGTGACTCAAGCGCTTGGATGATAGTAAGCTTCACAAGTATAGCGAATGCTTAAAACGATAAACATTGACGAAATGGGCGTCCTCTGCTGCATTTATATGTTTAAACTGTAAAAATTTAAGAATCTTAAGGTTAAGCTGAATATTGTTGAATAATAAACACACAGGACAACTTGTGTTGACCTGTTGGGCAGTAGCGACCCCACGGACTTGATCCGCCGTGAGAAGTCTCTGGCTTGCCTTTACTGGCTGGCTGAAGTGAACCCTGACGAGGAACAGAGCTCCCACCTCTCTCATGCCTTCATTAGCCGGATTGAACCCGGATGGATCCCCGAATTGAAATAAAATATCCGCCGAGCATTACGTATAGCGATAGACAAGCTATCATGAGGCTTGGTCATGTAGCTCAAAAAGTCATATCTTAATACGAAATTACCGGAACGGCGGGAATACGTTTCAAGAGTAAAACCCGAGACACGTGGCTCAAGTAATGCCTCTCCAGAACATATGCACTACCAGCTGAGGCGCTCTCTCACAAAACAACAGGGTCATTGCAGAATGTTTATAACACAAATTTATGGTACTGCTCATATTATCGTTGTTAAAGAGAGTGAAGTGTTAAAGAGAGTGAGTGTTAAAGAAAATGAAATCAGTTGAGGCGCACTCCTAATGAAGGGCATTGATGAATATGGGGCGGTCTGTACAGAATATATTATACGTTTAAATGGTCAAAGTTAGTTTTTACCGTTAGGAGCATTTCGATGAAAATTGTTTGTTCGTTTTTAAAGATATTGAAACTTGAATTAACTGGAAATATTGAATAATACACACCTACCTACTTGAGATAAACCCGAGTGTGTAATGCGACTTTTCTTGAAGTCTTAAATAACATTTACTGAAACACATTCTGCAATCGTTTCCCGTCGAGCGGGAACTTTTGCGATGTGAGTAAAGTAACACACATCCGATGAACTGCAGAATTGTTTTTTGCAGAATGCAATAAAAGTTTAAACTACAAAATCTAATTTAGTTACATTAGAACTAGAGCGATGGAAATTGTATTTTTCGTTGTTAGAGTGAAACTTGAATAAACTGGAAAAATAGTATTCTGTTACCTCCTCGAGATAAACCCGTGTGTTTTTTCTTAGAGTCGAAAATAGCATTTATACAACCCTAGACCGCGGCGAGAGAACCTTTGAGCTAGCAATTCGAACATTGATGAAGTCAGCAGGCTTTGCTGTCAGTTTCACTCGAATACATGAAAGAATAATTCTCAATTCTTCAGGAATCGAGTTGGAAAGATCTACCCAGATCAAGTTGTTGCGGTCGATGTAACGTTTATCGCAGAACAAGTAAATGTTCGTTAAGCAAGCTATCATGATACTTAGTCGTGCAGCTCAGAAAGTCATATCTCAATAAGAAATAATCTGAACAGTGGAAATACGCGCATACCACGGCTCAGAGTATAATGAAGCAAGGAGATTTATACGCAGAAAACATTCATGAAGATGGGCGGTCCCTACAGACATCTTTACTTTTAAATTGTAAAAAGTTAAAGCCCTTTGAGGTTTGGCTGAATATTGTTTAAGATTAAAGTCTCAAATATTTATCATTGTACAATTATAACATCGCACCCACGGCACCCATACTATTTGTTGACACCGATAACCGGACTGCCTAACATTAGGACTAGATCGATGGAAACTGATTTTATTTGTAAAGAGAGAGTAGAACTTGAATAAACTGGAAATAAACTCCAATCTTCTGGAGATAGACCCGTGTGTTTAAATACGAGTTCGCTTATAGTTGAAGATTACCTATCTTTCCTAGCTATTTCAGAAAGCTTTATGCTAACAATAGAACTATGAACATTGATGAAGTCAGCAGGCTTTGCTGTCAGTATCACTTGAATACGTGAAAAAAAAAACTACAAATGCCTTTGAAATTAAGTCGAAAATATTATCCGAATCAAGTGGATGCGGTTAGTGTACAGTGGACACAAATAAGTCCACTGCTGGACCGACACTTGAACATGGAAATATTGAAAACATGACAAGTAATAATACATTTAATATTTTGTTACAGAACGCGAGAACTATATTTTATAAGACAACCGAAGAGCCATCTTCTTACCATTGATGAAGCTGGGTGATCTTCAGAAGTGTTATTGAGTTTTAAAGTTTAATGGGTAAATCTTTGAGAGGAAATCCTTTGAGCAATAAGCTCATACGTAGGAATAGTTTAGAATAATGTGGATAAAGTAGAAGCATGTTAACAAGCTTCATCTGTCAAGCTCAACGATCAAAACTTGAGCATTTAAATATGAATAATGGTTTTGTTCATAACAGAAAAATCCGTTATATATATGAACTAAGTGTTCAATAACAGACAATAGGAAACGCTTTAAGCATAAAGATAGACAAGCTATCAAGAGGCTCAGTTGTGTTGTATAGAAAGGCATATGCGTGAAAACCATATGGAGGAAATGACCACAGGGTTTATATCGAGAGAATAACCACGAAAACATATTCTCCTTCCAGAATATCTACAGTATCAGTTGAGGCGCACTCTTGATGGAGTACATTGACAAACATTGTGAATTTGGCACCAAGATAATTGGGTATGCATTAAGTATAGAGAGAGACAAGCTATCGTGACGCTGAGTCAGGTAGCCCAGGAAGACTTATCAACAAATGTAAGACATATGCTTACATGCACGCACTCTTAATGAAGTACATTGATGAGGATGGCCGGTTTTACGTTGAAAGTGTAAACGTTAAGTCTTTTAAAAGTATTTTTAACTTTAAAGTTAAACAGATACTTCTGGAAAATTTTCAGAACTTTAAGAATTTTGCTCATAATTAGGAATAGTTAAGAATAATGCGGACAAAGCCGAAGCATTTATACAAGCTTCTGAAGAAAAGCTTTTGAGTAATGGTTTAGTTTATTAAAGAACAATCCGTTATGCGTTAGGTATACAGATAGTCAAGCTATCATGAGGCGCAGTCATGTAGCTCAGAAAGTCATATCTTAATACGAAGTAACCGAAACGGCGAAAAAATATTTTATGAGAAAACATGGCGGGGGTTACGCAAGATGCTATACATTCTAAGTGTCGGATCCGCCTAGCCAGGACAGAGAAAGTCTCCTTCCAGACAGAGGAGTAAAAAGTCCACCTATTCAGTTCAGACGCACTCTTGATGAAGTACATTGATGAAGATGCACGGTCTTGCAGTTGCTTTACGTTTAAATTGTAAAAAGTTAGAAGACAACTTGTCCGGTCTTATAGTTAGTAAGATGAACACGGAGCCATTGTCGTGCAGGTGACCTTCTGACTCACTACCCAACATACTCTTTTCAATATTGATGAAGCTGGGTACTCTCAGCGAAGTATTAAAGTTTTAGAGTTAAATAAGTAGTTAAGATAATTTTTAACGTTCTTTGAATAATGCGAATAAAGGCAATGCATTGTTACAAGCTTTACCCGCGAAGCTCAACTTTTAAAACTTGATCATTTAAATATGAACTATGGTTTTGTTCATTAGAGAACCATCCGCTTTGCGTTAGGTATACAGATAGACAAGCTATCATGAGGCTTAGTCATGTAGCTCAGAAAGTCATATCTTAACGCCTAGTTACTAGGACTATGAAAATTCATTTTAAGAATTCAAACCGTGGTTCAGCCTGCTTGGAAAAATAAGTGAAAGAATGGAAAAACACGTTGCTAATATTGCAACCGTGTGTCCTTCCAGAACATCTCCAGTATCAGTTGAGGCGCACTCTTGATGGAGTACATTGATGAAGATGGGCGGTCTGTACAGAATGGTTTTACGTTTCAAATGTAAAACTTTAATTCAGTTACATTGGAACCATGCCAATGGGTTTAAACCAATTATGAAGCTGGGAGTTTTCTTTGAATTTTTAAGATAATGTACTGGAAAAATATGAATTTCTACAGAATGTAGCTCACAAATAGTAATAGTTGAGAATAATGTGGACAAAGCTGAAGCATTTGTACAAGCTTCATCTGTCGATCTCAACGATGTGACGTGTAAACCTAAGGATGAATTGTAATAAATCGCCTTAAGAGGCAATAATATAATGCTAAGGCATTATTCTCAGTCATGCTAATTGATGAGGACGTGTTACGCCTATCACGACATTTCTGGACAAATAATTGCACTTGTGCTTGAACCCCAATCATTGATGAAGTTGGGAGGTCTCTGCCGACACCCGTAGGTTCTCCAGTAAACCAGAACAACCATCGAATAAATCCTCTGAACATTAGATACGGAGATCAATGGCAACAGACCGCATTGATCATGATCTCTTTTCATCTCCAGTATTAATTGAGGAGCAATCTTAGAAGACCATTGATATAAGCATACGTAACTCCTCTTTAAATATAGAGATAGACAAGCTTTAACGAGGGTCAGTCATGTAGCTCAGGAAGTCATGGCAATGGAGACCATTAAAGAGTTAGGAGCATGAAAAATAATAAAAAAACTTTTTAAGAAAAAAATTAACCGACTGTAAAAAGGATTAATAGACTGCGTGCGTAGCGCAAAACTCAGATGTTCATGATTCAAACCATAAAGATAGACAAGCTATCAAGAGGCTCAGTTGTGTTGTATAGAAAGGCATATGCGTGAAAACCACATGGAGGAAATGACCACAGGGTTTACATCGAGAGAATAACCACGAAAACATATTCTCCTTCCAGAATATCTACAGTATCAGTTGAGGCGCACTCTTAATGAAGAACATTGACAAACATTGTGAATTTGGCTCCAAGATAATTGGCTATGCATTAAGTATAGAGATAGACAAGCAATCGTGACGCTGAGTCAGGTAGCCCAGGAAGTCTTATCAACAAATGTAAGACATATGCTTAGATGCACGCACTCTTAATGAAGTACATTGATGGGGATGGCCGGTTTTACGTTGAAAGTGTAAAACGTTAACTCAGTTATACTGGAACCATGCCAGTGGGTTTTAAACAATGATGAAGCTGGGCGTTCTTTGAAAGTTTTCTTTGAATGTTTAAGTTAATGTACTGGATAATGTTGAATTTCTACAGAATGTAGCTCACAAATAGTAATAGTTCAGAATAATGTGGACGAAAAGCTAAAGAATTTGTACAAGCTTCATCTGTCGATCTCAACTAGTGTATGAATGGATGTCTAACTTATGTATGACTTGATCGATTAATTGCCTCTTACCCCCCCCCCCCTCCTCTTACACCAGCAACTGAGGTGTAAAATGTAAAATTGAATTTATTTTGAAATTTGGAACTAGAAAGATGAAAATGTTTTTTTTATGCATGGCCGTAGTGTACATATATATTTTATAGTTATGAATAGTACGTACTTTTAACATTGATGAAGTCAGCGAGCTTTGCTGTCAGTTTCACTCGAATACATGAAAGAATAATTCTCAATTCCTCAGGAATCGAGTTGCGAATACATAAAATATGTGACTTTTATGGACTTTTTTTTCTTAAGTTTCTTTTTATCATTATTCTCATTCATACTAATTTATGAGGACTCATTAGATACGGAGAACAATGGCAACAGACCGCATTGATCATGATCTCTTTTCATCTCCAGTTTCAGTTGAGGCGCACTCTTAATGAAGTGTATTGTCGAACATGTGCGGTCTGTGCAGAATGTTTTCACGTTTGAATTGTAAAAAGTTAAAGTCCCTTCAGGGGGCCAACCACAAGCTCTTAAAACAATATTATTCTAATATTACTTTGCCTTCCACACTGTTGGATTTTCAACGCTCGGATCAGCGCCGAAAGTTGAAAATGCAACAACAGAAATTACAAAGTAATATTAAAATAATATTGTTATAAGAGATGGCGGTAGGCGCCCAGGTTCTTTATGATGAAGGTCTTAAATATTAATTTCCACAACCGGACTGTCTAACATTAGAACTAGCTCGATGGAAATTGATTTTTATTTTAATGAGAGTAGAAATTGAATAAATTGAAGGTATTGAATAATACGCAATCAATCCTACTGCAGTACAATACTACACGTATTTTAAATGCGAATATTCTTTAAGTCCTCCAGAACATTGATGGACATAATATGCAATCTTGGCATCATGTTTGTACGTTTAAAATGTAAAAGGTATGAGTACATTAGAGGACAATCCGCTATGCGTTGAGTACAAAGATAGACAAGCTATCATGGCGCTTAGTCATGTAGCTCAAAAAGTCATATCTTAATACGAAATTACCGGAACGGCGGGAATACGTTTCAAGAGTAGAACCCGAGACACGTGGCTCAAGTAATGCCTCTCCAGAACATATGCACTACCAGCTGAGGCGCTCTCTCACAAAACAACAGGGTCATTGCAGAATGTTTATAACACAAATTTGTGGTACTGCTCATATTATCGTTGTTAAAGAGAGTGAAGTGTTAAAGAGAGTGAGTGTTAAAGAAAATGAAATCAGTTGAGGCGCACTCCTAATGAAGGGCATTGATGAATATGGGGCGGTCTGTACAGAATATATTATACGTTTAAATGGTCAAAGTTAGTTTTTACCGTTAGGAGCATTTCGATGAAAATTGTTTGTTCGTTTTTAAAGATATTGAAACTTGAATTAACTGGAAATATTGAATAATACACACCTACCTACTTGAGATAAACCCGAGTGTGTAATGCGACTTTTCTTGAAGTCTTAAATAACATTTACTGAAACACATTCTACAATCGTTTCCCGTCGAGCGGGAACTTTTGCGATGTGAGTAAGGTAACACACATCCGACGAACTGCAGAATTTGATTTTTGCAGAATGCAATAAAAGTTTAAAATACTAAATATAACTTAGTTACATTAGAACTAGAGCGATGGAAATTGTAGTTTTATTTTTAATGAGAGTAGAACTTGAATAAACTGGATAAACACACCTATCTACTGGAGATAGACCCGTGTGTTTTTTTATTGGAAAATAGCATTTATACAACCCTAGACCGTGGCGAGAGAACCTATGAGCTAGCAATTCGAACATTGATGAAGTCAGCAGGCTTTGCTGTCAGTTTCACTCGAATACATTAAAGAATAATTCTCAATTCCTCAGGAATCGAGTTGGAAAGATCTACCCAGATCAAGTTGTTGCGTTCAATGTAACGTTTATCGCAGAACAAGTAAATGTTCGTTAAGCAAGCTATCATGATACTTAGTTACCACGGCTCAGAGTATAATGAAGCAAGGAGATTTATACGCAGAAAACATTCATTAAGATGGGCGGTCCCTACAGACATCTTTACTTTTAAATTGTAAAAAGTTAAAGCCCTTTGAGGTTTGGCTGAATATTGTTTAAGATTAAAGTCTCAAATATTTATCATTGTACAATTATAACATCGCACCCACGGCACCCATACTATTTGTTGACACCGATAACCGGACTGCCTAACATTAGGACTAGATCGATGGAAACTGATTTTATTTGTAAAGAGAGAGTAGAACTTGAATAAACTGGAAATACACTCCAATCTTCTGGAGATAGACCCGTGTGTTTAAATACGAGTTCGCTTATAGTTGAAGATTACCTATCTTTTTTAGCTATTTCAGAAAGCTTTATGCTAACAATAGAACTATGAACATTGATGAAGTCAGCAGGCTTTGCTGTCAGTATCACTTGAATACGTGAAAAAAAAAAACTACAAATGCCTTTGAAATTAAGTCGAAAATATTATCCGAATCAAGTGAACGCGGTTAGTGTATAGTGGACACAAATAAGTCCACTGCTGGACTGACACTTGAACATGGAAATATTGAAAACATAACAAGTAATAATACATTCAATATTTTGTTACAGAACGCGAGAACTATATTTATGAAAGCCAATGGAGCGTTCATAAAGACAAACGAAGAGCCATCGTCTTGCAGGTGACCTCCTGACTCCCTACCGAACATACTGTTCTTACCATTGATGAAGCTGGGTGATCTTCAGAAAGTGTTATTGAGTTTTAAAGTTTAATGGGTAAATCTTTGAGAGGAAATCCTCCGAGCAATAAGCTCATACGTAGGAACAGTTTAGAATAATGTGGATAAAGTAGAAGCATGTTAACAAGCTTCATCTGTCAAGCTCAACGTTCAAAACTTGAGCATGAGAATATGAACTGTGTGATCATTAAAAGACAACAGGAAACGCTTTAAGCATAAAGATAGACAAGCTATCAAGAGGCTCAGTTGTGTTGTATAGAAAGTCATCTGCCTTTAATCATCATGGAAGAAAATACCAGAGGAGTGACCAAGTTAGAATAATGGTGAAAACATATTCTCCTTCCAGAACATCTCCAGTATCAGTTGAGGCGCACTCTTTATGAAGAACATTGACAAACATTGTGAATTTAGCACCAAGATAATTTAGCTATGCATTAAGTATAGAGATAGACAAGCTATCGTGACGCTGAGTCAGGTAGCCCAGGAAGTCTTATCAACAAATGTAAGACATATGCTTACATGCACGCACTCTTAATGAAGAACATTGATGAGGATGGCCGGTTTTACGTTGAAAGTGTAAACGTTAAGTCTTTTAAAAAGTTTTTTTAACTTTAAAGTTAAACAGATACTTCTGGAAAATTTTCAGAACTTTAAGAATTTTGCTCATAATTAGGAAGAATAATGCGGACAAAGCCGAAGCATTTATACAAGCTTCTGAAGACAAGCTTTTGAGTTAAACAATCCGCTATGCGTTAGGTATACAGATAGACAAACTATCATGAGGCCCAGTCATGTAGCTCAGAAAGTCATATCTTAATACGAAGTAACCGAAACGGCGAGAAAATATTTTATGAGAAAACATGGCGGGGGTTACGCAAGATGCTATACATTTCAAGTGTCGGATCCGCCTAGCCAGGACAGAGAAAGTCTCCTTCCAGACAGAGGAGTAAAAAGTCCACCTATTCAGTTCAGACGCACTCTTGATGAAGTACATTGATGAAGATGCACGGTCTTGCAGTTGCTTTACGTTTAAATTGTAAAAAGTTAGAAGACAACTTGTCCGGTCTTATAGTTAGTAAGATGAACACGGAGCCATTGTCGTGCAGGTGACCTTCTGACTCACTACCCAACATACTCTTTTAAATATTGATGAAGCTGGGTACTCTCAGCAAGTATTTAAGTTTTAGAGTTAAATAAGTAGTTAGGATAATTTTAACGTTCTTTGAATAATGCGAATAAAGGCAATGCATTGTTACAAGCTTTACCCGCGAAGCTCTACTTTTAAAACTGATCCTTTAAATATGAATAATGGTTTTGTTCTTAACAGAACAATCCGTTATGCATTAGGTATAGAGATAGACAAGCTTTCATGAGGCGCAGTCATGAAGCTCAGAAAGTCATATCTTTAAACCGAAATACCAGAACTGTGGAAACACATATTAAGCGCAAACACCCGAGACACGTGGCTCAAGCACGTGGACTGTTGTGTTTCTAACACTAACGAAATGTGCGACCTCTGCTGCATTTTATACGTTTAAATTGTAAAATGTTCAAGTACCTAGCTTAAGGTATAGCCATACCTAGAATGTTTAAGTCTGAAATACTTCGCATTGTACATTTATAACACCGCACTAACGCTGTTCGTTGACTGCCTAAGATTAGGACTACATCGATGGAAATTGATTTTAATTTTGAATGAAAATATAACTTGAATAAACTGGATTTACTGAATAAAACACACAAGCTATGACGCTATGACGAGGATCAGTCAATGTAGCTCAGAAAGTCATATCTTGACACGTACTGATCGTAGAATAGTCCAAAAAGGCACAGAATACAAAAATTCAGAAAAGGCATTATAAAAAAAACCATTGATGAAGTGAGCGACCTCTGCTGAATTTTATACGTTTCAATTGTTTAAAAGTTAAAGCCTCTTGGGGATTCGGTGAATGTCGTTAAGACAAAAATATCTGATATTTTACATTTTAAATGAGAGTAAAACATGAATTTTAACTGGACATATTGAATAATAAACACCCATTTACTGGAGATAAACCCTTGTGTTTTTAAATACGAGTTCGCTTATAGTTGAAGATTGCATGCTATTTACTGCATTGTGATCACAGATAGCTATAAGCTACCAATAGAACTATGAACATTGATGAAGTCAGCGGGCTTAGCTGTCAGTATCACTTGAATACGTGAAAAAAAATTCTACAAATGCCTTTGAAATTAAGTCGGAAATATTATCCGAATCAAGTGGATGCGGTTAGTGTACAGTGGACACAAATAAGTCCACTGCTGGACCGACACTTGAACATGGAAATATTGAAAACATAACAAGTAATAATACATTCAATATTTCGTTACAGAACGCGAGAACTATATTTATTAAAGCCAATGGAGCGTTCATAAAGACAAACGAAGAGCCATCTTCTTGCAGGTGACCTCCTGACTCCCTACCGAACATACTCTTCTTACCATTGATGAAGCTGGGTGATCTTCAGAAAGTGTTATTGAGTTTAAGTTTAAATACGAATAAAGGCAATGCATTTTACATGCTATACTCGCGAAGCTCAACTTTTAAAACTTGATCATTTAAATATGAACTATGGTTTTGTCCATTAAAGAACAATCCGCTTTGCGTTAGGTATACAGATAGACAAGCTATCATGAGGCTTAGTCATGTAGCTCAGAAAGTCATATCTTAACGCCTAGTTACAGGGACTATGAAAATTCATTTTAAGAATTTAAAACGCGGTTCAGCCTGCTTGGAAAAATAAGTGAAAGAATGGAAAAACACGTTGCTAATATTATCTCCTTCCAGAACATCTCCAGTATCAGTTGAGGCGCACTCTTGATGGAGTGCATTGATGAAGATGGGCGGTCTGTGCAGAATGGTTTTACGTTTCAAATGTACAACTTTAATTCAGTTACATTGGAACCATGCCAATGGGTTTAAACCAATTATGAAGCTGGGAGTTTTCTTTGAATTTTTAAGATAATGTACTGGAAAAATATGAATTTCTACAGAATGTAGCTCACACATAGTAATAGTTGAGAATAATGTGAACAAAGCTGAAGCATTTGTACAAGCTTCATCTGTCGATCTCAACGATGTGACGTGTAAAATTAAGAGTGAATTGTAATAAATCGATCGATTAATTGACTTAAGAGGCAATAATATAATGCTAAGGCATTATTCTCAGTCATACTAATTGATGAGGACGTGTTACGCTATCACGACATTTCTGGACAAATAATTGCACTTGTGCTTGAACCCCAATCATTGATGAAGTTGGGAGGTCTCTGCCGACACGAGTAGGTTCTCCAATAAACCAGAACAACCATCGAATAAATCCTCTGAACATTAGAAACGGAGAACAACAGACCGCATTGATCATGATCTCTTTTCATCTCCAGTATTAGTTGAGAAGCAATCTTAGAAGACCATTGATATAAGCATACGTAACTCCTCTTTAAATATAGAGATAGACAAGCTTTAACGAGGGTCAGTCATGTAGCCCAGGAAGTCATGGCAATGGAGACCATTAAAGAGTTAGGAGCATGAAAAATAATAAAAAACTTTTTAAGAAAAAAAATAACCGACTGTAAAAAGGATTAATAGACTGCGTGTGTGACGCAAAATTCAGACGTACTCCTTTTTGTGAAGTCGGTAATAACATTGACAAAATGGACGGTCTCAGCAGCATTTTTACCTAAAAATTTAACAGTCAAGTATTTTAAGGTTTAGCTGAATATTGTCTAAGATAAAAGTCCCTACAAATATTTCACAAGAACAGAGGGACATCAGAACATCGCCAGTATCAGTTGAGGCGCACTCTTGAAATCCTCATCAATGAAGAACATTGATGAAGATAGGCGGTCTATGCTGAATGGTTTTACGTTTAAATGGTAAAAAGTTAAGTAAAGCCCCTTGAGATTTATCTGAATATTGTTTCAGGTAAAAGTCGCAAATATTCAGCTATTTGGAATTATCTTCTGGACTCAAGTTGATGCGGTTAGAATAAAGGGGACTCAATCAAGTCTACCATAGCACCGAAACTTGAACATAGAAATAAAATATCCGCCGAGCATTACGTATAGCGATAGACAAGCTATCATGAGGGTTAGTCATGTAGCTCAAAAAGTCATATCTTAATACGAAAT
This sequence comes from Hoplodrina ambigua, assembly GCA_949774945.1. Lineage (NCBI taxonomy): Eukaryota > Metazoa > Arthropoda > Insecta > Lepidoptera > Noctuidae > Hoplodrina > Hoplodrina ambigua. The sequence goes on from OX458991.1 coordinate 2,428,027, forward strand.
GACCAGAACGGTGGAAATATGTTTTGGAGCAAACACCCGAGACACGACGTTTTTTATTTACAGTGTTATCTATTTTTTAGATCTCCTTGTCAATTTTTAGACGATAAACATTGACACGGCCAGATTCATTTAAAAAAAAATGAGGCTGGTATAAATTTACGTTTTAAAGTGACCACAAAGGATTCTTTTTATTTTTAACTAGCCTATGTTACTCGGAACGATGCAAGGATTGTAACGATACCCCATACATCTAAATCAGTTCAGGCGTTTAAAAGTTATGGTGGAATAAAGAATCTCACATACATACATACATACATAAATACCTAAACCCTGAACACATAACACTCCTTTTTTGGGGCAGTCGTGTAATGACCAGAACGGTGGAAAATATGTTTTGGAGCAAACACCCGAGACACGTGGGTCAGCTATAAAAGTAGATTCCTGTACTATCAAAAACATAAGAGTGAAATGATAGCAAGGTTCAATATTAAAACCGAAAAGAAGTTAAAGATATTTATTTCTCAAAAGAATTACAAATTTTCTTCTAGAGAAAACATGAATAGGTTTAAAACAATGTTATGTGCCAGTAGGAGTAGATAAAAAAACTAAGATTGAATTATTATTAAGTACCTACTAAAACGAAAGAGAAGAGAGAACGAACGAGTTCATCTGAGGGACAGAATTCGTAATGAAGACATCCGTCGGAGACCTAAAGTCATCGACATTGCTCGCAAAATTAGTGCGCTGAAGTGGCAGTGGGCCGGCCATGTCTGCAGACGGACTGACGGTCGGTTGAGCAGACACGTGTTAGAGTGGACACCACGTATAGGCAAACGTAGTGTGGGACGCCCTGCTGCACGGTGGACCGACGATTTAAAGGTGGCGGGCAGCGGATGTATGCGGGCTGCCCAAGATCGGGATGGTTGGCGCTCTTTGGGGGAGGCCTACGTTCAGCAGTGGACGGCCATAGGCTGATATGATGATGATGACCTACTAAAACAATCCTGGAAGAGCCCTATATTAAATGGCTAGTTTATACCAGCAAGCCAAATTTTCGGAAGAATTCGTTAATGAAACTCTTTTTTTTTTTCTCCCGTTTTTTGTCGGAACAAAATGAACATATTAATTCCAATAAAGCAACGCAAAGTCGCGGAGAATGAGGCTTTCTTCATCCATCGCAAACGGAGTGCCAGTGTGGAGCACCATCACAGGACATGCGTCACCTCCTCAGTTGTCCGTCGTGCACTACCATCTGCACCATCCAAGACCTTAATGAGGCCAATGACAGAGCTGTACAGGTTGCTCAATATTGGTCGGACAAAATTTGAGTCAATCGACACGAGAAGAAAAAGAGGAAGCCGAAGTCTACTAACTATAAACTACCTTCCTGCCTTCCATCTGTATACGTCAAGCGATTTTCGTTATTTCGTGATGAGTGAGTGACATTTCGCTTTGATATATTTCGACACTTGTGTATATTTGAAACTATCTCCTGCCTGGACTGCCTCGTTGGTCTAGTGGTCGCAAGCTCGACCGCTGTGCATGAGGTCTTCGGTTCGATTCCTAGTTCGGGCAAAGTGTTATTGGGTTTTTCCATCAGGAATTTCTCAGTAGCAGCCTCGGAGTCTGGATTTGTGCCCGGTTGATGGCAATAGGCTCGCCCCCTATTACATGGGACTAAAAACATAACTGGCGAAATGTGGGTGTACTAATGGGTACACCTCCGCCTAACCCTTCGGGGATTACAGGCGTGATGTTATGTTATGTTATCTCCTGCCCGCGACTTCGTCCGCGTCTAAGTTGATTTCTCCATGCAAACTTTGGACCCGTTTCATACCTACTCTTTGGGAAATGGGTAATTTATATGAAAAATTGTTGCTTAGAGGGCGTCTACTAACTAATATAAACTACCTCCCCGCGAAATTACACACATTATGGTACGCAAATAAATGAATAAGAATGTGAATATGAAATTCGATATTTCGTGATGTGTGAGTGAACTTTCGCTTTGGTAATTATTTATTTAAGGTATTTACTCCACCACAATATTGTATTAATTAAACTTACCTTTAATTTACCTTTTTGAGCTACTTGAGAAAATAATCTAGTAATGATATAAACTGGAAGAGACCTGTCTCCTAAGATACAGGCTAACCACTTAGTTCAGAAGGCAGTGCGTTTATGTAACTGTGTACTTACTTTGTTTTCAATAAAGCATTATTATTATATATGTAGTTTTATCTCTCTACTTTGTATATGTATATTATAATATTTTATTCTTGAAAATGTTCTGTTTTGTCTCTGCATCACCCTAAGGTAGACTGGTAGAAAATGCCAAAGGCATTTTGTACAGTGTATTTTACATTTGCATAAAGTTTAAATAAATAAATAAACGTCTGCTCATAGCGCCACCTACAAGGTCTAATTATATAAACAAAATATCCAGGAACTCATTGAAATATACACATAAAATTTCATCCAAATCGGTACAGAAGAAATATAATCTAATAAAATTTAATACCGCATGTAATAAAATTATTAAAATCTACAACAGTTATAACAATACCCCATTAGTTAGTAAAAATAAGGTAGTTAGTAAAAAAAAAGACAAAAAAAAAAAGAAAACCAGTTTATTTACCAACACATAATTTTGAATTTCTGTTACATAGTAAATAAAAAACAAACTAAGTTATACAAAATATTTTTTAGTGTTAGGCCATGTTTATGAGCAGAAAAAAATGAGAAAATAAAAATATTATTATGTTTTTCAACACACTAGGTCGAAAAGCGAGGTCTTATTGCACCGATTTTAGGGTCATAATGTAATGAAATACGCACGCGTCCATTGGATTCCTTTTTTCAATTTTGCCAAAGAGTTTTAATTTCTTTAATGTTTATTTATTTGCGATTAATCGAACTATGTTAATAACGAATTACATAACCACCAAAATATTTATTTTTAAAATGTTTTTTTAACTAGGATTATAGTTCAGTTGCAAAATTGTAAGAATGTCAGACATGATAAATTTAATTGTTAATTTATTTATTTTTGTATCAATAAATTTATAACAATGTTTACTTCTCACGAGTGTGTTGAAAAACGTCGAATGACCCGCGTAAGCATTTATTGTTACTCGGGTTCAGCTCGGGCTACAATTCAGCCTCAACTGTAATGAGAACTTTACCTCACTTGTATCATAATGTACTATTATTACTAGCCGCGGCCGAACGGCATAGACATTTTTTTTTTGGTTTCTTTTTCTATTTTGAACTTTAACAAACACTTTTAATGAAACAATAAAAAAAATATAAAAAAGACTTATAAAAAAATTACTTAAAATTATGAGATTATGCTCAAACGCAGTATTTTAATCGGTAGGAATGTCAAAACCCCTCTTTAAGGGTGCTTAGAATTAATACACACTATTTTTTTTGTTATCACAAATGATCTTACTGGTACACCCAATAAAAACTACTAGGTAATATAATCATAAGGTTTATTTTTGCATGCAAGTAAGAAAAATATGTGACACTAAAGTCCCCGTCACGAGAAGCTATACATTTTATAAATAAAAAACTTCTACTAAGTTCGACGATTCAATGGACAACAAAATAAATAATCCCAAATTCAATCAACTCCAAAGTAACATACGTGTAATACGAAACTGACGAGCAATTTCACTTGGTCGGGTTATATTATAGCGATATAAAGCGCTGTCATCTAATATTTTGTGGTACTGGAACGCGTCTGGCATAGGGGACGTAAACATTTGGGCCGTCATTTTGAAGTAAGTTCACGCTGACGCAGTATTTAATCTAAGAGTTGCGAACCCCTGAATGTGTGTTTACAAAATGTACGTGTACGTGACGGGGACTTTAAACTATTTTCAAGACGATGTATGGTATGTGCCATATTTTATGCAAAACCTACTACGATTCCTACCATAATATACTTACTACTATTATAAACGCAAAAGTTTGTGAGGATGGATATTTGGATGTTGGTTACTCTATCCCCCTCCCCCCATCGGACTATGAGAATTAGGGAAGAGGGAGTGCACCTGTGTGTGCGCATACACTTGTGCACTATAATATCTCCTACGTACTTGTCTAGTCTTCATTGAAAAGCCGCCATGACCGAAAGCGGTCTGAAGAAAATTATTATTATTACTCTTTCAAGCTGAACTGAATCAACAGAAATCTGGCATCATCACGCCTGTAATCACCGCAGGGTTAAGCAGAGGTGTACTTATTAGTTCACCCCACATTTCGCCAGTTATGTTTAAGTCCCATGTAATAGTCCCAGTCTCCAAGGCTGCTACTGAGAAATACCTGATGGAAAAACCCAATAACACCGCCGAACCCAAGACGTCATGCTCATCAGTCGCGCTTTGCGACCACTAGACTAACGAGGCCTCGATTACTCATAACGCCTGAACCGATTTGGAAAAAAAAAATTTGTTTGAAAGGGTTTACTTCCCAGGTGGTCCCATAGAAATATTGTCACGATTTGATAATGGATTTCGGAGATATGAAACCGAATTCATCTGATAGGATCAGGGCAGAACTGTCGTAACAAGTAAAATTACTTTGTTTATACGCGTAGTCGATGACTGACCGACGGACGAGGGGTAGGCGTCGGACCCCCCCCCCCCCCTCCTCTTACTACTTTCGAAAATTAAATACAGGCTGTAAGTGTAAACACCGTTGTCACTAAAACCATAGGTACTTGATTTAATATAAAAATGTTAATTTTTATTCAATTAATTTACGTTCTATAAGTGAAACTAAACCACTGGTTTCAAGGATAACGGTGTTTACACTAACAGTCTGTATAACTAGCTGACTGGCCCACGTATTGCTATGGCTCAGGTATGCAATCAAAAAAATATTAAGACCAATAATTGAGATAAAAACTATCCTATCTTTCAAGTTGGATCAAACTGCAGACGGTGTGCAAATTTGATTAAAATCGGTTAAGTAGTTTAGGAGTCCATCCCGGACAAACAACGTGACGCGTAATTTATATATCAAGATAATAATTCGAGAGGTGGTCTCGTATTGATTTTGTGAAGACCTCACCACCTTCGGAGATAAACAACGAAACTCCTCCATAACGAAGAGCACACGTATTTTAATTTGGTTACTGTACTGAAGATCATAGAAAATTGCTGATTAGTTATCTGTATCTGTGGTCAACGAATTATGATTTTCAAAGATACCAGAGACCGCTTTTCACCTATTGTAGACCCTGGGCACTTAAGGATGTGTTTGATAACTGACCAATTAGATGTTCAATTGTAACTTAATTAAATTATATTAAATCAATAAAAGTAACCTAAACGTAAATTTCTTTTTTTCCCTATGGATGCCCTCCTTTTGGGGATAACGCAGTATGTCAGACTCTAACCGCCTAAAACGTCACGGTTCAAAGTCAAAGTCAAAAACATTTATTTCAATTAAACCATTTACAGGCACTTTTAAATTGTCAAGGAGTCGGTCAGTTAGTCCGAAAGTTGAAGCTAGTTGCTCGTTGCAAAACGGAGGTAGGCCTCCATGTAGAAGAACGAGCAAGAAACACCACGGCACTCTTTTAAATTAGGTTTTTACAATATCCTGGTTAAATTATTCTTGTTCCTCCTGCTACCATGTCGGGAGTATTCGCATTACGCATAATAAGCGCGCCCCGATTGGCCATTGGCGAGCCTTCTCACCTAAACGTAACCTAAAAGTAACGATATACTAAGATGTTTAGCAAACTACCCCCCGGTAGTTTATAGTTAGTAGACGTCCGCTAAGAAAGGATTTTTCAAAATTCAACCCCTAAGGGTAACGTAACGACGAGGTACGAGTAACGGGTGTCCAATGTTTGTACAAAACTTAAAACTATGTACGACTAGCTCCTGGTCTAGATCTACAAATATGCAGCTGAATACCAGTATTTTAAATGGAGTGACTATCTGATCTCCACAACCCAGTAACAAGATACCCCTTGGCAAGACTGGTTTTCATACTTTCGGGCTTCTGATGACCCGTAACGACTGTCAAAGATCCACGTATGAGAGCTAGCTAACATCTTAACGTGCTTTCCGAGTTACGGAGGTTACCCATCCACGGACCAACCCCGGCAAGCGTAGCTTAACCTGATGGATCGACCCGTGCGTCTGTTATTACTTAGCCTCGAATACCTCAAGTCTTTTTATCGTGTGAGCAGTGAGGTCTTACGACCCCACACCCTAGTGTCAGAGTTTCTAAACCGCGTCAAGGGCCTCTGACATGGATACACTACTGTTCCACTTAGGAGCAGTAAGACCAGGTTTCCTCATGATGTTTTTCCTTTACCGATGTCAGTGATGTCCATACATGATGTTTTTCCTTTACCGATGTCAGTGATGTCCATATTAATTATATGTGAACGCAACCTCTATTAGATCCTATTTCGGCCACTTGGGTCGCTGCTCTCTATATCGGCTACTACGAAGCTTGTAACCGCCATTTTTCTTTGAGTAAAATACACTTTTATTCATCAAGTCTTTTATTATTTATTAATTGCACCACAAATAATTATTTATGGTAGCAGAGCGTGGATAGCAATCAGTTATATAATAAGATGTATCGTGAAGAATCAGGAAATAAAAGTGTACCGGTAAAATAGTTTGAGGTTAAGAATTTTTCGTTTGACACGTGCCGAAGCCGGCATCGGCAATAGGGATGTCTCCTGGGTTAAAACAACAAGATTCTAATTAGTCCGTCAGTTAGATTATAGAAAAATACTCGATACGTATTTTTTTATTTGTCCATACGAATAATATTGACGAAGATACAGCACATTCAAATTTAGGAGTAGGGGCTCGTGACGTCACTCTTTAGTAAAAATTTTACGAAATAATGACGTAGCGCGAACTTTCGCCGCTCTGTAACTTTGTTATTTTAAGTTTTAGAAGCAAAAGAAAAAATACGTATCTACTATTTTCTGGTGTTCTAAAAGATGGACTAATTATTATTTTTTAGTCATCATCCCTATTGGAAAAATACTCAGGACCTAAACTACTCAGAAAGAAAATAAGATGGACTCATATATGTTTAATTTGGCGAAACTCACAGATCATGAAAACTTCGCGACATGGAAATTCAGTGTAAGAACATACCTAGAGCACGAGGACCTTTGGGAGTGCGTGGAGCCTAGTTCAGAAGGTGCGGTTGATCATAAAAAGGATATTTAGGCGAAATTCTTTAGTCTAAGATAAACTTTAGAAACGTCATATGAATTAAAAAAGTAAAAAGTCACATTGGTACTTGCCCGGATTTGGACCCACAACCTCATGCATGAGAGGCAGGCGCCTTCACAATTGGGTCATCACGAAATAAATATGTACTGTTAGGACACATTTGTGGTGCCTAGTTGTCCTAATATATTTTTTTTTCGGCTTCCGTACCCGACGGGGAATCTATCATTAAGCATCCGCTGTCCGTCCATCTGTCTGTTAGCGAACTGTATTTTGATGAACCTTAATACGTAGAGTTGAAAGTCTGTATTTCTATTGTCGCTATAATAATAAAATTAAGTTCAAATTTAAAAATAAAACTAGCTTTTAAATTTAGTATGACGCGGCAAACACTTTAATTTAATACCCATATCATGGGAGTGCACAAAGTAACTAGTCCGCCATCTTGGCTGGTCCGCCATATTGGATTTAGAATGACGTCACTTAACTCGCTAAGCATTGTCATCCAAACTAAACGAGCTTGCAAAATTTCAACTCAGTCCGTTGAGGACAAGTGCTTTAAAATTCAGTTGCAAGTTTTGACCCGAAAAAAATTATTTCATACATTGCAAGTTAAAAATTAAAGGTATGTATTTGACATGGTTTTTTGTGTCATGTAGTGTTAACTAATGTAGACTTGCATTTCGCCGGTTTTTTAGGACCCTATTCCTAAGCCTCTGCTGTCCGTCCGTCTGCCAGCGGGTTAAATCTCATGAACCGCAATAGCCACAGTTGAAAGGAGGTCAACAAAATCCCGTACAATTTTGCCAAATATGTGCCTCGAGGTACACCTGCACCAAATCATAGAGAAAAAATAAAGGAATTCGAAAATAATTTTACTTTTATTTATAAATAATTTTTAACTATATAATAAATTATTTAAATATAACCTTATAACCTGTAATACAATTAAAACATGTAGCAACTTTGTATGTGCGATTGCGTTTTAATTGGTTGTCACTGGGGTTTGTCACATTTCGTAAATGTCATTTTGTTTTGCTTTTGTTGACACTTGACACTGTCACTCCGTTCGTTTCTGCGTTTCGGGGTCTATCAACTTGACAGTTTTTTTAGGTGCTTATTTCCTAGTGTGCCAAAATGGCGTGCTTTTTATTACGATTAAAAGTTATTTTATTCTCTTCCCCGGGCAACTATAAAAATAATTTAAGAGTGCAATATTATTCAGTGTGATCTAGGGTATTATTCTGTACAAAATTGGGCAGATACTGTTGACATCCTTTCACAGAATGTGTATTCTTATTGCCGCTATGGCGCTTTACCAACAAATAATAAAAATAAATAAAATTTAAAGATGAAAGGGGGTCCTCATACAAGCGACCTGTTTTTTTTTACGTTTTTGGCTCGATACTATAATATAATGGTAATTTAATACTGTTTTATCCTCTACAATGGTACGGAACCTTTCATGTGCGAGTTCAACTTGCATTTGGCCGGTTTTTTTGTTCTTTGTTCAATAATAAACTAACTTTGGCAAGACTACTTTAAAATATGTTAATAATAACAGTTTGGCTAATTTATTTTAAAAGAATAATGATCTGCACTAAAGAATAATATTTTTTCTTAAAATCACAGATAAAAAAACTTATAACAAAATGACTTTTCTATCATGCAATTTCATTGCATTATATCACAATTTCCATAAATTAAAAAAGTAAAAAAAAATATAACTTATGAAATGCATTTTGTTCCATTATTCTTTTTTTGAATAATTAATAGGAAACGCTTGAAATTAATCCACATTCGACTGACCGGAGGATAAAATCTTATAAGAATGAAAAAAGCTAATCATCTAGCAAATTGTCATCGCTGTCAGTGTCAACGTTATCATTAATAAGATGTACTAAACGTTCTCTTTGGTCCAAAATGTCAGATTCTTCGTCAGACGAAATGTTAAGACTGTCAACATCATAAACTATCCATTTTTTAAATTCGTTATCCCTTGTCAAAGTCAACCAGTTAGTAGCCCTAACTTTGCATAATTTAATTAGTAAATAGCGGCCCTTATTACAATGAGTGCTTTTTTCCAAATTTACAACTCCATATAATTCAAAATCGAAGCCGTATTTGGTACCACTGACGTCAGCAGAAAATTTCATATACCTTTCCTTGATCGTGATGTCATATGCTTTGGTTATCAATTCAATTGTGATTGTAACAATATTTTTGTTTTGACGCCATATAATTTTTGGTTTGTGAACTTGCTTGCTAGATTCAGTACTAATATTAGGCTTAGGACTTTTATTTGTAGGACATGTAGTTTTTCCAATAGGTAAAGCTAAATCTTTTTCACTCCATTCCGTGTCAGGTAGTTCTTCGATCGATACGACTTCTGATATTGGAATTGAAGACACTGGTTCCGCTGAACCTGCTTTTCCCGAATCATGGGAAACGAAATCAAAATCGTCAAAATCATTGCAACTGTCATCTGACATATTTGATTTACTACTCGGGATGTTTTGAGTACGATTATTATTAACATGCAATGGTTTATCTGTCTTACTAACTTTTGGATAAGGTTCAAATTTGTCATCTGAATTTTTTTTAGATTCTTTCTTAAATCGTGAATCTTTTGAAGGTCCCATATTATTTTGTTTCCAGATATTTAAGAGCTCTGATATTGGTATTGAACATACATTTTTTCCAGATTCGTCGGGCACTAACTCAAAGTCATCAAAATTGATATTTGGATCGACCAAAGGAACAGATCTTATTAGTTTATTTGATTTACTAACTGGGACACATTGCATATGTTTAGTTTCATCTTCGATAGCTGAATCAGAAGACTGTTCAGATTTTAAATCATTTAGATTTGACTCACTAATTGGGATACATTGCATCTGTTTAGTTTCATCTTCAATAGCTGAATCAGAAGGCTGTTCAGATTCTCTCTTAAATTGTAAATTATTTATAAACTCTATCTCATCATTTTCTTCTGCTAAATTTTTATCTATCATCATTAGATTCATAATGACATCTTCAGCAGAGTACGTATCAATTAAAACTACACCATATTTGTGTCCTTCACTAAATTCAGCTTTTTCTTTAGTGAAATATTTAGCAAATAAATGTTTACGTTTATTGTTAGAATCAAAACTTGATCCTACGAAGAAGTTTGTGCTGAAATCTGTCCAATTATTTCCAGGAGGTCGTATGCCTATCAATCTACATTCAATAGCTTGGAATGGTAATTGTGTAATGAATTGTTCAGTTATGGGATATATTTTCTTGATGGAGACGTCTCGCCATTTACCTTGGTCTACAAAGAAACATTTAACCTTATTATAGGTAATATTACTATCTATTCTAGCTCTTTCATATTCAGAATCGTCAGGAAACTCGGCTAAAACAATATCTCCTACGTTAATGCTTTCTACTGGTTCCGGATTCTCGGTAACGTGGTCATATATGTCATCAATCAATGTAGTCAAACATTCGTCAAATTGAATGAGCCGCACAAAGAATTGACTCGGATTCTCAGCGTACATTAAGAACACTGTAGAAAATTCATCGCTTTCTAAATGTGCCCATCTACCTTTTGGTAGTACTTTGATGGGATTAGAAATAGGAATTTCAATCGGTTGTTCCTCTTTCTGAACGACATTGTTAAAATCACTGACTTCTCTTAAATTATCAATATGATCAGGGTTAGGTAGTGCATGACCATCTAATAGTTCTTTACGGAAATCGCTTTTCACAACCACTTCGGCTAAAGAAGACAAATCCTGACAAGCTTCTAATGTATCTACTAATATAGTATTACCTACAACCAATGCTATCTGACCTCTCATAAACAGCTCATCGTTATTATCAGTGATACGTTTTAAATGATTTTCAGCTAACTTTGAGAAAGTTACATCTTTATCTTGTGGCACGAGATTAGCTAATATGACAGTGACAACATGAGTTTCAATATTCTTTAAATCATCGGGCAAGTAGTACAGATTTATATCGCGAGCCATTTCGTATCTCTCCTCATCTAGTAGTTTAATGAGAAGACAAGTAGGTTGGTTCCTCTCAGATTTAAGTACCTTCGAAATCTGACAGCGAACGAACAGGTTCTGATTTAAAGTTACCGCGCACACATCACCTACTTTTGGCATACTGTGAAGTTTTCGATTTTCCATTTTACTAAAATACATTCCCATTTTAATGGAAAGCAAGCTATAAGTTTGAGTGTAATTTGTAATATTACTCTTGATGGCACATGATGTTATTCTAGCAGAGTAATGCACTGCTGAGTGGTAGTGCAGTATTTTAAATGTTATTAAACCTTCTGTCGGTAACCAAGACTTGGGAGAATCAAATTCTTTAAATATAGCGTGTCTTTCAATGCAGTTCGAATAGTCGGGGCATTTACCTAAAGTCAAAAGATTTCTACATACTGGCACAAAGTTTTGAGCTTTTTTATAATACTTTTGAGTCAAAACTCTTGAGCTCACCTCATCTAAGCCGGGTGGAATGTTGTCAGTGCATCTTTTAATGAATTGAAGGATCTTTGGCAATTGCTCAATATTATTATCGTCAATCAAGATCTTAATTTTGATGTTACTTTCCTCGCCCTTAAAAATGGACGGATAATTATCGATTAGTACTGCAAAGCGTTTACAGAACATTGAAAATAGATCTGGCAACGAGTAATGGATTAAATAATGTGCATCTGTTACGTTCAAATGGGTCAAATTTCCGTCACAGCATATCAAAACTGGTCCTGAAACAGGCTCTTCATAATCTTTGAGGGTTTTATCTAAATTGTACAGATCTTGCACCGTCATTGTATTGTCACATGAGAACACTACATATTTTAATTGAGTCAGAGTATTTTCAAGCAATTTGACTTCGTCATTAGTCCTACAAACTATCACAGTTTTCTTGGACTTATCAATGTCATTCATAAAGTTAACAACAGCAGTTATTTTCTCATCAACAACGAACTCGACTGAAGTAGCGGTTTTAGAATAGGGAACGCATTCTTCGAAAGCACTGATACAGACTACGGAATCAGGTGCCTTCCTAGCTAGAGACGTCATGAAATCACACCATATCCTTGACACCATGATGTACTGAACTTTCCACTCTTTGTGAACGCGATTCTTGACTATATCCCTAATTTTTAATAGGATAAACTTAAGTTCTTTAGGGTAAACCGATGAAATATGTTCACAGTCATCGACCACAATTGTGGATAGATTACGAAAGTCAAGACTAAAATCTTCTTGAATCAAACGAACTAGCATAGAAGGCGTGCAGATTAGAAGGTCGCAACCGTTCAAAAGTGACGTAGAAATATGAATATCACTCATACCAACATGACAAGCGAAGATTTTCGCTCTGTGCAAGAACATTTTTGAATGATATTCTACTGAAGCTACAGAATTAGATGTCGCGCAAACTATGATGCAGCTCAGACCAAATCTGTCTGCAGTATTTTTAAAATCGTAGACTAAACGACATACGGCTGGCAAGTACCCCATAGTGTTGCCACTATTGTATGGACCAATAAGAAAAACGCTATGGCCACGGAGAATTGTAGGCCAAGAAACAGTTTGCGGTCTCATTGGATTTTGTATAGTCATATTTCTAAGTACCATATGTATATCAGTACCGAAAGGAATGTCTCTCATATTGCTAACCGGTTCAATGCGGTTATTCTTCTTAGTATGGACCATGAGAACTGGAGTAACTAGCTTGTCCACAAATATAGAAATTGTACCATCTACATTTTTAAAAGGATTAACGTTGCTTCTTTCTATTGTATTTTCAGGTTGCGGTTCAGATGTCACTTCTTTATCAATTTTTTTATTACGTAAACCTAATTCTTCTTCTAAAACTGTTATACTCTCATTATCAGAGTCGTCCGCCTGAGAGCTATCCTTCTTTGAGCCTACAAGACTATTATGTTTTTTCTCAAGATATCTTATTTTACGCTTTAAAAAACCCGGAGTCATAGGCTTACTTTTTGGTTTTTTAGAAATCGTATCGTTTTGCACGGAATTTTTCGATTTTATCTTCTTTAGTATCTCTAGATTAGTTATTTTTAAGTTTACCTCAGAATCGATGTTTGCGTATACATCTTGTTCTTTGGTTACTTCATGTACTTCTTCTGGTTCTTCTGGTCTTTCTGGTTTTCTATCCTCTTCTTTAACAGGATCTTTTTTGACTTCTGCTGGCTGCTGTTTTATGTTGAATTTGCAGGTTTGAAGCCCCGCCGGACCGTACGCAACAAGCGCTTCTGGTTCGATAATCTTCCATGGTTTTTTACCTAAAAATAAAGAGATAATTTAGCAGAGGTGTACTAAGTACACCCACATTTCGCCAGTTATGTTTAAGTCCCATGTAATAGTGGGCTAGCCTATTGCCGTCAACCGGGCACAAATCCAGAGTACGAAGCTGCTACTGAGAAATTCCTGATGGGAAAACCCAATATCACTCTGCCTGACCTGGGAATCGAACCCAAGTGTATGTAAGTAGACATATATTTTATACCAATATCTGTCACTAATTACCAAACACCAGAATAAATTGAAATTTACCTTTTCTGATAGCATTAAGGATATCTCCAGACGAATGATTTTTGGCTTTAGTAGCATCCGAATTGTTATTCTCTTCAGAAGTATTACCATTCGTTTTCTTATCAGAAGGAACGGCATAGACTTTATCAGTTTGTTGTTTTGATTGACTTTCAGGATAAACAGCTTTTATATTGTCATTTGCTGTTGGTTCATGCTCTTTAGGTTGATTGTAAATGCTTTGAGCTTCCAACCATTCCAACTTTTTTCTTAAAGCCACACTGACTGCGCTGGATGTTGGAGTCTTTCTTAGACTGCAGGCTCTACCCACAGACACATCATCAATATCCTTGCAAAGCTTGAAAACGTTCTGTTTATTCTTCAATAAGGTATCAACGTCCCATTCACTTGAGTTAAGTTTCCGAGACGTTATTAAAGATTCGAGATGTTTACTATCTTGATACACGCTCATTTGTTTTTTCAACGTTTCCATCCATACTGTCTTTGGTATATTTCTAGTTTTGTGGGCATTCTCAATCTTGGTTACAACTTCATAGAGTGTGAAATCGCTGAGATGTGTTTTAATGTTATTACCCATTAGTTCTTGATGGAAGAGGCATTCATCTTCACAAGCGAAATGTGATGTTATTATTTCTTTACCCACATCTACTTGTTCACCGTTCTTTTTGACTACTGTCAGTTCTCCATATTTGTGTGTATTATCATCGAAGATAGAAGACCTGGAACAATTAATTTTAGTTTTTGTAGTTTGGAGCAATGGTGTATTAAATAAAGTCAAAGTCAAAACATTTATTTTAATAAGACTATTTAGAGTGTCCCCACATTTATCAACGCGGAATCGGCTAACACCGGTCAAAAAATCCATTTTGTCTACGTAATACGGGTGTTACTAATACCATTCGCATCGGCTCGGCACGGACGACGCGTCGCGACGCCGACCGACGGCGAAACGAGCCGTTTGTCGATTAGCTGATCGCAATTTATCGAGTAGTGTGGTGATACGCATTAGGCTTAAGCCGATTTCGCGTCGATAAATGTGGGGAAACCCTTACAAGCACTTTTGAATCGTCAAGGAGTCGGTCAGTTAGTCAGAAAGCACAATGTCAAAATTACAGTCAGAAAATCCAACAATAAAATAGATACTTAAGCAGGAACTACTCAAGTGAAATGACAAAAAGAAGTATGTAATATTTGCCGAAATCCCCTTCATACCAACGTGAGATTGGGTGAGATTCGGCTCGACCCCTCCCCCCCTAAACGCCTCACGTAATTAATAGACGCCCCTTAAGCACCACTGTTCCAGAAACAGAGATAGAGCTATACAGGACAGACACCATCTATTTTTCATAACGGAATAATGATGGCTTTTACAAAACATGGGTTCAGCGAATATAGACAGCGAATATAGCTTGTGCCCGCGACTTCGTCCGCGTAAATTTCTGGTATCGCGGACACAGACGAAGTCGCGGAAAGAAATGGGTAATTTCTTTCCGCGACTTCGATGTCCGATGTCCTGTCATTTCAATTCGAAACGACAGGTGGCGCCATCTATGATCATAAGAACGTTATTGTGATTTCCCTCGGAAACAGTACTTTTTTTCGGGATTAAAAGTACCCTATGTTCGTTCTTGTACACCTGGCAACGTACATCCAAAATTTTAGTATGATCGGTTCAGTAGCTTAGGCGTAAAATGGTAACAAACAAACTTACTTTCGCA
This sequence comes from Hoplodrina ambigua, assembly GCA_949774945.1. Lineage (NCBI taxonomy): Eukaryota > Metazoa > Arthropoda > Insecta > Lepidoptera > Noctuidae > Hoplodrina > Hoplodrina ambigua. The sequence continues at coordinate 2,443,558 of OX458991.1, forward strand.
TTTATAATATTAGTTAGGATGTAAGATTTTCAATTCATTTGTATTTTCTAAGTTTATCTTGGACACTCTCTTTATCGTGTGGGCAGTAAGGTCTTACGACCCCACACACTCTAGTGTCAGAGTTTCTAAACCGCCTCAAGGGCCTCTGACATGGTTGAGTGGAACAGTAATAGGCTGAGGTTTCCTCACGATGTTTTTCCTTCACTAATGTCAGTGATGTCCAAGATAAACTTTAGAAAAATATGAATTGAAAAAGTCACTTTTGTACTTGCCCTGATTTGAGGCGCCCGCCTCTAATGCTTGAGGTTGTGGGTACAACCTCAAGCATTAGAGGCGGGCGCCTTAAAACACTGGGCCATTACGACATTACACACACTGGATATCACAGACATCAGTTAAGGAAAAACATTATAAAGAAATCGAGACTAAAATAAAAATCGCACAACGCCATCTATCGAGGTGTCTCAAACTAATAAAATAAACATAAATGACTCAAGTCCCACGTAATGAGCCACAATGTTTTCTATTGTTGTTTTTTCTATTGTTCTGACTTACTGGTAAGTCAGCCGGAGCTTGACAGGTTACATATATCTTGGCACAGGCTCTATGAAACAATAATAATGTAATTTTTTTTGTAACTTCGTACCATAAGTTGAAATCGTATAACGAAAGAAAAGATGAGTAAAAACGTGATAGCCAACACTAATCCTCAATTTATTTCCAACCAGACCGATAGTTCCAGAGATTAGCACGATTAAACAAACCAACAAAAATCTGTTCAGTTTTATTGTATTTATTTATTTAGAATCTTTAACAAAAGATCTATGTTACCGGCCACACCCAATTTCAAGCCAAAGTTTGGCCTGGCAGAGGGGCTCTGTAGAATGGGCCCAACCTTAATTGTCCTGGGATAAACGATATCCTGACATGGTTTGGCCTAGGACAAACTAATACACAAATCATAAAATACAAATAAATATTCAATAAAAAGTATTATTAATATGTTAGTATACTCCTTCACTTATATAGCCAGTGACACACAAACCTGCGCTAGCAGAACACAACAAATTGTATGATTGAATTATCTATATTTGGGTCACTAAGACACAGGCTGTGCCCAGATTGGAACCCGCTGATACACCGGCTGAATTGTCCTGTGTCTGTTCAATTATTTATTTATTTATTTAAACTTTATGCACATGTAAAAAATACATTGTAAAAAGGCGGACTTAATGCTTTGGGCATTTTCTACCAGTCTACCTTAGGGTGATGCAGAGACAAAACATAGTAGGTGCAGAAAATACAGAAAAATTGCGAAATTATCATTATTAGTTGGCACAATATTTTTAATGGAAAAACGTTGCCCCACACTAGGTATTTCTCCTTTGTGATGTGTGTTTATACAAACATATAAAGTCACATACACAAACACCCAGACCCTTATTTACAAAATTTGAACTTTATGTAAGGTAAATAAAGTTTTTTTTTGTTTTTTAGGAGACTACAGCATGCACACTTGCACAGTAATGTTGAGAATTAGCTAACAAGTCATAATAAAATTTATGAACAAAGAACTCATAAAAAAGTAGTATTTTGTTCAACATTCAACGTTAATTGTAGATGAACAAAGATGATGAGTATGTACAAATCCTAGCCTGCAAGTTTGGAATTTGCCTATGGTTAATTCCTCCAATTGTGTGAATTTACTTTTTATAAATGCATGAAACATGACTGGCGAAATGTGGGTATACTAATGGGTACACCTCTGCCTAACCCTTCGGGGATTACAGGCGTGATGTTATGTTATGTTGTAAATGTATGAATAAACGATTCAAATAATTTTTGTGTAAAACTGCCTTTTATAACGCCTAGCAGTTAACGCGAGCAATAATTATACGCTGGAATAACAATGGCTTGTAGCAAGAAACATAAAATTAAAACATTAGTTCAATAGAAACAAAGAATGAATTAGATTGTGTAAATTCGCAGTTAAATGGTCGGCTTAGGCGCTTTGCACAAAGAGCAACTATTGCAGCAACTGGCAAATAGAAACTAGCTGTTTACATATATTTCAATTGGACTACGCACACATAGCAACTCGAGTTTCGAGTTGCGGCAATCGTCAACAGTTAAGTTAGTTGCTAATTGCCACAACTAGCAACTGTTAAATATTATACCGGTTCTTAAAGTTCCGGTTTCCGGTCAATCGCAACGCGTTGGGCGATTTCACATCCCCCCCCCTCCCTCTTCCTGTGCCCGGCAATGACAGTGTCGCTACGGCAACGGCATACGGCAACTCGGCTGTGAAACTTGCTCACAGATTGCCATAAAGTTGCGGCAACCGTAAACGTGATAGCAACTATCAACTTTTACAGGAAACTTTAAGAGTTTATAGTTGCCTCGACTTAAGTTGCTCCGTGTGCAAAGCGCCTTACATTTACTTGTTACTGATTGGTTGTCACTATTGGTATCTATTCAAATAACCCTTACACAAAATATTCATCCTTTGCTAAAAGATTTTTTTTATCATCTCGGACCCTTCTTTCACAATAAAATAAACGAAAAGTGTAATATTTATAAACTACTGTACTACAAATGTAAGAAAATTGTGCAAACGGTATCTTCAAGATAAATCCTAAGAGGATTTTTTTTTTTTTTTAAATTAAATGGTGAGTGCTCCGTTGATGGCAATAGGCTCGCCCCCTATTACATGGGACTAAAAACATAACTAGCGAAATGTGGGTGTACTAATGGGTACACCTCTGCCTAACCCTTCGGGGATTACAGGCGTGATGTTATGTAAATGATGAGTATATTATATTATTCAATCGTCGACCAACCCGCAACCATTCACTAACACTCAGACGCACACACCACCACCTCTCACTCACACCTACATGACACACCATCACACTTCACATTTTACTAACACTAGCACAAAATTTATTTTAATTAACTTAAAATTACTTCAACCTTTCTAAAATTATCATCATCATCTGCCTAGCCTTTTCCCAACTATTTTGGGGTCGGCTTCCAGTCTAACAGAATGCAGCTGAATACCAGTATTATACATGGAGCGACTGCCTATCTGACCTCCACAACCCAGTAACTGGGTAATACGATACCCCTAGGTAAGACTGGTTGTTAGACTTTCCAGGTTCTGATGACTCGTAACGACTGTCAAAGATCCACGTATGACAGCCGGGACCAATGGAAACTACTAACTTAAACTTTCTAAAATTATATAACTTGAAATATTGTAACAGTACACCACAAGGACTATAGTAATTATTATTAATTTTTTTCTTGTCACTAAACCTTAGGAAATCGTACTGTTTCTCCTTAACATAAGTTATTTCATAACCTAGCTAGGAGAAAAGTGCTTCACCCACATGATTGTAGATATAGTTACCAATTTTTAGCATGTAATACCTTCCTTATTTAAAATAAATAAATTATTACTATAAAATTTTAAAAAAATTGAAAAAGAAAAATGTAATTCGGCCTTTTGTGGTGGCAGCCATCTTGTATTTGAAATTGAACATAGTATTCTAATAGTCAACCCCTTTCATTTGATAACCATATTGAAGGAGTTGTGAAAAAAATATGAAATCCGCCATTTTGTAGCGGCGGCCATCTTGGGATTTATTCTTCGTTCGTCCCGAAGTTTCGTCCCACATTCCAAAAAATTCTTAGTTCGTCCCATATGACTATTGAAGTGGTGATTCGTCCCAAATTACAAGTACTTTAAAAGTACGGTCAACAAACAAAAAAGATACGTATTTGAAATTTTTACAAATACGTCAAATACAGATAAGTAGTTGTTTCGGGTCTGGCTGTTTGTGTATGTGAATTAATATGTTTGTTTTCCTTTCCATTGAGATCGTTTAGGGGCCTACCTTCTGTTCATTTCTGTCACCCTGGTACTTTTTAAAACAATAAATAATTCAATTTCAAAACCTGTATTTTAACCATTATCAAGCTAAGCAGTAAGTCGCTTAAGGATCTAGTTCCAGTTAATTTCTGCATTCCTGGTAGTAAAAAGTACTGGTAAAAAGTACTAACGAAAAAAGTACGAAAAGTCGAAAAAATTGTGATTATTACTAACAATCATGCATAAAACAAGCATTTTAAAAAACAGCATTCATAAACTAAAAATTTAAGCAACAGTAAACTAAACTAAGAGAAAACAACTGAACTTTAATTTAATTTCTTTTGCAGACTACATAAAAGTAAGTTTAGCTTATACAAAAAAAATATGGGCCGTAGAAGGAATATAAAATAGGACGAAACAAGAATAAAATATTTAAAATTATAATTTGGGACGAAGGAAGCATATTGCTTAGGACGAACCAGGAATTTTTTATGTGGGACGAAACTCAGTGGGCCGAACGAAGAATAAACCCATCTTGGACCGATTTTCATTAAACATAGATAAGAACAATCCCTACTAATTCACCTTTCAAACAATATCGAAATGGGTGCATCTGTAAGGCTGCCTATTCAAGCTGTCAGCGGAGAAAGGGGAAAATATTAACCAATAGAATTGCATAAAATCTCTGTTCCCCTGCAGTAGACACTCCCATTGATTAATGAATACGAATATATTTCTACATTTCTCCGCTCTGCAGCCTCACTTCGTTTCGATGGTCAGGTAGCTTTAGGGAGCTGCGATACCACAGACAAGCACACCTCAGCACGTCAAACTTATAACACTCTGTCGTTCTTGCGTCGGCGGTTAAAAATAATCTTTGGTTACTACTCCGCTCCCGTGAGTTAGTAGTTTGATGTTATAAAGCCTATACTATTCCTCATGAATTTAGCTATCATATAGAAAAATAATGTTTTTAATCAGACTAGGAATTCCAGATATTAGCACGTTTAAACAAACAAAATATCTCTCAGAATATCTCTCTATCTTCAGCTTTATTATGTAAGTATAGATAAACAAGGAGAATGTACCGTATTACCGTTCAGGACACTTCATTTTTTATTTTCTATTATGTATTTAGTTTATATTTATATTGTATATTATTGTGTATTGTGTGTATTCACTTTCACGTGAATAAAAAGTTTTTCTTTCTTTTTTTACCTATAATAGCAAAAATTATCAAAAGTATATATGGTTGCGTGGCTCTTAATCTGAAGGGCCAAATTAAACACAGTCACACTTTCCTACCTCCACAATCCTGTTTTCTATTAGTCCCCAGTACCTTGCACTCTCTCTGCACTTAACAATTTCTTGGATTCTAATCCAATAAATTCTCTGTTTGCGGATGAATGGACAAAGATTTTGTTGGTATGCAGAAGTACTGTGAGGTAAATTTATGAAAGGGATGAAGTTGTTTTGTTGTTTTTAAATGTTTATTTGTGTTTTATTTTTTATATTGTACTTTTATCTGTTTTCTGTGTCTTTAATTGGTTATGTAAACGTTATAATTAAAGTAAAAATTAATTAATAATAATAATACCAGCGCATTATTCACCCTCTATAGATTTCCCCAGAATGTTTTCATTCTCCAATGTCAGTGATGTCCAACATAAACTTAGAATGTTAATATGAATTAAAAATAGTCACATTTTTATATAAATATCTTCACTGGGCCCATATTTTTTACCAACACTCTCCGCGCGACTTCGTTTGTGTGATCTTTCCTATGGATCCCAAATTTTTTGATGATAAAGTAAACCCTATAGCACTCAGTGATAACGTAACTTCCAATTTGCGAAACAATTTTCAAAATCGGTTCAGTAGATTCAGAGGTACCTTCCTAATCACAAACCTTTCCCTCTTTGTAATATTAATTAGTATAGAAAAGCCATTATTGTTCCGTTAGGAATAGTATTATTTGAAAAGTAGAAAGTAGAAAAACGCACTGTAAAGTAAGGCTAGCCTTTTCTTAGGTCAAAGAATCGGCATTGCCATACAACATGGCAATGCCGCCAGCCTTTTGGGGCATTAGTCCCATTGACAGAGCTGCGGACGAAAATTTTATGCTCCTGTAAGATTCTCTCTATGGCTGGTTTTAGAATCACGCTGACCCTCAGCTCTGACGGCTGAATTTGTATGACGGCGCCTACTCCGCGTACGGCTCAGCGCCGACAACCGCTTCGCCGTCAGCGCTGACACCTACTCTTCAGCGCGACTCTAAAACCAGCCTATCTCCTTTGTTTTTGATAAATTGTACAGTACATAATTTTATTATTTTTCATAAGATTTTGTTTAGGTTAATGATTGTTTATCATTAATAATCCATTTGTATTAGAGATCTGTTACTATAAAATATTATTTTTTTCTGCAGTTGAACCCGCTGTTGCCTATGCGTTAAAATTATTAATACATCAACCTTTCTTATCCATTAGGGTGTCCCAATACAGTAGTGTAGTTATTAATGACAAACAAACAACAACAACAACAGCTTAAACAAACAACAATGCTTAATTTGTTGTTAGATATTAAGGGCAGATCCAGCTTTCATTCAAGGTAGGGCGGGGTCCGTCCATCAGTCAAGGTCTAATCAGGTAAAGGCTCCAATTTTATTTAAATGAATATTAATCTGTAAAAATTAATTGAAAGAGGATTTAAATGTAATATTATTTAATTTAATAAATTGATTGATTACAAAAATTAATATGATTAAAAGGAAATTGTAGTTTATTGTTATAATATAAGTAAATTAAATTATTTTAATGTAAGTCAAAGTTTAATTATTTATTTCAATTTGACCATTTAAAAGCACATTTAAACATCATTATGCAAGAATAAAAAAGATTTTTGAATCTCGGAATCATTGGAATGAAAATCAAAATTCCCTTTGTCTTCTCGGGAAACAAGTTCTCACTTTCTCCACTTCAATGGATGTGGTTTTGTAAATGTGGAGAAGCGAGAGTTCAGTATGATCATAATAACAGCAGATAATCATTATTATGTGTGTGTACCTATTTGTTTGATGTCAAAGTATTTTAATAAACTTATCAATGAAATTAGACTAATATCAGCGGTCAACCTATACCCAGCCCCGGGTGGGGTCGCGACCCCAATGACCCCAGCCCCCCTGGATCCGCCCTTATTAGATGTGACCTGTAAAAGCAATCAATACTAGGTAGGTACTTACTTTTTATCGATGTAAGTAGGAGAAAAATACACATAGTCCGCATCCTTGAGGCAATTTAACATTACGGCGGATGCCGCTGGCATCCATTGCTCGCAACGCTCGGGTTTAACCACACAGTCAAACTTAAAAGTATAATTTTGAGGCATTATTCCATAAATCCCAATTTGTTCGAAGTAAAAAGCATTTTCTTCTCCCTCTTTTTGGACTAACGCCCATATCAAATGCGGATTAATCAAGTGGAGGATGTCCACTTTGTATTGTTCAATCTCCATATCTAGAATAATTTACTTAATGAGAATTTTATTCCAAAATAACAAATTCAACAAGTCGGCAATCTTAACGAACACATGATGGTCAACGAACGAAAATATGAAAGATGCGCCTCGAATCGCGAAGGCGAACAATAGACAAAGAAAATGGAGTACCTACCTAGTGATGTACCGCAGTACCGGTGCAACGCATGTTGACGCGGCGGCGTCCAGGCCCAAAAGAAGGATAGGTAGGGCGGCCCGCGGCAGGTAGATATATATGTAACTAGCTATATATCATCACTCGATCAATAAAATGCAATGGGAGCGTTTACACGAGTAATTAATATGGTAATCGTTAGATAGCGTTTAGATTAAGGCGTTTTGATATATTCTGTATTATTTCTCCGGAAATAAAGGGAATACTTGTCGAATTACTTTGATATTAATTCATCTATTAGGGGTCGGGACGGCCGGGTGGTTTGATTCAAACCTAACGTGTTTGATCAAACCTTTAGATATCGGTTTGACGGTCACGCATCAAACTTAACGCGGTAAGACTGAATGCAGGATTGATTAAAAGTATAGTGGCACTATTATACGACGGCGCACGACGTTATATCGATCACAACGAAAATATTATGTTTACATCGAGCTTCAAACGCGTAAAAGTTTGACGAACTGTAAACAATCAAAAGTTTGGCTCAAGCCTAAATCTACGAGATTGAACAAATTTGAATCAAATGTACCTTCACATTTCAGATAGGACCGAATTGGTCTAAAGGGACTACTACCATGTATTAAGTTTCGATAATATTCCAGATTGTCTCTCAAGTTACGCGGAGCAAATTTTTTGTAAATATTTGTTTAAAATTTGTAATGGTCAAAACACATAAAGACGACACGACGTCGTACCGTGCCTTGTGACGCATTGCGACATCACACCGTTAATTTTTGAGAAACTCATCGTAAATTATAACGTCGTCTCGCGTATCGTGAGTTCTTAAGACACGAGTGCGTGCCCTGCATCGTGGCGCGTTGCCACGTTGTGTCGTGAATTTTTACAATGCTATTCGCAGATTTCCACGACACGACGTCACGTTTCTATACACGGCACGACGTCGTGTCGTGATTATATATTTTAGCCCTTGCAAGTCACAAAAAGGTTGACTAATTCATAATATTATTACTATAGTGGATTAGGTGTTAGGTAGGTACCAGGCTTCCCTTTTGTAATGGCTAAATATTATTGCACTGTTGAAATAAAGATAAGAAACAAAGATAGCTTGAAAAATTTAAAACTAAAACAGGAACTAAACTAAATTAAAAAAAAAAATAAGGAAAAAAAATAAGTTTAAACGCTGCTATCAACCCCCAGTCAAAACAAGCTATTTTAGTTCCAGACTAATTGAAATTGTTAAAATAAAAAGTATAATGCAGGCTATTTTAATAATGTGGTTGGGGCGTGTGTGAGTAGTGGATAGGGAAGTGGGGCAGTGGGAGGGGGAGGGGGTGTTTATGTAAATGTTACTAAATTGTACTTACATGAATGTATGTGTTAAATATGTTACCACAAGTGATTTTGTTGCTTCGTAGAACAAGTATATGTGGCCTACTGACAGTTCTTTTCTAAAAATGCATAAGCGAAAACAGGCATAAATTACTAGGCTTACAGTGGCAGGGGCCTCTGTCTGTCTGTGCGACTCTCCGTCAAGGAACAGTATTTTTTTGAATAACAGGCGTTTTTTTTCTTTTCTTGAAATGTTCATGTAGGTGTATGTCGGGTCTGTCTCTGCTCAGGAGATGGACTGACCACGAATCCGCCGCCCGCAGACCCTATTTAATTTGAGGTTTTAGCAGAATTGAATTCGTATAACTATTGGCGCCGTGGTTATGGCCTGCATGTCTTCATGGTACAAAACTTTCAGTGGGAGAGCCAGACCTGCTCTTATACAGTTTTGTATGATAACCTTGTATATCTTGTCATTGATAGATTAACATTGCAGATTTTTAAATCCTAACTAAATATTGAGCACAATATCAAAGGTAATACAAACTTTTTGTAAAAAACTATTAGGTAATACCTAAAATGCAGAGAAGAAAACCATTGTGTTATTTTGTTTCTATCAATGATATGTAAAATAAACAGCGTTAAAGGGTCTACGAACTTTGTTTGATAGGTCATTTTTAATGATTAATCACTAAGAATTAAAATATAGATGTTATTTTATTACTAAGAATTATTGGTGATTGATTGAAATTAGACGATTAAAACAATTTACCATTGAGATGAAAAGGCCGATACTCAATAAAACTTGACGAACGAAAACAATTTTATTGAACGAATTTTGTCTATTGCAGAGTTCAACTTTTTTTTGCCAATTTGTCATTGTCATCGTCGTGCTCGAATACGTCAAATTTGACAAGTCGGCAATGATTTCGTGGCTGTTAGAATTGCTGAAAACAAATTGTGGATTAAAATACTAATTATACCGCTGTTGAATGTTATATTTCGTCAAATACCTGTGAAAATAACAGGTAAGAATAATGTACTTACTACTTAACGGAATACTGGAGTGGTAATGAAATAAAAACGACAATTGTGTACGTATTTTCATTAGTAGTATATCAGTTTTTGATTACTTATGGCCAATGAAATTGTGTTGTTATCTCTGTTTATTGTTTTGTGTTGCACCTTTATTGTTTAAATACATGTTTCTCATTTCACATAACAGGTTTAAAATGAAAATTTACTAATAGCAAAACTATTTTTTTCGTAAAATTCGTGTTGGCTTGCCATTGGTAGGAATCTGTATTACTTTGATATCGAATTTATATTTTCTCGGTTGCTGTGATACGAAAAATAGACGATTTCGCGTGTACGAGTTAGTATAAGTTCGTTAATAATTTAATATTAACATGAATAATTGTGTAAGTCAAATAAATTTCCTATTTATTTAAATAAACTTTAGATCTAGAATTCATTGCAATGGCTTCAAAAAAATCTTTTAATTTGTGCTATTGACCTGGCTGGTTCCTAATTAGACTCTTAAATGCCACTATTGTCTTTTCACCAAAAAAGGGATAGTGCTACTGGTCATACATAGTTCTGTCTCTGTCTTGCACTAGAATAATGATGACTTTAACTTTCCAAAATATGGAAAATTCTCATACACAACATACAGATGAATGAAACTAAGTGCTGACAACAGAGTCCCCATTCATGCAGACAGAAACAGGACAATATTTTAAGTACTCAAGTCCCATGTAATGGGACACAATTGATTTTCTTGACAGGTACTTGACAGGTTAAGTTTGTTTAGCACTGAATTTACTTAGTTATTTGGGGTGAAAGTAGGTCTTAGTAATTAAACATTTAAAGAACATAGATAATACTGCAGTACTGAAAAAACATCTTCTGAAAAATCTTGCACGTCCATACGTTACATGAATGAGTTGAGATTTTCCATCAGAAATTTCTCAGTAGCAGCCTTGGAGTCTAGTTGTCTCGCCCCCTATTACACGGGACTTATACATAACTCGCAAAATGTAGGTGTACTAATGGCTACACCACTGCCTAACCCTTCGAAGATTACAGGCATGATGTTATGTATGGAAATTTGCTGAAGCACATTTACTAAACAGACGGACAGGCAAACAAAAGAAGGGGATTTAATTATCTTCGTTGTCTACACTATAATAATGCGGAAACCATCTATTTTCCAGATCAATATGGGTGTAGCAGTAAGCAGATATTCGGAGCTGTCTTCAAATGAATTGTTGATGCGGTTCTGTTCATCCGAAGTCATCTGTCCAAATGACCCGTTCTGGAATCAGCTGCTTGCGTTTAACATAAATCCACCGGCTAGTGCGTAAGTATCATTCATTGATTTAGTCCTCCCTGACAATGTTTATAGGCTACCTATGTAGTAATACTTAGGAAAATAACGCAGTCTAAAAACGCACCCAAGTTTTAAAGAAATGATTAAACAGAAAGACATAGAAATACTGTTTTGAATGTATTTTCTTATTAGATGATTTTGAAAGAAGATTAAGAAGATTTTTTGATTTAGAAGAAGTGCCTGGTTGATACCAATAGGCTCGCCCTCTATTACTTAAGACTAAAAACATAACTGGCGAAATGTGGGTGTAAATTTTGAAACTATCTGCATCTCAACTTTATGAGCATCATCATGTAAGAAAATAGTCTCAGAATCTTTTTTTTTATGAATAATAAGAAATCGTGTTTTGTTCGAAGTTAGAAACAAAGACACTTCTTCTTTATTGTGTGCGAAGTACGGTCTTACGACCCCACACACCCTAGTGTCAGAATTTTTAAATCGCCTCAAAGGCCTCTGACTTGGTTTGAGTGGAGCAGAAAATCCAGGTTTTCTCACGATGTTTTCCTTCACCAATGCCAGTGATGTCCAAGATAAACTTTAGAAAGTACATATGAATTGGAAAAGTCATTTTGCTACTTGCTCAGATTTGAACCCACAACCTCATGCATGAGAGCCGGGCGCCTCAACCGTTGGGTCATCACATCTGTAAACCTTAATGGTTAGGTTCGATTATCCGAAGTTAGAAACAAAGACACTTGATTAAATCATTGATTTTTATTGAAAAGATGATTTAAAAAGCCTATTTAACTTGTTCAATTACCTGACAACAATGTTATCAATAACATGTAATGTAAACACTTCACTTAACAAAACATACTTTTGAGTTACTATCGTTTATTGATACTAATCATTACCTAGTTAAAATGATTAATGTTAAATCTGATAAAAATTAATGATTGCAGAAAATGATTTGTTTGATATAATCATTGACTTTTCTACTAGCCTAATACATTAAAAAAAAATACTGACTTGTTCATTTAGTTGCAAGTGCATCGCATCTGCTGTGTATGGGGTCCTGGGTTCGATTCTGAGATTGGGAAAGTGTTAACGAGTCTTTTCGAGTTTTATCAATTCCACAGAACTGTTCCCGTTGCATAAATAATTATAATATTTTAATTCTGAGCGAATTTTGGTCATGGTGGCCAATCTCAATATTAGATCAGGCGCAGGACCTAGGCTCTACGTGCTCCGAAGCACGGGGGTGTCGCCACGACTTCCAAACTTTGGGCTACAACTGAGAAAATCTTAATGTAAAAACCAAAAATCACGTAGCCCGTGCCAAGAATCGATCCCAGAACGTCACGCTCAGCAGTTGCGCGAGTCTAATGACAAACGCATCACGTTTTTATAAGCAGGATACTTTTCACATCTATACACGACCACGATCATGTCATCTTCCTCAGTCGCTATATTGTGCAAGTGAAACAGCATGATAAAGTCCTTTGTTTGACCGCCATTTTTTATTTGATTCTTTGATAGCTCAAGTTGTACCTGACTATAATAAAAACAAGTTCTAAAAACCCCTTTTTCTCTGATTCCAGTGAAGAACAGCTGATGTTTGATGGCAGTACGGAGTCGCTTCTTCAGAAGTTTCTCCAGAATAACCTTCAGACCGGTAACCTCGGGTCTCTAGTCCAGGTCTTTATCACCAGGGCCACAGAACTGCTAGCAGCGCCTAACAGTGACAAGTAAGTGGGAATTAAACAATAGGTTAGATGACACCACCCAGGGCCCGATCTGGCTATTTAGCCTTTCCTGGCAAAATAATATTCGCCGACCTTTATACTAACACCATAATAAGTAATGAGCTTGCTATTCCAAAGACATATAATTATGTGATACTAGCTTTCGCACGCGGCTTCACTCGCAAATTAAATTAAAAATTCGATCAAGATTCGAAAGACATGTGGCGCCATCTATCGTCAAACTAACGTTATTGTGATTTCTTTTAGGAACAGTACTTTTTTTCGGGATGAAAAGTATCCTATGTCCTTTTCTGTACACTTGAAAACGTATATACTAAATTTCAAGATGATCGGTTCAGTGGTTTAGATGTAGAGAGGTAACAAACAAACTTACTTTCATATTTATAATATTAGTTAGGATTATTTTAATTGTATAAATATTCAAATACGTTAGTCTACTCTGGTTTCTAAACAAGTTTACAAAAATTAATGAGAGTATGTTATTGGACTCCGTGCAACCGCCCTGCGCACTCAATTTTGTCGCTCTGGGCATTTGCCCGGCCGGCACCCCCTTAGATCGGGCCCTGACACCACCAAATTGACCGTACGTGTTCGGCAAACATCGTCGCTGTTCGGAGATATATCGGCAGGTAGGTAAAGCGTAGCCTACAAACCAATCAGAGCAGTTCAAGGTACTTTTGTCACATTCATTTTGCGCTGATTTTTCTAAGATGCTTGGAACACTGCGCCGCCGCTTCAGGTCTTCTTGATAGGAGGACGAAAGCCGAAAATATTCTACGTTTGGTCTCAGGGGTTCAAAGGAAACATACAAATTAAAAAAATATATTTATTTACATTTTAAACTTAACTTTACATAAATATTGTCTTTGGTAAATATTTAGAGGTAAGAGGAACAGCGCAAGCGCGGATCCGCCGCTGTGGGCATAGTGGGCATGCTTACAATCCAAATTCGCGAAAAATAAAAACTGTGACCTTTTTGCATGCTAGATCTGCGCCTGGAACAGCGTTTAAAGTTTCACAGCCTCTATTAAAAAGGAAGGATCCTTCGACCAGACGGGTGTTGTGTCTGGTGGGCCACTGTCGGGATTTTGTGTATTAAGTTAATGTCGCAGAAAACTTAGCAACTGAAATCCGTGAAGGAAAACATCGTGAGGAAACCTGGGCCTACTTTTCCGCTCAAAACCATATCACTTGAGGCGATTTAGAAACTCTGATACTAGGGCGTGTGGGGTCGTAAGACCTTACTGCCCACATGATAAAAGGAAAGACAGAATGAGAACTTAGAAACTGCAAAGTACAAAACGTCATTTGTAGTTCGCGCTTTGTGCGGTAGGTGTCGCCTCAGTCGGCTGTCAGTTGTAGCCTTGTAGTTCGCATTTGGTCCGATAGGTGTCGCTAAATACACGTGAATATAAATGCCATGTTATGTGGTACATTCTTATCTAATGTTTCGTTTTATTATGATTTGAAGCATTGTAGCTGGATATAAGTCGACTACTTGGAAGTATATTCTTGTGAATTATTCCACCTGAAAATTAAAAAAAGTGTTTTTAATTACATACATAGATACATAAACTTACATACTGTTTTCTTATATTTTTTACTATTATTAATTGTTAAGGTTTTTTTTTGAGAGTATTATATAAATTGCTCCAAATTTCATAAAAATGGAAGCTTTTACCTATCTACGGGAGGACACTAAGGCTAAAGTTTATTCCGCTTCCAACCGGTTCTATTGGAAATCTGTAGGGGAGGCCTATGTTAAGCAGTGGACGTCCTACGGCTGATATGAAGATGATGACTCACGTCTTTTTCCCATCGGGCAAAATTCATAGAACGCCACTTATTACGATCCTTACATAGGTACACGTTTCGCCTCGTCGAAGTTCATGAGTCTCGTCATAAAAGCGCGCCGGTTACAAGTACTGAAGTACTAATTTAAGTGGTACAGTCCAAGATCTCAAAAAACCTCGTTCTCTCTCTCTCCCTCTTACCTCACTCCATCTTCCCACCCTCACTCTACCACCAGCCCTCCTCTTTCCCTCTCACTCGCCAGCGTATAATTTTAGCGTCATCGGTCTTACTAAATACATATTACGAATGTTCAAACTAAACATATAATATTCAGATCATTTTCTCTGTCGACCTGTCTGTTTGTTCCGGCTAATCTACGAAACGGCTGGGCCGATTTCGACGTGTGTCTCACTGACAGATAGCTAATGTTTTAAGAAGTAACTAAGGCTACTTTTTTTTTTAATAATTGGGTTCCGCATATAAAAATACTCGCCAAAAAACTTACCTTTCCTCTTATTGAAGATTGAATTTGCATTTGCGAACACTGACGCCATGATGAAACACAGAAATAATAAAAATAACAGCTTCATGTTTGGTCTATTTTATGTGTTCACTGCAATAAGTATAACTGTGATGTGTCAGTGACCGGGTCGGCTTCCACTTATAATACATTCTTACTGTATACCACACGATAACCACAGTGTACGTGATACAAAGAAATATCAGAAGTCTAACTTGAGGTTGAAAAAAGCGGCGAGGCCGACCTGGGGCTGGGCGGCAGGCAGGGCCAGACTAAAACCAATAAGAGGCCCTGGCCCCATTTTAACCAACGTTACAATCTGACAATTTTGTAAATAAGTGACATATTTGTAAAGTTTTATGAGTGCTGTTTAATAAACATTATTCCATTTATTTATTTAATATACGTATATAATTACATTTTTAAATATAATTATAATAAAAAACATAAAAACATTTAAAAATAATAAATATAGTAAACATTATTACTACACTTACAAATATGTAAATTGTCACCTGTAAAGAGATTTTTTTACTAAACAGGAATACATAATATGTAAAATTGTAGGTACAATATTTTAACAATTTTGTAAGTTTTCCACCATTGTAAATTTGTAAGTCGTATTCTTTATTAAACAGAAACTTGTAGATTTGTAACTTGTAAAATACAATTACAATTTACAATTTGTAATGTCGTTAAATAGATTTTGAGGGCAGGCCAAGATCCCACGTGTCCACGTGGCCTGGGGCCCAGGCCCCAGGCGCACGTGGAGCCTGGGCACTTGCCCATTGTGCCCATTGGAAAAAATCTATTTGTGTAACAAAAGCAGTTTCTCATTGAAAAATAATATTTTAGTTTAAATGAGTACCTAAACCGCAAAGAGACTAGACAGTGTTTGACATTCCTCGTGTCTATGTTTATAATAATTATTTGAATGACATTAAATTAATGATTTAATTGTATGACATAAATGTAATTTTTAATTTCTGACCGTTTATATTGGGTTCGATTCCCAGGTCGGGCAAAGTGTTATTGGGTTTTTCCATCAGGAATTTCTCAGTAGCAGCCTCGGAGTCTGGGTTTGTGCCCGGTTGACGGCAATAGGCTCGCCCCCTATTACATGGGACTAAGAACATAACTGGCGAAATGTGGGTGTACTAACTTTTGTACTAAAAGTACAAAAATATTGAATGCTGAAAGGCTTAATATAGACGTTTGAAATGTTTTTATAACGTTTAATTTTTTTTTCCTATATTCGCAATAAATAAATTTGAATTTGAGGATCGAAGCCAAGCCACGCAGCGCAACGCCCACTCGAGCCGCTATACCAACCGTGCCAAGAAGATCTTGTATAGCGTTTGTTGAAAAGTTTTGTCCAAAATGGTTCTTCTGTTATTTTTCTTTCGTAACGGTGATGGAGTAAACCTATATATATTTATGAATAATTTATTACTTATGTACCTTTTCCTTATTCTCGGGTTTTCTTGTCCGTCATTACGTGGACTATGGAACATTATAATTCTTTTCATGTATGATTCTGTGTGTAAATATTTTAAACATTGATTTTAAAAGAGTGGGTACGTATGGAGTTTCTTTCCCATTCTTCTCCATAAGAAACTACCTTTTGGAAGGGGCAACTAGATTCAATTCCTTTTTTCTTTTCACCCGACTTCAAAAAGGAGGAGGTTCTCAATTCGACGCGTATGTTTTTTTTTTTTGTATATTTGTTCTACGATTACTCCGCCAATTATGAATGTGGGGAGGGGGTACGTCAACTCCCCTCCTACCACTTTCCAAAATTAAATATATCGTGTGAGGTATTGTTTGAAAGGGCTTTATGTAAGGATTTCAAACATTAACACACAAGCACTAAAAAGCTTAAGTCGGTGGCAATACCTACATAACAAGAAACAAAACCAAGGCCGCCGACTTCCAAGCTAAAGTTATTTTTTATTTTGTACTTTTTGAAGGCGGTCATCTTTTTTTGTAAAAAAGCTTTTTATTGTATATGACGTTCAAAAGTGCCTTTTATTGGCCTAATTGAAATAAATCATTTGACTAAGACATTTGTAATGAATGCACACAACGTTTACAATGATGCTGTCCCTCAGGAATTGGGTACAATACGCGCCACGAAAGATGAGACTTGACAAGCGTCAGCAATGGGGAGCTTGCGCAGGTATGGATGTACGAAATAGTTATCTATAATTTGTGTATCTATTCAGGGATTTTTCGATGACATTTAGATATAAATTCTTAACAATTTTATAATATTTATTAACATATATACATACATAAACTCACGCCTTTTTCCCATGGGGGTAGGCAGAAACAACAGAACGCCACCTGTTACCATCCTTACATACTCAATATTTATTTATTTTATTATAAATTTAAAAAAGTAATAGATTTCTTGAATCCTTGAAACCTGTTTACAAATATAAAATAACTGTTCTAATAATTCTTTGTTACTGTCATCATGTCTATTCAAAAACACCTGTTGATCTTGTTTTGACTTCAACGGATGGCTGTTCATCTTGAGGCATTTCAGATCAAATCCTTTATTGCATTCATGTGTACATTCAGGTGTTAAAAGTAGGTCCAGATAAAGTACTATAACATGGCGCTCCCCTCCATATTCATATTTCAATGTTTACAGTAGTCCCATCCATATGAAAGAGTTTGTTTGTTGTTGTTAGTAATCGTCTTCAGTAGCAGGCCGGCAGATTTATTTGTCAACTAACCATAAATAGCCGACCGCGCAGGACAACGCACCTGTCATTTTCATAGACTATGTCAGTGCAGCGTCATACTAGTAATAATGAGTGATTTATAACGCCGCTAGACTAGCAGTAGCAACAAATCGCTGTTTTGTTTCGGGAGCCGTCTCAGTACGCACACATGCGTTGGTTTTTAATCCTTACTAATATTATAAATGCGAAAGTAAGTTTGTTTGTTTGTTTGTTACTATTTTATGCCTAAGCCACTGAACCGATCATCCCGAAATTTTGCATATACATTGCCTGGTGTACAGGAACGAACATAGGGTACCTTTTATCCCGAAAAAAAGTACTGTTACCGAGGGAAATCACAATAACCTACTTTTGGTGATAGATGGCGCCACATGTCTTTCAAATCATGTTCGAATTTTAAATTTAAGTATCTAAATACATTTTGTGAGTTTTGAGTGTCCATGGATCAGCTTCAACTAGGGTGTCATAAAATCGATTATTGATAATTCGGGGTTATTACAACCAACTTACGATTACCCAAGAAAAAAAAGTACTAGGCTGTCAGAAAATGAAGGGTTCACTCATGCACTCAAGCCGAGTACAACCCGAACTGATTGGCAAATTCCAAATTAACGTGAGCGAAGCCGCGGACGAAAGCTAGTACTTTTATAAACACTTTTTTAATACGTTTTGAATTGTGGAAGGGCGCGCCATGCTATTGTAGTTTATCTCTAAGGTCCAACATGGAACCCTTATTTTGGTTGATCACAGCGTGCGACTGCTTGTGGTCGGCAGAGGTGTTGCATATATCTGTAACATTCTGCTTGCGGGCACTGACTTGGTCCCCGCTTTGCCCCTCAGATTCCCCATGTACCAGTGTGCTGGAAGAAAAAAATTAAAACTTGATTTTTCTGATGTTTTTTCATGTTTGAGCGCGCTTATCTCTGGAACTACCAGTTGAATTTGAAAAAATCTTATATTATATGATAGCCAGATTCATGAGGAATAGTATAGGCTATATAACATCACGTTACGACCTACAGGAGCGCAGCAGTAACCAAAGACGTAACTAAAGGCTGGTAAAAAAAAAAGCAGACGAAGTTGCGAGTATTAGCTAGTACTATAATAAATACTTGACATTACGCTTATAATCCCCGAAGGGTTAGGTAGAGGTGTACCCATTAAAATATCCACATTTCGCCAATTATATTTAAGTAAAATAAGGCGAGCATATTGCCATCAACCGCACAAATCCAGACTCCAAAGCTACTATTGAGAAATTCCTGATGGTAAAATCCAATATCACTTTGCCCGACCTGGAAATCGAACCCAAGACCTCATGCTCAGCAGTCGCGCTTTGCGACTACCACATAATTGAGGCAGTCAATAAAAATTAATGAAATGGCTTACCGTCAATATACAATAATGGAGTACCTATGATAATACATTAAAAATCTTACTCGGCTTAATTTTGAGGCGGTTTAAAAACTCTGACACTAGGGCGTGTAGGGTCCTAAGACCTTACTGCCCACAAGACAAAGAAAGCAGAAGAAACGATCTTACTAAGTGAAAGTATTTACGTACCATAATGTTTCTTAGTCACTGATGCAGCCGTAGCCATCACGAAACACATAAGCAAAACAAAAACACACATGTGACGAAAAATCTTCATTTTAATCGACGCGTGCGCTCTACAATGTAACCTTTTGGTGTATTGATTTTCTTGGTTTTGTTCCGTATGTTTAATACTGTTATAATTAGTATAATAATGAGTATTTTACCTGTATTAATAGCTAGCTTCTTCCCGCCACTTCGTCCACGTTTTTACTCATCACGTATTGTTACTTGTTGTTCCAAGGTCGGGCAAAGTGTTATTGGGTTTTTCCATCAGGAATTTCTCAGTAGCAGCCTTGGAGTCTAGATTTGTGCCCGGTTGATGGCAATAGGCTCGCCCCCTATTACATGGGACTAAAAACATAACTGGCGAAATGTGGGTGTACTAATGGGTACACCTCTGCCTAACCCTTTGGGGATTACAGGCGTGATGTTATGTTATGTTACGTTACTGCTCTGTTCCTGTAAGTTGTACCCTGTTGTTTTATAGCCTATACCATCGGTCGCCCATAGGTGGGCCACGGTCCGTAACCGGACCGCGTAAGGTCGGAACCTGGACCACCAAATCTTGTTAATAACTTGCCTACCTATTCAATTTAAATAAAAATTTGAAGACACTTAGGTACAAGTTGGTAGCGGAAGACATAAAGCTGCAGCAAGCGACGTGTCGCAGCGACACTACTGGTTTCTACGTATTTCTATGAAATTCCCTCCGTAGTTAGCGACATGAAGCTAGCGACGCGTCGTCGAGCGGCAGACGGCAGTGTCGTCCGACCGCAGATCGGTAGTGCCGCTGACGCAGGAGCAACGACACGTCGAGCGTGTTTCTTTTCAAAATGAATTGTTCCGATTCTGAAGAATCTTCTCTTTTGTTGATTGCACCTTGCACAAAAAAAAAACTACTAAATCATAATACGTAAAAAGTATTACAAACACAACAGTATGACAAACAGACACTCATTCCGCGTTCGCTATATCTACTAGGTATTGACGTAAGTACTGAAAAAATCCCATGAGGATAATATACAATATGTAACAAAAACCCTGTCGTTCCTTTTAGGGACGTATACTATTACCTACAAGCACAACATTTACGAAATTATAATTTAAAAAAGAACAACATTGGCTAGTCGAGAGGTAAAAATCAATTAACTACTAAAAACGACACATTCAAAAAAATGTTTAGAGTATCTGATCTTAAGTACGATAAATAACCTACAAGTTCGGCGGCTTTCTTTGATGCGACGGGCTGACGGGACCCACCTTGAGTTTAGACATAGTCTCGATATTTTGGTCTAGAGGACCCCGATTTCTCACCTTCGTCACTTCTGGGACGAATTCTCTCAACCTTTTGGTTGAATTCGTCCTATACAGGGTCATTAAAAAAATACCCGAAATCTGAAAAGGGGTCATTGTACTCATCATTATGAATAACTTTTACTATCATATAACTGGCGAGAGGAGACACAACACAGAGGGAAGTGGAAGCAATGAGGAGAGGCCTTTGCCCAGGAGAGGGACAGTAACGGCTAGCAAAAAACAAAGATAGAAAATTTCATGGATCGCGGGCGGCGCGATGGCATCGCGCAATTGGATTTTCCCGTGCGAAGCCGGGGCGGGTCACTATAGTGCAATAAAAAAAGTGTTAAAAAAATAGATTTTTATTAAATTTTTTTGCCGACAGCGCTGGGCCAGATGTACACTCAACAAAAGATGTATGCAGGGTCATCTGATAGAGTTGAAGTTTACTTAAAAACCTCTTATAAGAAATATCTTTTATTGAAACTTAATTATTAAATTGTTTATTATCTACTTTTTAAATTATTGTAGGGGAGGCCAGGAAGGGATTTTTGGATTTACTTGAGCGCGGCAGATTAATATAAGGGGAATACCTTGCACCCTGATAAGTACCTCCACCATATATAAGGATTTTATTTTTCAAACCATCAGATTGTAGAAGTCCCTGCACATAATTGTCAGATTAAGGGTCAGCACGACAAGGGCATGAAGCTAAAATGTCTGTATATTAATCTGACGCGCTCGAGTATTTCATTGACATAATTTTTTCTTTCATTTTCAACCATTTTCAACCCCTTCGTACGGCCAAGTAAACCGGCAGATTAATATTCCTTGGTTATCAGAAACACGTAGGGCGCATACACTAATATAAATATTAATATTTGACAAGCTCGAGTATTTATACGTGTTTTTTTTTTTAATCTTTACTTATGCGCTACCTCCACCAGTGAAAGGGTCTCATATGTAACCATTTTTGCTTTTTAGCATCTAATCTTCACAATCCAAACGGTCCCCACGACGCTAGAGTAAATCCACATTTAGCATCTTGGGCTATCCCCTACTATAAGTTACATTTG
The DNA here is from genome assembly GCA_949774945.1 of Hoplodrina ambigua. Taxonomy (NCBI): domain Eukaryota; kingdom Metazoa; phylum Arthropoda; class Insecta; order Lepidoptera; family Noctuidae; genus Hoplodrina; species Hoplodrina ambigua. Next base: position 2,465,564 of record OX458991.1, read on the forward strand.
TAAACATCCATCGGTTTCAAACAAAACTTCAACTATATCTGGAGACCCTGAATACCTATCTGTTTTGCTGACTGTCCTTGTTGGACTGTAGAGCGCTATCCGCTTGTTTTATTTTTTCCTTTGTTGTAAATTTTTTCTTGCGTACTTTCTGGTAAGAAATAGAATGTTATCGGAGTCTCATCTGAAAAAAAAAAAGGTTGAATTAGAAGGATTTTTTAAAGGCACTTTTTATCTCGTATCGACTCGTATTAACCAGTCCGCTGAGTAGCTTTTATTTTCTAATTTGGTTGAATCAACCAATTTCAATCTTGCAAACGATAACGTGAATCATTCAATTTGGATACAGCTTACACTTCTTCACTTCTGCGAGCTACATTGTATTCACGTGTCATTATGTATGATTCTGTATGCAAATATTGATTTTAAAAGAGTACGTATGGAGTTTCTTGTACATTCTTGTCCATACAAAACTACCTTTTGGAAGGGGCAACTAGATTCAAACCTTTTTTTGTCTATGACGTTCAAAAGTGCCTTATATTTACCTAATTGAAATAAATGATTTGATTTTGACTTCCTCGTGAAACAAAGGGAATAATTATAATTACGAAATGTGGGTGTACTAATGGGTACACGTCTGCCTAACCCTTCAGGTATTACAGGCGTGATGTTACAAATGTATTAAATGCAATTTACCTTCAATACCCGTCAGTTCTTTCTTTTCTATGTCTTTCTCAGGAATCGACGACGAAGCGACGAAAACAAAAAAGAAAAACAACAAGTATATAACCTTCATGTTTAAAAACAGTTTTGAGCTGCCTTGTACGATTATGCCTTTTACAGTTATGCCTTTTATATAATAAATGCATCTAAAATCGTACAGCTATGAAACATACATAAGGTGACCATACGTCCTGTTTGAACGGGACAGTCCCTTTGAGGCCATCCCACTTAGTTGCGTTATTATCGGTCGGTAATACCGATGGCGAAATATTTAGCAAAACCCAAACGAAATAATCTTAAATTCAGATTCCTCTGATTCGTTAAGGGAGTAGCCATCTTCACCATCGATGGTTCCGCCTGCCGTGGTGCCAAACGCGGACAGACACGACGACGTGCCCGAAATGGGTAGAATTGTGTGTGGCGGTGATGAGGCTTCAAGCCAAAAACACCGCCAGATTCCTCTGATTCGTGAAGGTAGGAGCACTAGTCACCACCGATAGTTCTGCCTGTCGTGGTGCCAAACGCGGACGGACACGACGACGTGCCCGAAATGGGTAGAATTGTGTGTGGCAGTGACGAGGCTTCAAGCCAAAGGCCGTGCTTGGCCCGGCTTCACTGGTTCTTGGGCCCCGATTTGGCAATTTGGGAATAGAGTCCTATTTTTAATCCGTGTTAAGAATTACTAGTATAGTCACCTCTATGAATTTAACGAGGGTAAAAAACTGTAACTTGTATAATCAATTTCATCCCAAAGATTTCAATTTTGCTAATTTGCAAATCTGCTTATCGTAGTAACAATTTAACACGGTATGAGCTCCTTACAGCTTGTGCTGACACCGAATCTGGTTGAATCTTGTAAAGGTCATAGCTTAATAAAGCCACCCGACTATAAATATAATACTTTCGATGTAGCTAAATAAAAAAAAAAAACCATCTGCCTAACCTTTTCCCAACTATGTTAGGGTCGGCTTCCAGTCTAACCGGATGCAGCTGAATACCAGTATTTTACATGGAGTGACAGCCTATCTGACCTCCACAACCCAGCAACTGGGTAATACGATATCCCTTGGTAAGATTGATTGTCAGACTTTCAGGATTCTGACGACCCGTAACGACTGTCAAAGATCTACTAAATGAATAATTTAACTGAAATATAGTATTTTGGCGTACTATATATTCCTTCAACAGTATGCAGACCCGAAATATAGTCATCATCATCATATCAGTCTATTGCCGTCCACTGCTGAACGTAGGCCTCCCCCAAAGAGCGCGAACCATCCCGGTCTTGGGCAGCCCGCATCCATCCGTTGCCCGCCACCTTCTTTAAATCTTTAAATATAGTATATTACTATATATTATAAGACGGTTGGCAATACTATTCATCACTCGCGGTCCGGTCCGCGCGCGGTCAGCCCGCGATCGGGGCGCTACGGAGTTAATTTTATAAACGTATACAAAGAACGACTGACTGCCTCGTTGGTCTAGTGGTCGCAAGCGCGAATGCTGTGCATGAGGTCTTGGGTTCGATTCCCAGGTCGGGCAAAGTGTTATTGGGTTTCTCCATCAGGAATTTCTCAGTAGCAGCCTCGGAGTCTGGATTTGTGCCCGGTTGATGGCAATAGGCTCGCCCCCTATTACATGGGACTAAAAACATAACTGGCGAAATGTGGGTGTACTAATGAGTACACCTCTGCCTAACCCTTCGAGGATTACAGGCGTGATGTTATGTATGTATGTATGTATACAAAGAATATTAACCGCTCGAGGCGAGGCGGTGCTGGTCGGGTATCGGGTGACTTTAATGACCTCCAGTGTACAGCGACCCTTACGGCGCCATTTTAATGCTATTAGTTTCTTCATTATTTCAAATTGTTTATTTATTTATTTATAATTCATTTACAACGGATAAATCAAAATAAAATCAATTTGACATCGTGATTTAAAAAAATATTTTTCATTTATGTACTCAAATTAATTTTGAGTATTATTTTTGCCATTGCCCAAGCCCACATCTTGACTCCAAAGCTGCTACTGAGAAATTCCTGATGGAAATACCTAAAAACACTTTGCCCGACCTGGGTATAAAACCCAAGACCTCATGCTCGGCAGTCGTGCTTTGCGAAAACTAGACCAACTAGGCTGTTAATACAGACTAATTTTAGTTTAAATTTGATTTTCCTCAAAGCATTCATTGCGTGCCTATGCAAAAGGTTTTCCCTGGTAGGAAATGAACTTCAATGGAATACTCGTAAATAAATAAAACTGAACTAAAATAATAAACATATATTTTAATTCATAACACAATATTACTCAAATTAACACCAATTCAGAATCCAGTCTTTTGAACTTCATTACTTTGACCCTATTATTCATACCCTGGAAAAAATATTATCATATCCTAACTATAATATTATAAATGCGGAAGTAATTTTGTTTGTTTGTTACTTTACCACGCCTCAACCACTGAACCGATCATACTGAAATTTTACATATACGTTGTCAGGTATACAGAAAAGGACATAAGGTACTTTTTATCCTGAAAAAAAAGTACTGTTCCCGAGAGAAATCACAATAACGTTTTTATGATGGTAGATGGCGCCACATGTCATTCGAATTTTAAACTTAAATGTGCGAGCGAAGTCGCAGGCGAAAGCTAGTTAATAATATTTTTCCTCGTAATACATTTTACAAGTACCCAACTCTATAATAAACATTTTGGATTACGCAAATGGTCTAGCCATGTCTTGGCGGCGTATGATATAACTTGGTGATTATCGATGCAGGTAGATGCCCTTGATGTCTACGAGGAGGTAACGGTGGATAAATTGTACCTGTAACAATAAAAGTATCAATGGTGTAGGAATGCCATCTCCTAAATTGCTTGCGCTGGACAAAAATTTCAAAACCCCGGATGAATTGAGTGTTTTGCCGGACATAACAAAAGCGAGATATTTACAATGAAAATTGAATATTTATTTATTTATTAGGGACAACAAACAGTAGCATAAATTACAATAAACTCAAGACCTATTCAAAAGGTGCAGCTAAAGATAATTAAAAAAAAAAAACTAAAGATAATTTTTAACTAAGATTTGTTTTGATTTATCGATTAATCGGGATTCCCCTTTGTTTTCAATGTTTTCTTAGGTGGTAAAAATCATCAAATGACTCCTTCCAACTCCGTCCTGGAAGGGATTGTCAGACTTTTACTGACTATAAAACCACCCTGTTCCTTCTGTTGCCCTTTACGTTCCGGAGCCACGATATCTTGTTAAGACGTCCCGCAACAACGACAGGCGTTGGCCCCGTTGGGGGCCCCGTCTAATAACACTTTGCCCGACCTGGGAATCGAACCCAAGACCTCATGCTCAGCAGTACCTCCCCGACCCCTGTACTGTTGTATGCATATCAATTAGCGCAATAATTAGCGTATTACATGTCATCGTGCTATAAAAAGTAAAACGCACCAAAAAAAATTACGTGCGATCATTTTTGTGTGTTATGTGTCTTTTTACAACCCGTATAGAAGAAAAAGAAATGCGCTAATGTACTTACCATTTCGCTTCGGCACTTGCGGCTGCGTTTGCGCAGCGACAAACACAAACACCAGAAACAATATAAACAAAATCTTCATGTTTTTAACTGGGACGTGCAGTCTTCAAGGAGTGTTTCTTATGAATGTCCTGCAAACTAGTTTTCCTTGATTTTAAACCACCGTTTTATATAAGTAAGGTACTGTTTTAAGTATGTAAAGTAGTATTACCTCATGATTTACTTATAAGTTTTCCTGCTTTCAATACACACGTAACATCACGCCTGTTATCCTCGAAGGGTCAGGCAGAGGTGTAACCATTAGTACACCCACATTTCGCCAGTTATTTATTTAAACTTTATGCCATAAAAAAGTACAAAGGCGGACTTAATGCCTTAGGCATTCTCTACCAGTCAACCAAAGGTGGTGAAAAATAACAAAGCAGGTGCAAAAAATTGTACATGAGGAAATAATCAGATAAGAAATTTTAAAATAATTGAAAACATATATCTAAACAAGTTATGTTAAGTCCCATGTAATAGGGGGCGGAACGTTAAGTCGTAAATGTTGTCCCATAGCTCGATAGATGGCGTTAAAAAAACCGGTTTAGATGGTTATATGTACTCAAAATAGCAACGTTTTGTTTTATTATCATTTATTCATAACATTATGCCTGTAATCTCCGAAGGGTTAGGCAGAGGTGTACCCATTAAGAAGTACTCCCACATTTCGCCAGTTATGTTTTTAGTCCCATGTAATAGGGGCGAGCCTATTGCCATCAACCGGGCACAAATCCAGACTCCGAGGCTGCTACTGAGAAATTCCTGATGGTAAAACCCAATAACACTTTGCCCGACCTGGAAATCGAACCCAAGACCTCATGCACAGCAGTCGCGCTTGCGACTACTAGACCAACGAGGCAGTCATATTTCATCATTCATAGATCATTCATATTTCAGATCATTTTAATTCATAGCATAGTGAAGCATCTTGGTTTGGCTTTGTTCATGGTCCTTCGAGCCAAGCTTATTGCCATCAACTGGGCATAAATCCAGGCTCCGAGGCTGCTGCTGAGGAATTCCTGATGGGAAAACTCAATAACACTGCTGACCTGGAAATCGAACCCAAAACCTGATTCTCAGCAGTCGCGCTTTGCGATCACTAGACCAACGAGGCAGTCAATATAAACGTATCTTTCAATATGCTTATTGTATTTAATATCATAGGAATGTTTGTTTGTTCAAATAACAGCCTTTTACAACTTGCCAAATGGACCAAAACTGAAACAAACAACAAATTTTTTTTTCAACAACCCTTGATAAAAAATATCTGCTGTCCCGTACATTATGTTCGAGATCGGCACTAGACCAACGAGCCAGTCAGTAATTGTATCGTTTATGTCATATTATTTTTCCTCAAAGCATTTATTATAATTACTTTTTTGTGCCTTTTTACAATACACGCCACAAAAAATGAGACTTGACACGCCACATAAACTTTATTATTACGTCATAAATATTAGGTATAATATTGTTAAGAATTTTTATCTATATGTCATCGAAATATCCCTGAATAGATACACAAATTATGGATAGCTATTTCGTACATCCATACCTGCGCAAGCTCCCTATTACTGACGCTTGTCAAGTCTCATCTTTCGTGGCGCGTACTGACTTTTACTCAATAAGTCCATGAAATAAAACAAATAGTACTGTACCAAAATAATATACATATTTTAATTAAAACACAATATTACACTGTTTACAAAAAAATAAAAACCAAAGTATGATTTGTTTAAAAAAATATATATCAATATGCATCGTGCTGTTTGTGTATGTCAGATTATATGTTTGCAAACGCACCCACGATGCAGGAGAAATTACTAGTGTGAGGCAAAAAAACAAAACAAACAAAATGTCTTTTAAAAATACGAATTTCTACAATATACCGATTATAAACATTTTCGATGACACGATGTGTCTATCCACGTCTTGGCGACGCTTTATATAACTTGGTGATCCTCGATGCAGGTAGATGCCCACCGGGATAATATGACGGGCCATAATTAACTGCAAATAAAAAAGATTGAAGTCAGAGACTGGTAGATGTAGACTGTATAGCAGGGGTCACCGGCCACCATGAAATGGGGTCCGCGGGCGGCGGACTTGGGGGCAGTCCGTGGCCCGAATAGACCCAGGCCCAAGAGTAAGGCGCGCTTTGCTGGAGTCAGTGCGGCCGGTGAGTGGCGGCCGCACCGGGTGATGGGACCCGCCTTGTGGCGGTGGCGGGTCAATACCTGCCGGGGTGCGAAAGAATGCTCTGAGCGGCCCCGTGCCCCGGCCGAAGGTAATTGGAGGAACACCATGGGGTTTTAGTCGACACACCCCTACGCCTTCCCCGAGGTGGAGCAGTCCATGAGGATTTCCCCACAAAAAAAAGGGTCACCAAATGGCGGACCGCGGTCGGTGCCCGAATCGCCGACGTATGTGCGGACCTCAAGAAAACAGTAAACTTGATACCTAACAATATTATTTTAATAAATATGTCAGAATATATGCGAATTACCAAATAAAAACTTGTGGCATTTTAGTTCAGCCCGCTGTTCCTTAGTAAAAATATGTATTTTATTTGTTATCACACTTGGTGATGTACCGCGAAAGTCTCTTAATACTAATTGGTAACCCCTGCTGCAGAGGATGTAGTAACAAAAATTTAAAAGACTATGCTTAGATGGTTCGGTCATGTTGAGAGGATGAGTGAAAGACGATTAACAAAATGTATTTATGTGGCACATGTGAGTAGCAACGCAGGGAGGGGACGCCCTAGGAAGACCTACACTGGTTAGCCTTATTGGTGAGGTTCCTCAGAAAAGTCTGGTGCGCAGTACTGGCTACGTAACTGGCGTGCTTGTATGAAACTATGAACGTGGATGAGGCGAAAGGAGTATGTAAAGATCGTAGCAGGTGGCGTTCTGTGGTTTTTTACCCCCATGGGAGAAAGGCGTGGGTTTATTTATGTATATTAAAAATTAATATTGCCAGCACACGGTACTTGAACATGAACATAAGAAAAAAAAAAAACACTTTAAATACATAGGTAATCAAAATAACGGTTAACCCTTTGACTGCGGACGAACATTCGCTGCGCCAAACGCAAGTGCGGCTAGCTACCACTGTTCGCGTGTTCGCCGTAGAAAAACACATACGGTGTGTGTGCGCCGCACTTGCGTTTTCAGTCGAAACACAACGTGTGTGTTCTCCCGCAGTCAACAAGAAATTGCGCTAATATACTTACCATATCGCCTCCATGACCCTTTCGCTTGCTTTTGCGCAGCGACAAACACAAATACGAGAAATAATATAAACAAAAGCTTCATGTTTTTGAGTGTAACGTGCGTTCTTCAAGGTGTGTTTCTTAAGAATGTCTTGTGTACTGGTTTTCCTTGATTTTAAACCACAGTTTTTTTTATATAATACTAGCTTTTACCCGCGGCTTCGCCCGCGTTTGTTTAGAATTTGACAATCAATTCGGGCTGTACTCGGCTTGTTGTTCGGCCAGATCCAGAATTATTAAATACCTACAGACCAACAGACTGTGACTCATAAAAGTCCGTCGGCGTTCAGTTTGCATTTCTGCAAGAGAGGTCCTTCTCGCCTGCGACTATTTTAGAGTTTCTGTCGCTGTAATGGCTGAGCTTGTTTTCTGAGACGAAGTTGTGTTTGATTGAAAAGGCGTCTCAGTTGCTCTTACAGCTCTCTGGCTTTCGGCTTGTTCCTCCAAAAGCAATTGCGTTTAAAAGGGCGTTTCAGTCACTCTCTGAGTAGCTTGGAGGGCGAACGGCTTGGCTCTCTAGTCTTTCCTGGCGTTAAGAAAATGTCTCATCAGCTCTCAAATTTACTTGTCGCTCCGGTTGTGCTTGCCTTCTTAATGCGGCATGAACGGAAGATTCCGAGGATTGAGCAGTCATTTTTGCTCGGGCTCGCAATGAGCTTTTGGTTGTGTGTTGGACCTGCGGGATATTCTAAAATTGAAAAACGTAACCTACCTACCCTCATTAAAACACACCGGAAATACCTCTAACGAAAAAATAAACAGTACTGAGGGACAAACTTAACTTTGCCGTTGAAAAACTGTTGTCTACATACATCGACATAGGTCAAGGTTAGTTTAGCAACTAACCTCTTCCTTCAGTCAATCATCGACTACACGCATTAAACAAAGCAATTTTACTGTTAAGACAGTTCTGCGCTGTGATCTTATGAGGAGTTTCCTTTCCATATCTCCGAAGTTCATCATCAGATCATGACAGTATTTACTTGGAACCAATTCGAAAAAATAAACAAAAAAAGAATCATCCAAATCAATTTACAATTAGCGGAGTAATCGCAGAGTATGCTTCATTGACAGAGCGTAGGTTCACCTTTATTCTTCCATGCATCCTCTATGAATGCGTTTACACCTGTCAGTGTCAGTGATGACAGTGTCAGTTACGCAGTTTTTCTGTATCCCTGACAACGTATATAAAGTGGGTCACAGACAAACGCGAAATGTTGTGGCGGCCGCGTCAATTGCAAATTTTAACAACCGGCCGCGTGTACTGCTTTGTAAAATGACGCTGGAAATTGTAATAGAAATAGTTGAATTTAAATAATAATTTAAATTTAACTCACACTTCTCTATTCCTAAGAGTAAAATGCGATGCTAATGATAATATAGGTAGAGATAAACTATTATACCTTGACGCTTCCCTCCATATTACCATTTCAATGTGTGTAGTCACATTCGTATGAAAGACTTTGTGAGTAATCGTCTTCAGTAGCAGGCTAGGATATTTTTTGTCAACTAATCATAAATAGCCGACCGCGCAAGACGACGTACCTCTCATTTTCATAGAGAATTTCAGTGCAGCGCCATACTAATAATAATGAGTAATTTTTGACGCCGCTAGTCGGACAACAAATCGCTGATTTGTTTTTGTCTCGAGAGCCGTCTCAATACGCACACATGCGTTGTGAGTATTTTTAATACTATTAAAAACACTTTCAAACGTTTTGAATTGTGGAAGGGCGCGTCATGTTACTGTAGTTTATCTCTACGTCACACCTCAAGTATTTAAATAAACGGTTTTCCTACCTTTTTTCTTATCTTCTGAGAGGACTAATGAGTCATGAGAGTAATAAGACAACGTTACGGTTAGCCATATTGACTGACGTCCGATTGCGACGTCCGATTGTCCGATTGTAGCACAATCACCACGCTAATGACACTTCAGGCCGCCACTGTGACCGCGGTGGTGTGTTTTTGGAGCGTTAGGAGCCGCGGCCTGCGGTTTGCCGTAACCGCAAGTCCGTCCGTCTGGAAGCCACTTTATGCAAAATGTCAGGATACTCTTCAGCGGTTTTGGGCATGAAAAATTATTAAGCAAACAACTTTCGTACTCCTAGGTTGTTTACTTGAAACTGGTCTATCGACAGAGTAGACTCATAATGTATTACATGCTTAAACTTAAAATTTAATCATGATCCGATAGACACGTGGCGCCATCTACTGTCATAAGGACGTTTTTGTGATTTCCCTCGGGAACAGTACTTTTTTTCGGGATTAAAGGTACCCTATGTTCGTCCCTGTATACCTGGCAACGTATATGCAAAATTTCAGGATGATCGGTTCAGTGGTTTTGGGGTAAAATGGTAGCAAACAAACAAACAAACTTACTTTCACATTTATAATATTAGTTAGGATATAAGGTACGGTTCTAAAATATATAAAATTGTGTTACATCACCTCATGATTTACTTATGGGTTTTCCTGTTTTCGTATTTCATATTGTTTATGTATCTATCTATCTTTATCTTAATATATATAACTCCTGTATAACTCCTCCTCTTCTGTAGCTTATAAGTGAAGACCTGTAATTGGCTGTCAGTCTAATTTTCTATCACTAGTCTGTTTTCTTCTAGCTGTCGGTCTTCCATGTTACTTAAATAAATAAATAAATATATAAATTACTTGTTACGTTGTTTGTCCGGGATAGACTCCTAAACTACTCAACCACAGCTTACACTATCATTATTGGGTTTACTGGTGATCTCTGTATGAGAAGAGGCCTTTGCTTTGCAGTAGGACAGTAATAGGCTGGTATTATTAATGATGAGAATGACTGCCTCGTTGGTCTAGTGGTCGCAAGCGCGACTGCTGTGCATGAGGTCTTGGGTTCGATTCCCAGGACGGGCGAAGTGTTATTGGGGTTTTCCATCAGAAATTTCTCAGTAGCAGCCTCGGAGTCTGGATTTGTGCCCGGTTTATGGCTCGCCCCCTATTACATGGGACTAAAAACATAACTGGCGAAATGTGGGTGTACTAATGGGTACACCTCTGCCTAACTCTTCGGGGATTACAGGCGTGATGTTATGTATGAGAATAACATGTAATTTTGGAGTCTGTTATCTTAAGTGTTAGCTAAATTCAACGAGGAAAATACAGTGGACAATTTTTTTTTGCGCGTGGGTTTAAATAAATCTTATGATGTGATGTGAAAAAAAAGTTTATTAAATAATACATTCATTTACATAATCTTCGTTGATAAATAGCCAACAATATTAGCGCGTTATTTTTTTACATCTTTAGATAATCTTACATCTGCCTCGCATCTGTCTGGATTTGTGCCCGGTTGATGGCAATAGGCTCGCCCCCTATTACATGGGACTAAAAACATAACTGGCGAAATGTCGGTGTACAGGGTACACCTCTGCCTAACTCTTCGGGGATTACAGGCGTGATGTTATGTTATGTTATAATCTTATATTAATTTTAAATCCTGGCTAAACCTGTCTGTCTGTGGCATCGTAGCTCCCAAACGGCTTAACCGATTTTGATATAGATTTGATTTTGGTAAAGAAAGATGACCAAAATATAAAAAAAAAACTCTTACTTAAAAATCGATGGATGTCTTCGAGTGAAGCTTAATTGAATTTAGGTACTGTGTATTATCTACATTTTAAATTCAATGACAGTTGAAAACATCCATCGGTTTCTAAGAAAACTTCAACTATATTAGACGATCCTAGTAACTTAACTGTTTCATTGACTACATTTAAAAAAAGCAATACATAAATTATGTAGAAGGTCCCAATTACTAGTGTCCAAATAAAAAAAGAAAACCAAAAAAAATATGAATATGATTATAAATTTATCTTTTATTAGCCTTTGCCCGCGACTTTGTCCGCCTAAATGTTCGTTATCGCGTACGCAGATGAGGTGCCAGAATAAAAATGTCTATGTCCTTTTGTGATTCAAACTTACCTCGTACAGTCAGAAACAAAAGTCGATTAACAATGTTACTTTTTTATATCATTAAACAGACATAACATAAACATAACATCACGCCTGTAATCCCCGAAGGGTTAGGCAGAGGTGTACCCATTGTACACCCACATTTCGCCAGTTATGTTTAAGTCCCATGTAATAGGGGGCGAGCCTATTGCCATCAACCGGGCACAAATCCAGACTCCGAGGCTGCTACTGAGAAATTCCTGATGGAAAAACCCAATAACACTTTGCCCGACCTAGGAATCGAACCCAAGACCTCATATGCTCAGCAGTCGCGCTTTGCGACCACTAGACCAACGAGGCAGTAAACAGACACTAAACACTTAATGTACTGGCTTTCAGAATTTAAGGGTTCATTTTATCTTAATTTTATATTCATTGCGTTTTACTTTTAATATCGAATTTAAAAATCATACATGTTCATCGACTTTTGTTGCTGACTGTACCTTGCATCAAAATCGGTTCAGTAGTTTCTTAGTCGTGAAAGCGAAACAGGCAGAGTTAGAGACATTTATAATATTAGAATGGATAGTCTTCCAGTTGGAGATGTTCTCTCACCTCTGCACGCCGTAGTGTCGCGATCGCCCAGTGGTTAAGGCGCCCGCCATTCATGCATATGAGGTTGTGGGTTCAAATCCGGGCAAGTACCTACCAATGTGACTTTTTCAATTCATATGTACTTTCTAAAGCTTATCTTGGACATCAATGGCATAGGTGAAGGAAAACATCGTGAGGAAACCTGGACTTACTGTTCCACTCAAACCATGTCAGAGGCCCTTGAGGCGGTTTAGAAACTCTGACATTAGGGTGTGTGGGGTCGTAAGACCTTACTGCCCACACGATAAATAAAGAAAAAGCCGTAAGGTAAAGTTTAGCTGTTCTCATTTATTTATGTTATAATTCTTATAATGTACGGTCTACAAAGAGTTATTAAAATTCTGATTAAGATTCTCCCTTCCCAGTCTTCAGGTTACACCCCCCTCCATTCATTAATTACTACCTGGTTTATATATCTTAATAATTGTTGGCGCTGGCAGCAAATCTGAAATAATTTCGGACTGAGGTGCTATGGGCAACGTTGCTGAAAAAAAAAATTAAGGATTAGAATCAGCCGGGGTTGCGGGACGTCTTAACAGGATACCGTGGCCCCGGAACGTAAAGGGCAACAGAAGGAACAGGGTGGTTTTGTAGTCAGTAAAAGTCTGACAGTCCCTTCCGCCCCACCCAGTGCGGAAGGACACAATTGATGATTTTTACTACCCAAAAAAACATAACATAACATCACGCCTGTAATCCCCGAAGGGTTAGGCAGAGGTGTTCCTATTAGTACACCCACATTTCGCCAGTTATGTTTATGTCCCATGTAATAGGGGGCGAGCCTATTCCCATCAACCTGGCACTAGTCCAGATTCCGAGGCTGCTACTGAGAGATGGACAAAACTCAATGACATTTAGCCCGACCTGGGTGTCGAACCCAAGATCTTATGCTTAGCAGTCGCGCTTTGCGACCACTATACCAAAGAGTCAGTAGTTTTATAAAACAAACAGTATTTTATTTACCAAGCTTTGTCGGCGGACTCGACGATGGCGGTACATCTGTGGTCGGCGTCACAGTCGATAGTTCCTCCGGCTGCTGCGCCTGCGCAGCGACGAACACAAAGACCAGCGACAATATAAATAATAGCTTCATGTTTATACGCGTGTTATCCACAAGGAGTCTATCTTATTTATGTCCCGAAAGCTGAGTGTTTCTTGATTATAAATAGCAGACCGGTCTTCAATACAGGATAGGTAACTGGTATTTCCACCTGTTCCTTGGAGTAAGACCAGTGGCGTAGCTTGGGGGGGAGGGGGGGGTTGTTCGTGGCCCCGGTCGGCAAATGCGGCGATTCTTTTTATTGGAAATAATAAAAAATACTCTAAATCGCGCCCGCGATGTTGTGTCAAGCAAATCCAACAACTGAATTACAAAGTAATGTTAAAATGGCACTGTTTTAAGAGATGGCGGCGGGCCCCCATTAATCTGCTCCTACCATGTTAACTCTGCTCTCTTGCTTTTCTTCGTCCTGTTCTCTGTTCTTGTTGTTCTTTGTTGTTTGTTAGTTTATCTTAGATATTACTGACATCATTCCGTGCCTCGGAAAACACGTTAAGCTGTTGGTCCCGGCTGTCATACGTGGATCTTTGACAGTCGTTACGAGTCGTCAGAGGCTTGAAAGTCTGAAAACCAGTCTTACGTAGGGGTATCGTATTACCCAGTTACTGGGTTGTGGAGGTCAGATAGGCAGTCACTCCATGTAAAATACTGGTATTCAGCTGCATCCGGTGAGACTGGAAGCCGACCCCAACATAGTTGGGAAAAGGGTGATGACGTTATCTCTTCACCACCTTTAGTTGACTGTTAAAGAACTCCTACGGCGTTAAGTTCGCCTTTGTACTTTTGTTGCATAAAGTTTAAATAAATAAATGAATGGCAATGTATTAGAAAGATTAAATTAATTATTGTTGTCTGTAAACCAAATAGTTTGATCGTCCGTACGCGTGAGAATAAGTGTCTAGAATACATTAAATGCACGTCTTGCTTGTTACAAGTACTTCATACCGGTTTAATTATGTACATCGCTTTTTTTATGTTATTTTATGACAAACAAGTTGACGGATGGACGGAGGGCATCGGCTTGTTCACTACTGCATAATTCATTTATTTATTTTTACTTTAACATAAAAACTGCCCTTGGCCAATTTCATTTGTTAAAGATATAAAATTTACAACAATTATATACTATGATAAAAAACAGAAATATAATATAAATGACTGACAATAAATTTTCACAAAAATGCAGACACATCATAATATTCGAAGTTTTAAAAACAAGCAGTACTCGTAACTGGCGTGCTTGTATGACGAGATGTATGAACGTAGATGAGGCGAAAGGAGTATGTAAGGATCGTAGCAGGTGGCGTTCTGTGGTTTCTGCCTATCCCATGGGAGAAAGGCGTAAGGGTGTGTGCGTGTGTGTTTAAGAACATGGAAGGAGTGGACAGATCAGGCTAACAAACAAAAATATGCGCTCCACGCAATTTGACATATTTTTTACATGACTGCCCCAAAAAAAAGGAGTGTTATGTGTTCAGGGTTAATGTAATATATGTATGTGAGTTTCTTTATTCCACCATAACTTTTAAACGCCTGAACCGATTTAGATGCTAGTAAAAAATGAAAAGAAACCGGTGTGGTCACTTTAAAACGTAAATTAATACCAGCCTCAATTTGTTTTTTTAATGAATCTGGTCGTGTCTATTTATCATTTAGAATTTGACGAGGAGATTTAAAAACATATAACACTGTAATTAAAAAAAGTCGTAAAAAAAACTGACGAGTAAACAAAGTACAAATATGTGCAATTTTTGCAGTTGTGTTTTAATTATTTTTTTAAATTATAGTAGCTTGTTTGCAGGTCCGGAACATCAATCCTAACTAATATTATAAATGCGAAAGTAAGTTTGTTTGTTGCCATTTTACGCCTAAGCCACTGAACCGATCATCCTGAAAATTTGCATATACGTTGCCAGGTGTACAGGAACGAACATAGGCTACCTTTAATCCCGAAAAAAAGTACTGTTTCCGAGGGAAATCACAATAATGTTCTTATGATCATAGATGGCGCCACGTGTCGTTTCGAATCATGATTTTAACTAAATAATTGAAATACTGTTATTTCAATTATTTAGTTGACATGGGTATATTTTTCTGCGACTTCGTCTGTGTCCGTGATAACCGAAATTTACGCGGACGAAGTCGCTGGCAAAAGCTAGTAAAGAAATAAAAATGGTAGGGCTATAATATGGCCTATCGCATAACCACACACACATTCTTCTATATTGATATGAGTAAGCCATTGCACGTCACAGCCCAGAGAAATGTCCCAGACTTAAGGAAAAACATAAAAAAAATAAAACGCTTGTTTTGTTATATTATTTTTAATTACTAAATAATACTGACGGCATCATTTAAACCTAGTTTTAGGATCTAGACAGACGGACTGCATTTCAACTGGACTCCAACTGCCAAATTGCAGTTTGAATGCAGTTAGTACGACTGCAATAAAACTGCCAACCGACCGTGCAGTCGATGTGCAGTTGGCGTGCAGTTCCAACGACTACGCGCACGCTAAATGCAGCCCGATTGCAGTCGCCATGCAGTTGGTTAGCAGTTTTATTGCAGTCGTACTAACTGCATTCAAGCTGCAATTTGGCAGTCGGAGTGCAGTTGAAATGCAGTCCGTCTGTCTAGAGCCTTAAATATGTAGTGTATTCTATAATAATACTAGATACACTTAGCGGTTTCACCCGCCTTAAGTTACATCTTTGGTTAGGTACTGCTCCGCTCCCGTACGTCGTAGCGTGATGTTATATAGCACATACTATTTCTTATGAATCTGGCTATCTTTAACAATAAGATTTTTTCCAATCCGGCTGGTGCTTCCAGAGATTAGAACTAACAAACTAAATAACAAACAAACAGATAGCCAGGGTTAGTATTCCGATGTTGGCGACCAGGGCGACCAGCGACCGCGGCCCTGGTCGCCTGTCGCCTGACGACCAGTGGCATTCCGTTATTGCATTTCATTTATTATTAATAAGTCATTACTTTCCTACGTAGATGAGATTATTCTTCTTCTCGTGTGAATTCGGCAGTTGTATGTTGCCTGCGCACGCGCAGGAGACTTGAAAAGAAATTGGTGGATTTCAATATTTATACTTCGTTGGACTAGTGGTCGCAAAGCGCGACTGCTGAGCATGAGGTCTTGAGTTCGATTCTTAGGTCGAGCAAAGTGTTATTGGGATTTTTTTTCATCAGGAATTTCTCAGTAGCAGCCTTGGAGTCTGGATTTGTGCTCGGTTTATAGCAATAGGCTCGCCACTTATTATATAGGACTTAAACATAACTGGCGAAATGTGGGTGTAATAATGGGTACACCTCTGCCTAACCCTCCAAGGATTACAGGCGTGATGTTATCTTTGTAATTCTACTCACTTTTTTAGTTGTAATTCTGACATACATTCATCAAAGTCATTCCGCCTGACTCCCGTCTGATTCTGAAGACGTCGAGGTCGACGCTGGCGTCGATGGTGACGGAGCTGGGTCTGGCTGTGTAGGCACTGATGAATATTCATCGATGGTAGTCGACGGAGGTTTTAATTCATTGACGGCAGTCTGAGGTCCAACTGGAAATATAATAACATCGTTAGCCCTTTGACTGCGGGAAAACACATCCACCATCACACACACCGTATGTGTTTTTCTACGGCAAATACACGAACTGTTTTTTTTTTTAGGTGGTAAAATTCATCTAATGACTCCTTCCGCCCTGGGTGGGGCGGAAGACTGTCAGACTTTTACTGACTAAAAAAACACCCTGTTCCTTCTGTTGTCCTTTACGTTCCGGGGCCACGGTATCCTGTTAAGACGTCCCGCAACCCCGGCAGGCGTTGGCCCCGTTGGGGGCCCCGTCCCTGTGGTGACAGCTCTTTAAGGCGCGCGCGAACAGAACGCGCCGTCGTCGACCCGGGCTTGGTCCTTGATCGGACGGCGAGCTACCCATTACTCGACTTCCGCAAGCCCGCGCCTACGGTGGCCGGATGTCGCCTCGCGACGTCCGACGCCCTGGGCCGCACTGCGAGCTTGGCGTAGCGAATGTTCGCCCGCAGTGTAAGATGATTTTTTGTTTTATTTTGGATGGAGGAAAAAAAGGTTCAAGCACCAGGGCTATACATATAAATAGAAAGTATATATGAAATGATCTGTTAAATAATTTAATCGGAACTTACTCGAAGATAGTGGAATATAAATGATCCAGAATACACTTAGATTTTTTATATTAAGTACTTAAATATAAAAAGCATGAAAATTGACACACTTTTTGCCAATAACTTAAAACGTATTTACA
This sequence comes from Hoplodrina ambigua, assembly GCA_949774945.1. NCBI lineage: Eukaryota > Metazoa > Arthropoda > Insecta > Lepidoptera > Noctuidae > Hoplodrina > Hoplodrina ambigua. Next base: position 2,483,096 of record OX458991.1, read on the forward strand.
CACACACAGACACAAATACGTCAAACTTATAACAGCCCTGTTTTTTGAGTCGTCATACACACACATACATAAACTCACGCCTTTTCCCATGGGGGCAGGCAGAAACTTCAGAACGTCACCTGCTACGATCCTTACATACTCCTTTCGCCTCATCTACGTCAAAAACAAAAACAAAACAAAACCAAAAATATTTACCGTAAATCGCCATCTTTGCGTGGCCGCGGTCACGTCTACGCTACAAGAGAAACTATGTGACACTATTCGTCAGTATCGGGAACTGTCACTTTTATATAAAAACCTATGAGTTTTATTTACCTCCTCGTTAAATCGTCCAATATTTAATGTTGAAATTCCAGTGTCAATTGAGAGTACTAACTTTGACCTTACTATGAATCGTTATCGCGTTAATTGTGCATTTAGGCGCTTTGCACACGGAGCAACTTAAGTTGAGGCAACTATCAACTCTTTAAAAGTTTCCTGTAAAAGTTGATAGTTGCTATAACGTTTACGGTTGCCGCAACTTTATGGCAATCTGTAAGCGACTTTCATAGCCGAGTTGCTCAATCTACGTAGCGATCAGCGTTAACGGTATAATATTTAACAGTTGCTAGTTGCGGCAATTAGGAACTTACTTAGACTTCGATTGCAGCAACTGAAAACTGTCAACTCGAGTTGCTGTGTGCGCAGTCCAATTGAAATGTATGTAAACAGCTAGTTGCTGCAATAGTTGCTCTGTGTACAAAGCGCCTTAATCTATCAATGTTTAACGGGTGGCCGAACACGACGTAAAGACAGACTTCGGATACCACCAGTAAAAGTAAAATTATTTCAGAGAAATGTGTAGACATTGCAACATGTCTGTTATCTATCTTCTTTTACAGAGTTGATATGACAGAGGGGCATTAAATTACACTACGTATACTATACGTGTTTAATATTAATTCGATACGGTATAAAATAAAAAATATATACAAAAAGGTTTTTTTTATAATTTAATTGAACCCAAGACCTCATGCACAGCAGTCGCGCTTGCGACCACTAGACCAACGAGGCAAAAGAAAAAAGAAAGCAAATAAGAAAAGCTATTATTCCCGCGAAAAGGACGCACATAACATAACAATTTTGGTTAGAACAGCACAAGCCAAAAAATAAAGATTATTTCTGAAAATTGCCCTAAACGGAAATATGCGCCACTACCGCGCGGCTGACGCTTAGAGCCTTTGTCCGTGCACGAAATCACGGCGCTGGTGTACAGCGTAGCCGGTGTTACACTTTTGTACAGGGATACTTTTCATTCATCAACCGAATTTTAAAATCGAGATCTCTTCATTAAATTATTTTCATATGTGAAAACACACATATGAAACACATCACATGATTACATTACTGACATCATTCCGTGCCTCGGAAAGCACGTTAAGCTGTTGGTCCCGGCTGTCATACGTGGATCTTTGACAGTCGTTACGAGTCGTCAGAAACTTGAAAGTCTGACAACCAGTCTTACCTAGAGTAACATATTACCCAGTTACTGGGTTGTGGAGGTCAGATAGGCAGTCGCTCCATGTAAAATACTTGTATTCAGCTGCATCCCGTTAGACTGGAAGCCGACCCCAACATAGTTGGGAAAAGGCTAGGCAGATGATGATGATGTGAAACATTATAATCAAATAATAACAAAAACAAAAAAAACATTGAAAAGAAAATATCCGTAAAAAATCAGAATGTAAAGACACGCAGCAAGGGGGGCGTAGTGCGTGCTGTTTGTGTGCGTTCCCGAATGTTGAGTTAAGCGCGTGTGCAGTCAAGTTCAACAACCTATTGTTGAACTGTATTTATTCCACACGTTGTGATTTTAGTAGCGGACAATGGTGAAAACACACACATAAACTCACGCCTTTTTCCCATGTTAGGCAGAAACTACAGAACGCCACCTGCTACGATCCTTACATACTCCTTTCGCCTCATCTACGTTCATACATCTTTTTATACAAGCACGCCGGTTACGAGTACTCCGCACCTGACCTTTCTGAAGGACCTCACCAATAAGGTCAATGTAGGTCTTCCTAGGGCGACCCCTCCCGGCGGTGCCACTCACCTCTGCCATATAAATACTACCCTTTGTCAATCGTCTTTCACTCATCCTCTCAACATTACCGAACCATCTAAGCATACCCTTTTCTATCTTTGTCTTTGTTACTTATTATTTTATTAATTGATAAGGTTATCGATTCTATATCATTTCTGAAAATTTGGATGGTGGTTGCTAAATAACCCTGTATAAGACTAGAAACGAAATAAAGGAGATACAGGTAGGCAAAAAATAAAGAGAGCATTGGAATTCATTGAGGAAATGTGTTAAAAAACATCGAATATTGTATCATGAAGGATTATTATCCGAATTAGTTATCACACCTCGAAATTGTCCGTCACATTACGTAGTTTAAAAAAACAAGGAAAATACGTCAATAAGTGTCCACAAAGCACATACATACATGTATGTATCACTCAAAAATAATGTAAACGATCCATATATGGGATTTCATCCGATAAATCAAACACACAACATCACGCCTGTAATACCTTTAGGGTTAGCCAGAGGGTTATTATTACACTCACATTTCGCCAGTTATGTTTAAGTCCCATGTAATAGGGGGCAGCCTATTGCCATCAAGCGAGCACAAATCCAGGCTCCGAGGCTGGTACTGAGAAATTCCTAATGGAAAAACTCAAAAACACTTTTCCCGACCTGGGAATCGAACCCAAGACCTCATGCATGTGGCGGGCTTCCACTCGAATTTACCTTAAGCTAAAGAAGTCAAAATAAAAAAACGAACACCTTATAAAGTCATTAACATTTATTTATTTGTCTTTAATTGAACATTTGCTATTGGTAATGTCGTACGCCCATCTTGTCTGCGGACGGCGAGTAATGGGTAGCTCGCCGTCCGATCAAGGACCAAGCCCGGGTCGACGGCGCGCGCGCCGCGCGCGCCTCAAAGAGCTGTCAGCACAGGGACGGGGCCCCCAACGGGGCCAACGCCTGCCGGGGTTGCGGGACGTCTTAACAGGATACCGTGGCCCCGGAACGCAAAGGGCAACAGAAGGAACAGGGTGGTGTTTTAGTCAGTAAAAGTCTGATAGTCCCTTCCGCCCCACCCAGGACGGAAGGAGTCATTTGATGATTTTACCACCTAAAAAAAAGCCCATCTTGTCCACTTAGGCGTCGCTCTGGTACACAAAAAACCGGCCAAGTGAAAATATGTATAACTAAAGTTTGACTAAAATACACACAGTAATCCATATTTAATAAAAAATGGTTGAGTTGTTTATGAGTCCATCCCGGACAAACAATGTGACGCGTAATTTATATACAATGTGTTAATGAAATAACCCAAAACCTCAAACTAGTTTGTTTAGAATCGGCAGTTAAACCGAATGCAATAGTTTTTAATATAGGTATTTTCTTTCTAAAGTCAATGTAAAAACATTTATTTCAATTAGGCCATTATAAGTCACTTCTGAACGTCATTTTAAGAAAAAAAAAAATAGAATTGAATCTAGTTGCCCCTTCCAAAAGGTAGTTTTGGTCCAAAAAATAATTATTTGACATGCCGTATCTGATACTTTTTAACGACGCTGTACACTACTGTCCCTAGCCGTGTCAACGAACGTTTGACAGCGGCGCGGTGATAGAGCTACGAATCTGTAAGAAGTAGCGCGACAACAATATTAACAAATATCTTTTACTATAATTTATGAAAGTAAATAATTATACGTCATATCAATGAATTAATATAAAAATCGGTTGGGGTGTCCGAGGTTTTGGGTAATTTCATTAACACATTGTGTATTAAGATATATCTAGTCTAGATTGAACTTGTTTCTCAGTGAATTGTAGATATATTGCGCTTCTCCTTCAAAAAGTGTAAATTTGACTTTCATCAACCCTTCTTATAAATTTTCAAGAATTGTGAAGCAGATATCATGCCAGTCATAGAGATGCTGGCTGAAAAAAAAAAAGAAATATGAGATATGAGATTGTAATATAAAACAACAAAAGCTTACAGCAAGGTAGCATTCCGATGTTGGCGAATACAACAGACGACCACGACAGGCGATTGTTTAGGTTTCTATCCTAACTTCCTAACTATCCTACTTCCTAACTAATATTATAAATGCGAAAGTTAGTTTGTTTATTTGTTACAACATGTTTACATTGTCAATGCAAACAAACACTCAAATCTTTCCTCTTTATTTAGTACACTCTCCCCGCGACTTCGTACGCGTGATTTTCCTTACGGATCCCTAACTTTTTTGAAAATATAATATAGCCTATGTTACTCAGGGCGAACGTAGCTTCATAACGGTGAAAAAAATTTTGAAATCGGCATAGGAATTTTTGAGTTTATTCAATACAAACATACACACAAAACTACAAATCGTTCCTCTTTACAATTATTTATTTATAAAACCTTAACAACGATCGTTACAGGATAAACCTAATGCGATTGTGTGGCATTTTAAACTAACAATGGTGCCGATTCCGTTGGTCACAGACGAAACTAAAATTAGACTATTTCCATCTTTTTCTGTCCAATAAAAGAAGAAAGAGACTAATGTAAATAAGAGCTGTCAAATTTAGTCAATCTGACACATCCATACAGTTATAGTTGACATCTTAAAACGTGTGGATTAAAAATACGGAGAAGTTCAAGGCAAAACTAATTTGACATCGCTAACTTAGTTCTTTAATGTCACCGTCCTTTCCTTTCGCTGTATGTTAGTAAGAGATGTCAATTCTCTAAATTTAATCTAGTTTGTGAACAAGGGAATCGGCACCAATACTAAATTAACCTATTAAGGAACTTTAAAACATGTCTACTACCTTAGTTATACCATTTCTCATACATAACAATAACATTCATCACACAACAACCAACAATAACATAACATAACATTAACATTGAATACTTAACACTACACAAATATATGTCATCATCATCTTCCTGCCCTTGTCCCAAGTTATTTGGGGTCGGCGCAACACGATTTCTTCTTCCATTAAGTCCTGTCAGCCGTCATGCAATCACTGACTCCTCTTTCATTCATATCCTTCTTCACACAATCCATCCATCTTTTCTTTGGTCTTCCTCTTGCTCTCCATCCACATTCATGTTCATAACTCTCCTGGTCACATGCGTTTCATCCCTCCTCTTCACATGCGCATACCAAGACACAAATATATGTATACAATCCAAAACCTTTACAACTTTCGATGGTCGTATAATATAAATAAAAGTACCCTTGCGATTTCACTCCTAGCATATTATAGTATAGACAAATAATACTTACGATTTGGTTTCTTCTTAGCAGCGGCCATCATAATAAACAATACCAATAAAGACAAAAATGTTAGCTTCATAATGATATTTTTTGTCAGTACGTCCACTCAACAGTAAAATTTTCTTACGAAGTGGTGTTTAGACTGAGTACAGGGTTTTTAAAGCAAAGCGATTAACTATCCAAACCTAATAATTCTCCGCGAGATACAGTGCAGCTAAGGATGTGAAAAGCATCGATGTTTCTGAAGTGAGTATCGATAATATTTTTTCAATAATATAACAACATGACGCCTGCAGCCTGCTACATAATAATAATAATATTATAAAGAGGAAAAAATTGTTTTTATTATTATTTTCAATAAAGATCATAATATTAAAGGAGGTCAACAAAATCCCATACAACTTTACCCAAATATTTACCTCGAGGTACACATGCACCAAATCGTAGAGAAAAAATAGAGGAATTCGAAAATAATTTTACTTTTAACTATAAATCATTTTAACTATTTCATAAATTATTCAAATATAACCTGTTATACAATTAAAACATGCACCAAGACACAAATATATGTATACAATTCAAAACCTTTACATCTTTCGATGGTCGCTTAATATAAATAAAAGTACCCTTGCGATTTCACTCCTAGCATATTATAGTATAGACAAGTAATACTTACGATTTGGTTTCTTCTTAGCAGCGGCCATCATAATAAACAATACCAATAAAAACAAAAATGTTAGCTTCATAATGATAATTTTTGTCAGTACGTCCACTCAACAGTAAAATTTTCTTAAGAAGTGGTGTTTAAACTGAGTACAGGGTTTTTAAAGCAAAGCGATTAACTATCCTAACCTAATAATGCTCTGCGAGATACAGTGCAGCTAAGGATGTGTAAATTATCGATGTTTCTGAAGTGAGTATCGATAATATTTTTTCAATAATATAACAACATGACGCCTGCAGCCTGCTACATAATAATAATAATATTATAAAGAGGAAAAATTTGTATTTATTATTATTTTCAATAAAGATCATAATATTAAAGGAGGTCAACAAAATCCCATACAACTTTACCCAAATATTTACCTCGAGGTACACATGCACCAAATCGTAGAGAAAAAATAGAGGAATTCGAAAATAATTTTACTTTTAATTATAAATCATTTTAACTATTTCATAAATTATTCAAATATAACCTGTAATACAATTAAAACATGTGGCAACATTGCATGTACGATTGCGTTTTAATTGGTTGTCACGCGGGTTGACATTTCGTAAATGTCATTTTGTTTTGCTTTTGCTGACACTTGACACATGTCATTCCATTCGTTTATGCGTTTTGGGGTACTCGTCTGTCAACTTGACAGTTTTTTAGGTGCTTATTTACTAGAGTGCCAAAATGGCGTGCTTTTTATTACGATTAAAAGATATTTTATTCTCTTCCCCGGGCAACTATAATAAATCAATTAAGAGTGTAATATTATTCAGGGTAATCTAGTGTATTTTATGCCACTAAGTGTACCTTCTATACAAAATTGGGCAGATACTGTTGATAAATCTTCCTGTATAAAGTTAATAGTTATGATTTCACAAACTTCGATAAGTTTTCGATGAGATTTAAAAATATCGATATATTTTTCAATCGATACGAACACCGCATCTCTACGTTCGACACGAGATAGCGGAGTGTTTGATAGCGGAGTGACCAATGAACTTGTTAACGATATGTTTTATTTGACACGTCATCCATAAGTACATATAAGAAAATACAACGGGGATTTACCCTTTGTGATATTGTGTAATCGATGAACTTAGAGATGACCTACGAGTCTCTTCTTATTCTTTATCGTGTGGGCAGTGAGGTCTTTCGACCGCACACACCCTAGTGTCAGAGTTTCTAAACCGCCTCAAGGGTCTCTGACATGGTTTGAGTGGAACAGTTAGTTACAGGTTTCCATAACCATAACCATCGTCATGTATTGCATTAGTGTTGTTTACAAGATAAATAAATAAATATCTTGGGACAACTCACACACGGCTATCTGATCCCAAGCTAAGCAGAGCTTGTGTTATGGTAACCAGACAACTGATATACATACTTATATTAGATGATTACTTATATTTGATTATTACTTTTTGATTAGATGATTACTTATATTTGATTATTACTTTTTGATTAGATGATTACTTATATTTGATTATTACTTATATGCTTTTATTAGATGTTACAAGTTTAGAGGTATGAGAAACAAGGTGTACAGTTTCTCATCCTCCATTGAAAAGGGAGGATCCCCCGACCGGACGGGTGTTGTCGGAATTTTGTATACATGCTAATGTCGCGACAAACGTCGTAGTTCACATGCTGGGCGAAAGATGTCGCTACACGTACACAAGTATATAGGTTTTACATATTTATCAATCAGGTGTCCATCATTTGCTATTCATTTCAGTGACTGTCATTGATATAAATGTAGCATAGGGTAAAATCAAATAATTGGTCATCAATTCCACTAACAAATTTAATAAGCATATGTCACATAATTATTACGTGTTTTTTTTTAATTATATTTGCTTGTTATTGTTGCCCTTAGAGCACCACGTTAAAATATTGATTAGTTCTCAATGCATAGGTGCTCAAACCGGAATCGAATGCTCGCGTTGATTATTGCAGACACAGACGAAGTCGCGGAGCAAACAGTAGCTTAAGTCTTCATTCAGATCCCAAACTACATCTCTGTCAAGTTTCATTACGATCGGTTCAGTAGTTTTGTAGTGATGAGGTTACAAACATACGGAGTGGTTTTGACGTTGGTTTATGGCGTAGTTGTTTGTTTATTTGTGAAAATTTTGGTCGTCATCATCATCATTGCAGGTGCCTGTGTAACTGCAAATTACTTGTGTAGCAGGCTTCATGTGTCCGGCGTCTTCAAAAATGAAAAAAAAAAGCATTAATATCACGCATCATAATCCCCGAAGGGTTAGGCAGAGGTGGTGTACCCGTTAGTACATCCACATTTCGCCAGTTATATTAAGTCCCATGTAATAGGGGCGAGCTTATTGCCATCAACCGGACACAAATCCAGACTTCAAGCTGTTACTGAGAAATTCCTGATGAATACCAGCCTATTATTATCTTATAATTATTGTTATTAGAGCAGCTCGTGGCTAAGTAATAACAGCCGCACGAGTCGATTGATCAGGTTTTTTTTTAAATTTTAACTAAATTCATAATATTTTATCAAAATATTATTATAATATTACTGACCTATGGGACTACCTGGGAAGCATACTCTTTGAAACAAAAAAGAATTTTCCAAATCCGTTAAATCGTCTTCGAGTAATCGGGGAACATAAAATAATAATAATAAAAAAATTCAACGAATTGGAAACCCGCACATTATCGACACAAAACCGTCGCAGGCGCAACTTATTTTTCTAAGGGCTAATTTTTTAATCGCCAGATAACTCTTAAAAGAGGGATAAAGGCGGTTTGACAGCTTTTCTACAGAAAAATGACAAACTGTCATATTTATTCTTTGGATAAAAGTTATCTGACTGTTGAAAAATCGGCACTAAATAAACATAACATAACATCACGCCTGTAATCCCCGAAGGGTTAGGCAGAGGTGTACCCATTAGTACACCCACATTTCGCCAGTTATGTTTACGACCCATGTAATAGGGGGCGAGCCTATTGCCATCAACCGGGCACAAATCCAGACTCCGAAGCTGCTACTGAGAAATTCCTGATGGAAAAACCCAATAACACTTTGCCCGACCTGGGAATCAAACCCAAAACCTCATGCTCAGCAGTCGCGCTTTGCGACCACTAGACCAACGAGGCAGTCCTAAATAAAATGAATAGAAATATGTACTCACTATCACGGATCACATATGCTGTGGCGACAGCGACAAACAAAAATAATAACAATAAAATCTTCATGGCTAAAGAAACAACTTTTCTTTTCAAACTATTTCCTTCAACTAATCCCGACAGATCATTCAGCCGTTATAAATGAAACTAAGTTATTTAAAACAAGCTTCAGCCCGCGAATCCGCCCGCTAGATTTCTTAATTTCCGCGTGTGTTTTTTTCACCCGCCTTAAGTTAAACTTTTGATACTGCTCCGCTCCTCTTGGTCGTAGCGTGATGTTATATAACCTATACTGTTCCTCATGAATCTGGCTATCATATACAAAAAGAATTTTGCCAATCCGTGTGATATTTCCAGAGATTTCCGCGTTTAAACAGACATATAAAATACATTTAGTTTTATTATAGTATCTATTAGTAAAGGTGATTCATATTCAATAATGAAGCAAACAATTATTATTGCAGAATGGCATGTAAATATACGGACAATCCCGCACGTAAAAGTAATGGCGTCAATAAGAAACAATAAAAGCTAAGCTTATCGTCTTTGATTGTCAAATACCACGTATTGTTCAAAACCGCAACTGTTCAATAAAAGTTAAAACCAGTCAAGTGCGAGTAGGACTCGCACACGAAGGGTTCCGTACCATCATACAAAATATTATAGTATCAAGCCAAAAACGAAAAAAAAAACAGGTCTCTGGAGGTATCGGAAACTGTTTTCTTATAATGCCTCTCACAGCTCGTGTGCTCGCCGTAAAATAAATAAAAATTAATAAAATTATAATGGTTTAATTTAAAATTATTATATTGAGTATTGGACATTGTATTGTCATCAAAACTCAAGGTGTATGCAAAATTTCAGCTAAATCGGATAGCAACAAATGGTCGAAAAATGGTTTACAAAGGACAACTTACTTACATACGAACAGTGCAAGCTAAATAAAAGCTTGTAAAAAGACTCTTAACGAAGCCGAATTAATCTATGGAAACTCCTGTACATTGACGTATGTCTAATGACATCATGTGTGTAACCTATGATGTTTCCCATTGAGCTATATTGTAGAATTTATCCTTATATACGGTTAATCCCAACGCTTATTTGTATGACGACAATAGACAATATCAACATCTTTGAAATACCTGTGCGACAAAGTCAACGGGAGGGGGGGAATCCGCTCTTGGATTACGTAATCGACCTACAATCAATCTGCCTAGCTTTTTCCTATGTTGGGGTCAGTTTCCTGTCTAACCAGATGCAGCTGAATACTAGTATTTTACGTGAAGTGACTGCCTATCCGAGCTTTACAAACTGTGTAATACAATACCCCTTGGTAAGACTGGTTGTCAGACTTTCGGGTTTCTGACGACCCGTAACGACTGTCAAATATCCACATATGACAGACGAGACCAACGGCTTAACGTGCTTTCCGAGGCACGGAGGAGTCTTGGTGTGTAAAGATGGTCAGCCATCCAACGACCAACCCCAGCAAGCTTAGCTTAACCTACCTAAAAACTACACGTTGCCAAATTTCAGCTTCATAAGTTAGGTACTTTTCGAGATTTCGTGTTCAATCAGTGATCATTTTAATTCAAAATGCAGTTTTGCAACCCCATCTTTCAGGAGGCTCTGTCATGGAAGACATAAATCTTACTTCCTACTAATATTATAAATGTGAAAGTTTGTGAGGATGTATGGATGTTTGTTCCTCTTTCACGCTAAAACGGCTGTACGTATCTGGATGAAAGGCACAGAGAAAGATTATAGTCTGGAATAACACATAGGCTACTTTTTATCCCGGAAGAATGTATGGTTCCCGTGGGGTAATGTATTAAAATTTAACGCGGACGGAGTCGCGAGTAGGAACTAGTAATCAAATAAAATTACTATAACTTGGCCAGTAATTTAAAAAAGAATGTTTTTTTAGTTGTTTCTGTATTTCAGAATAAACCACTTTTAAAAAACAGAATCGCCCCGTTGCGTACCCTTAAAACTAGTTTCTAGTAGTATACCTACGTATATATAATATTGTCTTTCCCTTGTTACAGTGTAATGCTAGCATGGCAAACATTCAACGCTCTCTTCGTAATTCGAGCCGTCAGCAAGTATTTGGTGGAGATGGTGCCTGAATACGAGCTGTGCAGACATCTGGACGTTCAAGCAGAACGGAGGGTCGGGAACGGACCTGTGGAGAACAGAGATGGGCTTGATAATACGGTTAGTAGGCCAGACATTCTCATACATAAATCACGCCTGTAATCCCAAAGTCCTGTAAATGAGTACGCTAACATTTCGCCAGTTATGTTTAAGTCCCATGTAATAGGGGGCGAGCCTATAGCCATCAACCGAACCGGGCACAAATCTAGACTCCGAGCCTGCAGCTGAGAAATTCCTGATGGAAAAACCCAATAACATTCGGTCCGACCTGAGATAGATTCCCAAGACCTCATGCTCATCATATTACCGTTGTATTTTGGACATAGTATGACCAAAGTTAAAATTCTTTTTCTTATTCCTCGTCAGCCCTCACAGGAAACATCGCCGTCGCCGCTCGCCTCCCCAGCGACCCCCGACGTCCCGGAGCCCCCCACGTCCCCCAAACTGACGGGGAGCGAAAGTCGAGTGGAGATGCTCATCGACGCACTGATCGGACTGATCATTGACGTTCCTGTAACGTGAGTACTAGTCCCTAAATTGTTTTTTATATTGCAAAAAGCATGTTTTCATGCAATTAAAACCAAAACCGAATTTCGCCCTTAGTCTCCAATGTATGCGAATGGTGACTGAAGTCGAAATTCGGTTTCGGCCGTCTCTTTATCGTGTGGGCAGTAAGGTCTTACGACCCCACACACCCTAGTGTCAGAGTTTCTAAACCGCCTCAAGGGCCTCTGACATGGTTTGAGTACTAGTAAGTCCAGGTTTCCTCACGATGTGTTCTTTTCACCGATGTCAATGATATCCAAGATAAACTTTAAAAAGTACGGTGTCCTTCAGAGAAAGCTCACCCCCTAGTAGCACTTTTATACATTTCTAGGGGGTGCGATTTCCCTGAAGCGGTGTGTACATATGAATAAAAAAACATTAAAAAACACGACTGCCAAAATTGCACATATTTGTACTTTGTTTACTCGTCAGTTTTTTTTACGACAATTTTTTATTTACAGTGTTATATATTTTTAAAATCTGCTTGTCAAATTCTAGACGATAAACATAGACACGGCCAGATTCATTAAAAAAAATAATTGAGGCTGGTATTAATTTACGTTTTAATGTGACCACACAGGATTCTTTTTATTTTTAACTAGCCTATGTTACCCGGAACGATGCAAGGATTGTAACGATACCCCATACATCTGAATCGGTTCAGGCGTTCAAAAGTTATGGTGGAATAAAGAATCTCACATACATACATACATACATACATACATTAACCCTGAACACATAACACTCCTTTTTTTGAGGCAGTCGTGTAAAAAAGCCGTAAAATGTAGTTTCGGCCGTAAACTTATACAATTTCTGTTATTTTCAGAGACAATACATACTATCTCCACCTGGAATGCATCAACACGATGTTGGTGCTGATGTCAGTGTATATGTTCGCTGGCGTGCACGGACAGACGAGACTGGTCGACACCTCTTTAATATACAGGTCAGTTCAACGGCGCGGTTGATGCCGTCGCTAAGTCATTGGGTTTCTTCACCCATCCCAAACGGAGTACCAGTGTGGAGCACCATCACAGGACATGCGTCACCTCCTCAGTTGTCCGTCGTGCCCTACCACCTGCACCGTCCAAGACCTTAATGAGGCCAATGACAGAGCTGTACAGGTTGCTTAATATTGGTCGGATAAAATTTGAGTCAATCGACACGAGAAGAAGTTATTTGCCGCTACTCCGCTCCCGTTGGTCGTAGCGTGATATTATATAGCTAGTACTCTATATGAATCTGGCCCCTATATACAAAATATTTATATATATCTTGACTAATCAAAAGTGCCAGTAAATCAGTAATTGGTCCAATTGAAAAAAATGTTTTGACTTTATTTTTTTCCAAATCTGACTGGTAGCTCTAAAGATTAGCACTTTCTAACAAAATTAGTTTAGATATTAGTCTGAATCTCCCTACACCAATCGCGGATACCGTAGTTTCCTATTAACGAAAGAATTTTCAAAATCGGATCAGTAGTTCCGGAGATTAGCTCATTCAAATAAACTCTCCACCTTTATAATTCCAGTCTTCTTCTTCTTTCATTATCGTGTGGGCAGTAAGGTCTTAGGACCCCACACACCCTACCACCACCACCTATTAATTGTCATCATCATCTGCCTAGCCTTTTCCCAACTATGTTGGAGTCGGCTTCCAGTCTAACCGGATGCAGCTGAATACCAGTATTTTACATAGAGCGACTGCCTATCTGACCTCCACAACCCAGTAACTGGATAATATGATACCCCTAGGTAAGACTGGTTGTCATACTTTCGGGCTTCTGACGACCCGTAACGACTGTCAAAGATCCACGTATGACAGCCGGGACCAACGGCTTAACGTGCTTTCCGAGGCACGGAGGAGTCTCGGTGTGTAAAGATGGTCACCCATCCACGGACCAACCCCGGCAAGCGTAGCTTAACCTGACGGATCGACCCGTGCGGCTGTTATTACTTAGCCACGAGCTCCTCTACCACCTAGTAATAGTAATACTATTTTAATACCAGTTAGATAATGATTTATATCTTTTTTTCCAGAACACTCTTCCAAGGTCGCTATGGTATGCACGCGCCGCTCCTAGTAAAGACATTGCTGAACAATCTGTCGAGCATGCTCGCCGCGCCGCCGAGCATGTTCGGCGCACACGCTGGCGGTGGCAGCCTACTTATAAACTTAGCTTGTAAGTACTGATCCTACAGAGTCCGGAAACCCCACAGAGTTCCCGGCCCCCCGGGGTCGTAATCTGTAATATTGTGACCCCGTGGGGTCGCGGTACTGTAAGGGTACCGAATAGGACAGAAATTACGTACTCTTGAAGCAAAAGATAATAATCAATTGAGTTAGGATATAAGTGACGTCATAGTTTGCTATTGTCATATAAAATCTGTGGAAAAGTCTTGCTCATAAATAATAATTATTTCAATAATTGATTGGTAATTGCTATCTTAACAAGAAACGAAATTGGACAATATTGTTGGTGCAGTGGCTCAGCGATTGGCTGCTGTGCTGCGTATCGCAAGCTCGATTCCTGCACCGAACAAATATTAGTACGGCCTACAGGCAGTTCCGGGTGATTTATTTGTGGATGTGATTTTAAAGCTAATTTATATTAATCTTAAATTATTCCTTTCCAGCCGGTCTCTGGAACATGATAACCTTCAACTCCACAACCCGTCAGACAATCTACACGCATCCCCCTCTAGATAGGCAGGAATTACAAGAGAGAGTGAAAAAGGAGCACCCTGTAGCCAACCAGTCGTGTCTGCTGCTGCTGACGCTGGCTAATCATTGTATGAACGATGATAACTTGTATAGAAATGCATTGTTGTGCTGTGAAGATACTGCAGGTAAGCCAAAACGAAATTTATACTCTGTTTCAAAACTACACTGTTAGTGTAAACACCGTTGTCACTAAAACCGTAGGTACTTGATTTATTATAAAAAATGTTTATCTGAATTTAAAAATAAATAAAGTTTTCTTTATAAAATTAAAAAAAAACTGTCCGACACCGTCCGTAAATTCATGGATACTATGCGCCCGAGTTACGTAATCACCGCAAAGGGCGTTGACCTGCTGCACTGGCCGTCCGTTATAACTACCTACATAAGTTTTAACTAATTACATCATTGTAATATAGGGTGAAATAATTTTGAGGATAAATGGAGATTTTACTTTAAAAAAAAGATATTTTTTTCATTGAATTTACGTTCTTTAAACACTGGTTTCAAGGATAACGGTGTTTACACTAACACTCTATATTTGACTTAAATGTAAACAAATGAACAGAAAACATGATTGTTGATGGCAAGTATCATAACATAACATCACGCCTGTAATTCCCGAAGGGTAGGCAGATGTGTACCCATATTTCGCCCGTTATGTTGAAGTCCCATGTAATAGGGGCGAGCCTATTGCCATTAAGCGGGCACAAATCCTGACTCTGAGGCTGCTACTGAGAAATTCCTGAGGGCAAACCCACACTTTGCCCGACCCAGGGACCCAATATTTCATGCTCAGCAGTCGCGCATTGCGACCACTCGACCAACGAAGCAGTCGAAAGGAATTAAAAGTCAACCTGAATGAGGTTTACGTATTATTTTAATGGGTTTTCCTTTATATTTACAGAAACATCAGCTCCAACACCACAAAAAGAATCAAACGGCGGATCACAAGTGACGCCTCCAAGAATCGATATGGCAGCTGTAAGTATATTGAATTAGCATTTGAGCTCAACGTGGGGAATTTAAAATCCACTGCGCAGTAAAAAAATACAATGCTTTATAATCTTACTACTATTATAAATGAAATAGTTTGCATGGATGGAGTATATATGGATGTTTGTTTCTCTAACACGCCAGAACAGCTGAACGGATGGATGAAACTTGGCACAGAGGTAGATTATAGTCTGGAATAGCCCATAGACATGGGATAATATATCAACTTTGACGCGGACGAAGTCGCGGGCAAAAGCTATCATTAGTATAAAAATAACTTAACACATAACATCACGCCTGTAATCCCCAAAGGTTTAGGCAGAGGTGTACACCCACATTTCGCCAGTTTTGTTTAAGTACTATGTAATAGGGGGCGAGCCTATTGCCTTCAACCGGGCACAAATCCAGACTCAGAGACTGCTACTGAAATATTCCTGATGGGAAAAACCCAATAACACTTTGCCCGACCTGGCCTGCTTGGTTGGGCCACTTGACCAACGAGGCAGAGAGTAGTATAAAAACAAATAAATAAATATCTTGAATAAATATCTTGGGACAACTCACACACGGCTATCTGATCCCAAGCTAAGCAGAGCTTGTGTTATGGTAACCAGACAACTGATATACATACTTATATAATTTATAAATACATACATATTATAGATAAATCACACCCAGACACAGAACTAACAATCATGCTCATCACACAAAGTTTGTCCAGGGTGGGAATCGAACCCACGACCTCCGGCTTAGCAGTCAGGGCCGCTAACCACTAGACCAACAGGCACGTCAAAGACAATAATATTTGCTTTTTTTTCATTATTCTAGCTCCACAAAGCTCTATGCGCGACCGCTGGCTGCGAGCACTCGACGCTGTTACTGTATCTAATGCTGCACTCGTGCAACGCGTACAAACGACACATCAGCAACGTTGCGCAGATCGATCAGCTGGTCAGTTCATCACGCCTGTTATCCCCGAAGGGTTAGGCAGAGGTGTACCCATTAGTACACCCACATTTCGCCAGTTATGTTTTTTAAGTCCCATGTAATAGGGGGCGAGCCTATTGCCATCAACCGGGCACAAATCCAGACTCCAAGGCTGCTACTGAGAAATTCCTGACGGAAAAACCCAATGACACTTTGCCCGACCTGGGAATCGAGCCCAAGACCTCGTGCTCAGCAGTCGCGCTCTGCGACCACTAGACCAACGAGGCAGTCAAATATCAATATTCTTGTTCTTCCCATAATTTTAGCATGAACTACTTAAAAAAATATTTAAAATGATAATTGGAAATCTCTGGTTTCTACATAACATAACATCACGCCTGTAATCCCCGAAGGGTTAGGCAGAGGTGTACCCATTAGTACACCCACATTTCGCCAGTTATGTTTTTAGTCCCATGTAATAGGGGGCGAGCCTATTGCCATCAACCGGGCACAAATCCAGACTCCGAAGCTGCTACTGAGAAATTCCTGATAGAAAAACCCAATAACACTTTGCCCGACCTGGGAATCGAACCCAAGACCTCATGCACAGCAGTCGCGCTTGCGACCACTAGACCAACGAGGCAGTCACTGTCTCTGGTTTCTATGGGATACTTAAAATCGGTAGAATTTCATCGTATCACAATTTTCTGAAAATGTTCTCTGATATCTTTTTAGACCTGTATAGATAAACTACTATAACATGGCAAATACTTTCAAACTCTTTGAATTTGTGGAGGGGTACTCCACAAATTCAAAGAGTTTGAAAGTATTTGTGAAAGTATTTACAAGACTCACAACGCATATGTGCGTACTAAAACGGCTCTCGAAACAAAAACAAATCAACGTATTTTTGCTCGTCTAGCGGCGTCATTAATCACTCATTATTATTAGTATGGCGCTGCACTGACATAGTCTATGAAAATGACAGGCGTGTTGCCTTTCGCGGATTGCTAGTTATGATTTATTGACCAACAAATCTGCCAGCCTGCTACTGAAGACGAATACTTACAACTACATACAAACTCTTTCATATGGGGGGGCGTCCCATGTTATAATAGTTTATCTATACAGACTAAGGTGCCGATTCCCTTGGTCACAAACTAAACTAAAATTAGACTATTTCCATCTTTTTCTGTCCAATAAAACAAGAAAGAGACTAATGTAATTAAGAGCTGTCAAATTTAGTCAATCTGACACTTCTATACAATTATAGTTGACATCATAAAACGTATGGATTAAAAATACGGAAAAGTTCAAGGCAAAACTAACTTAGTTCTTAAATGTCACGGAATGTCACCGTCCTTTCCTTTCGCTGTATGTTAGTAAGAGATGTCAATTCTCTAAATTTAGTCTAGTTTGTGAACAAGGGAATCGGCACCTAATACATTTAAACGGTAACTAAAAGTAACAATTGACAGATGCTAATTACAAGCTTCCATATTTATATCGAAAGCTCAACCTCAAGCCGGACTCCGGACTCATTGTGACCTTTAAAGCGGTGCAATAAGAGTCATTTTGCGACTAATATGCGCCTTTAATTCCACAGATTGTGCCAATCCTGCAAGTGCTGTATAACGCGCCTGACAACAACAACCACCACATATACATGTCGCTGATAGTACTGCTCATACTGACTGAAGACGATGCGCTGATCAAGAGCGTGCACCTCATGGTAAGATGCATTCATTTAGATCTCAAATAAATAAATAAATAAATATCTTGGGACAACTCACACACGGCTATCTGATCCCAAGCTAAGCAGAGCTTGTATCATGGTAACCAGACAGCTGATATACATACTTATATAATTTATAAATACATACATATTATAGATAAATCACACCCAGACACAGAACTAACAATCATGCTCATCACACAAAGTTTGTCCTGGGTGGGAATCGAACCCACGACCTCCGGCTTAGCAGTCAGGGCCGCTAACCACTAGACCAACAGGCCCGTCGACCTGTCGAAAATCTGATATCATACAGTTGCAGATCCTGGGGTTGCGGGACGTCTTAACACGATACCGTGGCCCAACGTAAAGGGCAACAGAAGGAACTGGGTGGTTTTTAGTCAGTAAAAGTCCGACAGTCCCGCCCCACCCAGGTCGGAAGGACACATTCGGTGATTTTTACGACCTTAAAAACAAGGGGGGCTAAGGAATCAACCCCCCCTCCCTCCTTCAAAAGCATCTGAGTTCTTCCGTGACTAATCTTAAAGAAAACTTGATATTATTCTAATTAAAATTCTTTGCACACAGTACCTTACCTGCCTATCTAGGGACCCATTGTCATTAATTCAAAAGTTGGGTGCAAAAAAACAAAACGGAGTCCCGAAAGTGAGACATTTCTCAGTAGCAGCCTCGGAATTGTGCCGGTTTGATGACAATAGGCTCGCCCTCCTATTACATGAGACATAATACATAACATCACGCCTGTAATCCCCCTAAGGGTTAGGCAGGGGTGTACTAATTAGTACACCCACATTTCGCCAGTTATGTTTTTAGTCCCATGTAATAGGGGGCAAGCCTATTGCCATCAACCGGGCACAAATCCAGACTCCGAGGCTGCTACTGAGAAATTCCTGATGGAAAAACCCAATAACACTTTGCCCGACCCGGGAATCGAACCTAAGACCTCATGCACAGCAGTCGCGCTTGCGACCACTAGACCAACGCACTATGGAATATCGTAGAACAAGAGCTGATCAAAAATACTTTTTTTGAATGATGTAAATTAGACATAATTTTGGTCTTATTCTTTAGTTAAGGAGTCATTCTTTCATATTTAAATTATTTTTCAATAACTTGTCATGTAAAATGTGCGTAAAGAACGTTAATATCAGACACTTGGAAATTTCTGTTAATTTTATCTTGAAAATCATAGTATTACACAGTTGAATTTTGGTTGTTTCTTTAAAGAACCTCTTATAGTGTTATATATCATTCGAAAGGTTATTTATTACGGATTTAAAAACAGTAGTTATTATTTAATTATGTGAATAAATATTTTTTCTATAAATATTTTCGTAAAATATGAGAAAAAATTAAGTTCTTAAACTTCGTCGAGACTTTTAACTGTTAGCTACACTTGCCTACAGTCTGAATTTTGTATTAATACGTTCATTGGATATCTAATAATATTTTAGTAAAGAATCAGCTGCGCATTTTTGCGCGTTCAGTAGTTATGAAGTGTTATGTCGCAAAGGTGCCAAAATGCAAAATTGGGACAAATTAATCGATAAATGTTTTTTTTTTATCATTGGTCAAATATCTGTGGTTTTAATATACATCATCATTTAATATACATACAGTTTCATCTGAAAATATTGAATTTATTGTTTGTGACATCTAGAAAAAAATATTACCGCAGTTCAATACCCGTTGGGCTCAAGCGTCACGTAACAAGGACAATTTTCTGAAAAAGAACAGCAGTTGGCTAGATATGGAATATTCAGTTTCAATAACTGAAGATGAATCATCTCCCTGCACTTCTTCAACTTCTGACAAACGAGGAAGGCCTTGGGTTCCATATGAACACTCTTCGGAATCAAGCAAGAGACGAAAAAATACGTCACTCACTACTGAGAGTGTACGGGTTTGAGCATATTTTCGAAGCTTATTTGCAAGGCTTACGATTAAGAGGTGAAGGAATTGAAGGGAACCTTGTCGAATTTATATCGACGGCAGATGCAGAAAAAAAAGTCAATTTCCGACTTGCTTGGCTTAAGTCAGCTTCAAACATTATCCGAAAAAGAAGCTTTGAGTGTTTATATTGACTTGGACCTTACCAAAGCTCAGTATTTATACCTGAGAAACCAGACCGATAAAAGAAGCTGTAAGTTGTTTCCTCCATACTATAAAATCAAAGCATCATCAATCACTTTGCCGTATTACCAATTGGACAATTATCGGAAGATGCACAAGAGTCGCGCAATAAAGACTACAAAAATTTTAGACTGCATCATGCGAGAAAATGTTCCAGATCGGCAACAAATGAAGACGTATTCCATACATTACTTTATACATCAGATCCCTACATAACAAGTATCCGTAAGCCATATTCTAAAAACATCAAGGAACTTGACGAAGAAAGTCTACTTCTTTTGAAGGTAAATCAACTTATTGCGGATCCTGAAGTGGTTCAAGTATAACGATTCAGTACTTTTATTATAAAATTATTATTTTATCTATTTTATAAGTGTATCTTATTGTACTATTAATAAAACTAGAGGTTATACTATTAATTTTACCATGTAAAGCTAAGTGTACCTATATTTTACTTATTAATAAAAAAAATATAAATATATTGTAAAACGTGTCAGAATATATTTTATTTTTAATTAATTCTGTATTATTTAGTTGTCTTGATATTTAAAAAATATTAAAATATCATATTGAAGTCAAATTCATTCATTTATATAACGTATTTACAGATTTCTAAAATAAAGTGCGAGTAAAACCACGAGCTATCACTAGTTTATAATAAAATTATTATTGGTAAAATTCTTATACGATGCTCTTTACGTGTGCAAAATTTGAAGTTACTATGACTAAAAATAAAAAAGTTACAGATTTTTGATCAGCAAAGCACCTATATTTTCCATAGTGCAACGAGGCAGTCTATTACATGAGACTTAAACATAACTAACAAAATTTCAGTATACTAATAGGTACACCTCTGCCTATACCCTTCGGGGATTACAGGCATGATGTCTTACGTATGTAAAAAAATATAATTTTGTCCACAGATGCTCAAAAACCTGACGTGGTACACAGAACGTGCTATCTCCGAGATATCTCTAGGCGGTCTCATGGTGTTGGTGATACTGCGCGCGCTACAGTACAACATGGTCCGCGTGAGGGACAAGTACCTGCACACCAACTGCCTCGCCGCCATCGCGAACATGAGCTGTGAGTATAACTTTGGGAAGGGATATCTATACCAATACAATTATCATCATCTACCTAGCCTTTTCCCAACTATGTTGGAGTCGGCTTCCAGTCTAACCGGATGCAGCTGAGTACCAGTATTTTACATAGAGCGACTGCCTATCTGACCTCCACAACCCAGTAACTGGGTAATACGATACCCCTAGGTAAGACTGGTTGTCAGACTGTCAAGCTTCTGACGATTTGTAACGACTGTCAAAGATCCACGTATGACAGCCGGGACCAACGGCTTAACGTGCTTTCCGAGGCACGGAATATCAGTAATGTCTAAGATGAACTTTTAGAAAGTACATATGAATTGAAAAAGTCGCATTGGTACTTTGCCCGGATTCAAACCCACACCCTCATGCATGAGAGGCGGGCGCCTTAACCGCTAGGCCATCACGACATTAATTTATACTAATATAATAAAAAAATAAGAAACATTTATTTCAGAATCAAGTTCCATATTTTGTTAGTTACAGTATAAAAGCCTTATATCTAGCTAGCTAACTAAAACTAAGTAATAAAAATAAAACTGAATAGTTTTTTATTTGACAATTTGTTTGTTTAAACGCGCTAATCTCTGGAACTTCCAGTTTGAAAGTTCTAGTCGAATTGAAATTTTTTTTTTTGTTTATGGATAGCCAGTTCCATGAGGAACAGTATTATACAGGCTGTATAACAATTGGTCTTAGTGTAGAGATAAACTACAGTAACTTGACGCGCCCTTCCACAATTCAAAACGTTTGAAAGTGTTTGTAGTAGTATTAGAAAGACTCAACGCATGTGTGTGTAACGAGACGGCTCTCAAAACAAAAACAAATCAGCGATTTCTTGCTCGACCAGCGGCGTCATTAATCACTCATTATTATTAGTATGGCGCTGCACTGACATACTCTATGAAAATGACAGGTGCGTTGTCTTGCGCAGTCTTGCTAGTTATGATTAGTTGACCAACAAATCTGCCTGCTGCTGAAGACGAATACTTACAACTACACAGAAACTCCTTCATACGCATGTGACTACACGGATTTAAATAGTAATATGGAGGGGCGCGCCATGTTATAATAGTTTATCTATACTAAAATAAAAAAATAAAAAATAAAAAATAAAAATATATTAGAAAGTAGGCATGTACCATTTAGTTATTGTAAAAAAACGAAAAGTAACGGCAATAAAAGGCTATTTTTTAATCTATACTATTTGCAATTAAATATTTTTATCTATTTTCAGGTGAATTTAGAAACCTACATCCATACGTAGCGCAGAGGTTAATATCATTATTTGAAACGTTAACCAAACGAAGAGCAAGACTATGCAGTGAGATCGAAGGTAAATATTATTTAATACTCGCCTTTTTCTTGCGGTTTCACTTGCATCCTAAGCCTTTCCTTTGTGAGCTTAAGAATAGAGTTTCTTGCCCCTTCTCCATACGAAACTACCTTTTGGAATAGGCAACTAGATTAAATATTATAATTTTTCTTTCTCTTGTAAATGACGTTATAAAAGATAAAAGGCACTTTTAGCCTTTTAGTGGTCTAATTAAAATAAATGATTTGACTTTGACTTTGACTTTGACCTACCTCTTTTTTTGTCATTTATGCAATAAAAACAGATATACAAATGAAATGAAATGAAATTAAATGAAATGATGTTTATTCAGTAAATTGGTTATAAATAACACTTTTACACGTCACATCACACAAACTTTATTATTTCGTAATAAATGTGTGTGAAGAATGATATGAATGAAAGGGGAGTCAGTGATTGCATGACGGCTGACAGGACAGAGTGGAAGAGGAAAACGTGTTGCGCCGACCCCAAGTAGCTTGGGACAAGGGCAGTAAGATGATGATGATGATGATGAATAAATATTGTTAAGGATTTTAACCTAAATGTCATCGAAATATCCCTGAATAGATACACAAATTATGACTAACTATTTCGTACATTTATACCTGCGGAAGCTCCCCATTACGGTCGCTTGTCAAGTCTCATCTTTCGTGGCGCATATTATACCAATTAACCTATTCTAGTAATATATATAAAAACCAAATTCCGTTTAGTCCAGGGGTCCACTTTGAGAATTAATTATTTTCTAGCGCTCCCATTTTCTCACTTACTTAACCCTTTGACTGCGGGCGAAAATTCGCTGCGCCAAACGCAAGTGCGGCTAGCTCCCACTGTTCGCGTGTTCGCCGTAGAAAAACACATACGGTGTGTGTGCGTCGCACTTGCGTTTTTAACATCATCATCATCATAATTATCACGCCTGTAATCCCCGAAGGGTTAGGCAGAGGTGTACCCATTAGTACACCCACATTTCACCAGTTATGTTTTTAGTCCCATGTAATAGGGGGCGAGTGTTTTTAGTCGAAACACAACGTGTGTGTTTTCCCGCAGTCAACGCCCCTTTTTTCACCTTTTAAAACCACCTAGTAGATGAAATTACAAATGGCTTCCCAAGCCTCTACACAACGCTCCGATTTTTTTTGACACGCGCCCACAAAAGAACGTTATCACCCACTTTGTGAAAGACGTTTATGTCGTGATGCAAGAACAAGAAAACTTAAATATTATCTTAATCGTGCATTTCAGGCGGTGACATAAATAGTTTAGAACTTCCCCATCATGCCGAGGAAAAGACAGAGGAAATTGTAAGTATTGTTTGTTTAAATTGTGTAGAGTGGAGTTCATTGGAAAGTAAACCATATGTTTGGCAGCGAAGGGGGCTTGCGGGGCGTCAATAATGCTCAAATAAGTTTAACAATTAAATATAATTACAACTTCGGTTCCATTACAAATTATGCACATTCTTCCAGTTCGTTTTATAATAATGTTGTGTGTGAAAAAACACTAGAGGGCGCACGCACATCATGATCACCAATCAGGAGAGAGCCGCCTGGTCTCGCCTAATCACAAGCAGCTCCGCTCGCCGTTGGTCACGCGCAGCCTTTTATTTGTAACACTAGACGGCGCTGCTCGCCGTCCATCGGATGTGATTCCACCGCCACACAATAGATGGCGGTGCTTGATACAACACCATATTTAAACTTTTAATGTGTTCAATTTACATGATACAGCGTCATCTATAGTGTTACATGAAAAAAATATTTCATACAATATTTGTATGCATGCATTTAATCATTGTGAAATAGCGAAGCTTGTATGTGCTTTTTTTTAGGGATGGGAAATCATCAAATGACTTCTTCCTCTTTGGGCGGAGCAGAAGGGAGTGTCAGACTCTTACTGAAACCCATCCGTGTTCCTCCTAATGCCCTGGCCGGCACTGGCCCTAGCGGGCCCCGCCCCAAGCTTATTATTATTTTTCGCAGATTACTTTATCTTTTTCTAAATTTATATAGTATGTTACTCAAATACTCATTATAATATCCGCTACATGCCAGTGCAAGTTCCGTCAAAATCGGTCAAGCCGTTTCGGAGATAACCCGAAGCAGACTGACAGACAATAATTTTTAATATTGATTGTTTAGTATTACTACCGTAAACATTTATATTTATTTAGTAAAATACTGTTATTTTGACATCACAAACATACACATAAATCCTAACTAATATTATAAATGCGAAAGTAAGTTTGTTTGTTTGTTTGTAACCACTTTACGCCTAAGCCACTGAACCGATCATCCCGAAATTTTGCAAAAACGTTGCTAGGTGATCAGGGACAAACATAGGGTACTTTTAATCCCGAAAAAAAGTACTGTTCCCGAGGGAAATCACAATAACGTCCTTATGACAGTAGATGGCGCCACGTGTCTATCGAATCGTGATCAAATTTTAAGTTTGAGCATCTAATACATTTTGAGTCTAGACTGTCGATAGACCAGTTTCAAGTATACAACCTAGGCGTACGGAGTTGTTTGCTTAATCATTTTTTATGCCCAAAACCGCTGAAGAGCATAATGACATTTTGCATAAAGTGGCTACCAGACGGACCGACCTGCGGTTGCGGCTAACCGCAGGCCGCGGCTCCAACCGCTGTAAAAACACACCACCGCGGTCACAGTGGCGGCCTGAAGTGTCATTAGCGCGGTATTTGTGCCACAATCGGACGTCAGTCAATATGGCTAACCGTAACGTTGTCTTATTACTCTCATGACTCTTTAGCCCTCTCAGACGATGAGAAAAAAGGGGAAAAAAAAACCGTTTATTTAAACACTTAAGGTGGTGAGGGGTGTGAGGTTATAGTAGTTTATCTCTACCTATATTAGCATTAGCATCGCATATTACTCTTAGGAATGGAGAAGTGTGGGTTAAATTTAAATTATTATTTAAATTCAACTATTTCTATTACAATTTTCATATTTGGTGTCATTTTACAAAGCAGTACACGCGGCCTGTTGTTAAAATTTGCAACTGACGCGGCCGCCACAACATTTCGCGTTTGTCTGTGACCCACTTTATATACGTTGTCAGGGATACAGAAAAACTGCGTAACTGACACTGTCATCAATGTGTCGTCACTGACACTGACAGGTGTAAACGCATTCATAGAGGATGCATGGAAGAATAAAGGCGAACTTATAACACGCTTCGCCAATTTATTGTGAATTGATTTGGATGATTCTTTTTTTGATTATTTTTTCCGAATTGGTCCCATATAAATACTGTCATGATCTAATGATGAACTTCGGAGATATGGAACGGAATTCCTCATAGGATCACAGCAGAACTGTCGTAATAGTAAAATTGCTTTGTTTAATGCGTTTAGTCGATGACTGACTGAAGGAAGAGGTTAGTTGCTAAACTATGACCGTGACCTATTGTCGATGTAGATGTGTAGACAGCAGTTTTCCAACGGCAAAGTTAAGTTTGTCCCTCAGTACTGTTTATGTTTTCTTTAGAGGTATGTTCGGTGTATTTTAATGACGGTAGGTAGGTTCCTTTTTTTCACAGCTCCAACTCAGGCAAAAGCTCTTTGCTAGCCCGAGCAAAAATTACTGCTCAATCCCCGGAATCTTCCGTTCATGCCGCATTAAGAAAGCAAGCACAACCGGAGCGACAAGCAAATTTGAGAGCTGATGAGACATTTTATTAAAGCCAGGAAAGACTGGAAAGCCAAGCCGTCCACCCGCCAAGCTTCTCTGAGAGTGACTGAGACGCCCTTCTAAACGCAATTGCTTTTGGAGGAACAAGCCGAAAGCCAGAGAGCTGTAAGAGCAACTGAGACGCCTATTCACACACGACACACAACACACATGACTACACGACTTCGTCTCAGAGAAGAAGCTCAGCCATTACAGCGACTGAAACTCCAGAACAGACGCAGGCGAGAAGGACCTCCCTTGCAGAAATGCAAACTGGACGCCGACGGACTTTTATGAATCACAGTCTGTTGGTCCGTAGGTATTTAATAATTCTAGATGTGGCCGAGCAACAAGCCGAGTACAGCCCGAATTGATTGTCAAATCCTAAACCAACGCGGGCGAAGCCGCGGGTAAAAGCTAGTGAAATATAATCATAAAATCTATGTCTTCCTTCACAGATGGACCACATATCAGTACTCGACGAGGTCCTGCGCATGTTACTAGAGATCATCAACTCCTGCGTCGCCCACCAGCTCAGCAACAACTGCAACGTGGTCTACGCGTTGCTACACAAGCGACATCTGTTTACGCAACACACGCATCATCCCGTCGCACAGAATATTGATATGGTAACACCATTTAAATGCTTCACAGGGTGGTAGAGGAGCTCGTGGCTAAGTAATAACAGCCGCATGGGTCGATCTGACAGGTTAAGCTACGTTTGCCGGGGTTGGTCCGTGGATGGGTGACCATCTTTACACACCGAGACTCCTCCGTGCCTCGGAAAGCACGTTAAGCCGTTGGTCCCGGCTGTCATATGTGAATCTTTGACAGTCGTTACGGGTCGTCAGAAGCCCGAAAATCTGACAACTAGTCTCACCAAGGGGTATCGTATTACCCAGTTACTGGGTTGTGGAGGTCAGATAGGCAGTCGCTCCATGTAAAATACTGGTATTCAGCTGCATCCGGTTAGACTGGAAGCCGACCCCAACATAGTTGGAAAAAGGCTAGGCAGATGATGACAGGGTGGTTGTTAAAAAATAAGTTACCGTCACTGGACGCACGGCAGATTTAAAACATCTGAGCGTCATCTCTCTCATCACTTATTCAAATTTTCTAATTAATAAAAACATAACATAACATCACGCCTGAAATCCCCGAAGGGTTAGGCAAAGGTGTACCCATTAGTACACCCACATTTCGCCAGTTAGGTATGTCTAAGTCCCATGTAATAGGGGGCGAGTTTATTACCATCAACCGGACACAAAACCAGACTCCGAGGCTGCTACTGAGAAATTCCTGATGGAAAAACCCAATAACACTTTGCCCGACCTGGAAATCGAACCCAAGACCTCATGCTCAGCAATCGCCCTTTGCAACTTCTGACCAACGAGGCAGTCTGTCATGTCATGTAATGTCAAATACCTACCCAATTATTTAACTTTCCAGGTGATAGGATACTTCTCAACGCGTCTGCAACGCGTACAGGAAGGCGCAGGCGGCGATTTAGGCGTCACTGAAGTCTTACAGTGCATCAAGAAGGGAGCTGAGCAGTGGTCCAGCGATAGACTAAAGGTATATCGTTTTTATTAGAAAAGCTAGTTTGGCGACTTCGCGTTGATATTAGTTATAACGGGTTTTATTATTGCAAGGAACTTTAATTATTTTTCTTACAAGCTTTTATTATTTATTTATTTATTTATTTAAACTTTATGCAACAAATGTACAATGGCGGACTTAATGCCTCAGGCATTCTCTAACAGTCAACCAAAGGTGGTGAAGAGATAACATGGTAGGTGCAAGTTATTGTACGAGAGTAAAACAACAAAATTAGAGATAAAAAAAAAAGTACTAAAATATTTTACATTATAAAATAAAGTGTACACAAGTACAAAATAATTAAATTGTTAATTGTTATTGTTTTAATTTGGCAATAGGCTCGCCCCCTATTACATGGGACTAAAAACATAACTGGCGAAATGTGGGTGTACTAATGGGTACACCTCTGCCTAACCCTTCGGGGATTACAGGCGTGATGTTATGTTATGTAATTAAATTGTTGTAATTTTTTGTATGTATGTCAGCTGTCCCATCCAAATTTGCAAACCATTTTTCGTTCATTTGCTGGTTTGAGCCTAAATTTTGCTAACACTTAATTCCGGTGATAAACTGATAATACATTGACCAATAATACTCAATATTCTAAGAATTTCAATATGGCCGCCACTCCAAAATGGCGGATTACATATTTTTTCTCAATCCTCTGAATAAGGGTATCAAATGAAAGGGCTTAAAGAATAGGAAACAATAAAGTTAGTAACGTCACACTAAATTCATTAAAATAAAGCTAAAAAGTAAAGGGGACCACCTTTAATTTTATCTTTATTATTAAGTACTAGCTTGTGCCCGCGACTTCGTCCGCGTAATTTTCTGTTATTGCAGACACAGACGAAGTTGCGGAAAAAATTACCCATGTCCTGTCATTTCAATTCGAAACGACAGGTGGCGCCATCTATGATCATAAGAACGTTATTGTGATTTCCCCTGGGAAACAGTATTTTTTCTCGGGATCAAAAGTACCCTATGTTCGTCCCTGTACACCTAGCAACGTATATCCAAAATTTCAGGATGATCGGTTCAGTGGCTTAGGCGTAAAGTGGCAACAAACAAACAAACAAACTTATTTTCGCATTTATAATATTAGTTAGGATTGCAAGGGACAAGACGGACGGCACAAACGGAACAATTCGTGTGCGAGTCCGACTCGCAACTGTCTGGTTTTAAAAATATATCTCTTTTTTTCCAGAAATTCCCCGACCTGAAATTCCGTTACGTTGAAGAGGAGAGACCGGAAGAATTCTTTACCCCCTACGTGTGGAGTTTAGTGAACTCGTGCGGGGGGGTGTACTGGGCCAGCGAGGGGGGTGCGCGGGCGCTAGGTGACCTGCTCGCCTGCTGATCTACGAGACCGCTCAGTTGTAGCGAAATCGTGGCAGAGACAATGTGTCGATGTATGTAGGAGAAGGGGGGGGGGGGTTCTGTCTGATTTTAAACGTCAAAAATGTCAAAAAATATGTTTTACTATCTTTTGCCCGCGACTTCGTCTGCGTTTAAATTGGTGATTGACTAGTCGATTGACGATTTTGAGTCTATATAAATGCTGTTTTTTAAATTTGACTCGTTGGTCTAGTGGTCGCAAAGCGCGACTGCTTGCTACATGTTATTGGGTTTTTCCATCAGGAATTTCTCAGTAGCTGCCTCGGAGTCCGGATTTGTGCCCGGTTGATGGCAAAAAGCTCGCCCCCTATTACATGGGACTTAAACATAACTGGCAAAATGTGGGTGTACTAATGGGTACACCTCTGCCTAGCCCATGAGAATCACAGGCGTAATGTTATGTCATGGTAAATCAGACACAATCTCTCCGTAGTGACTTCCACGTTATCATGACGACTTATTTAATATATAATAATAATTTAGACATTATGTATGATGCATAAATGCGGCGGTATATCAGACTATTATATACATTTCTTATATTAAAATAATGTATTGTCTACTCTGAATTAGTTTAAGACTGATTCACACATATCAAGCCACAGTTCCGGCACCGTCCCGTATCAATGATAAATTATTTTTTCATACATTATCTATGAACTGACTGTGTCGTCACTAACACTGACAATGCGCTGTACTTGGCAATCGGGGCTTCTCCCAATTGCAAACATCCCTTTGTGCCTATTGGCCTAGTTCTGTTCTGTCTCCTGCTTGTTTGGAGAGAAGTGGAAATCATATTTTTTCTTACTCCTCCGCTATTCTTTTCTGATTAATTTCGTTGCGGGACCCAAGACAGTTAATCGTTTCTCTGGGACTCGTCGTGCTTCATTGCCTCGGCGCTTTTCTGGTGGTCTCCACTGTTGATTCTGGCTTTCAGGAGTTGCAGTGGGTGGGAACAGTGTTTCGGGTTTCACACTGAGAAGTGTTTACGCGTTCATAGATATTGTATGAACGAATAATTTATCACTATGACGGCCGGAACGGTGACGTCACTGATATGTGTGAATCAAGCTTTATGACAATATACTTCCAAAAACAATTTAATATTGTTGTAATTTACACGATTGTGGACCTTACAGCCGGGATACAGTTACCAAGTTTAGTTCAAAAACTAATTTGCTTTTTTTTTTTTTTCAATTATTTGAAAATTTTGTTTAACGTATTTAACTTTCATGGTTTTAAAATTTGATTTGCATGTTCCTGATTTTGTTTTACCTGTATACTTTTAACCATCACAAAGATATTATAATAAGTAATGATTTTAATTTACTGCCTTGTTGGTCTAGTGGTCGCAAGCGCGACTGCTATGCATGAGGTCTTGGGTTCGATTCCCAGTTCAGGCAAAGTGTTATTGGGTTTTTCCATCAGGAATTTCTCAGTAGCAGCCTCGGAGTCTGGATTTGTGCCCGCTTGATGGCAATAGGCTCGGCCCCTATTACATGGGACAAAAAACATAACTGGCGAAATGTGGGTGTACTAATGGGTACACCTCTGCCTAACCCTTCGGGGATTACAGGCGTGATGTTATGTTATGTTAAATTTAATTTATTATCAATTTCTCAACATGGCGCCTAAAATGTAGAAACTGCCAAACACATAAAATGTTAACTTATTAATAGGATCAGCCTATTATTTTTCGACTGTAAAACAACTTACTCAAGGCGGATTGGCGATTTCGGGTTTCCTCACTATGTTTTTTTAACCGATAAGAATATGAATTTACTTCAGAAACACTCTTTAAAGATAGGATATTGAAATGAATGAAATTGCAGTTCAAATTTAATAATTTATTTAACAATTACAATCAAAAAAGTCATTTTTACAATTTATTCTAAATTATGATTACTAAAATTAATTTTACTACATACATGTATACTGTATAAGACTATAAATTAATTATTCATCTTCAAATCATCAATTTAGTGCATTTGATTTATATAATTAGAAAAATCCCTTCATTCCACAGCCAATTTAGTTTAGAGTATTTATAACTTACTATTATTACTACTCATTAGCGCCCCGCTCCGGCTTGGCACCGGTGCAATGTAGATACATAAACCTTCCTCTCGAATCACTCAATCTATTAATGAAAACCGCACTAAAATCCATTGCGCAGTTTAAAAGATCTAAGCGTACAGACGTCGGGGAGCGACTTTGTTTTATACTATGTAGAGATTTAGCATTCAGTATTGTATATAAAATGCTATATATGTATCTAATTTATTTATATTTCCATACTCACAGATAATACATTAACAGTTTAGGCCTTTTTTTCTTGTTAGTGCCTTTACGTAAGATCAATTGTATGCTATCTTATATAAAAGTAATACTAATATACTGATATATTCTAATAGCCGGTTATCCCGGCTGTCATATGTGAATCTTGTGACAGTCTGACAACCAGTCTTACCAGGGAGTATCAAATTACTCAATTCCTGGATTGTGGAGGTCAGATAGGCAGTCGCTCCATGTAAAATACTGATATTCAGCTGCATCTGGTTAGACTGGAAGCCGACCTAAACATAGTCGGGAAAAGGCTAGGCAGATTGATTGATATTCTAATAGTTTTCTGTGTTAGGATTCTTTACTGAATCTACCTAATGCAGTGTGCCCAGTATATCTTGAAACGCCTCGAAATAATGTAACTGATCTTCATTTTTTGCATTTTTCTTCACAAACAGAGCTATTCTAAATGACAAGATGTACTGGCAACACTAATTAATACATTTCTCATTAGATACATACTACTTACGTACTTAGCTATTTATTTTCATGTATTTTATATACTGTTGACTTGTTTAGACTTGTAAATAAACGTATTTAAATATAAAAATGGACGCAAGTAATATATAAGCGGTAAAAACCGTTACTGTATGTCTAATTAAACGTAGATTGTATAAAACGCAATATAGGTTAATGAACTATCAATAAATAAATACTATTTAATTATGTTGTGTTTTTTTCTGTCAGTAGGCAATTATTTTCCCTGCAATCACACATAGGTAAAAAAACACGAGGAATCCAGAATGAAAACTAAGCCAACTCGATTTTGGGAAAAGTGGATCTCGTTCGAAAGATGATGCTTTAAAAAACCGAACTTTTTTACGACCCGTTATATACAAAATACCATAGAAAAACGTTTGTACTATTGAAGGTTATTTTTAATGAAATAAGCCTTTATTTACTGATGACAGGGAGTATTTTACAAAAATACATCTTAGCCTATTTCCTATTCCTAATTTCTAATCTTAGGACATAAAATCAATACAATTCTCCTAAAAATGCTGTGAGCATATGAAGTACATTAAGTGCTATAAAATACCTCTCTTATACTTGTATAACTTGTCTAATAAATTAGGTGGTATATAATTTATAAGACAAGATCAAATTAAATTAACAGAAATTTTAACAAACATCAACACCCCTGATTACGGAGTCAACAGCTTACGTAGTTAGTAATACTGTACATAAAGTTATAATGATTTTGCTAGTTTAATAGGTACCTACTTACAATTCTCTCACATTCGGAAAAAAAATTGAACTTCCCGCCAATTTTTCACAGTAACATAGACAATAAAACTAACCTACGCAAGCGAATTTATTTTTCGCTCCATATTTCCTTATATTTATCCTTCAGACCTTGAATCTTATATCAATTAAATATAATGTTATATTATTAATTTTAAAGTAACAGCTGTGAAAATAAAAATAAAAATTTAGTACGAAGAAAAAGTATAGACAACACATTTTTTTAATTCCTTCCGATTTCTAATCAAATCAATCGACAACAAGAATGTATTGGTGTTGTGTGTGAATGTGGAAGAAGTGCGTAAACAATACATATTTTACCAATAAAAAAATAAAAAATCTTCGCGAAGTTATATTTCTGCACTGTGTAAAACATTTCAAAGAACCAAGTATTTCTTTTGTGTATAAAACTTACTGCGCGTCCCAGAAATATTAGATCGTAGGTGAGTGCAATGTTGTTTTTCAATATATTCCGTATTTAAACATGTTTTTTCGTATTAATTTATTCGTCACTTCGTTTAAATATTATCTGTTGTTGAACCTTATTCTTTGAATTTATTCTAATTACACTCGTAACCTGTATATGTGGCGTCGTTTGTTTTATTCATACTATATACCTAACGTTTGAAATATTTGAATTTTTCTTGTTTTTTTTATTATTTTTTTGTAGAATATTTCTCTTGTTTACTTTTTACGTAAGTGTGTACTTAGCTTTTTTAATTATTCGTAATATCAAGTTTGTATTACAAGCTTATGTGGTATTGATTTCTTTACAGTGCTTTTTGAAACTTTTAGAAAATATTTTGCCGTAATTCGGCTGCAAAACGGACAGTTTACGTTGTGTACCTTTTAATTAATTTACTAAAGAATTACCTACTGCACTTAATTATCCTTAAAATTATGTGTATACAGAAAAGGATAAAAAATGTTTTGAACTACAGCTGGGGATGAAAAAAAAAGCAATCCGAACACAAACCGAAGAAACCTTAGGAAGTCTGTATTTGAATTTTATTTATGTGTAGAACTAAAAAAAGATTAAGAACAATTCATGCTACTTCTTATTTTATTTATTTCTTACCTACTTTAATTTTCCAAGTAATAAATCGTGTATTCGATAAGTACTTATAATATTATGGAAATATTGTATCAGATTAAATTATCCATTAGCTATATAACTGTCACAGGTTTACAATGAATAAAAAAATCCCTATTCCCTTTATGTATTATTCAAAAGTGTTCCGGATTCTAATTTCAAATATTATTTTGTTTCATTTTTTTTAAATCTGGATATGGTTGGTTTGCAATAAGTAAATAGCACATTCAACCTTATTGTTCCATGTCTTTTCTAAGCACAACATGTTAGGTACTAAAAAAAATTATTTAGGTGTGCTGACGTTATATTTTCCTGTTTTACATTTACTTTGACCAAAACATAAATATGATTAAATTTTTTCTTAGTATTCATGGTCTAAGATCAAATGAACACCAAATCATTATGAAGCAGTGTTCCATACATCGCACTTCATGCAACTGTCGATAGGAATGTGACCTAAATACTTTACAATTAAGTTAGTTATTCATTGCACAGCAACATAATTAAAACAATTAGTTAATAGCTTCATTCCCAAAGGTTGAGTACCATGGGATTAGAAGTTCCTGAGTTCTATGGTATTAGGTAATTACTAAAATATGCAAATAAAGAAAATTATAAATATCTGTATAAATTTTAGAACTTTTTAAAATTTTGTAGTTTGCGGGCCAAACTTGGCCAGGAATCACTCAAAATGGAGTAGTTTGGAAAGAGAAACCGGAAAGAAAAAGAAAAAGAAAAAGAAACCTTGTTATCTCCTTGAAACATATTATAAAAGGATAATAATTATCTTCCTTGCATAGTTGTGTATATAGAAATTATAGATACATAACTATGATTTTATGTGGCTGTTCATACAAGGTACTAGTAGCTCCTGTACCCTAATATGCCAAGTATATCATGAAATAACCTCTATGGATGCGTTGCCCATCAAGCAGATAGAAACGGAGGAAGAGAACGAAAACAATTTATTTATTCTATGGATAACCAACATGAGAACTCAACTGAGAATTGCAAGGCAAAAGAAAATTTCTACAGATGTTGAAGAACATAGGTATTAAAGCCCCAACTGAATTACCAGTAAGTCAGCACAATAGAAAATCAATTGTGTCTCATTACATAGGACTTGAGTAATTAAAACTAATGTCATGCGCCATAGGATATAATCGACGATATGCTAATTCCACATCACATGGCATCTGATTACCCTATTAAGAATTCACGTGATAGCCGATTACCCTAATCAGATTTATTTATTAAAAAAAAAACCGGTAGTATTCTAAGAATATACAAGGTGTTTTAAAAATGTAACTTAACAAATATACAGCCTACTACATTTATTGTTTTTTTTAATGTTGTGTAAGATTTGTTTACCCTAATAAGACATCATGTGACCACTGATTACTCTAATACAGGGTTTCTTAACCTGTGGTCCATGGATCCATATCATTGGTCTGTTCTTATCAAACATTATATCACTAGAAAAAGATTAAGAACCCCTGCCCCAGCGTTGCCAGCAATTTTTCGAATCTTGAACAGTTGAACTGTTATTGCATTTTGCTTCTATGGTTTGTGAAGCATATTTTTCTGAAGAATAAAACTTTTTTGATTTCTGTTTTTCTTATGTTTTTTTATTCAGAAGACGAATGAGACTCAACTTTTTAACGATAGGGTAAATCTGATTAAAAATATCAAATTTTTATTAATGAGAATACATTTTCTTTGGCTATTTTTGCTATCTATTGTCACGTAAACGTAATTTGAACTCAAATAAAAAGATAAATATTTAAAAACTTCTGATTATACTTAAGTTTTTACACTACGTCCCGCTTTCGACGAAAGAATCCCGGTTTAACCACTCAAAAATTTCAAATTGGCAAAAAAAAAAAACTGGCTACGCTGCCCTGCCCTAACAAGGTGATTCCTCAGGTGATTTCTAACTTCCTATTAACAGACTATCTCGCTTCCGGGATCAGAGGCAGATGAACAAAGTTTCTTCGGAACATTTTAATGAGATCATCTAAATAGGTCAAAAGTCAGCTGAGTAATCTAATACTAATATGATAAAGCTGAAGAGTCTGTTTGTTTGTTTGTTTTAACGCACTAATCTCTGGAACTCGCTTTCGGATTAGAAAAAATCTTTTTGTTAGTGATAGCCAGATTCATGAGAAATCGTATAGGATTATAAAATTTACGTGGACGAAGTCGCGGGCAGAAGCCATACGTATACATACTAACCATACTACTAATATTATAAATGAAAATGCCTGTCTTTCTGTTAGGCTTTTACGACTGCACCACTGAACAGATTTTGATGAAAATTAGCACGGCGTACGTTTGAACCTTAAGAAAGGACATAGGCTACTTTTTTCGCGTTTCATTTACACGCACGAAGTCGCGGCAGAAAGCTAGTTTTAAATAGGATTAAACTACATTTTGTATGGAGTCGCGTTATAGGTACCTACAGTTCCCATAATGATGTTAGGGGGCGGCACATGGCGTATCCTGAGCGCCTGAATTGATTGATTAGTTATTTATACGAAGCGGCGTACTGTCTGGCGTTGCGTCAATTGATATCTGTATTCATAGCTATAATTATTCTCTACGCCTGAATGTTAACACTCATCTTAAACGGCTGGACTAATTTTAATGAAATTGGTGTGTGTTTTAGTGGACGGTTGGACGGTTTAGATACACAATTCGCTAATATCCTTCCGACCAAATCTCAGTCCTGGCAACCTATCTTAATGGAGAGTAACCAAATACGCAGGAAATATTGTAGTGCACAAGTGTATGCGCAAACACAGGTACACTCCCTCTTCCCTAACTCTCGCAGTGCTTTCTGAGGAAGGGGGGTGTCAAACCACCAACTTCAAAACCAAATAACACTTTTTACCTTACCTGGGAATCGAACCCTCAAACGCAACGGAGCAGTCAAATGTCATTGATAACACAATTAAAATGGATACCTGTGATCATAGGTATGTTTGTGTGAACGCCACATTAGAAACGGATGGACCATTTGTAGTACAAAGAGTATTGTTTCGACTTGCGTTTTGGCCTTGAATATGTCAGGTACTTGTCAGTGAGTTAACGAAGGGAAGTGGGTAATAATGGCGGAGAAGGGAACTAATAAATCGTCTTAAACACAGATATAATGATGCTCCCTTTTTTTTGTGCGCGGTGGAAATCCTCATTGACTTCCTCCTCCGTCGTGGCGATGAAGGAAAGGTATGACTCTTACCGGCTAATACCACCGCAGTGCTCCGCCTCTGCCTAAGGCCGGGGGTGCGGGATTCGCATAGGTATTCACCGCTCCCCGATCTGCTGTTCCTCAGCGGGTCCCTCTTCCCCTGCAACCATTCCCATAAAGGCCTCACCCACACTTGAGTGGCCGCGTGTGAGACACTGCGCTGCCTACTCGGACTTTTCTAGTCGGACGACGGACACAGTGAGATACTCCCTGACCGCGCCACCTTTACACAGCAGGAGTTTCTAAAGTTATAGGAATAGTGTACAAATTCGGTACATTTTTTTAAGACCTACTATGTCCAGATAGGTCTAAGCAGTCGTTCCTTATAAAATATTGGTATTCAGCTGCATCCGGTTAGACTGGAAGCCGACCTCAGCATAATTGGGAAAAGGCTAGGCAGATTATGATGTCCAGATAGGTCTAGGCAGTCGTTCCTTGTAAAATACTGGTATTCAGCTGCATCCGGTTAGACTGGAAGCTGACCCCAGCATTATTGGGAAAAGGCTAGGCAGATGATGATGTCCAGATAGGTCTAATAGTTTACGAGATCCAGGCAGACATGTGAACTAAGTCCACGGGCATAAATATAAGTTGTAAAGTTTTGTTTGCAGGATAATTATGTTTCCCAGTAAGCGCCACTACATGGAAAAAATCAATATGCCTGGATTTAGATAACTATTCCGTATCAAAATGACAGTTTGGCTGACGCAGTGGCTGATTGGCTTAGTTGCATTCCGCTTCCACATACAGAACATTAACAGATACTTTTACATAACATCACGCCTGTAATCCCTAAAGGGTAAGGCAGAGGCGCACCCATTAGTGCACCCACATTTCGCCAGTTATGTTTAAGTCCCATGTAATAGGGGCGAGCCTATTGCTATCAACCGGGCACAATTCGGGACTTCGAGGCTGATACTAAGATATTTCTGATGGAATAATCTAATAACACTTTGCCCGACCTGGAAATCGAACCCAAGACCTTCTCTTCTCATGCCCAGCAATCGCGCTTTACGACCACAAGACCAACGAGGCAGTCAGATTCTTTGTTCCAAGATAATTGTGTAGTTCCATCATCTCTGGAACTACTAGTCAAATTGGAATAAGTCTTGTATATGATAGCCAGATTCATGAGGAATAGTATAGGCTATATGTATTCCATCACGCTACGACCCACAGGATCAGAGCAGTAAAGAGCAGAAAATGTTCACTAATAACTTTTTGGACCTATGTAATCGGTCAATTCATATTTTGAATTTCTAAACGCAACACAGGTGCCCATTCCCTTGTTCACAAACTAGACTAAATTTAGAGAATTGACATCTCTTACTAACATACAGCGAAAGGAAAGGACGGTGACATTAAAGAACTAAGTTAGCGATGTCAATTTAATTTTGCCTTGAACTTTTCCGTAATTTTAATCCATACGTTTTTAGATGTCAACTATAATTGTATGGATGTGTCAGATTGACAAAATTTGACAGCTCTTATTTACATTAGTCTTTCTTGTTTTATTGGATAGAAAAAGATGGAAATAGTCTAATTTTAGTTTAGTTTGTGACCAAGAGAATCGGCACCACTGTCATCTTGACTAATTCATGTGTCTGTCATGTTCTATTTGGCTACCGGTGACATGAATGCACCGTACGTGTTTAAAAAAAAAATATCTGTGTTAATCTCTTCTAACCGTTTGATTTACACATAATCCATCATCATTTCAAAAATAAGCACTTGAATTGAAAGTTTGTATTAAATGCCGTACGGTGTAAACGCTTTTAAATCGGACTTTGGACTAAAAACAAAGAATTCCTTCGCAAGTCTCATATATTTAACATTCCTTGTGGACATTCGAAAAATACATTAATTTCAGACATTGATGTATGAGCCGCTGCATTTATCTTATTTACGATGCGACAAGCCGACAACTAAGTTGATGACTTTATTTGAGATCGGGGTCAGGGCCGGATTATCCATTAGGCAGTGTAGGCAATTGCCCAAGGGCCCCTGCATCGGGTAGGGGCCCGAAGGCTAGTAAAAAAATTGCAAATGTTATTTAAAATGAAAATTTAAATTGAAGATTTGTGTCTAACTAATCCTTAATGAACAAAACGATTGGAAAAATACACTTAATTAATATATTATTTTACTTTGTTTTTTTTTTAGGGCTGTACGCCTTACGGCTTTTTATACAAACTTACAAGTCCTTGGTTTTCCAAATGAATCAACCGATTTAAATAAACCTTCCTACGCATTTCCGACATTTTCGAAAAATTGTGATTCCCCATAGAAATACATTTCGAAAATGTTTTCTGATAACTCTTTAGACTTACATCCTATATCCTATAAACAAGTAATTACTTGCTGCTAAGTAATTTCTCAGTGAAGTCGTTATTTGACGTTAGAATTCTTTATTTTTTTATGTATCCTGCTTAAGCAACCTATGTATCTGGCTGATGGCTGCACAAAGAGCTTCTCTTAAGTTTTATTTACTTTTAAGTACGCTACCTAATGTAGCGCATATGTAGCTCATATCCGTTCGACAATCAAAGTAACTTTACTCGAACACAATCATGCACGCTAGGTGCCATAATTGACAACTCAATTATTTATCCATTGACCCGCTTCCGACGACGCTTCATAAATTCTTCCGACACTACCAACTCTTATTTGGACGGGAACACAACATGAATCCTAATTGATACCATTTATCACATTACCATTTTAGTTTGTCATCGTTTCCCGCCATATTTTCGTGCAGTGAGTGGCGCGAAATGGAACGCGCGAACCGTGCGTTCGAATTTTGAATTTTCGGTTTTTGTTGAGTAATGAAATGAGTTTTTTCGAATGTAGGTTGTATTCGAATGCGAAAGTTTATGGATTTGACTTGAACTTGTTCTTGATTTTCGATTTGGACCGTGAAAATTGATTTTGTGCATGCTAAGTGAATTTTATAGTGAAGTGCAACGTTCAATAAGCTAAACATATTTAAGTAGTCTGTGTCTAGTATAGTTTCTGGCCGATATTTATTATTCTAAATTTGTGTGCTTTTTTTCTATATCTACAAACATTACATAGCAATATTTAATGTTACACTATGCCATATTGTTTTAGAAGGAACAGTATTAAAACATTTCATGATGACCCAATAATGGGACTAACTCCAAAATTTGAAAGTATTAACAAAAACTAAAAATAAAAATACGTATAGTTTTCTGCAAAAAATTCAGTTAACTGTCTTTAAGATTCTATTAGCGTTTTTTCACTTAAGCAGATGTCATCATCATCACCATCATATCAGCCGAAGTACAGGCCTACCCAAAACACTGCCACCAGTGGTTTCCCGCGATCTTTACAAGGTCCTAAGTCCACCTCGTGAGTAGCCTTCCAAGTTCCAGCACTGCGCCTTTCGTTACGTCATTGACACTCGAGAGCCTTTCGACCCCAACGGCCGTTTGCTCTACGCCTTTGCCATTTAAGTTTCGCAATTTTTTGAGCTATGTCGGTTTCCTTTGTTCTTTTGCAGATCTCCTTATTCCTTCTGATTCAATCTAGCAGAAAGACTGAGCGTAGCCGTTTCTATTGCTCTCTGAGCGACTTTGAGCTTCCTTAGGTGGCCCATAGTAAGACCTGTAGGCTTACTCTTGAACAAAATCGAGAATGAGATGGGAATCGACTGCATGTTTGACTACAGCGATTGACATGAGGTTGCCATACAAATGAAAACGTAAATTACCAAATTTTAAAATATTAAATATCTCGTTAATTCTATATAAAATGTCTTCTTATATTTATTGGAATTGAAACTGGATCGGATGTACATGTAATGTCGATTCCAATCTCATTCTCGATATTGTTCAAGAGTAAGCCTACTGATATACTTTACGACATTTAGAGTACTTACCTTTATTATATTTATTTATTTAAACTTTATGCAACAAAAAATATAAAAGCGGACTTAATGCCTCAGGCATTCTCTACCAGTCAACCAAAGGTGATGAAGAGATAACACGGCAGGTACAAAAAAATGTACAAGAGTAAATAATCAATTACGAGATTTGAAAATCATTGAAAACAATCAGATAAGTTATATTCATACTTAGATAGAAACTCCTTAGAAGAAAATGCACGGATAACTGCACGTGTATGGAAACAGTAACTTGCCTTTGACGAAACACAGAGGGTGTTTCGTAGCAATAAGGGCGGTTTTTATAGTTAAAACTAACGTGACGTAACGTACGGTCAACGTACAACTAATTACATATTTCCATTATTTTCCGTCGACCGCCATTCGATCAGCTGATACGTTTGTCAACGTTCCTCGGTCGGCTACAGCCTTCCCAATCGTGGCTTCCTGTCATTGTGTATGTGCCAGAAAATTATATGTTTTGTACGCTTCTCCGGGAATTTTAGAAACATAACATTATGCTCTTACTGTTATGGTGAAGGCCCAGGCCATGATGAGTTTGGAACCGGGCAAGTATCAATGTGGCTTTTTTAATTAGCTATACTTGACACCACTAATCAATTAACATTGGTACTTTTTATGATCTGCAA
The DNA here is from genome assembly GCA_949774945.1 of Hoplodrina ambigua. NCBI lineage: Eukaryota > Metazoa > Arthropoda > Insecta > Lepidoptera > Noctuidae > Hoplodrina > Hoplodrina ambigua. The sequence continues at coordinate 2,525,180 of OX458991.1, forward strand.
AACGCGATTTCCCCATAGATTTTGTATGGCAAAAGTAAATTAACTTCTGGGTAAGCATACTTCATCGTAGACTTTGTCTCTGTCATGACCAAGACAGAGAGCAAACACATCTTAATTGTTTAACAATTTATTGATTTCAAAGCAACTAAAATCTATTTGCACGGTTTATTGATTTATAAATTAATCGGGTTTATAGGGCGACAAACAAAATGTTTTTTTTTAAGTAGTTATCACGGAATAATTGGAGTCTGAAAGCGCCATTCCACCTTGAGCTAGCGCGGACCGCGGTAATCAATGCTCGTTCCTTCTCTGTATGAGAAGAGGCTTTTGTCCTGCAGTGTGACATTAATGGGCTGGTATAATCATTATTATTTATTATTCCCAGATTTGTACACTAAGTTAGTAGTCAAATTACTCTTTTATTGCCAGTTTTCTTCTAGAAATAAGCGTAACTATCCTTCTCCGATTTCCGATAACGCCTTCACCCAATTTCGATCCATAAATAAAAACCCTACATCACAACTTCCTATAAACAAAGAAATGCAATCATTATACATCAAGCCATCTTCAAATCTAAATATTTATATACTGACCCTCCTATTACGTGTCTATCTGAAATTCTCAGACATGAAAAAAGAGAAAATATACGAGGAGGGTCGACGCACCCGTTTTGGCGGACAGCCAGCGATGCACTGCATGCAAACTCAAATGTTCAAACTGCGTGGTGCAACCGTGCAAGTCTAGCCATAGACAATAAACATTGGACGTTATTTGCGTCTTCTAATTTTGAATCTCGGCTTTTTATTGAGCATGCGTACTCGGTACGAAGTGATAGAAACTTTCGATCTTAAAGTTTTAATTAGGTTATTACTTTTAGTTTGTTATTGAATGGTTAAAGCTATAAAACAGAATTACATTTTGGAAAAAGAAGAAATGGAAATTGTTTATCTGCCTAAATGTATAAGATAACCTATAAAAAACTGTTATGTTATGTAAAAAATGGCACATTCTTCCTACTTACCTATGTGTGAAGAACTGTATTCACATCAAAGTAATTTTGGTGGACCTATTGATAAAAAATAACCATAGAAATATCATATTAAAAGCCGCTGTGTCCTACCTAACTTCGTATTAAGTAACAAGACTATCAGTGGAAAAAAAAAAAATCCCTATATCCCTTGGTCACGGCATCACGCGTGGACAGCTGTACCAATTTCACTAATCTTTTTTGTTGTGTTTGTTATGAACGGAGAAGGTTCTTAAAAAAAAAATGGCGGTTTAAAGATCGCTGGGTCATCTAATAAAAAATAAATTATGTAGGTAATCAGCGTGTCATGTTCTACAACATATGAAACCGTTACATTCCACTAAAACAATGCGAAAACGTCAGCTATAGATATTATAAACGTTATTTTACACCAGTTAAAACAAATCGGAAATTCTATAGTAATTTATATAATAATAGTATCTAAGTAAGTACTTTTACGACGACCCGGTAAAGGTCGCGGGGAACCGCTGTATGCGGGCAGCGCAGGACCAGTCATCTTTAGGGAAGACTTATGTCCAGCAGTGGACGTCGTTCGGCTGATATGAATACTATCTGCTTCTCTTCGGAAGGTAGAGACAACAGCTACTCTATCTCCAATGAAAAGTGGTACAATGAGTAATGTCTAATAACATAACATCACGCCTGTAGTCCCCGAAGGGTTAGGCAGAGGTATACCCATTGTTACACCCACATTTCGCCAGTTATGTTTAAATGTAGGTAATAGGAGGCGAGCCTATTGCCATCAACCGGGCACAAATCCAGACTCCGAGGCTGCTAGTGAATAATTTCTCATGAAAAACCTAATAACACTTAGCCCGGCCTGGGTCGGGCATAGGCCTCAGCAGTGCAGTCGCAATGTCTTATTGTCTAGTGTTATATTATAAGCTAGCACTCTCCCCGCGACTTCGTTCGCGTGATTTTCCTTACGGATCCCTGACTTTTTTTTAAATATAATGTAGCCTATATTACTCAGGGTGAATGTAGCTTTTTGAAATCGGCACAGTATTTTTTGAGTTTATTCATTACAAACATCCACACACACAAAAATACAAATCTTTCCTCTTTATAATATTATTTTAGTGTAGATGTAGATTGAAGTGTTTGTTTGTAATATCAAAATGGTACCTACGTTATATTTTCTTATAATTATAACTTATATAATAGTACTTATACATCTTCCTCAAAAAAAACTCAAGCATATTTTCTATTTCTTTTGCCAACATTATCGCGATATCAATCTACCGTGAAATTAAATTAAATTTTAATTCCTTCCCCATGCATTTCATTATCCAATAATTTTACTCTGAACATAAAATGAACTAAAATAATAAACTTCCTACAAAATATCTCTACAATTACAATCAAATTAATTATCTAATTAAGTAATAAACATAACGTAAGTGCATTATTAATTCCGAATTTAATACTTGTTTTGACAGTTATTAATAGAAAATGGCGCCTGAAGCAGAGATGGATAACATTTGGTTAAGCGTAATGTGATATCTTTGTTGTTTATGGTTTTAGACGAAGACATTGAACTTGCTTTGCAGTTAATGAATAGAAAAGTATTTGTTTTGTCAGCTGTTTGTCATATTGTGTTAATCATAGTCCTTAAGTTGATCAACGTAAGTGACAATTAGGCTAAACCATAAAAAAAAGAAATAAATTGAAAATGGCGGCGCTTATCATCGTTTCTGTATCACTCGCTATACTGTGCGAGTGAAATGGCATAACCTTTTGTTCAGCCATCATTCATGGGTAGAAGACTCGGGGGAAGTTTACATCAAGTTGTGAGTTTCTTACGACAGTTATAGCCAAATGATAATAAACCTCGCTTCTAATTACAAAGTTTGTTCCAAAAGGTAAAAGCGCGCGAAATTCTTCTTCTGTCATCAATACATGACTGTGGCGGCTTCGTTCAAAATCACGTTCAGTCGTTGTCTCTACGACATTTTCTTGTGATTTTGAAATTACGATGCAAATAAGGTTTCTTTATTTTTATTTTACGTATAGCCGATGAAGGTCTGGCAGACCTTCATTACAAAATTTGTTCGAAAGAGTCACCGTGGCCCTGGAACGCAAAGGGCATTATTAGGAATACGTATGGGTTTTAGTCAGTATGAATCTGACACTCCCTTCCGCACCGCCCAGAGCAGAAAAAGTAATTTGAGGATTTCTCTTCAAGCTAACAAAGGTACCTACTGTAATGCGATTGGAGTTGCTACAAAAGGTGAAGCACCCCTGTTCACAAGAATAAATAGTGTAAGCCCTTGTATGAGAAATTAAGTGTCTACTAACATTTCTAGCAAAGTTATTTACGTTAAAACAACTTTAAACTCGATGTTCTCCATATTTCATTAGTATTAGTACTATGTTTTGAGTTGTCATTTGTTTAAAATAGCTGCTGTGTTTGTTTTACGACATTTTGTTTCAGAGTTGGAATATGTCAGCTATTTTATTCGAAGCATTAAATCAAGCAAAAATAATATAGCTTTTAAGCCTTTTTTGATTGGATTAGTCAATAGTTAAGTAAAGCAGGAGTAAATAAATATTATGTTTACTTAGAAGCTCCTTTCATTTCATCTTTTCAAATTTAGAAAACACACACGTTGTGTTTCGACTAAAAACGCAAGTGCGGCGCACACACACCGTATGTGTTTTTCTAGTGTCCGTTTCGACTGCTCGGCCACTATGTCGTAGAAAAAAAAAACTTATGTCAGCATTTCGAAGGAATTTGTAAAAGATGAACAGTGAAAACCGCAAATTCGAAGAGTCAATAATCAGAAAGTTATGTGGGTTTAACCGTGGCCGCGCAGTCCGCATGAATTCAACTGCGCGGCCACCAGTTCTCTTAAACGGAGCGTTGTAAAAGTCTAATTCCTTTTGCTAATCACTGACAGGATTTCGAAGAAAATGTAGATCATAAAAATAATGCCCTACTGTCTGTAGTTCACGACCTACATCACTCCAAAGTTTGGCCGCGCAGTCCGCACAAAGCGAACCGCGCGGCCACGAGTTTTTTTTAATAGACCTTACACGGAGCTTAGTAGAAGTCCCATTCTTTTTGCTAATTACTGACACCATTTCGAAGAATATGTAGACAGTATAAATAAATCCTATAATTAAGAACTACAAGACCTACAGAACTTAAAACCTATAATCGAAGGAAAAAATAGGGTGACCAAGATTTATAGTGTGTGAATCCAGGCTTTTTTCCATTTCAATATCATAGTATAAGTATATCATCACTACACAATATACAAAGTCGCTTTTTCTGTCCCTCCCTATATCCCTATGTATAGATTTTAATGCGGTTTTTTTAATAGATAGTGATAGAAGAGGAAGGTTTATATGTATAATAATAAAATCCATTAAATAGGGGCTGTTATTTTTGATGTTTCTAACGTGATGTACAACGTTCGAAGTACTTCGCCCGCGCGTATTTAAACGTTTTTATAAACCTGTTCAGTAGTAGTTGCGCAAACACACACACACATTATTACAAACTTTCACGTTTATAATATTAGTAGGAAGTAGGATGCCTCAAAAAAAAGTATAGGGTAAAATAAAAGCTAGCTCGCAAAAGACAGATTTTTCATACTTTACATTTTAATTTTTTATTTATCGTGATATTTTGAAAAATGTACACTATATCTATATAAATTATAGCACATGTGTTATTCTGACATGTAAGCTATTTTACTGCAAAGTTTCAGAAAAATCCGTTCAGTAGTTGTTGCGTGAGAGCAACAAACACACACACACACACACACACACACATTATTACAACCTTTCACGTTTATAATATTAGTTAAATTATTAAATTATATGAAACATCTGTCCTGTCTGCGAATGAAAGGAATGCCAAAAATATAAATGTGATTTATAGTTTATAGTAATATTATGTTTTATCTATTACTTAAGAAATAGAAATATAAATCAATCGATGACATTTTTTTCTTTACATCCTTTTAATTAGCTTCTCTACTCAATTTCAAACCAAAAGACTAAAACTATTTGCATGTTACGATAAAAAGTATAGAAATATACGTGACAATGAAAACGTCTTATATGGGAATATCTCGTCAGCGCATCGTAAATCATGGTCACCCTTCTTTTAACTCTAGTTACAGGGTATAAGTTCTGTAACTCGCGATTTTCAAACATTAGAACTTCATTCATGATGTTTACAAATTCTTCGAAATCGTATCAGTGATTAGCAAAAAGAAAGACACCTGTACCAAGCTCCGTTTAAGAGGGCGTAGTAAGCAAAATTACCAACCTTTTTTTTGATTTTACATAAACAATTCTAGATTTCTAGGTTTAAAATACATATGTATGAAAACTACATGATATTTTCGAGGGTTCTCATTGATCAAAAACATAAAATAATAACATTTTCTCGATAGAAAAACATCACGAAGTAGCCTCTAACTTTTTTATTTTTTCTATTTATACACGATATTATAATGACTATTATGACAAAAATTTGATAAATAGTTATATTTAGACATAAGTGAGGGTTTTGTCTAGGCATTTTAGATAATTCCTTTTAGTTTTAGAATTATTACGATAAAACACTTTTGGCACATACTACGTTTTAATTCCGCGAAACAAGCCATCTGTCGTCGCACTTTGACAGAGCCTCAAGCATATTTTTTGTTTCACACGTCAGTCGCTGCGGCTCTGTTGAGACGAGAGGACTACACTCAAATTTTTGGCTGCTTTGGTGATCGAAATAAATAGTAAAATGGGAAATAATAAGAAAGCATTAAAAAGATTTCGAAACGAGAACATAAAAATACAAATATAAATTGAAAGAACGGCTAATTGTCGGGGTAATTTTGAGAGTAGGCCCCCCTACGCACTCGCGGTTAATCGCTGGGGCGGTAGCCGCTTTTCTATTATCGTACGCACGCCACAAAACCAACCGCGGCGGTTGAACACGGGGCCGCGGCCCGCTTCTTGGCTGGCCACCATCAATATATACGCACTGGCGGTTTATGGGCGGTTTAGTCTGCAGCGTTTCTAATAAAGGATGAATCTAGTTATTTTTTATTGTGGTTTTTGGTAATAACAATAGACAATACAAGCTGTAGTTTATGGACCAACACGCCTTTCAGCGATCCAAACGCTCGATGCAGTTTCATCGCGGTTGACCATCATGGCGGTCAGTCGCTGTTTCAACGACGTCGGCGGTCAATTGCTGAAGCGTAATAGGCCTTACCTGTGCCGATAGCCGTTATCTGCGGCAGGTAACACGAATATTCAAAGTATCATTATGTTATTTTTACATTGCTTCGTTTATTCACACAGGATCGAACTGAGGTAGTACTTAAAAGGCATTGTATTTTGTACAAAAATAATAAAGTCGTTGTGTTACATGAAAACCAGAATGTCATAGTAGAGGCACAAAAATGTAGTGTATAGTATATGCAATATAAATATATGATTTTAGATGGTCTGAGTTCGTTATATATTTATATAGGGTCACTGTAGTATACGAATTTAATTATCCCTTTTGACAATAAAATTATTCCAATTCTAAAATTTATTATTGTTTTTCGTTCAAATATGGGGAACCGTCCCAAATTACGGCTCGTCAGTGAAAGGAAGACTCCAGTCTCCGCACTAAGTGGTCATCAGTGATCAAGTCGCGAGGAAAAGTTAACATGAGGTCAATCTTTACGCTTGTAGACTGCTAAGTTTACCAACTCTTTAATATCGAAATCGCGGCAATAGTTTAGTGCGGGCCAACGTACTCTTTTTTCCAATGAGTCTTACTTCGGAGTTCATCTCAATTCAAGAAAAGTGTATTTAGCCAGTTCCTGGTTGCCAGACAATTTCAGAATCTTTAAGAAATTCATACTTACCAATTTGTAACAATCATAATTCATGTTTTAATACGAGTCAATTTAAATGCGAAGGAATACCCTCACGAGATTATGGAACCTATTGTCATCTCTTACCAACGAGGTAGGCTAAGCAATCTTATTCATGCAATATAATGTGCGCGAACGGGTGTGCCCGACCTTGCTGTGTAGCAAGGCCGGTGGTTTTTGTTTTCCTCCAAAAGTTGATCTAGGAAGAGGAGCTTTCTTCCACAGGTCACTATTGACAACCTAAAACTCCATACGCCACGGCGATGTAGAGCCGTCGATGATGACTTTGGGAGGTCCAATAAAAAAGGTTATTAAAAAGTTAAATAAATAAATAAATAAATATCTTGGGACAAATCACACACGGCTATCTGATCCCAAGCTAAGCAGAGCTTGTGTTATGGTAACCGACAACTGATATACATACTTATATAATTTATAAATACATACATATTATAGATAAACACACCCAGACACAGAACTAACAATCATGCTCATCACACAATGTTTGTCCTGGGTGGGAATCGAACCCACGACCTCCGGCTTAGCAGTCAGGGCCGCTAACCACTAGACCAACAGGCCCGTCAAATTACTATTAGTAATAGTAGTAGTAGTATTAGTTAGTGTATTATTATTAGTTGCTTGGAATGTTTATTTTAATTAAACTATTACTAGCCATTACTTTTTTCAATCCGTAAAAACTTATTATTTCGTTCTTGGCAACATTTTAATTTTTATACAATACACGTCGTTCCAATATTTGTTAACATGTGAACACTATGTAACTTTGAATATACATATGTATTTGTACTGTCAATTCCTAATTTGTAATATAAATGTCTTTTGCTTGTTATTATTTATTAGTTTTTATGTAAGGTACAATGCATTCACATGTAATTACGTATGACTGTAGTATACAAATAATAATATTGTAAAACATTGATTCTAAAAGAGTACGTATGGAGTTTCTTGCCCATTGTTCTCCATACACTCTCTCCATATATTACCTATTGGAAGGGGCAACTAGATTTTTTTTGGGGTATTCATTTTTTATGGATCTTGTTCAGTATCGATGATATAGTCACTTACCTACTTTCCTGCAGTCATAGGTACCTACTGTGAATACAGTAGTATTATGTGATTATTTTACGTATACTACAGAAGAAACGTGACGAGCGAGCGCGGCTAGGTTCACTTGTTTTGGTGCACAATCGTGTTCGATGTGAGGGGAGGAAAGGGGCGCGCGGGTGAATTTTAAAATTTTGCTGGCTTACTGCCCGCCCTTAAGCTCCACTTTAAGAAACACGTGGCCGCGCGGTTCGCCATTACGTGAGTGTTGTGGAACGAGAAGTCCAAACTTTAGAGCTATATTTTTACAATGTATTTTTTCTTCGAAATCCTATCAGTGATTAGCAAAAAATCTTAGACTTTTACAACGCTCCGTTTAAGAGAACTGGTGGCCGCGCGGTTCGCTTTGTGCGGACTGCGCGGCCAAACTTTGGAGTGATGTAGGTCGTGAACTACAGACAGTAGGGCATTATTTTTATGATCTACATTTTCTTCGAAATCCTGTCAGTGATTAGCAAAAGGAATTAGACTTTTACAACGCTCCGTTTAAGAGAACTGGTGGCCGCGCAGTTGAATTCATGCGGACTGCGCGGCCACGGTTAAACCCACATAACTTTCTGATTATTGACTCTTCGAATTTGCGGTTTTCACTGTTCATCTTTTACAAATTCCTTCGAAATGCTGACATAAGTTTTTTTTTTCTACGACATAGTGGCCGAGCAGTCGAAACGGACACGTTTTTCTACGGCGAACACGCGAATAGTGGTAGCTAGCCGCACTTGCGTTTGGCGTAGCGACCGCAGTCAAAGGGGGGTCAAGTATCCAGATAACAAAACCTAAAAATACTCGTATGAAAGGGTGAAACGTTACGAGATTTTCCGGTTTAGTCCTAAGTTAGAGGGCGTCTGAGAGTTGGTCGTATTTCAAAAAGTGTCAGGGAGAATCACTAGAATTTTTTTTCTCAGACGCGTCGCGGAAAATATCTCAATTTCATACTTTCATCCTTTATATCTTATCAATTTACTTTACAAGACGTAAGATTCAAAATTACAAATCAGATTTCCTTTACTTATAGGTACCTACCTTAATAAAACTAACAAAATACTGTCTTTTTAGTCATTAAAAGCTCTACACTCAGAATAACAAACGATTCTCGTAAAGTATTAATACACAAGTCGAACCGTAATCGTAAAATTCTGAAATATTAACCGTGTCTACACTTTATGACGTATTTTCATTGATGTGTCCTATTTGTGTGAGTTTTAGAACAATAATGTTGCGGTAAATGCCGGTTTTTTGTTTGTAACAAGCAAAAAAGAAAACCGGTGTTTACCGCAGCACTTTGATGTTTCTACTTGTGCATTTTTTTTTTATTGTCCACGTACGTACAAAGGGTTGCCACCTACAATTTATAAAAGTCAAATCAGCTAAACTTAAGCAAAATACGGCGATTGTTAATTTACTAAAAATCTGAATAAAGATAATTTTAATACAGTTTCTTGATTACCAAAAAGGACTTTGAATATTTTTGTCGAATTATAATTTACGATATAGTGTCATTGTTGGCAATGAACTATATTGTTTCGACGTTAAAATCCCTTTTAAAGTTTCGTCTCGATTCATCCCTGCATCTCTATTAACCCCAGTTGACTGTAATTAAAATTTTCACTTAACCTTCAAAGTACCTAGCAGGTTAGTCATTAGTCTCAACTATATACCAAAATATATGGCATATACTTGACCTTGGACCAATTTCAACGTTGAATATGTTTATATTATCATAATACAAAAGTACTTGGCAGTCGTTACGATTTAGATGTTACGATTTGTGGTTGGCATGTCGTCAGCAGCATCCGACAAGTCATTTTTGTTCTGCCAGTGGATTGGGTGGCAGAATCCTGTCAATCAATTGACATACTTTTTATGACCTGTCAAAACGCGATTCCTCCTTTTGTATGGCAGTAATAAAATGTGACGTCACTTAGGTATCTGCCAAGGTCAAGAGGTTCTTCAGAAAGGTCAGGTGCTACTCGTAACCGGCGTGCTTATATGACAAGATGTAAGAACGTGGATGAGTCGAAAGGAGTATGTAAGGATCGTAGCAGGTGGCGTTCTGTGGTTTCTGCCTGCCATGGGGAAAATGGCGTGAGTTTATGCATGTATGTCAATAAAATTGATTAACTATTTTTTGGTTTCAAAGTAACTAAAAATTTTATTTAACTATTGATTGACAATTAATCGAGCATTATAGAATAAAGACGTACTGTAATGATAAAGACCATTGCTAAACTTAAATTTTGTCCATTCTAATTTTTTTATTTCGATGTCCGCTGCTTTATTCATTAAGTAAATACCTAGTTGATTAAAGTCTGACACAGTAAAAGCAACTCGTGTTTATTTTGCAGCCATTGCCAAAATCTCCGGAAAGTGGCGACGACATATTGAATTAATGTAGTATATTCAATAATTTCAGATCATATTTAAAAATTGCGGGTGTTAATTTGAAGTTTATAAAAAAGGGTTTTAAAAAAAGCATGAATTGACGAAGATTCATTACGAAAACCAGTTTTAAATGTTGATAACTAAACTACTACCAAGACCTCTATACAGTTTTATGCACCTGAAAGTACAATGAAAGAACGAAGAGTGATTTTTCACATCAAAAAAAAAAATCTTTTCCCAGCAAAAACTTTGATCAAAGTTGAAAGATACTATGCATAGTTAACAGCTATGTGATTCAGTGATATAATTATCAATTTTAGTTTCTTCAAAAACAATTGCACATTAATTATAGTCACTTCTATTCAAAAGCTAATAATAACTAACTCTTTAAAAGGTTGATTCCCGTATAAATGATTCACAATAAGTTTCTAATGGCAATCGGAAGCTCCTAGTTTCAAGGATATTTATTCCATTGTCTTCGTTGCGATAATATATACTAATGTTATAAAGCTATACATAGATACTTTTTTATTTGTTTGTTTTAACGCGGAACTACCAATCGAATTGGAAAAAATCTTTTTGTATTTAATAGCCAGATTTATGAGGAATAGTACAGGCTTTATAACATCACACTGCGACCAACGGGAGCGGGGCAATACGCGTATGAAGTCGCAGGGAGCAGGTAGTCGTAGAATATAATATTCCCTGGAAGTGCAGGAAACCCTCGGAAAGATTACGTAAACGTTTTAAAATATCAGGTGGAGTGAATGACTCATGAAATCATGACGTTCTTTTATTTTAAAGATAGTTTGTGGGTGTTAAAAACAAACTATAGAGTATTTGAATGTAGACCGGACTTATAATGAGAATTTTTAATTTCATAAAGGCAGTAGGCTCGCTCCCTGTTACATGGGACTTAAAACACAACCGGCGCATTGTGAGTGTACTAATGGGTATACCTCTGCCCAACTCTTCGAGGATAACAGGCGTGATGTTATATTAATTATCTACTTTCGAAGTTTATAATGGACATCATTAACATCGGTGTTAGAGAACGCCATAAAGTCTCTTGCCAAGACCTCTGACCTCCGACCTCTGACTATTGCATTACTTAAAGAGATCAGTAATGGTAGTTTTTAAGGCGTTTAAAATATTTAAATAAAGACAAGTGCACTAATTCAGATCCTAACTCAATAAATAACGCCGTCCGTGTCTAACGTTCTATTATTTTAAGAGTTAACATTTCAGTAAAATACAAAAAGAAAATAAACTCAAATTAACTGCACCATCAACATTTCCATCCGTATATTTGAAACTGTCTGCTCTTTCATAAATCAATTTTATCTTCGAACCGCGCGCATACTGTATCAAACATTTCATAGCGTACTATAATTAAACATATGACTTCCCCGAAAAGCACGTATTTTCTAACATCCCACAGGTCAGTTGCCGCCGATTTCTTGCGATAGACTGACGTTGCAGGACTCTTGACAAGCGCTCGAGTACAATACGGTTAATTTCTTTTTTAAAATTCAAAATTTTCGAACGTGGCCACAAATCCACAATAATAGCGCGGCCGGAGTGCTATTTTTGGCGCGGTTTACGGTTTTTTGTATTGTCTATAGTGGTAATTTCTTAAAAAAATGTTGTGTTAAAGTGATTTGTTTATGTTGTGATTTTGGCAATGTTTATGTTATAGATTTACATACGAATAGTATGATATTTTAAAAAGTGCGAACTAATTTAGTTTTAATTTGGGTTTGTTTCATCACAAGAAGTAGGTAGGTATTCTAAAACTATGTCTAAAAGTCTCTAAGTCGATAAGTACGAAAATACTCATGAGTACTGGAAAGCATCTTCTTTGTTCTAAATAAAGATTAGCAAATTATCTTATTTGAAAAAAGCAAATTCGTTTTGACCGTACCTTTATCCAGAAATGCTTATTTTAAAGCGCATACGATCGTTATAAGAATTCAATCACAATACCTAGAATCTGGCTACTTAGTTCCTTCATAATTAAAATCGACTCCATTTTAGTTAATAAAATTAAATGTTAACATAGTTTCGTAGAAAAACAAAATTAATACCGAATACAACACAAAAAAAAAAAAAAATTGGAACGGAAAAAGCTTTTGAAAATGGAACGCATGTCATTTTCGTCTGCGCGCGAAAGTATGGCCAATAAACAATGACCTCTCGAACCGTCTAAATTAAATGTGTCGGTAGATCTGCTTAAATTGGTGTTATTCTCTTTGACGTTAACACGGAATGAATGCATTCTATTTAGTTACTTGACTAAAGAAGTTTGCAACGGATATGCTAACTATGGTTTTAATTCTAAGATTTTAAGATCAAGGAACTCTAATATTAGTTGATCAACCTAATAATTTTGTATAATAAGTAGACCTTTTTTTTTCTTAAACCTCGTGAAATTAATTACTTTGATGTTAATGTACTGATCTTTGTTCAAAATACATGACATACAACAGAAAAACCTCATCACTTTTTGCTTAATGGTAGGTTATAGAGGTCATAGAGATATTCGCGAATTTAAAACGTGGCCTATGTCCTTTATTAGGGTTCAAGTGTACACCATACAAAATTTCATCAAAATCGGTTCAGTGGTTTAGTCATGAAAGCTCAGACAAACTTACATAGTTTAATGGGCATCGCCAATGTGCGTAGCTAGTTAACGATTATGAATGTCATGTGTTTTTTTTTACCTCGTAGTAGGTACCATAAAGGTATCTAATATTTTTTTCCATTTTCGACCAGCATTGTCTATGCCATTATCAAGAGTACAATAACCCCACACAAAACTCAAGTATTTTCTCTAAAACCCATTTAGTTCGGACCTTATCTTCATGGAATCCTCTATGGTTTATCGTAACTGTAGTCATCACACTTAAGCTCCTTAATCTTAACTATACTGTGCTTGTAATCAGGGATGCAATTGTCGTAAGTTTAATTACGATCTCATTTTAATCGCATACCAAAATATCTGTTACGCTTTTGGTACGGGGTAAGTTTTAACCCCAAGAAAGGACATAGGCTGGTCGCTGGATCGGTTTGTTTGCTGATACTTTTAAGAATACCTATGAGAAGTGGGCTTCCTGTTGAAATGATTATGATGAGTCAATCTCCCAAGCCTTTTTCCAACTTTGTTGGGGCCGGCTTCCATTCTAACCTCTCTTCGTTTCACTCTAAGTTGACTGGTTGTCGCATTTTCAAAGATCCATATATGACAGCCAGGACCAACGGCTTAACGTGCTTTCCGAGGCACGAAGGAGTCTCGGTGTGTAAAGATGGTCACCATCCACGGACCAACCCCGGCAGGCAGCTTAACCTGGTTGATCTACCCGTGCGTTTGTTACTTAGCCACGAGCATCTCCATGAGAATGATGATAAGTCATAGGTACTATCGAAAAGCCCTGATTAAAGCAAAACGTCTATCAGCAAGTAAATTACCCAGTATTACCCAGTTACTGGGTTGTGGAGGTCAGATAGGCAGTCGCTCCATGTAAAATACTGGTATTCAGCTGCATCCGATTAGACTGGAAGCCGACCCCAACATAGTTGGGAAAAGGCTAGGCAGATGATGATGTCTATCAGCAAGTAAATCTCATTAATATCGCTGAAAACAGTACTTGTCGTAGAATATTTACAAATAGATAAGTGTTTAGGATCAACAGCGTCCACTGGCGACTATTTCAGTATGATTTCAGTCGTTTCCTCATTCTTATCTGAGAGTTGGACGGTTCCCAAACGAGGTTGCATCACAGTGACGTAATGATGTTTCCTTTTCTATGTTATTGTGACATTTCGTTGGGATTCTGACACGTTTAATATCGTGGAGGACGTAGACCGGACAACCAATTGTGACTCTTTCAGTCTATATGTACAGTAGCTGTCATAAGTGGAATAGCAATCTCACAAAGCAATTGATATTTAGGTTAAACTTACGACCTTTTCGACGCTGTGTGCGAATTTTGAGGTGTACGTAGGTGTTAGTACATGACTTATACACACAGATGTAGGTACGGCCTGTACCGCGTAATCACAGCAATTCATACCTTAGCATGATACTGCACTTATGACCACCTACTGTACTATGTAGTGTTGACTGCCCCGTTGGTCTCGTGCTCGCAAGCGCGATGCTATTCCCAAGTCGTGTTAAAGTGTTATTGGAGCTTTCCATTACCAATTTCTCTGTATGGGGTATGACACCCCCGTGCCTTTGAAAGTACTTAAAGCTATTGGTACTGCGCCTGAACTCTCCCCGATTGCGTCGAATTACCGTCCAATCGGACTATGAAAGTTAAGAAAGGGGGAAGGCTCTTGTGTTTGCGCACACACTTGTGCACTATAATATCTCCTGCGTACTTGGCTAGTCTACATTGAGATGTGGCAATGGGCAGGATATACAGCTCGTACTGCAGACGGCCGTTGGGATTGTAAGGACCAGAGTGTCGACCACGTACTAGAAGGCTCAGTGTGGGAAGGCCCCCCACGAGGTGGACCGACGACCTGGTAAAGGTCGAGGGAAACCGCTGTACGCTGGCAGCGCAGGATTGATCATTGTGGCTATCTTTAGGGGAGACCTTTGTCCAGCAGTGGACGTCGTTCGGCTGATATGATGATGATGATATGATGTTCTTAGTCTTCTTCTTCTTATCGTGTGGGTAGTAAGGCCTTACGACCCTACACACCCTAGTGTCAGAGTTTCTAAACCGCCTCAAGGGCCTTTGACATGGTTTGAGTGGAACAGTAAGTCCAGGTTCTTAGTTTGAAGCCAATATTGGCTTGTTTTTTAACTTTCGTGCCGCATCAAAGCTTGCATAGGACAGTTGGAAGCTTCCCAAATAGTATTCCATTCTGATGCAATCGCTCGTTTCTTTCAGTTGTTCTTTCTTTATTTTTCTTCCTCTCTTTTATCTCCCTTTATGTTAGAAAGAGAAGGTAGATAGATTAATAAGTTAACAATCTGAACTTTAATTCTAATATGATAAAGCTGAAGAGTTTTGTTTGTTTTTTTTTATTTGAACGCGTTAATCTCCGGAAATACTGATCCGATTCTTAAAATTCTTTTGCTAATAGAAAGAGACGTTATCTCTGAGTGCTCTCCATATTAATAATGCTTATTAAATACGAAAGTTACTCTGTCTGTCTGTGTACGTTTTCATGACTAAACTACTGAACCGATCGATTTTCATGAAAAAGTGTTATTGGGTTTTTCCATCAGTAATTTTTCAGTAACTGCCTCGGAGTCTGGATTTGTACCCGGTTGATGGCAATAGACTCCTATTACATAACTGGCGAAATGTGGGTGTACTAATCGGAACACCTTTGCTTAATGCTTCGGGGATTAAAGGCGTGATGTTATATTCTTGTGTTGTTTATTGAACCTGGTTTCACGGCTAAACCACTGAACTGATTTTGATTGAATTTGGTACGGGGTGAGTTTGAACCTCAAGAATTGACATAGGGTAGTGTTTTTCCGCGACTTTGTCTGCGTCCGCGATAACCGACATTTACTTGGCAAAAGCTGACTCATAAATATAAAAAAAGAACTATTTCATCTATATCCGCGTTTCTTTCAAGCTTTCAACATAATTTTCATTAGTAACCATCAACAGTTAACCACATAAAATAATGTTAAACCTCTTCGCTTCTGCATTTAGATATTTGTGACTCACTGCAACGGATCTAAATATATCTATAATGTTCATTTGCCCTTTTACTTTTTAGGATTATTTGACATGACTGGGATGTATACAGTGTATAATTGCAAATAAGGCCAATTTGAAAGATAAATTATATATTTTTTATTTATCTTTCGAATCGTCAGAAGCTTGAGAGTCTGACAACCAGTCTTACCTAGGGGTATCGTGTTACCCATTTACTGGGTTGTAGAGGTCAGATAGGCAGTCGCTCCATGTAAAATACTGGTACTCAGCTGAATCCGGTGAGACTGTAAGCCGACCCTAACATAGTTGGGAAAAGGCTAGGCAGATGATGATCTTTCAAACTGACTATTAACTGTGAAATTTGAAGTTGTCATCTAAATATTGCTATAAAAAATATGTCACACTTCGTCTAAAACCAATACGGTTCAAATGGTTCTAAATAGTCTATACTAGCTGCGCTTCACGGCTTTGCATTGACCTTCCAAACACCCTGTATATCTTTTATCTTAATAAATGTATCGAAGAACTTCGATTCGTCCATAGAGCAGAAAATGGATTATAACTTACTTATACCGGTAATTAATGACAGATGATGGTACTCATGTTAACAAGCAAAGATTTTTTTTAAATTGCAAAGTGCCACAAAGTTGTGAGCACGCGCGCGTTCTGTACATTTGATAGTTATATGAACAAAAAGCTTGGTAAAAGTTATACAGCAGAAACCTGAAAAGAGGATGTACTCATCATTATGAAAGACTTTTACTATGTGTGGTATGAGTGCAATTTCTGATGTTTTCAGTTGATTTTCCAAAAATATTTCTTTATACAAACCTTGCCCTGACAATAACGCACACCAAAAAAAAGATTTATCTAATTTGGTGCAGTCGGTCGGAAGTTATGCGCGTACATAAATTTTGGCGACTCATTTTTATTTACATAGTTTTGCGAAGCTTCCGTTAGATAATTCAAATAGTATCGAATAGAAATCATATCCATATGCTCACATTATTGTAACAGCACACCAAATGGGCAAGCAGGCTACAAGAATCGTAATAAACTCTTCAGTAGAGATGTACCAAAATAAAATCGCTGCTGCATTTCTTGAGATGCACATCTATAGTTTTTTTTTGCGTCTAATTTCGTCGACGGCACAAGCCAGTATGCGCGCGCACGGCCCAACGCGCGCTTCTAAACTTTCGATTTAATTCATAGATTAAAACGCCCGCCATCTTGGTAAATATTTTTTTAAGAATAACCGTACTTTTTGTAAATAAATGCTTTTGTCATTAACTGTTTTTGGGGTTAAAGTACTAATTTTAGTGTTTAATTCTGTATTTCTTGTACCTAGAGCCTCTAAGGGTCCTGTATCGGTCAGAAACTTACGTGACGGAGTGAAGTTTTGTGGTCTTTACTTAAAAACTTTAAGTGTTTAAAAATAAAAATACTATTTAAAAGACAGTGTACAAAAGTGTTTGTGCCGTATGATAATTGTAGAAAAAAATGGGGAAGAAGAAGAAAAATAGCGGGAAAAAAGGGGGGAATCGATTCTTCAGGTGGATAAGAAGGTAATAATAATTTAGAATATTGTTTTGTGTGTGATTAACAATAATAAAATCAATTAACAAAGTTGTGAATGTGTTTTCTTTTATTAACTTTTTTAATATGGCATCCATGTTGGCTAATTTTGGCGCAATTTGACTTCCATTGATTTATTACTAAGGCGAGTAACACACGGCACCGCGCACCGCCGCGGTTGGCGGTGAAGCGGATCTCGTGTCGCATTGGCCTATAGGAAATCCGTTGAAGCCTAGTTTGTTGTTTCATTCAAATGCGTGAATGACAAACATTTAGGCAATTTACACACGTACACCGCCCGTCCGCGCGGTCGAGCGGTACAAACCGCTTTACCGCCACCGCCCTCCGCGGCGGTGCGCGATTCCGTGTGTTAATTGCCTACTTAAATGTTTGTCATTCACGCATTTGAATGACACAACAAACTATCTACATATAATAATTATACATACTTCTATAATTAATGATTATAATAAATCTAAAGACATTTTTTGTTTGTTAGTTTAAACGCGTTATTCTCTGAAACTGTTAGTCGAATTGGAAAAAATCTTTTGTAAATGATAGTCAGATTCATAACGATTAGTTTAGGCTGTAGAAGATCACGCTACCACCCACGGGGGCGTAGCAGTAAACAAAGACGTAATAATTTAAGAAAGGTGAAGAAAATTTTACAGGCGTAATCCTCAATAGATCCCATATATGGGAACTGAGCCACAAATTGTGTTCAGCACACACTAACAACTGATTAAGCCGACGGTTTCTCTTCAACCGATTAGGTACCTCATATCCGGCGTACGGTGTTAGGCTCGTTCTCATAAAGCGGCGAGCATTTATTGATTTTGTTGTATAATAATACCATATTACAACACACAGGAACTGACCGACTCTTATCTGTAAGTTGTGTGATAAGAACGACAACAAACGGATTGAAAACTATGGTATGTATTGACAGTAATCGATTTATTGAATAGGTGTGCTTTTATGACGAGATGTATGAACGTGGACGAGGCCAAAGGAGTATGTAAGGATCGTAGCTGGTGGCGTTCTGTGGTTTCTGCCTCCATGGTAAAAAGTCGTGAGTTTATGTATGTATGTGTGAGTTTTCATCGTGACTAGGGCTGTAACGGAACCACACCTCTGCCTCCGTAAACGCGGAACTTCCGCAAAATTTCTTACCTCCGTATCCGCAAAATTTTTGCGGAGTTGAAACCGAAGATTGTTAACGTTGACATGCAATGTTCTAGAAGGCTGCTCAGCGTTTTTGTATTATGACATTACTTTTTTTTTAGTTGTGTTGCAGTTTAAATTCGAGCGAATTTAAGTTTTCCATAGAAATATAAATTTCCATATCTTTTTTTAAATAATACATTTCGAAAGTATTCTCAACTAACATTTTAGACCTATGTATCCTGCTTATGTGAAGGAAGTTTTATTAAAATCGGTTCATGCATTTAGAAAAATAAGGACTTGAAATACATAACATCACGCCTGTAATCCCCGAAGGGTTAAGCAAGGTGTACCCATTAGTACACCCACATTTCGCCAGTTATATTTTTAGTCCCATGTAATAGGGGGCGAGCCTATTGCCATCGACCTGGCAACAAATCCAGACTCCGAGGCTGCTACTGAAAAATTCCTGATGGAAAAACCCAATAACACTTTGCCCGACCTGGGAATCGAACCCAAGACCTCATGCACAGCAGTCGCGCTTGCGACCACTAGACCAACGAGACTTGAAAGGACTTCAAATTTTATATGAAATGCCTTAAAGCGTAAACGCTCTTATAATTTATAGTTCCTAGTTTTCATTGACTCTCAAAAACCAAATGGCAACCGTTACACCACAACTATTGCCAAATCGAGCAATAAAAATTAAAATACAGCAGTAAATAACTTCAAATTCACTGAAAATAGCAGTTTTTCAGTGCAGCAAACCGTTAAGTGCGCTTTCGTGGCTACCTTCCAACTAGGAATCGGTTGTTAGGGCTGCCAGATCGGCGGACTAGGTGAAAAGTCAAAGTCAAAACGTTTATTTCAATTAGACCATTTTCAGGCACCA
Organism: Hoplodrina ambigua; assembly: GCA_949774945.1. Taxonomy (NCBI): domain Eukaryota; kingdom Metazoa; phylum Arthropoda; class Insecta; order Lepidoptera; family Noctuidae; genus Hoplodrina; species Hoplodrina ambigua. The sequence goes on from OX458991.1 coordinate 2,544,935, forward strand.
AGGAGTCGGTCAGTTAGTCCGAAAGTTGAAGCTAGTTGCTCGTTCCAAAACGGAGGTAGACCTCTATAGAGAAGAACGAGCAAGAAACCCCATAGCACTCTTTTAAATTAGGTTTGTACAAAATCCTGGTTACATTATTCTTGTTGCTTCTACGTGTGAAAACAATGAAGGTGAATATAATACTGTAGTGCAGAAGCGGCGTCCGTCACCCGACCAGGAAGGCCTGTGTGAGCAGTGCAGTGTTCCACGCGTACCACTCGAGAGTTGGTGCGGGCGTGCAGCCATTATGGGAATGGCTGACCGGGGAAAAAGGACCCTCGGAGCGAAGCCTGTCTGGGGAGTGGTGATTATTTATACGAATCCCACACCCCCGGTCATAGGCAGAGGTCGAACACTGCAGTAGTTTTAGCCGGTAAGAGTCTGACATGGCCCCTTCGTCACCCCCATGACGGAGAAAGTCTATGACGATTTCCACAGAGCACCAAGAAAGTTCTTGCTAAGATTCTAAATCTGGAAAGCCGAACCACCAGCTAGCTAAGCCGGACTTTTGAGTATAATTGGGTAAATAAGCCGGATTTTATGCCTGAATTTAAAAATGGGAACAGTATTTGTATTAGTTTTTTTCGATTCTCAATCATAAAGTCGTCTCATCTTCTAATTAATTAAATTTCAAAAGTCGGACAGGGCGGACACGAATGAAAAAAGCCCGACTATGTCCAGCTCTATCCGAACACCTAGCAACCCTAATTTCAGCTAAGTTTACGAGAACGTTTCACAGTTTCAGCGGTTTTCAGTACAGTATGACCTAATTTAAAAATGTGAAAACTGTTTCGTGACAATATGGCTTCTGCAGTGCTATACTAATACTAATTTAATAAAGCTAAAGAGATTTTTTTGTTTTTTTGGTTTAAACGCGTTAATCTCAGGAACTACTAGTCCGATTGGAAAATATATTTTTTGTATATGGTAGCTAGATTCATGAGGAATAGTATAGTATAGGAATAGAATAGCATAACATCACGCTTCGAGACAAGAGAGCAAAGCAGTAAGAAGTGCAGTGACAGTAACTTAAGTACAATCAAATGATAGGTACATACCTAGTTGAATATAAGATTTATTAAGAAAAACGAAGGAAACGGTTTCAACTAAGAATTGTTTTTAATATAGAATTATGCTTGCTATGATGGATGCATGCTATTAATGGTCGCGAGAGGTGTAACATATGCAGAGCAGAGTACTTGTTTTGCGCCGGTGCATCTTCATAGCACATCTTGCACCGCTACATACTTAGCTAAGTATCAGTGGAAACGGTCGCATAGTATCACAGCTTAGCAATTATTAAAGCAATTATTATTTTAGCAATTATAATAGCTGCATAGATGTGCAGCTATTATAGAAAGCTCTGGTGGAAAAGCAGCCTAAGAGATGGAGGGGAGGCACCCAGACGTAGCCGCAGGCTTAGCTTTGTTTAACTTATAATAATTAATAATTGTACCAAAATCCAATTACGGATATTTAAATGACTTCCCGACAATTATGTTTCATATCTTGATCATGTGGGCGACCTTATTCTGGGTCAGGTTGCTAATCTGTCGGATTAAACTACCCACACATATTTTAGACGCCATGTTTTGTATTTAAGGGCATTGACCACCGTGCTAAATGGTCCTTTTGTATTTTGTTTTTTGGTTAAATATCCCCATCTGTAGGAGAGGCCTATGTTCAGCAGTGGACGTCCTACGGCAGATATTTTGTGATGATGATGATCCCCATCACTGACATCGTTACGTGCCTCGGAAAGCACGTTAAGCTGTTAGGCCCGGCTGTCGTACGTGGATCTTTGACAGTCGTTACGGGTCGTCAAAAGCCCGTAAGTGTGACAACCATTCTTAAAACACTTTATAATTATGCCATTTAAAAACTATGGGAAATCGCTTTTTACAAGCTCATAAAGTCAATTGATTGTTGATGTCTAGTACCTACCCAATTCAAATAGAATTCAGAACGCTCTTTTTAAAACAAAATAATGTCGCTATCTTGCGTTCGAAAGACTACAAATGCAAGATGGCGTTCTACAATGTTTATGAATAGTCTCTAACCTAAGTGCCAATTTGTTTAGCGATGCCGAGGTGTCAAAAGGTTATGAATGCGGTGGACATAACTAATATTCATGTTAACCCGTCAACTGAGCCGAATGCTTTCATTAGCAGCTGAATGGATCTGTTAAGAATATGCACGAGCCATTGAGCGCGCGTAATTAAATGCTAGCAACACTATAAACAGTGTTGCTAGTAATCAATATTGTGACGTCAACTGCAATATTCTTAATGACTTATGATATATAATGTATAATCAAATAAATTTCTTTTTTTTTACATACCTATTTATTAATTGGTTTCTTGACTCTACTAATTAATTGACATATTATACATTACATAACATCACGCCTATAATCCCCGAAGGGTTAGGCAGAGGTGTAACCTTTAGTACATCCTCATTTCGCCAGTTATGTTTAAGTCCCATGTGTAATAGGGGGCGAGCCTATTGACATATTATGAGCTGTCAAAACGCTAGATTTTGTACGGCAATAGTGAACTGTCACGTCACTTATTTGTCAATTCAATCGATTAATTATTTAATGATTAAAAAGTAAGTAAACATTCTAAGTTTACCATCAATTGAAAAGGAATCGGATTTTCGTGGCTAAAATAAAGGGTTTTTTTTTTAAATTAAGTCTTGATAGTGTTGGTCAATAGTACCAAGTACCCAATTATATAAATCGGTCGAATTTATTTACGTTGATTTCGTGCTGGGTTTTCGAGATTCCAGAAACTAAAGCCTTACTTAGACGATGCAAGAAATATCGTGCGATTTGTGGTACATTGCGGGACCGCGCGGCTGTCATGTGATAAGTGACTGATCATCGAGAGAAATAAACCACAACTTGCACGATATTTCTCGCACCGTCTAAATAAGCTGTTACTGTAGGTAACTGTAACTATATTTCATACGTTCTATGATGGTGCGGGTGACACATGTCAGCAATTCATCTATGGATGTCAGAATCGCGTAACTAAGTCAGTGACATTATTTAATTTACTAGAGATTAAATTTAGATAATAGAGATTTTATATTTTACGACTATAATATTAGTGTGCAGTTAAAATATTTAATCATGATTGTAAATCGCCGTAACGTTCAAGAGTGTCACCCGCACCATCCTAAAGCGTGAGGAATATTATAAACAAAAAGTTAGCTGTCACAGTCTACCTGTCAACTGTATCTACAGTTAATCAAGCCATGCCATCTCCAAGACCCATAATTTCTACGCTATGTAGACCTCAACGAATGTCATACCACGGACATACATCATTATTTTCGCTTCCTTGATTAAAAACTCAGCAATTTATCGCTTCACTAAGCGACGTTAAGCGCTCGGAAAATTGTAACGTTTGATTAATTACATGTTTGCGTTTTTGGAATTATTAATCATTAACTGCGTGATTAATGTGTTCCGTATTCGATGTGTAAAGGGATTTTGTTATATTTCTTCATGCTACTAGCTTCTGCTCACGGCGTGGTCTGCGTAGACGCCAGGACGAAGCCAAAGTGAAAAAAAATAACTTATCTGTTAAGCTAGATCAATATATTATACTTGTGTGCCTTTGAGTTTATTCCGTTGAGCCATTAAAGCGTAAAGAAAATCAAACATCCATCCATTCATTCACCTATTTGTCCATCTACCCATCTATTCCTTCAGCCAACCAATTTATCTATCCATGTAATGGTTATAAAACCAATGATTATGAATTTAAACATTTATTGTTTCCAAAATGAAAGTTAGCTAAACGATTATCAAATAACTTTTTTTAAAAAGTAACAATAAAACAAAAATCAGCTGTTCAGTACATTTATGTTCGTCTAACTCGTCAAAGTGTACTGAACAGCTGATTTTTTTTATTGATACTTTTTGAAAAAAAATGGTCCCAATCGTTTCGAGTTTGATGATCGAGTTAATGGCTTTCGGTTCCAGGACAATTTAAAAGTAACCGTGTATATTTAATTGTGGTAACACTTTATTATATCGTAATAAATATTAAACTAAACTAATTAATTATAAAATGTGTACAATTTATAAAAAAAACAGAAAGGGGAAACCTCATGGGGGACATCAAAAAATTCGTCCGCGTCGCTGTCAATGGGGCAAGTGCCCAAAAGGCTGACTTGATTTGATTATCCAAGTAATACCATTTTTAATTGGCATAGTCTTAGAACAAGCAAATATTTTGTGTTATTGGTACCTAAAATTACCCACTACATAATATTCTACAAACCTACATTCCAACTGCCGCGTCCTTCTGTCCACAGACAATATTCAAATCTCAAATGAATTGTGTAGCCCAACAGGCCTATAAAACAATAGTATGACATAAGACAAATAATTGACTATTGTGATGCACATATTTCAACTCGTGCGCATGCCAGGCCTGTTGTTTCGTCATTAGGGGTGGCAACACGTGCATTTCGCTTTTCGGATTGTTTGTCAAAAATGACAGCTGTCAAAAAGACCAGCTGTCACGAACAATATGGCAGAAAATAATGACAATTGGATAAATTACACCATCAACTAAAAATTACAAGACCTTCTTTTATGAAACACTTTATTCTACCTTAAAATCCCGATTAATATTTAACTAACTGTATTTGATTTTTAATTGCTTTAAAATTAATTAATATCTAGTAAATTGAGTCGACATAAAATTGACGTCATAGTTATTTTTTGCCTAAATAATTTTACTGTTGCAAAATATTTTAAAAAACAAGCTTTTATTTCAAATTATTACAATATTGGGTATTGGACATTGTATTGTCATCAAAACTAAAGGTGTATGCAAAATTTCAGCTCAATCGGATACCAATATGTGGTCGAAAAATGGTTTGCAAATTTTGAAAGGACAACTTACTTACATACGAACAGTGCAAGCTAAATAAAAGCTTGTCAAGACTAGTAACTCACTAGGCAAGTTTTTAAACAAGAAACCTAAAATAGTTAATTGTTATAACTTAAATATAAGGAACAACCCTAGTTACTTTATTGTTAATTAGTCAAGGATTGGTTTGATATTGTTACGCTGTATCGCATGAACATAATGACTTATTGAGTAGTTATTGTAACACACAATACTCAAATCTATTCATATCAATTACTACCTTTTTTGAATATTAACGTAGTTAACTCAAAATTATTTTTGACACTGCGTTTTTTTTTCTATTTATATTTTCCTTTCTTTAGCTTTTTTAATACTACAACATAAAACATAACATCACGCCTGTAATCCCCGAAGGGTTAGGCAGAGGTGCATCCATTAGTACACCCACATTTCGCCAGTTATGTTTTTAGTCCCATGTAATAGGGGGCGAGCCTATTGCCATCATCCGGGCACAAATCCAGACTCCGAGGCTGCTACTGAGAAATTCCTGTTGGAAAAACCCAATAACACTTTACCCGACCTGGGAATCGAACCCAAGACCTCATGCACAACAGTCGCACTTGCGACCACTAGACCAACGAGGCAGTCAGTTTTTTTAATACTGCATTCCAATTATGTTATTATTTTGAATATCAATTACATCTAAGGATATTATGTAAGCTTTTGGGAATAACATAGCACCCTTGATTTTTTTTTTCAAACAACTAAGTATTTACCTGTGTTAACAAATGAATAAATGACTGCACTCACTATAAATGGACCACCCATCCACGGACCAACCTCGGCAAGCGTAGTTTAACCTGATGGATCGACCCTTGTGACGCATGTGAGCAGGAGAGTTATGAATGTGGATGGATGGAGAGCAAGAGGAAGACCAAAGAAAAGATGGATGGATTGTGTGAAGAATGATATGAATGAAAGGGGAGTCAGTGATTGCATGACAGCTGACAGGACGGAGTGAAAGAGGAAAACGTGTTGCGCCGACCCCAAGTAACATGGGACAAGGGCAGTAAGATGATGATGAATCGACCCTGTGGCTATTATTATTTAGCCACGAGCTCCTCTACTCCGAGCACATTAGACTCGATAATGTGCCATATTGATAAATTAAATTGAACTACATCATAGTCATACAGACCATGATGACCTATAAAACTAATTGTCCACTCCATACGGGAAGTGACGCATTTCTTAACGGGTTTTTTCTTCCGGGCTAGGCTAATAGCTGTGTCGCTTATGGACGACATGTAATGCTAATATTAGCAAAGAATATATTTTGGTCTAACGTTTACGGTACACGACAGAACATTTATGATGCTTTTTGCGCGGAACTGTAACCATTTTTCAAAAATAAAATAGCCGAAGTTAGTCCTTATACTTTAGCCAGTTTTCAGTTTCAGTCACGTTAAGACGTTGGTCCCGGCTGTCATACATGGGTCTTAGACAGTCGTTACGGGTCGTTCGAAGCCCGAAAATCTGACAATCAGTCTTACCAAAGGGTACCGTATTACCTAGTTACTGGGTTGTGGAGGTCAGATAGGCAGTCGCTCCATGTAAAATATTGGTATAGTATACATAGTTGGGAAAATGCTAGGCAGATGATGATGACCTCAGCCATTTATCTGCCAGTGAAAGTCCCGTCAAAATCGGTCCAGCTGATTCGAAAATTTGCCGGAACAAACAATCAGAAACAATTTTTTAAATACGCCTTTTCTAGCCGTGTTACAAACATAATATACAAACTGTTATTTTAAAAATACAAACTGACACTTTATGTTTCTTTATGTATAGATAACGTTGTATGTAGATATACATAGATTACCTTTCAAGCAACTAATAATCTGAACGCTAATCTAAGCTCCTCCGGGATCGCGGGACGTCTTAACAGGATACCGTGGCCCCGGAACACAAAGGGCAACAGAAGGAACTGGGTGGTTTTTTATTTTAGTCAGTATTCCCTTGGTCACAAACTAAACTAAAATAAGATTATTTCCTTCTTTTTCTGTCCAATAAAACATGAAAGAGACTAATGTAAATAAGAGCTGTAAAATTAAGTCATTCTGACACATCCATACAGTTATAGTTGACACCTTAAAACGTATGGATTAAAAATACGGAGAAGTTCCAGGCAAAACTAATTTGACATCGCTAACTTAGTTCTTTAATGTCACCGTCCTTTCCTTTCGCTGTGTGTTAGTAAGAGATGTTAATTCATTAAATTTAGTCTAGATTGTGAACAAGGGAATCGGCACCAATCTCTTCCGCCCCACCCAAGGCGAAAGGCCTCATTTGATGATTTTTACAACCCAAAAAAAAAATACTCCTGCGGTAAATATTCCAGCTCCCTAGTTCCCTACTAATCCACTAAAGTCTAACAGCTTGATGATAACATTACAAACGATTATTTCAACTGCATTATCGCTTACATTCATTATTACCAATCAACGGTTTCCTGCGCTAACGATTGTTTCATTAAATTGACTACGAAGTATATACTAAGTCATTATGTTATGTTACACCTACCTATATTGTTTCATTTTAATCTGCGTCGTAGACTGATATCTGTCGTGTAATCCTAACTATTATTATAAATACGAAAGTAAGTTTGTTTGTTTGTTTGTTACCATTTTACGCCTAAGCCACTAAACCGATCATCCTGAAATATTGCATATATATTGCCAGGTGTACAATAACGAACATAGGGTACCTTTAATCCCGAAAAAAAGTACTGTTTCCGAGGGAAATCACATTATCGTTCTTATGATCATAGATGGCGCCACATGTCGTTTCGGGTCATGATTTTAACTAAATAATTGAAATGACAGGACACGGGTAATTTAATTCACGACTTCGTCTGTGTCCACGATAACCGAAATTTACGCGGACGAAGTCGCGGGCAAAAGCTAGTAAAGCTATAATAATAATACCAGCCTATTACTGTCCCACAGGCAGTGCCCTCTGGTAATACAAAAATATGGATTTGAACTATTGAGAGCGATTTTTTCGGCGTTTTAAACGACCAATAATTTTCCTCGCCCTGCCTTCGAGGCCTTTAAGAGTGCGAGGGCGATGGGACACGTCGCCCACGCCTTACGCCGCCTCTGACTGCATGGTAACCTCTTCTCTTACAGAGAAGACACGAGTGCCTTAATCGTGCCGATAATTAATAGTACGAGATTGATCACCTCTTGCTTACGCTCGTCAAAGCGGATTGGCTATTCCACATACATACATAAACTCACGCCTTTTTCTCATGGGGGTAGGCAGAAACTACAGAACACCACCTGCTACGATCCTAACATACTCCTTTCGCCTCATCTACGTTCATACATCTCGTCATACAAGCACGCCGGTTACGAGTACTCCGCATCTGACCTTTCTGAAGGACCTCACCAATAAGGTCAGTGTAGGTCTTCCTAGGGTGACCCCTCACGGCGGTGCCACTCACCTCTGCCATATAAATACCTTTTATCAATCGTCTTTTACTCATCCTCTCAACATGAACGAACCATCTAAGCATACCCTTTGTCACTACATCCTTCCTTCTTCCTTCCTTTGTCCTTGGCTATTTGAGACTTATAGAAAAAAATCTTACCTAATGATTTTATATTAATAGATTTTTAACGGGTTTCAAAATGCACTTGACATCTGGATACGGAGATGTAGAAGGTCAAAGTTCCAACTATCCGAAACGTCTGGACCGATATTGATGGGACTTTCGGCATATAGCTGATGTTATAAGAAGTAATTTAGGTCACTGTTCTATCGCGCAAAAAAATGAAACCCTGTTGGCAATCGATATTCACACGACAATTCGCGAGCATAATAAAATAACTAGTCAATCAATAGTTTTCTGAGAAGCTTCTCTACACAAAGTCTCATCCCGCCGTCTGTACGCTTAGATCTTTTAAACTACGCAACGGATTTTAATGCAGTTTTTGTGAATAGATAGAGTGATTCAAGAGGAAGGTTTATGTATCTACATTGCACCCGTGCTAAGCCGGGGCGGGTCACTAGTTTCAAATATTCCTAAGGGTTGTATTTTATCAAGTCGAAAACTACTGTTCCATATTATTCTCAGCAACTACGTCGTATGCTGATGGGTGGGTGTCGATCATAATACATATATTTAAATGCACATATCTATGTAAATAACATACGTATTAATATGCTTCTCGCGATCTGGGTTAAGTTCGTATTTGTAGCAGAACGGAAGTCATAATAAGCAGCTGAGGGATTTCTTATTTAGATATAGAAAATATAAAAACATGACATTAATATTAAAATGACTATTAAATGTATAAGAAATTCTTCGTTGATTTATGTGTGAGACATTTTTAATATACTTTCCAAAATTTATAAATGAGATCACCTATAATGAATCAATCATAAAAGTAAATGGCATCAAAAAATCCTCTGCATCGTCGTCAACTGGGAATATGCCCAAAGATTGGCGATATTGCCACGATAGATGGCAATGCTTAGCCCCTTGCCAAGGTAAAAACCAGTCCTTGAATCATGGGAAGTGTCAACCAACCGTTTGGACAATTCCTTAAAAAGGCTCAAATAAATAAACTGATAAACAAAAGATAATCAAAACTTACTTCCGTTGACTCTTAAAAAGACACTAAAGAAACAAATGTATTACTAAAATAAAGTTGAAGCCTCCATGCTACCCTTAAATAAATACGCCATAACAAAAGCACTAAAATTAACACTTTTAAACCCAAGTTCAAAAGTCCCTAACAAAAATAAAGAGATTCTCCTCTAACATCTGTTACGGGATAGTCATCACAGACATAGGGCACGTGCCATGCGTACCATCAAACATAAACATATACCGTTCAGTCTCCAATCCCCCTCTTTAACCCCACTACCACTTCACACCTAATTTAAACCCCTAGCGATAACTTTCAATTTAAACAAAACCATCTCCGCTTTACTTCTAACAAAAAATTGTGATCTCGATTTTGAACAAGCGTTGGACACTGTTCACATCGATGATACTGCTTAGTTTAACAGGTCGAGCGCGCTATGATACGTCAATTTCGAATACGCGTCATACGGTCGTACCGCCCACGGTAAGCGGACGTTGCGCTCGCGCATGCAACTTCTAAACTCGAAGAGAAATTGTTAGGAGTCCCTCAGGGTGGCAAACTAGGGCCTTTAAACGATTTTCCTTAAATGTGTGAGTGTAATTTGTTTTTACATACTTTTTATGTGAAATAATATCTCTTTGTAACACTTTCTCAAGTGAAATTAGATTCCCACGGGTTTTAAGTGTTCGCTAGAGTGGGAACGGAGTGTAAGAAATGGTTTGATTGTCAATCAAAATGAATGAAATGTGTAAGTACTAGTAATAAGATTTGGTATTTTTTGTTATGTTGTGTGGCTTAAAAACTTCGTAAGGTTTGTTTCAAAGTGTATTGAACTTTGCTGTCTGGTAATTACGACTGCAATTAGCGTGTTCTCGATTCTGATGAATCATTGGCTTCGGTCGACTTAGTGAAATTTCTTTCAATACCGTTCAAGGTTGTAAAGATTTACTTTTAAGGTCGAAATTGTTATTTTATTTGTATTTCTATAACATTCTTCTGATTCACCTGACAGTTACTTTAATAGTCAAGACATGATTGATTTCTTTAGTTTTTTCTCTATCATCTTTTTCTATGCTATTGTATTTTATGGACTCAATCGATGATCTTGATATTAATGTACCGTGTTCTTACTGTATAGGTACCTACTTTACAATATGTTTTATGACATTGATGAAAGATTGCATCAATCGAGAATCGTTTACCTACTTATTTAAATACTGGTACACTCAACATGCGAGATGAAATCTCTCTTGCATTCAAATCATCTTATATTTTTTTCTATTATAAATGCAAAAGTTTGGATAAATGGA